>CM066588.1:3541123-5941123 GCA_033816785.1 Picus viridis | reverse complement strand
ATGAGAGATGCCTACAGATGACAGATGCCTACAGAGAGCTCCCAAATCAAGCAATACAACAGCACCTACAGTGGAAGGAGGGGCAATGAAGATCTGTCTACAACTGAAGACCTCTGCCCACACAGAACATGCTCAGGTATTCATGAATCAAGAGTTACTCAGAGCACACTGCTGACCTGTAACACATGAAGCCAGTGAGTCCCACTAGCTGATGGTAGCACTAAGGATACCTCCCTCCTAAACAATTCCTAGGAATTCAGGAGTCATTCTCTCCCAGAAAAGTTCCATTTTTAGAAGACATCACTTTCTCTTCTTATTGTCAATGGCATCCCAGAGTAATTCTGCAGCGTCCTACATATGTCTCTTAGCAGATTGTCTTTAACTGGGCCAGAAAAATCCATCTTCCTTTTTTCATAAAGACATCTTGAGTTCATATGAGGCACACTGTGCTTTCTCTAGCACATTCCTGGGCTTTACTTCTTCATTTTCTATTTATGCCACAGTAAAACACAAAAAGCTCGTGCCATATGGCTGCGCTGGTGTGATGAAAAGCAACCAAGCTCTGTCGAAAGCCGTGGAGTTAAACTGGCACACACCATTGCGTATGAAGCCGCAGAGCACCCTGGGCATATGAACTCAGAAGGAAGACTCAAAGCTGGGCAACTAAACTGCTTTATGAGAGGTTTTGGATGGAGTACAAACAGCCCTTAGTGTGCTCTCATGCTCAATATATCTCGAAGTGGAGCAGCCTTTCACACATGCAGAACTGGAAGCAAACTCGGCCTTCAAATCTACAGCTCCAGCAAAACATGGGGACGCTCTTGCAAGCCCTGAACATGTCCACATGCTACAGCAATTTCAAACTGAACTGAAAGAAGATCTCTGTAAAACTGTGGCATCTGGGCCTCCCTCTGTTTGCCAGCCATGACAACTTCAAGCCATCTCAACATGGGGAGCTGCTGTGGCATTGTCATGATGGAGGCCAGCTTCACCTTTTATGTATTTGGTCTGCTGCAACTCATTTGCTCTCTAAGGATCAGCTATAGCCTGAGAAAACACCAAGGGCTGCTTAGGATATGGAATACAACCTGACTCCAGGGAGGTGGTGGCGTCAGCATCCCTGGAGGTGCTTAAGAAAAGGTTGGATGAGGCACTTAGTGCCATAGTGTAGTTGGTTAGTTAGGGTTGGGTGATCAGTTGGACTTGGTGATCATAGAATCACAGAATCATAGAATCAACAAGGTTGGAAAAGACCTCAGAGATCATCAAGTCCAACCTATTACCTAATACCTAACACCTCATGACAACTAAACCATGGCTTCAAGTGCCACATCCAATCCTTTTTTGAACACCTCCAGGGACAGTGACTCCACCACCTCCCTGGGCAGCACATTCCAATGGCCAATTCCTCTTTCTGTGAAGGTCTTGGAGGTTTCTTCCAACCTGGTTGATTCTGATTCTCTGCAGAGTCTGGGCGTGAAGGACAGCAAGTGCAGGGCTGTGTCTTTAATTCTTCTCAACAGCTGAAGACAGAATGGGAAGGAAGTGGGAGGATCTTCATCTTTGAGAAGGATGCCTCAAGTTCAAGGCAAATTGGTACAGTGGCTTCTGATTTCTCTAGGCAGATGCATTCAAAACAAAACAAAACAAAACACCCCAGAAAAGTGGAACAATGTCCCCCGGACAAAGAACATCCTGTGAACTGAAGCCACAGCACATCTGGGGGCCTCATGTGGCTGCTGAGTAATACATGACCTGGGGACACTGGCATATTTTGCTTAAGAAGTCTCCAGAGGGAGAGCTGACATTTGAATGAGACAAAAAAGCTTCTTCATGTGATGCCAACGCACCCTCTCCTGTTTCACTGGAAAGTGGCAGCATGGGAACACCACAGACATGAGCTCATGCAGCGACACTGATGTGAGCCACAGCTTCCCAGCCTCAATGCCAATACCAAAAGTCATGTGCCAAGACACGTGGCACCTCACAGCACCTTCTAGTTGCTATTTCTCTTCACTTTGACTTCCATCGAATTCTGGAGTGAAGCATCAGGCAAGGTAGAGGGACAATCAAAGAAGCTTTCCAGTCACTGCTTGGGAATGCAATTAGCTCATTTCTTAACCAGGAACTTCCCTCTTAAGCCACTCTTTACCATCCCAGTGTGTTACACAGTCTCATGGGCATTTCACAATGCTGGGTGAGGCCAAGTGTAGAGTCTTGCACCTGGGAAAGAGCAACCCCATGGAGCAGTATAGGTTGGGGACTGACCTGTTGGAGAACAGCAAAAGGGAAAAGAACCTGGGAGTCCTAGTGGATGGGAGGTTGACCACAAGCCAGCAATGTGCTTTTATGACCAAGAAGGCCAATGCCATCCTGGGCTGTATTAGAAGGGCTGTTGTTAGTAGGTCGAGAGAGGTTCTCCTCCCTCTCTACTCTGCCCTGGTGAGGCTGTCTGGACTTTCACAGAATCACAGAATGCCAGAGGCTGGAAGGAACCTCAAAAGCTCATCCAGTCCAAGCCCCCTGCCAGAGCAGGATCACCTAGAGCAGATCACACAGGAAAACATCCAGGCAGGTCCTGAATACCTCCAGAGAGGGAGACTCCATAACACCCCTGGGCAGCCTGTTCCAGCATTGTGTCACCCTCTCAGGGAAAAAATTCTTCCTCCTGTTTCCACGGAACTTCCTATGTCTCACCTTCCACCATTGCCCCTTGTGCTGTCATTGGGCATCACCCAGCAGAGCCTGGCTCCATCCTCTTGGCACTTACCCTGCACATCTTTATAAACATGAATGAGGTCACCCCTCAGGCTCCTCCTCTCCAAGCTAAAGAGCCTCAGCTCCCTCAGTCTCTCCTCATAAGGAAGACGTTCCATTCCCTTCATCATTTCTGTGGCTCTGCGCTGGACTCTTTCAAGTAGTTCCCTGAGGTCCTTCCTGATCTGGAGAGGCCCAGAACTGGACACAATACTCCAGATGCAGCCTCACCAAGACAGAGTAGAGCCTTTGTCATAGTTGTTTCCAGTTTGTGGCATCCACACAGAGTGACCTAATTGCTATACTGACCCCTTCACAAAGGCTGCCATGGCTGGCTTCATGAAGACCTGAGAAGCACTGTGGAGCAGAGAAAATTCCTCAAGGCAAGCTAAAGTTGTTTTCCATCCCTGCCAGTTCCAGATGAAGCACTGGGAAGAAGAGGTTTCACTTTTTAAAAGGAAACATGTTCACAACATGTTTCTTATAAATGAAACCACATCACTCTTTCAAAAGCTGACAGAGGAGCTGCATGCATGATTGATGAAATCTCCTAAGTGCTCTTACAGAGGAAAATGTAACAAACATCATGGGCAGATCAGAAGCAACATGCACCAGAACAAGGCCTGACAACCAGTGCAGGGCAATCATTTGCATTCAGAACTAGGCAGTAAATATTTGCTCACTAGATGTTTGTGTATTTATTTTCTTTTGAAACAGAGAAGCTTGGTGATGATTTATTAATGGTTTGGATGAGGGGGATAGAGGGCACCATCAGCAGGCTTGCAGAGGACACTAAACTGGGCAGCAGTGTTGAGCTGCTTGAGAGGAGGAAGACCCTGCAGGGAGATCTGAACAGGTTCAATGGTTGGGCTGAGGTCCATGGGATGAGGTTTAACAAGGCCAAGTGCTGGGTTCTGTATTTTGGTCAAAACAACCCCAAGCAATGCTGCAGGCTTAGGCCAGAGTGGCTGGAAAGCAGCCTGGTGGAACATGATCTGGGGGTGCTGGTGGGTGGCTGAACATGAGCCAGCAGTGTGCCCAGGTGGTCAAGAAGGCCAACAGCATCCTGGCCTGGATCAAAACCTGTGTGACCAGCAGGAGTAGGGCAGTGATGGTGCCCCTGTGCTTAGCCCTGGAGAAACCACACCTTGGTTCAATTCTGGGCACCACAGAATAGAAAAGACACTGGGGTGCTGGAGTGTGTCCAGAGAAGAGCAACAAGGCTGGTGAGGGGTTTGGAGAGCATCATGCAAGGAGAGGCTGAGGAAGCTGGGGTTGTTTAGTCTGGAGAAGAGAAGGCTGAGGGAAGATCTTATTACTCTCTACAGCTACCTGAAAGGAGGTTGGAGTGAGGCTGGCGTTGGTCTCTTCTCCCAAGTAACAAGCAGTAGGATGAGAGGAAATGGGTTGAAGTTGTGCCAGGGGAGGTTGAAATTGGACATTAGGAAAAACTTCTTTCTTGAGAGAGTGGTGAGGGGTTGGAACAGGCTGCCCAGGGAGGTGGTGGAATCACCATGCCTGGAGGTGTTCAAGAAGCTGTAGCTGTGGTGCTTCAGGACATGGTTTAGTGGCCGTGGTGTTTGGGTTATGGTTGGACTCAATGATCTTAAAGGTCTTTTCCAGCCTTAGTGATTCTATGAGTGTTTAGGTACTGGTGCTGACATTTTCAAGTGCCACACCAGCCATGGCAGGCTAATTATTAGTTGATATGAAACATTAGAGCTCCCAGGATCATAGAATCATAGAATCATAGAATCAGTCAGGGTTGGAAGGGACCACAAGGATCATCTAGTTCCAACCCCTGCCATGGGCAGGGACACCCTACACTAGATCACGCTGGCCAGAGCCTCGTCCAGCCTGGGCTTAAACACCTCCAGGGACGGGGCCCCAACCACCTCCCTGGATAACCCATTCCAGGGCTTCACCATTCTCATGGTGAAGAACTTCTTCCTCACATCTAGCCTGAATCTCCCCATTTACAGCTTCATTCCGTCCCCCTAGTCCTATCACTACCTGAGATCCTGAGAAGTCCCTCCCCAGCCTTCCTGTAGGCCCCCTTCAGGTCCTGGAAGGCCACAATGAGGTCACCTCGGAGCCTTCTCTTCTCCAGACTGAACAGCCCCAACTCCTTCAGTCTGTCCTCATAGGAGAGGTGCTCCAGCCCTCTGATCATCCTCGTGGCCCTTCTCTGGACACGCTCCAGCACGTCCACATCCCTCCTGTAATAGGGGCTCCAGAACTGGACGCAGTACTCCAGGTGGGGTCTCACCAGAGCTGTGTAGAGGGGGAGAAGCACCTCCCTTGACCTGCTGGTCACACTTCTCCTGATGCAGCCCAGGATCTGATTGGCTTTCCGGGCTGCAAGCGCACATTGAGAGCTCATGTTGAGCTTCTCGTCCACCAGCACCCCCAAGTCTCTCTCCTCAGGGCTGCTCTCCAGCCAGTCAGGATCTGACAGTAGACAGCAGCTGAAGAAGCAAAGCCATTGCTTTGGTTACAAAACTCATTTTGAGGAGATGATCAGGTTTCAGCAGGGCTATGCAGATTCCCTCCGGCTCGTTGGGAACCCAGCTGCCAGCCGGTGTGTCACAGTAAATGCTGTGAGGTGGTTTGTTCCATGCAAGGGCGAGAGGCTGCCAATCCTCCAAAGATCATTTCAGTTATTTGCAAACACAAAAACTGCTTTAGGCTCCTTGGACATGCCAAAGCCTTGATCAAAATCACCTCCCTTTCATGGGGACAAAACATGTGTTCACATTATCCCAAAAAGAAACAAGGGGGTGGGGAGAAAGGAGAGGGAATCTCTTTATCTTGGTTTAGCATGAAAATATCATGCGTGGCTGCCAGTTGTTTATCAGCTTTTCCAGATCAACAATATGTTCTTTCTTAAGGCCTTGCAGTAAAGAGCTCCCTGCCAGTCTAACTTCTATTAAATAACAAACACCAAATGGGGGAACAGTCTCAGGCTCTGGGCTTGTCACCGTGGCACTGATGTTTAAAGGGCTTTTTTTCACCACCTCACAGCAAGAGTAGTCTGGAGGATCTAATTCATAAATACTCACTGCTTTTGCTTTGGGATGCTCCCAATTTCATCAAATCCCCCTCCCTATTTTTTTTCCTCCCTCTCCTCTCCTCTCCTCTCCTCCTCCTCTCCTCTCCTCTCCTCTCCTCTCCTCTCCTCTCTCCTCTCCTCTCCTCTCCTCCTCTCCTCTCCTCTCCTCTCCCTCTCCTCTCCTCTCTCCTCTCCTCTCCTCTCCTCTCCTCTCCCTCTCCTCTCCTCTCCCTCTCCTCTCCTCTCCTCTCCTCTCCCTCTCCTCTCCTCTCCCCCTCTCCTCTCCTCCTCTCCTCTCCTCTCCTCCCCTCCTCCTCTCCTCTCCTCTCCTCTCCTCTCCTCCTCCCTCCCCTCCTCCCCTCCCCCCTCCCCTCCCCTCCCCTCCTCTCCCCTCCCCTCCTCTCCCCTCCCCTCCCCTCCCTCCCCCCCTCCTCTTCCCTCCTCTCCCATTGCCCTTCCTCTCCCCTCCATTGCCCTTCCTCTCCCCTCCATTGCCCTTCCCTTCCCTTCCCTTCCCTTCCCTTCCCTTCCCTTCCCTTCCCTTCCCTTCCCTTCCCTTCCCTTCCCTTCCCTTCCCTTCCCTTCCCTTCCCTTTTCCTTTTCCTTTATCTTAGTTTATCTTATTTTATTTTATTTCATTTTATTCTATTATTTTTAACTGCCCTGGCAGAGGAAAGAGCTTGCTTGCTGCTTGGGTCAGTCATCTCTACTTCTCTGCCGAGTGGTTGTGCTCTTGGTCCCCTCTTTGCATGACTGGTCCCTTCTTTGAATTCATTGTATGCCCCAAAGAGAACAAAAACTCAAAGAAGCAAATGCATGAGGGAATTGTAAGTCATGCAAAGAAAATCTGATAGTAGCAAAAGAAGGATCAAGGAGAGAGGTCAGGGATCCTTCTTCCAGGATTGGAGCTGGGGGAAATAGCTAAGCAAAGATAAACAAGGGGGCCTTATCTTCTAAAAAACACCTTCAGCTTCAAAAGATGCTCTGTGAACAAATACCATAAAGGAGAAGATAGTGGTTGGCATAGGAAGAGCGGCAAATTAAAACAGGTTTTTAACAGCTCTCTCCTCTGTTCCAGTGAGGGGGAAAAAACCTGCAAACAGAACCACACAGGATGTATCCCCATTGGGGGTAGGAGAGAGCAGCACACAGGGTATCAGCTTGTGTAACTAGAGCTACAGAGACTCTGTCAATCATTAAGGCACAGTAACTGGTATTCCTTCCTGCCCAGACGAATTCTCACAGGCAGTGTGGCAGGTTTTTCCAGATGGATGAGCCTGCAATTGCCCCAGGCAAAGGAAACCATCCATGCTGTTAAACTAACGCTAAGATGGAGCAGGATAAGGCTGTGAAGGGTTGGCATTCGGAGTGACAACAGGAACAATAAAAAGGAGAAAGCCATCAGTCATCTCTGTTTCTCTCCATCAGCTTGCAGGTGGTCCCAAACTCCAGGCATTTTTACAATGGTAGGGTCACTGGTGTGTTCTTTTCCCTTATCCACCCTTCCGGCAGTGGCTGCATCTGATAACAGCCACAGATAACAAGGGCAGAGAGCCTGTAGCTCCTGACAACACCTGCTTTGCACAGCATGAAGTGGGAGCTCCAAGCCTGATGGTCTTTGGGCACTGTCAGCACTCACAGGGCTGAGGTCCACCACTGAGGCCCTCAGCTGCAGAGCCAGAGGAGGTTTTCGTCTAATGTCCACTCCCAACATCTTGAACTGTGCTGGACAGGGACAGCAGGGACCCCTTTCACTGTGCCAGCAGGCACATCTCTTCACCAAACCTGCCCCAGTGCTCTCTGCCTGACCAGGATTTCAGCAACACAGAGATAGAGATGATAGAGATAGGGGTGGTGAGAGAGATAGAGATAGAGATAGAGATAGAGATAGAGATAGAGATAGAGATAGAGATAGAGATAGAGATAGAGATAGAGATAGAGATAGAGATAGAGATATAGAGATATAGAGATGAGAGAAAAAGAGAGAGAGATGAGAGAGAGAGGCAGAGGGGCAGAGAGAGAGTGACAGAGAGACAGAGATAGATTGGTAGAGACTGGTAGAGACTGGTAGAGATGGTAGAGATGATAGAGACAGAGTCAGCAGCACTCCAGCAAAGAGGGCCATCCTTAGAATTTTAGTCCTATATTCTGTCTCTCTTGAGAACTTTAAATACATTATTTTTAAATCAGTACATAGCCAAAGAACTGTTTGGTCAGTGCAATTTCAATGGACTCATACAGAGTAAGGCTGATAGACTCAGGTTTTCAATAGGAATTTCCCCATGCCTTAGAAAAGCAGATGGAAGACCTGCAGTTCTGGCTCTTTTCTATACCTCCATACCCCCACCTACCCACCCCCACCTACCCACCCCCACCCCCAGTGTTTCTGTGCACAAGGATTTGCTAGCAGAGCCAACAGTTTCCTTCTCTTGAACTTGCCTCAGTCTGCTGGCGAACATGTGAGCATCCTAACTTCTGCTTAGGGCAGAGGTTGTAGTAAGTGAAACTGCAGGGCAGTTGAGTACACTTAGAGCCATCACATTCAACTGCTTCTCTGTCAGGCTGTCAGACACAAATATAAGCAGGCACCAGCACAGAGGGGAAGCCTGAACGACCTCCATGAGACTCAGGGTGAGTGGTCACCGCACAACTCTAACTTCTAATCCAAGGTAATCTACAATAGATACACCTGGGTTACTAACATAGGAGGCTTTCAACCACAGCAATCATCCAACCCCTTTAACATCAACTGCAGAAACAATTTCTATTTTTCATCAAGGAGATGAAGGCAAGGATAGAATGAACTGATGCTTTCCCTCTGTCTCTGGCTTTAAAAGCAACTGGAAAGGGTGAGCAATAAAGCTGCTGAGCAACATCAGCAACAGATGCCCAGTTTAGCAATGTTCCTTACCCTAGAAGTAGCACAAAATGCCCAACAGGCCACAAGGATTATCAGAGGGCTGGAGCACCTCTCCTGTGAGGACAGACAGAGGAAGCTGAGGCTATTCAGTCTGCAGAACAGAAGGCTCCAAGGAGACTTCATTGTGGCCTTCCAGTATCTGAAGGGGGCTGCAAGAAAGCTGGGGAGGGACTATTGAGGGTGTCAGGGAGTGATAGGACTAGGGGGAATGGAAAAAAACTAGAAATGGGTAGATTGAGATTGGATGTTAGGAAGAAGTTCTTCCCCATGAGGGTGGTGAGACACTGGCACAGGTTGCCCAGGGAGGTGGTGGAAGCCTCATCCCTGGAGGTTTTTAAGGCCAGGCTGGATGTGGCTGTGAGCAACCTGCTGTAGTGTGAGGTGTCCCTGCCCATGGCAGGGGGTTGGAACTGGATGATCCTTGAGGTCCCTTCCAACCCTGACAATTCTATGAAGGAGTGACACTGCCAGGACATTCAGAGGCTCTTTTAAATCTCATGTCTATGGCTCCTGCATCTTTGTCCACAGTGCACATGCTCCACTCGCTGCACCAAGGTGTTCAGCTCTCGACCCACAGAGAGTGATGGTGCTAAGTGCAGTGGAAGATGACACATCCCCTTTTCCCCAGCCCAGCAAATAGATGCTGTTTTCTTGCTTATTCCAGACAAGCACTGCTCTGACAGACACCTGACTATGCCCCACAGAAATGCTGCACGGATGGCTGACATCCTGGCCTTCATTCCTGCAACAGTGCCTCTCCACACCAAAGTTCTGGGCAGATCATCAGCCTTATCTTTGAGCTTCCTGCCTCATGTCACAATCCTACTGCTATTTAAACATAGTTTTGTATTTTATTTAATTTCCTTGTTTTTGTTTAGCTTTGATAAAGAAAAGGAAATCTTTTCTAATCGGCTCAAAACAAGAGCACTGACTCAAGACCAAGCTCAATGAGCTATCAGGGGCAACAGGATACTAATGGCTAATGCAAAAGTCTGAGAAAGAGCCATGGGAACAAAAGTCACTGGAGGAAGAACAACTTGTCCTTTGAGTCCGTGAAGAGGAAGTGGGATGTGGAGAAAAGTTCTGAGTTGAAAAGCCACTGCAAAAGGGACAGAATAAGCAAAAGGCCAGTGGGAGCTGAGGGGGAGATCACAACATAATGAACTGAGTGCTGTGGGCTGTGTGTGGGTCATATATCTGCATGTAAATACATATTTAAATGTTTGCATAGACACATCTGTACAGAAATATGATTGACTTTATTTTTTTGCCAAGGATTCTGGGAAGGAATACCAAGCTCCCATCAAAGGATACAAAGGAATTTAACCCAACGTATTGCTGGAGTTGGGAAACGGCTACAGATTACCTCCCAGAGGATGTAATTACACATACTCACAGAACATCAAGTGATCGCTGAATGCTGACTTGGTTACATGTCAGTGTAGAATAAACAGGTTGGAGAAATGAAAAATAGGAAAGGGTCACCTCTGCTGAACCAGGTCAGCAGCTAGAGTTAGAACCTGGCAAAGAACCACGAAAATGTTTGGGCCTGGGAAGCAGTTGTGTGACAGAGCCTTGTCCACAAGACTTTCCATGAGCTGCAGAGAACTTTGGCTTATATCCCAGAACAGCTATTTTCAGGCTAGCTAAGGACAGAAGTGCTCCTACAAACGTACAGCCTAAAGAGTAGGTCCAAGTCATAAAAACATTGTGCTAGCAGTTGAGAAGTGTAGAATACAAAAGAAGTGAAGAAACAGCTTCAGAGGGAACAATCGTATCAGAATCGGCCAAGTCTCATGCATGCACAGCTCCTTATCTACAGCAGGGACACTTCTTATCTAAGAATTCACATGAAAACCAAAACTGCAGCCATCAGACCCCTTCCAACAATCAGTGTCCAGACTTCCAGCCAAACTGCTTACTCACACAGTTGTTAGTCCAACTGTTAGAGGGTAGGAGGGCTCTGCAGACAGACCTTGACAGGCTGGACAGATGGGCAGAGTCCAACATGATGGCATTCAAGAAGTCCAAGTGCAGGGTGCTGCACTTTGGCCACAATAACCCCATGCAGAGATACAGGCTGGGGTCAGAGTGGCTGGAGAGCAGCCAGACAAAAAAGGACCTGGGGGAACTGGGTGACAGCAGCTGAACATGAGCCACCAGAGTGCCCAGGTGGCCAAGAAGGCCAATGGCATCCTGACCTAGATCAGGAATAGTGCGGCCAGCAGGAGCAGGGAAGTCATTGTGCCCCTGTACTCTGCACTGGTTAGGCCACACCTTGAGTCCTCTGTCCAGTTCTGGGCCCCTCAATTTCAGAAGGACATTGAGACTCTTGAACGTGTCCAGAGAAGGGCAATGAGGCTGGGGAGAGGTCTGGAGCACAGCCCTGTGAGGAGAGGCTGAGGGAGCTGGAGTTGTTTAGCCTGGAGAAGAGGAGGCTCAGGGCTCTCTACAACTACCTAAAAGGAGGTTGTAGACAGGTAGGGGTTGGTCTCTTCTCCAAGCCAATCAGCACCAGAACAAGAGGACACAGTCTCAAGATGTGCCAGGGGAAGTTTAGGCTCAAGATGAGGAGAAAGTTCTTCACAGAAAGAGTAATTGGCCATTGGAATGTGCTGCCCAGGGAGGTGGTGGAGTCACTGTCCCTGGAGGTGTTCAAAAAAGCTTTGGATGTGGCATTTGAAGCCATGCTTTAGTCGTCATGAGGTGTTAGGTATTAGGTAATAGGTTGGACTTGATGATCTCTAAGGTCTTTTCCAACCTGGTTGACCCTATGACTCTATGGACAGCTCCAAGTCTTTTGAATCCTTCCAAGTATACTCACCCTGATGTTTATATCAGCATCCATGCAGAACATTGGTCAGACCTAACCTCCAGCCTAATGCATGCAAAATGCTCAATGCATTTTTACTGCATCCCATCTGCTACTACAGAAATACTGTCAGAATATCCAGCTTATAATGCACTGCTAGTAAAATTAATTACTAGCCCTGTGGACCCCAAAATCTCAGGCTCTTTTCATAATTTACAAAGACTGTTCAGGGCATTTTTTTTTTTCTCTCTCCATTGCCATAAATTTACATTAAGGGCCCTTGGTTGTGCTCAGCAAGAGCTGTCTCTTGGATCAGCACCCAGGTAAAATACCATGAGAACAGCCTTCCAAGAAATGTTCAGCTGTTCTGCCTTCCATCATGCAAAATGTAGGCTCTGCCAAGGAAATGGCTAGGGATTTCATTACCTTTACTATATTAGGCTCTTTATAGACTTCAGGCTCATCTTTATTAAATCTTCCCCACACATTTTCCTTTACATTCTCCAAAAAATCTATCCCAGGGCTTTATACTCGTTATTTAGTGGTCATTCTTCCACTTCAGAAGGGGTCCCAACAAGCTGGATCTCTGCAGCTTGGCCTCTCTCAGGAGTTTGGACCTAAAAGTCACCTGCAGAAAAAGTAACATCACTCTCACTTTTAACAAGCCTGAGTTTCCTCTGAGGTGTTCAAACCATTCAACATCACATTTATAATCCAGTGCATTTACTGACTCCCAGAGAAGCTTTCCCAAGATGATCTTAAGCTAACAACTGGGGGATATTTTCTTCACATTTAAGCACTGTTTGAAGTTTAGATTCTTTCTTAATATTATATTACAAAAGGACACAGTCTCAAGCTGTGCCAGGTGAGGTTTAGACTGGATGTTAGGAAGAAATTCTTCATAGAGAGTGATTGACCATTGGAATGGGCTATCCAGGGAGGTGGTGGAGTCACCATGGAAGTGTTCAGGAGGAGACTTGATGGGGTCCTTGGTTGCATGATTTAGTTGATTAGGTGGTGTTGGATGATGGGTTGGACATGATGATCTTGAAGGTCTCTCCCAACCTGGTCTATTCTATTCTATTCTATTCTATTCTATTCTATTCTATTCTATTCTATTCTATTCTATTCTATTCTTATTTCACAGGATCACAATACCACAGTACATTAGAGGTTGGAAGGGACCTCCAGAGATCATCCAGACCAACCCCCCTGCCAAAGCAGGATCACCCAGGGTAGTCTGCACAGCAATGCTTCCAGGCAGGTTTTGAATGTGTCCAGAGAAGGAGGCTCCACAACCCCTTGGGCAGCCTGTTCCAGTGCTCTGTCACCCTCACTGTAAAGAAGTTTCTCCTCATGTTGAGGTGAAATTTTCTATGTTCAAGCTTGTACCTGTTGTTCCTTCTCTCATTATTGCACACCACCAAAAAGTACTTGGCCCCCTCCACTTGACACCCACCCCTCAGATACTTATAGACATTGATCAGATCCTCTCTCAGCCTTCTCTTCTCAAGATTGAACAGCGCCAGGGCTCTCAGTCTCTCTGCATAGCGGAGATGCTCAAGTCCTTCTGGTTGCCACATCTCTTCTGATCTATATTTCTTTCTCAGTTAACTCACCAGACTGATCACAAAAGGAAATGTAAACCATTTCAATTCAAACTGTTCTGAGAATTTCACAATGAGCACATTAATCCCTACACACTCACATTAAAAGTATCAGGCATGACACTTAGTTCTCTGTCTAACTTGATTCTTCACTGAGGTAGAATAGAGCAGAGCATGTAACCTTTGGCATTTCCAGCAGTTGCCATCTGCACCTTTCTAATGCTTTTTTCAAGCTATCCAGCTCCTTTTCCTGCTTGAGATTCAATTTGTAACAAATACACAAACCTTCCTAAACCTCCTTAAAAGCTACAGAGCAAACATTTCTACATACACACAGATACAGATGATCAGACCTGGTGATAATCTTGCCCTCTCTCAAGAGCCTGACAGATCAAGTCTATCCCCACTGGGCAAATTAGGTTTTTTTTATAAAGCATGTTGGACATCACAGACTGTATGGAGGATGGAAAATGCTGCAGCATTTCACAGAATCATAGAATGGATGGAAGAGACCTCAGAGATCATCTCCTCCAACCTCCCCGCCATGGGCAGGGACACCTCTCAACTAGACTCAGCTGCTCAAGGCCTCATCCAACCTGGCCTTCAACACCCCCACAGAGGGGGTATGCCTCCCTGGGCAGCCTATTCCAGAGTCTCACCAGAGTTCCATTCTGGTTTCTCTCTGCTTCAGAACAGGGCATATTCTCTTGGAGTTTATTCAAGCTTCCAAACCAACTCAGTTTCTGAAGTCTCTGGGTTCATGCAGGCCTCCTGTTTCCAATAATGCATCAGGAACACAATCGGCAGCTGGTGCTTTATTGCTCCTGAGAATTGTCACTGTCTCTCAAAGCTCCTCAAAATGTGGTATTTCTCCAAACCAGATGAGCTGTCTGGACCACAGCCAGGATCTCTGGGGTTTGCCACCTGAATATTAAGCACATCACAATATTTTCTCTTTTTATAGTTAGACTGTAATTTCCACCTTCATCCTTAATCACAGAATCATCACAGAATTGTTAGGGTTGGAAGGAACCTCAAGGATCATCTAGCACCAACTCCCCTGCATTGGGCAGGGACACCTCACACTACAGCAGGTTGCTCACAGCCACAGCCAGCCTGGCCTTAAAAGCCTCCAGGGATGAGGCTTCCACCACCTCCCTGGGCAACCTGTTCCAGTGTTTCACCACCCTCATGGGGAGGAACTTCTTTCTGACATCCAACCTGAATCTACCCATTTCTAGTTTTGCTCCACCCTCCCTAGTCCTATCATTATCTGACACCCTAATAAGTCTCTCGCCAGCTTTCTTGTAGCACCCTTCAGGTACTGGAAGGCCACAAGAAGGTCTCCTCGGAGCCTTCTCTTCTCCAGACTGAACAGCCCCAACTCTCTCAGTCTGCCCTCACAGGAGAGGTGCTCACTCACTCCTCCACACATGGCTGCTCTTGTAAAACATGTTCACATTACTGATACTTCTCTTCTGTCATCTCTACCATGTTTTATTATCTGGTGCATTGTCTCACTCATACTTCAGGTGCCTCTGGGCAGGCTGATGTAGTTGAGGATGCCCCTGCTTACTGCAGAGGGCGTTGGACTAGATGACCTTTGAATATCCCTTCCAACCCAGACCATTCTGTGATTCTTTGATGATTCTGTGATTCAGCTTCACTGTAATTCTCAGCTTCAGGTGGTTTCTCATCCTGAAGACAAATAATTGTCTCTGCAGTAACCTCTCAGCATCTAGACATAAAGTTTCAGCTGCGAGTCTCCTCTTTGTGTTTCTAAAACATCTCTTCCTCACTCTCAACAAGGTTCTAAAACTTCAGAGCTGCTCTCAGCTGTTACCAGCAATGCCTGGGTTTCTGGATATAGCAACAATTTTGTCTTGTCTCTTGGGCTTTTATATTACAAAATATGTTAGGTCATTCTCAGCACTGCAGCTTTGAGGTAACGCACTGAGCACACAGTCTGAAGACCCTTTAGATATAACTTTGTCCTTTGAATCACAGAATGGTTTGCTTTGGATGGGACCTCCAAAGGTCACCTCGTCCAATCCCCCTGCAGCAAGCACGGACATCCTGCACCAGAGCAGGTTCCTCAGAGACCCATCAAACCTGACTTTGAATATCTCCAGGGATAGAGGCTCCACCACCTCCCTGGGCAACCTGTTCCAGTGTTCCATTACCCTGATGGTGCAGAACCTGTTTCTAGCATCCAATCTAAATCTGCTCTTCTCTAACTACAGCCATTGTGTCTTGTCCTATCACTACAGGCCTTTGTAAACAGCCACTCTCCAGCCTCCCTGGGCAGCCTGTTCCAATGCTTGACTACTAAGATCTAGCCTGCACCTACCTTGATGCAGCTTGTGGCCATTCCCTCCTGCTATGAAAACCAGCTTAGATACAGTCCAAAATGCAACATCTTTGACCCAAGACTCACAAACATTTGAGTATTAAGCAGTATGAAGCAAGCAACTGGCAAGCTTGACCCAAAGACATCACATTGTTCTCCTTAGAAATACACCAAGATTGCTGTATTGTGCTAAGTGCAAACAGCCCAGCACTGCAGCCATAGCCAGAAGGAAGGGAGATGTTTCACACCACTAAATACATGAATCCAGGTTTAGAAACCACATTACAATGAGCACCTAGTGCTCAGCTGAATGCAAGCAGACCAGTTCATTTCAGTTTCAGATTAGCTCCTCTAATGCTCAGTGCTGAAGCAATTATTTCTGTTTCAAAGGACAAATTCCCAGTTTCAGTGAAAGAAACTCAGTGCTGGCATCGAGAAGTTCAAAACATTGTCCATTTTCACAGAATCACAGATCATAGAAACATTCAGGTTGGAAATCAGGATCACCAAGTCCAACCCAGAACTCTACAAGGTTCACTCCTAAACCATATCCCCAAGCACCACATCCAAACCACCTTTAAACACATCCAGGCTTGGTGACTCAACCACCTCCTTGGGCAGCACACCCCAATGCCTGACCACTCTTGCTGGGGAAAAAATTCTTCTTAATGTACAATCTAAACCTACCCAGTCACAGCTTGAGGCCATTACCTCTTGTTCTATCACTAATTACCTGTAAGAAGAGACCAGCACCAGCCTCTCCACAACCTCCTTTCAGGTAGTTGTAGTCAGCAATGAGGTCTCCCCTCAGCCTACTCTTTTTCAAACTGACCATCCCCAGCTCCTTCAGTTAATCTTCACAAGATTTCTTCTCCAGGCCCTTTCCCAGCTTCCTTGCCCTCCTCTGCACTGGCTCCAGCACCTCCACATCTCTCTTGGATTGAGGTGCCCAAAACTGAACACAACACTCAAGGTGTGGCCTCACCAGAGCTGAGTACAAGGGGACAATCACCTCCTTGCTCCTGCTGGACACAGCATTTCTAACCCCAGCCAGGATGCCATTGGCTTTCTTGGCCACCTGGGCACATTGCTGGCTCCTATTCAGTTGCTTGTCCATTAGAACCCCCAGGTCCCCTTTCTGCTAGGCAGCTTTCCAGCCCCAAGCCTGTAGTGTTGCTTGGGGTTGCTGTGACCCAAGTGCAGGACCTGGCACTTGGCTTTGATGAAGCTCATCCTGTTAACACTGGTCATGGATCCAATCTATCCAGGTCCCTCTGTAGAACCTCCCTACCCTTGTAGTGTGATCATGTTTTAGACAACAAAAAATATATCAATATATATCAAGTCCTACAGTTTATTACCTTTTGTTTCTAAGATTATTATGGGTTTGCTGTCCTGATGCTTCAAATGAGCTAGCTTCTCTGAACCTTGTTTGCAAAGAGCAATCATGTACTGAGGCATTTAGGGAGTCCAAACTGGTACTGATGCTACCCTTAAGATTCTTCACTAAACCCAACTGAACGCAGCTAGAAGGGATTCATGTCTTTGTTCCTTAATTATTAGATCAATACCTATGTGCAGCTGAGATTAAGTGGGGAAAAGGGAAAAAGAGGGGGAAAGGGAGAGAAAGGAAACAGCTTTTTAAGATGTTAAAAATGCTTTTGGCACTAAGTACATCTAAGCAGAGCTAATTGGACTGAGTTACTTTTGTTTACAGTCAGTGGCACCTTCTAGGTCACAGTGTTTGAGCAGGCAGCACGTTCTGCAAAAGGAAAGTGCACTCATCATCTCCAAAACACTTCAAATCTGAAGTGCTCTGACTTTGTTAGGGTGTGGAAAAGCTCCAGAAGAAGGATTTTCAATTATGTATTTTACCTAAAAAAGACTTGGCCAGCCCCCTTGAATACTCCCTTCCTTTCCATCGAGGTATCAATACAGCATTATTATCTAACTTGTTTGTATAAACACAATAGCAATGAGCATGATTCCTCTCTCTCAGGCAAAAAGGCAGCATGGGATCCCAGCAGAGCCAGTGGCTAACTGGCAGTGATCTCATAGGCACGAACAATGCTGACACTTTCCCTGCCAAGAGCAATTCTCTGCAAAGGGACTTCCTGGAAAGATAAGGGTAAAACAGCCTACTGTGGATGTTGTTATTCCAAAGCCTAGCTGATGAAACATATGGATGCTGAGCAACCGCTGGACACCGGCTTAGTGCATGAGGCAGCTGGAGAGAGATCGCCTCAGAATTAGCACTTCGAGCTTTGGGACCAAGCACATGCAACAAACTGAGAGTTTCTCCCTTCTTGGGGATTGTTTTCCCCCCTTATAAATCCATTTCTTTGGAACCTGAAGGGTGCTTGCACAACCAGTGTTGAGCAAGATCATAGAATCATAGAGTTGTTAGGGTTGGAAGGGACCTCAAGGATCATCCAGTTCCAACCCCTGCCATGGGCAAGGACACCTCACACTACAGCAGGTTGCTCACAGCCACATCCAGCCTGGCTGCAAAAACCTCCAGGCATGAGGCTTCCACCACCTCCCTGGGCAGCCTGTGCCAGTGTCTCACCACCCTCATGGGGAAGAACTTCTTCTTAACATCCAATCTGAATCTACTCATTTCTATCTTTTTTTCCGTTCCCCTAGTCCTATCACTCCCTGACACCCTAAAAAGTTCCTCCCCAGATTTCTTGTAGCCCCCTTCAGATACTGGAAGGCCACAATAAGGTCTCCTTGGAGCCTTCTCTTCTGCAAACTAAACAGCCCCAACTCCCTCAGTCTGTCGTCATAGGAGAGGAGCTCCAGCCCTCTGATCATCCTTGTGGCCCTTCTCTGGACACCTTCCAGTGCCTCCAGATCCTTCCAGAACTGGACACAGTACTCCAGGTGTGGTCTCAGCAGAGTAGAGGAGAGGGGGAGAATCACCTCCCTCGACCTGATGGCTAGGAAATAATAATTATATAGTTTACCACATTGGTACAATCTTTTCTATGCACTTTTAAGAGTGCCTGAGCAAGAGTGTATGATAAAACATGGACTTATAAAAGTGTCATTCAGCTGCTCTGTATTCACAGTTGAGCTCAGTGTTCAGTCCTTGACAAAGACAGAGCTCAAACACTGAGGATATTTTGTGCCAACAGCCAGGAGTTTTCTTTAGCAATTGTTTTTGTTTAGAAAAGCAGAGTCCAGAACGAAAAGGGAGGCTCTGAGAAAAGTTGCAGTGACTCTTGTAAATAGGAGCTTTCTTTTTTTTTTCCTTCCAGAAAGCTCCTAAACATCTCTTTCACAAAGAGTTGCAGGGTCCATTAAACGTTTCACAGGACTTCAGACAGCGATTAAAGATGCCTATGAAGTTTCACTGTCTGCCTAGATTGGAGATACTGGGACACCTCTCGCTCTCTCCAAGGCTTCAGCCACAGGCTTGCTTAAGGATGGCTGTGCCCGCCCAAAGCCCCCTCTCTCCTAAGTCAGCCAGTCTCCACTCCATTTGCTTCTGCAAGCATCATTTTCCCATTAGAAATGATGCTTTTATTACTCTCCTATCATGCTGAGCAGCGGGTGACATTACTTCTCCAACAGCTGGAGTGCAAGGTCCCTTACCCTGTGGGGATTTGGCAGTCACCAGTCGCAAACCAAGCAGAGCAACAAGCGAGCTCCGCAAAGAGGATGTCTTTACTGACAGCTAATAGCACACAGATCACTCCATTCCTGCACAACTAAAACCAGGCCACTAGTTTATTTTTTAATAGACAATAGGTCTCTTTCTCCCCTCCTCCAAAACAGGCCAGGCACAATAGCTCCAAAATGAAAACCTTTTGTGTGCACGTATTATTCCATGTCAAGCTGCCCAGAGAGTATATTGATGATTTTTATCCTTTTCTATTTTTTTTCAACTCCTCACAGCAGCTGCCAGCATTTCTGACAGCCTGGACAGGGAGATGGGAGCCCTGAATATCTTTGTGTACATTATTTGCTATGATTTTGATTTTCAAAACCAAAATAACATTCAAAAGGCTGTTTAAGAAATTGCTGCCAGCCCTCTGGGTAACCCCATTGCATTTTCCCCGTGGAAGGAAGTGGAGGAAGGAGAGCCACCACTTCACTTTAGAGAACACAAACTTATTCTGTGCTAAAACAGAAACTTGCAAAGCCATGGGGAAACTAGAGCTAGAATGAGAAAAAAAAACACAACAAAACAAAACACAAAGCCTCTCAGAAACAATAGAAAGACTCTTCTCAGGCTCATATAACAAACATACTCGTATAAGAAACATTACTATTCAAAAAAGAAGACTCACACAGTCTGTTTATCTTCCTCTTACCCCTTTCTACCACCTCAGTCCTTTTACAAGAGAGAAGCTCCTGGAACTCACCTTTGATACATCACCTGAGTGTGGTAACAGCCAAGCATACAGAATCCCTAATGCAGCCTCATTAATCTGGCTCTCCACACTGACCTGAGCCTTTGACAATGTCCCACATGACATCCTGGTCTCCAGGCTGGTGAAATATGGGTTCAATGGGTGGACCACTTCAATGGATAAAGAACTGGCTTGACAGCTTCACCCAAAGGGTGGCTGTCAATGGGTCCATGGCCAAGTGGAGGCCAGGGACAAGTGGAGTCCCTCAGGGATCAGTACCGGGACCAGTCTTACTTAACATTTTTGTTGGTGACCTGGACAGTGGCATTGAGGCACCCTCAGCAAGTTCAGTGATCACATCAAGCTATGTGGTGCTGCTGGCAGGCTGGAGGGAAGGGATCCATCCAGAGGGACCTTGACAGGCTGGAGAGGTGAGCCCAAGCCAACCTCATGAGGCTCAACAAGACCAAGTGCAAGGTCCTGCATCTGGGTCAGGGCAATCCCAAGCACCTGTATAGGCTGGGCAGGGACTGGCTTGAGAGCAGCCCTGAACAAAAGGACTTGGGGGTGCTGGGGGATGAGAACATGAGCCAGCAGTGTGCACTTGCAGTCCAGAGAACCAACCAGATCCTAGGCTGCATCGAGGCCTGTGGCCAGCTTTGCTTGTAAGAAGTACTGACTGTCTTGGATTAGAGACCTCAGAGCTGTGACCTTTTTTAGGCAACAGGAATTGTCATGTTCTCAAGATTTTAGAGGCCTGTCTGAGATTTTAGAGGCCCAGAATGTGAGATTTCACCTTTAAACTTCTACTTGATGTCACCTGCTCCTAGGAAAGCAATTAATCAGGACACTTCACTCCCAGACAGAAGAGAGCAGGGACTTCCCTGGATCACTTTTCTGCCATGTCAGTTAGCCTAGCACAGAAGTGATTTATATGTCAGGCACATGAAACCCTTAGCAAAGCTGATGGTTTTAGTCTGTGCCTTTAAAATTTAGTTACAGATTTTGAGCAGAAAAGTAGGAAAATATAAAGAAATCACTGTTGGGTGTAGAAAGGAAAACCAAAGGTTATTCTAAACAAATTCATTGGATAAATATCTGCCATAAAATGAGCTGTACCTAAACAATTCTCTCTTCTTTTTCTGCTTGTCTGCTGACCTTGGCTGCGTTGTTTTAGTTGAGTCTAACCCATTGCTTTTCTCTCTGCTCCTCTTCTCTCTTGGGGCAGGGGGGGAGGGCACAGTGGAATGGCTTCCCTGGTCTCTGACCAGGGGAATTTCTGTGTTGCTTGCTAATTGTAAATATCTGTATCATATTGTAAATGCTGTATATTTTGTACATGTTCATTGCATTCCATTCTAGAGTGTAGGTTTTGCTTGTAAATACAGCTTCCACTTGCTTCATACTGAGTTGGTTTGGCAAAGTTAATGCTCGGGGGAAATTTCAACCCACCACATCAAGCAGGTTGCTGATCCCTGAATCCAAGGGCTGCCACTCAACCACATTTGCAATGCCTGAATTAGAGCCTTCCAGTGTTCACTCCTTTCCAGGAAAACTAATGCTGTATTACACCATGAAAGAGGGCTCTCTATTCTGCTTTGAGGCAAGGCTGACCCAAGCTGATGCAGTACACCTCTAGAAAGCACACAGCTGTATTTTGTTGGCTTTAAGCTTAAGCATTGTTCTTCCTATGTCTTAGAAACTTAATACCTCAAGTTTGTCATACAACAGTGAAGTGGAACTGATTCATTCTGGAGAAAGGAAGATGATTGCAAAGGACTTGTGGATCTAGGTTTGCTCTGCTTGGGGAGGAGGTAATCTAAATCCAAGGTGTCGCTGTGCCCCATCTTTCACAGTGAGCACAGGTTCTGGGCAGCCTGATCTAGTTGAGAATGCTCCTGCTTACTGCAGAGGGGGTTGGACTAGATGACCTTCAGAGGTCCCTTCCAACCCAGGCCATTCTATGATTCTGGCAGACAGCACTACAGATGAACTCTCAGCCTTCACAGAATCACAGAAAACATCTGGTTGGAAGAGATCTCCAAGCTCATCCAGTCCAACCTTCAACCCAGCACTGAAGGGTCAACTCTAAACCATGCCCCTAAGCACCAGCTCCACAGGCTGCTTGAATACCCCCAGGGATGGTGACTCCACCACTGCCCTGGGCAGACCATTCCAGCGTTTGAGAACCCTTTCGGTGAAGAAACATTTCCTGACATCCAGCCTGAACCTCCCCTGGGGCAGCTTGGAACCATCTCCTCTGGTCCTGTCGCTTGCCACCAAGGAGAAGAGGCTGCCCCCTCCTCGTTCCAACCTCCCTTCAGGTAGCTGTAGAGAGCAATGAGGTCTCCCCACAGCCTCCTCTTCTCTAGACTGAACAACTCCAGCTCCTTCAGATGCTCCTCCAGATGCTCCTCCTAGGCCATGTGCTCTAGGTGCTTCACCAGCCTCGATGCTCTTGTCTGGACACACTTGCTGAGTCCCAGGCTCTGGTGGCTTTCATAGAATCAGGGAATTGTCTGGGCTGGAAGGGACCTCCAAAGGTCATCCAGTCCAACCTCCCTGCAGTCAGCAGGGACATCCCCAACTAGATCAGGCTGCCCAGGGCCTCATCGAGCCTCACCTTGAAGATCTCCAGGGAAGAAACCTCAACAACCTCCATGGACAACCTGTTCCAGTGATCCACCACCCTCATCATAAAGAACTTCTTCCTGATATCCAATCTAAATCTGCTCTTCTCTCGTTTGAAGCCATTGTCCCTCATTCTGTCACTGCAGGCCTTTGCAAACAGTCTCTCTCCATCCTTCCTGTAGCCCCCTTGAGGCTGCTATTAGGTCTCCCCAGAGCCTCCTCTTCTCCATGCTGAACACCTCCAGCTCCCTCAGCCTGTCCTTGTAGCAGAGGTGCTCCAACTCCCTGATCAGTCTTGTGGCCCTCCTCTGTACCTGTTCCATCAGGTCCACATCCTTCCTCTCAGCTGAGGCCTAGCTCTAGCAGCCCTTGCCAGTGCTTGCAGCAGAGGGAACAGAGCTGCCGCTATTCACGGCACACTGCCACAGCCTAAGCCAGGGGCCTCCTGCCTTGTGATTGCTGATTTCAGTTCATTTCTCTGATTTACAGTTTCCTGATTTGCAGGTTGTTAAAATACTTGTAAAAAACACTGGTCTGGAAAATGTTCCTAAATAATTATGTTGATGACTAAAACTCAGCCTGAAAGGGCTTTAATTCATAGCAGCTTATACAATGAGGGAGACCTAGGGAGAGCTTTTATTCTCAACTCACGTTTTTAATGTTTCATTCATGTTCATATCCTGTAGTACAGACCCCAATGTGAGTTTATATGGCTAAACTCTAATTTTGCAGTCAGGAACTAGTTCATTCTCTGGAAAAGCTTTCCTAGGCAAATAAAGTCTTCTGTCTGAACGTTAGCCTTGTGTTTATGTTCTGGAGGGCTTGTGAGGAATTAGAGTCCTTTCCCCTTTGGAAGGAGACTGTGGGAATTGAAAGGTGAAGGTGGAAATGGGGAGTCTGAGCATAAGTGAGAAACTGAGGTCAAGTGTGCCCCATTTACTTGGGGGAAGTAAAGATCACAGCTGGGTCTGTGCTAAGGGAGCTGTGCAGTGCAGCCTGAAACACTCTGGATTTGCCAAGGAGCAAGACACATGCAAGACTATTTCGATTGCTACCTTTGGTGCTGAGAGGAGAGAGAGCTGTTGTCATTAGTCCAGGGTAATGTTTAGGCCTGCAATGGTGTCATCACAAGGCTCAAGTTTCTTATTTAACCAGTCCCAGCTGTGTCAAATCCTGCCTGCAAGAGAACTAGAAGCTGGAATTAACCATTGAACCTCCCAGCACTGATTGACTCTCCTGCAAGGTCTGGTTAGGACCATTTTGACAGGTCGCCTGCTGGAGAAGATCTCAGTGAAAATGTGTCAGAAATCATCTGTTACTTAATGCCAAGACAACTCAGAGTATCCTGAGAGAGCCTTGCTCAGGATGGAAACGGACTTGGCCATACCCCAGGGGAGTAAATTTAGTCTGTTGTGAGCTGTTTCTGGTTTTGTGATGACTCTCAGCAAGGAAAACCCTTGAGGCTCCAAGTTTTTAGAGAAGGAAAGAAGCATTCTCTACTTTCTGCTTGTGAGTCTGGTGTGATTTAAAGGCCTCAACTTGCAGTAGAAGCTAACACAAATATCTGACTACATTCTAACAAGCCTTCTTCAGGAACAGCCTCTTTGGGTTTTACTGTCCTATTGGTGGAGAATATCCATAAAGTGTGGCCAGAGAGGGTGGGAGGGGATTCTGCCCCTTGACTCTGCTCTGCAGAGACCCCACCTCCAATACTGACTCCACTTCTGGTGTCCTCAGCATTAGAAGGACACAGAGCTGTTGGAGGGAGTCCAGAGGAGGTCATAAAGATGAGCCAAGGGCTGAAGCACTTCTGCTGTGAGGACAGGCTGAGGGAGCTGGGGTTGTTCAGCTTGCAGAAGAGAAGACTGTCACATCCTGCTGCAGCACTGCTGGCCGAGGCATGGCATGGGTGTTTGTGCGCTGCCATCACATGTGACAGCCACTACCCCAAGGTGCCAGAGGCTCAGGTTAGAGTCTGCTCATTTACAGGAAAACAGAATTTATGGAGATTTTGCTAATACAGAACTCCTACAAGCTTGGCTGTTGCTTAGCAGCCTAATGCAGTAACAGAAGCATTTTAAAAACCCCTAAAAAATAATGAAAAAGAAAAGCCTTGGTTAGCTTGCACAGGTGTCTGCTTGCTCTGCCAAGAGGCAGGCATGAGGGAATGTAGCTGTTCTCAGCTACAACCAATTACTTTGGTGAGTGAAGTAAGTAGGACTATAAAAACATTGTCTCCTGGTGCGTTAGAAAGTTAGATATGCCCAACATCTGCTTTTGTCAGAATAGACTGAAGTGACATGGCCAACCACCTGCCATGGCCACTTCTTTGTAGAGTGGTGCATCTTTGTAGAGTGGCCAGCAGGTCAAGGGAGGGGATTCTCCCCTCTACTCAGCTCTGGTGAGACCCCACCTGGAGTACTGTGTCCAGTTCTGGAGCCCCTAGTACAAGAGGGATATGGACGTGCTGGAGCGTGTCCGGAGAAGGGCCACGAGGATGATCAGAGGGCTGGAGCTCCTCTCCTATGAGGACAGACTGAAGGAGTTGGGGCTGTTCAGTCTGGAGAAGAGAAGGCTCAGAGGTGACCTCATTGTGGCCTTCCAGGATCTGAAGGGGCCTACAGGAAGGCTGGGGAGGGACTTCTCAGGCTATCAGGTAGTGATAGGACTAGGGGGAACGGAATGAAGCTGGAGGTGGGGAGATTCAGGCTAGATGCGAGGAAGAAGTTCTTCACCATGAGAGTGGTGAAGCCCTGGAATGGGTTGTCCAGGGAGGTGGTTGAGGCCCCATCCCTGGAGGTGTTTAAGCCCAGGCTGGATGAGGCTCTGGCCAGCCTGATCTAGTGTGGGGTGTCCCTGCCCATGGCAGGGGGGTTGGAACTAGATGATCCTTGTGGTCCCTTCCAACCCTGACTGACACTATGATACTATGATTCTTCTTGTCCCACTGCCAGGAAATGTTTGCCAGCCACTATCTGCTTTGTTTCATCCTTCTGCTTGTCCTCACCACCCTCATGTGCACAGCAAGGACATGTGAAGATACTCTGCTAGTTTCTAGAGGACTGCTGTGGTAAGATGATCTTCAGCAGGAAGGTAATCTGCAGGGGAGCTACTCCTGAGCTGTGGCTGCCTCAGCCTATCTGAAAGCTGTTTTGGATTGTAAATCCATTGTACAGGGCTGGGACAGTTTATAGTGTTAAGTGCTGCACGGTTATCTGAAAATTAAAGCAGGATCTGTGTTAACTCTAGAAGACTTGCACTTGCAGCCCAGAAAGCCAATCCTATCATGGGCTGCATCAAGAGAAGCACAGCCAGCAGGTCAAGGGGGTGATTCTCCCCCTCTATTCCACCCTGGGGAGACCTGGAGTACTGTGTCCAGTTCTGGAGCCCCTAGTACAGGAAGGATCTGGAGGTGATGGAAGGTGTCCAGAGAAGGGCCACGAGGATGAATAGAGGGCTGGAGCTCCTCTCCTATGAGACAGACTGAGAGAGTTGGAGCTGTTCAGTCTGGAGAAGAGAAGGCTCCAAGGAGACCTTATTGTGGCCTTCCAGCATGTGAAGGGGGCTGCAAGAAAGCTGGGGAGGGACTTTTGAGGGTGTCAGGGAGTGATAGGACTGGGGGGAATGGAGCAAAACTAGAAATAGTTAGATTCAGATTGGATGTTAAGAAGAGGTTCTTTCCCATGAGGGTGGTGAGACACTGGCACAGGTTGCCCAGGGAGGTGGTGGAAGCCTCATCCCTGGAGGTTCTGAAGGCCAGGCTGGCTGTGGCTGTGAGCAACCTGCTGTAGTGTGAGGTGTCCCTGCCCATGGCAGGGGGGTTGGAACTGGCTGATCCTTGAGGTGCCTTCAACCCTGACAATTCTGTGATTCTATGACTTCACAGCTTTAACTTCACAGCTTTAAGTGAACCACAAGCCAGCCTTCCTTGAGTGGAGAACCGCTGAATGATCCAATCCATTACACTACATCTAATTAAAGTCAGGTTTCAGGAGTTACTGGCTTCTGCTATAAGTGTACCAGTAACTGAAGAGAGCTCCAGGGAACCAGCTTGGAAAATGGGACACTGAAGAAATTTCCTTTGGTACTGTATAAGTTACTGAGAAAAAAATAATAATAATAAATTATCTACTAGAGGAATTAATAAGGAAAAGAAGCAGTAATCAAAAGCTTTCATCAGATTTTGGCATGGAAAACAGTAGAACGGTGGAAGCAGACCCAGTTCTGAGAAGGAAGAAAGGGGAATGCTTTAAGCATTGCCATATCATGGCTACAAAGGTTATGATGGGCAGAATGGAAGAGGGGCAGCAGCTCACCAGTAGCCCAAGGTGAATTAGGAAATGAGATGTGCACCTTTCTGAAGGACAGATGTGCAACAGGTGCCTTGGAGTGCCAAATAAACTGATTTGCTTGAACACCCAGATCGGCAAGTTCCACCCACTCCTGCAACCCCCTCAGCTGCAAGCAGTTTGATTTGTAGTTATCACCTTCTGTGCAAGTGAGGGTGAGAATATGGAACTAGTCAGCTTTAGGATAGAGCTGTAGGTCAGACCACTTGAAGCAGAGAAATCTCTGCTCTACCAGAACTTTTGCCACTTCTGTCTCTTAAGGGATCCTTTAAGAAACAAGGGCCTGAGTTGACAGGACCAGCAATGGCTTCAAACTAGAGAAAAGCAGTTTTAAATTGAATATCAGGAAGAAGCTCTTCACTGTGAGGGTGGTGGAACACTGGAACAGGTTGCCCAGGGAGGTGGTTGAGGTCCCTTCCCTGGAAATATTCAAGGTGAAGCTCAATGAGGCCCTGGGCAGCCTGATCTAGTTGAGGATGTCCCTGCTGACTGCAGGGAGTTCAGACTGGATGACCTCTGGAGGTCCCTTCTGGCCTGGACCATTCTATGATTCTATGAAGAGGAGGGTCAGGGGAGACCTGATTGATCTCTACAACTACCTGAAAGGAGGTTGTAGACAGGTGGGGGTTGGTCTCTTCTCCCAGGAAACCAGACCCAGAACAAGAGGACACAGTCTCAAGCTGTGCCTGGGGAGGTTTAGGCTCAAGATGAGGAGAAAGTTCTTCACAGAAAGAGTAATTTGCCACTGGAATGTGCTGCCCAGGGAGGTGGTGGAGTCATCATCCCTGGAGGTATTAAAAAAAGGCTTGGATGTGGCACTTGGAGCCATGGGTTAGTTGTCATGAGGTGTTAGGTATTAAGTAATAGGTTGGACTTGATGATCTCTGAGTCTCTTCCAACCAGGTTGATTCTGTGATTCTATGAAACTTCCAAGGATGCAGCATACACTGAGGCTGAGAGTCTTTAAAAGCCATTTCCACTTTGTTATCAGCCTGTGTGAGCAGTGGAGGTTATTGCTTCCTCTTTGATTTTATAGCTATTGCAGGTTATTTAAAAGCAAACTGAAAAAAAAAAAAAAGTCATTTATTCATCCCTGTGAGGAGAGGCTGAGGGAGCTGGGGTTGCTTTGACTGGAGAGGAGGAGGCTCAGGGGAGACCTTATTGCTCTCTACAGCTTCCTGAAAGGAGGTTTGTAGCCAGGTGGGGGTTGGTCACTTCTCCAGGCAAAGGTGACAGAACAAGAGGATACAGTCTCAAGCTGTGCCAGGTGAGATTTGGGTTGGTTGTGAGGAAGAAATTCTTTACAAAGAGAGATTGGCCTTTGGAATATGCTGCCCAGGGAGGTGGTGGAGTCACCATCACTGGAAGTGTTTAAAATAAGATTGGATGAGGCACTTGGTGCCATGGTTTAGTTGATTAGATGGTGTTGGGTGATAGGCTGGACTTGATGATCTCAAAGGTCTTTTCCAACCTCGTTAATTCTGGGACTCTGTAGTTTGTTTTGGATTTCTAAACAACTTAAAGCATTATGAAGAGTTTCATAATACCACAAAGGGGGAACACTAAATGAATTAAAGGAATTCATTTGAACATTGCCATAAATAGAGTAGAATAAACCAGGTTGGAAGAGACCCTCAAGATCATCGTGTCCAACCTATCAACCAATCCAACCCACCTAATCAACTAAACCATGGCACCAAGCACCCCAGCAAGTCTCCTCCTGAACACTGAAGGAGTTGGGGCTGTTCAGTCTGGAGAAGAGCAGGCTCAGAGGTGACCTCATTGTGGCCTTCCAGGATTTGAAGGGGGCCTACAGGAAGGCTGGGGAGGGACTTCTCAGGCTATCAGGCAGTGATAGGACTAGGGGGAATGGAATGAAGCTGGAGGTGGGGAGATTCAGGCTAGATGTGAGGAGGAAGTTCTTCACCATGAGAGTGGTGAAGCCCTGGAATGGCTTATCCAGGGAGGTGGTTGAGGCCCTATCCCTGGAAGTGTTTAAGCCCAGGCTGGATGAGGCTCTGGCCAGCCTCATCTAGTATAGGGTGTCCCTGCCCATGGCAGGGGGGCTGGAACTAGATGATCCTTGTGGTCCCTTCCAACCCTGACTGATACTATGATACCTCCAATGATGGTGACTCCACCACCTCCTCAGGCAGCCCATTCCAATGGGCAATCACTCTCTCTGGATAGAACTTCTTCCTAACATCCAGCCCAAACCTCCCCTGGTGCAGCCTGAGACTGTGTCCTGGAGGGGTAGAGTCCATATGGAGCTGTAAGGTCAGTTGTGGTTCTCAGAACCTAGTGAAATTGTGCTGTAACCACTGACAGAAGCACCCAAAAGTCTGCCAGCTTTGCTAGGGCTTCCTGTCCTCTCCAGATGACATTCTGTAACTAGACTGATGGCCTCCTGATAGCAGGTTTTCGTGGTACACTTCCATATCTTCCTGATACTTAAGGTCTTGCTAGAAAACAGATGTTCTTGGAGTACCTGACAAGTATATTTTGAACCAGAAACTGGAGAATATAGAAATAAGAAACCATATTTAGTTCTCTTCTTTCTTTGTTTCTTTCTTTCTTTTTTTGTGTTTGGTTTTTTAACTGCACCTGATAGTTCTTGAACTTTGATACTGGGGACTAAGCTTTGGGCAAGGATCCAAACTGGCTCTTCCCCATGAAATCCACTCTCATGTCCCTGTGTGCACATTAAGGTGACCATTAAGCCTGGGGTTTCAGTTTTAAATCTCAATTCCCTTGCTTAGGTTTTGAGCCAAAAACATTTGCTGGGGAGAGACAGGCACAAGAGATGAGTAACCTTCTTCCAGGATCCCTGCTTCCACTAAATGTGTGATGAAATTTGAGTGGTTCTAGGTGGTTTGTCCAAGAGATCAGCTAATTGAGTGGCAGCGTGGTCTCACCTTCACCAAGGATATGGTTTTTGTTGAGCACGCTTCACAAAGTGCAGGTGTGGCAGCATGACCTGAAATTGTTGCCCATGCCACCTGCATTTCAAGCAGTCTTTTCCTCAGGTCCTAGACTAAGTCTAGTTAGGTCCTCTGGAGGAGATGCTGCTAAGGATGTATGAATTAGGAGAAGGATATGGAAGGCAGCTCAGCAGAAGTCTGTACAGGTTGGAAAAGATCTCAGAGATCATCAAGTCCAACCTATTACCCAATACCTAACACTTCCTGACAACTAAACCATGGCTTCAAATGCCACATCCAAAGCTTTTGAACACCTCCAGGGATGGTGATTCCATCACCTCCCCAGGCAGCACATGCCAATGGCCAATTGCTCTTTCTGGGAAGAACTTTCTCCTCATCTTGAGCCTAAACTTCCCCTGGCACAGCTTGAGACTGTATCCTCTTGTTCTGCTGCTGGTTGCCTGGGAGAAGAGACCAACCCCCTCCTGGCTACAACCTCCCTCCTTTCAGGAAGTTGTAGAGAGCAATAAGGTCTCCCCTGAGCCTCCTCTTCTCCAGGCAAAACAACCCCGGCTCCCTCAGCCTCTCCTCACAGGGCTGTGCTCCAGACCTCTCCCCAGCCTCATTGCCCTTCTCTGGACACATTCAAGTGTCTCAGTGTCCTTCTTAAACTGAGGGGCCCAGAACTGGACACAGGACTCAAGGTGTGGCCTAACCAATGCAGAGTACAGGGGCACAATGACTTCACTGCTCCTGCTGGCCACACAGTTCTTGATCCAGATCAGGATGCCATTGGCCTTCTTGGCCACCTGGGCACTCTGCTGGCTCACTGCTGTCACCCAGTTCCCTCCCCTTTCTGTCTGGCTGATCTCCAGCCACTCCAACCCCAGCCTGTAGCACTGCATGGGGTGGTTGTGGCCAATGTGTAGATGCTGGCACTTCATAGTATCAGTCAGGGTTGGAAGGGACCACAAGGATCATCTAGTTCCAACCCCCTGCCATGGGCAGGGACACCCTATACTAGATCAGGCTGGCCAGAGCCTCATCCAGCCTGGGCTTAAACACCTCCAGGGATGGGACCTCAACCACCTCCCTGGACAACCCATTCCAGGGCTTCACCACTCTCATGGTGAAGAACTTCTTCCTCGCATCTAGCCTGAATCTCCCCACCTCCAGCTTCATTCCATTCCCCCTAGTCCTATCACTACCTGATAGCCTGAGAAGTCCCTCCCCAGCCTTCCTGTAGGCCCCCTTCAGATCCTGGAAGGCCACAATGAGGTCACCTCTGAGCCTTCTCTTCTCCAGACTGAACAGCCCCAACTCCTTCAGTCTGTCCTCATAGGAGAGGAGCTCCAGCCCTCTGATCATCCTCGTGGCCCTTCTCTGGACACCTTCCAGCTCGTCCATATTCCTCTTGTACTAGGGGCTCCAGAACTGGACACAGTACTCCAGGTGGGGTCTCACCAGAGCAGTGTAGAGGGGGAGAATCACCTCCCTCGACCTGCTGGCCACACTTCTCCTGATGCAGCCCAGGATCTGATTGGCTTTCTGGGCTGCAAGTGCACATTGAGAGCTCATGTTGAGCTTCTCGTCCACCAGCACCCCCAAGTCTCTCTCCTCAGGGCTGCTCTCCAGCCAGTCACTGCCCAGCCTGGATTTGTGCCTGGGATTGCAGGCACTTGGACTCTTCCTAAACAGGTCTAGGGATGTTGACCAAAAAAAAAAAAAAAAAACCCAAAGGCTGTTCAGTACAGAAAACCCAACAAGCTAATGTAATTGCAATCTGAGTAACTGGGAATTTCTCCTTCAGTCCAGTAGAGAGCATCTGATAGGTTCACTTCACATTCTTAACACAGGCTGTATGTCTGTTGGATATAACCAGAGTGCTTCTGTAGCTCTGGGCTCCCTGGAAGATGTGAGAACACATAGGTACACTTGGATCTTGGCTGCTGACCAGTTTAATATCACATGAATACAGCAGCCAAACAAGGGCCTCCTAGGTGGGCTGTGTGTAACAGAGGGTGAATTTGAGGTCTCTGGAAGGGAAAGCAGTGAGCTCTGGTGCTCTGAGGTGAGAGGTAAACAGCCAAGAATCATGGAATCACAGAATGGCTCAGGTTGGAAGGGACCTCAGAGATCATCTACTCCAACCTCCCCACCATGGGCAGGGACACCTCTCAACTAGACTCAGCTGCTCAAGGCCTTGTCCAACCTGGCCTTCAACACCCCCAGGCAGGAGGCATCCACAACCTCCTTGGGCAGTCTATACCAGAGTCTCCCCACCCTCCTCCTGAAGAACTTCTTCCTAAGCTCCAGTCTAACCCTGCTCTCCCTCAGCTTCTAACCATTCCCCCTTGTCCTGTCTCTAGACACCCTGATGAAACGTCCCTCTGCAGCCTTCCTGTAGGATTCCCTCAGGTACTGGAAAGCAGCTATAAGATCCCTCTGGAGTCTTCTCTAGGCTGAACAACCCCAGCTCCCTCAGCCTATCCTTATAGCAGAAGTGCTTCAGCCCTTGGCTCATCTCTGTGGTCCTCCTCCAGACTCACTCCAACAGTTCTCTGTCCTTATGATGGGACATGTCTATAGGAAAGTTATCCTTCTACTTCCCTGCTATAAACAGTGCCTCCAAGACTACATGCAAATTCTGGGGTGGTTGGCTGGATTGGTGTTTTTTCACTTCATCTCACCTGCCAGTACCACTGGTGGGGGTGGTGATGTGAGAAAGCATCCCAGGAAACTGATCCACATGGGAAAAAAAAAAAAAAAAAAAAAAAAAAAAAAAAAAAGAAGAAGATTTTGTTTTGCCAGCAGAAACATAATGGCATTCAACAAGTCCAAGTGCCGGGTGCTGCACATTGGCCACAACAACCCCATGCAGAGCTACAGGCTGGGGTCAGAGTAGCTGGAGAGCTGCCAAACAGAGAGGGACCTGGGGGTGCTGATTGACAGCTGCCCAAACATGAGCCAGCAGTGTGCCCAGGTGGCCAAGAAGGCCAATGGCATCCTGATCTGGATCAAGAATAGTGTGGCCAGCAGGAGCAGGGAAGTCATTGTGCCCCTGTACTCAGCACTGGTTAGGCCACACCTTGAGTCCTCTGTCCAGTTCTGGGCCCCTCAGTTTAAGAAGGACATTGAGACTCTTGAACGTGTCCAGAGAAGGGCAATGAGGCTGGGGAGAGGCCTCGAGCACAGCCCTGTGAGGAGAGGCTGAAGGAGCTGGGGTTGTTTAGCCTGGAGAAGAGGAGGCTCAGGGGAGACCTCATTGATCTCTACAACTACCTGAAGGGAGGTTGTAGCCAGGAGGGGGTCGGTCTCTTCTCCCAGGCAACCAGCACCAGAACAAGAGGACACAGTCTCAAGCTGCACTGGGGAAGTTTAGGCACAAGGTGAGGAGAAAGTTCTTCACTGAGAGAGTTGTTAGCCATTGGAATGGGCTGCCTGGGGAGCTGGTAGAGTCACAGTCCCTGGAGGTGTTCAAGAGGGGATTGGATCTGGCACTTGGTGCCATGGTTTAGTCATGAGGTCTGTGGTGACAGGTTGGACTTGATGATCTTTGAGGTCTCTTCCAGCCTTGGTGATACTGTGATACTGTGATGATTGCCTTGGCCTACCTGAGGGCAGTGTGGAAGGGGCTCTCCAAAGCTTGTGCTGTAAAATCCTGAAGCAAAAAAAGAAGTGCTTCCAGTGTGTCAGGCTGCTCCTCTGATGGGAATTGTTGCACAAATGGCAGTGCTCCCTGCCAAAGGCTCCGCGGGAATAAAAGGCAACATAAGCAGCAAGTTACTTAAATGATGCTACTGGCTTGCTTCAAATTATTCCAAATTAAGTCATTTCTGAACTTCAAACCTTTAGTTTAAAATAAACCAGAGAGCCATGAGGGAAGAAAATCCTGAGTGCCATGAAAACTGAGCCCCGAGCTCATGGATATGATTCATTTTCCCCTTTTCTTTCCATCTATTCAGGGGCTGGCCAAATCCATCTCTTACCTGGCCTTTCTTTACCCTGAAACTCAGTGTAATGGGAGGAACAGAGGAGCTGATGTGACAGGATGTTTGTAGAAGGCTTTCCCTTGGTTGTCCAGCGAGTTGTTCTTGACATTCCTCAGCTGGGTACAGACAGGTACATTGTAATGAGACAGACCCTCAGCCTAAGCAATACATCTGGATGGGATTAACATGGGGTTTGGACAAAAATCATGTCTCCCCATTTCTTCCAAGCTGGGGATGGAGAGATCTCTCTCACACACAGAGAACCCCTCTAGAGTATGGCAGGAACATCTGAAGGCCCTGTGATTACAATTTTTTTGTTGTTGATGCTCACTTTCATCACATCCAGCATTTGCTCCAAGCAGACTACTTCTACAGACGTCACTCTTCACAGCGTGTGTGTGTGTGGATATTCATCTTCCAAAAAGGAATTGAAATGTCAGGGTGGACCCTTCAAGCTAATAGAAGGGAGGTGATGCCCTGTCTGGTTTTAATTAGGGCTCGCTTTCTTAATGAGGTAATGTTCTGTTGTGCTGGGTTATCTCCTAGAACACAGGGCAGCAGGCGAGCTCTTGGGGAGGGACGCTTGACAACCACCCCGGGCAGGCTGTTTAATGTTAGGATTCTCATTCATCAGCCAGGCCCTTTGCAGAGCCTGACAGACACAGCACGTCCCCTGGGGACTCCACCAGCCTCTGGCATGCTGCTTCATGCAGTTTAGCCAGATGTATCAAAGAAGCAGGCAAGACCCTGCTATTTGGACAGCATTTATAGCATCCTGGGCAAACACTCAGGAAATGTTCAATAACGTGCCTTGCACGAGTGTGGCAAGGAGCAGATTCCTAGAACAAGGAGTTGCCAAGAGAAATCCTGGCAGTGCCTCATCCCAGCTTATAGTCACATGCTGGGTTTGTTGTTGTTGTTTGAGGGCTTATTATTTTAAAGGCTCTCTCACAGAAACACAGAATCACAGAATCAATAAGGTTGGAAAAGACCTCAAAGTTCATCAAGTCCAACCTGTCACCACAGACTAAACCGTGGCACCAAGTGCCACATCCAATCCCCTCTTGAACACCTCCAGGGACTGTGACTCTACCAGCTCCCCGGGCAGCACATTCCAATGGCGAACGACTCTCTGTGAAGAACTTTCTCCTCACCTTGAGCCTAAACTTCCCCTGGTGCAGCTTGAGACTGTGTCCTCTTGTTCTGGTGCTGGCTGCCTGGGAGAAGAGAGCAACCCCCTCCTGGCTACAACCTCCTTTCAGGTAGTTGTAAACAGCAATAAGGTCTCCCCTGAGCCTCCTCTTCTCCAGGCTAAACAACCCCGGCTCCCTCAGCCTCTCCTCACAGGGCTGTGCTCCAGACCTCTCCCCAGCCTCATTGCCCTTCTCTGGACACATTCAAGTGTCTCAATGTTCTTCTTAAACTGAGGGGCCCAGAATTGGACAGAGGACTCAAGGTGTGACCTAACCAGTGCAGAGTACAGGGGCACAATGACTTCCCTGCTCCTGCTGGCCACACTATTCTTGATCCAGATCAGGATGCCATTGGCCTTCTTGGCCACCTGGGCACACTGCTGGCTCATGTTCAGCCAGCTGTCAACCAGTACCCCCAGGTCCCTCTCTGCCTGGCCGCTTTCCAGCCACTCTGACCCCAGCCTGTAGCTCTGCATGGGGTTGTTGTGGCCAAAGTGCAGCACCCGGCACTTGGACTTGTTGAATGCCATCCTGTTGGATTCCGCCCATCTGTCCAGCCTGTCAAGGCCCCTCTGCAGAGCCCTTCTGCCCTCTAACAGATCAACATCTGCTCCCAATTTGGTGTCATCTGCAAATTTGCTGATGACTGACTCAATGTCCTCATCCAGATCATCAATTAAAATATTAAAGAGCATGGGGCCCAGCACTGATCCCTGGGGGATGCCACTGGTGACTGGCCTCCAGCTGGATGTGGCACCATTCACCACCACTCTCTGGGCTCAGCCTTCCAGCCAGTTCCTAACCCAGCACAGAGTGCTGCTGTCCAAGCCAGGGGATGACAGCTTGGCCAGGAGTTTGCTATTGGAGATGGTGTCAAAGGCCTTGCTGAAGTCCAGGTAGACTACATCCACAGCCTGCCCCACATCCACCAGGCAGTCACCTGATCATAGAAGGAGATCAGGTTGGAGAGGCAGGACCTGCCCTTCCTAAATCCATGTTGGCTGGGCCTGATCCCTTTGAGGGTTCCAGAGACCAGATTTAAGGTGACTTGAATACAGAATCATCACAGAAACATAGAATGGTCTGGGTGGGAAGGGACCTCCAAAGGCCATCTAGTTCAACCCCCTCTGCACTCAGCAGGGACATCCTCATCGAGATCAGGTTGCCCAGAGTGCTGTTGAGCCTCACCTCAAATATCTCCAGGGATGGGGCCCCCAACACCTCCCTGGGCAACCTGTTCCAGTGTTCTACCTGCCTCGTGGTAAAGAACCCATCTGGTTCCTGATCAAGAGGATGGATTTGTGCAGCAGGACCCCTGGCCTGCTTGCTCACAGCATGGGTGAGGGTGCCAAACCAGCTGGCCTGTTGCATTGTCTTCCCAGCAGACAGAGAGCAGTGCAGGTCTGACTGCTGCCGCAGCAGCCCAGAGGCTCTGCTCGTGATGCAGAAGGGATCAGTGTTGTTTGGGCAGTTACAGAGCAAATGCCATCACGGACAGGGAATTTAGTGGGGACTTTGCTACATCTATGGAATGGGATCCAGCCTGGTATGCTGACAGCCTCTGTTATGGAATTCAAGAGGGGCTCTGCAGAGTACAGTTCAAGTATTCCTGAGTGCTTGATAATTCAATTATATTAATTGCTATGTTTTGCAATCTAGATGTCTTCCTGAAGTATCCCCACAGACCTGGCTCTGGTTCTCCCCCTGGGGTAGTGTGTGCAGTCACACAGCAGGATGATTGCTCTCACAGGAGAGCAGAGCCTGCAACAGGGAAAAGAGACCCTGGGGAAAAGTATTTTCTGCTCCTTCTACTCAGTGTCTTGCCGCTCAGAGTGGCTGCCACAGACTCTTGCTGCCACAGAAATCCTAGCCATAAGCCACGTGGGTGCAGAAAGCAGATGTGTTTTGTGGCACTGGTGTTTTGCTGTTTAACTCTAAAACCTCTTTGCCAGCAGTGGGAGAAAAGCCCAAGGTTAAAGCACTGCCCTGTGGGCTGCTGGCAAAAGGACTGTAGCCTCTGGAGGGGGCCTGGAAAGGGAATAGCCGGGATGAGCATTTTCAGCCTAAAGGCCAAAGCCTCATTAAACTCCCAGGGCAGAAGCAAGACTGTCCTCTGTACCATTCTTTTTATTACTATTATTATTTTTAGCAAAGCTCTCCCCAAAACCACCTCTCTGGAGACCTCCACTACTGCTGGAGCCAGAACCACATCCCAGCTGAGGGACAGGAGTGCAACCCAGGCACCTCCCCATGTGCTGTGGTGTCAGCTTCACCTGTGAATTCAGCTTTGGCTCAGGGCTGCTGCATAAAGATGTAAAATCCATCTGGGCCTTGCAACCTTGGAAAGCTCTTTGATGGTGTTTCCAGCAACAGCCATGTAGCTGATGCAGAGCCTTGCATCCTGTTGCTAATAAGTCTGCTTTTACACCGCTCTGGCTGCACTTAGTAATTTTCATTTACATATTTTTCCAATAATCTCTCTAACATGTGACTGGATGACCATAAATCTGGGAGAGTGAAGACTGAATGGTATGTTGGAAGGACAAGTGCTTGAAGCTGGGTTTAACCCTTCAGTTACCACTAGAAAGGCCAGGTCCAAAGCAGAGGCGTCCCACCACTAGCCCAACTGTTTGCCAGGGAAGGGTAAACGCTGTGCAGGGAAAAGATTTTCTTCTTATGCTATCTGAAAACAAAATCTGGTGCTGCTGCCAAGTCCCAGAATGCAAATGAAGGAAGAATGGGGCATTGGAACTGTTTTGCTAACAAGTGCAAGCCGTGGTTCTGCATTGATATTCAGCTGTCGACGAAACCCCATCTGTGGATTTAGCAACCGTACTCACTAAGCCGCATGGCTCTCCCTGCCTCATGACAGAAGGTGGAGCAAAAGAAATCTGGTGTGGTTTGTGAAGGCAGGACACCTCTCCTGTGGAGACAGACTGACAGAGTTAGGGCTGTTCAGTCTGCAGAAGAGAAGGCTCCAAGGAGGCCTTCCAGTATCTGAAGGGGACTACAAGAAAGCTGGGGAGGGACTTTTGAGGGTGTCAAGGAGTGATAGAACTGGGGGAATGGAGCAAAACTAGAAATGGGTAGATTGAGATTGGATGTTAGGAAGAAGTTCTTCCCCATGAGGGTGGTGAGACACTGGAACAGGTTGCTCAGGGAGGTGGTGGAAGCCTCATCCCTGGAGGTTTTTAAGGCCAGGCTGGCAGTGGCTGTGAGCAACCTGCTGTAGTGTGAGGTGTCCCTGCCCATGGCAGGGGGCTTGGAACTAGATGACCCTTGAGGTCCCTTCCAACCCCTAACAATTCCATGATTCTATGCATTAAAGAGCCTTTCTTCCTCAGTTCCAAACCATTCCCCTTTGTCCTGTGTGTAGACACCCTCATGAAAAGTCCCTCTCCTGCCTTCCTGTAGGATCCCTTCACGTACTGCAAGGCAGCTCTAAGGTCCCCCTGCAGTCTTCTCTGCTCCAGGCTGAACAACCCCAGCTCCCTCAGCCTATTCTCACAGCAGAGGTGCTCCAGCCCTTAGATACCTGCAGCACCCCCTTACCCTGGGAGGCCTGGCCACAGGACGCTGCTGCTAACGTGATTTAATGGTGACAAATCACTCTGCTTCCACAGCCAGGTTGGCCTTGTTCTATTCATGCCTCAAACCCCTCTCCTCTCTCCCACACTGTGATCTGTACAGAGCTGTTTGGCAAGGTAAAAGCTCTGCCTGGTGTGTGGGCAGGAGCAGGGCCACAGCCTGGTGTGCAAAACATGCCAGATGTGGTCCAGGCTTGTGGGGAGAACCAGGTGGGGACCAGAGGTGCCACTCCTGTGCTCAGTTCATATGACTGGGGACAGCTGGTTGGTGCATGTGAAACACCACCTCCCACAGCACAGGATAAGTGCTCAGCAATGTCTAGTGCCATTCACTCCCACTGTGATGAATATTACTGGGGGAGGTGAGGAATTGCTAGGTTTGAGTTCTCTCCCTACTGCCTACCCTTGGATTTCAGATTTCTCACTGAGAGAAATGGCGACAACTAGAAGGATTGTCTAATATATGCATATATAGCACAGTAGCACAGTAGCACACTATATTAGAGGTTGGAAGGGACCTCCAGAGATCATCCAGCCCAACCCCCCTGCCAAAGCAGGATCACCCAGGCTAGTCCACACAGGAACCCACACAGGTGGGTTTGGAGAGGAGACTCCACAACCTCCCTGGGCAGTCTGTCCCAGTGCTCCATCACCCTCACTGCAAAGAATTTTCTCCTCCTGCTGAAGTGAAATCTTCTGTGCTCAAGCTTGTACCTGTTGTTCCTTGTCCCATCACTGGGCACCACCGAAAGAGCTTGGCCCTCTTCACCTGGCAACTACCCCTCAGATATTGAGAGACATTGATCAGATCCCCTCTCAGTCTTCTAAATAACCCCAGGGCTCTCAGTCTCTCTTCATAGGGGGGATGTTCAAGCCCCAGAATTATCTTCATAGCTCTCCATTGGACTCTCTCAGCAGATCCCTGTCCCTCTTGAACTGGGGAGCCCAAAACTGGACTCACTATAGAGGCTGTGGCCTCACTAGGGAGAGCAGAGGGAAAGAAGAACCTCCCTTGACCTGCTGGCCACACTTTCCTTGATGCACCCCAGGATGCCATTTGCTCTCTTGGCCACAAGGGCACATTGCTGTCCCATGGAGAACTTGCTGTCCACTAGCACTCCAAGGTCTTTCTGTACTGGTGCCTGTTGTTATTTCTCCCCAGATGGAGAACCCTGCACTTGTCCTTAGTGAACTTCATGAGGCTTTCCTGCACCCAGCTCTCAGCCTGTCTGGATCCTGTTGGATAGAATATATAGATATCTATAGATATTTCTACATCTACACACATAGTTGCTTCCAATTACCCAGGAATAACTGCTTCCTCTCTTGAGCCAGCTGCAGAGATGGCTGAACAATCTATCCGTTCAAATACATTTCAGTCAACTTTCTCTAGCTCTCTAGATTTTTTTCTTTCCACAGCTGGAACTCCTCCAGTAATAACTTAGACAGCCTTCTGACTCTAGGTCAAGGCTCTGTGACACTGAAGGATTCCTTTCATTTGCCTCTCTAGAAGTAATGAGGGGAAAACCAAAGGACTGAAGAGGGACAGTTTAGTTGTTTGTGACACGCACAAAAACACCAACCAAACAAGAAAGGTCTGCTTTGACACCACAGAGCATTTGGTGATATTTACATCACAAAGTGAGGTGTGGGATGGATTATCTCAGGAACAGGGGTTTGGACTGGCACGCCGGGGTTGAAATGCTGACACATGTCCTGGATAATCACTTATTCTTGCAGCTGATGGTGTGGAAGTAGCTTCTCACCGCAAAAGGCTGCTGTAGGACAATATCTTGACCTCATTCATGTTTATAAAGATGTGCAGGGTGAGTGCCAAGAGGATGCAACCAGGCTCTGCTCGGTGATGCCCAATGACAGCACAAGGGGCAGTAGTGGAAATTGAAGCATAGGAAGTTCCATGGAAACAGGAGGAAATTTTTTCTTCCCTGTGAGGGTGACAGAACACTGGAACAGGCTGCCCAGGGGGGATGTGGAGTCTCCCCTCTCTGGGGGTATTTGAAACCTGCCTGAATGTGTTCCTGTGTGACCTGCCCTAGGCCTGGCAGTGGGGTCAGACTGGATGATCTTTCAAGGTCCCTTCCAGCCCCCAATATTCTGTGATTCTGTGATCTTCTTGTGACTGGAGGGCTCAGAGTAGTGATGAGCATTAAGAGAAAGAAAACTCAACCCCAGGCAACCGAAATCTGGAGTAAGATGTAGCAGCAGCAGCAGCAAGGGTTACACATTATAAAACTGAGGTCCACTTTATCTTTGCCAGTCCCACCCATTTATGCCACCTCTGTTCAGACTGTGGCTGTAAACACTATGAAAACCTCTAGGCAGGTTGCAGCCCTTGTGCAAATTCATCCTGCTCTCACTGAGACTTCAGCTTGGAATGACAACCATTCACAAGTGCTTCACATGCCCCAGCTGAGAGGCTAGAAGAAAACGTGGCCTCCATGAAGGACTGCTAATGAATGTCCCTCTGGATTAAATCGTGCTGTCCCAAATACCTGACCCAAATACCTGTCCCAAATGCCAGTTTGTACTGCACCAAACCTTATGAGGAAAGCAGACGCCAGTTTCCAAGGCTGTCAGCCCAGGGCCTTGCACAAGCAGTCAAATCCCATTTTCACAGGCTCAGCACTTTACTTTTCTGCAGCCATTTCCTTGATGACTTAGGGCAGAGGACTTAGGGCAGTCTGCTGGGACTGAGTTTGATAAGGGCCCCTGATCCTAGCAGCGCAGCTTAATCTCCACAAGCTGGATTTCAGCACTACCTAATCGCACTGGGCTCCGTTGCCTTTGCCAGGCCATTATGCTGCTGCAGGCTTCAAAGGTTTTGGTGGCATAATGACATCTTCAGACCTGTCTTTACTGCATTTCCAACACACACACCCCCCCCCATGCAATCCCACATCTCACAGCTTAGGATATTCTTCTAATTGCCAGTTCACTGCTTTAGGGGACACCTTCCTTCATAATTTCTGCTTTGCTTGTACTGATGAGGTCCCTTGCAGATGCAGTTAATCAGAAAGATTAAAATCACTCCAGAAACACCTGCATTGGAAATAAGTCTGGCTTCTATTACTATGAATTCCTACTGCTGACAAGCTCTGGGAGGAGAGAATGGGGAAACCCAAGCTCCCTTTGCACAGCTGGAATATAAATGTGACATTTTCTTCCCATTTCTTTTTCTCCTGTAAATGATTTAGCTGCTATTGATCGAGATTACCACCAAATAAAAATCAGAATCTACTGGCTTGTGGTGTTTCATGCAAGACACTCATAAAACCAATCTATGCCTCCCCCACTGGAACAGGCCAGAGTATATATTATGGCATCTACAGGACTGGAAGCCACAGTCATTGTCAGGGCTAAACTAACAGGCATTGAAGAGGAGCAAGGATGCCATGTTGAGACTCAATATTGCTTCTGGAAGGTAAAACAGTGGTTCCAACAGCCTGTACCCTCATGATATTAAGGACAAGCCCAAAGGAATGAGTTCATCACTTGTAATGAATAGGTACAATAGAATCATAGAAGCATGGGACTGTTTAGGCTGGAAAAGACCTTTGAGATCATTGAGTCTAACCATTTACCCAACACTACCAAGTCTGCCACTAAATCATGTTCCTCAGTACCACAACTACACATCTTCTAAATATCTCCATGGATGATAACAATACAGAATAATAATACAGGAATAGAATAGAATAGAATAGAATAGAATAGAATAGAATAGAATAGAATAGAATAGAATAGAATAGAATAGAATAGAATAGAATAGAATTAACCAGATTGGAAAAGACCTTCAAGATCATCAAGTCCAACTGATCACCCAACTCCATCTACTCAACTAAACCATGGCACTAAGTGCCTCATCCAGCCTCTTTTTAAACACTTCCAGGGATGGTGACTCCACCACCTCCCTGGGCAGCCCATTCCAATGGCCAATCTCTCTTTCTGGGAAGAATTTCTTCCTCACATCCAGCCTAAACCTCCCCTGGTTGCTGGTTTCCTGGGAGAAGAGACCACTCCCCACCTTGCTACATCCTCCCTTCAGGTAGGAGGTAAGGTCTCCCCTGAACCTCCTCTTCTCCAGGATGAACAACCTCAGCTCCCTCAGCCTCTCCTCACAGGGCTGTGCTCCAGACCCCTCCCCAACTTTGTTGCCCTTCTCTGGACATGTTCCAGTAACTAAACATCTTTCTTAAACTGAGAGGCCCAGAACTGGACACAGCACTCTAGGTGTGGCCTAACCAGTGCTGAGTACAGGGGCAGAATGACTTCCCTTCTTCCCAATACAGGTCCAGCACACTGTGTCCAAAAATACTAAGCCTCCACAAAGATCTTGGGATCCTGAAAACTGGCAAAGCAAGAAATAAAATGTCATGCCTTACAGGAAATGGGATATTCAACTCCCTTAAGGACAGGCTGGTAGCAGCCTAAGCAATAGCTCAAGGTTATCACATTTACCACGGAATGTTAATCTACTGAAGGCTGCACTTGTCCCAGGCTCTGCACACAGAGACAAAACTGTAAAAAACAAGTATTACATTGAAAAGCTGGGGAAGATGTCCAGAATTGTTCTTAGTTTTTAAGAAGCTGGAAAATGTTGCTTCTACAATGATCTGCTAGCACGGGACAAACAAAACTGGAAACGTCTCACTGTCTCCAGGACTGAATTCTCTGTCAACACAGAGTCAGTATGAAGTGCTTCCAATCCACAACATCCTGCTTTCTCTCCCTGGATAACAGCTCCAACCCAATACATGCTCAAAGAAAGGATATAGTGGAAGATAGGCTATAGGAGGATAGGATATAGTAGAGGGCTGGAGCACCTCTCCTATGAGGACAGGCTGAGAGAGTTAGGGTTGTTCAGTCTGGAGAGGAGGAGGCTCCGAGGAGACCTTCTTGTGGCCTTCCAGTATCTGAATGGGGGCTACAAGAAAGCTGAGAAGGGACTTTTAGGGTGTCAGGTAGTGATAGGACTAGGGGGAATTCATCCAGGCTAGAGGAGAGGAGATTTAGATTAGATGTTAGAAAGAAATTCTTCCCCATGAGGGTGGTGAGACACTGGCACAGGTTGCCCAGGGAGGTGCTGGAAGCCTCATCCCTGGAGGTTTTGAAGGCCAGGCTGGATGTGGCTGTGAGCAACCTGCTGTAGTGTGAGGTGTCCCTGCCCATGGCAGGGGGTTTGGAACTAGATGATTCTTGAGGTCACTTTCAATCCTGACAGTTCTATGATTCTGTGATAGTCTGTCCCACTGCTTCTGCAGGACTTTCAGAAAAGGATCTCTAATGCAGAAGCAGAAAAATCCATCTCCTTTACTGACTCCTGTTAAAAATGTTTTACTTTACCTTTTCCAGGTTCTTATCTTTCCCAGTTTTTCAGACCCAGAAGCCATCAGAGACTGGGCTGGCACAGTTACAGCTTGATTTGAGATGAAGGAGGTATTTGTCATGTAGATCCATGAAACTTCCACTCATTTTAATAGCCTGGAATTGGTCTCAGACAGCTAGGAAAAGGAATGGCCTTATCAGAGAAGATGCTCCATTGATAAGAAGATGATCCTTCATATTTTGAGCAGAAGAAATATTGAGGGCCAGACTAAACAAACCACTTAGGTACCTACACTGCAAGGTGGATGCAATTCAGATACCAGAATCCAAGAACATAAGACACAAACCACATGTAACTACAGCTTCCGGCTTTGGCATGAACCAGTCACCTAAGTGAAGTATGCACAGAGCTTGAAGAATAAAGACCACTGGGAAAAAAGAAATGTCTTCTGTGACTTTAGTAATTCTTCCTCTGGCCCCAGCAGCTGCAATGGGAAAGCTGGACAATCCCCTTTCCTCATCCCAAGTGATTTTCCAGGATGAAGTCTAAAGAGGTTACTGGAAACCCTTCAGGGTAAATAAGATCTCTAGGCTAAAGAATATCTAAAGCATGCCTCTTCCACTTCACCAAGTGAAGGTCTCTTACAGAGGTGGCTGTCACTGCTCTGACCCCACCGACTGTGTTATGACAGAAAGCCTGTCCAATGCAGCAGGGCAGCACCCACCATGCCCCAGACTGCTTTGGGCTGTGAAGTACAGTCTATGAGGTTGTTTGAACCCAGGTACTTTGAATAACCCAAAGTAACATGAGGGGAAATATTTCAGACAGCTATTATCAAGCTGGCTGAGGCAATGTTGGTTCTGGATGTCTGACTCTTCACTCAGCACACAACTGGGTACCCCACACACTAGAAACAGCCACATAGTTTGTTCACTACCTTCACAGGATCACAGGATGTTAGGGGTTGGAAGGGACCCCCAAAGATCATCCAGTGCAACCCCCTGCCAGAGCAGGACCAGAGAATCTAGCACAGGTCACATAGGAACACATCCAGACAGGCCTTGAAAGTCTCCAGAGAAGGAGACTCCACAGCCTCTCTGGGCAGCCTGTTCCAGTGCTCTGGGACCCTCACACTAAAAACATTCTTTCTAATGTTGAGGTGGAACCTCTTGTGCTGTAGTTTACATCCACTGCCCCTTGTCCTATCACATGGTGCAACTGAGCAGAGGCTGTCCCCTCCCTCTTGACACCCAGCCCTCAGGTATTTATAGACATTAATTAGATCCCCTCTCAGTCTTCTCCAGACTAAACAGCCCCAGGGCGCTCAGCCTCTCCTCATCAGGCAGTGCTCCAGTCCCTTCAGCGTCCTTGTAGCCCTCTGTTGGACGCACTCAAGTAGATCCCTGTCCCTCTTGAACTGGGGAGCCCAGAACTGGAGGGGGAGGAGAACCTCCCTTGATCTGCTGGACACACTTTTCTTAATGCACATTGTCAAGTGTTCAGCTGCCACTAGTAGCCACTCATCCACTCACAACCAAGCTCCATCCCTTCTTCTCCAAGCGCTGTCAAGGTTGCGTTACTGAGGAGCATCTAAGCACAGGCTCAGAAACAGAAGGACTTTGCCTAGTAGGAGATAGGAGGTCATGAAGCAACAGTGATTGCTGACTTCAGTGTACTTAAGGCAAACTTAGCCTGTGGTTAAATATACAAGTCCTTTGCCCTCTAAGGCTTGAAATAAATTTGTCTCAAACTACTGCACTGGCTTACATTACAAGATAAATTATGAAAAATAAGTTGGCCTCAAAGCATAGTTTTGCTTAGCTACTCTGGGCATGAACCATTTCAATCTGACTCTGTTTTCAAGACCACCTATCTCCCTCACCAGGAGGATGAAGAGAAAATAATCAAGAGGGGCTGGAGCCTGTTTAGACAACTGGCCAGCTCCTTGCACAGGGCTCCTTCTGGGTTAGAAGAGAGAAGATCCACCACAGAGGGAAAACAAAGGCTGCTAAAGGCTGAACATGGCAGTGGTGCAATGGTAGAGTGTTACTGCACAAGAAAGGACCAGGGTCACTGGTCTGGCCAGGAACACAGCACATGGGCAGGATTCACACCTTCCTTTTCCCTATCTCATCCTCTTCTTCTCTTGCTCTCACCTTTTCTTCTTTCTCATCTTTGCTACTGCATTTATGTGAATGCTGACCATGCACACAGCACTGCATCATGCCAGTCACTAGAAAGTGATGATCCCAGTGCCCTTTATCAGACCTGTAAACAATTACAGATTAAATCAATATGAATCCATCAATAGAAGCTCGTGAACCTGACAACCAAGCACCAATTACATCCTGAATCTTGTCTAACAGTATGATCTAGCTATCTCAGAAGGGGAACTGCACTAAGGTATGGTAGTGATACAGGATGTTGTGTATCAGTTCTAATGAGAGGGAACCACCAAATTCCAGACACCTCTGTAGAGGCTTTCTTGTGCTGTTAGGGAGCAGCAGTTAGGTGGTGTTGGATGATAGGTTGGACACGATGATCGTGAAGGTCTCTTCCAAACTGGTTTATTCTGTTCTATTCCATTCCATTCCATTCCATTCCATTCCATTCCATTCCATTCCATTCCATTCCATTCCATTCTATTCAATTCAATTCAGCACCCTTCCAACAGCATGTCACTCATCTGCTCCCTTAAACTTCCTTAACTGCAGAAATCCATTTCCTCTTCCCAAGCATCACCCAGGACTGTGCTGTATAACAACAGAGTTCAGAGAGTTGAGATCAGCACCACAGAGTCCAGCTGGAAGCTTGTGGCCAGTGGTGTTTCCCAGGAGTCAGTAGTGGGTCCAGTTTTGTTCCATATTTTCATCAATGACCTGGATGAGGGGACTGAGTGGATCCACAGCAAGATGGCTGATGACACAAAGCTGGGAGGCTTGCTGACATCCCCTCGGGCTGTGCTGCCATCCAACAAGATCTGGACAGGCTGCAGAGCTGGGTGAAGGCAAACCCTGTGAAGTTCAATATGGAAAATGCAGAGTCCTGCATCTGGAGAGGAGTAACACCAGGTACCAGTGCAGACTAGGGGTTGTCCCACTGGAAAGCAGCTCCCTGGAGAAAGACCTTGAGTCCTAGCGGACAGCAAGTTCTCCATGGGACAGCAATGTGCCCTTGTGGCCAAGAGAGCCAATGGCATCCTGGGGTGCATCAAGAAAAGTGTGGCCAGCAGGGCTAGGGAGGTTCTCCTGCCTGTCTACTCTGCCCTGATGAGACCATGTCCAGTTTTGGGCTCCCCAGTTAAAGACAGATGGGGATCTGCTGAGAGAGTCCAATGGAGAGCTACAAGGATGATTGTGGAACTTGAACATATCTGCTGTAAAGAAAGATTGACAGAGCTGTGGTTGTTCAGTCTGGAGAAAAGAAGGCTGAGAGAGGATCTGATCAACTTCTAGAAACAACTGAGGGAGGGTGTCAAGATGAAGGTGCCAGGCTCTTTTTGGTGGCGCCCAGTGATGGGACAAGGAACAATGGGAACAAGCTAGAACACAGACGATTCCACCTCAACACAAGGAGACACTTCTTTATGGTGAGGGTGCTGGAGCCCTGGCCCAGGCTGCCCAGTGAGGTTATGGAGTCTCCTTCTCTCGAGACTTCCAAAACCCACCTGGATGTGTTCCTGTATGACCTGCCCTAGGTGATCCAGATGAGCCCCTCAGTTTAGGAAGATGAGCAGATGGTTTCCTCAGTTTAGGAAGGATGTTGACTTGCTGGAACGTGTCCAGAGAAGGGCAACAAAGTTGGTGAGGGGTTTGGAACACAAGCCCTATGAGGAGGCTGAGGGAGCTGGGGTTGCTTAGCCTGGAGAGGAGAAGACTCAGGGGTGACCTTATTGCTCTATACAACTACCTGAAGGGAGGTTGTAGACAGGCAGAGATTGGTCTCTTCTCCCAGGCAGCCAGTACCAGAAGAAAGGACACAGTGTCAGGCTGCGCCAGGGCAGGTTTAGGCTGGATGTTAGGAGGAAGTTCTATACAGAGAGAGTGATTGCCCATTGGAATGGGCTGCCCATGGAGGTGGTGGAGTCACCTTCATTGGAGGTGTTCAGGAGGAGACTTGATGGGGCGCTTGGTGCCATGGTTTAGTTGTTTAGGTGGGTTGGATTGGTTGATGGGTTGGACACAATGATCTTGAAGGTCTCTTCCAACCTGGTTTATTGTATTACTGTATTGTATGCTGCTCTGGCAGGGGGTTGGACTGGCTGATCTCTGGAGGTCCCTTCCAAGCCCTAACATTCAGTGACTCTGTAAACACCTCTGCCAAGGTGCTCCACCCTTGCTCTCATCAGCAAAACTTTACCTGCCTTGCTTCTGCCTCCGTTGGCAACCCCAAAGGGGACCAACTGCACCTCACTTACATTTCATATGTGCCCTGCTTTGGCTTTGTGCCTAGACTCAAACTACACCAAAAAAAAAAAAAAAGGAAGAGAGAAAAAAAGAATTACAAAGAATTTATGATCTCATGAACCTTGAGAGCAGAGGCCCTTGAGCATCTCGTGAATGACAGCAGCACTCTTAAGCCTGGATCCCAGCCTGGGTTTCCAATCCAAGAGGGCTGAGCGATGTTTGGAATTGCAGAGCGAGGAATCTAAACTAAACCAGGTGTCTTCCCAGTTCTGCCAGCAAAATAGCTTGACACACACTAGCTTATAAATAGATGGCTCTGCCAGATCAAACAATGATATATTACACTGACCACTCAAACAGCCCAGCAATGAAGCAATTTTCAGGAGGATGCAATACTGTGTTTCTTTCTTTTTTTCCCCCCACTATTTTAAATTGAAAATAATAAACAGATTGGCTTCTGTCATGGTGAAAAATGTGCTAAAGGGTATGGGCTGGGGAGAAAAATCTGACAAGTCAGAGGTCATAAAAGTTTCAGTTCAAGCCTGTTTGTATTAGAGTGAAGGAAATCATTGCTGAAAACTTCTTTCAGAGAGCTCCTTCTTGATTTGGGCCTAGTTTTAAGATGAGCAAACACTTTAAATGTCAGCTGCTCCCATTGTTTGTGAGCAATAAACAGCAGGCTGGAGAGAAAAGCAGACCACTGGTGTAAAAGAAATGCTTCTCCACAGTGTTTCCTTCCAGGTGCAGGATACCCTCTATCTGCCTCTAACTGTGTCATCATCTGTCCACCCACAGGCACCTGAACATGTTCTCATCATCAGGCAAGGTTTTGCACCTGGGGAAACCAGACTGGCCAATGCACTGCTGTGATTGTGCTCCTGCTCTCTGGGATTCTGGGCTCCTGCTCTGGCAGGGGGTTGGGCTGAATGATTTCTTGAAGTCCCTTCCAACCCCTAACTGTGATTCTGTGACTACATCCCAACCTGACAGCAGTGAGATACTCTGGGACCCTGAGCCTTTTTCTAACTTCCTTTACTGGAACTGTTTCCCTTTTAGTTCTCATTCTGTTCTTTCTGAAACAAGACTGTCTTGATCATGTTGAACAGGGTTTCCCTGAGGACAAAACTGATTCTGAGTGGAGATGTGATGTAGATCAGATCAGCTGCAGCAACCCACAGGACCAAAAAGTGCTTTGCACTTCTGGTGTCTGCTGCAGAACCACTCAGTGCAAACAATTCGTTGAGAGATCTCTTTTTCCTGATAGGCTCTGGAGCGATGCCTGAATATGGTAACAAGGAGTTGACAAGGAACCAGCCACGCTCAAATCCCTTCCAGTTCATCTAAAGATGCAGAGAATTTCTCCTCCCCACATTTAATGTCTTTGGGACCCTTCCAGTCATGTCTTTCCCTTCTGACAGTCTTCCAAGTCCCCAGGACTTTCTGGCCCTCTTCAATATCCTCCTGTGTCTCCTCACCCAGGGACAGCTCTTCTCTTCTCACCCATTCTGCTTCTGTCCAGGAGGTTCCTGAGGAAGAAGCGGCAGGCTTTGCAGCATGTGTGCAGCTCAGCCTGCTGCTGGGACACGCTGCCGTCAGCTGCACCTCTTCCCCACTCAGAGGCCTGCTAGGTCCTTGCAGGCAGACCGTATCTGACTCAGCAGCCACAACTCCTCCCCCCGCAGCTTCTTGAGGGGCTCTAGCGGTAGTGTAGCACGTGACAGTGCTCTGACACACAGCACATACTTTTCCAGGCTCCACCACAGCGTCAGGCTTAATGAAACACTTAATTATCAGCCCTCAAACCCGGAGATTTCCAAGTGACACAGCTGGATGTCCTGCAGTGGGATCTGGCTGTTCAACCCTTCCTCTGCTGAATGCTTCCTCCTGAGGACAGGTGAAACTAACAGGCTGAGAAACAAGGGAGCTACAAAGAGAAAGCCTACTGACTACAATGCAGCCATGCTGGCAGCTTCTGCCAGCATAAGGAAAGCCTGGCTACAGCATCCAAATAGCTGCTTGGCATCTGAGAAGCAAGGAACTAAAAATCAGAGTCTGGAGACCTAAGCATAAGCCCAAGAGCTAGAACAGGAAATGCTTCAATTGATTGACTGAAGCAGTCTCAGATAGAACAGGGAGATCTGGCTGGAAGAGAAGGGTCAGGAATGACTGGACACAAGCAATTGATGAGGAGACACCACTGCAAAGATGCCACTGAAACCGTGGCACTTGTTCCCATTTCCACTTTCACAGCAGTTCAGTGAAGTCCACCAGCAGCTCTCTTCCAGCCCTGAGGTGTGGGACCAGACACATAGGGAGCACTGAATTCTTGGTAACCAGAAATGGTTGCATATTCTGATCCAAGGAACACACACTTCCAACCATGGTGGTCACAGACATATTCTGCAGTGTCCATGTCACAGAGAAGCACAGGGGGGTTGCAGAGCTGACTATTTGGTTGGTATTCAGTGCGATTCACCCAGAAGTCAGATGTGTATTGCTCCTGCCTGCCAGCCACAAAGCCCTCACCAGCTCTCCTCTCCATTTGGAATTTAAGAGCTATCTGCCAAAAATAAACTTCCAGTATGACAAACCTACAGGAAGGCTGCAGAGGGGCTTTTCATCAGGGTGTCTAAAGACAGGATGAGGAGAAATGGTTTGAAGCTGAGGGAGAGCAGGGTTAGACAGGAGCTTAGGAAGAAGTTCTTTAGCACAAGGGTAGTGAGACTCTGGAATAGGCTGCCCAGGGAGGTTGTGGATGCCTCCTCCCTGGGGGTGTTCAAGGCCAGGTTGGATCAGGCCTTGAGCAGCTGAGTCTAGTTGAGAGGTGTCCCTGCCCATGGCAGGGAGGTTGGAGTAGATGATCTCTGAGGTCCCTTCCAACCTGAGCCGTTCTGTGATTCCATGGACAAGAGCAAGAGAGCTTGGGGCTGTCGCTGCTGCCTGGAAATCTCTGAGGTGGCTCGGTATTTGCAAAGTGGAAGGTTTTCAGTCCTGATCTGCCCTAACCTTGGATGGATTGTTAAGGCTCTCTGAATGTTTCTTATCAAATCTGTAAAATCAGTAAACCACAACAGCTATACTTAGAAGAACTCTTTCAGGGTGGAGTGAAAAACAAGAGACCACTGCTGGAGCGTATCTGGTGTTGATCACAAGAAGAATAAGTACTATTTGCCCTGAGAAAACAAGATTTTTCCACTAACCTCTTCTTCTGCTTCCTCAGCAAATTTTTCTGTTTTCTCTAGTCTGCAGCTCTTCTCTAGCCAGTAAATTCAATATCTTGTGAGATCTGGAGAGAACAAAGTGAGCATTAGACAGACAAACAGGGAAAGGGGTCAATTACTGCATTGAAACCCCCAAGTGCATTGTTTCAGCACAAATCTCACAGTTGCTTTTGCAGGCTTTTAAGTGGGTCCTGGTTTTGTACCTTATAAATGGGCACCAGATGCCAGGGAGAATGATCAAAATTGCAGTGAAACTTGAGATCAAATAAGCTTTGCCCTGACTTAAACCTACTTAAGAAATATCACCCAGGCTTTTTTTCACCCCAAAGACTTAGAAACAAACAACAAAAAAACCTTTCTTCCAATTTATCAACCTAAGAAGCTGTCAAGAAGAAGCCTGAACACAAGCTGTCAAATCTCAAAGACACTGTCCCTCCGGGTCAGTCCCCTGTGTCAAGGCACTAAAAGGACTGGAGTGATCCTTGTCTTAAAATCAGAAGTTGGCTTCCTTTTCCCCCTATTCAAGCCTACAACAGCTGTGAAAATGGCATCCAATCAAGTGCTGACTCTGCCAGTTCTGCAGCGTTCCTGCTCACGTCCATCTGCCTCCCGCTGCCACGCTGCAGCACATCAGCACCGCACTGAGGAGGCAGGGCAGGAATTGGCTGTGCTACCCATGGGTGTGGGCCAGTGGCCAAGCAATTCCACTTAACAAGCTGGCCACAGACCCACCTTTCATGTCAAAACATGGGGAGAATTAGGAAACTTTTGAAACTAAATAACTCTCCAATTGATGTTCTTCTGTTGGTCTTTTGGTTTGGTTTGGTTTTTTTCCTGGAAAACTTTTTCTTTCCTTTCCTTTCCTTTTCTTTTTTTTTTTTTTTTTCCCCCAATTTTTAATTACAAACACTTCATTTCTCTCCTTTTAAAGTCCCCCTGGACTGAGTTAGCTGGATCAAAGAACAGCAAGTTCTATACAAGTAAGATCATGTTAAGTTACTGAATCCTTTTACAAACTATGTGGCTGCCTGCGGTGTGGCTGAAGTCTCCTTTTTCTGCCATCGTATGAACTGAAGAGGCTGCAGGTCTTTCATGTTAGGAACAAGTTCTTTGCCATGAGGGTAGTGGAACACTGGAACAGGTTGCCCAAGGAGGTGGCTGGGGCTCCATCCCTGGAGATATTCAAGGTGAGGCTCGACAGGGCTCTGGGCAACCTGAGCTAGTGGAGGATGTCCCTGCTGACTGCAGAGGGGTTGGACTGGATGACCTTTAGAGGTCCCTTCCAACCCAGACCATTCTGTGATTCTATGATTCATCAGACACTGCTATGTCCTTTCAGATAGAACCTCTTGCCTCACATTAAGCTACAACTACCTGAAGGGAGTTTGTAGCCAAGTGTGGGTTGGTCTCTTCTCCCAGGCAACCACCAACAGAACAAGAGGACACAGTCTCAAGCTGTGCCAGGGGAGGTTTAGGCTGGATGTTAGGAAGAAGTTCTTCCCAGAGAGATTGGCCATTGGAATGTGCTGCCCAAGGAGGTGGTGGAGTCACCATCACTGGGAGTGTTTAAAAAGAGATTGGATGAGGCACTCAGTACCATGGTTTAGTTGATTAGATGATGTTGGGTGATCACTTGGGCTTGGTGATCTCAAAGGTCTTTTCCAACCTGGTTAATTCTGTGTATTCTGTGTGTATATTCTTACCCTGAAAGAATATCTGGTATTCTATGAATCTATGAACTTCAAGCTCTCTCAAGTAGTATTCCCAACTATATTTTTATCAGTTTGGGATATTAGAACCAATCTTCTGCACTGTCATGAAGCCAGGAAGGTAAGTTTGACCCAAGCAAGGCCCTTGGAGGGAGCTTTCCAGGAGATATAAATCACCTCTGAGCTGCTGTAAAGCAGAAAGTCACTGGTTTCTCCTCTCTAGAATGTTGGAGAGTTTCATTTAACCACACCTTAGACCCCAAAAAATGTTCTTTTCTCCTTGTCTGATGGGCATGGCACTTACCTTCACCTACTAATAATCAGCTTTGAACCAGATGTGCCAGCACCTGCTGCCTTTTAATCCCACAGCAAATGACTGCCATCATAGAAAGATCTAATACTCACACTGGATTATGCCTTCAGCCTGAAGGCACCTGAACACACCCTGAACAAACCTCCAATCAGGACAGCTCACATTGTGAGCTTGCCTCAGATCTCACCAGGCAAGTGTTTCTCCACAGAGAACCTTTGCTGCCTAACTAGGCTTTGTGAGACATGATAAAAGACCTGCAGCACCACTAGCAGGACCCACTCCACCTGCCAAAAGATATAGTGGGAACTCCAGTATCCAGCACTGGAGGCAAGGAGATGCAGTTCTTTCTCTTCATAGCCACCTCTGCTCTTTCCAGGCTTCTGGAAAGGCTTTAACCCCATGGGCTTGCTCCAGGAGCCACCACAATTTCTGCAACATCACAAACAGGATTTTGTTTGCACAGGTCTCACTTCAAACTTGATCTGCTCCTGAAGGGAATAATAAGCAAAAGAGATAGGAAAGAGCTGGATGTTCCCATCATTGGTGCACAAAGGTCTTCCACAGTCTGAACCAGGGGGTGCCTGCCAGGTTGTAGGAGTTGGATCTGTTTGGCTGATCATAAAGGCCCCTTCCAGCCATAACCCACCTTAAAGGACAGGAGCATCCAGTAGTTGAGTGAGCACCCATATAACCCTAACCATAGCGATGAAGGCAAAAGCTGCAGTTTGCATCCTGGTACTCAAAGCTGAGAGAACCAGCAGCAAACCACCACCACCACCAAGGGTCTTGTTCTGATGGTGATGAGATACAGCCTGGAAAACAGAGAGGAGAAATGGTGTATGGGCAAGACACTCACAGCTTCAGAACTGGCCTATGAATACCTCCTTTCTGTTAGGGAAAACAGCACTTGAAAAGAAGCAGCAGCAAAGACAGAGGGAGTGAGAAAATATGGGAATTGCTATGTCACAGAGCTCTGAGACAGCAATGAGTGGCTGCAAGCTAACAAACTACCAGGGACCAGCTTCTCACAGTCCACACACAGGCTCTCAACCCTGTGGGACCCTTCTGTCAAACACAGGGCAGCTTTCTCATGAGCTACAGAGGAAAACACTAAATCTAATTATTTTCCATTTATTGTGGATTGTCACAGGCTCAGAACACACCAACAGCAAGTTATTACTGGGCAGCTGACAGATGCTTGCTTTAGACCAGAAGCTGAGCTGAGTCCTGCTCCTTTTTAAGTCAACATAATCCCTCCATGCTCTTTCACTGTGTCCTAACCAACGCTGCTCTTTATGGTAACCATTAACTATGGAACACCAGGGATTGTCTAAGTCAGACATCTGACCTTCTCACAGACTCATAGAATCAATCATAGAATCATTGAATCAACCATTGAATCATGGAATCATTGCATCATGGAATCATAGACTCATTGAATTATTGATCATTGAATCATAGAATGGTCTGGGTTGGAAGGGACCTCCTAAAGTCATCTAGTCCAACCCCCTCTGCAGTCAGCAGGGACATCCTCAACTAGATGAAAATGAAACTCTCCAATATTCTAGAGAGGAGAAACCAGTGACTTTTTTGCTTTGCAGCAGGTCAGAGGTGTGTTATACCTCCTAGAAAGCTGTGCAGGCCTTGCTTGGGTCAAACTTAGCCTCCTGGCTTCATGACAGTGCTCTGGCAGAGCAGAAGATTGGTTCCAATAGCCCAAATTGATAAAAAATATATAGTTTGGAATACTGTTCATGACAGCCTGGAGTTCATAGATTCATACAATACCAGGCTGGAAGGTACTTCAAGGATCATCTAGTCCAACCTTTCAGGGGAAGAATATAGTTTAATGTGAGGCAAGAGGCTCTCTCTGAAAGGACCTAGCAGTGTCTGGTGAATCATAGAATCACAGAATGATAGAATGGTCTGGGTTGGAAGGGACCTCCAAAGGTCATCTAGTCCAACCCCTCTGCAGTCAGCAGAGGCATCCTCAACTAGGTCAGGTTGCCCAGAGCCCTGTCAAGCCTCACCTTGAATATCTCCAGGGATGGAGCCCCAACCACCTCCGTGGGCAAGTTAAGAGAGCCCTTAAAATGGGGGCAGGGTGCTTCATGCCTTTGGAAAGCCCACTCCAGGTTTTGCCATTTATTTGGAGAGTGCAGAAGCATAGGGAGTCAGTTGGGAAAGTCACTAAAACTCCAAGGTCCTATTCAAGAGCCCAGGCTTTTGGAAAGGTTTGCATGCCGCTTAGAGGACACATTTCATCCCTTTGACATAAAGAGGAAAAGCTGTTTGCATCAAAGCTGGGCAGGTTGGAAACTTTCCTCTTTCTCCATAGAACACATAACAGAGTCACTTCTGGAGCTGAAGCTGCGGAGGGCCAAACCTCATCAGTGTGAGCTTTGCCATTTGCTTCATGAAAAACCCAGTGTGGCCCTCCCAGAGCAGCAGATATTTTATAACTGCAAGTTCAGTTCAGTGTTGGTGCAGAAAATATTCTCTCTTCAACTGACAGCATGGGGAAATTATGCCCTCTGCTGCACTTCTGGATTTGTGCTCTTCCTGACGCTCTTCCAGGCTGCGCTTTCTGGTGGGGTGGTGGCATGGTGGGGTCGTGGGGTGGTGAGGGGTGGAGGTGGGGTGGACTCAGTTTGTCAGCCCACGGTTTTGCAAGTGGGAGTGATGAATTTACTACCTGGTCTCAACAGGCATTTGAATCCCACCTTCCCCCCTGGTAAAAGACCTCTTTATTTTCCTGCTTCAGTTTTAGAGAGGACCTCACAGAATCAAACCTTTTCACCACTCGGATGGCTGTTAAGGATTTGTACCATCAGAGGCTGAGTTTACCACAGAAAATGTCCTTGGGTAATCCACCAGCAGGAGGTCATTGCTGTATTTACGCCTCTTAAGCCAACACTACACCTCTGAACTACGCCTGCAGAACTCAGCAGTTTCACTCCACTGTGTAAACCCCTTGGCCTCTCTGGAATTCAGACCATTTCACTTCAAAGTTCAGGCCCCTTTGCTGCTGATGGGTATTCTCACTAAGTCACTTGAAGTGTTTACTTCTGAAAAGTCTGCCCCATATCCTGTCCTCTGGAATGTTTACAAGCACTCTTGGGATGCTCATTGCACCTCCTTCATCCAGACAAAACATCTTAAGTAGAGGTCTTACCTGACCTGACACGCTGGGATTTGGAAGCGGGAGGACGTGTCACTACAGCTCTGTGGATGGACTTTAAACTACCTCATGGCCAAAATATTGTAGATTAATTGCCCCTAAGCAGGTTTCTGGTGAAGAGTTTGCTACCTTTTTAACCTCCACAACACGACAGCTGGACTGCTAAAAGCCCTGGGGTCGGTCTACCTGATGCTGTTTCTGCAGCCACAGGACATCTCTCATTACTGCCACACCTTGCTAGGGTTGGATCACCCAGGGCTACAGCCCTGATGCAAATCAGCTACTGCAAATCAACCCATTCTCTGGTTAGTCCCAGCACCCCACTGCTGTTCAGCTCTACAGACAGTGTAGATACAAGCGAGAAAACAGGTTCCTATGGCAGCAGGCTGCTAAAGGGCAGCAGAAGAATCTTTGCTCCCCCATGGCTTAATTTGTCCATGTGGAGCCTTGGAAAGCCAGGCTGGCTGGGAAAAGGGTACAATAAAGGAGTAGTCCACAGCATTTGGAGTAGACTGAAAGAGAAGGGGACAACAGGGGTTTGAAGTGCCAGGGGCAAGCAAGATGCAGCACTGGATGAGTGAGTCAGTGACTGACTGACTCCTGGATGAAGGTGACCATCAAGAACAGCCAATGGGAACCCAATACACTGGGAAGGGTACATCAAGGAGAAGCGGTCCAGCACAAAATACTGTTCACACAAATCTGCCAATGAGCTCAACCTGATGAAAACAAGGGGCATGGAAATGGGATGGTGGAGGGAGGAAAGGAGAGCTTGGTGTATAACCTGCTCCTCCTGCCCAGACCTCCCAATGCAGCCAGATTCTGACCTGCACCATCATCCCTTTTCCAGACTTGATCTCCTGAACCTGCAAGCAGCCCCTTGAAGGGACCTGCCAATCCTCTGCTATCCAGACTTCACTTCCTCTGAACAGACTGACAAAGGCCTAACCTGTGCAGCAGCTTCTCAAAATGACATGAAGAGTATTCTGAGTCTAACCCTAAACCTAAACCTGACCCTAACCCTAAACATAACCCTAACCCCTAAATCTAACCCTAACCCTAAACCTAATTCTAACTTTTATCCCTAACCCTAACCCTTAAATCCTAACCCTAACACTTAACCCCTTTTCTAACCTCTAACCCTAATTCTAACCACTCACCCTAACCCTAATCCTAACGCCTCACCCTAAAACTAAACCTAATCCTAAACCCTAACCCTAATTCTAACCCCCAACTCCTAACCCCAAACCTAACCCCCTCACCTTAACCCTAAACCTAACCCACTCACCTTAACCCTAAACATAACAGAGTAGAAAACACCAGGAAAACATATTTCCACTGACCCTGAGAAAGAAAAACAAACAGCTTGAAACAGATTCACAGAAGATGCACTGGAGCTCATTGCAGTTGAAACACTGAATACTTCTTTGACAGCCTCCAGGAATCCTTCCAGGTCCACCCTTTCCTGTGAATCTGCTAAAGCTCCAGAAGATTATCAGACTTAAGCTAATGTGCAGGATGCTGGGTTTGAGGAGAGAGGTTCCCCCTGGTAAGAGCCATAAAAATGATCAGCTCTCAAACTCAAAGACTGAGTTCTTGATCCCATTTAAGTCCTGATCCTCTGATAGGAGCCAGAAAGCTGGACCACACCACTCCTGCAGCAGAGAAAGCCAGCCAGAGCCTGAGCTGTATCAAGAGAAGCATAGCCAGCAGGTCAAGGGAGGTGATTCTCCCCCTCTACTCTGCTCTGGTGAGACCCCACCTGGAGTACTGTGCCCAGTTCTGGAGCCCCTAGTACAGGAAGGATCTGGAGGTGATGCAACATGTCCAGAGAAGGGCCACAAGGATGATCAGAGGGCTGGAGCTCCTCTGCTATAAGAACAGACTGAGGGAGTTGGGGCTGTTCGGTCTGCAGAACAGAAGGCTCCAAGGAGACCTTATTGTGCAAAAGAAATCTGGTGTGGCTTGTGAAGGCAGGACACCTCTCCTGTGGAGACAGACTGACAGAGTTAGGGCTGTTCAGTCTGCAGAAGAGAAGGCTCCAAGGAGGCCTTCCAGTATCTGAAGGGGACTACAAGAAAGCTGGGGAGGGACTTTTGAGGGTGTCAGGGAGTGATAGGACTGGGGGAATGGAGCAAAACTAGAAATGGTAGATTGAGATTGGATGTTAGGAAGAAGTTCTTCCCCATGAGGGTGGTGAGACACTGGCACAGGTTGCCCAGGGAGGTGGTGGAAGCCTCATCCCTGGAGGTTTTTGCAGCCAGGCTGGCAGTGGCTGTGAGCAACCTGCTGTAGTGTGAGGTGTCCCTGCTCATGGCAATGGGGTTGGAACAGGCTGATCCTTGAGGTCCCTTCCAAGCCTGACAATTCTATGATTCCTGTATGATCCTACTGGCTTTGCTGGAATGCTGCACGACCAGCAGGTGTCCTGGCTTTTGCTACTGGGGAAACGTTTTCTTCTTAGAAAGAGTTAGTTAATCCCATTCATTACAGAAAAGAAGCAATGCTGAAGTGCAACCTGGACACTTCCAGTCAGGACTTTTTCCTTCTCTGCATGGCCTTGAGCAAGTCTCCTGAATTTACCACAACAAAACACAAAACTAACAAAGGTGCTGAGAACTGCTTGCAAATTTTATGGTAGAGAATATTTTTTTCTTTTTTTAAATGGCTGTTTTGATCTCCTTTTGAGCACCTTCAGCTTTGCCTCACAGGCAAGACATTGGTCTTTCTCCTCGGTCGGTTAGCACTGAATATGTGCAGGGCAATCACAGGCCCCAGGGTGAGGAGTTCATTGAGACCATGATGGGTTAAGGGTTGGACTGGATGGTCTTTGAGGTCTCTTCCAACCAGCTATATTCTGGGATTCTTGAGGATCCAGCCAGATCTTCAGAGAAGTGTTTGCATTTTGATTAAGACCACAGGGAAGAGGGACTGGCAGAATCCCCTCTCTTGCCCTGCTGGCCACACTCCTCTGGATGCACACAGCTGCATGAGGGCACTGCTGGATCCTGGGGAGCTTCTCATCAACCAACACCCCCAAGTCTCTTTCTTCAGGGCTACTCTGAACCCACTCTGCACCCAGCCTGGATTTGTGCCTGGGATTGGCCTAACCCACATGCAGGACCTTGAACTTTGCCTTGTTGAACCTCCCGCAGTTGCCACTGGCCCACTTCTCAAGCCTGTCAAGACCCTTCTGGATGCCATCCCTGCCCTCAAGTGAGTCCAGCTCACCACACAGCTTGGTGTCACCAGCAAACCTGCTGAGGATGCCTCAATGCCACCTCCCATGTCACTGGCAAAGATGTTACACAGCACTGGACCCAGTACAGGTACCTGAGGAACTCCACTTGTCACTGGTCTTCACCTGGGCTTATTAGACCTGAGATCTGCAAGGATGAAGCTGGTCCTCCAGAAAAAGAAGATTAGAAGTAAAAATAAAACACTGAAATGTTGACCCAGTTGAGAGAGGAGTGTAAATGGGGACCTGCTGAGCTCCTCACTTTGTTTGGCTCTGACAGGGCTGCTCTGGTGCTAGGTGCTCCAAACTGGAGCCTTACAAAAGAAGCTTTCTGGGCAGTGTTTAATTGTGCCACACATCAATGTAGCAGTCAAATGGAGCAAAAATATAGCATACATTTACACCCCAGAAACCCAAAAACAACTCTACAGCTCCTCTGCAGAATGATGCTTGCAACCCTCACCTCTTGCTGCCAAGCCCAGAGAGCTGCCTGTTTGCTGGGGACATCTGCATCACTTCCCTATTGTCTGCCTGCATGAAGGCCTGACCTGGATCTGAACCCATTCCAGGGATATTTCAAGGAATCTGCAGGTTTCCAGTAAGTCCAAAAGTCCTTGGTTAGGACACCCCCATCCTGTGCAAGCTAAACCAATTGACTCTCCCCTTTTCAATTTGTCATGGCTGCCCCTGCCCATGGCAGGGGGTTGGAACTAGATAATCCTTGAGGTCCTTTCCAACCCTGACAATTCTGTGATTCTGTCTTCCCCCAGTTTCTTAATTAAACACAAGAGGCAAAGCCAGCAAGCTTGACAAGCCCCACTGAGTGGCCTCTCTGCCTGTGTGCTCCTGTGGCTCCATTCCCGGAGACTGACCCAGGGTACAGCCCTGCTCCTCTCCAAACATTTTCCAGTGGAAGCTGCTTGTTTCTGGGGTTTTTTTATTTGTTGTTGGGTTGTTTTTTTCCCTCCCCTTCCATAGATTTATTCAGAATCCAAACTTCAACTTCATCAAAACTGTCATGGACCATTTGCAGGCTGGGAAGATATTGTGGGTCCAGTCAGCGTGGGTGTCACAAACAATTATCTGCTGCAGAATGATCCCAATTAGTACCCACCCTGCTAACAGGCCACCTCCCCAAGGATGCTGATTGCCTGTGACAGTGTTGGTTTTTTTCAGGATGTCTGCTGGAATACTACAACTCAAGCCTTTGTGGGCTGGCTTCTGGCAAATTCCTTGTTAACCCCACAAAAGACTCCACACATGAATAATTAAACAGAGATTGGAGGAGAAATGCAAAGGGCATTTAGCTTTGTCACCCAAACCCTTCCTAACAAGACCTATTTCTCATCTGGAGTAAAATGGAAATTCTCTTCCATGTCCTGGCACTCTGTGTTTTGATGCTTTGCTCTGGGCTTTTTTGGAGCTACATAAAGATCTTTCTGCCACTTTCTCCTTTCTTAACTCCTTTTCTGATGGTGCAAAACTCTTAAAGAGGTCCCTGAAGGACCAAGCTCAGTGAGTGTTTAAAACCAAGCTTCTTACTGCTTGCTTGAGGCATGCTGCCCTTTCTGCCATGTGTCACCACCTAAATCACAGAATTAACCAGGTTGGAAAAGACCTCAGAGATCATCAAGTCCAACCTATCACCCAACTCCATCTAATCAGCTAAACCATGGCACTAAGTGCCTCATCCAGTCTCTTTTTAAACACTTCCAGAGATGGTGACTCCACCACCTCCCTGGGCAGCACATTCCAATGGCCAATCTAGAGCAGTAAGGTCTCCCCTGAGTCTCCTCTTCTCCAGGCTAAGAAGAACTAAAGAACTGCTTTTGACAAGCCCAGAGCTGTTTTCATGGCATGAAATCACAGAGATAGAAGCAAATGAAGATATAAAACTCGTTTGGTTTGGTTTGGTTTGTTTTCCAAAAAAACAACCTTCTGACCACCCAGTTCTCTCCTGGAATGGACTAGAGACTGATCAGTTGCTTCTCTTCACCCTGATCTACTACCAAATCAAAACCCAGCAAGCCCAAACCTGGTCTGACCCAATGGCAATGCCACTACAAGTGGTAGAGCTGCAGAGAGGCTTAAGAGAGGAAGAAGAGACCTTTGCTTTCCACCAGGTGAACTCAGTTCCCTGCAGTTCACATAACATGGGCCAGAAGACAACTAGCTGTAGCTAAAATCTCATAGCTGGGAGGTGATGCCATGAGGACAGAAGTTGGAAGCTGCAGTGTAAGATCTGTAGTGTGAGGTGTCCCTGCCCATGGCAGGGGTTGGAACTGGCTAATCCTTGAGGTCCCTTCCAACCCTAACAATTCTATGATTCTATGATTCTGTGTACAAGACACTCAGTAATGGTTGCCAAACACTGCACCTCAAAAGCCATCCATTCCCTGCCAAAGCAGGGAAGCTTGCTTTGCTACAGCACAGGAGGAGCCCTCAGTGTCAAAAACTTCCACCAGTCACAGTTGTTGAAAACCTGCATTACCAGAGCCATGCATCACTTGTCACTTCTGCTAATCCACAGGACTCAGCTCCTATCCCAGACAAGCCAAACAATTTTGGAAGGAGGGCAAGATCTTGTAAAAGATCCTGTATGAAAGGCTCTGCAATATATCCAATGCAAGCCTTTTGTGCAGTGATTTGCCTTTGCATGATTGAGGACCAAATTGCATCACTATTCCCTCTCTGCCTCTCCCCAAGCACAATACTCTGTGGTCTGGAGTAATTGAAGATTAACTTCAAGAATTTGTTCCACTTTTCTCCCTTCCTGGTGGTCCACACTAAATCATAGGATCATCACCCTCACCCTGAATATCTCTAGGGTTGGGGCCTCAACCACCTCCCTGGGCAACCTGTTCCAGTGTTCCACCACCCTCACGGTGCAGAACTTGTTCCTAACATCCAATCTAAATCTGCTCTTCTATAGTTTGAAGCCACTGCCCCTTGTCACTGCAGGCCTTTGCAAACAGTCCCTCTCCAATCCTAACTCTTTCTCCTTTGCCTTTGTATTCCTTCCTTCCTGGTCCACCATGGCCCCAGCATCCAGACCCTCACCATTCTTCATCTCCAGACTTGCAAAGTCACTGGGACAAGAAGTGAGAAAAGATGTCAGGTATGATCAGCTCAGTTCATGCAGATCTTAATCTGCAGGAGCTCTAGTGCTCTCCTATCCACCTCTCTCTTTCCCAAGGAAGTTAAAGTCTGAATTCCTGTCTCAGTTGGAGGGACTGTTCAGCCCCCTGTAGAACTGCAAGGGGAGTGGACACTTGTGAGTTTAGGGGGAAAAGCAGGCTGGCTCTCACACAGGGGAAGGGCTTTGCACATCAAGCTGAAGACAGAGAATCTGTCCCTGCTTTCAAGTGGAGGATGCAATTCTGTTTCCAGCAGGGACACTGTCTGAGCAACTCCCTCCGAAATCAAAGGATGTTGCCTTCAGATATCCAAGGGCAGAACTGAGGAGCCATAGAGCCAGCCTTTGCACCAGCTGATGGAACAGGCCCCCTCCAGCTGTAAGAAAACTGGGATAAAGCTGGAGCCACTGGAAATGTCCTTGCAGCAACAAACAGATTTATGACCCAAAATGCAAAGAGGAATTATTGTTGCAGCCACTGCTGATGCCAGGAGATATTCATTCTCTGCCTATCCACCCTGTTTGGCTCACAGATCCCAGAGGTCCTCTGCAGGACAGCCACACAATCTGTGTGAAAGCACTTGGCTTCTCTGCATGCCATGAATTTTCTGCCTTCTCTGCAATGCACACTGGCCAAGAAAGTCTTGATTTAGCTGCAGTAATCTCTGCTGCCTGTTCCCACAGAGAGAAATGTTCACTTTATAGGCTCTGATCTCAAAGGGATGGTAATAAATGGCCTACCTCTGCAGCAGAACAAGGCTGCTGCCCCAATCTGCTGCTCAGGAAACATGAATCAACCTCAGGCAAACTCAGAACTGCAGGAAGAGCCCAGCCTGCCCCATCAGCCTGGGCTGTCACGCTGGCTGCCTTATGCTGGTGTATCTCAGGCAGAGAAAGCCTGGCCTGCAAATGTGACCTGGGAAACAATTGAACGTCAGGGAATTGCATCCTTGGAAGGACAGCAAGTCCCCAGCTGCTTCCACACTGCAGACCCACTGTGCCTTCTTCAGCTGTGGCTCCTTGGCCACACAATCCTAAAGTCATTGGGACTCTGGTATGGGACTGTAGTCCCACTTCTGTCCACAGGCAATGAGGTCTTCACCAGTTTTGTGAGCTTTCATCCAGAGGGTTGGTGACACCTGGTCCACCATAAAGCTTGCCTCTACCAAGGGAATATGCCAGTATGGTTTGGTCCAGCAGAGACAGCTCTTACTCGACCAGCTTGCTCTCCTGTGCAGCTATCACTGCACCTGCATGCTCTCTGGTGTAGCTCTCACTGGTCCAGCTTGCTCCTTGGTGTAGCTCTCGCAGCATCAGTTGCTCTCTGGTGTAGCTCTTACTGCACCACCTTGCTCTCTGGTGTGACTGCAGTGTGTTGGATCCAGTCCTAACAGTCCTGCAGACAGTTTCATGGCATCCTTGGGGTGAGGATTTGCTTGAAGTCCTCTGGTTTAAGCCTTGATTTCAGCTAAGGCATAACTCATGATGGGGATGATAACAGATGGCAACTTGTTAAGCCACAGGAACTTGATCAATTGTGATCATATAACACCACCCTCAATCATTTAAATCCTCCCTTACTGCTAGAGCTGCTCTGCTGAGGTCCCACGTTGCAGAGACAAACCAGTGCCACACCAGAGGAGCCATCTCACAAAGCAGTTGTTAGAAGTGCCCCTGTTTGCAAAGGGAGAGGCAGGCACAGCAGCAAGTGGCTTCCATCTGCTCGTTCCACAGCGGCAGATCACTGCTCCTCTGCACCAGACCCCAGCCATGAGGCCCTGCTCTCTCCCTCTCCCTGTACAGCACTTGTCTAAAAGGATAACTGCAAGAGGCAAACTCAAACAAAAAGCATTATTTGGAGGAAAAAAAAAAAAAAAAGTGCTGGGTGCCTGTTCTCTACAGGGTGGCTGCTAACTCCAAGCAGATCCTTCAGAGAAGTCTATCACTGGACCTCGTATATCACAGAATCCTAGAATGGCTCAGGTTGGAAAGGACCTCAGAGATCAGCCTCTCCAACCTCCCCACCATGGGCAGGGACACTTCTCAACTAGGTTCAGCTGCCCAAGGCCTCACCCAACCTGGCCCTCAACACCCCCAGGGAGGAGGCATCCACAACCTCCCTGGGCAGCCTATTCCAGAGTCTCACCAGCCTCCTACTAAAGAACTTGTTCCTAAAATCCAGCCTAAACCTACTCTATCTGACCCAGCCAGGATAAAAGGGTGACTCTTTCCATAAGGAAATCCACTGAAATCATTGGATCTAAAATGCAGAATCAGATGTCAGCTTTCCATTGGTAAACCCCACCCTTGCTCCTGGTTTGGCCTGCTATAGCAGAGAGCTGGCAGGGGCTGGGGCAGGAGAGTGTATTCAGACCAATTCTGACTTCTAGTTTTCATACTCTCTTCAGAAGGATCTGGAAGTGCTGGAACAGGTCCAGAGAAGGGCCATGAGGATGAGGAGAGGGCTGGAGCTCCTCTCCTATGGAGACAGACTAATAGAGTTGGGGCTGTTCAGTCTGGAGAAGAGAAGGCTCCAAGGAGAACTTATTGTGGCCTTCCAGCATCTTAAGGGGCTACAAGAAAGCTGGGGAGGGACTTTGTAGAGTGTCTGGGAGAGATAGGACTGGGGGAATGGAGCAAAACTAGAAATGGGTAGATTCAGATTGGATGTTAGGAAGAAATTCTTCACTATGAGGATGGTCAGACACTGGAGCAGGTTGCCCAGGGAGGTGGTGGAAGCCTCATCCCTGGAGGTTTTTCAGGCCAGGCTGGATGTGGCTGTGAGCAACCTGCTGTAGTGTGAGGTGTCCCTGCCCATGGCAGGGGGGTTGGAACTGGATGATCCTCGAGGTCCCCTCCAACCCTAACAATTCTGTGATTCTATGGGAAGGAGGGGAGCAGAGAGTTTTTCTCTTACAGTTTCAGCACCTTGCTTTCCTTCCCATCAATTCCCAGGCTGCCACATGCACACCAAATCCAGGATTCTGCAGGAAAGTTGCACTCTCAGCAAGCTGAAGCATTCTGAATGAGAAAGCTCCTCAGGAAAGAAATGTCCCAGGAATATCCCAACGTGCTCTGGATTGCAGAAACGCTTCTGCCATCGCAGGGGACAAAGCACCATGAGGAATATAAAACTTCAATGAACTATTATCCTCATCTCAGCATACTCATCTATTCCTGGGAAAAGACAAACTGAATTGGAGTCTCCTCTGCTATTCCAATTAATCCTAATCAGCACAGTCAGTCCCAGCTGAGGCACAGAGCAATGGCTGCTAACCCCAAGCACAGCTAGCACAGACTGCTGCCTCCTGACACATTACAAGGGAACACTGCCTACACTACATTCATCCTCAAGCATCATTTGAGTGCCAGACCATTTTTGCTCCTCACTTCCAAAATCACCACCCCCTTTTTTTAAACTCTTCAAACACAACAGCACTCATGAGCTTGGTCAGCTGAATTCCCCTGCAGCAACTGCTGGGAGCACTTCATCTTCTCATCAGAAAGCAAACTGCCACCTCGAAAGCCCAACCCTGGTCACAGGGGTGTTTGAAGCCCTGTTTGTTGGTCTAAGGACAAGGCATGGAGTTCTTTGGCACTCTACTCAGCAAAGCACAAGCAGGAACTTTCTCTCTGGTGCACTATTAACACCTGGCCATGAGATGTTTGCAGAAACAGCACTGCCTAAAACAAAGCCCTGTGTGTCCAAGATGGACCAGACCCTCAGCTGGACTCAGCTCTTTGAGTTCAAGGAAGCAATGCCACATGACTTGAGCAGAGAGAAGAGATTTGTGCTTCCTCTAAATCTGTGTGCTGGCAGTGAAACATATAACAGTAGAAGGTAACAACCCTGCCCTGATCTTCAGGCAGTGCTATAAATCAGAAGATATCTCATGCCCTGGAGGCTCCTACAACAGAGAAGCTTCCCCTCCAAACTTATAATCATCCCAAAACTTCTCAGAGATGAAGCTTTAGATTCAGTTTTACAGTCAGAACAAGGTCCTGCAAAAAGTCTCTGTGCTGCCTGGGGCAGGGTCCAGCTCTCTATCACTCTGCTAAGTGACTCCAGAAGCCTTGAGAAGTTGCAGCTGGGGACAGCCAGCACTGAAGCAGTCCCCAGGGAAAGCAGGAACAGAGAATCAGCCATGAGTGATTTTGTCCATTTGAGTTTGGCTCTGAGGAAGCCCTGACTCTGCAAAGATCAAAATCCATTTTTACCACTATGAGGGAACAATCCACAGACAAGGCTCAGTCTCTCCTTCATTCCCTCATCTCTAATACTGCCTGTACAGGAGCCAGCAGAGTCAAGCTGCTCTGCCTGGGAAGCAGTACCAAGAGGAACCTCTCACCAGCAGGAACATACACTGCCTCTCTGCCTCCCCTCCAGCCCAGTGACCAGCCCAGTGAGGAGGCCCTCTTTACACACAGGTAATTCAGCTTGCCTTTCTCAGAAGCAAACCTGCAGGAACCCACATCACTCACATGCCCACCTGCTCAAGCTCCTTAGATCTGCCTCTTTCCATCTGAAAAAGCAACTTGACAAGTTCTGAATTTATTTATTTCACACAAGTAATGACATGTCTGTCTGATTGCACAAACCATCAAGGCACTAACTTCAAAAGCAATGAACCTTACACTTCACTCCTATTACAGGCAATAGAATTAAAGGACATTTGTTTTATTACATAGGGAACTGGAGTGGTCTGAACCCAGACTGAACTTCATGTTCTAAACAGGCCCGAACTCAAATCTCTACTCCAAGTGCTTCCAAACTTCAGGGCAGGTTGTGTCTGGCTTATGTCTCTTGGTCCTGAGCATGCCAAGTCCTGCAGCTCCATGAAGGTCGTTGGCACACTCCCAGCAAACTGGGGTGTTGGCTACTGGCCTCCGGGGAGGAGAGGCAGCCCCACATGGCAGATACTGCAGCACGGTGACCTTGGGTGATAAAAGAGCCCGGGGGAAATGAAGAGCAGGGAACAGCTCTGAAGAAACCTGTGCCAGAGCGAGGAGTGCCAAGGGGGGGGTGGGTGTGCAGCCTAGCGGAGGGCGGTGGAGAGAGGGAGGCTGAGAGCGTTGGATGCTGAAACTGAGACGAAGTGGAGAGGGAGCCGCGACCTGCCCGGCCGGGGGGCGTCTATAGCCAGTCCAACAGTGCCCCCTGGTGGCAGCAGCCACAACAGCCGCGGGGGTTCAGCCGCGGCCTGAAGCGCTGGGCTCCTTATCGCCTACTGACAGCAATGACTCACCTGAGAGCATAAATAACACTTGCTAAGGCAGTTCGCTCTGTAGGGTCAGGCTATGGTTTTGGTCAAGCTGAAGCATGAGAACTGCGCAGGACTCCGTGTGAGTGCCCTGGGCTTGCCCATGGCTCCCTGCTGGCTTTCCCAGGCTGGTCACCAAGAGTTTGACCTGCACAAGCTAAGAATAGAATCACACAGAACCAATCACACAGAATCACAGACTCAACCAGGTTGGAAGTGACCTCCAAGATCATCAAGTCCAAGTCCAACCAATCACCCAACCCTAACTAATTAATCACCCAGCAAGGAGGCTGCCACATAACATCATAGGTGTCAGCCAAGCTCTGTTAGCCAACACAGCCTTTCCCACCCAGTGCTGCCTCCCTCCCAGCTGTCACAGGACAACAAGAGCAGGTCAGGTAACCAGCTCGACGTTAACCCAAAGTCCCACGCACCTACAGCTCTGCCCATGACTCAGAAACCCAAAGCAGGTGCCCCACAATCCCTAGGAAGCATCAGAGTTCCCAGTCCTCTCGGAGTAGGAAGTAGTGAAGGCAAGAGAACGCCATTGCTTTGGATGCCTGCTCCTCTGAACACCACATGCTGTCAAAGCTTCTTTACTTCTGGACCTACAAATGCTCTTCAGAGGCAGGTACTCCCTACTCTGAGGAACTGTGGAGCACAAGTGATTTTATCATTTCAAAAAGACAAGAGACACCACAGCCTGGCAGAGTGCTCAGGGGGTGTCCTGTGCCCCAGGACGGTGGGTTCACAGAATCACAGAATGTTAGGGGCTGCAAAGGACCTCCAGAGATCATCCAGGCCAACCCTCCTGCCAGAGCAGGATCACCTAGAACAGATCACACAGGAACACATCCAGGCAGGTCTTGAATATCTCCAGAGAGAGGGAGACTCCACACCCCCCCGGGCAGCCTGTTCCAGTGTTCCGTCACCCTCACAGTGAAATAATTCTTCCTCTTGTTTCCACGGAACTTCCTATGCCTCAGCTTCCACCCATTGCCCCTTGTCCTGCCATTGGGCATCACTGAGACATCTCTGTTCCTAAAACAGAGATGTCACCTCAGGATCTTACCCAAAGTGTGAGAGCAGAGCCCAAAGTCTGCTCCTCCTGTCCAAGGTTTTCTCACATGGGCAGCTCTGCCCTGCTCTACTCTTCTGTTTCGCACTGAGAGTGCCCCAAGCCTGCCCAAGCCTTCTCCAGCAGCTGGTGGTTCCAGGCAGTCTCTGGGAGGTGTGTATGAACATCCTTGCCATGCAGAAAACCCAGCTCTCCCCTCCCTGTGGAGGTGGTTAGCCTTTGACATTGACTCATGGTGTGGGCACAGCCCCTGGGGGCTTCTCAGCTGCAGGGAGCCAGCCAGTTGACAGCACAGAGCAGGCAGTATTAGGATAGTGCAGAAGCAGAGCTACAGGCACATGTGGCCCTTTGCAACCCACAGGAGAGGTGCACCATGAGGGGAGGTGTCCCCTCCAGTAAGGTAGGCAGGAGAGGTAAGACATTTGGGATCTCAGTACCTTTCTGGTTTGGTCTTTTGGCTTGGTTTGTTTTTTTCTAGAAGTGGCTCTGTGGGTCCCTGTGCATTTAGATGAAAGGGAAGAGATCCATCAACTCATGAAGCCCCAGGACTTCCACTGCTCTAGGGCACCCTGACCCAAGCACTGCCTATTGCTATCTGCTGCACCTTCAAGAGTACATGTGGTGAGTACAAACACTCCCGAGTCACATCAGGTTTTCTTGCTGCTAGCAAATATTATGACAGAAGGCAAAGCAAAAGAACCAGCTAACATTTTTTTCTAGCCTCCCTGTCCTGCTGTAACATGAAATTGCAGTAATCCAAGAAGGAGATAGTGCAGCTTAATGAGATTCTCCAGGACATGAAAAACAAAGGTTACCCACAGTGTCAGACACTCCCAGCACAAAACCACCCACACAAGGGCAGGAACAAGCACAACAAGGCCTCAAGTTGCACCAGGAAAGGCATGGGTTGGGTATTAGGGAAAATTTCTTTCACAAAAGGGTTCTCAAGCCCTGACACAAGCTGGCCAGGTGGAGCCACCATCCCTGGAGGGATTTAAAAGATGTGCAGAGGTGAACTGTGGCCTGGCAGAGCTGGGTTAATGGTTGACTTGAGGACCTTGAAAGAGTCCAGCGCAGAGCCACAAAGATGCTGAAGGGAGAGGAACATCTGCCTACTGAGGACAGGCTGAGGGAGCTGGGGCTCTTGAGCTTGGAGCAGAGGAGCCTGAGGGGTGACCTCATTCATGTTTATGAAGATGTGCAGGGCAGTGTCAGGAGGACAGAGCCAGGCTCTGCTCAGTGATGTCCAACAATAGCACAAGGGGCAGTGGGTGCAAGCTGAAGCAGAGGAGGTGCCATGGGAACAGAAAGAAAAACTCTCCCTGTGAGGGTGACAGAGCCCTGGAGCAGGCTGCCCAGGGAGCTTGTGGAGTCTCCTTCTCTGGAGACTGTTAAAAACCTGCCTGGATGTGTTCCTCTGTGACCTGCCCTGGGTGATCCTGCTCTGGCAGCGGGGTTGGACTGGATGATCTTTCCAGGTCTCTTCCAACCCCTAACATGCTGTGATTCTGTGATCTTCAAGGTCTCTTCCAACCAGAACAATTCCATAATTCTACGACCCCAACATGCAGGAGGAATGTGTGGATGTGAAACCATCACATCCCACTTGTTAAGATACCCATACTGAGCAGCCCAGTGCTCAGCTCCACACTAAATCACTTGGGCAGCAGCTAAGGACAGGGTCTGAGCTACTGTAAAACCAAAGCGCTGGGATCGAGTCCAAGATGTCTCTTTCAAACAGGTCTTTGTTCCCATATTGTTGCCAGAGTTCCATTGCATGTGAAGTCCAAATTCTCTGAACTGTTTATGTCATAATTCTGATTTTCCAACATTTACAAAGAATTTTTATACACACTAAAAAAAAAAGGGAAAGGAAAGGGAAAGGGAAAGGGAAAGGGAAAGGGAAAGGGAAAGGGAAAGGGAAAGGGAAAGGGAAAGGGAAAGGGAGGAAGAGGAAGGAAGAGGAAGGAAGAGGAAGGAAGGAAGGAAGGAAGGAAGGAAGGAAGGAAGGAAGGAAGGAAGGAAGGAAGGAAGGAAGGAAGGAAGGAAGGAAGGAAGGAAGGAAGGAAGGAAGGAAGGAAGGAAGGAAGGAAGGAAGGAAGGAAGGAAGGAAGGAAGGAAGGAAGGAAGGAAGGAAGGAAGGAAGGAAGGAAGGAAGGAAGGAAGGAAGGAAGGAAGGAAGGAAGGAAGGAAGGAAGGAAGGAAGGAAGGAAAGGAAGGAAGGGAGAAGGGAGAAGGGAGAAGGGAGAAGGGAGAAGGAAGAAGACAAACTCTAGATTAAAGTCTTCCACCACATGCTCAACAAGCCAGCTAGGCAGATTCCTGCTTTTTCTCACACTGCTTTCTTGCATGCAGTGATAAAATCCCTCAGAGGTCTTTTTTCCCCACGAGTGATTTCCTGTGGTGCTGAAGGTCCTCTCATGAGATCCTGGAGGGGATGCTGGAATCACCTACGTGTCTGTAACTCTGACTGAGCTTATAAACCGCAGCACCTGTCAGATTCCCCACCAAGGCTCCAGTCATTGTCCCTTGGCCACTGCAACACTGCAGGTTCCTCAGCCCAGAGGACCAAGAGAGGGCACTGCATCCTGCAGATAGAGACAGGAGCTCAGGGAAAGCAGCAGTTTCATTTCCCCGCTGCAAGCACATGGCAGCAGCCTTGTTTCTCAAGGCACCTAGGCTCATGCTACCCATTTGGGGTGGATCTGTGTCTGCCTAATCCCACCTTAGTCCTTTGGTCAGCCCTAACCAAGCTGGACACTGAGGGTCAGGTCTCAAAGGCAGATAACTTCATAGAATTGTCAGGGTTGGAAGGGACCTCAAGAATCAGCCAGTTCCAAACCCCCTGCCATGGGCAAGGACACCTCACATTACATGAGGTTGCTCACAGCCACATCCAGCCTGGCCTTAAAAACCTCCAGGGATGAGGCTTCCACCACCTCCCTGGGCAACCTGTGCCAGTGTCTCACCACCCTCACACTGAAGAACTTCTTCCTAACATCCAAGCTGAATCTACCCATTTCTAGGTTTTTTCCATTGCCCCCAGTCCTATCACTCCCTGACACTCTAAAAAGTTCCTCCCCAGCTTTCTTGTAGGCTCCTTCAGATACTGGAAGGCCACAATAATGTCTCCTGGGAGCCTTCTCTTCTCCAGACTGAGCAGCCCCAACTCTATTAGTCTGTCCCCCTAGGAGAGGAGCTCCAGCCCTCTGATCATCCTTGTGGCCCTTCTCTGGAGACCTTCCAGCACCTCCAGATCCTTCCTGTAATAGGGGCTGCAGAACTGGGTGCAATATTCCCTCAGCTTCATAAAAACTGGGAGTCAGGCAGAAGAGTTTCATTTCCACCGAGGACAGACTAAGCAGCTTGCCTATTAGTCATCAGCAAATCCCCACGTGGGAAGGCAAAAGGCAATCAGGTGCACCAGGAATCCAGCTGTATTAATCTTGCTGCTGGCATGCTTTAAAGAGTGAGGTAATTTTGGACCTTACAGGAGAGGTACAATGAAAGCAAGTTGCTGTATCTACTTTCAGAAGACTGTGGTTTAGTCATGAGGTCCGTAGTGACAGGTTGGACTTGATGATCTTTGAGGTCTCTTCCAACCTTGGTGATTCTGTGATTGGAGACTCGGCTCAGTTGCACCCTGTGACAGGACAAGTGGCAATGGATATAAATTACAGCACAGGAGGTTCCACCTCAACATGAGGAGGAACTTCTTCACTGTGAGGGTCATAGAGCACTGGAACAGGCTGCCCAGAGGGGTTCTGGAGTCTATTCTGGAGACTTTAAAGATCCATCTGCATGTGTTCCTGTGCAACCTGTGCCAGACTCTACAGTCTTGCTTTGGCAGGGGGCTTGTACTCAATGATCTCTGGAGGTCCCTTCCAACCCCTAACATCCTGTGATCCTGTGATCTGTGATCCTGGGAAGTACAGAGACCAAGATCCATGTGCCTGGAACTGGGCTGCTCCAGGTCAAGAGCCATTGCCTGCTGCACACCAGGCTGAATCTGCTTCAGCTGAAGGCAACCCAAGACAGAGCTGAGCACTTCTGCTGTGCAAAGGGAGGGGAAGGCAGGAGAGGGGGCTGTGCAGCAGTAAAGGTGCCTCTCTCCACCCTGAGGTGAGAGGTGATGCTGTAAAAGGCAGAGCTGATGGGCAAACAATGAGCTGCTTCTGCACACCAGCTCCTGCTCCCATAAACCCAGCCCATCCTAAGGACAGCGCTGAGGCTCACAAGAAGTGGATTACGGCCACTAACCTCCTTTGCAGTCCTGGAGAGATTCTCCCCTCCTGGTGGGGATTACCCTTAAATGAGAGCACCAGCTAGAGAGGTGGGATCTCCCTGCACATTTATAAATAGCTCAGGTATGCATTCCACAGGAGGGCAAATGCCAGTAAGCAGCTTCAAGGGCAGCCCCAGCAACAGCAGCAGCACTTCCTCCAACGTGCCTTTATTTCCAGCATCCATCACACTAACAGGGACAATTAGAACCTGGAAGAAGCCCCAGGACACTGACAGTTAGTGACTGAAACACAGATAAGGATCAGTAGTTCTGAGTCTGTGGAACAGGCAGGGCAAGGCAGATGAACTGAGCACAGGAGTGGCACCTCTGGTCCCCACCTGGTTCTCCCCACAAGCCTGGACCACATCTGGCATGTTTTGCACACCAGGCTGTGGCCTTGCTCCTGCCCACACACCAGGCAGAGCTTTTACCTTGCCAAACAGCTCTGTACAGATCACAGTGTGGGAGAGAGGAGAGGGGTTTGAGGCATGAATAGAACAAGGCCAACCTGGCTGTGGAAGCAGAGTGATTTGTCACCATTAAATCACGTTAGCAGCAGCGTCCTGTGGCCAGGCCTCCCAGGGTAAGGGGGTGCTGCAGGTATCTAAGGGCTGGAGCACCTCTGCTGTGAGAATAGGCTGAGGGAGCTGGGGTTGTTCAGCCTGGAGCAGAGAAGACTGCAGGGGGACCTTAGAGCTGCCTTGCAGTACGTGAAGGGATCCTACAGGAAGGCAGGAGAGGGACTTTTCATGAGGGTGTCTACACACAGGACAAAGGGGAATGATTTGAAGCTGAGGGAGAGCAGGGTTAGACTGGAACTTAGGAAGAAGTTCCTCAATAGGAGGGTGGTGAGACTCTGGAAAAGGCTGCCCAGAGGGAGGCTGTGAATGCCTCCTCCTGGGGATGTTGGAGTCCAGGCCAGATGAGGCCTTGAGGAGCTGAGTCTAATTGGGAAGTGTCCCTGCCCATGGTGGTGAGGTTGGAGTAGATGATCTCTGAGGTCCCTTCCAAACTGAACCATTCTGATATCATCACCATGTGATATGGGCTGTGCCACTTGCCTAGGCCTCCCTTTGGGAGACAAACACCACAGCCACCACCTTTCCTGTACAGCATGACCAAGAGAAGCAACCATGTCCTCCACCCTGCAGCCCAGCCAAGGCCCACCCTTGAGCACAGAGATTAAATGAGCTGGATGGCTGATCTGCAGCCCCACAGCAGGAGCTGCCTGCTCTCTAGGCTGTGTTTCTTATGTTGGAGTTTCCCCCAAATCCTACAAGCCAGGAAGGCTTTGCTGGGTCATCTGATATGCACCACCTCCAAGAGCACTGGTTCTGCTGCTGCCACCAGTCTTGCTTCCAACACTACTAGAAATTCAGTTGATTTTAAGCAAGTAGGTTTTAAATTATGGTGCTGTCTCTGGTTTTGCTCATTTGCCACTGTAAAAAAACAGTGTAAACCAGAGAAAGTGCTTGCAGGCCTGATGCACACACAGCACCCTTCTTTCCACTGAAGTCTCTAGTTCTGAGGCAGAGAGAACCTCAAATTAAAGATCCAGCCTGCCCAACAAAAGAGGACTTCCAGTTGCAGGCCAGGATTCATCACTGCCCAGCAACATCAGGACTTACAGAGCAGAGCCCACAGCACCAGGTGCTGCATGGATTAACAGCCCCTGCCCCTGGAGCCCTCAACACAGGAATGACCTGATGGAGCAGGTCCAGAGGAGGGCCATGAAAATGATCAGGGAGTTGGAGCACCTCTGCTAGGAGGACAGGCTGAAGGAGCTGAGGGTGTTCAGTCTGGAGAAGAGGAGGCTCTGTGGAGACCTAATGGCAGCCTGCCAGTACCTGAAGGGGGCTACAGGAAAGATGGAGAAAGACTATTTGCAAAGACCTGCAGTGACAGGACAAGGGGCTTCAAACTAGAGAGGAGCAGATTTAGATTGGATGTTAGGAACAAGCTCTGTACTGTGAGGATGGTGGAACACTGGAACAGGTTGCCCAGGGAGGTGGTTGAGGCCCCATCCCTGAAGATATTCAAGGTGAGGCTCAGCAGGGCTCTGGGCAGCCGGGTTTAATTGAGGATGCCCCTGCTGAGTGCAGAGGGGGTCGGACTGGATGACCTTTGGACATCCCTTCCAACCCAAACCATTCTGTGATATTTTTTCAAAAGCAGCAGCCAGCCAAATGCAACAGGGAGAAGCAAGAGGAGAAATAACCATATCACACCTTCATGTAGTATCATCTTGTAGTTAAGTGATTTTCACTGTGTGTATTTGAGGATTGAGGGGAGCGAGAGCTTATTTCATGCTTTAGCGATGAAATATGGATGTGCCTGTGAGAGCAGCACACAAGCAGCAGAGACTGCAGTTTCTGTGGAGCCTTGCACAATGTAATGAAGCATTAAAAACTGAGGGAAGGTGTTGCTGCAGAATGGTAAGAGATCAAAGACTGGGAGCACCCCAGGAGTGAAAGGAGGAGCTGATAAGAGGGTACAGTACCAGAGCTGATACTGGGTGCGCCTCAGCCCCGAAGCGCCACGCTGGAGAAGATAGAGAGCCTTCAAATGAGTCACTGACAGATCAAATGCATTGGAAAAGGGACAGCATGGCTGTGTGTGCCAGCAGGCTGATGAGGCAGGAGAAATCCAAGGCTTTAGGCTCTCCCAGCCTTGAAGAACCTATTTCTGAAAACTTGCAGCCTTGCGTTTGAACCAAAAAACAATCACAGGCTTCTACCTCCCCTGTGGCCCTTAAGCGCAGCCCCGAGGCCTTCCTCTGGCACAGAATGGCTGCTGCCTCCACCCAGAGCTGAGCTTGTTTCAGCTGCCCTCCAGTCTGTACTTAGTAATCTGCATGAAATGACAGAATCAGCCTGAATGAGTAACTGAGAAACCCCAAACAGGTGCTCCCAAAGCAATGATAACGTCACAGACATTGAAAAAGGGGAAAGGGTTCTCCCATCGCAGCCCCTCTGCCTAGGCAGCCTGAGATTTTCACTCAGGATAATCGTTTTCACCTCTCCCACCTCCACATTCCTGCATGGGGCTGCTGGTGCCAAGCAGCTGCAGTGTTCTAGTACAAAATCCTGGCAGTGGGACAGACTCCAGGTTTCCACAGCACTGAGGGCAAACGAGGTGATGTTTTGATCAGGAGCTGGAGGTGCCTCTCAAGAGCAGTCCAGGAGCTGGGCACCAGCCTTTGATATAAACCAGGGGGTTGTGCTAGTTTAAACCCAGCACCATGCAGGCCTGGGTTGCCTTGGAACAGAGTAAATTTCAATCACGACAAAAGGTAGCAGATTTGTAAACTAGTTTCCACTGGGTGATTCTCTCCCCCGGCAGACTCCTTCCTACTTGTTCTGTGCTTCACTAATTAGAGCTTAAAAATCCTCCAGCTTCACAGACTTGTTCCTCAAGCTTCAGTGCAGAATTTAGACAATGAGAAACCGAAGGAGCAGGTCTTTCTTTAAAGGTCAAAACCTAATTCAGAAGGAATCTGCACAAGGCAAAAAGCCAGCGAGGAGCTCCCTGCTGCTCTGTCACGTTGCACCACGCTTCAGCCTTCATCAAGGAAACAAAGCCAGCTGCTTTTGTTCCTGGATATCAGATCCTCAGGCACTCCACAGAACAGCCTTCACCCTAGGAGCACTGCATGTTGCTACAAGCACTGCTGCCACACTGCACTGCCCTTAGCTAGTCCCTAAGCTGAATGCAGCCCATCAGCCTTGAACTCACTGTGCTGCTGTTTCCTACCTGCCTGAACAGCCTCTGTGCTGTTCCCCTCCACAGCCTCACAGGATCACAGGATGTTAGGGGTTGCAAGGGACCTCCAGAGATCACACAGTGCAAGCCCCCTGCCAGAGCAGGATCATAGAATCTAGCACAGGTTGCACAGGAACACATCCAGATGGGGCTTGAAAATCTCCAGAGAAGGAGACTCCACAACCTCTCTGGGCAGCCTGTTCCAGTGCTCTGGGACCCTCATACTGAAGAAGTTCCTCCACATGTTGAGGTGCAACCTCCTGTGCTGCAGTTTATATCCACTGCCCCTTGTCCTATCACAGGGTGCAAGTGAGCAGAGCCTGTCCCCTCCCTCCTGACACCCAGCCCTCAGGTATTTATAGACACTGATTAGATCCCCTCTCACTCTTCTCTTCTTCAGACTACAACCCCCAGGGCTCTCAGCCTCTCCTCATCAGGCAGTGCTCCAGTCCCTTCAGCATCCTTGTAGCCCTCTGCTGGACTCTCTGCAGTAGATCCCTGCCCCCTTGAACTGGGGAGCCTGGAACTGGACACAACATTTCATGCCTCCTGCATGTTTGCATCGAATTCAGGCAACAATTCACAGCTCTGCTGACTGTAATAAGGCTGCCAGGTCTGTAAATACTGAATTGGTGTCACAACAGCCTAAGAAGGGATCAGCAAACAAGACTTGGACAATCTGAGGACAAAAGCAAAGCACCCAAAGGCTGCCTTGTAAATCGTGTGGTGCCTCAGAGATTCGTTCAGTGTAACCACAAGTTGCCACTTCCGATTGTTTCACTTCTAAAATGTCACTGCCTGAGCGTGCCCTGCACAAACTGAGCTCTGCAGGCTGCTCTTACGTCAAGTTTCCTCAGCTAACTTGGCTGAAGGATAGAGTGAGCATTCAAGTGCCTGCCTCTGGGTGGGTCCCGCAGGGTGCTGCTGCAGTTGGACGCTGAATATGCTGCTTGTATCGTTTCTCCCCTTCACCACAGCTCAGCCTGGGCCACTCCAGCATCGGAATGAATTCTGTCATTACAGCTGATCACAGAATCAACCAGGTTGGAAAAGACCTCAGAAATCATTAAGTCCAATTACCTATTACCTAACACCCCATGACAACTAAACCATGGTTCCAAGTGCCACATCCAGTCCTTTTTTGAACACCTCCAGGGACGGTGACTCCACCACCTCCCTGGGCAGCACATTCCAATGGCAAATGACTCTTTCTGTGAAGAACTTTCTGCTCACCTCGAGCCTAAACTTCCCCCTGCACAGCTTGAGACTGGTTGCCTGGGAGAAGAGACCAACCCCTGAATACTGGATTCACAAGTTAACCAAGTGCCATTGATCTAAAATGACAGTAGAGAACTGTAACCAACTTAGAAAGAGAAAAGAGCTTGAAGAAAACCTGCTTTTGCCTACAAGCACATGCATTAAAAATGGATTAGCCATAACTGCAGGTTTTCTCAGGGCTCTGCTCCAAGTCTAGTTCTATTGAATGGCTCCACTCTGCATTTCTTCATCTTAATGTCTTCAGCTTCTTTAAAACTTCAGCCTTAGCTTTCCTTTTCCACAGCTTGGGAAGACTGTTTCAGGAAGAATGAGCCTCCTTGCAATTGCTTCATTTTCCAGCCCAGAGCTGTGGAGATCTGTTGTGAGACCCAGGAGAGACAGTCTGAGTCAAAGAGCTGGAACAAACTCACAGAGTGAGGCCAAGGGGGCAAATCTGCTGAGCCCCTGAAGTCAGCTGCCCTCTCCTTTTCAGCCCTGTTTCCCTTAGCATACTGCTCCACTCTTTTCACACTCACATCATGCTGCTTCCATTCAAGGGAAACAGTATGAAACGTCATTCTTGTATTCAGGAGACCAGCAGGTACTCAGCTCAGATCATGACTCAGCTTCTGGTCCCTTTGGATGCTAGAACAACAATGGGGACAGGCTTGCTGGAGGAGGCACATCAACACCACCAGGTCTGTGCACCTCTCTCCTTTCCCATTCAGCTCCTCTCTGGCTTGTAATAATTAATACATGTTGAGGAGCTAATGATCCCCCTAAAAGACTTGTTAGAGAACTCATCTTAAAAGCACTGTATTGGAGCTAAACATTGTACTTATGATTACCAGTGTCCATGAGTCCCAGCTGGAAACCAAGGTAAACTGCCTCTTTGCAAATTCACTGCTGACAGCAGGCCTTGCCCTGGCACTTACCCCAGCACAAATCTCCCTTCTAGCTGCCCAAAAGCTGTGAAGGCAGCAAAAAAATCCCTAACACAGATAAAGCCTAAAAGTGCATTTCACGAATTCACGCTCATGAGCAGGCTCACAGCATCACAGGATGGCAGGGGTTGGAAGGGAGATCATTGAGTCCAACTCCCCTGCCAGAGCAGGACCAGAGAATCTAGTGCAGGTTGCACAGGAACACATCCAGATGGGGCTTGGAAGTCTCCAGAGAAGGAGACTCCACAACCTCTCTGGGCAGCCTGTTCCAGTGCTCTGGGACACTCACACTGAAGGAGTTCTTCCTCATGTTGAGGTGCAACCTCCTGTGCTGTGGTTTAGATCCATTGCCCCTTGTCCTATCACAGGGTGCAAGTGAGCAGAGCCTGTCCCCTCCCTCTTGACACCCAGCCCTCAGGTATTTATAAACATTTATCAAATCCCCTCTCAGTCTTCTCTTCTCCAGACTCAACAGCCCCAGGGCTCTCAGCCTCTCCTCATCAGGCAGTGCTCCAGTCCCTTCAGCACCCTGGTAGCCCACCGTTTGACTCACTCCAGCAGATCCCTGTCCCTCTTGAACTGGGGAGCCCAGAACTGGATGCAATATTCCAGGTGAGGTCTCACCAGGGCAGAACAGAGGGGGAGGAGAACCTCCCTGGATCTGCTGGACACACTCTTCTTAATTCACCCCAGGATCCCATTGGCCTTCTTGGCCACAAGGGCACATCGCTGACCCATGCAGAATTTGTTATCCACCAGGACTCCCAGGTCCTTCTCCACAGGGCTGCTCTCTAGCAGATCACTTCCTAACCTGTACTGGTGCAGTTTATTCTTCCTTCCCAGGTGCAGAACTCTGCACTTATCCTTGTTGAACCTCATTAGGCTCTTCTCTGCCCAGCTCTCAGTCCGTGGAGGTCTTTCTAAATGGCTGCACAGCCTACAGGCAAATCATCCAAGCCTCCCTCACATGCTCCTTGTGTCTGCTGAAGGCTCTGTTTTGCGTGAAGCTGCACAGCTACCTGAGGAACCCAATGCATCTGTGCAACGAGATGGCTGAGAGGGGATCTTACCAGTGTCTAGAAATAGCTGAGGGGTGCATGTCAAGATGAAAGTGCCAGGCTCATTGTGATGGTGCCCAGTGATAGAACAAGGACCAATGGGTGTACGTTGGAACGCAGGAGGTTCCACCTCAACATAAGGAGAAACTTCTTTGCAGTGCTGTGCTGGAGCCTTGGAACAGGCTGCCCAGAGAGGTGGTGGAGTCTCCTTCCCTGGAGACTTCCAAAACCCACCTGGGTGTGTTCCTGTATGGCCTGCCCTAGGTGAGCCTGCTCTGGCAGAGGGCTTGGACTCATAGATCTCTGGATGTCCCTTCCAACCCCTAACATTCTGTGATTCTATGATCCACTTTGTTACCTGCCCATTGCAACTTCACTTCTCAAGGGGTTTACATAGTTCTTCTCTACACAAATGCTTTTAACCTCTCTGCTAAAGGCAACCAAACATCATTCATCAATATACACAGATAAGAAATATGATTTGCAGTAATTCAGAGGGCTTTGAAGTGTCTGGTCCCTGAAGTACTTTCTTAAAACCCACCTATTACATTTAGCTATATATAAAGCAGAAGCAGGAAACTAGAAAAGACTGGGTGGGACAAGGAACAAAAGGGAGCAAGGGAGGGAGGGAAGGAAGGAAGGGAAGGAAGGAAGGAAGGGAAGGAAGGGAAGGAAGGGGAAGGAAGGAAAGGAAGGGGAAGGGAAGGAAGGAAGGAAGGGAAGGAAGGGAAGGAAGGGAAGGAAGGAAGGAAGGAAGGGAGGAAGGAAGGAAGGGAGGGAGGGAGGAAGGAAGGGAGGAAGGAAGGGAGGAAGGACGGGAGGAAGGAAGGGAGGAAGGAAGGGAGGAAGGGAGGATAAAGTCATTCCAGAAAACCTAAACTAATTCTTTGCAATACTATACAAAAGCTGGGTGCTGTGATAGGTCAGCTACACTTTCTTCAGGTAGTAAAGAGTTCCTTTACCCCAACACCCATCTAAATTAAAAAGCAAGAAGTGCCCTGCTCATCCACACCATAAGATTAGGGAAACCTTGTTCCTCTTGTCAGTGCTTGGTATGTTTTGGGGTACAGGGACAAGATATTTCTCACCAGCAAGTTACTTTCTTGTCTTCACTGGGTAATGAGATTTCCTGCAAGACAGTATCACTTCTTTGCTGCCTCTTCTGATAACCTAATTCAAGTCTACAAAAAAGGTGTTCACCCTGCAGCCTGTGCAGAGTGCTTCTGTTCATCTGGTACACAGGTCAAAAGCTTCTTCTCATAATCCTGAGATCCAGCTATATCAGGTGCCTAATCCTAAACTATTAACATCAGAGAGAAAGAAAAACAAAACAAAACAAACAAACAAACCACCACCAAAAAAAAGAAGTGTTCTCCTCTTCCAGGCAAAGGAAATGGATTTCATACAGGCTCACACACTCCTCATTCAAGCAACAACTGCAAAGGAATCTCTTGCAGCTGCTGTAACTCCTGTTCTCATACAACTCCTTTTGTGCTTATGTACCCTACAGTGGTAGAGCCCTGTAGTTAAATTTTGTCCTGATTTCCCATATTTAGTCATTCTTTATGAAAGATTTATGAGCAGTGAGTTTTAGCTTGCACTAAGCTTCCCTTGGCAACGCATTCCTATGGCACTTCTAACAAAATACGAGGAGGAAACTCTTTACCCTGAGCATAAATGAAATTAAAGATTGGGTGGCACCATCCTAAACTCTGCATTTCCTTCTTTATTGTGGCTGGGAAGGTAAGGGAGAGAAGCAGAACTAGGGCAGCAAATGATGCTCCTAGTTACATGTGAGATTTTGGCTGTAATCCCCCAACAGCTGTAAACAGGGGAAACATCCAAGTTCAACAAGCCAGAGAGTCACCTCTTTGCCTGGCTGGCTGCATGTGTATGTTCCACCAGCACAACCAACAGAGCTGCTTCTCTTTGAGGAAAAACTCTGTTTTTCTCACTAAACAGCTGTTTAGTGAGAGAGCTGCAAACAGAAGACTGGCTTTTAAAAGGGGTGTGTGAAGAAAAGCTCAAAAGCATTTTCCATTAAAAAGGCAAAATAGCCCAAAGCTCCTGCTGCAGCACCTCTGCAGAAGTGATTACAACTCTCCATCAGACTCTAGTTTTAGGCTACCTGGCAGCTCCATGGTCAACACAAGAAGCCAGGTTTGATGTGACAGCATGACCACTTACCAAAATAGTTGTTTCTGCTCCAGATTGTCTCTTTTCTGTATCACAGGTTTCCCTCATGTCCACGCATGCTTAAGGATGCACAGAGGATGCATGCTGAAGAGAGTAACTACCTTCCATAAATCACCAGCAAATGTCTCATAACACACTGGCAGCTACACAGGCACAAACTCCATGTTGTCCAAAGGCAGATCTTGAAGATATTTGTTCCTACCTTTTCTTCTCTTGTCTTCTCCTTTCTGCTTTCCTTCTCCTTTCCTTCTCTTGTCTCCCTGCACTTCCTGGTGCCCAATAAGGAAAGCAGGGAACTGCTTGAGAGAGTCCAGTGCAGAGCTACAAAGATGCTGAAGGCAGTGGAACATCTCCCTGATGAGGAAAGGCTGAGGGAGCTGGGGCTCTTTAGCATGGAGCAGAAGAGCCTGAGGGTTGACCTCATTCATGTCTATAGAGATGTACAGGGCAGTGTTAGGAGGATGAAGCCAGGCTCTGCTCAGTGATGTCCAGTGACAGGACAAGGGGCAGTGGGTGCAAGCTGGAGCAGAGGAGGTTCCACAGGAACAGAAGGGAAAACTTTTTCCCAGTGAGGGTGCCAGAGCCCTGGAACAGGCTGCCCAGAGAGGTTGTGGAGTCTCCTTCTCTGGAGACATTCCAAATCTGCCTGGATGTGTTCCTCTGTGACCTGCCCTGGGTGATCCTGCCCTAGCAGAGGAGTTGGACTCAATGTTTCAAGGTGCCTTCAAACCCTTAAGAGGCTGTGATCCTGTGATTCTTTCACTGCTTTTCTTGATCTCAGACAAGTTAGCTCTGCTTCTCCTTGCAACTCTCCTTAAGTGACAACACATGAAAAACATTTGCAAGCTGAGACTTCCAAGCTGAGTAACTTCTAGAAGATGCACCCATTCCTTCGCTAAGCTGGAATGCAGGACACTGTCCTTTAAGCAGCCTCGAGGGAGATGCTGTCAGTGAAGTAAAGATGCTGTAACAACTAATTTTAGGACAAGCACACCTCACTGTCAGTTATGTTAAGCTGCTGTGTCCAAGTGTTACCCTTACATATTGGGAAATGCAAATTCCCTTCAAAGTCCCTTCAGGACTGCTGGGCTATAGAGCATAGGTAACTGAAGAGTAAAGCATCCTCTCTTTCTTAGTCACCTGGGATCACAATCAGTTCCTCCATTATTTTTGGGATGTTTTCATTAGTTAGCTCAGCACAAATTTGCAGGAGCACTTCCTTGGAATAAACCTGAAAGCAATAATGGCATCTAATAAAATACCTTACTTTTTCCTACTACTTTTTCTTCCATTCCTAGGGGAGAATGATGCCAGCTGACTTCATCAGGCTGTGAAAATTGAACCATGCTTCCAAACTGAGCAAGTGTAACTTCAATGTTGATGGTGTGAGTAAGCAGTGAGTCAATATTCAGCATATTAACTGAATGCATTTGAGGTGCTGGAATTTTTCTGAAGCCTGCCAAGCTTGAGCCATAACAGCTTCATTTATAACTGGAGATCAGGGTGAAGGAAAGACTTTATAAGATCCAGAAGCTGAAGTTGAGAGTCATATGCACATTACCTCCATCCCACTGAATGTCAGCCTACAGGAATGAAAAATAAAATAAATTAATAAATAAAAAAATCAGGGATGAATCAGCAAGATGAAGTTGCTGTGGGGGTCAGTATTTGTACTGACCTTTGGCGTCAGTATATAAGGAACATGGCGGCACTGGTGACATGTTGCAGTCTAAAAACTAACCCAAAATCTTGCCAGTCCAACAGACTGATCCAGCAGCTTGTCTCTTTCTCCAGATAAACTCAGGAGCAGAGACGGACCTTGAAAGTTCATGTGGGTTAGGCACGTAAGTACTGTCCTTGCATCCCTGTCAGGACAGGGATCTACTCAAGACAGTCCAACAGAGGGCTACAAGCAGCACTGCCTTGTGAGGAGAGGCTGAGAGACCTGGGGTTGTTTAGTCTGAAGAGGAGAACACTGAGAGGGGATTTGATAAATGTTTATAAATACCTGAGGGCTGGGTGTCAAGAGGGAGGGGACAGGCTCTGCTCACTTGCACCCTGTGATAGGACAAGGGGCAATGGATATAAAATACAGCACAGGAGGTTGCACCTCACCATGAGGAGGAACTTCTTCACTGAGGGTCCCAGAGCACTGGAACAGGCTGCCCAGAGAGGTTGTGGAGTCTCCTTCTCTGGAGGCTTTCAAACCCTGTCTGAATGCAATCCTGTGACCTGTGCTAGATTCTCTGGTCCTGCTCTGGCGGGCGAGTTGGACTTGATAATGTCCTGAGGTGCCTTCCAACCCCTAACATCCTATGATCCTTGGATCCCTGCACTGGCATGTTTCCTTCAGGCTGAATGTGATTTGCATCTAAGACTTCAGACAGCACTTTCTAGATTCCTAACCCGGGTGCTCTCAGTGAGTCAGCCACTGTTAACACAGTTTGCCAGAAAACTCAAGCCTTAAAGACAAATGTATGTATGCAGATAACAGCACTCCTCTTGACAAATCTCTTTATCTCTTTCCTCTTTCCTCCTTTTTTCTCTGGCCATAGAAAACACATTACTAAAATGAGGTGGTGACTTTTGCCTGGGAGCTCGCCAGGAGATCCAGATCTCCTGACTTTTGTGCAGTGTCAGAGTTCACTAAATGGGTTTTGGGAAATGCACACAACTTATTTTCAGCTTTGGGCATTAGCAACGTTCCAATTTTTTTGCCCTCTGACTGCACTGTTCTTCATTTGCATCTCTCTTTGCTATATCGTGGGATTAAAGAACACATTCCCACAGAGAAATATGCTGGAAGCTGGCAGTGATGGCAGCAGTTTCAGCCTGCAGTCAGGCAGTAACCTCAGGGTGTCCTCCTGTGAACCAGATCCTCCATTCAGGCAGGCCCCAAGTGCTTCTGCTCACCTCCTCTGCTCCAGGACTTGCTGTCCAGCTGCCACCCACATGTTGGGCCATCTTGTCTACAACACATTTCACCCAAGAAAGGTTGGTTGGATGATCCTTGAGGTCCCTTCCAACCTGGGATTCTGTGGGTGCCAGGGAGACCTTTTAAGTACATTTCGCTATCTGAAGGGGGCCTACAAGAAGGCTGGGGAAGGAGTGCTTTAGAAAGCCTTGTAGTGACAGGACAAGGGGCAATGGTTTAAAATGGAGCAGGGGAGATTTAGGTTGGACATAAGGAAGACGTTCTTTACAACAGAGTGGTAAAATACTGGAACAGGCTGAGGCCCTGTGCCTGGAGACATCAGACTGATTTAACTGGAGGTCTCCCTGCTGCCTGCAGGGGGTTGGACACGATGCCCTTTGCGAGTCCCTTCCAACCAGCGGCAAGCTGTGAATATGTGAAACTCAGACTTTGGCAGGGGCCGGGACGTGGTTTCACTTCAATCCGAGAGGCGGCCGGCCACCCGCCGCCCGCCCGAGCCGCCCACACGCTGCTGCCCACAGCCACCCTTGCGCATCCTCCCCTCACACCCTTCCCGAGCCTGCCGCGCGTCTCTGCGAATGCCCAGCCACCACCCCTGCCCCTGTGGGACTCATTGAGAGCAAGAGCTGTAATTACAGGAGGCGCTACCTGCGGGCAGGGTGCCGCCTACGGCCGGCAGCGCGGCTCCCTCAGGGCGGGCTCCGCCGCACCGCCAGGCCGCGGGCGAGGCGCGCGGTTCCGGCAGGGGGCTCGTTGCCGTGGTAACGCCGCTTCTCTCACGTGACCCCCTCGGCCACGCCCCCTCCCGTTCCCGTTGCCCTAGCGACGGTGGCTGCCTCGCGGGCCTTCTTCCCGCCTCCGTCCGCTCCATTCATGCTGGCGCTGCGCCTCCCCTCTCACGTGACGCGGACTCTCCCCTGCCGGGCTTCGGCGGCCGCTTCCGGACTGAGGGGCGGGGCGGAGGGGCCGCGTGTGCGAGGAGGGCGCGCGGGGGGCGGGGGCGGCGGAGGGGAGAGGCGCTCCCGTCAACATGGCGGCGCACGGGGCGGGCAGCGCCTGAGCCCGGCGCCCTTCGGTTCGCAGCTCCCCCCACCCCCCATCCCCCCACCCCTCCTCCTCCCCCTTCTCCCTTGGCCCGGCCCGGCCCGGCCCGGCCCGGCCCGGCTCGGCCCGGCCTGGCCCGGTGCGGCCATGGAGAGCGAGGAGGAGCAGCACATGACCACGCTGCTCTGCATGGGCTTCTCGGACGCGGCCGCCATCCGCAAGGCCCTTCGCCTGGCCAAGAACGACATTAACGAGGCCGTGGCGCTACTCACTAACGAGCGGCCCGGTCTCCACTACGGCGGCTACGAGCCCATGGAGAGCGGGCAAGGCCCCCTGGCGGGCACGGCTCCCCCGCCGGCGGGCAAGGCCCCCGCGGCGGCGACGGGGACGGCAGCGGCGGAGGAGGAGGAGGTGGCTTCGACCCACCGCCCGCCTACCACGAAGTGGTGGAGACCGAGGTGAGCAGCGGCCTGCCCCGGGTGGGCTGCCCCCGGGACCGGCCTCCTGTCAGCACCGGCCGCCCCGCGGGGAGAGTGGAAGCTCCTCGGGAGCCTCCCTGCTGCGGGGTTGCTGGCGGACAGGCGTCGCCCCAGGACGCGGGTGCCCCGGGGAGCCCCAGCTCCCATGGGTCGGAGGCTTCTCTTCCCACCGCCCTCCCGCCTCGCCGGCTTGCTCCCGTCCGAGGCCGGGGACTGCGAGCAGTGGCTGCTCGTTTCGATCGCTGCAAGGTGAAGAGCACCCAGGCTTTTCCTTGGCATTCTAGGAATGTGTGGCTACTGTAGAATTATTTATTTATTTTCCGCACACACTTTCCCCCCACCTCCCCTCCTGTGCCTTCTTGCATAATCCGAGTGACTAATGACTATCTAATTTTTTTTAACTGTTTGCACAATGCGATGGAAAGTGCACTCTGGGTATTACTTTATGTACACTTTTATTAGGGTAAGCTACGTATCAGTTCTGAAATAGGATTGCAGTGAGTTCAAATATTTTCACATCAAAGGCTCTAACTCGGAACTTAAATTATAGCTATCTTCTGAAATGGTCCTGAAGTGCTGGAGAATGCCAGCCTTTCCCAGTTTCTCTCCTTCCTTCTTGTCTGCCTATTTCTCTTCTCTCTTCCATCCTTTTCCAGAGCACTGAACTCTGCAACCAACAGATAACGCTCATGATGCTTTCCCTGCAGCCTGGAACAGGCTTGTAGCACTTAACTGTAAAGCCTTCTGCTCCTCCAGGCCTTTTCCCCAAAGTGCTCGTATGAAAAAGGCTAATTAGTAGTGTCCAGACTCTGGAACTTGTCGGCATGAGAACAGAAGAACAGCCCAGCTGTGTGGTACCAAAGAGCCACCTTGCACAGTCTCTCTCTGAAGAAGTGATCAATAGCAGATGCCTGAGCACGTGAATAAAAGCACAGGGAAGCTTTGTACCCTCCCAGGCTTCAGTGCTCAGGATCCTGAGGATTTTTCCTGCATCAACAACAGTATCTTTCTTTGTCTATGTGTGTATGCATCTGTAAATACATATATACATGACGGACACATGCACATATCTTCTTGTACGTAGCTGCACTTGCACAGATCATCCCTATCCTCAGCATGTTGAAGGCCAGTCTTGCACAATAATGATACATGATCCTGTTCACTGAATTAACTGGGATGGATCCTTAGCTCATGGAAGCTGCTGATGTGTGCTTGTAGGGTAAGGTGATCTGTAGGATGGCATGTGTGCCATGCAGGAGAGGAGTCACAGTTTAATTTCACTGATTGAAGCAGTAGGGAACTGGTTTCTAACCTTGGCTGAGAAGGGATGGGAGAGAATGAGAGTTTTGCTCACTTGCATTCAGATCTCTGTAGCCACTAACGGAGGATTTTCCTACCAGAGTTATGGTTGGGGCAGTCTGGGTTGTCAGTGTGGTGTCTCAAGAGAAGCTGTCACCATAAACCAGAGAAACACTTGTTCCCCCACCCCTTTCTTCATATTACAAATGACTCTCTGACAGCTCTTAAGAGGATTTTTTGCTCCTGTTATTTCAGCTTGTTTGTCTGATCAATCTTAGTTACACTTTATAATTCCCTTTGCCGCTCACTTTCTTGTTTGCTTTCACTTAAGATCTTGTTAACCCCCGGGAGGGAAACCAAAACATTTCAACAGAGGCAAATGACTGCATCAAGTCGGTGTTTCAGAAGGGCTGAAGTATCTTGCCATGTGAAACTTTGTATGAATTCATACCTCAAAGGTAGTGATTGGATTCATTTGCGTCTGAGCCTCTGTCAGCTCCTGCACAGGCCCACAGAACAGTGGGGTTTTAATGGAAGAGTTACACCTAGGGAAATCTGAAGGCTTAGGATTGTTTCCCCTGCATATTTGTCTGGTATTGCAGTGCAACCTGTCAGCTTTTTGACATATGTAATTTCCCCCTCTTTTGTAAAAACTATCATCAGTTCTTGGGGGTGGTGTTTAAATATTCATCTGTAATCTAGAACTGCATGCTCTAGATTAGCCATACAGCCATTACTGAGGTGTTTAAGGAATAAGTAGTATCGTCAAGGTTGGAAGAGACCTCAAAGATCATCAAGTCCAACCTGTCACCACAGGCCCCATGACTAGACCATGGCACCAAGTGCCACGTCCAATCCCCACTTGAACACCTCCAGGGATGGTGACTCCACCACCTCCCTGGGCAGCACATTCCATTGGCTAATGACTCTCTCAGTGAAGAACTTTCTCCTCACCTTGAGCCTAAACTTCCCCTGGCGCAGCTTGAGACTGTGTCCTCTTGTCCTCCATTCAAGATGAGCTGATGCCTGTGCAGAAAGCCTTCACACAAATAGCTATAATATTTGTTGTAGTCATACACACTATGTTGAAACATACTGTGCCCCATGCTGGCATGTGCTAATTCAGGTGTTACTTTGGGATTTTTTTCCCCCCTCTCAGTGTCATCTCTATAACAGCAAGCAGAGTGTGTTTTCCTCCTTGTTGTCATAAATCATAGAATCACAGAATGGCTTGGGTTGGAAGGAACCTCCAAAATTCATCCAGTCCAACCCCCCTGCACTGAGAAGGGACATCTTCCACTAGATCAGATTGCTGAGAGCCTTATCAAGCCTGGCCTTGAATATCTGTGGGGAAGGGACCTCAACCACCTCCCTGGGCAACCTGTTGCAGTGTTCCACCACCCTCATGGTGCAGAAATAGTTCCTAACATCCAGTCTAAATCTCCTCTATTTCAAACCATTGCCCCTCCTCTCACCACTCCAGGCCTTTGCAGACAGTCCCTCTCCAGCTGCCTTGTAGGCCCTTTCAGGTACTGGAAGGATGCTACTCTGTCTCCCTGGAGCCTTCTCTTCTCCAGGCTGAACATCTCTAGCACCCTCAGCCTCTCCTCATAGCAGAGTGCTCCTGCCCCATCACCATCTTCATGGCCTCCTCCAGACCTGCTCCATCAGGTCCACATCCTTCATGTGTTGAATGAAATGAAGGCCATTTTTATTTAGTGTGAAGCTGGTGGAGCATTAGATCTTTGGTTTGATTTGGGAATTTTATGTATCATCAATGCACATGAACACATAAACCAAAGAGCCTAACTGTTGCACATTAATACCATTTTCAGGTCTGGTAACTCTTTGTGAACAAAAATTTGGGTTAGATTAATTCAAAAGCAACAAGAAAGCTTTAATCATTCTCCAAGGTACATTTAACAGGTCTCTTCTTTGTATTTACATCCCTTTGGTTTTTTTTTTGTTTTTTTTTCATGGCTGAGCACAGTTTACCATATGTATAAAAATAGATTTATGAATGATTAAACCCTTTGCGTTTTCCTTAATCAATAATGAATCCATTATGTTAGCATATGCTTATTTGTTTGCTGTTACATAATGCCAGGATCTGTTCTGTTCACTGAGCATCTTGATCAAAGAAAAGCTTGTCTTTGAGAATAGCACAGCAGCTGGAGACATGTACTAGTCAAAGATGGCTTCTTTAAATGGGAGAGTGAAAAAAACAGTGTGACTCCTCTTCCAGTGGTCCAGGCTGCTGGCATTCGGGGTGCTTGGAAGTGTTGGAGAAGCCTGAGTGTGGAATAACTGGCCCAGAAGCAAGACAGCTGCTATGAGTTGGTCCAGCATGCACTTTGTGATTTATGTGTGAGAGTTGAGATAAGACATAAATTCATTTTCACAAGGGCTAAAGCTTCATTTCCAGCAGGTTAATGTCCTCCAGAGACCACTCAGTTGATTCAGATTTAAGGCGGTATCTGTGGTATCGATGCTGTTGGCATGATCAGGCTTAACTCATGGAAAGAAAAAGGGCAGGCAACTTTAGACATAGGAAAGCAGCTTCACATTTGTTTGTGCAGTCTTTCTGAAATGTCAGGAAGTTCAACTTCAGCTTTGCAGTTGGAAGTTTTGCCTGTGTGGTGCCAAAGCACTTTGATAGGCTGAGATCATCAGCTTCTGCTAGAGATCTGACATAAGTTCTCTGTGTATGTCTGTCAGCTGAAGTGAATCGAAATGCATTTTGGCAAGGAGCTGGGAGTTCTGTGTTTATTCCTTAGGCAGTGATTCTTTGTGGGGTGGGGGTGGAGGAGTGGTATGCTCAGCTTTTCATGTGCCTGACAGATAAACTGCTTATGAACTGCTACTAAATCCTTATAGTTTAAAATAAGGCTATAAATGAATGTGATGACTGTGTCTGTCATTGTGTCCATGAATTGTCAGGAGTGCCACAAGTGCTGGCTTTCATGAGTTGAGATGGGGGGAAAGGGATGGAGAAGAGCAGGCCAGATAACATAACCAGGGAATCTAAAATCATGGTGAGGGGTGGGAGCCCACTTCATGTATTTAGTGTAGAACAACAGTTTGTATAACCTTTACTAAAATAATCTTGGTTTGTTTTTAAACAGCTTCTGAGAGCCATTGCTGTGACCTTTGGGGTAAATCTTGATGAAGAGATTATATTACCTTCTAGCTATTCCTGTTGTGCTCTTCTGATTTTATTTTTTTTTTTTTGTAGTTGAACTGGATCAAAAGCTGATACATGCCAGATTTTCCTAGATAAGGTTTGCAATAATACTCATCCAGGATGCTGTTTAATTTCAAGAGAAGGGTGTGTGTGTGTGTGTGTGTGAAAGGAGCAGGCCAGCGACTGTAGTGAGTAGCAGTGCCAGGAACATTCTCACTAGTCATGCTGCAGAACTATTGTGTGCAAACACCTCTCTCCTTGTTATTAGAACTCTGTACCAGAAGCAGCTCTGCCACAGATGTGCTGCATCACGGTGGGTGTGTAACTTAACCTCTGCTTTAGCTTTAGTGTGTAAAATCAGGCTAATGGAGTGTGCTTTATTAGGAGTGCCACAGGCATTCAGCTTGTGGAGTTCCTTGCTCTTTAAGTGGAAGGAGCTGTATTTATTAAAGCTGTATTTATTTAAAGAACAACAACAAAAAAGTATTTATCCTGGTGGATAGATGGATTTCACCCTACAATTTTATCAATTTGGAGTCAGTCTCCTGTTTTGTTGAGCTTTGCAAAAGTGAGTATTGCTGGCATTCTCACATGGAAGTTTTACAGCGTGGCTTGTATAGGAATTGGCCTTGTAAAACAATTAAGCAATCAAATAAAGCTCTGTGGTAGATTCTGGCATTGAGTCCCTGGCTGGATGCCATCGGAATGTCAAGTGGAATTAGCATTTTAGCACTCCTGGGTTTCGGCATCACTGTTCTCAAAAATTAGTGGCCTTGGTGTAGAGCTTCTGTGCAGGTTCTGGTTCTGGGAACGCTCTCTGAGATTTGGGAATAATAAACCCTGGTTTATTTATTTTTTTTCATTCTTGAGACAACAAAGGCTACTGGAGTCAGCCTTTCCTCGGGGAAAAATAGGGCTGATAATGAGAGTTGGTTCGTTTTAAATGTAAGCTTTGTTTCAAATAACTTAAAGCCTTCAGCATGTAATGTGATTGTCAGAGCGATCTTCAGGTTGAGATGAGCACTTTAGGGTAAGTGGTTCACCCGTGAAGGTGATGCCTGTGGGGTCAGTGGAGGTAGAAGACAACTCAACTCTGTAGCCAACTTCTCAGCTGGGCAGGAAGCGTTTTTGGTGTAATGTTCTCTGGAGGCATTTTCTGGTCATCTTCCCAGTTTACAGTGCTATTCTGTGGCAGCTGTTTAATAAGGAAGTGGAATACTGAAGAAGAATGAGAATAAAAACAAATTAGCCAGTGTTAGAAGTTAATTCCAGCAAATCATTTGGATTGCTTTTGGATTAAGGAACAGTAGCTCTTTGTATGGAGAGGGCAAAGATGGAAAGGAAGTGCCTGTTTCTTTTGTAAGCTTTTACTTTGCAAACAAAAAAAAGGAGAGAGAAACCCACTTATCTGTGCTCCCATAGGAATGGGCTTTGGTGTGTATGTTTCAGTTGTGCTTCATGGGCCAAATGAAAATTAATTTAAGCAAGCCAATGTGCTCAATCTTGCTTGCCCTTCATCTTCTTGCTCGCTGCTTTACAGCAGTCTGGCTCCTCTTGTTCCGATGCCCAGCAGAGCATGAATTTAAAGAGGCACTTAAAGATATTTTTTTTTTAGTCACAATTTTGGATTTCTACACTGTAGAACTTCATTACAGTCTGGGTGCCAGCTGCTTGGTCAGTCCTGGTTTCCATCTCGCTCCACATCCATAGAACAGAAGTACAAATGAGTGTTTGATGGTGGTGTTGAATTCTCCTTTCCAGAGCACGACCTTTGGTCATTCAAGCATCATCATAAATACTTCATCTAGTGTTTCTGCAGCACTTCACTTTAAATGCCTGGTGTTTTGGCAAAGGAAGATAGAGAGGTATTGACTTCAGATGAAATAGTGACATGCTAAGCATTTGTGATTCATTGTTTTATTGTGTCAAAGCGCAGCGTTTATCTGATAGCACACAAAGTTATTTTGAGTTCTTTGGAGGCAGGCATGGGGTTTGTGTTTATGAAAGCTGAAGGGTTGGGAGGAATAACACTATTAACTCACTCTGGCTGTTTGGAATAAGTGTTTTAAATAAATCCCAGGCAATACTGAAAACAGAAGCAAGACAAGTGTGTTTTCCTTGCTTCCTTATGAATGGCATTCTTAACAGTGCCTTCCGTGGCCTCCCTCGCCTGCAAGTAGTTATCAAAGTCCAAAACGCGTTGCCAGAAGGGGTTGTAACAAATCTGTCTGCCTCAGGTTTTGCTGCGTGCTGCAGCAACAGTAGTAGAAAAGGGCAAAGATACTCCTTTTATTCCTTTTCATTCCAGCTAAATGGATGCTTTAATTCAAACATGAGCTTTTACAGAGCCTCGATGACTTTGTTTTGCCATAATGCTCAGTCCTGCTCAGTTATCTCTGAGCAACAAGGCAGGTACCCTGGGGAATGCTGCTGAGTAACGTCACACCAGCACCCTGGCAATCAGGGAGACCAGCATGAGCAATGTCTTTAGCAAATCCTAGCTGATGTCTAGATTTCGTGCCCCTGTACTCAGCACTGGTTATGCCACACCTTGAGCACTGTGTCCAGTTCTGGGCCCCTCAATTTAAGAAGGACACTGAGACACTTGAATGTGTCCAGAGAAGGGCAATGAGGCTGGGGAGAGGTCTCAAGCACAAGCTCTGTGAGGAGAGGCTGAGGGAGCTGGGGTTGTTGAGCCTGGAGAAGAGAGCGTCTCAGGGGAGACCTTCTTGCTGTCTACAACTACCTGAAGGGAGGTTGTAACCAGGAGGGGTTGGTCTCTTCTCCCAGGCAACCAGCACTAGAGCAAAAGGACACAGTCTCAAGCTGTGCAGGAGAAGTTTAGGCTGGAGGTGAGGGGAAAATTCTTCAAAGAGAGAATTGTTAGCCATTGGAATGTGGTGGAATCACCATCCCTGGAGGTGTTCAAGAGGGGATTGGATGTGGCACTTGGTGCCATGGTTTAATAGTCATGAAGTCTTGGGTGACAGGTTGGACTTGATGATCCTTGAGGTCTTTTGCAACTGTATTGATTCTATGATTCTTTTTCAGATTCATATTATGCTCTTATTCCCAGACTTAATGCAATTCTTGGTTTTGAGATACAGGAGGAAGAGGGGGAACAATGGGAGGCTTATGGTTGATTTGTTACAAACCTTTACAGCGACTAAGAAGGATTTAGCCTGACCATGCCAAAACTTTGTGAGAACATTCACTAAATGAATCAGAATTTTCTGAGGGCATCTTTATGGTGAGATGAGATTCCAGATCAGCTTCAGTTAGGGGTTGTAGCATAGGATTTTTTTCCCTTTAGTGATAGGCTGGTGTCATTTCTTTGTATTAACATAATGGAGTACAAGTATGTTTTTCTTATGACAATGCTGCATTTGCTTGTGTAAAGTGGTACATAGTAAAGTTTAAATTAAAAAGCTTAATTTTTATCCCAAAAGAATAAACAAAACCATCTATATATCATAGTATCCCAGAATGGTTCAGCCTGGAAGGGACCTCAGAGATCATCTACTCCAACCTCCCCACCGTGAGCCTCAGGGACACCTCTCAATTAGACTCAGCTGCTCAAGCTTCATCCAGCCTGGCCTTCAAAACCCCCAGGAAGGAGGCATTAGCAACCTCCCTGGGCAGCCTATTCCAGAGTCTCACCACCCTCCTACTGAAGAACTTCTTCCTAAGATCCAGTCTAACCCTGCTCTGTCTCAGCTTCAAACCATTCCTCCTTGTCCTGTCTCTAGACACCCTTATGAAAAGTCTTTCTCCAGCCTTCCTGTAGGATTGCTTCAGCTATTGGAAGGCAGCTCTAAGATCCCCCTGGAGTCTTCTCTAGGCTGGAGTCTTCTCTCTAGGCTGAGAAGACTCCAGGGGAAGTCTTAAAAAGTCAGATCCTGTTGCTTGCTGAAAGAACCACAGCTTTGGGGTTAGGCTTCTGAAGTTAGAATAGACTCCAGAGTACATAATGTGATTTAGCTCCGGTGATAATAAATTCTAAATGCTTCTATCAAAATCAAATTAACAGATTCTAATTTGGCTGTAATTCCATTACTGAGGTTGCCAATTAGCATCAAGCCATTTTCTTAAACTTGCTGCTTTATGTAAAGTGGCCAGTGTGGTAAACATCAGTGGCTTTAGTTTAAGGAGTGTTTGACAAGTTAATTGGCTGACTGCTGAAAGAATACATTTGGAAGCTTTGAACCTCTCAGTAATTAATTTACATTCCAGGTTTTGTGTGGGGACCAATCTCTGTTCTGTGCTAGTCTTACAGAGAAAGCCTTGTACTGCAGACCTCAGCGATGCTTTATTAATGGGATACTTAACAATGGCTGTTTATTCAGCTTTACAAACAGCTCTGGGAGATGATGCCAGGTGTCCCCATGGTGAGAGTCTTGAAGCAGTCCTTGAGACTGTTCACATGAGGATATTTCCCCTGGGAGCATGTGTGTGTGTGTTTGGATGTAACTGCATTTTTTTACACCTTGAATGTAAGCCAAAAGAGTCAAGTCTGGTAAAGTTGGGGGGGAAATCTCCAGGGCTTTTCTGTAATAAGAGAGACATCAGAAGCATGGAAAATGATGTTAAAGGTTTGCCAGAGAATGTTTCTTGTTCTCAAGACTTCAATTGCAGGGGAAGATAGCCATAGGATGTGTGAGGTGCACCATGATTCCCAGTCTCAGAAAACTGATGATTCTTAGACAGTTCAACAGCTTCTTTGGATGACCCAGTGGCTGCCAGGAACACTTTCTTTCCTTTTTACTGGTCTGTTGGTGGAGAATATCCTTAACACGTGGCCAGCAGGTCAAGAGAAGGGATTCTGCCCCTTTGCACTGCTGAGACCCCACTTTGAATGGTTTTGGTGTCCCCAGGACACAGAGCTGTTGGAGGGAGTTCAGAGGAAGCCACAGAGATAATCCAAGGGCAGGAGCACCTCTGCCATGAGGATGGGCTGAGGGAGCTGGGGTTGTTCAGCCTGGAGAAGAGAAGACTCCAGGGGAACTTAGAGCTACCTTCCAATAGCTGAAGGGATCCTGTAGGGAGGCTGCAGAGGGACTTTTCATAAGGGTGTCTGGAGACAGGACAAGGGGGAATGGTTTGAAGCTGAGGGAGAGCAGGGTTAGACTGGATCTGAGGAACAAGTTCTTCAGTAGGAGGGTAGTGAGACTCTGGAATAGGCTGCCCAGGGAGGCCGTGGATGCCTCCTTCCTGGGGGTGTTGAAGTCCAGGTTGGATGAGGCCTTGAGCAGCTGAGTCTATAGTTGAGAGGTGCCCCTGCCCATTGTGGGGAGGTTGGAGTAGATGACCTCTGAGGTCCTTTCCAACCTGAGCCATTTAGTGATTCTAAGATAAATGCTGAGTAAGTTTAAAGCTCAGATTCACTTTCAAACCATGAATAGTTGCTTATTTTATGTATTTTTTGAGATTATATCTCTGTTCAGTTTTTGTTTCTGCAGACTGAGTCCTGTCTTCCAAACTTCTAGTATGAGTAAATACCTCCATAAACACATTTGCTGCTCTTTGATAATTAGTGTCTTTCTACACATACGAAAAAGCCCCCAGAATCCAGCCTCGTGCTGTCCACCATCCAGCTTTTAAATCAATTTGTGTATGGCTCTTTAAAGTGAGGGATTTATTAGCAGCAGCTAGCAGCTGCTGCAGCAAGGTGCAATGGCAGCTCAGCTCTTGCATAATTTTCTCTTGGCTCGCTAGCCAGCACAGGCTGAAGAGCTTGCTTGCTCTGTTGACATTCACAAGCACAACTCATCACAGCCGGGAGCAGGCGGCTGCAATTAACACTTTGTAACTGGGCAGCTAGGAATTGCTGCTGCAGACTCTGCTGACGGGGGTCCACAGGTGAAAGAAAAGCTTCTAAAGAAACTCTCTGCTGTACATTAAAACAAATAGTACACAAGGCCACAGCAGCCTCCCCAAATAGTGGTTTTCTGGGTATCTCTCTACAACTATGCTCTCTACAACTACCTGAAGGGAGGTTGTAGCCAGGCAGAGGTTGGCCTCTTCTCCCAGGCAGCCAGCACCAGAACAAGAGGACACAGTCTCAGGCTGCGCCAGGGCAGGTTTAGGCTGGATGTTAGGAAGAAGTTCTACACGGAGAGAGTGATTGGCCATTGGAATCGGCTACCCGTGGAGGTGGTGGAGTCACCTTCACTGGAGGTGTTCAGGAGAAGACTTGATGGGGTGCTTGGCTGTATGGTCTAGTTGTTGGGTGGGTTGGATTGTTTGATGGGTTGGACGCGATGATCTTGAAGGTCTCTTCCAACCTGGTGTATTGTATTATTATTGTATTATTATTATCTTTGAATTACATGCTTGTTGTATTTAAATGTATCTCCCTGGCCTTCAACAGATGTTTATAAATATCTGAGGGCTGGGTGTCAAGAGGAAGGGGACAGGCTCTGCTCACTTGCACCCTGGCATAGGACAAGGGGCAATGGATATAAACAATACAATACACCAGGTTGAAAGAGACCTTCAAGATCATCGAGTCCAACCCATCAGCTACAGCACAGGAGGCTCCACCTCATCATGAGGAGGAACTCGAAGCTTCACTGTGAGGGTTCCAGAGCACTGGAACAGGCTGCCTAGAGAGGTTGTGGAGTCTCCTTCTCTGGAGACTTTCAAGCCCCATCTGGATGTGTTCCTGTGCAACCTGCACTAGATTCTCTGGTCCTGCTCTGGCAGGGGGTTGGACTCAAGGACCTCCAGAGGTCCCTCCCAACCCCTAACATCCTGTGATCCTGTCTTAAGAATGGTGTCTGCCAGCAGACTGGCACCTTTTCTGGGCAGGGGGAAAACTGACAAGCAAGAAGCTTTCTTGTCTCTAATAAGTGGAATGTGCTGAAGATGTGCTCCTGCAACACAGGGAGTCCCCACTGGTATTAGGGTAACATTCCCAGTACTGCACCTATTGTTATTTCTGGTGTAAAACCCTCATATTTTCACTACATTGTTCATAGAATCCTAGAATGGCTTGGGTTGGAAGGGACCTCAGACATCATCGACTCCAACCTCCCCATCTTGGGCAGGGACACCTCTCAACTAGACTCAGCTGCTCACAGCCTCATTCAGCTTGGCCTTGAACACCCCCCAGGGAGAAGGCATTCACAGCCTCCCTGGGCAGCCTGCTCCAGAGTCTTACCTTATTCTGCTCATGAAACTGAAAGCACAGAAAACAGGGCTCTAAGCTATCGGAAAGGTCAAGGAAAAATCCTCTTGTGTATACATGCTATAAAAATGGATTTATGACCATCTAAACATTAAGCAGCACCTCACTCACAGCTCCAAACTATGCCCAGGACGTTGGCAAGAGATGGTTATTCTCCTCAGTTAGGCACTTGCATCTTTTTGATTAAAAGGCAAAGTTTTGGGTTGTTTTGGTGCTGCTGGTGGTGGTTTGTTTGGGTTTTGGTTGGTTGGTTTGGTTTGGGGTTTTTGGTTGTTTGGGGTTTTTTTTGAGGGGGGTTTGTTTCTTGTCTGGGGGATTATTTTGTGTGTGTATGTGTGGTTGGTTGTTTTTAATTGGCAGTTATGTATTCAAAGCCAGCAGTAGGTCAAGCCTGTCCTTAGCACAAGTGATGATAACACCCTTATTTTGGGGGACTTATTTGTGTTTTTCTCACTATTTCTTTATGAATTTCTGTGTTATGGATGCAGGAAAACACATGTCTAGAAAGGTGACTGGAGCAGCATCACTTAGAAACAGATAGGGAAGCAGAACAACAGGGGGAGTTTTTTCATCAATAGTTGAAGTTCTGCACTGCTATTAGACTCCACTTCTGGAGCCCCTAGTACAGGAAGGATCTGGAGGTGCTGGAAGGTGTCCAGAGAAGGGCCACAAGGACGATCAGAGGGCTGGAGCTCCTCTGCTATGAGGACAGACTGAGGGAATTGGGGCTGTTCAGTCTGGAGAAGAGAAGGCTCCAAGGACATCTGCTTATGACCTTCCAGTATCTGAAGGGGGCTACAAGAAAGCTGGGGAGGGACTTTTTAGTGTGTCAGGGAGTGATAGGACTGAGGGGAATGGAGCAAAACTAGAAATGGGTAGATTGAGATTGGATGTTAGGAAGAAGTTCTTCCCCATGAGGGTGGTGAGACACTGGAGCAGGTTGCCCAGGGAGGTGGTGGAAGCCTCATCCCTGGAGGTTTTTCAGGCCAGGCTGGATGTGGCTGTGAGCAACCTGCTGTAGTGTGAGGTGTCCCTGCCCATGGCAGGGGGTTGGAACTGGCTGATCCTTGAGGTCCCTTCCAACCCTAATAATTCTATGATTCTTAAAGTACCCATTGCTAAGACCTATCTTACTCAGTGTTGACACTTTTCCTCCAGGGACAGGAGCAACCATAGCTCCTTTACTGCCATCATTTATTGAAATACTGTTTTCCTTTGTTGCAAGTCTGGGCTGAACTGAAACTGCTGAACACCTTGCACTTGGGTGTTTATATTGGATCCCCTGCTGTTACTGTGAGAGCTTTCTTTATAACTGCACATTCATTTTACACAGGAAGTGGTTTTGTGTTCTGGATGTGTACTCTTTACAAAAGCTGTAGGCTAAGCTGTTGTTTGCTTATTTGGTACAGGAAGATATTTCATAGGAAACATTGAAATGCTTGCAGTGTCTTTTCACCTGGACCTCGACCATGGCCACTATCAGGAACAGTGTGGCCAGCAGGAGCAGGGAAGTCATTCTGCCCCTGTACTCGGTACTGGTTAGGCCAAACTCTGAGTACTGTGTCTAGTTTTGGGCCCCTCAGTTTGGGAAGGATGTTAAGTTGCTGGAATGTGTCCAGAGAAGGGCAACAAAGTTGGGGAGGGGTCTGGAGCACAGCCCTGTGAGAAGAGGCTGAGGGAGCTGGGGGTGATCAGCCTGGAGAAGAGGAGGCTCAGGGGAGACCTTATTGCTCTCTACAACTACCTGAAGGGAAGTTGTAGCCAGGTGGGGGTTGGTCTCTTCTTGCAGGCAACCAGCAAAAGAACAAGAGGACACAGTCTTGAGCTGCACCAAGGGAGGTTTAGGCTGGATGTGAGGAAGAAATTCTTCCCAGGAAGAGTGATTGGCCATTGGAATGGGCTGCCCAGGGAGGTGGTGGAGTCACCATCACTGGAAGTGTTTAAAAAGAGACTGGATGAGGCAATTAGTGTAATGGATTAGTTGATTAGATGGTGTTAGGTGATAGGTTGGACTTGATGATCTCTGAGGTCTTTTCCAACCTGGTTAATTCTGTATTCTATATCTCTTCTTCAAAACACAAAGTGTTTGAACAGGGCATGGTTTGCGAGATGTAAATTCTGTTGGACTTCCAAGCCCAGTGCTGGAGCAGATGGCTGCAGCTTCAGACGTTCAGGACTGTTGAAGTGCAACTTCCCATAATGGCAAACACGGGACTAAATGTTTGTTGAGGGTTGCAGAAAGGTAACATCTTACTTCCCAAGCACTGACATCTTCTTTTTTTCCTGGGCACTATCCCTGTGAAATTTTACTGCTGCTCTCCAGAACCTGTAAGTCCAGCCAGTGTGTGCCATGGTGAGTTGCACCAGTCAACTTTCAAGGATGAGCTCCATAGATTTGCTGTTTCCTTGGCTTAATATTTTTGAATCATTAGGAATTTGACATATCTGGGTTTTAATAAACAGATCTAATCCTGCAAACAGCAAGTGCAAGGAGAGAGCTGGAAGCACAGTTGCCTGCCAGCATTGATTCTGTATGATTTTTGTATGCCATGTCCTCCTGAGTTCAGCTCATTCTTTTCACAGCATCACAGAATGTTAAGGTCTGGAAGGGACCTTGAAAGATCATCCAGTCCAACCCCCAAGCCAGAGCAGTATCACCTATGCCAGATCACCCAGGAAGGCATCCAGGCAGGTTTTGAGTATCTTCAGAGGGGAGACTCCACAACCTCCCTGGGCAGCCTGTTCAGTGCTCTGTCACCCTCACAGTGGAAAAAAATTCCTGGAATTTTCATGGAACTTCCTATGCCTCAGCTTCCACCCATTGCCCCATGTCCTGTCATTGGGCATCACTGAGCAGAGCCTGGCTCCATCCTCTTGGCACTCATCCTTTATATCTTGATAAACATGAATAAGGTCAGCCCTCAGTTTCCTCCTCTCCAAGTTAAGGAGCTCCAGCTCCTTCAGACTCTCCTTATAAAAAAGATGTTTCACTCCCTTCATCATCTTTGTGGCTCTGTGCTGGACTCTTTCAAGCAGTTCCCTGAGGCCCTTCTTGAACTGAGGGGTCCAGAGCTGGACACAGTATTTCAGATGCAGCCTCAGCAGGACAGAGTAGAGGGAGAGGAGAACCTCTCTGTTTTGGTTTATTCCTTTCTATTTGTTCTACTCACTTTCCTGACACTGGCTTTTTTTCACTCTCAAACATGTTTCCTGCTGCTTCTTCCTCCCTCCACGTCCCTGGCTTCTGTCTTAGGGGGATCTTGTTCACATCACTACACTTGTATTTTCCTCAGTCTCTGACAGTTGCTCCTCTTTGCTGCCAGGCCTGATGGAGATGTTCTGTCCTTTCTCCTGCTTCAGCTGTCTGCTGTTGTGGAGGCAGGGCAGGTTAGTCCATGTGAACTCTTTGGAAGCCAGTGTCTGTGTGAGGTTAAAAAATCAACAAAAGAAAATAAATGTATAACTTGTCCACTCTTCTGATTTGGCACTGCTGAGGCAAGTTACCTCATATGACACTTAGCAAGGAACGTGGGGCTAGTTCTGTGTGCTGCTTGTACACAGAAATAGCTGCTGTGTCGTGGCACTAGCAAAGAAACCTGTAAAGCTTAGCTCCAGGCTTTCCCTCTTTGCACCTCTGAACATTTTCCAGTAAGTCACTTTGACTTGAGGAGAAGGACAATTACAGTTTCTTTGTTAGACAACTGTATTTGAGTTGTAAATTTTTCTGCAGAGAATTAGCTGGTGAAGGAAAAAAATCCTGCTGTACTGGATTGGTGTCTTGTGTTTCCTAATGTGAGCAGTGATGAAATTGGCCTCCTTTAAGCTGTTCCATATTAAGCTGTTCCATATTCTACAGCAGTTGTTGAACAGAGGATTAAGATGCAGATCTATGAAGATCAAGGTTTGAGCTGTACGGTCTCACAGGGACTGGAAGTACTTATCACTGGGCTCTAGGATCTGATATGCTAAGGAACAAGATTTGTCACTTAAATAGGCAATTAGCTAGCAATTAGTTATGTAAACATAGTAGTTATTACCTACACCAAGTACATAAAGGTATGTAATCCCTTCAATTCAAATGGAAATATTAAGTTCTGCGTTGAAGAGCATAAGGAGCCTCAGGGCTGTGGAGAATTTGTCATGCTCGTTAGGAGCGCGGTGGCAGTTTGTGAAGCTGCTAAGTCCTTTAAAGTGTGTAGGAGAGAAGGAGAGAAAAATTGTTTCACTTAAACTTCCTTTTTATTCACAGAAAAATGATGAAAATGGGAACTGCTCTGGCGAAGGTATTGAGTTTCCAACCACTAACTTGTATGAACTGGAGAGCAGAGTCTTAACAGATCACTGGTCCATACCGTATAAACGAGAAGAGTCTCTGGGCAAGTGCCTAATTGCATCCACCTACCTTGCAAGGCTGGGTAAGTTCTCTTTCTGCACACACAAAGATGATCTGTTCAATGGATTTCAGCAATACTGTGGAAGGCAGTTGTGTCTTTTGTATTAATCTTGCAGTTGTTTACTTAGCAGCCTGCAGGAGGATCGCATCTCTATGCCAGCGGTTAACAGTGAACTGTTCTACCCAGTGCTCTCAAAAGAATGTTGTGTCTTTTTCTTTTCCTTTCTCTAAAGTAATTTGTTTACTCCAGCTTTGTTTTTTAAGTGGAGCACATGTTTCTTCATGTCCTAATGATTGTAGGAATTACTGGCTTTTTTCAGAGCTGAATTACTGACTCCTTGTTTCATTGTGCTGGTTATTTTCCATGAGTAAAAACAAGCTGTCATCTAAATCCATGCTGTACCAGGCTTGTATAACTGGTTGCTGTTTCCCTAGTGAAATGCTTGTACTGCATTAGCCATGAATTTGGCTTCTCTGGATTCAGTACTTTGGCATTAAGAGGCCCAACAACTGCTATATAATGAGAGAACAAGGTAGTTTTCCCATCGTGCCTGATGGCAGATTAAGGGGGTGTTATCATCTGTTAGAGGAATGGAAGTTGTTAGGTGATTCTAGTTTGCTGCTTTGTCTCTCTAACATGTGTTAAAAGGCTGTGCTTAGATTTGGGGTTGGGAATTGCGGTGAAGCATCAGAAGTGATCTGAAGTTAGTGTAACTCCTAAACTTCGAAGGGAGAAATACACATGGTGCTAATAAAGCTTGAAGGGTAAAAGATGGGACATTGGGAAACCTTGTTTCCAAAAGGCAAACTGTCTTGACTCAACACTTTTTTGTGGCTGGAGAAGCATATTAGTTATGAATGAACAGTAGCATGTTTTTTACTGCTGGGTTTGGTTGGTGTTCCAAGTAACTTGCAACGAGGTCCCTTGAGCTAATCTTTAAAAGTACCCTTGGAAAAAAAACAAAAAGAAACTCTACAAAAGTTCTCTCCTTTCTGTAAAGGTCTTTCTGATTCTGATGAGAATTGCAAGAGGTTTATGGACAGATGCATGCCTGAAGCATTTAAAAAGGTAAGTAGGTGCAGGAGACCTCTTCAGTGTTCTTTTGCATTGTTCATGGTGGAAATGCTGTCTTTTAACCCAAACTTGGGTAGCCAGGGTAACCAGTGAGTGGGTTCTTGGATTAAAGTCATACTCAGATTATTTTTCTAGATTGAAGTCATACATAGACTTAGGCCTTGGTCTGATTTTAATCCAGTTCTGCAGCTGTGGACAGTTCTAGCACATAGGTTTTTGTTGGGTTTTTTCTCTTTAATGAAGAGCTCTGTAGTAATTAATGGAACCTAAAGGCAGCTTTAAAGGCCCTTGGATACAGCCATTAGTGGCAAGTTCAGAATCAGATTTCCTTTAACCCTACTCTTTCTGCTCCTTCTTTGGAGGGCTGCTGAATTCTCTCTTAACCTCTTTTCATCATGTGTTTAGAATCTGTCTTTCCCTTCAGTGCTTACCTTGCCCCCTCTGGCTGTTCTTCTCTGGGTCACTGTGGATTTTCTCTACAGAGCTCCCCAAACCAATTCTTTTTCCCCTGCTATTTCGTCCATTTTGGATACTTTCTACATTTCTTGCCCAATTTTTAGCCCATATGTATAAAAACATATATACATCTTGCAAAGTCCTACTTGGTCCTAATCTTTAAGATAGTGAGAATATTGAAGGAAGACAGAAATTTAAAGGGGGAAAAAACCTCCTTTTCCATTTGCCTCTTAAGAGTACATATACATATATATACATATATACAGTGCATTTTAAATCACTTGAGGGCTTTTTGCATATTAAATAAGCAGTGTAGATTGCTCCTCCAGCAGGATAATCTGTAAAAATCTAAGTTCAGAGTGTGCTGAATTAAAATGTGCTGAAATACTTGCAAGAAGCTCTATTAATGGCACCAAAAAAGAAAAGCAATTGTATTGGAAGTATTAAGCTTTTTAACTGCCTGTGTTTAGGCACAGCTAGGAGCAATTAAATCAAGTTTTCAGGTGGAAGCTTCGTGTCCTTTATAAACAGCCACATCAGACCAGATTTAAAGAGCATGTTTCAGTAGGTGGGAAAGCAGCATTAAATCCCTCTCTCTTCGTGGTGCATGTTCTTTTGTTTTGCAATAGAAGCAGCTTACAAAGTGTGAATTGGTAAATGGTTATTACAGCTGAATCAGTGCAGCTCTGTGGCACGCCTGCTTGAAGATTTAATAGTTGTGTGTTCAATCTGCAGACAAATTAGTTCCATATTAGCTGTTCTTTGCAAAGGTTACAGTCTTCACCAGTGCATGGAAACGGGAAACAGTTTGCTTTTGGTTCATTTTATTTGCTGTCATAAACCGTGATTTAAGGTGTTCTTCAATTACATCAGCAATTTCATTAACTCTTAAGCTATTAGTGCAGGAAAAGCAGCTGGAAAACATGCCAGACAGTGATTAGTACACTCTGAGGAAACATTTCCTCTGGAAACAGTTGATAAATTTCTCCTGGTTTGTGATTGTGCTCAAACTTCTAAAAAATTCCTTTTGTTTGCTTCTTTCTTTGTTTGTTTGTTTATTTTTAGCTGTTGACATCCAGTGCTGTTCACAAATGGGGAACTGAAATCCATGAAGGAATATACAACATGCTTATGCTGCTAGTGGACCTGGTTGCAGAAAGAGTGAAACAAGATCCCATTCCTGTGGGCCTGCTCAGTGTACTTACAATGGTACTTGCCTCTCTGATGCAGTTTCTAATATCTGGGTATTTGGCATTTCCTATTTATGCTGCTGATGCTTTTTGTAACTATTTGAGTTGTGGTGTATGGTCTTACAATCTGCAGCCATTGCTGGCTGTAGATATTGAACACCCAGTATGCAGTTCATGAAGTGGTGGGTGCTGAAATCATACCTGTTGTCACTTCACTGTTTAAGTTTTAGCCTGGTGCTTTGAGTTTGTCTCCCCCTTTTACAAATACCTGGTTCACCTGGGTCTTGGATGTTGTCTGTAGAGAATGGGAGTTTCAGAATGTTTTATGCAATGAAAACTGAGAGGGAGGGGCAGGCGGGGTTGGGTTGTGTTTTTTTTGCTAGATCTTTAACTATGGACCAGGAGAATGCTCAGTTGAAAGTGTCAAATGTTATCAAGATAACTTTTGAGAGTGGCATCATCCCTGTTGGTCATTGCCATGTGCTTCTCTTTCAAGGCATTTAACCCTGACAACGAATATCACTTCAAGAATCGAATGAAGGTGTGCCAGAGAAACTGGGCAGAAGTCTTTGGGGAGGGGAACATGCATGCTGTCTCACCCATATCCACTTTTCAGAAGGTGAGCATGGCCATCCCCTTAAACCTGTTGCAGAAAAGATTGTTTGATTAATAGTCATTTATAACACAAGAAGGCTGAAGTGCATCACCAAGAATTACAGCAAGTAGAACCTTTGTTCTGTAGGGAGGAGTTTGTCCTCTCCGATTGTCCCAACTCTCTAGTTGAGGCTGGATTTAGGAATTGGTGTCCTTTCACGTCTGAAGTAGCTCAGCAGTCAGAGGGGTAGATGTGGTGTATCTAAGGACTGGCATTTGCTTGGCCATTGAGTATGAAATGGTGAGACACTGGAACAGTTGTTTTCCCAGGGAGGTGGTAGAAGCCCCATCCCTGGAGGTATTTAAGGCAACCCATTGTAGTGTGAGGTGTCCCTGCCCATGGCAGGGGGATTGGAACCGGATGATCCTTGAGGTCCCTTCCAACCCTAACAATTCTATGATTCTATGAAATGCCCAGGATAACTCAAAGCATTCAGCTCTTGCTGACAGGCAAGGATAGGGCTATCTTCAAGTCAGACACACTGGCAGAGGGGCAGTTCTTGAGGTTTGCAGTGTCTTGCCACAGTTGTTCCAGATGAGCGGGTCTCAAAAAAAATCATTGGTGGAGTTGATGTCGTCTTCAGGAAACAAGTTCGTAGCTGTAGGAAGAAAATGCTGCTCTGGGAAAGGTTTTTTAGTCATGTTCCACACACTAATGTGCTATAAATACAGCTGCTTCTGAGTCAGCAGCCACAGCATGTGCTGTTGCCACAGCACATGGTCAGTGATGTCAAGCAGAGGCCAAAAAAGGATGATGCCAATGAGAACCAAGCAGAGCTCCAGCCAGGCTTAGGGAAGGAGCTGTTACAAACACTTTGTTGTTTAATTTGAAGCAATAGTTCATGCGTTTGAGATGTGGGGTAGAATCTGTCTGTCCAAGTCTCTTGTTTCTGGAGGCAAATGTTTAGCATTGATATTACAGCAACTAATGTGTTTGTTTTAATTGTTCAAGGAACCACATGGATGGCTGGTGGATCTGGTAAACAGGGTAGGTAAATACAAACCAAGCAGAACTGTTACTTGTCGTTTAAATTCATTGGCCTCCAGAAAGAATTTCTTTTCTCCCTCACCACTGTCTTGTTCTTCCACTCTTCATTTTTCTGACAACCACCCAAAAGTAGTTTTGAGCTTTTAATCCTGTCTGCATGTAAGGAAAGGGCCTTGCTAAATACCTAATCTTGCGCTGCTGCTTTCTCCCATGAGCACCTTGGCCTTAATATGATAGCTATGACTAGTAGAAGTGGAGGGCTCAGCTCTGGCTGCAGTGCTGTTTCCCAATCAAAGGCCAGTGAGCTCTTGCTTTGTGGTTTGGCTTTCTCCCCTCTATCCATTTACCCAATGCAGAGTTTTAGCCTGATGTTTAAACTGATACCAGGTATAATTACACTGCATTCCCCAGTGTGCTCCTGAATTCCCATGAAAACATAAAGCTTGTGTTGAATGTGATGCAAAGGATATCTCTAAAGGGACTGACAATGGGGTATTTTCTGGAAGAGCTGATTTTAAGCTATAATACTGTGGCTCACTAGCATAATATTGATTATTTTATTTCAGTTTGCAGAGCTGGGTGGATTTTCAGCAATTCAATCCAAACTCAATTCAGAAGATATTGAACTTGGGGTGAGTTCATCTTCTGTCACAAGACTTCTCCCTTTTCTATTTCCTGATGATAGGTATCACTTGAAAATCCTGATTGGAGAGATCTTGACTTGTATATGAAACATTAACAAAAGCTTTCCCTCACTTAATGCTTCGGGAAGGAAATTTGTTGTATGGCTTTAACCCTAACTCTTGCATTTACACTTTTCATTGCTGTGGAGAGCAGCCAAAATGTGATGTACCCTCTTCCACTCTGTTCATTCCTGTGACTGAAACAGGATCACACAGAGAAGAGTGAGCAGAGACCAAGATTAGTGAAAGCTAGGAAACAGTATATTTTTTCAGGCAAAAATAACACATCCTGTATGCTGTGGAGTAAAATCACCTTCCTAAACCAAGAGTTGTTGCAAGGGACTTGTGCATCGTAATCAATTTCTAGCAAATGACTAGAATTTACTGTATGAGGTAGCTGATACTTAGTCACCTCAATTTCCTTTTGAGGTATAGGAGACTAGCTCTGAAAAGATCTCCTCTGTGTGAGCCTCCTTTCTTGCTGCGTTTCTTTCAGGCAATCTCGGCGTTAGTTCAGCCGTTTGGAGTTTGTGCAGAATACCTCAACTCTTCGGTAGTACAGGTAAAATGCCTTTCTTATGAGCTATCAGAGGAGTGAAAACTACAGCTGTGCTGGCGTGAAATTGCTGATCAATTTGTAAAGCCTTCGAAGCTTGTTGCATTAAAGCATGAGAACACTTCTGAGCATCCTGAGGGTGATGGATCAGTTTTTAAGCACAGCGATCTGCAGTCGGGTATCTCTGTCTGCAACACTGAGCAGCTTTGCTGCAGCCATTAGTAAGCTAATGGGAAAAGAATCTGGCCTGATGGATGGGGTTTGGGTTTAGTTTAACTTTCTGGCTGTGACCAAGCACACAGATGTGAGACTTTACCTTGGAAAAAGTGTGGTGCAAGAGGAAAAAAGATCACCATATTGATGCAAATGTATTCCAGGCTTCACACCTGCACTCACTAACCAAAACTGGTGCTTTAATAAGCTTATATTGGAAGAGGAGGGAGTTTAGAAGCCACTGGGAGTCGGGGAGGCATGTGCATGTAATAATTGATGCATTCTGAAATGTTGTTTTGGTTACCTGTGGGTTTTTTGCAAGCCTGCATTAGAGAGGTCTGAAATGGGTTCTTACTCTAATTGTTTCTTTCTCTGCACCTACCTAACAAGGTAGTTGTCTGTGCATTGTAGGTGTTGCTTTATGTCTATGATAATTGTGAGCTTTCAGCTAAGTATTTTCATTTTGCTGCAGCCAGATCTTCTGAGTGATGTAATTGATTTCAGGAAACAAAATGATTGTCATGCCTTTTCTCACCTTCCTTAGCCCATGCTGGATCCAGTCATTCATAAAATGATTAAATATGTGCAGAATGTGGAGGAGAAGGACTTGAAAGACAAGGTAATGGTTGATGCATTAAATATTTAGGAAGAATGTACTGTATGTCTTGGAAGTGTTGGCATTGTAGACTAGGTCAATAGCTTTATTTACACTGACTGAAGCAGAGCCTGTTCTGAATCCTGACTGAATGGCTTAGGACAAAATCCATTTACTCAGTTCCATTCAGCACCCTTTGCAGCAGATATCTGATGATATGATCCATTCTAAAATATTTTGCTGCTCTTGCTATCAAATGGGGTTTTGTTGGTGTTGCTTCTGAAGTGTAGGGAACGCTCAGTTCTCTAACTGACTTCAAGATGCGTGTTGACTTGCAGTCTCTTCAGTTGTTACAACTTGTGTGCATCCAACTGTGGCATCAGCTCTGTGTTGCTGAGAATTTGGTGACTGATAAAATGTCAGTTTAACTTTTGACTCCTTCTTGTCCTACCCTCAATTTGAAATTCAGCTCTATTGGATTTGGACTGTTCATTTTTCTACTTAGATTTCAAGTGTTAATTGTAAACTGGAAAATATGCTTAGATTGTCACAGAACCCTAGAATGGCTCGGGTCAGAAGAGACCTCAGAGATCATCTACTCCAAGCTCCCCACCATGGGCAGGGACACCTCTCAACTATAGACTCAGCTGCTCAGGGCCTCATCCAACCTGGACTTCAACACCCCCAGGAAGGAGGCATCCATAATGGTTCTGGGCAACCTATTCCAGAGTCTCACCACCCTCCTACTGAAGAACTTCTTCCTCAGATCCAGTCTAACCCTGCTCTCCCTCAGCTTCAAACCATTCCCCTTTGTCCCGTCTCCAGACACCCTCATGAAAAGTCCCTTTGCAGCCTTCCTGTAGGATCCCTTCAGGTTCTGGAAGGCAACTCCAAGGTCTAAAACAGAGTAGCCAAACCAGCAATGCTTTAATTTGTCCATTTTTTGGTTTGTTTTTGTTTTGTTTCAAACAGAGGCTGGTCAGCATCCCCGAGCTCCTGTCTGGCATCAAGCTGCTGTGTATGCGCTTCCAGCCTGACTTGGTGACAGCAGTGGATGACTTACGCCTGGACATCCTGCTGCGCATGTTAAAATCCCCTCACTTCAGTGCAAAAATGAATTCCCTCAAAGAGGTGGGTTTGCATTTTGTGTGTACTGAAGAGCTTCTTCCTGAGGTTCGGTCTACATCACTTCTCTGTAAGCTTCAAACCGTTCCCCCTTGTCCTGTCTCTAGACACCCTCAGGAAAAGTCCCTCTGCAGCCTGCCTGTAGGATCCCTTCAGCTATTGGAAGGCAGCTCTAAGGTCCCTCTCGAGTCTTGTCTTCTCTTCTCCAGGCTGAACAACCCCAGCTCCCTCAGCTTATCCTCATAGCAGAGGTGCTCTAGCCCTTAGATCGTCTTTGTGGCCCCCTCTGCCCTCACTCCAACAGCTCTGTGTCCTTCGTATGCTGGGGATACCAGAGCTGGAGGTGTTATTGGGGGGTGGCGTCTCAGCAGAGCAGAGTCAAGGGTCAGAATCCCCTCTCTTGCCCTGCTGGCCACACTCCTCATGTTGCAGCCCAACACAGAGCTGCCTTCTGGGCTGCATGAGGGCACTGCTGGCCCATGGGGAGCTTCTCAGCAGCCAGTGTCCCCAAGTCTTTTTCTTCAGTTGCTGAAGCTATGGAAGTGTGGCTTCTAAAGGCTTTTTCAGAAACGTGCTCTGGTCTTCCTCCCTAGAGTGAGGAGCTGTATCAGTTTTGTATTGGATTAAAAATAGGACACTAATTTGCGCACAACAAGCAGAAGCCTGAGCTAACCTACTTCTGCTCTCTGTAGAAATATACCTGTCAGCACAGCTTCTCTGTGTCTCATTGGGAATAAAAATCTGCTGCATCAGAGACTGATGACAAGGAGGTGTTTCTGGTTAGGAATTTACCTCTAAACATCTTAGTGAAAAAAAATAATAAAACCAGCCAAACAAAACAAAACCACCACCACCAAAAAAAAAACCCAACCAAAAACCTCAAGAAACAACCAACCAACAACCCAAAAACCAACCCAGACAAAAAAAGCACCAACAGCCAACCAAAAAGAAAAACCCTCCAGCAGCGACCAAGCAAAAACCTTTCTAACACTTCCTGTGCTCAAAATACTTCAGAATTCACCCTTAAGCTTTGCAGTAAGGCTTTTGAGTAGATTTCTTGGTGTGCATGCATAATGGTTGTGGGCATCATCATCAAACTCTTGCACTCTGTGATTTCTAGGTAACAAAATTGATAGAAGACAGCACTGTGTCCAAGTCAGTGAAGAATGCAATAGACACAGACAGATTGCTGAACTGGCTGGTAGAAAACTCTGTCCTGTCAATTGCTTTAGAAGGTAAGCACTTTGACAAAGACCTCTGACATGTGCTTCAAATGGCCTGCACTGAAAATTTTCACCTGTCTCTTTCAATATATTTCAATGTCTAATGGAATGCTAACTAAAAAGGACTTCAAAGGCTTTGTCCTCTTCAAAATAGAGTGAGGAAAACCCTGCACTTTCTGCTACTATCTTCTAATCCTCTCTTTGACGTCTGTGCATGTGTCTTCTCTTGTATCACAGAATATTAGGGGTTGGAAGGGACCTCCAGGGATCATCCAGTCCAAGCCCCTTGCCAAAGCAGGATCACCTAGGGCAGGTCACACAGGAACACAAACCAGGCATGTTTAGAAAGTCTCCAGAGAAGGAGACTCCACAACCTCTCTGTTCCAGGGCTCCAGCACCCTCACCGTAAAGTGTCTTCTCATGTTGAGGTGGAATCTCCTGTGTGCCACCTTGTATCTATTGCTCCTTGCCCTATCACTGGGCACCACCAACAAGAGCCTGGCACCTTCATCTTGACACCCACCCCTCAGATATTTATAGATGTTGATCAGATGCCCTCTCAGCCTTTTCCTCTCCAGACTAAACAGCCCCAGGTCTCTCAGTCTTTCTTCATAGCAGAGATGTTCAAGTCCCACAATCATCCTTGCAGCTCTCTGTTGGACTCTCTCCATCAGGTCTCTGTCTCTCTTGAACTGGGGAGCCCAAAACTGGACACAGTATTGCAGGTGTGGTGTCAACCAGGTCAGAGTAGAGGAGAACCACCTCCCTAGACCTGCTGGACACGCTTTTCTTAACGCTCCCCAGGATGCCATTGGCCCTCTTGGCCGCAAGGGCACATTGCTGTCCCATGCAGAGCTTGCTGTTCATGAGGACTCCAAGGTCTTTCTCCATGGAGCTGTTTACCAGTAGGTGGGGTGTTTACACTCAGTTTATCTGTGTATATTGTTAGCCCCTGGAAAATAAAAGAAAATTTGGGGTTGTTTTTACACACAGTAGGATCGTATAGGTGTGAACAGCTCTCACAGAATGATTTGGGCTGGAAGGGACCTGAAACATCATCTAGTTCTAACCCCCTGCCGTAGCCAGCGACATCTTCCACTAGACCAGGTTGCTCAAAGCATCATCTCACCTGGCCTTGAACACCTTCAGGGAGGAGTCATCCACAATGTAGGATGTACAACAAAGAACAAGCTGCTTCAAAATAAAAATAGAACTGACAGAGTTTTCTGTAGCAGCAGAGAAAGACCTCTCAGATGAAGTTAACTTCATTCCTCTCCCTTTTAAAAAGAACTAGTCTATTCTCACCCATTTCATATGTCTAATACTGGGTTTCATATATTAAGTTGCCTGCCTTTGTTTTCTAGGTAATATAGACCAAGCACAATACTGTGATCGTATAAAGGGAATTATTGAACTGCTGGGCAGTAAATTATCTTTAGATGAACTCACTAAAATTTGGAGAATTCAGGTAAGTACCCAAGACCAGGCAGGTGCTTTTAGAATGCCTTACAAAAGCAGCCATTCTAGTGGTGAGATTGGGGGTTTTGGGGTTTATAATTGTAGACATTTCTTTATTGCAGTGTGGAGGTGTTGAGATTTGAACAGCATAATTAATGCAAAGGCTTTCTTCTGCTCCTTCCTTTACTGTTTAAAATCAAGTGTTGTGGCAAGTTCCTGTGGCACAGCTGTTAAATCTTAAGATGAAGTTCAGGTCTTTTCCAACAAGTGTTAAAGGGCTGCAGAAGTGTTTGAGTTTGGAATAAGAGATTGTCAGCCTGAAGTAGGTGACAGAATGTTTGTCTAGACCAAAGTCTGTGCCTAAGGATATTAACTCCTGTGGCTGGAGGTAAAAAATTTGAATACCTCTCACAGTGTGGCTTTAAAGAGTCTGGCCTCAGAAGGTATGAATTCCCTCTCAACTTGCTGTCCATGCATGTAGTTGACTGACAAACCACCTTTTCACATTCACTTTGTGTGTGTGTTCAACCTGTTGCTGCGTGGGGGAGGTGGTTTTACTGCTTAATGCAAATGGCAGGTGGAAATGACAAGCAGAAACAGAAGCTTCCACTGCAGGAAATGGTTTTCTCCTCTCTCCAACTGTTGACGTTTTAGACCAAACTCCTTGGACGCTGTCAGATCCACAGTGTGTGCAGGCATGGTAGGCAGTCTTGTGTGCTTAGTAGAGCTGCAGTATGATTCTAGCTCGCACTTTTATTCCACCCCCTTCTGGCTTTTGTTACCATGGTGCTCCCATCAAGTGTGGGAGGAGATTTAGTATTGCTCACTTTTGAGTAAAGCCTGAAAGTGTCAGGGATGGAGCCCCCACACATGAACTGAGCCAAGCGATACAAATGGTGATGTTTGTGTTGCTGGCACCACACCTTCCAGTGGTGTGAGCCACTGCACCATCTGCAAGCTGCCAGACTAGCTTGTTCTTCCCTGTTGCAGAACTACTTCCAAAGACCCCCTCTGCAGAGAGAAGCAGAGACAGCTATTCATTCCAACCTTGTGTTTCTGACATACCAAAAGCTGTTACTCTTCCTCATAAGTATGAATAATAGGATAGAGCTTACATTTAGGTGTTTCTCAGTCTCATTTGGTATAAAGACCTACCTTGTGTTTTTCTTCCTCTTTTCAGTCAGGACAATCCTCCACTGTGATTGAAAACATCCATACCATCATTGCTGCAGCTGCTGTAAAGTTTAGCTCTGATCAGCTCAACCATTTATTTGTTCTAATCCAAAAAGTAAGTTTTCATATGACTTCACATCATTCCTTAAGACGAGAATTGATGAGACATTGTGCATCCAGATTACCAAAAGGCAAATGCCTTGAATACCTTGATACTTTCTAGAGAAATATAAAACTGGCTATAAAAAATATAACACTCTCAATACTGTGTTTTTTTTTTCTTGTTAGCCTAGAAGTGTGATTTGCTGCTGTATTGCTAATGTATAGACAGTGCTAAGGTACTTAAAGTGAGATTTTATCATTATATTTAATCTCTTTGAAAAAGAGTTGGGCAAATTAGTGTTGTAACTCCCCAATAGAATCACAGAATGGCTCAGGTTGGAAGGGACATCTACTCCAACCTTCCCACTAGGGGCCGGGACACCTCTCAACTAGACTGGATGAGGCTCAAGGCCTCATCCAACCTGGCCTTGAACCCTCCCAGGCAGGAGGCAGCCACAGCCTCCCTAGGCAGCCTACTGTAGAGTCTCACCACCTTCATACTGAAGAACTTCTTTCCAAGCTCCAGTCTAATCCTGCTCTCCCTTAGCTTCAAACCATTCCCCCTTGTCCTGTCTCTAAGACACCCTTAGGAAAAGTCCCTTTGTAGCCTTCCTGTAGGATCCCTTCAGCTATTGGAAGGCAGCTCTGAGGTCCCCCTAGAGCCTTCTCTTCTCCATGTTGAACAACCCCAGCTCCCTCAGCCTGTCCTCATAGCACAGGTGTTCAAGCCCTTGGATCACCTTTGTAGCCTGCTGTGGACTCACTCCAAGAGCTCTGTGTCCTTCTTATGCTGGAGACACCAGAACTGGATAGCAAAATAAGGAATATTCCTGGTGGAAACATGCTTGTTTGTATTTTGATTTTTATGCAGTAAAACAGTTGCTGCATTTTTGTGTACACTGGAGACTTATCAGACTTCCTGCTTTAATAGTGAATGATATTTCTTTGCTGTGCAGAGCTGGGAGACAGAGAGTGACAGAGTCAGGCAGAAGCTGTTGAGCCTGATAGGACGCATTGGTCGAGAAGCTCGTGTGGAGACAACCACTGGCAAGGCAAGTGAATGGTTCTGGTTTGGATTTTTCCCTTTTAAGCAGAGCTTTGCTAGTCTCTGTACTCCCTAGGTCCTGACTATCCTGCCACTTTTCCCTCTAGGTTCTGGAGGTACTTTGGGAGCTGGCTCATCTTCCAACGTTACCGTGTAGTCTTATTCAGCAGGCCTTGGAGGAACATCTGACGATCCTCAGTGATGCCTATGCAGTGAAAGAGGCAATCAAAAGGAGCTACATCATCAAGTGCATAGAGGATATTAAGAGGGTTGGTTTCATATTCTCTCTTTTCCAAAATGAAATGTTGTCTAGCCTTGATGCTACCCTTTCTTCCAAGATGCTCAAATTGCGTGTCCCATCTGTAAGTTCTTACCTTGGGGAGTCCACGAGAGGGGTAGGCTTTGTGTGAGCCACGTTGTTGACCATGAGACTCATAGTAAGTCTCTTGCCTTTGTTTTAAGCAAATTTTCAGCACAAGGAGTGATCAGTTTATGGGGAACTACCAGGATGGGCCCAAGGTTAGAATTTGCAAATGGAACCACTCTAAAGGTATGTCAGTATTTTACCTGTCCCTTTCATGTGAAAGCCTAGATTAGTTTTCTTTGAGCTAAGCATGTGTTCTGGCATGACCATTTAAGTCTCAAGATGCAAACTGATATGTAAATAATAGTAGTTTTGTATTTTAATAAAACACATTCAGCCTTTTTTCATCTAACATAAGGAAGCCATTCCTGCAGCTACCTGTGTGAAGATGTTTCCTGGCAGCAGCAGAGGTGTGCATGGTTTAGAAGATTGCATATCCTGCACTGTTCACACAGGCAGGTTTTCAGAGGTCTGCAGGAATGCTCCTGTCTTCTTTATTTTTGCAGTCTGAAATGTGCTGTAAATAAAGAAAAAGGCTTGCACTTTATTCAGTTCTTTCATAAGAAATTAGATTTTTTGTCTGTGGTGCAGCATCTATAGAGGATTTTAGTTGTTTAGGAGGCATATAGAATGTTGCTTCTTGATCACATTTCTCTCTGTGTGTGTTTATGAATATGGATTTCAGACTTTGGGCTCTCAATGTCTGTAAAACTTGGCAGGTTTTCTTTTCTTTTGGATCTTCTCTTGTGCTTTCCTTGTCTTGCATCCTTTTAATTGCATCCTGGCAAGGCCCTTTACGGAGGTGCTGCAGTGGGGAACACTAATGGAAAGCTGTAATTGTAGGCTGGAAGGGATTGGGGTAACCATACAGCAGACTTCTAAAGATACATGATTTTCTTATTCCCCTTCATTGTGAGAAACGAAGTTGCAAACTGGGAGGGAGTTTAATATTAAAGCAGCATTCTCAAATACATGAGGGAGCCCTCAGAGAGCCCCCAGTTTTGGGCAGGTTGCTTCAATTTCTAAGTGTGTAGGTGGTACTGGTTGTTGTCAGTGTTTGAAGCAAGCATCACTTCTCTGAACAAGCAACCTTAGTACTGGTTTGTGTGGTCAAACTTTACAGACAATGAAGCCTCCCAGAAAAGTGCTGAGCAGTTCTAACAATGAGGTAGGAGGGTTATTCTTTGGAGGATCTCTTTACAAATGCAGCTTTGCTTCCTATCAGAGGGCTCCTTGCAGCACCAATCAGAAATTTCTTCATGTCTCAACCCTCAGCAGCATTTCAGGTTCTTCCTTCCGTCACTCTTGCTTTAGCAATTGGACTGGATTTACCCCATTACACCCTAACAGGCCTGCTTCATCTCCCATAATTCAGGAAGGTGGTGGTTATCTTCTCTTCCTGATGCAACTGAGTTCTTTTTGCCTACTTAATTTGCATGTTCTCTAGCAAGGAGGTGGTAATCTGGGCTTAATTAAGGATAGCAGAACGACATATGTGTGCCAAAGGACCTCTTGAGCAAAGTCAAGAAGGGCCCTTTGGAAAGGGACTAGGAGCAAGTAACTGAAGCCTGCAGAGCTAGCAGTTGTTGGTTTGAAACAGCAGCATGAAGAGAAATGCTTAGGCTTCTGGGAGTGTAAGAGGAAAGTTAATGTGTTGTGTAACTGTTTTTACCTTTCCTACTACTAGTCGTCCCAGCACAATAATCCTCAGTTTGTGTGGGTGGTGCCAGCATTGCGTCAGCTCCATGAAATCACACGCTCATTCATTAAGCAAACTTACCAAAAGCAAGACAAGGTAAGAAGACATGCTGAGATGGATGCCTGAAACTTCACTGATTTATTTTGCTGTTGTTGTTGTATCTGTGCTCTTGTAGAATGTGGAAGCTTGAATGTGGAAAGGGGAAAGGGGAATGTGGAGGGGAAAGGGGAAAAAAAAGTAACTAAAAATGGAACCCCGCAAGTACAGGGTTTGGTGATGTAGCATAAACTGTTCCAAGCAGAGATGCTGCACTGTGTGCTGTTCATTTGTGTGTGTAGAACTCTGTTTGCCCTGTCAAAGGGTCACAGAATGGTAGGGGTTGGAAGGGACCTTGAAATATCATTAAATCCAACCCCCTGCCAGAGCAGGATCACCTAGAGAAGGTCACACAGGAACACATCCAGGCAGGTTTTGAATGTCTCCAGAGGAGGAGACTCCACAGTCTCCCTGGGCAGCCTGTTCCAGGACTCTTCTCACAGTGAAAAAGTTTCTCCTTTATGTTCCCATGGAACCTCTTCTGCTCCAGCTTGCATTCACTGCCCCTTGTCCTGTTATTGGACGTCACAGAGCAGAGCCTGGCTCTGTCTTCCCGACACTGCCCTACACATCTTCATAAACATGAATGAGGTCCCCCCTCAGGCTCCTCTGCTCCAAGCTCAAGAGCCCCATCTCGCTCAGCCTGCCCTCAGCAGGGAGATGTTCCTCTCCCTTCAGCATCTTTGTGGCTCTGTGCTGGACTCTCTCAAGCACCCTGAGGCCCTTCTTGAACTGAGGAGACCAGAACTGGACGCAATATTCCAGATGCAGCCTCACCTAGTGTCACCTAGCAGTTTATTTTATTCTCAGCTTTCTGTAGAATTATTAACAGCCTCTGTTAAGAAGTGAACAATCGCTGATGTTTAGATCAGCTGTTTTCTACCAGCTCACCTTGACTCTTGGAAAAGAGACTGAAACAGCAGCAAGTCACATGTGTTGTACAGTGGCTGGGTGGTGCTGTGGGACTTTGTTTACAGTGTGTAGCTTGTGTACTTTAGCACATGCTGAAAACACTACTATCAGGGGGGGCTTTGTATGCTCAGGAGGGAGACAAGTGATTAGTGAGGGGGCAGCATTACTCCTTCTGATAAGAGACACTTAGCTGTGGAGGAGCAGGCTGCTGTGTGCAGGCTGCTGTGTGCAGGCTGCTGTGTGCAGGCTGCTGTGTTTTCTTGAAAACCTCTTTCCTCAATCATTTTGGGTTGGTTTGTCTTGTTTTGTTTGTTTTGCCAAGAGCATTATTCAAGATTTAAAGAAAAACTTTGAAATAGTGAAGCTGGTGACTGGAAGCTTGATCTCCTGCCACCGTTTGGCTGCATCTGTGGCAGGCCCAGGAGGACTGGTTGGAGCAACCCTGGTGGATGGCCGATACACTTACCGCGAGGTACTGAGCCCTGAGCTTGTTACTTACTACCCTGAGGCTTTTGAAACCACCATGTAGTAGTGTAGCACTGACCACTTAGCCTAAGCTTAGGTGATGTTTCAGGATTGGAATTCACTGGTATCTGTTCTAGCTGATGAATAATTAAAGTAGTCTTCATTTATCATTCTGACACTTAATCTGTTAGGGATTGGTGTAGCTTTTTATTGTAGAGCAAGGATGAGGAACCGTCATAATCTACGAGGTGCTGGAAGTATTTAACTGATTGAGAGCTAGATCTCGCCACGCCAGGCTCCCCCTTTCCCTCACGCCAGGCTCCCCCTTTCCCTCACGCCAGGCTCCCCCCTTTCCCTCACGCCAGGCTCCCCCTTCCCCCTCTCCAGGCTCCCCCTTTCTCCCTACTCCACACCCCCTTCTCCCCAGCTTCTGCTCAGCTATCCTTGCAGTGACTGTACCTTTCAGTTGGCTGTGAAGGTCCTGAAACCTGGGAGAGATTTGCTGGTTAGGAGGTGGATAGCCACACACAAAGAGAGCTTGTGACAGTTTGTTGCTAAGGGTTTGATCGTTATTTTTTTCCACACCACTTGTGGTGTAGTGATTAATATACAACCAGGATAGGAAAGTAATAGGAAATTCAAGGGGACCTCAGTGTTCCTTTGTAGAAAAGCAATCAAAAATTAGTTAAATAAATGCTGTAAATAAATAAATCTCACTGCAGAAACCCTCTCTGTTTTCCAGGCTTTGCAAGCTGTGCTCTTAATTAACAACTAACTTTGCAAAATACAGAAGAAAATGCTCAGAGTTCTTGTTTCAGATAGAAAAGTCTTAAGCTTTAGTTTCTGTTTCCTCTTCCTCAGTATTTGGAGGCGCATCTAAAATTTTTGGCATTTTTTCTGCAAGAAGCAACCCTTTATTTGGGCTGGAATCGTGCCAGGGAGATCTGGGAATGCCTCGTAACTGGCCAGGACGTCTGTGAGTTAGATCGAGAGGTAAGAACAGCTCCTTGGTGTCTGTGCTCGCAGGCTTGAATGTTAATGGCTCACGAAGAGCGCATCGTGTGTGTTGAGACCTGAGGGACATGAGGAGCAAACACAGACTGCTGATGCGTTTGTATGCTTTGTCTGAGCTAATGGAGACACTGTGAGATCATAGAATCATCACAGAATGGCTTAGATAGGAAGGGACCTCAGAGATCATCTACTCCAACCTCCCCACAATGGGCAGGGGCACCTCTCAACAAGACTCAGCTGCTCAAGGCCTCATCCAGCCTGGCCTTTAATACCCCCAGAAAAGAGGCATCGGCAGCCTCCCTGGGCAGCCTGTTCCAGAGTCTCACCACCCTCCTGCTGAAGAACTTCTTCCTAAGCTCCAGTCTAGCCCTGCTTTCCCGCAGCTCCAAGCCATTCCCCCTTGTCCGGTCTCTAGACACCCTGGTGAAAAGTCACTCTGCAGCCTTCCTGTAGGATCCCTTCAGCTATTGGAATGCAGCTCTAAGGTCCACCCCCAAGTATTCTCTAGGCTGAACACCCCCAGCTCCCTCCGCCTATCCTCATAGCAGAGGTGTTCCAGCCCTTGGATCACCTTTGTGGACTCACTCGCAACAGCTCTGTGTCCCCCTAATGCTGGGGCTGGATTCAATATTGGAGATGTGGTCTTAGCAGAGCAAAGTCAGAATCCCCTCTCTTGCCCTGCTGGCTACACTCCTCTTGCTGCAGCCCAGCACACAGCTGCCTTCTGGGCTGCATGAGGGCACTGCTGGCTCACAGGGAGCTTCTCAGCAGCCAATGTCCCCAAGTCTCTTTCTTCAGAGCTGCTCTCAGCCCACTCTGCACCCAGCCTGGATTTGTGCCTGGGGTTGGCCCAACCCAGATGCAGGACCTTGCACTCAGATAGGAGGTTTTAGGAGATTAGATTCTGAACCTCTTACTGAACTGCTTTAAGAGATAGTGTAGTATCTGGAAGGGTTTGCCAGTGCTGCAAAGCACTAAAACACTTGCCATGACAATGGGATAAAAATAATCCTGCCTTTCATTCACAGATGTGCTTTGAGTGGTTTACAAAAGGACAGCATGATCTAGAGAGTGATGTACAGCAGCAGCTCTTCAAAGAGAAGATTCTTAAACTGGAGTCATATGAAATTACTATGAATGGTAAGAAAATGGCTTTAGTTTTGGAAATATCTACTAGGAGCCTTCAGATTAAACATCCAAACAGTTCTGTAATCAGTACAGTAAAGGACTCTCTTGCTGTCGTTGTGACAGTTGTAGAGGGAAAAGGTCAGCCTCTGTATTTGGATAGCTTCTTTTCTTTTTCAATAGAACATTGAAGTCTAGCCTGATCTGACTAGCAAACTTGCCTCTCTTTTTGTTCCCTTGCAGGTTTTAGTTTATTTAAGACTTTCTTTGAAAATGTGAACCTGTGTGACCACAGGCTGAAGAGGCAGGGAACTCAGCTGGTGAGTCTTCTGACACTGTTCTTGTACACTACCTGTGGCACCCTGGGGAGGGGAGGAAGTGAGACAAGGATTCTCTAGCAGCTGTTAATTACACAGAGCATCCTCCTAGCAGTATGGGTTTCATTGATAGACCATTCAGTGGATAAAGAACTGGCTTGAGGGCCGCACCCAGAGGGTGGCTGTCAATGGGTCCATGTCCAAGTAGAGTCCCTCAGGGATCAGTACTGGGACCAGTCTTGTTTAACATCTTTGTTGGCAACCTGGACAGTGGCCAAGTTTGCTGACAACACCAAGCTGTGTGGTGCAGCAGACTCACTAGAGGGAAGGGATCCATCCAGTGGGACCTTGACAGGCTGAAGAGGTGAACCCATAACAACCTCATGAGGTTTAACAGGACCAAGTGCAAGGTCCTGCATCTGGGTTGGGGCAATCCCAAGCTCCTGTACAGGCTGTGCAGGGACTGGCTTGAGAGCAACCCTGAAAAAAAGAACTTGAGGGTGGATGAGAAGCTCAGCATGACCCACCAGTGTGCACTTGCAGCCCAGAAAACCAACCAGATCCTGGGCTGCATCAAGTGTGGCCATCAGGTTGAGGGAGGTGATTCCCTCCTTCTTCTCCACTCTGCTGAGACCCCACCTGGAGTACTGTGCCCAGTTCCAGAGCCCCTATTACAGAAAGGATCTGGAGGTGCTGGAAGGTATCCAGAGAAGGGCCACAAGGACGATCAGAGGGCTGGAGCTCCTCTGCTATGAGGACAGACTGAGGAAGTTGGGGCTGTTCAGTCTGGAAAAGAGAAGGCTCCCAGGAGACCTAATTGTGGTTTTCTAGTACCTGAAGGGGGCCTACAAGAAAGCTGGGGAGGGACTTTTTAGGGTGTCAGGCAGTGATAGGACTAGGGGGAATGGAACAAAACTAGAAATGGGTAGATTCAGATTGGATGTTAGGAAGAAGTTCTTCCCCATGAGGGAGGTGAGACACTGGAGCAGGTTGCCCAGGGAGGTGGTGGAAGCCTCATCCCTGGAGGTTTTTGCAGCCAGGCTGGATGTGGCTGTGAGCAACCTGCTGTAGTGTGAGGTGTCCCTGCCCATGGCAGGGGGTTGGAACTGGCTGATCCTTGAGGTCCCTTCCAACCCTAATAATTCTATGATTAACAAAGCTCAGTTCTGAACCTACAAGTCCACAATTACTACATGAAATTCACCAACTGGAAGCTGATATTTAGCTTCTAAAACTGTGCAGGAGGAGCAAGGGGACTGCTTTTTCTCTCATGAATTCTAGTCTGCATTTTTTTTTGCTTCTCCTTAGCAGGGAACTACTCCTTAATTATTTCTCTTTTTTCACAAGAGGTTGAAGCTTATCATATTCTAATTCTAACCTATAATACTTTTTAACTCTGTGATCTGTCAGTGTTTTTGTTACATTAGTGGTTATATGTTAAGTGTTTCCCAGAGGCATTTCAGATCTTTATCAAAGAGTTAATTTACTTCAAATGTGTGTATTTTTTTGGCCAAGTCTCACAGCAGGTTCTCTGATGCTTGATTGTGTGGTTAGTAACCACGCTGAACTTTGTGAACCAGATTCCATTCCCCACTCAATCTGTCTGTGCTTTTAAAGCTTTCCATTTCTTCACTTGGCTTGACTGAGTGTTCTTTGGAACTTGTTTATCCACCTGTAAGTGGTATAAATATCCAAAAGCACATCTATTGATTTCACTCTGCGCTGTGACAAAGCTTGGCAGCGCGTTGGAAAAGAACACTTCTAAGATTGACTCAAAAGATGCTTTTCCAGCAGAGAGAAACCTGGTTTGTTCCTGTGGCTCAGCTCACTGTTGTGTAAGAGATCCAGTCATGCTTTACTGTTGTTCTTTCTTGCACAGAGTGTAGAAAAACTGGAACTAATAGGGATGGATTTCATTTGGAAGATTGCAATGGAGTCGCCTGATGAAGAAATTGCCAATGAAGCTATTCAACTGATAATAAATTACAGCTACATTAACCTAACTCCTAGATTGAAAAAGGTGGGCATGGGAATGCTGTGGCATTCATAGAGCCTGGATGCTCTGCCTTGTTAAAATGTGTCATTGGGATCTGTCAGCCTATGAGTAATTGCCATGGTTTTGGTTCAAGTTGTAATTAATTTCTGCATTATTTTATCTTTAGGATTCAGTATCGCTGCACAAGAAATTCATTGCTGATTGCTACACACGGTTAGAGGTAAAGGACAGATTTTAACCTTGTACCTACATCATTTTGCAGTTTTTTTATCTTAGTATAATAGAGGGGATTCTGCCCCTTGACTCTGCTGTGCTGAGACCCTCACCTCCGATACTGCAGCCAGCTCTGGTGTCCCCAGCACAAGAGAGGCCAGAGGAGGCCACAAAGATGATCCAAGGGCTGGAGCACCTCTCCTGTGAGGATAGGCTGAGGGAGCTGGGCTTGTTCAGCCTGGAGAAGACTCTATGTGGACCTTCGAGGGATCCTACAGGAAGGCTGCAGGGGGCTGCATGAGGGTGTCTGGAGACAGGACAAGGGGGAATGATTTGGAGCTGAGGGAGAGAAGGGCTAGACTGAATCTTAGGAAGGAGTTCTTCACTAGGCGGGTGGTGAGACTCTGGAATAGGCTGCCCAGGGAGGTTGTGGCTGCCTCCTCCCCGGGGGTGTTGAAAGGTCAGGCTGGATGAGGCCTTGAGCAGCTGAGTCTCATTGAGAGGTGTCCCTGCCCATTGTGGGGAGTTTGGAGTAGATGATTTCTGAGGTCCCTTCCAACCTAAGCCATTCTATCATATTGCTGTCCATAAATATTTCTTGTCCTCATAGCTCCCAGGACATGCTAATTGTCCATGTAAACCAGCACTTAACACTCTGCTTTGCATTCTAGGCAGCCAGCTCTGCACTCGGTGGTCCAACGTTAACACATGCTGTTACAAGAGCTACAAAAATGCTTACAGCAACTGCTATGCCTACAGTAGCTACATCAGTTCAGTCTCCTTACAGGTAGGCCTGCTTTTAAAAGTAAGAATATGACAGCAGACACTGGATCCCAGCTGCTTCTCAGCTGAATGTGAATGCTAACTAAAATCCTTGGTGTAGGTTGGAGCACAGCCCTATGGGGAGCAGCTGAGGGAGCTGGGGCTGTTTAGCCTGGAGAGGAGGAGGTTCAGGGGACACCTTACTGCTGTCTGCAACTACCTGAAGGGAGGTTGTAGCCAGGAGGGGGTTGCTCTCTTCTCCCAGGCAACCAGCACCAGAGCAAGAGGACACAGTCTCAAGCTGTGCAGGGGGAAGTTTAGGCTGGATGTTAGGAAGAAATTCTTCCCAGAAAGAGAGACTGGCCATTGGAGTGGGCTGCCTAGGGAGGTGGTGGAGTCACCATCCCTGGAGGTGTTTAGGAAGAGACTGGATGAGGCACTTAGTGCCATGGTTTAGTTGATTAGATGGTGTTGGGTGATCAGTTGGACTTGATGATCTCTGAGGTCTTTTCCAACCTGGTTAATTCTGTATTACAGTTCTGTATGATTCCATATTCTGGTGGTTTCTCAAGTGAATATTCCAATTGCAATGCAATTTGACTTCCAGAGAGACTTGGAGAAACCTGTGTTTGTGAAAAAGAAAACAAAGAAACAAAAACCAAACTACCAAAACCCCAAAACCGAACACCTCCCTTCAGACCCCAAAACTAAACAAACAAAACCACAACAAATCCACAGACTCTAAGTAGCCTGTTAGTCACTTGGTATTTCTGGGGCAGCAGGGATTGGGTTTGGGGTTTTTTTTTTTTGTTTGTTGTAACTGGGAGAGGGAAGGATGGGATTTGATCCCTAGATTAACCTAACCTTGTGTAGCTTAAATACATGAGTGCAGGGTGGGACCTTTGGAAACATGAAGCTTATTCTGGAGCTGGCTTCATCTCAGGCAGTCTAACCTAAAGTTCTTGGCCTGCTTGCAAAGGTAATTCCAGCTGAATGAGCTCCAAGCTGAAGGAGTGGTATTTGGATACATCTGATTGACAGTAGTTAGCCAGAGGTGTTGGAAATTAATCTCTGAGACAAGTTACTCTTGTTTTTAATGCTTTGTCTCCAGGTCAACTAAACTGGTAATAATTGAGAGGCTGCTGCTGTTGGCAGAGCGTTACGTGATAACAATAGAGGTAAGATCTGAGTCCCCACTAGGCAAGGCTGTGAACACAACTTCCAATGATATGGAAACAGCAGAAGTTCTTTAAATATGTAGGACAGAGAATATTCCAGGTGTGGTCTCTATGATGGTCAGACCACACCTGCAATGCTGTGTCCAGTTTTGGGCTCCCCAATTCAAGACAGACAGGAATGTGCTGGAGAGCGTCCAACAGAGAGCTGCAAGGATGATTGTGGGACTTGAATGTCTCCCCTGTGAAGAGTGACTGAGCGACCTGGGGCTGTTTAGTCTGGAGAAGAAAAGGCTGAGGGGGGATCTGATCAGCATCTATAAATATCTGAGGGGTGGGTGTCAAGATGAAGGTGCCAGGCTGTTGGTGGTGGTGCCCAGCAATAGGACAAGGAGCAACAGATACAAGATGGCACAGAGGAGGTTTCACTCAACATGAGAAGACACTTCTTTATGGTGAGGGTGCTGGAGCCCTGGAACAGGCTGCCCAGAGAGGTTGTGGAGTCTTCTTCTCTGGAGATCTTCCAAACCCACCTGGATGTGTTCCTGTGCAGCTTGCTCTACGTGATCCTGCTTTGGCAGGGGGGTCAGACTGGATGATCTCTGGAGGGTCCCTTCCGACCCCTAACATTCTGTGATTCAGTGATGGGAGCATGGAGACATCTTTGTTCCCAAGGTTGGTATTTATTGTCATCCTTCTCTTCCTGTAGGACCTCTACTCTGTTCCCCGAACTATTCTACCTCATGGTGCCTCTTTCCATGGACATATTTTAACACTTAATGTTACATATGAGTCTACCAAAGATACCTTCACCATAGAGGTATGTGTGCACAGGCTCTGTGTGTCAGCTGCAGCTGATCACATAGCTACTCCTGGGTGTTCTGATGCCTGGAGTGAGCTGGTTTTAAGGACTCCAGTCAACTTGAAAACTCCATTTAAAGATGGTGAAAGCCTGGTTCAGGCTACTGCAATGGTAGCATCTGTGGACTAAACGTACCTAATAGCAGCCTTCCAGTACCTGAAGGGGCTGCAAGAAAGATGGAGAGAGACTGTTTACAAAGGCCTGCAGTGAGAGGGCAGGGGGCAATGGCTTCAAACTAGAGAAGAGCAGATTTAGATTGGATGTTAGGAACAAGGTGTGCACTATGAGGGTGGTGGAACACTGAAACAGGTTGCCCAGGGAGGTGGTTGAGGCTCCTTCCCTGGAGATATTCAAGGTGAGGCTCAACAGGGCTCTGGGCAGCAGGATCTAGTTGGGGATGTCCCTGCTGACTGTGGGGAAGTCAGACTGGACCACTTTGGTGGTCCTTTCTGGCCTGGACCATTCTATGATTCTGTATTTTGATGGTCCTTCTAGGGTGGGGGAAAACAAGTTGTTTGCTTACTGTCAGTGGTGGAATCCTTCTGCTGTCCTTCAGTCTCTTACATGGGCAATACTTCTACCATTTTTTTGTAGAGGAGCAGGATGACTTCAGTGGAAGATTATTGTTTGTTTGTTTGTTTTCTCTTGGGAGTTACTGCTTGAGCAGCCCTACTGAACCTGTGTCATCCAATTTTACAGGCTCACAGCAATGAAACTGTAGGGAGCGTCAGGTGGAAGATAGCCAAGATGTTGAACTCTCCTGTCGATAACATCCAGATATTTGCCAATGACAGCCTGGTATGTTAAACCACAAAGAGTTCTCAGTCTCTGTTAATTGAGTCTCTTTTCCAGAACTAAAGGATAAATATTTTCTTGCAGCTAACTGTAAACAAAGATCAGAAACTGCTCCACCAACTGGGCTTCTCTGATGAACAAGTCCTTACAGTAAAAACATCAGGAAGTGGGACTCCATCAGGGAGCTCAGCAGATTCCTCAACCAGTTCCAGCAACAGCAGCAGTGTTTTTAGTTCATCCTATGCAATGGAACAGGTACAGTATGGTAGCCAGAAACCTTCCCTCACGTTTTTCCTGGAGGGGTGGGATACTGGAGGAGGCACAGCTGGGGTGGAAGAGGTACTGTAAGATGAGACAGAAGCTGTTGAGGCGAAGAGACTTGGACCTGTTTGGTCTGGAGAAGACTGAGGGGGGATTTGGTAAATGTTTATAAATATCTGACAGCTGGGTGTCAAAAGGAAGGGGACAGGCTCTGCTCACTTGCACCCTGGCATAGGACAAGGGGCAATGGATCTAAAGGGCAGCACAGGAGGTTCCACCTCAACATGAGGAGGAACTTCTTCACTGTGAGGGTCCCAGAGCACTGGAACAGGCTGCCCAGAGAGACTATGGAGTCTTCTTCTCTGGAGACTTTCAAGACCCATCTGGATGTGTTCCGGTGCAACCTGTGCTAGATTCTATGGCCCTGCTCTGGCAGGGGAGTTGGACTCAATGATCTTTGGAGATCCCTTCCAACCCCTAACACCCTGTGATCCTATGACATCAGTTTGAGGTTCCACTCTGTAGTAGTCTGGTTTTTCAAACTGCTGTTGAAACAAAGTGTGTAAATGTACAATTACCTTATGCATGCAGAGTGGACTTTACAATCTGTATTGTGCCACTTGGTGGTGTCCATTGATTTCTGCAGGGTTCTCTAAGCATATGATTTGATTTTGAGAGCCACAGCATGAAAGTAAACTGAGAAGCATCAGCTAGCATGTGCAGACCACCCCAGTCTGCTTTGTATGTCAATCCTAACTAATGGTTGACTTCAAATACTGATTGTTAAAAGGGAAATGAGGTAATGTAAAAATACACATCTTCTCAGTCTAGGAAAAAAATGGGATTTCTGTGGTCCAGGCAGTGAGTTAATGAAGAGAGGTCTCTTAAATTCCTGCCACAGAGAGGGGAGAAAAGACTTACAAAGGGAAATGCAAATCTCTGTTTCATTCTCAGGAGAAGTCCCTCCCTGGAGTGGTCATGGCTCTCGTGTGTAATGTGTTTGATATGCTTTACCAGCTTGCCAACCTAGAGGAGCCAAGGTAAGGAAGTTCAATGCTTATTAAATATTGAAGAAATGCTCACACTGCCAAGTTTGAGTAGCTGCCTTACTTCTCAGCATGCAAGCATCCACCCAGCCCTGCTTTGCACAAATAACTTCTGGTAACTTTTCAGGATAACACTGAGAGTGAGGAAACTTCTTCTTCTGATTCCCACTGACCCAGCTATTCAGGAGGCTCTTGATCAGCTTGATTCCCTGGGAAGGAAGGTATGGATTAAACAAGCTACTCTTAGTTATCTGAACAGAAAAAATGTTATTATCTGGCTTCTTAAATTCCCTGTCAGATTATAACATGTGAAGGGTTTGAAACTGCTGCAAAATAATCATGTTGAGTATTACTGATCGACTTCCAAGCAGCTGGAGATCGAGGGTTGTTACAGGGATTATAGGAAAGGTGTTGGTAATTACAACAAAATCCAGTAGTCTCAAAACATTACTTCCATGACTTCTTCCTTCTAGAAAACACTGCTCTCAGAGTCGAGTTCTCAGTCTTCAAAATCACCATCCTTGTCTTCAAAGCACCAACATCAGCCCAGTGCTAGTTCAATACTAGAAAGTCTTTTCAGGTCTTTTGCTCCAGGCATGTCCACCTTCAGAGTGCTCTACAATTTAGAGGTAAGAAAAATTTACTTTTCTCCTTGTTTCTGAGCTGTCAGGTTTAAGGAGTTCTAAGTATCTGGGGTAGGAGTCTGCCATGACAAGGTCATCATGCAAAATGTCGTGTCATAGTCTGCTGTGATGTATGTGATAAATCTACACAGAACAAAAGGGGTTGAAGGTTTCCCTGAGGGTCTTGACTGTGAAGCCAGGCTTCTCTTTTGTGATCTGCAGGGTCAAAGGATATTGTGAAGGATGAGAGGACCAAAGAAACATCAAAGTCCTTGCTGGTTTAACTGTGCATGTGAAATAAATGCAATGCTTGTAGGTTTTTAACTCCTAAGTATCCTCCTGAGTAAGTTCTTTAGGTAGAGCACTGGACTGGACCCTGTGAAAAGGTTCTTTGATGTGTTCGGTGTATGGGTTTTAAAGAGTTCAGCTGGTGTCATTGTTAGGACTCTTCATTTGCATATTGTGGGAAGCTGGGCAGTTTCTAGTCCTACTCACAGGTCCCACTGTTTAGAAGGAGTCATTACAAATGAGATTTAAACCAGCTCCAGAAGGCACTGGACAAAGTTTGTTGCTTTTAATTCCCGGTGTGTGCCAAGATCGCTACAGGAATTTTGTAGCTGCTTTCCTTTGGGTTTCTGCAGTCTTCTGTTAGCTCCTCCATCTTCCTGTGCTGTGCAATGTTAGGATTCCCCCTTCTCTGTACAGCTGGAGTGAAAGATGTGTTTGATGTTGCCTTTGCTGGAAGTTATTTGATGAGGTCTTTGAAATAACATTGAGAAGTTCTACAACCAAAAGCAAATGGTTTCGCACGGAACAGCAAAGGTATCTCCTTGAACTGGCAGGTTATATTACAGTAGGATGAGGCAGTTGACTGCTGCTTCTATGACAGAAAAAGTAATAAAGTGAGTAACAAATTGTTTGGTTTTATGGCAATGGATGAGAAGGAGTCGGTTGGATTAGATGTGTAGATTGTATGAGTGGACTTGTTCCTCAGTTCCAGTCAAGCCAGTCAGAAGATGATTTCTGTCAGGAAAAGGATGATGTGCTTTTTTTTATGCCCTGCTCTGAACCACTCTGAGCTGCTTTCTGAAAAAAGGATGCACAGGAAATTTGCAGAGCATGTGGAAGAGGTGAAAATTAACTGCTGCAGATGGTTCAGGGTTATATCACGCAGGTCTGAGAGAAGACTTCATGCACAGAGCTCTGTAAACCATTCCTACGAACCTGGAAAGGCTGTGTTTTGGTTTTCCACATGCAGTGTTGTTGGCTGTACATGCCAAAGAGACTTCAGGAAAGTAAATAACATCTGGGGAGTTGCTGGGGCCCTGGGAGGGACTGGAGGTTTTTTGTCCTTTTGGGTATGTTGTGTATTTTTCTTTATGTATAATGAAATGAAACTGATTTATAGATGTGTGTGAGATTTGCCCCACAGAGACTGCAGGTTTCCTTGTGGCCACATTTCTGAGCATAACTGCATTCTGTGAAGCTTACTGCTGACTTAAAACAGGAGGGATGATGCAGTGGTGGTGTTCCTAAGGCCTCCAGAATGACCTGGAACATCTTTTACCAAAAACCACAATAACAGCAATATGGTTATGTTCCAGAAGGCTTGAATCAATAAGTAAGCCATCTGCAGGGTGTTTTATGGGATACTGTCAACTGGAAGTCTAGAAGGGAGAAGGATTCAGGCTTTTAAGGAGCATCAGATGAGCCTGAGGAACACATTTAATGGGCTGGAGTGTGCACTTGATCCTTTCCCTTAACAACTGTAATGAGTGTGGGGGGGGGATGCCCTTTGGTAGAGAATAAATATCTGTGATAGCCAGAGCTGTCCTGAATACTTCAGTGCAATTCCTCTTCACTGACTGCAGCTTCTCCTAGGTGGTAATTGCTTCATTTGGGGTGCATCTCTAACTGTTATACTTTTAACCTTCAGCAGACACAGAATCCTAAAGCAGGAGGAGTAGGTATGCTTATTTTTTCCTCTTATTTTAGGTACTGAGCTCCAAGCTGATGCCAACTGCAGACGATGAAATGGCAAGAAACTGTGCCAAGTCTTTCTGTGAAAACTTCCTCAGAGCAGGAGGTCTGAGGTTAGATTGCAAAAATTTAGACTCATTTACTTAGCAGTTCTGCATGGCTTCTGATTGCCATGCTGTAAGTAAACCCCTCAGCTTCTTTTTCAGAGGAAAGAAAATCCACCCAAAGCTGTTTCTTTCATTATCCAGTGCCTGAAAAGCTGCTGTGGCTCCCAAAGTGATGTCACAGAGTGCATGTTGTTAAACACCAAATAAAGTTAGGCACAAAGAAGCTTGTGAAGCATGGCTTTTACTAAGGGAGTTGATACTTGCAGAGTTTAAATGTTTCAGTTCAGATTTGCAAGTGGATAATCACAGAATGCTAGGGGTTGGAAGGGACCTGGAAAGATCATCCAGTCCAAAATCACTGCCAGAGCAGGATCACCCAGGGCAGGTCACACAGGAACACATCCAGGTGGGTTTTGAATATCTCCAGAGAAGGAGACTCCACAACCTCTCTGGGCAGCCTGCTCCGGGCTCTGCCACCCTCACAGTAAAAAAGTTTTCTCTTCTGCTCCTGTGGCACCTCCTCTGCTCCAGCTTGCACCCACTGCCCCTTGTCCTATCATTGGACATCACTGAGCAGAGCCTGGCTCTGTCCTCCTGACACTGCCCTGCACATCTTTATAAACATGAATGAGGTCACCCCTGAGGCTCCTCTGCTCCAAGCTAAAGAGCCCCAGCTCCCTCAGCCTTTTCTCACAAGGAAGATGCTCCTCTGCCTTCAGCATCTTTGTGGCTCTGTGCTGGGTCCTCTCAAGCAGTTCCCTGAGGTCCTTCTTGAACTGAGGGGCCCAGAACTGGACGCAATATTCCAGATGCAGCCAGACCATGGCAGAGGAGAGGGACAGGAGAGCCCCTCTTGACCTACTAACCACAGCCCTTCTAATCCACCCCATGCTGCCATTGGCCTTCTTGGACACAAGGGCACATTGCTGGCTCATGGTCATCCTGTTGTCCACCAGAACTTTCAGGTCCTTTTCCCCAGAGCTGCTTTCCAACAGATCAGTCTCCAGCCTCTACTGGTCCATGAGCTTGCTCTTTCCCAGATGCCTGACTCTACCCTTGTCCTTGTTGGATTTCATTCAGTTTTTCCCTGCCCAACTCTCCATCCAGTCTGTGTCTGGCTGAATGGCAGCACGGCCTTCAGGGGTGTCAACCACTGCTCCCAGTTTGGTGTCATCATCTAACCTGCTGACAGTGCCTTCTGCTCCCTCACCCAGGTGGCTGGTGAATACATTGCTTAGTACATGGCACTGTGTCCTGCATAGACACCAGGGGACACGCAAAGCAGTCAAATGTGTAGGTTGTGCAGTGGGAAGCAGATTAAATTGTCCAGGCTCCAAAATTTATACCCTTCAGGTAAGAGTTGAGGCATAGTGTGAGTGGTCTGGGTGACCCACCAGTACTGCTTGTGTCAGATGTTATCAGGTGTATGTTGCTCTTAATAATCTGTCCACCACCCCATAGATCACAGAATCACAGAGTTATCAGGGTTGGAAGAGACCTCAAAGATCACCCAGTTCCAACCCCTCTGCCATGGTCAGGGACACTTCACACTACATCAGGCTGCTCACAGCCACTGCCAGCCTAGCTGCAAAAACCTCCAGGGATGAAGCTTCCACCGCCTCCCTGGGCAACCTGTGCCAGTGTCTCACCACCCTCATGGGGAAGAACTTCTTCCTAACATCCAATCTGAATCTACCCACTTCTAGTTTTTTTTTCCATTCCCCCCAGTCCTATCACTACCTGACACCCTAAAAAGTCCTTTCCCAGCTTTCTTGTAGCCCCCTTCAGATACTGTAGACTGAACAACCCCAACTCCTTCAGTCTCTCCACAGCAGAGGGCTCCAGTGCTCTGGTCATCCCCGTGGCCCTTCTCTGGACACCTTCCAGCACGTTCAGGTCTTTAACAGGGGCTCCAGAACTAGACTCCAGTACTCCAGGTGGGGTCTCACCAGAGTGGAGTAGATCCTCAAGCATTCCCCAGCAGGAACAGAAAGTTTCTTTGAGTAGATGTAGGAGAGGAAAATGGGAATGTTAGTCTCCAAGGACACCAGCTTGGCAGTTTTAACTGGCACTAAGCTGACTGCGTAGGAAGAGGGGAAAAGTAAGGATACATTAATTGCAGCTCTCTCCTAATGTAACCCATTTTCAAACAGAGTCTTTTACTGATTTGTTTTGTAGTTTGGTGGTGAATGTAATGCAGAGAGATTCCATCCCATCAGAGGTGGACTATGAAACAAGACAAGGAGTGTATTCCATCTGCCTGCAGCTTGCAAGGTAAGTAATTGCCTTTCATTAGAGGAAGTGCTGCTTTCTTGGCTTTCAGACTGCAGCTCACAGTGTTTAAGGTTAATTGGTACTTAGAGTTCTGGGAAGGTTGCAAAGTAAGCCTGATGTTTTTGTTCTGTGAATGCAGGTTCCTGCTTGTTGGCCAGACAATGCCTACCTTACTGGATGAGGATTTCATTAAAGATGGGGTGGAAGCATTGTCCTCACGCCCCTTCCGTAACATCAGCAGACAGGCAAGCAGGCAGATGTCCATCTGTGGAACACCTGAGAAGTCATCCTACAGGCAGCTCTCTGTGTCTGACAGATCCTCCATTAGGGTGGAAGAAATCATACCAGCAGCAAGAGTTGCCATACAAGTAAGGAAGTGTTTGATGATTGGTGGTGGTGCAGTGGTGTCATGTCCAGTGACGGCTCACAGAATCACAGAAACATTCAGGTTGGGAAAGACCCTCAGGATCACCAAGTCCAACCCAGAACCCTACTCTACAAGGTTCACCCCTAAAACAGATCCCCAAAACACCACATCCAAACCACCTCCCTGGGCAGCACATTCCAATCCCTGGCCACTCTTGCTGGGAAAATATTCTTCCTAACATCCAGTCTAAACCTACCCAGTCACAGCTTGAAGCTATTCCCTCTTCTTCTATCACTAATGACCTGTGAGAAGAGACCAGCACCAGCCTGTCCACAAACTCCTTTCAGGTTGTTGTAGACAACAATGGAGTCTCCCCTCAGCCTCCTTTTTCACACCAGCTCCTTCAGTCTCTCTTCAACAGACTTATTCTCCAGGTCCTTCCCCAGCTTCCTTGCCCTCCTCTGCACTGGCTCCAGCACCTCCACATCTCTTGTACTGAGATGCCCAAAATTGAACACAATACTGAAGATGTGGCCTCACCAGAGCCAAGTACAAGGGGACTGCTGTAGTATTGCTTGTCTCTACTCTGCTGAGGCCCTGCCTTGAATACAGAGTCCAGTTCTGATGTCCCCAGCATAAAAAGGACACAGAACTGTTGGAGTGAGTCCAGAGGAGGCTACAAAGATGAGCCAAGGGATGAAGCACCTCTGCTGTGAGGACAGGCTGAGGGAGATGAGGTTGTTCACCCTAGAGAAGACTTCAGGGGGACCTTAGAGCTGCCTTCCAATAGCTGAAGGGATTCTAGAGGAAGGCTGCAGAGGGACTTTTCATCAGGGTGTCTAGAGACAGGACAAGGGGGAATGGTTTGAAGCTGAGGGAGAGCAGGATTAGACTGGATCTTAGGAAGAAGTTCTTCAGGAGGCTAGTGAGCCTCTGGTCATCTTGATGAGCCCAGGGAGGTGTGGATGCCTCCTCTTGGGGGTGTTGAATGCTCTGAGCAGCTGAGTCTAGTTGAGAGGTGTCTCTGCCCATGGTGGGGAGGTTGGAGTAGATGATTTCTGAGGTCCCTTCCAGCCTAAGCCATTCTAAGATTCTGTGTCTGACTCAGGGTAGGTGAAAAGGGAATCTGCACCCTACTGGAGAACTTAAAAACAAATTGTTTCCTGTGAAGACAGCGATGCTGATCTCTCTTTGGGAAGAAAAAAACCTTGTTTCCTTGAGCCCTCTTAGGGAAGAGAGGAAAACAAATCCAGATGCCAATTTGAGGTGATCCTGAAGATAGATTTTTCTTATCCCAACCTCCCTGGAGGTTTTTAAGGCCAGGCTGGATGTGGCTCTGAGTAACCTAATCTAGTGTGAGGCGGGGGGTTGGAACTGGATGATCCTTGAGGTCACTTCCAACCCCAACAGTTCTATGACTATGATTTACAAAAGCTGTTGAATAGCACAGAAGTAGATGCTCTTTCTTGTTCTTTCAGACTGTGGAGGTGAAGTAACTGCTGTTTCTTGTTTCTTCAGACTATGGAGGTGAATGATTTCACTTCCACAGTGGCTTGCTTCATGCGACTCTCTTGGGCTGCTGCCGCGGGACGTCTGGACCTCGTGGGAAGCAGTCAGCCAATCAAAGAGAGCAACACTTTATTTCCTGCTGGGATTCGAAACAGACTTAGCAGCTCAGGTGGGTTCACTGTGTCTACACCTGTCTGAAGAAAACATTTAGTTTATTCTTAATTAAACACTTTTGGAGCCTGAAGCTGAATTCATTGGAGTTGGGACTTCATGATACTCTTGGGTCCCTTCCAACTCAGGGTATTTTATGCTGGAATTACACAGATCTGAGGCAGATCACAAAATGTTAAGGGTTGGAAGGGACCTGCAGGGATCAAGTTTCCCTCCCCCCACCTTGCTAAGCAGGAACACCTAGGGCAGGCCACACAGGAGAACATGTCCTGACAGGTTTGGAAAGTCTCCAGAGAAGGAGGCTTCACAGTCTCTCTGAACATCCTCTTCCAGAGCTCTCTCACCCTCACTATACAGAAGTGTCTCCTCATGTTGAGGTGTAACTTCCTGTGTTCCAGCCTGTAACCATTGTTCCTTGTCCTATTACTGAGCGCCACCACCTTCATCTTGACACCCACCCCTCAGATATTTATAGAAGTTGATCAGATCCCCTCCCAGCCTTCCCTTCTCCAGACTAAGCAGCCCCAGATCTCTCAGTCTCTCTTCATAGCAGAGATGTTCAAGTCCCACAGCCATCCTTGTAGCTCTGTGTTGAACTCTCTCCAGCAGATCCCTGTCCCTCTTGAACTGGGGAGCCCCAAACTGGACACAGTACTGCAGCTGCAGTCTCACCAGGGCAGATTACATGCTGCACATGCTGTGCATCCATGTGGCATTTGGGGAAGCTTTTTAGATTGCAGAGAAATGCCCAGAAGCTGAAAACCTCTGCAAAATGTGATGGGTTACAGCACTTGTCCATTTCTTCATGTAGGAAGCAACTGCAGCTCAGGGAGTGAAGGAGAGCCAACTGCACTACACGCTGGGATCTGTGTGAGACAGCAGTCTGTGTCCACCAAAGATGCTCTGATTGCTGGAGAAGCTTTGTCTCTTTTAGTTACCTGCCTTCAGCTACGCAGTCAGCAGCTAGGTATGACCTGAAGTTGGATTGCTCACTCTTTGGAAGATAAGCAAGGTGGGGGAGGTCTTTTGGAGACAGACAAATGCAAAACAATCATGAGAAACTTCTAGCTTTGTATGCTGAGACAGCCCAGGTTCAAACCAGGATTGAAGAAGAGGTGCTACCAATCAAGGCATGTAGAAATACTGGCAGGGCCTTTGGGTGTGCTACTGGCAGGGCCTTTGGGTGTGCTACTGGCAGGGCCTTTGGGTGTGCTACTGGCAGGGCCTTTGAGTGTGTCATTCCTAAGTGCTGGTGTTTGGTACCTGACCACAACAGGACTGCTGCTGGAAGTGAAAGGAAAATGCTCTTGTAATGTGGTGCCAGCCTCTGGAGAGGGAGGGAGATGGGGAAATACACAAAGAGCTGTCCCTGCTTTTCAGTGTTGATGGGGACATGTCCTCTGGGTCCTCTAACTGAATTATTTTAAATGATTCCTTTTAAAAAAAGAGAGCCTGACACTCTTCTGTTCCAGGATCTTTTTACAATTTGCCTTGTGTTGCTGATTTCATCATTGACATACTGCTTGGATCACCAAGTGCTGAGGTGAGAGTCCTTTCTCTGCCAACTTCTTAAATACCATCATTCTGGAATATGTGTGTTCTGACCTATTTAATAGAATCATAGAATCAATAAGGTTGGAAAAGACCTCAAAGATCATCAAGTCCAACCTGTCACCCAAGACCTCATGGCTACTAAACCATGGCACCAAGTGCCACGTCCAACCCCCTCTTGAACACCTTCCGGGACGGGGACTCCACCACCTCCCTGGGCAGCACATTCCAATGGCTAACAACTCTCTCTGTAAAGAACTTCCTCCTCACCTCAAGCCTAAACTTCTCCTGGTGCAGCTTGAGACTGTGTCCTCTTGTTCTGGTCCTGGTTGCCTGGGAGAAGAGACCAACCCCCTCCTGGCCACAGCTTCCCTTCAGGTAGTTGTAGACAGCAGTAAGGTCTCCCCTGAGCCTCCTCTTCTCCAAGCTAAACAATCCCAGCTCCCTCAGTACTGGACACAGTACTCAAGGTGTGGCCTAACCAGTGGGCACAATGACTTCCCTGCTTCTGCTGGCCACACTATTCCTGATCCAGGGCAGGATGCCATTGGCCTTCTTGGCCACCTGGGCACACTGCTGGCTCATGTTCAGACAGCTGTCAGCCAGTACCCCCAGGTCCCTTTTCTGCCTGGTTGCTCTCCAGCCTCTCTGACCCCAGCCTGTCGCACTGCATGGGATTGTTGTGACCATAGTGGAGCAGCCAGCACTTGGACTTGTTGAATGCCATCATATTGGACTCTGCCCATCTGTCCAGTCGATTGAGATCCCTCTGCAGAGCCCTCCTACCCTCTAACAGATCAACATCTGCTTCCAACTTGGTGTCATCCACAAATTTGCTGATGACGGACTCAATGCCCTCATCCAGATCATCAGTGAAGATATTAAAGAGCACAGGGCCCAGCACTGATCCCTGAGGGACACCACTAGTGACTGACTGCCAGCTGGATGTGGCACCATTCACCACCACTCTCTGGGCTCTGCCCTCCAGCCAGTTCCTAACCCAGCACGGAGTGCTGCTGTCCAAGCCAGGGGCTGACAGCTTGGCCAGGAGTTTGCTGTGGGGGACGGTGTCAATAGGTTCATAGATTCACAGAATGGCAGGTTGGAAGAGACCTCAAGGATCACAGAGTCTGAAGGGATTCTCTTCATTACAAACATTCCCCCAGTTATTTGTATTGCAATGAATAACCTTTGTGTAATTGTTAGTAATTCCAGTGTCTACTGCTGAGTTGATAGAAAATGGGAGTTTCACTTCCTTTAAGCTTGTTTAATCCCTGAGGCCCACAAGACCACACTGTGGGTACTCTAAAGAAAACACTCTCATTTTGCTCAGAGAGGTTCTGCAAAACTAATACTTCAGGGAGAGTTCCAAGTAACTTTCAACTTAAAAGATTTGGGTAAGATAGAAAGAAATTCTTTCTATCTCAGAGTAATTAGTGTGAGGATGAGGAGACACTAGAACAGGTTGCCCAGGGAGCTTGTGGATGCCCCCTTCCTGAAGGTGTTCAAGGCTAAGTTGAATGAGACCTTGAGCACCCTGGACTAGTGGGAGGTGTCCCTTCCCATGGCAGGGGATTGGAACTGGATGATCTTGAAGGTCCCTTCCAACCCAATCCATTCTGTGTATCTAATTGAACGGACTCTTAGGAACCTCTGAAAAATTCTCCCAAATGTCAGAACCCTCCTAAAATCCATTCTTTCTGATTTCAGATTACTCTGGGTAGCCTGAAGTCTAGAGATTTGTTGAGTCTCACCCCATTTCATTGCCTCTTTCGTAATGTCCTCTTTCCCCCCTCACCTGCATTTAGAGTCGGTGTTTAATGAAAGCGTCAGAGCTTTTAGCTGAGGGATGAAACTGGATTGCTAAATCCCTGTTGGAAAGGGAAACCCTGGCTGGTGGGTGCAGTGCTCACTGCCTGGTTTGCAGAAGCTTTTCAGTGTCAGATTTCTAACAGAACAGGAGGGTAAGCTCTGAGCAGCTGCTAGTGTTTGACAGGAGCTCCCTTTCAGATCCGTCGTGTGGCCTGTGACCAGCTGTACACCCTTAGCCAGACAGACACATCAGCTCACCCAGACGTGCAAAAGCCAAACCAGTTTCTCCTGAGTGTTGTTCTTGGTGCCCAGCTGCCTCTTTGGTCACCAACCAGCATCATGAGAGGAATCAACCAGAGGTAAGTCAGATGCCTGTTGATTTAGGAAGCAAATCTAACACGTGGTTGGATCAGCAGCCCTGTGGAAGCTCTGAGGCACAAGGGATTGGAACCTTGCAAGCCTGTCAAAAGGAGACATCTGTGTCACACCCCAGATAGGTTTGGAAGTTTTGTATGTTGGAGGGAAATGAAGCTGCATTCCCAAGGCACAGCTCTTTCTCTGGGATCTCTTAACTCTTCAGCTAATTTGACTTCCCATTTGGGAGGTGGTGGGACCTGTTCTTTCTAGGATGTGCTCGTGGTGGAATCTTGCAGGATGTATGGGATCTAGGACAGTAACATTGAATTTTACAGGATCACAGGATGTGAGGGGTTGAAAGGGACCTCCGAAGGTCATCAAGTCACAGTATCACAGTATCGCCGAGGTTGGAAGAGACCTCAAAGATCATCGAGTCCAACCTGTCACCACAGACCTCATGACTATACCATGGCACCAAGTGCCATGTCCAGTCCCCTCTTGAACACCTCCAGGGACGGTGACCAACCCCCCTGCCAGAGTAGGACCATAGAATCTAGCACAGGTCACACAGGAATGCATCCAGATGGGTCTTGAAAGTCTTCAGAGAAGGAGACTCCAAAACCTCTCTGGGCAGCCTGTTCCAGTACTCTGACACTCACAGTGAAGAAGCTCCTCCTCATGTTGAGGTGGAACCTCCTGTGCTGTAGTTTAGATCCATTACCCCTTGACCTATCACAGGGTGCAAGTGAGCAGAAGCTATCCCTTCCCTCTTGACACCCAGCCCTCAGGTATTTATAAACATGATAAACATTTATGAAAGCCCCTAAATGTATTTGATAGTATTGCATAGATCCAGACCAGAAGCCAATCCTCAGGCTCCAGCCTTTTCAGTGATGTCTGGCCCTGTGCCTTCATCTGGTGTCCTGTTGCCTGTGCTCCCCATTACACCTGTAAAGGCTGTAGGAGTGAATCCTTTTAACCTGGCCCTGACTGGCCAAAGGTTGTTGGATGTGGCAGTAACTTTAAAGAGCAATTTCTAGAAGAATCTGAGTAGAGGAGTAGCTGAGAAGTTAGCTGTTGCTGTTTTATCGTTGCCTGATGATTAGCTAGAATTGCAATGAGGTGAAGGAATAAAACAGGATTAAATGTTAGTCATGACATTCAGAAGTAGCTGCTGGGAAGGGATTTGTTTCAAAGCTGCAGTGTGTGCATGCAGATGCATTCCTAGGTAGCTATTCCATTTTGGGTTAGGTGGACAGAGCACACAAGCCTTCAAGGCAACTGCTTAAAAGAAGTTTCTGATTTGAAACCATTCTTCTCTTTGTACTTGTTTCAGACTTCTGTCCCAGTGCACAGAATATTTTGACCTGAGATGTCAGTTACTGGATGACCTCACATGTAAGTATGTGCAGCACATATGTCATTCTGTTTGCAGCTTCCAAGCAGGGCTTCCTTCTGGAGGCAACATGCAGAATTGTCTTCAGGAAGAGGTTATGCAGCATGAACTCTGTGACCTGACAGTGTGCTGGCTGGGGCATGGGCTGCTGGTGGTGGTCAGTAAGACCAAGGCAGCTCAGTCCTTTTGGGAAGCGAGCTGAGTTCCTTTGTGGAAGGCAAGCTCTGTGCACACATTGTGAGGGAACCTAGACCGTTAACACAACATTTGAAATCCTTTGTGTTTAGCTTCTACATCTCACAGAATCATTTTGCTTGGAAAAGACCTTGAATATCATCAAGTCCAACCATTCTCGAACTCTGCCAAGTCTGGTGCTAAACCATGTCCCTCAGCACCTCTTCCCTGCCTCTTCTAAACGTCTCCAGAGATGGGGATTCAACCACCTCTCTGGGGAGCCTGTCCTAGTCTTTGTGAACCCTTTCAGGGAAGAAGTTTCTTCTCATGTCCAACCTAAACCTCCCCTGGGGCAAATGGAGGCCATTTCCTCTAGTCCTAGTTCCTGATACTAGGAAGAGACCAACCCTCACCTGGCTCCAACCTCCTTTCAGGGAGTTGTAGAGAGCAATGAGGTTTCCACTCAGCCTCTTTTCCAGGCTGAACAAGCCCAGGTCCCTCAGCTGCTCCTCACCAGACCATTTATAGAGCCATTCATTTTTCTGGGTTTTCTTTTTCTCTTGCAGCATCAGAAATGGAACAGCTGAAGATAAGCCCAGCTGCCATGTTGGAAGATGAGATCACCTGGCTGGACAATTTTGAACCCAACCGCACAGCTGAGTGCGAGACCAGTGAAGCTGATAACATCCTGCTAGCAGGACACTTGAGGCTCATCAAGACACTCCTGTCACTTTGTGGGGCAGAGAAGGAAATGGTTGGTAAGTATTCTTTTTTCACTCTAAAATGCCTGGTGTGAATTCTGCATAGCACCAACAGATGATCAGTAGACATCACGTGTGAAGACATTAGAGACATGAAGACATGGGAGAGATTGCTTACAAAGGCCTGCAGTGACAGGATGAGGGGCAGTGGCTTCAAACTAGAGAAGATGAGATTTAGATTGGGTGTTAGGAACAAGTTCTGCACCATGAGGGTGGTGGAACACTGGGACAGGTTGCCCAGGGAGGTGGTTGAGGCCCCATCCCTGGAGATATTCAAGGTGAGGCTTGTCAGCGCTCTGGGCAACCTGATCTAGTGAAGGATGTCCCTGCTGACTGCAGAGGGGGTTGGACTGGATGACCTTTGGAGGTCCCTTCCAACCCAGATCATTCTTTGATTATCTTACATCTGCAGAAGTGAGTCAGAGCTGTGAGGAGTCATTTTGGCAGTACATTTGTTGTACCTTGGAGATCTGCTAAAGTATTTTGACTGGCATTTTGTTGACCTCTATTCAGTGGTTACACTGTTCTGGAACAGCTTCTGACATTTGCAGTGCTGATGTGCATATTTAACAGGGGCTGTGGGTTACTGTGTTACAGGTTCATCTCTGATCAAGCCATTGTTGGATGATTTCCTCTTCCGAGCCTCCAGGATTATTCTGAACAGCCACTCCCCAGCAGGCAGTGCTGCAATCAGTCAGCAAGACTTCCATCCCAAGTAAAAACCTGGGGAAAGGGGTTGTTTGTGTTTGGTTTTGTCTCAGATCTCGTGAGTGCAAATGTCACACTGGGGCTGCACATGCTTAGGATTTAATACCAGTGTTGAAGCCGTTCTCCAGCTCTCTCCAATTCCTGCACAAGTGTCCAAATAGCATTTTTGGATGGGTTTTTGTGTGACCCAAAAATCTTTGCTTTCCTGTGCTTCCAAAGTCTCTGCTTGCTTTGTTGGATGAGTGATGAGCTGCAAGCACAGCTGCATGCTGATTTTAGGATTCCAAAGAGTGTTCCTTTAGCTCATCAGCACTTGGGAAGCTGGCTGAAATTGGAGCAGGAGAAGGAAATCAACTTCTCAAGCCTCTTGTAAATGAGAACCTCAAAAGTTCCACAGTTTTCTTTTTCCCTTCAAAAAAACTCCAGCATTTCATAGAAATCTAATGCCAAGCAAGTCTCCTTGCACCTAAACCAGATGATTATAACCCAGAATATATCAAAGGGTGGGCTTCCTCTTTGGTGTCACACCTGCCCTCTGTTCCTGACATAAAGTATCTGAAGGGATGGGACAATTGGCTCACAAGGAGCTGTGTGCTGCTGCAGCTGGACTGCTTGCATTACACTGACTGCTTGGTGTTAGAGGTGGATCAGGCACATCCACACTGCCTTTCCACACACCCTAAAGGTTCCAGTGGAGCATTTAGCAACCCCTGAAATGAATGGGGCTTGCTGCACCTTAGTGTTTTGCTCTGGCTTTCCTTCACTGCATTTTATCTCAACCGTGCTCTTATCTCAGCCATGCTCTTTTGTTTGCTTGAAGTAAATAAAGCCTTTTCTCTGGCCTTTAGAAGAAAGGGTTGGTGTGTTTGATCCACTGAAAGGAGCTAAGTAGAGGTTTTCTCTACTGGCTAGCACAGCTTAGGTGTAAGGTCATCTCTTGTAGCAAGTAAGTTATCTGCTCTAGCTCTTTGAGAGTTTGTCTCCCTGTGAGTAAGTCATTATTTCTCTGTCAGTGCTACAGTGACAGTATCTGTCTGTCTTCAGACACACAACCAATTCAATGCCTTCTTTTAAGGCATCTGCTTTTCTTTGCCACTGAATGTTAGCAGGTGTCTGCATGTCAGTGAGGGAGACTTACTTCTCAGAGCGCTTCTGGTGCTGCTCCTCTGATTTAGTTCTCTGCACTCATGAGTGTTTTGTCACTGAACATCTTCCTTTGGAACATTAATTGTCACTTGCTCTGAGTAATGTGGCTCTCTGAAATTAGAAACAATTGAGTCATCTGCAAAATCAATCTGAAATGTGCTTTTCTTTTTAGGTGCAGTACAGCAGATAGCAGATTAGCTGCTTATGAGGTGTTAGTGATGCTGGCTGATAGCTCCCCTTCCAATCTCAAGCTTATTACCAAAGAGCTGCTTTCCATGCACCATCAGTGTGACCCTGCACTTACCAAGGAGTTTGATGTAAGCAAAAAAAAAAAAAGCTTTTTATTTGTATTAGCATGATTTGGAGCACTGGGTATAACCTACATAAACAGTAGCTTAGCCTTTACTCTGCTCTTGTGAGACTCCACCTTGAATACTGTGTCCAGTTCTGGTGTCCCCAGTATAAGAAGGACACAAAACTGTTGGAGTGAGTCCAGAGGAGGTCACAAAGATGAGCCAAGGGCTGGAGCCCCTCTGCTGTCAGGATAGGCTGAGGGAGCTGGGGTTGTTCAGCCTGCAGAGGAGAAGACTGCAGGGGGACCTTAGAGCTGCCTTCCAATAGCTGAAGGGATGCTACAGGAAGGCTGCAGAAGGACTTTTCCTAAGGGTGTCTAGAGACAGGACAAGAGGGAACTGTTTGAAGCTGAGGGAGAGCAGGGTTAGACTGGGGTGGATCTTAGGAAGAAGTTCTTCAGTACAGTGGTGGTGAGAATTTTGAATAGGCTGCCTAGGGAGGTTGTGGATGCCTCCTCCCTGGGGATGTTGAAGGCCTTGAGCAGTGGAGTCAAGGTGAGAGGCTTCCCTGCCCATGTCGGGGAGGTTGGAGCAGGTACCTCTGAGGTGCCTTCCAACCTGAGCCATTCTAGGATTCTGCTTAACTGCACAGTTCATGGAATTTCCATAGGCTGTGATTTAAAATGACAAAAGGCAGGTAAGAGTACATGCAGACCCATCTGATCTTCTTTGGAAGCAAATACTCCAGTGGGTCTGTCAGATATTATCTGGATAAGAAATGGGTATTCCTAAGTACCAGATATGAATTAAGTATTCCTAAACATCACCAGTTTTATTTAGATTTTTAGGCCATTTTTGACTCCTATATCCAAAGCCTTAAATATATAAATGGCTACATGTAAGCATTCTGCTTTGTCTTCCAGAATTTATATTCCTGGGTTTCTGTTAAATTGCTCATAACAGCTCATTAAAGTGTGATTGTCAAAGCCGCAGTGGTGGTGGTGTTGTTGTTGGAGTCTCATGGTTTTATAACTTACTAGGACCAAAAATGTTTCTCGTTCTAGTATCTTCCACCAGTGGACAGTCGTTCCATTTCAGGCTTTGTGGGGCTGAAGAATGGTGGTGCCACTTGTTACATGAATGCTGTCTTCCAGCAGCTCTATATGCAGCCTGGGCTCCCAGAGGTAATGGGTTCAACATCCACCAAGGTCACCTGTCTGGAATTATTGTCACTGCGAGTTCCTCTTAGCGTCGTTTGTAAAGAAATAGATTGAAGAAGATACAGAACTGAAGCTGTGTATGTGGGACAGGGGGCACTGGCAGCAAGCTTGCTGATGACACCAGGCTGGGAGGAGTGGCTGAACACCAGGAGGTTCCACATAAGCATAAGGGGAAAAAAACTTCAAACTGAGGGTGGCAGAGCCCTGGAATAGGCTGCCCAGAGAGGTTGTGGGGTCTGCTCTGGAGACTTTCCAAACCCACCTGGATGCGTTCTTGTGTGACCTGCTTTGGGTGATCTTGTTCTGGCAGGGGGTTGGACTGGATGATCTTTTGAGGTCCCTACCATTCTCTGTGTGTATACAAATAAATGCCCACAACAAATCCATATATTAGAAGCTGTTGTGTGTCATGACAACTTAGAGTCATTTTTGCCAAGAACCAGTTCTCTAAGGGTCTTGGTTTTTTCCCTTCCAGGCTTTGCTTTCCATTGATGATGATACAGACAATCCAGATGACAATGTCTTCTATCAAGTTCAATCACTTTTTGGTCATTTGATGGAAAGCAAGCTGCAGTATTATGTACCTGAGAACTTCTGGAAGGTATTATGTCTATTTTGTTTAATCTTTTCCTGCTTAACAAGGATTGAGTTATTTGTCGGAGCACTGAAACAGGCTGCCCAGAGGGGTTGTGCAGTCTCCTTCTCTGGAGACTTTCAAAATCCACCTGGATGCATTCCTATGGGGACTACTTCAAGTGATCCAGCTTTGGCAGGGGTGTTGGACTGGGTGATCTCTGGAGGTTCCTTCCAGCCTCTAATGTACTGTGATATTGTGATCCTTTTCTCATGGTGGAATTGTTAGCAATAATCTCTGTGTCAAAAAGTCAAAACATGGAAGAAGTTTTCTCTTTCTTGAAGTGATTTGTGTATAGAACAACCACCTTTCTAAATTATATTTATACTTTATATAGATTTTCAAGATGTGGAATAAGGAACTTTATGTTAGAGAGCAACAAGATGCTTATGAGTTCTTCACCAGTCTCATAGATCAAATGGATGAGTACCTCAAGGTAAAACCCTCAGAGGTTTCTTTCCTTGTTTGTATGCATCTCCTTGGTGTCTTTTCTGCTTGCTTTCTGCTTTGTTCTTCAGAAAAGAAGGCAGAGAACTATTCAACTTACCTTACACTCTACACAGTATTCAGAAGTTTAAAATTCCTACTGCTTTCTTTCACTGCAATGTATCCAACTGATGTCTAACTTTACATCTCCAACAGAAAATAGGGAGAGACCAAATATTTAAGAATACTTTTCAAGGCATCTTCTCTGATCAGAAGATCTGCAAGGACTGTCCTCACAGGTAATGGTCATTATAGTTCATTAGTTCATAATGTTCATTAGTTACCAAGCTACATATACACCCATAACTATTACATTATGTAGGTCAAAACAGCACAAGAAGATAGAGACATCTCCCCTTGTGAGCATCACAGCTGTTGATAGCTGTGGGCTGAATGCAATCTTCAGTCTGGTTAATGCAAGTTGAGTAGCTCCTACTCTGTCACTCCTTTGACTATGTTTTTGGGTTGTTTTTCCTCCTTGAATCCAGGTATGAGCGTGAGGAAGCCTTCATGGCTCTCAACCTAGGTGTGACTTCTTGTCAAAGCCTGGAAATATCACTGGATCAGTTTGTTAGAGGAGAAGTTCTGGAAGGAAGCAATGCATACTACTGTGAGAAGTGCAAAGAAAAGGTACTGGTTCTTTATTGGTTCTTGCTGTCTGGGAAAGTCTGTCAGCAGTAGCTTAACATTTGTTACATGGTCATAGAAGCCATGCTGAGCTGCTGCTTACTGTTTCTACATCGCAGACATGATAAATAATCAGTCATAGAATGGTTTGGGTTGGAAGGGACCCCAGAGAGCATCTAGTTCCAACCTCCCTGCAGGCTGGGACACCTCCCACTAGACCAGGTTCCTCAAGGTCCCATCCAGCCAGGCTTTGAACACATCAAAGTTGTGAAGGATTGGAGCCAGCACATCTTCTCTGGGCAATCCGTTCCACCCTGTTCACCACCCTCATGATGAAGAATTTCATCCTAATGTCTAATCTCAGCCTAGGTTCTTCTATTTTCAAGCTGTTAGCCCTTACTTCCTGCCTCTGTAAAATCAGCAGGTTAAATCCATCAGCAGGTTAAATCCATGAAAAGAGCATTCTTTGTTTCATGTAACTGATATTAGAGACTGCACATTTAGAGGGATGTGAGGATGGTAAGTTATTCTGTAACCTACCAGCTCGCTGCATAAACTCTACCTGTGAGTGCCCAGCCTATAGGTATTGTAGTTCTCCTATGGTCATCCTGCCCCTGTGGCTGTATTGCCCATCAGGTCAAGATGACTGGAATTGTGCAGCTCTGGAAGAATAGGAGGCTCAGGAAGGCTGCAAAAGGACTGTTTCCAAAGACCTGTAGCGATAGGACAAGGGGCAATAGTTTGAAATTAGACAGGAGATTTAGATTGGATGTTATATGGTCTAGTCTACTTGAGAGGCATCCCTGCACATGGTTGGGAGGTGAAGATGATCTCTGAGGTCCTTTCCAACCTGAGCCATTCTATAGTTCTATGTTAGGAGCAAGTTCTTTACTATAGAATCATAGAATAGTCCAGGCTGGAAGGGACCTCCAAAGGTCATCCAGTCTGACCTCCCCGCAGTCAGCAGGGACATCCACAACTAGATCAGGCTGCCCAGGGCCTCATCGAGCCTCACCTTGAGTATCTCCAGGGAAGGGACCTCAACCACCTCCCTGGGCAACCTGTTCCAGTGTTCCACCACCCTCATAGTGAAGAACTTCCTGATATCCAATCTAAATCTGCCCTTCTCTAGTTTGAAGCCATTGCCCCTCATCCTGTCACTGCAGGGCTTTGTAAACAGTCTCTCTCCATCCTTTCTGTAGGCCCCCTTCAAGTACTGGCAGGCTGCTATTAGGCCTCCCCAGAGCCTCCTCTTCTCCAGGCTAAACAACCTCATGAGGGTAGTGGAACACTGGAACAGGTTGCCCCGGGAGATAGTTGAGGCCCCAACAACAGGCTTGACAAGCAACCTGATCTAGTGGAGAATGTTCCTATTGACTGCAGGCGGGTTGGACTAGGTGACCTTTGGAGGTCCCTTCCAACCCAAACTATGATTGCAACACTGCAGAATGCTGAAGGTAGATGGATAGAGGTGGTAATGTCTTTTCTTTTGAAGAGAACGACCGTGAAGCGTACGTGCATCAAGGTCTTGCCCAGCCTGCTGGTGATTCACCTGATGCGGTTTGGCTTTGACTGGGAGAGTGGACGGTCCATTAAATATGATGAACAAATAAGGGTAAGGAAAAAACCCTCTGCCCCTGCTGCTTTGTGGAGTGGACTCTCACTCTTCCTATCCATTCTTCCCTCTGTTCCCCACATCTTGACACAGGGATTTTGAGTGTGTGGAACACTTAGAGCATGGTACAGAAAAGAAACTTGCCATCTTTGCACCATTCTCAGGGACCTTTCAGAAAGCAAGAGGGAAAACTTCCCTGACAACATTTTCTTTCACTTCTCTCATAAAGATAAGAAGCTGAAACACCCTGTTTTCCTTTGGTGTGCTCCCAGTGTGGGCAGTCTTAATACAATCTCACTGCATTACACTAAACATGCATCCAATGCAAGGTCTTTGTTAATCTGAAATACCTCTCCAAACAGTTCCCCTGGATGCTGAACATGGAACCTTACACTGTGTCAGGGATGGCTCGCCAGGATTCCTCCTCGGAAGTTGGGGACAATGGTAGAAACACAGATCAAGGAGGAGGAGGCTCCCCAAGGAAGAAAGTTGCCCCTACAGAAAACTATGAGCTGGTTGGGGTGATTGTTCACAGCGGGCAAGCACATGCAGGCCACTACTATTCCTTTATCAAGGACAGGAGGTAAGGGCCAAGATGGTATACCTGGGGGCTTTAGAGCAGTCTAGCAACTAGACTGTGATTTCTGGGGTGGTCAGGGTGGTTTGGTGGTTTGTTTTTTCTACTGGACAATCAAGTAACTTCGCTTCTTTGTTGTTTCTGTTCTGTTTTGGTCACAGGGGGTGTGGAAGAGGAAAATGGTATAAATTTAATGACACTGTGGTCGAAGAATTCGATTTGACCGATGAAACCTTGGAATATGAATGTTTTGGTGGAGAGTACAGACCTAAAGTCTATGACCAATGTGAGCAGAAGTACACATTGATTGACAGCAGCTTTATGTTTCATAAGGGTTCTCATAGAATCATAGAATGGCCTGGGTTGGAAGGGACCTCAGAGATCATCTATTCCAACCTCCCTGCTGTGGGCAGGGATGCCTCTCAACTAAACTCATCCAACCTGGCCTTGAGCATCCCTAGGGAGGAGGCATCCACAACCTCCTTAGGCAGCCTATTCCAGAGCCTCACCACCCTCCTACTGAAGAACGTCTTGCTCAGTTTCAGTCTAAACCTTCTCTCCCTCAGCTTCAAATCATTCCCCCTTGTCCTGTTTCTAGACACCCTTATGAAAAATCCCTTCGCAGCTTTCCTGTAGGACCCCTTCTTTTGATCTGACTCAGTACTGCCACCGTGTATGCTGCTGGCACACCCAGCTTCATTTCCCTTTAGGAATGACCATTCCTAAAGGCATTGCAATAGGCTGCCCAGGGAGGTGGTGAAGTCACCATCCCTGGAGGTGTTCAAGACACGTGTGGCCATGGCACTTCAGGGCAAGGTTTTGCATCCACGCTGGTGTTGGGTTGACAGTAGGGCTCATTCTTGGAGGTCTTTTCCAACCAAAACAATTCTGTGATTCTGTGAAAATGGTCCTACAGCTGTGAAGGACTTCACCAGGTGCCTTTTTTGCCACCAGCTAACCCTTACCCCGACGTGCGGCGGCGCTACTGGAACGCCTACATGCTCTTCTACCAGAGGGTGTCCGAGCAGAACTCTCCGGTCCTACCAAAGAAAAGCAGAGTCAGCGTGGTGCGGCAAGAGGCTGAGGACCTTTCCTTGTGAGTTCTTACTGTGTCGCTGAAGGTTTCTCTCATCTCCTTGATGCCTAAAGCCTGTCTCCAGACCTAAAAATTGAAGGATTGCTGGTCAGCAAAGGAACACACTGAGCCTTCTGTTGCTTTGCTTTGGTGGTGTTTTTATTAAGCTGCTTGATAGTCTTCTGCTGCTTTTCTGATTTCCTAGTCCACATTGTGGTCACTGCAGTGGTAAAAAGTTGAGGTGACTGACAGTGTCAGGAAGTATTTAAGCAGTCACCTAAATTTGCTTGAAGATGATACTGCTGTGGATTGTTCATAGGATTTCGTTACTCACTTTGTGTTTGTGGAAGGACGCACAGGAATGTTGTATATATTGTGCTTGTATAAGAAGGCCAATGGTATCCATAGTCTGGAGAGGAGAAGATTGAGAGGGGATTTAATTAATGCCTATAAATACCTGAGGGCTGGGTGTCAAGAGGGAAGGGGCAGCCTCTGCTTACTTGTGCCCTGTGATAGGACAAGGGGCAATGGATGTAAGCTACAGCACAGGAAGTTCTACCTCAGCATGAGGAAGAACTTCTTCACTGTGAGGGTCACAGAGCACTGGAACAGGCTGCCCAGAGAGGTTGTGGAGTCTCCTTCTCTGGGTACTTTCAAGCCCTGTCTGGATGCGTTCCTGTGTGACCTGCACTAGATTCTCTGGTCCTGCTCTGGCAGGGGGTTGGACTTTAAGATCTCCAGAGGTCCCTTTCCCATCCCTAACGTCCTGTGATGCTGTGATTTCAGATCTGCTCCCTCTTCACCAGAGATTTCACCCCAGTCCTCACCTCGACCCCACCGGCCCAACAGCGACCGCCTCTCCATCCTGACCAAGCTGGTTCGAAAAGGAGAAAAAAAGGGACTTTTTGTGGAGAAAATGCCTGTGCGCATCTATCAGGTAGAGCACTCAGAAAGTGCCACCTAGGCCCTACTCCTAAGAAACTCAAGCACCTAGTAAGAGGAGCACAGTGGCTTTGAAGGTGCTCTTGAAGCAATTACCTGCTTGAAAGCAAAGCCGGAAGATAGTTCTGACATAAGGTTACTAACAGGCTGTTCAGTGGGGCATAGCTGTCCCTTCTCACAGAGCCGAGCCAGCATTCTTTGCGTGGAAGAAATTAGCCAACCATGGGATGTGAAAGGTAGTCAGCATGCAGGCAGGGAGAGAGGGGATGCTTCCTTTGAAGTGCCCTTCAAGAGTAATGAAGATGACAGACAATTAGAGTCATCCTCCAGTTCTTTGGTTCACTGGAGTTCTGTTCATGTCTGTTAGCTTCTGTGATGCTGAAGATGATCTCCAAGGAGAAAACATGGAAGCCAAAGGCAACTTTGCAAGTCAGGACTGAAAATGGAGGTGGGATGGCATTGGTAGAGCAGTGAGAGGAGGGTAGAACCTGAGGGAACTGGTGGTGTACAGCCTGGAGAAAAGGAGGCTGTTGGGACACCTTCTCATTCTCTACAACTCCTTTCGAAGAGGTTGGAGCCAGGTGGGAGCTGGTGTCTTCTCCCAAAGAGCAAGTGATAGGATGAGAGGAAATGGCCTCAAGTCTCACCAGTGGAGGGTTTAGGTTGGACTTCTTTCCTGAAAGGGTTGTCAAAGACTAGAACAGGCTCCCCAGGGAGGTGGTTGAATCCCCATCCCTGGAGATGTTTAGAAGAGGTAGAGATGTGGTGCTGAGGGGACGTGGTTTAGCCCCAGCCAGGACAGTTAGAGAATAGTTGAATTTGATGATCTTCAAAGCCTTTTCCAACCAAAACAATTAGATCATTATAAGCTGTGTATTAGCTGTCATAAGAGAAGGGTCTCAAGTCTGCAGGCCTGGAGCTCTGGTCCATACAGAACATGCAGTCTTGCATGTATCTGGCTTTCTGAACACAGCACCCTGATGAGCTGCACATGTGCAGGAGAGCTCACATCACTTACACAAACTGTGCAGGCTGTGTGTGGCTGTAGCAGGGCACTAAGAGCCACTTCAGGCATTCTTGTCTCCAGGGCTGTGCCACTGCAGCAAACAGAACTTGGCTTGAAATTATGGAGTCTTTCAGCAGAATCTCATTTGAAGCAAAGGGCTTTGGCATTTGATGATGTTAGTGTGGCTGCAGCTTGTAATTACAGCCTGGCTCCTTCCTCTGTCCATGTGAGTTTGCTAAGCAATCCAGTCAGGTTTGAAAGATGTTGTCTTGGCTTTTTTATTAAAAGCAAGCAAAAGAAATAGAACTTAGCAGCAACTTTTTCCTTTTCCCTTTAATGGCCAAATGACTTCAGTCCCTCATCTGTTGCCCTGTGTTTTGTAATATCCTTGGAAGGAAATCACAGGATTTGTACAGATCTGCTACGTCTCCTACATGTGTTTTCCCTTCTGCTGAAAGAATGACTCAGAGCATGAACAGATTAGGTCTAACACTGGTCTTTAACACCACCAGGGAGCTGAGGTTGCTCAGCCTAGAGAAGACGCTGGGAGTACCTTAGCACTGCCTTCCAGTAGCTGAAGGGAACCTACAGGAAGGCTGCAGAGGGACTTTTCATAAGGGTGTCTAGAGACAGGACAAGGGAGAAGGGTTTGAAGCTGAGGGAGAGCAGAGTTAGACTGAATGTTAGGAAGAAGTTCTTCAGTAGGATGGTGGTGAGACTCTGGAATGCCTGGGGAGGTTGTGGATGCCTCCTGCCTGGGGGTGTTCAAGGCCAGATTGGATGAGGCCTTGAGCAGCTGAGTCTAGTCGAGAGGTGTCCCTGCCCATGGTGGGGAGGTTGGAGTAGATGGTCTCTAAGGAGCCTTCCATCCTGAGCCATTCTAACATATTTAAATAAAAGATGCCATTTTAGAGAAATACACTTTGGCATCTTTGGCTTTCTTTTACTTTTGCAGATGGTGAGAGATGAAAACTTGAAATTTATGAAGAACAGAGATGTGTACAGTAGTGACTACTTCAGTTTCGTCCTGTCATTAGCTTCACTAAATGCTGTAAGTAACCAGACTTTAGTATTATGTTGAGTAGAAAGGGCCATGGAAGATATTTGGGCAACAATCAGGAAAACTGGAAGAGGAATGTTGACATGATTTTGCTTTTCCAGCTGAGCAAATCATTATCTGATCTGACCTGATCTAGTGTAAGGTGTCCCTGCCCATAGCAGGGGAGTTGGAACTAGATGATCCTTGAGGTCACTTCCAGCCCTGACAATTCTATGATTCTATCTCAAACAATTTCTCAAGTTGATAGCAACATCTGTCACAAAACAGGCTCCAACCTCTTGTTCTAATAGAGGGAGGAACACTGTGTCATGGTGAAATGTGTGAGATAAGACAATTGCACAAACTGAGCTGCAGGGGGACAGAAACTCCTCTCTGTGTGAAGATCCAAAAGTCAGTGGTAGTCACTTCAAAGATGAATGGACTAAATGGAGTCATAAGCAGATCAGCAGTCAGTCAGTGTATTAAATCCCCAGGTCCTTACAGCAAGTTTGTTCCTGTTTTAACATAGTCAGCACTGGAGGCTGTTTGTAGCACACAGACATGCTTTGATTTTTATTTTTTTTTTAATCCAAGTGAAGATATTTGTTGATGTGTTTAAGAGGCAGCCCGTGTGCTGCAGGTATCCTTCTGCTCTGAAGTGAATCTGCTGTTTCTTTCAGACTAAGGTCAAGCATCCTTATTACCCATGCATGGCAAAGGTGAGCTTACAGCTGGCAGTCCAATTCCTCTTCCAAACCTATCTCCGAACCAAGAAGAAACTCAGGTAAGGCCTTGTTCTGGGTACCACAACATCACCTCAGCTTTTCATGCTGCTTGTACCTACAGCACCTCAAATACTCCAGGTAGCACAGACAGTCACAGAAACAGCAACACACTTCTGCTTTACACTGGAATTTCATCACAAAGAAATCATGGAATCATAAAGGGTTTGGGTTGGAAGGGCCCTCCAAAGGTCATCTAGTCCAACCACCCCTGCAGTCAGCAGGGACATCCTCTCATGTTTCCCAGAGCCTTGTCAAGCCTGATGTTGAGTATCTCCAGGGATTGGGCCTCAACTGTTTCCCTGGGCAACCTGTTGCAGTGTTCTACCACCCTCATGGTGCAGAACTTGTTCCTAACATCCAATCTAAATCTGCTCTTCTCCCATTTCAAACCATCGCCCCTCATCCTGTCGCTGTAGGCCTTTGGAAGGTCCCTCTGCAGCCTTACTGGAGGCCCCTTCAGGTACTGGCAGGCTGCTATTAGGTCTCCCCAGAGCCTTCTCTTCTCCAGGCTGAACACCCCCAGCTCCCTCAGCCTGTCCTTGTAATAGAGGTGCTCCAGCTCCCTGGTGATTTTTGTGGCCTTCCTCTGGACCTGCTCCATCAGGTCCATGTCCTTCCTGTGTTGACAGCTCCACAGCTGGACACAGCACTCCAGGTGAGGTCACACCAGAGCAAAGTGGCAGAATCACCCCTCTCCATCTCTGGCCATGCTGCTTTTGATGCAGCCCAGGATGCTGTTGGCCTTCTAGGCTTCAAGCTCACATTGTTGGCTCATGTGCAGTTTCTCATCCAACAGAACTCCCAAGTCCTTTTGTGCAGGGCTGCTTTTTATCGCCTCATTGCCCAGCCTGGATTGCTATCTAGGATTGCCCCATCCAAGGTGCAGGACCTTACACTTTGCCTTATTGAACCTCATGAGATTCTCCTCAGCCCGCTGCTCCAACCTGTCCAGATCCCTCTGGATGGCATCCCATCCTTCAGACTTCTCAATCTGAAAGGAAAGAGGGTCATGGAATAACCTGATGCTTTGGTGCCTCTCCCAGCTGTCATTTCAGTGGTTGTGAACTGGGCATGGAAAAGCTGAAATGGATTTAGAGACAGCAAGTTCCAAAATACTACATCCAGTTCTGGAGGTCCTGTTACAGGAAGAATCTGGAGGTGCTGGATTTTGTCCAGAGAAGGGCCACGAGAATGAGCAGAGGACTGGAGCTCCTCTTCTGTGGAGACAGACTGAGAGCATTGGGGTTGTTCGGTCTGCAGAACAGAAGGCTCCAAGGAGACCTCATTGTGGCCTTCCAGTATCTGAAGGGGGCTACAAGAAAGCTGGGGAGGGACTTTGTAGGGTGTCAGGGAGTGATAGGACTGGGGGAGTGGAGCAAATCTAGAAATGGGTAGATTCAGAATTGGATGTTAGGAAGAAGTTCTTCTCCATGAGGGTGGTGAGACACTGGCACAGGTTGCCTGGGGAGGTGGTGGAAGCCTCATCCCTGGGGGTTTTTGCAGCCAGGCTGGCAGTGGCTGTGAGCAGCCTGATGTAGTGTGAGGTGTCCCTGCCCATGGATGATCCTTGAGGTCCCTTCCAACCCTGACAATTCTCTGACTCTGTGATTCTAAGTGTTTTTGTCAGAAGCCATCTGATGCACATTCAATTAAAGTGAAAACCAGTTCTCTTTGGCAAACAAGAAACATGGCCTAGGTTTTGGAGACGTGTTTTCTCTCTCAGTACTGACACTTGTCCCTGTTTTGTCCCAAGGGCTGACACAGAAGAATGGATTGCCACCATAGATGCTCTGCTCTCCAAAAGCATTGATGCTTGTCAGTGGTTAGTTGAATATTTCGTCGGGCCAGAGGGCCGGGAGCTTGTGAAGTAAGTTGTGGTAATTCTGTCTTGGGGGTGTTGTCTCGTGTGGATAAAGCTTCCTAAGATGGAACATGGTTTAAGTTTGGGACTAGTTATTCCTGGAAGTGGTGGGAATGAGAACACAGAGAAAGTGTTCGGGGTGAAGTAAATTAAACACTTGACAAAGGTCATAGATGAAAATAGAAAGAATTTTTCACACCAAGCGACAAATCGTCTGTGTTTTGAAAGCAACCAATTGTTGGAGGTCTGGCACACTTAGAGGTGTGTCAGTATAGGAGAAATTTCATCTTCAGAGTCACCCTGAAAGGCAGCATCCTAGGTCAGATTTTAGTTTTGAAGGAATAAATATGAAGTAATGTTACAGGCCTTGCTGGTGACAAGCAGGAGTGCAGGAGAAGTAGTTAAAGCTTATGCACAGTAGTGCAATACAAGGAATAGCCGGATTGTTATCCTTTTAAAAATAATGAGCCCCACACTTAAGCACAGCAGCCATGTGTGCATCTTGACTCCAGTTCTCTTTGCAGCTTCCCCTTTTGTCTTCCAGGACTTTCCTCCTGGAATGCAGCGTAAGAGAGGTGCGAGTTGCTGTAGCCACTATCCTTGAAAAAACCCTCGACAGTGCCTTGCTTTATCAGGAGAAGGTTGGTGTCACCTCATCACTGATGAACCTCTTGGCTGTCTTTGCCTAATGGCTCTTGATGTGCTTGCAGACAGTGCCATGTCATTTGTAAATGACCAGGTGAAGGGCTCTGGTCTTGAGCATGCTTCTCAACCAGACTCAGCCTCTAAAGGCCTCATCCAGCCTGGTCTTCAAAATCCCCAAGGAAGAGTCTGCCCAGGGAGGTTGTGGATGCCTATTCCAGAGTCTCACCACCCTCATTCTGAAGAACCTCTTCCTAAGATCCAGTCTGAACCTGCTCTCCCTCAGCTTCAAACCATTCCCCCTTGTCCTGTGTCTAGATACCCTGATGAAAAGTCCCTCTGCAGCCTTCCTGTAGGATTCCTTCAGCTATTGGAAGGCAGCTCTAAGGTCCTCCCAGAGTCTTCTCCGGGCTGAACAAGCCCAGCTCCCTCAGCCTATCCAATGGCTCTGTGTCCTTCTTATGCTGGGGACACCAGAACTGGACAGTGTTGGAGGTGGAGTCTCAGCAGAAAAGAGTCAATGGGCAGAATCCCTTCTCTTGCCCTGCTGGCTACACTCCTTTTGCTGCAGCCCAGCACACAGCTGCTTTCTGGGCTGCATGAGGCCACTGCCAGCTCATGGTGAGCTTCTCATCAACCAACACCCTAAGTATCTTCAGTGCTGTTATCAGCCCTCTCTATTCAGCATTCCTTCCAAAGATTTAAAAAATGAGAAGGCTTCAATCCTGTGTTATCAGTTGATGTTCATCCTAGTAGGCATATCTGACCACACTTATTTCTTTTACCCATACCTGAACTCTGATATGTGAAGCACTTCTGGTTTTTAAGCAGCAGCAAACTTTACATTCAAATAACTTACTATTTTTTCCCCCACAGTTAAAAAGTCTACACCAATTATTGGAGGTGCTACTTGCTCTGCTGGATAAAGATGTACCTGAAAACTGTAAAAACTGTGCTCAGTACTTTTTGCTATTCAATAACTTTGTACAGAAGGTAAGAAACCAGTGCTGCTTGATGCTCTTTTCGTGTTCAAGGACAGTAGTAAAGCCATCCACCTTCAGAGCTCTTCCAGAACTTTTGTTGGAGGTGGTTTTCTTCCCCTTTGTTTTTTTCCTTTTTTGCCAAGTAAATGGCTGTGAACACTGAATTCAGGATAACAGCACACACAAATGTAAAGTACACCAAATGACTGGCTAAATTCGGGGCAGGGCTAGGTTTTGGGGGGGATGTTCTTGGCTGTTCTTAATATCCAACGTCAGGATTTTTGTCCTGTGGAAAGCAGAGTACTTGATGGGACTGGACTGGGCTGTTCCTCTGGGATGCTTTCTCTCTATTCCCATTATTCCTCTATTCTTGCCTTTTTACCTCCTCCCTCCTTTTTACCTCTGCCTTTTTTTTTACTCCGCCCTCCCCTCTGCCTTTTTACCTCCGCCCTCCCCTCTGCCTTTTTACCTCCGCCCTCCCCTCTGCCTTTTTACCTCCGCCCTCCCCTCTGCCTTTTTACCTCCGCCCTCCCCTCTGCCTTTTTACCTCCGCCCTCCCCTCTGCCTTTTTACCTCCGCCCTCCCCTCTGCCTTTTTACCTCCGCCCTCCCCTCTGTTCTTGCCTTTTTACCTCCGCCCTCCCCTCTGTTCTTGCCTTTTTACCTCCGCCCTCCCCTCTTTTCTCTTTATTGAAATGGGTATTTTGCACATGCTGATTCTGGTCTGGTTTCTATCATGTGCTCTACACAATGAGACAGCTTCTTAGTGCTCCACCTCACTAATCTGCGTGATGATTTCATTGGGGTTTTTTTTGATTGAAAATTGCAGTGTTTAGCCTCTGCATTTTACTTGTTGTTCCCTAGGACATCAGTTCTCTAGCTGTACAGCAATCTTAACTTGTTAATTGTTGTCTCAACAGCAGGGTATAAGGGCTAGCAGTCTTCTTCTGAGACACTCTGCTTTGAGGCACATGATCAACTTTCTCCTTGGCCCCAACCGGCAGAGCAATCAGGTGAAGTTCACATAGCGTGGCTTGTGCTATAGTTTGTCCATCCCTATGGGGCTTTTTTTCCTGCTTAAATTACAGATCAGTACTCTTCACAGACTAATCCTTGGGTTATTCTGTGAACTTCACACGAGTCTTAGTCTGCCTCTGTGTAGTGAGCATGGAAGCAGCTGTTTGGGCAGAAGTGAGCATCATGGTTTCAATGATAATGAAATTTTCACCACCACAACATGGTGATGGGCTGCTTTGTGTTGCTTTGTGTTGACTGAAAAGAAGTTGACTGAGTCAACCAGCCCAAAGTTAATTCTGTGTCTCCTTTGGCTCAAGCAGAACCGCAGGTGGAGCTCAGCACAAGCACGAGAGTTCGGATACCTTCACAACACTGTAGCACTACTTGTTTTGCACTCTGACGTCTCCTCACAAAGAAATGTTGGTAAGAATTGCAGCTTTGCCTTTTGGTGTCTCTGTATTTCAGTTCCTCTGCCTGGGAGTAGTCCTCTGACAATGCAGTAGCTTGGAATGCGAGGCAGTGATGGTTAGCATACAGTCGATGAGTTTTCATTTTGCTGCGCCAGGAGGCAGTGGCAAACAGTGTTAGTGACACTCAGGGCAGGGGAGAGGGAAATCCTGGTGCTAACACTACTGTGCCTTCCCCCTCTCCCATGTGCCTAGAAGCTCTTTCACAGAATCACAGAATGTTAGGGTTTGGAAGGGACCTCAAAAGATCATCCAGTCCAAAATCACTGTCAGAGCAGGATCACCCAGGGCAGGTCACAGAGGAACACAGCCAGGCAGGTTTTGAATGTCTCAGGGGTGGAGACTTCACAACCTCTCTGGGCAGCCTGTTCCAGGGCTCTGCCACCCTCACAGTGAAAAAGTTTTCCTTCTGTTCCTCTGGAACCTTCTCTGCTCCAGCTTGCACCCACTGCCCCTTGTCCTGTTATTGGACATCACTGAGCAGAGCCTGGCTCCATCCTCCCAATACTGCCCTTCATATCTTTACAAACATGAATGAGGTCACCCTGCAGGCTCGTTCTCTGCTCCAAGCTAAAGAGACCCAGCTCCCTCAGCCTTTGGTCACAAGGGAGACATTCCTGTGCTTTCAGCATTTTTGTGACACTGTGCTGGACTCTCAAGCAGTTCCCCAAGGTTTCCGTAGTGTAGCGGTTATCACGTTCGCCTCACACGCGAAAGGTCCCCGGTTCGATCCCGGGCGGAAACACCTGGTTTTGGCCAAGCCACTCTCCATCATTTTTCGCAGTCCTGGCTCACTGGAGAGGTCCCAGAAGACTGGAAGCTGGCAAACATGATGCCCATCCACAAGAAGGGCCGGTTGGATGAGCCAGGGAAATACAGGCCTGTCAGCCTCACCTCAGTGCCAGCCAAGATTATGGAACAGGTCGTCTTGAGTGCAATCACACAGCACTTACAGGATGGCCAAGGGATCAGGCCCAGCCAGCATGGATTTAGGAAGGGCAGGTCCTGCCTGACCAATCTGATCTCCTTCTGTGATCAGGTGACTGCCTGGTGGATGTGGGGCAGGCTGTGGATGGAGTCTACCTGGACTTCAGCAAGGCCTTTGACACTGTCCCCCACAGCAGACTCCTGGCCAAGCTGTCAGCCCATGGCTTGGACAGCAGCACTCTGTGCTGGGTTAGGAACTGGCTGGAGGGCTGTGCCCAGAGAGTGGTGGTGAATGGTGCCACATCCAGCTGGCAGCCAGGCACTAGTGGTGTCCCCCAGGGATCAGTGCTGGGCCCCATGCTCTTTAATATTTTTATTGGTGATCTGGATGAGGGGATTGAGTCCATCATCAGTAAGTTTGCAGATGATACCAAGCTGGGGGCAGGTGTTGATCTGTTGGAGGGTAGGAGAGCTCTGCAGAGGGACCTTTACAGGCCGGACAGATGGGCAGAGTCCAACAGCATAAGATTTAACACATCTAAGTGCTGGGTTCTACACATCAGCCACAACAACCCCATGCAGTGCTACAGGCTGGGGTCAGAGCTGCTGGAGAGCAGCCAGGCAGAGAGGGACCTGCGGGCATTGGTTGATAGTAGGCTGAACATGAGCCAGCAGTGTGCCCAGGTGGCCAAGAAGGCCCATGGCATCCTGGCCTGGATCAGGAACAGTGTGGCCAGCAGGAGCAGAGAGGTCATTCTGCCCTGTGCTCATCACTGGTTAGGCCACACCTTGAGTACTGTGTCCAGTTCTGGGCCCCTCAGTTTAAGAAGGATGTTAAGTTGCTGGAATGTGTCCAGAGAAGGGCAACAAAGCTGGGGAGGGATTTGGAGTACAGCCCTGTGAGGAGAGGCTGAGGGAGCTGGGCTTGCTTAGCCTTGAGAAGAGGAACTCAGAAGAGACCTTCCTGCTGTGTACAATTACCTGAAGGGAGGTTGTAGCCAGGTGGGGATTGGTCTCTTCTCCCAGGCAACCAGCAACAGAACAAGAGGACACAGTCTCAAGCTGTGCCAGCGGAAGTTTAGGCTGGATGTTAGGAAGAAGTTCTTCATAGAAAGAGAGACTGGCCATTGGAATGTGCTGCCCAGGGAGGTGGTGGAGTCACCATCACTGCAGGTGTTTAGGAAGAGCCTTTATGGGGTGCTTGGTACCATGGTTTAGTTGATTAGATAGCGTTGGATGATAGGTTAGACTCAATAATCTCGAAGGTCTCTTCCAACCTGGTCAATTCTGTTCTATTCTTGAACTGAGGAACCCAGAGAACCTTCCTTGTGTGAGTGAGTCAAGCTGTGGCTGAAACAGATTCACAGCATAAGTCTGTTTTGCTTAGGTAAGTTAAACCTCTTGCTAATCTGAAGGGGAGTATTTAGGCTGTGCTACTGAATAACAAACACTTAAATCCTTTCCTAGATATTTCCTGCTAGAGGCAGAAATGCTCAAATAAAGACTATAAAGGAGTAAGCTGAGACATCCAGTTTCCCCAAGGCTGAGTTTGAAGTTGTCTTTTTTAAAAAGAATAACTTGGTTTGCATCCAGGGCTAAAAGTTTCTGGAGTCAAAAGAACATGAAGCAGAGGAAGACTGATAAACGTTCTGGATAGGACTAAGGGGAATGGAACAAAACTAGACATGGGTAGATTCAGATTGGATGTTAGGGAGAAGTTCTTCCCCATGAGGGTGGTGAGACCCTGGAACAGGTTGCTTGGGGAGGTGGTGGAAGCCTCATCCCTGGAGGCTTTAAGGCCAGGTGTCCCTGCCCATGGCAAGAGGGTTGGAGCTGGATGATCCTTGAGGTCACTTCCAACCCTAACAATTCTGTGATTCTTTGATATGATGAACCTGCAGCAGTGATTGGAAGTAAAACTGAAGCTCAAAGTAGTGATAGTAAATACGAACAATTCTCTGTGGCCGCCTCAGGTTGTCATTGAATGACACCACAGTGTGCAAGAGGCTGTTACTTAGAGTGCTGCTGTGTGTGAGCTGTGAGTGAGCCCAGCTGATTGTCCTTAGAGAGTGTTTGGTGCCAAATGAGCAGCAGTGTCTTCAAGGTGCATAGAGCAAACTAATTTGAGCGGATTGGTTTTGTATTTGCTGTTATAGCTCCTGGTCTCTCTAAGCAGCGTCCACCTCTAAGCATCACCACTTCAGGTCCGCTTTTGACGCTCCATGAAGAAGTGGAAGCGTTGTTGTTCCTGTCAGAGGGAAAGCCCTACTTAATGGAGGTATCTGTTCCAAATTCTACCCTGCTCTGAGCTAAAAGCTGTTCTGCAATTCTTTCTTTGGGAATGAAAAACACTGAATAGTAACAAGCAGCCAGCTGGGGAGTGAGTTGAGCCTAAACAAGAAAGGACCTTTGGTTTCTCGTTCACCCTTTTTGTTCTAGTATAACCCTAAACTGAAGGGTCTGGTTTGAGAGTTTACAAAGCTAGCAAAGGCAACTGAGATATTTTGCAAGTGCCCATGTTGTCAGTTGCTGGGTCAGCTGGAGATGCCAACTTGAATGGCTCTGACTTCATGGATCATGCTTGACCAGACCGGTGCGGGTGGGCCGCGGGAACTGAAGGGAGTGCTAGGAGTAGCAGGGGTTCAGCTCAGGTGATGGGAGAAAAATCTGCAACCTTCCTGGAAAAGACACATGTGGTACAAACTTAGTTTAAAAGGTTGGTGTGGTGGGTTGAAATTTGACCCCCCAACATTAACTTTGCCAGCCCAGCCCAGCTGGAATCTAATGAAAGCTGTATTTACAAGCAAAACTACCATCTACAATGGAATGCAATGAATATGTACAAAATATCCAGGATTTACAATATTTACAGGTATATACAATTAACAAGCAGCACAAGAATCCCCCCAGTCTTTGACTGGGGGAAGCTATTAGCTTCTCCTTTTCTGCTCCTCCCTACCCTCCTGTACAAAAGAAGGGAGAAAGGAGCAGAGGGTTGTTAATACCAAAACAATGCAGCCAAGGTCAAGCAGAAGCAAGTTAGTATCTCTCCAGAGTGAAGAAGCGAGAAGAGTTGTTTTGGTACAAGCAATCTTATGGTAGATATCTCTCCAACAGGCTTGTTTAGAATTATCTTTATTTTCCCTTTTTACACCCAATAGTGATTTATTTACATTTTACTACTTTTCTGCTCAAGATCTGTGAAAAATTTTAGAAGGCATAGCCTAGAACTACCACAGATGGTGTGGCTGTGCCTGAAGTGGTTTGCACCTCTCCATTAGGTGATGTACGCTCTGCGAGAGCTGACCGGCTCTCTGTCGGCTCTCATCGAGATGGTGGTGTACTGCTGCTTCTGCAATGAGCACTTCTCCTTCACTGTGCTGCACTTCATCAAGGTAGGGGCAGCAGCTTTGGGCACAAGTGTTTCTTCCAGGCTTTGGTCACAAGGTGTCTGGTATTTAACCCTAACGGCACTGGGGTCTGTAGAGCAACCTCTGTGCAATGAGCAATCTCTGTTCACTTCACTGGGCTCTGCAGAGCAATCTCTGTGCAGTGAGCAATCTGTTCACTGGGCTCTGCAGAGCAATCTCTGTGCAGTGAGCAATCTCTGTTCTCTGGGCTCTGCAGAGCAATCTCTGTGCAGTGAGCAATCTCTGTTCTCTGGGCTCTGTAGAGCAATCTGTTCACTTCACTGGAGACTGCAGTGAGCAGTGCCTTGGACTGGGGGGCCTGTTGGTGGGTTTGGACTGGTTTGGGTTTGGTTATTTTAAGGCTTTTGCTGTTTGAAAAACCAAGTTTTCAGAACTCTGTCAAGCTATCTTGTAACCTTTGCATCACCCGTGTGTTTTGCTAAGTAACTTTGTTTCTTACATGCAGACTCAGCTGGAAACTGCTCCACCTCATGAACTGAAAAACATATTCCAGTTACTTCATGAGATACTGGTAGGTGAAGGGCAAAGACTTGCACGGGATAGATGTGTAATGGGGTGTTGATATTGATGTGTAATGATAAGTCAGGGTTGCACTGGCAGTTTCCACACCCACCTAGTGCTGGGTTGAAGGTTGGACTGGATGATCTTGGAGGTCTCTTCCAACCCAGATAGATTCTGTGCTGCTGCATAATCTTTTCAGTTTGGGGTTTTATTACTTTTTAAATTGCTGTTTTGATAATCCATGATGATCCATAATCCACTTCCCAGGCCTGACTTGCTCTTCATGTTGAGGTGGTTAAAGCCATTGCCAGGCATAGATACAGGCTTCACATTGGTGATGGGGGTGTGCAGCAGATGCAGAGCACACTGAGTGCAGAGATGAGGTCGAGCACCATAAGGAGATGAAGAAGGGACATAAAGGGCAATGGTTGTAAACCACAACACAGGAAGTTCCACCTCAACATGGGGCCTTTACTGTAGGGGTCACAGAGCACTGGAACAGGCTCCCCAGAGAGGCTGTGGAGTCTCCTTCTCTGCAGACTCTCAAGCCCTATCTGGATGCATTCCTGTGCAACCTGTGCTGGATTCTGTGTTCCTGCTCTGGCAGGGGGTTGGACTCGAGGATCTGCAGAGGTCCCTTTCAACCCCTTACATCCTGTGATCTCACACTGCTTTCTTACATTGAGCTTTTTTCTTTCCTAACAGGTTATTGAAGATCCATTACAAGTAGAACGCATCAAATTTGCCTTTGAAACTGAAAATGGATTAATAGGCAAGTAAGCCAATGGGGGAATGCTCCTGTCTGCTGCTGACCCTTGTGTTGATGGTGTTAATCCTTCTCAACTACTTCTCAGGGAAAATAACTCAATATGTTGGATTTAGCCTCCACTACCCCAAAAAACACTCTTAAGAAAATCCAAAATAAACATTAGAATATTATTGTGGCAGCAAACTGGAAAAGAGTTTAAGTGGGAAAACTGAATTATCTCCAACAACAGCAGTCAGGGAAACCAGAGAAGAGTGGCATTTACTTTGCAATAGCTGAAGGGATCCTACAGGAAAGCTGCAGAGAGACTTTTCCTAAGGGTGTCTAGCAATAGGACAAGGGAGAATGGATTGAAGTTGAGGGAGAGCAGGGTTAGAGTGGATGTTAGGAAGAAGTTCTTCAGGAGGAGGCTGGTGAGCCTCTGGTGATCTTAATGAGCCCAGGGAGGTCGTGGATGCCTCCTGCCTGGGGAGTTCAAGGCCAGGTTGGATGATGCCTTGAGCAGCTAAGTGTGTAGTTGAGAGGCATCCCTGCCCATGATGGGGAGGTTGGAGTAGATGATCAATGAGGTCCCTTTCAAGCTGAGTCATTCTGTGATACATAGTTAAAAAGTGATATTAAGGAACCTTAACCAAGAGATTGGCAGGAGAGCTGACTTTTGAAAGTAAGAAGCAGATGAGGGTGTATGCATAATGTAGGAAAGGGAAGAGATGCCTTGAATTAATAGGATAGCTCTTACCGATCTGTAACCTTAAAAATTAAGCCATTTCCTACATCTCTCCAGAAATTGCCAATCTTTTTTGTTTTGTCAGCACCCTAATTAGCATTAAAAGAGACTGGTTCAGCATGGAAGGCTGCTAACACTGCTGACTCCAGGAGAGCTTCAGATTCTGACAGATGGCTCCCATTTTTTGCTGCTCATACAAAGCGTGCTCCCTCCATTTGACACAGGAACTCTGCTAAAGCACTCAAAAGGAACAGAGAAGTCCCAGAAGGGGACCTCTCCTGAATCAAGGGTAGCCACATGGTATTTGAGGAGCACCTCTGATGAGTTAGTGCAGCTGGAAAGGCCTCTTTCACGGCTGTTTGGGTGTAGCTTTCACTGGAAGATTCTGTTTTGGCATGAAGGAATATTTAGCTGTGTTCTTCATTTCTCTCTTACATTTCAGTGCTCTTGTGTTCAGTAGTTTCCATGTGTGTCTGACAGAAAAGCAGCTAATATTCAGCAGTGTAAGAGAACAGCTAAGTGGTTGCTTGATTTCTGGGTAAATTGGTCCCATGTGGACCAACTCTGTTCTGTAACTTGAGCAGTACATGACCTATTTTCCTCCCCAGAACAGAGGTGCAATTATTCAATTGGATTTTTTTATTGAAGGCTTCGAGAGCTGCTGTGAGTTTGGGGAGTGAAACATTGTGCTCTTTACTTTGGAGTTTCCTTGCAGCAGCACTGAACAGCATCTTAGTCTCACTTCACATGGACCATGACCTATCTGTCACACTTTATAGCTTTGCTCCAAGAATGGAAATAGGCAAAACAAGATTTGTGCATAATTTGCAGTACACCACTGCTGTAATTTGAATCATCTGCTGTGCTTGGGCAGTAGGAAAAACTGGCAGTTTTCACTTCTCTAGCAACTATCTGCCAGCTTTAGGGGGTTCACTGCATTTCTTTGCTGCCTGTTATCAACAGAGCAACTTCTGAGTAGCAAATCTGATTGCAGCAGCTCCATGGAGATTTCTCTCATGCTCCTCAGTCAAAGAATTTTGTGAAAAGATGTGGGAATTCATGGTACAGAGAACTTACCAGCAGGAATAGCCTGGGGGGTTGCCCAAGCTTCCTGCAGAAGAGTTTCATGGCTGTTGAGTTCTGCTGTGCTTATTCATGTGAAGAAGCTTTAAAGGTTCTTCCACCTTTGCAGATTTTGATCCAGGTGGCAGCTGGTGATGTGGTCCATTTAGAGGGTTTCAAACAAGTTGGGGTTTTTTGTCCTTCAGATAGATGTAACCATTGGATTATAGGGGAGAATAACTGAATTAGGAGGGGACTGATGAAAATTCAGGTGCTGCATCTGGAAGAATTGCTCAATTTCACTGCAATCCCCTTTTGGAGTGGTGCAAGTAGTCAGAAACACACAGCAGTGTGTTTAACACAAATCCTTCTGCTACCACCTGTAGAAACAGATTCTACCACCTAAGTGAAAAGTTTAGCTTCATCTTTGCTGGTTCAGACTGGCTGGTACACAGAAATCTGAGCAGTGCTTTTGAATCTGTTCCTCCCAACAGCCTTGATGCACCACAGCAACCACGTGGACAGCAGCCGCTGCTACCAGTGTGTCAAGTTCCTCGTTACTCTGGCTCAGAAGTGAGTAACAGGGTTTGGAGTTTAACCTTGCCCCTACCTCGCCCACTACTCTTTCTACTTTTGATCAATTTTATCTTTTCTAAGTGATGCTCAAAGCTCTTGATGTGTCAGTTTGAAGTGGAATCTTTACTGATTAGAACCTGAGGTGGGTTTTTCACCTAACAGCTGTTAATTGCTGTTTATAAAGGCAAAGGTCAATTACATGCTGTAGAGCAGAGACCCAGCATTGAGATAAACACAAAGCAACTCTTCTATGAAGACAGATTGAGAGAGTTGGGGCTGTTCAGTCTGGAGAAGAGAAGGCTCCCAGGAGACCTTATTGTGGCTTTCCAGTATCTGAAGGGGGCCTACAAGAAAGCTGGGGAGGGACTTTTTAGGGTGTCAGGGAGTGATAGGACTGGGGGAATGGAACAAAACTAGAAATGGGTAGATTCAGATTGGATGTTAGGAAGAAGTTCTTCCCCATGAGGGTGGTGAGACACTGGCACAGGTTGCCCAGGGAGGTGGTGGAAGCCTCATCCCTGGAGGTTTTTGCAGCCAGGCTGGCTGTGGCTGTGAGCAACCTGCTGTAGTGTGAGGTGTTCCTGCCCATGGCAGGGGCGTTGGAACTAGATGATCCTTGAGGTCCCTTCCAGCCCTAACAAGACTGTGATTCTAAACTATCCCAGCTTTTTGAAATAATGCAACTCCAAAATTCTCTTTGCTTAGAATAGATCCCAATAGTTCTGCAATTTGTGAATCTGTGTAGTAGACCTCTTGGTGTTAAATTTACTAGACATTACTGGTCCTGCTACATCAGCTCCAGCAGGACTGTACAGTTTACAGTCTGAAGTGGTAACACTGCTACAGAGCACTGCAGTGCAAAGAGGGGGAAGTCTCTGAATCTCTTTTTGATTTTTTTTTTTTCCAGAATGCCTTCTTTATGTCTAACAAATCTGATTTCCCTTTCCAAGGTGTTCTACTGCAAAAGATTATTTCAAAGAGAATTCCCACCACTGGAGTTGGGCTGTGCAGTGGCTGCAGAAAAAGGTAATTTGGCTGTAGTTTTATGGAGAAACAGTCACTTTGTTTGCAATGAGAATTATGGAATCTATTTGTGTGTGTGTCTCTCTCTGGCTGTCTGAGATGACTGTAAAGACTGAACACAAGCTACTTCATTTCCTACAAGGGCAGCTTGGGTGCAGCTAAATCTGATGCATGCAAGAGCTTCAGTTGGCCTTCACGTATTTCAGGCATGGGTGCCTGTACAGCGAATAAAACAAGTGAGAATGGTCAAGGGGTTTATTCCTTGCCATGTTGGAAGCTTTCAGCATCACTGTGCTTGTGGTGGAAGGCTTCACTTTCTTTAAAAAGCCATTTTCCTTTGCCTGTGTGGTGATGCAAGGGTGGGTTCCTTGCAGAGGCATCACAGCCTTGCACAAAACATAGCCATGGACAGATACAGCTTCTTCACAGAATCATAGAATGGTGTGGTTTAGAAGGGACCTCCAAAGGTCATCTAGTCCAACCCCCTCTGCAGTTAGCAGGGACATCCTCCACTAGATCAGGTTGCTTGTCAAGCCTGACCTTGAATATCTCCAGGGATGGGGCCTCAACTACCTCCCTGGGCAACCTGTTCCAGTGTTCCACCACCCTCATGGTGCAGAACTTGTTCCTAACATCCAGTCTAAATCTTCTAATTTCAAACAATTGCCCCTAGTCCTATCCCTGCAGACCTTTGCAAACAGTCTCTCTGCAGCCTTCTTGTAACCCCCTTTGGGTACTGGCAGGCTGCTATTTGGCCTCCCCAGAGCCTCCTCTTCTCCAGGCTGAACAACCCCACCTCCCTCAGCCTGTTCTCATAGGAGAGCTGCTCCAGCCCCTGATCACTTCCCTCTCACACTTGTACTTTCTGATCTTTCTTCTAAACTTAACCTGGGTTGGCCAGTACATCTTCAATAGATACCCAAGGACACTCCAGAAACATAAAGCTCAGCAGAACTGGCTCAGGTTTGCCTGTGGTCAAGCAGAGCCACGCTCCATCTCCCAGCACAGCATGTAGAATATGGCAGTATCCCAGCTCCATGCTGCTTTTCTGTCCTGCCAGCTGCTGCAGGCAGATGTCAGATGCATAAAGTAGTAGGGTAGTGAACACTGGAAGCAGAATTAGCAGGATGCTTGCAGTGCAGCTGCCACTACTTGTTGCCACTCTTCCCCTGAAGCACAACGAGCTGACAGATCTGCGGAGTCCTGCTGCTCCCATTTTCACTTTGTACTGGCTCCTGTAAGTCCTGAATCCACCACTTCAGCTGGCATCCAGTAACCTGCACACACATACAGTTACCAGACAAAGGGCGCTGCTGGCTGGTTTTCAGCTGAGGGACAAAAGCCTCTCTGACTGTTCTTGCTGCATTAGAAGTGCAGACTTGTCTGTGCCCCAGATCTCCAGCTCATTGCCAAAGGATCTGGGAAGCTCATTCAAGACTTAGTTCACCATCACAAGTGGATGAGGTTTTACACCTGTATGGCAATTTCATGGCTTTCTTGGCTTGTCCTGCAGATGTCTGAACATTATTGGGCTCCTCAGAGCAACATCTCCAATGAAACATCAACTGCAAAGACCTTCCAGCGCACGATTTCGGCACAGGTACCTGTCGGGCTTGGGAGATGGTGTTCAGCTCTTGCATTTAATTTTGCTTCTCAGTTGGCATCTTTGGGTTTGGCAGCTTTAGCATATTCCAATGCGCTCAAGACAGTTCTGCCTTTACACACCCCGTGGTTGTTCCTGAACAAAACTAACACCAGAATGATATTACACAGGAGCACAGAGTGTTAGAGGTCAGAAGGGACCTCGAAAGATCCTCAAGTCCAACCTCCCTGCCACAGCAGGATCACCCAGGGCAGGTCACCCCGGGAAGGAGACTCCACAACCTCTCTGGGCAGCCTGCTGCAAGACCCTCACTCTGAAAAAGTTTTCCCTTCTGTTCCTGTGGAACCTCCTCTGCTCCAGCTTGCCCCCACTGCCCCTTGTCCTGACACTGGACATCACTGAGCAGAGCCTGGCTCCATCCTCCCGACACTGCCCTTCATATCTTTACAAACATGAGGTCACCCCTCAGGCTCCTCTGCTCCAAGCTAAAGACCCCTACCTCCCTCAGTCCTCAGCAGGGAGATGTTCCCTTCAGCATCTTTTTGGCACTGTAGTGGACTCTATCAAGCTGTTCCCTTGTCCCTCTTGAACTGAGGGGTCCAGAACTGCCACACCATGGCAGAGGAGAGGGACAGGAGAACTTCTCATGACCTACAAACCACAGCCTTTCTTATGCACCCCAGGATGCTCTTTGCCTTCTTGGACACAAGGGCACATTGCTGGCTCATGGTTGTCCTGTTGTCCACCAGGACTCCCAGGTCCTTTTCCCCAGAGCTGCTCTCCAGCAGCTCCGTCCCCAGCCAGCACTGTTCCGTGGGGCTGTTCCTTCCCAGTTAGTTAGTCAGTAGCTCATAATTACTGTGGTGATTTAGCTCTCTCACCACAGCAGCTCTGTTGTTTCAAAATCCATTAAAAAAACATATAATAAAAATGTTCTGAAATGAAGGTGGCACCTTGGCCCCTGACATTCTCTTGGGCTCTTTCCACCTCAGGACACGCTGGCTTATGCCACAGCCTTGCTGAATGAGAAAGATCAGTCCGGAAGCAGTAATGGGTCAGAAAGTAGTCCAGCCAATGAGAATGGAGAGAGGCATCTGCAGCAGGTAACAGTCAAATAAGGCCATATTTGTCTTCTGTCCATTGTTGTGTTGGACAGCTTTGTCTTTGGGCTTGGGTCAGAACCATCACCTGAACATGGGAACAATAATCACAGGATGTTAGGGGTTGAAAGGGACCTCAGGAGATCGTCCAGTCCAACCCCCCTGCCAGAGCAGGACCAGAGAATCCAGCACAGGTCACACAGGAACACATCCAGATGGGGCTTGAAAGTCTCCAGAGAAGGAGACTCCACAACCTCTCTGGGCAGCCTGTTCCAGTGCTCTGGGACCCTCACACTGAAGAAGTTCCTCCTCATGTTGAGGGGCAACCTCCTGTGCTGTAGTTTATATCCATTACCCCTTGTCCTATGACAGGATGCAACTGAGCAGAGCCTGTCCCCTCCCTCTTGACATCCACCTCTCAGATATTCATAGGCATTAATTAAATCCCCTTTCAGTCTTCTCCTCTCCAGACTAAACAGCCCCAGGTCTCTCAGCCTCTCCTCACAGGGCAGTGCTCCAGTCCCTTCATCATCCTCATAGCCCTCCTCCGTTGTGCACCTGCCAAAAGTAACTTGCTGTGTCTTTCTCTTCCCCCTATCCCTTGTGTGTATCGAAAGGGCTCCGAGTCTCCTATGATGATCGGTGAGCCTAAAAGTGACCTTGATGATGTTGACCCTTAGAAGATAACCCATGAGCAGCTCAACTCAAACCATTTCATGCCTGGTACCTACCGAAACTGGAGTCCCGTTGCTTATGCCGTTAAGAGTCTGGAAGAGAAGTGGCTGGGAGGTGATGCAGGAAGAGGTGGTTTCCCTGACAGCTAAGAGCATTTTGTTCTTTTTTTCTTTCTTCTTTTTTTTTTTTTTTTTTTTTTTTTTTTTTTTTAAAGCCACCAAGGCTTGCAGCTCCACAAATGCTCTAGAAAACTGCACCTTCACCTTTGCAGTACTGACAAGTCCACACACGTTAAAACAAGAAGATTTGGGGTTGTTGTTTTCGGTGGCTGTTTGGTTGTTTTCCGCCCCCCCCCCCAAATCAAGTACACAAACGCTAGTGGTTGAATTTTTATGTGAACATTAAATGAGTGAATGTAAAACTGTTGCTTTTCTGTGATGCTGCAAAAAAAAAAAAAAAAAAAAAAAAAAAAGACAAAAAAAAAGAAACAAACAAAAACCCCCCACACCAAAAAAAAAAAAAATCTTTTGGTTTTTATACAGGAAAATAACAAACAAAACAAGAAAAAAAATGATTAAAAAAAAAAAAAAAGAAAGCAAGAAGAAGAAGAAAACCAACAAACCAGACTTGTCCTGATGTATGGAGGGCAACTTTTTAATCTTTCTGATTTATTATTGAATAGGAATATTCAGCATTTCTGTAAAGATGTGTGATGACTTAACATTTCATTGTAAAATATGAGTTCAAGAATGGGTTTGCCAAAGGACTTCTCGATTTTAATATGTCTCCCTGCTAATTTGTGAAGCTCTCCGAGAAGGGTCAGGAAGGTGGTCCTGGAAGGAAAGGGGTTCCTTACAGGACAGGTTGCTCAAGGAGCTTTGGGGTGGGTCTTCGATTTTAGGACCCTTCTATAGACCACAGAGAATTGGAAAGGGTGAGAAAAGCAAAGCTTTGGTCTGTGGGTATGGAAGGGGAGCGCTGCTCTCTCGATCTGGGAGAGAGAGGGCTTGCCTATCGAGGTCTGGAAGAGAGAGGGAGCTTGGCTCGAGCTTGGCTATAGAGGTCTGGAAGAGAGAGGGAGCTTGGCTATCGAGGTCTGGAAGAGAGAGGGGAGCTTGGCTCCAGGTCTGGGCGAGAGAGGGGAGCTTGGCTCTCGAGGTCTGGAAGAGAGAGGGGAGCTTGGCTCGAGGTCTGGAAGAGAGAGGGGAGCTTGGCTATCGAGGTCTGGAAGAGAGAGGGAGCTTGGCTCGAGGACTGGGCGAGAGAGGGGAGCTTGGCTCTCGAGGTCTGGAAGAGAGAGGGGAGCTTGGCTCGAGGTCTGGGCAAGAGAGGGGAGCTTGGCTCTCAAGGTCTGGAAGAGAGAGGGGAGCTTGGCTCCAGGTCTGGAAGAGAGAGGGGAGCTTGGCTCCAGGTCTGGGCGAGAGAGAGGGGAGCTTGGCTCTCGAGGTCTGGAAGAGAGAGGGGAGCTTGGCTCGAGGTCTGGGCGAGAGAGAGGGGAGCTTGGCTCGAGGTCTGGGCGAGAGAGAGAGGGAGCTTGGCTCTCGAGGTCTGGAAGAGAGAGGGGAGCTTGGCTCGAGGTCTGGGCAAGAGAGAGGGGAGCTTGGCTCGAGGTCTGGGCGAGAGAGAGGGGAGCTTGGCTCGAGGTCTGGGGAGAGATAGGGGAGCTTGGCTCGAGGACTGGGCGAGAGAGAGGGGAGCTTGGCTCGAGGTCTGGGCGAGAGAGAGGGGAGCTTGGCTCGAGGTCTGGGCGAGAGAGAGGGAGCTTGGCTCGAGGTCTGGGCGAGAGAGAGGGGAGCTTGGCTCGAGGTCTGGGCGAGCGAGAGAGAGCTTGGCTCGAGGGGGCGAGAGAGGGGAGTTTGGCTCGAGGTCTGGGCGAGAGAGAGGGGAGCTTGGCTCGAGGTCTGGGCGAGAGAGAGGGGAGTTTGGCTCGAGGACTGGGCGAGAGAGAGGGGAGCTTGGCTCGAGGACTGGGCGAGAGAGAGGGGAGCTTGGCTCGAGGTCTGGGCGAGAGAGAGGGGAGCTTGGCTCGAGGTCTGGGCGAGAGAGAGGGGGAGCTTGGCTCGAGGTCTGGGCGAGAGAGGGGAGCTGGGCTGGGCGAGAGAGAGGGGAGCTTGGCTCGAGGTCTGGGCGAGAGAGAGGGGAGCTTGGCTCGAGGTCTGGGCGAGAGAGAGGGGAGCTTGGCTCGAGGTCTGGGCGAGAGAGAGGGGGCGAGCTTGGCTCGAGGTCTGGGCGAGAGAGAGGGGAGCTTGGCTCGAGGACTGGGCGAGAGAGAGGGAGAGAGGGGAGGCTCGAGGTCTGGGCGAGAGAGAGGGGAGCTTGGCTCGAGGTCTGGGCGAGAGAGAGCTTGGCTCGAGGTCTGGGCGAGAGAGGGGGAGTTTGGAGGGACTGGGCGAGAGAGAGGGAGCTTGGCTCGAGGACTGGGCGAGGAGGGCGAGAGAGGGGGAGCTTGGCTCGAGGACTGGGCGAGAGAGAGGGGAGCTTGGCTCGAGGTCTGGGCGAGAGAGAGGGGAGCTTGGCTCGAGGTCTGGGCGAGAGAGGGGAGCTTGGCTCGAGGTCTGGGCGAAGAGAGAGGGGGAGCTTGGCTCGAGGTCTGGGCGAGAGAGGGGGAGCTTGGCTCGAGGTCTGGGCGAGAGAGAGGGGAGCTTGGCTCGAGGTCTGGGCGAGAGAGAGGGGAGCTTGGCTCGAGGTCTGGGCGAGAGAGAGGGGAGCTTGGCTCGAGGTCTGGGCGAGAGAGAGGGGAGCTTGGCTCGAGGTCTGGGCGAGAGAGAGGGGAGCTCGAGGTCTGGGCGAGAGAGAGGGAGCTTGGCTCGAGGTCTGGGCGAGAGAGAGGGGAGCTTGGCTCGAGGACTGGGCGAGAGAGAGGGGAGCTCGAGGACTGGGCGAGAGAGAGGGGAGCTTGGCTCGAGGTCTGGGCGAGAGAGAGGGGAGCTTGGCTCGAGGTCTGGGCGAGAGAGAGGGGAGCTTGGCTCGAGGTCTGGGCGAGAGAGGGGAGCTTGGCTCGAGGTCTGGGCGAGAGAGGGAGCTTGGCTCGAGGTCTGGGCGAGAGAGAGGGGAGCTTGGCTCGAGGACTGGGCGAGAGAGAGGGGAGCTTGGCTCGAGGACTGGGCGAGAGAGAGGGGAGCTTGGCTCGAGGTCTGGGCGAGAGAGAGGGGAGCTTGGCTCGAGGACTGGGCGAGAGAGGGGAGCTTTGCTCGAGGACTGGGCGAGAGGGCGAGAGGGAGCTTGGCTCGAGGTCTGGGCGAGAGAGAGGGGAGTTTGGCTCGAGGACTGGGCGAGAGAGAGGGAGCTTGGCTCGGGCGAGGTCTGGGTCTGCGAGAGAGAGGGAGCTTGGCTCGAGGTCTGGGCGAGAGAGGGGAGCTTGGCTCGAGGTCTGGGCGAGAGAGAGGGGAGCTTGGCTCGAGGTCTGGGCGAGAGAGAGGGGAGCTTGGCTCGAGGTCTGGGCGAGAGAGAGGGAGCTTGGCTCGAGGTCTGGGCGAGAGAGAGGGGAGCTTGGCTCGAGGACTGGGCGAGAGAGAGGGGAGCTTGGCTCGAGGACTGGGCGAGAGAGAGGGGAGCTTGGCTCGAGGACTGGGCGAGAGAGAGGGAGCTTGGCTCGAGGTCTGGGCGAGAGAGGGGAGCTTGGCTCGAGGTCTGGGCGAGAGAGAGGGAGCTTGGCTCGAGGACTGGGCGAGAGAGAGGGGGAGCTTGGCTCGAGGTCTGGGCGAGAGAGAGGGAGCTTGGAGGACTGGGCGAGGACTGGGCTCGAGGACTGGGAGGAGAGGGGAGCTTGGCTCGAGGACTGGGCGAGAGAGAGGGGAGCTTGGCTCGAGGACTGGGCGAGAGAGAGGGGAGCTTGGCTCGAGGACTGGGCGAGAGAGAGGGGAGCTTGGCTCGAGGTCTGGGCGAGAGAGAGGGGAGCTTGGCTCGAGGTCTGGGCGAGAGAGAGGGGAGCTTGGCTCGAGGTCTGGGCGAGAGAGGGGAGCTTGGCTCGAGGTCTGGGAGAGAGAGGGGAGCTTGGCTCGAGGTCTGGGCGAGAGAGAGGGGAGTTTGGCTCGAGGACTGGGCGAGAGAGAGGGAGCTTGGCTCGAGGACTGGGAGGGAGAGGGGAGCTTGGCTCGAGGTCTGGGAGTGCTCCTTGTTAAGAGATGTGGATTTTTTTAAAAGTTAATGAGTAGTTTAAAAGGAAAAAAAGCACTTTAGGATGGAATTCTGTTGCAGCTTAACTCGTTAATTTTTTTAAGCTTTGGAGACATATTGAATGGAGTGGAGTCTCAATCATGTGATCTGCAATCACTTGCTTACACTTTGAAATTCCTGAGAAAGTTGGTATTGGTTGGATATGATGAAACAATTCCTGGATTGAGTTGGGGAGGCTGTTGTGCAGTTTTAACAGAGGGGAAGAGCAATTTGGCTTGGTTTGTATTTTCACTTGGCCAGGCAACCTTTCGAGTACCACACCTCATTTGGGTTCGCTCGCAAACAACTGGAAACCAGTTAGGATGATTTGAGCACAGCTTGCTGACTTTTTTTTTCCCTTCTTCTTTTCCCCACCTCTTTTTGAGTTGCTCACAAGCAACTGGAAACCAGTTAGCTTGATGTGAGCACAGCTCTTTGGTTCGGTTTCCACGTCAGTGCTATCTGGCTCTAGATCCTCCAAGCTTCTTTAGTGCCAACCAACTCTCCACCCCTTGTACGTTTTGGGTTTGTCACGTTTCTCTGCACTGCTTTTTGCCTTTATTTATGGATTCTGCCTTACTTTAAAATTTATATATATATATATATATAAACAGAAATGGAGGACACCTGTAGGAGTGTCTGGGGAACCTCCAAAAGAGATCAGTTTGCCAAGCTCAAGGCACAAACAGCCAAAAAGTGCCTTTTTTTGGTTTTTTTCCCCCCCTTTTCTTTTTTGACACCCTGTTGCTGAAACAAGCAGCAGCAGGCAGCTTTCCACTGTTGTGCACTGACACTGAAATTAATCAGTCACTTCACTGTTGGAAGCCAGCATCAGGTCTGAGCTCAGCTGTACAGCTTTGTGAGTTAAGAGAGCCAGAACTGAGTGTGGGATAGGAGTTCAGGGTGGCACCGTAGCGAATCTCTCACTTTTCCCAAGCAATGCCTTGGGAGGCACATGGCAGAGTCAGCATCTTAGAAAGGTTTCTGATGTGTGCTGGGAGGTTTGAAATGTGATGTTTTAAATTCACTTGGAATAAATCATTTCTTATGGATTTCCCCCTTTCTTCCTTCCCCTATCCCTAATGCTTTGTTGAGGGGGCGGGGGTGGGTAGAGGGGACCTAAATCATCCCGAGAAGTCAGTAGGCAGCGGTGATGGCGATGGAAGAAGCCGGGTAACGTTCCTCCAGGTTGGCACCACTTCTCACTTCAGGTTCCTGCTATTTCCTATGGAAACAAGGTCGTTCCTCCATTACCACAGGCCCAGAGGAGAAGCATGGGTGAGAGAGAATGGCCTCAGGATGGCTCATCACCACTGGATACTTGAAACCAATACAAACTTTTTCATGGTTCTGCTCACGCTTGTACAGAGTCAGTGGTTTTCCTTCATTTTGCATTCAGATGGATTCTTGGTCCATTTTTTTTTGTTGGTTTGGTTTGGTTTGGTTTTGTTTCCAGCTGCTGTCATTTGAACCTGCTGAAGATTATCTCTTTTTTTTTTTTTTTTTTTTTTTTTTTTCTTATTTTGGGAAAAATAAGAGTTCAACAACGACACCAACAACAAAAAGAATAGATTTTGTGTAAATTGTGATGCATTTCTATGTTGTAATTTTTACTGCCAATCTTTTTTGGATGATAAAAGGAAAAATTAAAATAAGAAAAAAAAATAAATAATGGTTTTTATACAGCTTACAAAATGTTCTGTGAGGAGAAGCAGCCACAGCCTGCCTGTGAGCAGCCTTTGGGAAGGTGTTTTCTGATTAATAACGTAGACATTTTGGCACTGGAAAAAAGTAGGGCAGTCTTGGGATTCCTGGTCAATGGAATAAAGTTATTCCTTTCACAGAAAAATCAGTGTCGTCATTAGACTGCTATGCTCTTGTCTCTTTGAAGGGAGGCCAGCCAAAGGGACCTTGACAGGTTGGAGAGGTGGGCACAAGCCAACCTCATGAGGTTCAGCAAGACCACTGGGTCGAGGCAATCCCAGGCACAAATACAGGCTGGGCAGTGACTGGCTGGAGAGCAGCCCTGAAAGAGAGAGACTTGGGGGTGCTGGTGGATGAGAAGCTCAACATGAGCCACCAGTGTGCACTTGCAGCCCAGAAAGCCGATCACATCCAGGGCTGCATCAGGAGAAGTGTGACCAGCAGGTCAAGGGAGGTGCTTCTCCCCCTCTACTCAGCTCTGGTGAGACCCCACCTGGAGTACTGCGTCCAGTTCTGGAGCCCCTAGTACAAGAGGGATATGGACGTGCTGGAGCGTGTCCAGAGAAGAATGATCAGAGGGCTGGAGCACCTCTTCTGTGAGGACAGACTGAAAGACTTGGGGCTGTTCAGTCTGGCTCCGAGGTGACCTAATTGTGGCCTTCCAGGATCTGAAGGGGGCCTACAAGAAGGCTGGGGAGGGACTTCTCAGGATCTCAGGTAGTGATAGGACTAGGGGTAATGGAATGAAGCTGGAGGTGGGGAGATTCAGGCTGGACGTGAGGAGGAAGTTCTTCACCATGAGAGTGGTGAAGCCCTGGAATGGGTTGTCCATGGAGGTGGTTGAGGTCCCATCCCTGGAGGTGTTTAAGCCCAGGCTGGATGAGGCTCTGGCCAGCCTGCTCTAGTGTGAGGTGTCCCTGCCCATGGCAGGGGCGTTGGAACTAGATGATCCTTGTGGTCCCTTTCAACCCTGACTGATACTATGATCTTCCTTGAGCATCTCCCCTATGAAGAGAGACTGAGAGCCCTGGGGCTGTTTAGTCTGGAGAAGAGAAGACTGAGAGGGGATCTGATCAATGTCTGTCAACATCTGAAGGGTGGGTGTCAGCTAAGCTCTTCTCAGTGGTGCACAGTAATAAGTCAAGGAACAGCAGGTACAAGCTTGAACATAGAAGGTTTCACCTCAACATGAGGAGAAACTTCTTTCCAGGGAGGGTGATGGAGCACTGGAGCAAGCTGCCCAGAGAGGTTGTGGAGTCTTCTCTGGAGACTTTCCAAACCCACCTGGATGCATTCCTGTGCAGACTACCCTGGGTGATCCTGCTTAGGCAGGGGGTTGGACTGGATGATTTCTGGAGGTCCCTTCCAACCTCTAATACACTGTGGTACGGTGATCCTCTTATCTTGAAACTTCCCAGGCCACTCCTGTACACGATAAGCTCTGAGAGGTCACCACAGGTTGACTCCTAGCCAGAGTAAGTCAAAGCAGCTGAGCATCCCCCAGGGCTGAGCTGCTCTCTATCCTCGTGCCATGGCGTCTTCTGGCAGATTTGTATCTGTGTGCAGTATCTTCTCCTGACCTTCTTAGCAGGCAGGGCTTGCAGTCATGGATTAGACCAGCTTTAGTGCATCAGATAGTGAGCTTTGCAGCGCTCCAGTCTGGATTAATGCAGCCCTTGGTGCTGCTGCTGTGAGGTGTGGGAAGCTGGAACTGCTGCTGCCTTCAGCCAAGGGTGCAGCCTGCCTCTGCCTTCCTGACAGGTGCCTTTAACATTTCAAGCATGCCCCAAGCTCTGCTCTCCACTGTATCACAGTATCACCAAGGTTGGAAGAGACCTCAAAGATCACCAAGTCCAACCTGTCACCACAGACCTCATGACTAAACCATGGCACCAAGTGCCACGTCCAGTCCCCTCTTGAGCACCTCCAGGGACGGTGACTTCACCACCTTCCTGGGCAGCCCATTCCAATGATGAATGACTCTTTCAGTGAAGAACTCTCCTCACCTTGACCCTAAACTTCCCCTGGTGCAGCTTGAGACTGTGTCCTCTTGTTCTGGTGCTGGTTGCCTGGGAGAAGAGACCAACTCCCTCCTGGCTACAATCCCCCTTCAGGTAGTTGTAGAGAGCAATGAGGTCTCCCCTGAGCTTCCTCTTCTCCAGGCTAAACAACCCCAGCTCCCTCAGCCTCTCCTTGTAGGGCTTGTAGTGCCAGCCCTGAGACCATATACTGGGTGTTGCAGTGTGGTGGCTGGAGATTGTCCACAGCATACCTGTGATCAGCGCTGCCTCCTCCTCAGTGAGAGAGGCTTCTCCACCTCCCCACATACAAGATACTGAGTAGGAGCTAATCTTATAACACTGTTTGCTTCTACCAGGCTTGAACTAAGCTGTGGAAGCTGTGTCTGGCTTACTGAGTGTGAAACATGCCCACACCTGCAGGGAGCAGACAACAGGGAGCTTCCCCTCTCTCAGGGGAGTCAGCAGAGGTGACGTTTTGAAAGGTTACAGCCTCCTGAGGCTGCTGGAAAATCCCCAGCTGTGCCAAAGCTGTGCAGGAGCTCTTAGGCTCCCTTTGGCTTCCCCTCTTAGTATGAAGTTCATATTATAACTGATAAAATGATGGGCTGTAATAATTACCCACCTTATGTAATTACAGGGCTAGATGAGGCATAGGCCTTTGCCATCTTTAGGTAAGAAGAAACACTTCAGAGGGCTGTGTCCTCCTGGGTCTCTGTCTTGCCAAGCTGAAGTAGCAGATGTGTAAGGGACATTTTGATGGGGAAAAGTATCCCCAACCCAGAACATCCACCAGCTTAACCTGGTGCTTGTGCTATCAAGTTTATTTTTTCTCATCTGGCCTCATAGTATCATAATATCAGTCATGACACCACACAAATTATTTTTTGTAGTACCAGGAGGCTGCTGGTCATGAAAATAAGGGGAGTGCCAGCTTTGGGGGCTTCTGCTACTCTTCGGCCTCTCTCTGCTGCTGTGCAACTCTCTTTGGACATCTGTACTTTACCTTCTTTCTGGGGCTTCCCTGCTTACCAAGTGAAACCTACTGTTAGTAGACACAGCTGCAAGAAGCCCAGGGACACATTCCCCAGGCTGGCCGATGGTTTGTTTCCATTACTGGAAGCTCTTGTTCTACACCACTGTTTTTATAACAAACTTCAGTTCTCCCATGTGCGTGGGACAACAAGACCCAGCCCCTTGCTCCTGAGCCAAGAGCAACAGAGGGGAGGGTGCCCACACTGTGCGCTCTGACCTCCGAGCATGCAGCAGGCACCCAAGGGCACCTCCTGCCAGAAGCAGGAGAGAGACTTCCCATAAGAGTGTCCAGAGACAGGGCAATGAGGAATGGTTTGAAGCTGAGGGAGAGCAGGGTTAGAGTGGAGCTTAGGAAGAAGTTCTTCAGTAGGAGGGTGGTGAGACTCTGAAATAGGCTGCCCAGGGAGGTTGTAGATGCATCCTGCCTGCGGGTGTTCAAGGCCAGGCTGGATGAGGCCCTGAGCATCTGAGTCTAGCTGAGAGGTGTCCCTGCCCATGGTGGGGAGGTTGGAGTAGATGGTCTCTGAGATCCTTTCCAACCTGAGCCATTGTGTGACCACAGCCTGTGCTAGTGGCCTGTGGCCAGCTCACTAACAATGCTGAGCTCCTTTTGGGGAGCAGCATCCCTGCTGGAGGAATTCCAGCTCCCCCTCCTCACTGCTTCCCCATGGGGCTGCAGATGAAGCCAGGCACTGGACCACCTCTCCTGAGCACTGGTCTAGGAATTTTCTTTTAAAAAGGTTTATAAAAGGTTTATTTATAAAACTCCAAATAAATATCTGAGGTACAAATGTACAAACCAAGGTACTGTGAGAGTTTGCTTTCTTTTGTTTTAAAAAGGAATCACAGCCAGGGAAGAGCTGAAAGGAAGGAAGCTGTTAATGCAATGCCTAACACCAGCAGATCATTAACTTTGACTTAAAAAAAACCCCACTAGCAACTAACAAAGCAGAAGCTGACTCCTAGCAATGCAGATTAAAATCTAATTAAAACAAGCAGACTGTTTAAACTACAGCCCTTACACTCAGCTGAAAACTAAAGTCTCTTGGGGATGTCAGCAGGCAATTATAAAACTGCCCCAAAATGGCTAAACTCTGATTTCTCCAGGAGCTAAGCAGCATCTAATGTTCAGCTAACCAGGAAAGAAAGGGAGCAATCCTCACCACGAGGAGGTGGTGAGTTTGTCAAACGCTGGGTGACAACAGGAGCAGCCTCTTGATGACTCCTAGTCAGGGTCCTTAGAGAAAGAGGTGGTGAGGAAAGGATGCTGGGGTGACTTCTGTGATGGAGCAGGGCTCTGGCTGTGCAGGGGCTGCTTGGAGACCTCTGGCAGAGCCCCCAGGGTCTGTATGTGAGAGGGGGACACCCTTGTACCCCACCATCACGGCAGCCCAAGGGCAGAAATTGTCAGCAGCTGCATGTCAAAGCACGGAACGTGCCAGGAACAGCAGCTCAGCCCCGGGAAGGTGCCGAGCCAGGGACAACAGCAGTCTGCCAAAGTCCCTGGGCAAGCCCGGGCAGGGGAGCCACGGCTCCAGCTCAGCCTGTCCCTACTGCTGGCTCCGGCAGCAGATGGCGATGGCTGTGGCCGCGCTGCTGCCCGGGGCGCTGGCTGCCACACAGGTGTCGTCCACGGCGTAGGCTCCCATGGTGCCGGGGCTCTGAGAACGGACACTGCAGCCTGTCAGCGTCCAGCCCTCCTCACAGGACACAGCCACCTAACGGGGAAGAAGAGGTCACTTGCCACGGGTCAGCAAAGGGGCAGAGATCTGCCCAGCCCTGATGTCCCCAGGGCTTAGGGTGATGTCCCCAGTGTCACATGGAGCTGGTGCACACCAGCTGGGGGAAATGTCATTTTCCAGGAGGGCAGCTGGGGACACCAGTGAAGGCTGAGCTGGGACAGCTGCAACGAGATGCCAGAGCCAATGTGGTACCCATCAGGAGGATGAGGATGGAGGGATGAGCCAGGGCAAGGACAGCACTGGGGCAGAGCAGTGTGTTCCATCCCTACCTTCTCCACGGAGCCTGGGGCCATGTGCTCCTCCACCCGGCACTGCAGGCTGGCGGCAGGGCAGCACAAGGCGTGTGTCATCACTTCTGTTACACCAGTGCAGTGGCTGGGCCTGGCCCCTGGGCCCGGGACAGGTCTTCCGCCGTCACCCAGCACTGCACCAAAGGAGTGGAAGCTGCACCCTGCCGAGGACGGAGGAGCTGTCAGTGCCGGGCAGCCACGGCAGCATCCCAGCACAACCCCAGGCGCCAAGGGATGCGTCCTGTGCGACCTGTGTTAGATTCTATGGTCCTGCACTAGATTCCATGGTCCTTTTCTGGCAGGGGGGTTGGACTCCTTGATCTCCAGAGGTCCCTTCCAACCCCTAACACCCTGTGATCCTGATCCCGTCCCCGCTGAGCCCCGAGCCGTCCAGGCACGCAGCACGTCCCCTGCCACCCCAGCGCCCGCAGCCACCCTTTTACCCCCGGGCCCCAGAGTTTGTCAGCCATCAGGTGCTGGCTCAGGACGCCGTTGCCCGCCGTTACCGGTCAGGACGTGTTCCCGCGGGGAGCAGCCGGCGCCCGCCGCCCAGCTGGCGTTGATGCGGCACTCGGCCCTGGGCCACGTACAGCACCTGGCGATGGCATAGACGCCCCGGCCCCGGAATGCGTTGTGGGCCACGCACCGCTTCTTCCCGTCCTTGTCCTGCGGCCGGGGCAGCACAGCGTCACCGGAGGGACTCGGGGGCCTGGGGACACCCCTCTGAGGCAGCGCTTCTGCCTCACGCCCCGCTCACCTCCATGTACTCCCCCAGCCGCCTGCCGCTGCGGGAGAAGCTGGAGCAGCTGAGCATCTCCTCGGTGGCGGCACAGCGAGCCGCGGCCGTGGCGTGCCCGGTGAGCCCCGAGCGTGCCGACCACACCGACCGGCAGTACAGCTGCCGGCCTGCAACGGGCGGACGGTGTCAGCGGGCTGCGGAGCCACCCAGAGACCGCACAGAGGCAGAGAATTGTCCTCTTTGGGAAACCTTTTAAGATCGTCAGCTCCAAGCATTAACCCAGCACTGCCAGATCTCCACTAAACCGTGTTCCTCAGCACCACATCTGTGCAGCTTTTAAACCCCTCCAGGACCTGCACTTCCTGCGCAGCCTGTTGCAGACCTTGACAGGGAAGTTTAGGCTTTCGGGGAAGAAAGCCTAAACTTCCCCTGGTGCAACTTGAGGCTGCTCCCCCTTGTCCTATCACTTGTTACCTGGGAGAAGAGACTGAACACTACCTGGCTCCAACCTCCTTTCAGGGAGTTGTAGAGAGCAAGGTCTCCCCTGAGCCTCCTTTTCTCCAGCATGAACAACCCCAGTTCCCACAGCCTCTCCTCACAGAGCTCTGTTCTCTAGACCCTTCACCACTTGTCCTTTGGGTGTGCTCCAGTGTCCCAATGTCAAATGACCTATGGCATGGACCAGGCTGCCAACAAAGGCTGGCAGGTCTGTGCTGCACCCTCTGCATGCATACAGCCACACTTGGGCTCAGCCATCCCTGGCACAGCTGGAGGAGGGACATGCCCTGCCCACACATTGTGCTTTCACCCAGGTACATCTCTCCCTGGCAAAGGGTAGTGCCCTGCCAGGCACCCAGCAGGTACTTGAGGTCCCTACCTGTGCCCAGCTGGGCAGGCAGCACAGCCACGCTGTTGGGCGTCTGGAGCCGCTGCTCCTCGGGGAACCAGGCCATGTCCATGACGTTCTTGGTGGCAAAGTGCAGGAGGCGCTGCCGGAGCTCAGCCAGGCTGAGCCGGGGCTCGGCACTGAGCAGCATGGCGGCCATGCCTGCCGAGAGCCCAGAGGGACCCTGGTGAGAACCAAGGACTGCACAGCCACCCACACACTCCCTCCCCTGAGCCACACGACTCCAGAGAGTCATCAGAAGAGTCACTGCAGCCCACCACCATGGGACATCACAGCTCTGCGCAGGATGCAGGCCCCAAGCATGCCAATCCATGGCAGCCAAAAATGTCCCCAGCACGGGCAGCCCTGATGGGGACAGCCTGCAGGGACATGTACCCAGCACCACCAGCAATCTCAGAGCCAGCCCTGCTTGCCACCCTGCAGCTCGCCTGCCACATGCGCGGCCGCCAGCGAGGTCCCGCTCCGCGCCGTGAAGCAGCTGCTGCAGTCACTGGAGGCACCGATGATGTCATCCCCTGGTGCAAACAGGTCCACGCAGCGGCCAAAGTTGGTGCCCAGGGTGCTGATGGAGGCTGGCTGGTCCTCACTGTTGGTGGCACCTACTGTGATGACCTGCCAGGGCATCGACAGAGAGAGATGGTGTGGGATGGTGTGGTGGGATGGGATGGGATGGGATGGGATGGGATGGGATGGGATGGGATGGGATGGGATGGGATGGGATGGGATGGGATGGGATGGGATGGGATGGGATGTGCAGCCCCAGCCCACTCAGCCACCTTGGCACCAGAGTATATCAGAGAATTGTTAGGGTTGGAAGGGATCTCAAGTATCACCCAGTTCCAACCCCCTGTCATGGGCAGGGACACCTCACACTACAGCAGGTTGCTCACAGCCACTGCCAGCCTGGCCTGAAAAACCTCCAGGGATGAGGCTTCCACCACCTCCCTGGGCAACCTGTGCCAGTCTCTCACCACCCTCATGGGGAAGAACTTCTTCCTCCAACATCCAATCTCAATCTACCCATTTCTAGTTTTCAAACAATCCAACCCACCCAACAACTAGTTCCATTCTCCCCAGTCCTATCACTACCTGAAACACCCTGTGTCCTCTTGTTCTGGTGCTGGAAAAATCCCTCCCCTCCCTTCAGCTTTCTTGTAGCCCCATCAGCCTTCAGATACTTTGGAAGGCCACAATAAGGTCACCTGGGAGCCTTCTCTTCTCCAGACTGAACAGCCCCAACTCTCTCAGTCTGTCCTCATAGGAGAGATGAGCCTGAGGAAGACTGAACAGCAACTCTCTCAGCATGGCCCCAGATGTCCCAACACCTCCAGAAGTGCCCCAGCCTGTACCTCTGGCTCAGATGCTGGTGAGTACAGACAGGCATCATCCTTGTAGTTACCAGCAGCTGCAATCATCACCACCCCCAGCTGTGCCATCCGCCGGCAGCCAGCATTCAGCGTGTGGCTGTAGGCACCAGCAAAGGGCAGCAGCACCACCAGGGGCACGTAGGGCTTTGCCTCCAGGTTTGTCTTGATGAACTCTAGGCCTGAGTGGGACAAGACAGGCAGGACACTCTCACAGGATAAGGATGAGGTAGAGAGCTCCTTTTCAGGTCTTGGGGTGACTCACCGATGAGGGTCCTGCTGACAGTGCCCTTGCCCTGGCAGTTCAGCACGCGGAGGCTGCGGATGCTGGCACCGGTGGCCACGCCAGCGTCACGCCCGATCAGCACCCCAGCTGTGTGGGTCCCGTGGCTGTCACACCTGCTGGCCTGGTGCAGGCACCATGGTTTTACAGCCCAGCTCTTTGCATCGAAGCAGCTTTGCAACCCCACGGTGTCCCACCAATTTCTGACCCAAACAGCCTGCTTCCTGTCAGCTAAATCCCATGGCAGAATAAATCTTTTGAAATATTTCAGGTTGTGGAGAAGATTAAAACAATCACAGGATCACAGGATGTTAGGGGTTGGAAGGGACCTCAGGAGATCGTCCAGTCCAACCCTCCTGCCAGAGCAGGACCAGAGAATCTAGCACAGGTCACACAGGAACACATTCAGATGGGGCTTGAAAGTCTCCAGAGAAGGAGACTCCACAACCTCTCTGGGCAGCCTGTTCCAGCGCTCTGGGACCCGGGCAGGAGAAATCTTCCTGGGCAGGAGAAAAGCTGACTGAAATGACAAGGGATACGGGCAGCCTTCCCTGGAGCTGTGCTAGCACTGGGCTCCTCTACACAAGCCACAAAGCTACAAAGCCACACAGGGCAGCACCAGCACCCGCTGCAGGGTACAGGCAGCTCTCCTCACCCTGCAGGTGGAGTGGACCTCGGTTCCCTCTTGCAGCGAATACCTTGACACACACCCGTGGCCACCCAGCCTGCTTTGCCCAGGAAGGAGCTTAGACTCAGCCCCAAATGCACCACATTGAGGGTCCCAACAGTCCCCAGGACCACAGCTCCTGCTGCTGCATGTCCTGCTCATTTTGTTGAAAGCCAAATGTTCCTTATGCCATGTGAAGCCCCATGACTGTGGCCAGGGTTTGGTGGGTACAGCATGCAGCAGCTCAGGGCTCACCTGTCTGTGGAAGTGGGACCTATCCTCTTCAGGGATGTTCTCAAAGTCAGTCACAAGCACCCTGCCTTCAATCTCCCGATGGGTGCTCTGTACACTGGTGTCCAGCAGGTAAATCTCCACCAGGTCACCTTTATCTACCAGGCACACAGGTGGAAAGGTGACCATCACCATGGTCAGCCTTGACCATCTGAGATGCTCCCAAAATGCAGCTCCAGACCTGCTGTGCCCAGGGGCAGAGGGATATTCCCATCCTCTTAAGATCAGGAAAGCAGATGGGGTCCCTGACTCTTCCCCAAGCACCTGTGGTCCTTCCCCCAAGCCCCAGCACTTACTGGGAGGGCTGTAGGCACCCGAGCTGGGCTGTGACAGTACAATCCTGCCCAGGTTCCAGGGGATGCTCTGGGCAAAGACATAGGAGTCTTCCTCGACATACTCCACGTGAGGCAGCCTCAGCACCTGAGGGAAGAAGACACACAGCTCAGCATGGTGGCAAAGCTCCTACATCCCCCTGGGGCCAGGGGAACCCACCAGTGCCCAGCCCTGCTGCTGTCCTCTGCCACACGGGGACTCATCACTCTCTCCCCCTTACCGTGTCCAGCACATCACCACTCATCTTCACCAGGAAGGCAGGCAGCAGGTGGAAGACGTGCAGCAGCTCCGTCAGGTATCCACGCCGAGCCGCCCGGGCCTGCAGCCTCCGCGCCGTACCTCGCACCTTGGCCTCACTGATGCCTGCCCGCAGCACCACGAGGTAGCGCCCAGGCAGCCGCCACGACGCCTGAGGGGACGCGAGCACCGAGCTTGGAGACATGCACACACATGTGGCAGCCTCGGCTTTCCCCACCACCCCATGCTCCTCACCTTGGTGGCACGATGGAAGGCAGCGGGACTCGATGGGGTGGCCTCGATGGCAGCTGCCTCCTCCTCGGCTGCTCCCAGGGCCAGAACCAGCTCTGCCGCCAGCTCCGCCGCCTCCCGCTCCAGCGCCAGCACCAGCATCATCAGCATCAGAGCCCGCGGGGCCATCGTGCCCGCCCGGACCCCCGACGGGCAGCGCGGAGAGACGCGGAGCCCCCGAGACCCTTCAGCACAGTGCAGTCCGGACCGCGGAGCCGCGGCACGTTCGCGAAGCTGAGGCGCGGGAGAGCTGGAGCCGGGGAGCTGGAGCGCACCTGCGGAAGATTCGGAGCGCTCCCGCGGAGCTGAGGAGCCGGGGAGCCGGAGCTGGAGAGCACCCGCGGGGACCGGAGCGCACCCACGGTTCCTCGGAGCCTGAGCGCAGCGGTAGCCGTGGCTTTGCCCGGCGTGGCGGGGCGGGGGATCACGCCACCGCCGCCGGCCCCATCGGCCCACCCGAGCGGGTTAACCATTAACGGGGCGGCGGTGGGGACGGTGGGGCCGCAGCCTCCTGGGGAAGCGGCACGTCGTGAGGGAAGCGGAGGGCCGGGGAGAGCGGGCAGCGGTGCCCGCACCCGGCTGCGCCCCTCAGCGAGCTGGAAAACCCCAGGAGTCCCCGTGTCTCTCCGGGAGCTACGGAGAGAAGAACGCAGACGCTCAAGGACTATTTTCAGGAGCGGCTGGAAGCTTTTCTGTGCCTCTTGCTGGCCTGCTTCAGAGGCAGATTTCCATGGAAGCCTCTAATCCTGTTTAGGCTTTGCTCGCAGAGCCGTCACAGTATAAATGTTGTTTTTCCAGGCTGCGGTTGGTGCTTTCCCGTGGCTCTCACCACCACGTTCCGTCTCTCCCCTCCACAGCACTGGGCTCCCACACTGCCCCAACATCCCTGAGACCTTCAGCAACCCCCTTCCTGCTCCCTGCTTCTGAGGGAGACAGAGATTTCGTTTGCAGGTTATTTATAAGTTCCTCTGAGTTGATGTGTGTGGTAGGGACGTGTGCATGGGTGAATGGGTTTTGTAACGATGCGTGCGGTGTGCATGGATGCAGATAGACTCATGGAATGGTTTGGGCTGGAAGGAATCTTTAAAGGTCATCTAGTCCAACCCTCTGCAAGTCAGCAGGGACATCTTCAATTAGATCAGGTTGCCCTGAGCCCAGAGCAACCTGACCTGGAATGCTCCCAGGGATTGGGCATCTACCACCTCCCTAAGCAATCTGGGTCAGTGTCTCACCACCCTCAGCACAAAAAATTTATTACTCCTATGTAGTCTAAATCTCCCCTCTATTCATTTAAAACCACCACCCCTCATCCTGTCACAAAAAGCCCTGCTCAAGCAGTCTGTCCCCAGCTTTCTTACAAGCCCCTTTAAGCAAGGAAAGTTCTCCCTGGAGCCTTCTTTTCTCCAGGGTGAACAACCCCAACTCTCTCAGCCTGGCCTCAGAAGAGAATCCATCTTTTAGATGTCTCTATATGCTTTATGTGGATTTCTGTGTTTATGTGGATTTCTATTGTTTTATATGGATTTCTGTGGTTTATATGGATTTATGTGTTTTGTATGGGTTTGTATGTTTTATTTTCAGTGAGACCTCAAGTGGGTGCCTGCACCCTGGTTTGGTTACCTGGGGGTATGCCAGACCCCTCTTGCCTCCCACTCTGCCACACTTGAGCTGACATCCCCAGAGTCCAGCATCCACCAGGATCCTTATGGGGACAAGTCTGGTGCCTCATTGTCAGCTCAGCTTAATCATGCACCTCTAAGTCGTCCTGCAAACACAGAGCTGGTGCTCTGGGGGCACCTTCAGGGCAGCCCACCACTGCAGAACCCCATTTTGAGTGGGACAGTCTCCCCAAAGAATCAGTTGCCTGCTTTTTGCATGAGTGAGAAGCCATGTCTGTGGGAAGGGTGAAGAGAGCCCCCCCAGAGGAGGGGGAACCAAAGGCCTCCCCAGCCCCCACACAAACCTCCATGTTGGAGTCATTGATGTCAGAAGTATTTTCCAGCCTAAGCAATTACACTGTTCTGTGTGCTGAGCAGCAGGCAGGCCTTAGCACGGATAACCTGGCCCCAATACCTGTGCCCTCCAGCTGTGTCTGTGTGAAGGGGGTTGGTGTTATGCTGCAGGGTTGGTGGAAGCAGAGAGCAGAAAAGGCAACAAAGAAGTGAGACCACACCTGGAGTACTGTGTCCAGTTCTGGAGCCTCTATCACAAGAAGGATCTGGAGGTGCTGGAATGTGCCCAGAGAAGGGCCGTGAGGATGATCAGAGGGCTGGAGCTGCCCTGCTATGGAGACAGACTGAGAGACTTGGAGCTGTTCAGCCTGGAGAAGACTCCAGGGAGACCTTATTGTGGCCTTCCAGGATCTTAAGGGGACTACAAGAAAGCTGGGGAGGGATTTTTAGGGTGTCAGAGAGTGATAGGACTGGGAAGAATGGAACAAAACTAGAAATGGGTAGATTGAGATTGGATGTTAGGAAGAAGTTCTTCCCCATGAGGGTGGTGAGAGATTGGCACAGGTTGCCCAGGGAGGTGGTGGAAGCCTCATCCCTGGAGGTTTTTGCAGCCAGGCTGGCTGTGGTTGTGAGCAACCTGCTGTAGTGTGAGGTGTTCCTGCCCATGACAGGGGGTTGGAACTGGGTGATCCTTGAGGTCCCTTCCAACCCTAACAATTCTATGATTCTAAGAAGAGCCTAACAAGAGGCAAAGTCCCCCTCAGTCCCCTCCTGCCATCCCACCCTGGAGAGAGGGGGCGGCATGGTGCTGGCAGATGGATGCAGGGCCATTCCTCCGTGGCTGCAGCAAAATGAAGCCCCCTGTACTCTGAGGCTTTTAGACCAAGCTCGGTGCGATTCAGCACCTACACTGACACCACTGCTCTATGCACCAGCCGGGAATCGAACCCGGGTCGCAAGAATGGGAATCTTGCATGATACCACTACACCACTGGTGCCCGGCTGATGGAAGTTCCCGGGCGGCCCCTAATGCCATGCAGGAATGTCCCTCCCGGCAAGTTTCTCTTTTCTCTCTAGTGCTTCTTTCTCCCAATGTTTAACCCCAAACCGCCCGGGGAGGGCTGAGCCTATCGGCCCCGCCAGCCCTAGGCAGGTCGGGAGTGGCTCACTGAGGGACCTGGGGACCCACAACGGAGGTCTGGGGACAGAGGCTGCAGCTCCCACCTCAACCCTCTCCTCAGCCCTGCCTGAGGGAAATGCTCTGGAAACTTCAGTTTCTTTTGGCAAAAGTGAAGGCCAGAGCACAGAATCGTGGAATGGTTTGGGTTGGAAGGGACATTTAAAGGTCATGAGGTCCAACCCCCCTGCAATCAGCAGGGACATCTCCCACTAGAGCAGGTTGCTCACAGCCCCAAACAACTTGACCTGGAATGGTCCCAGGAATGAGATATCTACCACCTCTCTGGGCAACCTGGGTCAGTGTTTCACCACCCTCAGCATAAAAAAATATTCTGTCTAACCTAAATCTTCCATTTTAGTTTAAAACCGTCACCCCTTGTCCTGTCACAACAGACACTGCTACAGTCCCCCTTTAAATACTAAAAGGCCACCAGAAGGTCTCCCTGGAGCCTTCTTTTCTCCAGGCTGAACAACCCTGATTCTCACAGCAGAGGGCTTCCAGCCTTGGGTAATTTCTGCAGCTTCCTCTGGCCCTGCTCCAGCAAGTCCCTGTCTCTCCTGCGCAGAGGGCTCCAGAAATGGCCCCAACATTGCAGGTGAGGTCTCAGCAGAGAGGAGCAGAGGGGCTGAATCCCCTCCCTTGACCTGTTGCCCACGCTGCTGGAGATGCAGCCCAGAATGTGGTTAGCTTCTGGGCTGTGAGTTCACATAGCCAGCTAATGTCCAGCTTTTCATCCATGAGTACCCCAAAGTTCTTCTCTTCAGGGCTGCTCTCAATCTTTTCATCTCCCAGCATGGATTGATACCAGGGATTGCCCCCACCCACATGTAAGACTTTGCACTTGGCCTTGTTGAACCTCACAAAGTTCATATAAGCCCAATTCTCAAGGTCCTCTAGGTCTCTCTGCATGCATCTCACCTCTCAGGTCAGTCAGTTTCACCACACAGCTTACCATCACCTGCAGACTTACTGAGGGTGTACTCAGTCCTATGTCTGTGTTATTGATAAAGACATTAAACAGCACTGGTCCCAGTGCAGACCCCTGATGGATACTGCTTGTCACCGGTCTCCAGCTGGACATCGAGTTGTTGACCGCTACCACCTAGATGTGACCATCCAGTACATTCCTCCTCCACTAAAGAGTCCCTACATCCAATCCATTCCTCCTCCACCCAACACTCCGTACATCCAGTCCATATCCCTCCAGTTCAGAGAGAAGGATATTGTGGGGGGCTTGGTGTCTCTACAAGACTATGATCAACACAAGCCAGCAACGCAGAGCAGTGTCCTGCCCCAGGCGCCCTCCACAACCCGGTGAGACTTGTCCCCTCCAAGTGTCCCCACAGCCCCCAGGAAGGGCAGTCAGGAGTGGAGCAGGTCTAAGCAGCTTCCTCTTGGATGGCTGCCAGCAGTGTTTAGCAAACACCGGTGCCCTCGCTCCCCACCCTCCCACAGCACCGTTGTCCATAAACACCCTGGGAACGTGGGCGATGCCTGTCCCTTCTCCCCTTGCTGCTGTAGGGACATGAAGGTGAGCAAAGGGCACAGGGATGCCTGGAAAGATGGCATGGGGCATGAAGACTCCAAGTAGAGCCATTTCTTGCACCACCCTGAATAACACCAGCAAAGCTCTCCCTGGGCAGCAGGGGAGTTTGAGGACCATTGTCCCCAGGGCTCCCATGCTCCATCCCTTCCAGGTGCCAGCTTTCTCCCTGGTTTTGGCCTTGTCATCCCACAGAAATTTGCCGAGGGGCTCTGCCAGCAGATACTTGCTCCCAAGTCCCCTCACCAAATCCCCATGCCAGCCACATGCAGCATCCAGCACAACTTCTCCAAGAGAGGGTGAGAGACACTCAGCATCCCCATTCCCAGATCCAAACCCAGCTGCCCCAGGAGGCTCAGCCCCAAGCAGCCGAAGGGCAGGTGGAGGTCGCAGGTCCTGCCAGTCCTGCTGTCTCTGTGTGCTGCAAATAGGCTGTGGAGAGCTGCTGTGTTGCCTGTGTCACGGTGACAAACCAGGTATAGCTCCAACGTGACTTGAAAACAGTGCTTATTATTCAGAGAGAGCTTGAGGATGGCAGGCACCCGCGTGCAAAGCCACCCACAGCAGCCCAGCTGCTGACAGCAGCCCAGCTGAGAGACAAAACGTTCCCCAAAGCCACCATCTCGAGCCTCCCATGGGAAGCCACAGCCACCTCCTGGGGTTTGGCTCAGCTGAGTCCTCCCTCTGTCCCCACCAGCGCTGGAAGCTGGTCCTCCTGCAGGAGATGGGGGACAGTGCAGTCTGTGCTCTCTGAAGGCATGAAGGCTGCCTGCTGCCAGTCTCAGAATCTTATTGTAATCCTAGGAGGGCTTTGATAAGTGGGGAAAAGGCTTTGTGGACATCCCTGTCTCATAAAGCCAGCCTGGGGTGAACACATCTTTACCTACCTATGCACTCACCCTGTCTCAAGCAGCAAAGCTCAGCCTTTCCCTTTCTAAGCCCAGTTCCTGCCTAGTCCTGCATCCTGCACCCACCCAAAGGGTTCCAGCAAGGTGCCCCTTGTCCCCTGTGCTGCAGAACTTCAGGAGGTGTTGGTGCTCCCCTTGGGAGCCTCCTGGGCAGCTGGGTGGGCTCAAGGGGTGCAGCATGGCACAGGGGACAGGCAGCAGTTTGGGGGCTCCCCACCCTTCAGGCACTGAGTTTTCAGGGGGTAGTGCCAGCCCCTTTCTTCCAGTCTGTGACATTTGTGTCCCCTCCATGAGACGAGTCGGTGTCAAGTGGCTGCTCTCTCCAGGAAATCAGTTTTCAGGCTCAAAAAGGCGCTCGCTGTCCTCAAGCAGAGGGTCTGGCCCGTCCCGGAGCCCATAGTAGAGGTCATCCTCCTCCTGAACATCTTTGTGGGAGGAACCAGGGTGTTGTCCCCCTGCTGGGCGGCTGGCCAGGGCGCAAACAGAGCAGATAGCAGATGGTGGAGGCCGGCCCCGTAGCACGGGGCTGCCAGGCACAGAGCCCTCCAGCGATGGTGTGTCCATGTCCTCCAGCAGGGATGCCAGCGAGGCGACCCCCATGGCCGGCCGGGGTGGACTGCAGGAAGAGGAGGTTACTCTGAACAGGAGCAGTGGGCAGAGAGGGGTTTAAACTAAAAACAACTGGGCAGAAGCTGGGGTTTCCCCTGGAGCTGGTGGCTACTGGACCTAGTGCTGGGCCAACATCCAGCACCACCAGTCCCCTTGCTGGGGCACCCTGGGAGGGCTCTCTTTTAGCCTTTACAAGGGACAGCATGTCCAGGTTCTTTCTCCTGACCACAGGATGAAGCAGCAGTTGCATGCTGTGCCTGTGCCCTGGGTTGAAAACACAGCATCCTGTCCCGGCTGTAGCTGTGTTTTGGCAGAGGGGGTGCCTGAGTCCTGCACCCTAATGCACCATGGTGACCCCCATCACTTGAAACCCACTTTTGGGACCTCCCAAACCAACCTGTGGACCTCATAGGTGGCATTCTGGTTTGGGGGACACTTATTGAGCATCTCATTTCTATCCAGGTCTGACCAGGAACTTGGGATTTATTCTGGTGAGGAACATTGGTTATAAAATAAAACAAAAGCAAAGGATCATAGAATTGTTAGGGTTGGAAGGGACCTCAAGGATCATCCAGTTCCAACCACCCTGCCATGGCCAGGGACACCTCACACTACAGCCACCACACCAGAGCCACATCCAGCCTGGCCTTAAAAACCTCCAGGGATGAGGCTTCCACCACCTCCCTGGGCAACCTGTGCCGGTGTCTCACCACCCTAAAACGTTCCTCCCCAGCTTTCTTGTAGCCCCTTCAGATACTGGAAGCCCAAAATAAGGCTTCCCAGCTCACTGTGGGGACCAAAATCACCACCATGGGGAACAAAATCACCACCACAAGGGATCAATTCACCATGGGGGATATGGTCACCACCATGAGCAAAGGCAATCCAGACCTCCTGGGAAATTGTTTGGTACTGAGGCTCCCCATGGGCTGAGGCACCATCCAAGCTACAGCAGGGCTGGAGGTCCAGGGGTGAGTGCTGTGTGAGCAGCAGATTCCTCTGCCTTCTCTCCCTCCTCCCACACTGAGGGTCTGAGTCCCTCTGGCTTCACCTTGGATCCCACCAGCACCCCTCCCACCCTGTGGGCACCACATACCAGCTGTCTGCTGTCACTTCCAGTTGAAGCACTGGTTCTTGTGAGGGGTCTGCAGCACCCCCAGGCTCCCGGTGCACCTCTGCTTTTGCCTGCATGGCTGGCTGGGAGCAGCTGCGAGCTCTGGGCTGGGCCATGAGTGGGAGCAGGGCTGAGCCCACCTCCTGCCTCTGGATCTGCTCATAGGACGGAAGGCTTTTCTCATAGATGCTGGTGGCCTCTTCATCGGGACACGGTGCCTGCAAGCTGGGGACAAAGGAGGAGCAGGGTGCTGAGCAGAACCTGGACCCCCACAGAGCTGGGAGATGCTGAGGGATGTGCACACAGAATCACAGAATGTTAGGGGCTGGAAGGGACCTCCAGAGATCATCCAGTCCAACCCCCTGCCAGAGCAGGATCACCCAGAGCAGGTCACACAGGAACACATCCAGACCGGTCTTGAACATCTCCAGAGAGGGAGACTCCACAACCCCCTGGGCAGCCTGTTCCAGCCTGTTCCTCACAGGGAAAAAAAAAAATTGTTTCCTCCTGTTTCCATGGAACTTCCTGTGCCTCACCTTCCACCATTGCCCCTTGTGCTGTCATTGGGCATCACCCAGCAGAGCCTGGCTCCATCATCTTGGCACTCACTCTGCACATCTTTACAAACATGAATGAGGTCACCTCTCAGGCTCCTCTTCTCCAAGCTAAAGAGACTCGGTTCCCAGGACAGCATCAAGTGCTCTAGAGGCCACTGAGTCCACTTCACTGCCCATGGCATCAGAAGAGCCAGCAGGTCCTGGCAGGGGGAGCCCACAGGAATGCAGTTGGTTTCTTTGCACCCTCCTACCCTGGGGAGCTCAGCCAGCCCTTGCTTCCCCCACTCCGGCCCCTGTTTGTCATTTTTTGCTGCAATAGGTGTAGTTGCCCTGGTGCCAGTGTGCTCAGACATGGCCCTTGTCCCCAGGGGCATGCAGATAAGCCTGTGTGCAGATGAAGACACCAGCACTGGGGCTGGTACCTACCAGGTATCCCTCGCTGGCAGCACCATGGGCTTGTGGTCCAGGAACCGCTCAGCCTCAGGGTCCACAGGGATGAAAGTGATCTGCAGGGGGAAAGAAACACAGAGCCCTGGGGCTGTGCTGGGCATGGTGGGGACCCTCAGCCCTCCACAGTGGTAGAATGGCTGGGTGTGCTTTCAGCTGGGAGCTTGGTCTTCCCCAGCACGTTTGGATGTCTTGCTCAGATCTGTTGGTCTTTAGGGGAAATCAGTAAGTGATTGAATGGACCCAGGGTGCCCAGCCCTCGGCACTTTGTCCTCAGTGGAGTCATACATGCTTCTGAGACCAGGAGAAGCCCACCACCCACTGGGGAGGTCAGGGGACAGGGACAACACCAAGGGTGCCCTGTCCTTGAACCCTGAGCACAGTGACAAAGATACTTCCCCCTCCTAGCTGGGGCTGAGGTTGGCTTTGAGGGGAGCTGAGGTCAGCTTCACTCTGGTCCCAGGGTACCCAGTCAGTCCAGGGGGTTCCAGCTGGTCCCAGGGTCTCATGCCCCACACCACAGTTTGGGGTGCAAACTGTTGACAGGCCAACCAGCAGTGCCCAGATCAGTGCCACAGCCACCTTCTCCTTGGAAAAAAGCCTCTTCTGCCAGCTCCATTTCCTGAGGCAGGGACATGTGGCTGTGCCAGCAGTGCCCTCTGCCAAGGAGACCACCAGGTGAGGGTTTTGCTCGGTAGAGGCAGGTCCCTCTGGACCTCCATGGCCACCACATCCCCTTCTTTGAAGTCTTGAGAGCCCACCAACCCCCAGCCAGTGCAAGTGCAGGGAAGGGGCTGGTCTGAGGGGTGATTGCATAGGAGAGAGGAACACAGGGGGATTTCCTTGGGCTTATTCCCTGCTGCCTGGTTGGAAGAAAAACCCCAGGCTTGGGGAAGGGCAGGGGTACAAAGGGGCAAGGCAGCAGGGCCACATCCTCCAGGGATCAGCAGAGAGGCATAGCTGGGCACAGTCAAGGGAGCAGGGCCACATCCTCCAGCAATCAGCAGGGAGGTGTAGCTGGGCACAAGCCTCCCAAACCCATACTTCACCCTCTGGATTGTTCCAGATTGCTGTTCCCCAGGATTTGCTGCTATCCCACCCCATGGATAGGGGAAACCGAGATTCCACATCCACAGTCCCCCTGCCTCAAACCCATCTGAACCCCTGAGCTCCGTGAGGTGCAGGGTGGTGGGATGGACCCTACCTTGGGGTAGCACTGGCACATGCTCCAGGTGATGCCCACGGCGATGAGCAGGACGCCCAGGGCACAGAAGGTGATGTAGATGTGAGGCTTTTCCACGCTCATGATGAACATCCCCGTCATCACCAGGAAGAAACCCAGCATGATGAACGCATAGCGAAAGGTCTTCTCCTCGGCCATGGGCGCCGGGCGGCAGAGGCAGGGGAGGAGAGACGCCAGGAAGCCCTCTCTCGCTGAGCACACCTCCGGGGTACGGCTGAGGAGTGGTTTGCTTTCTCTGGAAGCTGCCAGGGACTGAGGATCAGCCACACGTCGAGGCTGGTCCTGCCCAGGGCTGAGCCAGCCAGTTTTCAACGGGTCTGTAATGAATGCAAACCCTGACCCGCCGGTCACACCCCAGCGCAGCTGCCCCGCACCCGTCCGCGTAACCTTCCCCGCAGGCAGGCACGGCCAGGCTCCGTGCCCGGGGAAGGGACGGGGAGGAGAGGGGAGCACGGGGGCAAAGACGGGAACCCAGAGCATGGTCCAGACGGGACTTTCCCGGCGCCGAGGCTGGAGCTCGACCTGGCTGTAAATGGTAGCTGGCAGAGCCCCAAAATAAGGGGATTCCAGAATGCAGCATGATTCCAAGAGCTGCAGCAGGGAAGTGGGGAGCATTCCAGGACCTTTTAGAAGGCTGCTGGGTTGGGAATAGTCCTCACCTCGCTCCAGCTGGGGGATGGGGAACCACCGATGGGGCTGCAAAAGGCAGGTTAAAGCTGGGGAGGACAGAGCAGGGTCCCTTCTTCCAGGGGAGTGAGGAAAGAGTAGCCATGTGCCCTGGATTTGCTTGAGATGGAGGTGGGGTGTTGAAAGATGTCCCCTTCTGACATCTGACAGAACCAGTGGCTTCAATTAGCCTTTGGTTTGTTGCCCTGCTTGCCTGGCCACGTAGGACAAGAGCAAGCGGCCTGAAATCGTGCCAGGGGAGGTTTAGGTTGGCTATTAGGACAAAATTCTTTCCTGCAAGAGTGGTCAGGCTGCCCGGGGTGGGGGGGTGGAGTCGCTGTCCCTGGAGGTGTTCAAGAAACGTGTGGACATGGCACTTTGGGATGTGGTTTAATGGTCATGGAGGTGTTGGGCTGACAGTTGGATTAAGTGATCTTAGAGGGCTTTTCCAACCAGAACTCCCCTGTGATACACCTGGCTTATGAAAAATAACCTGTTGTATTGTAAACACCAAGCTCTACTTGGCTGGGGCTCTGCAACACTCGGCAGGCCCTCAGGGGTCCCAAGGCAGCCTCTTATTTCAGCGGGGTGGAACAGGCAGCAGCAACAGCACACACTGCAGTTGGTTTTTCCTCTGGGCAAGGTTGGGAGCCCGTCTGTGGCAGGCAGGGAGGGGGCTGTGCCACCCAGGTTATCTTTTTGTAGGATGCAGCCTGAAATGCCAACTGCACTTGGATGCCCTGAGCGCACACACGAGCCACTGAACATCCCTCAACCAAATGAAGTGCGGCGTGGGAAGTCAGCATGGGGGAAAGCCAAGGTGGAAGGGATGGAGATGCAGCTGGAAGGGGCATTGAGAAGGCAGAGGAGCAAATGGGGTGCACAGAGCTGCTGGGGTTTGGGTTTGGTTTTTTTGCACAGGTTCCTCGTTCCTTGCTGTAGTTTTTATTACACAGCTCCTGCTCAGAGTGGGCAGCCCCTGGCATGAGCTCCCCAGGTGGGTCAGAGCAGGGAATGCAAAGCACCTGCAACCAGCGGTGGTTTTATTAAAAACAGGAAGGCTTTTGACATGCCAGTTACCCCAGTGCCCCAGCACATCACCCACAGGACCCAGCATCCCAACAGCCCCGCAATGACCACTCAGAAAGCCACTTGGGCCCTTTTTCCCTCCGGGCCCACCCTCCTCTCACCCCAGCAGAGAAATGGGCTCGATTTAAAGCTGAGGGACTGGTCAGGCACCCGCAGAGTCCCAGCCGCACGCCTCCAGCAGCTCAGTTGCCGCGGCCGCTGATGTTGTCGTAGCTGGGGGCGGCGTTGCCTGCGGCTCGGCGGGGGCTGAGGCTCCAGCCAGCAGGGGCTGGGGCGGAACAAGGCGCTGTCAGAGGAGCTGCGCCGCCGCCCGCCCTGCCAGCCCTCATCCTCCTCCAGGTAGTGGTACAAGGGGGTGTGAGCTCCTCCTTCCTCCCCGGTGGCTGGATGTAGGCTGGGACACCATGGGCAGGTCTGCAGGTCAGGGCTTCTTCGTAAGTGGGGATGGCGGTGGCGTCCCAGGTGCTGTGAGGGAAGAAGCAGCACAACCCCATCAGCCAGGGCATCCCAGCACCCGACCATGGGAGCTCCCCAGCACTTGCCAGCTGGAGCGTTCCTGTGCCCAGAACATCCCAGCAGCCATCAGCTCCATTGACTGGAGCACCCCTGAGCATGATTACAGGATGTTAGGGGTTGGAAAGGACCTCAGGAGATCATCCAGTCCAACCCCCCTGCCAGAGCAGGACCAGAGAATCCAGCACAGGTCACACAGGAAGGCATCCAGACAGGGATTGAAAGTCTCCAGAGAAGGAGACTCCACAACCTCTCTGGGCAGCCTGTTCCAGTGCTCTGTGACCCTCACAGTGAAGAAGTTCTTCTTCTCGTTGAAGTGGAACTTCCTGTGCTGTAGTTTACACCCACCGCCCCCTGTTCTATCACGGGGTGCCAGTGAGCGGAGGCTGTCCCTTCCTGCCTGACACACAGCCCTCAGATATTGATAAACATTTATCAAATCCCCCCTCAGTCTTCACGATGGACACACGTGTGCTGGGGATGGCACATAGGCAGGTTTCAAATGCCCAGGGTCACAGGAGGACCATGTCTGCTGCTTCTCAGCGCCAGGAGGGTGGGAAGTCATGCAGCAGGAAGGGCACCATCCTGCAGCACACAGCTGCAGGTGTGAATAAGCTGCTGGCTCTCGAGGCATCTGCCCCTCATTCTGCACCACACTGCTTCCCACAGGCAGGAGAGCATCCTCCTCATCTGCCCAACCCTAAAGTCACCCCTCAAAGCACAGAGGCTGCCAGCAGCTGAGTAAGAAGCTTGGCAGGAGCAAGTGGGCAAGGGATGTGATGCCATCTCAGTTCAATGTGGTCACACCCCACCCCTGTACCTGCTGGAGCCATCCACTCGCCAGCCAAGGCTGGTGCCGCTTCCAGCAGCACTTTCCTGAGCAAACATGGTTTGTGTACAGGGAAAACCTCTGCCCAGCCTTTGCCCTATGCATGGCCCTGCCCAGCACCCTGTGGAACGGTGCAGCCCCAAAGATGAGTAGGCTTTTGAAAGCACTCCACTGGCTGCTTGCTTTTGCAGATGAAAACCCAGCATGATGTGCCTGGGGGGGCTGTAAGCATCGGAGGGGCACATCTGGTCCAAAGGATAAGCTGTGCTGTTCTGCAGGGATGCCTCCATCCCAAATTTGGCAGCCTCCTGTCCCAGACCTACTTGCCCTGAGCATCTGCACCGTGGCTTTTGCCAAGCACCCTTGCAAAGGGATGCTGCCTTGTAAACACGGAGAATGGGGTTTCTCCCAGCACAGGATGCTTTGCTGCATGAATGCCAGTGCAGCTGGAGCTGGAGGAGCTGCCTCAGTGCCAGGGTGCTGCCTTCCTGCCCAAAATAGGAGCTGGGAACTCCAGGAAGGGGACATTCTCAGTGGGGGGACAAAGCCCTCCACAGGAGAAGGAAACCCCACCCAGACCAGCTCATAATCTCACTCCCAGATACTGAGATGGGCACTGAAATCCCCAGAGAGCCAGGAACATGCCTCCCAACTGAATTTTTATGGGGTCATGTTCTTAAGAGTTTCTTTTAGTGCTTCTTTTCCCCAGAGCCCAATTTATGCTGGAGCCAAGATCTTTGCTATGACCCATGAAGCAGCACTGGGAAGGGCTGACTGGCTCAGCTTCCACAGCAGTCTCTGGGAACAGACTAAAACCCGTGATAGAAAAACTTTAAATCCAAAAGTGGGAACAAGTCTCAGGCTCACACAGGAAGAGTCTGGGGACCTGACAAGCAGCAGCAGTGTTTGGAGCAGGACAAGGCATCTTTCCACACTCCAAAACAGGTTTCCTAGAAAGATCCTGGAGGTGTTTAAGAAGAGACCTGATGGGGTGCTTGGTGCCATGGTTTTGTTGATTAGATAGTGTTGGATGATAGCTTGGACTTGATGATCTTGAAGGTCTTTTCCAACCTGGTTAATTCTATTCTATTCTATTCTATTCTATTCTATTCTATTCTATTCTATTCTATTCTATTCTATTCTATTCTATTCTATTCTACCTCTGCCTACACTCCCATCCTAATGCCAATCCAAGGATTAATTTTCTTCCTGACTTCTTTTAACGTAGATTTTTCATCCATTAAATACAGCACAGGTGCCATGTGTGTCCTCCCCCTTACAGAGCCCTGCAGACCCGTGGCACTGGTGAAGGCTCCAACAGCTGGAGGTCTGGATGAGCTTCCCACCCCCAAATCCAGGCACTCTGCCAGAAAACCAATGTGGTCTTCTGATCGATGGTTCTGCTAAGAAGATGTCTGCTAGGGGTGGTGATGGCCCCACAGGGCAAGGAGAGCAGGCCACGGCTGAGTGGGCCACAGGAGCAGCTAGCGTGGGCACGGAAGGTGCCAGCAGGGAGGGGAGATCGTGGGGGCTCGGGTGAAGGTTGACACTAATGAGGAAGAGCATCTGCTCAGGGAGCAGGAGGAGAGCAGAGAGCAGGGTGTGAGCAGCAGCTGGCATTGCTGCTCATCTGAGCTCACCAGTGAGCAAGGCTTGAGAGCAGGCTTAGGCACACGGCCGCGCCAGGACGGTCAAACCCACCCTCGACTTCTCCCCTGCTATGCAGCAGCCTGGCACCCACCTGCAGTTCCACTTCTCCAGAGGCTCGACCGTGAAGTACTGCAGGTCCCTGGGGAAATGGTACTGGTAGCGGCGGGACACCACCCTGGCGTTGGCTTTCACAGACCAGAGCAGCCCGAAGAGGAGAAGGATTCCGCCGATGCCGCAGCAGAAGAAGCTGACGGAGCGGAGCAGGGCGTTGGAGGAGGAGGAGGAAGAGGAGGAGGAGCTGGGAGCTGCCTGGGCTTCCCGAGGAGGCAGGAGGCGAGCCCCGCTGCTGGCCTGGGTGCCCACCTCCCCGTCGCTCCACCAGGCGAAGCACAGCGTCCCCGCCACCAGCAGCACGGCCCCGGTGATGGTCATGCCGTAGCGGAAAGAAGCGGCTGCCATCCTTCAGGAGGTTTTAGGAGGGGAGAAGAGCGAGACAAGGCATCAGATATATCGCTCAGGTCCTGCAAGACAATAAAGGGACAGGATTTGAGCGGGACGAGGTCACAGGAGACCTTCCAGAGGAGAAAAAGACTGCACTAGGACATCCCTGAGGGCTGCACATGCTTCAGCTGTGTATTGTCAACCACCAAAAGGAGCAGTTCCACCATTGCAGATGGAAAGCCCACAGGCAGAGAAAAGTCAGCTGGCAGGTTGAGCCCATAAACTTCCCAACAGCCTCGTAAAACCAGCCTCATTTCCAAGCAGGAACACCGTGCTCCCATGGAGGCGGGATGGAATCCCCAGCCTGAGGAGCTACGGAGGAGGCAGCTCCAGTGACCTGCATCACTCCTGTAGGTGTCTGGCATCACTGCTCCAAAGCCTGCAGCCCAGGGGATTCAGGACTGTGCTGCTGTGTGCTTTCTCAGGAAGAGCCAAGGATCACCTATGAAAGTCACAGAGCTGCTATTTCAGAGAGGAAAATATCCCTCAGATGTTAGCAATCCAGGGGACTTAACCTACAGATGGTTTCTGAGACACCCAGTGAGGTTCTCCTGTGAGTTCTCCCATCACTGAGGGAGCCTACAATAGCTGTGATCCCCCCACGACCAGGCTCAGGGCAAGAGTGGGAGCAAGAGTCCATCCACATCACTTTTGAAAGTCAGGAGTGTGCTGGATGCAAACTAAACCTTCGAGCGGTTATGACCTATTGCTGCAGTGATTCTGGTGTGCTGGTCAGGGAGTTTGAACAAACAGATCACTGAGCTCCAGGAGGCTCTTGCTGACCCAGCTGTGATGTCTCATTTCAAGACACTCCAGTAGCAAAGAGGGGCTTCAGCTTATTTTGGAGGTGGGGTAAATACCTTGATTCTGGAAGGCTCTGTTCAATCGTTATCCAAATGAGCTTTGACAGACAAAATCTTGCTCCCCTGGGTCAGCTCCAGTGCACAGCTTCTCAGCTCCCTTGCACAGGTGTTATCACCACCTTCACCATCCTTATCACGTTGATTTGACAACCCAGGAGCTGAGCCAGTGACACATTTTCCTGCTGGGTGCCACTTCTCAGCTAAACATCACACACTGAGAGCAACTGTCCTTCCATGGCACAGGGAGATTTGGGGCAGGGGAGCTGGTTTCTGATTTCTGAGGCTCTCACTCCTCCTTGTTTTTTTTCAGCTAACAGCAATTATCTGCTCCCTGGGCTCGGGGATCCCCAGCCCCCAGCAAAGCACCAGCAGCAGCAACCTAGGAGGCAAAGAGGTCTCACCATGCGCCCTCTGGCCTTGCTCATGGCCCAGCAAGAAGATGCAGGTTCAGCTCCCACTTCTTGATGGACAAAAAAGCTTTGGACCATGTGGTAATTAAGTACCAGGACTCCAGTACAGATTCAGTCTTGGGTGACTCCTCTGTGAGGGGTTCATGGGATCAGAGGATATTAGGAGTTGGAAGGGACCTCAGGAGATCATCCAGTCCAACCCTCCTGCCAGAACACGATCATAGAATTTAGTGCAGGTCACACAGGAATACATCCAGGAAAGTCTCCAGAGAAGATTCCACAGCCTCTCTGGGCAGCCTGTTCCAGTGCTCTGGGACCCTTACGGTGAAGAAGTTCCTCCTCATGTTGAGGTGGAACCTCCTGTGCTGTAGTTTATAGCCATTGCCCCTTGTCCTATCCCAGGGTGCAAGTGAGCAGAAGCTGACCTCTCCCTCTTGACTCTCAGCCCTCAGATATTTGTAAAGATTTATTAAGTCCTCTCTCAGTCTTCTCTTCTTGTGGTGCAGTGCCAGTGGGGAGCCTGCCCTTTGGAGGCTGTTCAGGATGCAGATGGGGTTTGGGTACTGAGGTGTATGGAGAGCTGGGCAGCCCTGCTCAGCCCCCACCTCTGCCTTCATGTCAGTAAAGAGATAATCCAGTGGCTTTGGTCTCCATTCCTCCAGGCAGGGCTATCCTCCTACAGTGGGGGCTCAGATTGTACCTTTAGATGTGGAAGTGCCAAACTAGAGCTAAGGAGGGAGCAGAAGCACTGCACAGGGTCAGTGTGATGAAGGGCAGGTGGAATTACACTCTGTCAAGCCATTATTTATCAGATGGGCCCACTAAATGGAAAGCCAAATTACTTTGTAGTGAAAGAATCACCATCTGATCTGATCTGATCTGCATTCAATGAAGAAATCTGACAAGAAATGGGAGTTAGGAAACCTGCAGGACTGGGAGCCCCAACAACACGTTCCAGCTTTTGTCTTCTGCTCATGAGCCCAAATTTGGCACTCGTTGGTGGTCCCTGCCAGCAGCTGCAGTCACCTGCCAGGGAGGATGTGGTGTTGTGGGGCTGAGGGGAGGCAGATCTTCTGCCCCCACTGAGAGAACATGAACAGCAGGAGCTTGGCTGAGTTGAGATGAAGAGACTGCTAGAGACTGGTTAAAGATGCTATCACAGAATTATTGAGGCTGGAACACACCTCTGAGATCATCAAGTCCAGCCTAACCTAACACCACCACGTTGACCAGACCATGTCACTAAGTGCCACATCCAATCTTTCCTTAAACACCTCCAGGGACAGCAACTCCACCACCTCCCTGGGCAGTCCATTCCAGTGTCTGATCACCCTTTCTGTAAGAAAGTGCTTCCTAACATCCAACCTAAACCTCCCCTGGTGCAGCTTCAGGCCATGTTAAAAGTTGCCTGGGAGAAGAGCCTGATCATTGGTGATCAGTGTCCTCCAACTCACCACCAAACAGAAGCAGGACACAGAAGACAAGCTGGGCTGATTCTGCCTCACAGCAATAGATGTTCAGGGGAGTGCAGGGACCTTACTGACCTATTAATCCAGCTCCCTTTGAAAGCATCACATTTTCCTGGTAAATTTTCAGCCAATATTACTGAAATAAAACAAACAAACCCCCAAACAAACAAACAGAAAAACCCTCAAACCACAACCCAAAACCCTTACAGCAAAACTCTCCCTCTAGCAGCACCGAAATTGCAGCTCACTCAACACTGAAAGCCTGAACTGAAACAGCATGAAGAGTTGAAATGTCCAGCTCCTGCAGACAACATTTTCCTCATTTTTGGGGTCAGCCTGATGAGGTTTGGGAGATGCTGCAACTCCCGTGCTGAGACTTGGGAGATGCTGCAACTCCTGTGCTGAGACTTGGGAGATGCTGCAACTACCGTGGTGAGATTTGGGAAGGGCTGTGAGTCCCCTGGTGAGGTCTGGGAGATGCTGTGAGTCCCCTAGTGAGGTCTGGGAGATGCTGTGAGTCCCCTGGTGAGGTCTGGGAGATGCTGTGAGTCCCCTGATGAGGTCTGGGAGATGCTGTGAGTCCCCTAGTGAGGTCTGGGAGATGCTGTGAGTCCCCTGGTGAGGTCTGGGAGATGCTGTGAGTCCCCTGATGAGGTCTGGGAGATGCTGTGAGTCCCCTAGTGAGGTCTGGGAGATGCTGTGAGCCTCCTGCTGAGGTCTGGGAGATGCTGTGAGTCCCCTGGTGAGGTCTGGGAGATGCTGTGAGTCTCCTGCTGAGGTCTGAGAGATGCTGTGAGTCTCCTGCTGAGGTCTGGGAATTACTACCATTCTCCTGCCCGGGCATGGGGAATTTTGCAGCCCCCGGTGCTGCGCACATCTGGGAGCCGTGGCAGAGAGGGGGAGGCAGACGTGGAGGGAAGGCGCAGAGCCTCGGGGAGGTGGTGGATTGACAGCTCAAGAGAATAAAGTCTTCTCTCTTGACAAAAGCAGCGCAGCGCAGGGAAGAGGGCTGGAAGCTCCTCCAGCCTCCCCGGCACGTGCTCCCGCACCGCCTGTGCGTGGGTGGCTCCTGCGTGCTGGGTGACATTGCCACCACACCGTCCCCCCGCCAAGCCCCCTCGCAGGCTGACATGGCTCTCCCGAGCCGCTTTAGAAGACCCTCAATGTTTTTCTCAGCGTACCAACCGTTGGAGGAAGAGGCCAAAAGAGAAGGGACGGGAAGCGAGGTGTGACACTGGGGCAGGACCTGAGTCCCTGCTCCCCGAGCCTGCTCCTGGCTCCGCTCCCGGGGCCGCTCCGCACCCCCGCACATCAGGTGTCCTGATGAGCGTTTCCAGCATAGGTTTCCACGGAGGGCCTTCCCCTCCAAAGAAGGCAATTGCTGGCTCCCAACCACCCATCTCCACCCGCCGAGCCACCCTGACGTTTCGGTCTGCCTTGTCTCCTCCTTTGACCTGCCCTGGAATAGTCTTTGGGATCTGCACGTTGCGTGTACAAACAGATAGGGACGACAGTGGTTGACACGGTCCCAGCAGGATGCTGAGAATAGCAGCCCCCATATAAAGTTATGCTGATGGTGATTCACAGGGTCTACTAAGCATTACTCAGAAAAAAACACTCTTTTCCAGCGGCACAAGAGCTGAAAAGAGTTTTGAATCTCTCCCACCGCCATCGAGCAGAAATCGTCCTCCTCCACACCCTGTCCCTGCACGACTCTTACAGCCTGTCCTTCCACACCAGAGACCTTTAACCACGCGTAGATGTGTTAAGAGGAATGCCAGGGACAGGCGCACCCAAGTCGAAGCCTGTCATTAGGGAGATTCCTGCCTGCCTCCGTCTGAACTCGATATCTTCATTAGTATTGTTATTAATTAGGGGTGTGTACCCATCCAAGCCATAGTTCCGATGAGGCTTCTGAAAGAGCATCCGAGAAGTTCTGCTGTCGTCAGCTTCCCAAAGGCAAATTCAGATGCGGGGGAGTCGTGTGCCCCTCCAGTCCCCATACCCCCAGAAAGACCGTCCGCCGCTCTGCCTGCCTCGTCGGTGACGATGGCTGAGTCCTCCGTCCCCTCTAACGAACCGCCGGTCACCCAGTGCCTGTCACCCGGTGCCCCCGACCCGTCCCCCGGACGACCCGTTCCCCCCTCCGCCTCTCCCCTCCGGCAAAGCGACAAGCCAATGGGTTGTGCCCGTATCCCCTTCATCCCCCGGGTCCGCCGTACTCACCCGCCGCCGCCAGCCCCGCTCCGGCCGAGCGGCGGCTCCCGCGGAGCCCGGCCCGCGGGGCGGGCGGGACCGGGCGGGGCCGGGAGGGGCAGGGGGCGGGCAGGACTACCGGGAGCCCATCACTTCTCTCCCGGCAGCTCGGATCCCTCCCGGCTCCTCCGACCGCTGCTCCGGGCCCGGCCCGGGTCGACCCGGCCCGTTGGGGCGCTGCGCTCCCGGGCGCTCTGAGCCGCGGTCGCAGTCCTGGGACCAATAAAACCCAAAAAGATAAGAAAAAAGAGAAAGAAAAAGGCAACGGGAGCCCTGCCCGGCAGGCACCGGGCAGCTGCGGGAAGCAGGCGGCTCGCTAGGGGAAATGTCACGATCCGTGAGTGCTGGGGAGGGAGGGCGGCTACGGCTGGACGTGCCGCGGGCTGTCGGAATTCTGGTGGGGTGGCACTGCCCGGGCTCCTAAGGGACGGGTGGCAACGAGCCCAGCCACCGCCGAGGCACTGGAGCCAGGGAACAGGCAGGCTTATAAATACCTAAAGAGTGTTTGGAGGATGGAGCCAGCCTCTTCTCGGTGCGTCCAGTGGCAATGGACACAAATTGGAAGGCAGGAGGTTCCACATAAACATAAGGTAAAAAACCTTTGCTTTGAAGGTGACAGAGCCCTGGCACAGGCTGCTCAGAGAGGTCGTGGAGGCATTCAAAACCTGCCTGGACGTGTTCTTGCGTGATTTACTCTGGGTGACCCTGCTCTAGCAGAGGGATTAGAGTGGATGATCTTCAGAGGTCCCTTCCAGCCCCTAACATTCTGTGATTCTGTATCGGGGACCTAGAGAGAACCTCAGGCTGCAGAGCCCAGGGGAGGTACCATGTGGCTGGGACACCTCTACCATGTGGACATCCTACCCCACAAGGGACACACCACCAGGCTATGTGTGGGACGCCCATGCTGCAGCATGGGGAGATTTCTGTTACAAGTTTCCCTTGTGACCATGTCAGTTCTCCTCTCTGTCAAATGCCAGCATCTCCCCTCGCCCCTATTCCAGCAGGACCTTTTTGCCTTGCAGCACCCTGAGGATATCTGGATCAGCTTTGCATTAGTGGTGGGATTGTGAGGTATAGGCTGGACCTGATGATCTCAAAGGTCTCTTTTCCAGCCTTAACAGTTCTATGGTTCTATGTATGTTAAACAAGTGGAGGGTATTCTGGTCTGAGATTCAGGCTGGTCTGTATGGCTGACCCCTGAATTCAGACATATTTTCTCATCACAGAGGTGGAGATTTGATTAACAGCTGTCGTGCTGTGCCATTGCTGTACACTCACAGATCCCCCACACTGCTCTCAAGCTACAGCTGAGCATTGCTCTCCGATAAATCCATTTCTATGGATACACCTGTGCTGGAGCTGAAGCCTGGGCTGCTGTTCCTGTGCTGTTTGCAGCTCCTCAGCTTGCTGGTTCGGCATCACCCCAGGGCTTATCTGCACACACCACAGGGCTGATGCAAATCACCGTCGCAGAATTCATACCTGCTTCATATATGCTTGGTAACCACTCAGCCTAAGGGAAATGTGTGGATGTGCAGCCCCTCCTGCCTGCAGACACTGAGGAGACTTACCAATGGCAAACTGAGGCACAAGGAGGGATGGCTCATACGGGGCTGGCCCTGTAGCAGGCTGGGTCTCCATCACAGAGCATCATTAGGCAGAGATTCTTGAGGACAGCAGCCCAGCATGGTCTCACCACCTAGTCTGGGATGCAGCATGGTCCTGGAACCTCAGGGTGCAACCCTTGACCACAAATCCTAGGTATCCTCCACACACTGTGGTTGTCACTCCTCTGTCCCTGGCAGGACAGATTTTAGCCCCTGGGATTCCAGGAATGAACCTCTGGGTTCCTCCATCACAGCTATGCCGGTGCTGAGCACTCAGTACCAGCGATGCAAGCACTGTGAGTCACCAGGTACCCTAATAAAGGACAATGAGACATCTTCCTCTGCTCATTACCTGCTTAGATGTTACATTTAACAGAAATTTATAAGATGGCTTCTGAAGCCGTTTGAGGTGGTGTTTGCACGCAGCTCTCTATGCTCTTCCTAGCACAAGGCTGCAGTGAGGAGGCTCCAGGCAAACACATTGCTATGGCCCTTTGGTCCTTCTTACCTTCCCCAGAAAGCTGGTCCACAGGCAGCCACAAACCCATGAAAAGCATTTTGCAGCAGGGCAGCAGCTCTAAGTGCTGAGTGTGCCCATCTCAGAAGAGCACCAACACCTCTGCCCACTTAGCAGCACCTTGGTCAAACTTCATTTTCCCTCTCTGAGAACTTCCCTGCTGGTGGACAAAATGCTGCAACACATCGTGGAGCACAGGCAAAGGGCTCCTCCAGAATTAAGGCAGAACATCTGAACAAAGCATGCAAAACATCCCATGCACAGTGAAACCAGAGTGGAGAAAACAAGGAGATGTGAAAGACAGTTACAGCCCCTGCAAGAACAGGAACAAAGAAGGAATGGAGAGAGAGAGATTGTTCCAGTAATTGCCTCCCCCAGGTGAGGATGCTGCTGCTGGCAGGGAAAAGTGCTGCTTTTTGATTCACCCTTCACCACATTTTGCTGCTGCAGCAAATCACATGTAAAAATAGTGCAATGCACTGTATAATTAGACCAAATAAATCAGATTTTCCAGTACCTCCCTCTGCCTGTGCACACGCAGGAACCTTCCGCCCTATCACGACAAGGTGGCTGAAACCACAGCACCAACCTGAGAGTGAATTACACAGAATCACAGAACTTTAGGGGCTGGAAGGGACTTCAAAAATCATCCAGTCCACCCCCTGCCAGAGCAGGATCACCCAGGGAAGATCACACAGGAATGCATCCAGGTGGGTTTTGAGTATCTCCAGAGTGGGAGACTCCACAACCCCCCTGGGCAGCCTCTTCCAGTGTTCTGTCACCCTCACAGGGAAATCTTTTCCTCAGGTTTCCATGGAACTTCCTCTGCCTCAGCTTCCACCCATTGCCCCTTGTCCTGTCATTGATCATCATGGAGCACAAGCCCTGTGAGGAGAGGCTGAGGGAGCTGGGGCTGCTTAGCCTGGAGAAGAGGAGGCTCAGGGGAGACCTTATTGCTCTCTAAAACTACCTGAAGGGAGGTTGTAGCCAGGTGGGGGATTGGTCTCTTCTCCCAGGCAACCAGCACCAGAACAAGAGGACACAGTCTCAAGCTGAACCAGGAGAGGTTTAGGCTGGATGTTAGGAAGAAGTTCTTCATAGAATGAGTTATTTGCCATTGGAATGGGCTGTCCAGGGAGGTGGTGGAGTCGCCATCCCTGGAGGTGTTTAGGAGAAGACTTGATGGGGTGCTTGGTGCCATTGTTTATTTGATTAGATAGTGTTGGATGATAGGTTGGACACAATGATCTCAAAGGTCTCTTCCAACCTGGTTAATTCTATTCTATTCTGGCTCCATCCTCTTGGCACTCACCCTTTACATATTTAGGGCCACAAGGATGATCAGAGGGCTGGAGCTCGTCTGCTATGGAGACAGAGTGAGAGAGTTGGGGCTATTCAGTCTAGAGAGGAGAAGGCTCCAAGGAGACCTTATTGTGGCCTTCCAGTATCTGAAGGGGGCTACAAGAAAGCTGGGGAGGGACTTTTTAGGGTGTCAGGGAGTGATAGGACTGGAGGGAATGGAGCAATACTAGAAATGGGTAGATTCAGATTGGGCGTTAAGAAGCAATTCTTCTCCATGAGGGTGGTGAGACACTGGAACAGGTTGCCCAGGGAGGTGGTGGAAGCCTCATCCCTGGAGGCTTTTAAGGCCAGGCTGGATGTGGCTGTGAGCCACCTGCTGTGGTGTGAGGTGTCCCTGCCTACGGCAGGAGGGTCGGAACTAAATGATCCTTGAGGTCCCCTCCAACCCTAACAATTCTATGATTCTATGAGTCTATATTTATAACATGAATGAGGTCATCCCTTACTCTCCCCTTCTCCAGGCTAAAGAGCCCCAACTCCCTCAGTCTCTCCTCTGTTTGGGTGCATCGGGGCACCAAGGCAAGAGAAGCAGAGCCCAGGGTCCCTGATGAGCCCTCACTCATACCTGGGACAGGAGTGTTGAGACCCTGGGCCAGGGCACAGGTGATTTAGCACCTCTCCTCATGCCCAGCTGCCCTCAGCAGGTGCTGCAACCTATGGCAATGCTTCTACAGAGCCACTGATGAGGCTCTGGGGACACATCTCTGCAGGCATGAGGTGCCCACATTGTCTAGATCCATAGAGAAACCATTCCCAGGGTTTCTGTTTCCCTTAGCATGGGCCATTGGGCAGAGCAAAGGTGGATGCAGCCTGTCAGGCTGTTCAGTCTTGAGAAGAGAAGGCTCCCAGGAGACCTTATTGTGGCCTTCCAATATCTGAAGGGGGCTACAAGAAAGCTGGGGAGGGACTTTTTAGGGTGTCAGGGAGTGATAGGACTGGGGGGAGTGGAGCAAAACTAGAAATGGGTAGATTCAGATTGGATGTTAGGAAGAAGTTCTTCCCCATGAGGGTGGTGAGACACTGGCACAGGTTGCCCAGGGAGGTGGTGGAAGCCTCATGCCTGGAGGTTTTTGCAGCCAGGCTGGATGTGGCTGTGAGCAACCTGCTGTAGTGTGAGGTGTCCCTGCCCATGGCAGGGGGCTTGGAACTGGCTGATCCTTGAGGTCCCCTCCAACCCTGACAATTCTATGATTCTATGACTCTGTGATTCTATGCAGGCTGCAGCACACAGCCAGGGGGATGTGCAGATGAGAAGGAGCTCCTGCACCCGTAACCAAGGGAGAAACCTCCTGCTGTTTAGCTTTGCTTTAATTTGCATCTTCTTAAAATGCCTAATTAGTGTTTGTTGATCCACTGGCTCAGGCACTCCTACCTAATCCTGTCAGTAAATCTAGGCACTGAAAATATTTGTCCTACATATTCCAGTGATGCACTGTTCACCAGTGCCCTGCAGCTGCCCATAGGTAAGTCTTCGGTGATTGTGCCACACGGGCAGCTGGAGGGTTTGGGTCTTCTCACTCCTGCTCTCCAGCAGGAAATTCCTGGCATTTGGATGTGAAAGGTGATCACCTCCATGACCAGAGAGTGCTGTTTGCTTTGGCCAGGTTCACCAAGATGTGCTCTTTCTGGGGACAGCTGTGATTTTGCACTGAGTCTTTCCTGACTCCAGAAGAACATTTTGTACATAATGGATCTCATTATTTAGCTCAAGGGCTGTTACTGGATTGGAATTACAGCACAAGAGTGAGAGGTATTTAAAACTACATTCAGCTCCATCACTTGCTTAATATCAGTTTCTGAAGAGGTTTCTGCACTAGCTGTGTCCATCATCTGGCAAGCTTCTGGACTCTCTGAGGATTTTAAAGCTTCCTAACCAGCAGTCTGTAAAGCTTCACCACGCTGAGGAATGTGACTGTGGTAGGGAAGTCCTGGAAAGGGAGCAGTAACAAAACCCTTTTACAGAGAGCTTTAAGGTTGAGCAATCACCTCAAACTCCTCCTGTTCTTCATGTGGGACCTGTGTTAGCACAGGAGCACCAGACTGGTATCACATTGATGGTGTTGTGTAGATAAATGGCCATGATGGAGCTGTAAGGGAAACCTGTGTTGCAAATAAAAGCATCCTAGGACCTTTCCACTGAAATCTGCAAAGGATTTGAAATTCACCTAAAAGAGGTGGGAGGAGGAAAGCATTAAATCCTGATGCCTCTGCTCAGTATTTATTCAGGCAAAATGTTTCTTGAGCTCCTGGAGATGTTTGCCTCAAGGAGGCCCCATGTGCTCTGCCCGTTTCAGCTCTGAACTTCTTTCCCTGAGAAGAGGCACAAGCATTGTTATCACATCCATAACCCACCACCCAGCATGCCCTACACGCTGCAGATGTTGCAGCTCTGCTAGAGCATGAGCTGCCATTTGCTTCAGAGTGAAGAAACATTGATTTCCAGCCCTGCAGGCTCCTCAGTCAAGCTTGCTGCTGGTTGTGAGTGCATCCATCACACCCGAGCAGACAGAGCCATGGCAGATCTGCGCCGGCTGCTGACACATCACACCAGTTAGATTCACTCCACACACCAAATAACCGAGGCTGAAGCTCCTGTGTAGCCTTGATCCCAAATCCTGACATTCTCCAAAGCAGCAAGCGTTTATAATCAAAGGCAAAAGTGGCTACATTTGCTTTTCAGCAAGCTCAGCATTACACAGGGGATGAGTTCCAGCTACCCTGACATCCCCCAGACCCTGTGCAGTCTTCACATCTCTGTTGCACTCAGCTATTGCTGTGGTCTCCAGGGAGGAACTAATAGACTTCTTTCTTGGGGCTTTTTGTTGTGTTTTTATTTTTTTCAGCACAGAAATGCAAAAGAGAAGCTTAAAAGCAGCATTAATTGTGATTGTTAGAGATAAAAAGAAAGAAAGAAAAAAGATGGAGCTGCCATCTAGCTCCTCTGGCTGCCACCACGTGCAGAGCCACAGGGAAGCCCTGAGTGTCCAACACACACCCAACCCAGATACTCCACAGCTGGTTTCTTTTCCCAGTGTCTCCTGTGTTATCTCACTGCCTGGCTTGGCATCAGGCTGCCCACAAGCCATTGGTGTGCTGTGCTGGGAGGTTGCTGAGGAATGTTAAGCTGCCAGCAAACCTTGCAAAACTTCTGTTGCAATCATGAAAGCCTGAGGATGTACACCAGGTATTGCTGAGGGGAGAGAGAGAGAGAACCTTTTGTTAGCCTGAGGAATGTACAGCTGGGAAAAAAACAAACCAAAGACACTTTCAGGCACAAAATTCCTTCTGCAGGCCAGAGTATGTGGGGCAGCATCTGGTGTCTGAAGGTTATAGGTGGTGGGAAAGGTGCTGTGGCACTTAGACAAACTTAGGAGGTAGGTGTTGTTTAGCCTGGGTCTCTTCCATTTCACAGAATCATAGAATCAAACTGGTTGGAAAAGACCTCAGAGGTTATCAGGTCCAACTCATTACCTAATACCTGACACCTCATGCCAACTAAACCACGGCTTCAAGTGCCACATCCAATCCTTTTCTGAACACCTCCAGGGGCAGTGACTCCACCCCCTCCCTGGGCAGCACATTCCACTGGGCAATTACTCTTTCTCTGAAGAACTTTCTCCTTACCTCCAGCTTAAACTTCCCCCTGCACAGCTTGAGACTGTGTCCTCTTGTTCTGTTGCTGGTTGCCTGGGAGAAGAGACCAACCCCCACCTGGCTACAACCTTCATTCAGGTAGTTGTAGAGAGCAATAAGGTCTCCCTGAGCCTCCTCTTCTCCAGGCTGCAGCTTCTCCATGATGGCACTGAGAGTGTCAGAGCCAGGCTGGCTGAGGATATCAACACTCACCTTCAGTGAGGCCAAGAGCAGTGCCACGGCTGGCACAATGGTGAATTTGGCTTGCACCCTGGTGAGCTCTGTCATTTGAGGCTCTGTGGAGACCCCCACTCCTAACACGTTCTCCTCATTTACTGCTGAAACCAACAGCTGTAGCAGATTTCTCCTTATGAAGGTGTTAAGAGCAGGTTGCTCCTATCTCTTCCCTCAATATATCAGAGAAAATCAGACCCTGGGAGAAAGAGGATGTGAATGTGAGCACCAGATGTCTATGAAGATGCATGTGAAGAGAGCAGGTGGAAGGCACTGCCTAAGGTATTTACCTTCAGACTCATAAAAAGGTCACAGAATCACAGGAACATTCAGGTTGGAAAAGACCCTCAGGATCATCAAGTTCAACCATTAACCCTACTCTACAACGTTCACCCCTAAACCATATCCAAACCACCTTCAAACACATCCAGGGTTCCTGTGTCCAGATGACTTCCCACCAGCACCTCAGCCTGTGGCAGGTCCTCAGAGAGAGCACACAGAAGTAGCTGAGATAGAGACCTGCCACCCCTGATGGAAAACGTCAGCTTCCCTGCTCAACCTCCCTGTGAAGCCATCCAGGACCCAGAGAATTAATCTTCCTCCCCCAAAAAGTATCCTCCCCTTTCCTTACCTAGGACCTAGCCTGGCTTCTCATCTCATTTGTCAGAGTGCAGTTTCACTTCCCCAGAGGTGTAATGCTCCTGTGCCAGAAAGCTGTCAGCTTTTCTGGATGGGTGACTCCTTGCCTTACAGAGGGAAAAAAGTCTCCTCCCTGGGTGAGTCACTGTGGCACTTCCAGAGCTCATCCCAGCCCTCTAATCCACTTTAGTCTGGGTGTAAAGCGACACCTCAGTGCCACAGAAGTTCAGAGCTTATTACAGGCTCTTGGCTGATCCTAAAGATAGTGGTAATTAAGTGTTCTGGGATGACAGTGCTTTACAGCTGCCTTATTTCCTGGTGTTTCAGCATTTTGCTCAGAAAGGGGCATTGCAAGGATGGAGAGGGCTCTCCTCTGCTCTGGTGAGACCCCACCTGGAGTACTGTGTCCAGGTCTGGAGCCTCTATCACAAGAAGGATCTGGAGGTGCTGGAGTGTGTTCATAGAAGGGCCACGAGGATCATCAGAGGGTTGGAGCTCCTCTGCTATGAGGACAGACTGAGAGTTGGGGCTGTTCAGTCTGCAGAAGAGGAGGCTCCCAGGAGACCTTATTGTGGCCTTCCAGTATCTGAAGGGGGTCTACAAGAAAGCTGGGGAGGGACTTTTTAGGGTGTCAGGGAGTGATAGGACTGGAGGGAATGGAGCAATACTAGAAATGGGTAGATTGAGATTGGATGTTAGGAAGAAGTTCTTCCTCAAGAGGGAGGTGAGACACTGGCACAGGTTGCCCAGGGAGGTGGTGAAAGCCTCATCCCTGGAGGTTTTTGCAGCCAGGCTGGATGTGGCTGTGAGCAACCTGCTGTAGTGTGAGGTGTCCTTGCCCATGGCAGGGGGTTTGGAACTGGATGATCTTTGAGGTCCCTTCCAACCCTGACAGTTCTATGGTTCTATGATTCTAGAAGGGGACAGTCATGTGAGAAGCGTGCCAGGGTTTTAACGTGAGCTGGGGACAAGAGCTGTGCATTTACCCATTCTCAGTTCTATTTTGGGAGACACAGAATTTCTGTGTGTGGGCATGGCAAGGTCACTGCTCCCCCTTGGCACAGTTTTGCAGCCATCACATTTCTGCACTTCCTAGAGGGATGAGAAACATTGGGTTTTGGTGGTGTCAGGAGGCACTGAAACTGCTGTCTCCTTTTCCTAGGTATTGCTATAACTGAGTCTGCCTAACTAGGTTTGTATTAAAGGAGATTTGTCCCCTTCCCATCCAGACACCTCTGCCAATCACCTATTTACAAGGGTGAGGACCAACCTGTTTGGAGAGAGACTTCTTACAAAGGAATGTAGTGACAGATCAAGTGGTAATGGCCTCAAACTGGAAGAAGTTAGATTTAGATTAGACATTAGGAAGAAATTCCTCACCATGAGGTTGGTGAGGCACTTGAACAGGTTGGCTGGAGAAGTATGGAGGCTCCAACTCTGGAAGTGTTCGAAGCCAGGCTGGATGGGGCCTTGAGCAACCTGATCTAGTAGGAGGTGACCCTGCCCATGGCAGTGGAATGGAACTAGGTGACCTTTAAAGTCCTTTCCAAACCAAACCGTTCTTTGATTCTATGATTTATTCAGTCCTGAGTCTGAAATGGTTCTTCATCTTCATGAGATGATCCATGCATCTTGTCACTCATGACAGAATAGGCAGGAACCTGTTCTCCAAGCCACCAGCTTCCTTCTGCTCAGCTCCACACTTGTGGGAGACTTTTCCCAAAGTGGCTTGCCACCAAGGCACATCTCCCATCAAAAAAGAGGTACAGGATACTGAATAAAGAATGAACCAGGTTGGAAGAGATCTTTGAGATCATCGAGTTCAGCCTGTCACCCAACACCATCTAATCAACTAAACCATGGCACTAAGTGCCGCATCCAGTCTCTTTTTAAACACTTCCAGGGATGGTGACTCCACCATCTCCCTGGGCAGCACATTCCAATGGCCAATCTCTCTTTCTGGGAAGAACTTCTTCCTCACATCCAGCCTAGACTTCCCCTGGCACAGCTTGAGACTGTGTCCTCTTGTTCTGGTGCTGGTTACCTGGGAGAAGAGACCAACCCCTACCTGGCTATAACCTCCCTTCAGGTAGTTGTAGAGATCAATAAGATCTCCCCTGAGCCTCCTCATCTTCAGACTAAGCAACTCCAGCTCCCTCAGCCTCTCCTCACAGGGCTGTGCTCCAGACCCCTCCACAGCTTTGTTGCCCTTCTCTGGACACCTTCCAGCAACTCAACATCTTTCTTGATTGAGATGCCCAAAACTGGACACAGGACTCAAGGTGTGGCCTAACCAGTGCTGAGTCCAGGGCAGAATGACTTCCCTGCTCCTGCTGGCCACACTGTTCCTGACCCAGGCCAGGATGCCATTGGCCTTCTTGGCCACGTGGGCACACTGCTGGCTCATGTTCATACAAGCAACTGAGAGGGAAGTAAAATGGCTCAACAGATAGCAGCAATCAGCTCTTGACCTGGTTTGATGCTGAGCTCCCTAGCAGTAAAGGGGCATTTGTAGGCTATCAGTATCAGCAGAGCACTGAACCATATTACTCACGCCTCCATTTATCTCCAGGAAGACTAATCTAGGTTCTTATTATTGGAACAATGGTGTATTTTTGTCATCCTTAATTATGAACTTCTCTGGCTGCAATTGCTTCACTTATGGAAAGGATATGCAAGGTAACTCTAACAGCTCTACAGCCTTTATATAAGCAACATTTTCAACTTTCTTTCCCAGCCCTTTTTTTTTTGCTTCACTTACAGCTTTTGTGTTTTCCTTTGGCATAGGTAACTAAACCCAAAGGGTTAGATCCTGCAATGTTGCAATGATGTTTTTGGAGCATGGCCTGGAGTTCTACCAGCTTACATCATCTGGGAGTGGGCCCATGAAATGTTTGAACCACTGAAATAAATGAAAGCAGACAGGTGATGGAGTGAAAGCACCAGACAGAGAGAATGCAGATGGCCAAGGCAGCCAAAGTCTTAACTTTATTTGGAGGAAAAGGGCCTGCAAGTACAGCTGGTACCAGGAAGGCTGAACATACATGCAGATTTCCTGGGAAAAAAAGTGTATCCCATACAGAAAAACAACTTCCAGTGTTTTCCTCTGGTGACACTGGTAAGTCTTCACCATCACGTTAGCTCCCAATGCTTTCTGCTTGTTCCCACAGCATTTGCCATTCCAGTTCACAACTGCTGCACAACAAAGTTCACCTGAGCATCCTGGAGGCCACTGGTACTCTCTCCATTTTATCAGGAGTCCAGAAAAACAGATTCATTGCCTTTCAGTGACTGCAGCTCCTTTATGATGATCAGTAGAATCATAGCATCATAGAATGGTCTGGGCCAGAAGGGACCTTCAAAGGTCATCCAGTCTGACCTCCCCACAGTCAGCAGGGACATCCCCAACTAGATCAGGTTGCCCAGGGTGTCATCAAGTCTCACCTTGAATATCTTCAGGGAAGGGACCTCAACCACCTCCCTAAGCAACCTGTTCCGGTGTTCCACCACCCTCATGGTAAAGAACTTGTTCCTAACATCCAATCTAAACCTGCTCTTCTCTAGTTTGAAGCCATTGCCCCTTGTCCTGTCACTGCAGGCCTTTGCAAACAGTCTCTCTCCATCCTTCCTGTAGGATCCCTTCAGGTACTGGCTGGCTGCTATTAGGTCTCCCTGAAGCCTCCTCTTCTCCAGGCTGAACACCCCCAGCTCCCTCAGCCTGTCCTCACAGCAGAGGTGCTCCAACCCCCTGATCATTTTTGTGGCCCTCCTCTGAGGGACACCACTGTCACTGCTCTCCATTTGGACTTCAAGCCATTGAGCAGAGCTGATGTCTCCAGGATCTCACCAACAGAAGGAGATAGGAGACCACCACTACTTCTTCAACAGCTGCACCTCCTCACTTTCAGGGCCATGATAACAGCTGCCCATGAGTTCACCCTCTTCCGTTGCTCACCCACAAGGAGTGTGGCCTCCCTCAACTTGCAGTTGCAGTGCTGGAAGCCCAGGCCCCTCAGCAATCAGCTCATCATGGCCACTAGCTCACTACAGCTGCTTTGTTTTTGCTACTGAGGCCACTGGCCCCAGTGACAGTGAAGGGAGGGCTGAATTCCTTTCCCAGCCTGGCTCTCTGTTTGGACAAGTGATCCCTTTCAGAACTCCCAGGCAGTGTGTCTTTTCACAGGCAGCTGTAAAGCTGGATTTAATACATGTCACAGAGCACACAGGGAAGCTCTGGCACATTCTGCAGCATGGGGTTGTTTGGGTTTTTTTCTTTTTGGGAGCTCTGCAAACCTGCTGACCAGCAGCTGACCTTGCCTCTGGGTGTGGTGCACGACCACCAAAGGATGGGTTCCATTCTGCCATCATTAATAGTCCGGGTTTCACTTCATGACCCTGCATCTGCTTCCTCCCAGGAAGATGGCTGGGTTCCCACCAGCCCTCTGCAAGAACTTATTGCTGGAGGAGTGGGGTCTCACACCAAGGCCAGTAAGCAACAGGTTCTTCTCCATTGTACCCTGTGACAGGACAAGGGGCAATGGATATAAACTACGGCACAGGGATGAGGCTTCCACCACCTCCCTGGGCAACCTGTGCCAGTGTCTCACCACCCTCATGGGGAAGAACTTCTTCCTGACATCCAATCTGAATCTACCCATTTCTAGATTTGTTCCATTCCCCCCAGTCCTATCACTACCTGACACCCTAAAAAATCCCTCCCCAGCTTTCTTGTAGTCCCCTTCAGATACTGGAAGGCCACAATAAGGTCTCCTCGGAGCCTTCTCTTCTCCAGATTGAAAAGTCCCAACTCTCAATCTGTCTCCATAGGAGATGAGCTCCAGCCCCAGTGGCCCTTCTCTGGACATGCTCCAGCATCTGCAGATCTTTCTGGTAATAAAGGCTCCAGAACTGGATGCTGTACTCCAGGTGGGGTCTCACCAGAGCGGAGTAGAGGGGGAGAATCACCTTCCGTGACCTGCTGGCCACACTTCTCTTGAAGCAGCCCAGGATCTGGTTTGCTTTCTGGGCTGCAAGTGCACACTGGTGGCTCATGTTGAGCTTCTCATCCCCCAGCACCCCCAGGTCCTTTTCTTCAGGGCTGCTTTCACCAGTCCCTGCCCAGCCTATATTGATACCTGGGATTGCCCTGACCCAGCTGCAGGACCTTGCACTTGGTCTTGTTGAACCTCATGAGGTTGGGTTGGGCCCAGCTCTCCAGCCTGTCAGGGTCCCTCTGGATGGATCCTTTCCCTCCAGAAATGCACCCCAATCCCAGCATGTAGCTGTCAGTTGGGGTACATGCTTCTGCTGCTTGGCATGGCCCTGTTCTCCACCAGAAAGGCTCAGAGCACTCCCCACAGCCAGGGTTTACATCTTGCTTTTTTTCTCTGGGAGGCAATAGGCAAGGATGTGTCATCCCTCTGGGATATTGCTCTTATCAGGCTGTAAAACAGCTGATAATATTCTTCTGTATTTTTGCCTTCCAGCTGAAATTTGTCATGTCTTCAATTCCTGGATGCCCAGAAGCTCTCCAGAGTCGTTCAGTCCATAGCCAGACCAACACACAGCAACCTGCAGCGTCAGGCAGCAAGCCCCGCTCCAGCCCACACCTCCAGGAGGCTTTTCCTTCCAGGCGACCGACCGTACTTGGGTTTTCTCAGCAGAGGGAGCTTCTCACACAGCACTTCCAACACCACCTCCCTCAAACCCTCTGAAACCACAGCCTGCTTCTGACAGAGCCAGCTCTGTGACAAGCAAACATGAGGGAAATCTGCAGGTAGGTGATGAGGGGAGGGCACTCCCCTGCCCTAGTAACCGTGAGCTGCTTTAGAATCACAGAATGGCTTAGGCTGGAAGAGACCTCAGAGATCATTGGCCCCAACCTCCCTGCTGTGGGCAGGGACACCTCTCAGCTAGCCCAGGTTACTTAAGGCCACATCCAACCTGGCCTTGAACATCTCCAGGGAGGGGCATCCACAACCTCTCTGGACAATCCATTCCAGAGTCTTGCTACCCTTGTAGTGAAGAATTTCTTCCTAAGATCCAATCTAAACCTATTCTCCTTCAATTTAAATCCATTTCCTCTTACCCTATGGGTGGACACTACTGTAAAAAGTCCCTCTGCAGCCTTCCTGCAGCATCCCTTCAGTATTGGAAGGCAGCTCTAAGGTCCCCCGCAGAACCTTCTCTTCTCCAGGCTGAACAACCCCAGATCCCTCAGGCTACCCTGACAGCTCCAGCCCCTGGATCATCTTTGTGGCCCTCCTCTGGACTTGTTCCAGCAGATTTGTGTCCCCTCAACATCACAGAATCATTTTGGTTGGAAAAGACCTTTAAGGTCAAGTCCAACCATCATCTCACTCTACAAATTGAAATTAATTAATTGACTGAACTAAGGCTTGCAGCCCCCTTTCCCCCTCTCCTCCCCCCCCAGTTCTTTGTTAGTTTTACAAGCCATGAATATTAAAATGCTCCTCCTTTCACCACCCTGGCTGCCACTCCACAGCAGCTCTGTGGCAGGCAGTACCAGGGCTGAGAGCCTGGGTGATAAGAAGGGCTTTGAATGCTGTCAATGCTTTTCTTTGGTTCCACTGAATGCCTCCTGATACTTTACTTACAGAGACAGAAGTTTTCAGCCTGCCTGTGTCTGCAGCTGGGATGCTCTGTGCATCATTATTACCTCTTCTATGAGGACAGGCTGAGAGAGTTGGGGTTGTTCAGCCTGGAGAAGAGAAGGCTCCAGGAGACCTTGCACACTTCCAGGACTTAAAGGGGGCCTAAAAGAAAGATGGGGGCAGACTTTTGGCCAGGGCCTGTTGTTACAGGACAAGTGATGGTTTTAAACTAAAAGAGGGGAGAGTCAGACTCAGACTAGATATAAGGAAGACATTTTTTATGATGAGAGTGGTCAAACACTGGCACAGGTTGCCCAGAGAGGTGACAGATGCCCCTCCCACCCCCCCAAAACATTCTGGGTTGGGTTGGATGGGGCTATGAGAAATGTGATCTAGTTGAAGATTTCCCTGCTGCCTGCAGGAGAGTTGGACTAGATGGTCTTTAAAGGTCCCTTCCCAACCAAACCAGTCTGGGATTCTCTAATTGTATGTCCCTGTTGCACTGTGTCCCTTTTGCATGGTGCCTTTGCACAGCTGGGACTACGTCCTGCATGGTCATGCACAGATCACGGCACAGTCTCAGCAGGGGGACCTGTGATGGGCTCTCACCACGGAGGGATGAGTAGGAGATGATTAGCTCCAGCACGGTCAGTGAGGCTCCTCCTCTGCTCTCTGCACTCCACCTACACCAGCATGTGGGGGTGAACTCCACCAGAGAGCTGATCCAGGCAGGAAAAAATGGCTTTAAAACCCAGTCCAAATCTTCAGTCGGATCAGTTCCCCAGCCTGCTCTACTGAGTGACAACAGAAGCTGTACTGCACAGCATGCCCAGAACAGCACGAGTGGGTGGACAGGATGGCAGGAGCAGGAAGGGGGGAGAAGAAGGGAAGAGGGCTGCTTTTTTTAGGAAGCACTAACAGCTTAAACACACTTAAAATGATAATTTAATTGAAGAGACATGGGATCTTAGTCTTACAAAGATACCCAGGGACTCTAAGCTTTTCAAACCACATTTGCTGATGATGTTTTCCTAAGCCTGCATAGATTGTTGGATGATATTTTGCTCCTATCTAAAATAACTACAATTGAAAAATGTCAGCATTTAAATCATCTGTCTCCCCTCATCTCTGTCTGATTCCTGCAGTTTCCATGCTGGCAGCCCTAGGTACACAGGCAATTGCACCATAATCTTCCTGGTGATTCACTCCTCTCTTTCACATCACTGGCTTTGAGCTCACCTACCCCATCTTGCTGCCTAGGACCTTACAAAAACAAGAGCAGAACATGGAAAACATTACAAACACTTTTTAATGTGTCTTCAGAAAAAAAAATAATATCAAAACAGTATTTACACTGAAGGTATAAATATCCCCTTATGAATAAATGATGCTGCTACCCAATGAGCCCTGCACTTGATCTACACTCAGAATAATTATTTAGCTCCTTCAGAGAGGTTAAAATAACCACAGGGCATGGGAAACATCTTTTTATGCATAGTTTCAGTCGGCAGAGAAAACGGTAAACAAAAGCAGATAACATAAATGGATTTGAGAAAGGAAAGAGCTAACAGGCAGAGTAGGGGCAAGTGCAATGAATATAACTCAGCTGGGAATAAATTTAGGCTGGAGACCATCTTCAGGCATCAGAACTGGAAAAAAAAATGAGAGCAGTCTTTCAATAACAGCAGCAGCACAAAAAGCAAACAGGGTTCAAACCAAAGCCTCCACGCTGTCTGAAGGAGACTACAAGGTGTGGCTGCCTGCCATAGCTGAGCTCCAGACCTTGAGGCAGCAACTCCTCCCAGTCAGGTGTTCCCAAGTGTCTCCTGTGGCTGCTAAAGGCAAAAGTATTTGTGTTGGTGACAAAGAGGAAGAGGCACCATCTGAGTTCTTGGTGTGCTACATCACTGTGCTGGCATCCTCATGGAACACCTGGACACCACACTCCTCTGTGAGCTGGTGGTGCCGTGACAGGGTCTCTTCCCCTCTGGGGTCCCTGGGGCTGCCACTGCCTGTGGGGCACCTCTGCCACCGTCCTCTCAAACTGCTAAACTCTCGGGGGACACATTTTAGCTTAAAGAAAGCCTTTATCTTCCTCACAGACCCTTGGGTATCTTTCTTTGCACTGTTTCATCGTGGAGAGGAATTTCCTGCCGGGGTTTTAGAAAGCAAGCTGTGTTTTGGAGAGGGTTGTCTCTTTCTTCCTTCTAGAAAGCGGCCTGCACGGTGCTTTTGACTTCCTGTTGGGACACACCTACGCTGCTAGGATCACCGGTACCTAAAACACCACCATCAAGATGCACGAGAGGCATGTGGAGGAGTTTCGTTCCTCCCTTCCAGCCCCCAAAGGCACCAGGGCACAGCCCATTGCCCAGGGGACACTGGCCAATACAGCACCTCCAACAAAGCCGCCAAGGGCCTGTCCCCAGCTATGACTCTGGAGGTCACCTCTGCTTCAGGGCTCGCACCCATCTCATAACCCGTCTCCAAACCTGATGAGGGATCTGACTGTGCCCCGAGCCCCGTTCCCAGCCCCGACTGGGAGTGTGACAATTCTCTGGGCCCCGTCCCAGTCCTGGCCGGCGGCTCTGACCGTTGCCCGAGACCCATCCCTGCCCCGGCCAGGTCTCCTCCCGCGGCCCATAGGGGTAACACCCCGGCGGGGGCTGCGGCCCGGGCGGGGGCCGGCGGCCGCGGCAGTGAGGGGAGACCGGGGTTCGCGACGGGGAGCCAATCGGAGCCCTCAGCGCCTGGTCCGATCTCCCCGGAGCTGTCTCATTGGTCGCTCCCCTCCCCTCGCCTCACGGCGGTGGCCAATAGGGGTGGGCGCGCAGGGGGTGGGGCGTGGCCGGGCGGCTAGCGCGCGAGCGGCGGGCGCGGCATGGCGAGGTCCCGGCGGCCGTGAGGAAGCGCGGGGAGACGGCGGTCGCCATGTCGCCGGTGTGGTCGCTGGTGGGGGGGCTGCTGCTGATGCTGCTATGGGTACGACACCGGGGGCTGGAGGCCGTGCTGGTGCACCACCGCTGGGTCTTCGTCTGCTTCTTCCTCATGCCGCTTTCCATCCTCTTTGACGTCTACTACCAGCTGCGCGCCTGGGCCGTCTGGCGCCTCCACAGCGCCCCGCGGCAGCACGGCCAGCGCGTCCGCAACATCCAGGCGCAGGTGAGGCCTCAGCGGAGACACGCACCCCTCCTGTTCCCGGCCATGTGGGGCGGTTCGGCGGAAGGAGAGCTCTTGCCCTCGTTCCCCTCGGCCGGCGCTGCCCCGGGGGGCCGGCGGCGCGGCACCTTACCCTCTCCCCACCGCCTCTCCCGGGGCGAAACCCCGTCCTGAATCCGGCCGCAGCAGCCGGAGCGGGAAAAGGCAAGCGGCTAAAAGGCAGCGGGTGTTACTGTCCCCGTGGGGTGTATTTTTCCGGTCTGAAACTCCTCTCGAAGTTGTGGCGTTAACAGCTGGCGAGCCCGGCTGCGGCTGTCCGGCTGCTGCCGGCGTCACAGCCCCAGAGGTGGGCTGAGGAGCCTCCTGTGCCCCCACACGGCCCACGCACCCCCGTGCACCTGTGTAACGTCCCAGTGTCAGTCTTCGAATGGCTGCCTTTATGCCGTCTTGTAATACCCTTTGCATTGTTAGTGCCGAGAGATGATTGCAGGGGAGCTGAAACTTTTCATCCCCACAGAAGAGCAGATGCCTGTAGTGCTTCTGTGCTCTCTAGTATTTATGGTAATGCCGTCACGTCTGCTGCTGTTTTCTTGCTTGGCTCTCATGTTCATTGCAGATGCAGATGGATATTGATGTGCACAGAGCTATTGCAGGGTTTGGGTCAGGGTTTTTATCACCAGCTGCAGCAGCAATTGAGCTTTGAAGAAAATGCTTACAGCTGACGTTTGTTCTCTAAGTGTTAACCACTGTGGCTTGGCAAAATTGTGGCTTACACAATTTCCTTCTCAACTTTTCTCTCTTTTCTCTTTTCTTTCTTTTCTCTCTTTGCCCTTTCATTAGCAGGCTCATCATTTTATTTAATGTGGACCTGGCCCTTAGGGACATCATTTACTGTTGACCTTTTAGTGCTGGATGATCGTGGAGGCCTCAGCCAGCCAGATATATTCTGTGATTAACCTTCACAGAACTGAGATTATTTGTGCCAGTGCTAATACCTGTCTTAGAATATGGGTTTTCCTGTGGATTTTTAAAACTTTCATTGTAGTTTTCTGAATCCCATCTCCAATAAAAACAAACTAAACAATCCCAAATGCTTTTTCTACATAACTAAATCCTGGTTGTATTTCATTTAGAAGTTCAGAGAGACTTCCAAAGTGTCATTGCTCGGAGACATCCAGACTTTTTACTGGCAGGTGGACTCATAGAATGATTCAAGGGAGGTTCTCCTCCCCCTACTCTGCCCTAGTGAGGCCCCACCTGGAATATTGCATCCAGTTCTGGGCTCCTCCAGTTCAAGAGGAACAGAGATCTGCTGGAGAGACTCCAACAGAGGGCTACAAGGATGATTAAGGGACTGGAGCATTGCCTGATGAGGAAAGACTGAGAGCCCTGGGGCTGTTGAGTCTGGAGAGGAGAAGACTGAGAGGGGATCTAATCAATGTCTATAAATATCTGAGGGTGTCAGAAAGGAAGGGACAGCCTCTGCTCACTTGCACCCCGTGATAGAACAGGGGGCGGTGGATGTAAACTACAGCACAGGAAGTTCCACTTCAACGAGAAGAAGAACTTCTTCACTGTGAGGGTCCCAGAGCACTGGAACAGGCTGCCCAGATAGGTTGTGGAGTCTCCTTCTCTGGAGACTTTCAAGACCCATCGGGATGTGTTCCTGTGCAACCTGTGCTAGATTCTTTGGTCCTGCTCTGGCAGCGGGGTTGGACTTGATGATCTTCTGAAGTCCCTTTCAACCCCTAAAATCCTGTGATCCTGTGAATGGTCTGGATTGGAAGGAACTTCCAAAGGTCATCTAGTCCAACCCCTCTGCAGTCAGCAGGGACATCCTCAAATAGATCAGGTTACCGAGAGCCCTGTCTAGCCTCACCTTGAATATCTCCAGGGATGGGGCCCCAGTCACTGCCCTGGGCAACCCGTTCCAGTGTTCCAGCACCTTCGTGGTGCAGAACTTGTGCCTAAAGGTAAAGAGCTTGCTCCTAAACATGCATGTAGGTGACATGCATGTAGAGGAGTAACAGCATTTCTGAGCACTTTTCCAGTGAGGGAAGGATGTTTCTGGTGTGTAAGTGAGGACATGTGTGTGCCTTACAGCACCAGTTCAGTTGTTTCCTCTTGGCAGGTTCGGGAATGGAAGAAAGAAGGCAGCAAAAGGTACATGTGCACTGGCAGGCCTGGCTGGCTGACTGTGTCCCTGCGTGTTGGCAAGTACAAGAAAATTCATAAGAACATCATGATCAACTTAATGGATGTTCTGGATGTGGACAGTGAAAGACAGGTAACAAATTCATCAGAAAGCTGTCATGATAATGAAGCTTACAGCTTTGTTTTGTTGTTTGTTGTTGGGCTTTTTTAACTGTATGTATAGCTGAAGAGGAGGTGAGATTCCATAAAGAGCAAAGGGTTTGTGTGGCTGCAGGCTCACCAAATTTCAGGTTTCACAACCTGTGCTTGGATCATTCTATCCAAAAAACACAGCATATGGAGTTGCTTAGCTTTTCTGTGCTGGAGCCTAAAAGAGCAGATTGGTTTATGGTTTGGGGGACTGAGCAACAAGATGTTGAGGCAGAGGAGGAATCACTAAACAGTTTCAACTATTTTTAGCAGTGCTCTTAGGAAAGTATGTCTCCAAATTCTGACAACAGATGGAAGTTCAAGACAGCCATATCCTGTCTTTGTTAATGCTGAACACTTAATTAATGTGTGCGTGGGGGGTGGGGAATTGGGTCTCTTTGCTTTTCAGGTTGTTCGTGTGGAACCTTTGGTGACCATGGGCCAGCTGACTGCCTACCTGAACCCTATGGGCTGGACTATTCCTGTGGTACCAGAGCTTGATGATCTTACAGTAGGTAAGGGTCACAATGACAAGAGACTCACTGGTTGTTGTGAAGCAGTGACTCGTTGCCTTATTTCCAAGATTCCAGAAATGGAACCTTATGGCCTCTTGGGGTATTTATGTTACAAGCACTTCCTGGTTGGTTTGGTTTTGTTAAATGGACTTAAAAGTCGTGCCCAGAGCTTAAAAGACGAGGCTTTGTTCTCATAAACCACCTTCATTTTAGTGTGTTGCATTTCACAGAATCATAGAATCAACCAGGTTGGAAAAGACCTCAGAGATCATGAAGTCCAACCTATTACCTCAGACCTAACACCTCATGACAACTAAACCATGGCTTTTAGTGCCCCTGTACTCAGTACTGGCTAGGCCACATCTTGAGTACTGTGTCCAGTTCTGGGCCCCTCAATTTAAGAAGGACATTGAGACACTTGAACGTGTCCAGAGAAGGGCAGTGAGGCTGGGGAGAGATCGCGAGCACAAGCCCTGTGGGGAGAGGCTGAGGCAGCTGGGGTTGTTTAGCCTGGAGAAGAGGAGGCTCAGGGGAGACCTTATTGCTCTCCACAACTACCTGAAGGGTGGTTGTAGGCAGGTGGGGGTTGGTCTCTTCTCCCTGGCAACCAGTGGCAGAACAAGAACAATCTCAAGCTGTGTCAGGAAAGTTTAGGCTCAAGGCGAGGAGAAAGTTCTTCTCAGAAAGAGTAATGTGATTTGTTTTGTGCTCTCTTGGTAGGTGGCCTGATCATGGGGACCGGCATTGAGTCTTCATCCCATATCTATGGACTTTTTCAACACACCTGTGTGGCCTATGAACTTGTTCTTGCTGATGGAAGCCTTGTGAGATGCTCACCAGTAAGACAAAATGTTATTTTGCTATCATTTACAATGTGGTTGACAGTTACCAGTATGGATATATGATTGAGTATGACATACTTTTTGCAGACTGAAAATTCAGACCTATTTTATGCAGTGCCTTGGTCTTGTGGTACTCTGGGTTTCCTGGTTGCAGCAGAAATAAAAATGATTCCTGCCAAGAAGTATGTCAGATTGCATTACCAGCCTGTGAGAGGACTGAAGAAGATTTGTGAAAAGTTTGCTGAAGAGTCTAAGAAAAAGGAGAACAGTTTTGTGGAAGGACTTGTGTATTCTTTGGAGGAAGCAGTCATCATGACGGGAGTCTTGACTGATGAAGCTGAGCAAAGCAAGGTAACTAAAGGGAAGTTACTCACCAAGTAAAATATACCCCCAAGGTTCAAGTAAAGCTATATTGCATGCCAAGAAAAACACAGAATCATTGTAAGATTGGAAGAGTCTCTTAACCATGGGATTACAAGTTAGATCTGTCCAGCAGAATATTTCAACTTACAGCTCTTTGTTGCTACAGCAGACTCTGTACTGTAAATCTCCTCAATCAAGGAGAAATGACCCACTGATTTAATCATTATAGCAAATAATTAGCCTGCAGCCTTTTTATAGAAGGGTTAGGGTTGGAAGGGACCTGAAGGATCATCTAGTTCCTACCCCCGCCATGGGCACAGGCACCTCACACTAGATCAGGCTGCTCACAGCCCCATCCAGCCTTGCCTTAAAAAACCCCCAGGGATGAGGCTTCTGCCACCTCCCTGGGCAACCTGTTTCATTGCAGTACCTGTGGAGGAAGAGGAGTCACTTCCCTCATACACAGAACACTGCTGCTTTGCACTGCAGTTAGTATCCAGAGGAGCTCTTACACTGCAGTTATTCAGAGGAGCTCTTACACTGCAGTTAGTTATTCAGAGGAGCTCTTCCCCCAGTAGGCTTTTAATACAGTTAGTATTTGTAAAACACATCAGGGACACGCTGCCTGTTCACTGCAGCCCTCAAGCTGGATGCCTCCATGAGACTTTGAATGATGAGTTGAGGGCTTGGTATTTTAGGAATCCAGTTCTGTCACGTTCACGATCTCTTGATTAAGCTGATAACAGGCAAGCCTGGCAAGCCTGGCAAGCCTTACTTAAGTTCAAGTTAAACAGCAAGAAAGGTAAGGAGGAGCTCTTTGTATGGAAAAATGAAGGCTCCCTGGGTCTCTTCTGACAGCCTCATTCAAAGTGTCACAGCAGGTACAACACTGCTCACAATAAAGGAGTGTGGGGACGTACTCAGTGTTGCCTTGAGGTGTATCTGTTCCCCGTGGTGGTGTCTGCTAATGAGTGCACATTCTCTTGTAGGTAAACAGAATTGGTAACTACTACAAGCCATGGTTCTTTAAGCATGTGGAGCAGTATTTGAAAGAGGACAGGACTGGAACAGAGTACATTCCCTCCAGACATTACTACCACAGGCACACACGCAGTATCTTCTGGGAACTCCAGGTAAGACCAGTTCCAAAACTAAAATAACACCTGCAGGAAGGAGCTCTGCTCTCTCCCAGTGTGGGCACAGAGTACCTCCTTCCCTTGGCCACACAACTGTCTTTCCTGCCAGGAGTAAATCATAGAAGTGTTAGGGTTGGAAGGGACCTCAAGGATCAGCCAGTTCCAACCCCCTGCCATGGGCAGGGACACCTCACACTACAGCAGGTTGCTCACAGCCACATCCAGCCTGGCTGCAAAAACCTCCAGGGATGAGGCTTCTGCCACCTCCCTGGGCAACCTGTGCCAGTGTCTCACCACCCTCATGGGGAAGAACTTCTTCCTAACATCCAATCTGAATCTACCCATTTCTAGTTTTGCTCCATTCCCTCCAGTCCTATCACTCCCTGACACCCTACAAAGTCCCTCCCCAGCTTTCTTGTAGCCCCCTTCAGATATTGGAAGGCCACAATAAGGTCTCCTTGGAGCCTTCTCCTCTTCAGACTGAACAATGACAACTCTCTCAGTCTGTCTCCACAGCAGAGCAGCTCCAGCCCTCTGATCATCCTCCTGGCCCTTCTCTGGACATGTTCCAGCACATCCAGACTCTTCCTGTAATAGAGGCTCCAGAACTGGACACAGTACTCCAGCTGGGATCTCACCAGAGTGGAGTAGAGAGGGAGAATCACCTCCTTCAACCTGCTGGCCACGCTATTCTTGATGCAGCCCAGGATCTGGTTGGCTTTCTGGGCTGCAAGTGCATACTGCTGCTCATGTTGAGCTTCTCATCCACCCTCAAGTTCTTTTTTTCAGGGCTGCTCTCAAGCCAGTTCCTGCCCAGCCTATATAAAGAGTGAAGTTTATGGGAAATGGAAAAATCCTTCATTTGGGCAAAACAAATCCAAAGGCACTTCTTTCCACAGAGTCATAGAATCATTGAGGCTAAGACCTTTAAGATCATCATATATAAGGCATTAGGTCATAACCTCCTGATTGCCCTTTTATTGCTTTTCTGAGCTTAAACCTTAAGTACATATTACAGTGTTAAGCTTTTACAGCTACCAAAGTTATTGCCAAAGACAGACAATGGGAAAATAACATGAATGTGAAACTGGCTGAAAGTTTGCCCTGCCTAAACTCAACAACAGTAATTATGCAGCAAGGTCATTACTTTGAATTTCTTAAATGTATTTACTGTGATGTGCCTTTACATAAAATTTTATTTGGCATTGTGACAGATTCCTTTTGCTCCATTTTGAATCTGGAGTGAGATACTGGGTTCTTTCATCTCCCAGAGGAAAAAAACTCAGAGATCATCTAATCCACCCTCCCTGCCATGGGCAGGGACACCTCTCAAGTAGACTCAGCTGCTTGAGGCCTCATCCAACCTGGCCTTCAACATCCCCAGGGAGGAGGCATCCACAGCCTCCCTGGGCAGCCTATTCCAGAGTCTCACCACCCTCACACTGAAGAGCTTCTTCCTAAGATCCAGTCTCACTCTACTCTCCCTCAGCTTCAAACCATTCCCCCTTGTCCTGTCTATAGACATCCTCATGAAGAGTCCCTCTTCCTGTAGGATCCCTTCAGGTACTGGAAGGCAGCTCTAAGGTCCCCTTGGAGTCTTCTCTTCCCCAGGCTGAGCAACTCCAGCTCCCTTAGCTTCCTCATGGCAGAGGTGCTTGGCTCATCTTTTGTTTAGCAAAAGCATCAGCAGTTAACTTCAGATTGGATGTTAGGAAGAAGTTCTTCCCCATGAGGGTGGTGAGACACTGGAGCAGGTTGCCCAGGGAGGTGGCGGAAGCCTCATCCCTGGAGGTTTCTCAGGCCAGGCTGGATGTGGCTGTGAGCACCCTGCTGTAGTGTGAGGTGTCCCTGCCCATGGCAGGGGGGTTGGAACTGGCTGATCCTTGAGGTCCCTTCCAACCCTGACACTTCTATGACTTGATTCTATGATTCTGTGATTCATTGAAAATCTGACTTAATGCTGCTCTGAGCATCCTGAAGCGTTGTCTTTTGGCTCTCTTACATGCTCCTAAGTCCCATTCATTTTTCTCCCCTCTTTACAGGACATCATTCCCTTTGGCAATAACCCTGTTTTCCGTTACCTGTTTGGCTGGATGGTTCCTCCCAAAATCTCTCTGTTGAAGCTCACCCAAGGGGAAGCCATCCGGAAGCTGTACGAGCAGCACCACGTCGTGCAGGACATGCTGGTGCCCATGAAGAGCCTTGAGAAATCCATCCAAACCTTCCACGATGACCTTCATGTAAGAACGTGGGGTGGCTGTAAAACACTGTCTGTGTGGTGAGAACTGTGATTGTTGATCTTAATAATCTGCCTGTGTAAAAGGTTCTTGTTGTACCCTGGGGACTACTCTGCTTTCCGAGTCTCTGGCGCAGGGCTGCAGGGAAAAAATGAGCACAGCAAACAGAAAAGAACTTAAAGGGATTCAGACTTCAGTAGAAGCCCAATGCTTGTACAAGTTTGGGTGTGTTTTTTTTCACTTAGTAAATCCTGAACTGATTCCCACCTTGTGGGAATTAATTTCCCTTCCTGAATTTGTTTTAGTTGGTGTAAGAAGTACAGAGTTGGCAATTTCCAAGTTTGGACTGACCTGGAAAAAGAAAAGTTCGTTTTCTTTTTCACTCCTAGTGTGTGTTCAGTTGTTGCTTTGGGATTGGGGATTATTTTTTTTCTTCTTTTATTTCAACTATTTGAGGGGGAGGAGATGTAATCCTAGGAGGACACAGCACACTTTCTGAGCATTTCAGTCTGTTGGTGTTACTGTCATTAGCAAGTGCAGCTGAGAACCACAGCAAGAGCTGTGCAGCTTGCAGTCCCCAACGGAGAAGAAGTCCTCTTAGATCTTCACTTTGTCATCTTACTAAGAGAGAGCTCAAAGGATTGTCTTGTTAAACATAAGTGATCAAGTGTTTTCTTTGCAGGTGTACCCTCTTTGGTTATGTCCTTTCATACTGCCTAATAATCCTGGCATGGTCCACCCAAAAGGAGATGAAGCAGAACTCTATGTGGATATAGGAGCTTACGGAGAGCCCAAAAGGAAACAGTTTGAAGCCAGGGCTTCAATGAGGCAGATGGAGAAGTTTGTAAGAAGCATGCATGGGTAAGGATTCCTACTCCTTAGAACAGTCATAATGCCATAGAATTTACACCTGTGTGGTTTAATTGCAGTTGTTTGATCCCACAGAACTTTGATATTGCGATCATTTAACAACCACAGTAGCTGAAAGCTAACTTTTCATTCCTAGTTGTGATGTTTTGACTTCCAAGCATGATTTTACTCCTGCTATTTGATTGCAAAACCAAACAAGTGAGCACTGTGGCTGAAGTTTCTGCAGTGGAATTGGGAGCTAGGTAGCTTCAGATCTCCTGTGTGTCCTTTCAGCTCTGGGAGTGGAGTCTCTGCTGCAACAAAATGCATGCAGCCAGGTGCAGATAGCCCCTGGCAGGCGTAGGTGTGGGTCAGTGACTGTTCTCAGCAAGGCTGGCTAGCAGAGTCCTCAGGAGGGCAGCCACCCAGTTTGCACAGTGCAGCTGCCTTGTCCAAAACAGTTCAGCTCAGGGGCAAACCAAGGATTCCACAGTCCCTCCAGAAATCCCACAGGCTTCTTACAGTTTGGACAGCCTCTCCACCTGCCCTTGGGATTGTTTTGCTCTCCGCAGTCCTTGCAGCATTGTGCCACAGCCCTGCCCTGTCCTTGCAGAGGGAGGCCAGCCTTGGCTCTCTCCTGCAGTCCCTCTGTGCTGGTGGCAGCCTTCCCCCCTCATAACTTGTGCTTCCTTTTCCCTGCCCCGATTCCTATCACATAGGACCGTGGTAGGCGTCAGCTCTGTGCCCACCATCTGTCACAGGCTCGTGCCAGCCTCATTTGCTGTAGTAGTGTCAGTGGAGGAGCAGTTAGAGGCTTGTTTCTCAGGAACAAAAACAACTACAGGGTATTTTTACACCATCAAGATGATTTATCCACATTGCTGGTTTGACCTACTTCTCAGTCTAACAGTCACTATATCCCATGTGGCTTAACAGCCATGGTGAGGCTGCTTCAAGATGATTTTGAGGAGTGTTGAGTGACTTCAGCTGCAGTAAAGGGTCTGCCGGAGAACAAAGCAACTCAAACGTAGTCCTAAGCTTTTATTTTTATTAAGCTTTTAATTATAGCTCTTTACCAATACAGATTTGTCTCTTCCTTTACCTATCACTGGGAAATGAGCAGTGGAGTTTTGTAATCAGACACAACAGCAGAGTTTTATGCAAGAGTTGGTGTTTTACTGCTGTGCTCTGATGCCAGCTGCGTTTCAAAGTGCGGCGTGCAAACGTGAGGAAGATTGCACAGCTAAACACAGGTTTCAGTGCTTCTTGGGAATGGGCCTTGAGCCAGCAATGTGCCCTCGTGGCCAGGAAGCCCAATGGCAGCCTGGGGTGGGTTAGAAGGGCTGTGGCAAGCAGGTCCAGAGAGGTTCTCCTGCACCTCTGCTCTGCCCTGAGGAGGCCACATCTGGAATATTGTGTCCAGTTCTGGGCCCCTCAGTTCAAGAAGGACCTCAGGGAACTGCTTGAAAGAGTCCAGCACAGAGCCACAAAGATGCTGAAGGGAGAGGAACATCTCTGTTGAGGAAAGGCTGAGGGAGCTGGGGCTTTGCTTGGAGTAAAGGAGCCTGGGGGGTGACCTCATTCATGTTTATGAAGATGTGCAGGGCAGTGCCAGGAGGATGGGGCCAGGCTCTGCTCAGTGATGTCCAATGGTAGGACAAGGGGCAGTGAATGCAAGCTGGAGCAGAGGAGGTTCCACATGAACAGAAGGGAAAACTTTTTACCTATGAGGGTGAGAGAGCCCTGGAACAGGCTGCCCAGAGAGGTTGTGAAGTCTCCTCTGGAGAGATTCAAAACCTGCCTGGATGTGTTCCTGTGTGACCTGCCCTGGATGATCCTTCTCTGGCAAGGGGGTTGGACTGGATGATCTTTTGAGGTCCCTTCCAACCCCTAACATTCTGTGATTGTGTGACCTTTGTCACACTGTGCTTCATTTACACTATACATTTATCTTCTCAGCCTGGTCTGATTTGGCAGGCTTTTGCTTTTCCAGTTATATTCTCAACCCCAGTTCAATGATACCATAAGAGGTCAAAGAACCTGTTGTTACATCTGCTGGGAGAGCATTTTGTAACAAGGGCTGACACAGGATGCCATGAGTGTTTGGCCTAACCAGTGCAGTGTACAGGGGCAGAATGACCTCCCTGCTCCTGCTGGCCACACTGTTCCTGAGCTTATTCCTTATTCCTGACATCCAATCTAAGTCTCCTAATTTCAAACCGTTGCCCCTCCAAACCTGAACCACTCTTCAAGTGATGGTGATGTAAAATCCAGAAAATGTGAGAGTTTGTGTGTGCCCAAGCATAATCCATGTGAGCAGTTGCATCTGCTTCTTCTCAAAAAGCATTTCTGGTGGGGGTTGTGGTTCACAGAATCACAGAAAGGCAGGGGGTTGGAAGGGACCTCCAGAGAGCATCCAGTCCAACCGCCCTGCCAAAGCAGGATCACCTAGAGGTTGAGTATGTGCTGTATTCATGCCTTACCCTGAATGCTGATGTTCTGTTCCAGGTCTTGTGGCACAATTGCTACTGAATATTGTCTCTTTCGTTTCTCCTCTCCAGTTTCCAGATGCTGTATGCTGATTGCTATATGACCCGGGAGGAGTTCTGGGATATGTTTGATGGCTCCTTATACCACAAGCTGAGGGAGGAGATGAATTGCAAGGATGCCTTCCCAGAAGTGTATGACAAAATCTGCAAAGCTGCAAGGCACTGAGCTTGGGTGACCTAATCAAGCAATCAGGGAAAGATGAATTTTACCTATAGCTAGTCAATATATATCCTTTAAAACAAGAAACAAACAAAAAAGCTTTATTGCTCTCCAAATAAGCTCCTTCCCGTCGATGTTTGAAGAGATGAATTCCTGCTTTCTACTTTTATGTTTAGTATTTCTTTGGATGTTTTAAACCCCATGTTCCATATTTCTTTGGGTGTTTTAAACCCCATTTTCCAAACTCAGAAGTGATTGTTTCTAAGAGATCTCACGTGCTAGCCTTTGTTATCTGATGCGGGGACACAGGTGAGCTCACCTGTGTCCAAGTGGTACAACAACAAACGGTTGTCTGAGGATTAACTGGAGCGACCCCAGCTGTATGCTATAGCTATAGCTGAGCATGACTATTGGAAGTGGTGGGGGAGGGCTCAGAAATAGGTGCCAAAGCTGAAAGCATTGTCAAATGAATGATGGTGTTAAAGCCGCTTGCCTCCGGTGGGGAACCTGTAGGACAGCTCAGCGACGGTACCACACGGTGCTGTGCTGCCGGTGTCCTACTGTGCCATCAGCTCAGCAGAGCACTGGAACTCCCTGACAGTGACAGTTTCTGTTTCAAACCTGAGCACTGGGAGGGGGAGGGGGTGGGTGTGAGGAAAATGCTTTTTACTTGTGCCTGTCAGATTTGTACTGATTTTTTGGTTATGAAGTGTTAAGTGGATGTAGGTTTTAGGTACTTTGTAACTGGCTAACAGTGCCCCCAAAATATCAATGTTCTGGCTTTGCAGACTACTGAAGAAATTGCTGCTATTTCCTATAGCCAAGCTTTAATTTCAGTTTTTACTCCTTGTGGATGTGTTTATTTGGATTTTTGGGCTGGGGGTGGGTGGTGTTTTGAGGGGGTTTGGTTGTTGCTTAATTTTAGTGCCTTATAAATACTCAGTTGGAGGAAGAGGTGGGTTGTATCAGACGAGTCAGAAGAGGAAGTCAGGGCTCCGTTTAGAGCATGTGGCTGTGGACAGGGAGGGCTCTTGTTGCGACTCTCAGTACACAGAGGCCTTTGGTTCTGGCTCGAGTGACCTTTTTTGCTTTTTGTTGTAGCTGGAGTGGGTTGATAGGCTTTGTCAAAGGACTGTTTCAGTCACCTGGAGAGGAAAATCAGCAGAGAGTGCTGCTGGGTTCCTTTCTGCTGCTCGCTGGTGAGAAGGGCACAGTCACTTCAAGTGTAGAAGTGTGGGGACGTTTTGACCCTGTAGCCAAAAAAAAAACCATGGTTCAGAACCAACCCTGTGTCTTGTCCAAGCAGTACTTAAAGTTGTTACTTGAAACCTTACTGATCTTGAGGGAGAAGAAAGTCATTTTCTTGAGGCTTGGGTAACAGGAAGAAGTTTTGCAACAGTTCCCAGAGGGAGGCATGACTTTTATATGAGTGCTAAACCAATGATTTTATTTATTGATAGATGGATGTTTATAGTCCAGATGAAACCAATGATAAAGCAGTGACAAGAAGAAGCTTGGCCTGTTGCTCAGTGATGCATGCTGGGCAAGTTGTGTGCAAATCAGGTACCTCCTTAGAACCCCCACCCCCTGTGAGGGCCTGGGAGCAGGAACAGCCTGCCAAGGGGAGACGCAGCCAGCGCAGAGCCTGTGTCAGTGATCCAGGGGAGTCTGCTACACCCTGCCAGGCTTTGGGGTGCACAAGAAGGCAAACACTGATTCCTGGAGTGTAACCTGCCCTCCTGCCCCTGCCAGGGAAGCGGCACAGGAGTCCTTTCTCTGTCCCTGGGGCAAAGCTATGGTTTAGCCCAGTGACAGTAAGATAGCCTGCAAAGAGCACGAGAGGGTTTGGTTAGCTCTGAAAGGGCAACATTGAAGTGCTGGAGGATATGCAAATCCCTTTCCTTAGGCCATGTTTCTCTCACTTATGTACTGATGATCTTTAGGTATGCACTGTGTTTGTTTGTGGGATTTTGTTGGTTTTTTCCACTCTTTAATTTATTGGCAGATGCTGTTTTGAGGTGATTGGGTGCAGTCCCTTGTGCCTGTCACACACCTGCATAATGGCTGTGGCTCTTCATTTTTGGTTGTACAGGCTGTTCAAATAAAGATCTATCCAGCACACTGGCCTACCTGCTGTCTTTCAGTTCACTCAGTCACAGAATGTTAGGGGCTGGAAGGGTCCTCCAGAGATCATCCAGTCCAATCCCCTGCCAGAGCAGGATCACTTATGCCACATCACACAGGAACACATACAGGCAGGTCTTGAATATCTCCAGAGAGGGAGACTCCACAACCCCTGGGCAGCCTGTTGCAGTGTTCTGTCACCCTCAAGGTGAAATAGTTCTTCCTCCTGTTTCCATGGAACTTCCTATGCCTCAACCTCCACCAGTGCCCCTTGTGCTGTCATTGGGCATTACCCAGCAGAGCCTGGCTCTATCCTCTGGGCACTCACCCTGCACATCTTTATAAACATTAATGAGGTTACCCCTCAGGCTCCTCCAAGCTAAAGAGCCCTCAGCTCCCTCAGTCTCTCCTGATAAGGAAGATGTTCCACTCCCTTAATAATTTTTGTGGCTCTGTGCTGGACTCTTTCGAGCAGTTCCCTGAGGGGCCCAGAACTGGACACAATATTCCAGGTGTGGCCTCACCAGGGCAGAGTAGAGAGGAGGAGAACCTTTCTTGACTTACTGACCACCCCCCTTCTAATACAATCCCCTGGATGCTTAGATTTCAGCACTTCGCTGCATCATTTCTTGCACTTAATAAAGTGTGTTGCTACCAGTGGTCACCTTGCTCCAAGTGTTGCTACAAGCTGCTGTCTGAGTAAGAGATCAGGGGTGGTCAATGGTGCCAAGTCCAGCTGGAGAGCTGCAACTAGTGGAGTCCCCCAGGCATCAGTGCTGGGTCCAGTCCTGCTCAACATCTTCATCAATGACACTGATGAGGGAACAGACAGTGTCTGCTCAGCAGGTTTGCTGAGGATGCCACACTGGCTGAAGACTCTGCAGCCACTCAGAAAGACCTGGACAGACTGAGAGCTGGGCAGAGAAGAACCTAATGAGGTTCACCATGGATAAATGCAGAGTCCTGCACCTGGGAAGGAAGAATAAACTGCAGCAGTACAGGTTAGGAGGTGATCTGCTGGAGAGCAGCCCTGTGGAGAAGGACCTGGGAGTCCTGGTGGACAAAGAGTTCTGCATGGGGCAGCAATGTGCCCTTGTGGCCAAGAAGGCAAATGATTAAGAGGAGTGTGTTCAGCAGATCCAGGGAGGTTCTCTGCCCTGGTGAGACCTCTGGGCTCCCCAGTTCAGGAGGGACAGGGCTCTGCTGGAGAGAATCCAGCAGAGGGCTACGAGGATGATAAAGGTATTGGAGCACTACGAGGAGAGGCTGAGAGCCCTGGGGCTGTTTACTCTGCAGAGAAGACTTGAGAGGGGATCTAATCAATGTCTATAAATACCTGAGGGCTGGGGCTCAAGAGGGAGGGGACAGTCTCTGCTCAGTTGCACCCTGTGATAGGACAAGGGGCAATGGGTATAAACTACAGCACAGGAGTTTCCACCTCATCATGAGGAGGATCTTCTTCACTGTGAGGGTCCCATAGCAACTAGAACAGGCTGTCCAGAGAGGTTGTGGCATCTCCTTCTCTGGAGACTTTCAAGACCCATCTGGATGTCTTCCTGTATGACCTGTGCTAGACTATGGTTCTGCTTTGGCTGGGGGGTGGACTTGATGGTCTTCAGGGATCCCTTCCAATCCCTAACATCCTGTGATCAGAGGTATCTCAGGGTAAGTGGGAGATCAGGACCCTGCTGCTGCACACAGCCGTGTGTATGTTTTTCAAGTCTGTGAGGCTGCACTTACCTCTGCCCCAAGACACCTGCACAAAACAAGCACCTTATAGCTGAGCCTTAACCCTTCAGTTTTGCCTCACCAACTCCACATACACTCATAATGCCAATTATCCTGATTTTTCCCCACCCCTTGCCTCATTCTTGCCCCTTGACTTGCCCAAGGAGGACAAAAGCACATTCTGGATTTAGGTGTTACAGCTGTTGACACAGGGAGCTGCTCCATTCTCACCCCACACTGATAAATCTAATCCCTGGTTTGAATGAGCAACCACAGAAGCCAAGGATGAAGACACAGTGCCTCCTTCAGCCCAAAGAGTTTCACATCCACATCTTCTCTTCCCTTGAAAAATGCCTCCACGGCAGCTGTAGGCTTAGCTGGAGGCATTCCTGCCCCTCCCTTGGTTACCATTGCTGGATCCTCATCCAGTGTTTTCTTCCCAGAGAGAGGCTCCTAGGCCTTCTCCTGAAATCCAGGCTGAGAAATGCCTTGGCCCTACTTACTGCAGCTGAGGTGCCAAACCCCTCTGGTGGCCCTGCCAGGCTGCTTCACAGCCCTCTCCTGTTACCCCAGCAGTATTCCTGCAGCCTGCACTCACCCCAACCGCTGCTCAGGCAGCTCCCTTCAGAGACCTCCCTGCTTTGCCTGCCCCTCTACAACAATCATCAGGATTCCCTTCAAACACTGTAGTTCTACCTGGTTTTTTTTTTTCTCTCCCTCTTCAATTAGATTAATTATCATACTTAATCAGCCACAACTAGCATGTAATTACACCTAGATTTAATTATTTCAGCCTGGTCCAAAGACAAGCAGGAGCTTTCAGAAAGGTTAACTCTAAGCACATGAAAGGTTAACACATTCATTTTATGTCCATCCCTTGGTACCACTGACACAGCCCTTTCGTCATTGCACCTTCTCCATTGCCTCAAGGTTTTAAAAAGCCTACAAAGTTTGGAGTGATGGCAACAAATTCACCCTAGTTCCCCAAGATGCTTATAAGCATTGTCACTCCACTCTGGTGAGACCCCGCCTGGAGTACTGTGTCCAGGTCTGGAGCCTCTATCACAAGAAGGATCTGGAGGTGGTGGAGCATGTTCATAGAAGGGCCACGAGGATGATCAGAGGGTTGGAGCTCCTCTTCTATGGAGACAGACTGAGAGAGTTGGGGCTGCTCAGTCTGCAGAAGAGAAGGCTCTGAGGAGAACTTACTGTGGCCTTCCAGTATCTGAAGGGGGCTACAAGAAAGCTGGGGAGGGACTTTGTAGGGTGTCAGGGAGTGATAGGACTGGGGGGAATGGAGCAAATCTAGAAATGGGTAGATTGAGATTGGATGTTAGGAAGAAGTTCTTCCCCATGAGGGAGGTGAGACACTGGCACAGGTTGCCCAGGGAGGTGGTGGAAGCCTCATCCCTGGAGGTTTTTGCAGCCAGGCTGGATGTGGCTGTGAGCAACCTGCTCTAGTGTGAGGTGTCCCTGCCCATGGCAGGGGGTTTGGAACTGGATGATCTTTGAGGTCCCTTCCAACCCTGACAATTCTGTGGCTCTATGAACTTCAAGCAGCTCCAGGCGGAGTTTCATGAGCTGTGCATGCTAGCAGACCTTCCTCTGGAGGACATGCATTAGCTGGCATCCCCTTCTCAAGTAGGTGACTTCTATGGAGGCAAAGGTGGATAGCAATGAATTACTCAACAGAAAATTGAGGCTGCTGTTTGTCTAAAAGTGCCTTATCACTGCAGAGCAAGACCTGAGTTGTTTCCTATCTCTTGGCATGTGTGCCAGCCATCCACCCCATCTCATGTGCTGGCACATCTGCCATCTGCTCACTGATGTGGGCTTCTCAGGACCATCCTAGGTTTGGAAATCAGCAGTGATTTCTTCAGAGGTATCTGGACAGCATCGAGCAGAAATCAAACCTCTCCAGCTGTTTCTAGCAGCAGGCTTGAGTCATTCACTGTGGAATGAATGGTAGAATCATCACAGAATGGCTCAGGTTGGAAGGGACCTCACAGATCATCTGCTCCAACCTCCCTACCACAGCCATGGATGCCTCTCAACTAGACTCAGCTGCTCAAGGCCTCATCCAGCCTGGCTTTCAACACCCCCACAAAGGAGGCAGCCACAACCTCCCTGGGAAGCCATTCCAGAGTCTCACCATCCTCCTACTGAAGGTCTCCTTCCTAAGATCCAGTCTAACCCTGCTCTCCCTCAGTTTCAAACCATTCCCCCTTGTCCTATTTATAGACACCCTCAGGAAAAGTCCCTCTGCAGCCTTCCTATAGGATCCCTTCAGCTATTGGAAGGCAGCTCTAAGGTCCCCCTGGAGTCTTCTCCAGGCTGAACAACCCCCAACTCCCTCATGCTATTCTCACAGCATAGGTGCTTCAGCCCTTGGATCATCTCTGTGGCCTCCTCTTGACTCACTCCAGGACATGATTCAGTGGGACCAAATTATTGGCTGGATTTATCTGGTGAACAGAGATCTTAAAAGCCCAGATATTGCCTTAAAAGCAGGGCTGTAGCTTGAAAATCATTTTGGAGGTAGTGCTATTTGATCAAAGAGATGTGTTTGAATGCCAGTGCCTACTGACTGTTCAGATGGTTTTTCATTCCTGTTGGAAGTGCAGGGTGAGCAGAGCTGGGCAATGTTGGAAGCTGGATGTCATTATGCCTTCTCCACCACAGGGTAGCTAATTTCTGCCTGCCCTGCTGAAAGCTGCCGAGTTCCATTCATCCAAGACTGATTTCAGCTGCTCTCTGGAGATCAAGACAGACCTTTGCAGCACTGTCAGCCCGTGGTGCCACCACAGCAGTTTGCTAATCCTGGCCACAGGCAAAGGTGAGAGCAGAGGGCTCCCTGAGGTCCCTCAGTACAGTTCCTGCTGCTTCTTGTGGGCTTCAAAGCCCTTTGTGGTGAAACTGAGCCTTGCTGTCTGCCTTCCTCAGATGGGCAAACCAAGGCACAGCCTGAGAAGGTGGATGTTGTTCAGGGCTGTTGAGCAGCCCAGTGTCAGCCCTGGGAATGAGTCCAGACAGCCTGAGTATCCATCCACCTCCCCACTCCTCCAAGGCTGCCACCTCTTGCTTGGTGGAAGCTGTTTGCCTTCAACTCTGCTGCAGGCAGCTTGCATTTCACAAGACACATCACCACCCAGCCTGGCACCTGTGAAACGTCTTGAGAGTCAGCAGCTCTTAACTCTCCCACCACCCCTACACCGTGGGGAGGCACGAAGGGCTCCTATGTTTGCTGGGGGAGGAGGGGTGCAGCAGTACCAACCTCCCAGGCCACAGATGGAACCTGCAGTGGGGTTGCAGAGTGTTTCTTGGCCCTGATCCAGTGCTTTAATCACAGCATCATCCCACCCCATGTCAGCTGTGGTGTCAGCAACATTCCCTCAGTCATCCCTAGTCATCACCTGGAGTACTGCATCCAGTTCTGGAGCCCCTATTGCAGGAAGGATCTAGCCATGCTGGAAGGTGTCCAGAGAAGGGCCACGAGGATCATCAGAGGGCTGAAGCTCCTCTGCCATGGAGACAGACTGAGAGAGTTGGGGTGGTTCAGTCTGCAGAAGAGAAGGCTCTGAGGAGAACTTACTGTGGCCTTCCAGTATCTGAAGGGAGCTACAAGAAAGCTGGGGAGGGACTTTGTAGGGTGTCAGGGAGTGACAGGACTGGGGGGAATGGAGCAAATCTAGAAATGGGTAGATTCAGAATTGGATGTTAGGAAGAAGTTCTTTCCCATGAGGGTGGTGAGACACTGGCACAGGTTGCCCAGGGAGGTGGTGGAAGCCTCATCCCTGGAGGTTTTTGCAGCCAGGCTGGATGTGGCTGTGAGCAACCTGCTCTAGTGTGAGGTGTCCCTGCCCATGGCAGGGGGGTTGGAACTGGATGATCTCTGAGGTCTCTTCCAACCCTAACAATTCCATGATCCCCAAGGTGTTTTTTCCTGTAAGTCAGCATGAAGCTGCTCTCAGCGCCCTTGCCTCCAGACTCACTGCAGGTAAGCATCCTGCTTCAAGTTGCTCAGGTACCGCTGTGCGTCATGAGGGTACAGGGCCTGGTGCCTCATCGTCTGAAGGGCTTTCTCATGCCTGGTGATGTCATAGCGACCAACATCTACAGGGTTCTGGAAGAAGAAGGTCTCCTGTGTTTTCCCAACCAGAGGAAGCACTGGGGATGTGAGTGGGGCAAAACTAGGAGGCGTCTTCGTGTGGCCAGGCCTTCGCATGCAAAAAACCTCCCTCATAGCACTGTTTAGGTTGGAAAAGGTCTTTTAGATCATCAAGTTCAGCCATTACCCCAGCACTGCCAGCTTCACCATAGCCCTCAGCACCACATCTACTTGTCTCTCCAGGGGTGATGACACCTGCCCTACCACTCTGGGCAGCCTGTTCCAATGCCCAGTCTAAACTTCCCCGGTGCCACATCAAAACCTTTCCATATGGATCTCTATCTCCTACCTCAACTGAGCTGGCAGACCAAAGGACCCCACTAGCACACCTGCCCTCAAACACTGGCATGCCACCCCTAGGCTTTGTTCCTTCCTGGATTTATTCCTTTCCCCCTTCGAATCCGGTTTAAGGCTTTCACTGAGCCCTGCTAGCTCCTGTGCAAAGGTCTTTGCCCCTCTGTGGGCTCCTGGCAGCTCTCTGAGGTTCCCCTGGTTTGGGAAGCTGCCCTGTGCACCATGCTGGAGCACTACATTGCAGATGATGCCAGCACTGGAGCTGCTCACCTCAGCAGCTCATAACCATTATGTGGCATAACTTAATCAAACTGAGCCTGACTTGCAGGGTAGCGGGGAGAAGACACAGTAATGGATGCTGGCCTGGCCAGTTCCCTCCATGAACAGCTCTCATCCCAGCAGTTCATCAAGAAGTCCATCAGCTCTGTGGGCTGGAGCACATTCACCACGTCCCCTACAGCTAGCTGTAGTGAAGGGCTGCTGTGTCACCACCTCCCCACTCAAATGTACTCTGGCACGTTCCCCAGCAATTACAGAGCTGTCTTCTTCCTTGACCTCTTTCAAGCTGCCCACTCCACTGCATAAAGGAGAGAAGCCACGTGAAAGGCTGCTCCTCATCCCCAGCCAAGCTGGGCTGTTTCAGACTAAAGCTTTTCCTGCCTGCTTTGAGCCCTTTCAGGCTTTGTTCTGGTTCTCCACAGGGGAGCTGCTGAGATGAGCACAGCGCCAGGAACAGGTACTAAGGGAAGGGCTGCTACCTGCACTGGCTCTGCAATGTGCTGCTGATGCTGCTGAAGGAGAAACTGGCTGTAAAGCAGCAGGATGTGACTCTATGGGAGGATACAAGTTGCTCCTGGCACCTAAATGGACTCAAACCCAGCTGCCCTCACCCATGAAGCACATCTGCTTGCTCACAGCTGATGCAGAGCAATGCTAATGCAGAGCAACACTAATGGGAAGGCTTGTCTGAGTATGCTTCAAACAGGGCCTGATTGTACAGGCAGAGACAATGTGGAGGCTGCTAAGCTCACAGGATGTTAGGGGTTGGAAGGCACCTCAGGAGATCATCCAGCCCAAACCCCCTGCTGGAGCAGGACCAGAGAATCTAGCACAGGTCACACAGGAAGGCATCCAGACAGGGATTGAAAGTCTCCAGAGAAGGAGACTCCACAACCTCTCTGGACAGCCTGTTCCAGTGCTCTGGGACACTCACAGTGAAGAAGTTCCTCCTCATGTTGAGGTGGAACCTCCTGTGCTGTAGTTTATACCCATTGCCCCTTGTCCTATCACAGGGTGCAACTGAGCAGAGCCTGTCCCCTCCCTCTTGAGCCCCAGCCCTCAGATATTTATAAACATTGATTAGATCCCCTCTCAAGTCTTCTCTGCAGAGTAAACAGCCCCAGAGCTCTCAGCCTCTCCTCCTAGGGCAGTGCTCCAGTCCCTTCATCATCCTGGTAGCCCTCTGTTGGATTCTCTCCAGCAGATCCCTGTTCCTCCTGAACTGGGGAACTCAGAACTGGATGCAATATTCCAGGTGAGGTCTCACCAGGGCAGAGGGGGAGGAGAACCTCCCTGGATCTGCTAGACACACTCCTCTTAATGCACCCCAGCATCCCATTGGCCTTCTTGGCCACAGGGGCACATCACTGACCCATGGAGAACTTGTTGTCCACCAGCACTCCCAGGTCCTTCTCCACAGGGCTGCTCTCCAGCAGAACACTTCCTAACCTGTATTGGTGCAGTTTATTATTCCTTCCCAGGTGAATGACTCTGCATTTATCCTTGTTGAACCTCAGTAGGTTACTCTCTGCCCAGCTCTCCAGCTCCTTCTCCTCTGCTCAGCACCAGCCAAGCTCACCTGCCTGCAGGCAGTATGTGCTCAGCAGTGCTGCTGTGCAGGAGGATCACTCAGGATGTGCTGCCTCTCTGTGTTGAGACTCCAAGACCAAACTGCAAATCCTCTGCAGGATGGAGAGAAGTTTGGCCACTGAGTGACTTGGCCTCTCGCCTGCCCTGAGTTCTCTTCCCTAGCCTCGGCCTGGGGATGCTGCTGGAAAGGAATGCTTTGCACCACCTCCCCAGGGAGCCAGGACTGTGGCTTCTCTGAAATTAACCCCTTCAATTGCTTTGGCAAGGTGCTACAGCCAGCACTGCTGTGACTGATTTGGTTTCTTCATTCACCTCAGTGCTTTTCCTCCTGGAAATCCCCTGGGGCAAAGGGGGAAGGCTCCAGATGGAAGTTGAGACCCTCAGCCCTGCCACATACAGAGCACAGCCCTCCCAGACCACATGTTTGGCCCCAATGGCATAAATCAGCCCTTGGAAAAGCAGCAGGTGAGCAGCTCAGTGAAAGGCTACAGGGACAGCAGTGCCTTTAGTAGATTCCCCCAGCACAGCTGGAAAAAATAAGGAGCACAGACATGCTTTCAGGTACATAACCCCCCATTTTAGCCCTGCATTCAGACCTGTCTGCTCATTTCATGACAGATATCAGCTTTCCCCTCAGACAGCAGCTTTCCTACAGCCTCAAACCCTCCCTGCTTAAAAAACTGCCCTGGCAAATCAGTTCAAGATGGGTTTTTCCCTTTGATCAGCACAGCAGGCAGTAAGTCACTGACAGGAACATGGTTCACTTCTGTGGCTCAGGCAGGTGATGGAAATGGTGAAAGACAACCCTCCACCCTCAACCACCTGGGAAAAATCTTCCACTCGCTGGGCAGGCAGCAGATGGCAAGAGATCAGATGTGCAGCATGGCACTGGAGGTCCTGGAGGTCCTGCAGGACCTGCAGCTCAGCTGGCAGGCAGTCTGCAGCTGGGCTGGTGAGAGGTCTGGAGCACAAGCCCTGCGAAGAGAGGTTGAGGGAGCTGGGGTCGTTTAGCCTGGAGAAGAGATTAGGCTCAGGGGAGACCTTATTGCTGTCTTATTGGTTCCATAGTGTGTTGGTTATGGTTCCAGAGTGTAGTGGTTATCACGTCTGCTTTACACGCATAAGGTCCTGGTTCACAGCAAGAGTGGTCAGGCAGTGGAATGTGCTGCCCAGGGAGGTGGTTGAGTCACCAAGCCTGGATGTGTTTAAAGGTGGTCTGGATGTGGTGCTTGGGGATATGGTTTAGGGGTGAACCTTGTAGAGTAGGGTTCTGGGTTGGACTTAGTGATCCTGAGGGTCTTTTCCAACCTGAATGTTTCTGTGATTCTGTGATTCTGTCTACAACTACCTGAAGGGAGGCTGTAGACAGGCGGGGGTTGGTCTCTTCTCCCAGGCAACAGTGACAGAAGAAGAGGACACAGTCTCAAGCTGTGCAGGGGGAAGTTTAGGCTTGAACTTAGAAAGAAGTTCTTCCCAGAAAGAGAGATTGGCCATTGGAATGGGCTGCCCAGGGAGGTGGTGGGGTCGAGGTCCCTGGGGGTGTTTAAGAAAAGCCTGGATGAGGCACTTAGTACCATGGTCTGGTTGATTAGATAGGGTTGGGTGATGGGTTGGACTTGATGGTCTTGGAGGTCTCTTCCAACCTGGTTGATTCTGTGATTCTGTGGGCACAGATTTGTCCCCACTGGGGCCAGCACAACTTGATGGGTGCCCAGGGTGTGGGTTGGTCCCCTTCCCACAGGGACTTGTCCTCCCCCAGCCTCTGAGGTAGCCACAGGGCTTTTCTCAGCCAGTGTTTGTGTTGCTTATTTAATTGTGGTGAGAAACACCTAGGGGGAAGTAATTGCCTGACAAACCAGTGAAAGCTGGTCTGGGAGTGAAGCTGCTACTGGGCAGCCAGCAAACCTGTGCCAGATCATGACTCTGGCACAGAGCTTCTGAGGGAGTCACCCAGGTCCCTCTGGGCAATGGTTTATAGGATGCTGAGTCACCTCACAGCATTGGCTCGATTATTTAATTACTTTAGTGCTCTTAAATCACTCAGGAGCACCAAAAACATGCTCTTGGATCCCTTGATTTTGCTCCTTTCCAGCCCACTGTAAACAGGAGGGCACAGTAGTGAGGATTTCCCATTAGAGAAGAGTGGGGAAGGCTTCTTCAAAGCCTCTTTTGAAACGAAATAAGAACTCGCTCTGACTTCCTTACATTTAAACAGGATTATTTAACTCCTGATAAAATGGGGCTCAGTGAAGTGAAATTCCTCCTCTAGTAGAGTATGTTAATATCTGCTTACAACTGCTCTTTAGAGACACTTAACTTTCCTTTGAGCTTGAGGCAGGCAAATGAAAAGTGCGGTGTGGAAGTGGTCGCTGGGTGCCAGGTAATGTTTGCTTGACAGATTGGGTGGAGATGATGTAAGAAAATGGCTTTTAATTGCTCAGCCCTTCTTCAGGCATGCTCCTATGGCCAAGTGGTTCAACTGCTGAAGACGTGAGGGCATGCTGCACCCAAGACTCGAGGCAGCCTGGAAGGCGGAGTGGAAGAGCTCAGTTGCTTTCAAGGACCTCATGATAACCAGGAGCCAAATTTACAGCCAAGGTCAACAGGATGAGCAACATCTCAGGGGCTTGCACCACCCTTCCAGGTACTGCTAACCACTGGGTCACACTTTGGACACTTAAGTTGCTGGGCAAGCTGGTCTGGCTCACTGGCACAGCGAAGGAGCTGACCTGGTGCGTGCTAGTGGTCTGTACTCCTTTAATTATCCATCCTGCAACTGGGCACAAGTTGATGAGCTTCCTCTGGTCTCCAGATCCATGTGAAGATGCATCTGCAAGATCTGGAATGCAGCAGGATGGGACAGGACCCAGTGCCTGACAGGAAAAAAAAAAAGCTCATGTATGCTAAAAATGACCCTGAAAGGGTCCTTGAGGAGTGTCTGCTCCTGAGGACAAACTTGTACATGGTGAGGATGGGCACATCAGAGACTCCTGAGCTCCTAACGGTGTCCCCAGCTTTTCATTAACTCTCAGCCCTAAAGCTAGACGACAAAGATTGAGGGGACTGAGGACTCTCAGCTGCCTCTTCCTCCTGTTTGGGTTTGGTTCTGGTTCCAGTTAGTCACGAGGGACATGGTGTGGTGTAGCAGGGCTGAAGGCAGGAACAGGGAAGGGAGGGATTGCTGGGTGTCAAGGGTTAAGGCCCTCTATGAACCCCTCCACTTCCAAAAGGAGAAGAGAAAGGGAATAAGGGAGAGAAACTGATGGCTTGGAAAAGTAAACCAGCTTTAATGAAAATAATAACATTGAAGACACACAAATCTACACCAAATCAATATTGAACCCAGCCTCTCTGGACTCACTGGCAAATGGGAACTGGATTCAGGAGCTGCTTTATGAAACTGGATTCAGGCACACACAGGTTGGGAACAAAGGCAGGAATATCTTCCTGGTCAGTTTAGGGTCACCTGTCCTGTCCACTCCTCTCTGCAGATATGGCCTCTTACTTTCTGCACACAAGATTTAACAGTGACCTTGGTCTCCACAGGAGCAAGTCCAAGCAAGAGCCATTCTGCACAGCAGTCCTTGGCAGTAAACTCTAAACTTCAGTCTTATCACTGGTAGGAGCAGCCACTGTCTGCAGAAACATGCTGTGAACTTCAGAAGGTGCCAACAGTGAGGTGAGACCAAACTGAAAAGTAAAATCACTGCACAAAATTAGTTCTGTCCTAACTCAAACCAGGACACTATGGGAAACATTCACCTTCGATGAGAAGGATGTTCCAAGAGCTTACAGCAGCAAAGAGCCACCTTCAGTCAAGCTGTCGGTAGAAGCCCCAGCCCTGGAAACATTCCGGGTCAGGCTGGACGGGGCTCTGAGCAAGCTGATCTAGCTGTGCATGGCCCTGCTGACTGCAATGAGGGTGGAGCAGGTGACCTCTACAGGACCCTCCCAATTCAAACCATTCCATCATTCTGCGAGTCTGACTCCTGCTGCGGGTTGCTCTTCCCGCCCGGCAGGGGGCGCCCGTCCCGCGCCCGTACCATAGAGTCCCGGACTCCGCCTCCCTCCGGCAGGATCATGTTCTGCTCACTTCCTACTTCCGGACGAGGTCTCCCACGTGACAGGCGGCTGTGCTTCCCATTGGCTGTGGCGGTGGGGACGGGGCGCGCAGGGGTCCCGGGCGGTTGCGCGCCCCTGTAAGTGAGTGTGGCCGCGGCCGCCTGTGCCCACTGCCTGTGCCCACACGTACACATCCTGTGTGGGCTCCTGTGCACGTCTGGCTGTGGCGGTGGGAGGGGGCGGCGCCCCCGGTGCCTGCCCCAGGCCGTGCATCGGGTGTGCAGGGCCTTCCTCACAGCTAGCGTTAATCCCGCGTCCCCACTCCGTAGGTCCCGGCCCTGCCATGGAGGGCTTGCTGAGAAGATGGAGGCTGCCAGCGCTGAGCGCCCGGCAGCGCGGCTCTAGGCTTCGGCACGGTGCACCGGGCAGGGCGAAGCGGCTGCTGCTGTCGCAGCTTTTCCAGCCCCTCAACCTACAGGGCGAAGCGGCTGGGGAGGGCAGGACCGGGGAGCCCACCTGCCGGAGCCACAGACTGATGCTGCAAGCGGGGCTCATCCACCCCTCCAGCCCTGGCTGCTACTCCTACATGCCGCCCACCGTCCGTGCCATGGAGAAACTCATCAAGGTGATGGACGAGGAGATGCAGGCCGTGGGTGGGCAGAAGCTGAATATGCCCAGCCTGAGCTCCGCGGAGCTGTGGCGCGCCAGCGGGCGCTGGGATCGGATGGGGCCGGAGCTTTTCCGGCTGGTAGACAGGCATGGCAAGGGCTACTGCCTGGGGCCCACGCATGAGGAGGCTGTAACAGAGCTGGTGGCGGCTCAGAGCAACGTGTCCTACAAGCAGCTGCCGCTGCGCCTCTACCAGGTGAGCAGGAAGTTTCGGGACGAGCCCAAGCCGCGCTTCGGGCTGCTGCGCAGCCGGGAGTTCTACATGAAGGACATGTACACCTTCGATGCCTCCAGCGAGGCCGCCCGCCACACCTACAGCCTGCTGTGTGCCGCCTACCACAGCCTCTTCGACCGCCTGGGCCTGCCCGTCGTCAAAGTGCAGGCAGCCACGGGCACCATCGGCGGCACCGTGTCCCACGAGTTCCAGCTCCCGGCAGAGGTGGGCGAGGACAGGCTGCTGCTGTGCCCGGAGGGACACTTTGCGGCCAACGTGGAGACACTAAGCGAGGAGCGAACGGCATGCCCCACCTGTGGGGGAAGCTCTCCCAGACAAGAGGGATAGAAGTGGGGCACACATTTTATCTGGGCACCAAGTACTCCTCTGTCTCCAACGCTGTCTTCTGCTCCCCTGACAACAAACTTCAGCTGGCAGAAATGGGTTGCTACGGTCTGGGTGTCACTCGCATCCTGGCGGCCTCCATCGAGGTGCTCTCTACAGAGGACAGCATCCGCTGGCCCAGCCTCATTGCACCTTACCAGCTCTGCTTCATTGCCCCCAAGAGAGGCAGCAAGGAGGAGAAGGAGGGAGGTGTGCTGCTGGAGCAAATGTATGATGACCTTGCTGAAGCACTGCCCCACCTGGCTGGTGACTCGGTGCTGGACGACAGGACACAGCTGACCATAGGCAAAAGGCTGAAGGATGCTAACAGGCTGGGTTATCCCTACGTGATCATAGCTGGGAAGAGGGTTTGTGAGGATCCCCCTGTCTTTGAGGTCTGGAATCAGAACACTGGGGAGGTTTTGTTCCTAACCAAAGAAGGTACCATTGAGTTGTTGAGTAAAGCACAAGTCCCTTAAAATCCTGATCTCTGAATCTCTTATCTTTCCTGCACTTAGGATGGAACAGGAAGTTCCACCTGAAAATGAGTAAAAACTTCTTTACTGTGAGGGTGACAGAGCACTGGGACAGGCTGCCCAGAGACATTCAGGAGTCTCCTTCTCTAGAGATACTCAAAACCTGCCTGGGTGCTGTCCTGGGAAGCCTGCTCTAGGTGAACCTGCTTTAGCAGGAGTGTTGGACTAGATGATTTCTAGAGCTCCCTTCCAACCCCTGCCATTCTGTAATGTGTGATTTTTGTGATCTGAAGTCATACAACCACACCAGGGTTGAGCTGGACTCAGCCCACATTCCCCATGGGGCCAGGAGTGTTTCTCCCTCTGGCTGTAGGCCCCCACAAGCTGCTTTTACTGGCGCCATAGCCCTGTGCAGCTGTGGGTGCACAGGGATCAGCCCCTCTCTGCCTAGCTATGGCAGATGTGGCCTCTGTTGAGCACAATCAGCTGTGTCTGCAGGAAAAGGGTCAGGAGGGCTTTCCCTTGCCCTTACAGGTGCTGAGTCATCAGCATGAGGGATTTTAAGGAGAGGAAGGAAGGTGCCTTTCCTCTGTATCTTGTCTTTGGAGGCACGCAGGTCCTGTGAAGGTGAATATTAATTGAATCAGAAGAGTGAACTCTGGACCCTTGAAAATGCTGTGGTGCTGTGAATCTGCAGGAATTAGCATGGAGAAAGATGTCAGGCACCTGTACCCTGCAGAGCCTGGGGGTAAGGATGATCAGAGAGCTGGAACACCTCAGCCCTCTGCTCCCTTCCCTGTGGCCACCCTCCGGCTGCATCAGGTCCCAAGCTGGGTGATACGATATAGGCTGGGCAGTGACTGGTTTGAGCAGCCCTGAAGAAAAGGACTTGGGGGTGCTGGGGGATGAGAAGCTGAACATGAGCCACCAGTGTGCACTTGCAGCCCAGAGAGCCAACCAGATCCTGGGCTGCATCAAGAGATGCATAGCCAGCAGGTCAAGGGAGGTGATTCTCCCCCTCTACTCCACTCTGGTGAGACCCCCACATGGAGTACTGTGTCCAGTTCTGGAGCCTGTATCACAAGAAGGATCTGGACATGCTGGACTGTGCCAGAGAAGGGCCATGGGGATGATCAGAGGGCTGGAGCTCCTCTCTTATGGAGACAGACTGAGAGAGTTGGGGTTGTTGAGTCTGAAGAAGAGGAGGCTCCGAGGAGACCTTATTGTGGCCTTCCAGTATCTGAAGGGGACTACAAGAAAGCTGGGGAGGGACTTTGTAGGGTGTCAGGGAGTGACAGGGCTGGGGGGAATATAGCAAAACTAGAAATGGGTAGATTCATATTGGATGTTAGGAAGAAGTTCTCCCCATGAGGGTGGTGAGACACTGGCACAGGTTGACTAAGGAGGTGCTGGAAGCCTCATCCCTGGAGGTTTTTGCAGCCAGGCTGGATGTGGCAGTGAGCAATCTGATGTAGTGTGAGGTGTCCCTGCCCATAGCAGGGGGTTGGAACTGGATGATCTTTGAGGTCCCTTCAGCGCTAACAATTCTGTGATTCTATATCCAGGCCACGTTGTTGCTAACCTTGTCCTGGAGGGTGGTGACACCCCATTCCCGGGCCTGGAGGGGGTCACCTTTCCCCTTGCCCCAGGCAGAACCAGCTCCGCCTGCCATCCCCGCGCTGGGGAGCGGCGACCCGAGTGCGCCGGTGCCGGAGCTGAGGTAGCGGGGCCGCGCCGGAAGGCGCAGGGCGGGTCCGAGCGGCAGCATGGCGGAGACCGGGGCGGGCGGCAGCGGCGGAGCGCGGTACCGGGGCGCCTTCAACCCCGACACCTGGGAGGAGGTGAGGCTGCGGGGCCGGGGATGCGGGGCGCCGGGCTGGGCCGAGCCGAGGGACGATGTGTGTCTGCCCGCAGGAGCTGGAGGCCATCCCCATGTTCATGAAGCGGTGCCCGGCCGAGATCGACGTGGCGCGGCAGCCCGACCTGGCCTGCCTGCAGTCCCTCCTGTTCGACGAGGAGCAGAGCCCCGCAGGTGGGCAGCCTGGGCTGGGCTCTCTCCGTCTGCCCCTCCGGCCGTGGCCGGGTGGGGGCTGCTTGGGGCGCCGTGAGAGCTGCCGCCCGCGCTCAGGACCTGTCCCCTCCTTCCATCCACTTCAGAGCTGGCCAAGATGTACAAAAACGAAGGGAACGAGTACTTCAAGGAGAAGGACTACAAGAGAGCTGTGGTGGCCTACAGCGAGGGGCTAAAGAAGAAATGTGAGGACCCCGAGCTGAACGCCGTGCTGTACACAAACCGAGGGGCTGCACAGTTCCACCTGGGTAAGGAGGTGTGCCTCATCCTGCCTCCAGTGGGGCTGGGAAGGGGGCTCTGCAGTCCACGCTTGCTTTTCCTGCCCATTTCAGGTTTTCTTGTCATAGAGCATACTGAGCAGCTCATTTGTGAGAAAAAACACACCTTTGAACCTTGAAGATCTGGCTGAGTCCAGAGCCCAGCTGCATGCAGGGTTTGTGCTTTGCTCAAGCCTTGGCTCCAGGAGAGGGCAAAGCTTCTGATGCTGAACTGATTCACAGGGTGATTTGAACTGTGGAGGGATGCCCTGGCCTCCAAAATCTGTTGAAGCAACACATTCTATCACTCTTTGATGGCCATGACCTCCTCAAGCATCCACCCATCCTACCACCAGTACTCACACAGCAGGGAAGGTGTTCTTGGCCTTTTAATGCTGTTGTGTGTTGCAGGTGGGAGGTGATTTGTTCACAGTCATGTTTTCTTCTGACCTGTATGGTGGATTCCTGCCCTTTGTCTTCTTGCTCTAAGTTTGCTTCTTCTTTTTCACCTCACAGTGAGTGAATCACAGGGTCACCACATAAGCTGTTTTGTCACCTTGAGATCTAGTTGGATTTTAAACATAGGTTTTGAGGTTCTGAGCAGTTTTGCTTGCTTTGTAGGTAACTACCGCTCTGCTCTCAATGATGCCATCCAAGCCAAAAAGCTGAAGCCCACCCATCTCAAAGCAATCATCAGAGGTAAGAGCTAAAGGAGTAAAGGTCACAGAATCACAGAAACATTCAGGTTGGAAAAGACCCTCAGGATCACCAAGTCCAACCCAAACCCTACTCTACAAGGTTCTCCCCTAAACCATATCCCCAAGCACCACATCCAAACCACCTTTAAACACATCCAGGTTTGGTGACTCCACCACCTCCCTGGAAAGCCCATTCCAATCCTTGACCACTCTTTCCACGGAGAATTTCTTCCTAATGTCCAGTCTAAACCTACCCAGTTGCAGCTTGAAGCTGTTGCCTCTTGTTCAGAATTCAGAATTAACCAGGTTGGAAGAGACCTCTGAGATCTTCAAGTCCAACCTATCACCCAACACCATCTAATCAACTAAACCATGGCACTAAGTGCCTCATCCAGTCTCTTTTTAAACACTTGCAGGGATGGTGACTCCACCACCTCCCTGGGCAGCACATTCCAATGGCCAATCTCTCTGGGAAGAATTTCTTCCTAACACCCAGCCTAAACCTCCCCTGGCACAGCTTGAGACTGTGTCCTCTTGTTCTGTCACAGGTTGCCTGGGAGAAGAGACCATCCCTTACCAGGCCAGGCAGAAAGGCACCTGGGGGTATTGGTTGACTGTAGGCTGAACATGAGCCAGCAGTGTGCCCAGGTGGCCAAGAAGGCCAATGGCATCCTGTCCTGCATCAGGAGTAGTGTGGCCAACAGGAGCAGAGAATTCATTCTGCCCCTGTACTCAGCACTGGTTAGGCCACACCTTGAGTACTGTGTCCAGTTCTGGGCCCCTCAGTTTAAGAAGGACATTGAGACTCTTGAATGTGTCCAGAGAAGGGCATCGAGGCTGGGGAGAGGCCTCAAGCACAGCCCTGTGAGGAGAGGCTGAGGGAGCTGGGGTTGTTTAGCCTGGAGAAGAGGAGGCTCAGGGAGACCTCATTGCTCTCTACAGCTACCTGAAGGGTGGTTGTAGGCAGGTGGGGGTTGGTCTCTTCTCCCTGACAACCAGTGGCAGAACAAGAACAATCTTAAGCTGTGCCAGGGAAGTTTAGGCTGGAGGTGAGGAGAAAGTTCTTCACAGAAAGAGTAATTTGCCATTGGAATGTGCTGCCCAGGAAGGTGGTGGAGTCACCATCCCTGGAGGTGTTCAAGGAAGGATTGGATGTGGCACTTGGAGCCATGGTTTAGTTAGTCATGAGGTGTTAGGTATTAAGTAGTAGGTTGGACTTGATGATCTCTCAGGTGTTTTCCAACCTGGTTGATTCTATGATATTTTTTTCTCCGGCATTCCTCACTCCATGAAAATCACCACATTATTTTTCCCTTTATGAGCCAAATACTTATAGGTTTATTATAATCATAGAAATCATAAAGCTTTTTTGGTTGGAAGAGACCTTTAAGATCATCAAGTCCAACCATTAAGCCAACACTACCAGGTCATTACTAAAGCCTGTCCCTCAATCGATCAAAGCAGCATTTTGCTTGGAACACACACTTCCAGCATCATTCTGCTGAATTCTGTGGCTAATGATACAAGAAATAGTTCAGATTTTCTTCTCAGCTGACCTCCTGAAAGCCTGCAATCAAACCAGGGAGGTGGTGGAAGCCTCATCCCTGGAGGTTTTTAAGGCCAGACTGGATGTAGCTGTGAGCAACCTGATCTAGTGTGAGGTGTCCCTGCCTGTGGCAGGGGGGTTGGAACTGGATGATCCTTGGGGTCCCTTCTAACCCTTATGATTCTATGACACTTAAAGACAAAAGCTGGTGCTGCTGGCTGTGCCTCTGAAAAGCAGAAGGGCTGATGCTGTCTTTATAACCACCACTCTGTGTGTTACTTGTACACTGAAAACTGAAAATCTTCATCCTTCCAGGTGCCCTCTGCCACATGGAGCTGAAGAACTTCTCTGAAGCAATAGCATGGTGTGAGGAGGGCATGCTGATAGATTCCAAAGAAAAAAAAGCTTGTGGAAACAAGAGCTAAAGCCGACAAATTGAAGGTAAATATTAAGGCAGTTCAGTATTTACCGGTGCTTGTCCCCTGCTTTGTGCTGAGAAGCACTTTGGGATCCTCGGTTGAAGAGTGCTCTGTGCAAGTTTTTGGACATTGTGAAATCCCCAAACAGAACCGAGTGGTGGTTCCACATCATGTGTTGGTTGTTGAGATGTGGGGAGAGAGAGAGCAAGAGGGGACCCTGCTGGAGATGGGAATGGATTTCTCCACTCCTTGGCAGCACAGGGCAGCAATGGGCATTGACCTGCTGTGTGCAACCGTTTCTTATGTGTAGCGAGCTGAGGAGCGGGATGCAAGGAAAGCAAAGGTGATGGAGAAGAAGGAGCAGTGTCAAAAGGAAACCTTGCTTGCAGCAATAAAGGTGGGTCAGTGAGGGGCTTGGGTTTGTGGGGTTTGTTTTCCTGGGCTGTTTTATTTTTAATTTGAGAGTTTTTTTCTCACACACAGATTTTAGGGGCTAGGGCCAAAAAAAATGGGTTAAAACCACAGTTCTCCCTGTCTGCTCAGCTCTACCCACAGCCCTGTTTCCATATTTCAGGTGGCTGCTGTTAATGCAGAATATGAACCCAGTGTTGGGAGATGCACTGAGCATCCAAGAGAGGTCTCCAGCACACTGGCCCAATGAACCCTGCTTTCTTTGCTGCTAAGGAGCTTTAGTTCAGTGTGAAGATAGCAGATAACCATCCAGTAGTGTGGAGGAAAGAATCAGTCCTGGATCCTCTCCTTAATGTTTGAGCTACTTTTAAGTGTTTTAGGTTAGACAAGTGTGAGCTGTCTTCAGTTCTCTGAAAAAGTGGATGTTTTCAGGAGCTGGGGTGGGGAGTTGTACCCTGAAGTTATGCCTGCTGGGTCCTAAAGGAGAGGATTTCAGGTGCATCCCTTTCCCCACATCCTGTCAGGCTCTTTTCCCAGCACGCAGGCTCCTCTGGGTGCCCACCTCTCATGTGTTTTATGAATCATAGAGTCAACCACCTTGGAAAAGACCTCAGAGATCACTTATTACCTAATTATATTACCTAATGCCTAACACCTCACACCTCAGGATGACTAAACCATGGCTTGAAGTGCCACATCCAATCCTTTTTTGAACACCTCCAGGGACAGCGACTCCACCACCTCCCTGGGCAGCACATTCCAATGGCCAGTCTCTCTTTCTCCTCACCTCGAGCCTAAACTTCCCCTGCACAGCTTGAGACTGTGTCCTCTTGTTCTGCCACTGATTGCCTGGGAGAAGAGACCAGCCCCCACCTGGCTACAACCTCCTTTCAGGTAGTTGTAGAGAGCAATAAGGAGGAGGCTGGAGTGTCTGGCTGAAGTTCTGGATTCTGCTAGGAAGACCAGTCACCTGGTAGTGCAGGAAGGCTTTTGGTGGCATGCTTAAGAGCTGACTCATTTTAGTGTGACACAATTTGTCCTTTTACAAGTGGCAGTATTTTCACTCTTACTCTCCCCACCATACTTGTTTGTATTTTGGCTGAGATATTATTTTTCCCTTCCTGCCCTTCAGGAAAGAAATATCAAGCTGATTCTTGAGCCTTCAAATGAAGAAGAGGAGCTATCAGATGGCCTGGCTGAGATATCCTTAGATGGGTTCCACTCTGGCAATGCCATGGGGGCCAAGGTGCACTTAGATGCTGATGGCAACCTGAACTGGCCTGTCCTCTTTCTGTACCCTGAGCACGAGCAAACAGACTTCATTGCAGCTTTTCATGAGAGGTCCAGGTGAGAGCACTGTCAGCAGCACGCTTGCAGAAAGGAGATGTTTGAGAAGGTGAGAACAGACAGCAAGGGGTGCACTGCCATGCTAATGAAGTGGCTCCAGATTTCTCATCTCCTAGCTGGCCCTGCTCTGCAGCAGGAGGCTGCAGCAGATGACCTCCCAAGGTCTTTTCCAACCTGAATTATTCTGTGATTTATAAATGCAGCTTTAAAATGCAACAAGAAAAACCTGTGACGGGGCAAGATAGAAAGCTGCAGAGAAAACAGGTCTGGTGAAAGGGGCTTGCAGGGGGAAGCACAGATCAGCAGCCAACAGTAGAGGTGACCCATCCACATGCCTGGATTTCAGAGGTTCATTAGGCTGCTGTTTCAAAGCCCTCCAAATATGAGAGTTTTGGAAAGAGGATTAAACTTAGAAACTGAAAGGCTTCCAAAAGGGACCTCTTGTAAGCACCAGCTGGCCCCGTGGTTTCCTTAGGACTTACAGCAGGCCTGACTGGAGTGCTGCAGACCTTTCAGACTATGAGCCAGGGTGGGAATTGCACTTTTCTTGATGATTAACTTCAGTTTCTGCTCTTGCAAGGTTAAACAAACTTGGAATTTGTTGCTTTTATTTTATGTGGGGAGGTAGTGCATTCCTCAGACCTACTAATAAGTTCGGGACTTCAAAACTCCTGTGCAAACAGATGGGTAAAGCTGTGATCCTTGTGTGGCAGCAATCACTACACCTTTTCATGGCCAAAAGCAGTGAAAAATGGCTTCTTAAATTGGCCACCATCACTCTCGAAGCACCAAAATAAACAAGCCTCTGACACACCAGCATGCTGTCAGCTCCGATGAAGTGTGGTGCTGATGGGACTACGTAGAAGGAAAAATCAATTTTAGATTAAGAGCAGGCAGTTTACTTTGACATCTTCATCAGTGTGGAAATGAGAAGCTAAAAATAATTGGCTGCTGCACTGCTCAAGTTTGAAACTGGTACCAGAAGTTGCAGCAGGGTCTCAGTGTCACTGGGGAAGGGATGAGTTGGAAAGGAAGAAGCAGTTGGTGATCTAAACTTACTTCCAAGTTTGGTGTCTAACTTGCTGATGTACTTTTACCACCATTTAAGTGGAACTGTAGAAGTTACTGAAGCTGAGCACCTTGTCTAAGCTAACCAAGTGCATTTTGGCTTCCAGGTTTATTGATCATTTAATGGTGATGTTTGCTGAGTTGCCTGCTTGGGATGTGGAAAGAAAATACCTTCCCAGCAATCTGGAGGTGAGAAGTTTGACTTTCCTTCTATTTCAGGATGGTTGTGGTTTGGTTTGTTTTCCTTCTCTGGAGCAAGAAAATGGCCAGGTTTGAGTGTGTGAAAGCAATGCCTTCCTTACTTGTTTACTATGTCTGGATGGGAAATAAGGATCTGGAGAGCTGCACTCACTTGAAAACTCAAACATTTTCCAGATGTGCTGACAGGGACACAGAATTTGTTGATGAAAATGGAGGTTTGTCTGCCACTGACAGTGGTAGACAGTCAAGTTCTGGTGTCCCCATCATGAGAAGCTGGAGTGAGTCCAGAGGAGGGCCACAAGATGATCCAAGGGCTGGAGCACCTCTGCTATGAGGATAGGCTGAGGGAGCTGGGGTTGTTCAGCCTGGAGAAGAGAAGACTCCAGGGGGACCTTAGAGCTGCCTTCCTGTAGGATCTGAAGGGATCCTACAGGAAGACTGCAGAGGGACTTTTCCTGAGGGTGTCTAGAGACAGGACAAAGGGACATGATTTGGAGCTGAGGGAAATCAGGGTTAGACTGGAGCTTAGGAAGAAGTTCTTCAGTAGGAGGGTGGTGAGACTCTGGAATAGGTTGCCCAGGGAGCCTCCTCCCTGGGGGTATTGAAGACCAGGCTGGATGAGGCCTTGAGCAGCTGAGTCTAGCTGAGAGGTGTCCCTGCCCATGGTGGGGAACTTGGAACAGATGATCTCTGGGGTCCCTTCCAACCTGAGCCATTCTGTGACATTGTATTTGGCAAAAGTTATTTACAGATACTGCTCAGATTCTCATCTTTGTAGTGATAATTAAGATTTAGACCATCAGGCTGTAGGCTTCCTGCTTTTTTTCAACTGCATTGGGAAGTTGTTTGATACAGATAAGAAACTGTTATTAAAAACCAGGTTATTTCAGGACTACCTGGTTGTACTCAAACACTTCATCCCATCAAGACAATAAATGTCTATTTGGACTACAGCAGAGGTGGGATCTGAATTCACAGTACCACAGTACATTAGAGGTTGGAAGGGACCTCTGGAGATCATCAAGTCCAACCTCCCTGCCAGAGCAGGATCACCCAGGGTAGTCTGCACAGGAATGTATCCAGGTGGGTTTTGAAAGTCTCCAGAGAAGGAGACTCCACAACCTCTCTGGGCAGCCTGTTCCAACGCTGCATCAACCTCACTGCAAAGAAGTTTCTTCTCATGCGAAGATGAAATCTTCTATGTTCAAGATTGTAGCTGTTGTTCCTTGACGTGTTACTGTGCACCATCCAAAAGAGATTGGCCCCCTCTGCTTGACACCCACCCCTCAGATGTTCATAGACATTGATCATATCCCCTCCCAGTCTGTTCTTCTCCAGGCTAAACAGCCTCAAGACTTTCAGTTTCTTTCACAGGGGAGATGCTCAAGTCCCCTAATCATCCTTGTGACTCTCTGTTGGACTCTATCCAGCAGGTCTGTGTCTCTCTTGAACTGGGGAGCCCAAAACTGGACACAGTATTGCAGTTGTGATCTCACCAAGGCAGAGTAGAGGAGGAGAAGAACCTCCCTAGCCCTGCATGCCACACTTTTCTTGATGCACCCCAGGAACCCATTGGCTCTCTTGACTGCAAGGGCACATTGCTGTCCCACGCAGAACTTGCTGTCCACTAGGATTTCAAGGTCTTTCTCCACAGAGCTGCTTTCCAGCAGGGCAGCCCCTAACCTGTACTGGTGCCTGAATTGGTTGTGGCTGCAAGAGGCTCTGAGAAGTGTTCAGCAATTGGATACAGATGTTTATTCTTAGTTTTCCACTTGAGTGTCATCAGGTGCCAGGCGACAGCACAGCTCTTAGTGCAGTGAGCAGCCAGGTTCAGAAGGACAGTGGCTGTGTACTTGACCTTGGAATTAATGCTCTGTACATACAGGCTAAGGCACAGTTGCTGAATTAGAATCTCAGATCTACTGTGTTTGTTCAGATACTTTTAAACCTGAATCAGAATCACAGAATCAATCAGGTTGGAAAAGACCTTCGAGATCATCAAGTCTAACCAATCACCCAGCCCTATCTCATCAACTAAACCATGGCACTAAGTGCCTCGTTCAGTCTCTTTAAACACTTCCAGGGACAGTGACTCCACCACCTCCCTGGGCAGCACATTCCAATGGCCAATCACTCTTTCTGTGAAGAATTTCTTCGTAAGATCCAGCCCAACTCTCCCTTGGCACAGCTTGAGACTGTGTCCTCTTGTTCTGTCTCAGGTTGCTTGGAAGAAGAGACCAAGGCCCACCTGGCTACAGCCTCCCTTCAGGTAGTTGTAGAGAGCAATAAGGTCTCCCCCGAGCCTCCTGTTCTCCAGGCTGTACAACCCCAGCTCCCTCAGCCTCTCCTCAGGGCTCATAAGGGAAAAGCAGAGAACTAAACATGAGCATGAAGGGTGTTGGGGAAAAAAACATGAGGGAGTGACAAGCCTGAGGAAAAATGAACTGCAAACCCAATTAAAAAGCATGCAGGAACACAGGACAAAATGTTAGAAAGGAAGGAATTCAAGTTAGCTTCTTGCCAAAGCATAAGAGAGAGCATGAGGTCCACTCAGAGCAGCATCAGTCTGTCTTTAAAGGTAACATTGAAAAGTTGCTGTTGCAGATGCACTGCCCCAGGTCTCTCACCTCTGTAAGAGCAGACCGGTGTGTCAGCAGGCTCTGCCAGGTGAGCAAACTTTGGATTTGGTAACCTCATGCCCTTGCTGTTTTCCACCTGTTAAAAGGCAGCCCCCCTCCTCTAAAGCACAGGAGCAGGCAGTGTGCTTTGCCTTCCTGCTGCCCACTGCCAGAGAAGCTACACTGGTTTCATGTAAGGGGAAAACTTGGAGTTTACACAGAGGAATTTCCACATTGCTGAAGCTGGCACCCACACAGTTGGTTCAAGCTCCAGAAGTTTGATAACCCTCTAGCAGATCTGCTGTGAATGGATTTGGTAGTTTCCTCCACATTCCTTAGGTGTGTAATAACCCTCCCAATGTTGTTTTTTCAGCTCTACTTTGAGGATGAAGAAAGAGCAGAAATGTATGAGCTGAACCCAGGCCACACCTTGCTACAGGTGCTGCAGCACAAAAGGTGAGGTTATAGCTGTTCATGTCCAGAGAGAGCACAAGGGCAAACAAAGTGTGAGGTTTGGGCTTCTAGTGCACTTTGTTCTCTGGTTTAATAGTCCTAACTCTCCTCTGGTGTAATGGTCCTGTCTCTAGAAGGTGTAAAGTGTATGGATTTCGTGCCTGGCTTTAGTGACTTACATATTTCCACCCCCTCCAAAAAATGAACAGCTCTTTCCAGGACTGGTTGGGAGATGGGAAGAGGAGCTGGGATACACCCAAGCAGCAGCACAAAAGGACAGTTTCAGATCCCATCTGCAGAGTGCTACTTTAAGAAACCAAAAGGCACCAGCAGCTTATAAAGAGAGCATGTGGAAGGTTAACAATTCTCTCACTGTTAATAACGCTGTGTGAGTGCCCAGCACAGCGTGCTGCACAGTTTCACTCTGAAACAGACTTTAAAGTGCTGGGCAGCTATTGAGAGAGAAGAATGTGCTGTTTATACAGCCAAAAAAAGTTGCTGTAAAGCCTGTGCTGTTAACTTGCACCATCTTGTAGCTGGCTGGAGAAGGCCTGCAGCCCAGCGCCAGGGGCTTGGTCTGTCGCAGTGGGAGCAGAGCTCTGGGTCTGCTGCTGGGCACTGTCTGAGCTGTCACTCCATAAAACTTAGCAGCATGCAGAAGCCCTCAGATTTCAAGCTGTAAGGGCAGTTGCAAAAGAAACCTCCTTGCAGAGGGAGAACAGCTGCTTTAATTAAAAGTAGCTGTTGGGAGAGGAGTTGATTCACAAGCCAGCACAGCCCTGACTCCGAGAGCAAAAAGGCTTCCCACCAGCCCTGGGGGAGATTGGCCCTTCTGAGGGGGAGGAAGTCACTTGCTTTGATGACACTTGGCCAGCTAGGGGGAAGCCAAAGGACTCCTTTTAATCTTTGCAGGTATTTTGTGAAAGCTGGGACCCCAACAGTTTTGGCACTTGTGAAGCACTCTCCTTTCTCCAAGAAGTATTTCAGCGGCAAGAAGGTGCATCGGCTGTCGTGAGCGGGAGCGAAACGAGGAACCCTCTGCAAGAGGCTGCTGTTTGGCATCCCAGCTGCAGCCTGCAAGCTCCTGCTGGAGCAAAAATACCTTGCACACTTCAGGGGAGAAGTAATCTTGGCACACAGGGAAACTTCCAGGAAAGCAGCAAAGGAGAATGAAGGGCTTACCAGAGGGGATTATTTGTTTAAAAAGAAATCCAGCTGGCTTGCAGAAGGTCTTCTCTAGCACAGGCTGCATGTGGTTTTGAAATAAACCTGAAGCAGTGCCAAACGCTGGCTGCAGTTGAAGCAACAGCAGCTGGGGATATGCTGACTTACCTGTGACAAATCACTGATTGCCTTGGAGGTGGGCTGTAGCTGCTGGGTTTTAACAGCAGTGGTCTGGGGAGATACCTGCCTTGGTGCAGCAGGCTGGATGCAGTCAGCTTCCTGCCTGGGATAAGCAGCTGCTGGGTTTTCGCCACTTGGCTCTGCTGCTGGCCAGGGTAAAGCAGAGCCCTTAGTTTGAAGCAGTGTTTTACTGACCTTTTTTATTGCTTGACTGACTGTCCTTTAGAACCTGGAAATAAAGATGTCTATTTTAAGTAGACTGACTTCTGGCCACTAAAGGAGACACTAACTCTTCTCACCTCATGAAACACCAACTGTGAATGGAGAATGACCAACTGTGACTCTAAACCCAAACACAACAGCCTTGTCCACTGCCCTGACTGATTCAGCCAACAGCCATGTTCTGTGCTTCTGTATTAGCTTTCAGCATTCAATTACAAGCAATTCTATGTCTATCATTTCTCCCTTTTCTGCAGTCTCTCTGACTGCACCTTTGGCCACATCTTGTGCACAGGGCATTAAAAAGCTGCTCAGCCATACACACTCCTGCTTAGATCATGGAGTTTTCTCATGCCAGAGGTGTGTTCAGACAGCCCTGAAGAAATTGTTTCCTATATGTTAACTTTCTGCACCATGCACAAATACAGTTAAAAGTATCTCCATCTGAGGATGAGGACGTTTAATCTCTAAGCTCAGGGATTCTTTACACCAAGGCAGCAGGATGTGGCTCCCTTTGCCCAGAGCACTGCTTCTGCCCCTCCAGCCTTCCCCTGGTGGCATCCTGCTCTCACAGGGCAGGGAGAGCAGCAGCCAGGTTCTAGAGGCTCAGTCCATTACACACAATGCAGCAGAAGTTGCAGAGGGAAGAGAGAGCGTGGTAGAGGGTGAACTGCTGGGACAGCTGCTTGTGGGTGGGGTTGGAGGCATGCAGCTGCTGGCAGGACTCAGGGGTGTCCCAGTCAAAGCCGTAGGTGCGCTCCACGCAGTGCATGGCTGCCATGGTGTCAGAGGTGACCCTCCTAAACCACTTCGTGTTCAGTACTGGGGCAGACACACAAACGATGAAGAGGAGGAGCTGCAGGGAGCAAAGCCTGCTATGAGTACCACAGTATGAGTACATTAGAGGTTGGAAGGGATCTCCAGAGATCATCCAGTCCAATCCCCCTGCCAGAGCAGGATCACTTAGGGTAGTCCACACAGGGATGCATCCAGGTGAGTTTTAAATGTTTCCAGAGAAGGAGACTCCACAACCTCACTGGGCAGCCTGTTCCGGTGCTCTGTCACCCTCACTGTAAAGAAGTTTCTTCTCATACTGAGGTGAAATCTATGTTCAAGCTTGTACCTGGTGTTCCTTCTACTGTGCGCCACTGAAAAGAGCTTGGCTCCCTCTGCTTGATACCCACCCCTCAGATGTTCATAGACATTGATGAGATCCCCTTTCAGTCTTCTCAAGACTAAATAACCCCACACATAATGGTGGGTTATATTTCTCTGCACACACACACCCCACACACACACCCCACCCCCATCTGGATGCTAGCTGGTTTGTTTTAACCAAAGCCATGTGTGGACCTTGTCGTCACTTTGCAAAGCAGCCTCAGTGGAGCATAGCAGAGTGGGGCAGTGTGGAGGAAGGGGTTTGGCCTGCAAGCAGCTTGTTTTAAAGTGGGAGGCTTACCTGGTCCTGTTGTTCATCACTCAGCTTGTTGGGGTGGTACATGTCAAAAAGACTCAGGTTGAAGAAGGCACAAACAGAGCCAATGCAGAAGTAGTAGGGAAAGAGCATGTGCTGGATGAAGCCAGAGGCACGGCGAGGGAGGTGGCTGTTATCACAAACCCTGCAAGAGGGGAGAGCAGCTGTCTCCTGGGGGAAAAAACCCAGCCCTGGGCTGCCCTGCCAGGCAGAGAATCACAGCAGTGTGCATGGACTGCAACCTACCAGCCACAAACGTCACCCAGATCTGCATTCCCCAGGAGATGGAGAGGCAAAGCAGGTGCAGCAGTTTGATGGTGTTGGAGGGCTCTGTGTTCCTTGCCGTGGTGTCCTGGCGGAGGACTGGTAGCTCCATGGCAGCCAAGTCACCCTCAGGTTTGGTGCTGAGTTGACGTTGCTGCTGTCAGCTTGCTGGATCCAGCACACACAGTTTAGCTTCACAAGGCTCCTTATTTGGGAAGAGCTTTGGAGCTGACACGGCCCCAGCATCACCACCAGGTGCCCAACTGGGCTGCAAACCTGACCTTCAAGCCCCTTTTGTCTCAGGGGCAGGGCACTGTGTCAGGGTGGACTTTCAGCAAAGTCCAGCCAGAGCTGCAGCTGACCCCTGGCAGCAGGAGCAAGCAGAAAGTCAACAGAAAAGGGAAAGGAAAAGCCATGACCAATAGGCCTGCCCATGGTACAGGCATCAGAGGCCTCTTGGGAGAAGCCCCTATCTAAAACCAGCAGGAGCTCCAGCACACTCTAACCAAAAAGCCTGAGGGCTTGAAGAAGCAGGGCTAGCTCCCAGGCACACCCTGCTGCCCCGGGCCCCAGGCTGGCACAAGCATGAGAGCAAGGGGCAACAGTGGGTGGAAGGAGGCTCAGAGGGAGCTGCCTGCTCCATTACGGAGAGTGCTTTGGAAATTAATTAAAACAAAGCTGCTGGGAGCAGCCCATCAATTCTGCCTGCTGCTTATTCATCCTTCTCCTCCTCCTCCCCTCGGCTGACTGCCTCAAGGCATGAATTACAGCAGGGGCAGCCTCCAGAGAGATGCTGCCATCTCATTACATCCCACTCCCCTGCAAAACAGAGACATAGACTCTCTGGTTTTACATACCAGTTCCAATGTGTTTATTTAGACATCTACCAAATCAGGGCCTTGAAACCTTCTCATAATGGCATCATGTCCTGGGAAGGACACTCAGATCCCACCTGGAGTACTGGCCTGCAAATTCCCAGCTCTCTTCACAGCCTTTGCTTTGCCAAAAGCTTCTTTTGGCTTTTCCAGCATAATTCCCTGCTCCATCCTCCTGCAGCCCTGCCCACGGCACCATGGCAGGATGCATTGGTGTGGCTTTGATCCCTACACGATGCTGTGCAGAAATCATAGAATTGTTAGGGTTGGAAGGGACCTCAAGGATCATCCAGTTCCAACCCCCCTGCCAAGGGCAGGGACACCTCACACTAGACTGCTCAGAGCCCCATCCACCCTGGCCTTCAAAGCCTCCAGGGATGAGGCTTCCACCACCTCCCTGGGCAACCTGTTCCAGCAGTGATGGGCACAGCAGGCAGCTGGCGCAGAGCCCTCCCGCTGCTGGGGTCCCAGATCTGCTTCTCTCTGCAGGAAATGGCAGCCAAGAGCAGCAAGGCAGCTGGGTGCTTTCGTGCAGAGGAGGCTTGCTCAGAGCAGGGGGTAGCAGCCTGCTAGGATTTCTTCTCTTAAGGAAAGAAGAATGGTGATTGATTGCTAAACCGGCCCCGGAGTGGTGCATTTGGTGTGGAGGGCTCTAGGAATGGCTGCTAAGGGCAGGCTGCTCCCAACTGCCTCCAACCACCAACCAGCAGGACCCTTCTCCTCGGGAGCTGGCAGTGAGATGAGGCAGCTGGAGATGGGTACCCGTCCAGGGATGGTCCTAGCTTCCCAGTCCTGATGTTCACCACTCCCCCACCATTCCATCCAGCAGAGTAAACTTCAGGACCACATTTTTTTTCGCCAGCCTGCACATAAAGCACAGGGTTCTTCACACCCTCGCAGCTCCCTGCTGTGCTCCCATCCATTTCCTCTTGCCTCCAGGTCTCTCCTGCTCCATCACCCCGCACCCGTATCCAGGGCTGCCCGGGACAAAGCACACAGGAGAAGCAGAGGTCAGTTAAAGTTTAATGCTCAAGTGAATGCACCATTCCCTGCACTTAGTCAAACAGCAGCCATTGCCAAAGGTAAGCAGAAGGGATGGCTCGCATCCCGGGGATAAAAAGGCAGGATTGCTCCGAGCCCGGGAGATGAGAGGGCTCTCCAGAGAGGGAATGTTTCGTACCACGCTCAGTTGGAGACTGCTTTATCTTGTAGTGAGAGTGCAGCAGGGGGTGGTCAGGGCAGCGCTGTGCCAAGCCTCATGCAGAGATGTTTATGATCAGAGATACGGCAGAGATTAGGATCTTATGGCTGCTCCGGGGGTTGGAGCTGCTGGCTGGCAGCTCCTTCTGTTTGTAAACCTGGTGGGGCGCTCGGGTGGCAAAGGATCTTTCTAGGGACTGGGTGTTGTAGAAGGTGCCTAGAAAAGACCCTGTGCTCATTTCTGGTGCCCCACAGCTTCCTCTGACCACAAGCACAGTGTCACTGTCACCATCATGGTTAAGCTCTGCAAAAAACCCTTTCTTGGGGTTAAGAGCCTGGGGGATCTGCGAGCAAAGGTGAGGGCACAGCTGCTGTTAAACCTGTGGTGCCCACAGCTCTGCCTGCACAAGGGCTCCAGGGGCTCCTTCTCTTCCCAACAGGCAGCAACCCTTCCAGAAACCTTAGTGCCATCAGAAAACCTCTGTGTGACCCAGGAAAGCCTGGGAGGGGGCTCCCAGCAGGCCTGTGGCTGAGGGCAGACATCCCCTGGGGTGTGAGTGATGGGCAGCACTTCTTGTCACCCTTCCTGCCATTGCAGTGCCTTTCCTGGAGCATCTCGGAGAGGCACGGGTTGGCAGAAAGGTCTTTGCAACGCTCCTAACCCTGTCCTCTGTTGCTGTGGATGTCTGTGAACCAGCTCTGTGCTGCTATCAGAGCAGAAACACCTCTGGAGGCACTCAGGTCGTTAGTGCTCAGGATAATTAGGGGCATATGTCAAAGCCTTTGAGATTCTGGGCTTCATCATCTGCTTGCAGCTATGCACCCTGTCCTCAGCAGCCTTGCTCAGACTTAGGACAACAAGGTTTGGCTTTGTCTGTTGTTTGGTTGGTCGGTTGGGGTTTTTTCACTTTCTAGTATCCCCGAAGGAGTTAGTTTGGGGTTTATCACTCAAGGTGTTGGTGCACCCAACAGATGGGGATGAGGCACAGCCTCTTAGGTCTCCACCAGTCCCTGCTGTGGTGGCAATTCCTCCAGGGAGTCCCCAAAAACCACTTGCATGGAGCACTGATGGACACACAGTCCTGCCTCAAAGGACTCTCTGTGCCCACAAGTGACTCTGGGCAGCCTTGTCCCCACCTCACCTAAGGAAATGCCACCTGCTGGGGTGTGCTGCAGGTGTGTACCCCTCACCCTGTGCTCACTGGCCAGGCAGCTGCAGAGCAACCCCTGGAGCAGACACTCACCCAGGGTACAAGGAAACTTTCCCTTTTAATGCACTTTTGTCACCACCCCTTCTGCAGCCCCATGGTGTGGGATTTGGGCCCAGCAGGAGCTGGGGCCGTTTGCCAGCCCTGCCCTGGAGAAGGAGCAGCACTGGGCAGCCATGGGAGGAGTGGGATGCTCTGCCAGCTGCCCCTGCACCGAGGATGGCCATGGCACTCTCCCCACATCATTTCCCTCTCTCCCCACATCATTCCTCCCTCTCTCCCTCTCCCCACATCATTTCTCCCTCTCCCCCTCTGCTGCCTCCAAGGGAACCAGTTTCACCCTTAAAGAAACAGTAAAAAAAAAAAAAAAAAAAAAAAAAAAGGGACCTCTGAGGAAGACTTTGGATCCTACAAAGACTCAAGTAGTGTTAAGTGAACTAGAAAACCAAGTCCTGTTGTATAAAAAGGAGAAGAGGAAGAAGAGAAGACACGAGAGGTCGGTGCAAGGGGCAAGGTGGTACAGTGATGCCCCTCCACCCCAGCCCTTGGGGCCTCACTTGGGCCAAAGCCCCAGGGAGGCAGAGTCTGGATCCCCCATCCCATGCTCTCTTCCACCAGGGAGGCATCCCCTCCTGTGTCTCTCTGTCTGCCAGCAGGGCTGCTGTGGCTCTGGAGGTCCTACAGCCGCATGATCAGGTGCTCCTTGTTCTTCAGCAGGAACTTCTCACAGGCCTCGAAGGTGGCACAGAAGTTGGAGGACAGTCCTGCCACGTTGGTGGTGACGTAGTTAAGGAACCCTGGTGTAGCCTGGTTGTAGTAAGCTACCTGCAAGGCATGGGAGGCAGTGAGCAGGGGTGTGTGGGGATGGAGGATCCTCTCCTGTAGTAGTTTTCTGCTGTGCCTAGACAATTTTCCACAGATCTTAGAATCATAGAATCAACCAGATTGGAAAAGACCTCAGAGGTCACCAAGTCCAACCTATTACCTAATACCTAACATCTCATGACTAACTAAAGCATTGCTTCAAGTGCCACATCCAATCCTTTTTTGAAAACCTCCAGGGATGGTGACTCCACCACCTCCCTGGGCAGCACATTCCCATGGGCAATTACTCTTTCTTGAACATAAGCTCGTAAGGTAAGCTAACTTTCTCTCTCTTTTTGGCTTCCTCACTCTTTGAGACACTAACTTGTGCTTTCTACTGGCTTTGCTGACCTTGGCTGTGTTCTCTGTTGTGGCTGAGTATCTTAACAAACAACTCTCTGCTCTTTCTCTCCTCTATCGTGTACAAGAAGGTAGGGAACAGGGAATACGGAATAAAGAATTAACCAGGCTAGAAAAGACCTTCGAGATCATCGAGTCCATCCTATCACCCAACACCATCTAATCAACTAAACCATGGCACCAAGAGCCCCATCCAGTCTCTTTTTAAACACTTCCAGGGATGGTGACTCCACCACCTCCCTGGGCAGCACATTCCAATGGCCAATCTCTCTTTCTGGGAAGAATTTCTTCCTAACATCCAGCCTAAACCTCCCTGGCACAGCTTGAGACTGTGTCCTTTGTTCTGCCACTGGTTGCCAGGGAGAAGAGACCAACCCCCACCTGCCTACAACCTCCCTTCAGGTAGTTGTAGAGATCAATAACATCTCCCCTGAGCCTCCTCGTCTTCAGACTAAGCAACTCCAGCTCCCTCAGCCTCTCCTCACAGGGCTGTGCTCCAGACCCCTCCCCAGCTTTCTTGCCCTTCTCTGGACACCTTCTAGCAACTCAATATCTTTCCTGAATCAAGATGCCCAGAACTGGACACAGGACTCAAGGTGTGGCCTAACCAGTGCTGAGTCCAGGGCAGAATGACTTCCCTGCTCCTGCTGGCCACACTGTTCCTGATGCAGGCCAGGATGCCATTGGCCTTCTTGGCCACGTGGGCACACTGCTGGCTCCTGTTCAGCCTACCGTCCCCCTCCCTTCCCCAGGGAGGGGAAGCTGTTGCTGGCTCCCCTGGTTTTGTCTTGTGCTGTTCATAAGTTGTGAATACCTGCAAATATATGTAAATATTGTCTATTTTGTACATATTTGTGGCATTTCAGTTTAGATTGCATTTTTGCTCATAAATACAGCTTCATTTGCTTCCAGCTGACCTGGTCTGGCAAATCTAATGTAGGGAAGGGGGGCGGAATTTTCATCCCACCACATCCCCACTGGGGAGCAGCAGATGACATGGCCCCACAGCAGGGCCTCAGCATCCCACCTTGCACATCTCCTCCGACTCCGGCCAGATGCAGAAGCCGGAGCAGAGAGTCTCCCCGCGCATGAAGCTGGAGCTGGCAGGGTGGGTGGGCAGCGTCACCGAGCGAAAGGCCACTACAAAGGGCTCCCTGGGGAGGAGAGATCCCAGTGAGCCGGCGCAGCCCAGACAGTGGGGAGTAGGGTGGGGACAGGACAGGGCTGGTTACCCCCAGCTGCAGGGTTTCCGTCGGGACGCCAGGATGACGAAGTCCTGCAGCTTGTTCTCGTGGCTGAGCGTCTGGGTCACCACGTGGTAGATCATGTCGTCGTCATCCACCTGCTGTACCAGCTCAGCGCTCCTGCCAGGCAATGGGGTGCTGCTCTGACAAATCCCACTGGGGCCACCCAGCCCAGGGGCTTGCACATTTACAGCTCATCACCACCACCCCCAAAAGATGTTTTCCTGCAGCAAAGTTCAGCCATAGGCCTAGATGGAGCCAGGACAGGGACACATGGTGAATCCTAGGATCATGGGATGTTAGGGGTTGGAAGGGGCCTCCAAAGATCATCAAGTCCAAACCTCCTGCCAGAGCAGGACCAGAGAATCCAGCACAGGTTGCACAGGAACACATCCAGAGATGGCTTGAAAGTCTCCAGAGAAGGAGATGCCACAACCTCTCTGGGCAGCCTGTTCCAGTGCTCTGGGACCCTCACAGTGAAGATGTTCCTCCTCATGTTGAGGTGGAACCTCCTGTGCTGTAGTTTATACCCATTGCCCCTTGTCCTATCACAGGGCACAACTGAGCAGAGCCTGTCCCCTCCCTCTTGCCACCCAGCCCTCAGATATTTATAAAGGTCTTCAGGAGTGCTGACGGCTCTGAGGGAAGCTTGCTCCCAGGAAAGCCCAACCAGCCTTAGGGAGTGATTCTGGGGGGGCCCCCAGCACTCACACGTAGTGGCTGTCCCACTCGTGCCGGCGCCGCAGGTCAGAGAGCAGGGAGAAGGCCTGGTCGGCGGTGACGCTGACGGAGATCTCAATGCGGAAGGACAGGAACTTGTCCTCCTCCAGCGTGTACAGCCGCACCTTGGGGAGCACAGGGCAGGGCTGGCACACATTCAGCACCACCCAGCCCCTGGCGTGCCCATGCCTGGGGGCAAGAAGCTGATCGGGATGGGGACAGGGCAAGTACCTTCTCCTTTTCTCTGGCCAGTGCCCAGTTGGCTTTGGCTATGAGTGTCTTCAGCGCAGAGACATTGTTGTAGCTCAGATAAACCTGGGGCAAGGGCAGAAGGTGAGGTGCAGGCAGGGGGGCAGGGGGCAGGGACTCCCGTGTGGCAGAGCCCTACCTTGTTGCTTTGGTCCCAGGGCACGGAGAGCGGCACCTCTGTCTGTTTGCAGGAGACAACGTATTTTCTGCAGGAAAGGGATGGTTTCCCTTATGGTGGGACACAAACCACCCATGGTGATCCCTTTACCCCAGTATCCCACTCCTCCCTCCTCCATCCCACACCCCTCTTGCTTTTTCCACTCACCGGTCCAGACGAATTTTTTTCCTAGCGCTGGCTTCTCTGTACCTCCTCTCTCCCTCCTGATAAATGGGGGGAAATAGATGAATCACAGAATCAATCAGCCAGGTTGGAAGAGACCTCCAAGATCATCAAGTCCAACCCATCACCCAACCCTATCTAATCAACTAGACCATGGCACTAAGTGCCTCATCCAGGCTTTTCTTAAACACCTGCATCAACCCCATCACCTCCCTGGGCAGCACATTCCAATGCCCAATCTCTTTCTATGAAGAATTTCTTCCTAAGATCAAGCCTAAACTTCCTCTGGCACAGCTTGAGACTGTGTCCTCTTGTTCTGTTGCTGGTTGCCTGGGAGAAGAGACCAACCCCCACCGGGCTGCAACCTCTCTTCAGGTAGTTGTAGACAGCAATAAGCTCTCCCCTGAGCCTTCTCTGAATTTAATAAGGAGAGCCTTCCAGGGCTAAGCAGGGATTCCCAGGGTCCCATCACACTGCTGCAGGAAGAAGCCAGCCCAGCCTTGCCCATCCTTACCCCTGGCTCAGGTGCCACCATGGGCAGGGGAGCGGGGTCGGCCCTCCTGGTCCAGCACCACGAAGGTCATGAATGCGCTGTTGATGTGCCTCGGGCTGGTGGACATCTCCTGGCCGTACGCCTCGGCGCAGACCCCCACCTCCATGCTGGAGGAGAACGGGCAGAGGAGAAGGGGTGAGGGTGTGGAGAGCTGCCAGGAGGGTGGGGTGGGAGCCCCCTGACAATAGCACCCACCTGTTTTTGAAGGAGTTGTTGACAATGGCTTTGAGCACCAGGCGGTCCCCGACTTGTGATGGTCCCCGAAAGTGGAACATCTCAATGGCTTGCAGTGTGGGGTGGGCACGGCACAGGCGGCTGCAGGGAGCAGGCGTTACCCCCTAGTCATCACCCCACGCCCCAGCAGGCTGAAGGAGCCTCCCTGACCAGCCAGAACTGAGGAGACCCCCAAAAATGTCAGCCCTGAATTCCAACCACCAAAACCAGCTATGAGAAGGGACAATAAGCAGACTGCAGTATGAACCCTTCCCTGAGTCCTCCGACACCATGCACCCATGGGACCCCATTGTGTGGCACTGCACAAATGCGATGTGCTGGGGACCATCCCTTTGCAGGGTGCTGGGGACTAGCCCTTTGGGGCTCGACCCAGTTGGCTGTGTGTTCCTTCCAGGCATGCTGTGCCCACTCCTGAATCCCTGTCAGCTCACCTGGCTGCGATGGTGGCCACGTTCTCCATCCAGGCCATGATCTGTCCACCGAAGGTGTTTCCCTGATGGTTGGCATGTGGGGGCAGCACCAGCTCCACACTCTCCACCCGGGTCTTCTCCGCTGGCACTGCTGCGCTGCCATCCCGTGTCTCCAGCTCTGCCCCTGGGAGAGAATAGGGTTCAGGTATCACCCAGTGGACCCTCTCTGCCAGCATCCCATCAGCCCTCAGCTCCCTTCCCTGCAGCTGCTCTCCCACTGCATCAGGTCCCAAGCTGGGTGAAATGATATAGACTGGGCAGTGACTGGCTTGAGAGCAGCCCTGAAAAAAAGGACTTTGGGGTATTGGTGGATGAGAAGCTTAACATGAGCCACCAGTGTGCACTTGCAGCCCAGAGATCGTGGGCTGCATCAAGAGAAGTGTGGCCAGCAGGTCGAGGGAGGTGATTCTCCCCCTCTGCTCCACTCTGGTGAGACCCCACCTGGAGTACTGTGTCCAGTTCTAGAGCCCCTACTACAAGAAGGATCTGGAGGTGCTGGGACATGTCCGGAGAAGGGCCACAAGGATGATCAGAGGGTTGGAGCACCTCTCCTATGGAGACAGACTGAGAGAGTTGGGGTTGTTCAGTCTGCAGAAGAGAAGGCTCCGAGGAGACCTTATTATGGTCTTCCAGTATCTGAAGGGGGCTACAAGAAAGCTGAGGAGGGACTCTGTAGGGTGTCGGGGAGTGACAGGACTGGAGGGAATGGATCCAAGCTAGAGGAGTGGAAATTTAGATTAGACATTAGGAAGAAGTTCTTCCCCATGAGGGTGGTGAGACACTGGAACAGGGTGAGACACTGGAGCAGGTTGCCCAGGGAGGTGGTGGAAGCCTCATCCCTGGAGGTTTTTCAGGCCAGGCTGGATGTGGCTGTGAGCAACCTGCTGTAGTGTGAGGTGTCCCTGACCATGTCAGGGAGATTGGAACTGGATGATCCTTGAGGTTACTTCCAACCCTGACAATTCTATGATTCTATGAGGCTGATCCCTCACGCCAGGACTAGAGCATCCCCCAAGCACTCTCAACTCCCCTGCCCAGCACCCTGACACGGAAGGAGGATGTCTCTGCTGGGTGCTGGGGCTCCCTTGGGGCTGGAAGAGGAGGCTGTGGGGCATGGTACCAGTTTCATGTGAGCTGCGGATGAGGAGGTCCTTGAGGGTGTCCTTGTGGGCCAGGCGCATGCGGCGCCGCTCAGCAGCGATGCTGTGCTCTATCTTCTCCTCCTCCGTCTGCGGAGCCAGCGGCTGCAGCCTCACCTGCAAAGGGGACACAGGCAGAGTGCAGCCAGGGCCCCTTTGGGCACTGCCACGTGCTCTCATAGCAGCCAGGGCCCCTTCGGGCACTGCTACGTGCTCCCTTAGCAACCTGTGTCCCCCTGGCAGCACTAAGCATCAAAAGCTGGCAGGCAGGTGCTCTCCATGCCCAGAGCAGGACTGAGAGGCCAATACCCCACACACAAGGAATCACCAACCCGATCGTGTACAGGCAGCCACGAAGTGATGACAGATGCTAGGGGGAAAACTGGCCCCAGCCCAGCTCTCCCCAGGGGCCACTGTCCTCAGTCCTGCCAACCAAGCCCTCCACAGCCACCACTCACCTTGCCACCAGAGGGATCCTGTGCCACGAAGGTGGCATAAGCCTTACAGATGCTGCAGTGCTTCCCGCTGCACAGGTCCTCGTAGCTCACCTGGATACCCACCTAGGAGAGGGCACAGCACCCCTGAGAGATGGCTCTGTTCCCTGGGAGGGCCACATCCTGCCAAGCACAGCAGGAGGGGCCCAACACATGGGATCAAAGCTGGGAAGCAGGGACAGAGCTGGGGACACTGTGGTGAATGGGCAGAGGGCAAAGGGGACAGGGGCAGGGGTGGGAGTGGAGGCGAGGGGCTGCACACCGACCTCCATGCTGGAGTTGAAGGCTCGGTTCACTTTGGCTTTGATGTTGACAACTTGCCCAACGCTGGAAAACAGAGAGCAGAGGGGAGTGAGCAAGGGGCAACAGCCTGCAGTTATCCAGCACATGTGCTGGCACTAGATGGGTCCCCAGCAAGGTGCCAAAGGTGTTATGGCTCACAGCCAGCTGTGGTAGCAGCTGCCTGGGACAGTGGGGTTATGCTGGGATGGCCAGCAGGATGTGGGATGGACTCCTCCCAGCCATGGGAGCCCACAGGTGACCAGCCTGGCAGTGAGCTGTCACCCCTGAGCATCTGCATGCAAACAGGTGCCTAGGTCTGGAATGCTGGTGGGGTGCTGCACCTGAGGGGTGCAGAGGTGGCTGAGGTTTGCTTGGCACTCCCTGCCATGCAGGCATGCACGCTCCTGCCAGAGCAAACAGCTTTTCCAGCCTCACATGCACTGTCCTGCACAAGGGAAGCACCCAGGAGACCTCCCCATGGGGCCTTGGCTGGCAGTAGCAGCCCTAAAGCTGCAGGCATCTTGGCTGCTCCCACCCTTCTTCCCTTCCAAGGCCTCCCAGTGATGGACACCTTGGGATACTTGGAGCCAGCAGAAGGCAGAATCCAGCCAGGGGCATTTTGAACCACGCCTCATGTGAAACATCAGCTGGCAGCAAACTGCTGCTTGCAGAGTCCAGGAGCTCCCCTCTGGGCTTTAGCAGGCTTCAGAGGAGGCATACACACAGCTCCAGCTCTGCAGCCTGACCTGCTCCAGGCTGGTACTGACCAAACGAGCCAATGCAGCTTGCTGGTGACACCAGCAGCAGAGTCCTTACCAAATGCATTGCTAAATCAGGAGTATCCCTCAGCACCCACAACAAACCAGTGCTAAAAACTCCATGAGAAAGTAAATGCTGTGACTGCCATGGCAGGTTTGCATCAGAGAGGACTCAAACCCAGAAGTGAAGCAGACTCTTTGAGCCATAGAATGCATTGGGTTGGAAGGAAGCTTCCTCCTCCAGTTTAAATCTCCCCTGCTCCAGTTTAAATCATTGCCCCCTGTCCTATCATTACAAGCCCTTCTAAACAATCCCTCCCCAGCCTTCCTCTAGGTCCCCTTCAGGTATTGAAATGCAGTTCTAAGGTCTCCCCAGAGCTTTCTCTTCTCCAGACTGAATGTCCTGTCTTTGTAGGAGAGGTGCTTTAGCCCTCTGATTATCTTGGTGACTCTTACAGACCTGCTCCAGCAGGTCCATGTCCTTCCTGTGTTGAGATGTTCAGAGCTGGAGGCAGTACTCCAGGTGAGGTCTCACCAGGGCAAAGGGGCAGAATCACCTCTCTTAATCTGCTGGTCACACTGCTTTTGATGCAACCCAGGCTGCCATTGGCCTTCTGGGCTGCAAGTGTGCCTTGCTGGCTCATGTGCAGCTTCTCACTCATCAGCACCCTCAAGTCCTTCTCTGTAGGATTGCTATCAATCTCCTAATGAGATTCAACCTAATGAGGGCCTAACCTACTGAGGTTCAACAAGGATAAGTGCAGAGTCCTTCATCTGGGAAGGAATAATAAACTGCACCAGTACAGGTCAGGAGATGATCTGCTGGAGAGCAGCCCTGTGGAGAAGGACCTGGGAGTCCTGGTGGATAACAAGCTCTGCATGGGTCAGCGATGTGCCCTTGTGGCCAAGAAGGCCAATGGGATCCTGGAGTGCATTAAGAGGAGTATGTCCAGCAGATCCAGGGAAGTTCTCCTCTCCTCTACTCTGCCCTGGTGAGACCTCACCTGGAATATTGCATCCAGTTCTGGGCTCCCCAGTTCAAGAGGGACAGGGATCTGCTGGAGTGAGTCCAGCAGAGGGCTACCAGGATGATGAAAGGACTGGAGCACTGCCTGATGAGGAAAGGCTGAGAGTGCTGGGGCTGTTCAGTCTGGAGAGGAGAAGACTGAGAGGGGATTTAATCAATGTTTATCAATATGTGAGGGCTGGGTGTCAAGAGGGAGGGGACAGGGTCTGCTCAGTTGCACCCTGTGATAGGACAAGGGGCAATGGGTATAAACTACAGCACAGGAGGTTCCACCTCAACATGAGGAGGAACATCTTCACTGTGAGGGTCCCAGAGCACTGGAACAGGCTGCCCAGAGAGGTTGTGGCACCTCCTTCTCTGGAGACTTTCAAGCCATCTCTGGATGTGTTCCTGTGCAACCTGTGCTGGATTCTCTGGTCCTGCTCTGGCAGGGGGGTTGGACTCCATGATCTTCAAAGGTCCCTTCCAACCCTTAACATCCTGTGACCCTGTGATCATCATCTCCCAGCCTGGATTGATATGGAGGATTGCAGATGCAGAACCTCACAGTGTGTTCTTCAGCACCGGAACTTCCCCCTTGCCCCCCCCCCCCCCAACTTTCTGCTTCAGATTATTGTGATCATCTCCAGCTACTTGACGTGCTTTGCACTTTGGCTCTGGCTGGAGCAGAGGGGGCAGAAAGCTGAGATGGTGCCTGGGCCAAGCAGCAGCCCTGTGCCAAATGGTTAGCAGGGTTAGGCAAGCAGCCTGGCGCAGCTCAGAGGCCGTGCCACCGTCAGTGGGGTTAAGGCTCCCAACTCACACACGAGGCTGGCTGCTCTAGGGCTGCAAAGGTCCATACCAGATACTGCTCCTCTGGGCCTGCTGCCCAGCAGGGATTACACACGGCTGGCTGGGGCGAGAAGAAAGAGCAAGATGGAGGGAGAGGGTTAGAGGTGATGGAGGCAGCTGCATGGATGCTCCGGCTGGGTTTGTGGTGAGCAGCAAGCAAGGGAACAGGTCTGGGCAGGAGTGCTGGCAGCCCTGCCTCTTTGTGCTGCAGCCCCCAAAATCATACCATTACAGAAAAGTCGGGGTTGGAAGGGACCTTTAAAGGTCATCTAGTCCAACCTCCCTGCAGTAAGCAAGGGCATCTGCAGCTAGACCAGATTGCTCAGAGCAGAGTCCAACCCGACGTGGAATGTTTCTGGGGATGGGGCATCCACCACCTCCTGGGCAAATGGTGCAGTGTAAAGAAGTTCTTCCTTTTATTTAGTCTGAACCTCTCTCTTATAGTTTGAAAACAGTAACCCTTGTCCTATCAGAAGAGAACACTAAAATGCTTTACCTTCTTTCCCTTCAAATGGTACAAAATGGTGCCACAAAATCCACACAAACCCTGGCCACAGTCCTCCCGGGAGGCTGCATTTCTGTGGAGCAGGGCTGAGGGATGGGAAGCATCTGATGCTGCCGTAGTGAGCTTTTATGTCTGTGGTGTTTCTGGGTCTGCTCTGCGTCCCCAGGCTCCTACAGCTCCTCCCCGCCCCTCCCTCGCAGTGGGAGGGCAGCAAAAATCACAAACAGCCGGGCGAGGAGGAGAGCAGACCGCAAGTGCTGCCCAAACCTCCTCTGCCTTCTAACAGCTCTGCGGGAGAGCCCTGCCAGGCCCCTTGCTCGGAGCATTAAGCCGGACCACAGCAAGTGGGATCTGAGCCAGGAGCAGCACAAATCCCCTGACCTTTGGAGCGGTGCCTGGCTCACACCCGCCGAGAGGCAAATGCCTGGCAGGGTTTGATTTAACACTCTGGAATGGGTCTCAGGTCCGTCCTCCCACTCCCAAAGCCCACAAAGGAAAGCTTCCCAGGAAAAGCCACTCCAGGAGCTGGAACCATGAGGTGTCAGGCACTGCACTCAGTAAATCTCACTTGGTGCAGGGCATCACCTCCAGTGGTACCACCTGGGGGGCACTCCAGCCTCTGCTACTGGTTTGCCATCCCACCAGCACCACAACATCTGACATGAGATGGAAAAGTGGGAGTTTAATGTTTCCTTGGTGATAAGGGTGAAACCCAAGAGTGAGTTGGACTTCCTGGCATCAGACAAACCAGCCAACAGCCTGGGACCCCAGCACCAAACCTGGGTGCCCACACTGGTCTCTCTCCTCAGTGGGGAGATGTTTGTCCCCTGCACAGTGTGGAGCTGCTAGTCAGCATGGATCAAGGATCACATATGGCACAGCTTGCTTGGCTGAGCCAGCCTTTGGTCAGCAGGTCCCCAGGGGACAGGGGTGCCAAAAACCCGTCTGCTGGCATGTGGGCACCTCTGCCATTGGGTCTTGCAGGCACCTTTACAGATGCACCAAAACACTCACTGAGCCCCCTGAGATGCTACCTGGGGATCAGCAGAAGGACATCACCCTGCATGAAAAGGCTACAGGGGCACTGAGAGAGGAATAAAGGAGGTAGCAACACCACCTGGGCTTACTGGGGGTGTGGTACGTGAGGAGACCACCTTGGGCAGGTAAGATTTACTCCTGGTGGGAATGTTTATGGTGTCTCCTGTAACGTGGCAGGGACAGGGACTGTGTGCATTGAGATGGGCACCTCTGTGGGGGCAGTGCCCAAGGGGGTTCTAGGACAAGATTTGGAGAGGATTTTGGCCAGGCAATGCTTAGCCTGGTGCATGCTTAAGGAGGTCCCACTCCCCCCATAGCCCAGGTGGGTGGGTGAGCCTAGCCACAAGCCAGCCCCCCAGGCAGCTGCTACAGAGGCATGATTTGCAGGATTGAAGTTTTACAGAGGTCTGAGTGGGGAGCTGTTCCTTGAGCAAAGCCAGGAAGGAGCTGGGGTCAGGGGAAATACCAGGAAGCCAACTCAGCAGGAGCTCCCCAAGTGCCCAGACAGCAGATAAATCAGTGCAGACAGACAGCCTGCAGAGCTGGAGCCTCAGCCCCTGGCTCTTCCGTGAGCCTGGCACTGCCACCACACCTCTTGCCTTTGCAAACATGCTGCTCCCTGCCCCAGCTCCCGCCCTGCTGCTCACATTGCACCCAGAAGATGGGGAAACCTCCACCCACCTGCCCCACCGAGCCGACTATTTACCTAATGGTGTGCTCAAAGTAGATATCATCCATGGACGCGGTGACGCAGGGGCAGCCAGCGTGCCTCTCAGCTGGAGAGGGAAAGCAGACTCCATCAGTCCCCTGTCTTGGGGCTAGTGAGACCCTGCCTGATGTCCCCTTCCCTACTCATGTCACATTTTCTTGGAGTTTTGGGGGTTCTCCATCCTGCAGCAGTGTGGTTTGGAGGGCGGGTGGTAACCAGGAGCCACACTGCCAGCAGGCAGCTGATGTCACCTCCCCGTGCACAGCAAATTCTGTCTTGCCATCCCAGCCTTCCCTTGGCACTCCAGGAACCTCAAACTGCAAAACTGCCCCAAGAACCTCATCAAACTGCAGAATGTCACCCATTTCCCTGCATAACCCCCTCGTGCTCACTGACCCATGGCACGTTTGGCAGGGTGGCCAGTCTAGTGAGCTACATCACTGCTCTGCCTAGACAAGAGAAGGCTCCAGGATGACCTTACTGTGGCTTTTCAGTACTTAAAGGGGCCTGAAAGAAAGATGGGGACAAATTTTTGAGCTGTTGTGACAGGACAAGGGGTGATGGTTTTAAACTATGAGAGGAGATTTTGACTCCTTATGAGGAAAGACTGAGGGAGCTGGGGCTCTTTAGCTTGGAGAGGAGGAGCCTGAGGGGTGACCTCGTTCATGTTTAGAAAGATGTAAAGAGTGAGTGTCACAAGGATGGAGCCAGGCTCTGCTCAATGATGCCCAATGATAGCACAAGGATGGAAGCTGAGGCATTGGAAGTTCCATGAAAACATGAAGAAACATTTTTTCCCTGTGAGGGTGACAGAACACTGGAACAGCCTGCCCAGGGGGTTTGTGGAGTCTCCCATCTCTGGAGATACTCAAAACCTGCCTGGATGTGTTCCTGTGTGACCTGCTCTAGGTGATCCTGCTCTGGCAGGGGGTTGGACTGGATGTTCTTTCGAGGTCCCTTCTGGCCCCTGGCACTCTGTGATTCTGTGAAGAAACACTGGCACAGGTTGCCTAGCATGCCCAGCATGACCCAACCCTGGAAACATCTGAGGTCAGGGGGCTGAGTAACCTGCTGGAGCTGCAGATGTCCCTGCCATAATTATTGGGATGCCATCAGTGGGCTCTCACTGTGCCCTGTGCAGCAGGCACGGAAAAGGGCAGTGTTTTGGAGGAAGCAGGCATCGATTTCGATCTGCCCCTGAGCAAGGGTGCCTGCCGCAGCGCCTGCCTGCTCCCTCTCCTGTCCGGCTCTCCAATTACTCGGCAGAAAGGCAGGACGCGGGTCCGCCGCTGGCGTCAGCTCCCAGGAATGGCACCGGCCCGCCGGGCACGCTGCCGATGAGCTGGCCTCTCGGGACACCAGCAGATCCCTTCCCTCCCGGCCCTGCAGGACGATTTGCTCACCGGAGAGGCAGGCGGCCGTGTCGATCCACTTGAGCAGCTGGCCGGTGCTGAGCTCGCCGCGGTGGTTGGTGTGGCAGGGCAGGACCAGCTGGCTCATCTGCACCTCGGTGGGGTTGCGGGTGGGCGAGGGGCTCGCCATGGCCCCCGATGTTTCCTCCCCTGGCTCCCGGGCGCACGACGGAGAGGCTGAGCCCTGCAGGAGAATGAGAGCTTCGTTTACCCAAATGAGAGGAAAATGCCCCCAAGAAAACAGTGACCCCGACGACTCCCTCCTCACACAGAACCAGTGGGACCTCCAGACCTCAGGCACCACCAAAACTAGCACCTGAAAGGATGTTGTGGTGAGGTGGGGATCGGACTCTTCTCCTGAGTAAGCAAGTGATAAATGGCCTCAAGGTGCACCAAAGGAGGTTTAGGTTGGACATCAGGAAACATTTCTTCACCAAAAGGGTTGTCAAGCCCTGAAATAGGCTGCCCAGGGAAATGGTGGGGTCACCGTCCCCAGAAGGATTTAACAGGCAGGTAGACCTGGTGCTGAGGAACATGATAGGCTTGGCAGTGCTGGATTAATGGTTGTACTTGATGATCTGAAAGGTCTTTCCCAATATAATCAATTGTCCCATCCCTGGAGGTTTTTAAGGCCAGGCTGGATGTGGCTGTGAGCAACCTGATGTAGTGTGAGGTGTCCCTGGCCATGGCAGGGGGGTTGGAGCTAGATGATCCTTGAGGTCCCTTCCAACCCTGACAATTCTATGATTCCATGGTTTTATGAAAACCCAGCCAAAAGGGGAATACAAAAATCCCTTTAAAAAGAGCTCCATGGGTGATCCTTGCAGGTTCTCAGGCCAATTATCACCCAGCCCAGCTGCTTCCTCCTGAAAACTGTGCAAAACCCCTCCCAAAGTCAATCACTTCTCTGGGAAGGAAGTTTGCTCCCCTGATAGCTTTGGGGTTAGGGCATTGCAGCAAAGTGTGGGTTTGGGCTGCCAAGGCTGGGCATGCAGTGATGCTCCACACCTTCCACCAACACCCCGCTCTGCCAACGGAAACACCGAAAGCCGTTTACAAGCAAGGGGGAGGGAAAGCATCCTTGGCTTGGGGTTGTTTGTGCAGTCAGGTTTGGTCCCGGCTGGCTTCAGCATTTGCTGGACCGGGTACTGCTCTCGCCTGGGAGGAGGGTTAGGAGAGAGCAGCTGGTGCTGCAACTGTGGCGGCAAGAAAAGGAACTGCTGGGATGTCAAGTGAGCCGTGTTACACAAGGACTGAACTCGGGTAGCCTGGTGAGTAACTGAGGAGACACGAGGAGCCGTCTGGGCTTCATCACAGCCCTTCCTTCCGTTCCCTGCTCCCACCGTGTCCCCACTCACGGCGCTTCTTGCCAGAGCCCTGCTGCAACAGCAACAGCTTTGCCCTTTGCTTTGCCCAACCTGTTTTGAAGATGGGTTTGGGCTGAAAATGAAGCTTTCCCGACTAGCCTGAGCTCAGCGCCTCTCAGAATAGCATTTTTTCTCTCACGGGTCTAACCTCTGTTTCCATAGCTACTGGTACACGACATCCCAGGGATGGCACAAACCTCGGCTTAGCAGAGACGGCAGCAAACACGGCAAGCCAAGCCTACAGCAGAGGGTCCCCCATCCCAGAGCCAGACAAAGGTCTGGCTGCCAGACCCCCTCCAGGGGGCTCCGAACCCCTCTTTGAATCTCCTGGGCCGTTTGACAGAGTGGCGAGGTGCCTACACGAGTCGCACAGGGATAATTTGGGAAGACAGTAGGCTCTGGGGTAGGAGCCAGCAATGCAAAGAGCTCCCAAGCCGCTTGCTGCAAAGCGAGCAGCCAGCCCGGCCGGAGCTCCTGATGCTCGTTTTCCTGGTGCTTGTCACTTCCAAATTGTAGGGGAAAGCTGGTGCCCCACAGGAACAGCCCTGATTCTGTGCTAGCCAGCAAGAGGCCGAGGATGCTGATGAGGAATGTGTGGGGAGTGGATGCAACTGGAGCCAGTGCAGGGCTGAGAGCAGCTCCCGGCATGAGGTGACATTGGTATGGCACAGCCTTGGTTAGTAGCCACTGACACAACAGAGAGCTCTGAGGTTAGTTGCCCAGCACAAGGGGTACCTGGAGGCCATCGCAACAGAACCTCAAGATCTCTTCAGGGACTACAATACTCTCCTTGACCGTTTTTAAGAGACACCTGGAAAGGAGGAGAAGAGTGGGTCCAGTTAGAGAAGAACTGGTGGAGCCGGGGGTGGAGGACACGTCCATGACAGGCAGTTTACAGGGTGAGGCATCACACACTGTCCCTGCACCCCACACAGATGTCCCTCCCCACATCACTGGCCTCTCAGCAGCAGCTACTGCAGGGGCTGCCAGAGCCAAAAGAGAGAGAAAGGCAGAGGCAGGGCCAGTGCCTGCAGGTCTTCACAGATCAGCTCCAGCACTCATGGGCTGTGATGGAAAGAGCCCCAGCTATTCCAGGATGCTGGACCAAGCCCAGGACATGGTGCCACGGCCCATCCCTCAGTCCTGGGTGCTGTGTCAATACTTTCCATGTCACTGCATGTGACAGACAGCTGTGTCTAGAAGCTCCCTGGCCAGCACGGTGACACTGCCACTGTCACAAGACAGCCAGGGGCATATTTTTGGCAGTGGGCAGGATCCATGCTGCTTGCGGGAGGTACAGGGACAGCAAATGGGAAGTGCCCGACGCTGGCAGCACCACTGCGCCCTGCATCGTGGAGCCTTGGCATCCCCCAAGGACATCCTGTGTCCTTGTGTGCCCACAGGCTCCCTGGCCACATGCACTACAACCATGTCCCTGCAGGACACAGGGAGAACACTGCAAGGAAAGGCAGCGTGGGAGCTGCAGCAGGAACAAGTGGAAGGAAAGCTTTGCATTTACAGTTCGCTTTTAAACACAACATCAGCAGACCCTTGGATTGCCTGCAGCTGTCCCAGCAAATATCCTGCTCCCACATGGATCCAGCTGGGCTGCTGGAGGTGGCAGCTCCATCCCCAAGGCTGAAGGGACATGAGTGGGACCAATCGATTTTGGCCAGGGTCAAAAGGTGGAAGCTCCCTCCGTGGGAGCCCGCACTGAGGCATCACACAGCACACACTCACTGTGGTCAGGGCAAAATGAGGGTGCTCAGAGCACTGATGGCTGCAAGTGGCACCACTGAGTGTCTCAAGATCTCCCACACCTGCCTCAGCAGCACTGAGCTTTGCTTCCCCAGACCTATGACCTCTCCAGGCTTGCTGTTGAGGCTTGGGAGTGTATTATGACTCATCCACCCTTACAAGAGCCTTGTGCAAGAATTGCTCTCCTGTTTAGCAGGCTAGATGTGCTCTCTGGATTTGCTTTCTTGCAGGCACAGGTGGTGACAATGGCCAGAGCTGACCCTGTCACACCCCATGGCCACAGCCAAAACCAGAGAGCACGTGGTTCAGGCCATACCAGGAAACCCAAACCTGCTCTTGATTGCAACTGTGTCACCTTGTCTCCTGGGCTGAGTTATCAGGAGGGAGGGGGAGGGAGGGCGGAAAACTGTCTGCTTTGCATTTCCCCTCCCAGCTCTTTCTGAGGTGACCCCAGGCCGTGCTCCCATTCTGCCCAGGCAAGGGGAGCAACCTGGCTCCTGGCCTTGCATCACCAGTGAGCCCCAGGACCATTCAGCCAGGGGGTATTTATAGAGTATTGGGTTATTGAAACTCAGCAAGCAAGTGTCTGTTCTCATTAAAATCTTCAGCCTCACTCAGCTGTCACAATTTTAAAGCTGTTGACTGATGCAGCCCTGGGGTCACCATGGCAACGGGATGCAGTACCCAGGCGGTGATGCTCTTACTCTGTCACCCCTCGAGTGACCCACTTCTACCCAAAAAAAAAAAAAAAAAAAAAAAAAAAGAAGAAGGAAAAGTTTGCATTAGAGGAAAAAAAACCCTCACAGCAGAGTATTTTTCTAGCCTCCTGCCAGGCTCGCTTCCTGCACAGCCAAAGGCAGAGCAAACCAGGGGTGGTATGAAGGGGAAGGTGGGGAGACACCCCAATTGCTCCTAAATTCTGGGAGAGAGGTACCCCATGGCACCCCACTGTTTTCCTGTGCCCTGGCAGGGGGATGTCTCACAGCACCAATGCACTCACAGGCTCTGAGGATGATCTCTGCTGCCAGATTGGGTGCTGGCCTCTTGGGAAATCACTGGAGGACTATCAGTCTGGCATAGCAAAACCCACAGGCAGGGGTACAGGAGAGCAGTCATTCCCCCAGATCCTTGAGCCTACTGGAGGTGGGGTGTTTGCTTTAGCCACCCCCAGGCAGCAGATGGGAGGGAGGGATGAGGGTGAAACTGGGGCAGGAATCAAAAGTGGGGGCTCTGGGTAGAGTGGTGCAGCCCCACACCTCAAGCTGCTCCGCAGAGCTCTCCCATCACCCCACCACCACCTCCCAAACACCTAATGCCCATCTTCCCTCATCTGGCTCAGGTTTCCTACCCCTGTCCCAAACCTTTGGTGCATCCTTACTCCCCCCACCCCAGGAATATTTAAAGAAATCAAGGAGGGAGATGGGATGGGATGGGATGGGATGGGATGGGATGGGATGGGATGGGATGGGATGGGATGGGATGGGATGGGAGAGGAAAGTGGCGACACCAAAGTTCTCCTGGGGGATTATTGGTGTCTAACTGAGCAATATCCATGGTAACAGCAAATCCACACGCGTTAAAAAATTAACCTGACCTACTCTGGAAAATTTTGCCGTCTCGACAGGGCAGTGAGGGTTCTCCTCCCCTGGAGACCCAGCCTGCCAGTCCCCCTGCCAGCAGCACCAGCAGAGTTCCAGTGTGCTCGAGGATGGGATGTGCAGGGTCTGTGCAAGGGGAGATGTCTCCTCCAGCAGGACCCCCACCCGTGAGTGGCGGCAGAGATGCCCAGCACAGCTCAGCTCCATCACCCCATGCTTGCTAGAATGGAGTGAGGTACCCAGGAGGAGACCAGGGGTGCCAGCTCCTTCGTGGGACCACTGGGATGAGAGGGACCAAATTGCTGTGTCACAGCAAGGTGAAGAAATGTGTCAGATCCCTGTGGGAGGTCTCAGCAGGACTCCAGGAGAGCAGCCAGCCTGGAAGAAAGGGCAGGGCACCTTGTGAGTGGTATTTTTGGGACCATAATGCTTTCCCTGGAGTTTCATGGAGCAAAGCAAGGCTTGGGGCCAGGAAAGTGCAAAACAAGGGCCAAAGTCATCAGTCTCAGTCAGAGACTCCCCTTATGAGAGGCTGACAGTTGTACATCCACCACCCATAAGAAACCTTCACTCAGGGTGAATGCAGCAGAGACCTCTCCAGCCACCCTCACATCTCTCTCCACTGCTTGGCTCAACCCTGGGTGAAGCATCCCCAGCCCTAGCTGTGCCCACAGATCCCAGCCCCACCCATGTCTCTGCACAGCCATGCTGCTCTTGGTTTGCTGCCATGGGAGCAAAGTCCCCTCACGGAGTCTTCTGGGAACAAAGGTACCCTTGCACTTCTGCTTCCAGTCCAGCAGTCACATTCCACCCTGTTACAGCTGCAGCCACTGGGGCCAAAATTCATGAGCGCAGAGACACCCAACAGCATCACCCAGCCCAGGCATCCTTGCCCTGCCACTCACCTGCTGCTTTCCTGGGAAGGAATGTGCTATAGCATTGAGACCACCACAGTTGAGACCACCATGGTCAAGCCCACCAAGCTGAAGACCACCAGAGTGGACATCACCATGGATACCCACTGTGGTGGTGCAGTGGTGTCCATCCTGGTGGTCTCCACACTGCTAGCCACCACAGATGAGGCCACTGAAGTTGAGACCACCACAGTGGAGACCACCAGGGTGGAGATCACCCTGGTGTCATGTCACCCACCCCATCTGGCCACCCATGCTGCCCCGGCCAGCGCTGGTGCATACCTCTGCCCTTCCTGCAACACCAGCATTCCAAGCAGCCCTCCGCCCACGTTTCCCAAATATTTGTTCCTCACTTAAAAGCCCGATTGAAGCCAAAGTCCCCCCTGTCCCCAGCATCCATCCCGGCACACTCAGAAAGCTCTGGGGCAAGTTGAAGTTTCTGTCTCTCACCCACTGTCCACACTGCAGTCGGAGGGTGCCACATCCCCTTTAGCGAGCTGCCCGTGCTGGCCACGATGGAGCTGCAGCACGGCTCGCTGCAAACCCCAAGGGCAAGAGGGCATCACCCAAGTGAACAGGGTGGGCACAAGGACTTTCACCCCACATCCTCCCCCTGACAGAACCACCCAGCATCGACGCAAGCCGGGAGAAGGCACTGCTCCAGCGCCAAGTACGGAATCTGCTCAGCAGCGCCGGGCGATGGCTCCGGCTCACGCAGCCCCAGGGACGCCCAGCCTTGTCCCCAACGTCCCCAGCCCCCTGGCCCTCACCTCAGCCAGAAGAAGCTGAGCATTTGCGGGTGGTGGCGAGGCGACGGCTGGCTCGGAGGAGAGGCGTCCGGACACCTGCGAGCGCGGCCGGCACGGGGCACGGGCTGCAAGGCCAAGGCTGGCACCGTGCCCTGGGCCGGGGCCAGCACACACCCCCTGCCGCTTCCTTATACAGAGCCACGGGTAGCTGTTCTTAAGGTAGCGCCTTACAAATCTGCCCTGGCCCCGACCATGGCCGTAGCTCTGCTCTCCCTGCTCCACCGCCGCGGGGACTGTGCCGGGCTGGCAGTGGAGAGCGGCGGGATGAACCGGCATGCTGCCAACGGCTCTGCCGACTAGGGTAGTGCCCCTTTCCTTCCGTCTCTCCCTGGCAAGCAGCTGCTGAGGTGAGGTCCTGGGTCCCCACCACAGACCCACACACCATCCCCTCTTCTCCCCAAGCCTCACCTCCCTTAGGACATGGAAAGCCCGGCTGCTCCCCCAGCCTGCTTGGTACCAGTGGCACCACATTGGCACAGGGGTGCTCAACTGCTCTCCCCAGCCCACTTGGTACCAACAGCACCACACTGGTACAGGGTGCTCAACTGCTCTCCCAGCCCAATCAGTACCAACAGCACAACATTAGCACAAGGACACCCAGCTGCTCCCTCCAGCCTACTTACTACCAACAGTACCACATTGGCACAGAGGTGCCCAGCTGCTCGCCCAGCCCACTCACTACCAGCATTCAGCACTGAGCTATTTCCTCCCTTATTTATACTTTCCTGGAAATATTTTGGTTTGTTTTGATGCTTTTTGGATGGTTGGGTTTGTGGTTTGGTTTAGTGCTTTGTTTTGTTTTTTTCCCCCAGAGCTGCAGATGCCAACACCAGGCTTGATGGCAGGGAAAACCTCTGCAAACTTCTCTGGAGCCACTCTACTCAGCCCTGCTGCCTCCAAAGTATCTCAGGGAGAATAATAATAATAATAATAATAATAATAATAATAATAATAATAATAATAATAATAAACAAAAGTATATTTTTTATATATATAACAAGGAAAACAATTGCAAATTGCCCTGTCAGCAGACTACTGACACAGCCTATTGGGTTTGGGGGAGATGTTGCTTCCATTTGTATTTGATTTAGGCACTTTTATAAGCAAATCTTAGTAATCAACGTACAAGAGTTTGATCAAAGCTCCTCGCAGGCACAGGCAGCACAAGAGATGCTCTTGGTGAAATAATTAAACAAATTCAGCAGGAATAATGGTAAATAAGAATAACAAAGGAGAGGAGCAGAGTAAATGCTGGTGGCGGGCACTGAGCATCAGTGTCGGATGTGGCAGAGGCTGCCCCTGCTGCACTGGGAGTTCAGCTACCTGAATTTCAGGCTGGACGTGGGAAATGCTCATCCAGACCCTAGACCCAGGTGTAGGTGAGGTAGGTCACCTCAGTACCTCCAAGAAGGCTGGATGGGCAGGGCTGAAGCTGGTGACCCAGCCTGAGTGGAGTTTGCCCACTGAGGGTTAGGAAGCTTTGGGGAATGGAGAAGGCAGTGCCAGGTCCAAGCACCAGTGATGAAGACTCCCTCTGGAAGAAGATTGTTTTCTTGCATTGTCCGAGGCCTGTAACCCCACTGAGTGTTCCCTGCTCAGCTGCTCGCATACAATCTGCAGCTCTCCATCAGCTTTCTGAGCGTGGGGAGTAGATTTCTGCTCCACTCCCTCCCCCCACACTCTCTCCCATGCCTTACGGGTAACCGCGCCCACCCAAATGCAAATAACTTCCATCCCTTCAGAAAACAACGTTTCCTTTACAGCATTTCTCTTTGGGGGGACAGAAAACACGATTACTTTTCACCAAGATGGTTTTCTACCTGCACGAAGCTTTGCCCAGGTGTCCTGTGAGGCTCATGGGTGGCCAGCTCACCACAAGCCTCCTCCCAGCAGATCGCACCACCTTTAGCAGGGAGGCTCCTCGGGGATCTCTTCCTCCCTCCTTCAGACTGTTTGTTTCTGCAGCCAGCGATTAGGATCAAGAGGTTTGCCTACACCAAGGGAAAACGATTCTTCCCCCTCTCCCAGTCAGAGAGAGCAGCACAATTAGAAACACTTCAGATCCTTGACCCGTGCTCAAGCCTCCAAACAAAAGTCGCAAGGAGAGGGTTGATGTTTTCCAGGCCCAATTAGGACAATGCTGTAATTGTGGCTTCTTGTATTCCTCCATCTCTCTGCTGCCCACATCCCTTCACCCCAGCACACCCGGAGAGCATGCACCCAGCCCAGGCTGCCCAGCCAGCATAGGCAGGAGCCAGCTTCTTCCTTCTGATCCATCACCATATGCCCATCTCTGAACAGTTCTTTGGTGCATGATGCCCAGAGAGTGGGTAATTAGCTAAATGAATTAATTGACATTCATACTCATAATTAGCAACCGGTTACAAGCAGCTATTCTCCTTGGGACGACTGAAATTTCTTGGGAGACTGCTGTTAAAACACTGGAAAATCGTTTGGAAGCAGACGAGGGGGCGGTGTGGTGGCACACTGATGGCGCCCGGTTTCTTCCCTCGCCCGTAAAAGCCACCACACCGTAAACAAGCCCGTGCAAAAGCAAAACAGGCTGTGAGACGTGTTGGAAACGCTGCTGCTGCCACTGCTTGGGAGGAGAAGTTTCTGCTCAGGAGGAGGAGAAGTTTCCAGCTTTGAAAGAAATCGGGGCCAGATGGGCGGCCTCCAACCGGCAGCTCCCCAGCTAACCCTTTCCACCCCCAGTTAGCAGAGAGCTGCAGCGAGGCCCCAGCAGTAGAGGCTGCTCCGTGCAGAGCAATGGGAATTGGATGTCGTGAGTGTTAATTAAACCATTAATTACTGCTGAGCACGGGGGGGAAAAAGGGGGGGGAAAAAGGGGAAAAAAAGTGACCTATTGGTTTCCTTGCTTCTTGGAGCAGTCAGAAGGATTAATCGCTCAGGGGCTTGGCAGCAGGAGAAAGGGGCTGTGGTGTAAAGTCAGATCTTTGCTGAAATGTGGATTTTCTCAGCTGTTAAATGCTGACTCGGTACCTGTGCAGCCGTAGCTGACCCCAGCAGCCCTGCGAGGCCAGGAGTGAGACCTGCATCAGGCCTGGTGCAAGCCAAGCAGCCAGGAGTGATACCCACAGCCCTTGCTGCTGGGGGAAAAAAATCACCATGCTGGGGTCTTGGAGATGCTTTTGAGGTGTCCCAGGTTGCTCAGTGTGCCCCTAGTAAGGAGCCCGCTCCTCACCACAGCAGGCACCCATCACCCACAAGCCTCTGGCCATGCAGACACCCATGCTCAGCACACACAGCATGTGGAGGCATAAGCCCAGGAATGGAGTTTTGCAGATGATCCTGCACCCCAAGTAGTTAGGAAGCATGTTTCCCCTCTACAGGATGTTGGTGTGGTACCCAAGGTTGGGCTACAGATCTCATTTCCCTAGGAAAAGGCCCCCAAAACTTGGGCACCAGCTGGAAGAAAGGAGGCTGGCACAGCAGGCACTGCTATGAGAACTGCACGTTGTGGAAAAGGGGAGGGGGAAAATGAGACTAAGGCACCAGCATCAGAAATTAAACCTTTATATCATCTTGCTGCATCAGGAGCTGCTGCAGCACCATGCCATGGCTGCACTGCACAGCTGGGCTGGGGGTCCCAGGGGAGGATTATACTCCTCCAGCCACTCAGGGACCAGCATCTGGGGTGTGGGACACTGCAGGATGGGCAGTGGGGTGGGGTGTGGTGATGAGACGGGCTGAGGGAATAGGGTGATGGGATGTAGTAATGGGACATGGTGCAGGATGGGGTTGTGGGATGGGGCGAAGGCATCCCATGAGCTGTTCCCCTCAGAGAGGGGCTCTTCCTTAGCTCCTGGCACAGGATCAGGGCCATGTCACTCTGCCAGGACTCCTCTTCTTGGCTTCTCTGAGCTGTCAAAGCTCTAGAGTTCCCTGGCAGTGCTTAGAGTTTAAAAACAGAGGAGGCGGGGGGGAGAAGCAGAGCTCAGAAGTAAGGTGGTGGAAAAGGCTGGGCCAAGGAGCTGTCACACCACCCTTTCAGATATTACACACCCTGGTAAGTTCTCAAACACTCAGGCTGCACAAGATAGCAGGAAGGATAATTTTTCTTTAGCTGCAGGCAAAAAAAAATTCAATTACAAGGTAACCTATTTTTCAACTCCTTCATTGGTATTTACTTAATTTCCTAAGGCTGGCTCAGCCACCCTGTGACAGAGAAGAGAGAGGAGCAGCTGTGTGCTGTTCAGCTAAGCCTGGCTCCAGCTCACTGTGGGCTTGATTTTGGTTTTAATTCAAGTAATAAAGCCCAGAACAAAGGTGGTTTGTTTGGGCACTGGTAGGCAAAGGTGATGGCATGTGACATGGGCACCAGTGCAGCATCCAGCTGTGATAGGGATGAAGAACACCAGGGGCTTCTTGGAGCATGCGGAAAGACCAACAGAAAGCAGAACCTTGTGGAGAAGATCTGGGACGTGCCAGGGAACAAGCGTGCTGCACGTGGTCTGTGTGGGCAGAGACTGCCCTGAAGAGTCACTGAGGACAGGGACATCTGCAGGGGTCTGCAAGGGCAGGGAGAGTCTTGAGAGGAGGGACACAGAGACACCCAGGGGCTAATGAGGAGAGAGAGACAGGGATGGAGGTCTGTAAGGACAGGGACACCCTAGGGATCCCTGAACACTGGAGCATCCTGGGCAGGTACACAGGCACAGGATGCCCTGAAGGAGTACAGGGACACAGGGCACCCATGAGCACATGGGCACCAGATGCTCCCGGTGGCAGGGGGCACATGGGCACAGGACACTGAGCGTGCGCGGGGACAAAGACATCTCTCACTGGGGCACACAGACACTGGACACTCGTAGGAACATGGACACTGGACACAGGGGGTGCATGGAGACAGGGACACAAGGGGGTGCAGGGGCGCTCACAGGCACAGGACACACCCTGGGGGGCGGTTACACAGGCACAGGGCTCTGGAAGTACACGAGAACAGGGGCACAGTGTGCACGGACTCCCGGCAGACACACGGGCACAGGACACCCTGGGACACCACGTACACACGGGCACAGGACACCAGCACTACACGGGGACACGGACAGACACCCCTTGGGGGGCATAAAGGCACAGGGCACTGGTGAACATACGGGCGCAGGACATCGGGAGTACAGGGACACAGGACACCCCTTGGGGGGGCACACGGGCACAGGATCCCAGTGAGCACACGGGGCCAGGACAGCGGGAGTGCACGGGGCCAAGGACGCCCCTTGTGGGGACTCCTGGTTCGGTACCGGCGCCGTACGCACCACTGCGCGCCGCCAGGGGGCGCCGTTACTCCGAGAGGCCACTCTGCCCCCGCACCTCCCCCTCCCCCACTCCCCCTCCCCCACTCCCCCTTCCCCCACTCCCCCTCCCCCACTCCCCCTCGGTGCCCGTGGGCTCCCCGGCTCCGCGCCCCGCCCCGCCCGGGGCGCACAGGCGCGGCCTTCCGGCGGCTGCAACCCGCCCCACGGAGCGGGGCCAGGGCCGGGGGCGGGCGCAGCGGGGGACGGAACCCTCCGGCACCCCCGGGCCCCTCCGGAGGGAGAACGAGGAGGAAAAGGGGGCCGGGGCGGAGCGAGCGCTCCACCAATCAGCGTGCGGCGGTTTCAAGAGGCCCCTTCCGCGCCCCGCCCCGCCCGGCGCCGCGCTGCTCGGCGGGAGGGGGGGGTGGCCCCGAGGGGAGGACACGGCACGGCACGGCACAGCCTGGCCTCGCCTGGCTTGGCCTGCTGGCCCCACAACCCTGCGGCCCGCTCTGCTCCCTGCTATCCGTCCTGTGCTGCCCATGCCGGCAGGCCCCGGCCCACTGCGGGGTCAGGGGGAAGGCTGTGTACCCTAAGAGGATGCGCTCCCACGCGTGACCGTAGGTCTGTGGGTGCTGCTAGCGCAGGGCTTCACCTCCGCCTTCTGCGGGCCTAGCTGCCGGGCCGGGGTGGCACTTACCCCTTGGTTCCCATAGGGACATCCCCCAGCCCTTTATAAATAATGCAATATTAATGTTATTAATTATGCAATTTAATTAATGATGCGCAGGCAGCATCCATCGGCAGCTTGCTGCTGCTGCTGCCTGCCTGCCTTGGGAAAAAGCCTTTCCCTGGCTGGGGTTTTGCAGGAGCTGGTGTTGCGCAGGGCCTTGAACTCCCGAGGAGCTGGGTACGGCGAAGGTGATGGTACGGCACCGCGGCGGCCGCGAACCGGCCGCCCTCCAACCGCCGGCACAGCTGCGCCGGTAAACAGGAAACCCCAACACCGCGCGGCTCCCGTGGGACTCTGAAACCCCAACGCCAAGGCGAGCAAATGGCTCCTTCGGAAAAACAGCAGCAGTTTGGTGCAGCGAGGGGCCGGGGTGGGAGAGGAGGTGGGTGGCAGCACCCACCGCCGCCGCCCGCTCGCCTGCGCCGAGTTCATTTGAATGCGAGCCATGCAGAGCGCTCACCACCGCCACTGAGGTGTGGAAATCTCGCCCAGCCGAGGAGGGTTTCTTCCTGCTAGCCAGTCTGGGGGAGAAAAGAAAAAAAAAAACAAACAAACCAAACAAAACCCCAACAAACACCAAACCAACAAATCCCAAACCTTATTAGAAGGTAGGGAAAATTTTAAGACAGCAAATCTGGTCCTCGGTGTGTGCTTTGCGCTCCAGGAAGGCTCGGAAATGGAGGAGTCATTTTCCGAGGGCATACGGTGAGCGTGTGGTGCCCCAGCCTGTTGGGACCCCCTCTACTGTCCTCACCCTCATCATCTCCAGCATCACCAGCAGTTGTCATGCCCCAAGGTTTGGCTTTCCCATGGGAAAGGGGAACACTGGGATGGCAGTGTTAATAGAAGAAATAAAAAGTCTGTAGTTTGGTCAAGATTACAATTCAAAATTTAAACTGCCAGTGGTGGTAGCAATGTTTTCCCCTGGTGGGAAAACAGTCCTGCAGTCTGGGGGTGCAGCATCCCGCGTGGGAATGCAACCTGCAAGGGTCTGTGCCCAGCTGGGATGGCAGTGGTACCCATCTGCAGCAACATGCTGCCCACACGCCAGCTGCAGGTAAGGGCCACGTCACTTCAGGAGCTCTTGGTGCCAGTACTTAGTGATCAAGCCATGCATCTTAGTGCAGGGCAAAATGAAGGATAGGGGATTTAAAAGTGTATTTTCACAGGTGGTGTTTCAGCAGAATAGTCCCAGTGCATTGGCTAAGCACAGGCATCCTCTCCAGAAATGGGCACCCTGAACAGTCCTGGTGGGAGCAGGTGGGCAGTGATAGACCAACAGTTAAGGGAAGGGGCTGGGAGAGGGGGAGCTGCTCTAGGAAGTCAGAAAAGGGGCCACCTAGCCATCTGAGTTTGGGAGAATTTGGGTATTATCACAAGCCCTGGTGGTGGGGGGCTGAGGTGTCCTGCTCCCAGAGCAGCCAGGACTGGGTGTGGGGATGTCGCCAGCCTGGGCCAGAGGCAATAAAGCACCTGGAGTGATGCAGCAAAACAGGCTGGAGTCGCGTGTCGAAATAAATCATCCATGGAGGCAAGGCAGAGAGGAGGAGGATTTCTGCTCTCACGCCTCCTTGCATCTAACAAAGCCTCAGACAGCCCAGGCCGGGCAGTGAGAGACAGGGCAGGAGCCCACTGGCTGTGGCCCCAGCTGCCCCAGGGCAGAGCAGGATCTGTCCAGGCGTTCCAGTGCCCCAGCTCTCCCCAGCACTGATTTTCCATCCCTCCCAAGCTCCCTTGGCTTCACCTTGTGGCAGGCAATGCACAGAGCTGCCAGGAGTGATAAAACGGCTGTCCCCCAAATTTATGGAGTTTATCTGTGAATAATTCTCGGAGGTGAGGCAACCGATGAGCCAGGAAGGAGGAGAGCTTTATTTCAGGATAAACCTCCCTCAGAGCAATCCAGGGAGGCAAGGAGCCCAACCTTAGCCCCAGGGACCAGCAGTGCTATGCCCCACACCCCTTGGCCTTGTGGGGCTGGGGCATCACTGGGATGCTCACTCACTCTGGGGAAAGCCAAGGGCTCCTTTCCCATCCCCAGCGTGTTTATGAGGAGCTAAGTCAAGAGGCTTTGGCACATCTCCGTTGCTCCTGCGCAGCCTGTTTAGCACAGTGGAGATCGTTGCTTTTCCCAGCTGCACGTGCATGCCCGTGGTTTCCATGCTGGCCAGGCGTTCTTCCCCATGCTCCATTCCCACCACCATCACATATCTCCCACCCCCTCCACCACCCCCCCCCAAAAAAAAAAAAAAAAGACAGTTTGTATCAATGGTCTGTGGAGCAGCATCCCAATTTCTGGGGCAGAACAGCTGAGGCTGAGCAGGCTTGAGCCTCCCCCTCGTTCCCCCTTCCCTGCTCTGCTGCAGTAACATCCATCCGAAGTTTCGGAGCCTCTTCTAATTTTGGAGGCCATTAGCAAAAGCAGGCGCTGCTGCAGCCAAAGGAGACTGCCAACGTTTCCTTTAAAAGCTGCTCTCACTCCGAAGGACTCTTCTAGATGGTTTGCTTTTAATAGCAGGCTGCAGGGTGCAACACCCAGCTCGCGGCTGGCGTGCGGGAAGGGAAGGGAATGGGTGGTGTTGGGTGCCTGGATTGGAGCAGTGCGTGGAGCCACATCGTGGGCCGTAGCCACACACCACGTGCACCCCCTGCCCAGCTGAGACTAGCCAAGCTCCCCACCCCTTTGCCAAGCCCACACCCCCGCAGCCTCGCCTCCTTTCCCTCCCTGCCTCTCAGGGAAACCTTTTAAGGCAGAGGGGGCCAGGTTCAGCCCCTAACTGTGCTAATAGCTCAGGGGAGAAGAAAAGGCTGAGGAGGAGCCGGCGGGGGATCGGTAGCCAGGCGAGGTCAGCCCGCTGGTAGGTGCGAGTGTTTTGAAAAACCCAGTTGCTGCTTCCCTATAACCAGAGTTGGGAGAATGAAGCTGAAGTGTGGAAAATGAAAGTGAAAAGATAGGAACCAACCCACGGCTATTTATTCTAAAAATACTGACCTAAATACTTAAGCGCACATATAAAAGTCGTTGTCTTTGCTGATTTCCTTTCTGAGAAGCTCTTGGTTTGGTTATTCTCTTGCTCAAGACACCAGAAGAGGAGGCTTTTTTGGAGGCGCTGAGACCATACCCTAGCCTGGTGCTCCCAGAGTTTGCTGTATGCCCAAAACTCATCAGAAGGGCCAGCTCTGAAATTCATTCACTAAGCTGCACTTAGCAGCCTCTGTCAGTCAAAGGAGAGGCTTTGGCTGGGTCTTGTGTGATGGCTCTTGTGTTTCATGCCAGGTGGCATGATGGCAGTGGCCTAGGGCACACCACGAGCATGGTGAAGTTGCAGAGACTGCAGCAGCAGCAGCAGAACAAGAGGTTCTGGAGCAGAAGGAGGCATGAGGGCAGCAGCCCTGGCATGAAGCAGTCCTTGGCTTGTGGTGTGAGCAGAGCTAGGTTATAGTTCCCATCTGGGCTGTTGTCCCTCTGTGGGGTGTTGTTGCAGGCAGCTGCAAGCTTCTGCCTCCTCTCTACTCACCTGGCAGCAGCCAGTGCAAGGAGGCTGAGCCTGGCTTAGTGCAAAGGTCCCTGGGACCAGTGAGCAGGCCCAGCAGAGCATTGGTGTCCTGCAGGCAGGCCCTTAGAGATTTGGCATTTTCCCACAACCCTGGAGGTGTCTGGGCCATGTACTGGAGTGGATGGCAAGGAAAATTCAGGTGTGGGGTCCCAGGTGGTGCATGGGCTGGTGCATGGGGCTGTGTGGCATGGGTCCCTCCCCCCATGTGTCATTGTGACCTTGCTCTACGCGTCCTTCGAAGAGCATGGAGGTGTGTTGTGAGTGGAGGCACAACAGATGGAGGAACGGGGGCAGAAGTGCTGGGTCAGCAAGTTGTGCAGGATAGGCATGAATGATAAGCACTCCAAGGGAGAAGAAAGAGACTGAGCTTAGAGAACTAAAGGTGAAAGCAGGCAAGGGAAGCAGCTCCTGGCCTGGAGGTTGGAAGGGGAGAGCTGGGCACAGTGCTTGCAAATGCCAAAATGAAGGTGCAAGCCAGGAAAATGTGGGCTGGATGAAAAGGCAGGGGTTTGAGGTAGGGAAAGAGGTGCTCAGCACAGGGAAGGGGGTGTTGTCTGTGTCCTGGGGTGAGCCCGAGGAAATGGTTCCAGGGTGCCCCAGGGGAGGTTCAGGCTGGATGTTAGGAAATGTTTCTTCACTGAAAGGGTTCTCAAACATTGAAATGGGCTGCCCAGGGCAGTAGAGGAGTCACAATCCTCAGAAGTGTTCAAGTACCATGTGGACGTGGCTCTTAGGGACATGGTTTAGTGTTGACCCTTCAGTGCTGGGTCAAAAGTTGGACTGGATAGTTTTGAAGGTCTCTTCCAACCAGATACATTCTGTGATGCATGCAGCATCCCACAGCCAAAGGGATGGATGAGTGCCAGACAACTTCCCTTGCTGCATGTGGGGAAATGAGGTGGCTGCATATGGCTGGGCATGCAAGCAGAGCCAGGGCAAGGCCTGTGAGCAGCAAGGGCTGGTTCTGAAACCTTGGAGGATGCCACAGAAGCAAGTGCCACGGAGAACACTGGCTCCAATGGCAGGCTGCTGCTTGTGGAGTCTCTCCTCCAGCTCCTGAGGTCCTTCTTTCTCTCAAAAAGCTGGGAGCAGCAGAGGACACCCTTGTGGGCAGCAGAGACAGTTGGATCACAGCTCACCCTGCAGCAGCTTTTTTTGCCTAAAATAAGGCTGCTAAAATAAATGCACAAACTGCCACCATGCTCACAGCAGGCTCACAGCCCCACATGTGCCCCTGGCACCCGGACACCCTGCTGCTGTGGGAGCACCCATTGGGCTGGTGGCAGCAAAGGACGGGGACATCTGCTCCAAAACCCAAGGTCACCCTCTGGCCGTGTGAAACACCCTGGAAAAGTGGAGCCAGACAGCTCCTGCCTGTTGCAGGGCGCTGGTGGGGGTGGCCAGCTCGGGGCATTGCCGGCAGCACTTATCAGGCAGGGACAGATGGGAGAGGTGACAGATAAGGGAAGGAACGGGAGTGATAGAGCCCAAAGGAAGGCACTGCCCCAGCACAGCAAGGTGGATCGGGACCAGACCCAGCAGAGCTGGATTTAGATCCCATAATGCCAGCCAAGTGCCTGCTGCCCACCTGAAGCCCTCCTCGCTGAGGCAGGGGGTAAAGAAACCACTGAGGTTACGCTGCTGCTGCTGCAGTGGGGTTCCTGCCTGGCTCCTGAGGCAGCTGACAGCCACTGCTGCCCTGGCAGGGCTGTGCCCCTTTACTTGAGAATGGCTAATGCCAGGTAGCACAGATCAGAGGTCATCCTTGTGGGATGATCAAGGAAACCCCAAGACATGAACTGTTGTCTGCAGGGACTGCAAGGCGCACACAGCTCTTCTGGGTGCCCGTGGGAGCGTCTCTGTTGTACCATTGACATAGGAGACCTATGGGCAGCACCTTTATGCTACTCCAGGGCCCTGCTTGGCCCCTGCAGCTGGAGCCCAGCTGCAGGAAAGGAGCAGGGCCAGACACAAACAGTCTATCATGGCAATGCCACTGTCACTGACAGAAGCCAAACTGGGGTCATCGCTGTGCCACCATGTGAGGCAGGACCAGAGCACCTGCATGGTGATTTGCTTGGAGAGGGGATATTTAATTGCAAAATAGCCTCCTTTTAGGGACATACAGGCTAGTGGCAAGGCAAGGGGAGACCAGGAGGATCAGACTCACCCAGAGTGTCTGGCACTAGGTGGAGGTGGGCAAAGGTTACACTTTGTCAAGGCTATGGGGTGGCTGGAGTCTTACATGTTGAGGTTGTCTTTGCACAGCCTGCCTTGTTCCTCAGGAGTCCAAACAGATCTCAGAGTGCAAGCTTGGGGCTCACAAGTTGTCCATGCCCCTCAGATGGGGAAGTCCTGTTTGCTGGTTGTTACCTTTGGCTCTTTCTCCTTTCAAGCCTTCTTCTGTTTGTTTCTTCTCCAACGATGGGAAGCCACAGAGTTAAAATCCCAGGAGTGCCATCTCTGTGAATGCATCAGCATCATGTCCCTTCCCCTCAGCCCAGGAAAGCCCACATGGGTGCTCCTGCTGGAGCTGTGGCCCACATGGGTGCTCCTGCTGGAGGTGTGGCCCACGTGGGAGCTCCTGCTTGGCACTTTGTGGTGCCTGCCTGCAGCTGAGGTTAATGTAGGTATTGTGGGTAAGGAATGGGCGCTGGGGAGCTGCTGGGGAATAGCTGCCACACTTTAACATTCACAGCCCATCTATTTTGCAATAACTTCACCATGATGTTCCCACGTAGACAAGCCTAAGCTAGCATAGATAATGAAATGGGTTAAAGGAGACAGGCGGAGGGAGAGGAGCCAGCAACTGGTAGTAAATCAAGGAGAGAGCAGGGTTAGTTTAAATTCAAGGACTCGGTGGCAGGGCAAGTTTGGTTTCTGCTGAGAGGCACAGGGTTTAGAGGATGAGACACAGTCTAGGAAGACAGAAGGTCTCCCCTTGGCAGGGCCACCAACCTGTCTGTGTCCCCATCATCTCCTGCCCTGCTCCTCCTTGTCCCTGCCCCATGGGTGCCACTGGGATTAGGCACAGCCGAGGGTACCCAGCCCAGGTGCTAAAGGGTGGCTGGGGATCCTGAAGGAGCTCCTGGCTGGGCAGGGAGGCAGTGGGCTCTGCTTCACAGAGAAGGTTCTGCCATTTCTAGTGGTTCATGATTGGGACCTGGGGGCACCCAGCCACTGAGACTCCCCAGCTTTGGTACAGGTTTCAAAGCAGTCCAAACAAGCTAATTAAATCCTGCTCTGCTTAATCAGAGCCATTGAACACCAGTCAGAAGAAATTAATCCTGTGTTTTATTAGATGCTGTTTGAAGTCGTGTTTGGCACCTCATCCTCGGTTCTCATCTCCTTCTGGGGAAGGAAGAAGGACATCTGTGGAGAAGAGCGAAGGTGCAGCAGATGGCAGTGGGGATGATTCAGGGGCTTGAGGAAGGAGCTGTGACTCCAGTGGCGTCCCTGGTTGGGGGGACACACCACAAGACACCTCTCCTTGCATCCCATAGCCCACCCCCTTCCGCGTGGCTGAGAGGCTGTGAGCCAGGCAAGCATCCCAAAAATACGTGTTCCTCTGCATTGCATGCTAATGGCTCTGCTGATAGGTCCCACCGCAATTAAAGCACACAGAGCATTAATATGCAACGTGGAGAGGCCACTCTTCCCACAGCTACTCCCTCCCAAACCTGTCCTTCCTGCTGCACATCCCTGCCCACGGGCAGCCTGCCCATGGGGATCCCACAGCAGCCCTGGCCCGGCCGCTGGCATCTGCACCTTCCCCTCACCATGCCTGGGGGCTGCTGCCTTTTCCCCTCTAGCACCCAGCACCTTCTCCTGCCTTCGGGCTCAGCAGAGCAGGGTCTGCTGGGTACCCGCTGAACAGGTGCTGTGCAATGTGGCCCTGGTGGCAAGCGAGGCACTCTGATGGCTGGGAGAAATCCACAGACAGGGTTAAAACAACCAGCTGGGCTCTTTTTTTTTTTTTTTTTTTTATTCAAATGGATGATGGTGGCTTAATTGCTGCAGCCCAAGAAAATCTGCAGCTGAAGAGAAAGCCCATCCAAGAAGGGTAGCCCACAGGTTGCCCTCCAAGCCTTGGGAGCACTCAGTAGCCCTGGTAGGTTCTCTTGCAACTTGGCTAGACAGAGCTGCTAGCTTCAGGTGTGGGGTTTTCTGCTTTCCCTAAATTTCCTGCCATGACTTGTGTAAAAAAAACTTTGCAGAGCCACTTAATTGCGCTCTGCGGTGGTGATGATATGAAATTAAGTCTCCTTTCTGATCTTTAGCTAAGCTGGTCCAAAGCAACAGCTTATAATTTGCTCTAATCATCAGGTCGCAGAGGATGCAAAGGCAGGGCTGGTACCTGGTGAATTCACACGGGACAGGAGTTGCCATCCTGGCTGTGCTGGCATTTGGGGGCTGGCAGGTTGGGTTCTGCCGCTCTGAGATGAGAATTGTGATACTTTCTTTTGGTGCTGCTTATGGGAAGCTTTCCATCAGCTGCTTTTCCCCATCTCCCTAGATGCAGCCAAGGTCTGGAGCTGGTCTGGAGCAGAGGAGGGAGAGCTGTGGCCGCTTCTTGGCCTCCCTGGCTGCTCGCTTCTCTCAGCGGCTCAGAGATGTCCCTCCCTCCTGGTTGGAGACCTGCAATCAGACTGCTGAAGGCACCCAAGAGAGCACAGATCCCAGCTCCCATCGCACTTCCCTGAGCTAGCTTCACGTCCCAAACAACTCCAGGGGCCGGGGTGGGGAGGAGGTGGCTGGGCTTTGTCTACTCATCCAGCCCAGAAAATCAATCAGTTGAAAGAAAACAAACTCCTGATGAGTAGGAGTGGGGCAGGGTGGTATTCTGGGCACAGAGAAGCCCTTTTGCTGCCGAGGGCATGGTGCCGATCCTGCTGGTGGCTTTAATGCTTTCCACCTCCACACAGAAGGTATGGAATATGGGAGTATTATTTTTAACTGGAGATATTTTGTGAACATCTCACGTGCTGCTGGAGGGTCAAATTTATCCCATAGCCTCAGCCCCAGGGGAGGCTCCTGGTTATTTTTGAGCCCATCAGAGCAGGGGGATGCAAAGGCCTGGGAGACACAAAGTCTGGGATTTGTCTGGCCTGGCCCTCCGGTCTCTGCTGCAGAGGCACGCATGGAACATGGCCCCTAATGCCTCTCATCATCTCTGCTGTCACCCCAGACCCTTACCCTGCAGAGTGAAACCTTGTACAAAGTAAAACTTGTGCAAAGCACCAAGTCCTCTCTTTCCAAGGAGAGGATCTCAAACACATTCAAGTTCTGATCCCTTCCGACCTACCGCATTGCAAGGAGATTTTTTTTTATTCCCCTGGTTTGTTCTAAACCTTGCTTTAAAGCGAGTTTGGCCCTGCTCAGGCAGGTCCCCACGGCCATGCACATTCCCACGGGGTGCAGGAGCACTCCCTGCCGCCCCGGGAATTACTCCTACGCCCCGAGCCTCCCTGCCCTCGCGAAGGGCCCCGCTCAGACTTTTTGTGCTCCTCGGTGTTTTGCAGGACGAGGCTCCATGCGCGAAACCTCCCGGTTTTAACGCTCGGCAACTAATCACATAGCCCCTATCCAGCGCGCAGCCGCCGACCCTGCCGGGGGGTTTGTTCAGCGGTTTGGAGGTAGAGGTGAGGCCGGGGCAGGGCGGGGAGGCTGGAGGGGGAAAGGAGGGAGAAGAGCTCCTTGAAGCCCTTATTTTTTGTGCTGTCCCAACATCTGTTCCCGTGGAAACTGCCACCAGCTAGTGGGAGCGTTGGGTGGGCTCCCGCATGCCGGCGGGGCCAAGGATGCAAAGGCCAGCCGCCCGAACGAGGGTGCAGCACGGCCTTGCCTGAGCCTCCGGCAAACCCCCGGTCAGGGGCAAAGTCTCCCTACAACCCACTCTGAGGGACCCCAGCACGGCAGCGGGTCTGTGACACCCCCCCGCCCCCCCATCCAGACCAGAATTCTCCCCAAGCCCAAGGAGATGCTTTTCCCCCCTTTGTTTGTAACGGCAACCAAGCGAAACCAAGCCTCGCCCCAAGAGGACAGGCGCTGAAGTTGGCAGCCTGAAGCGGGGAAACTCGGTCCCAAGCTCCTCTCAGGGCTCCACACAAGGCAGGCGGCCTCGCTCTGAGGTAACCGCCCGCAGCGCCAAGCTTGGGGTGAGGAACCTGGTGGGGCCGGGTTGCAGGCGGTGGGAGGTGGAGGCTGGTCCTCGCCCCCGCCTCCCACCGCCTCCAGCCTGGCCCCGCCGGGTCCCGCCCGGCGCCGCGGCCAGAGCAGAGGCAGCGCCCGCCCGGGCTCATCGCCGCTCCCTCCTCCCTCAGCAACCCGGCGGGCGGTTTCAAGTCCCCCTTCCGAGGTCTCCGCGGCGCTGACCAATCAGCGAGCGCTGCGCGCCGCGGCCTGGCGCCTTAAAGGGACACACAGCGCTGCTGCGCTAGGAGAGTCGAGTTGCCTACTGAATGAACTGGAGGCACTAGGACCGTGCGGTGGCCGCACTCCCTCCCTCCTTTCCCCGCCGCGGGAGGCCGCCCGCCCGCCGCCTCCGGAGAGGGGGGTGGGTGGGCGTGTCGCGGGTCGGCCCCACCTTTGCTCGGTGCTGATTGGTGGCAGTTAACGCCCGTCAGCTGAGGGGGTGGTGCTCGGCGCGGCCACGTTCGGGTGCGCGGCCAGCGGCGCGGCGGGCGCAGCGAGCGGCGGCGGCGAGCGCGGGGCGATGGGGGCGCGGCGGCGGCCGGCGCTCTGACAGCCCCCGGCGCTCCCTCAGCGGCGGGCACAGCGGCTCCCGGCGGCGTTTGTGGTGGCGGCGGCGGCAGCGGCGGCGGCAGCAACAGCGGCCGCCCCCTCCTCGGCGCGGACCATGTTCGCCAAAGGGAAGGGCTCGGCGGTGCCCTCGGACGGGCAGGCGCGGGAGAAGTAAGCCGGAGGAGCTAGGGGGAGCGGGGCGGCGGCGACGGTGATGGGTCGGCTTTGTGCGGGGCGGGAGGTGTGTGTAGGGGAGATCCTCCTCCTTCGTCTGCTGCCGCTGACCCGCCGTTCGGCTGTTGCAGGCTGGCGCTGTACGTCTACGAGTACCTGCTGCACGTCGGCGCCCAGAAGTCGGCGCAGACCTTCCTGTCCGAGGTGAGCCCCGCCGCCCCCCGCGCCCTTTGTGCGCCGCCGCACGCACGCCCGCCCTCCATCTTGCGCGGGGCGGCGGCGGCGCCGGGGTCGCCACGCGTGGGGGCCCACGCCCACTCGTGACCACCCCCCACCCGCCACCACCTTTCCCTCCTCCAATCCCCCCCCCCACTCCACCCCACACATCCCCTCGCCTTCCTCTCACCCGCAGATCCGGTGGGAGAAGAACATAACGTTGGGCGAGCCCCCCGGCTTTCTGCACTCCTGGTGGTGGTAAGTACCGGGGGTGGGTCTGTCCGGGCGGGTGGGAGCGCACACACGCACCCGGGGCCCCGTCACGGGTGCTTCCCCCGGGCTGCCCGACAGCCCTGGAGTGGGGTGTGGGAGTTGTACTGGCGGAGCTCGGCTCCACGGGGTGAAGCTCCGGTGACGGCGTGAGTCAGCAGCAGCGAGCCCCACACCGCCTGGGCTCCTCGCTCCCGCTCCCCGCAGGGTGCCGAGGAGCGGCGGAGCCAGTCCCGGCCCCGCGGGAGCGGGCGGGGAGGCGGCAGGCCGGCTGGCAGGCCCTCCTGCCTGGCAGCTCTCGGGGACAGAAAGCTGCTGGGCATGAGCAGAGAGCCCCAAGTTATGGTGGGGCAGTTGGGAAGCCTGGGGGATGGCAGGTTGAGGTGGCAGCGCTGTGGTGAGGGCTGGAGAAGTCTTCGAAGCGCCACGGGTGTTAGCCCTTTAAAGGCTGCTTTTGCCTCTTAAAACACCCAGTGTCACCCATCCCGGGCGATGCAGCCGTGTCAAGCTCGGACATGCGACCGCTTCTGGCCGAAGTCCGCTCCCTGACTGTGGGCCTAGTGCGGTGGGAAGCTGCTTACCTCCACTGACCTCGCACACTGTCTTAATGCGGGAGCCCTGACGAGTAACCATCTCCTCTCTTGACTTTCTCCACCACGCAGCGTGTTCTGGGACCTTTACTGCGCAGCTCCCGAAAGGCGAGACACTTGTGAGCATTCGAGTGAGGCGAAAGCCTTTCATGACTATGTGAGTAACAAGTTTCTAATCCTTGCAGTAATTACAGTGTTGGGGAGCTACGGCTTCCCCCTGTGCACCAAAAACCAACCTTAGCTGCCTGGCAAAAGCCTGGTGGAGTTCTTGTTGTTGTTGTTTTGTGTTTTTTGTTTGGTTGTTGTGTTGCCTTTTTTTTAACCAACAATGTTCTGATTTGACTGAACAGTCTTTCATAATGTTGCAATTATGTAAATTAGCTCTGATAGTTATCTTAGCACTTAAAGGCGTTCTGGCTATTGGTAGAATGAAGGAGTTTTGCATAGCAATGCACAACAAAGCATTTTCTAGGGGATGGATGGTGAGATACTTAATGCTCAGGACATCTCAAAGGGTGGGCATGTTGGGTTGTGATGGGGAGGAGGGGGAGAATCCTCCAGTTTGCTGTTGAATGCTCTAGTGAATCTCTGCCAAGGCTGGGGGGCCTTGGTTGCCTACCTGAGTCCTCCCTTGAGACCAAGGTAGAGGGGTCTTTGCTCGTTGAAGGTGGTGTTGTGGACCCCCTTTGGTTGGTGATGTGCATCTGGTCTGTTGTTACTGTGTGGTGTCCTCTGCAGGAGTGTCAGCATTGCCCAGGTGCTATGCTCCCGGGGTGGGATGCTGGGGCTGAGGCGCTTCCCCCAAAAGACCCTTCTTGGAAGGGGTTCCTGGCATGGTGGCTCCAGTGGGCAATGGGTGGGCTGCCCGCTCTTGGTCCCCCTGTGTTGCCTGCATCCGCAGTGTTGGGAGGAATTCGCATCAAAGGATTAGTCACCTGGCTGTGGGCTTGGACCCTAGTCAAGTGAGTTTAAACCCTGTAGCAGGAGCTGGTTTTGTCTGCTCTGGGGAGCCTATGGTATGGAAACCATTTTTCCTCCCTTCCCAAGTTTCTTGTTGCCTCAACATGCCTGGATTGGGATGCGCAAGGGAAGGTTTGCCGGCGAGCAGCGCTGGGTGAGCATCTTGGGGACCTCTGCGCTTGCGCCTGTATGCTGGCCCTGGCTGTGGCTGTTGCCCTGGGGTGTGGGCAGTGCCAGGCTGCCAGAGAGCCTTGGCTGGCTGCTGAGCTGCCCCTCTGCTGGAAAACTGCCCATCCTGCCAAAGCAGATCTGCGTATTTGTCTGTCTGTCCCTCCCCAACGCCGCTGTCTGCATCGCTTGTTTTTACTGGGTTGGATTAAGATGGTGAACTCCTGAACTAAAGGGTCACAGCAGATAAGCAGTGGCACATCCACCAGTGCTCAGCTCAGCACAGCCAGTTGCTCACTTCCTGGGCCAAAATCTTGGTGTTTTGGAGCCCAGGTGGAACAGTAGACTCAGGCAGAGAAAGGCAAAGGTAGGTCTTTGGGCAGCGAAGCCACAGGTGAAGATAACGTTAGCAACCGAGACATCATAATGCTCCGTTTGCAGCAGTCTCCTTGTCATGTCTGAGGATTTAGTGTATTTAGAGAAATTAATCTTTTTTTAGCTTGGTAATAATTCTAACAATAGGCCTGAGTGCATTAGATGATTCGCGTAAACTTCTTTTAATACACGTTGTTGTAAGCTTACAGTGAACAGGCACAATCCTGATTGTTTTTAATTCCTGCTTTAATGCAGTTTTGTAACAGCCCTAAGTGCTTTACCTTTTGGGTAAAGAAGATTTTTCATTCCCCTGTGCCCCTGGGCTTGGTGGCACTGTTTTGGTTTCCCTGGGTGTGTTTTGGCCTCAAAGCAGAGGCTGTGCTCTGCGGTGTGGCAGGTGGCAGATGCTCGTGGTGCAGCTCCTCTCTGAGGAGCGGCGTTTTCCCGTCACGGCGTGTACTTTACAGGGCGAGGGACCTGCCTGGCCAAAACTTAAATATTGACCAAACAGCCAAATGATAACTGTGGGAGTGTGAATGGTGCCTTGTTTCTTGCCAGTTTCTGTGCTAGGGCAGGCTGCTGGTAGTGGTGAGCACGATGGTCAGCCTCGTTGACGGGCACTGGAGCAGGCATGCAGGTTTATATCAAATACCAAACCATGTAACCCATCAATGGCGTGTGGCAGCTAAAAATGGGGCACAAGCCCTGAACAGGGCTGGATCAGCAAGGCATTAATCAATTCATGTGGTGGTTGTGGTTAAAAATATCCCAATACAAGCCTTGGCCCAGGTTGATAGAACGTGGTATTTACACTTGGCCAAGGATGAGCAACCTCTGCATGGCTAGTTTGGTGGTTGCCCAAAATACGGCATTTATTAACCCAAAGATGATATATTCACTGTGCTGTTCGAAAGACAAACCCAGGGTGATGCCCTGGGGAGCAGCACAGTGGTGCTGGGCCAGCTGGGGCTTGGCACAGCACCCTCCTGTAGCTGGTGTTGGAGGGGTGCTTGCCTGGAAGTTGTGTCTGTGGGAGGGGAGTGCTTCATTAGCAGGGTGCTAACAGTGGGGTTTGCATGCTGTGCCGTTTCCACTTCATTTCCTAGTGTAACTGTGTGAAAACTATTAGAAGCAGCAGGACAAATCACCAATTTCCCCCTCCAGTTCTTCATATTTAAGTCTTCAGCAATAGGAAAAAGAGAAATCTCAATCCTCTTCTTTGGGAGACCCTTGAAAGCTGTGGGCTCTTGCTATGGCTTTTCTCTTGAGCTGGAACAAAAGGCTGCTGGTAGAAAGGCGCTTCTTGGGAGAGAGGGGATGGGAGCTGGGATTCACCTGGCAGGAAGAATGTTGCCTTTCTCTTTCCTTTGGACTTCTCTTAACACGGCTAACAAGTTGTGCTGGTGCAAGGTTTACTAGTTGGCCTCTCCCATTTTATCAAAAGAGTTTGTCCAAGTTAAAAGAATCACACAATATATCTGTTTGGAAGAGACCTCCAAGCTCGTGTAGTCCAACCCTTCTTGATCCTGCACTGCAGGGTCAACACTAAACCAAGTCCCTAAGCACCAGGTGCTTGAACACCCCCAGGGATGGTGACTCCACCAATGCCCTGGGCAGCCCATTCCATTGTTTGAGAACCCTTTAAGTGAAGAAACATTTCCTAATACCCATTCTGAACCTCCCCTGGGGCAGCTTGGAAACATTTCCTCTGGTCTTGTCGCTTGTCATCAAGGAGAGGAGGCTGCCCCCTTCCTCGCTCCAGCCTCCCTTCAGGTAGCTATAGAGAGCAATGAGGTCTCCCCTCAGCCTCCTCTTCTCCAGCACCACGAGCACCCAGTGACTCCTAAAACTCCCACCATGGGTGCTGTTTTGGGCTCCTGTGCTGGGCAGAGCCCTGGGGTGAGCATGCTGGCATCCTGGGACGCTCCCACCCCCACATCCCCTGGAGCTGGTGGGCTTGCAGGGGCTCTCTGGGCATGAGAGGGGATTTCAGACACTGCCGTATCGGGCTGCTGGCTGGTGGTAGTTGAGCATTTCAACACCCTGAAAGCCAATACAATTTGAGTTAGCAGTGATGACTGCCAGTTTAAATACCACAGTGAATTTCTGTCAGAGAGGTAATACATAGGAAGGGGAATTGCAGAAAACTTGATCACCAGAACCACTTCAGTCGATTTTGGCCTCGAGCTACAGAAAATGAACTTAAATCTAGTTGGCTGTTGCTGCAGACTTTTTGTGGTATGGCTCTGCCTGCGTGGCCAGCTCAGGAGAGTTAAAATTGGGGTAGCTTCTGGCTGACGAGACCTTTTGGCTTCATCCTTTCCCTCCTTCCAGCTGCCCACTGAGAAGGACCCATACCTGGGAGCATTTGAAATGCTGTTTTCCTTGCAGTGCAAGATGTACAAAGCGGTGTCTTCAACTTGCCCTTAATGCAAAGCATTGATTTACTTCTTTTCTGGACTTTGGAAAGCTGTTGCAGTTCTGACTTGGGTCTGGAAGGATGCTCTGCTGTAGTGGGGATGGTTGCTGCTGGAAAGGTGGCAGTTGGTCTGGGGAAAGATGGTGTGCTTGGGGCTTGTGTTCTCCCATCCTGGTTGAGGATGGCCAGGGCTCTTCCATTTTCATCACCACTTGAAACAGTTCTGCTTGGGTTGAGGTCTTGCTGAGAGGGCTTCTGAAGCTTCTGGATAGGTATAGCTTTCAGGCTTGCTGGCGTTGGTGTGTGAGACTGCTTGGTGGGGAATGAGATGAAACCCAAGGGGCTGAAAGGGTTTTAGACTGTTGGCAGTACAAACTGGGAGTGTCACCCAGGCACTGGAGTTTGAACCCCAGCTGTTTCCTCCACTGTGAGTGCCCTCCCAGCCATGCTTTGGAGGTAAGGCATGGGAAATGGTCCTTTTCTGCTGGATTTTCCCTGGCTGGCTATGGGAAAGGCTCCCATCCCAGTATAACTGCCTGGATGTCCCTGGGTTGCAGGGGAGCATCTCCTCATTGTCCCAGCATCTTCTGTTCCCTGGGGACTGTGTGGCCACCTCATGGTTTGGTACCTCATCAGGTGAGATGGCCATGTGAGACCTCTCCTGGGAGGAGATGCTCTGCATAAGAGTTTGGTGTGACTGTGTCCTATGTCTGGCTGTCGTCTTGATCAGCAAAAGTTGTGAGCTCCAAGCACCCACAGCTGCATGGCATGGGTGTGGAACCAGCAAGCACAGTCTTAGCGGTGTTGGTCCCATGAGTGCTCCTGCAGCGGTGTTGGTCCCATGAGTGCTCCTGCAGCGGTGTTGGTCCCATGAGTGCTCCTGCAGCGGTGTTGGTCCCATGAGTGCTCCTGCAGCGGTGTTGGTCCCATGAGTGCTCCTGCAGCGGTGTTGGTCCCATGAGTGCTCCTGCAGCATGCCCATTGCACCCTTTGCACCCAGTGTATTTGAAAGATGTTGTGTAGGAGAGCAGGTGTTTTGGGACAGGTTTGGCACAACAGAGGGATAGGGGTTGGGAACAGCTGTGTGTAGCCCCAGGAAGCCCCCATGGGCGTTGCCTGAGCCCTGGTGATGGGGCTTAGCCAGTGGCGGCTCCATCCCATCTTTTCACAGGACTGTGCTCCATCTGGGCTCCATCCAGCTTGGCTCTGCAGGGACAGGGTTCCCCAGTAGGTAACCGGAGAGAGGAGTTTCCTTTGGGAGTGGCGGGCTGCCAGGAGCAGCTGCAAAACTCCACATCATTTGAAAACCCAAAAAGAATAAATACAGAAATTCCCTCTCTTGGCAGCCTGCTGGGCTCAGCCTTCCCTCCCAGTTTCGGGTCCTGGTGTGCCTATTCCTCTTGTTAGTCTTAGTGTCTCTTAAACTCTGTTTTTACTGGAGTGCTGGGCAAAGTTGGATTAGTTTAATTTCGTATTTTAAACACTCATCTGTGGTGACAGAGCAACCCCTGGTGCTGTGCTTCCCGCTGCCCCGTGGCAGGACCGGGGCGTTCCGGAGCAGCACCTTTCCATGGGTGATGCTGATGGAGAAGCCTCTGGTGTGAAACTGGAGGTCAGAGCCCAGAGCTTATGTCTTAGTCTTTGACTGGGGAGCCTAAATATTTATCCTGTTCTGTCCCTAATGAAAACAAATTGTCAACAGTTGTTCAGTAACTGACTAAATTAAAATCTGTAATTAGTCAATTAGATTAAAGAGTTGGCACAACCTGATTGTATCATGCTGGTTAGGTTATTAAGAGAAAGGGTGTGATTTTTAATTACTGAATGCTAATTTTGACAGTTTCAAATGGAAACAGACGTTCCCCCCTTCTACCCCACCCCAAGTGCCTCTGCAAAAGTAAGGCAGGGAATGAGTATTATGTCAACAAATGATGTGAAGATGCAAAGTTTCTCCAGCTCTGATCCGGAAGGGGTTTTTATCAGAAAGCCCAGGGTGGGATAGGAGGAAAGGGTGGATTTCTTCAATCCTGGCTGCTGATGGGAGGGTGGTTGGGGGTTTGTGCCACGTATAAGGACCCCGTATGCTGGAGTGGTTGCCTGGGTTCTGCCCGGAGAGGTCCTCCCTTTGCTCTGCCCATCGCTGGTCTTGGTGTGCGTGGGTCAGCGTGCCCTCGCCTTGCAGCAATGAGGCAGATTTGAGTCTTTATTTTCTGTGGGGTTTTGTATGACTGTAAATCCCCTCCCCCCTCCAAGTGCTCGAGAGGGGCAAAGCCCACAGCAGGGAGGAGGAGGAAGGCCTGGCTCGGTAAATGCTGCAGCCCGGCGCCATCCCATTGTTTGCCCCGCACGGCCACGTGGGCGAGCGCGGTGGGGCCGGCGAGGGGACCCGGCACGGTGGGCTGCGGGGGACCTCCGGCAGATGCTCGCTTCTGGGCGAGCACAAAGCTTCCCAGCCCTGCCCTCCGCTGCTTTCCGGGGTCCCTTTGGAGGAACGAAAAGGGCGAGGGGCTTCGAGCGGCCGTGCCGTTCCGTGTCGTGTCGTGCCGTGCCGGTGAGGCTGGCCAGCCGTCTGGCGCGGGGGTGGTGGTGGGGTGGTCCCCGTCCTGCTGCAGCGGGCAGCGGGGAGGTTCGTTAGGTCAGGACGCTGCGTATTGGGTACGAGTGAGGCTTTCCTGTTCTCCTGATCATTTCCTTCCTTACCTTGGAAACTTGGATTTTCTCCTACCTTTTGTTCCCTATTTTTCTCTTGCAAAGCCGTCCATGGATCTGTTGGAAACAGCTGCCGGAGCCAGTGCCGGCGAGCAGGCAGGGCTCCGGCTCTTTCTCCTCTTTCACTGTGCAGAGCCAGCACCACCTAAATGGCACCCGGCTGTGAAAAGTCCTCACTGACAGGAGGGTGCTCTAGAGAGGACCCGGGAGAGCTGCTGCAGCAGCAAGCAGCAGCATTTGTCCCTCTTTTATCTGGGGATCCATATACAGAGAGGGATAGCAGAGCGAGGGATGCAGCGCCTGGAGCAGCTGATGCTCCCCCCAGCGTATCCAGCCCAGCTGCTGGTGGGGTCTGCTCCACTGTGCCCGCAGGGACGATGGAGCTGGCTGTGTCCCCATGAGCATCACGTGGCCATCTCACCAGCATCCCACTCACGGGTCAGGTTATGAAACTCCTGCTGAAGCTTCTCAGCTCATGAGCACATTCCCCCTTATTTCCCAGTAGTTTTCCCCTCCAAGTCCTGACCCTGCAGACCTGTAGGGGTAGACACCCAGGTCCGTCCCCAGGGCTGGGGGCCTCGGTGGGGTGGAAGCAGAGCTTTGCTCTGGGCTGGCAGGGAGTGAGACTGGCTCTTGGCAAGTAAACAAATACCTCGCCTCCGCCTCAGTTTGGGGTTTGTTTTTCTTCTCTCAAAACTCCTGCTCGTGGCCACAAGTGCCAGGAGCTGAGTTCAAAGCTACAGCTGTGCAGTTGGGGGGCAGAGGGGCGGGGGTGGTGTTCCAAAACACAGGGTGACTGCTTGTTGGTGCTGCTTCCCGCACAAGTTGGGAAACAGCTGTCCCCACCCTCCCACCCACCGCCACCTCCCTGCTCCCATCCCTGCATCCCACAGAGGTGACGCACAGCCCCTGTGCCTGGCTAAGGCAAGAAGGGCACCTGAGGAGGGGGCTTTGGAGGGTGAGGTTTGGGCAGCTCCCCCTGCAGTAGGGCTGGCTTTTCTTTTGTCTCAGGTTTGTGTGTTCAAATTGGTGTTTTTTGGTTTTTTTTTTCCCTGGAGAAGAGAAGAAATTCCCATTCCTGCCTGGGTTCAGTGCTGCACACAGGGAGGCTGTTAAGAGCAGAATTAAGCAAAACAGATCTCTGTGTGTGTGCGTAGAGATGCAGTTTGATCTCTGCAACGTGCACAATTATGGTGTACGCAGGGAGGCAGATGGGCAGGGGTGCACGTGCCGACGTATTTGTTGCGTGGTTGGGGTGCTGGAGCAGAGCAGAGCTTGCCACCCAGCCATCAAGCGCTCTCCCACCCACCTTACTCTTCCCCCTCTGTGGCTATCACAGCCCTGACCGGTTGGTTTTAGCCACCAGTTGTTCTTAGCAAGGTGATTTCCACTCCTGAGTTCCAGGCGGGAGGCTGCAGGGGCTGTCTGTCCGTGTGTGAGGCAGCGCCGCTTGCGGCCTGCCACCTCAAGATAAAGTCCAAAGGAGGACCTCTGGCTGTGTCTTAAGCTAACATTTGCTTTTTATTTTTTTTTTTTTTTCCTTCTTCATGTTTCTGCATCAATCCTTGAACGTTTGCTCTGGCGCCTCTTCTCCTGGGGTGCGGCTGCTTTCTGTAGTGAAAATGAGCTCTCGCTGCCGTCCTGCCTGCCTCAGACAGGCCTTGGGCTGGGGGCTTTTGCCTCTCATTTTCCCTGGGTTTGGGCAGGTTTCTTACAACCTCCCAGAGCTGAGCTTGCACCTAGAAATGGGATGGGTTTTTTTGGCAACAAACTGGAGCAGGGGATGCGCTGCAGCAGCTCTGCCTCGCTGGTGAGTGTGACTTGCCTGGCATGGCCGTGGTGCCAGCATCCCATGGTGATGCCAGCCAGCCCAGAGCCAGTCCCTCCTACCTGAACTGGGTTTTAGTCTGCATCCCCCTCCCGCCCCAGGTCCTGCCTGTGCAGCTGCCTTTGCACCCGGGGCTTCTAGTCCAGCACTGATGGTTGCCCAGCAAGACGAGTGGCCAGCTGGCATCCTGCTCCTCCCAGAGCAGCCTTATTGCAAAGGTGTCCCCAGACTCGACTTTCCTAATTTATTAATTTCTGGTGACTTTAAGGTGGGGAAAACCCCTGTGTCACCCTCTCCAGGCAGCTAGCAGTGCCAGGCTCCGCCGTTGGGCGGGCAGGGAGCTGCTGCCTGCCCTGAACACTCTGCCTTGCAGCTCAGCTTCCTGGCTGAGGAGGAGCTGGGAGCTTGGGTTATTGTTTTGGGGGTTTTTAAGTGGAAAAAAAAAACACCCAACAACAAAACCCACCACCAGCAACAAAAACACAAACAAAAAAGTAGGCAGTGCAGGCTGAGGAAGGGGGCAGGGCGCTTCCTCCAGCGCACCCTGGTTTGGGGTGAGCAGATAAGGCTGCACCGTCACGCTGGCAGAGCATCCTCCTTGCCCTCCCCAGCCCTTGCTGAGTGCTCCTCCCAGGTTTTAGGGGAGCTCTACTGGGATAAAGGCAGCCTGTGGGGCTCGGGGACTGCATGAGCCCCTGTGTCCCTCTTTCTGGGAGCAATGCTTGCAATGAGGAGCAGGAGAGGGAGAAGTGCTTCCCTCCCCCTGGGCTCCTTTCTGTGGGAGAGCCGTGCAGCTGGTGGGGTGTAAATCACACCCAGCCCCCTCTCCCCCCCCCCCCCCCCCCACCACCACCCATCTGCCTGTGGGGTGGGGAGGAGGGGTCATGACTGGTAGCAGCACCGGGATGACTTTCCATTGGATCTTCAGCCCCCCTTGCCCTTCTGCATCCACAGCAGCTCTGGGAAGGACCCTGCTTCTCCCTGAGGAGCAGAACCTGGGTCTGCCTGTTAGTGATGGAGACTCTTTGGCTGCTGGGGTCTTCTGCAGGCTGTGAACCAGGAGCTAAGTCTCGTTTTACAAGACCCTCTTGGGATCTGGTTTGAGGCAGGGGCAGCCACGTGATGGAATGCTTGGCCTCATCAAGGAGGCTTTCAGCAGGGGTGTGTTGGGTAGGTACAGCTGGGAATGGCGGTGGGAACTCCTGAGGAAGCAAATACTGGTCCACTGTTCTTGCTGGCATCTTCAGCCCAGCCCAAGTGGCAGTTTTCCATGGAAGAGCCATGGCTTTATTGTACCCTGGGCATCGCAGCACTGATAACACCGAGGTGCTTCACGCCTTCTCTGGAGAAAAGGTCCCAGCTGGGGCTCCCAGGGCTCATTTCCTCATTAAAAGCACATTTACTCTCTTGTCCCAGAGCCCTTCAGGGTGTTGTGGCGCGTCCTGACAGCTTGTCCGTCCTTACCTGCAGTCATGAAGGAGTTTCCAACATGACTTACATAAAGCCTTTGTACTTGGATTGCTCCACTGTGCTGCACAATGGGTTCTTTGTCATCTTGCCAGCTAATTAATTTTAACTTTTACCCTTGCTCCATCACGGTACACTGTCTGCCTGCTCCATGTGGAGCTTCCCCCCATTCCTTAAGTGTTCTCCAAGCAGTTTGACTTGTTGCTGCTGAACATGGGAGGAAACAGCTGGCCCGGCTGGTGTTCATCTTCTGGAGAAGGAGCTGCCCTCGGGCTGCTGCCAGGGCTGAGGCTAGCGAAGAGAAAGCCATTAGGAGGTTGAAGTTTTCTCCAGTGGCTTGTTTCTCCTGGCTGGCAGCTGAAGGTCCCCCTGGAGAACATCCTCTGATGAAAATAACAGGCTCTGCCTCCCCGGCTGGTGATTGGCACTGCATACATCTCGCAGCCAGGGGTGAAAGAAAGCCTTAGCTGCATCTTCAGGACAAAAGCCCTTGCGCTTGGGAACGTGTGTGCTCTGAGGTGTGACTGATCATTTCTGCAGGCTCAGGCTCTCTTTGGTTGCCTCCTGAAAACCAGGTGGTTTTTCCCTTGCATCCTGTGGGCAAACTTCTGCAGCACCAGCTCCAGGCACCACTGCTGCATCCCTAGTGTGGAAGGGAGCCTGCTGCTGGTACCCTCCAGGATGCTGCAAGAGAGCTGAGCATCTCCCAGAGAAGAACCAGGAGGGATGTGACCTGGTGGGAGAAGCTCAGGGTATTGCCTTTCCATGGTTAGGAGGGATGAAGATGACCACATGCACAAACAGCAGCTGGATTTGCATCGATGGGGCTTGGATGGGGGTTGGTTGGGTTCATGTGAGTGGTGCTGGGGCAGAGGGGACCTCCCTCTGCTTGGGATAGGGACAGCGGTGGGGCAGGGAATATGGAATTGCTGCCTTTGTGTTTAATCTGGTTGTGAGGATGGCTATTAGAGATAAAGAATTTTGCCGGTCCCCACTGTTGTAATACAAGAACCCAACTGTCTTTCAGCACTGCGAAGGTCACTCCTCTTTATTCCTGGTTGTAAATTTTGCTGGTTACAGATGTTTGGGGTTGATGGGCATGGCTAATTAAGTTTCTCCTGCCAGCCAGTTGGCAAGTTGTGGGGGTGCTGACGTAGGGGCAAGGTCAGAGGGTGGGGTGACCGTGCCAGCATCCCCTCGGAGTGGTGGCCCAGCCATGAACCCACCTCACCGCAGCCCCAGAGAAAGCAGGACTGGTTTCACCTGGACCCTTGCACCTCTCCTTGTGATGGCTTTGGAGGAGGGTGGTGGGAAGAAGATAGCATTGGGAGCGACTTTCCATCTTGCTGCCCTCATTTTGAGGGAATATTCAGTGGGACTGGTAGCACTTAACTGTCCCCACCCTCATCTGAGGGCGGGAAGGGCTGTGGAAAAAAGATCCCCTCGATTTTTGCCATCAAGCTATCTGTGCCTCCAGCACCAGTGGAGGATTTTTCTTTCCCAAAGAGATTTTTACCAAGGAAAAAATGCCTTGCCCTTGTGGGCAACACCCCCACACCCACTTAGTACCTCAGGAGGGGCGAGAGCCTCTTTCGTAGGGTGTGAGGCCGGTGTGCTCACTGTGCCAGGCAGGAGCTTGGCCGTGTGCAGTGCCTGCACACTCAGAAGGCAGCACATGCTGCTGAGCCTGCCCGGCATCCCCTGTGTGCCTCATCTATGCTGGTCCACAATTTCTCCTCCTGTCCATGCCTCTTTTTCCCAGCCCTCCTGTTTTTTTCTCTCTTTTTCCCCTTTTCCCCTCTCCCTCTCTTTTTCCCCTCTCCCCCTCTCTCTTTTTCCCCCTCTCCCTCTCTTTTTCCCCCCCTCTCCCTCTCTTTTTTTTTCCCCTCTCCCTCTCTTTTCCCCTCTCCCTCTCTTTTTTCCCCTCTCCCTCTCTTTTTCCCTCCCCTCTCCCCCTCTCTTTTTTTTCCCCTCTCCCTCTCTTTTTCCCCTCCCCTCTCCCCCTCTCTTTTTTTCCCCTCTCCTCTCTTTTTCCCTCTCCCTCTCTTTCCCCTCTCCCTCTCTTTTTCCCCTCTCCCTCTCTTTTTCCCCTCTCCCTCTCTTTTCTCCCTCTCTCTTTTTCCCCTCTCCCTCTCTTTTTCCCCTCTCCCTCTCTTTTTCCCCTCTCCCTCTCTTTTTCCCCTTTTCTTTTTCCCTCTCCCTCTCTTTTTCCCCTCTCCCTCTCTTTTTCCCCTCTCCCTCTCTTTTTCCCCTCTCCCTCTTTTTCCCCTCTCCCTCTCTTTTTCCCCCTCTCCCTCTCTTTTTCCCCCTCTCCCTCTCTTTTTCCCCCTCCCCTCTCCCCCTCTCCCTCTTTTTTCCCTCTCCCTCTCTTTTTTCCCTCTCCCTCTCTTTTTCCCTCTCCCTCTCTTTTTTCCCCTCTCCCTCTCTTTTTCCCCCTCTCCCTCTCTTTTTCCCCTCTCCCTCTCTTTTCCCCTCTCCCTCTCTTTTTCCCCCTCTCCCTCTCTTTTTCCCCTCTCCCTCTCTTTTTCCCCCTCTCCCTCTCTTTTTTCCCCTCTCCCTCTCTTTTTCCCCTCTCCCTCTCTTTTTCCCCTCTCCCTCTCTTTTTTTCCCCTCTCCCTCTCTTTTTTCCCTCTCCCTCTCTTTTTCCCCTCTCCCTCTCTTTTTCCCCTCTCCCTCTCTCTTTTCCCTCCCCTCTCTTTTTCCCTCTCCCTCTCTTTTTCCCCTCTCCCTCTCTTTTTTCCCTCTCCCTCTCTTTTTTCCCTCTCCCTCTCTTTTTTCCCCTCTCCCTCTTTTTTTCCTCTCCCTCTCTTTTTTTCCCTCTCCCTCTCTTTTTCCCCTCTCCCTCTCTTTTTCCCCTCTCCCTCTCTTTTTCCCCTCTCCCTCTCTTTTTCCCCTCTCCCTCTCTTTTTCCCCTCTCCCTCTCTTTTTTCCCCTCTCCCTCTCTTTTTTTTCCCCTCTCCCTCTCTTTTTCCCCTCTCCCTCTCTTTTTCCCCTCTCCCTCTCTTTTTCCCTCTCCCTCTCTTTTTCCCCTCTCCCTCTCTTTTTCCCCCCTCTCCCTCTCTTTTTTTCCCCTCCCCTCTCTTTTTCCCCTCTCCCTCTCTTTTTCCCCTCTCCCCTCTCTTTTTTCCCCCTCTCCCTCTCTTTTTCCCCTCTCCCTCTCTTTTTCCCTCTCCCTTTTTTCCCTCTCCCTCTTTTTTCCCCTCTCCCTCTCTTTTTCCCTCTCCCTCTCTTTTTCCCCCTCCCTCTCCCTCTCTTTTTTCCCTCTCCCTCTCTTTTTCCCCTCTCCCTCTCTTTTTCCCCTCTCCCTCTCCCTCTCTTTTTTCCCTCTCTTTTTCCCCTCTCCCTCTCTTTTTTTCCCCTCTCCCTCTTTTTCCCCTCTCCCTCTCTTTTTTTTCCCCTCTCCCTCTCTTTTTTTCCCCTCTCCCTCTCTTTTTTCCCCTCTCCCTCTCTTTTTTCCCCTCTCCCTCTCTTTTTTCCCCTCTCCCTCTCTTTTTTCCCTCTCCCCCTCCCTCTTTTTTCCCCTCTCCCTCTCTTTTTTCCCCTCTCCCTCTCTCTGCATGTGCATTGCCTTACTCCCTTTTTTGCCCCCTCCTCCTTCTTGCACCCAGGCTCCCCATTACCTCAGCAAGTAGCAACGTTTGGGGCTCCCTGCTTCGGTGCATCCCAAATGGGGTTTTATCCTCCCAGAGGAGGCATCCATGGTCCCCTCTCGCCCCAGTGGGATGCGATCCCTGGGTGGCAAGGCGGCTGTTTTTGTATTCATGTTCCTTTCTTGTCGCGCCGCTCAAACCCCATAGCCTCTCCTTGGTCGCATCCGGCCTGGTGGGGCGGCTGCGGGCGTCCATCTCCTCCGTGCCGGCGTCGCTGCCATCTGTCCCCCTCCCGCGTGGCGCCGGCCTGGCGGCTGCCCGCCACAACACCAGCAGCAGGGCTTGCCCAACCTCCGTGCGGCCACGAGGGCTGCTTCTTCAAATTCGAGGCGGGGGAAAAACCTAAACCAAAGTTCCATTTTTTGCTTTGTTTGCCCCCATTTCATATGCCTAACCTGACTTTCTGTTGCTGCCTGTTGGGTTTGTTGCTTTTTCTCCCTCCTTCCCCCCGCCGGCCACCGCGCCAGGCGCATCCGAAGTTTGCCGGGCCTGGCATGCGTGCACGGATGCCGAATAATTTTATTAGCCGCCTGGAAAGGAGCCAGCGCGGTGAGCACCGCGCGGGAGGTGCCTGCTGGGCTGCCTTTTCCTTTCTTTCCCTTTGCCAGCTGGCCCCTCCCTTGCCTCTGCCGCTGTCCCACAAGTCCGTCGTTGCTGTTACCCTTTTATGATTTTATTTTTTTTTTTAAGGGGCTTTTCTTTTTCTAAAAAAAAATATTTTTTTTGCTCCTGAAAGGGTTAAAAACGATGGGGAAGTTCAGCTAGCACTTGCAAGATATGGTTGCCTTAGCAACAGGCCTCCTAATCTGGTAGGTGACCTGAGAGACTGTGGAAGATGCAGGGGTTGGTTTGGCATTTCATTATTTCATGAGGCTGCGGCTCTCCAGCTGGTTCCTTTCCCAGCACCACCGTGGATGCTCCCCCTGCTGCCGCCCCCGGCATTCCTCAGCAAAGCTCTGGGGGAGCCGGTGGCTCAGTCCCCTCCTTGGTCCTCTCCACGGGTGCTGGGAGCTGGTGTCCGTGGAGGGGGACATGGCTTCCCACAGCCTAGGTGACAGTTACTCAGTTTCAGGGTTGCAAAGCTGGTTCCCTGCCTCGTCTTCCCTCTTCTGGAAGGATTTGCCTTGGTGACTTTGGTGACTAATCCATGGAGGCCCCTGGCAGCTAGAGATGCTCTCATTGGTGCTTCCAACCCCGAATGTGGGGTGTGTGCTGTGCTGTCCGGGTGAAACTCAGCAATGGGGCTCTCGTGAGGAGCTTGGGGTTGAGCAACAAACTGATAGGGCATGAGTAGGGCAGTGCAGGTCCTCAGGGGCTGGAAAAGGTGGTGGAGATGACATGCAGGGGTCCAGGCAGTATTTGGGGAAAGAAAGGTGGGTTTGGGAGGGGCATGACAGCACCGTTGCAGCTGCTTTAAGCTACTCTCATCTCACGAGTGCAGGTGAGCACAACCAGCACCTGCCTATGGATGGATGGTCCAAGACTTGAGTGTTCAGGTGCAGTGTCTGTGGCCAGATTCTCTCTTTTTTTCTTGGCAGCATTCTAAAGTTGGTGTTTCCCCAGAGCTCGCTCCTTTCCCTTGCTGTTGTGACCACCCTGTGCAAAGCATTGCTGAGCACCTGCTGGTCCTCACTGGTGGTGGTAGGGTCAGACACCTAAACGAAGAAACCACATCAGAAAGCTTCCCTGCCAAGTGTTTGACCTCACTGAATCTCCAGGTGCTGTCAGACAGGCACTCAACCTCTTCTGCCTGTGCAGCCCCACGTGGGGATTTGGACGGGTGTCTTACCCAAGAGCAGCCATTGGCACAAAACCACTGCAGCCTGATCCAAAACATCTCGGCTCTGGTGAGGCCACACCTTCAGTATTGTGTCCAGTTTTGGGCACCTCAATACAAGAGAGATGTGGAGGTGGTGGAGCCAATGCAGAGGAGGGCAAGGAAGCTGGGGAAGGGCCTGGAGAATAAATCTGATGAAGAGAGACTGAAGGAGCTGGGGATGGTTAGTTTGGAAAAGCGGCTGAGGGGAGACCTCGTTGCAGTCTACCACTACCTGAAAGGAGGTTGTGGAGAGGCTGGTGCTGGTCTCTTCTCACAGGTAATTAGTGATAGAACAAGAGGGAATGGCCTCAAGCTCTGACTGTGTAGGTGTGGACTGGACATTAGGAAGAACTTTTTCCCAACAGGAGTGGTCAGGGATTGGAATGTGCTGCCAAGGGAGGTGGTTGAGTCACCAACTGTGGATATGTTTAAAGGTGTTTTGGATGTGGTGCTTGGGGATCTGGTTTAGGGGTGAACCTTGTAGAGTAGGGTTCTGGGTTGGACTTGGTGATCCTGAGGGTCTTTCCCAACCTGAATGTTTCTGTGATTCTGTGAAATCCTTACTGAGCTCTTTGCTGGGACAGCCAAGCTGCTCTCTGCCCCAAACAGGGATGGTTTTCCCCCTTGCCGTGCGATTCCCAGCTCTTGCCATGCGTGGCACTGCCCTTGGTATCCAGCCACAGTGGCTGGGCAAGGAGACCCTCCATGGGAAGGGAGGTGTCTGAGGGGCTGGGGCCCAAGCTGCCTGCAGGCAGCAAGGGACGAATAGCGCTGGGATAGTGCTGGGAGCAGCATCCCATTGCCGTGGGTGCCGGTAGTGCAGACCTCTTTTGTTTTGCCCCATTCCTGCTATGGCGCGGCGGCAGCTGCCTGCGGACGCCAGGGAGAGCAGCCTTTGTTTATCTGCCTCTCCGGCGGCGCGGGGATGCTCTTGGAGCGAGGTGCTGATCTGTCATCTCCCAGGCTTTATGCATTCCCAGACAAGAAATCAGCCACGCAAAGCACAGACTTTTTTTTGTGTTACTTATCGCCCAGCTCCGCGCAGAGTGCCGCTGCTGAAGGCAATCTGGTGTCTACGATGCCCAGATTTATGGTTTCCCAGCCTCCTTCTAGGTGTTGGCTTCCACCAAGAAGCAGGGAAAAAAACCTGCTTGGAGCTGTCGGTGTAGATAAGAGAGGACCGTGGTGGGCTGCAGCATTGGACTTGGGCAAGTTTGGTCCCCAAACTGGTGAATGGCCTCAGAGCCCATCACTGTCTCAGGTGGGACACCATCTTAAGTGATGGAGACAGGAGGACAGGTTTGGTCCCCAAACTGGTGAATGGCCCTCAGAGCCCATTATTGTCTCAGGTGGGACACCATCTTCCCTGCTCCATCTTAACTGGTGCTGGCAGGGGGACCAGTGTCCCATGGAGCTGGAACACAGCTTGGCTTGCCCTCTGGGCCTCCTCCACTTAGGACACACTTTTCCATGCCCCCTGTCAACCCCACCAGGGTGGCAGAAGCTGCCACTCTGTGAGCGGGGAATGAGCCAACCAAAGGGAAGAAAGCCAGGCCAGCCAGCAGAATCCCTAGAAAGCCCATTTTTTTATCACTTCATCCCGTTTTTTTTTCCCCCCCACCATCCCCCCTCATCTCTGCTTTGTGAGGTTTTCCAGGATTTGTCCCTCTCTTGACAGGGATTTCAAGGCAGCCAGCCAGTTCCCCAGGCACAGACAGCAAGCGTCCATCCACAGAGCACTGCACTCTGTCTGCCGGGGGCTCCAGGGTCTTGAGCACAGGGTTGTGCATGTTGTTTGGTTTTTGCTTTTTTTCCTGTAAAGAAAATCAAAATTCCCAGGGAAAACAACAACAGCAACAACAAAAAGCAAAGCCACCCGTCTCCCCCCCGCCTCCGCCCTGTTGAGAAGCAGCTCTGCGATGGCGGCTGGAAAGTGGAGCCGTAAGTGTTGCCTGTGCCATCTGCTCCACTCCGAGCCGCGGCTGCAGCCGGCACAGCCTCGCGGGGAGGGGGGCAGCAACTGCTGGGGTAAAGATGGAGGTCCCCACCCTCCTTCTATCCCCCTAACCAGGGAGCTTGTTGATCCTGTAGGTAGGTCAGGAGCAGAGGTTGGCGTGCTTGAGCCCCCAGCTGGTGCCTGTCGGAGGTGTCCTGTGGAGGTGGGATGTGCAGGAGGGTTTGCAGTCCCCTCCTGTGCACCTGGGGGGATGAGGTCATAGGATCACAGGATGTTAGGGGTTGGAAGGCACCTTTGAAGATCATCAAGTCCAACCCACCTGCCAGAGCCGGACCAGAGAATCTAGCACAGGTTGCACAGGAACTCATCCAGATGGGTCTTGAAAGTCTCCAGAGAAGGAGACTCCACATCCTCTCTGGGCAGCCTGTTCCAGTGCTCTGGGACCCTCACAGTGAAGAAGTTCCTCCTCGTGTTGAGGTGGAACCTCCTGTGCTGTAGTTTATATCCATTGCCACTTGTCCGGTGTTGTGACAGGACAAGGAGAAGAGCCTGTACCCTCAGGATTAAGGTGGTTGTGGGGTGAAATGAGTCATGTAGAAGGAAATAGACAGGTTTGGGGATTTTGGGGTGTTTGCAGCTTCACTGCCTGCCTGAGTGGGAAGCGTGTGCTGGTAACTGGGTGCTCTGCAGAGTAGGTGCATCTCATGGGGACCTCAAGACAATTACTGGTGTGAGAACAGCTCAGCATGGCACATCTGGTGTCCTCCTGAAGGAGGTACCAAAGGAAACCTTCCTTCCCAATGATGAGAAGTTGCAAATTGTTTCGAAAAAGAAAGAAAATGCATTTGGTTGTGGCTTTGTTATGGGTTCCCACACAGGTTCCACCACGGCCAGGCTTCTGTTACCTCTTCATCTGGGGCTGCTGGTGCAGCTGGGTTTCCCTCTCCCTTACCTGCTCCTTACAAAACTGGTGTTTTTTTTGAGACCTCCCAATGGTTCAAGGCAGCAGGTGCAGAAGTGGGGTGCGGAGGAAGCCTTCTCCCTCCGAAGGCTGCAGCCTATCCTGAGCAGCCATTCTGGGGGCTCTTCCCCTCCTCAAGCCGCGTTGAGCGCGGTTGGGTTGTTCTTTATGGGGTTGTCAAGAGGTGAACATTCCCAGAACGTGTGATACCCAGCCTGGGAGATCAGTTTTGGCTGCAAGACCTTGCATTGTCCCTTGGCTTGTGCCTACCAGCAGCAGTGTTGGGGTACATCTCTAATACTATTTTTGTATGAAGGGAGGTATGCAGAGGTTGGGGACTTGTCATGGTCCCTTGTCTTCACCTGCCTTTGCTGCTGATGGAAGGGCAGTGCTGACATGGGTGAGTTGAGCCAAGGGATAAGGACAAAACAAAACCAGAGGGCTTGTAAGGAGGGATGGGAAGCTGAGGTAGGGCTGAAGGTGCTGGTGCAGGCATCTGCATAAGTCTTTTGGTCTTGCTGGGCTTCAGAACAGGGTGGGAAGAACCCACTCTAATGTTTTCCCATATGTTATTCCCAGCTGGTGTGCATGGTCAGGCCTTTAAAGGGAGTTCTGGGGTTCAGCACAGACTGTAGTAAAACCTTATTAGAGCTCAGCACTTTATTGGGGAACCTCTTTGGAGCCCCATCTCAACCCTGTGGAGGTGGTGGTGTTCATAAGACACATCTTCCTCAACAAAAGCTGGCATTCAGGAAGCACCACCATGCTGACAGTGTGCCAGCTCTCCAGAGATGCTCTCTGTGTTAGCCAACCCACCCCACAGGGTGCTGATTGCATGGGGCGGGGACCCAGGCTAGACACCAGGTGCCCACCAAAGCTGCGCTGTGGCTCCTTTCCTCAGCTGGACGTGGGACAAAAAATACAACAAAAATGCTCCTGGGTTGAGATGAGGACAGAGAGAGATCTCTCACCAATTACTGTCACAGGCAAAACAGACTCAGCTCAGGGAAAATTAATTTATTACCAATCAAGTCAGAGTAGAATAATGAGAAATAAACCAAATCTTACCTTCCTCTACCCCTCCCTTCTTCCAAGGCTCATCTTCACTCCTGATTTTCTTTACTTCCTTGCCCCAGCAGTGCAGGGTGATGGGGGATGAGGGTTGTGGTTAGTTCATTACTTGTCTGTGCTGATCCTTTCTCATCATGGAGAGGGCTCCTCACACTCTTCCCCTGCTCCATTGTGGGGTCCCTCCCGAGAGACTGAGTCCTCCATAAACTTCTCCAATGTGACTTCTTCCTAAGGGCTGTAGTTCTTCACAAACTGCTCCAGTGTGGATTCCTTCCACAGGGTGTAGTTCTTCAGGAACAGATTGCTTGAGTGCAGGCTCTCCAGGGGCTCCTTTGGGGGCCATCCACCTACTCTGGTATAGGCTCTTCTGTAGGCTGCAGATGGATGTCTGCTTCACTGTGGACCTCCATGGGCTGCAGGGGAATCTGTTCTGGTGCCTGGAGCACCTTCCCCATCCTTCTTCACCAACCTTGGTGTCTGTAGAGTTGTTGCCTTCCTCTCTCTGTCTGAAGTTTCTCAGTTGTGCCTCTTTTTGCCCCCTCCCCCTTGTTAAACACGGTGCCATGGAAGGGCACTGCTGCCATCATTGATGGGTTCAGCCTTGGCCAGTGGTGGGGCTGCCTTGGCTAGCATTGGCTCTACCAGGCGTGGGGAAGTTTGCAGCAGCTCCTCACAGAAGCCACCCCTGTGGCTCTCCCCTCTACCCAAACCTTGCCACACAAACCCAACGCCTTGTGAGCGGCTCGAAGGCAGCGCGCTTTGGTGGCTGCCCCTGATCTGAGCGCTCTGAAGTTGCCTTAATTGGGCTGGAACAATTATTTTTGGCTTTTGCAGCGGGAAGGGAGAGCTATAAATAATCACCCTGCAAGCTTGTGTGGTGACTTTGCAGCCTCCCTGGGTGGGGGGACTGTGTTGGGTTTGGGTGGGTTGTTTTGTGTGGTGTTGGTTGGTTGGGGTTCGTTTTTTTGGGGGGTTATTTTTTGCTGCTCATCTTGGTGGCCGAGAGTGGGAGACTTATCTGCAGAAAATGCAACTTGAGGTGATTAAAGAAGCTGCTGCCATTGGCCTGAGCTGCCCACGGTTCTGCAGAAACCGTTAAGCTTTCTGAGAAACCACCCCGGGGACCTGCTGGGCTGCAGCTTGGCCCCGGGGCGGCGGCAGTGGTGGTGGTGGGGACTGGCAGGAGGAGGAGGAGGGCTGCCCAGGCTCCGGGAAGGAAAACAAAGTGGAAAACAAAGGATGCTGGTCTCGGTGGCATCATACCAAGGAGGACTTGCCGGAAAGAGGTGTGGAGGAGGCAGTAGTGATGGGCACTTTTCTGTGCTTGCACCTCTGATGGCAGCAGCTTGCACAGCTTCCAGACTTGGGGCTTTTGGTTATTATGGAGCTGGGTTTGAGCCAGGGACTGATGCAGAGGTGAAAGCCTTTGTGTCCCTGCACCCACCCCACAAGCTCACCCATCCCAAAGCCTTGGGGAGCCAAATGGCAACAGCTCAGCAGAAGCAAACAGCATCTAGCACACCTTCTTTTGTAAGCCCTCTGTCACATCTCAAATAAATTTGCATCTAAATTGACAGGCTGGTTCTAGTGTCTTCTGGATGTGTAGTGCTTTAAGTCCCAGTCTTCCCACCTAGGTGGGTATCAGGCTCTTGCAGGGTGCTGGCATGGTGGCATGGAGCAATCCCATGGTGGAGATAGGAGGAGGCTGAGTGCTTACAGGGAAGCAGAAAACTTGTTTTTTCCTTTGTTTTTTAGAAAATATTTAGGCATACTACTGAGGGGATTGAGACTCAACTGCCATACTGGTGGCTGAGGATGGCCAACACTGGAGAAGAGAGATTCTGGGCTTCCCTCCAGGGATGCTGGGCTGGGCTGTTTGTGCCCTGGGGCCATGCAGTGCCCCGGGTTTGCAGGAGCACATCCCACATCTCGCCAGCAATTAAAACACATCCCCATGGTGCATACAGGCTGCCAAAGACAACAGCCCTGGGGCACCCGTGTCCTGGAGCGTGCCTCTTTGGCTGGTGCACCCCTTGGTACCTGGGTTTGAGAAGCATTGCTGGGGCTGGTGTGAGGAGCCGTAAGAAGCAGCATATGGGGAAAGGCTGTGTGGAGCAGAGCATCTCCTGAGCAGTCTGTCTGTGGCAGCTTTCCTTCGTCATCCATTATTTATTTGATCCCTCTGCAAAACAAATTCACTCCCCAGCACTGATTCTGATGACAGTGCTCATTTTACAAAAGAGGTAAAAGGCACAGGTTTTGTTCCTGGTCTCAAAGACTTTCAACAGAAAGGTGTTTCCCTGTAGCCCATTTTGGTGTCAGTGAGGTATCTGCAGGGGTTTAGGGTGGTGATGGAAATTTTGGAGCCTCAGATACTGAAGCCTTGAGCCATGCTTTTCTCTCTTCCTCACCCAGGACCTGCAAGGGTGTTTGCTGTGGCTGGGCTGGGGGTGATCAAGGTTATAGAATCAAGCAGGTTGGAAAAGACCTCAGAGGTCATCAAGTCCAACCTACTACCTAATACCTAACACCTCGTGACAACTAAACCATGGCTCCAAGTGCCACATCCATTCCTTTTTGAAACACCTCCACCAGCTCCCTGGGCAGCACATTACAATGGCCAATTACTCTTTCTGTGAAGAACTTTCTCCTCACCTCCAGCCTAAACTTCCCCTGGCACAGCTTGAGACTGTGTCCTCTTGTTCTGTTGCTGGTTACCTGGGAGAAGAGGCCAACCCCCACCTGGCTACAACCTCCTTTCAGACAGTTGTAGAGAGCAATAAGGTCTCCCCTGAGCCTCCTCCAGGCTAAACAACCCCAGCTCCTTCAGCTTCTCCTCATAGGGTTTGTGCTCCAGACCTCTCACTAGGCTTGTAGCCCTTCTTTGGATGCTCAGCTTGCCTCAGAGCAGAAGGTTCCTTGAGGGTGCAGCTGCATGTGCAAGGACAAGGGACTTCATTGGATGCGTGCTTGTTGGAGGGCAGCTCTGCTTTACGGGCACACACATGAGTACCTGTGTGGGGTTTGGGGCCAGCGGGGTGGTTTGCGGTGGGTTCCTGGAGGTGTCCTCAGGCACAGCAGTGGTCGGGCCAGCTCTTGAGTTGCTTGCACCAAGGCAAGCCGAGCGGTGGGCGCTGGGAAGTTGGGAGGGAGGAGACGCCGCGTTGGAGCCATGTTTGTCAGGATGGAAATAACTGTCAGCCCTGTTCAATCTGTCGCCTTGTTCCCGGGGGACAATTGCAAAACAGGATTATTGGTACTTAAAAATTCATAGAAAACGTTTCTTATCACAACGTCATAATTGTTATGACTCAGAAGAGTAGAATTGCCATTTTCCTGTGCCTTCCCTCCCTCCCCCCCCCCACTTTTGTTGCTTGCATAGTCTCTTGCTGCAGCTGTGGAATCATCATCTAAAAAAAAAAAACCAAAAACAACAACCAAAAAAGCCCCCCACAACCAACCAACCAACCAAAAACCCCCAAACCAAACCCCAACAAGCTACCAAAGCAGGGCCATGCTTTATTTTGCTTTATTTTATGCTAACTGCTGCATTTGACTTGAAAATGACGTCCCACTGGGTCTGGTGGTCAGCGTATTACAGCGTGATGGATGGCTGTCAGAGCAGTGGTGGCTGGCAGATTGCGATGGGTGGAGGAGAACAGATGCCCTGTGACTTCAGGGGCTTTAGTGGAGCCCAGGACTGAAGAGTGGAAAACAAAAGCAGATGGGAGGGCTCTGCTTGGGCTCACTATTCTTCTCTGGCCGCATGTCGGGGAGGGAAGCTTGTCGGGCAGCCGTGCCCCTTCTGTGCTGTTCCTCTGTGCTGAACCCCATGAAGCCATGGGTGAGCCCAGCTTGACCCAAGGTCTGGGCCTACGTGCAGACCATCACTGCAGATCTTTAAAGGGCAACCTTTTCCCTCCCCCCACCTCTGAAAGAACAGCTTGCCTTCATGGAGTTTGCGCTCCATTTGATGGTTCCTGTTAACCCTTGGCCCTACTGATGGATCCCTACCAGGCAGACTCTTGGGGTTACCCTTCTGGAGCATGGCTGCTGGTGTGGTTTTTGTGCTGTGCGTCGTGTTTGTCTTTGGAGTTGTGCAGGACCCACGTGAATTTGAACTGTGATAGCGGAAGGAGGCAAGTGAGCCTTGTCTGCCAGGGCCTGGAAAGCCCTTTGCAGGGGCTGCTCTGTGATTCACTGTCCCATTCCTCCTGCAAACTTTCTACCTTTCCAAAGGGCTTAGGAAAGATTCTGCCTTGCCCTGCTTTTTTCCGCTTACATCCATGTTTCCTCATCTTTCATCCATTTACCTTCCAGTCCATCCAAACTTGGGCAGGTCCCTGCCGTCTCGCTGAGCTGGAGGCTGTTGGGGATTGCAGGGTTAATGGCAAAATTAAATTTCACTGCTGTTTTTTAAATTAATTGAATCAGCAGTGTGGGTAACGGGAAGCAGTGGTATCATAATGTATTTGATATGGGTCTTTAAGTCAGCATTTGCTGCAAAATCTAGAGTGCTGGATCTCGGGAGAAGCGATGGCTAACTGATATATTGCAGTTATGGCCACAGTACAAAGGCTCCTGCTACGTCTTAAAAGGTGCAGGTCATAAAGCTGAGGTGGTTTATGGTATGGCCATTTTCCCCGCCTGCTTCCCGTGGTGCTCCTTGCTAGCACTCAGAAAACCCCTGCAGCTGGTGGGAGCCGACGGTGCTCTTGGCTTGGTCCTTTTGGGAGGCACCAGATGTGGATCACAGAATCACAGATGGTTAGGGGTTGGAAAGGACCTCAAAAGGTGCCCTTTGGGTGGCAGAACAGCATCGGGGGTTTGCTCCCAGGACTTCGTGAAGCTTCGTCTGCCTGAAGAAGCAGTGAGGGAGGCTTTTCCTCAAAGAACAACAGCAGAAAGACTTTCACTGATTTACAACAACATCTGGGCTTTCCATACTTGATGGTCCTCAGATGGTTTCAGGATGTGACTTGGAGGGGAGAAGCCACCCTGGCTGAGGGCCAGCATCCCCTTATGGTGTCCCTACAATGCTGAAGATAGTGCTCCAGCTCAAGCCATGATATTTGGATGTTAGGAACAAGTTCTTTACCATGAGGGTGGTGAAACACTGGAAAAGATTGCCCAGGGAAGCAGTTGAGGCCCCATCCCTCTAGATATCAAAGGGGAGGCTCAAGAGGCCTCTGGGCAGCCTGATCTAGTGGAGGATGCCCCTGCTGACTGCAGGAGTTGGACTAGATGACCTTTGGAGGTCCCTTCCAACCTATGATCCTATGATATGGGCTTCTCTCCTCTTGTCCTTTACCTGGTCCAGCATGGTGGGACTGCATCGCAGTGTGATACCTCTCGGTGGACCGTGGCACACTGATGGTTTCCCTCTTTGCGAGCGCTAATGGAGTGCTGGTTAATTAAAAAGTGACAAAAAGTGTAAACCGTCAGTGTTTGTGGAGCTGCTTGCAGGTTTTCACCCATGCATGGTTCCTTCATCCTATTCTAGGAGTCTGAAGCTCACTCTTCTTGTCTCCGTATTCCAGAGATCGCTGTTGCAGACATGAGCTCCAAGTGCGCCTCAGCAGCACGCAGCCACATCAGCAGCACTGCTTTTCAGGGCCAAAATCTCAGGCTGCTTAACCAACTGAAACCTCTTAGAAGCTGCCTTGATACAAGTATTGATCTTCATATTTAACTCTGCTTTGCCCAGTTGATACCAGGAGTTGAACATCTGTGCTATGAAGAAAGACTAAGAGCCCTGGGGCTGTTTAGTCTGGAGAGGGGAAGGCTGAGAGGAGATCTAATCAATGTCTGTAAATATCTGCGGGGTGGGTGTCAAGATGATTGTGCCAGGCTCTTGTTGGTGATGCCCAGTGATAGGACAAGGAACAATGGGTACAAGCTGGAACACAGGAGTTTTCCCCCCTCAACACGAGGACACTTCTTTATGGAGAGGGTGCTGGAGCCCTGGAACAGGCTGCCCAGGGAGGTTGTGAAGTCTCTGGAGACTTTCCAAACCCACCTGGATGTGTTCCTGTGTGGCCTGCTCTGGGTGATCCTGCTCTGTCAGGGTGGTTGGACTGGATGATCTCTGGAGGTCCCTTCCAACCTGTAACGTTCTGTGGTATCTCACAGGCTGGTGCTGCAGAGCATGGGCAGGCTGCAGGACCGTGGCTGGCTTTGGGAGCAGGGTGTGGGAGGGACCCCAGAAGGCCTTGGTGCTGAGCGCTTATTCCAGTGCATTAGTTTAGATTTTGTGTTAAGACTTGCTTGTTATTTCTGCTAGTTATGTCTCTAATGAGGTGAGACGTGCCATATGTTGTCCGTGGGGAGGGAGCACCGCAGGTGGGATGGGGATGGCCTGCTGAGTGGATGTTATGTGAAAGAGCCTCACACTGCTTCTCCAACTCGGAGAGAAAAACCACCAACCAATCCAGCCATACTGCCAGCCTTGGTGCCCTGGTCACTCCATGAAACCATGGCACTTTCTTGCTCTTCCTCACTTTTGTCTTCCTTAGCTCCCAGCAGATTTTTCCTTCTGTTCCTTCTTGCCTTCACTTACCCACAGCAAGTTTTTCATAGTTGTAGAATAGTTTGTGTTGGAAGAGACCTTTAAAGGTCATCTAGTCCAGCTCCACTGTGGTGAGCCGGGACTTCTTCAACTAGACCAAGTTGCTCAGAGCCCTGTCCAACCTGACCTGGAACGTTTCCAGGGATGGGGCATCTACCACTTCTGTGGGAAGCCTGTTTTGCTCCGAAAGAGCATGATTTTGGTGTCTGACTTGGGGAGAAACAGCTTTGGCCGGATCTGAACAACCCCCAAGGCTGGCAGCTTGGAGCAGGAGTTTGAAACTAAACTGTATCACCTTAAAGAAATATTTATTGGCGAGTCCTGAACTTCATTTGAACAGGGCTCTGCTGTTTAAACAATTGTTGGAGCCAGAAGCCCTTAATTATGGCTAATTATTTTCTGCAGTGAGTCTATATGGGAAGCTCATCAGCATGAGGTCTCCTCTGAAATGCACCAGTTGCGTGTTCAGACACCATTCAGACTGAATGTCCCTAATAGAATAAGAGGCTGAAGTGTTGCTGCTGGCCTGGCTGCCTGAACCAGGCAGGAGCCTGCCTGCTTCCTGCCTGCAGCTGCTTTTAAAATCAGGGGGTCAGGTCAGGCTTGCAGGAGCCTGGGAGGGTCCCATGGCAGGTGACTGGAGACCTGAGGGCAGGCAGGAGCAAGACAGGAGCTGTTTGGGACATGGACTTTAAACTCTCCAGCATTTCAGGTTTGTTTAAAAACCAGTTGGGTAAATATTTGTGAAGCAGTCGGGATCCGGCCGCGGGGTCGGGCGGCGCTGCTGCAGCCGGGCAGACTGCTCTCTGGCCTCTTGTGGGCCTCATCCTTCCCACAGCAGGAGACGTGCCCACCCACAACCCCACCGAGGGGACAGCAGAGACAGTGCAGGGTGCTTGGAATTGTCACACAGGCCTTATTTCCCTAGGGTTTGGGGTGAAAATGGGTGCCTTGGAGGTCTTCTTGTGTTTAGGACAAGTCTCTTGGTGAAGCTCCACTTTGCATTCTGGGGATGTCTCTTCTGTGCCAACCTGGGGGTGCTTTCTGGGCTTGATGGTGTCCTCATCTGCTGAACTTGGAGCTTCTGCCCTGTGCATACATCTTGGAGGGTGACTGCTTGGGGGGGTCTGACTTGGGCATCCTTGGCATGTGTTGAGATAGATGGGACATTGCAGCACTGAGATTTGCTAATGCCACAGGCTCGGGAGGATGGCAGGGCAAGGCTGATGTGGTGGGCGACCACATGGCAGGGGTGGCAGGGTAAGATGGCATGGTAGGGGGTGGTGTGGTAAGGATGACATGGCAGGGTAAGTATGGGGTGGCAGGGGATGGCATGGCAGGGGAGGGTAAGGATGGCATGGCAGGGGAGGGCATGGCAAACTGATTGCACGGCAGGGATGGCAGGGCGGGAGGGGGAGCGGCCCAGGCTGCCTGTACGCAGCAGCTGTCAGCACTGCTGCCTTCGCCTGCCCAGCTCCAGCCTCTTCCTCATGGCACAGATGGTTTTAACACTTTGCTGGGCCCCTTTTTGCTATAATTAACTCTTGTTTGCAAGTGGGAAGACACTTCTCTCCTCTTGGCAGAGCCAGCAGCTCTCCTGGCGGTGTGCTTTTTTAAACCCATGTCGTATCTATCCCCCCAGCAGCAGTCTGTTGTTTTTACCAGGCTCTTTTATGGTTCTGGGCTGCCCCCCCCCCCAATTCTCTCTTTTTTTCCTTCCCCCTTGCTCTTGCCCGGAGGTAAAATCCACAGGGATCGGAGGCGCAGGAGGCCCCGGCTCTGGGAGGGGAGTTAACGAATCCGGCCAAGGCCATACAAAAGCCGGTGCCTGGGGAAGGGGAGATGAGGGGGGGCCCTTCCCTGTGACAGGAGCCTTTGAACCCACCCCACAGCTTTGTACAGCTTAGCAGGGTGCTGCCCGTACAAAGGGCCTTGGTGTTGCTTCCCTGCTGCAGCTAGGAAGAGTTTTCCCAGGAGGGGCTGTGGAAATGCTGGCAGCTGTGGGAGCTGCTGTGGTGGGTGCCCAATCCCACTGGGATGTGGGGAGGGAGGAGCACCACAGACCACCAGAGCTTTGCCACCACGGGGCTGCTAGCAGCTCAGGGATCCCAGGTTGCCCCCAGAGAGATGGGCAAGAGAACACTGTCCTCTCTAGTTCGTACTGAGCCTTAGAAATGGAAACAGGCTGAGAGAGCTGGGATTGTTCAGCCTGGAGAAGAGAAGCTCTGGAGAGACCTTAGAGGATTTGGAGGGAGCTGCAGGAGAGCTGGAGTGGGACTTTTGACAAAGGCATGGAGTGACAGGATGAGGGGTGGTGGCTTCAAACTGGAACAAGATGGATGTAGATTAGACATTAGGAAGAAATTTTTCCTCATGAGGGTTGTGAGGCACTGGAACAGGTTGTCTGAAGAAGTTGTGATGGCTCTAAGCTTGGAAATGTTCAAAGACAAGTTGGATGGGGCCTGGAGCAGCCTGAATGTGTCCCTGCTCATGGCAGGGGTTTTTGGAATGAAATGATCTTTAAGGTTCCTTCCAACCCAACTCATTCTGTGATTCTATGATGCAATCTAACTGGAGTGCCACAGGGCATCCTCTGCCTTTTGGGGACCTTGAGGTCTGCTTGTGGCTCTCTGTGGCTTTGGGGGTGTTCTGCACCTAGGGGCCTTTCAGGACTGGGAGGATGTGGGATGCTCAGTTTGGGGACCAAAGAGGGTTTGCTGGGTGGATGGAGTCCCAGCCTGGTGCCCATGGGCATGTCACTGTGCAGAGGAGGGTGCAGACCCACCAGTACTGTGCCTAGGCTGGTGTTGGGGTGTTTCAGGAGCAGCTCTGGCTGTGAGGAGCTGCTCTAATCTATGGGTATAGAATCATAGAGTGGTTTGGGTTGGAAGGGACCTTTAAAGGTGACCTAGTCCAACCCCTTTTTAGTGAGCAGAGACACCGTCAGCCACATCACGTTGCTCAGAGCTCCACACAACCTGACCTGGAATGTTTCGAGGCAAGGGGCATTTACCACCTCTCTGGGCAACCTGTGCCAGTGTTTCACCACTCTCATCATAACCAATTTCTTCCTTCTAGCTAGTCTAAATCTTCCCTCTCTTAGTTTAAAACCACCACCTCTTGTCCTGTGGCCACGGGCCCTACAGAAAAGACTGTCCCCACCTTTCTTACAGGTCCTCTCTAAGTACTGAAAGCCCACAATAACTTCTCCAAAACCAAATGATGGGTGTTTAAAAAAGAGCCCCTCAGGAAGTTCCCATCAGCAGTTGACAGCCATGCTCGCCATGCCATCCTCCCCCTCCACTCATCGTCCCACCCATCCCTGGGACTCTGCCCACCCACTCTGTAACCAGGTTTCTTCCCTGGTGCTGCCAGTCTAAACAAGACCTTGGGGTGATGCTCAGTGCTCTCCCTGCCCCCCTCTGCTGTCTCAAAGCCTGGGGCTAGTTTATTCTTTTTAATTTATTTATTTTTTTTCCCCTTGCTCTCAAGACCTGAAGTTTTCCTGCCTCACATACTGGTTTATTGCTGGGGCAGGGGTTTGCATGCTGTTTTTATAGGGTCCCTCCAGAACTGCCTTCAAAAAGCTCCCACATGATAAGTGGTGTGGGGGGTTGTGTTAACTGCCTTGTTTTGATGGGGAGAGGTGCATTGGAAGTGAAATAATTAATATTTTGTCAGCTTTAAGGGCAACAGAACTTGGAATTTCATCTGACCGAACTGCTCTGTCTGCATGCCAAAAAAACCCCACAGGGTGACTAATACGAACCTCCCCTCCCCGTTTGAATCAGAAATTCTCCCCTAGCCCAGTGTGCACCTTGACAGTTATACAGCCCCAGAGGGGCTTCTCTGCAGGGAAGTTCCATGGCTTGGCTGTGCCCGGACTGCCACTGCCAGCAGTGCCAAAGCAGTGTGTAGAGCTGGTTTTAAGGTAATGTTAAAATAAATGGAAAACATGTAAAGGTGACTTATATTACACTACCACCACCCCAGTTTAATCAGAAATCCTCCCCAAGCCCCAGAGGGACTTCTCTGCAGAGAAGCTCCAGGGCTAGGCTGTGCCCAGACTGGTACTGCCAGCAGTGCCAAAGGAATGTGGAGAGCTGGTGTTAAGGTAAATAAAATGTTAAAGTAAATGGAAAAAAAAAATAGAATTAAAAGGTGACTAATATGAACCCACCCACCCCTGGCCCAGTGTGCACCATGTGAGTTATACAGCCCCAGAGGGGCTTCTCTGCAGGGAGGCTCTGTGGCTCAGCTGTGCCCAAGGAATGTGGAGAGCTGGTGTTAAGGTAAATAAAATGTGGGGCCACTTTGGAGCCGTGTTTCCTCATCCCAGCTGGGCGTAGGGGAAAGAAAGCGGGGCTGGAGGTGTGGTGGTACAGAGAATTCCTTCCCTGCCCATGGGTATGCCACCTCTTCTCCTCCAGAGCATGCCGAAATGCTTCACATGCTCTAGAAATTAAACTCTTGCAACCTCCAAAAAAATCCCAGCCTACCAGGGAGATCTGCCCCCCAGTCCCAGGCTAGCTTAGCCCCTGGCTTTTTTCAGCTGTGGAGAAAGCCACCAGTTCTTGGGAGCAGCACTGAATTACGTGCTGGCTTATGTCACATTTACTCCTCCCGTCCTTTGCTTTAGCTGCTCCGTTAATTTTCAAATGCCTCAAGCAATTACCAGACCTGGGAAACAGTATTTTTGGGGGCAGCACCCACAAATAACTCCAGTAAACCCTGCTGTTAAAAAAAGAGGAGGAACAGATGTACTCATCTGGTTTTCAAGAGTGGTTTCAGAGTGTAGTATCAGCAAGTGTGCACACAGTGGTTAGGAGCATCACCCAGGGGGTTCACACCCTTTTTCCACCCACACACTGCTTTTGAGGTCCAAAGCACTGCTCCTGGGAGGGACATGGGGTGCAGAGAGGTGACCCTGGGTGCTTCCTGGGGGCAGGTTTGGGATGCGAGGGCTCCATATGGCTGGAAGGGATTAGCCTGGAGGATTAGATGATCTGAGAGGAGGGGAAAGTTGCTGCAATCCTCCCTCCCCCCCCCCCCTTTCCCCAAACCCCATCTCTGACCCCCAGCAGATGCACAGTGATGATTTCTGGCGATGGTGGGCACTGCTTTGATTTTGGCTGTGCCTGTAGAGCCACAGCCTGGTCTCTCTGCTGCAGTGGGATGGTGATGGCCCAGACTGGGATCCTGAGCCAGCAGGTGCTGAGGAAAGCTGGGATTTGCCTCCTGCCGTCGCCTCTCACCCACGTGTTGCATCTTCCCCTGAGCTCCACACGTTGCAGACCAGAGCTGTTTGCTCAAGCTTTAAGCTTGCCTAGAGAGAGCACCCCAGTGGTGCTGGGTCAGACCTGATCCCTGGGGACCAGGAAGGGGTGAGCCAAGCATGGCACCTGGGAGGTCACACGTCATGACTTTGTCGGGGCTGGCCAGGGTTTGGAGAAGGTCAGCATCACTGCTGTGGGATGCAGGATGCTCTGCAGCTCTATAGCTCCAGAGGAAGATGTTGTGGGGGGATACAGGATGCTCAGCAGCAATGTGCCTGGGCCACTCTTTGGTGTAAAGCACTGCAAGGAGGGCAGAATATTTTTACCATTTTAAAAACATAGATCTAGGAGTTGTAGGAGTCATGCTGAGGCATGATGGCTTTTTTCCATGCGTGGCAGCAAAGGCATAACTCAATCACAAAACTGTATTTTTGTGATGTTCCACCTTGTTTGGGATTGGCCTTTGCCAGCAACTTTTCCTTGTGCCTTCCCAGTGTCGTACCTGCAAGAGCTTGTGGAGGGCAAGGTTGGCTCGCAGAGCATGACTGCAGCCTCATGAAGGGCTTCCAAGCGCCTGCTTGCTTCTCAGAAGGCATCAAGGATAAAAAGATCTGGTGGCCTCATCATGCCAGTATCCCAGAGGGGTGGGTGCTGCAGGATGGGTGCTGTGGAATGGGATCCTGCAGGATAGGTGCCATTTGGTTGCCAAGGAGAACAGAAACCTATAGCCATGATTGCTACCAAAGACAGCAGGCCTCAAAATTAACTTCTAGTGGAAGGTGTCCCTGCCCATCACAGAGGGGTTTGAGCTGGATGATCTTTAAGGTCTCTTCCAAGCCAAACCTTCATATGTTTCTATGATTTGCCGTAAAATCTGCCCTTCCTGGTTCATTCAGTGCTCTGATGAGCTGCCCTGACTCTGACCACAGCAGTACCTGCTGCTCCTGTGCAAAGTCCATCTCCTTCCTCCCCATCCACCTCACGGGGCCGGACTTTGTACCCATGCAGCAAGTCCCAGCCCATATATAAATCAGCTGCTACCTTAATTTAAGACATTTCCAGCCCTCCAGCATATTTAATAGATGATGCTGTGCAGAGTGGATGCTAAGAACCGTCTCCAAACATCAGCAAAGCCATGTTTGTGAAAAACAGTTTTTGCTTGGCTTTTTCTTTTGCTTTTTAATTAATCTGCTGCTTTAAGGAGGCAATTGATTGGTTTTAAAAATAAATTTTGGGGGTTTTTTTGGTTTTAGGTTGTTGGGTTTTTTTTTTTTAAGCTTGTTGAGGAAAAACTTTCCTCTTTGCACTGTGAGCAGGGCTGGATGCTTGGCTGCTCCTGTAGGTGCACAAAACCCATTCGAAGGCCTGTGAAAGGTTCCGGCGGCGCTTTTCAAGTGGCTTTGTGCTGTCACATGAAGGTGGTGGCCATCAGCATCTTTTCAGGGCCAGGCAGATGGTGTTCACCTGCTCCAGACCAACTTCTTTTTGCCCTTTGCCTTTGGTGTTGAGGAATAATACCAGGGCAGCTGCTGGCAGTAAAATAGGCTTAAGCAAATGGGATATTTTGGTATTCAAGTGCATGACAAGAATGGGAGAATTTGCATTAATTCCCTCCTCTCTTTTTTTTTTTTTTTTTTTCCCTGAGGCAGGAGAGGGTGGAGAAAAACTGGGATGTTTTCCCGTGGGGCAGAGCTGAGGCTTGGGTTTGTGGGAAGTGCTGGATACTGTGGTGTTCCCAGTAATGGGAATGGGTGTTGTTTTGAGGATTTTCTTTGTGGTTTGTTTGTTTTTTTTTTCCTCTGAGGAGTTCAGAGTGTTTTCTGGGAAGGAAAGGCAGGCACAAAAGTACAGAGTGTTAGGGGTGGAAGGGGCCTTGAAAGACTGAGTCTAACCCCCCTGCCAGAGCAGGATCACCCAGGGCAGGTCACACAGGAACACATCCAGGTGGGTTTTGAGTGTCTCCAGTGAAGGAGACTCCACAATCTGGGCAGCCTGCTCCAGGGCTCTGTCACCCTCATAGGGAAAAAGATTTTCCTTATGTTTACAGGGAACCTTCTCTGCTCCCCTTCCCTGGGTCTAGATAAGGGTTTGGTACCAGGCAAGAGTGGCTTCCCTTGCAAACTTCTGGCTTATTTTGTGTGTGTGTGTGTGGGAAACACCAACACAAAAAACAACTCACAACAATCCAGAAGGAAAAACCCAATTACTTCTGATCTAATGGGGAAAGCAGTGCTGGGTGCTGGATGCCTTCAGGGTGTTCTGTGGTGTGCTGGCTAGCCAGAGGGATTGGCAGCATCCTCCTTGGCTGTTAGCAAATCCTTTGGACAAGTTCAAACTCTGTTTTTTCAATTGCCTGTGGTGCAGCGCCCTGCCGGTGTTCTAAAGCCATGGATTATACATGTTTTATTCTCTTTTAAATTAGATTACTAATTTAAATCTAGCTTGTCTCATAACCCCTTCCAAAATTCACTTGGCAGTTTCAGTGTGGAAGAAGGCAGAGGAGCAGTGATTTGTACAGGAGATGGGAAGCAGAAGTCTGGCTGCCAATGGCAGCAATTGCACTTAGAATCATGGAATGGTTTGGGTTGGAAGTGACCTCCAAAGGTCATTCAGTCCAATGCCTTCTGCATGCAGGGCATCCTCCACCAGATCAGGTTGCTCAGAGCCTGGTCTTGCCTGACCTTGAATACCTCCAGAGGTGGGCCCTCAACTACCTCCCTGAGCAACTGTTCCAGTGTTCAGCACTACCCTCCTGGTGCAGAACTTGTTCCTAACATCCAGTCTCAATCTCTTCTAGTTTGAACTGATTGCTTCTCGTCCTGTAACTGATAGCCTTTGCGAACAGTCCCTCTGCAGGCTTCTTGTAGCCCCCTTTATATACTGGAAAGCTGCTATTAGGTCTCCCTGGAACCTTTTCTCCAGGCTGAACACCCCCAGCTCTCTTAGCCTGTCCTTGTAGCAGAGGTGCTTCAACCGCCTGATCATTTTCATGGCCCTCCTCTGGAGCTGCTCCATCAGGTCCATCAGATCTAGCTACCAAACCCTCTGAGTAGATGCTTCTTTCACCTTATCACCAAATTATGACTTATTTTTTGAGAGGGAGCTGGTGTTTTTCCTTATCTGAGCTTTCCATAGGCTTGATTTCAGTGGTGATGCTTAAGGCAAGGGTGGAAGGTGAGCTCATCCAGCTGTGCAACTTCTACCCCCGTTGCAGCAGTGCAAAGCAAGGAGCATCACAGGCAGTAAATTCTTGTCTGCTTTACAGCTTTGCCCAAAACTCCACCAAATTACCTTCCCCCTCAGCAGCTTTGTCCTTGGGGTTTTTAAAATCATCTTAAAAAAATCTCAACTTAATCTGTAAGCTTTGTGGAAAGCTTACAATCAGGAGCAAATCCAGAAAGAACCTCTTGAGTCTGGTGCAGGAGAAAATAACAGGTCATGGGTGCGAGGACCTGCACCACAGTGGTGGCTTGGGTGGCCCTCAGTAGAGCTGAGCATCCTGTGCTGATAGATGAGCAGTAGATTAATAGTCCTAAGCAATTGCATTATCTAATGAAAATTTTATATAATTATTTTATATAACTTTTTTGGCAGGTGGACCCTGGAGTGGATGGTATTGATTGCTGGAAAAGTGCCTAGCCTGTCTGCTGGTGGAATTATTAGAGAATGGAGAGTAATTAATACCTGTGTATTTACAGCATTTTCCAGGCTGCTAATTGCACAAGATGCATTTGAACTGTTTGGCAGTGGGGAGGGTTTGTAGGCTGTTTTTTAGGTGTAGAATGGACATGGGTCATGTGGTTGTGGAAGAGCTGGGACACCTGGCTTCACCTTTGCTCCAGGCTGGGGCTGGGGTGGGATCAGCAATGTCCATGGCAAAGCATCCCTGACCTTATTGCTGTCTACAACTACCTGAAGGGAGGTTGTAGCCAGGTGGGGGTCAGTCTCTTCTCCCAGGCAACTTGTGACAGAAGGAGAGGACACAGTCTCAAGCTGCGCCAGGGGAGGTTTAGGCTGGATGTGAGGAAGAAATTCTTCACAGAAGGAGAGATTGGCCATTGGAGTGGGCTGCCCAGGGAGGTAGTGGGGTCAGCATCACTGGAAGTGTTTAAAAAGGCTGGATGAGGCACTTATTGCCATGGTTTAGTTGATTAGATGGTGTTGGGTGATAGGTTGGACTTGATGATCTCAAAAGTCTTTTCCAACCTGGTTAATTCTGTATTCTGTAATACCAGGAGTGGAGTGCATCTGTGTGCCTGAGGGAGTGCTCTCCTCTGCAAAGCTTTTCCTAAGTTGGGAGCAGCACTACCAGCAAGCCCAGCTTAACTTGCCAGAAGTTTTCCTTTGCAAAAGCTTGCTGGCCACAGGCATGTGCAAAAGCGACCCTAATTGCCATTAGCCTGGTTGACACATCCTGCGCTTATCCCCTTCTCTCAAACACCCCTCACACCCCCACCCCTCCAAGCTCTCCCCCTCCCACCCCGCCCCCCAAACCCCCCTTTAATTCAGTTGCTGTGAAATTTTTGCAGCCCTGCCAAGTTATTTCCTTGGGATATATTTAGAGAAAGCCAGCTCAGCAGAGCGCGCTGGGTGTTTGCGTAAGGATGTTTGTAAATGTTAGCAGGAACGCTGTCGGGCTGGCGAAGCAGATGTCCCTGAGATGCTACCAAGAACCTTATTTACAAACTTGTAAATGACTGAAGGGGTTTCCTTCCCGGGGATAAGAGGGACGCCAACTTAAGAGATTAAAATCCTATTGTTTCGTGGCCGGAGCTGCTGTCTCAGATTATCCTTTACAAGGGGGAGGAAAAAAGACCCAACCCTTTATTAGCTTGACACAGCATTCAACTGTTGTGCCTTTTTTCCCCCTTGCCTTTTCCTTTTTCCCCCCCCCTTGCCTTTTCCTTTTTCCCCCCCCCCTTGCCTTTTCCTTTCCCCCCCCCCCCCCCTTTTCCTTTTCCCCCCCCCTTGCCTTTTCCTTTTCCCCCCCCCCTTGCCTTTTCCTTTTCCCCCCCCCCTTTTCCTTTTCCCCCCTTGCCTTTTCCCCCCCCCTTGCCTTTTCCTTTTTCCCCCCCCTTTTCCTTTTCCCCCCTTGCCTTTTCCTTTTTCCCCCCCCCCTTGCCTTTTCCTTTTTTGCCCCTTTTTCCCCCCCCTTGCCTTTTCCTTTTTCCCCCCCCCTTTTCCTTTTCCCCCCTTTTTTCCCCCCTTGCCTTTTCCTTTTTTTCCCCCCTTGCCTTTTCCTTTTTTTTCCCCCCCCCCTTGCCTTTTCCTTTTTCCCCCCCTTGCCTTTTCCTTTCCCCCCTTGCCTTTCCTTTCCCCCCCCTTGCCTTTTCCTTTCCCCCCTTGCCTTTTCCTTTTTTCCCCCCTTGCCTTTTCCTTTTCCCCCCCTTGCCTTTTCCTTTTTCCCCCCTTGCCTTTTTTCCTTTTTCCCCCTTGCCTTTTCCTTTTTCCCCCCCCTTGCCTTTTCCTTTCCCCCCTTGCCTTTTCCTTTTCCCCCTTGCCTTTCCTTCCCCCCTTGCCTTTTCCTTTTCCCCCCCCCCTTGCCTTTTCCTTTTTCCCCCCCCTTGCCTTTTCCTTTCCCCCCTTGCCTTTTCCTTTTCCCCCCCCTTGCCTTTTCCTTTTCCCCCCTTGCCTTTTCCTTTCCCCCCCTTGCCTTTTCCTTTCCCCCCCTTTTTCCTTTCCCTTGCCTTTTCCTTTCCCCCCCCTTGCCTTTTCCTTTCCCCCCTTGCCTTTTCCTTTCCCCCCCTTGCCTTTTCCTTTCCCCCCCCTTGCCTTTTCCTTCCCCCCCCCTTTTTCCTTTCCCCCCTTGCCTTTTCCTTCCCCCCTTGCCTTTTCCTTTCCCCCCCCCTTGCCTTTTCCTTTCCCCCCTTGCCTTTTCCTTTCCCCCTTGCCTTTTCCTTTCCCCCCCTTGCCTTTTCCTTTTTCCCCCCTTGCCTTTCCTCTTTCCCCCCCCCCTTGCCTTTTCCTTTCCCCCTTGCCTTTTCCTTTCCCCCTTGCCTTTTCCTTTCCCCCCCCCCTTTCCTTTTCCCTTTTCCCCCCCCCCTTGCCTTTTCCTTTCCCCCCCTTGCCTTTTCCTTTCCCCCCTTGCCTTTTCCTTTCCCCCTTGCCTTTTCCTTTCCCCCCCTTGCCTTTTCCTTTCCCCCCCTTGCCTTTTCCTTTCCCCCCTTGCCTTTTCCTTCCCCCCCCTTGCCTTTCCTTTCCCCCCTTGCCTTTTCCTTCCCCCCTTGCCTTTTCCTTCCCCCCTTGCCTTTTCCTTCCCCCCTTGCCTTTCCTTCCCCCCTTGCCTTTTCCTTCCCCCTTGCCTTTTCCTTCCCCCTTGCCTTTTCCTTCCCCCCTTTTCCTTCCCCCCCCTTGCCTTTCCTTCCCCCCCTTGCCTTTTCCTTCCCCCCTTGCCTTTTCCTTTCCCCCCCCCTTGCCTTTTCCTTTCCCCCCCCCTTGCCTTTTCCTTCCCCCCCCTTGCCTTTTCCTTCCCCCCCTTGCCTTTTCCTTCCCCCCCCCCTTGCCTTTTCCTTCCCCCCTTGCCTTTTCCTTCCCCCCCCTGCCTTTTCCTTCCCCCTTGCCTTTTCCTTCCCCCCTTGCCTTTTCCTTCCCCCCCTTGCCTTTTCCTTCCCCCCTTGCCTTTTCCTTCCCCCTTGCCTTTTCCCCCCTTGCCTTTTCCTTCCCCCCCTTTTCCTTGCCTTTTCCTTTTGCCTTTTCCCCCCCCTTGCCTTTTCCTTCCCCCTTGCCTTTTCCCCCCCCCTTGCCTTTTCCTTCCCCCTTGCCTTTTCCCTCCCCCTGCCTTTTCCCCCCCCTTGCCTTTTCCCCCCCCCCCCCTTGCCTTTTCCTTCCCCCCCTTGCCTTTTCCTTCCCCCCCTTGCCTTTTCCTTCCCCCCCTTGCCTTTTTCCTTCCCCCCCTTGCCTTTTCCTTCCCCCCTTGCCTTTTCCCCCCCCCCTTGCCTTTTCCTTCCCCCCCTTGCCTTTTCCCCCCCTTGCCTTTTCCCTTCCCCCTTTTCCTTCCCCCCCTTGCCTTTTCCTTCCCCCCCCCTTGCCTTTTCCTTCCCCCCTTGCCTTTTTCCTTCCCCCCCTTGCCTTTTCCTTCCCCCCCCCCTTGCCTTTTCCTTCCCCCCCTTGCCTTTTCCTTTTTCCTTTTTGCCTTTTCCTTCCCCCCCTTGCCTTTTCCTTCCCCCTTGCCTTTTCCTTTTGCCTTTTCCCCCCCCCCTTGCCTTTCCTTCCCCCCCCCTTGCCTTTTCCTTCCCCCCTTGCCTTTTCCTTTTCCTTTTCCTTCCCCCCTTGCCTTTTCCTTCCCCCCTTGCCTTTCCTTCCCCCCCCCCTTGCCTTTTCCTTCCCCCCTTGCCTTTTCCTTCCCCCCTTGCCCCCCCCCTTGCCTTTTCCTTCCCCCCTTGCCTTTTCCTTCCCCCCCCTTGCCTTTTCCTTCCCCCCTTGCCTTTTCCTTCCCCCCCTTGCCTTTTCCTTCCCCCCTTGCCTTTTCCTTCCCCCCTTGCCTTTTCCTTCCCCCCTTTTCCTTCCCCCGCCTTTCCTTCCCCCCCCTTGCCTTTTCCTTCCCCCCCGCCTTTTCCTTCCCCCCTTGCCTTTTCCTTCCCCCCCCGCCTTTTCCTTCCCCCTTGCCTTTTCCTTCCCCCCTTGCCTTTTCCTTCCCCCTTTTCCTTCCCCCCTTGCCTTTTCCTTCCCCCCCTTGCCTTTTCCTTCCCCCCCTTTTCCTTCCCCCCCCTGCCTTTTCCTTCCCCCCCCTTGCCTTTTCCTTCCCCCCTTGCCTTTTCCTTCCCCCCCTTGCCTTTTCCTTCCCCCCCCTTGCCTTTTTCCTTCCCCCCCCTTTTCCTTCCCCCCTTGCCTTTTCCCCCCCCCTTGCCTTTTCCTTCCCCCCTTGCCTTTTCCTTCCCCCCCTTGCCTTTTCCTTTTTTTCCTTTTCCTTCCCCCCTTGCCTTTTCCTTCCCCCCCCTTTTCCTTCCCCCCTTGCCTTTTCCTTCCCCCCCTTGCCTTTTCCTTCCCCCTTGCCTTTTCCTTCCCCCCTTGCCTTTTCCTTCCCCCCTTGCCTTTTCCTTCCCCCCTTGCCTTTTCCCCCCCCCCTTGCCTTTTCCTTCCCCCCTTGCCTTTTCCCCCCCCTTGCCTTTTCCTTCCCATTTTTTAAAGCTCAGGGAAAACACAGAGCTGGTGGTTGGTTCTTTATTCTTTAAGGAGGGGAACAAAGTGGCTGAACGTGGCTGTTCCCAGCCACAGTGTATGCTGGTGCTTTGTGTGCTGGGGGCTTCCTTTGTAGGACAGCTTGCAGGTGATGTGGTTAAAAGAAGCACAGAAAGCTGGTGTTGGCACAGAGGTATAGCTCAGCTGAACTCACGTGGACAGCTTGGCATCCCATGGGAGCATGGTGATGGCATTTGTGGCTGGGGCTGTTTAGTTTGAAAAGAGGAAGCTGAGGGAAGACCTCATGGCTCTCTACAACAACCTAGAAAGGAGGTTGTGGAGAGGTTGGTGCTCGCCTCTTCTCACCGGTACTTAGTGATGGAACACGAGGGAACAGCCTCAAGCTCCGACTGGGTAGGTGTAAACTGGACATTAGGAAATACTTTTCATGGCAAGAGTGGTCAAGGAATTGGAATGTGCTGCCTAGGGAGGTGGTGGAGTCACCAAGCCTGGATGTGTTTAAAAATCATTCAGATGTGGTGTTTGTGGATATGGTTTAGGGGAGAACCTTGTGGGATTCTGGGTTGGGCTTGGTGATCCTGAGGGTCTTTTCCAACCTCACTGTTTCTGTGATTCTGCGATGCGGTGATACTGCTGCAAGCCCTCTTAATCTGGTTCGGTTTATATCTTCCTCTTGCCAATTCATGAAACTTCAGCCCGGTCTGCTTTTACCTTCTCTAAAATAAACCTAATCAGGTTTGGTTTTTGTCTCCTGGAACATCCAGCCAAGTGACTTGCTCCAAGAGGAAGCAGGATGATCTCTATAGTGTACCACAGCACACCCCAGAACCGCGCTGAGCCTACCCGAGAGGCTCTACAAGCTCCTTGGTTTGGAAGCGGGTGCCAGAGTGGCTGCCCACTACTGGCACATGGGCAGCAATTGGCACCCACATCCCACAGAATCACAGAATGGGCTGGGTTGAAAGGGACATCCAAAGGTCATCCAGTCCAAACCCCTCTGCGGTCAGCAGGGACATCCTCAACTAGATCAGGTTGCCCAGAGCCCTGTCGAGCCTCACCTTGGATGGGGCCCCAACCACCTTCCCAGGCAACCTGTTCAAGTGTTCCACTACCCTCATGACGCAGAACTTGTTCATAACATCCAACCTAAATCTGCTCTTCTCTAGTTTGAAGCCATTGCCTTGTCCTGTCACTGCAGGCCTTTGCAAACAGCCTTTCTGCAGCCATCTTGTAGCCCCCTTCAGGTTCTGCAGGATTGCTATTAGGTCTCTCTGGAGCCTCCTCTTCTCCAGGCTGCACAGCCCCAGCTCCCTCAGCCAGTCCTCATAGCAGAGGTGTTCAGGCTGGTGTTCTATTTGTTTGTTTATTTATTTCCCTAGCCATTGATGCAGCACAGATGCTGGCTGCAGCCTGCAGAGGGGCCTGATGCCAGAGAGCATCTGAGGGCTCAGTGCGGAGGCAGCGGCCGACGTTGTCGACCCCCTCCTGGCATTAATCGGGTTACTGTGAGGTGTGGGAGGGTTCTATTATTAAATTTAAAACCTGTCTCTATAAGATGAAGGCAGCTTTAACGAGATGAAAAGGCTTAACTGGAGTCCAATTAAATTCTGTATTACCTGTTTACGCAGCCCGCTGAAGTCCTGACCTGCACGCTGCTTTCTTCCTTAGGCCCCAAAGCCTAAGCTCTAGGCAAAAAAATGAAATGAAAGGAGACAGGCAAACAGACAGACACCAGATCACCAACATGTCCCCAGCATCTCCACATGCTGGCACTGGAGGCAGCTACACTCCAGTGTCTTGTTCTACTGCTGCTGTGGTTATGAGATGCAGCCCAGATCACAGAATGTTAGGGTTGGAAGAGACCTCAAGGATCACCCAGTTCCAGCCCCCTTGACATGAGCAGGGACACCTCACACTAAAGCAGGTTGCTCACAGCCATATCCAGCCTGGCCTTCAAAACATTCAGGGATGAGGCTTCCACCACCTCCCTGGGCAACCTGTCCCAGTGTCTCACTACCCTCTCACGGGGAAGAATTTCTTCTTAACATCCAATCTCAATCTACCCATTTCTAGTTTTGCTCCATTCCCCCAGTCCTGTCACTACCTGACACCCTACAAAGTCCCTCTCATGCTTTCTTGTAGCCCCCTTCAGATACTGGAAGGCCACAAGGTTTCCTTGAAGCCTTGTCTTCTCCAAACTGGACAACCCCAACTCTCAGTCTGCCCTTATAGCAGAGCAGCTCCAGCCCTCTGATCATCCTCGTGGCCCTTCTCTGGACACCTTCCAGCACCTCCAGATCCTTCTCGTAATAGGGGTTCTAGAACTGGGCACAGTACTCCAGGCAGAGAGGAGAGCAAGGGCAAAACTCCTTTGAGGCAAAAAAGCAAAGGTCCAACCATCCTTAGCCTGGTTTTGGGTCTGCCTTAGCCTGGTTTTGAGTCTGCCTTAGCCTGGTTTTGGGTCTGCCTTAGCCTGGTTTTGGGTCTGCCTTAGCCTGGTTTTGGGTCTGTGCCATGAAGGTACTTTACACTCTTCCACCTCGTTGCTGGGTAGATGGTGTCTGGGACTGGCAGGGCAGCTGATGCTGCTCCCTGTGAAGGCAGCATCTTCTCTGCTGCCTGCCAGCACCTTGCTCCACTGTTTGGAGATTATTTTTGTCTATAAAGTAAGCGTTTGGTTAAAGTTGGCTGAAGGATGCTGTGGGGTGAGCTGCATTGACCAAAGCTGCTTTTGTGGAGCAGCTCATGTGTAGCAGCAGAGTAAATGTCACTAGTGGGAATCTGGGTTTCATAGTCAATAGAAACCATCACTTGTGTTGGTGAAGCGTGGCAGGTTTGGGTGGGTGGCAAGCTGGGGCTTGGCTGCTGCCCTGCCAGCCACCCCACAGGCTATCGTCTCGTTGTGGTGCTGGGAGCCTTTGCAGGATGGGATGCATCAGGGTGCAGCACCTCAGCCCACCTTTGATGCTCTTGGAGATGGCTCAGGCTAGCCCAGTGATACGGATGAAGGAGGAGGAATCCTATTGCAGCACCCCAAAGGCTGCCATACAGAAAGCTCCACAGCTTCCCAAACCTTCCCTTGTTGGCTGACGCTATTTATTACCAGGAGTACCCTGGGGCTGGAGACAGCAGTGTGCTGTCAGTGGTGGCAGTTTCAGCCCACCAGCTTGGCACTGGCTTTTCTGCTTTTTAAATTCATCTCCTGAAACCCTGTTGGCTGGAGCCTCCCAGCTCCTCTCGGGTTGCATCTGCCCTCTGTCTAAGCCACAGGGTGGGGGGCAGGAAACGACTCGCCGCACCCTGCTCTCAGCAAACCATCCTGCCTAGCAGAGACCTCACCTCAGCACTGAAGAAAGCAAATAAATAAAAGCACTGCTCTGCAGCCCCTCCTGGGGCTGTGGGACCAGCAGAGGAGGTGAGTTGTGTTTCCTGCTCAGCTGGCCTGGGAAGGCAGATTGGGGTGGCACTGAAACGTTGGTGGGGATGCTCCAGGGAGCTGCTGGGTGCAGCTATACTGGTGCCTCTTCCCTGCTGCTGCTCTTAAAGACCGTTACCACAGTGGAATAACCTGGTTTCTTCCTAAGGATTAGGTTAAGAAAGCAGGATGGTTTGAGTAGCTCTTTTACATGCTATGTAGATTTTAGCTGAAAAACCCAACTGGTTTGAATCATAGAATCAAGCAGGTTGGAAAAGACCTCAGAGATCATCAAGTCCAACCTATTACCTAACACCTCCTGACAGCTAAACCATGGCTCCAAGTGCCCCATCCAGTCCTTTTTTGAACACCTCCAGGGATGGTGACTCCACCCTGGGCAGCACATTCCACTGGTCAGTTACTTTTTCTGGGAAAAACTTTCTCCTCACCTTGAGCCTAAACTTCCCCTGGCACAGCTTGAGACTGTGTCCTCTTGTTCTGGTGCTGGTTGCCTGGGAGAAGAGACCAACCTCCATCTGGCTACAACCTCCTTTCAGGTAGTTGTAGAGAGCAATAAGGTCTCCCCTGAACCTTCTCTTCTCCAGGCTAAGCAACCCCAGCTCCCTCCTCCTCTCCTCACAGGGCTTGTGCTCCAGACCTCTCCCCAGCCTCGTTGCCCTTCTCTGGACACGTTCAAGAGTCTTCTTAAATTGAGGGGCCCAGAAGTGGACACTGCCAAGTTTGGCAGCACAGCCAACCAGCACATCTTTTCTGTTTTTTTCCCCCTTGTTTTTGCCCCGTATCTGATGCTGGTGGCCCTGCCTGAGCAGGCTCCTACTGCTAATTCAAGTGCCCAGCTCCTGGCTGTGCTGTTTTGTCCGATTTCCACTGCCTCCTGACCTCCATCCTTCTTTATTTGCAAAGCTATACTCGCAGGCAGCGGTAATAAATCAATTAATGACTCTGATGAATCGTTTAATGGCTGACAAAATAACACTACAGTCAACAGCTTGGATCTCTACAGCAGTACCAGAAGATGCTGGTTGACTCAGGGTAGGGAGACGAAACAGAGCCTGTTAGCTCAATTAGTGCAATTAGTGTGTGATTTAAAGGCTTAGACGGCATCTGCCGGCATAGCGAGCTGGTGCCTTAACGGAGAGCATGGCTCTGGAAGCCAAACGTGGCCATCCAGATTGCCACCACTCCGCTGGCTCCCACCAAAAAAGGGGGGAAATCCAACATAAGTGTGGGGGCAAATCATATATGTATATAGGTATATACACATCTTGCTGTGTACGTAGCTATACATATGTGCCCAGGAGCTGCGTTCGATTTAGAATCATAGAATAGTCTGGGTTGGAAGGGACTTCCGAAGGTCATCCAGTCCAGCCCCTCTGCAATCAGCAGGGGCATCCTCAACTGGATCAGGGTGCCCAGAGCCCTGAGCTTCACTTTATGTATCTTCAGGGTTGAGGCCCCATCCAGCTCCTTGGGCAACCTGTTCCAGTGTTCCACCACCCTCATAGTAAAGAACTTGTTCCTAACATCCAATCTAAATCTGCTCTTCTCTAGTTTGAAGCCACTACCCCTCATCCTATCTCCACAGGCCTTTGGGAACACTCTCTCCATCCTTCTTGTGGCCCCCTTCAGGTACTGGAAGGCTGGTATTGGGTCTCCTTGGAACCTCCTTCAGGCTGAACAACCCCAGCTCCCTCAGCCTGTCCTCTTAGCAGAGATGCTCTAACCACTTGATCCTTTTTTTGGCCCTTCTCTGGACCTGCTCCATCAGGTCCATGTCCTTCCTATACTGAGAGCTCCAGAGCTGGATGCAGCACTCCAGGTGAGGTCTCATCAGAGCAAATTTCCCATCTGATCAAAGTTGAATTGAGCCAGTGTGCTGGCTGTGCCATAGCTGCTCTTGCTCATTGCCAGCAGTGGTCTTCGGTGTGGTTTGGTAGAAGGAAATCTGGGCTGTCACATTCTAATGGGGACTTTAACGTGGCTGGATGTGCTTTCAGTTCAGTGCCAGCGTGGACACTGTGGCAACGTGGGTGTCATCCTGCACCATGATGGTGCTGCCCGTCTTCATATGGCCTCTAGGCATCTGCTGTACCTGCCCTGAGGGGGTTTGTGAGGTTTTCAATACTCACCTGGGGAAAGGGGCTTAGCAGGCAAACTGTAGCTGAAATCTTCTGTGTCCTTAAAGAAGAGTTTGTAAACCAAAATCACAGAATGTTGTGTGCTGGAAGGGACCTCCAGAAACCATCGAGTCCATCCCCTCTGCCAGAGCAGGATCACCTAGGGCAGACCACACAGGACCACATCCAGGATGGTTTTGAAAGCCTCCAAGGCAGAGGACTCCACAACCTCTCTGAGCAGCCTGCTCCAGGGCTCTGTCACTCTCACCCTACAGAAGTGTCTCCTCATGTTGAGGTGGAACCTCCTGGGCTTCAGCTTGTACCTGTTGTTCCTTGTCCTATCCCTGCTCATGACCAAAAAGAGCCTGGCACCTTCATCTTGATACCCACCCCTCAGATATTTATGGACAAAGAGCCTGGCACCTTCATCTTGATACCCACCCCTCAGATATTTATGGACATTGATAAGGTCTTCTCTCAGCCTTCTCTTCTTCATACTAAACAACCACAGGATTCTGTCTTTGTAGGAGAGATGTGCAAGTCCCATGGTGAAAGTAAACCAGGTGAAGAGAGCTGGGAGGGCTGGAAATGGATGCTGGGAAGCCCTTGGGGCTTGGATGGTGACCCTTGGGGTTTGGCAAGTTTGTTTCCCACTGTTCCCCCCCCCCTTCTTTCTTTTCTGGCACATCCCAAGAGTTTTGTAGAGCAGCTCCATTTGTGGCAGCTCTCCCATGGCTTCTGCAGGGCTAAAGGTAGCTCCGCGTTTACCTTTGCGTCGGTAACGGGGAGGGGAATAATAAATAAAATAAAGTAAAGAAGAAACAAAATGTCACTTCACAGCCTTGTAAATCATTCATCAGGGGCTGACCAATTTGGCTCCCATCCTACAATATGCTCAGGGCACTTGCGGGTTTTTAATTACCAAGTTCTGCCAAGTGCCACATGTGTGAGGAACTTCAAATCCCTGCTTGTGCCGCACGGGCAGAGGTGAGGTCTGGGGATGTTTAACGCAGGGAAATACTCTGTGGTTTTGTGGGAAAATGGGCCTTTGCTTCAAGGTTTTCTTTGGCTGCTTTGCCCCTTCTTCCTCTGTTGCAGGGGGAAGGAGGAGGACAGCGTTCTTTGCCCCTGCATCCATACATGGCTGTCCCTCCTCTATCTCCTGATGCCTGTCCCTCCTCTGTCCCCATGTGCCTGTCCTCCCTCTGTCCCCAAACACCTGTCCCCTCTCGATCCCCATGTGCCTGTCCCCCTTTGATCCCCAGATGCCTGTCCCTCCTCAATCCCCAAACACAGGTCCTTCCTTGATTCCCAAGTGCCTGTCCCTCCTCTGTCCCCAAGTGCCTCTCCCTCCTCTATCTCCAAGCACCTGTCCCTTCTTGATCCCCAAACACCTCTCCCTCCTGCATCGCCAGATGTGGGTCCCCCCCCTCGATCCCCATATGCTTGTCCCTCCTCTGTCCCCATACGCCTGTCCCTCCATCCCCAAATGGATCCCCATTTCCATTTTGCTTTGGGAGATTCCCCCAGCAAAGGATTATGGTGTGCTGGAAATCTCTTGAAACCATAAAATATCACCTTGGCAGCTTTATTGCAGCGCTTGGCCGCCTTGGGAGAGAAGCGTTTTGCGTGATAGAGGGTTTAATAAAGGAAATTCCAAATGGGCTTGCTGCAGTTTGGGGCTTGGTCTTATATATTTTTGCATTAAGAACCGTCATCTGCTTTGCAGAGAAACTGCAATATGTTCATGGCCTTGGATTAAGATTTGGTTTTACTTTTATAGCTGACCCACTTGGGGGGATGGAGGGAAGGGAGGGAGGGGGAGAACTGGGTTCACTCCCTCTCCCGTCTATTTTTGCTGCTCTCTGATGTATAAAAGAGAGCCTGGAATGGGCAGGCTTATTTTTCCTGCCAGGACTTTTTTTTTTTTTTTATTAACTGTAAAAACACTCAGATCTGGGGTTTGCTGTTGATGTGGGGAAGGCTGCTTGGGATGCCTTGTTCAGGAGGGAAGTGAGGCTATGGACTGTGCTGGTGGGTGTGGGACTCCGTAGCTGCAGGAGGACCCTGGTTGTTTCACAAAGGGAATGGCTTTGGGGACAAAGCTTGTTCCTGTCGTCTCTAGCATGTGTGCCTCAGAGGTGCTGGGGTAGGAAAAGAAGCCACTCATCCAGCATAGACCTGGTCTTCATCCTGCATACCACCTCCCGTGGAGAGTATGATGGAAGGGCTATGAAGGATGGTCCTCAGGAAGGCACAAAGCAGTGTTTAGCCTGATGCTCTCCTCCCTTTTCAAGGCTTTATGGTCCAGAATAGTGAGATTCCCAGCCAGACATGGGAGTCTCACTTTGCCAAGTCTTCATCCTCAATTTTCCAGGCTACCCAAGTCCTGCTTCCCTTCTCTCCTCACACCTTCTTGTCACCACTCTGGATGCAGCTGGCGGTCAGGGCTGGCTTGGCTGCTGTCAGGATGTGTGATTTGGTGGCTCAGGGTGCTCCAGGCTTTGGGGTGAAACCAAGCCAGAGCAGACTCACATGTACCCCATCTGCCTGTGGGTTTCCTTGGTGGAAAATGTTCCCACTGATTTTTTAATTTTTTTTTTTTTATTGTGTGTGTGTGTGTGTGTGTGTGTGTTGGACAATTTTCCTCAGCCCTGCCATGTGGTTGTAGGTGGGTAAAACCCATCATGAAAATCTGTGGAGAGAGTAGATCTGTGATCCAAACTCAGTTAGTGTCATTGAGGCTGCCTTGTAACTGCCCTGGGAATGGGAGTTTGTTTGGCAATGGCTAAATCAGGAATGCACTGGAGTGGCACAGGTGCTTCTCCTAATCCAGCAGGGATGCATGCCAGCAGGGCTCTTTGGGGAAAGACCTTTTTCTTACCATTTCCCTTCCAGGAAGGAGCTTCCCATAACACTGGTGCTTTCCCAAGTGGGTTGGTGCATACCATGCTTTCCTCAGGCCTGCTGGAATTGCTGCTAGCACCAAAAAAATAGCTTTTGTCCATCAGTGTCTAATACACAGAGATGAAGTAAATCCAAACAGAGATTCCTAGTAGAGTGTCCAGGTACCCCCCATCCATCCCTGTCCCTCCTTTTCAGGGCTGGAGCCACTTGGATGGCCTGTCCTGGGAAGGCATGAGAGGGGAAACATAGCCCTGCAGACTGGGGGCAAGGAATTCGGCAATTCATAAGAAAACCTTGGCATGCTGGTGAGGTCAGGAGGCTCTTTCAGAGGGCAGAACTGAACCAGCTAGTGTGCAAGGGAGGTGGGGGCTAAGAGAAGCATTTCAAAAGCCTTAAAACAGCTCTGCCTGGAGCGCTGCACTGGATGAGGCTCCTGGGTGGATTAACAATGCTAAGTGCCTGGGTAAATGAATAAATAAGCCCCAGAATTATCCCTGGGTTCTGTGCAGCCATCTTCTCCATGGGCGAGCCTCAGCAGCCGATGCCTCTCTGGCTCCGAGCATCCTCTGCTTAGGGGCCTGGGGAGAGACTCTGGAGGTGATCATGGTGACTCAGTGTTGTGTGGCAGAAGAGGGGCAGCTTTCTTGAAGTGTCTTCTTCCTACTTCTGACTCCAACCCACAGGACCAAGTGCAAGGTCCTGCATCTGGGTCAGGGCAATCCAAAGCACCACTACGGGCTGGGCAGGGACTGCCTTGAGAGCAGCCCTGAAGGAAAGGACTTGGGGGCGCTGGTGGATGGGAAGCTCAACATGAGCCAGCAGTGTGCACTTGCAGCCCAGAATGCCAACCAGATCCTGGGCTGCATCAGAAGTGAGACCACCAGGTTGAGGGAGATGATTCTTCCCCTCTACTCCACTCTGGCGAGAACCCACCTGGAGCACTGCATCCAGTTCTGGAGCCCCTATTAGAATAAGAATCTGGAGGTGCTGGAACATCTCCAGAGAAGGGCCATGAGGATGAGCAGAGGGCTGGAGCGCCCCTCGTATGGAGACAGACTGAGAGTTGTCATTGTTCAGTCTGGAGAAGAGAAGGCTCTGAGGAGACCTTATTGTGGTTTTCCAGTATCTGAAGGGGTCTACAAGAAAGCTGGGGAGGGACTTTGTAGGGTGTCAGGTAGTGACAGGACTGGGGGAATGGAGCAAAACTAGAAATGGGTAGATTGAGATTGGATGTTAAGAAGAAATTCTTCCCCATGAGAGGGTGGTGAGACACTGGCACAGGTTGCCCAGGGAGGTGGTGGAAGCCTCGTCCCTGGAGGTTTTTAAGGCCAGGCTGGATGTGGCTGTGAGCAACCTGATGCAGTGTGAGGTGTCCCTGCTCATGGCAAGGGGGGTTGGAACTGGATGATCCTCGAGGTCCTTTCCAACCCTGACAAATTTTCAATGATTCTGTGTTTGTCCTGGTTTTGTTCCCCGCAGAGCGCAGCTGCTGCCCCGAGTCCCGTGCTTGGAAACATTCCCCCGAACGACGGCATGCCCGGGGCCCCATCCCGCCCGGCTTCTTCCAGGTAGGCTGCGGCTGCCCGTGCTGCTCGCCTGCACACCGCACACCTCCTCGCTTCCGCTCTGCTCTGCCTGGGGGGGGAGTTTCTCCAAGGGGATGCTAGGAAAGCAGCATGCCTGCAGAGCTGACCTGTCTAAGGATAACTTGTGTTCTGCTGTCCTTCCATGTTTGCTTTCCTTTTTTTTTTTTTTTTTTCCTTTTCTTTAATTTTTTGTTGGTGGCCTTCAAGCAAATCTCTTCCTTGCTGGAAGAGGTTGCTGCGTGTTTACCAGCCGTGTTTTCTTCCCAGAGCTGCTCGGTTTGTGTTTGGGTTGGGATTGTGTTTGTTCTCCACTCCTAACAGACGCCCATAATTGAAAACATTCTGGGTTTTGATTCCTGAAACTTTTTTCTGCCCCCCTCCACTCCGGTTAACCGCTTGATTTTTTCCAAATGCAATCACTGAAAGCATTAACAAATGCTAGCTGTGGCTGCAGGCAGGAGCTGGCTCCAGCCAAGCCCCCAAATACCGTGGAGGCACCTTGTAAGCAGAAAGTCCCCCAAGTCCCCTTGCTCCTTCTTTCCCCTGCCCTGAGCTCTGACAGAGGAGGGCTTGTGACGTGTCTTTGGAGTGACACTGATCTGGAGCAGCGACTGATCAATGATGCTGGGAGGGATCTCGACAAGCACAAAGAAAATGAGTTTTCCAAACTTGAACCATGGGGGTTTGGTTGGGTGGTGGGTTATTTTGTTGCTGTTGTTTGTGGGGTTTTGTTGCTGTCGTTGTTTGTTTCTCTGGAATCTCTTTGCATGGCATGAGCCGTGCTGGTCTGCAGCAGCAGAAGCTCTCGGTCTGTTAAAACCTTCCTTCTCGAGGAAGAAACACTTGTTGGTGTAGCAAAGGGGATTGGAGCTGAAAGGGAGTATTTGTTTTGGCAAAGCTGGATTTTCTGTTATCTGGGGCTGTGATTTGTCTAGGGGAGAACTCCTTGGGCAGTAGACCAGCAGCCTTGATAAGGCACTTGTGATTTATTGTGGTGATACCTGAGCCCGATACCACCATTAGTGTGTGCGTGGGGGGAAGGGCAAGGAGGGTCCTGGTTGTTTTGTTTTGTTTTTAGAGAGCCCCCATTTCCTGAACAAAGTAAGACAAAGTAAGAATATCCTTGATCTTGGTTGGGAACCCTAAAACAGGCGGCCTGGTAGCAGTGCTCAGTGGCACGGGGTGCAGGCAGCCAACAGCAGAGCTGCTATCTCACAGGTCATAGCTGCTGCCAGCAATTCCAGTGCCAAGCTGCTGCTTCCAACAAATGTGTCTCCAAAAGCCCTGATCTTGAAGCTGAGTGTCCTTTGGGGCTCCTGCTTCATGCAGAGCTGCGAGGGCTGCAAAACTGGCATGAAGTTAGGGCAAAGTTTCAAGAGTATGGTGGTTTTCCCAAGAGGGGAAGGCGAGGAAGAGGAGTCTCATCTCCCCAGACATGCTGTGCACGCTCCCATCTCAGCTCTTCCCGTTGACAGCCTCCAAGCTGTCCCCTCTGCTTTCCTTTCTGCCCTCCCCTAGCATTTCTCCACTGAGGGGTCTGATTCAGGAGCAGACAACCCAGCCTAGCTCCCTACAGCTCGTGTGGCTTCACAAGGAGCCACTGGAGAAGGGGGACTCAAAAGCAGCTCTGCTTTCTTAGGGCTGTTATTCTGGGGGGGTCCTGAAAACCTGGTAGACACAATGGCACCAGTGCAGGTGTCCTGTGTGGGGATGCTGCCCATCCCCAGAGCTGCCAGAGGGAAGAGAGGCCGGGTGCTGGTGCATATGGCTTGCATGTGACATCTCAGCAGCCTGCCTTTCCTGAAAGCCCTCCAACATCTGGTTTCTCCTCCCAGCCCTGGGGATGGGAGGGAAGGAGGGGAGAAGAAAAATCCCACCTTTTAACACAGTCTGAACATCGCCCCCATTGCCTGATTTATTGCGGGTGCTGGAGCTCCTTCCAGCTTCAGGAGGTGCTGGAGAAGACCAGCCTTGCAAAGGTGGGCTGGAGGCTCAGTGATGAGGCAGTCGCAGCACCGGGGTAATTTCCTATCTCTGGAGGAAATTAAAGTGCTGGACTTCAAAATGCAAACCCAGTAATGTCATGGGAGATGCAAAGGACTTCTTTCCAACTCTTGGGATGCCAGCTGTGGGAGTGAGTGAGGTTCCCGATGGTAGCACCGTGGCTGATGACCTCATGTTAGGAGACTAGAAGATTCAGTGGGCTCGGGGGATTCAGCATCTCACTCTTCTGCACCATACTGCAGGCACTGGGGACCTGCAAGAGATATCCCTGAGGACAGCAGGCATGGGCAGACTGTTTTGGAGAGGGTTTAGGGGGTCTGATCCTGTCTTGGAGTGGTGGTGTATCACACCAGGAGTTGAGGAGGAAGTCACCAGTGAAGCTCAGATTACAGAAACTCCATGCTGGCTCCCTGGGGGTGCATGAACCGCTACAGCCCCATGCATTTGGCTGTGCACTGCTGTTTGGCAAAGGGAAGAAATTATATGGACCGTTTCTGGGAGCTAGTGGCCCAGAAACCCGTGGGAGTGAGCTTGGAGGAGAAGTGTATGTGTTGGGAAAGGGAGAAGAGAGGAGGAGTCCAGGCTGCAGCACCCGTCCCCAGCTGCTCTCTAGCAGGCAGAGTCCCTCCCCGGCACTGGAGCTCAGCAACAACCTTCAGGCTGGAGGCCAACGGAAATGTAAAGTCTACCAAAACGATGCAAAAGGAGAGGCCCTGGGCGACCTCGGGTTGCCAGGGCATCACCTGGTGCCAGCCAGTGCCACGGTGTTGGGCTGTGCTCTGGACAAAAGGTGGCTGAGTTGACGGCCGGCGTGAGTAGACGCGTTGATTTCAATCTCTCTTTGTCCCATGGAGATGAGCAAACAAATCCTCTGCTCATCCTCCAAAAGGTCACCGGAGGCATTCCTGCTTTTGTTTTCAAAGCTGGGTGGGTGCCGGGGTGCAGCTCCCTCAAAGGAGGGCCCCGGGGTGCCAGGGAAACGCCGGAAGGGAAATTGAAAATCGAGAGCAATTAATGCCACACCTTCCTAACACCGACTAGAGGAGGTGGTGGGGGAAGGGAAAGGCGCGGGGGGGCAGCCAGTAGCCTCCCCAGCGCAGCCACGGCTGCCCTGGGCGGCGCGAAGTGCCGGTGCCCGGCGCTGATGAAATGGAAAGTTGCCCATAAATCAATGTCGGGGCTGCCTTGGCCACGCAGCAGCAGCCATGCATCAGCGCCGCCGCGCCGGCATGCACCAAAACAAAGCGCCGCCTGCTCCGTGCTCCCACACTGCCCCCTAATGCAGGCACCTCGGCAACCGGCGGGCATGAGGGGGGGCTCCAGAGCCCGGGGGGCTCCCCCCACCCCCTGCATCCCCTTCCTTCCCCACATCTTCCTCCTGCAATCCCAGATGCAGTGCTTTTGGGGAAGGTCGCCACACGTTGAATGAGAATGGTGAAGCAGGGGGTAATAGCGTGGGGTCCATGTTGTCCTGCTGTCTCCTTGGATGCCACCATTTTCCCCCCCTACTCATCCTGAAGTCTCGGGGGGGATCTGCCACCGTTCTGCGGCTGCCGCCGGCTGTGGTCAGCCGGTTCTGGCAAGGCAGCGCCGGAGCTGCAAAACCAGGCTGCCCTTCCTGAAACGCTGGGGCAGAACTCGGCATCAGCCTCCCGGCAGGCAGAGTTTGAAGTGCAAGGTGGCTGCCGAGCTGCAGGGAAGGAAAAGCAAGTGTCAGAGAAAGTTCTTTTTTTCTGGAAGTTTAGTAGGATGCCCGAGGCTTTTGTACCGAGCGTCTGGAGCATATGGTGGGATTTGCAGGCAACTTTCTCTCGGGTGCTCCAGCCAGATGGAGGTGACTGTTCTTGGCTCCGGCTGACACGGGTTTGTTTCCTGAAGAGCTTGTGTTAAACATATTCCTTAAAACCAGGCTTCTGCAGTTGAGAGCCCCAGCTGCAGGCGAGGCAGAGCTCCTGCCCACGGCTGCCTTCCGCCGTCTGTGGGGGAACTTGGCCTCCCTTGCCTTGCCTTGCTGTTCCTCGCTTCGCCTTGCCTCGCTTTGCTTTGGCCTGCCTTGCCACGCTTCGCCTTGCCTTGCTTTGCCTTGGCCTGCCTTGCCTTGCTTCGCCTTGCCCTCGCTCGGGGTGACACGGTTGGGTCTTCAACCAGCACCACGTGCTGGAAGGCGACTGTGGTCCTCCTCTCTGATGGCACCTGGAGCATCTCTCCTAAAGGCTCCTCCAGGGAGATCTGATTTTGTTTTATGTTATTTTCTTCATTTTTTTGGTTGACAACTTGCAAAACTTCCCTCTCCTTCAGTAGAAATAAACCCAGGCACATCTTTAATTAATCTGCACCTTATTTCTGTTAGTGTTTTCTAATGTTGGAACCAGGAGGCAGGGGCAGGTAGATTAAAACATGAGATGCCTTCCTATGGCTGACTCCAAACTGTCAGTATCCCATGGTGGCGATGCTTTTGCCTCCTCCTAACCCTCCTGCATTTTTCTGCCACCCCCAGAGGTGCTTGGAAATGTTTTTAAATAGGATTAAAAAACCTCCCCCATTAGCTGCAAGGACATAGCCCATAAAACATGATCCATTTGTGGTGAATTATGCTGCAAACATAAATTGCCACACGCGGGGCTGCGATCGCTGCTGCCATTTTCCATCTTTAATATTTTACAAGAAGTTTGAGGAGTCAAGCTCATGAAAGACAGAGTGGAAAGAACCTGATCGCCTGGAAACTCCCTGCAGAAAGCAGCTGCAGCAGCAAACTTGGGTTGTCTGCCAGGCCAGGTTGGGCTTTCAGGGTCCCCACAGTGTGGAGGGGAGAAAGAAAGGAAACAAAGAGGAGGTTGGGGCATGAAAGCTGTCAGAAACGGTTACCTCTTGCATTGTTTTAGCTGTTTGGGGTTTTTTTTAGGCAGCTACAGGAAGGTGAGGAATAAGCCCCAGTGCCACTCATCCAGTTTGGGAGAGAAAAAGGAGAAAATGAGCTGAGCGTAAGACAGACATGGACCTGTTGGAGCAGGGCTACACAAATGATCAGAGAGCTGGAACCCCTCTGCTGTGAGGACAGGCTGAGAGAGTTGGGGTTGTTCAGCTTGCAGAAGAGAAGGCTCCAAGGAGACTTTCTTGTGGCCTTTTGGTACTTAAAGGGGCATGTAAGAAGGATGGGGACAGACATGAGCAGGGCCTGTTGTGATGGTACAAGAGGTGATCGTTTGAAGCTAAAGGAGGGGAGATTTAGACTAGAGAGAAAGAAGAAATACTTTACAGTGATGGTTGTTAAACACTGGCCCAGGTTGCGCACAGAGGTGGTTGATGCCCCATCCCTGGAAGCGTTCCAGGTCAGGTTGGATGGGGCTCTGAGCAGCCTGATCTAGTTGAAGATGTCCCTGCTTACTACAGTGGAGTTGGACTAGATGACCTTTAAAGGTCCCTTCCAATACAGAACATTTTGTGATTTTTAGAGAGAGTTGATGGGGTTGCTCTGGTTGGGGAGAATGCTGGTCTTGAGGTGAATTTAACCACAGTACAGGTCCTGTGTGCCTGGCACAGCTTGTTGGTTGGAGCTCTGCTGAGGGGATATGACTCCAGGGCACTTGGGATGTGGAGGCAGCAGGGTTGTGTGTGTGTGTGCATTCAGCCTCCTCTTGTAACAGCTCTAGTTAATAACTGCTAAAACCACGTTTTTGAAGACAAAAGAGTTGTTGTGTTGGTTGGAGCCCGCATGCCATCTCTGCAAAACACTTGTCTCAACCACCATGATCCATCAGGATCCTCTGCAGCGAGGGAAACCCATGCAAAAAGAGCCACTGATCCGCAGGCATTCCTGGCTGAGCGCAGGTCCTGGCCCTGAAACATCTGCAGAAGGTTAGGGAGTTGACAATATCCAGAGGGGCTGCGTTCCTGGGGAGCGGAGCGGTCCTGCCAGGAGGGGGCTGTGGCAGTTGCAGCCTGGAGCCAGTGTTTCAGATGCTGCTGCTGGTTGTTGTTTGGAAAAAGCAAGAAGAGCAGGAAAACCAAGAAAGAAAAAGGGAAGAAAAAAAAAAAAACAAACTCCCCTTCCAGCTCCTCGCTGCCTGCCGAGACGTTTGCATAAGCTGGGCGTCTGCAGTCAGCCTCTCCACAAGTCTCTGCTGGGAGTAGTTCCACATGGGATAATGCTGCAGCAAGGATGCAGCAATACCAAGCCTGGAGCATCGCAGGGAGCAGCCTTGGGGCGATGGGGCAGGACCACACCCCAGAGGCTGCATCCAGCAGTGCCCACAGATGATGCTTTCCAGATCCCATGGCCATGAAGGACTCCTCTAGTGCAAACACCACCGTGTCCTCCAGGTGCTGTTTCTTCAGTGACAAAACTCTGCTTCCTCTGAAGCTCTAAATGCAGGCTCAAAGCATCACCTCAGGGCACAGCCGGGAAGCATACAGGTGGCTGTGTCCCCTGCATATTCGATACCAGTTAAGCCCACACCCTGGAGGATACAAGAGGGAGGATTGGTTGGACTTGATCTTGGAGGTCTTTTCCAACCTGGTTGCTTCTGTGATTCTGTGACATCAGGTGTTTAATAGCTTCAAGATGGGGTCTACCTGCCTGTCCAGTTAGTACCTGGGTAACCTTCTTGCAGCGTGGCAAGGCGGGCAGTGGGGAGGGCCTGTAGACTCTTGCATTGATGGGACTTGAGAGTTGGCCTCTGGAGTCCTGGTTTTTCTTTTCCATGTGGTTTCATCACTCATTCTCCTCTGCCAGTCTTCCCTACCCCAAATCCTTCAGCTGTGCCATGTAGCAAGCACTTTAGTGATGACCAGACCTTGTTAGGGGGTGCTGGGAAACTGCTGAGAAGAGGTAGCTGCCACCCTGGTGCAGTTTGCAAAGGTACAGTTAGCCATTGCAGAAGGAAAAGTAAGCCAAGGTTCCTGTGTGGAGAGGACTAGAGCTAAAGGAGGCTGATGCTACAGTTGGACCACAGAGGTTGTTCTTCCCCACTCTGGTGGGATGTGAATGGAGAAGGCAGTTGTGTTGGCACCAGGAGGGTGGTCACAAGGTGCTGTGACCTTTTCCAGAGGAGGTTCACTGGGCAGTAGGGGCAAGGGACTAGTTGCTTTCAGCTCCTGGAGAATAGATAGTGGCATCTCAGAAGGAAAAGTAAGCCAAGGTTCATGCATGGGGTGGACTACAGCTAAAGGAGGCTGATTCTAACCACAGAGGTTTTCCTTCTCCACTCTGTTGGGATGTGAATGGAGAAGGCAGTTGTGTTGGCACCAGGAGGGTGGTCACAAGGTGCTGTGACCTTTTCCAGAGGAGGTTCACTGGGCAGTAGGGGCAAGGGATGCTTGCATTCAGCTCCTGGAGAATAGATAGTGGTGTCAGTGGTGGGACTTCATTTGCTGAGTGGAGGGGCTGTGGCAGGAGGCTGTTGGTTTCCAACTGCTTGGCTCCATCTCTCTGCTGAACTGTTCAAATGAAAAAAAAAATAAAAGAGGAGGGAAAAAAGCCACCCTCTTACTTTATTTACATTGCACTCAAGTTTCTGCTGTACAAAAGATTTGCAGGTGCAAATATGTCCTGCCTTCATTAACTTCCCCTCCCTTTTTAATTTATGTGATTTCAATTTTCCTTCCCTGTACTGTTAATTAGGGGACCCTCTAATCAGTACCATTATCACAGTGGTATTCATGTTTAGGAAAGCTGCTAAACAAATGCTTGCAAAATTGCTAAATGCCTAATTAATGTCTGTTAATTAAGAAAATTGCTCATGGTAACAAACCATGCCATTGCTGGCAGCAGCTAGAAGGCGAACACTTGTTGAAATCAGTAACGAGGCAGGTAGGGAACATCTGCTCCGGTGCCGCTCCTGGAGCCTGCCGTCGCTTCCCAGCCCCTCCTGACAAAGCTCCTTCACTTTCTTTACCAATTACACCTCCTTTGGCTCAAAACAAAAAAAAGAAAAAGCTGCTTTTTGGTTTTGTTTTGGTTTTGTTTTGTTTGTCTGGTTGGTTTTTTTTTTTGTTGTTTTCTTTTTCCAGTGGTGTTAACACATGCCCCTAGATCGTTGCACTGAGCTTGTGGTTTTTCCAAGCAAATTTTCCTTCTGTGCTTTTACAAGGGGGAATTGGAAATGAAATAAATAAAAGAGTAGGTGTTCCAACCCAGAATGTCAGCAGCTGCTGCAGTGCAGCCTTCAACCCTGCACCAACTAATCTCTCCCTTCCCCCCCCCCCCCCCCCCAGACATCCTTTCTTTGCTTGCAAGCCATTTTACTCTGCATCCTTAGGGAATCCACCTCCAGGAAGGATGTTGCATCCGTACTGGCTGGCGATGTGGCCCTGCTTGTGCCGGCCATACGCTGCCCAAGAGTGAGCTGGGATGTGCTCCTCTTCCTCTGGCCTCGCTCCAGCACCTCCAGTTGAACTGTGGTCAAAAAAACCCAAAACACAAACCCCTGCCTCAGAGGTGTTTCCAGCCTTTGGGATGAGAAAGTTAAAGAAAGATATTTTCTTTTTTTTTTTTTTTTTTTTTTTTTTTTTTTTTTTCCTTTTTTTTTTTTTTTTTTTTTTTTTTTTTTTTTTGGGGGTGTTTTTTAATATTGCTCCCAACCTCTTTGGACCTCTCCTGTGTGTTTTTTCTTCCTCGTTGCAAACCTTTGCAAAGTGTTTCCCTGTGTGTTGATCACAGAATGTGGTAGGGGCTGGAGGGGTCCTCAAAAGAGCAATGAGTCCAACCTCCCTGCCAGAGTAGGATCACCCAGGGCAGGTCACACAGGAAACACATCCAGGCAGGTTTTGAATGTCTCCAGAGGAGACTGCACAACCTCTCTGGGCAGCCTGCTCCAGGCCTCTGTCACCCTCACAGTGAAAAAGTTTTTCATTCTTTTCCTTATCCTTGCAGGCTTGGTGGAACTACTGGACCGTTTCCTGTCAGTGTGGCTGCTGTATTTTCACTGATGTGCTGATTTTTAATATTTTTAATTCTTTTTTTTTTTTTTTTTTTTTTTTTTTTTTTTTTTTTTTTTTTTTTTGGGGGGGGCAATATATCATGATTCATTGTCCATTGCACATGAACCTGATCTAGTGCGAGGTGTCCCTGCCCATGGCAGGGGTTGGAACTAGATGGTCCTTGAGGTCCCTTCCAACCCTAACAATTACATGATTCTATGAACCTCAATTAAAAAGGTCTAAAAGAAGAAAGATAAAAGAAAATTATGTTAAAAAAGGACCAATGGGAGAAGTGTCTCCCTGACCAAACAGGTCCACCTGTCAGTCCTTTTTGTTGTTTTTTTTTGGGGTTTTTTTAAGCTCTTTTCTTGCGCTTTCATGTGCTAATCCATAACCTCCTTCTACTGTCTGACCTCACAGGGACCGCCTGGGTCACAGCCCTCGCCACACGCACAGCCTCCACCCCACAATCCTAACAGCATGATGGGACCCCACAGTCAGGTAAAGACACTAGTGATGGGTAGGGCTGTGAACTGTGACGTGCACTCGATTTGCTGCTTCTTCTTGGTTTTTCTTTTGGTGGCTTTTTTTTTTTTTTTTTTTTTTTGTCTTTTTCTTTTTCATTTCCCTTTAGAATCACCACTGGGCAAGCAGGTACCCACTCCCAGGGAGCATCCCCTGGCCACCCCAGCTCTGAAGAGAAAAGTTGGGGGGTTGTTTTCTTCTTCTTCTTTTTTTTTTTTTTTTTTTTTTTCCCTTTTTAATTTTTTTCCCCCCTTTTAATTTTTCCCCCTTTGATTTTTTTTTTTTTTTAATTATTTTTTAATTCCCCCCCCTTTTTTTTAAAAACTCTTTTTGGATGTGCAGTTTTTAACAGACTGGGAAGTCAGTCGTGGGTGTCACCAGACTGTTTTACCTTCCTGAGGTAGCCTGAGAAATTTAACTCAAATGTGGGGGTTTTTGTGTAGTTTGGTTTTTTGGTGTGGTTTTTTTTTTTTTTTTCCCCAAGCTTCTTTTTAAGTAGCAGCAGTTGTTTGCAAAAAAAAAAAGCAAAAAAAGTGACTTTAAATCTTTTTTGTCTTTTTTTTCCCTCCAGCACCTAGCATTGGGGTTTTTCTTTTTTTGTGTGTGCGTGTCTGTATGTGCTTATTTGCCACTTCTTTTTTTTTTTAAATATATATATATATCTATATATCTATCTTCATATTTAAACTTGGACAGTCTTCTAACACTCAGGGTTTCCCATGCACTAATTTTAACAGCCTCACCCCAGCGTTGCCAATGCCAAAAAGCTCTCCAACAATAAATCTGCAGAGAAAAAAAAAACAAAACCCAATGGACACCAGGCACCAATTTTTTAAAATTCTTTTTTAAACATTATTTTGCCTTTTGAAACTTCACTTTTTTTTTCCCTTTTTTTTTTTTTTTTTTAAATTTTTTAATAAGGATGTCTCCAGGGAAAAAAAAACAAAACATAAAAATAGAGTTAAAGCAAACCCAACCGGTGTGTACAGTCTGGCCGTGGTGCGTGGGGAGCCTGCTGCCTCCCCCGGGCCTGGCCCTCACCTCCCTTTTGTTGTCCCCACAGCCGTTCATGTCGCCACGCTACGCTGGAGGTCCCCGGCCCCCCATCAGGATGGGCAACCAGGTACTGCGCTCCCGGGCTCTCTGCTGGTGGGTTTCGTTGGGGGGTGGGGTGTGGCTTTTATATGGGGAGGGAGACAAGGAGCCATGTGTCCTGTGGGTGCTCCTCGGGATTGAATAGCAAAGCGTCGCCTTCGTGGCATCCTCTGTTGCCTTGGTGCCAGAGCATCAAGTGTCACAGAAGCAGTTGGTTTTAATTGTCTGGTGTCCCCAGCATAAGGAGGACACAGAGATGTTGGGGTGAGTCCAGAGGAGGGCCACAAAGGTGAGCGAAGGGCTGGAGCACCTCTGCTAGGAGAATAGGCTGAGGGAGCAGGGGTCTTCAGCCTGGAGAAGAGAAGACTCCAGGGGACCTTAGAGCTGCCTTCCAATAGCTGAAGGGATCCTACAGGAAGGCTGCAGAGGGACTTTTCCTGAGGGTGTCTAGAGACAGGACAAGGGGGAATGGTTTGAAGCTGATGGAGAGCAGGGTTAGATTGGAGCTTAGGAAGAAGTTCTTCAGCAGGAGGGTGGTGAGACTCTGAAATAGGCTGCCCACGGAGGTTGTGGATACCTCCTGCCTTGGGGGTGTTTAAGGCCAGGTTGGATGAGGCCTTGGGCAAGCCAAGTCTAGTTGAGAGGTGTCCCTGCTCATGGTGGGGAGGTCAGAGCAGATGGTCTCTGAGGTCCCTTTCAAGCTGAGCCATTGTAGGATTCTGTGTCATGCTGGAGATTGGGATTCATCAGGGTGTAATCTGCTCTGCAGTTCGCTTTTTCAGGGAGAAAATCAGAGCAATACGGAGTGAGACACAATTTAAACCCAAAAATTAACAGGCACGTGTGTCTGTGCTGCTGACACAGGAAGGAGGGATAGCCAGGTTGGATGAGGCCTTGAGCAACTGAGTCTAGTTGAGAGGTGTCCTTGCCTGTGGTGGGGAGGTCGGAGCAGATGATCTCTGAGGTCCTTTCCAACCTGAGGCGTTCTAAGATTCTTTTGAGGTTTGAGCATTTGGAGGGAGTGAACTGGTGGGGAAGGTGCCCCTTGTTTCTTGGTGTGTTTTCAGCACGGGCTCGTTGCCTGGCTGGATTTTCCCTCGCAAGGGCAGAAAATTAAAGCGATGGAGATAATCCTGCTGCGGGGTTGACCGAGCGCTTAGATCAGCAGCAGGGTCAAGCGGGGCAGGTCACTGCTGAATTTTTGGGGTTGGCTTTATCCTCTTATCCCAGCTTAAACAAGGGCAGTTTGTTTCTGCCCTTCTGGATGGAGGCTTCCGCCCCACGCACTGCCTCCGTGCGTGGCCTTCGCCGGAGGAATTCACCTCGTTCCCAGCCATGCCGAGCAGGTCCGTAGGGTGAGGGCTGACCCAGAGGTTATTTCTCATTAAAGAGAAATTAAAGGAAGCCTGTAATTCCTTTGAGTGGCAAAGGTGCCTGTGCAAAATTACCTTGGGAGCTTGCTTTTTGGCTAATATTTTTGTGTAGATTTTATTATCAGAAAGAGCCAAGATAGTCAGGAAATGGGATGTAGCAGCTTGTCTCCTCTGAGGCTTGAATCGCTGGAACAGCTGAGATCTAACTGAGAAAAGCTCAGTGGGGGCTGATGCAGGACCCCCAAGCCTGACTGGGCTGGAATATCCTCCCACTCAGTGCACTGATGGCTAGTTTAACAAGGTGTTGATTAACGGCACCTTCTCATAGGGCAGTTTTAAGGGGTTCCCATCCTGCTGTGGTTCTGGGCTCATCCTGAGCCCGGCCAGATGTGAGCACAGTTTGCTGGGGCAGGCAGGAGACCTGTTTGGGGAGGTTTCTTCTGCAGCAGGGTCGAGCATCCAGGAATAGGTAAAATTAATTAGAAACATTTTGTACTTCCCCCGCCCTGCCTAAACACCACACATAAAACACAGGTTTGTACCTCCGCAGAGCTTGGCGAGGTTATGGTCACATCCAGAGGGACCAGAGGAATAAATAGGCAGGCAGGAAGGTCAGGCAGCAGAAGTGTAAATACCCATCTCTACAACCTCCCTGGTTTATTTATCTTCCTCCTGCTGCCAGCTTCCAGGCTGCAAAAAAATTAGGATTGGGTTAATTCAGCCTCGGCATGGCCATGTGCACCCAGTCCCTGTGCTGGAGAGTGGCAGGAGCTGTCTGTGTTGTTATTCAAATAAAAGGCAGAGCTGTAGCAAAACTGTTTACAGTTTGCTTGCCCCAGGCAGATGGTATCTGTGTTTTTCTCTCCCTTTATCTATTTGGAGCAGCCTTTGAACTTTAAATAGCCTTGTGTTTGGGGAGAGGGAGCATCCACCTTCCCCTCTGCCTGTGTGGGGATGGGTCCAAACGCTGGCCTGCTGCTGCAAATGGAGCATCTCCCCGGTGGTGGCTGATGAATCGCTGCAGCCTGTGTGGTTTGGCCCTGGTGCTGTGTAAATAGCAGGGAGCCACGCTGCCAGTCTTCTTTCCTTGCTAGCATTGGCACCTCTGTCCTGTGCAGCCCAGGCATTCCCCTGCTCCCCTAAAATAAGGCATGGGGTGTGGGGAGTGGAGGAAATGATAGCACCTGGTTTGGTTTTTAGTGGGTTCATGTGAAAGAAGAGGAGAGGCAAACACCCACAGTGTGTAGGAAGATGGCTGGGATTCAGTGGGATGTGGTGGAATGCTTGGGCAGCAAGTTAATACTGGTGGTACATCCTGAGGAGCACACTGAGGAGCCCTGGCTCAACCCAAATATCTCTCTGTAGGCTGCCTTTGAGCTATTATGGGGTTTTGATCTTCCTCCCGTTGTTTCACAGCCCCCAGGTGCCGTTCCCGGTACACAGCCGTTGCTGCCCAATTCGATGGATCCCACGCGACAGCAAGGTAAGCCCAGCAGAGGAGGGTTGGATGTTAAGGGTTCCTAGGAGTTAGCTGTTAATCTGGGACCTGAAATGAGAGCTGTGCCACCTGACACTCCTGTTTTCCTCCCAACAGGGCACCCTAACATGGGTGGCCCCATGCAGAGGATGAATCCTCCGCGAGGGATGGGCCCCATGGGTCCCGGTCCGCAGGTAAGTCCAGAGCCAAAGAGCATCTCATGGCCCAGCACCATCGAAACAACTTCCTGGGGCTCAAAGGGCTGGGAGCTCTCCCCCCACACCCTGTCCCCCCCATTAGTGTTAATGTGTTTTGCATTAGCCTTGCATCTGGAAATCCCCCCATTTAACATGAGTGAGGGCTCCGTTGCTCGTTAAGGGTATTTACAAGGTCCCTCCTTGCCCTTTTGTCAAAGGGGATGGCACTTAGCTGCCTGCGGAGCAGCCTTTGAGTGCATTATGCTGCCAGCCTGGGAAATAGTTCCGACCCTAACAGCAGGAAAGGGGAAAGAGGCTTGCATTTAAAATAAATAAATAAAGAGCAATGGCAAAGATCCCTTTAGCAGGCAGGGGAATCAGGCTTTCCCCTGCGAGCTTCCCCTGCGAGCTTCCCCTGCGCCTGCCCTTCCTGCTTGCCTGCTCGAGCGCCGTGTTTCGGGAGAGGGGAGCAGCCTGTTGGAATTAAGCAGATCTGGGTTAATATATGCTGCCTTGGCCTTGATTCGCTTCACGGCGTGGCTTCTTGTTGACTCACTTCTGTTTGTTCCTTCTACGAAGGCTTCAAAAGCAGATCCCCCATGTTTTGGTTGGAGGTTTATCCTCTCTGCATCGTCGCCTACGTCAAGTTTGTAGCGCGAGGATCAGAGTCTGTCAAGAGAGGAGCGGGCATGCCGGAGTTTTGTTTTGTTTTCCCCCCAGAGACTGTTGAGACAAGTGAATATTGTGTAAAGAGGGAGTTGTGGCAGCTCTCTCTTCAACACCAACCTGCTGAGGGATGCCCGGCTATCTCCACAGGCGCCTGGCTCTGTCCTAGGGCAAAGGATCAAAACCTGCATTGTTTCACAGGAGCAAACCCTCCGGCTGTGCTGTGGCTCTGCTTAAAATCCTCCTCTCCTTGCAGAATTGCACCCAAAAAAAAAAAAAAAAAAGAGTGACATTTGTTGGCGTGGCCTGTGCCAGGGAGAGGGGTGGCAGCGCTTGGCCTGGGGGAGGCTGTTCGCTTCCCACTCGCAGAGCTTGCCGAGAAACTTGGAAGTGGCGGCGAGCGCCGCGTGGGCTGGCGGCAGCTCGGGGAGCCGGCGGGAGCTGTGAAATGTTCAGAGCTTTATTTTTGCCTCTGCTCTTGCTTCCCTTGGTGTGTTCTACACCAGGGAGAAGATGGGGGTTTGAAAAGCAGCCTTCCCCCTGGAGAAGCATCGGGCTTCCCAATCTGGCACCCGCAGGGCTCTCTGCCTTCCCTGCAGCCAGCCGCCAAAAATAGCAATCTGAAGCCAGCAAGCCCTTCACACCTTCCGTGCCCAGGGCTTCTTTTTTTTGCCTCTAAGCTTTCCATCAAGACCTTCCCAAACAACTCCTTAAACGATTCCAAAGGGCTGCAGAGCCATGTGCTCATGTGGCCAAAAAGGCCAGTGCCGTTCCAAGGTGTATTAGGAGGGGTGTGGTTAGGAGGTAATTAGGGGCAATGGGTGGAAGTTGAGGTGTAGGAAGTTCCATGGAAACATGGGGAAAATTTTTTTCACTGTGAGGGTGACAGGCCTCCTAAGGGAGTTGTCGAGTCTCCCTCTCTGGAAATACTCAAAAACCCACCTGGATGCCCTGTTCCTCAGGGCAACAAAGATGGTGAGGGGTCTGGAGCAGAAGCCCTATGAGGAGCACCTGAGGGAGCTGGGGTTGTTTAGCCTGGAGAGGAGGAGGCTCAGGAGAGACCTTACTGCTGTCTGCAGCTACCTGAAGGGAGGTTGTAGCCAGGTGGGGTGTTGGTCTCTTCTCCCAGGCAACCAGCGACAGAACAACAGGACACAGTCTCAAGCTGTGCAGGGGAAAGTTTAGGCATGATCTCAGAAAGAAGTTCTTCAGAGAAAGAGAGATTGCCCTTGGAATGGGCTGCCCAGGGAGGCAGTAGGGTCAAGGTCCCTGGGGGTGTTTAAGAAAAGCCTGGATGAGGCACTTAGTGCCATGGTCTAGTTGATTAGATAGGGTTGGGTGATGTGTTGGACTTTATGTTCTTGGAGGTTCTCTTCCAACCTGGTTGATTCTGTGATCTGGTATAGGTGGACTGGATAATCTTTTGAGGTCCCTTCCAACCCCTAACGTTCTGTGATTCCACGACTTGGAACATCCATGGCAGCGTTCTGGACAGCAGTGCTTAGTCCACAGCAATGATGAATCATCCCTTAAAGCCTATCACTGCTGCCTTTTTCCCTTTGACAATCACAGTTTGAGCTCTGCAGAGGGGCCAGGCTTATGTTTGGGCAGTGCCTCTACAAAAAAGGTTTGTAGCTCTCTGGGTCTCAGCAGCATCTCACCCAGAGCCCAGCACCCAGGTCGCTCAGCACAGCTGTGCTCCTTCCCCACCCTCCCCAAGCGTCTTTCAGATGGCTTCGTTTTCCCAGCCTTTCAGCTCCAATTAAAAACGCTGAGCTATTTATTTAGTTAGTTAGTTAGTTCAAACAAGGGGGTTGATGCTGCTATTCAGTGTAAAGGGCTGGGATTTCAATCAATTAAGGACTTGCTGGTAATTTGTTTTGGGGAAAACCCTCTTCTTTTTTTTTTTTTTTTTGTTTTTTGTTTTTCCTCTTGCCTCTTCCAAAACAAACTTTGGTGATGGCCTCAGCAGAGCACCGGAGCACATCCATAAATCCAGGGCAAAAAAAAATAACCAGCGGTGACGAAGTATTGCAGTTAAAATCCAGCTTGGAGCACTCCAAGGGGCTGTGAAATAGGAAGCAGCCAGCCGTCCTCCCTCCTGCTCTAGCAGGTTTTTCTTTCTCTAAATGGCAGAAATACAGCCCAAAAAGATGCATCATGGCGGGGGGAGGAAGGTGGAAGGGGAGGAGCGGCTGTGCGACCTAAATCCGGCTGCGCGTCACCCGGAGGGCACAGGGAGCAAAACACAGACAAATGGAGCGCACCATTCGGGGCTTTCCTCTTCCTTCACTGCCTTGGGCTTGGCTTTGTACTGGAGCTGGTTTTAGAAGATGAGGGAATGCAGATCTGAGGCTCCCAGTCCCGGCTGAAGGCTTAGCCAGGGTGGAAGAAACCAGGAGAGGAGCCCTGAGGGGCTGTGCCTGCCCTCCGCTGCTCCCTGCTGCTGCAGATCTGCTCCGGGAGGTGAGCATAGAGCTTGGAAGCAATGGGAAAACAAGCCTGGATTGGCTTTCCTACACCAGGCATCATCCTGGGAGCAGAGGATGCCTCTGCATCTCAGCAGGAGCTGGGGCACACTGCAGCAATAACCTTCCAAGCGGCACCTTCTTATCTCCTGCTCCTGTTTCCTCCTGCACTTACAGCCAAGCCCAAAAGATTAATCTCCCAGAGCTGACAGGGGGCTGCTCTCCCTCCAGCAGCATGACTTCAGAGCCCAGTGGGGACTGGGGGCTCAGCCTGGCTCCCTTCCACATCCAGCTGCCTGGATTTTTTTTTTTATCAACATGATTGCTTATTTATTGATTCATGGAATGGTTTAGGTTGGAAGGGACCTTAAAGATCATCCAGTTCTAACCCCCACTGCCATGGGCAGGGACACCTACTGCAGCATGTCACTCAAGGCCTCTTCCAACCTGTCCCTGAACACCAGAAGGGAGGGGGCATGCATGACCTCCCTCAGCAACCTGTTCCAGTGTCTCATCACCCTCAATGTAAAGAATTTGTTTGTAATATCCAGGTGGAATCTCCCCTCCTCAAGCTTCAATCTGTTCTCTCTCATCCTATCACTGCAAGCCCTTGCCAAAAGTTCCTTCCCAGCTTTCTTGTAGGCGTCTTTCAGGTAGTGGAAGGCCACTCTAAGGTCTTCCCAGAGCTGCCTTCTCTCCAGGCTGAACAGCCCCAGCTCTCACAGCCTGTTCCCCTTAGGGAAGCTGCTGCAGCCCTCTGATCATCTTTGTGGCTCCACAACCCCACAAGAATCATCCACAAAAACCCCCAAATGGCATATTCTCTAATTGCCACTCTGTTCAGCATTTCATTTATTATTTTTCTTTAAGCTGATTTTTGCAAACTAACCCTCTTGGGTTTGTTTTTCTTGTTGTTGGTTGTTGGGATTTTCCCTTGCCTTCTGTGGTTTCCCTTCCTGTGCAGCACACTGACCCTTGGTTCTCGTTGCAGAACTACGGCAGCGGCATGAGACCTCCACCCAACTCCCTAGGTCCCGGCATGCCTGGAATCAACATGTAAGGCAGACCCTGTGCTGGGGATCTTTCGCCACCACCTTGGGCTTTGTGGGACCCTAAGGACAAACCCACAACATTCATGGCTTTTTCCTCTTCAATTTTCACCCCAGGGGGCCGGGAGCCGGCAGACCGTGGCCGAACCCCAGCAGTGCTAACTCAGTGAGTATCTCACAGTCCTCGAAGTAAGAGCAGGGGCTGGCTGGGCGCTGTCCCACAGAAAAGGCCATTCCTCATTAGCTGCATCCTGTTAACGAGAAGGGATTTGCCAACCTTGTGTTCAGATGCTGCATCTAAAGCTAGAGCTGTGCTCCTGTGCTGCTCTCCCTGCAGCGGGGTGCAGCTGTGGGGGGCTGGTGGGCTCTGGAAGTTCTGGGGGAGTTAAGGGGGCAGAAGGGGCTCTTGGCAGTGTCCATCTGCAGTCCAGCCTCTAAGCACCCCACAGCTGACCGTGGCTCTCTTCTCTCTGTAGATCCCATACTCTTCTTCATCGCCTGGTACATACGTGGTGAGTCCTACTCCATCCCTCCTGTTGTCAGGGTGCAGGGATGTTATAGCCCGGGGAGTTCACATGGTTTGGGGGGAATCAGTGCTGAAGCTGGAGCTGGGCTGGGTTTGGGGGTGTGAGGGGCATTTGAGAATGTGGGGAGGTGTGCAGTGCTTGTGGTTGCATGACTGACCCCTGCTTCGTTTCACCACAGGGCCCACCCGGCGGCGGTGGTCCTCCAGGGACACCCATCATGCCCAGTCCTGCAGGTATGACACCCCTGAGACCCACCCTGTCTCTGGGGCCAGCCTTCCTGGCTCCTAACCTTTCCCTGGGGCTGCACTACTGAGCTCAGGCCACCCCTGCACAACTGGTGCTAACCCATGGAGCAAGCGGTGTGGGCTGCTCGGCTTCGGGGTGGTGTTTAGGAACGTTCCTATATCCTCCTATGGCTGGGTTTGGGTGCTGTGGGAGTCGGGAAGGTGAGGAGTGTGTGAATTGCCTCCCTGCACTTCCCAAGCAGGAGGGGAATTATTTTTCACAGTTGAATTTCTGTGATTAAAAACTTTGTGGATCTTCATTAACTACAAATTAGCCGGCAAATGGCGGTACTTAGAGGGAATTTTAGGTGATAAAATACAAAAGAATGAGTTCAAGTGGCATGAGTTTGTTTTAATTAAGAAACGAATTAATCACCCGACTTACTGGGCTCCACTGTTCCACAGATTCAACAAATTCAAGTGACAACATCTACACAATGATTAATCCAGTACCGCCCGCAGGCAGTCGATCGAATGTAAGTCTGCTTTCTAATAATTTACATATCAGATACCATAACAAATCATAATTAACTTCCATCAGTTGAGAGGAAAGCACTTTAATTGATTTCAGCCATTTGTTACCAAACAGGAATAAAACAAACCCATCGAAAAAGTGATTAACTCTTGGGGTGACTTTGTTAATTTTTCATGCTTGATTAAAAAGAAGAGCGGCGGTCCCGCTGCTCCGGCCCAGCGGGTGGCAGCTGCCTGACCGGCCAGATGCTGTGGTCTGCAGGGTACAGGCAGACCCAAATCACCTTCAGACTGTTGGGAGGGAGCTTGTGCAGTGCCATGGCCACCCAGCTGGCCAGGTTTTGAAGTTGAACCCACAGGACCAGTAGAAATTGGGAGATTCAGATTGGATGTTAGGAAGAAGCTTTTCCCCATGAGGGTGGTGAGAGACTGGCACAGGTTGCCCAGGGAGATGGTGGAAGCCTCATCCCTGGGGGCTTTTAAGGCCAGGCTGGATGTGACTGTGAGCAACCTGCTTTAGTGTGAGGTGTCCCTTCCCATGGCAGGGGGTTGGAACTGGACGATCCTTGAGGTCCCTTCCAACCCTAACAATTCTATGATTCTATGTCTGTGAGCCCCTAGGTGTGCCCCACAGCCTCAGAGGGTGGATGCATTTCCCACAGCCTCAGGGGGTGGATGCATCTCTCTTCTCACCCTGCTCTGGAGGGGTGGCTACAGGGTGGAACAGTCTCCAGGAGCCACCAGGGCTGTGGCAGCCATTTGGGGTCGGTTTGTGGCTGATTGTAGTTTTGTCTCCTCCACAGTTCCCGATGGGCCCCGGCTCTGACGGCCCCATGGGTGGTATGGGTGGCATGGAGCCCCATCACATGAACGGATCGTTAGGTGAGTGTGGGGGGTGCTGGCAGAGCTTCCCACTGCCTGCTACCACCACAGTGGCAGCCACCAGGCCTGAGCAGTGCTCAAAGCTGAGCCTTTGGCTGGAACGCAGGTCTGTGGGGGTTGGGGCAGAGGAGTGTTGGGGCTGTCACTGCATGCTCAGTAAGGTTGTTCTCCTTTGTGTTCCCCTGTGCAGGGTCAGGAGACATAGATGGACTTCCAAAAGTAAGTGAGCTGCAGAATGGGTGTTTGGGCCCCCATTCCTTGGTACTGGGTGCTGGTGTGACCCAAATGGATGGGGACACACCAGGGGGATGTGACTGGGGCAGGCAGGGCTGCGTCCTGCCACTGGCCGGCACTGCAGGGGGTGCAGGAACCTGCTCACTGCCTCCCCTCCATCTCCCACAGAATTCTCCAAACAACATAAGTGGCATTAGCAATCCCCCGGGTACTCCAAGAGACGACGGGGAGCTGGGAGGCAACTTTCTCCATTCCTTCCAAAATGACAATGTGAGTGAGTGCCTCCCTGGGGACAGGGGGACGGTCCCCAGGGCACACCATCGTGGGGGTGGTGGGCTCTGGGCTGGGTGCCACTTGGGCCTGGGCTGTGCCGTGTGGGAGATGCTCCAGGACAGAAAATGCAGAAGAAGAAATACACTGGGGGTGCAAGCTTGGGTCCTCAGCAGGACAGGGGGATACTGAGGGAGGGGAGAAGACCCTGAGTTATGGAGAGGAGCTGGTGTAATGCAGCCAGCTGTGCTGGCCTGGCTGGTTCGAGGCACTGTGCGTGGCTGCAGCCCTCCCTCCTTCCTGTGGTAGCAAGAGAGACACACGTGCCTGTAAATTTTTGGGTTTAAATTGCATCTCACCCCATATTGTTCTGATTTTCTCCCTGGAAAAGCGAATTGCAGAGCAGATTACACCCTGGTAAATCCCAATCTCCAGCATATCATGCAATCCTAAAATAGTTCAGCTTCAAAGGGACCTCTGAAATCATCTACTCCAACCTCCCTCCATGGGCAGGGACACCTCTCAACTTGGCTTGCCCAAGGCCTCATCCAACCTGGCCTTGAACACCCCCAGGCAGGAGTCATCCACAACCTCCCTGGGCAGCCTATTCCAGAGCCTCACCACTCTCCTACTGAAGAACTTCTTCCTAAGCTCCAATCTAACCCTGCTCTCCCTCAGCTTCCAACCATTCCCCCTTGTCCTGTCTCTGGACACCCTTATGGAAATTCCCTCTGCAGCCTTCCTGGAGGATCCCTTCAGGTACTGGAAGGCAGCTCTAAGGTCCCCCTGGAGACTTCCCTTCTCCAGGCTGAACAAGCCCCGCTCCTCAGCCTATCCTCCTAGCAGAGGTGCTCTAGCCCTTGGCTCATCTCTGTGACCCTCCCAACAGCTCCGTGTCCTCTCCTCCTGATTTATTAGCCCCAGCTAGGTCACTGCGTGGCGGTCGTCGGCCTCCTTCGGCGTGCGGGGGTCCGGCCCGCCTGGTTTCTCACCCTGGCCTCTCTCTCTTGCAGTATTCCCCCAGCATGACGATGAGTGTGTGATTTCCCTCCCCCTCCTCCTCTCCAGGATCAAGAGAGTCAGCTGCCGTTCGGAGGATCTCAACGTATTATGCAAGAAGAAGAAGAAGACGAAGAAGACGAAGCTAGGTGTATGGGCAGGGAGCCGCGTGGCGGGGGCCAACAACCCCCAGGTTTAGTTTCATGCAATAAAAAGGCTGAACTTTTTATTCCATAAAACATGAAGGACAAAACTTACAAACAAACAAACAAACAGACAGAAAAAAAAAAAAAAAAAAGGAAAAAAAAAAAAAAAAAAAAAAAAAACCAAACCCCCACACCACAAACAAACAAACAAAAAAAAAAACCCACCCTCCAACAACCCCACAAACAAACAAAAATACTTCAAAACAAGACCAGACCCTTTCTTTGTGCAGAAGGGTTTAATATATGTACATGACACTTTTTTTTTTTTTTTTTTCTTTCTTTCTTTCTTTCTTTTTTTTTTTTTTTTTTTTTTTTTTTTGGTGGAAACAAATGGGAGAAAAAAAAAAAAAAAAAAAAAAAAAAAGGCCTCTAGCAACTCAAAGCTTTTTTTTTTGTTGTTGTTTGGTTTTGGGTTTTTTTTGGGTTTTTGGTTTTTTTTTTGCTTTGTTCTTTCCAAATAAAGACAAAAACCGACCCCCCCACCCCCCCACTCCCCTTCCCCACCCCCGTTGTATGTTTGTGCCGTGCGACACCAGGAAGCTAGTCTTAGATCTGCAGCCTCATTGTTGTCTCTGTTGTAGTCATGTTTTTTAAATAAACTGGACAGTTTACAATGGTTGCTTTCTCGTTCCAGAAGGCCTCTTGGTTGGTTGGTTTGGCTGGTTTTGGGGGGTGGGGTTTTTGTTGCTGTCGCTGTCGGTTTGGTTCGGGTTTTGTGTTTTGGTTTGGTTGTTCGGTCTTTTTTTATGTTTTCGATCTTCTCCTCCCGGTTCGGTTCGGTTCGGTTTGGTTGGTTCATTTTGCAGCACAACGCTTCCTCCTCCCTCCTCCTCCTCCTCCTCCTCCGGGTTACCAAGATCTGCTTTGGGGAAGAGACTCCAGCACCTCGTTACAAACTTTGGTAATGCAGGTGGCCCATTCTAGGATGACATCCTCCAATGAATCATGATCTTGCTCTCTGTGACTGTGGCATGCACTGTGTTAGTCTTTCCTCTCCCCGCCCCCCACCTTCTCTTGAGTACAAGAAGAAATCTCTGTCCCTCCCTTCCCCAGAGTCCTTCAGCTGGTTCACTGCGAACAAAAAAAAACAACAATTGGTTTACAAAGGGTTTTTTTATTATTATTGTTCTTTTTTTTTTTTTTTTTTTTTCTTTCAAATCACCAAAAGGGTTCATCTGACCTGGGACTTTGTGATCTTCAGCTAACTTTGGGGTGGTGGCGGTGGGGGTTGTTTCTTTGCTTTGGGCGTATTTTGACTGGGGGGGAGGGGGAGGGGGCCGGGATGTCGGGTGGGGGAGGGGGAGGGGGCCTGTCTTTTCTTCCTAGAGATGTTGTTTCACTTTATCTATGGTTTGGAAGTGGATGGAGCTATTTTTTAAGGAATTCTTGTTGTTCAAATGTAAACCTTGCTCTTCTGTAGGCTCGCTCTGTAATAAGCAAATAAAAACTGCTGACAAGCATCAGAGGCCCTTCCTTCTGGTGGGGAGAGGAAAGGCTGAGCCAAGGCGGTGGGGTTGGGCTCTCTGTACATGACACTACCCACCCCCCCACCCCCTCATCCTGTAGTTTGGTCTTTGGTTTCTTTGGGGATTTATTTTTTTGCTTGGTTTGGTTTTGTTTTGTTATTTTCCAGCTCCCATTTCTGCTCCATGTACCTCTCATATTCTGTAAAATACTCTCTCTCCCCCCCCCACCTTGGATTTGACCTTTGTGTGGATTATTGAGAAGCTTTGTATCTTGTTTCAGTGTTTTTTCTTAACCTTGTAGTCTGGTTGGAAAAATATCAAAGGGGGAGGGGGTGAAGGAGGAAAAAAAGAGGGGGAAAAATGAATAATGATGATAATAATCATTCTCCATTGTAGTTTGTGTACAATATTTGTTGCTAATGTTTTATTAAAGGGATGTCTTTTTTTTTTTTCCTGCACCCCTTCACTGAAATGATTGGGGGCGGGGGGAGAGGGAGGGAACATTTGCCTTCTTTTTATTGTGCTGACTTGTGAGGAGATGACCAAAACTTTGTTTGCTTGTTGGTTTGTAGTCTGGAATACAAATTTTTTGGGGTTTGGTTGGTTGGTTTGGGTTTTGTGTTTTGTTTTTTTTTTTTAACATTTGCCTTCTTTATTTTTTCTTAGGTGTTTGAATTGTGCTTTACCTGTAGAAAGGCTCTGGGGAGGGGTGGGGGAGGGCTGGGTGGAATGGGGTCCAGCTGGGGGGCTGTCGGTCTCTCCTAGTTACAGTCAGGTTAATATTGCCCAGGTAATGCTGAGAAATCACCAAGCACAGATTGGTTGCATCACAAATACACCCAGGGGCTCCCCAAGGGGTCAGTTTTGGGTTTTTCCTCTACTGCTTTACATCTTGCTTTGGTTTATTTTGCTTTGGGGTTTGGTTGGTTGGTTGGTTTGGGTGGTCAGTTTGGTTTTGGTGTTAGTTTGGTTTTGTGTAGGTTTTTTTTCCCTCCCCCCCCGCCCTTTTTGTTCTGAAGTGAGGAAATGAGAGACCCAGTTTTAATATTATTTTCAAATGAATAGCTCAATTATTGTCTTCATTGGGATGGGATGGGTTTTGGAATGAAATGGTTCTCCCCTTCTCTCCCTCCCCCCCATGCTGTAATAAATATCAATATCCACATTTGATTTCCGTGCTCTGCAATTTGTTCCTGCTGTTTGCTGCCAGGCCTGGGGTGGAGTATTGGGGTTTGGGGGTGGGGTTTTTGACCTTCATTCCTCCAGGACCAAACCCAAGGTTTGGGATGTGGGAGTGGAGGTGATGGAAAGCTGAGAGGTGGCTGGCATTGGGGGTGGGCACATCTGGGGAAGTGGACAGGGACTCAGCTGTGGTAAAGAACCCAGGAGAGGTTTGGTTCAATGATCTTTGTTAACCCAGGAGAGGTTTGGTTCAATGGTTCAAGATTTGGAAAAGTGAACTTTTAGCCTAGGAAAATGTGCATCTTTGCCTGCATCAGGCTGAGGATGTGGTGTGCCAGGCCCTTGTCCTCCTCAGAGGGGCTATTTTTGGGCTAAAAAGTGTGAAATGGTTCTTTTTTTCCTTTGTAGCCTGTCCCACCAGGGTTTCCCTGTTAGACGCTGGAGGAGTTTGGATGCTGGATGGAGCCTGGTGTGTCAGAGATCAGGGATGCCCCTCGAGAGGAGCTGCTGGGTCCTGCTACCTCTGGGGTCCTGCAGTGCTGAGAGGTGAGCAAGAGAGAAGGGGCACAAGCATCACCTTCTAAAATATTTGTGTTATGTATATTCACATACAGAGACTCGGGATGGGGTCTGCTGCCCCCTCCTCGGGCGAGGGCTGGCTGCAGTGCAGAGTGGCTGAGTGCAGGGTTGCAGAATCCAACTCGGCTCCAGAACCAGCTGCTGGACATGGAGAAACCCCAGAGAGGCCGAGATGCCTCCTTGCCAGGCAGCACCAGAGCCTGCTGCAGCACTTGGGGAGAGGCTGGGGTTTTTGAGGTCTTTACATGGGTGCCTGAAATGCTCCCAGGAGCTGCTGTCTCTGTTCTCTGCCTCAGACTAGTTCAGACAGGATACGGCTGGCTGCCGCTGCAGTTTCCCTCCCTCCTTGCAGGACTGTTCAGGGGGTTGTGGGTTTTGGGGGATGTGAACCTGCCTGGAGGTTCTCTGCAGGTCATGGAAAATGCTTCCATCCAGCCCCTGCAATCCCAGGGGAGAGTACCATGCAGTCGCCGATGCTGGAGGAGCAGAAGGGTGAGAGAGTAACACCGTGGATGTGTCCTGGGTTTGGGAACCACCCAGAAAACTCAGATCCTATTAGCTTGGAATTAAGGGCAGGAGGAGCAGGGTGTACTTGCACCCTCTGCTACCTGTACAGGTTTGTCTCCAGGTTAGCACCACAGACATCCTTGTGTGGGGTCCACAGCTGTTCCCCAGTGTGGGTTTGGGTCCAGGCCATCTGGTTCTTTGTGCTTCACAGGAAGTAGCATGTGAGCAGTGGGAAATAGGAACCCCAGGAGTAATTAACTGGCACCGATGAGGTCCTCCTGCCTTCCCAGCTGCCCAGAGCTGGCCCTGCCCACGTTGCCCATCCAGGTCCTGCTCTCTGTCAGGAGCTGTGGGGTGTGGAGGAGCCCCTCTCTGACAGTTCTTAGTGAGTAACAAGCTAATTGTATCAAAAGGTGCCATGAGGAACTGCCAGCTTCCCTCCTCCAAATGTCTCCCGACCCCAGTCTCAGGGATAATTGTCTCCCCATTAGTTTTTTATTAAATTCAGTGTGGGAGGAGGATCTGAGCAACCAGAGGCCCTGGCTGGAGCATGGGATGTGTTTGCTGGCAGGGTGACTGCAGCCTGTGGAGTCGGATTTTGCATCAGGAGCAGTTCAAGGCAAGTTGGTTTAGTGGGGTGGAAACTAGCCAGCACACTATGCATCATCCTCAGGACAGGCTGGGGCCAGATCCTGTGCTGGTGGCTGCAGAGGTCTCCTCTGGGCAGCCAGGCACTGCCAGGTCTTCACCTCAAACTCCAGCCGCCTTGTTCTCACGTGTTCTGCCTCCCTGGCTGCCGTTCATTAAAAGTTAATGCCTGGCTCTAGGTGGGTGCTGAGGTGATGCCACTCATCTGCTGAGGAGCCTTTATCATTTATTGATTCCAAGCCAGCTGTGCCTCTGTGACCTGGTGTCCTGCTCCCAGCCCCACCTCCCTCAACAGGGCTAATTCCAGCAGCTTACCCTGAAGAGACAAGTGGCTGCGGTAAATCGTATGCCATGTGGGTGGGAAGAGCAGCAGGAACACCACACACCACTCTCCATGGCAGGGGGTTGCTCTGCAGGGCCTGCATGCTTCATGGACCTTGTACCTGCACCACTATTGACCAACGTGAAGCATCTGTCCCAGGAGCCCAGCTGGAAGCCCTGCTCTGCCTTCCTTGGGTTCTCCAGCACCAAGACCAGCTGCTCCTTCCAGCAACACGTGAGTACTGCTCCCTGCTCCCCTCAGGCCTGATCAGTTGTGTCCTGAGCAAACCAGGAACGTGGTCTTGCCTCTATGGTCCACTCAAGTGGCTTCCTGGTACCTCTTGTCACCTGCTGAAGCCTCATTTTCCTGCTCACTATCCCACATCTTAGTGGCTCTGCCACTTTCCACAACTGCCTTTGTTCTGCCTTCATCGCTCTCTCCTTGTGCTCATGCTTTGCCTTTGCTCAGTCCTGGAGGCAGCAGGACTCCAGCTCCACTTAGTTTCTCCTTTTCTGCTGCCTGTCCCAATAGAGGTGTTTTTGTTGAGAGGTAAAAGCATCTAAAGGGACTTTGGCTCTTTCCAGCGTAGCCTTTCTTCACAGATTGCAGCATCTCCCAGGAGCAGGTAAGATCTTCCACTTTTCCATTCCACCCTCCACTCTTCTGCCAGGTTTCCTTAGTGAAACCTGCTCTGCTCAGGACTGGGAATGCTGCAGGCAGCTGGCTGCCCTACAGGGTTTCATCCCTGAGACCAGTGAGGACCCAAAGTCAGAAGGGTGAGGAGATGTCAACAGTTCCAAGGCTGTTCAGCAGAGTCTGTGTAACAACACAGACAACAGCCTGAGAAAGAAACATCTACTGAGCAGCCTGCATGGAGCACAAGTGTGTCACAATGGAATTCTAGATCACAGAATGTTAGGGGTTGGAAGGGACCTCAAAAGATCATTCAGTCCTATCCCCCCTGCCAGAGCAGGATCACCCAGGGCAGGTCACACAGGAAAGCATCCAGGCAGGTTTTGAATGTCTCCAGAGAAGGAGCCTGCACAACCTCTCTGGGCAGCCTGCTCCAGGACTCTGTCACTCTCACAGTGAAAACGTTTTTCCTTATGTTCCTGTGGAACCTCCTCTGCTCCAGCTTGCACACACTGCCCCTTGTCCTATTGTTGGACATCACTGAGCAGAGCCTGGCTCTATCCTTCTGATACTGCCCTGCACACCTTAATAAACGTGAATGAGAAAACCTCTCCGGACCTACTAAGCACAGCCCTTCTAATCCACCCCAGGATGCTCTTGGCCACAAGGGCTCATTGCTGGCTCATGGTCATCCTGTCATCCACCAGGACTCCCAAGTCCTTTTCCCCAGGGCTGCTCTCCAACAGCTTGGTCCCCAGCCTGCACTGGTACATAAATAACTGGGTGGAAATTACAGATCTGCAGATTAAATTGATGATCTGAATTAGGCACACCCTGAGCAGGCAGTATTAGCATGACTTAAATTAATGCAACACTTAATGCATTATTTCCCTTTCAAGCCTTTTCTCCTAACTAGCGAGGGAGTTGATAGGACAAGGGGCAATTGATGTAAGCTACAGCACAGGAGGTTCCACCTCAACATGAGGAGGAACTTCTTCACTGCAAGGGTCCCAGGGCACTGGAACAGGCTGCCCAGAGAGGTTGTGCCATCTCCTTCTCTGGAGACTTTCAAGACTCATCTGGATGTGTTCCTGTGTGACCTGTGCTAGATTCTATGGTCCTGCTCTGGCAGTGGGGTTGGACTCAATTTCCCGAGGTCCCTTCCAGTGATCCTGTGATTTACCTTACAGCAGAGGCACCCCAGCTTACTGGCTGCAACTCTTGGTCTCAAATCTGAGTGGTGAAAAGCTGCTTTCTGATACCCACGGCACAGGAGAGCTGCCCAAGATTGAGCCTGGGAACACGCAGCTGGGGGTATTCATCCAGATGGCCAGAGAAGATCACAAAAGCACAGACCAGCCTCTGACACAAGACACTGAAGTGAGATGAATTTCTTGGAAACCTGCTTTTGCAGCACACCTTAAAATAGAGCAGGCTGTCCTGTTCCTCCCCATGTGCTGGAGGGTACCAGTGCAGAGCTGCAAAACATTCTGCATTTGGCTGGAGCTAATTTAGCTTCCCTTTCACAAAGCCCACACCAATTCCCCACCCCCACACCCCTTAAAGAGGAAAAACGCTTCCTGCTCACTTAACTCTGTGTGGCAGGAAGAGATTCTGCCTTTTTATTTTTAGCAGAAAATCCCAGCTAGCAAAGGTTCATGCTACATTCTCCACCACTCTCCCAAAATGGATAGGTCCCTTCATGCAGGCTGGGGGGATGAAAGGGCTGCAGCTCTATAGAGCCAACAAAGCCAGCTCAACGATTAAGAGCTTTGGGAACTAAGCACAGGGCAGCAGGACACATCCTGAAGTAGGCAGGAGTCAAACAAAGCCAAAGCCAGGCAGAATGAAAAAGGCTCCCGGCTCAGGCTCCCCTCTTGAAGCTTTGTCAGGCTCTTCCACACACGCTGCATTCAGAGGTCCTCAAAGCAGCCTGGGAAAAGAGGCTTGAGTCAGCTCTGTGCAAAAGCACCCCGAGAGCAGGCCCTGCGCAGAGGAATAATGCCTGGCTCAGGCTCTGTCTAGGCGAGGCTGGAGGAGTGCTGGAGGATGATGCATTTGATGACTCTCTCTAACCTGAATCCAGAGGCGAGCCCCCAAAATGAAAAGACTTTCTTCAGGCACAATTAGTTTAGAAGAAGATTTATTTATTTTTTTTTTTAAACTTTCAGTAACAATGTCATTTTTATTTTTTTTTTTTTTCAAGTCAGTGAATCCACCTTCCTTTAACTGTGTGGTGGCTCTGGCCAAGAGGAGCAGCAGGTACAGTTGGTGAAGCGCTTTCAGTGGAGCTGAATTTCACACAGTTCCATGCAGATACAGTGCCAGAAACTTCTTGAAGGTGTCTGGCTGAAAGCCATAGATTCCAGCGGGCTTCTGCAGAGAAGACACGGCTGCTCAGTTTGCAGTCAGCTGATTCATGCAGCCCAACAACGGCTTGCAGGAGGCTTAGGGAAGGCTTCAGACCTGGGAGCTTACAAACTGTGCCCTCTCTCTCCCCAGATGGCTTTGTGTGTGGGCACTCCCGATAGCATCGAGCTCAGACAGCGAAACCCCTGTGCCCATCACAGCGAGATGCCCTCCTGGTGTGACCAGGGCTGACAGCACCCTGCTCTGTTTCCTCTGCAGTGCAGCTCACAGTTGCATGCAGGCACTGCCTTCAGCAGAGCACAAGCTGATCTTAACCCAGGGTGTTACGAGATGGGGAGACACCACATTCAGAGAAGCACTAAGGCTGGAAAAGCCCTTCAAGATCATCAAGTCCAAGATGGGGCAACCCATCTACCATGGCCACTAAACCATGTCCTGAAGCACCACAGCTACAGCTTCCTGAACACCTCCAGGGATGATGACTCTACCACCTGCCTGGGCAGCCTGTTCCAGCCCCTCACCACTCTCTCCCCTTCAGTAAGGTTTTCCCTGGTGTCCAACCTAAACCTCCCCTGGCACAACTTCAACCCATTTCCTTTCATCCTGTCGCTGGTTACTTGGGAGAACAAACCAACACCAGTCTCACTCCAACTTTCTTTCAGGTAGCTGCAGAGAGCAGTAAGACCTCCCCTCAGCCTTCTCCAGACTACACAACCCCAGCTCCCTCAGCCTCTCCTTATGTGATGCCCTCCAAACCCTTCACCAGCCTCGATGCTCTTCTCTGGACACACTGCAGGACCTTGGCACAGGGCCTGCACGCTATGGGGCACCTCAGCACCACATACACGCCCTGGAAGTGACACCTGCTTAAGTAAGAACGAGGACAGTGCCTGCTGTCAGGTCCCTACAGCTGGTTTAAAGCTTGCGCTGCAGCTCTATGCCAGCTCCCAAAGGTTCCAGGGCAGCATTTCCAGGGCCACTTCTGCAGTTTTCCTTACCGTAACAACTCTCTTCTTGACTTCTGGGACACACTGGACTTGTTCATACAGGTTCTGATCAGAGTCAATCCAGACTAGGTTTTTGATGCCCTCATTAGAGATGAGGTCTGTTGTGTTTAACTGGAACACCATGAACTGGAACTGCTGCCCATCTGTGCCAACGCTCTGCACCACTACAGGCTGCTCCAAAACCTTGGGATCATTCTGGGAAAGGGAGTTGGGGGCGGGGGGGGGAGAGAAGAAGAATATTTAAAAGGCCAGTTACTACAGAAATGGAAGGAGTGCTTGCTGATTCTGCATCTTCTACTTGGTATGAAGCCAAGATTTTAATAAATGCATTGTTACCTTGCCCAGAAAATTACTCTAGTCAAACAAGTTTTGAATGTAGATTTTGTATTTTAATTAAAATGCCTCCTTTGGCCAGCAATAAAATATCAATTTACATACTGAGCTGCCAGGTGGGTTAGAGTTTTACAGTTGAACTGACTCCCTGGTTCCCACCCAGTTACCACTTGGTTGTGATGGGTTTTCTGGATCACCAGGCAGCAGTAACCATACCTGAAGGTCAGAGTTAGACCTCCAGACTGGGAAGCTCAGCTCTGAAACTGACTCCAACATGCCCCAGCAAGGGAATCTCATGACTCTTTCCACTAGCTGCAGCAGTAGAAAGAACAAAAGGCCTAGCAAGGCAGCAGCAGCAGCCTGCAATACGCACCCCGTAGAGCACCTTGGCCTTTGCCAGTGCGTTGCCAAAAGCAAACATCAGCATCTTAGCTCGAAGCTGTTCTGGTCTGAACCTGTCGGTGCGAACGTTGGCTGACTCCAGGAAGAACAGAGTGTGAGGATGAGAGTATGGGTAACCATCTCTGAAACCTAAATCATGTCAGAAATCACAGAAAACATCTGGTTGGAAGAGACCTCCAAGCTCATCCAGTCCAACCCTCCTCAACCCAGCACTGAAGGGTCAGCCCTATACCATGTCCTTTAAGTGCCAGGTCCACACACTGCTTGAACACCTCCAGGGATGGTGACTCCAGCACAGCCCTGGGCAGCCCATTCCAGTGCTTGAGAACCCTTTCAGTGAAACAAAAACACAGCCAGTGTTTTCTCCCCTAGCTTCAGCTACTGCTAAAACAATTTGACAGGATTTAAGCTCTTCTCCACAACCTACCAACCCTGGTCTGGAGTGCCTGTAGTGCACAGCCTGTGCCTGGCTCCCCTGTTCCCTCATTCCCATGCACTCCTGCCCATAGGTGTCCAACAGAAGGGTGAGGGCTGCAGGCCAACTGCTGTTCATTTGCTCTGACAGAACATTGTCACCAGCAGCCCGATCTACCTGTGTTGTTGAGCTCTTTGTACACATTCACTTCCTGAAGATCAATAGTAGGAGCAATGGGATAGAAGGTCTCCAGAACATGTTCTTCTGTGGCCAGTATCTCCTCCTTGGAGGCTACTGGTGGTATTGGGGCCATAGAGTTCAGAAGCATTCCATTCCGGCCACGGACCTGAAGGAGAATGGATTCTGGGGAGGGAAAATAAGCTACATTTAAACACTGCTGAAATAAGATTAGGAAAAGATGTGTTTCTCTATTAGGCAGCAGCATTTTAGCAAGTTGTTGTTCTGCAAGGCTCACTCCCTAACTCATCTTTAATAGCAGCTCAGCTGGAAGTTCTTCTTCTAAAATCCCAACCTCGATTGCTGGTGTTAGTTTCTTAACAACAATACTGACTTTGGTCATCAAAAAACACCAAACCATCAGTTCTAAGACACTGGTTCTGGTTCTTCAGCCACCTTGTCACAGTATTGTCTAACACTTAAACAATCTCCTCAGGGTAAGCACCCTGCCACTCTTCTTACTTAGGGAGAATGACTTGGTTCAGAAATCAAAGAATTGTCAGGATTGGAAGGGACATCAAGGATCATCTAGTTTCACCCCTCCTGCCATGGGCAGGGACACCTCACACTACAGCAGGTTGCCCAGAGCCACATCCAGCCTGGCCTTAAGACCTCCAGGGATGGAGTTTCCACAACCTCCCTGGGCAACCTGTGCCAGTGTCTCACCACCCTTATGATGAAGAGCTTCCTCCTGACTTCTAATCTAAATCTCCCCTCCTCTAGCTTGAATCCATTCCCTCGTGTCCTATCACTCCCTGACACCCTAAAAGTCCCTCTCCAGCTTTCTTGTAGCCCCCCCCTTCAGATACTGGAAACCCACAATAAGGTCTCCTCAGATCCCTCTCCAAACTGAACAATCCCAACTCTCTTAGCCTGTCCTCACAGGAGAGGGGCTCCAGCCCTCTGATTATCCTCATGGCACTTCTCTGGACACGTTCCAGCACCTCCATATCTTTCTTGTAATAAGGCTTCATTTCGTCCAGGTCCTCAGACTGGAGAGTGGCTTTGCTACCCCTCTTCTACCACCAAAAAGAGCTAAATGCTTCCATCCTACGAAGCCACTGACCTCTTTCCCACGTAGCTGCTATCATGTACTTCCTAGCCAACATCCTCTTAGCCAGAGCAGGATACTTCACGACCATTAACCGACACAAGTGTAACAAGTCTTCAAACAGGACAGGGCTTTAGAATGAGAAAACACAGCAGAGTTACACAAAAAATGGGATTAGAATGGCAGGCAGATGCTGCTGGGACACAAATGCTGTAACATTGCTGTGTGTAAAGCCTACAGCAGCAGAACATTTCCAAACAGTTAACAGAGACTTCAAGTTAACAACCCACACCAGTCCTTGTTGGCAGAGGAAATGCTTATCATCAGTTATTTAAAAAAACTGACATTCTGCATCAGCTAGAAGTAGATCTCAAGTTGAAAGACCTTGGCCTGAAAGCAGCTTGAATGCAGAGTGTTTACGCTGGTACTACTGTCAACATCCACAACTGGAGCTTTGCGGTAAGGTTGATTTTGGTTGTTTCACAAGCTGAACAACCTGATACAAAGGGCCTAAGTGAATCTCTCAACAGCAGATCTATGCATGACTTCTCTTTGTAGTGTAAACCCCTCTGGTCCTTACGTTACTTAATGACAGGCTTAAACTTCTGGCTCGTCTTACCTTATGCGTACACTAAAGCTGTAACCCACCTCTGACCAAGGACTTACCAATAATACTCTCTCTTAGGAGCAACTTCTCTCGTGTTCCAGAACCGTGCGTGGGAGATGGCATGCTTCACCCTCTCCTCGTGGTTCTCCAGCTGGTGAGCTGGGTTGTCCATGATGCTGCGCACCGATGGAGGCAAGCCTTCCACCAGCTTTGTCTTGGTAAGCCACAGTGCTTGCCGAACTCCTTGGAACAAAACCCAGGACATTTATTTATTACTGAGACTGCTGGGCAGGCTGGCAACAGGCTGATGGTGCAGTTAGCTCATGAGGCAGGGTGGGCTCTGCAGCACCTCTGGTTTGATGCTCTGTGCAAGCAGAAATCTTGGCTGGTGGGGAAGGGTGAGGGCTAGAACACAGAGTCACAGAACGGTAGGGGCCAGAAGGGATGTCTGGAGATCTAGTTCACCTCATTCTGCTAAAGATGCTTCACCTCAAGCAGGCTGCACAAATCATGACCTGGTGAGTTCTGAACATCTCCAAAGGAGACTCTACCGCTCTGGGCAGCCTGGCCCAGTGCTCTGTCACCCTCAAAGGGAAGTTTTTCCTTATGTTCAGACAGAACTTTCTGGTTGCAGTTTGTGTCCACTGCCCTTTATCCTGTTGCTGGCAACCACTGAAAAGGGATATTCACCCTTCAGATATTGAGAAGATGCCCTTTCGGTCTGCTCTTCTCCAAGTTACACACCCCAGGGCTCACAGCCCTTCCTTGCCAAAGGAATACCGCTGCAGCCTCATCACCTCCGCTACACTCTCTCCAGCGGTTCCCTGTCTCTTTTGAACTGGGGAGCCCAGAACTGGACACGCTCCTCTAGATGTGGCTTCACTAGGGCAGAGGGGGAGGGGGAAGTATCCCGTGTGACCTGCTGACCACACTCTTTCTTCTCAGCACACCCCAGGATACCACCGGCTTTCTGGGCCACGGGAGCACACTGCGGCTCCTGCTTAACGCGCTGGGGGATCGGGGAGGGGGCAGAGGCGGGGACCTGGGCCAAGTAGAGGCCGGAGGCAGGGCGGCGGGCCGGTACCTTCCAGCATGGGGACGCGCTGGTGGCAGACGAAGCAGCCGCGCTCCTTGTAGAGCGGCATGTCCTCGTAGCGCGGCCCCCGGGAGTGCCAGGGGTCATACCAGCCGCGATCCCAGGGCGGGAAGCGCGGCCGGGCCAGGCCGGGCACATAGTGCTGCCGCCCGGCGTACGTGATGGTGTCCAGCTCCACTTGCTCCCGCACCGGCCGCTGCTCCACCATCTGGGCCAGCACGTCCGGCGGCGGCCCGCGAGTGGTCCAGGGCGTGCGCGGCAGCGGCCCGCGGTTACGCCGTGGCGCGGCTCGGGTGATAATGCCGCGGGCGAGGACGCCGCAGCCCCGCACCGGCGGCGGCACCGCCGCCGCCGCCCGCCTCAAAGCCATCGGCCCCGCCACCGTCATCCTTCGCCTGCCGCTGCCGCCGGCGCCGCTCAGCGCCCGCCCGCCGCCATCTTCTCGCGCGCGGCACGGCGGGAGCGCGGCGGGCGGGCCAGAGGGCCGGCGGGCGCGCGCACGCTCCCTTGGGTGACTGATGGCGGCGGCGGCCAATGGCGAGCAGGGGCCCCGCGGTAAGGGAGGGTCGGCAAATTGCCCAGCGGCGGCGGGGTGGGTGAAGGGTGGGTGGTGTGTTGGTAAGTCAGGAGGTGGGCAGTTGAGGGATGGGCCCTGCCTTCCTGGGGTTTGGGGCTGCTGGGGCTTGCAGGTTCCTCCTGTGCGGTCGTGTTTGGCCCTGTGCCCCGGGGCCCAGCTTGCGCCCGAGTGCCCCCGCGGCGCACGCACAGTAAGTGCTCGAAACTCGGTAACTGGCCAGACCTGGGGGTCCTGGGCTCCAGTCGCGGCCTGGTCGGAGTTGAGGGGGCGGCCTCGACAGCCCTCAGAGGAGCGGTTGCTGTTCAGGATACCTTAGGCCCACTCAGGGGGCACGGAACCATCGGCCACTGTGCGTAGCAGGACCCCTCGCCTTTTGGTCCTCTTCTTCCCCCATAATGTGTTGCAGAGGTGAAGGTTTGTTTATTAATTCACCTTGAAAATGAAGCTGCTGTAAGTGCTCAGTCTTCCCCTCCAAAGCCTCGTTACCCGTGGCTTTATAATTTCCTCTGGCCTGCCTTTTGTTTCAGTGTCAGAGGTACAAATGTGCTGGGAACGGGGTTAAGCCAGCCATTGAGAGCCCTTGAGAGGTCTGCATCATCATTTCGGTTTGAGGAGCATTGTGTAGGTACAGCTCTGCCTGAAGCAAGGGTAATGCAAGGATAAAGGGCACACTGCCCGTGCTTCTTGCCCTTTCTGATACGTCTGCATTTAAAGCCCGGCTCAAATCTCATAACCGAAGCGTTGATTTGCCTGTGACTTTAGCGCATTTTGCTCTGAGCCCCACTTTCAGCTCGCTGCCGTCCCCCCATTTCAGAGCTGTGCTCCAGAAAGCCACGTTTTGGTGGCTGGGATTTCTTATCTGTTCTCATGGAGTGAGCTGCAGATTTGTAAGGTCTTTCTGCTCCAGGTGACCAAGCCACCCCTTTGTAGGAAATCACCACGGAAGAATGAGCAGGAGTAAGGGTGTGCCTGCTGCTGCTGGAGGTAGTTTTCACTGGGCAGCAGAGCCCGAGGTTGGGCTGGGGTCTTGCTGTGCAGGTCTGGTGCAGTTGCTCCAATGCCTGGCGCTTCTGCACTGGGCAGTGTCAGAGACAGTGAGCAGTTGAGGGAGCAGAGCAGGCCCTGGATCAGCTCACAGGTTTTCAGTTCTCTCAGTCCCCTGAGATACGTATGCAAGATGATTAAGAGAGATTTTTTCCTAAGTCCTTCAAATAATGCCAGACTGATGAGCATTTGCCACTCTTCATCGTGCTGTTTTTGATGCAGGGCTTGTGTTCTACAGACAATGAGTGGAAATGAGCAGGACTGGCTGGCTCTGAAACCTCAGGAACCTTCTCCATCCCAGTGCTGCGGCAGCGGCTGTAAACCCTGCATCTATGATGTGTATGAGAAGGAGCTTGCACAATGGGAGAGGGCCAAAGCAAAGCAAGACAAAAGCCTCCTCATGGAGAAGAAGGAGCAGGTCAATTTATCTTCATCACATCCTGGAGCCTGTGCTTTGATCATACTTGTTAGCATGTGGGGCTGTGGTGATGGGCGAGGGATGCAGCGACAGATTAAAGCCCTGCCTTAAGAGAAGGCTGGAAAGGCAATTCCCCAAACTCTGCCTTCACAGTGACCCTCCCCCTTGCCTGCCCTCTCCCTGCTGTAATGTGATTTTTCCAAGTGTCGAATTCACCCTGGTGTCACATTACAGCCCTGGGTGTGCAGCCTCCCCTTGCTGGTGTACCCCAGCCTCTTTGTAAGTGGGAATTGGTGGAAGGTACCAAGAACCACGATTTTCTCTGACTGTTTCCTCAGAGAAACTCTGTCTGTCTGACCTTTTTCATCTCTTCCTGACTTTCAAGGCTTGTATTTTGAGCCTGACAAAAAAAAAAAAGTCAAGACCAAAAAAAGGGCTGCATTGTGTGTGGTGGAGTAGTTGTCTTTGGAGCTTAGTTTGAAACTTGTCAGTGCCCTTTTAGATAAGATTAACCGTGGGGAATGGAAAAAAAATAGAAATGGGTAGATTCAGATTGGATGTCAGGAAGAAGCTCTTCACTGTGAGGGTGGTGAGACACTGGCACAGGTTGTCCAAGGAGGTGGTGGAAGCCTCATCCCTGGAGGTTTTTAAGGCCAGGCTAGATGTGGTTCTGAGCAACCTGATGCAGTGTGAAGTGTCCCTGCCTATGGCAGGGGGTTGGAACTGGATGATCCTTGAGGTCCCTTCCAACCCTGACAATTCTATGATTCTATGGTGGGTCAAGCAAAAGTGATTATTGATGAAACAGCTGACAATATTCCCTATTTGCAGTGCTCATCAGTGGGGGGTTTCAGAGCTGCCCCCAAAGCAGTGCTCTCAGGAGTCTCTCTGTTTCCAGCTGCTGTGAATCATCATAGGATGACCTGGCTGTTAGGTGTGAAAAATAAATAAATATGTAATTTACAAAGAGGGGAGGTGGGGAAGGAATGCAAGATCCCGAAGTGCACGCTGCAGAACATGATAATGAATCAGCAGAGAGCTGGAATTTGTGCTGGGCCCCAGCGTTTAGTGGGCGTTCTTCTGGAGGCCTGAATATCTTCTGGCGCTAAATTAGCAGGCACGTTTGCTTCCAGAGGAAGAAATGAAATAATAAAAGACACCATCTAAAGCAAGTAATTATTTATTGTTGTTCTTGCAGAGCAATAATTCAGAGCTGAATCCAGATACATTTACTGCATTCAACATAAGCTCGGTGGAGCAGCTAACAGAGGACACCTACCAGTACAGATTTGAATTGCCGGGAAATAGCAGCCTGCGACTGCGTTTAGGACAACATATCGTGTTAAGGTATTGTTTTCTCTGCCAGTTAACCAGGCTGCATTATGTAACCTAGTACAGAGGGGTTTGTCAATAGACAAAGGCTTCATACCAGGCAAATCATAATTTCTGTACCTCCACACAATGATGCAGTTGAAAGAACTTGTGAGCTTGCTAGCTCTGCTAATTTTATGGTAAAAGGCATTCCAAGGGCTGTATTTTTCTTCAGCATTATCCTTGCGTCAGTGGGTCAGAAAGAACCAGTTGTGATTAAGAAAGAACCATTTGCCGCAAGAAAGACTAAAAGGAATAGATTTTACAACAGATTATTTACTCCAGCATGTTGGAATGAAGACAATGAGCTGCACTTAACCCCAGAGCTCGGTATGTTACACCCCGTACCTTGGGGGTAACTCAGTGCCCAGGGTGTTACCACGATGTCCAGGGGTTCCTGATTTCTAGCAGAACAATCCCACTGTGTAGTTTATTGCTTGCCAGATAGGGGCCACTTGGGAAAAGTTTTATGTCTCTCTCAGCCATCTGTGGTGATCATTGCCAGATAGAAAAAGTCATGTTACGATGCCATTGATCTCTATCTGTTGACGTTATTTGTGCGTTAACAGCTGATGTGTACAGCTGGCTGCTGAAAGTACACCCTTCTCCCTTCAGCCATCTCTCATCATGCAGCAGAGGAGAAGGTTTTGGTCATAGAATCACAGAATCAATAAGGTTGGAAAAGACCTCAAAGGCCATCAAGTCCAACCTGTCACCCAAGATCTCATGACTGCTAAACCATGGCACCCAGTGCCACGTCCAGTCCCCTTTTGAACACCTGGTCGCTTCAATCAATTACAGTCAGCAGCAAAGAGCAGGGTGGATGTATTCCATGGAAGGAGGAGGCTTACAGGAAAACACAGTGTATCGATGAGACCTCAGATCAAGGCTGTGTTCTAGCTCTCACCATTTAATTGCCAGATGTTGTCCAGGTACAGAAAGAAGTTAGACCCCAGCCCAAAAGAGACAGCAAATTTATCCCTGAAAACATTTCCTCTCCCTTTCTCTGCCTTTGCCACTCCTGCACATTCAACTGTTCCTCACTAAACATCTCAAACATGCTCTTTCCAGGACTGTGTTGAGAATGTTTGGTACAGCTGGGGCCACCACCGGGAGAACAAAAGGTGCATTTAGCCATTATGTTTCCCCCGGATTTTTACCGCTGGAAGGGAAATGTTTGGCATCTGTGCACGGGCTGGGCTGCTGAGAAGAGGACCTGCTGCCTCCCTCCCTCGTCTCCCCAGAGAACTGCAAGAGTTGGGTAATGCCGGTTGATGGCCTGACTCACAGTGGGTTCCTGTTTCTCTCCTCAGAGGAGTGGTGGATGGATTGGAGGTCCAGCGAGCCTATACTCCAATCAGCCCAGGGAATGCAGAGGGGTACTTTGAAGTTTTAATAAAAGTAAGTAAGCCTGTGCCACATGCATTGGAGTCCAAGGTGCAGGGATTTCCTTTAGGAACCAAGCACAGCTGTCAGTGCATCAAGCCAGACTCTCTCAAATCCCTCATGGACCATTTCTGTGGTGTTTTGAAGCAGTGGTGCTTTGCTGATTTAAAAACTGCAGGTTTTTTTTACCTCCACAAAACTGAAAACAGAGGAAGGTGACACACAAACAAGTGCTTTGCCACATGAGCCCTCTTAAGCATTTGGGAGAGCCTCTTGAGAGTCCTGCGGTCACCAGCATTCCCAGGTTTCATTTTTGCCTTTTCAGTCTGTCTTTTGAAATCACAGCCACTTGTCAGTCCATTTGAACCACTGGTTTTGGGAAGCCTTTGCCCAGCTGTTACCCTCCCCTGTGTGTTTTGCTTGAAGAACACTTCATTTTGTTTAAAAAATGTAGACAGGCAGCTGTTTCTGGTTTGCGGGCAGGGCTCTGTAGCTGCCTGCAGTTTGAGAGGGTCCCTGTGGCCCATGGGCACAGGCTGCACCTGTTGGGGTGGACTGGGTGGTAGAGCCTCATTTTGGCCATTTTAACCCTTCTGGAGCCCCCCACAAAATGCTGGTTGAATTTGAAAGGCTTTAATAGGAGAACTTGGCTGGAAATTTGTCTAACTGAAAGTCTGCAGGGCCCTCATAAATGATGACTCTGTGTGGAGAATGTCAAACTGGGGAAGATGTTTGTGACACTGCCTTTGTGTGTCACTGGTGGCTCCTCAGGGCAGGCACAGCCTTCAGTGTGGGTGCAAAATGCAGAGTGTTGGGTGTCCCAAGTGCCCTGCAGAGAATCATAGAATGGTCCAGGCCACAAGGAACCTCCAAAGGTCATCCAGTCTGACCTCCCCGCAGTCAGCAGGGACATCCCCAACTAGATCAGGCTGCCCAGGGCCTCTTTGAGCCTCATCTTGAATATCTCCAGGGAAGGAGCCTCAACCACCTCCCTCGGCTGCCTGTTGCAGTGCTCCACCACCCTCATAGAGAAGAACTTCTTCCTGATATCCACTCTGAATCTGCTCTTCTCTAGTTTGAAGCCATTGCTCCTTGTCCTGTCACTGCAGGCCTTTGCAAACAGTCTCTCTCCATCTTTCCTGTAGGCCCCTTCAGGTACTGGAAGGCTGCTATTAGGTCTCCCCGGAGCCTTCTCTCTGGGCTGAGCACCCCCAGCTCCCTCAGCTTGTCCTCCTAGCAGAGGTGCTCCAACCCCCTGATCATTTTCATGGCCCTCCTCTGCACCTGCTCCCTCAGGTCCACGTCCTTCCTATATTGAGGGCCCCAGAGCTGGATGCAGTACTCCAGGTGAGGAGTACTCTCACCAGAGCAAAGTGGCAGAATCACCTCTCTGGATCTGCTGGCAACACATCTTTTGATGCAGCCCAGGATGTGATTTGCCTTCTGGGCTCCAAGCTCACACTTCCTGCTCATGTCCACTCATGACCACTCATCATCTGCCTGTCTTCCAGGATTTCACATTTTGGGGTTTATTGTGCACTGTAGGTTGAAACACAAACCCTGTTGTTTAGAAAAGTGTACAGCTTCTGTAGGACACCCCTGGGAGGGTCATTTCACCATTCTTGTGGCAATTGGGGTGTGTGGCAGGGGAGAGAAACGTTGCATTCGAGTTGCGTTAATAGGATACGTTCGCAGGATGAGTGAAATTTCATCTCTGCTTGCTTATTACTCCCAGGTTTTGCATTTCAATAATAATAGTAATGATTGTAATGATACCTTTCCTTTATATAGAACCTTTCATCCCAAAAGGAGCTGTAGTTATTCTCTGGCAGTGACAAAGGAGGTTGGTAACACCCAGTGTAAAGCAGCCGTTTTTCTAACTCACCCTGTAGGTTGTGGTGGATTTCACACCATTCAGGCAATTTTGGAAAGTGCTATATTATTATTACCATGCAATCCAAGCACTGTTCAAACCCTCTGCCTCCTGTTATTAGAGCATTGCATTTGTGATACTACAGTTAAAGAGTGAGGGAGTTGCCATTTACAGGGCATAACCCTCTTTTTGAGTGATTTTATAATGTTAGGGTTTTGCTCCATGTAAAACTGGGTGTAGAAATTTTCCCCCAGGAGATAATTATTTTTTTTTCTCCCTTCTATTTAGGAAGGAAAAAAAAATCATTTTAAACCCACTCAATCACTTCTCACTTCAGTTTTTGGAAATAATTTTGGTGAAAGAAGGATTGTTTTAGTTTCCATTACCCTGCTCTGTTGGGAATAAGCAGTAACTGGGGCTGACTGGTTCTGCTTTTGCTTTGGGTTTCCATACATATTTGAAAAAGGTAGATATCAACTACTATTCCTTTGATGCAGGTGGATGAGTACCTGCCCAGAACATAAAACTCAGAGCCTGGATGTGTTCATTACCCATTTACTCATTGATTCTAACCGCTGCTGCTAATAGTTGCTCGTACTTTGGGTATCTTGTTTAAGTGAGGTTGTTAGGAAAAGGAGAGGAGTATGTGGGATGGGGACCTGCTGGAAAGAGTCCAACAGAGAGCCACAAGGATAATTAGAGGACTTGAGCATCTCCCCTGTGAAGAGAGACTAAGAGCCCTGGGGCTGTTTAGTCTTGAGAAGTCTGAGAGGGAATCTGATCAATGTCTATCAGTATCTGAGGGGTGGGTGTCAAGTGGCCAATCTCTTTTGGTGGTGTGCACTAATAAGACAACAATAGGTGCAAGCTTGAACATAGAAGACTTCACCTCAATATGAGGAGAAACTTCTTTACAGTGAGGGTGAAAGAGCCCTGGAACAGGCAGCCCAGAGAGGTTGTGGAGTCTCCTTCTCTGGACACATTCAAAACCTGCTTGGATGCATCCCTGTGCAGACCACCCTGGGTGATCCTGCTTTGGCAGGGGTCTTTGACCCGATGATCTCTGGAGGTCCCTTCCAATTTCTAATGTACTGTGATACTGTGATCTGTGTTCTGTATTAGATCACACTGCCTGCAAGCACAAGCACACACTTACTCATTCACATTTTCTCAGCTTCTTTGTGGTTGCCCAATTTCATTTGCCTGCAGTGCAGCTTGGTGGCCAGCCAAGGCCCTGGGCTGTGGATCTGGGCTTCTGTCCAACACTCGTGCAGAAGAGACCCCAAAACACGCTCCCTTTGTCAGGGCTGGAGTCTTTCAGGGCCTGTGTCACATCTCATCTTTTGACCTCTGCTTGTGTGGCTCTTCCTCAGCCTTAGCAGCAGCAGCATCACCGCTGTGTGAGACCAGTTGTTGCCACGTCTGGTGGGCTTATCTGCTCTTGCTGCTGGATCAGGCCTTGCTCTCCAGCCAGATCCCATAGGCTGTGGCCGTTCTGTGCACATCTGTTCTCATTACCCATCAAGTGGTCATACCTTTAAGAAACATATATATAGCACAGAGCAGCAAGGCTGCTTGGGTGAGCCCTTCATTTTGCCCCTCTATTTGTAGCAAGCACTGACCCTTCCTCACCAGTCACAAATGAGGTTAGTATTCTATTCTATTCTATTCTATTCTATTCTATTCTATTCTATTCTATTCTATTCTATTCTATTCTATTCTATTCTATTCTATTCTATTCCCGCAGGCAAAAGCCTAGGTGATCTTGTTCATGCCTGGTAGAAAGTAAGGCAGATTTTAACTCCTGATTTTGTTACATGAGGCACAGAGTAACTTCTTTTTTTTTTTTTTTTTTTTAATGGGAAGGCATCCTTTAGCATCAGGATGATCTGTTCTGAAAACAAGGGTCTTGCAAATGAGAAACCTGACTTTGGGTCACTAATTGTAGCAAAACAGCATCTGGGAGGCTGAAATAAAGCAAGAGCTATGCAGCGTTTGTATAACTGTCAGTACCCAGAGGGCATTTCCAGACCCCATAGACTGAGATCTGGAGAGCACTTGAAGGCTTGGACTGTGCTTTGCATTCAAGACACTCATCTCTGTGTGCTTTGTAAGCAAGAACTCTGATAAGCTTTTTCCAGTTTTGGAAATTCAGACTGCAGGAGAGTGGGTTGTGTTTACATTCTAGTCAAGCTGGAATGGGTCCAATGTGATTTAATTTAAATGCCTTTGTTTTGGGTATAACTTTGAGTTATTTTTCAAATAGAATGATCTTTCCTTTTCAATGCATGAAATGAGTTTGGGGTGGGGTTTTTTGTTGTTTTGGGTTTGGTGGGGTTTTTTTTGTCCCCTTCTTGTTTAAATGTAGGTAACTTTATAATTGACTTTAAGCTGGGAAACTTTCCAGCAGAGTCTAATTATTCTTTCCTTTTGTGCACTGTTTTTTATTAGTGCTATGAAGCTGGGCTAATGTCACAGCACATCAAAACCTGGAAGAAAGGAGATGTGGTCTTCTGGCGTGGGCCCTTTGGAGGCTTCCCGTATCGACCCAACCAGGTTAGTTCCCTAAGAGACATAGGATGTGCCAGCTTGTGGCAGCTTGCTTTGTTTAATGATCCAAGGGGAAGGCATTGATTTGATAACTGTTTTCATGATGTCATGCTATTGTGTGACCCCTATCTCGAATACTGTGTCCCATTCTGGTGTCCCCAGCATAAGAACGACACAGAGCTGTTGGAGAGAGCCAGAGGAAGGCCACAAAGATGATCCAAGGTCTGCTGTGAGGATAGGCTGAGGGAGTTGGGGTTGTTCAGCCTGGAGAAGACTCCAGGGGGACCTTAGAACTGCCTTCCAATAGCTGAAGGGGTCCTACAGGAAAGCTGCAGAGGGAATTTTCATAAAGGGGAATGGTTTGAAGCTGAGGGAGGGCATGGCTAGGCTGGATCTTAGGAAGAAGTTCTTCACTAGGAGAGTGGTGGGACACAGGAATAGGCTGCCCAGGGAGGTTGTGGATGCCTCCTTTGTGTGGGTGTTGAAGGCCAGGTTGGATGAGGCCTTGAGCAGCTGAGTCTAGTTGAGAGGTTGGAGTAGATGATCTCTGTGGTCTCTTCCAACCTGAACCATTCTATGATTATTTTAGGGACTTCTTGGGTTGCTGTACAGTACTGCAGCATTAGCAGTCAGCCTTCTTGAACTGGAGAATATTTAAGAAGGAAGAGGAGAGGGAGGTGGACAGGAGCCTGGAAATTATTAGGCAGGCTCTCTGTTCGTTGCTTCCATTAGGCACTCCTGATGTGTTGAACAAAGGGAGCTCACTCTGCACCAGCACGGAGCTTGGATCAGTTTTTGCCTTGTCTGAGGCACGTTGCTGTTTTGTGAGTGAGCAGAAGCGAAGGGGAGGTGTTGCTCTTCTCCCCTCTTGGGTATTCTGTGAACTACAGCAGCTCCAGTGAGGTGTTGTGTCACCCAGCCATTCTGCAAATGTTGATCCCACCTGCTGATACCAGCCTTGCTGCAAAGAAAGGCAGATCCAGTTTCAGGAGAAGGCTTCTCACACATACTAATTCAGTTACTTACTTCTGACCTTTCAAATGAGGAGTGAAATTGAAACACTGATCGTTAAGATCCAAAAGCCTTAGGGTTTTGCTGCTTTTTCCCTCCCCAAACCCAACACAAATAAGGCTGTAAAAATCCCAGTGGCTGAGCTTCATGCAGAGCATTGTGTCCTGCTTCCCAAAATACTCTCCCTGCTGTTTTAGGCCACTGTTCTCTCCTTAAAAGCTTCCAGATAACCATTTGGGACAGAACACAACAGTCATGCCTGGAAGTGGCTGTGTTCAAGGACCTTCTGGGTGATCTGTGTATTTGCAGTTTGCAAAGCACCTGAGGAAGCTTCAGAACACCTTGCTGTAGAGCAGTTTAGGATTTATAGGTGCCAAATACCAGTATAAGAGCAAAACTGATTTGTCTCTATTTGCTGCCAGTATCACAGGATTCAGATTCAGGCAGATTTGATCCGTTCACAATAAACTACCCAGTCAAAACAGAACCTCTGAGGGCTTCATAGGGACTTAAGCCCCAGTTCTGACACTGATGCACTGTCTGGCAGCTGGGGACCTTCTGTCTTCCTCCACACAGCACTTTACTGCCTCAAATCCCTAATTCCTGTGGAGTGGATGTCCCCTCTTACAGGTGGGAAGCACTTTGTGCTGCTGGTAGCCCTCTGAGAAAAGTGAGATAATGCACCAGGAAGATCCATGGATCAGGATGGAGAGGAAACCATTTCCTCCAGAGGGCTTGCAGGGCTGTACTTTGCAGCATCCAAGATAAACAGAGGGATCATTTCCAGTGGGAAATAACCCACAGTGGGTCAGCAAAGTGTGCTGCAGAATCAAAACTGAAATACAATTGAGCTGAAATCGAGGCTAAAGTGAGGATAAATGTTTAGATTTGGGTAAAACAGAGTTTGGTTAGATTTGATACATAAACCCTGAGAGTGCTGTCTGTAATCCTCTGCAGACAAACACATCCTGAGAGTTGAATTTACTTTGTGACCTTCTGATACATTCTCTCTCTCCTGAGGGACTCTCTGCTAGTGTGACAGCAAGAAGGAAGTGGCAGTGAGCACTCTGTGTGCAGCCACCACAGCTCATTCCAAACTCTGTTCTGTTGCTAGCACGGAGAACTCCTCATGCTTGCATCCGGGACCGGCCTCGCACCCATGCTTCCCATACTGCAGTCCATAACTGCAGATGAAGAGGATGAAACCTTTGTGACTCTTGTGGGCTGCTTCCCTACATTTGACAGCATTTATCTGAGACCTCTTCTCCAGGATCTGGCTCGCTACTGGAATGTCAGAATGTGTTATGTCCTAAGCCAGGTAAATCAATGACTATGAGGTGTGTTTGTGTGAAGGTTCTGGATACCCTCTTGTACCTCTGGAAGAGCCTCTGCCTCCTCTGCTCTTCTAACAGAATCATTAAGGTTGAAGAAGACCTCTAAGAGCCTTGAGTCCAACCTCCAACCCATCACCACCATGCCCACTTAAGCATGCCCTGAAGTGCCATTTTTACATGGTTTTTGAGCACCTCTGGGGGTGGTGACTCCTCCACCTCCCTGGGCAGCTTTTTCCAGTGCCTGAGCACTCAGTAAAGAAATGTTTCCTTATATCCAATCTGAACCTCCCTGGTGCAACTTTAGGCCATTTCCTCTTGTCACATTGCTAGTTACTTGAGGGAAGAGACCAACACCCACCTCCCTCCAACCGCCTTTCAGGTAGCTGTAGAGAGCAATATTGTCTTCCTCAGCCTTCTGTTCTCCAGACTAAACAATCTCAACTCCCAGTCTTAATTCCCAGTCATCAAGTGTATTTTGTCATTATAAATCTGCTGCATATTCCCAGGCTGCTGCCAGACTGGAGAATTTCAGGCAAGCAACTGTTGCTGCTTGTTCCTCTTCACCTCACAGGATCCTGGGGTGCATTGAGGAGTGTGTCCGGCAGATTGAGGGAGGTTCTCCTTCCCCTCTACTCTGCCCTAGTGAGACCTCACCTGGAGTATTGCTTTCAGTTTTGGGCTCACAGTTCAAGAGGGAGAGGGATCTGCTGGAGAGAGTCCAGTGGAGGGTTACAAGGATGATGAAGCGACTAGAGCACTGTCCTATGAGGAGAAGCTGAGAGACCTGGGGCTGTGTAGTCTGGAGAAGAGGAGACAGAGAGGGGAATTAATAAATGTTTATAACTATCTGAGGGCTGGGTGTCAAGAGGGAGGGGACAGGCTCTGCTCACTTGCACCCTGTGATAGGACAAGGGGCAATGGATCTAAACTACAGCACAGGAGGTTCCACTTCAACATGAGGAGGAGCTTCTTCACTGTGACGGCCACAGAGCACTGGAACAGGCTGCCCAGAGAGGTTGTGGAGTCTCCTTCTCTGCAGACTTTCAAGCCCCATCTGGATGTGTTCCTGTGTGACCTGTGCTGGATTCTGTGGTCCCGCTCTGACAGGGGGGTTGGACTGGATGATCTTCAGAGGTCTCTTCCAACCCCTAACATCCTGTGATCCCTTCAGGTGTTGGAAGGCAGCTCCAAGGTCCCCCTGGAGTCTTCTCTTCTGCATGCTGAACAACCCCAGCTCCCTCAGCCTATCCTCACAGCAGAGGTGCTCCAGCCCTTGGATCATCTTTGTGTTCCTTATTTTCTATTCATTGCTTATGGCCAGAGCTCTTGTCTTCTAGTATGTTAGCACTGACTTCCCAGCAATTATTTTTCCCAGCTGACCCATTTTTAAACTTTGTTTCCCTCTCTGTAAAATTGTTTTTCAAGCCAAATCCATGGGATGAGGGCATACTTCTCAGTGGTCTTACATTTGGAGCAGTCTTTTTCATTCTGGTGGGTCCCAAAGTTGCTTCTGTTCTGCACAGATTTGGAAGCTGAGAATTATCTCTGTCAGAAATGAGGACTCATTGCAGGGAGGATATAGAAAGAATTATTTATGCTGAGGGAATGAATCCCATTGCATTTTTAGTTCCTCAGATGAATCATTTTTTTGTAGCACTCGTGGTGGATCTGCTCATACATTATGTTCCACATGCGTCCTTGGCACGTTGAGATGGGACACAGAGAAAAGTGTGATTTAGGCTCCTTCCTAGGAGTGAGTGGTGATTATCTGTGGTGGCAGAGCTTACCTAGCCCTTGCAGGACTGTGCTGTCTCAAGAGCCCGAGGAGGTCTTGAAATTCAATCAGTGAAGGGCAAGAAAACCCCCTGACCCCTGTCAACACTGCCTGCCCCCCTGTGTGCATCTCTCCCTCTCCTCTCTGCTTCTAGCAGGTCTGGTGTGGTCCAGCAATGATTCCTTTGTCCTCCCTTTTGGGAATTAGCTGTCTGTCTGTCCCAGTATTTCATGCTGCCGCCTGTCACCACCGCATCTGAGCACCTTCTGCTTCTAATTAACAGCAGCAGGGGAGTCCTCACTGGATCTAACACCATGGGGTCTAACATTCCTCATGAGATCAGAGGTGTCTTGAGAGCAGGGCTGGCTTCCTTCAATTTTGGTCGAGGAAGATGAGACTTGGGACTGGAAAGAGGCTTGGGAATGGAAGAGGCAATAGAGAGGAATAAACCTGGGATTTAGGATTTGGGAATAGAAAAGGCACAGTGGGAAGTGGCTCTCAAAGGAGAAGATTCTGCAATGTTTTTTGGTGCTAGTCATGCTCTGACTTTCTTCAGTCCACTCTTGAGTGAGTGGCCAGGTCTCATTACAGAGAAAGCTTTGACCTGGGCTCTGGAAGAGGAAGGTAGCTCTCGGGGTGGGTCTGTTCTACCCAGATGGAGTCACAAGGGAGACTTGTGAAATACTCTGAGGTGAAGAGGGAGATTTGTCTGTAAGCAATTAATTGTCCTTTTTAACATGACACTTTTGTCTTCTCAGGAGACATCACTGGAAAAGCTTCCTTGGAGCTATCAGGAGAACACCTACACCACGCGTCTCGACGAGGGCCTGCTGAAGACAATAATAAATTCCTGTCGGAGGAAGCCATTTGCATTAATCTGTGGCTCTTCTACATTCAATGAAGATATGAAGAGATACCTGAAAGCTGCAGGAATTGAAGAGAATTCTTGGTTTGTCTTCTAGCAGGATATTCCTGACCTAAGGAATCTTAGGTCAAGCCTTGGATGTCCCTGTTTCTCTGCAGACATGGCTCAGTCAGACATCTTGGTCAGCTGAGTTGGGATCAAGGAATTGTCTCCAGTATGATTCTCACTCTTGAGAGTGTTTTAAGGATCAACCATTCCAAAGTGGCTTCTACAATCACCAACACCTCAGGGAGCAGCATGGTTAATGTTCAGCATGAGCCAGCAGTGTGCACTTGCAGCCTAGAAAGCCAGTCACATCCTGGGCTGCATCAAGAGAAGCAAAGCCAGCAGGTTGAGGGAGGTGATTCTCACCCTGTACTCTGCTCTGGTGAGACCCCCACCTGGACTACTGTGTGCAGTTCTGGAGCCCCTATTACAGAAAGGATCTGGAGGTGCTGGAGTGTGTCCAGAGAAGGGCCACGAGGATGAGCAGAGGGCTGAAGCACAAACAGAGAGAGTTGGAGCTGTTCAGTCTGCAGAAGAGAAGCCTCTGAGGAGACCTTGTTGTGGCCTTCCAGTACGTGAAGGGGGCCTACAAGAAAGCTGGGGAGGGACTTTTTGGGGTGTCAGGTAGTGATAGGACTGGGGGGGATGAAAAAAAAAAATAGAAATGGGTAGATTCAGAATTGGATGTTAGGAAGAAGTTCTTCCCCATGAAGGTGGTGGGACACTGGCACAGGTTGCCCAGGGAGGTGGTGGAAGCCTCATCCCTGGAGGATTTTAAGGCCAGGCTGGATGTGGCTCTGGGCAACCTGATGTAGTGTGAGGTGTTCCCTGTCCATGGCAGGGGGTTGGAACTAGATGATCCTTGAGGTCCCTTCCAACCCTAACAATTCTATGATTCTAATGTTAGTGGAAGTCTTCACATGCAACTTTGAGATCTCCTGAGGGTACTAAAAGGCCTCCAAGTCCACAGCTCTGCTGTAATATAGACATCAATGTCTTGCTTTGCAACCCCTGCTAGTCTGCACTGATCTTGTGCCCTGTTAGGTGTCCAGAGGAGAGATTCAGTCCTCAAGGAGATGACTGCCTGGCTGTAGGAACAGCAGAGCACTGGCCCATTACTCTGGAGTCCACAGGGCTCATTTTGATTGTGTCATCTTGCTGGGTGATGCCAGGCAGGTTGAGTCAACCTCTCTGTGCCTCAGTTACACCAGAAGGCAGACAAGGTACCAATCTTCTCTGAAAAGTGCCCTTCCAACCATGTGCAGAAAGTCATACCTGGGGAATGGAGTTATACATGATGCCCACTGAGGACTCTATCAGGCCATCCTCTTGCCCTAACATAGCTTGCATTGCCTGGCCACATGCTTCACCCTTGACATGATGCCTGGAGAGAGGGAGCATGTCCTAAACTTTGTGAGAAAGCATCTGGCTTGTAGCTGCTGTCTCTGCTGGGGAGGATGCTTGATTGCTTTCCATGTCCCATAAGTGGTGTTCATTAAAGGGGACCTCTTCTCAAACAGACAGCTCTTTGTTTTTGTCACAGGCCTCTCAGAGGTGCCCAGGAGGATGCTGTAAGCCTACAGCAGCACTACCTCAGGTGTGAAGGCTTCACAGAGCTTTGCTGGGGTGCTTCCCCATGGGGCAGGGGATAGAGCACAGAGCCTGGAGGAAAGCAACCCTGCAGCTGCCCAGGCACAGCATCCAGCCTGAGGGCCCTCATCTCTTCCTCCTCTTCCAGCCCAAGAAGTTGCTGCCTTTCCTCTGAGACATCTGCTGTCCACTCCTTTACCTTCTTAGACCTCCATGTTTACCTGGAAATGCAACCTTCCTGCACACCCTTATGTTTTCCCATTCGTCCCCAGCTCATCCCATGCCGAGATTGCCCAGGCTGAGAGAAATCCAGGGAAGTTGACTGCGTTCAGTTCAAGGCAAGTTCTTGACTCTCATCGCAGAATCAACCAGGTTGGAAGAGACCTCCAAGATCATCAAGTCCAACCTATCACCCAACCCCATCTAATCAACTAAACCATGGCACTAAGTGCCTCATTCAGTCTTTTCTTAAACACCACCAGGGATGTCAACCCCACCACCTCCCTGGACAGCCCATTCCAATGGGCAATCTCTCTCTCTGTGAAGAACTTCTTTCTAAGATCAAGCCTAAACTTTCCCCCTACACAGCTTGAGACTTTGTCCTTTTGTTCTCTTACTGGTTGCCAGGGTGAAGAGACCAACCCCCACCTGGCTACAACCCCCCTCCAGGTAGTTGTAGAGAGCAGTAAGGTCTCCCCTGAGCCTCTTCTTCTCCAGGCTAGACACCCCCAGCTCCCTCAGCCTCTCCTCATAGGGCTTGGCCTTCAGACTTCTCCCCAGCTTTGTTGCCCGTCTCTGGACGTGTTCCAGCAACTCAACATCTTTCTTGAACTGAGGAGCCCAGAGCTGGACACAGTACTCAAGGTGTGGCCTAACCAGTGCCGAGTCCAGGGCAGAATGACTTCCCTGCTCCTGCTGGCCGCACTGTTCCTGACCCAGGCCAGGATGCCCTTGGCCGCCTTGGCCAAACGGCTGGCTCATGTTCATCTGCTGTCAGCCAGCACCCCCAGGTTCCTTTCTGCCTGGTGTGCATAAGCCACTGTGGAGTGGAGGTGCTTCTGTGCAGCATGGGGCTGGTAAAATCAGGAGCTGCTTTCTCCACTCGCTCTCCCTACTTTGGCCCTAGCTGGGAAACGGACAAAAATACTTTCCTCAAATATTACATGCCCGGAACACCTTCCTTCTTGTACCTCTTGCTTTAACCATTCTGCCTTTCTATGATTTTTGCTGAAACTCCACCCAGGCTTTCTGCAAAAGCTTGAAGTCGAGCTCGAGGCTGGCTGGGGGAAGGCGACGTCTTGCTGTGCGCAAGCTGGGGGCTGTGCCTCCCGGTGCCCCCCAATCTGGCTGGGTATTTCAGCACATATGGGCCACCGCCGTGCAGCCCTCCCCAGCTGGTCCGGCCGTTCTGCTGCGAAGCCTCCCGCCTTTGTTCCCGGCTCAAAGGGAGGGTGGTGAGAGACGGCGCAGGCTGTGAGTGCTGCGGGTTGCAATCCTGCAAAGGCAGGCTGCAGGCGGAGCGGCAGGCGGCGATGCCTGCCGGCTCGACGCGCCCGAGGGGACCCGGGGTCCCTGCGAGACGTTCTCCGTGGGGGAGATGATGTCCTTGGAAGCAGAAACTCGAGGGGGGGGGGCTTTAAAATGCCTGTGGACGCTTTGTTCTCTGTTTTTCTGCCCTCCTCTCCCTTCCCCCTCTTGCCTTTTGTCATTTCTTAGGCTTACTCTCATACGAGTTCCCTCATCCTAACCCTGTCCCCCGTGGCGACAGCTCCTTTCAGAGGCTTGCCTGTCGTTCCTGCAAAGGAACACGAGATGGAAAAGCTCTCAGGCAGGATTTTTCCGTATTGAGGGAAGAGGAGAGGTTTGCTTCCCCTTGGAGACCCAGGAATTGCTCGGTGATGGCAGTTCCATAGGCAAATGCTGGTGCTGCTGTCTGAGCAAGCTGTGGAGCCAGGGGTGTGTGAGCTCCCTGCAGTGGTGGCTGGCTGCTGCCAGGCCAGGGTAGGGAGGTGCTGGCAGGGTGCCCCAGTGCTCTGGCCACCTCCTGGGAAGTCTCTGCTGCCTGTGCAGCACTGTGCTGGGAGAGAGGCTCTGCTCTGCTTTGCCTCGCTTCCTTCTTCCTCGTGCAGCTTAAATACCTTCTTAATTTCATCTCATTATTTCCTGCCTAAATAATTCTTGTTTCTCCTGGGGACCGTGTTTAAACCTTTGATCTCCTCTGAAGTCTCACAAGTCCTGATCACAGCCTTTCTATTTAAATGAATCAAATGCCTTTTTGACTCAGGATTTGTAAAGCTGCCCACAGAGGAACAGAGGCAGCCCCGATGTGGCACACCTTGAAATCACCCAACGTGTTTCTGGCTGGAGCCAGAGCACCCTGGGCTGATCCAGACCACCTCCAGCCAGACCTCTGTGCATAAGGACCCTCCTGGGTCCTCTGTAGCTTTCCTCCAGCTGCACTCCTCTGCTGCATCTCATTGCCCTCAACCTCCCTCCACCCTCTCTCCTGGCTCTGTGCTGTTGGATTCAGGCCCAGCTGGGGAAGGGCTGTCCCCAGGTCAGGAGAGGGTGAATGTGCCAGTGGTTGATGGATGGCATCTCCTGGGAGGGGGACACAGCTGCTGTGCTGCACAGCCCAGATCCCCCATCTCCTGGGGGTATTGAGATGCAGAGCGCAGCTGGAGGGATGGAGGAAAGCTACCACATAGGTACTGGTGTGCCCAGCACTGCATCCATGCTGGGATGTGTCTTGACACTGAGGCTAGCAGTGGGAGGGCTGGAGGACAGTGGGTGTTGCTGGAGGATAAAGGTGTTGCTCAGTCGTGCAGTGATGGAGAAGCAGGGAGCACATTGTCCCCAGGTCCAGCTGACTCTGGGAGGCTGAGCACTCCTGGCTGAGCTGGGGACATGCTATGGGGATGGCCAGGAGAGACACCTGCAACATGGGCTGTGGTGCCAGACCTCTCCTGCTGGCTCTGCATGTGCTCTACAGGGCACTGGGACAGATCTCTCCAAGGGAAGCTGCCAATTCAGCTCCTTAGTGTCCCTAAGAGGACCCCCTCTACTCAGCCCTAGTCAGGCCACATCTGGAAAAGTGTCCAGTTCCCCAGCTCAGTTGCTTGAGGGAGTTCAACAGAGCCACAAGGATGATGAAGGGACTGAAGCAGCCCTCTTATGAGGAAAGACTGAGGGCCCTGGGGTTTTTTAGTCTGTAGAAGAGAAGGCTGAGAGGAGATCTGATCAATGTCTACAAATACCTGAAGGGTGGCTGTCAGGAGGGTGGAGCCAGGCCCTTCTCAGTGATACCCAGTGACAGGGCGAGGGGCAATGGATATAAACTCAATCACAAGAAATTCCATCTCAACATGAGAAAAAACTTCCTTACTGTGAGGGTGACAGAACACTGGAACAGTCTGCCCAGAGAGGTTGTGCAGTGTCCCTCTTTGGAGATACTCAAACATCACCTGGATGTGTTTCTGTGTGATCTGCTCCAGGTGATCCTGCTCTGGCAGGGGGTTGGACTGGTTGGTCTTTCAAGGTCCCTTCCAACCCCTAACATTCTGTGATTCTGTGAACCCCTAGGATTCTGTGACTCTAGGAGGTCTAGGGGGAGATGTGCCAATGTCACAGCCATCTCCCAGAGCTTTGCACAGTGCTCAGGGACAGGGAGGGCTGCCTTGCATCTTGTTTGAACTCCTGCTACTTGTGGGGTGACACAGTGCCCAGAGTCCCAGGACAGACACCTCCATGTCCTCTCCCTCAGCTGGGCTCAGAATGGAGGCCTTTTGTCTGGGATGCCCCAATGATCCCAGCAGCCCTCAGCATGGCTCCAGCAAGGCCAGGCAGTGGGGAGAGAGCCTGTACCAATCTTCTTGTTGTTATCACCCAGAAATACAGGCAGGCACTTAACGACCTTGGCATGGAGCATTTCCTGGGGATTCACAACCAGTTGGCGTTAATGGTCCTTTGCTGCACCTCAGGCCATCAGCTCCTCCCAGCCCATCATTAATCCACAGGAAATGTCTCAGGCATCGATCCTCCTTGCTTAATTAATAAATGCAACTTGTCTCCCAGCCTGAGATTTACAGGCACTGGTGGCTTTCAAGGTGACTTTTTAGCACAGGTTGCTCACACCAGGGAAGGCCTCATGGGTTTTCTTCCCTGGCATTCATCTGGGTGTGGGCTATGGCAGCAGGAAAGTTTTTTTTTTTCTCTCCTGGGTAGGGGGAAGGACCCCAGCAGCTGCTGGGTTTGGGGTTGCTCCAGCTAACAAGGCATAGCACAAGCAGCACTTCATCCCTACTGAACCGGGGGCTTGGTTACTTTTGGCTGGGTGCATCCAGGAGCCTGGGCAAGGAGGAGCACGGGGCAGCATGGACGAACATGGTTCTCCAGGGCCTTAGCACGTTCTGTAACAATCGATGGGTTTTGCCCTCTGCTTCTCCTCAGGAGAGGTGGGGTTTGCTCTCTTCAGTGCTCACAGCTGCTGCTTTCCCAGGCTGAGTATCCCACGGAGCTGGGCTCTTGCTGCAGGGACGCTGGCCTGGAGATATGGCTGTGTTCAAATCCCATGTCCTGTTTCTCCAGCCTTTGCCACTGTTTGGCTTATGCAGTGGGTGCTGCAGGATAAATCACGTTAATTCCTGAGCTGCTTTTCCCTGCTAGGTCTGAAATGCCCATTTTGGTTGGCTGGGTCGCCTGGCAAGCTAAATTATTTTCATTGCCCCTTAAGGGCATACTGTCAGCCCAGACTTACTGCCTTTGCACACCCTATCTGTAACATTAATATTGCTCCTAAATATGGTGTATTGACAAGGTATCTGCTATAGTGTAAATCCTTGGGACATTTGATCCAGATCGTTAAAACTGAGTGAAGGAAGGGAGGAATAGATCAAGTTACCTTGCTGCTCTTAGTTGAAACAAGTGATGAATTATTCATTCTGCTATTAATTCTAAAGTCCTGCTGCTTTTTATTTATTTCTCTCCTTATTTATTCTTTTCCTCCCAGATAGACAGCTCCAAAAGGATGCTCAGGTGCCAGTGAGGGGAGATTTGCCTGCCAGAGGATGGGGTGCTTGGGGACTGGCTGCCTGGCAGTGCTGGCTGTGCTCTGCGGGACTCTTGGGGATGCTCCCAGCAGAGGTAAGAGCCCATCTCCCAGTGGGGACCGCAGGGCAGATGGGCACCTTTGCTTCCCAGGGGGGAGAGGGCTGTTTGTGGGTGCTGCAGTGGCTCTGGGGTGCGAGTGGGGCCCAGCTCTCAGCCCATGCAAGGAGAGGGGCTTGCTCAGGCTGGGGTCTGCAGTCGCCGTGCAGGGCACTGCCTTGGCATGCTGGAGCTTCTGCTTCATTCAAGGCTGCGGGTGGGGATGTCCTGTCCTGCTGCACAGATGCTCTACTGAAGGATTTGGTAACTCCTGGAGCTGCACACCAGATGTACATATGTGTGTGTGTGCTGCTGGGCATGTAATACACCCTGCCCTGCCTGGGATAATGGCTCCCCAGGACATGGGGCACAGTGAGAAGATAGCATAGGGGGTGAGGGGCAGTGGGGACCAGCCCAGCACAGTAACCTGGCTAATGAGCAATACCCCTCCCCGAAAAGGGCAGAGCCTTTCTCACAAAAGGGCTGTGGCAGAAATCAAAATGGGGGGCAAGCAGCCTTCTGCCTGCCTTCTGCTGCCGTCTCACCCCACTGCCTGCGTGCATCTGGGCTTCCTGGAGCACCCTAAGGCTCCCAGCCCTTAACCCATTGATCTGCCTGCTCCGTGGCTACTCAACCCCCTACCCCCATGCTCCCTTCTTGGATGTTTATTTCAGTAGCATTCTTCCTGTGGTGCCAGCCCCATATTACTTAATTGCCTACCCCCAGTAGTTAGCAGGGTGATTTTAGCTCTGGCCAGCTTTGGTGCTTGTGCCACCACACACGAACAGCAGCCCCTTACCCATCTGCACCCACAGGAGCCCCCCTCACCAGGAGGTCACCACAGGAGGCAGCGTGATAAAAAGCAGCACGCTGGCTGATTATTGATTTGCAATATATCTGTCCCAGATTGATGGCAGCGAGCACCCAGCCATGCCTGGGAGCCCACAACGTGTCTCCTGGGGCCTACTCCCTCCCAGACATGATGCATGTGCCCACTGTATCAGCCCCTTCACCCCAACCCTAATCAGACCCAGGGGCAGGTGGCAGTCACCCCCTCCCTGCCTTATTTTGTAACATCAGTCTCTCAGGATAAAGATTTCATTAGGAAATCGATCCCTACCTGCAGAACTCATGGTTAAGCACACCAAGCCCTTCACCCCTGTTTCTTTCAGCTTCAGTTCACCAACACAATCATCATATGGAGGAAGCATCATCAGGGGGAGACATAAACCTGACCTGGGCAGTGAGGGCACCAGTGAGCCTGGAAGCACCCAGCCTTCCAAACCAACTCCCTACTTTTTTTTATCCCAGCAATAAACAGATGGAGGGATGCTGGCAGGACAAGCTCATGGGTACAGCTGAGCCCTGCTGCAGCCATGCTCAGGGCTTATAGTGGGAGAAGAAGGTGCTGGAGGGATGAAGGGTGATGGAGGGCATATGTCCTCCATGGAGAAGGGGTGGCAAACCCAGTGAGGGTCTGCAGGGCACTGGTGTTTGGGTAGTGCCAGTGGTGGGATGGAGCCAGTGCTGTGCACCTTGCCTTTGTCCTTTTAGGCATCTGGAAAGGGGAACGTTACGCCCACCTCTGTGTCCTCCAGGCATCAAATGTGGAGGGGTGCTCTCAGCACCCTCTGGCAACTTCTCCAGCCCCAACTTCCCAGGGCTGTACCCCTATGAGACAGAGTGCACGTGGCTGATTGTGGTGGTCGAGGGCTCCTCCATCCTGCTCTCCTTCAGTCACTTCGAGCTGGAGTACCACGACACCTGTGCCTATGACTACCTCCAGGTCTACAATGGGGCCGCCCAGGATCGAGGCAACCTCCTGGGCACCTTCTGTGGCCATAGCCCTCCTCCACCCTTCTCTTCTGCCTGGCATGTCATGGCCGTCGTCTTCCGCTCCGACCGCCACGTGGCCAAGCATGGCTTTGCTGCTGCCTATCGGAAAGGTAGTAGGGTGGGGTGGGTGGAGGGGAGCATCCATCCACCTGTTCTCCTCCACCATCCTCATCATCTCTGCCTCCTGACAGATGCCTGTGGTGGGCAGCTGACAGGGCTGTCTGGGGAGATCACCAGCCCCCGCTACCCCGAGAGCTACCCCAACGATGCTGAGTGCCGCTGGAGGATCGGAGGGCCTGGCGCTGGCCCCCTCACCCTGGTGTTCACTGACTTCCAGGTGGAGGGGGCCAGGGATGCAGTTTTGACTTCGTGGCCCTTTTCGATGGCCCCACTGCCGCTGCCCCCCGCCTGGGACGCTACTGCGGCAGCAGCCGGCCACCCCGCACCGTCTCCTCCACCCCACACCTCCTCATCCTCTTCAAGTCAGACTTCAACATCGGTGGCAGGGGCTTCAAGGCTCATTTCTACTCAGGTGCGGGAGTCTCAGGGGGTGGGGTGGTGGGAAGGACACGGGAATAGGTCCCCAAGGTGGAGATGCTGGCTCTCATGGAGGAGAGCTTATGAGATGCTGATGTGAAGAGCAAACCATCACACAATGCGAATGGCATCCTCTCAGGATGGCTGGGAGGCTCTCCCAGGCCCTGGGTTGTCTTTCTCCTGAGCAAGAGCCACCTTTCTCCCTTGCTGATGCCATTCCCTGGGGATGTGGGGTTTGCTCATCTGCCCATGTAGGGCTGTGGCCACCTTAGGTGCTGCCATCCCCCAAAATTGATGGGTGTCCGTCGGCCAAACGCAAGGCTGGGGAGCAGTGAGGTGGAGGGTAGAGCATCCTTTAGCAAGAAACCAAGTGCCTGCTCATCCCCCAGCTCATCCACACCCAGGGGACTCTTACATCTGCCTTAATGTTTTTCTTTTCCCCCTTTTCTCCCTGAGCAGGTGAGTGCCAGGAGGTGTTCACCACCATCAAAGGGAATTTCTCCAGCCCTCAGTACCCCAACTTCTACCCCAACAACCTCAAGTGCCAGTGGAGCATCCAGCTGCCCCTGGGCTACCGGATCAAGGTCTTCTTCTTGGACATGGAGCTGGAGGGCCGGAGCAGCCTGTCGGGCAGCTGTGACTATGACCACCTGGCTGCCTTCGAGGGTAGCACCGAGAACGGGTCCTTGGTGGGACAGTGGTGCGGGCGTGACAGCCTGGCCCCCCTCACCTCCCGCAGCAACCAGCTGCTGCTGGTCCTCCACACTGACCGCAACACAGCCAAGAGAGGCTTCTCCGTTGCCTACGTGGGAGGTAAAGTCTCACTTGGGTGCTCCTCAGTGCTTTATTTCCATCAGGACATGCTTGAGACCACATCACTGCCAGAAGGACTGTGCAGTGCCAGTACCTAGAGAAGAGAAGGCTCAGGGGGACCTTATTGCTGTCTACAACTGCCTGAAAGGAGGTTGTATCCAGGTGGAGGTTGGTCTCTTCTCCCAGGCAACCAGGAACAGAACAAGAGGACACAGTCTCAAGCTGTGAAAGAAAGCTTAGAAAGAAGTTCTTCCCAGAAGGGGAGATTGGCCGTTGGAATGGGCTGCCCAGGGAAGTGGTGGGGTCAATGTCCCTGAAGGTGTGCTCTTAAGAAGAGACTGGGTGAAGCACTTTGTGCCACGGTCTAGTTGATTAGATAGGGTTGGGTGATTGGTTCAACTTGGTGTTCTTGGAGGTGTCTTGCAACCTGGTTGATTCTGTGATACCTGTCTGCGCATGGCTTCTTAGGGGTGGGTTGGAGACAAGGTGATTTCCAGCTGTCCCAGAGTGCGATGTGATCTACGTTGTGCTTAGCATTCGAGAGATGATTTCCAACTTCTCCTCCCTGCATCTCTGCTGCTGCCATGCTCCTGCTCCTCTCAGGGCATGAAGGAGAGAAAGCCTAGAGGGGGTGGTTAGGGAACCAAAGCCCGAGGAAAGCCCTGTTCCCTGCTGCGCAGGGAGCAGGCAGACATAAACCCCGCCCTGCCAGCCACCTCCCCACCGCTGCTGTGCCCTGTCTCCCAGTCAGAGCATCTACAGCTGCTAGGAGGAGTGGTCTGTAACCTTCCTCATGTATTTGCCAACCTTTGCACCTCCAAAGCCAGCAAATTTATGGTGTTCCTTGTATTTCATGATAATTACATCTGAGCTGATCTGTGTGTCAGGGATGCCTCAGGCAGGGACAGCCTTGCTGGCTGGCTGGAGCCAGAGCACGGCTGCAGGATCAGCAGCACAGGAGCTGGGGATGCTTGGCCCCATGTTTATGAGCTTTTGTCCCTCAGCAGCAAAATTGTTCTTCTTTCCAGTGTAGCAGAAGGAGTTTGAGGGGGTGTGGCTCTTACTCCTAAGAGATGGGATAGAATTTTGTCCTGAGCCTCTGTGGCCTTACAGGGAGCAAGGTTGTACCAGACATCTAAGCTTTGGTGTGCACAGCAGGTCTGTCCCGGTCCTTGTGCTGCTTCTTACTGGTTTACAGCAGCGTGCAGGGAGAGGAATCTTGGCCTCACCATGTGTGGTCACAAAGAAACCTCATTCCTGGCAGAGAAGCTTGCAGACAGATAGATGGGCTGTTAGCTGAAAAGCAGGGGAAGCCCCATCACAGAGAGGGGTGTAACTTCTCCCAGCTGCCCAAGGCTCCCGCAGCCCCCATTGCATGCTGCTGGATGTGTGTTGGGGGAGAAGAAAAGGCTGGAGGTGAAACCAAGCCTCCTCTCTAAAGCTGATGCTGCCTGCTGCCTGCTCCCTTTGCCTGGCAGTTTGGGCACCTGCTTGCACATAGGATCACAGCCTGCATGGCACATAGGATCACAGGATGTTAGGGGTTAGAAGGGGCCTTCAAAAATCATCAAATGCAACTCCCCTGCCAGAGCAGGACCATAGAATCTAGCACAGGTCACACAGGAACACATCCAGATGGGTCTTGAAAGTCTCCGGAGAAGGAGACATCCATTCACCAGCACCCTGCCAACGGAGTGGTGCTCACAATGGCAGCCACCAGCCTCTCCTCACCACTGCCTTCCTTAAGAGCCCTTGGTGGCAAAGGGGCACCTCGGCCACCATGTCCACATGCAGAACTCTTCAGCCATGCAGGCATTTTTCTTTCATCCTCCATGTCCACACCCCAGAGGAGACCTTCTCACTCTCTGCAGCTGCCTGCGAGGAGGCTGAAATGAGGTGGGGGTTGGTCTCCCAGGTGACAAGTGACTAGAAAAGCTGCACCAGGGGAGGTTTAGGTTGGATATTAGGAAAACTCTTCATCAAAAGGCTTGTCGAGCCCTGGAAGAGACTGCTCGGGATGGAGACACCATCCCTGGAGGTGTTTAAAAGACATGTAGACGTGGTGCTGAGGAAAGTGGTTTAATGGTGACCTGGCAGTGCGGGATTAATCATTGGGCTTGATCTTAAAGGTTTCTTCTGACCAAAAGGATTCTATGATTCTATCCACAGCCCTTCAGCCATGCAGATATTTTCCTTTCAGGTCCGTGGAAGGACATGGCTTGGGCTGGGCATGTGTGATTTATGGCCATCTGAATGAAAGCCTTCATGCCAGGAGAGAGGATCCATTTCCCCCTCCTCCTGATCTAATGCACTTCAGTTATTTGGTGAATCTTCTAATGGTTTTATAATGCACTAAGCGAAGCAAAGGGACACTGGTTTTGGGTATTGATTTTATTGCATCTCACCAGTTTCAGGAGGCCAAGATTCAGAGGGAGCTGGAAGAACTCAATAATTTATACAGCCCAAGTGGTTGGCTCAAGCTGAGTGAGGATTAACTTTAAAGAATGGGGTGTTTTTCCTCCCTGCTTCTTCCCTTGCGTGGATGCTTTTGCATCCAGAGGGGCCAAATATGGTGCCAGAGGGAGACTGATGGAGGAGGCCTGGGTTGCTCAATGCCTCACTCCTCAGCATCATGAGCAGCTCAACAGCAGCTCCCCTTGAGCAGTGTTTGCTAGCTCCCCAGCAAAAATAACATTCTGGGGGAGGTGGAAGGCTGCTCATAGAATCATTTCTGCTGGAAAAGACCGTTGAGATCATGAGGTCCAACCATTAACCCAGCACTGCTCAGTCCACCGCTCAACCATGTTCCTCAGCACCCCATCTACCTGTCTTTTAAACACCTCCAGGGATGGTGACTCCACCACTTTGCTGGGCAGCCTGTTCCAGGGTTTGACAACCCCAATTGGGGAAGAAATTTTTCTAACATCCAAACTAAACCTACCTTGGTGCAACACGAGGCCATTTTGTCTTTGTCTTATCACTTGTTATTGGGAGAGGAGACCAACCCACACCTCTTTATGACCTCCTTTCTGGGAGTTGTGCAGAGCAAGAAGATCTCCCCTCAGCCTCTTTTACTCCAGGCTATACAACTCCAGTTCACTCAGCTGCTCCTCATAAGACCTGGGGCGTAAGACTCATAAGACTGGTGATGCCTGGGACAAGACCTGGACTGGAAGGACACCCTAGGGCCAGGGACCCACCTCACTCTTCCTCAGGAACCCTGTGGCAGTCATGTAGCTATATCACTCTGGGGCAGGTGTGGGGGTCCTCTGAGATGCATCTGCTCCATTTCAGCACTTCCTTTCATGCAGAGGTGGTGTAGTGTGCAGGGGAGCTCTGTGCCCACAGCAAGTCATCAGCAAAGCTCTCGAGATCTAATCCTGGGCAGCAACTCAAATGTTTTGCTGGATTTGCAATGCTGGGGAGTGGCTGCTCTCACAGGGTAAATCCTTCCTTGCCTGTGACAGTGCCAGCATGTCAGTGTTTCCTGGCACTTGGATGTCACTCAGGGAGCTGGGAAGGAGGACAAGGTTTGAGAGGTTTGGCAGTGTCTCTCCCCAGGGCACTGCCTCTGAGCCAGCCCTGCCTAACCTCAGCACAGTTCAGGGCTGCAAGAGCAATACCTAAAATTCTGCTTTCTGCCTTTTGGGTGTAGCTCACTCATCATGTGAGACCTACAGCAGCAGCACCAGGCACTGTGAGGTGCACAGCAAACTCAGGGGGCCAGTGTCCCCACTACTGCCAGTGCCATCAGTGTGCTGGGGACAGTGACTGTTGAAAAGGGCTCTGCAATGAGCCTGGGGAAATCCCTGACCAGCCTTCATCTTTTCCGCCCCAACAGTTTTGCCCATGAACGTCAGCTGCACCCGGACAGACTTCCACATCCAGATCCCTGTGCAGGCCCTGGCCCAGCTGGAGAGGAACAGGATTTATCTGGGGAACCCTTCCTGTGCAGCCCAGGTAGTTGGTGAGAACTTCAAGATACATGCCCGGTTCGACACCTGTGGCACCGAATCCCAGGTAAGCGGCTGGCAAACCCTCCTTTAGAGCAAGCTGAGTAGATGGTTAGCACCTGCTGCAGGGAGGAGTTCTGAGTCCATCTCCCATCTTCCCAGGAGATGTTGGTGTGATCCATGGGCAACTGCCCTCTCAAGCCCTGTGAAATGTGTCCAGAGAAGGGCAACAAAGCTGGTGAGGGGTCTGGAGGACAGCCCTGTGAGGAGAGGCTGAGGGAGCTGGGGTTGTTTAGCCTGCAGAAGAGGAGGCTCAGGGAGACCTTATTGCTGTCTACAACTACCTGAAGGAAGGTTGTAGCCAGGTGAGGGTTGGTCTCTTCTCCCAGGCAACAGTGACATAAAAAGAGGACACAGTCTTAAGCTGTGCAGGGGAAGTTTGGGCTTGATCTTAGAAAGAAGTTCTTCCCAGAAAGAAAGATTGGCCATTGGAATGTGCTGCCCAGGGAGGTGGTGGGATCAAGGTTCCTGGAAGTGTTTAAGAAAAGACTGAATGAGGCACTTGGTGCCATGGTCTGATTGATTAGATGGGGGTTGGGTGATGGGTTGGACTTGATGATCTTGGATGTCTCTTCCAACCTGGTTGATTCTGTGAAAGGAGCAGCAGAAAGCCCTGCTGAGCAGTGGCCCTTGTCTTGCAGAAGCGCAACCACACAGTTGTCATCGTCAGCACCCTCTACGTGGATTTCTCGGCGGGCGACCAGGAGGACATCCACCAGTATGAGCTGCAGTGTGAGCCCAAGAGGAAGGAAGCCTCAGCCACCCTCATCGCTGGCCCTGACCCAGCCAGGCTCAGCCAGGTGGAAAACCTGCTGGACGTCCCGCGGCGGGAAGGGGAAGTGACAGTCACTCAGGACATCAAGAGCCAGGACACCAGTGACATCATCTTCATCAGCATCTGTATTCTGGCTGGGCTCCTCATGGTCATCGCTGTGGTGGGACTGGTGCTTCTGTAGGATGCTGCTCCTCCAGGCTTTGCAATCCCAGCCTTGTCCAGAGTGGAAACACCCCCTCAGAACCCCCCTGAGCACTAATGCAGCCACTCTGATGGAGGTGCAGCTCCCAGGCCCTGAAACAGAGCCTGAAGCCAAGCTCCGCCTCCTCCGAGCACCTGAACAATCTGGGCAGCAGGCAGCCTTTTCCCGATTTGTTTTCCTCTGTTCCAATCTGTCCATTTGGCTGAGGAATGCGATTCTTGCTCTTCCTAACTCTTCCCACACCTGCTTCAATTTGTTTTCCCTCTGGTGCTGCTGCTTTCAGGAAAGAAACTTTGTTTGCCCGTGGCTGCACATCACCCCGTCAATTCTTCTGGGCTGGGCTCCTGAAGGTACAAACCCTCCTCAAACAGCCAGCTTCTCAACAAACCTTCTCTGGGCTCCCACCCGTGCTCAAGGCTACCACAGAGCTGTGTTGTAGCTATCTCCACTTGGCAGGTGTAGATGGAGCTCATGGAGAGCTCCCAGGCGTTGTTTCTGGATGTCTGCAGGCAGGGTAATGAGAAGCATTCACTGAGCACCCTGGAGCAGTTCGTTTGATCTTCACATGTTGCCTAACCCACCCCATTCCTTGCAGGGCTCACCTGAGCACTTCAGCTGCCAGCAGCTGCAGGGAAGGAACGTTTCTCTTCTCCTCTGTGTTTTTGTCCTTTGCAGCATGCCCACGTGTCCACTGCTCTGAGCTCCTTACCAGCAGTGCTCCTGGAGTCTCAAACTGTGGGCAAATCCTGCTGGGGCTTGGCAGGTCATGGTGCTGCAGAGCCTGGGGAGATGTTGGAGTGTGGAGGTTTTGGTAACCTTCTAAAGGCAGCCTCAGCAGGAGGGGCTGGACCCTGGAACCTCAGTCACACCAGGCCTCCACCCTCAGTCCTTGCAGAAGGTGAGCTCAGCAGATGAAAGGATGAAAATAGAGTCCTGTGGTCACCTGCACCTCCAGAAGATTTGGGTTCCTCCCCAAGTGCCTGGGTGCTCCTGACTGCTGGATGGCCAGATAACCCCTGTCTGCCTCTTGTGCTGTACTAACACAAAAGAAGTTCTTGTTCAGCATCACTCAGTGGGTGGCTATCACAGAGCAGCCTGGCATGAGTCAGAGCCAGCTCATGGTGAAGCCACCAGGAAATCTTGCTGCACAAGCAGGGTGAATGCAGCCCTGGGAGCTGGGTGTAGGAGCCACCCACACCAGCCTGTGTAACACACACTGTGGTGCAGGGAGAGATCTTAAATTGTCCAAACATGGTCATTCAAGAGCTGTTTGAGGGCTGTAGGTAATCCAGGAGTTGTCTTCTGGTAGCAACATCTCTAAACCTAGCTCAGAGCAGAGGAGCCTGAGGGGTGACCTCATTCATGTTGATAAAGATGTCCAGGGCAGTGTTGGGAGGCTGGAGCCCGGCTCTGCTCAGTGATATCCAATGATAGCACAAGAGACAGTGGGTACAAGCTGGAGCAGAGGAGGTGCCATGGGAAGAGAAAAGAAAGGGAAAACAGGGAAAACTTTTTCCCTGTGAAAGTGGCAGAGCGCTGGAACAGGCTGCCCAGAGAAGTTGTGGAGTCTTCTTCTCTGGAGACGTTCCAAACCTACCTGGATGTGTTCCTGTGTGACTTACTCCAGGTGATCCTTCTCTGGTAGGGGGGTTGGACTGGATGATCTTTCAAGGTCCCTTCCAACTTCTAACATTCTGTGTTTCTGTAAACATGAATCCACCCTAAGAAGGGTACCAGCTGGTCCTGTGAAGCATCACACCACACAGCAAACCTCCGTGGCTGCTGGATGCACTGGTGGGGCCTTCCTCAGGGGCTGGCAGGACAACCCTGTAACTGAAAGTGTTTCCTGATCCATGTCCTGCACCCATCAGTTGATGAATTATTCCATAGGCAGCTAGAGGCTGTCTCAAGATCACCAGACCTTGTTCTTATGGGCAACTTTAACCTGCCTGATACCTGCTGGGAACTTAACACAGCAGAGAGGAAGCAGTCTAGAAGTCTACATTCTTAGAATGTATGGAGGACAGCTTCTTATCCCAGCTGCTGTGTGAGCCTACCAGGGGTAAGGCTTTGTTTGACCTTCTTTTGACCTATAGAGAAGGGCTGGTGGGAGATGTGGTGTTTGGAGGCTGTCTGGGGTGCAGTGACCATGAGATAATTGAGTGTTCAATATGCAGTCAAGCTAAGAGGGACAGTGACAAAACCTCCACTCTGGACTTCCAGAGGGCAGACTTCAGGTTACTCAAGGAACTAACTCAGAAGGTACCTTGGGAAACAGCCCTTAAAAACAAAGGGGTCCAGGAGGGCTGGACCTGCTTCAAGAAAGAAATCTTGAAGGCTCAGAACAGGCTGTGCCAGTGTGCCAGAAGATGAGCCCCGGGGCAGACAGCCTGGATGGGCAATGAGCTTCTGGGTGAATTAAGGGGAAAAAAGATGCTGTATCATCTTTGGAAGGAAGGTGAGGTAACCCATAGAATGTTTAAGGATGTTGCTAGGTCACGCAGGAAAAAAATTAGAGAGGCAAAAGCCCATGTAGAGCTTAGACTGGCCTCTGCTGTGAAGGACAACAAAGTAAATCCTTCTATAAATACATTAATAGCAAGAAGAAGGGCAAGGACAACCTCCACTCCTTAGTGGACACGGAGGGGAACGTTGTAACAAAAGATGAGGAAAAGGCAGAGGTACTTAACTCCTCCTTTGCCTCAATTTTTACTAGCAGGATAGGTTGTCTTGCAGACAACTGGCCTCCTGAGCTGGCAGATGGGGGCAGGGAGCAGTATAGTTCCCCTGTGATCCAGGAGGAAGTAGTTAGAGACCTGCTTAGCTACTTGGATCCCCATAAGTCCATGGGACCGGATGGGATCCATGGGTGCTGAGAGAGCTGGCAGATGAGCCGGCCAAGCCTCTCCATCATTTTTCAGCAGTCCTGGCTCACTGGAGAGGTCCCAGATGACTGGAAGCTGGCCAGTGTGATGCCTATCCACAAGAAGGGGTGGTTGGATGAGCCAGGGAATTCCAGGCCTGTCAGCCTGACCTCAGTGCAAGGCAAGAGTATGGAACAGGTCATCTGAGTGCAATCACACAGCACTTACAGAATGGCCAGGGGCTCAGGCCTAGCCAGCATGGATTCAGGAAGGGCAGGTCCTGCCTGACCAACCTGATCTCCTTCTATGATCAGGTGACCCGCCTGGTGGATGTGGGGCAGGCTGTGGATGTAGTCTGCCTGGACTTGAGCAAGGCCTTTGACACTGTCCCCCACAGCAAACTCCTGACCAAGCTGTCAGCCCATGTCTTGGACAGCAGCACTCTGTTCTGGGTAAGGAACTGGCTGGAGGGCTGAGCTCAGAGAGTGGTGGTGAATGGTGCCACATCCAGCTGGGCCCAATCCTGTTCAATATCTTTACTGATGATCTGGATGAGGGATTGAGTCCATCATCAGTAAGTTTGCAGATGACACCAAGCTGGGGGCAGGTGTTGATCTGTTGGAGGGTAGGAGAGCTCTGCAGAGGGACTTTGCCAGGCTGGACAGATGGGCAGAGTCCAAGGGCATGAGATTCAACACATCCAAGTGCCAGGTTCTGCACATTGGCCACAACAACCCCATGCAGTGCTACAGGCTGGGGTCTGAGTGGCTGGAGAGTGGCCAGGCAGAGAGGGACCTGGGGGTACTGGTTGACAGTGGGCTGAACATGAGGCAGCAGTGTGCCCAGATGGCCAAGAAGGCCAATGGCATCCTGGCCTGCATCAGGAACAGTGTGGCCAGCAGGAACAAGGAACATTCTGCCCCTGTGCTCATCACTGGTTAGGCCACACCTTGAGTCCTGTGTCCAGTTCTGGGCCCCTCAGATTAGGAAAGATGTTGACTTGCTGGAACGTGTCCAGAGGAGGGCAACAAAGCTGGTGAGGGGTTTGGAGCACAAGCCCTATGAGGAGAGGCTAAGGGAGCTGGGGTTGTTTAGCCTGGAGAAGAGGAGGCTCAGGGGAGACCTTATTGCTGTCTACAACTACCTGAAGGGAGGTTGTAGCCAGGTGGGGGTTGGTCTCTTCTCTCAGGCAACCAGCACCAGGACAAGAGGACACAGTCTCAAGCTGCACCAGGGGAGGTTTAAGCTCATGTTAGGAAGAAGTTCTTCACAGAAAGAGAAATTTGCCATTGGAATGTGCTGCCCAGGGAGGTGGTGGAGTCACCATCACTGGAGGTGTTTAGGAAGAGACTGGATAGGGTGCTTGGTGCCATGGTTTAGTTGATTAGATAGTGTTGGATGATAGGTTGGACTTGATGATCTCAAAGGTCTTTTCAAACCTGTTCTATTCTGTTCTATTCTATTCTAGTACATCAGGGCATCCAAGGAAGCAGCAGTAAAGGAAAAGTCTGGTGATCAAACAGCTTTTCCTGCCAGTTTGCACCAGCCCATGTATGCCTAAGAGGGTGTCTGGGAAGGGAGGTAGGCACAAACCTCCCCATGCTTCTTGGCCAGGAGCCTTTGTTGTGGGAACCTGGATTGACTGGGTGTTTGTTGGTGCCACATGTTGGCACATGTGAAACTTCTGGGTGCAATATTTGCCAGCACTCCTAAACTCTGTTCAGGCAACGTTCTGAGAGCATTTTGTGTGCATAGATGGGAAACAAGGCCAGACCCCTGCTGCCTGTTACTTGCTAGGTACATCACTGTCAGCTGAAGACCACAGTTACAAGGTTTGACAACTGAAGAAATTAAAGATCTGATGAGCCTTCCTGGTAGCCCAGGTTTTTGCTGAAACGGGTGAATTCTGCAGCCAGTTGTGCCTGGTAAGGAGCCCACAGCACCCAGCAGCACCCAGCCCCTTGCCTGCAGGACTGGCACCTCCTCACCATGGCATGGACTGGAGTGGCACCTTTAGCTCCTTCAGTAAACACTTCCATCCTCGTCCCTGTGGGTGAAGACCTCAGCAGCACAGGAGGTCACACTGGGATAGCCAAGAGCAGGGAAGATCCCAATGAGTGGGTGCAAAGTCCCCTGCCTGGGCTGGGGAGGGAGGCCAACAGGGGAGGGGCATGGTGCAAGCCCATAGCCTGGAGAAAGGCCCTGGCCAGGTAGTTTTGTGTAACAAACCCTTTTTCTTATGTAAAGCTGCCTAGATTTGTTGCAAACAGATATCAGGAATCCATCACCAGCTCTCCTGCCCTCCACTGTGCCCACAGTACTGGGCCTCAGCTTCTGGTGCTGGCTGTGCAGGCAGGGAGCAGGGCGAGTGTGGGCAGTACTCCCCTTTGCTCATCTGATAATTTATTTAGAGCCTGATGGTCTGATTGTGCCAGGCTGGAAGCAGCCACCTCATTTCCTGACTTTGCTTGTGGATGTGGAGTTACATCTCCCTGGAGGAGACAAAGGCTTTGCTGTTGTGCAGAGGAAGAGCCTCTGTTCTCTCACTGTGAATGTTTGCACAGGGACCTGGTGAAGAAGGGTTGGTGAAAATTATAGATCACAGAAAACAGGACTAGAAAAGCCCCCAGGAAATCAGTTGGTTTATTCCTCACCCTCCCTGGGGGAGTTGCTTCTACTAGAGAGAAGCTGGGCTAAAGTATCCTGAAAATCCCAGCCATGGTTTAAAATCACAGAATGCTTTGGGTTGGCAGGGACTTTAAAAGGCCATGTAGTCCAGCCCCCTGCAGTGAGCAGGGACAACTTCAACTACAGCAGGTTGTTCAGAGCCCTGGGATGCTTCTGTCTACCACCTCTCTGGGCAAACTGCCTGTGCTTCACCACCCTCATGGTAAAGAATTTCTTCCTTCTCTCCAGTCTAAATCTCCCTCTTTTAGTTTCAAACCATCACCCCTTGTCCTATCACAACAGGCCTTGCTGAACAGGTTGTCTCCCAGATGTCTCTGTTTACTGGGGAGGTTGTCATGATGTGTCACACTGGTGGGATGTGCAGATGGGCCTTGTGCTTTTGTGCTGCTGTGGTATAAAATGGCAAAGGAGCTTTGGAGAGCCAGGATGGGGGAGCAGTAGAAAGCCCTGAAGTTATTTTCTTGAGCCATGTGTCTTTCACACCTCACTCCTGAGGTTCTTTCCTTCCCCATCAGTGACTCAGGCTCAGCCTTCAGCCATCCAGTCTCCCTAAGGTGTCCCTGCAGGGACTGAAGGTCTGTGATGCAGCCTAGCAATAAAGCAAACAGGACCCTGCAGCCCTGTAAGTCCCACCCCGTGGGGAGGCAGCTGGCCCTGCCTGCTGGGGTGGGCAATGTCAGCGTGCCACGGGGACAGCTCTGCCTTGGGAATGCAGGAACCTGCTGGAGCCCCTGGCCGCGGTGGCAGAAGGCAGTGGTCAGGCAGCTCTGGCGTCTGGGGAAGCTGATGGATCCAGCATAGGACACTCGGGAATGCGGCAGTTAGCGGGAGCTGCTTCCCGGCTCGTTGTAAACCCTGCTTCCAGCGCCGCAGCCCTGCGCACAGCCATCTCCTCCTCCCCTTGTGGAGGCTGATGGCTGGGGGAGTTTCCAGCTGGATTCTGAGTTTACACCTGTGCCTCTGCAGCAGGTCTGGGAGGGGATGTGGATTTGACCCTGGCTCCCGTCTCTGGCTGGCTCTGTCCATTGCAGCCCTCCTCCCTCTGCCTGGGGCAGAAGTGCGGCGTCTGTAGTGTGGACGTTTCAGCCTGGGCAAAATAGTGGCCACAGAAGAAATGGTTTGGGTTTTATTTTATTTAATTAATTTATTTTTAAAAAATAATGATATTTTATTTATTTTTAAAATATTAGTTTTTTATTATTTATTTTATGTTTTATTGCCATTGGGGCTGGCTGTGCTAGAGGGACAGGATTCGTCCATTACAGGAACACCTTTTCCAGGCAGATAACTGCTTGCTGGATAATAATAGGTAATTAGCAAGGATTATCCCATAATCTGGTCTAATTGACAGAGACCGTGGGTGTTGTTCAGGGACTGCCAGCAGAAGAATCAGAGCATCATTAATTGCAGTGTAGCCCTGGTATGAGCTTCCTTTTATTTACATCCTGTGGCATGTCAGAGTCCCTTCGTGCCTCACTTTCCCCCTCCTCATGACATGCCAGTTCCCCCACCTGAATGGGGGATGGATCCTGCTGTATCAGTTCCTGTGCAGAGAGGTGTTTGAACCAATGTAGGCAGGCTCCCCAGCCCTCGTGGTATCCTCCATGGTGTGATTTCTGCTGTGGGCAGTCTCGCTGCTTAGCACTAAAGACACTTTAGAAGTGCTGTGGCCATTTAAAGCAGCAAAGGAGACTCAGTGCTTTTGGTGCTGTGCCTTGCATGGAGGAGCAAGGGTTTGCTGGCTGTGAACAGCTGGGCTGGGAAACTGCCCAATGTATTTCCACCCCCTTGCCTCTTTTCTTCTTTCCTCTGTCTCTCCTCTGCTCCAGCCCTAGTTTCAGCTGCATCCTACACTCCTGCCCCATGGTGTGCTAACAGCTTGGGAGGGAAGTTCCTGGAGCCTCCTTCAAATGATCAGGTCTCCAAAAGGCATCTGTGGCTGCTCCTTGCCTTAACAACTCTTAATCCAGGGCCAGCCTGGTAAGCCCTTCGTGTTACAGGGCTGCCAGAGAAGCAAGTGAGATCTAAAAGTTTGGGTTCTTTGTGGAGAAACCTTTGAAGAGCCTCTTAAAAGATGAAAAATGGTGAGCTACTGTGCGCTGTCTTTTCTGAAGGACAGGGAGGGTCTTGTCTACTCCCATCTCTTTCTGCCCATGGAATTTGCTGCTGGACAAAACTCTCCTTAGCTGTGCCTGCTAGTGAGGAACAGAGCAAGCTGTCCTCTAGTGCCTCTGCAGAAGCCAAGGTCAGAAGTCATCTCTGGCAGGAGTGAATTTCCCTTCCATCCATCCCAGCACTGCCCTGAGCTCACCCTGTGTTCCCCAAGCAGCAGCAGCACAGGCAGAGAAGAGCAGGAGATGTCACCCACCTACAGAAAGTGCTTCCTCCTCTCTTTGCTGGGTGCAGCAGGTCTCTAGAGGTCTGCTGGCTTTAGGTACTCTTTCACTGAAGGAAATCTCTGGGTAGAAAAAGGCAAACCTAACCTTTTCTCCAGCTTGGGTGCCTCCTTCGTTTACTGACAGCGTAAGAAGGGAACCAGCAATTTCAAAGGCACCATGCCAGAGAAACCTAGCACAAGGGAGCCCCCACACAGCCCTTTCATCCTCCCTTTTAATCTAAAAAGGTTTTCTCAGCATGAAGACAGGAGCTTGTGGGGAGTCCCTGCCTTTGGAACGTGTCTTGCCAGTACCCTGTGGCTGCTCAGCACCACACAGAGGAAAAACAGAGGAGCAGGATTTAGGAGGAATGCTTGTCTAGGCCAGGGAGGACAGACTGTAGGATGTGTGAGGGCCCCTTCTTCCAGCAGCCTGGTGAGAGAACCCAAAAGCTGGTGATGGTCCTGCAGGACCCCTTGTGAGTGGGTTTGCCACAGGCAAACTACAGCAGAGCAGGTGTTTTAGAGCCAGGCCAGCCCCAGGAGCAGTGTGGTCTGTAAGGTTCAGCTGCCCTTGCCCTTCCAGGCCCTGTATTTCAAGGGATTTCCCGAGGTGACCTGGACAGCTAGTGCAGAGCAGCTTGCAGTGCTGGGACCTGGCCATCCATGGCCTCACTCTCCCCCTGGCTGCACTGGTCAGGAGAGAGGAGGAAGAACTGAGGAGTAGCAAACTGCTTCAGTAGCTAACCTAAGGCAGAAATAAATGCAGCTCTGTGGGTGAGGTTGTTGCAAGGGGTGAGCCTGGTCTCAAGGGAGTAATGAAAAACTTGATTACTGTCAGGTATTGAGTATCCTTGTGGCACATTCAGCATCATCCTCTGGGAAAAGGAAGCATTATTTTGGCGTCATGCTTTTTCAGCTCTGGTTTTGTCTTCCTTCTTCACCTTCCTTTGTTGTTCTTATTTGTTTGGTGGTTTTGTTTGTAATTTTTGTGGTGGTGTTTTGTTTGTTTTCTTAAAGAATTCCCTTGTCCTGCAGAGATTGGAATCTATTCCACTTCCTCCAGAGAGTCAGTGATGTGAGTCTGTGACAAGTATTTAGCAGGTCCACATAATGACAGTCAGGCATGGTTTGGGGGTTGAAGATCTGAATAAAGACTAACCCACAGCTTTCCCACTGCAGTTTTCCTTAAGTGACTCTTCTGAAATGAGTGCTGACCACGACCGATCAGCAGACACTTCCTTATGGTCCTTGAAGGCTTCAGTTCCCATGATACTGATGAGGCAGGTGGCACTCATTGGTTCTGTTACCTGGGTAACTCAGGGTTGTGACCAGTCCCTTGTCTCCATGCACACAGGCAGAGTGAACAGAAAGCACTTTATTGCCTACCAGGAGAGCAACACTGTGCCTGTCACAGCTTTAGTAACAGCTTAGAAGGAGAGACTGAAGGAGCTGGGGCTCTTTAGCTTGGAGAAGAGGAGCCTTAGGCATGACCTCATTCATGTTTATAAAGATGTGCAGGGTGAGTGCCAAGAGGCTGGAGCCAGGCTCTGCTCAGTGATGCCCAATGACAGCACAAGGGGCAATGGTGGAAGCTGAGGCAGTGGAAGTTCCATGGGAACATGAAGAAAATTTTTTTCCTGGGAGGGTGACTGCACACTGGAACAATCTGCCCATGGGGGCTGTGGAGTCTCCCTCTCTGGAGATATTCAAGACCTGCCTGGATCCTGCATGACAAACCTGGTGGCCTTCTATGACAAGGTCACAACATGAATAGATGAAGGCTGGGCAACTGATGTCATTTAGCTGGACCTGAACAAAGCCTTCGACACTGTCCCACACCACATCCAGGTCTCCAGGCTGGTGCAGTAAGGGTTCCATGGATGGACCATTCAGTGGATAAAGAACTGGCTTGATGGCCGCCCCCAAAGGGTGGCTGTCAATGGGTCCATGGCCAAGTGGAGGCCAGGGACAAGTGGAGTCCCTCAGGGATCAGTACTGGGACCAGTCTTGTTTAACATCTTTGTTAGTGACATGGACAGTGGCATTGACGCACCCTCAGCAGGTTTGCTGATGATGCCAAGCTTAGGAAGAAGTTCTACACGGAGAGAGTGATTGCCCATTGGAATCGGCTACCCGTGGAGGTGGTGGAGTCACCTTCACAGGAGGTGTTCAGGAGAAGACTTGATGGGGTGCTTGGCTGTATGGTCTAGTTGTTGGGTGGGTTGGATTGTTTGATGGGTTGGACGCGATGATCTTGAAGGTCTCTTCCAACCTGGTGTATTGTATTGTATTGTATTGTATTGTCTTATTGTATTGTGGTGCAGCTGACATGATGGAGGGAAGGGATCCATCCAGAGGGACCTTGACAGGCTGGGGAGGTGAACCTATGACAACCTCATGAGGCTCAACAAGACCAAGTGCAAGGTCCTGCAGCTGGGTCAGGGCAATCGCAGGCACCTGTACAGGCTGCGCAGGGACTGGCTTGAGAGTAGCCCTGAAGAAAAGAACTTAGGGGTGCTGGGGGATGAGAAGCTCAACATGAGCAACCAGTGTGCACTTGCAGCCCAGAAAGCCAACCAGAGCCTGGGCTGCATCAAGAGAAGCAGAGCTAGCAGGTCGAGGAAGGTGAGACCCCACCTGGAGTACTGTGTCCAGTTCTGGAGCCCCTAGTACAGGAAGGATCTGGAGGTGCCTGAAGGTGTACAGAGAAGGGCCACGAGGATGATCAGAGGGCTGGAGCTCCTCTGCTACGAGGACAGACTGAGGGAGTTGGGGCTGTTCAGTCTGAAAAGGCTCCAAGGAGACCTTGTTGTGGCCTTCCAGTATCTGAAGGGGGCTATGAGAAAGCTGGGGAGGGACTTTTTAGGGTGTCAGGGAGTGATAGGACTAGGGGGAATGGAACTAGAAATGGGGAGATTCAGATTGGATGTTAGGAAGAAGTACTTCCCCATGAGGGTGGTGAGACACTGGCACAGGTTGCCCAGGGAGGTGGTGGAAGCCTCATCCCTGGAGGTTTTTCAGGCCAGGCTGGATGTGGCTGCGAGCAACCTGACGTAGTGTGAGGTGTCCCTGCCCATGGCAGGAGGGTAGGAGCTAGATGATCTTCCAAGGTCCCTTCCAACCCCTAACATCCTGTGATTCTTGTGGAGAAAAAGGTGATTTGGGGCACTAAAGAAAGAGAGGCAAGATTCCCTTTTTTTTTTTTTTTTAATAACCAGAAGGAATTCAAACCATAGTTTGATGATTAAATGTGTTCACAGAGTCATTCTGAACCATGCTCCTCTTGGAGTTTATTTAAAACAAACAAACAAAAAAGGCCTTTCCAAGGAATATTTTGTTCAGAACCTGATTTTATTTAGAAAATTCAAGTTTTTTTCCCATGTTACAGTAAGAAGCAGCACCACATTTAAATCATGAGTAAGATATGGAAGTCTGATAGCACCTCTATTCCAATGCATTTTGATTTTCACCCCAGGGCTTCAGAAAATGCCCACAACAGGATGCCTGAGCCTATGGAATGGTGGATAGCAAGTTACTGACACTCATTTTACAGCCAGCTCTGGAAGGCAGCAAAGGGACATCACCCAGCTTGGCAAAACAGCCAGCTGGTGGCCCAGCTGCAGCAGAAGTGGCTCAACACTCTTCTATGAGGCCAGACTGAGGGATTTGTTCAGTCTGGGGAAGAGAAGGCTCTGAGAAGACTTAATTGTGGCCTTCCAGTATCTGAAGGGGGCTACAAGAAAGCTGGGGAGGGACTTTGTAGGGTGTCAGGGAGTGATAGGACTAGGAGGAATGGAACTAGAAATGGGTAGACTCAGATTGGATGTTAAGAAGAAGTTCTTCCCCATGAGGGTGGGGAGACACTGGAACAGGTTGCCCAGGGAGGTGGTGGAAGTTTTTAAGGCCAGGCTGGATGTGGCTGTGGGCAACCTGCTCTAGTGTGAGGTGTCCCTGCCCATGGCAGGGGGTTGGAAGTAGATGATCTTTGAGGTCCCTTCCAACCCTAACAATTCTATGATTCTATGATCTAGGGTTAACTGGAGTGTGCAGTTATCCACTAGGAATCTTCTCCCGTAGTCCCATTACCCTGAATTCCCAGTATTTCCCATCAGCACAGAGCTGCTCCTTCGTGTTAGGCAGTGAAGATTCACATCAGGGATGTGAGAAACAGGTGAGTCATCAAGGATGGGTTTGGAGCAGGAAAATAGTCAGCATAGGAGAAGAAACTTCTCTTGCAACGAGCCTGGGTGGAACTCTCTCAAGTCAGATTTACAGCCCCACTTTTATCATGAGCAGCTCTTGTCTTAGCAGCCCTGCTCACAGAGTGGTGCCGAGTGATCCGCCGCTGTCAGCACTCACACCGCAGAAGGGGCTCCCAGTCCCACGGAGACACAGGCACATGAAATTCTCCCCCCGGGATCAAGCAGGACACCTTACTTTTTCTGGCTCTGCACAAAGGCAGGCACAGGGAGTGTGCCAGCCCTGACTTGTGCCCGGGTTTCAGGCCGGTGCCTGAGGCAGAAGATGAGAGCCCGCACGGTGCGGCGGTAGGGCACGCTCACCAGGCGTGAGCAGCCCTGGAACACCTCTTGCTCCAGAGCTTCAGCCAGGGGGTGATCCACCTGAGAACAGCCAAACACAGAATTGGAGCTTTGCATTTAATAATGCAGTGAGTTGGAATCCCCCTCCCCGCCCCCCCCCCCCAAGATACAGCTCAGTCAGGAAGCAAAGGAAGCTGCATTTACAAACAAAACTACAATCTAGAAATGAAATGCAATGAATATATACAAAATAGACAACATTTACAGAGCTGTACAATTTATAAACTACACAAGAACCCCCCTGGACAAAACCAGGGGGCTGCTAACAGCTTTCTCAGTCCCTGCTCCCTTCCCTCCCCCTGTACACCAGACAAAAGAAAGAGCAGGGAGTTGCTGTTAGTTACTTAACCACAAGAAGAATGCAAAACCACCAGAAGCACAAGTTACTATCTGCCAGAGGACAAAACCAGGAGGCTGAAGCAGCTGGGATTGTTTAGTCTGGAGAAAAGGAGGCTCAGGGGGAGACCTTATTGCTGTTTACAACTACCTGAAGGGTGGTTGTAACCAGGAGGGGGTTGATTCTGTCTGTTCTCCCAGGCAACCAGCCCCAGAACAAGATGACACAGTCTCAAGCTGTGCCAGGCGAAGTTTAGGCTCGAGGTGAAGAGAAATTTCTTCACAGAGAGAGTTGTTAGCCATTGGAATATGCTGCCCAGGGAGGTGGTGGAGTCACCATCCCTGGAGGTGTTCAAGAGGGGATGGGATATGGCACTTGGTGCCATTGTTTAGTAGTCATGAGGTGTTGGGTGACAGGTTGGACTTGATGATCTTTGAGGTCTCTTCCAACCTTACTGATTCTATGATATTTGGTACATACTCATTGCATTTCATTGTGGATTGTAGTTTTGCTTGTAAATACAACTTTCATTTGCTTCCAACTGGGCTGGTCTGGCAATTTAATGTTGGGGGGAATTTTCAACCCACCACAGGTAGGTGTCTGTCCAATGGGGTGATTGAGAACTTCTCATTATTTTCCTTTCTATGTCCAATAGTAATTTATTTACATTCTACTACTTTCTGTTCAAGATCTGTGGAAAATTTTCCAGGCACAGCCTAAAACTACCACAAATAAGGAGACCCAACTGATTGGAGCTTGGTGCTTCTTGGTGTTTTCTTCATTAATCAGCTGAGATTCAAGGAAAATTACTTGAAGCGTGACAGGAAGAGCGATTTAATTCCAGCCTGGCAATTAAAGACTGAGGCAGCGTGGTCAGTAGCAGGGAACACATCCACATCTCCAGCTGGGTAGCAGGACTTTGCCATCACAACAGGAAGCTTAATCTGCAGCTAGCTTTGAGTATCAAGCTCAGCTGAAATTAGAAGCTGCCTTGCACTATCTCCATAAAGCAGCTCACTTTTGATCTCGGTGATAGAAGGTACTTTGGATGCTCTTCTACTCTTGATTCCATAAGCCAAATGCTTGGCAGCTCTGCCCAGTGCTATAAAGGGAAATGTGGGCTCTCCCCGTGTAGAAGGAGGGGTAATTAAGAATGCAGAAAGGGATTTGCTAAATGTTAATTGTGTAGTTATTACTTCAATGTGTGCCAAACCCTGTCATTTAACACAGCTTAAGAAAAACTCCCCTCCCCCCGCATCAAGAAATGGCTTTCGTTTCACTGCCGCGCTTTGTGGTGGGGAATCTCCCATGCTTTGCGTGCAGGAGACTCCACTGTGCCAAGCAGCATTCCTCCAGCTCCTCTGCCCACTCTCTTTCTGTTACCCATCACTAAACTGCCCCTCTGCTGGGCAGCTGTAGAAGCTCTTTGGATCTGTTCAGCCCCACCTTCCCTTCTCCTTTTTCTCAGCTTCTCAGGTGTCCCTGCTCCCCATTTGGTGGACCTCTGTGGCTCCCCTGCCTTTGCATGCTGTTCATCTGCTGCTGTAAGCTTCACTTCCACACACAGGGACGGCTGCAAGCTAGAAGGGGGCTTGCCTTGCTGTGATCCCAGGTGAATCCTGGTCAGAGGCAATTCTGCTTCAGCCAACACTACTCATTTTAGGGGATATGGCAGGTACAAACCGACCCCCACAGGCACAGGGTCCTGACAGACCTAGAACAGGAAGCTGAGGCTTGCTAGAAGCTGATAAAGATGAGGAGCTTGTCTCTGGTGCCCCTGTGTCTAGAGTTCTTTTGTTTGCTCCGAGGACTCAGCCCCCAATTAATGAAGCAGCCAAACCTGCAAGGATTTAAATGGAGTTCTGCTGGAGAGGAGCTCTCTCCACACAGAAGCAGCCTTTGCAGTGAGAGCTTCTCCTCCAGAAGCAGCCTTTGCAGTGGGAACTTCTCCCCCTTACAATGAGATTTCCTGCCCCCCACCTTGGTGAGTATATGTGGGTACCAGTGGGGGAATTTTCCTTTCCTTTCCTGAGTGTGTGCACATTTTGGTCCATGTCTCCAAACAGTTCCATTAGTTGTGCAAGAGCTGACAGCTAAAATGGTAATTTCACCATGCTGGAAGGAGAGCAGACTTAAGTGTAATGAATCCAGAGTTTTCAGTGGCTGTTGCTGTCTATTTCATGAGTGCCTCGGTGGCAGGGGGTACCACAGCCTGTCCTCTAAGTTCAGGCTTTATTACCAGTCTTCAACAGCAGAGATGTGCTTTCCAAGAACGAAGCTTGACCCAGCAGCAGGCAAAGGTGAACTCCTGACTTCCCGAGGCATTCCCACAGCCAGCCATCCTCAAGTCCAGATAGAATCATAGAATGGTCCAGGCCAGAAGGGACCTCCAAAGGTCATCCAGTCCAACCCCTCCACAGTCAGCAGGGACATCCCCAACTAGATCAGGCTGCCCAGGGCCTCATCGAGCCTCACCTTGAGTATCCCCAGGGATGGGGCCTCAACCACCTCCCTGGCCAACCTGTTGCAGTGTTCCACCACTTCGTCCTGATATCCAATCTAAATCTGCCCTTTTCTAGTATAAGCCATTCCCCTTGTCCTGTCACTGCAGGCCTTTGTAAACAGTCTCTCCCCATCCTTCCTCTAGGCCGCCTTCAGGTACTGGAAGCCTGCTGTCAGGTTTCCCCAGAGCCTCCTGGACTGGAAGCTGGAGAGGTGGTTCTCATACCTAGCAAGCACAATGCTTTGAAACTCTTGAGTGCTTATCACTTGACTTGCCATTTAAAGGATGAGTAAATTAAAAAGGATAATTATTATGGCATTTCACAGACCAAACTAGTCATTAAGCCTTACAGAAAAGCCCTCTTCATTTACTTAAAGGTACCTGAGGGATCTGATATTTAGCACCACTTTATATACTGTCAACCTCTTTGAAATAGATCTGAATTTACAAATGTTTAATTACTTGAAATATAAAACACCCAAAAAGGTCCCAGTGTTGCTTTCATAGCTGTTAAGTAGTAGGAACAACTTTATTGACTCTTTCCTCCTCTTGTAGAGCCCAGCTGCAGCAAATTCACAACTACTGTTGTTGCTCAGTTGTGCAAATGAGAGCAAACACACCTCACAATTAGCATGTTTACTTGGTTAATAGAATCAGAATGGTTTGGGTTGGAAGGGACCTTAAAGATCATTTGGCTCAAACCCCACTGCCATGAGCAGGGACTCCTCCCACTGGCCCTGGTTGCTCAAGGCCTCATCCAGCCTTGCCCTGAATACCTCCAGGGAGAGGGCCTCCACAACCTCCCTGGGCAACCTCTTCCAGTGTCTCCCCACCCTCACTGTAAAGAATTTGTTCCTTATCTTCAGTCTAAATCTGCCCTCTTCCAACTCAAAGCCATTGTGCCTGTCCTGTCACTACAAGTCCTAGTAAAAAGACCCTCCCCAGCTTTCTTAGAGCAGCCTTCCAATGCCTGAAGGGGACTACAAGGAGTCCCCAGAGCCCTCTCTTTTCCAGGCTGAACAACCCCAACTCTCTCAGCCTGTCCCCTGAGGTTCTCCAGCCCTCTGATCATCTTTGTGGCCTCCTCTGGACCTGCTGCATCAGTTCCATGTCCTGCTTGTCACAGAGGCACAAATAGTAACAACAACAAACCCAAGAATTACCTTCCTGGAAAATGAAGCTCTTTGTAAATGACCAGCTTCACGCTAGCTATGGCCGAAAAAGGTTTAACTTCACAGAATCACAGAATGTTAGGGGTTGGAAAGGACCTCAAAAGATCATCCAGTCCAACCTCCCTGCCAGAGCAGGATCACCTAGAGCAGATCACCCAGGAACATATCCAGGCAGGTTTTGAGTACCTCCAGAGAGGGAGACTCCACAACCTCCCTGGGCAGCCTGTTCCAGTGTTCTGCCACCCTCACAGTGAAATAATTCTTCCTCCTGTTTCCATGGAACTTCCTATGCCTCAACATCCATCCACTGCCCCTTGTGCTGTCACTGAGCATCACCCAGCAGAGCCTGGCTCCATCCTCTTGGCACTCGCCCTGCACACCTTTATAAACATGAACGAGGTCACCCCTCAGGCTCCTCTTCCTCTAAGCTGAAGAGCCCTCAGTTCCCTCAGTCTATCCTCATAAGGAAGATGTAGCTTGGCTTAAAGGTTTTAACTTCAGTTGGTGAAAGGTTTCATCTTACAGGAAACAGGTCTCTGAGCCAAAGACAAATGGGATCTGAAGGCTACCTCTAGATCCAGGGCTTCACAAAGCAGCTTCCGCGCGTTCCTCCGGAAAGCCTCAGTCTTGGGATTGCTTCTGACCTCTATTGAGGGCCTGCTGGAATGGTCTCTGATGAAGGTTCTCCACTCTGTGTAGATGTCTCTGGCGAGGCTGGCCACGTCGGGATCTGAGTGCTTGCGCATCTTGTTCACAGTGTGACCTGGAAAACGGCAACAGCTCCTTCAGGGCCGGCAGGAGGGGGCCGGATGGAGCAGACCGGTGCTACAGCAGACACATGTTGCTACTGCAGCAAACCCCCACCCCCAGTGCTGACACACAGGGAAATAGAAAATTACTAGGAATTAAGCCTGCACTTCTCACTCCCTGCCTTCTGCAGTGGATTTTGCCTGAGCAATTAGCAAGGAATTGATCTGTGCATGTGAAAATTACCTTCCTGAGCCACCACGGTGTGGGAGGACACTTAGGTATCAGGACTATGCTAATGTCCTACAGAGAGGCTAGATCTGCTGAAAGCTTCTAGGACTGGCCAGCAGAGTGCTGCTTTTGAACTGAAAATCCCTGTTGCTAGTGTCTATAGCACCTTAACAGGCACAGATCCAGGCTGGGTGCAGAGTAGCTCTAAAGAAAGAGACATGGAGGTGTTGGTTGGTGATAAGCTCCCCATGAGCCAGCAGTGCCCTCATGCAGCCCAGAAGGCAGCTGTGTGCTGGGCTGCAGCAAGAGGAGTATGACCAGCAGGGCAAGAGAGGGGATTCTGCCCCTTAACTCTGCTCTGCTGAGACCCAACCCCAATACTGCCTCCAGCCCTGGTGTCCCCAGCAGAATAAGGACACAGAGCTGTTGGAGAGAGTCCAGAGGAGGCTGCAAAGATGAGCCAAGGGCTGGAGCACCTCTGCTATGAGGATAGGCTGAGGAAGCTGGGGTTCAGCCTGGAGAAAAGAAAGCAGACCTTAGAGCTGCCTTCCAATATCTGAAGGAATCCTACAGGAAGGCTACAGAGGAACTGATCATAAGGGTGTCTAGAAACAGGACAAGGGAGAATGGTTTGAAGCTGATGCAGAGCAGGGTTAGATTGGATCCTAGGAAGAAGTTCTTCAGTAGGAGGGTGGTGAGACTCTGGAATAGGCTGCCCAGGAAGGTTGTGGATGCCTCCTTTGTGGGGGTGTTGAAGGTCAGGTTGGATGAGGCCTTGAGCAGCTGAGTCTAGTTGAGAGGTGCCCCTGCCCATGGTGGGGAGGTTGGAGGAGATGATCTCTGTGGTCTCTTCCAACCTGAGCCATTCTATGAACATACAAACATCACACAGTGACTCCAGTCAGAACCTTTCCAGTCTGTGGAGCAGAAGAGTCTCTTCCCTGAGAGGAGACAAAGGAGCCCTTCTGGCGGTGGGGATTTCTCTGACCACTAGCGCTGGTGGCCAGGAGGTGTCACTGTTAGGCTTCGGTGGCTCTTGCAGCCCAGCCGCCTTCAGGCAGGCACTGGGAAAAGCCTCGGAAAAGCCTGAGTAAGCTGAGCATGGCAAAGGAAACGTTTCCTGAGCATGGGGAAAGGGGCAGATCGCATCTCCCTTATCTCAGGCAGAGGGGGCTCTTCAAATAGAGGCCCAGCTGTGCTGACGATAAACAAAGGCCAGCACGACTGTCCTTCACGCCAGGATGCCCAGCATGGGCAGCAGAGGCAGGTACCACGTGGTCTCACATTATCCCTCCCCCAAGTCCTAGGGAAGAGGCAGGCATCAGGCTGCATCATCTGCATAGAGCTGCCCATCGGCTGGGGGCTTTTCAGTGCGAGGATGCAGTGAGCACTTCTGGGTCAATCTGAAGAGAATTTTTGCATGTTGAGAGGATTCAGCTGGGTCAAGTAAATGAGTCCTGGCAAGGCAGGAGTAAGACAAGCAGACGCCTGAGAAGAGCTCTGCAACAATCTGACCACAGAAAAGGTGATGCAGGATTTGGTAATAAGGAGCAAGCTGGGAGGAATTAGAGGCTGGCTGACGTTTTCAGTACCAGCTCTGAAAGCTGCAGGCTGGGGAGTAACAACTTCTTATTGGCAGCTACACTTCCTTCTTAAAAAGCCTGCAAGCTAGTCTCTTGAGTACTGACAAGCCAAGCAGACACAAGACAGCCTGACAGTCACAGTGTAAAGCTGACAACACGTACCTATTTTTGTTGAAAGCAACACTTCCTTGGAAGGTATTTTCTTCTTCAGCTCCTCCAAAGCTTCAATCAGACGCTCTTTCTGTTGCCCAGGAAGCTCAAGCATAGACTTCCATCGTTTTATGTCTTCCACAACCACAACTCTCTGAAAAAAAGAGAGAAAAGCCATTAGGAATGTGGAATGTCCTTGCTATAAATAAGGACACTGGCTTCACCTCAGCTAATGGAGTGGTTATCAACGCATGAATTATTGATTATGGCATGAACCAGAGCACTGAATACATGATGGGTACTTGCTTCAGATTTGAGCCTCCTGCAAATTAGGACTGAAGTCACCAGAAAACAAAGCCAGATGCTTCAGCTTGGTCTGCCAAATTTTGGGCACGTAACAGCAAGTGTCTGCTAGATGCATTCTGAATGTAAGGAGTGTGTTGTTTAAATGTCTCTTAGTAGAAAAAGGGAGTTAGAGTGAGGCAGCTCAGAAACCTGGCAGAATCTGAATCCTGCTCAGATTGGCTTTAAACTTAAAATAGGGCCAGCAGGGAGTGAAAACACAGACTCATAGAATGTTAGAGGTTGGAAGGGACCTCTAGGGATCATCGAACCCACCCCCTGCCAAAAGCAAGTGACGCATTAAGGAACACAAAAGCAAACTCGAGTACGCTGGACATCGGCAGTGCTTTTCACCCTCTTTTTGCCACAGACCTTGACAGAACTGACTGTAAGTTTCTTATTTTGGGAGCGAGGCAGCTTACAGAGATTCAGCAGTGGTCAGACAGCTGGGGTACTTTATGGCACTATTCTCTTACATTTTGCCTTACATTAATAAGCTCTTTGGCACAGCAAATGTTTTCCTGTTCTTTTCTACAAACAGGTGGCAAAGAGGGACTCAGCTTTTGGGCAGATCTTGCACAGGCCCACCATACCACCCAACTGAAGGGCTCTCCTCATGGGAGTCAGCTGGCAATATTGAAACTGGTGGTGTCACTTGGCTATGCTCCAGTTCTGTCCACACCAAACAAGCAGGCAGGAGACAAGTTCTAAATCATCTTGATTTAGGGAAAGCAATTTGAGTGCAGCAGAGCCTCTGCACCTTTCAAGTATTTCCCTGCCTTGTTCTCTTGTAAGGATGCTGCCTCAATACCGAGATGATGTCGATAAAGAACTGGAACTAGAGATGGGTTAGAAAGCCTGCGTTCCGCTGGCATTAGTGCCCACCTCCGTGCAGAGGCAGGAAGGCAGCCTGGCAAAGGCCCAAACCCCCTTCTCTCCGGGGCACCTCAGGGTCAGCCTGGCTCCTCCCGGGGTGCTCCCGCCACCCTTACACACAGCCTCCGACGAACAGCGTGGCTCTGCCCCAGTGCAAGGCCGGAAAGCCTCACCTCCTGCCTTCGAAGGCAGCGGGCCCCGCCGTCACTCCCGGTACCGTCCGGCGCCGTGAAGACCACCCTACTCAGGCCAGGAAAGCCGGGGCGAGCCCTGCTACCCCTCCCACTCCCCCTCGGTACCGGTGACCTGCCTTGAGGGATTCGAGGGTGGCCTGTCGGTAGGCGCGCGGAGCCGGCCCGGGCCGACGGGGGCTCTCCGGACAGCGGGGCCGACGCACCACGAACCGGTCCATTCCGCTGCACTGCCGCCCGCGTCCTGCCTTCTCTCCCGGAAGCCCCGTACCTTCCGCCGGTAGTTCCCGCCGCAGGAGAGCCCCCGACGCGTGGCTGAGGCAGCGCCACGGAGCGGACTACGTCTCCCAGCATGCTTCGCGCGGAGGCGGCAGTGGCAAATCTCGCGAGCTTGCCGCAGCGTTGTTGTCGTCTGCGAGGCCTGCGGGAGGAGGAGCAGGAAGATGGCGGCGCGGCGGGGTAGCCTCCTCTGCCTGCCTATCGCCCTGGCGCTCTTGGTGAACGGCGGCAGCAGCAGCAGCCCTCAGGCAGCTGGGCCGTTGCCTGCCGCCTCGTCCGAAGCTTTTGACTCCGTGTTGGGTAACACGGCGTCGTGTCACCGCGCCTGCCAGCTGACCTACTCCCTACACACCTACCCCAAGGTACGGGCGGATCCTGCCTCACGGCTCCGCGGCCGCCGCCGCTCGGTGGGGCCAGCCCTTTCCCGGGCTCGGCCGCTCTCCCCGTCTCCTTTCCCCGGGAGCTGTGCTGCGGTGCTGGCGGGCAGCACGGATCCGGCCTCCCCGGCGCGGCTGTCCCCTCGCCTGTCGCTTGCCCCTCTCCCCCGCAGCCCCTTGTTTTGTGCTTCAGAGTGAGGGGGAGAAGGCCGGAATTTCTCGGGCAGCAGCCCTTTTCGAGGCGGGCCCCCGTGCGTGTTTTCTCAAGCAGCGTTGGACCGGTCTTTAAGTAAGCATAAACATGCAGGAAGCTGATGTTCGTAGTGCTCGGGTGCAGAGAGCAGCCCGCTGCTGTTCTTCCGTGGCAAGTCTCAGCTGGCTTAGATTTCCATCTCCCCAAAGCAGGGAACGCAGTGGCTTCTGTAGACAGATACTTTGGTTTGAAAGCAGATGATTAGGTTGTAGCTTGCCAAAGAAACGCTGCTTTCAAAGGGTAGCTCTGTTAGCGCAGGGTACTTTTGTGGATTTGGAGGGTCTGCTGCTTTTTTTGTTGTTGCTCTTCCTGCTCATAAAGAGGCAGCTGTAATCTGGGCTCTTGCATATTTTGAGGTACTAAAGCAGTGCCGTGTTCATGACAGGCCAGAGATCCCGAGCCAGGGTGCCAGTGTGATGCTTGGGTGTTGAAAGGTGAAGTGTAAATGGTGATAAATTAGTAGTTTATCAGAACCTTCAGCCTGTATTTTGATTTGTTTGCACGGAACTTTTCTTAATCTAATGATAAAATGTCTGCTGGGAATCTGATTTCATACTCCAGATCTTGCAGTTGGTTCAAGCTGTTGTACAGGTTTGAACTGCTGGCTTGTATTTGGAAAATCTAGCACCAAAAATCTCCTCTTCCCTGGCTCTTCCCTGGTGATGTGCTTTATTGTCAGCTGCAGCTACAGAGCAGGTTGAATTCTAAATGATGGGAGCAGCCTTCACACAAGGGCAGCAGCCAGGTGGAAATAGTGACACTGTTAAGTAACAGAGCTTTGTCTGCCTTTATGTGGTGCTTAAGTTGGAACACTGCCTTATCAGGAAAGGCTGAAAGACCTGGGGCTGTTTAGTCTGGAGGGAAGACTGAGAGGGGATGTAATCAATGGCTATAAATATCTGAGGGCTGGGTGCCAGGAAGGAAGGGACAGTCTCTGCTCACCTGTGCCCTGTGACACGACAAGGGGCAGTGGATGTAAACTACAGCACAGGAAGTTCCACCTCAACATGAGGAGGAACTTTACTGTAAGGGTCCCAGAGCACTGGAACAGGCTGCCCAGAGAGGTTGTGAAGTCTCCTTCTCTGGGCATTTTCAAGGACCCATCCTGTGAGACCTGTGTTAGATTCTGTTCTGGAAGTGGGGTTGGACTGGAAGACCTCCAGAGGTCCCTTCCAACCCCTGACATCCTCTGACCCTGTGACTCCAGCTGGTGCATGTATCCCCACAGAGAGAAGCAGCTGGGAGTTGTGCGGAATAGAAGTAGGCTTAATGTCTGCTTTTAGGGCATTTTTGGGTGCCTACTTGTGATGACAGGGGAAAGAACTGTCATGGGCAGGTGTCGCTGCCCATGGCAGGGGTGTTGGAACTAGATGATCCTTGAGGTCTCTTCCAACCCTAACAATTCTATGATTCTATTAAATCCAAGAAATAGGACTAAACATTACCCTGGTACATTCCCATTCTAGTTTGATACAATGATTTTGGTTTTGTCATCGGACTTGTTGAAGGAAGGCTGATATTTCTGAGAACTTTACTGTGCTTTTGAATTGTGTGAGTGTTGATGGAGCTGTCAGATGAGAGACTCATCTCTTCCTTTGAGTTTAGTCTGTTTGTCACAAAAGTGAATTGGTTTAGTTGTCACTGGAAGTAATGCAAGCTTCACTGAGGCTCCCATGGAAGACTGCCATAAAAATATGTCTGCTAAAGCCAATCCTGTCTGGATATCAAATTACAGAGCATGTTTTCTGCAGCACCATAATCATCTAAGCCACGTTGTCAGAGGGAAGCTTTAACTTAAATACACAGTTTTCTACATTTAGACTTTTAAAGATGTGAACTTGTGGTGAGAGACAATCACAGCATGTTAGGGTTTGGAAGGGACCTCTGGAGATCTTTGAGTCCAACCCCCCTGCCCGAGCAGGACCATAGAATCCAGCACAGGTCACACAGGGGCACCTCCAGACAGAGCTTGAAGGTCTCTAGAGAAGGAGACTCCACAACCTCTCTCTCTCTGGGGAGCCTGTTCCAGTGCTCTGTGACAATGGCCATTTAATTTACAGTAGCTTATGCAGTAAGGTGTGGTGTATTTAGTTTTTGTTAGATCAGAGTCCATTTGCCAGCTGTATAGCAGCTGGCTGCAGTTGTTTTGAGTGGTGAAGTGATTAGTGGGTTTGATGGGCCTGACTGATGCTAGGGTGTTAGCAGCAGCAGGAGCACCTAGATAGTAGAGGCTGTCTGTAGTTGTGTGAGATGGGCAGCACTGTATGTGGAAAGTGCACATATATCCGTCCCTTTGGTACTGTGGGCAGAAGAAATGCTGAGTGTATAACACTGAGTGTATCATACTGGGTGTATCATAGAGTCCTGGAATAGGTTTGGAAGGGACCTCAGAGATCATCTCCTCCAACCTCCCCACCATGGGCAGGGACAGCTCTCAACTAGACTCAGCTGCTCAAGGCCTCATCCAACCTGACCTTCAACACCCCCACAAAGGAGGCATCCACAACCTCCCTGGGCAGCCTATTCCAGAGTCTCACCACCCTCCTACTGAAGAACTTCTTCTTAAGGTCCAGTCTAACCCTGCTCTGCATCAGCTTCAAACCATTCTCCCTTGTCCTGTTTCTAGACACCCTTATGATCAGTTCCTCTGTAGCCTTCCTGTAGGATCCCTTCAGGTATTGGAACCAGGTGTAGATTTTCAGTGTTTTGCATCGTGCTAATAACTGCACTTTCACCCTTCAGTTCAATGTAATAAAACATGTGTGTTTGTGGGACTGTCTTGGCCAGTGAGCAGCTAACCAGGATACTGGTACAGGACATCAAAAGATAATCTCATTGTTACAGCTGTTGTGGTTCTGATCAGTACCTGGTAGATATATTGTAATACACTGCCAAAATGAGTCTTTTTTGCCTCCTGTCCCATTGGGTTCTACTGTTTTAAGTTTTGAGCTGGAAGAATTCCTTGTAGGGTTAAACATCAGTAGATCTTTTACAACAGTATCTCCTATTTTTAAATTTGATGCCTTTATAGAAAATACAGAGCAGCTTTGCTTGACAGTTGTAGTACTGGAGTTAGAAAAGCAGGTCTGCCCCAGTGAAGAATGAGGAACTCTGCTTGAAATAAATCCATTAGTGTGTTTGGTTTTATTTTGGATCATCTTTAGTGTCACCTTTAGCTGGCTTCTGACCTTGGAGATCCTCAAGGTCAGGCTTCTGACTTTGCAGATATTCAAGGTCAGGCTCCACAGAGCTCTGGGCAACCTGATCTAGTGGAGGATGTCCCTGCTGACTGCAGGAGGCTTGGACTAGATAAGCTTTAGAGGTCCCTTCCAACCCAGACCATTCTATGATTCTAGTAGAGGGGTGGAGGATGATGCTCTGGTGGATGGCTTTGTGTAGTGCTTCCATAAAAGGGGAAAAAACCCAGCAGCACAACCCCCAAAAAACCACAACCAAACCAAAAGAAACAAAAACAACCACCAAAAGCCTTTGGTTCCTCACAATGTATTATGGGATGGAGGGGTGCCAGTCTTCTCTTGTGCCTCCCCAGGAAGAGGAGCTGTATGCGTGCCAGAGGGGCTGCAGACTCTTCTCCATTTGTCAGTTTGTGGACGACGGCATTGACCTGAATCGGACCAAGCTGGAATGCGACTCTGGTAAGGGCTTCAGGACTCCTTCCACAGCCTGTAACACAGAGGCATGACTCAGGGAAGAGCAGGAACATCTGAGAGGGTGGTATTAAGCTGGTGGGATTGCTTCAGTTGCTTTCTGGTTTTGTTTAACAGCTTTCTAAAGTTTATGTACAGCGTATAAAAAATGCTTGGGGGATGGTTGGTTGGTGTCTGTGGGTTTCTCCTTCTCTGATCCTCAACGTTGCCATTCTCCTGAGCTTCTGAGGTATCATCAATCTCTGTAAATAAACAGGGAATGCTTCATTGTACTGCAGTTTGTCACAGGAAACACAAAATGGCTGGGAAAAAATCCAGTCAGATTCACAGCTTTGCTTTAATAATTCCATGTGGCAATCAGTCCCATTTACAATTCCTGACAAACTGCTATATAGAAGGGAATTCTTCAGACAGAATAAGAGCACGTCTTAATGTGCAGTCTGCCTTGTAACTTGTGGCCTCCTGAGGTTTTCCTGCAGCTAAACTCTTGGGAATGAGGTACATGTTGTGCTTGAAGTAGGTCATTAAATCCCGGTGACTAATTCTCTCAGATTATCTGGGTTAGAGCAGAAATGTCACAGTGAAGATGAGCTCTGTGCACCATAGGCCAGTTAATACTGGGGCTGGAATTGTATAGAGCTTTCATCTCATATTGAGGCAGCTGATTCAGGTAGTTGCTCTCTGTATTTTCACTACAATTAAGCACCAAGCTGGCATTCAAAGGAGGCTTTCATCCTCTCAGTAGCTTATAAAAACAAGAAGGCTAGTGGCTATCTTAAAGAGCTGAGGGAAGGTTGGCAAGCAGAGAGCCTGACATGCAAAGATACTGATGTGACACAAAACTGCACTAAATACTCCAAGAACGGGCTAATGCTGGAGTCTGTCATGCAGTGTGTGTAGCTGTGGGTACAGCATGTCACTCTAGTTGTCAAACCAGGCAGGAAAGAGTGCCATAAAAAGGGTAATGAAGCGCTAGAACACATGTAGAGGTAATTGAACAGTTGCTTACTTTCTGTTCTAACCCTTCTCCCTAAGACTGTTGTCTTTTGCTGGCTTATGTTCTGTAATCTGTTAGACTGCTTGGTGCCCTGACTAAGTATTCTGTGCTTGGCAAGATGCATCTTGGCTGATCTGCTCAGTTCTGTCTTCTGATGCTTCTTTATGCCTACAAACATTAGTTTGGTGGCAGTTATACCATGGAGTTCAGATGCTGTGAGCTCAATACTCAAATGTTTAGCTGATGATGCCTTGCTTCATGCCAGCTCTGTGGCCTTTATGGTAGTGGAACGCTGGGAGAGCTGCTGTCCTCTGTGCTGCTACTCAGTTTGGTTCTTCATCTCAGGTGGAGCTGCAGCATTGTCCACCTCAGCTCTAGAGTTTTGAGAAGGAGCTGTGCCCCTGTACTGTCTCCATGGGCAGAATAATCTACATTTTTCTCTCTGAATAACTTGGATTTCCTGGTCTTTATAATCTTTAGAGAAAAGTCATGGGAACTACCTGTAAAACTGACTGGATTTAATTTTTTATTAAAAAAAAAAATCAATAATACTTTCAGTGAAGTTTCTGTGTTCTTCATACTAGTAGGAAAATGCTCCTTTGGTTTTCCTGTGATGCTGTGACCTCAGAGAGATGTAATGCTTTAATGGTCCTTCTTTTTGGGATTCCATCTCTGTTCTCTGAGGTAAAAAGGAATGTTTTACCTGATAGGTAGAAGGAAAACAGAAGTGGTAGTGAACAGATGACTGAAAACTTGTATCCCTGAGTTTGGCCAGATTGGTTGCTCTAGCTGCATTCATTTTTCAGCCACCTCATCTGTCTGAGCTCTGATTCCTTAACCTTCCTTAGTCCTCTGAGTAAGTGCTGCCCTTGGAGCGATTGCTGTGTCTTTCCCTGCAAAAAGGGATTGCCAGTCCTTTGGCTGCTGCTTTGTTTCTATTCCAGCTTCTACTGAAAATGTTTTCTTAACTGAAATGCAGAATTTGCCTTCTCATTTGGGGAACTTCTCCCTTGCAGCCTGTACTGAAGCATACTCCCAATCTGATGAACAATATGCTTGCCATCTTGGATGCCAGAATCAGTTGCCATTTGCTGAGTTAAGGCAGGAGCAAGTAAGTAGCTGACATGTTTTTCAAATACCACCCACTTGTTTTCTGTTCAGCATGTCTTCTCTCACATTTCTTCAAATGGAAAATGGATCTTCCTTCCCAAGGACTGAAATCTAGGCCGGGGGTGAGGGGTGAGAAAGAACATGTCTTCTGTCCTTTTCACCTAAATCAAATGGAAAACCTGCGGTTGTTGTGCTTGCAGTTAATGTCCCTGATGCCAAGAATTCATCTCCTTTTCCCTCTGACACTGGTGAGATCATTCTGGAGTGACATGATGGATTCAGCTCAGAGCTTCATAACATCCTCGTGGACTTTCTACCTTCAGGCAGATGATGGCAAAATTGTCATATTCCAGGTGCCTGCTGTTTTTCATTGAGGTTATGGTGTTGTGGCTGCTAAATGGTTAACTCTGCTCCTTCCAGTCACAGAAGAGACTTGACTCTAAACAGTCAAAAGTGTTTCACTTTTGCTAGTGCTTCACTGCCTTTAGGACTAGGGGAGGTGGTAAATCAAACTTGAGAAAGTGGTGCATGTCTTAAGGTTAACTTCACAGAATCACAGAATGTTAGGGGTTGGAAGGGACCTTGAAAGAACATCCAGTCCAACCCCCTGCCAGAGCAGGATCACCCAGAGCAGGTCACACAGGCACATCTAGGTGGGTTTTGAATATCTCCAGAGAGGGAGACTCCACAACCCCCTGGGCAGCCTGTTCCAGTGTTCCATCACAGTTTCCTCCTGTTTCCATGGAACTTCCTATGCCTCAGCTTCCCACCCATTGCCCCTTGTTCTGTCATTGGGCATCACCTGGCTCCATCCTCTGGGCACTCACCCTTTATATCTTTATAAACATGAATGAGGTCTCCTAGTCTCCTCCTCTCCAAGCTAAGGAGCCCTCAGCTCCTTCAGTCTCTCCTCATAACAAAGATGTTCCACTCCCTTATCATCTTTTGGGACTTTGTGCTGGACTCTTTCAAGCAGTTCCCTGAGGTCCATCTTGAACTGAGGGGCCCAGAACTGGACACAATATTCCAGATGCAGCCTCACCAGAACAGAGTAGAGGGGTGGGAGAACCTCTCTCAACCTACTAACCACAGCCTTTCTAATACACCCCAGAATAAATTCCATATTAGCTCTGAAAAAGTGGAAATTGTTGAGAGGAGATGCTGCCTGCAAGCTTCCACTCATAACTTCTGCTTTTGTTCTAGTCAAAACCAGAAGTACAGTACGTTCCACAGCTCGAGCAGGAAACTGCAGATTCAAGAGGATCCTTGTCACTGGGTAAAACAGCCTGTAAGTTGTTCTTTGTGCTTTGGAAGAGCAAATGCAAAAGTGCAAGGGAAAATAAAGCAAGCAGTTGCAGGTGGCAGGCGAAAGCAGGTTTTTAGCAAGCTGAAATATAATTGTTTGCTGTGCAGGCTGTACAGCAAAGTCTGTGGTACAAACCAGGCTCTGCTGGGAATGCAAGCTAGAGCCATTGAAAATATTCCTCTTAGCCTCTCTGTGTTGACAAACTGTGTGGTGTTTGGGTCTTCTCTTGTGGTGCTTTCCTGACTGCTCTTTCTGCTGTATTTGTATTTCAGCAGACCTGCACCCAGGGAGTTCCCAGCCCTACAGAGGCCTCTTTGAAGAGCGAGAAACCGACGGCTTTTTCAAGTGTCTTTCCATGTATGTATGTTCTAGCCTGGCAGTACCTGCTGAGGAGGAGAATTAGAGTCACACAATCACACATTGTTAGGGGTGGGAAGGGACCTTGGCTAAGGAGGTTTCCTGTGTGGTGTGATGCTTCACAGGACCAGCTGGTATCCTTTTGGTGGATTCATGTTTGCAGAAGCACAGAATGTTAGGGGGTTGGAAGGGACCTCCAGAGACCATCCAGTCCAACCCCCCTGCCAGAGCAGGATCACCCAGGGCAGATCACCCAGGAAACCTATCCAGGCAGGTTTTGAATGTCTCCAGAGAAGGAGACTCCACAACCTCTCTGGGCAGCCTGCTCTGGCACCCTCACGGGGAAAACGTTTTCCCTTCTGTTCCTGTGGAACCTCCTCTGCTCCAGCTTGCACCCACTGCCCCTTGTCCTGTCACTGGACATCACTGAGCAGAGCCTGGCTCCAGCCTCCTGACACTGCCCTGCACATCTTTGTAAACATGAATGAGGTCACCCCTGAGGCTCCTCTTCTCCAAGCTAAAGAGCCCCAGCTCCCTCAGCCTTTCCTCAGCAGGCAGATGTTCCACTGCCTTCAGCATCTTTGTGGCTCTGCCCTGGACTCTCTTGAGCACTTCCTTGAGGTCCTTCCTGAACTGAGGGGCCCAGAACTGGACACAGCATTCTGCATAATGGCCCTTTCTATGCTGCAAGATCTCAAGGTGCCACAAATCTGTTAGATTGAGACTTGGCCTCATCCTGCTTGGCCTTCAACACCAGCCTCCCTGGGCAGCCTGTTCCAGCGTCCCACCACTCTTGTACTGAAGAACTTAGAACCCTAGAATCAATAAGGTTGGAAAGGACCTCAAAGATCAAGTCCAACCTGTCACCACAGACCCCATGACTAAACCATGGCACCAAGTGCCACGTCCAATCCCCTCTTGAACACCTCCAGGGACGGTGACTCCACCACCTCCCTGGGCAGCACATTCCAACAGCTAACAACTCTGTCTGTGAAGAACTTTCTCCTTACCTTGGGCGTAAACCTCCCCTGGTGCAGTTTGAGACTGTGTCCTCTTCTCATCCTGCACTCCCTCAGCTTCAAACCATTCCCCCTTGTCCTGTCTCTAGATACTCTCCTGAAAACTCCCTCTAAAGCCTTCCTGTAAGGATCCCTTCAGCTATTGGAAGGCAGCTCTAAAGTACCCCAGAGACCCTCTTCTCTTGCATGAACAAGCCCAGCTCCTTCCGCCTATCATAGCAGAGGTGCTCCAGCCCTTGGATCATCTTTGTGGCCCTCCTCTGGGCTCACTTATGCTGGGGGATACCAGAACTGGAGGCAGTATTGGAGGTGGGGTCTCAGCAGTGCAGAGTAGAGAGGAGTTCTTTCCCTTACTCTGATTGCTTTCTCCTTTAAAAGTTTACACCTGAAGGATCAGTGAACTGCAGCCCACATACAAGACAGAAAAATCTGTGTTAAGTGAATGGGAGGATGCTGATAGCAAAGAAACAGAATCCAGGAAGTCTTTGGTATCTTGCAAGTCAGATACTAATGAGGTCTTCTAATACCCAGGAGTCTGAAGGGGCCTCTGTAGATGGAAGAGCTGGAGACTGGTGAATCAGCAGGAAATGCACTGTAAATGGAGCTGAAATTTTTAGACCATTGTCTAGTACTCAGTATATGAAATTCAGTAACATTCTCTTCCTTTCAGAAATTCCAGTTGGATATTAACCACCACACTGGTGCTGTCAGTGTTGGTGCTGCTCTGGATCTGCTGTGCCACTGTAGCCACAGCTGTGGAGCAGTATGTTCCCTCGGAGGTAAGGCTGCTTTCTGACTCAGGCTATCTTGTATTCATTACTTTACTGCTCTGCTGCAGCTGTCTAGAGACTCAGAGACATTTTGGGGGTAGGTTCATCTAGAAAGAGGGGGTTTATTTTGTGGGTGTGGCTATCAAGCCAGTTTTATTTAAATAACGATTTTAGAGATAAGCAACTTCCTTATTTCTGTGGGCAGTTGGTGCTTTGAGCCTTCCTCAGCCTAGATATGATACCTCTTGGTTGGTAGTGCTCTGCTCTTGACATCCTTCAGATTACTCTGAACAAATGCAGGCTGCTTCTAATTTCTCTGGGGATAAATAAAACTCTTTCTCTGGGGATAAAAAAAACACAGGGCAACAAAGCTGGTGAGGGGTTTGGAACACAAGCCCTATGAGGAAAGGCTGAGGGAGCTGGGGTTGCTTAGCCTGGAGAAGAGGAGACTGAGGGGTGACCTTATTGCTCTCTACAACTACCTGAAGGGAGGTTGTAGCCAGGCAGAGGTTGGCCTCTTCTCCCAGGCAGCCAGCACCAGAACAAGAGGACACAGTCTCAGGCTGCGCCAGGGCAGGTTTAGGCTGGATGTTAGGAAGAAGTTCTACACGGAGAGAGTGATTGGCCATTGGAATCGGCTACCCGTGGAGGTGGTGGAGTCACCTTCACTGGAGGTGTTCAGGAGAAGACTTGATGGGGTGCTTGGCTGTATGGTCTAGTTGTTGGGTGGGTTGGATTGTTTGATGGGTTGGACGCGATGATCTTGAAGGTCTCTTCCAACCTGGTGTATTGTATTGTATTGTATTGTATTGTATTGTATTGTATTGTATTGTATTGTATTGTAAATCCATACTGGGAGTGGGATGGGGAAGTGGAACCCCCTATAGGTTTGATCCAGGTAAATCAGTAATGAGAAGTGCACAAGAGAGTCTGATCAGAGGGGGACTGGCTGAACTGACATCCCTACTCATTGCCCAGAGAGGTCCCTGCACTTCTGGCACAGGCAAAGCTCTCAGAGTGTCTGCACAGTACAAGCACTCTACCTGCTGGAGTTCTGGGGGATTTAATCCATTTCTTTTGACTCGACTCTAGTGCCAGCCGTGAATTTCAGAGGTTACAGAAAGCCTGAGTCAGCTTGTGCTGAAGGGCTGCAGCCATCAGGAGTGCAGCCATATAATGAGTTGCATTTCATTCACGGTATGGAGAGTCTCTGTCTTAACAGTAAATTGTTTGAATGTTTCAGAAGCTGAGCATCTATGGAGATTTGGAATACATGAATGAACAAAAACTGAACAGATACCCCTCCTCTGCACTTGTGGTGGTTAGATGCAAGAACGAAGAGCACGAAGAAGTCGGACCTCTTCCTGCAAAAGTCAATCTGGCTCAATCTGCAATTTAAGAAACAGGTCTTCTGTGGATCCAATAGACTAATGCTAATAGAGCTAGCAGCTCTTGATTGTTTGTGGTGGTTCTTCAGATGAGAAGCTTAGCAGCCAGTCCTTCAATGCAAATCAAGCTGCAGAATCAACAGATGTCATGGGAGTTTGTTTTCAACCAGTAGTGAAGATTCAGACCTCTCGAATTTCCCTTTGTTTCCAGATGTAATCACTTCTCACTGGTGTTTGCTATGTGTCTTTTTGCTTACCAGAGCTGTAAGCATGCTTTCCATACTTCTGCCAGGACACTCTCAGACTGATTTGTGTGTTCTAGGATGTAATGTGTACATTCAGAGTTAGCTTTGTAAAGGTAGATGAAATTTTAAGTAGGCAGGAGATGTCTCTTTAGTGTTGCACTTTCTGTTGTAGTTGAAAGGTTATCAAATTATCTGTTGAGGATTATTTTTTTGGTACTTGTTAATGTCCATGCACAAACAAAACAAAAAAGGAGAAATATATATTATTTTTATTTTTTTTTCCTACAGTGTGGCAATATCCAAGGTGGGAAAGCTTTTGTGAGGTACTGCAGGCTAGAGCTCAGTTTGTGAAAGATGGAAACTAAGTTAAAGCTTCTGGACATATCCCTTCACACAAGGAGCATAACATGGTCAGTTCTTCTGTCAACCTTTTTTAGCCTTTACATCTTAACTTGCTTGTAAAGTTAGCACCTGTGTTCCCTGAAGAAATTCTGCTTTCTGTTCCTGATTAACTTGCTCTAGTCTTGTAACTTCATTTTACAGAAACAAGTTGATTCCTGAGAAATGAGAACAGACAAATAAAATTGACTGTATAGAAAAATGTTGGCTACAGAGCTTTTTGACTGTGGTTCTTCATTGCCCACAGCAGGCTCTGGTTGAAAGCCTGCCCGTAGCATTCCTCTCCTTGGCAGCATGACTTGGGTTTGCTGCGTGATTCACTTCACCACAACAATGTCCTCATATTTCTGTGTCCAGCTCTGGTGCCCCCACTGTCAGAGGGACATAGATCTGTTGGAACACGACCAGAGAAGGCCACAAAGATGATACAGGGGCCGGAGCGCGGAGCGGAGGATAGGCTGAGGGAGGTGGGGTTGCTCAGCCTGGAGAAGAGAAGACTCCAGGGAGACCTTAGAGCTGCCTTCCAATACCTGAGGGGGTCCTACAGGAAGGCTGCAGAGGGACTTTTTACAAAAGTGTCCAAGGGGAAATGGATTTAAATTGAATGAGGATAGGTTTCGATTGGATTTTTAGGAAGAAATTCTTCACTACAAGGGTGGCAAGACTGGAATGGATTGTCCAGAGCAGTTGTGGATGTCCCCTCCTTGGAGATGTTCAAGGCCAGGTTGGAATGGGCCTTGAGTAACCTGGGCTAGTTGAGAGGTGTCCCTGCCCGTGGCAGGGAGGTTGGATTAGATCATCTCTATGGTCTGTTCCAGCCTGGGCCTTTCTATGGCTGTGATTCTATGACTCTAATGCTTCTTTTGCAGCTCTCTCCTTGGAGGAGATGGCTATGTGCTGGTTCCCATTGCACTGACAAAGTGGGGATGTGTGTGGTTTGTTCAGAGACTCTCTGTAAGTGTTTGAAAGCTGGCTGGGGTGCCAAACAAACCCCAACATCCCTTAAGGCTTTGAATTCTAGTGAGAGCTATAGAAGTTCTGGAGGGTGCAGTGTGGTGTTCCCCCTCTTAAAACTGGTTCAGACTGGTTCAGTGGTCATTCCTAACTGGGTTGTAAGCTGGTGGTTGTGTAACTACAGCTGATGGAGCTTTGCAGGGGCCACCAAGCAGGAATGTGCCTGCAGAGTGATCTTGCAGTGCTGCTGAGAACCGAAGCCTGGAGGCACTGGAGTGGGTTTTCTGCCAATGAGTTGAGTGTGAAGAGATGTTGGTTTAAGCAGGCTGCTTCTGTTGCAGAAGTTGCCATTTGAAGTTTTAAATTGGTGGTACCTCTTCATGCTAGATTCTTCAGTGGGACAACATCAAATCCCAGCAATTTGGGTGCCAGCAGCCATTGGCAAGTACATTTTTGAGTGCAGGTGGCATTACTGGAAAGGGCTCAGGCATGCCAGTTGTGGGGATTGCTGGTGTGGTGTATCTGGAGCTTTGCAGGATCTCAGGAGTGGCAAATCCTTCTGTCTACGGGAGTGATTCTGTCAGGATGTGCTCAGGTGGTGCAAACCTCAGCATGTGGCACTGTTTGGATGTTGGGTGCCAGGGTTGCCCTTGGAGCAGTATCAGGTGGCATTTGTGCAGCAGATATTTACATGTGCTTGTAACTAAGGGGTTAGTTCAGTGAGCATTGCCTGACCCCTCAGCACTAGTGGCTGGGATTGTCTTTCCAAAAGAGAAATCAGCAATCCCAGATTTTCTGAGTGAATTGCTGGCAGGGAAATGTTTTCAGTTCTGTTATAAATGTTGTTTTCTTCGCTGCTGTGTGTAACTGCAGAGGCAGTGTTACAGCTTCCTGAAAACAAGGCTGCTTGCCTGTTCCAAGTGTGTAGAGCACAACCTCTGTCAGCTGTCATTTCACTGAACTTTCTCTTCCAACATGTTTGTCTGCCTTGCTTATGTTCCTAGCTCTTGTGTTCAACATCTTCTGCTTTCATTTGGTGTGGTATTTGCATACAAAGAAAGGTGGAAACACACGGAATGGCTCAGGTTGGAAGGGACCTCAGACATAGCTGCTCCAACCTCCCCACCATGGGCAGGGACACCTCTCAACTAGACTCAGCTGCTCAATGCTTCATCCAAACTGGCCTTCAAGATCCCCAGGGAGGAGGCATCCAGCACCTCCCTGGGCAGCCTATTCCAGAGTTTCACCACCCTCCTACTGAAGAACTTCTTCCTAAGATCCAGTCTAAGCCTGATCTCCCTCAGCTTGTCCTGTTTCTAGACACCCTTATGGAAAGTCCCTCTGCAGCCTTCCTATAGGATCCCTTCAGGTATCGGAAAGCAGCTCTCTGGTCCCCCTGGAGTGATCTCCAGGCTGAGCAACCCCAGCTCCCTCAGCCTACCCTCACAGCAGAGGTGCTCCAGCCCTTGACTCATCTTTATGGCCTCCTCTGGACTCTCTCCAACTCTGTCCTTCTTATGAAGAAAAGACAAAGCAGGGAAAACTCAACACAGGTTTTTCCCTCTCTTGTTTGCCTTTTAATGACGTTTCAGTTAAGTGATCTGTGCAGTGAAGCCAGGATTCAGGAATGCTCTGTGCCTGTGGCAGTCTGTCACTTGGCACTGCTGTTTCCAGAGAGGCCCAGAGTCTGGGGAAATTAAGTGGTGTACTTGTGAGCTCCTGTCAAAGTATCTTCCCTCAGTAAAAGCAGATCCTGGCTGGGCTGCAGTAATTGAACTGTTTATCAGGATTTTGGATCTAAATGGGCTCTTTAAGCAGTCTTGGCATTTGGCTTTGCAAAGCAGCTTGTCCTGCTCAGTTCTGGTTAAATGTTTGCCTGCCCAACATCTTCATTTTTCAGAGGCTGCATTTTGGGTTTGAGCTCTGCCCAAGGCCACTGTTTAAATGAAGAGCCTTCAATTACTGAAGCTGCAGGAGGAAAGCATTTTCCACTCTCTTTAGGCATGCCTTCAACTGAGCTTGTGTCAGATTTTAAATGGAATCATCTTGACACAAATGAAGCAACCTTCTCAAGGGTGTGCAGTTCATTGCTGGCACAGACAGCCAGGGCACATTTAGGAGGCTTGGGGGGTGTGTGTGATCTTTTTTTCCCAGGTGCTTGAATTAACAGTAGCCTCCTGTCAGACTGGATGTCTTGATCTATGTGCAGCTTCTCTGATCTCTGGCAAAGATTTTCTTTGCTGTTGTTTTTACCCCAGGGGGATCTTGCTTGTGTTTGTTACCTCATGCTCATCAACTCTTTGGGGTTTTTTTTTCCATCCTTTTTTTACTTTCTTTTTCTGAACTATGTTTGATGTGGGGTAACTGCTCTAAAAACCATCTGCCTGGATAATCTTGGTGTAGGGAATAGGTGGTGATAGATGTCAGGTCTTACAGGTTTTGCCTCCCAGAGTGGGTTTGCTCCGTGTTTTAAACATTTCCGTCATCGATTGTTCTGTTGGGGTATGCACAGCTGGCCTGCTTGACCTGGCTCTTGGCAGACTCACAGTCACCTAATAAGCTTCTTGAAGGCTCAAAATACTCCTCCTGTATCCATTCTGATTAGGAACTAAAACTTCCTCTTTAAAGAGAAACAGATCCAGAAGTTAAGATGGGCAGGTCGTAGTCTGTCCTGCTTCTATATTGTATCAACTGCCCAGACTTGCAGACTGTTTGCTACCTGTTTCCATCCCTCCCTAGAACAGGAGAGCTCTCTAGCACCAAATTGACCCTAGCACCTGTGAGAAGCTTCTGCTTGGGCCAAATTGGTGTTGCCATAACAAAGAAGGAGCTCCTGTCCTTGATTCTGGGTAGTGTGTGAAAGGTGAGTGCAGAGTTGGCAGAAGCTCCTGTCAGGAGGTGTCTGTTAACTCACTGTAATGGGGAAGGAGTTGGCGGTGTGGAGATGGAGAGGGAAGCAGCTGTTGTTCCTCCAGGTCAGGCACTATTTGGTGCTTTGAATCATTTTGAGGCAGCTGTCTCAGGGCCAGCTTCTCTGAAGCCCTGATAAGTTTTGGTAGTATTTGGGGGGAGGAATTGTGATCTGTGAGGTGGTGACGGTTTGGAGGCACTTGAGTGTCTAGCAGCAGGGCAAGGGGAGATGATTTGAAGCTGAGGGAGAGCAGGTTTAGACCAACTCTTAGGAAGAAGTTCTTCAGTAGGAGAGTGGTGAGACTCTGGAATAGGCTGCCTAGGGAGGCTGTGGATACCTTCTGCCTGGGGATGTTGAAGGCCAGGTTGGATGAGGCCTTGAGCAGCTGAGTCTAGTTGAGAGGTGTCCCTGCGGGGAGGTTGAAGCAGATGATCTCTAAGATCATTTGCACCCTGAGCCATTCTAGGATTCTGAGTCCTGTGGACCCTCCTGCAAGCAAGAAGCATGTGAGCTACTCAAACATTTCATGCCAATGCTTTTTCTTCTCCCTATCCCCATGGCAAAGCTGCCCGCTCATGACTTTTTATCCCCAAAGCTGCAGAACTCCACTCTGTGTGCTGTGCTGAGACCTGCAGCGGTTTTAGAAGGCTGTGAGCTGTTTGTAAGTCCATGTCAGCTGCAGGCTGAGCTCACTGTAGGGCCTTACTCAAGTATGTGAGTAAAAAAGGACCCTGGAGGGTTTGCTTTGCCCATGCTCCTTGCCTGAGCAGGGAAGCTATTCCAGAGGGTTGTATCCTGCACAGCTCTGATGAGATCTGGTTGTCTTGCTGGCTGCTATGAGGTCAGTGGTCATTTTTGTCTTGAAGGAGGTGAGGAGAAAGGAGACCTTTAGGAAGGTGATCAGACTGTTCCCTCCAGCTTCCATCACAAAGGAGGGTTCTGCCTGGCCAGCACCGGGGTAAATGCAGTTGGTGTCAGCCAGGGGTGAGTATTTCATCTTCTGAACTGGCATCACAGTTCTTGACATCCAAAAATCTCTTGGTCCTTAATGATTTGATTAATACCCTGTTAGGAAACCAAGATGGAGGCAGGAGGAATGAGAGACAAACCAGGAACACCACTTTCAGCCAGAGCTGGAGCATGGGTTTGGTGCTGCCTTCCCTGTCCTCTCCTGCTTGCGTGGCCCAGCAGCGGTACACTCCTTGCTCTCCTCCCTCTGTTGCAGTTTGTATCCTGGTAACATCACTCCTGTTAAGGAGCAGAAAGCTCCCTGCGGTCCTTTGAGTTGCTGTGAGGGCTGCAGCTCTGAGAAGCATGAACAAAACTCATCCCCAGGTACAGTCCTCTTGGGAAAGATCTTAAGTGCAGCTGTTTACTAAAGTACTCTTGTTCTTGATAGTGCTGTTTGCCTGACCTCCTTATCGCTGCTGGCTGTGACATTTCCAGTCCTCGCTAACTTAACCTCATTTGATACAAAAGGGAAGTGTTGATATATAGCACTGGGCCTGCACTGGTGTTTGTTTTACAAATGGGTAGCTAAGATTGAAAAGGTGATCTGCTGGATGGCTTTGTGAGCTCAGTCTGGGCCACGTTTCCACTTGGGGCAACTTTTGCCCACATGTGCAAGAAATAAAGGAGTGAGCTCTGTATTGGTGGGTAAGATGGGGTGGAAGCTGGAAAGGCATCCCTTGTGTGGTGGTTACTGTGTGCTGCCTCTGTAAACCATCTTTTGTTCCTTTCCTTCTAGAGAAATGGTGCTGTAGCTACTTTTGATTCAACCAAGTCCTCCTCTGAAGAAAGAGGTAACAAGGAAAATGCAGAACGTAATGCTTTTATTATTAAAGCATACATCAATGGAAACTACCCATGTAATGTAAAATCCAGTCAGTATTTATGGCCTGTTGAGACTGATTTCTCCTTTTCTCCCCCCTTTTCTGTGTAATGAAACTTCCAGACTATAAAACTAATGAACTGAAGCTATTCTTTGCTGGCCTGGAGTTGGCAGTCTCATGGTTATAGTAGCCTGAGAGGAAATCCTTGCCTGTCACAGAACAGCTCATGATGAGCTCGCTGCAGGCTTTCAATATGTTTTAAGAGTCAAACTTCAGCAAGCCTTGCCCGTACTAGGAAAGGAGAAGGTGAGGTCAGACAGAATCAACAGCAAACCTGTAGATCAGGTTGCAACAACATTTCATCACCACCATTATCTCATGCTCATGTCTCTTTGGAGCTGTGGTGCTTTCTGGTCAGCTGTCCTGCAGACACAGGCATGCTGCAATTCACCACCTTGGCTTTGAAGCTGAAATGTTCTGCCTTTCATTCCTACTCAGGCATGACCAAAGGAGTGGTTTCTGCAGCCAGGATCCCTTTGCCATGGAGCAAAGGCTGTGACTTCACTTGTGTTTGTACAACACAACCACCAAGCAAAGAGGAAGCACTGCTAAGACAAGTTCTAACTTTTCCATCAAAGCTCTTTAAGTTCAGCAGCACCAAAATGCAGTGATACAGGGCTGTCTTTAGTGACTGCTTATGTGTTCCTCAGGTGATAACATTAACTTTTCTATCTATTGCTCTGGAGATAGGAAGGAATGCAAGAAAATAGCCTGTTGGTTTAGAGACAAAGAGGTGGTGCTGTAGAGAGCTGAGGGCAGCTAATGGGTGTTGCTCTTGCTGTGCTGCTGCTGTGGTGCAGTGGCTCCAGGCTTGTCCCTTAGTTTCCTGATTTGCTTGGATTTATGTACCTGACTTTCTGAAAGCTGCAGAGCCTGGAAGGTCACTGCCTTTGGTTTCCTGGAGATGTCTTTGGGGGTGGGCAAGGGCTACTCTTTGTCCAGTACTTACCATTTTGAGATGGTAATTCAGTCTGGTTTGGTGGGAAATTTAAAGTCCTGGTCAGGCTGAAAGCCTGAAGTGCTGTAAAATGCAATTTTATCTTTTGGAGTCTTGCTGTGGGCTCTGGGAGGGCACCTTTCCCAGCCTTACACTGCCCCCCTCTGTCTTTTGGCTGCTCCATGATAAGGGCAGTGCTGTCCCACAGGGTGAGCAGGGGCTTGGCCTTCTCCTCCACAGTATCACAGTATTACTAAGGTTGGAAGAGACCTCGAAGATCATCGAGTCCAACCTGTAACCACAGACCTCACGACTAGACCATGGCACCAAGTGCCACATCCAGTCCCCTCTTAAACACCTCCAGGGACGGAGACTCAACCACCTCCTCGGGCAGCCCATTCCAATAGCGAATGACTCTCTCGGTGAAGAACTTTCTCCTCACCTCCAGCCTAAACTTCCCCTGGTGCAGCTTGAGACTGTGTCCCCTTGTTCTGGTGCTGGTTGCTAAGGAGAAGAGGCCAACCCCTTCCTGGCTACAACCACCTTTCAGGTAGTTGTAGAGAGCAATGAGGTCGCCCCTGAGCCTCCCTTCCACTCTGAGTGCATTGGGTGAGGTCTGATGGAGATGTAGCATTTGTGCTGTTGGCTGCCAGTGCTCTGCAGCTGCAGCAAGGGTTCTGCTGTGCTGCAAGCAGTGAGGTTTCCTGTGAGGAGTTTCCTCTTGCAGTTTGGCTGCTAAAACTCGGCTATCAACCCCTGAGCCCCAGCAGCCCCCTGCCATCATCCAGAGTACCTGAAGCAGAGACAGTGGGTATGAACTAGAGCATAGGAGATTTTAGTTGAACTTAAAGGGAGGCAGCTTTACTTTCAGGGTGCTGGAGCATGCTGCCCAGAGAGGCTGTGGAGTCTCCTTCTCTGGAGACTTCCAAAATCTGCCTGGACATGATCCTGTGCAACCTGCTCTAGCAGGGGGTTGGACTCAATGATCTCCAGAGATCCCTTCTAATCCCTACCAGGCTGTGATTCTGTGACCCACCCTCATGCCATTCCCCTCCAAAACACCCTGGACTCCAGTCAGCACTGCCAGACCCATCCCCAGCCTCTCACCTCTCACCCTTGCCTCCCAACAGACCACTGGCAGCCATGCAGTGCCTGGGTGGGCTGCACAGGGAGATGTGTCTGCATCTCTGCCACTATACTGCTTGTCCTCGCTGCTGCCGTGGCCTTGGCCGTGGCACTGGGACTCCTGCTGCAGGTGCCAGGTTGGTATCCTAAGAGCCAGGGTTTGTTTTTTTTTTTTTTTTGTAAGAGAGGCAGAAAATGATGTTTCCTGAGGAAAGCTTTCAAGTTGTCCATCACCATGGGTGAAGTGGTGCTTCCCAGTGCAGACTGGGAGGAAGGAAATGGCCCAGCAGGGTGAGGCAGGGCTGTGCCAGCCTTGCACCAGCTGTTCCTTGGTTTCACTGTCCTGCTCCATGGGGCTGTGGTAACTCTGCGTGGCATGGTCATGTTTGAGACTACTGGTATAGTTTTTAGACTCTGCCATGAACCTACCAGAGATTAATCCTGGTTATTTCTAGAACAAAGGAATTTCAGACATCTCCCTTTCTTCCCCTTGATCTGTCCCTCGTGCCAGGAGAATGCTGAGCAATGAAGTATTTGTTGCTTTCCCTTCAGTGAACCGCTTCTGTACAGCCTCCAGCAACCAGACAGGCTTCTTGTGCAATGACAGAGAGACCTGCATCCCAGCCAGCCAGGTCTGTGACAGCATCAGTAACTGCAGGCGTGGAGAGGATGAGCAGGAGAAACTCTGTGGTGAGTGGTTTGGTTGTCACTGTACCCCTCACCTGTTGTGAAGCAGAGCAGCCAGTGTCCTTCTGATCCTGCTCCATGCTTCTGGCCACCTATGTGAACAGATAAAGCTGGCAGATCCCTTGTAAAGCAGATGCTGAGAGATGGCACTGCCCAAAAAGCAGCAGGAGTGCCAGGGATCAAAGACTCCAAGATGCTCTGATCTTCCCATGGTTTCTTTAAAGCACAATGCAGTGTTCCTCTGCTGGTTAAGCTGGATGGATACATGGGTAAATTATTGTCCAGTTACTGTGGAAAGAAAACTAAATCATTAAAGCAGAAGCCCAGGGAACTTAGCCCTGTTTTCAGCTCAGCCATGAGCATCCCCTCCCCTCTCCAGCTGCAGCTTCCCCATCTGTGGTGTCATTCGTGCCCTGATACTGCACAGGAAAGAACCAAAGGATTCCCCATGACAGCAGCCTTTGATGGCTGCCAGCCCCATTTTAGCTGGTGCATCTGCCTGGTGTTGCTGAACACATCCTGTGTGTCTGTCCTTGCAGGGGACCTGCCCCACAGCCTCCCAGGATTCCTGGTTTTCCACTGCAGTAACCCAAGGTCCTGGGTCTATGCTGATCAGAGGTGTGATGGGATGAATGACTGCGGGGACTGCTCTGATGAGATGGGCAGCTGTAAGTGTCTCTTCTGGCTGCTGTTGGGCAAAAGGCCTTTCCTGCTCATAGAATCATAAAATTGTTAGGGTTGGAAGGGACCTCAAGGATCAGCCAGTTCCAACCCCCTGCCATAGGCAGCAACACCTCACACTAGAGCAGGTTGCTCACAGCCACATCCAGCCTGGCTGCAAAAACCTCCAGGGATGAGGCTTCCACCACCTCCCTGGGCAACCTGTGCCGGTGTCTCACCACCCTCATGGGGAAGAACTTCTTCCTAACATCCAATCTGAATCTACCCATTTCTAGTTTTGCATTCTCCCCAGTCCTATCACTCCCTGACACCCTAAAAAGTCCCTCCCCAGCTTTCTTGTAGCCCCCTTCAGATACTGGAAGGCAACAATAAGGTCTCCTCAGACTGAACAACCCCAAGTCCCTCAGTCCGTTCTCATAGGAGAGGAGCTCCAGCCCTCTGCTCATCCTCATGGTCCTTCTCTGGACATGTTCCAGCACCTCCAGATCCTTCCTGTACTAGGGGCTGCAGGAACTGGATGCACTACTCCAGGTGGGGCCTCACCAGAGTGGAGTAGAGGGGAAGAATCACCTTCCTTGACCTGCTGTCTGTTCTTCTCTTGATGCAGCCCAGGATGTGATTTGCCTTCTGGGTTGCAAGTGCACACTGGTGGCACATGTTGAGCTTCTCATCCACCAGCATCCCCGAGTCCTTTTCTTCAGGGCTGCTCTCAAGCCAGTTGCTGCTCATGATCTGAAACAGTTTGTACAGGCATGGTGCTCACTGCTGCTGCTGGAAACACCTGGAGGCTGGGATCCTGCACTAAACCACAGAATAGCTCAGATAGAACTTTTGAACTGTGTGGGCTCCATCCCATCAGCTGCCGAGGGCTCTGGTGGTGACTAAGAAGGGAAATGCTCCATGGTTTGCTCCCAGCCTCAAAAGTTGCTTTCTCTCTGTGGGCCAGTTTCATTGTGCTGCATAGCTGTAGGCAGCAGTAATCTTTCAAACTGACTTTTGGCTGCTGGTCAGGAGGTGGGGCTGTCTCTGAGCCCCAGTAGCCTCAACAGCTTCAAAGCCATCCAGGTCCTTGCTAAAATGAGCATGAAGTTTGCTCCTAAGTCACTCCCCTGGTTTTGAACCTCAGGCAAGATCTGCCCTTCAGCATCTTTCTCTAGAGTAGCTTCTTAAAACCAATAAATGACAGCTAGTTGTTCCTCCCTGGATGCCCACCCATGAAGGTCATCCCAATTCCATCCTCTGTGGTGGTTGTTGTTCCTCCCACGATGACCCTGAGTACTGTGTCCAGTTCTGGGCTCCTCAATTGAAGAGGGACATTGAGATACTTGAATGTGCCCAGAGAAGGACAGCAAGGCTGGAGAGAGTTCTGGAGCACAAGCCCTATGAGGAGAGGCTGAGGGAACTGGGGTTGTTTAGCCTGGAGAAGAGGAGGCTCAGGGGAGACCTTATTGCTGTCTACAACTGCCTGAAGGGAGGTTGTAGGCAGGTGGGGGTTGGTCTCTTCTCCCAGGCAACCAGTGTCAGAATAAGAGGACACGGTCTCAAGCTGTGCCAGGGGAAATTTAGGCTGAAGGTGAGGAGAAAGTTCTTCACAGAGTAATTTGCCATTGGAATGGGCTGCCCAGGGAGGTGGTCTGGAGGTGTTCAAAAAAAAGATGGGATGTGGCATTTGAAACCATGGTTTAGTTGTCATGAGGTGTTAGGTATTAGGTAATAGGCTGGACTTGATGATCTCTGAGGTCTTTTCCAACCTGGCTGATTCTGTGATTCTGACCTGCCATGAAGGTCATCCCAAAGTCATGCTCTGTGGTGGTTGTTTTTCCTCCCAGGATGACCTGTCATGAAGGTCATCCCAAAGTCATGCTCTGTGGTGGTTGTTTTTCCTCCCAGGATGACCTGTCATGAAGGTCATCCCAAAGTCATGCTCTGTGGTTGTCTCCCCCAAGTAGCACCAAGCGAGTGTCCTCTTTGGTGGGTTCGCAGACACCAGTGACTTTCCAGAGGCTGCTGGAGGGTGGAAGGGTAGCTACCCAAGTAAGAAAGTGCCAGTCAGAAGCGTTTCTGTTGCCTGTTTTCCATCCAGTGGCTGCCTGCCCGCCGTGCAGGTCGCAGTGGTGGAGCTGCAGCTCAGTGTTCTACGAGTACTGCTCCTGCATCCCCAGGAGTCTGTGCCGGGATGGCATCCAGCACTGCCTCGGCTGGTCTGATGAGTATCTCTGCACACCCTGAAGTCTGGGCACCCAGCAGCACTAGAGATGCCAGGCTGCTTCCTGTATTGTCATCTTGAAGCCTTCATTCCCTCCTCCTTCTGCCACCTGCTTCAGAAGCTCCAGCAGCAGCACTCAGACTGCCACGCAGTGACGCTGAGCAAGGCTGAGGTGCATGTGGCAGCCTATGCTGCAGGCTGGGTGCTGGCTGTGGGACACCTTCAAGAGTTCTCCTGCCATGCAAGGGTGAGTCTTCTCTGCTTGGGCAGAGTACTCTCATGGAGCTTGCCTTGATGCATTGTGTGCAGGCTGCTGGGTACTGTTCACTAGCTGCTGCCAACACAGACACCATGTCTGACCAACCCTGGACAAAGGGCTTCTCCTGAATGGACATGCTGGTGCCTTTGCAGGCAGCCAGGTGAAGGTTCATTGAGGATTACCCTAGAGAGTAGGAGCTGAGTGAGATTAGCACTTCTCTCTAACAAGTCTTCAGACTCCTGGTCCTCACAGGCAGGAGCAGAAGCTTGTGTTTGTGTTCAGAGCACATCTGCAGATGGTTTCAGCAGTGGCTTTGAAGGCTCTACATTGATGCTCCCAAGATAATTCCCTGGGAATGCTGTGCTGAGGTGACACCATGGAGGGCTGCTGTAGAGGCAGAGAGAGAAATCCCCTGTATTTCTCTCAAAACCATGAAAGCCAATGCAGGGAGCATGATGGCAAGGAAAACTGAAGTGAAGGTGTTTCAGGGTTTGTGGAATAAATGACTGGTCCCCTGTGACCACACAGCTGTCCCTGCAAGCCAAAGCAGGAAAGCAGCATGTATGTAAAATGCACTTCTCTCAGGGCTGAGCAGGCTGAGAACAGCCATGGGGCTGCAATGTGGTTGTACTGAAATTGGCAAAGAAAGGAGGCAAAAAAGTTGCATCCTCCCAAGGCAGTGTGGGATGACACAGGTTCTATTTCTTGCTTGTTTTGTTCCTCTGCCACCCAAGCAGGATCAAAGCACTGCTCAGGATGCAACTACAGATGTGCCACTGAAATTCAGAAAAATGTGCTCTTTCTCTGCTCCTTTGCAAGTCTGCTCTGTGTCTAAAACATCATCCCTGAGAAAGCCCCACATTTACAGTGAGGGCACTTTTTTAGGCCCAAAATAAACCTCAGGTGATCTTTCCACCACCATCCCAAGTCAGAGATCTTTAAAAATAAACTCTTGCCCACTCATCTCCTCTCTGCCCTATATCTGCAGCTCTGCCTGCCACCATGACTCCTATCAGTGGAGGATGTTTGCTCTAATTTGTCCCTGGGCTACAGCTGTGGATCTGAGAGATTTTTCATAAGTAGCTTTGCAGTGTTGTGACTCATCCTTCACCTGCAGGGAGATGACAAATTCTGCACAGTGGAACTGGCACTACAGAAAACTTTGAAAGCTGAATTGAACAACCTGTCCTTCTCCAGGCCTGCCTGGGATGGGTGCTTGCTTTCTCTGTGCCTGTAAAACATTACTGCAGAGCATTCAGTGCTGCAGATGGGAAGAGAGATTGAGAGTCTTGTAGGTAAACATCTCTCACTTGCCAGCTTCCAGCCTCAGCCAAAATCTGAAGTGGAGATGCAGGTTTGTACTGCAGTCACAGACAGCTGACATTTCATCAAGGCTGAGCTGGTGAATAAAGCCTGGCTTATTGTAGTTGCTGTTGTTCCTCTTGTTACCCTAAAATACATTCTGGGGCAACCAGCAAGGAAGTCTTGCAGCATTGTGTAGGAGTTGCTCAAGGAGGAGTGATTCAGAGGCAGTGCTGCTGGGTCAACCTCACCTCCTGGGGAAGAAGAGCTTCTTTCTGGTCCCAGATGTCTCCAGCCACGGCCTGTTTGCTTGTTCCTTGCCTTTGAAGTGGGAGGGTGTGCAGCAAAAGCTCCCTTCATTGGGAAAGGGGCAGGTGGGCTACAACTGCTGCTCACTTCTACAGGGCAGTGGTCAAAAAAGGTGGGAAAGGATGGCAAGGATAATCTTATCCTTCATGATGGGAGCTGTGTATGGATAACAGAACAACTGCTGTGGGTAAGGACTGAACTAATCAGCTGTTCAAAAATGTAGAAACCCTCAGAGCACAGAGCCAGCTGATGTGATGGGTAAAGAAAAACATTTGCTCTGCATCAAAGATACTGGAGCAGCCAAGAACTTCTGGAGCCCCTGATGTCTGTTGTGTTTGGGAAGAGGATGCTGGTTGGGCTGACCTGTATGGCAGCTGCTTTGTCTCGCATCCAGTATTTGTAGATCTTCACCACAACTCCCCTTTGCCAAGTTTCAAGATGCCCTGGTGAGGGCATGCAGGGTGTGAGAGTGGGGAGCTGGGTGTTTGTCTGCTGTGTGGAATGCTGATGCTTCTCCACTGCAGCAGAGCGCAGGTGATAGCAAGTGGGACAGTGGTGAGATCTAGAATGGAATTGAATTAACCAGGTTGGAAGAGACCTTTGAGATCATCAAGTCCAACTTACCATCCAACACCATCTAATCAACTAAACCATGGCACCAAGCACCCCATTCAGTCTCTTCCTAAACACCTCCAGTGATGGTGGAATTGTTAACTTTATTGTGAGACACGATAAAGAAGGCAAGTGTCTGGCCCAAGACAGGAAAGGTTATTGTGCCATCTTCTGTGTCCTTCAGCAGGAGGAGGAAGAAACAGAGGCAGGCTTAGGGCACATGGAGGACGTCCCTGTCTGCAAAGAGGAAGCCCCACACAATGCTCCTCTCCCTTTCATGCATCACTGAGCTTTGTAATTAGTTGAACCACAAAGAAATGGTGTCGGGAATGTGGCCTCTGCTTCTAAGCTAGCCAGTAAATGTTTACAGCTGTCAGAGGAGCTGACCCACTGGGTACCTGCAGGGTAGATCCAGGGTTGCTCTCTGGATGATGTCTCTGTAGCAGTTTGCAGTGCATGAGTGCTCCTGGGAGGCCAGAGCTGTAACTGATGTTTTCAGGTTAGGAAAGAGGACCCCTGGACTCATCCTGCTCTGAATTTACACCTGGGAAAAGACTAGCCAAGGGAGATGTGGAAAGTAGCAGTCCATGGGCACCAAGACTCAGAAAGCAGCCTGGAAACAGCCAGGGACACCATGAGCACTTCAAACAGGGGCTTGGCTGTTCTTCCAGGGTGAGTCATCTCCTACAGTTCTCTTTCTTTCTGCCCTGTTCCTGGTCCCTGTCGTGTTCCACGAGGCTGTGTGCCTCATGGAGAGCAACAAGCAGGGTTTACTGGGTTGAGGACACAGTGGTGTGTCTGAGTCCTCCTGGGACAGAATTTACACAGTGATGTGTTTGAAAGAGAGGGTCTGCTGGCCAGCAAGAAACCTAAGAAAATTAGATGGACCAGGGATGGAGAATGTAAGAAACACAGGGCTCTAGAACCCCTTTTCTGGAAAAGAAAGATGTGCTCTGTTATTTTAGTAACAAGGTTGTGACCTGGGCATTCTTGTTAAGTCATGATGTGTCTGTTTTCCAGCTCAGGGAAATGAGAAATGGAGTGCACAGTTCTCTCAGGCCTGCATCTCTCCATGGGCAGGTCAGCAGATCTCCACAGTGCTGGAGGGGCTACTAAAGAAATCTGGGGTGGTTGTTGAGGTTCTCCTGCCCCTCTGCCCTGGTGAGGCTGCATCTGGAATACTGTGCCCAGTTTTGGGCCCTTCAGTTCAAGAAGGACCTCAGGGAAGTGCTTGAGAGAGTCCAGGGCAGAGCCACAAAGATGCTGAAGGCAGTGGAACATCTGCCTGCTGAGGAAAGGCTGAGGGAGCTGGGGCTCTTTAGCTGGGAGCAGAGGTGCCTGAGGGGTGACCTCATTCATGTTTACAAAGATGTGCAGGGCAGTGTCAGGAGGCTGGAGCCAGGCTCTGCTCAGTGATGTCCAGTGACAGGACAAGGGGCAGTGGGTGCAAGCTGGAGTAGAGGTTCCATGGGAACAAAAGGGAAATTTTTTCCCCGTGAGGGTGCCAGAGCAGGCTGCCCAGAGAGGTTGTGGAGTCTCCTTCTCTGGAGACATTCAAAACCTGCCTGGTTGTGTTTCCTGGGTGACCTGCCCTGGGTGATCCTGCTCTGGCAGGGGGTTGGACTGGATGGTCTCTGGAGGTCCCTTCCAACCCCTAACATTCTGTGATTGTGTTTATAAGGAAAAATACATTACAAGGAGAGTCTAATCTCTCCCATAACCCAGTTTCAGCTTTCATTTCCTGGGCTAAAATGAGGGAGATTGGGGACTTCTGCTCTGAATTTCTGCAGGAAATGTTACTAAGGGGTTATTGCCTCTCTGCCTCCCTCCCCTGGGGCCTGTGCTTATCCTCTTTGCTTCCTGCCTTTGTCAGGGCTCTGTCAGCACAGCCCGGTGCTTACAGGCTGAGGTTTATGTTCTCCCAACACTATTAAAGTCCCAGGGCCCTTGACAAGCACAGCACAGCTTCATTTCAGATGATCTGCAGTGATCAGTCTTCTGTCCCTCAGGAGGCAAGAGAGGAGGAGGGAGAAGGCCAGCTCCTCCTGTGAGTGATCTCTGTGGCAGAGCAATGAGCCCAGGATGACAACAAAAACTTTATTTGAAAAAATCATTATGTATCGAAAATATACAGTAGTATCCTCTCCCTTCTCCCTGGCTCTGCCCCTCCCCAAGCACACCACAGCAGACAGATCCAACATTCTGCTCTCCTCCTCCTCAGTATCATCAGCAAGAAAACAACAAGCCCAAGGCCTGCTTCTCCTCACTCAGTAGGTATTTAACAGATGCCAGTCCTCCACCGTGAGGCACAGATGCTTCTGTTTGGAAGTCCTTTCCCTCTCTTGTTCAGCCAAAGCTCTTTTTTTCTGGTTCTTTAATTCGTGGCTGCCTGCAACCTCCTTTTTCAAAGGGAAATGGCAATTCTGAACTTTTTCCTTATAAAACTGCAAGTTTCCAGTTGCTTTTGTATCTGCTTCCACCGGTTTGCATTTGACTACTTCCTCTGCTCTGTGTGTCTTGCCATCTGTGGGAGGAAAAGTCAGTTTAGGCATTGGTAAAATCAGGATCATGCTGTGAGATGCTTACTTGTGTTGTAAATTGTTTTGGCCAAGCCAGCCTGGCATACTGACTCTGCCTTGCTGAAAAGTGCACAGGGAAAGAGAACATTTCTATTCTGGACTCAGAATTTGCAGGAGAAAGCTCAGTAATTGTATGTTACCCTGAGCATGCTGCCAGGCTGTGGTTAAGAGTTCGCCAGCATAGTTCAGCAAATGAAGAAACTCACAGCAATGCAGTTACACAAACTGCTTCAATTGCACACCCAAGATGCTGTTTGTACTTTGCTACAAGGAATATCTGCCTATTTGTTTAAAGAAAATACACTGTGTGGTGTCCATGCAGTTACATACAGAAGCGCAGAGCTGCTGTGCTGGATCTCAAGTGGTCCTGTGGCTTGCTGGCTTCCATCACTGCCTGCTCCCACTGCAGAACTGTCTGCAACAACAGTTCAAGAGATTAAAACGGGCCTTGTAAAATGGACAGAAGCAACTCTCTGTTCATTGTTTGTTCTTACCTCGTGATCTAATAGTCTCTAAAGAGTTTCTAGAGAGTAAACCAGACTTCAGCCCCCCTACCTGCTCTGCCCATCCCTCTGTTCTGCAGTTGCTATGATCAAACTCTTTCAGAGGCACTTGTGAGTGAACCAGGCCAATCCGTGTTTGGATCCGCTTAATGACGGCGTCAACGTCCTGGAGACAAGGGAAAGCAAGCACTGAGGGGAAGAACAGCTCCTTACCCTTGCCCACTAAACTCAGACAGATGCATTTTTACCTTCAGACCTGTCCCAGAAATGTCCAAACAATTCAGTTTCTTGAAAGAAAGAAGGTATCTAATTCCCACATCAGTGATTTTAGGGTTACCTGTAAGGTCAAGTGAAGTTAAGTTGCAGTTGGAGAGACATGGTCAGAGGGCCAAGAAAAAAATATTGGTTCCAAAAGTTCCCACTGGAACGAGGGTGGGGAGCCTTTTTCTGTAATATGCTTTTATGTGTTGAAAGTGAGTCAAAAAGGACTTTTTCTAACCTTCAACCTAACACCACCATGGCCATTAAACTGTGTCCGCAGGTGCCATGTCCATACACTTCTTAACACCTCTAGGGATGGTGACTCCACCACTCCCCTGAGCAGCCTGTTGAAGGCCTGACCACTCTTTTGAGGGAAGAATTCATTCCTAATCTCTAGCCTAAACCTTCACTGGTGCAACTTGAAGCCATTGCCTCTCATTCTATCACCTAATACTAAGGAGAAGAGACCTACCCTCACCTCGCTACTGTCAGCCTGCCCTGGATGATCCTGCTTTGGCAGGGGGGTTGGACTTGATGGTTTCTGGAGGTCCCTTCCAACCTCTACCATTCTGCGATTCTCTCAAATGATCAAAATACAAGTATTTACAGCAATAATCATGTTAATTGTATTCTTTCAGTATTAAGGAGGATGAGCTCTTTATTGGAGAGGACACAGGCTGCTGCTGGTATTCAGCCATGAAGTACTTACAAGACAAGTCTAGTATCAGGAGGTTCTCGAGTCCCCTTTTCAGCACGCGGACTGGTGCCGTCATCCTGCGCAGGCCTGCGTCTGACAGAGAGTTATCCTTCAGGAGAAGCTGCTTCACACTGGCAGCAGAGATACAAACACACAGCTCAGGGTCATCATTTTAAATGGCTCTGCAAAATGTCCTAAAGCTGTTGGGAGGGCTGAGGTCTTCCTGTGCCAACCCTTCAGTCTCCTTTGTTCATGTTCAGTGAGACTTGGACAGACTGAGAGCTGGGCAAAGAGGACCTGATGAGATTCAACAAGGGTAAGTGCAGAGTCCTGCACCTGGGAAGGAAGAATGAACTGCCCTAGTACAGGTTGGGAGGTGATCTGCTAGAGAGCAGCCCTGCAGAGAAGGACCTGGGAGTCCTAGTGGACAAGTTCTCCATGGGTCAGCAATGTGCTCGTTGGCCAAGAAGGCCAATGGGATCCTGGGGTGCATTAGGAGGAATGTGTTCAGCTGATGGAGGGAGGTTCTCCCCTCTACTCTGCCATGGTGAGACCTCACCTAAAATATTGCAAATACAAAATGGGGCAACACCTGACAGTAACACAATATCCCCTGATTAGGCTGGAGAACCTGTGCTGTGAGGACAGGCTGAGGAAGCTGGGGTTGTTCAGCCTGAAGAAGACTGAGGGGTGGGTGTCAAGCGGAGGGGGCCAAGCTCTTCTCAGTGGCGCACAGTAGTAAGACAAGGAACAACAGGTACAAGCTTGAACATGGAAGATTTCACCTCAAACTGAGGAGAAACTTACAGTGAGGGTGCTAGAGCCCTGGAACAGGCTGCCCTGGGAGGTTGTGAAGTCTCCTTCTCTGGACACATTCAAAACCTGTCTGGATGCATTTCTGTGCAGACTACCCTGTGTGATCCTGCTTTGGCAGAGGAGGGTGGACTCAATGATCTCTGGAGGTCCCTTCCTACCTCTGATGTTCTGTGATACTGTGATACCTCAGCAAGGGGTTTATAAACAACCAAAATCTTCCAACTTACACATTGGTGCCTGTGAAACTTTCCTCTAAAGTCACAGGCTGATTCTTTCAACTGCAGGTAAAAAAACACAAACAAAGTGTCATTTTTGGTTATGTGCCAAGAAATGGGTACCTAGACAGAGCCTCTTTGGTGAGGTGTTCCAGCAGCTCATGTTCATCTCCAAGTTTACAACAGGAAAGATCCAAACATGTCAGCTCCTGGAAAGACTTGATTTCTTCTAGCTTTTCAGAGATAACCAAGTATCTGCAAAGAGGGGAAAGAAAAACAAATCCAATGTCACTGTTCAGGCACACGAGGCAGCACCTCTGTCCTCAGGTGTCACAGGCGTAACGCAGTTGTTTCTTTAGAGTACTTCTGAGGAAGCTAAAAGGAACTGGCCAGCTGTCCAAACTACCTTATGTATAGTTCAAAATGTTGGACTAACAATCAGGACTTCAACTTGCAAACACAATTAGAGACTTATGATTCTTAGGGACTTCTTATTCTGTTATTTCAGAATAATACAAACCCCCTCTTACAGTCTACTGTAAATCAGCTTCACACACTGCTCTTCCTCAGTACCTGGGGTGGCTGCAGACAAACCCACGTTCATCCAGGTTTAAAAATCTACTTCAACTCTATCAGGATGACTTGTCAAATGGCAATATTTTACTTTTCATTTATGTAAATAAAATACCTCATCAGAGATAATAAAAGTCCTACAGGACTCCAGCTAGGGCTGTGACTACAGCCCAGGCAGCAGTTACACAGTGAGTTATTTTTTAGCTGTGCTGGTTCCCTGATCTCATTCCCTCAGCAGCCATGCAAACATCTGTGTTGGAACTATTCAGTAGGAGGTTTAGAGATGGGAACAAGCCACTGAAGAATGGCATGCATGAACATGCAGTAATGAGCACGGAGCAGTCATTACCTCCCCCATCTCCCCTGCATCTGTTTGTGTTATTCCCTGAGACAACTCAAGCCCAAAATTCACTGAGCTCTCATGAATTTACCTTATATTCCCCAAAGCATGACAAAACCCAAGGTCAGCACCTTCACTGCTGAAATGAGCAGTGCTCAGTAATTTGAGCCCTGAAGGAAAACCTCTCTGGCCATGCAAAGAAGAGGGCCTTAGTACCCTCCCACTGTGATTATCCCTATGAGATCACCTCAGCAAATCCCTCTGCTATGCAGTTCAGCTCTGTGGAAGGCAGTAGATACAGTCAGAGCACAAGCCAGCTCTTGAGACATGCTGTTAACTCAGGGGAGTTGTGTAGAGAAGAGTGGGCTCTTTTAGAAATAAGAGGCATCAGGAAATGCCTTAACATCTTCCTGGGTTTCAAAGACTCCATACTTAACTCAGCTTTCTGCAATAGCTAAAGACAGGAGAAGGAACTTCATTTCTGAATGAAGCCCCTAACAGTATCTGTACCAGAGACAAAAAATCAGTGGGTTTAAAAGAGGATAATCGATCTCTACTCAAGCATTCCTACTATGAATGTGCCTGTAAATTTTAAACTGGAAGACCATCCTTTTACCCAAGTGTAGAGATAGAAGGTAGACTGCTTATATTACTATGAAAGACTTCAGAAGCAGTAAGGCTTTAGAAATGTAATTGAGGTTTAAGCCTGGCAAGACTCTCTTTCAGTGAAAGACAACATGGATATTGAGAAGATGGAAAATGGGTGCTGGACTGATTAGAACCTCCTTAAAGCACATTCAAGGATGGGAACCACAGTAACCTAAGAGAAAACCTACCTCAATTCAAAGCCTGTAGCTTACCCACAAGACTGTATTGTATCTTCTGAATCCCCGAAACGAAATGATATGGCAAACTTAGAAGCCCAGACAGTTTGCAAGGATGTATTTTATCTGTTACAATCAGACAAGTGTGTTGAAATGCTTATGAACAGCAATTACAAAAACATCCCCTGAAATACCTGAGAAGGCACTGAACACACAGATTGCATGAGAGAGCTGACTCTTATTGTTTAAAACTAGTTGTAGGTTTAGTCCTTCAGATAAAATCCAGTCAGTTAACAGAGATGTAGTTTGTTACTTGTGTTATGGCTAGTGTCAGTATGAAACCAGCAGCTGCACTTGTACGGAAGAAGGGGACAGAAGGAAGCAAACGGAAGAGTAAGAGAAGGCCCAGGTAATTTCATTAAAATTAGGTGGTGTCACAAACCCAAGTCAACATAATTCAAGGGAACCTTCAAGTGTGCTAGAAAAAAGCAGTAGAGGTGATGGTGGCATTTGTTACTGAACTCACCTATTCCGCAAGCATAAGGAGCGCAGCACCAAACTGCCGTAGGCTTCAGTAAACTTCCGCAGAGCTCTCAGTCCCGTCACTGGTTCTGTGAACTTTTGTCTTGCTTCTGCAGCTGAAAAGAGCTTTTCAGCAATCTGCTCTGGGAACCCAGTCAACGAGTCAATGTGGTCAACATTGTCAGAAATGTAACCCAGCACCAGGCTGAAGAGAGATTTGGCCGAGTACCGGAGGTTGCCCTCCTTCGTGTAGGTGAAGATGAAATGATCAGTCCTCTGCCTCCTCGCCCTGTCATCCTCCCTGTTCATACAGAGCTCCACAGAAAACCCTCTGGAAAACAGCCTGAAGGGTCTCGTTTTGGGAGCAATATTGTGTACACTGCCTGCAGCCTGGTTTACCAAATGCAGCTTCCCATTTTCACGCACGTATATTGGCCCAGTATCCACATGGCTATCTGAGTGGAGACAGTAAGACATTCCCCTCGCCTGGTTCTGCAACAACAAACCATAGACAGGTAAAGAATAACCATTGAGGAAAACACCACTCGGCAAAGACCCTGAACACTGGCAGCTCTCCTCGGTGCCCTCAGCACAGTCACATAACACTGCAGGGTGAGGATGGAGCAGGCTGCACGGCGCAGGGGTGTGTGCCGTTTGCCACCAACCTGCAAACACCACTCAGGTGAGAACTGAACCCAGGGCTGGCAGAACTGAAGGGCCTTTGCCCTGGCAGGGCCCTGCCACTCTGTGCCTGGTGCCCATCAGAGGCCTGGGGCTGGATCCCAGGCCGCCACAGGCAGGGGAAGCGAGAGGGCCCCTGGGGCTGCTGTGTGGGAAGTGTCCCCACAGCTTGGCCCGGCCCTGCTGCAGGCGTGGGGAACGAGGAGGAAGGCAAATGGCTGATTGCAGCAGGGCGAGGGAGCCTCCCCGAGAATCTCCCTTCGTGGGTGGATGGACAGACTCCCAGTGCCCCTTCCCCAGCCTAGACCGGTCGGTGCCAGAAGGTTCTGGCTGGTGAGCAGGAGTCTTGGCATGGGGCAGGAGGGTGCAGCCCCTGCCATAGCTGCAGGCAGGGGAGGCATGGGGTCCTGAGGAACTCGGGGCTCCCGTACGGTGAAGCCGGAGGGAATCGGGCTCTGCCTGAGGGGGAAAGAGGGTGGTAAGGGACCGGGCACTATCCGGCAAGAGAGGCACCGAGGATACGAGCTCCAGTTCTATGGGGTGGGAGAGGGGATCAGGCCCTGTCCGGGGGCTGAGCGCGCCGTGACCGGGCGCAAGGGGAGGGGTTCCCGCCCCGGCCAGCAGGCGTGGGGCATGCAGGCGAGCGCCCCGCTGCCCGTGCCCCACTGCGGCCACCGGCCCGGTCCCCACCTACCTGCCCCAAGAGGGGCCGCCGGAGGTGCCGTCAGCCGGGCCGCGGCTCGGCGCTCCTGCCGCCCGTCCCGCAGCGCCCGCGGGCGGCGGGCGGAGCCGCGCCGGGGGCGGGGACCGGGCCCGGCCCGGGGCGGCGCAAGGCATGCCGGGAGCGGCGGTGCTTGTGAGGGGTGGTGGCGCTCGTCAGGGTCCCGTTAACCTTTCGCGGTCTTGCTGTGGCAAGTGCCGCGTTCGTAGACGTCCTGTGTGGGGGGCCGAGGCGTGGGGCTCTTAGGAGGCTACGGCAGCGGCCAGGAAGGAGGCAGCGGGGCTTTGAAGGGTTCTGGCTACCGCGCACTCAGGCTGAGGTTCCTCAGGACGCCGCGAAGCACGGCGCAGTTACCGCGGGCGGAACGGCGGGCGCGGCCGGCTTTGGCGGGGCCGCCGTTGCCTGGTAGCGGCAGGCCTGGCTTTCCCCTCCCCGTCGCTCCGTTGCCGGCCGCTGCGCTGAGATGAGGGCCAGCGACTGGTGCCTGAGCTCCGCGGGGGCTGCCGTCGTCCTGGCTACCTCCAGCGACGAGCAGCACCCTGCCGAGAACATGGCGGACGGGTGAGCAGGGCGCTGAGGGGTCGGGAGTGGGGCGCAGGTCCCGGCGGGGGCGGCTCCCCGGGGCGACCGCTGTCCCTGGAGATCCCGCTCGGTGCGGCCCTTAACCGCCGTATGTTCCCTCTGGGCTCGGTCCTTTGCTTTTCCATTCGAGTTGGCGTGTTAATTGAAGTCTTTTTCTGTGACACTCACCGTCGTCCTGCTCGGGTACAGAGCCTGAACGTTAAATGTTTATATCTCCAGAGAGCATCCCCAGTGTCAGGGGTTTGCTTGAAATCCCCCAGAAAAAAAGGGCTGTGCGGCTTTTTCTTTGTTTTATGATACATTTATTTTAAGAGTGTTGTAGCTGGAAAGCTGCAGGTGGGGGTTTTGTCCTGTTCTCTTCACAGAAGTTCAGAAACGTTTTGGACGACGACAGGCATGTTCCCCCAGGAATTCATTATTGGTTTTCCTGAGTGTGTAACAATCAGCAAAGTGGCAATCCAGTGTTATTTGGGTAAGGTTTTGTGTTTTGTGGTCTGGAGTATGTACTATGTTAAAATGTATGCTTCTGCCTTTTTAAATTCTCACACTAGTGTCACATTCTGCATCTGGGAGGGAAGAATAAACTGCACCAGTACAGGTTGGGGGTGATCTGCTGCAGAGCAACTCTGTGGAGAAGGACCTAAGAGTCTCGGTGGATCACAAGTTCTCCATGGGTCAGTATTGTGCCCTTGTTGGCCAAGAGGGCAAATGGTATCCTGGGGGGCATTAAGAGGAGTGTGTCCAGCAGACTGAGGAAGGTTCGTCTCCCCCTCTACCCTGGTGAGACCTTATCTGGAATATAGTCTTTAGTTTTGGGCTTCCCAATTCAGGAAAGACTCCAACAGAGGGCTACAAGGATGATTAAGGGACTGAAGCACTGCTTTATGAGGAAAGGCTGAGAGACCTGGGGCTGTTTAGTCTGGAAAGAAGACTGAGCGGAGATCTAATCAATGTCGATAAATACCTGAGGGCTGGGTGTCAGGAAGGAAGGGACAGCCTCTACTCACTTGTGCCCCGTGATAGGACAAGAGGCAATGGGTGTAAACTATAGCACAGGAAGTTCCACCTCAACGTGAGGAAGAACTTCTTTGCCGTGAGGGTCCTAGAGCACTGGAGCAGACTGCCCAGAGAGGTTGTGGAGACTCCTCCTCTGGAGCCTTTCAAAACCCATCTGGACACATTGCTGTGCAACCTGCACTGGATTATATGGTCCTTCTCTGGCAAGGGGTTGGACTTGAAGATCTCCAGAGGTCCCTTCCAACCCCTAACATCTTGTGATCCTGGAGGTAGTTCCTTAGACACATAGCTTAATTCATCATAAGCTTCATGTCGCTGCTCTCCCCATCCAAAGGTTTTCATAGATAAATCAGAAGAAGATTGAAAATTTACCCCCACCTGCACTCACTTTCTTCTTACAACACCTTGTATTGAGCTTATAATTCACTGTTGTGTTGCACAGTAATGGCTGTTCTAAGGCAATGGACAGGGTTACAGTATTTAGGCTTTTAATTATTTATTGATTTTTGTAACTTTTTAGGACAGGACTGTAGTAATCTTACTTTTTGTTTAAATAATGTGAAGGAAAATAGGAATCTTAAGCCAGAAAGGATTGTTATAAAGTCAGAGCATAGAGACAGGTGCTTGACTGTGAAAACTTCCTTGTTGTTTGACCAACCTGGAATGTGAGGATGAAGGGTGTGTGACAGTCCTATCCCAGAAGTTAAAGGAAGAATCGGTTAGTTAGTGCTTTTAAAGAGCTTCATAGATGGAAAGTGATGGAATACTATCATGATCAATAAAGATACCATACAAAGTTATCAGTAAATATTATTGAAGAGCCGGAATCTCTGTTAATATTTTAAATGTCTGTATTTTAGTGCGGACCTTAAGAATTGAAAGAAGCGTGTCCAAAGACCCGGTAGATTTTGAGCAATGCATTGAAAAAGGTAAGCTCCTGCACTTGAAGCAGCAGAATTCTTGAGAGAATAACATTAGATCTTTTTCAGGGAGGTGTTTTAACCCCGTGTCGATTTGCTGAGTGGTCAAATCTGGCTTGAAGATTATTTTATTAGATACTAATGTAATAGTCACATTTAATTCAATTGCTCGTCTAGTTTGAAGATACAAAATGCTATATAAGAACTAAAATCACTACTTGTGCCCTTGCTTTTATGCTCCAAAAACTAAACCCAGGATTGCATAGTATAATAAAGTGCCATCTCCTGCATTGGTTGGTTGGGGGTTGGTTGGTTTGTTTGTTAGTTAATGCCTCTTGGATGACAATTTAGGAAACCATCTGATGACTGGGGTTTATATACAACTGGGGTTTATATACACTGAGATCTTGCAAGAAGTATTTCTTATCTTAAACCACTTTGTAAAAAAAGAATAATAAATAAATTCTGTATGCAGTCTTAAGTTCATGGTTCTTAAACTCTCTTCAGCTCTGAAGCCCAGTGAAAACTTCTCACAGCGTTGCACATTGTTCTTCATTATTTGCTTTAAAATTGTATTTTCTAGATTTGAAACACACAGAAGGACAGCTTCAAATGGAAGAATTCCCAGTGAGTATTTACAGTGTCCATCAGTAGTGGTTCATAACATGGGGTATCTAGACTTAACTTGAGAGAAGCCACGAGAAACTAAACCAGGTCTTTATTTACACTCGGAGCTAAGTTGATGTTAGGTACAGGGATTTGTAGATTGTGGTGTGAAATTGCACTTCCCAACTGCTGCTTTGTAGCTGATGGTATGAAATTGCACCTGCTTACTGCTCCTAACTGTGTGAAAAGAGTGCAGTATTTGGGAGGGATGGGATGTTTTTATGATTTCCTGTCATCTAAAGGAACTCTGAAGATGGCTAGTGCTTGATTGGTGTGCAGTTTGAACAGACAGATAACCTAGATCCATCTGTTTGACAAACCTCTGCAAATGTTGTTTGGAACTTGTGTCGCTGCCCAGGGCGAAAGGACAGAAAAGATATTCTGCCCCTTCCCAAGGAGTAGAATAAAAATGCTCCACACTGGATTGGAAGTTTAAATGGTAATTCTGTTTACAAATACACACAAATGTATTCAGGTGAAAGGAATATATTCACAAATTAGACTCAGTCCTTCACCTGGCCCTACCAGGCCAAAATCTTCCAGAACCTTCCAAAAACCCCACTCAGCCTCAGCAGGCCCAAGAGCAGCTAAACTGCCCCACACTAGACCCAGGACTACCACAGGCTTCAACAGGCCCAGTGGCATAGCTGGAAATTTGCTGCCAGCCAAGGCCAGGAGAAAGCCTCTCCCCCACAAACCATAAAGATAGCAGCACATGGCCTGAGATGGAGAGAAGAGTGAGAGAGAATTTGCTGTACAGTGCCTTAAATAGAGAGGTACAGGAAAACAGGATAGAATAACATATTACAGTATCCTGGGTCAAGCTGCCCATTCCCTTGGGACTCTCTAGCCTCTGGAGGATGTTATGGTTATACCAATTAACTCTTGATTTCCCATAACCTACAACAGTTACCACCGGGGGTGCAGCAGGGGCTGGTGCTTGGGCTAGTTACCACCGGGGGGCAGGGGCTGCAGCAGGGGCTGGTGCTTGGGCTAGTTACCACCGGGGGTGCAGCAGGGGCTGGTGCTTGGGCTAGTTACCACCGGGGGTGCAGCAGGGGCTGGTGCTTGGGCTAGTTACCACCGGGGGTGCAGCAGGGGCTGGTGCTTGGGCTAGTTACCACCGGGGGTGCAGCAGGGGCTGGTGCTTGGGCTAGTTACCACCGAGGGTGCAGCAGGGGCTGGTGCTTGGGCTAGTTACCACCGGGGGTGCAGCAGGGGCTGGTGCTTGGGCTAGTTACCACCGGGGGTGCAGCAGGGGCTGGTGCTTGGGCTAGTTACCACCGGGGTGCAGCAGGGGCTGGTGCTTGGGCTAGTTACCACCGGGGGTGCAGCAGGGGCTGGTGCTTGGGCTAGTTACCACCGGGGGTGCAGCAGGGGCTGGTGCTTGGGCTAGTTACCACCGGGGGTGCAGCAGGGGCTGGTGCTTGGGCTAGTTACCACCGGGGTGCAGCAGGGGCTGGTGCTTGGGCTAGTTACCACCGAGGGTGCAGTAACTTTTCTTTTCCTTCTACAGCTTCCTGATTCCCAAGCCACTTACTTGCGCTTCATCATCAAATCTGGCTTTGATCATTTTGTGTCAGTGCACCGGGTGATGGCAGAGGGCACAGCAGGCAACACTTAAATCCAGCTTCAATTTGTATGTCACTTTTTTTTTTGTTCTCAATAAGGAAGTTACATTTTGATACCTGTAGTGTAGAGAATATTTATTATGAAGAGCTTGTATTAAAGCGTTTCTGGAAGGTATGGATGTGGTATGTATTCCCCACTGGTTTAATGTGTAGAACGGAATCATGGAATGCATTGGGTTGCAACAGACCCTGGAAGGTCATCTTGTCCAACCTCCCTGCAGTGAGTGGGGACATCTGGCTGGATGGCCTGGCCCAAAGAGTTGTGATAAAGGGAGGTCAATCCAGCTGGTGGCTGGTCACAAGTGGTGTCCCCCAGGGCTTGGTGTTGGGGATAGTTATATTTAGTATCTTTATTAATAATTTAGATGGGGGGTCAAGGGCACCATCCGCAGGATTATGGAATGCACTAAATTGAGCAGCAGTGTTGAGCTGCTCAAGGGGAGGAAGGCTCTGCATGGAGATCTATACAGGCTCAATGGATGGGGTGAGGTTTAGCAAGGCCTCGGTCCTACCGTGTCAAGCTGCACCAGGGGAGGTTTAGGCTGGATGTTAGGAAGAAGTTCTGCACAGAGAGAGTGATTGCCCATTGGAATGGGCTGCCCAAGGAGGTGGTGGAGTCACCATCACTGGAGGTGCTCAGGAGGAGACTTGATGGGGTGCTTGGTGCCATGGTTTAGTTGATTAGGTGGCATTGGATGCTAGGTTGGACACGATGATCTTGAAGGTCTCTTCCAACCTGGTCCTATTCTATTCTATAGATAGAACAGAATAGAATAGAATAGAATTCACCAGGTTGGAAGAGACCTTCGAGATCATCAAGTCCAACCTATCATCCAACACTATCTAATCAACTAAACCATGGCACCAAGTGCCTCATCCAGTCTCTTCCTAAACACCTCCAGTGATAGTGACTCCATCACCTCCCTGGGCACCCCATTCCAATGGCCAATCACTCTCTCTGTGAAGAACTTCCTCCTAACATCCAGCCTAAACCTCCCCTGGTGCAGCTTGAGACTTTGTCCTCTTCTTCTGGTGCGGCTTGCCTGGGAGAAGAGACCAACCCCCACCTGGATACAACCTCCCTTCAGGTAGTTGTAGAGAGCAATAAGGTCTCCCCTGAGCCTCCTCTTCTCCAGGCTAAGCAACCCCAGCTCCCTCAGCCTCTCCTCATAGGGCTTGTGCTCCAAACCCCTCCCCAGCTTTGTTGCCCTTCTCTGGACACATTCCAGAAACTCAACATCTTTCCTAAACTGAGGGGCCCAGAACTGGACACAGGACTCAGGGTGTGGTATTCCTTCCCAGCACTCATTGCTCACAGGATATGATGGCTCCTAGAGAACAAAGTACATATGGGAAATGCAGGATTTTAAATTGCCTTTGTGCCACTGGAGGAAGCTGTACCTGAAAAATAAATCATTTACAAGGAACGATTGGGGGAAGAGGAGAAAAGGAAAGTAAATAAATACTATTATTCCCCCTTAATGAATAAAGAAAATGAGGTACAGAAGGAGGTAACCACAGCATCCATTTTCAGCTACTTTAGCACCTAACTTGCATGTTCTGAATTGCCCCCCCCCCCCCAGGATCATAGAATCATAGAATCAGTCAGGGCCAGAAGGGACCACAAGGATCACCCAGTTCCAAATCCCTCACACCTCACACTAGATCAGGCTGGCCACAGCCCCATCCAGCCTGGTCTTAAACACCTCCAGGGACGGGGCCCCAACCACCTCCCTGGACAACCCACCCCAGGGCCCCACCACCCCCACGGTGAGGAACTCCTCACGTCCAGCCTGAATCTCCCCACCCCCAGCCCCACTCCACTCCCCCCAGTCCCATCACCACCCGAGATCCCGAGAAGTCCCTCCCCAGCCCTCCCGCAGGCCCCCCCCAGACACTAGAAGGCCACAATGAGGTCACCTTGGAGCCCTCTCCTCTCCAGACTGAACAGCCCCAACTCCCCCAGTCTGTCCTCACAGGAGAGGTGCTCCAGCCCTCCGAACATCCTCGTGGCCGTTCTCTGGACACCTTATACAATACAATACAATACAATACAATACAATACAATACAATACAATACAATACAATACAATACAATACAATACAATACAATACAATACAATACAATACAATACAATACAATACAATATTCTATTCTATTCTATTCTATTCTATTCTATTCTATTCTATTCTATTCTATTCTATTCTTTGGTAACAACAACTTCAAGCAATGCTCCAGGCTTGGGGCAGAGTGGCTGGAAAGGAGCCTGGCGGAAAAAGATCTGGGGGATGCTGATGGGTTGCTGAACATGAGCCATTGGTGAGCCCAGGAAGCCAAGAAGGCCAACAGCACCCTGGCCTGGATCAAAAACAGTGCGGCCAGCAGGAGCAGGGCAATGATGGTGCCCCTGTGCTTAGCCCTGGAGAAGCCACACCTTGGGTTCACTTCTGGGCACCACAGAACAGAATAGACATTGAGGTGCTAGAGTGTGTCCAGAGAAGAGCAACAAGGCTGGTGAGGGGTTTGGAGGGCTGAGGGAGATGGGCTTGTTTAGTCTGGAGAAGAGAAGGCTGCAGGGAGATCTTTCTGCTCTCTACAGCTATCCGAAAGGATGTTATAATGAGGCTGATGTTGGTCTCTTTTTCCAAGTAGCCAGCGACAGGATGAGAGGACATGGGTTGAAGTTGTGCCAGGGGAGGTTTAGATTGTTTTTTACTGAGAGAATGGTAAAGGGTTGGAACAGGCTGCCCAGGGAGGTGTTGGAGTCACCATGTCTGGAGGTGCTCAGGAAGCTGTAGATGCGGTGCTTCAGGACATAGTTTAGTGGTCACGGTAGCTGCATTATGGCTGGACTCAGTGAACTTAAAGGTCTTTTCCAGCCTTAGTGATTCTGTGATCTTTAACTGGAAGAGAACCATTAAGGTTGGAAAAGACCTTTAAGCTCACGGAGCCCATGTGTGATGCAGTACTGTTGTTAACTGTAGTAACAGCATTCCAGCTTTATAACCTAGACTGTTGCCCTAGAACACTTGCATGTAACTCATGTCCATTTCAACTAGTAGGTTATATGAGACTTCCTTAACACAGTATTGCCAAGGTTGGAAGAGACCTCAAAGATCATCGAGTCCAACCTGTCACCACAGACCTCATGACTAGACCATGGCACCAAGTGCCACGTCCAGTCCCCTCTTGAACACCTCCAGGGATGGTGACTCCAACACCTCCCTGGGCAGCACATTCCAATGACAAATGACTCTCTCAGTGAAGAACTTTCTCCTCACCTCCAGCCTAAACCTCCCCTGGTGCAGCTTGAGACTGTGTCCTCTTGTTCTGGTGCTGGTTGCCTGGGAGAAGAGGCCAACCCCCTCCTGGCTACAACCCCCCTTCAGGTAGTTGTAGAGAGCAATAAGGTCTCCCCTGAGCCTCCTCTTCTCCAGGCTAAACAACCCCAGCTCCCTCAGCCTCTCCTCATAGGGCTTGTGCTCAAGGCCTTGTAGCCCTTCTCTGGACACGTTCAAGTGTCTCAATATCCTTCCTAAACTGAGGGGCCCAGAACTGGACACAGGACTCAAGGTGTGGCCTAACCAATGCAGAGTACAGGGGCACAATGACTTCCCTGCTCCTGCTGGCCACACTATTCCTAATGCAGGCCAGGATGTCATTGGCCTTCTTGGCCACCTGGGCACACTGCTGGCTCATGTTTAGGTGGCTGTCAATCATCACCCCCAGGTCCCTCTCTGTTTGGCAGCTCTCCAGCCACTCCGACCCCAGCCTGTAGCTCTGCATGGGGTTGCTGTGGCCAAAGTGCAGCACCCGGCACTTGGATTTAACGTAAGAATTAGAACTTGATTTCCTCTAACATGTTTCCCTTGCACTTGGATTTAAATAGAAAAAAAAAAAAAGTGTGAAGTGCTTAAATGGGAGATATTCCTTCCTGCTGTCAAACAGGTTCTTCAAGAGTTCTTGAATTAGTTAACTTTCTCAAAGTGTTCAAGGTTAATAGGATGAATGTAAACATTTATTAATGCTTAGAAATAACCCAGTGGGGAGAGAGGCAGGATGGGGAGGGAAATAACCTGAAGCCATCTGAAGTGCTCTGATAGATTTTTAATAACTGCAGATCAATCCCTTGTTTCTATAAACACAGTCTCAAATCGGGTCACAGCCCTCTGTGCTTTAGGCTGCGACTGTCATAACAAATATTAATAGAAACAAGTGTTGATAGAGATTGTCCTGCTCAGAAGCCTTCTGAAGTGAAAGTGAACAATTAGGAAAATTGCTGTATGCAAGAGAATCTTAATCATGTGAAATTGGCTGCTTTGTGTGCCAGCTGCCTTTTACAAATGGCAGATAATGAACACACCACAGATGCTCTCTGGGTACACGTGCGTTATTCTTATTCTTCTTGTCTCTGCTGTTACTTTTAAATTCTTGTTTTGCTTTTCTTCCTTTCCTCTTACAGTTATGAAAACTATGAAAAGTTAATCACTGAACTTTTTAGCCAGATAGTCTTGACTCCAAAGTCCTTTTTCTAGTTGAGTTTTTCCAGGATAGCACGTATTTCCTGTGGGTGATAATCCCAAGGCCCCACTCCTCCCTGCAAAGGCAATAAAATGACACAGTGAGGCTCAAGCAGACAGAGCAGAAGTCCTGTAGAGCACAGCAGTGTGGGCAGGTGTGCTTGGGCTTCCTTTGCACAACAGCCATCACATGCGAGATGGTGTGTGCACAGCTTGACCCTGCTCATGTCACTGGGACAGGGAAAATTCCTGCATCCTGGAGCTGGAAAGTGTTCCTGTACCTCACAGTTCCAGGTTTCCTAGTGAGGCAGAAGATAAATATTTGAGCAAGGCTGAGGTGTACCTCAGATATGCACATTATAAAGGCCCAGGTTGGTTTTGCTGCAGGTCCATTTCTCTCCACAGTTAGAGTGAACTGTGAAATGTTTAGCTCTCAAACAGTGAAATACTGACACGTGCAAAGCGGCCTGAAATTACTCTGAAAGATAAACCCCTCAATATATTGTGCGCATTGTTAGTGATTTTTCTGTACCTTGTAGATGACCTTCCCTCCTTGAAGCAGATAGAGTCGTTCTGGCAGTGCAGCATATTTGGAACTGCTCAGGTTTTCCATAGTGTCTAAAACTACTGGACATAAAGGATTATTCTTCTGAAGAAGTTGTGCTGCGATTTTTCGATCTTGGAGGCTTCTGTGGTTTTTAATAACAATGTTGTTTCTGAAAGCCCATCCATCTGAAACACATAAGAAGGGGATTTAGCAAGGAATATGTTGAATAGGCATGAAGGGTAGAGATGTATAGTGTGTGTCATATCCCCAAACTGTCCTAAGAAAATACTGCAATTCTTAGTGGGACTCTGGAATAAGGCTGCTCAGGGAGCCTATGGATGCCTCCTCCCTGGGGGTGTTGAAGGCCAGGTTGGATGAGGCCTTGAGCAGCTGAGTCTATCTGAGAGATATCCCTGCTCATGGTGTGGAGGTTGTAGTATATGATCTCAGATGTCACAGAATCACACAATCACAGAATGTTAGAGGTTGGAAGGGACCTCCAGAGATCGTCCCCCCTGCCAAAGCAGGATCACCCAGGGTAGCTTTCACAGGAATGCATCCAGGTGGGTTTTGAAAGTCTCAACCTCTCTGGGCAGCCTGTTCTGGTGCTATGTCACGCTTGCTGCAAAGAAGTTTCTCCTTTGAGGTGAAATCTTCTATGTTCAAATTTGTATTCATTGCTCCTTGTCTTATTACTGGGCACCACCCCTCAGACATTTATAGATATTGATCAGATCCCCTCTCAGTCTTCTCCAAGACTAAACAGCCCCAGGTCTCTCAGCTTCTCTTCATAGGGGAGATGCTCAAGTCCCCTAATCATCCTTGTGGTTCTCAATAGCCTCATCTTAATGATGGGGAGGCTCTAACACTCCATGGGAGACTCTTAAGGAATGGTGGTTGAAGCCGTAGTAGAGATACAGTTACTAATTAAAGGAAGATTTCTCTCAAGTCAGTTTAAGGTCAGACACTTGAGCTTGTGCAAGTGAATAAAGCAACTTCTTTATACACATCAGCACAGGAGAGAGCATTTGCTGCATTACCCTCTCTCTGAATTTTAAGTAGCCCAACTCAATACTCAGCCAGGCTCCAGTGCTAGGAGAACAAGCTCCTGAGCTGAGGAGCAGCATGCCCAGAGATGCCCAGCAGCCCTTCCAACCTGAGGCATTCTAGGATTCTGTGATACTACTCCTCCACCTTCAGGGATTTTTCAGTACCTCAGTGTAGGGTCAGATGTGGGAGTTAAATCTTAGGAGAATTAGAGACATAAACTAGTGCCCAGATTTGATGTTGCCACTTCTGATTTGAGGCAGATTTCTTTCCCCTTTGCGATACCCTCTTTTATCAAGATACTTTCCTTCCTGAAGGTAGTGACAAGTGTCTGAGGTTTTGGTAGGCATCAATGTCTGTACTGTACCTTCTGCATGAGCTTCTTCAATGTAGATGATAAGGAAATCTGCTATGGAGCTGAAATCTTTGATGAGTTCGTTGAACTCATCAAATTTGAACATAAATGAAGGTCAGGTGCAACTTCCAAAATTCAGGATTAAAGGTCGGTTATCTGGGAAAAAACCAGGACAGTTTGTGGTTAAATCAGTGGTGGGAGGAAGAACAGGAATGAATGAATGCACTGAATTGAGCCTCTGCCACAGTTTCCCGGGGAGCCCCATGACTTTCTTCTTAGGACATTAAAATTGGTAGTAGAACATCTGCAGCTATGCAAAACAGGCATAAAGATGCTTTCTTTTCCTAGCCTGGCTCTCTCCTGTGCCACATCCAGCCATGGGCTTTGCTGAGGGAGACTCTTCCCTTTGTAGAGCTCAGTAAAGGGAGGAGGCATTGCCCAGTCTCTCCTGTCCTCACCAGTTGTGAGGTTACCACAGTTTGGGATAAGGAAGCAATGGATATACAGCATGTAGCACATCACACCCTTGCCAAGGTCCCTAAGGATCTCAGAAAAGCTAAACATGATCGTCTGCAAGGTTTTTTGGAGGACAGTAGTTGAGGGATGGACAGGGAAACAGAGTCCTGATGCCTTTTCATGAACCTAGTGGCCATGTCTTGATGCTTTTTTTGTCAGAGGTTCAGGTTCTAGCTGAGCTGAGGGGAAGCTGCAGGCTCTTCAGTCATGCACCATAGGCTTTCAGCATGTTTCTGCAATTTCCTGTCCAAACAGAACTAGGGCTCTATGTTGCTTATCAAACTAATGTGGCACAAGCCTCTGGAAAAAGTGTCTATGCAGTTGCTTACAAATTAGCACAGGATGTGCCCCCAGGTGTTAGCCTCTGTTTGCAAGGCCTCCATTTAAGAGACCCTGCAGGGTTTAAAGCATCTCTTTTAATCTCTGGTTATGCTGAATTACCTGAAATTTGTTCAAGATCTTCCTTCTGGCTGGGCTTAACTTCAAAACCTGCTGCTAACATAGGTCCACATCCTAAAGGATCTAACAAAGGGGGACCTTCCTGTAGATCTCCTGTTTCTCTTTGCAAAATTTGCATCCTGTTTTCTACATAAATGTAAATGTAATTAGGAGAGCAGAGCTGGAGAAGCACAAAATCCCTCCCATGGGGGTCGGGACTACTGCAGCTTAATGATTAATTCCACCTTCTACAGAGATCTCAGTGGGAGGCAGTGGACAAAGTACAAAGCAGCAGCTTTATTTTTCTCCTGCTTTATTTCTAGTCACTTTGAATCTGGAGAAACCACTGTGTGCTTCCTAGGCTTCAGGCTGGTGAAGGGAGCTGGTGGGGGATGTTCTGTACTTGCAGGGAGCAAATGACAGTCTGCACTCGTGAATCATTGCACATGGCTCTGATTCTGTGTCTTTTCTCCCTAAAATTACCGTGGCTTGCAGTGAAGAGAGATTTCCTGGCAGAGCCAGCTTTTGCAAGAAATTCCCAAGCTTATTAGTGTGAAGAGATGCTGCAGCCAGGAAGATAAAACACAGGTTGTTTTTGAAAATCAAGGGTGCTGTGTCTTTCCCTTCAAATGAGGCTGGCTGTGAGTCTGCTTTGCCATGGTGTGCCCTCCCCTGCCAGCTCTTTGTCCCTGTTTCCTCAGCAGCCCCTTCACATGTCTCGTCTCAGCAAGCCAAACCCATCCACACAGCTGATGGACTCACCTCGCATGAAATCCAAGAGCTGACAAACATCCCCATTTAAAGTCACCACTGGCGTGTTGGGAGCAGGATGCCCCTCATAGGCTTCATCCTCCAGCCTCTTCCACTTCACCTTCAGCACAAAGAGCAAATATTTGAAGCTGAAGAAGGTGGGACCCCAGTTTTCATAGCTGAACCTTGGGTTCTTGTTCATCCTGCTCTTTTCACCCAGTTTTAGGATGTATCTTTTCATGGCGTTGGGGAACAGTATCAGCAGTGTTTTGCCCACAACAACACTTGCAGTAACCTGCAGAAGAATCAGGAGTTTCTGTAGGAATACCCTGATGCCAGGCATGGTGGTGGAGGAGGTCTGACTGTTTCTGGTGGGAATGCAGCACAGCGGCAGGGGCAAAGGTAGAACGTTAGGGGAGGAGGAAAAATTATCACGTGTTTGGTCAAATTTTTGCCTTGCCTTGCATACTTTCTGTGTGAGCAAGAAGTCAGTCAGCCTTGCCAGCTCCATCTGCACCAGAGGCATTAATGCACAGATTTTTAGCACTAATTGCGCAGTGCTAAGGTTTATTCACAAGTATATTTTTTTACTAATGAGAGGAGGTGAATCGGGATGTTTTGTCTGAACTGCAGACTAAACTCTCTACAGCTCTCTGAAAGGAGGTTGGTGTAAGGTGGATAGTGGACTCATCTCCAAGTAACAGCTGATAGGACAAGAACACGTGACCTCAAGTTGTGCCAGGAAAGATTTAGGGTGGATATTAGGAAAACATTTATTCATCAAAAGGGTTGTCAAGGCCTGGAACAGGCTGCCCAGGAAATGATGGACTCACCATCCTTGGGAGTGTTTAGATATATAGATGTGGTGCTGAGGGACTTGGTTTAGTGGTCACCTGGTAGTGCTGAGTTAGCAGTAAGACTTGATCTTACAGGTCTTCTCCAACCAAAATGACTCTATAATTCTAAAAGTAAGGATTCCACCAGCAGTACCCAAGGCTGTGATGCTGCCAGCAGTCACACATTTAGAACCTGGGCACGCTGGGCTCAGAGCTTGCCCATTGTATAGTGCTGATGCTCAGGGCCTTGGGTTGATGCATAAAGAATCCGAATCAATTCCAGCCATTAACCCAGCACCGTCATGTCCTCTAAACCATCTTTCTCAGCATCACTTTTACACGTTAGGGATGGTGACTCCACCACCTCCCTGGGCAACCCGTTCCGGGGCTTTGACGCCCCTTCTGGGGAAGAAATTTTTCCTAATATCCAACCTAAGTTTCCTGTGGCACAACTTGAGGCCTTTTCCTCAGGACGCTTGAGGCCTAGATCTTTCACCAGCTGCATGTATAAGTAACACTTAAAAGGGCAGGAGCCGCTGCCCCGCTGTCGTGACGGCGGCCGTGCAAGGCTCGGGACTCCCCGCCTTTAAGGGGGCAGGGCGGAGGCGGAAGAGGACGTGCCGCGTGGCCGCTGATTGGCCGGCGCACGACGAGTGGCCGCTACGTGTCCCTGGAGCCGTAGGGGTGGGGGAAGAGGGTAGCAGCGGAGCTGCTGATTGGCTGTCGCTGTGCGGTGCCTGCTGGCCCTTTAAGGGAGCGGAGCGGCCGCTGCTGGGAGCGGTTGGTCTGCGGGACGCGGAGGTGCGGCGGCTTCCCTAGTCCGGCACTGGAGCTGCGGACAGCTCTGGGCGGGGCGAAGGGGGCGGCCCGGGGGACGTGAGGTGGCGGAGGCGGGCGGGGGCAGCGGCAGCGGCAGCGGGGCTGGCGCAGGGAGAAAGGGAGGCGCGGAGTCTGCGGGTTCAGCGGTGCTGCTCTTTCAGGAGGGTCGGGGCTTCTGGGGCCTGTCCCTCGACCAAGCGGATGAATGGCGGCTGCGGATGACCTGAAATTTCAAGGTAAAAGCAGATATCGCCGGGGTAGCTCTGGGGCTTGAGGCCCAGCTGACGGAGCCGACAGCCGTGTGGAGCCATTCAAGTATTTTTGGACTTTCTCCAACTAGCCGCTTCCTTGAAGTTCTGCGACTAGTTTCAGGAATAGCCTTTGTTCCCTAAGATGAAATTTTCCTGTTGGTGAACTAAAAAATGTAACCAGTGCTGACCGAAATCCTGTGTGGTGGGAAGAGGAAGCTGAAAGCAGGCAGAGTGTACCAGGGAATGGGCTGTGGTTTCAGACTTAATTAATTTTCAATACGTAAATTCAGGTCTGAAAAATACTTAATTCCTGGAGAAAATTAAAATTACCCATTTGTATGTGCCCTTTGGAGAGGCAGCTTCCCCCTGCCCATGCAGAGATCTACTGGTCCTCGGATCAGGGCTGATCACAGGAAGGAAAGGAAGATTCAGTGCTGCTGGTGTACCTTAACGCAGGCAGATAAGCAGGAAAAAGGACCTCAAACTTGATGAAATAAAGAAATGTTCAGCTTCAGTTGTGTTTCCTTGAGTTTTACAAACCAGATCATATTTGACAAGCCTAAGCTAGTGAGTTACCTTTTCATGGGCAGTGTCTTAATGTAGTTTTTTTGAGCCATGAGAACAAACCTGTTAGTAGCTCGATCATAGCCTGTCTTGCAATGTACTTATTTGCAGAATTTGACGATGCAGCTAATTTGCTTGCAGCAAATCCTGATGCTACCACAATAAGCATTGATGAACCAGTTGAAATCCCCAAGAACCAGCACAGCCGCCTGCAGGAGCCGGGGAGAGAGGAGGATGATGAATTACTGGGGACTGATGACTCTGATAAAACAGAGGTAAGGTGCTTAACATCCACGCTGCCTCCATCAGCACATAGACAAATGCTGCTGACAGCACTAGAGGACACCAGGAATTTATGCTGGGTTTCTTAAAACTGTGTGCTTCTCTGTCACAGGTTACTGTCTCATTGGCAGAGCTGCCAGGAGCAATTGTTTGTTGGCTCTTCAGCTGTTGTGGTTTGCAGCCTAGGAAATGGTACTGAAATGGTGGAGATTTAAACTAAGCAAATGTGCTTGGAGATGAATGCAGCAGCATCAGCAGCTTCAAACTCAACACTGTGCTTCTGTCTGCTGGTTCTGCTGCAGGCTTGGTGACTCTGGCAGGAGAGCAGGAAACTTTGGAAGGGCCAGGGCTTGTCTGAATGGTTCAGTGAACGTAGCCATCAGTGATGTGATGGAAGGTGGTGTCAGGTTGCTCTTCGGAACCCTAGGCCAGTATTCAGCTTGAGATAAGAGATGAGCTGCTACTAACAAATATTAGACAGGGAAAAGGAAAATGTTAAATAATACATAGTAAGCACCACCCGGTTAGGTTTGTTTCCTCTCCAGGTACAGAAATCCCTTAACTCTTGTGTAAATGAACTAATAATGCAGAAATTGCATGCTTGTAACATTTTCCATGTTGCCTTTCCCACTGTGCAGTTGCTTGCAGGACAGAAGAAAAGTGCCCCTTTCTGGACATTTGACTACTACCAGACGTTCTTTGATGTGGACACCTATCAGGTTAATACTTCACTTCAGAGGAGAGCTATTATCTGAGCTCTGCTTCAGCCAGACACTGAGGGTTTTTTTTTCTTTTTGCACTTTCACTCAAACAGATCTGTGTGTTTTCACAGGTCCTGGACAGAATCAAAGGCTCAGTTTTCCCAGTGCCAGGGAAGAACTTTGTAAGGCTGTACATCCGCAGCAATCCTGACCTTTATGGTATGTAAAAGGCGCAAGAAGTTCTACTCTGTGCTGAAAGTTTCAAGTTTCTATTTCTTTTTACTTCCTAGCCTTAAAAAAAAACACAAACCAACAGCAAAACAAGAGGGCAGAGGAGTTACTATTGAACTTGTTTGTTTCCTTTTAAGGTCCCTTTTGGATATGTGCCACGCTTGTCTTTACCATTGCTGTTAGTGGCAATCTCTCCAACTTCTTCATCCACCTGGGCAAACCAACGTACCACTATGTGCCCGAGTTCAGAAAAGGTTTGTAAGTAGTCAATGCAGTCCTGAGTTTGTGTGTTTGGAGGTTTTTGGTTTGCTGTTTAGTCCAGTGAGCTAATGAAGTAACGTAAAAATAGATCACAGCTTAGATTTAGCAGAGTCTTTTGAGGGTTTGCTAGCTGTAACTTTTTAGGGATGTGAAATGAGTCCTTAAAGTGGGCTGTAACTGGCAGAGCTCTACTCCTCCAAAGCATGAAGCAGTTGGAGGATTTTAGTAGAGCAAGCAGGAGTAATTGGAGGAGTTGTTCCTCTAGCTTTAGTCAATGCCCCCTTGGGCAGAGAGTGAAAGCCAAGCAGTGGCCACTGTGGTGCTTTTGTAGGTGCCTTTCTGGATCTATGGCCTCCTAGGAGCCTGCAGGCCTCAGACGGAAAATGACTCCATTAAAATATTACTCTCAACACCCACTGAGGTCTGTAAGTTGTTACCTTCTGGCAAACAAAAAAATAAGCAAAAGATGCTCAGCTGATACGTGATCTAAGGAACTCAGAGTGAGGAGCCAGTCGTCTATACCTGTCTTTGTAGTAGGAAGGAGCCTGCTGTCCTTGCAGAGGAACATGGCTACTCTTTGTCTCCAAAGTCCACAGCCTACTCAGAGGAACACTGCCACTTTGGAAATCCAATCACTTGATTAATTTCAGATTTGACACTCATGTCTGTGCTCCCTTGCCGTTTTTTCAGGACATCTGTATCTCAATTTTCAGTAGCTGTTAATAGCCAAATCTGTATTTTTAACTAAGATTTTCTTTCCCCTGTGGCTCTTCTTTTCACACTGAAAGCAAGAGCATTTTGTACACAAGTAGAAGAAATGAATTCAAAACATCATAAGGGTATTTTCTGGAGTCTTTACTTTTAAACTAGCTTGAGTGCTAGCAAAGTAGTAGCTAAGAGCTTCTACATGTTTGATTCTGGCTAATATTCCAAGTTGAATGTATCACAGAATCATGGAATTGTCAGGGTTGGATGGGGCCTCAAGGATTATCTGCCACGGGCAGGGACATCTTCCACTAGATCAGGTTGCCCAGAGGCACATCCAGCCTAGCCTTAAACATCCAGGGATAAGGTTTCCACCACCTCCCTGGGCAACCTGTTCCAGTGTCTCACCACCCTCATGGGGAAGAACTTCTTCCTGGTCTCTAATCTAAATGTCCCCTCCTCTAGTATGGATCCATTCCCTCAAGTCCTGTCACTAGCTGACACCCTAAAAAGTCCCTCACCAGCTTTCTTATAGGCCCCCTTCAGATACTGGAAGGCCACAATAAGGTCTCCTCGGAGCCAAACTGAACAGCCCTAACTCTCTCAGCCTGCCCTCATAGCAGAGGAGCTCCAGCCCTCTGATCATCCTTGTGACCCTTCTCTGGACATATTCCAGCACCTCCAGATCCTTCCTGTAATAGGGGCTCCAGAACTGGACACAGTCCTCCAGGTGGGGTCTCATGAGAGTGATGTAGAGGGAGAGAATCACCTCTCTTGACCTGCTGGCCACACTTCTCTTGATGCAAACCAGGATACATTAAACCTTTTGTCCCGTTTCTATAGTGTCCATAGCAGCCACAACAATTTATGCCTATGCTTGGCTTGTCCCCCTTGCTCTCTGGGGATTCCTGATGTGGAGGAACAGCAAAGTTATGAACATTGTCTCCTACTCATTCCTGGAGATCGTGTGTGTGTATGGCTACTCTCTCTTCATCTACATCCCTACAGCGGTAAGTATGGCCTGGAGAGTGCACCCCTGAGGGCATGCCCGGGGAAAAGCTGCTGGCTTAGGAAATTTGCTGTTTCTTGTTGATATTAGTCCAAAGTTTGGACTGGGCAAATCATTTGCTCCTCTTGCTTGACTTGTCTGGTGTAGAGACCTCTGGTGAATCCTGGAAAAGCCCAGGGACATTTCCCCAGGGGCTGCAAATACAAACAAGGCTGCTGCTGGCAAGCCTGGCAGGCAGCTGAGCCAACTTCAGGAATCATGTCCCTAGGGTCCAGGCAGTGGTGTGTGGGATGGCAATGCTGATGGCTCCAGGGCCAAGCTTCCCTGGCAGGGACCATCCTGGGTCACTCTGATGAGGAGCAGGCCTTGGAGGGAGTGCTGTAGCCAAGGGGATACGCTCTTCTCGTGTCATGTCTGCTACTGCTGTTTATCTGAGGAAAGAAAACAGACATATAAGGCATGACTTAATTAGTGCACAAATTGGCTTTGGGTGAGGAAATGCCGCAGAACAATGGGTGACATAAAGGAATCCCTCTTTCCCAGTCTCTTTAACAGTGGTTTTACTCCCTCTCACAGATTTTGTGGATCATTCCACAAGAAGTGGTTCGCTGGGTGCTGATGATCTTCTCCCTCTGCCTCTCGGGCTCTGTTTTGGTGATGACCTTTTGGCCTGCCGTCCGAGATGACAACCGGAGGGTTGCGCTGGTCACTGTGGGGACCATTGTTCTGCTGCATGCCCTCCTGTCTGTGGGCTGCTTGGTACGACACCTCCTTGCCTTTTCTCTGACCTGTTAGAAAGAAACCATGCTGGAAAACCTCCAGACTAAAAGCTCCAGTTATTTCAAACACAGGAAAAATTGATGCCGGTCTGACTTTCGGTGGTGCTGGCAACCCACTTAGTAATAATTAGCACAAAATCACTCACAAAGCAGTTTGAATTCATCTGGAATTCATCACAGGATCAGCAAGGTGTTTTACTGTATCCACTCACAGCATACTCCAGTGAGTACTGTGCTTCATTATTCCTTTAAAACGACTAAAGGTTCCATATATAGTGTGTGTGATTGTGAGCTTTGTGTATGAAAATGTAAACCTGCTAGATCTTAGTAAAATCTCAGCATTATGCAACCAGAAGACCTTAGTGCTACAGAATACATAAAGAGGAGTGTTTAAGTTATTCGTCTTTGTTGCTGTAGGCAGTGATGTCATCCGGGCCTTAGTTCTGGTCCTCCCCAGCTTCAAGAGTAGACAGAAGATAGATTTGCTTTCCCATAGCTTAGCATGCAGGGAGGTAGAGGCAAAACACAACTCTTGTGTTAGCAGATGTGCAGCTGACTTCAGTGGGGCTTCTGTCAATGGAAATGGTCAGGAGTTTCATCATGGAAAACAGCAGACAGTCAAATGAATACCTGCAGCCCAGTCCCTCCCAGGATGGGTCTTTCTCAAAGGCCCTAGCTACTGAAACATTTAAAAGCACAGTTAGAGTGTCATTTCTGATCTGATAGAAACAGAGGAGGTCCAAATTTGCTATTTCACTGCCATGCTTGTACCTTGTGAACAACGGCCATGGAAAGGAAGAGCTAGGATGAGGCAGGACTGTTTGTTTCACTCTAAACAAGCTTTTTCTCCTCTGTAATAACATAGGCATACTTTTTTGATGCTCCTGAAGTGGAAGTCCCTGCACCTATTATCCCTACTCAAAATGCAACAGTAATAACAAAGAGTCAGTAAATAAGGTAAGAACCCAAACTGATCTTTCCTTTGTAAATGCCACAGAGATCTTGAAGCCTGTCCCCATTACTACAGTTTAGTGGAAAGAGATTTAACAGACCAATTTTGCCTCATAGTATAAAAATCTCCCTTTTTACTTTCTTTTCCAGTTTTAAGTTTCAAGTATAGCCATAAAACCATAAGAGATTGAGGAACAAGGATGTTGTATTGTTCTTTTCTCTAAGGTTTAGTCTCGGTGAAGAAATACACATGTAAATAACCTATTCAGTCCCATAGGTCATTTCCAAGATCTCTTTTTCCCCTCAGTCTCTTACAAAACCCCCAAAAGTGTTAGAATTTTTACTGCACACATAAAACTTCAATAATAAACCATTACCCTCCTTTTTTCCTTTCCTTTTAACATTTAAAGTAATTTGGATTTTATTTTCCCTGCATGATATTTGTGACAATGTGTTTCACAGCAGCAGCACTGTGTATAAGACATCTGTGTAGTCTCTGAGCAGGGCTGACTCGGAGCCTGCACCATCCCTACTGACTGACCACATTCCTTGTGTGGGATGGGTTTGAGGATTTGCTTCCTGGTAGCTGGGAGTGCTGCCAGCAGCAGATGACATCTGAATACTGCTGGAGAGAGGGGGCAGGGAGCGGGTCCAAGATAAGGCTAATAGACACAGAGAGGCCAGGACACTGCAAGTAGAATCCTAGAATGGCTTAGGCTAGAAGGGAACTCAGAGATCATCTGCTCCAACCTCCCCACAGTGGGCAAGGACACCTCTCAGCTAGACTGGGCTGCTCAAGGCCTCATCTAGCCTGGCCTTGAATACCCCCAGGGAGGAGGTAGCCACGACCTCCCTGGGCAGCCTATTCCAGAGTCTCACCACCCTCCTACTGAAGAACTTCTTCCTAAGATCCAGTCTAAAAGGACACAAGCCTGTATGTGGAAAGAAGCTATATTAGATTAAAAACACCCCAAAACATAATGGCCAAGTGTGCCTAGCAAAAACGGTCATAAAAAATTACTAGCTGTGATGCAGTCTAATTATATAAATAATTTTAGAAGCGTTTCTTCTGCAAAATCAGTTTCTTGTCCCAGGTGTCTCTTGAGATTCAATATGATAGTAATGAATATTAGTGTTTAGGTAGACATATATGCTTTATTGTGTCCTCTGATGCTGGTGAGGAGTTGTGACACTCATAGGAGTTATTTGTCTCTTTCAGATCACAGTGCCATCTGTACAGATCTCTCCATCTGTACAGTAATGATATTTTGGATTATTTTTTTCACTGAAGGCCATGAAAAGTGCAAGAACAGGAGATGTTTGTTTTTTTTGTGGAAGGACAGTGATGTCCCATGGACATACAGACATCTCCATGCTCACTGGAGACTGGTTCTGTAAGGAGAGCAAACATTTGTTTCTAATCCCTTCCAGCAGCCGTTTAAGTTTTACTAAGCTCACCACACTATTTTGCCTCTGAATAAAGTATTTTGAAGGCAGTTTGTGCATGAAATATCTCGCACTCTTCCTCCAAAGCCGGGGAGAGGGTTTGGTAAGAGGCATGAGGGTGGGGTAGAGGTGAGAAAAGATTTTGCCGTGGTGCTGTTGAACCACTTCAAGCCAGTGCAACCACCGAGCGCTTCCGGCAGCAAAGGCTACGCTGAGAGCATTTCACGCTGTCCCCGCTGCTTTCCTAGCTCAGGCTGCGCCCGTCGCCCCTTGTCACTCGGACCGGCACTTAACAGCCCGCTGGCCCCCTGCTACTGCACAGGGAGCCTGAAGAACGGCCACCGGCGGTACCCGTAGTTCCCACACGCCATCGGTGACGCCACTTCCGCTGGGGGGCGGGACAACCGGGATTCGCGTCTCCCATTGGCTGCTGGCCGCGAGTCCGCCAGGCGTGCTGCGGAAGTGGCCTGAGGTCTTCGGGGGTGGCCGCTGAACGGCGCAGATTTTGAACGGCGCTGCGGGCCAGCGGGTGGGCCGCGGCGATGGAGGCAGAAGCGGGCCGGCAGCGGATTCTGCTCCGCCAAGTAAGTGCGGAGCCCAGGAGGGGTGGTGGTGGTGTTGGTGTTCTCCGTCCTTGTTTGGCCCGTCCTCCTTCGTTCCCCGCGGCCCCTCACACTCTGTTCCCCTCAGGTGCTGGGCTGGAGAGTGGCGGCTGCTGTGGCTTGGTCTGTGGTGCTGCTTCCCGTCTGTACTGCTGCCTTCATCGTCCTCAGCGGCCTCGACCCCTTCCATCCGGTGCGCTGGATCTCGAGTAGGTGTTCTGTGGCTGGGGACGGTGAAATGCAATGTGCACCGTGCTGTAAACTGTAGCCGTGGAGGTGGGCGGGAAGCAGCCTGGGCCTTGCCTGCTGAGGGACTCTCGGAGAGAAGTAAGCATTTGTCTGTGGTAGCAGGGCCCGCAAGAGCGTGGATGCGAACTTCCTTTTGCCTTTCAGAGTTGTGGCTGACCACAGCAGAGTCTGTTCAGTGCTTTGTTATATGCAGTGACCCGATATTTTTTTTTCCCGCTCCGTTTACAAAATGTCTTGCAATGCTTGACGGAATGCCTCTTGGTGGCTTCGTGTTTTTACAATCACGTCTTTGTATACCTTTCCCCATATCTGTTGTTTTGGGCTCAGTCTCAGATAATGGGGAGTGACTGTGGCATTGCGGTAATGTCTACTTTGTGTGTTTCTGACTGGTCTTTAGGCTTTGAAATGTGAGGTTTTATAGTAGCCACAATCTTCCCAAGGTAGAACCAACTGTTGCAAGCTCACATAAGTTTATCCTTCAGAGAAAAAATAAGTTAAGTGACTTAGTTGTCTCTTCTAAGTCTTTGGACAAGCTTCTCTTTCCCCCTCTGCAGTTGTGGTTTGCCTAAAGAGCCTAAGTTTCCTCTAATTTTGGTGCATTAAATCAGAAGCAAAATTCCTGATGTAGTCTCTCTGTATGGTGAGAATGACTTTTCTTCTAGTGTGATGTTCAGAAGGAACTTGGTACCTGTGATCATTGAGCTGCTCCAGGCAGGCAGACTTGAATTTTTTCCTCTTTGATTCCCCTTTCAGGCTTTTGTATATTCAAAAGCTATTCACTCGGTAAGGAATTTCTTACCTTTTAAGTGTGGCTGTGTTGCTGCAGCTTTTATTAAGTGAAAGGAAGCTTTACTAGTTTAATTCCTTTTGAAAAACCTGTTTTAAGCAAAATTCCCAGTCCTCATTTATGAGAAAAGGCAGTTATAAGGTTGTAAAATAGTTTCTGTGAAATGTAAATCTGCTTTTATGCAGCAGTGTTGTGCAGGTGGTCAGATCTGGTATGAGATTAGAGTCCATTCCACATTAATCCACTTAGAGGATTATTGCCAACTGCCCGAGTGTTCTTTTCTGTTACTTAAATCTGTCACTGCAGTCTTCTGAGCAAGAATATTTTTTCTGTTTTAGATTCTGTCAATGATTTATATAGCTCCTATGTCATCTTCTGCATCTTCCTTATGTCTGTGGTGGTACTGGTAATAAGCATCTTCAATGCTGAATTTTATGCAGGTGAGTATTGCACATTACTGAACTGTCTGCAGTGCCTCATTAAACAGGATGAGCCTTTAAAGAGATTTGTATTGAATGTACTTTTAAATTAACATAGACAATATACCAAGCTTATTCTTGAGTAAATAATCCCAGATTCCTGCTTACATTGTGGCTGAGACTCTCTTAGCTGAATCTTTTCACTGACTCTTTATTTTTTAATCACTTAATGGCTGACTCCAACTGCAAAAACGTCTTTGGTGACAGTGTTGGGTTTGGTTTTCTTTTTCCCTTTTTTTTTTTTTTTTTGTCATTTTTAAGTGAAAGGTTTTATCCCCAAGAAATGAAAATTCACTTTCATCTTTTATTGACAGTTGTGCCATCGATCCCCTGCTCTCGATTGGCACTGATTGGAAAGATTATTCACCCTCATCAAGTTATCCATTCGATCGTTCACGCTGCAATGGGGGTCTTGGTTGCGTGGTGTGCTGCAGTGATGACAAAAGGAAGGTTCCAGTTTCTCACTGTGCCCTGCACACCTTCAGACAGGTAATTATTTCTCTGTGTTAACGAGGAAGTATGCAAAGAAGTTGTATTGTAACATGCATTTACTGGTGGTTTCTTTCTAACAAAAGCCCAAAATCTGAGTGCTATCAAAAGTAAGCAGCTATGTGTTGATATCCCTTATTAAAGGACAGGAAACTCTCTGTTGTAAATGTTAAAATGCACAGAGAAATCAATGAGCCAGAAAAGCTAAATTGCCAGGATTCTTCATGGAAAAGAAAAAGATGACAAACTGGTTGTTACTTGAACTAAGTCTTGATACTGTACTTGGTAAGTACTGTGTCCAGTTCTGGGCCCCTCAGTTTAGGAAGGATGTTGACTTGCTGGAACGTGTCCAGAGAAGGGCAACGAAGTTGGTGAGGGGTTTGGAACACAAGCCCTATGAGGAAAGGCTGAGGGAGCTGGGGTTGCTTAGCCTGGAGAAGAGGAGACTGAGGGGTGACCTTATTGCTCTCTACAACTACTTGAAGGGAGGTTGCAGCCAGGCAGAGGTTGGTCTCTTCTCCCAGGCAGCCAGCACCAGAACAAGAGGACACAGTCTCAGGCTGTGCCAGGGCAGGTTTAGGCTGGATGTTAGGAAGAAGTTCTACACAGAGAGAGTGATTGGCCATTGGAATCGGCTACCCGTGGAGGTGGTGGAGTCACCTTCATTGGAGGTGTTCAGGAGGAGACTTGATGGGGTGCTTGGTGCCATGGTTTAGTTGTTTAGGTGGGTTGGATGATAGGTTGGACGCGATGATCTTGAAGGTCTCTTTCAACCTGGTGTATTGTGTTGTATATTCTGGTTCCTGTGAAATACTTCATAAATACCAGAAGCATCCTCAAGCATAAAGAAAAAAAAAATGGGTGGTGGGATTGCTTGAAAGTCCAATGGAGGGCTGCAAGGGTGATGTAGGGACTGGAGCACTGCCTTTTGAGGAGAGGCTGAGAGACCTGGGGCTGTTGAGTCTGGAGAGGAGATGACCGAGAGGGGATCTAATCAGTGTCTATAAATATCTGAGGGCTGGGTGTCAGGGAGGAAGGGACAACCTCTGCTCACTTGCACCCTGTGACAGGACAGGGGGTAATGGATATAAACTACAGCTCAGGAAGTTCCACCTCAACACGAGGAAGAACTTTAAGGGTCACAGAGGACTGAAACAGACTGCCCAGAGAGTTTGTGGAGTCTCCTTCTCTGGAGACTTTCAAGACCCATCTGGATGCATTCCTGTGTGACCTGTGCTGGATTCTCTGGTCCTGCTCTGGCAGAGGGGGTGGACTCGAAGATCTTCAGAAGTCCCTTCCAACCCCTAACATCCTGTGATCCTGTGCCTACTACTTCAGAAAAATCTCACTGAGATGTCATCACATCTGCTGATCAGAAAAGTAGAATCAAACCTCTATTTTCAACTTCCTGAGGCAGGGAATGACTTTTTTTTTTTTTTTTTTTATAAACTCAGAATTAATTCTGTGTTTTCTGTTTTAGCCTAGATGATGATGTCCCTCAGATGTGCCTAAATGAATATCACCTCTTCTTTCTCCTTTCTGGAGCCTTCATGGGATACAGTTACAGCCTGTTCTATTTTATTAACAATATGAATTATTTGCCATTTCCAATCATACAGGTAGGAAGCTTAAACACCTTTGCAGAAAAGCATGGCTGAGTAAAACAGTTCTCAAAAAAGCCTCCATTGTTTGTAGTTTTGAGCATGGCAGCAGCAGCTGTCTGTTGGCGTGAAGGCAGATGATGCTTTAAATGCTGGGAGTGTTCATCCTTCTCCCTTCTGTTCAGCTCCTTTCAAATGAACACAGAAATCCTGTGACTAGAAAATTTACACCTTTCTGATGCATGCTGTAAGCTGGCTGAGGTGGCTCGTTGCAGAAAGTGTCAGCTACAGGAAAGAGGCAATGTATGTAAGCTGAATATTAACTCCTGAAGCTGATATGGGTGGCCTAAAAGCTGCAAATCTTGAGAGTTTAAAAACATAAAGCACACCATCAGTTGTAGCTGTGTACCAGCTCACCCAGAGTCTAAACACTACATTAAAGCTTGCTTAAAGTTCAACATCCAAAGCTGGTTCCTGTGTGTATGGAGGCTGAACTTCCCTGAGTTGCTTTGGAGTGGCCTCTAGCAGCACTACAGAATGCTGCAGCAGGGTGAAATGGTGAGGTATGAAAAGTGTCTTCCAGCAAGGCTGTTTGTAGTAGTGGAAAACAGGTTCTTCCCCTCTACCCTGCCCTAGTGAGGCCCCACCTAGAATATTGCATCCAGTTCTGGGCTCCCCAATTCAGGAGGGACAGTGGTCTACTTGAAAGAGTCCAACAGAGGGCTACAAGGATGATGAAGGGAGTGGAGTGCTGCCTGATGAGGAAAGCTTGAGAGACTTGAGGCTGTTTAGTCTGGAGAAAAGACTTAGAGGGGATCTAATCAATGTCTATCAGTATCTGAGGGCTGGTGTCAGGAAGAAAGGGACAACTTCTGCTCATTGGTGCCCTGTGATAGGACAAAAGGCAATGAATGTAAACTGCAGCACAGGAAGTTCCACCTCAACATGAGGAAGAACTTCGTTACTGTGAGGGTCACAGAGGAACAGGCTCTTCAGAGAGGTTGTGGAGTCTTCCTCTGGTGACTTCCAAGCCCTGTCTGGATGTGCTCCTGTGTGACCTGTGCTAGATTCTATGGTCCTGCTCTGGCAGGGGGGTTTGACTCAAAGCTCTCCAGAGGTCCTTTCCATCCCCTAACATCCTGTGACCACTGCCTTTATCAGCAATCCAAGTGTCATTTGGGCAGTGCTGTAGCTATAGTAATTAAAATAACATCATTCGAATATTGTTAATTATGCCTTTTAAAAAAATGCAATTTAGCCAAGTGAAAAATGTAACTACTTTGGGTTTATTTGCTTATAGTGTCAGATGGGTTGCTGTAGCTGTTTGGAAAGACCCATAATTTGTTTGCATGGAGAAAGCTGTCAGTGTTACACGGGTTTTGCAGCTTGGAGGATTACTGCCTTGCCTCATGCTTGTCTGCATTTACCCTAGATTTTAATGCAACACTTCTGAATGAACACTAGTAGATTAAATAAGCTTCCTGGGTTTGTTTTTTTTTTTGTTTATTTGACATTAGACAGCATTCTTCTAGTTTGTTCTCCTGTGTATAGCATCTTCTAGTTTATTCCCCTGTCTGTAGCATCCATTTACCTCATCCTCCACTGCTACAAGCAGGAAAAGGGATAACTAGGGATTATTATGAAATGACACAAAGAGATCAAGAAAATAAAGTAGTTTCATTTTTAATAGTTCATCTAGATTTCAGGATTTTGAGTACCTTGTCCCTTTCTTTAGCATTTGAGTGCTTTGTCCAGTTCTGGAGCCCCTATTACATGAAGGATCTGGACATGCTGGAAGGTGTCCAGAGAAGGGCCATGAGGATGAGCAGAGGGCTGGAGCTCCTCTCCTATGAGGGCAGGCTGAGAGAGTTGGGATAGTTCAGTTTGGAGAAGGCTCCAAGGAAACCTTATTGTGGCCTTCCAGTATCTGAAGGGGGCCTACAAGAAGGCTGGTGAGGGACTTATTAGGGTGTCAGGTAGTGACAGGACTGGTGGGAATGGAGCAAAACTAGAAGTGGGGAGATTCAGATTGGATGCCAGGAAGAAATTCTTCCCCCTGAGGGTGGTGAGACACTGGAACAGGTTGTCCAGGGAGGTGGTGGAAGCCTCATCCCTGGAGGTTTTTAAGGCCAGGCTGGATGTGGCTGTGAGCAACCTGCTGTAGTGTGAGGTGTTGCTGCCCATGGCGGGGAGGTTGGAACTGGATGATCCTTGAGGTCCCTTCCAATCCTGACTATTCTGTGGTTCTATAGTTCTGTGATTTAGTGCAGAATCCTAAGCTGGTGTGTGTTTGTTTTCAGCAATACAAGTACTTGCGTTTCAGAAGATCTTTGCCTCTGCTGGTTAAACACAGTTGTGTGGAATCCCTCTACTTTGTTAGGAACTTCTGTGTCACATACTACTTCTTTGGTAAGGGTTCCTCTTATTCTTTCTCTGTTTTTAATTCCTGTGTTTTGAAAACTCTAATCATAAACAGGCTGCTTATACAGTTTTTAAGCCTTCCAGGGGACTTGTTGAAGAGGCAGAGTTGTTTAAACAAAGAAAGATGCCTAACACCTTTCTAAATCAGGAAGAAAAAGGACAGGTTTTGTACAGCACTAGTTGGGTGATGGCAATCCTTACAGCCTCACACATGCTTGTTTAGTACATGAGAATTATCTCTTCCCTAGAGGGATTAACAGCTGTTAAAAAAAAATATCTGTGTGGCTGATAATGTTACACTAAGATCACAGTGTTCTAAGGAGAAGGGAGTGGGGAGTTGTAGTTTTCCATCTTGAGGTCTGTGTTTCCCTGCTGTATCAACACAGACTGTTGTCTCTGGTGGTCTGTGCTGGAGATCTTGTTGCATGCAACTGTAAAGTGACCAGCATGTGAAAGGTGCTGCCAAATTCAACTCAGCTGCTGGTAAACCTGATGCTTTGGGCCACTGTTTATGTAGCTGTCTTGAGTTGTGGCAAAAAGCTGATAAATCTGAAAACAGTGTGCCTTGAACTGCTCCTTCCACTGCCTGCTGCTGGAAATGCAGCATCACAGAGCTGAACCTGACGTACCAGCAGTGGGCATGACACCACTATATGGAATGTTGCTTTATTTTCCTTTCAAATCAGTGAAAAATTAGCACTTCAGCTTTATGCTCAAGTGCCCTTTATATTATTTGGAGGAAGCTGAGGAAACAAAGGCTCTCTCCCATGTGAAAATGAAGTTTGGTCTTTAAAATTATGCTGGTTACACTGGGTTTTATAAAAAACAGGATTTTGTTGTTGTAATTATACTCCTAAATGATGTCAAAATATGCCAGAATTGCTTCCACTGTATTTACTTTAGGGAATAAATAAGAGGTGTGATGGTTCTGTATCAGTTTCCATTAAGTCTTTAAAAGCACTTTGCTGCTGCTTGAGCTGTAGTGAAAATTAATATTAAATTGCTGTTAGCCCTCTTGTTAGGAACACAAATAAATCAGTGCTAGAAATAAGAAAGGATCTGCATAGCTCAACAGAGAGCTGCTGGCCTGTAGCTGGCAAGGTTGTGTATTTGGGTCTGACCAACCCCAGGCACAAATCCAGGCTTGGTGCAGAGTGGATTGAGAGCAGCTCTGAGGAAAGAGACCTGGGGGTGTTGGTTGATGAGAAGCTCCCCATGAGCCAGCAGTGTGCTCATGCAGCCCCAAAGGCAGCTGTGTGCTGGGCTGCAGCCAGAGGAGTGTGGCCAGCAGGGCAAGAGAGGGGATTCTGACCCTTGACTGCTCTGCTGAGACCCCACACCTGATACTGCCTGTCCCCAGCAGAATAAGGACACAGAGCTGTTGGAGAGAGTACAGAGGAGGCTCAGAAAGATGATCCAAGGACTGGAACACCTCTGCTATGAGGACAGGCTGAGGGAGCTGGGCTGGTTCAACCTGGAGCAGAGTAGACTCTGAGGGGACCTTAGAGCTGCTTTCCAATACCTGAAGGGAGCCTACAGGAAGGCTGCACAGGGACTTTTCCTGAGGGTGTCTAGAGACAGGACAAGGGGGAATGGTTTGAAGCTGAGGGCGGGCAGGGTTAGATTGGATCTCAGGAAGAAGTTCTTCAGTAGGAGGGTGCTGAGACTCTGGAATAGGGGTGTTGAAAGCCAGGTTGGATGAGGCCTTGAGCAGCTGAGTCTAGTTGAGAGGTGTCCTTGCCCATGGTGAGGAAGTTGGAGTACATAGTTCCTGAGGTCTCTTCCAACTTAAGCCATTCTAGGATTTATTCTTTTGTTTCTGTTTGTTTCAGCCTTGAATGAAGTCAATTAAAAATATGTGGTGGAGTAGGAAGGTTCCCACACACACACAGAAGAATTCCACAGCTAACTCAGCCGGAGAAGCAGATGAAAGCTATATTTTACAAGCAGATATGGAATGCAATGAATATGTACAAAAACATACAATATTTACAATATATACAGAAACGTGCAGCAATGTATGTAATACAGGAAACCTTTCCCCAACCCCCCTGCGGCCAGACCCTCCCAAAAGGGTTAGAGAGAGAGAGAAGGGAAGGTAATTAAAAGGGGAAAACTTTGTTAAAGCTCAAAGCGAATGCAAAAGTTAGTTTTCTCTTATCTGGTTAGCAAGAATTGTTCCTGTGTAGCAAGCTGTTGCTTCAGAGAGAGAAATGGGCCAGCTCACAGTACAGGGGGAAGAAAGAAGACTGACTGCCCCCCCGACTGAAAGACCAAGCGAGAACCTACAGCCGGGTTCCACCAATGAAATTGGATTAGCATATCGTTGTTTTTCATTTATATACCAAAACATTCAGCCAGAGTGTTCAGAAAGTGTCCCTTTCTTAAAGGCACAGCCTAAACCGGTCACACCTATTTGTTTTTTGATCCCCTAGGTTATATCCCAAAGGCATGGATAAGTACCACAATGGATCTTCATACAGACAGGTAGGTGCTGAAAACTCTCAGGGGAATATTGCTGACAGCTCCCTTTGCTGAAGTCCATCTTAGCAGCTGGTTGTTCATGTGGGGTAGCATTTGGTTCCCTGCTTCACTACCCAGAATGTGGAGAGCATTGAGTGCTGCTGAAATGGATCCAAGAGAAACCAACATCCCCTTGAAGGGACCACTAAGAAGCCTCTCTGTTTCTGTCACCTCTGAATGTCTCCCAAGCATTAGAAAGGCCAGCCTCTCCAAATGGTGTACCCCTGTGATTTAATCTGCTTTGCTTTATTTTTAATTTGCTTCTATCTTTGCTGTTCTGTGTTGCCATTTGTTGTAAGATAAGGAAGCTGAAGTCTTACCATTTTAGCAAATTAAAGTATTAATCATTGTTACTTATGTCCAATTTCTTAATTTCATTTTATCAGTTACCAGGAAAATCACAGAACTGGTGTCTCAAAGATCTTTGGGAACCTGTTTTTTGCCAAACATACAACTTTATTCCTGGCATTGTTGCTGCTGTAACAGCTTGCTGTAGACATCATCCATAACAAAAATGCCTCTATCTTCTTGGTTGTTTTCTCTGCAGCAAATTACATCCTCTTGACACTCTGACTGGATTATTGGATCTCTCCTTGTTTTACCATGCCTGGTTGTGTGGCGTCTTCCTTCTGATTACCTGGCACATTGCCTGGTTGCTCTTCAAAATTTATGCTACAGAGGTTAGTACTTGGTGACGGTGCTAAAGGGCTACCATCAGTGTTTCACAGATAACAAATATCTTTTCCAAAGCAGTTTTCCTAGGAATTAACTTCATTTTTGCATTTTCAAAGCATGCACTACAGATAATCCCTGGTGACTGAACAGATGAGAGAGGCCTGAGCAATAACTGACCCTCCTTTCTCATCTCATAGCAAGACAAGCCTGTGCTGCTTACAAAATTAATGCTTTGTTATTGGCAGCTCTCTTAGTCCTCTGTTTCCATGTCCCTCTTCTGTACAATGCTAAATCTGTGCAGAGGCTGTTTGGGCCTCCCACACTAACAAAGATGTACTTTGTACTTCAAGGAGCTGGCAGTTTGTCCTTTTTAGGTGTCAAGACAGATGAGGCATGACAAGATCCATACATGTCTGACTAGCTTGCTCTCTGCATGTGTGTCCATGCAAAGATTTCATATGAGTGTGAGAGTAGCTGAAGACTTGGAGAGATAATATCAGAGACTGTATGGCTCTCAATACAGTTTTACAATAGGAAAGAGGGAAAAATGCTGTCAATTGTCAGGCTAACCATGGAAGTGCACAGGTCTCTAAGCACAGCCATGTTAATCTAATTCAGGTTATAGTATTAAAACAGACTTCAGCAATCCTGGGACTTAAGGTAGTTGTACTTTTTAATTCTGTTGTAAAATTACAAATAAATATAGCTAGCGCCCCCCCCCCCCATTTAAATATGTAATGAATCCCATTATAATAAATGTGAGACCATGATTGAAGAGAAAGGGGGTGGGGGGAAAGTGTTGCCATCAAAAAATTGGAGACTTGGTCTTTAGAATCATAGTAGTGTTAGGATTGGAAGGGACCTCAAGGATCATCTAGTTCCAACCCCCCTGCCATGGGTTCCAACCCCCCATGCCACCTCACACTAGATCAGGTTACCCAGAGCCACATCCAGCCTGGCCTTAAAAGCCTCCAGGGATGAGGTTTCTATCACCTCCCTGGGCAACCTGTTCCAGTGTCTCACCACCCTCATGGTAAAGAACTTCCTGGCATCCAATCTGAATCTACCCATTTCTAGCTTTATTCCATTTCCCCTAGTCCTATCACTACCTGACACCCTACAAAGTCCCTCCCCAGCTTTCTTGTAGCCCCCTTCAGATGCTGGAAGGCCACAATAAGGTTTCCTTGGAGCCTTCTCTTCTCCAAACTGAACAGCCCCAACTCTCTCAGCCTGCCCTCACAGGAGAGGAGCTCCAGCCCTCTGATCATCCTTGTGGCCCTTCTCTGAACACGCCCTTTGACAGGTCTCTGGACGATCCTTGACAGATCCTGATGTCTCAGTGAGAATATAGAGGAAGAAATTGTTAATCTAATCTGATGTTTAAAAAGAAACTAAACCAAACCCAGACAAATGTTTCTAGACTGCAGGTAACTAGGAAAAAAAAAAAAAAAAGGCAAGGTTTAGATGCTGAATTTAGATGCTGAATCAGTGCCTTGGTGGAAAGCACTCTGATGGAATGAAAGGGCAGATAGTGCTTGCTGGAGTGCTAGCTTTCATGAAAAAGGGCTGGTCCTGTTGTGTCTGCATAGACAGAACATGGACAATGAATCAAGTGTGGCTGATGCAATGATGTGTCAGAACTTGTGGCTCCATCAACAGCTCTGGGGGTGTGAAGAGCCTATTTCAAAGGATGATACTTGAAGCACCAGTGACCACTGAGTAATTCCTGTCCGTAGTTATTACTGGCTGTAATTATTGTATTGCTTATAAAAATGGAAGACAAAAGAAACACCCAGCTCTGAAGGTATAAAGTGGACTTTGCCCTTTTGGCTGTTGATCAAAAGATTTGTCTATTCATACATATTTTTTTATGAGTTAGAAAAAAAACAAAACACCAAACTAAAACCTTCCAAAGCTGTTTGCAAATATTTGCATAGTGCTAACTGAAAAGTCAGGAATGAAACTGTAAGCTTAGTCCACACAGAGTCATTTTATTAACATTTTAATAGCAATTGCTACCTCAAATTTCAGTTTTGCAGTTGGAAACAGAGGAGAGTGAAGCTATGATCAGTAAAATGAGTGCAGTAACATAAGACTGTCAGGTAAAGCTGTGCCCAAACTGATTGGTGTTAAATAGCATTAGTAAGCTGCAATTTAAGCATTGCTATTTACAGTTTAAATATTGTAGGCACAAGAACAGAAGTTCTATGAAAACACAGAATATGGCTATCAGAATTACATTGGCTTCTCAGGACAGCAGTGCTAAAGAATTTAAAGCATCTGTAATTTGTTGGGAAGAGAACTCCAGTTCTTCACTAGAGTGCCTTCACTGTTAGCAAGAGACAATGCAGTTTAGATTTCAGTCCTGTTCTGGTAATGGTGTCGCTAATTTTTCCCAGGTATGTGGTTAGAGGAATTTATCCCTGAAGGGAGTCTATAGGAAGGCTGCAGTGGGACTTTCCATGAGGCTGTCTAGACACAGGACAAGGGAGAATGGTTTGCAGCTGAGAGAGAGCAGGGTTAGAGTGGATCTTAGGAAGAAGTTCTTCAGTAGAGGGTGGTGAGACTTTGAAATAGGCTGCCCAGGGAGGCTGAGGATGCCTCCTGCCTGGGGGTGTTGAAGGCCAGGTTGGATGAGGCCTTGAGCAGCTGAGTCTAGTTGAGAGGTGCCCCTGCCCATGGTGGGGACGTTGGAGTAGATGATCTCTTCCAACCTAAGCCATGCTATGATGATTCTATGATGATGTCTTTAGCTCCAAATTATACCTGGAAGGTATTTGAAGATGAAGATCTCTGGGTTTTCTAAGATCTCTCAATTTTGAATGCAAAGAGTAAAGTCTTGTTTCTATGTGAGGAATTTCAGGCTAGTGTACAGTCAGTTGAAGCAGGGCATTGGGGCTTTTGCTGTCCATCATTCACCCTCCAAGTAACAGCTTGGGTGTGGTCTTTCATGAAATCCTCTTGGTTTGCTCTGTGTAACACAGCCTCTGCTGTTTCTGTTCAGACACATCATTTTCCTGTCCAGCCAACTTTTGCTGAAGAAACAGACCAGTGCCTGCCTAAGATCCTGAACAGCAACCCTCCTCTCATTATAAAGGTAACTGAATTCCCACCATCTTCCACCTAGGTGTTTGTGCTGAGAGAGTGTTTCTCAAAGCATGTCATCAGATCTTCTAGGCACCAGTTACTGTAACTGTGGTGCCAGCTACTTCTCTGGACACATTCAAACCCCACCTGGATGTGTTGCTGTGTGGCCTGCGCTAGGTGATGCTGCTCTGGCAGGGGGATTGGACTGGGTGATCATTTGAGGGCTGTAGTTCTGTAGAGAAAGCTGCCTCACAGCACTCCAGGAGGCCACTGCACTTACTTTGTCGAGTAGTGACATCTGCTGGTGCTCACCACACTCTGGACCTTGAGCTGAAGGCAGACTCAGTTAATTTGAGGCAAGATCTGTTTGTCTGCGGCAGAAATACCTTAGTGCTGCTTATGCCAAAACAGAAAGTTAGTGACATTCAGCTCTTTCAGCTTGGAGTTGAACAGCTGTTTCATCTCTTTGTGTGCTCTTAATGCTTTGCTCCTGCTGCTTACATGGGAGTTCTTAGGTGTGTGTTCTCCCTTGAAATGAAAGAATTATTTCCATACTTATGCTGGAACTTGGCTTTCTTCTTTAAAACAGACAATACTAAGAAGCTACTGGAAGTCTGTAAGTAAAAGAGAGTAATTTTGGCCTGGCTATGGTAATCATTAATGGAATTTACTGATGGTGATAGTTAGAAATTGGAGAGCTCACTTAAGAAGTGTTATGTAAATAAAGCTAAGAATATTCTCCATGCGTGAAATCCATATTTACTGATTCTTCAGATCTCTGATGAGGCTGCAATCCATTTGAATTCTTCTCTAACCTTTGCTGCAGTATCAAAGGATGGGTGGGGAACAGCTGAGCAGAGTTAAAGGCAGAGGAAGTCTAATTTACAATTTCAGCCCTTATTGAAGTGTGTAATTTATAATGGTACCTTACATAGTGGGAACCAGAGGGCTGGTTTTGGTTTGTCACATTAACTCCTCAATGCCATGAAAAAGCAGGGTTATGTCTGGCACTGTATGGCACACCGTGGAGCTGAGCTCTGCCTTGAAAAACAGTTCTTCCCTTAGTCTGTTTAGTGTCCTAGGTCCTTTCTAGCTGAGCTGTTAAGATAAAAAATGATGTTAGATCTTCTTTAACTCCAAAGAAATGACTTGGCAGTGAAGTCCTCTGAAGCTCTTAGGAGCTCAGCAGCACCATCCAGAGTGATTCTAGAATTGTGTGCAGTCTTTTGCTTGCTTCCTTTTCTTGTTGTGTGTCTGCTTCTAGTCTGTGTGAACTCATTCAAGAGTGTTGCATTTTACCTGCATTTGTTGAGGAATGCACTGCACTTGGCATGCACCAAGATGTTTTCCTTTCTTTGCAGTTTTTAGCCTTACAAGACTTGATGTTACTTTCCCAGTACTCTCCTGTTCGACGACAGGAAGTCTTTAGCCTTAGTCAGCCAGGTAATGATAAAAACTGTTTCATGGTGATATTTTTATAAGTGTCACTCAAATGCTTTTATAAACTATTTCATGCTGTAGCTTGTGCTACATAAGCCGTAAGGCCTCATAGGTATGAGTATCCTTATGATGCCTTTTTCAAGACAATGGGTGCAGAGTGCGGTGAAAGTAGCCCTGAAAAAAGAGACTTGGGGGTGTTGGTTGATGAGAAGCTCCCCATGGGCCAGCAGTGTCCTCATGTAGCCCAGAGGGCAGCTGTGTGCTGGGCTGCAGCCAGAGGAGTGTGCCCAGCAGGGCAAGAGAGGGGATTTTGCCCCTTAACTCTTCTCTGCTGAGATCTCACCTTGACTACTGCCTCCAGTTCTGGTGTCCCAAGCATAAGAAGGACCCAGAGTTGTTGGAATGAGTCCAGAGGAGGGCCACAGAGATGATCCAAGGGCTGGAGCACCTCTGCTGTGAGGAAAGGCTGAGGGAGCTTGGGTTGTTCACTGTGCAGAAGAGAAGACTCTGGGGGGACCTTAGAGCTGCCACCCAATAGCTGAAGGGATCCTACAGGAAGGCTGCAGAGGGACTTTCCATGAGGCTGTCCAGAGACAGGACAAGGGGGAATGGTTTCAAGCTGAGGGAGATCAGGGTTAGAGTGGATCTTAGGAAGAAGTTCTTCAGTAGGAGGGTGTGAGACTTTGAAATAGGCTGCCCAGGGAGGCTGAGGATACCCCTGCCTGGGGGTGTTGAAGGCCAGGTTGGATGAGGCCTTGAGCAGCTGAGTCTAGTTGAGAGGTGCCCCTGCCCATGGTGGGGAGGTTGGAGTAGATGATGTCTGATGTTCCTTCCAAGCTAAGCCATTTTATGATCTATATTCACATTGTTTCTTCTATTGAGCTCAACAAACTATGGCATCTGTGTTTGATTTTAAGTGACAGCCACGAGGAAACACAGGTCTTAGGGTATGGAAAGCAGGTTTGATGCCACCAGTCAAATGATCCAAACTGAGCTGTCTCTACAAATGGGTATGAAGCCTGACAGTGAGATGCTAGTGAGGTGAAATCAAGCATAAAGCCACTGCTGGGGCTGTGAAAGCCAACAATGGCTGTAATTTCAATTTGTATTCAAGGCTCTTGCTGGATATAAAGATATGGCAGAGAAGGTCAATTAAAACTGCTTAGGAACTTCTTGGTACCTCTTCTCAGGAACTCCAGTGTTTGTACTTCAGAACTGTTTGCCAAACTATTGCTGCTACTGTGTTCATTTTAGTCTTTCAGTGATTTCAGATCTGATTGGCTGAGCTGCCTGTGGTTTTCCCACTTGCTTAGTGGGTTTCACTGAAGTCTTCTCTAGAGCTCACCATTGATGGGAGGATGGAGTGTGCCTGCATTTTCATTTCCCCCTCAGTACAAATAAGCTGGAACAGTGAAAATGTACTGTGTCATTGTAGAATTGGAGTGGTTCTGTAAGCTCTGAAGCTTATGCTGAGAGACACGGGTGCTGTCAGAACAGACAGGAGGATGAGCACCTGGGTTAAACATGCCTGCTGCATTTCCTATTTTTTGTGTGCACACTGCCAGGTGGGCACCCACACAACTGGACTGCAATATCAAGGGAGTGCTTGAGTCTTCTGAGTGATCTGACCCAGAGGCTGATCGCACAGCAGGAAGCTGCTGCAGCAAATGGCAGAGCAAAGCTGCCAGCAGGAGAGCTGAAAGTATCTCCACAGACTCCAGGTATGTGAGGAAATGCTCATAGTAGTTTGTAAAGCATGAAAGTGCCAACAGATTACACACTCTGAATTCAGTTGTACAGGGAAAACAAGTCATGGGTGTTTCTGCACCTAAATGCAAACAAAAAGTCTCCTTTCAATTCTATTTTAGGGATTCATGTTGAAACAATCCCAAAAGAGATAGAAAACTTGGGAAGCTCAGGTTTGCTCTCTTTACTTTGCAAGGTGTTATGTTAAAGACAGTATTTTTTTTTTTCCACACTTGCACAAATTGAGAGACTCTATTACAATTTCAGTAAGTGGCTGAACCTAGTACAGGAAGAAGTTCAGCCTTGCCAAGAGATGCTCTGTAACTTGCATAGCTGCTCTTAGGATAAGTTGAGGATGGTAAAAAGCAGGTTTGGTTTTGCTGTTGTGGCATCTTTGAATGTGCTTGTGCCATTCCCTAGTACCAGTGTAGAATTCCAAAAGCCAGCCTGGCTCTTCAGCTGCGTGCAGCCCACAAGCATTTCAGTGTTTCACGTGCCAGGCTTGGGCATCATTCCTGGCAGCCGAGCTGTGTTAGCAGAAGGGGTGCCAGGTAATGGAGTCCCTTGGCAGCCAGTGCCTAGGATACAAGGGGAACAGCAGGGGACTGCTGGTGTGTCACAGCTGAATTCCTTCTGGTGCTGCTGTTCTTGGACTTTGAGACTGCCATGTCTTCTGCTGTGCACCAAGCAGAATCAGAATTGCCATTGTTCTCTAGGTAGCCTTTTTTATAGTACTTAAACCTAAAAGCACATTCTCTGTTGCTGTGTACCAGGGTGTAGTAATGGTGGCTAGCAAAAGGAGGAAAACAAATCCACAAGGATTCTTCTCATCACTTGGTGTTTTCAAACTCCCCATATTCATCTTGATTTGTACTTTGCAAGACCACAGTGGAAGCAACATCCTGTGATGAAAGCTGGGATGATACAGTAGTAGCTGTCGATAGCAATCAAATAACAGTCTCTTGTCTTATATATGCCAGCCTGCTTGCCTTCATCTGGTGTGTTCTTTGTCTTTAGGGGCCCTTGTGCCAGAACTCATGTCCTTGCAGTCCCAGAGATCTCACGTTGTTCTCAGAGCCTCCATGTCTTCGCTGGTTAAATCACCCCTGATGCCCTTAAAGACATCGCCTGGCTCTAATGTTGGTTCACCTTTCAGCTCACCTGCTTTAAACTCCAAGATGGGAACTCTGGATGTAAACTCTTCTTGGCATGGCTCAGGCCAAAGCCCTCATGTTGTGAGAAGGGGACCAAAGCTTTGGACATCAGGTAGAGATTTTTTCCAAAGCAGTATTTTCAGGCTTGTAGTCATACACAGTAGGGAATCATAGAATGGGTCAGGTTGGAAGGGACCTTAGAGATTATCTACCCCAAGCTCCTCACCATGGGGAGATCTGTGTCTTGAGGATCCAAGTACCAGCAGCCAGTTTTTTCAACAGCTGTGGTATTTCTCTTGCAGATCTGCAAATGAATGGTTCCCACCACGAATCCAACCCAGTGCTCTCTGCTCCAAGAGCTGGAAGTGAGGCAGTGCAGCCAAGATTTATTTACACATGGCTTCAGAACAAGCAAGAGCAGGTAGAGTAGGAGTTGCACTGCAGATAGATTACAGCCAGTACACCTTAGGTCTTCTCTCTTCTGGAAGAACTTGCCATTTTTTGGAATGAACTGTCTTCTTCCGTTAGCTTACCTAAGAATCCTTCCCTCCTCCCCTCTATCTCTTTATGCTGTGAGAAGATGGTGGGCAGAGGAGGGCCAAGTGTGTGTACCTTGGATAAACACAGATGTTGTTTTTAATCTTTCTGGGGTTTTGTTGAGTTGTTTTTGTTTGTTTGTTGGTTTTTAGATCAAGAACTTCCTGTCCAGACGAGTGCTGATAATGTATTTCTTCAGCAAGGTAACTGTGATCTTTTGTGGCTGAGCAGCATGGACTGGAAATGCCTGAGTGCAGAGGTTCTGCAGTGGCACTCTGTACCTTTCATCTATAGTAATGGTTTAAAAACCTTTGTTTTAGTCTAAGGTTTTCCATAAGTGCAGCTTTGTATTTGCTGTGAGTTTCCTAGCAGAATTCTCCTGTGTATATACATGGCAGCCCTGTGGAGAAGGACTTGGGAGTCCTGTGGACAAAAAGTTCTCCATGGGTCAGCAATGTGCCCTTGTGGCCAGGAAGGCCAATGGGATCCTGGGGTGCATTAAGAGGAGTGTGTCCAGCAGAGTGAGGAAGGTTCTCCTCCCCCTCTATTCGGCCCTGGTGAGACCTCATCTGGAATGCTGAATCCAGTTCTGGGCTCCCCAGTTCAAGAGGGACAGGGATCTGCTGGAGAGAGTCCAGTGGAGAGCTACAAGGATGATGAAGAGACTGGAGCACTGCCTGATGATGAGAGGCTGAGAGACCTGGGGCTGTTTAGTCTGGAGAGGAAAACACTGAGGGGATTTAATAAATGTTTATAAATGTATGAGGGCTGGGTGTCAGGAAGGGACAGCCTCTGCTCACTTGCACTGTGTGATAGGACAAGGGGCAATGGATGTAAATGACAGCAAGGGAGGTTCCACCTCAACATGAGGAGGAATTTTACTGTGAGGATCACAGAGAAACAGGCTCCCCAGAGAGGTTGTGGAGTCTCCATCTCTGGAGACTTTCAAGCCCTGTCTTGATGTGTTCCTGTGTGACCTGTGCTAGATTCTATGGCCCTGCTCTGGCAGGGGCTTGGACTTGAAGATCTCCAGAGATCCCTTCCAACCCCTAACATCCTGTGATCCTATGGCCTTTGAAAACTACCTAGCTAATAATAGTATTTTTTTTTTTAAAGTCTGAACTACAGCTTTGTGGGCAGCTCCTGTTCCAAAAGAGTTTGTTTCCTAAAAGATCTGGGGATTCCCTGAGACCTCTTAGCCTTGCAGCCCTTTTCTACAGGGAGGGACGTGACCCTCTCAAATACAAAATGCCTTAATCAAAACCTGCAGTTCTGAGGATGTTAATGAAGTGCACTCAGAATGCTTTAATTTCTTCTCAGCACACAGAAGCCTCCATCCAAGCTGTCTTCTCTGATGCCCAAATGCACATCTGGGCTTTGGAAGGTAAGCAGTTCCTGTTCCCTAACAATCCACTCTGCTGGCTCTGTGGAACCACAACAACTGAGAGGATGTGATTTCAGGTTTCTGAGATTCTGTGCTTTAGAAATGTGGCAGAAGAAAAAAAAATTCAATCTACTTTGACAAAAACCTGCCTGCATTTCAGATATCAATGTGCACAAAGGTGTCACTCACTTGTGGGGTGTGAGATCCCATATGAAACCTCTTGGTTTATGTTCTATGGGGATTGCTGAGCTTGATTTCTGTTGCTCTGCTCCCGTGTGAACCTGTGCAGCACTTCCGTGTTGCTTTCAGTAACAGATTGATGATGTCTTTTTGCAGCAGCTTTTCTGGCTGAAGTCTCTGAGGCGTTCTCTGTTAATCAGATAGTTGAGGGAGGCACTCAGTTAAAACTTAAGTATATGGAAAAAGCTGGGCTGCAGAGGATTAACAATGACTCTGTGTTCTTGTGCTATGGGATTGTCTTGTTTGCTTCAAACTCATGAGCAAATAGCAGCACTGATAAAAACTTTTATGAGGTTTGAATGTGAAGCTGATCTTTCTTCTATGTTAGATCTTTTATGGGCAGATTCCATCATTAGTAGAGAGCTACTGAAGCACAGGGCTGCAACAAGCAACTGAAACTAGGGTATAGAGAACAGGTCTTTGTGAGGAGCAGCTGAGGGAACTGGTGGTGTGTAGTCTGGGGAAAAGGAGGCCTGAGGGGAGACACCATTTAGCTCTACAACTCCCTGGAAGGAGGTTGGAGTGAGGTGGGGGTTGGTCTCTTCTCCCTAGGAACAAGTGACAGGACAAGAGAAGGCCTCAAGTTTCATGAGTGGAGGGTTTAGGTTGGATATGAGCAGAAATTTCTTCCCTGAAAGGGTTGTCAACCAGTGATACAAGAAGGCTTAGGAGGTGGCTGAATTCCCAGCCCTGGAGGTGTTGAAAAGAAGCAGAGGGATGTGGTGCTGAGGGACATGGTTTATCACCAGCCTTGACAGAGTTAGAGAGTGGTTGGACTGGATGATCTTCAAGGTCTTTTTCAACCAAAACAATTCTATGACTCTGTGACTCTATCTCCCCTTCAAACTGATACAGCCTGGCATAAGTTGGGACATACAGAGTCAGGAGGTGAGATTCATGCACAGAGTCTGCAAAAATCAGATATTGGGTTTTTTTGGTGCTTTTATCTAAGGGCAGAGGGCTAGGCTGTCATTGTAGAAATATATCAGCACACTGAGAAGGGATTTAAAGCTAAATTAAGGTTTCCTTTGAAGTAGCAGAGGGTTCTCATAGAAGCTGAACAAAGAAAGTTAAGTGATCTGGAAATGTTTGTTTATGGCTGGAAGAATTGTGAAATAGGTCCTGTCAGGTACAGCTCTGAGCAGAGCAGTGGGAAATGAGGCAATGCTTTTTTCAAATTCATTTTCTGTATAATATCTCTTGCTCTATCAGCCTCAATCTATTGCTTAGCCTGGAGAAGAGGAGGCTCAGGGGAGACCTTGTTGCCATCTACAACTACCTGAAGGGAGGTTGTAGCTAGGTGGATGTCGGTCTCTTCTCCCAGGCAACCAGTGACAGAACAAGAGGGCACAGTCTCAAGCTGTGCAGGGGGAAGTTTAGGCTTGATCTTAGAAAGAAGTTCTTCCCAGAGAGATTGGCCATTGGAATGTGCTGCCCAGGGAAGTGGTGGGGTCGAGGTCCCTGGAAGTGTTTAAACAGACTGGATGAGGCACTTAGTGACATGGATTAGTTGATTAGATGGTGTTGGGTGATAGGTTGGACTTGATGATCTTGAAGATCTTTTCTAACCTGGTTTATTCTGTATACACCTGATAAAGCAGTGATTGCTTTAGTCCTGGAGCAAGCCAAAGCAGTCATCTGGTTGCAGTAAATCCTGAAGAATTCCACCACATCAGTAGAAGCTTCAGGCTAAACCATGCTGTTTGTTAATACTTCAGAAGCTGAGAATTCAGTAGCTCTAGCAAACTTACTTTCTTTTTCTTGAAGGTCTGTCTCACTTGGTAGCAGCCTCCTTTACTGAAGACCAGTTTGGAGTTGTCCAAACTACACTGCCAGCTATCCTGAATACTTTACTGACTCTTCAGGAGGTAAGAACTGTTCACTTTTGCTCACTGGAGAAGGAGTTTAGAACAGGAGGAGTTTGTCAGTTTGATGTTTTGACCTTGCTGGCCAGCCATAATAATACAAGTTACACTGCAACAGCTCTTGTGCAATTAACCTGAACAACAGAACTACTTGCCACTATATGAGAGAGTTGAATAAAAACCTTGTTACTTTGGGGGTTTTAAATGTTGAAGTAAAAAGCAGGGGTTTAATGCAGTATTTCATTTAACACAATGGTTCTGTGTGTACCATTCAAGACCTTCTTGCAGGGATGCAGCAATTACAGTACCATATTTTAGACATAGTTGGGACTTAATCTTTATTTGCCTTGTGCAACCTGGAACATTTGCAAACGCTGCAAATCACAGCAGCTAAGATCCCTGGAGTGTTTCTCTACTGGCACTAACAAATTACTCTCAAATTACTGCTGTTTGTGTAATGAGTATTTTTAAGATCCAGATTTGTTTCCAAGGCTACATAGTACCCAGTGACATAATCATGTTCATAGACTCCTAGAAGAGCTCAGGTTGGAAGGCACCTCAGACATCATCTCCTCCAACCTCCCTACCATGGGCCTACCATACACCTCTCAACTAGACTTGGCTTGCCCAAGGCCTCATCCAACCTGGCCTTCAACACCACTGCCCATTCTCCCTGGGCAGCCTATTCCAGAGTCTCACCACCCTCCTACTGAAGAACTTCTTCCTAAGCTCCAGTTTAACCCTGCTCTCCCTCAGCTGCAAACAATTCCCCCTTGTTCTGTCTCTAGAAACCCTCAGGAAAAGTCCTTCTGTAGCCTGCCTATAGGATCCCTTCAGGTATTGGAAGGCAGCTCTAAGGTCCTCCTGGAGTCTTCTCTTCTGCACACTGAACAACCTCAGCTCCCTCATCCTATCCTCACAGCAGAGGTGCTCCAGCCCTTAGATCATCTCTGTGGCTGCCTCTGGACTCTCTCCAACAGCTCTGTGTCCTTTTTATCCCATGAACCCCAGGGCTGGAGGCAGGATTTGAGGTGGGGTCTCAGCAGAGCAATCAAGGGGCAGAATTTCCTCTCTTGCCCTGCTGGCCACACTCCTCTGGCTGCAGCCCAGCACACAGCTGCCTTCTGTGCTGCATGAGGGCACTGCTGGCTCATGGAGAGCTTCTCATCAACCAACATCCCAAGTCTGTTTCTTCAGAGCTGTTCTCAATCCACTCTGCACCCAGCCTGGATTTGTACTGGGATTGGCCAGACCCAGATGCAGAACCTTGCACTGTGATGTTTTTCTTTGGTTGGTAGGTTTTTTTCACTGCTTCAATGGAGATTCTTGGAAAGAATCTAGAGGTTCTTAAAGCCCTCCAGGGCAAGTCAGCTATTCCAAGAACAGGAGCTGGGGGTGTAAACAGCCACTACCCCTGTTTGTGAAAGAAACAAGTCATCATACAGGACAGATTCGTTTCTCTATTGCAGCATGTGCTGTGCTTAGCATTTAAGACTCATTAACAGAGAACTCATTTCCCAGAACTTGGTTCTGTGTTCCTGTTGCTGGACAGGACATGCAAGGTCAGACCCAGTTTCCCAACACATTTTTGTGTCTCGGTGGAATTCCTGAGCTTAGCACTTTCTCTTTGCTGTCTTTAAACGTGTTGCTGGTTATGTTATGAAACAGTTGAACGACTTCAGTTCATTTTTGTGTTTCTCCATCAGGTTGTAGACAGACATTTCAAACTGCCTCATGTTTCTAGCAAGCCCCCCAGGGTTTCAGGCAGCCTGGTGGACACGTCCTACAAAATGCTACGGTTTGCGCTTCGAGCAGCTCTGAAAACAGCCCTGTACAGGATAACCACTGTCTTTGGAGAGCACCTGAAGTAAGAATTCCACCATTCCTTGCTTACTAAATTCAGTTTGAGTTATTGGTTTGTACTGAATTATTGTAGGACCTGTGAAAGGGAAGGCTGGGCAAAAATCCTTTTGAGTCATTATTCTAACCTGACATTTTAGGTTTTGATTCGTGGGGCCTTAAATTCTTGCCTAGATATGTGATTCCCCCTTAGAAAGCTGTTGTTGTTCTTCAGAGATTTCTGGGCAGTTTTTCCCAGTGACTTTTCATGAACTCATCAGCAACCTGGATGAGGTCACAGAGTGCACTGTCAGCAAGTTTGCTGGGGACACAAAACTGGGCGGAGTGGCTGACTCACCAGAGGGTTTTGCTGCCACTTAGTAAGACTTAGGCTGGAGAGTTGGGCAGGGAGAAACTTAATGAAATTCAACAAGGGCAAGTGTAGAGTCTTGCACCTGGGAAAGGATAATCCCGTGGAGCAGTACAGCCTGGGGACTGACCTGTGGGAGAGCAGTGAAGAGGAAAAGGATCTGGGGGTCCTAGTGAATGGGAGGTTGACCATGAGCTGGCAATGTGCTCTGGTGGCCAAGAAGGCCAATGTCATTCTGGGCTGTATTAGAAGGGCTATGGTTAGTAGGTCAGAGAGGTTCTCCTCCCCCTCTGCTTTGCCCTGCTGAGGCTGCATCTGGAGTATTGTGTCCAGTTCTGGGCCCCTCAGTTTGGGAAAGCAGCTCTCAGGGAGCTGCTTGAAAGAGTCCAGCACAGAGCTGCAAAGATGATTAGGGGAGTGGAACATCTTCCTTATGAGGAGAGACTGAGGGAGCTGAGGGCTCTTTAGCTTGGAGAGGAGGAGACTGAGGGGTGACCTCATTCATGTTTATAAAGATGTGCAGGGTGAGTGCCAAGAGGCTGGAGCCAGGCTCTGCTCAGTGATGCCCAATGACAGCACAAGGGACAATGGTGGAAGCTGAGGCATAGGAAGTTCCATGGAAACAGGAGGAAAAATTTTTCACTGTGAGCCCTGGAACAGGCTGCCCAGAGAGGTTGTGGAGTCTCCCTCTTTGGAGATATTCAAAACCCACCTGGATGCCTTCCTGTGTGATCTGTTCTAGGTGACCTTATTGCTCTCTACAACTGCCTTAAGGGAGGTTGTAGACAGACAGAGGTTGGTCTCTTTGCCCAGGCAACCAGCACCAGAACAAGAGGACACAGTCTGAGGCTGCACCAGGGGAAGTTTAGGCTGGAGGTTAGGAGGAAGTTCTACACAGAGAGAGTGATTGCCCATTGGAATGGGCTGCCCGGGGAGGTGGTGGAGTCGCTGTCACTGGAGGTGTTCAGGAGGAGACTTGATAGGGTGCTTGGTGCCATGGTTTAGTTGATTAGGTGGTGTTGGATGATAGGTTGGACACAGTGATCTTGAAGGTCTCTTCCAACCTGGTTTATTCTATTCTTGATCTTGCTCTGGCAAGGGGTTGGACTGAGTGATCTTTCAAGGTCTGTTCCAGTCCCTAACATTCTGTGGTTCTGTGAACTCTTTAGACGCAGTCCATGAATACCACTTGCTCAGTAAATCTGTTGAAAAGAAACCAAATCAAGTGGAGACAATTGACTGTCCTGAGAATTCTAGGAAGAGTCCAAATAATCCAATTCCCTTGTTGCTTGCTTTGTCTGATGGCTCTTTCTCGGCTACTGCTGCAGCAGGCAGACTTTCATATTTGGGCCCTGCGTATGTGAACTTCCTGCAGGGCTGAAATGTCAGTCTGGAAGTACTCCATACACAGGAGAGATGGCCTTAAGGGATTCTTTCTTACCTAAGTTATTCTTGCAAGTAAAACAGTTGCTTTTGTGGATTGAAGGGGAGTGGAGTGGGTTTCTTAGAACAAGCACCTTTGAGTAGTGGAAGCTGTTTTGGCTAAGAATTGGTGGCTTTAAGGGTTAATATACTTTTTGTCTTGGAAATGGAGTTTTTCCATGCAATTGTTCTCTAAAATTCAGCTTCAGTGTAATTGTTGATTTCAATGCAGCCTTCACTTTGGCACAAGGCTATATTTTTGTTGTGTGCTACTCTAATGTAAACCCTTCTGTTCTTCATTTGTTGTTTGTAGTGCAGTGCAAGTGTCTGCAGAACACAAGAAAAGACTTCAGCAATTCTTGGAGTACAAAGAATAACAGATTTTGATGGCAGCTACGGTTTGGTGCTTTGGGGTTTTATCAACACTTGGTAAGAAGAAAGTGGGGACTAAGGAGGCTTTTCTTTGGCTTTTTGCAAAAGCATGTGTTGGAGGTACAAGTTACAGAACAAAACTTAGAGCTGTAGCAGAGCTCTTCTAGGTTTGTATCATCTTTTGTATAATAAAAGTTTGTAAAAGTTCATCTTGCCTTCTTTTAATGTCCCTTAGAAATAAGACAGTGCCAGCTCTTATTTTATACGAGACTGACGTTTCAGATTCTCAGAGCTGCTTTGCCACTCAGCTCTCTCCCTGTTTCTCATGATGAACTCTTTCCCTACCCTTTCCTGTAAAAGGGCTGAGTAGAGATTTACATAGGTACTCAGTGTGCCTAAGTGTTTCATAAATTCACTTGATAACACTTCTAGTGCATGTGAAGTGTGTACTTCAAGAGTAGGAAACAGATGTGCCCAGGAATAAAATGTGCTGCTCTTCTGCAAGATGGAAATATTCCTGCAGAGTAAAAGGGGCCTGCAGAAAGGCATAGTTAAGACACAAATCCTGCTTGAAAAGCTAGCCACTTGGATTTTATCTCTAAGGTGACCTAGCAAAGTGAGCTCTGACCTACACTGAAACATACTGGGACCATCACTTGAGTAAACCTCCCAGGCAGTCAGAGACTCATTAAGGCTGGAAAAGACATTTAAGATCATCGAGGTTGAGTTCTAACTGGCTTTTGGTCTTCCTGATGTTTTCTCTGCATGAGCTAACTAGATCCCTGTACTCTTCTTGAGTTGCCTGCCCCTCTTTCCAAGGATGGTCAACTCTCCTTTTGTTCCTGAGCCCCTGCAGGAGCTCCCTGTTCAGCCAGGCTGGGCATCTTCCTGACAGTTCATTTTATGACACATGAGGACAGCTTGTCTCTGTGCCTCCAAGACTCCCTTCTTGAATGTCCAGCCTTCCTGGACCCCTTTGCCTCTCAGGACCCTCTCCCAAGGGACACTCTTAAGCAGTGCCCTGAACAGTCCAAAGTCTGCCCTTGGAAATTCCATAGTAGCAATTTTCTTGACCCGCCTCCCTGCTTCACTAAGAATCCAGAGCTCTCTCATTTCATGATCACTAAGCCAAAGACAACCTCTGACTTGTATGGGGCAGGAAGAGCTTAGGTGGAGCTGCAGTACCTTACTGCCATTTCCCTGAGATAACAGGAAGCCCAGTGGGCTTGCAAATTAATTTAGTGTGAGAAGGAGAAACTATTTGAATCCTTTTCCTTCTTGGCAGTGCTGTTAGTCCTATGGGTTGGTTTGTTATTGTTGCGTTTTTTTTGATAGAGAACCTAAGATCCAAAGGTGGCTGTGGTGCCATTGATGATTGAAATGATCTCTGAATGGTGGTGTAGTAATAATTGTTTAGGGGGGCTGTAAGGTTTGAGTAAAAGAGAACCTCCGAATCTACAATGAGACCTGAATGTTGCTTTTGTCAGCTCAGAGGCACATTTTCTTCTCAAGCAGACACTGCATGTGCTAGATAGTGGAGATTAGACCCCTGTTCCTTGTGCATTGTAGTGGCTCACAGTGAGGACTGTGAGGTAGTGGACAGCCTTTCATTGCATTTAAAGGCTAAGCACAAAGTCTTATAAAGCTCTCCCAAGCTTAACTTCTAGCTCAGGTTTGACTGTGCCAAAGCATATTGCCTGCCTGGCTTGTTAAACCATTTGAATTTCTTCTTGTCTAGTATTGGAGTGTGCAGCTGGAATTAAAATGGTGCTTTAGGCAGTACCTCAGGTGAGTCTGCTGACCCAGATCCTTCAGCTGAAAGCTTTCAGATAACTTTTCATGCATTTCAGCAGATGCAGGTTCTTTTCTGCAGTTGCTATTATTGTTGCTGGGGTATCTTCTGCAACACTCCCACAACTATAAGCTGCAAGTTGTAATTAACAGTGTAATGACTGTCAGCAGCAGGCTTAAAATGCAGACTTGAGCTGCCAGAGTGCTTGAAGTCTGTCCTCCTTGTGTTGCAGTAGAGATCTGCAGGACATCTGTTAATGTGAGTGTGATTCATGGCATGCCCTGTGTGTGACGGAAGAGCTTTCAAAAGCTGATTGCTTTGTGGTTTCTCTAAAAGCTCCAGTTCTTAAAGAGCTGTAGATGTTGATTTCTTTTTTTTTTCTTTCAGTCTTCACTTAAGTGCATTGTTAGCAGCATGTCCTGCTCGTGACTGTAAGTGTGCAAGAAAATAAAGTGCAAGCTGGATGTCCCCTGAAGATGCAGCACCTGGCTCACACAAACCGGTTTTGGTTTTGGGACTAATGATATTCCTCAGGCAAACCATGCTGGTGTTTAAAGTCCTTTTATAGAATTCCATCTTAACATAAAATCCTAGAATGGCTCGGGTTGGAAGGCACCTCAGACAGGGACACCTGGCCTTCAACGCCTCCAGGGAGAAGGCATCCACAACCTCCCTGGGCAGCCTATTCCAGAGTTTCACCACCCTTGAACTGAAGAACTTTTTCCTAAGCTCCAGTCTAACCCTGCTTTCCCTCAGTTTCAAACCATTCCCCCTTGTCCTGTCTCTAGACACCCTCAGGAAAAGTCCCTCTGCAGCCTGCCTGTAGGATCCCTTCGGGCATTAGAAGGCAGCTCTGAGGTCTCTCTGGAGTTTTCTGCACGCTGAACAACCCCAGCCCCCTCAGCCTTTCCTCACAGCAGAGGTGCTTCAGCCCTTGGATCATCTCTGTGGCCGCCTCTGGACTCTCTCCAACAGCTTTGTGGTGTTCTTATGCTGGGGACACCAGAACTGGAGGCAGTACTGGAGGTGGGGTCTCAGCAGAACAGAGGGAAGGGGCAGAATTTCCTCTCTTGCCCTGCTAGCCACACTCCTCTTGCTGCAGTCCAGGATCTGATAATCAGTCTGTGAAGTATAGGAAGTCTCTTGAGTTAATTTCTGCATTGTAGGTAATGAGGAAATAAAAGGAAGCTTTTTACAGCTGGTTTCTATGTAACTGCAGTTAAATTGGATCTTGCAAGCCTGATAATATTTCTCATCTGTTTTGTTATCTCCAAGCTGAGCTGCATCTCCTTGCTGGCTTGCCTGCTGCATGCACAAGTGAAACCAACCACATTTGGTTTGACTGATGCACTAGTAACTTTGTGACCTATACCTGTTTCTCCCAGAAGGTTAGCTGCAGTCAGAAGTATCTGAAATTATTTCCACTGCAGATGTGGAGAGGTACGCAGAGGATGGTTCAGATATGTTTCCCTGGTACAGTGGTGTAATGAAACAGAGGTTTTCGCTCTGCTGGTTTTAACTCAGCTGGCAGGTGAGTCCTGGCAGCCCTTTTATAACAGAGGAGTTTTCTCCTTCCCCCACATGAGCATGATGTGAGCATGGTGTAGAATACACGATCCAGCTTGCTTTGGTGCCCTGTGCCACTGCATGGGGGTGGTATAGCCTCATCTCCCCGTCCCCTCATCCCTCCTAGTGAGGCCAGTCAGCTTAAACCAGTACAAGCTCTTAAGGAGTCCCTTACAGATTTGGAAAATAGCTACCATGTCCTGCTTCATTTTCTGAGCTGCAGGTCTGAAAGTCCAGAGTGTGAGTAGACAAACACATCACCCTAGCCTGCGAAACTTGCACACTGCTGCTTCTGAAGGAGCAGGGCAGGACTTGCTCTCTCGAGAAGCACTTGGCCACTTTGGAGAATTGTCTTGATGCCAATTGCAGCTCAGGGCCTGAATGCACCCTTGAAATGAAGTGGTTTCGATTCTGTGGCCGCTTGCTTTGAACAGAGGCTGCATTGTGTTGCTGTGCCTGGTGTCCTACGGCCTGCAGCGGACATCTTCCCACCTCCCGAGATGCACGGCAAGCACCCCTGCAAATGCAGCCAGCCATAGCTGTGGAAGGACCAGTCTCTTGCTGATGAATTTGCTGGTACAGTGACAGGCAAGTCATGCAGTCTGTGGGCAACTTGCTCACCAGACTTCCCCCTCAGCCACTGGAACTGACCATGTGTGGGATCCAGTGCTCTGCCCTGCTGGGGAGGGCCTGACACTTTTGGAGGGTTGGGTGTGTGTGAATCCATACAGGTGGCCCCAAGAGCTGTGGTGGTGCTTCTTGCCATCTGCAGTGCTGTTTCCTTTCCCCAGAGGGGGTGGATGGTGGTAGCTTGCAGAGCTTTGCATATCCGGGCAGGCATTTGATAGCTGCAGGGCTTCACATGCTGGTGGCTGCCATGCTCCCATCACTCCCATCCATCATGTTTCTACAAAGATGCAATAAAAAGAGGAAGGTCTGAGTGGAACTTTCAGATGCTGCAAGCTGAGAATCTTACTCACTACCCACACTCCATCCTCTCCCTGTGTTCTTGATATTTTCCATCACCAGTACTGTGTTGACTTGCCTGCTACATGGATCAAATGCTTTTGGGTGCCATGGACATACCTGAACTGTGGCTTGCAAGGATCCTGTGTTGTAAAGGGGATGGTCTCACATCAGAATATTGCTTTCTCCATGCTGCAGACTCATGGTAGAGATTTGCATCTGGCATATTGGCTTTGGGTGAATCTGTAGCATAAACAAACCGTGCAGCTCTGTCTGAGAAAACAGCCAGAGAGAGAGCAGAAGCTATACCATGCTCTGTTTTCAGAAGACTAAATTAGAGAGCAACTTGCCTTTCTGCCCTTGCAAAAATCTTGGGGCTACAGCAGAGCTAGTTAGTAGAAATAGATGAGCATGGTGTCACTAGAGCCCACTCAAAACACAAATTCAGAAGAGGCTAATTCCCTGGGTGGCCTGCTGGACACCCTAGCTGGCTCTTCTAACAGCTGTGATGGCATAGGGGTTGTTTCAGGGTTTGGTTTGGTTTTTTTTTCCCCCCTCAGTCCTCCTCTCAGTTTTGTCTGAAAAGGTATGGCAAGAGTCCTGGGGGGAGCTTTGAAGGAATTAGGACCCTTCTGTGAATCAAAGCTTGCTATAGGTATGTGCAGATATTCTCCACTCTTGCTCAACAAGCTGCAGTTATGGTCTTACTAATGTCAGATGTTGCAGATCAAGAGCTACAATGGGCGACTACCTTCAGGATGAGCTTTGAAGACCCAGGTAGGTGGGGCAGCAGCTTAGTAAATTGCTGGGTTCCCTGTCAGCACCAGCGGAGCTTGCTGCTCAAAATGCTCTGGGAAGCATCCAGCTCTAGGCCTTGTTGTAAGTGGTACAAAGGTTTGGGTTGAGCACTGGTCTGCAGCTCAAAGTTAGGTACTGAGGGGACTGTTGCCTTTGCAGACCTGGGCAGTCAGGTCAGCAAAAGGCTTTATCAGCAACCACAGAGTTGTAGGAAGAGAAAGCCCAGCTAGTGCAAGACAAAGATGCCAGGAAGGAATGGTTTTGTCATTGTCTTAATCACAGGGATCCTGTGCAGCACCTCAGCTCTTCATGGGTGGCTGTCCTTTGCAAGTCTCCCAGTTTCTGTGTGCTCCATTTGGGACACCAAGGGTTGAGTTTCACTGATTGAACTGGCAATGTGCTCTACCATATCCAATGATGGGAAATGCTAAATAACCTGAAGCTAAGGCTGAGGGAAGTAGTCAATCTGCACTCAAATTGAAGCTTTTGTTTTCTGGGCCTCTTGCAAAATAGGGCTTAGTTTAACCCCACTTTCTCTCACCTTCAGTGTTGATAAAATACTTGTTTACAAGTTGGTGACCTGCTGCAGCGATGGACATCAAGGGAATTCCCAAAAGTGAGTTAATAATTCTGTATCCTGCACAGGGCATGGCTGATGTGCACTAACTGTATTCAATGTGTGGTCCAGACACTCTGCCCCTAAAGAGAGAACAGTAGAGCAACTAGCTGCTCCTTCAGCAGTCATCTTCAGTGCACTGAATATATGGATCCTCAGGCAAAAAACCCTGGGGGAGTGGCAGTACTAGACCCCATTTAGAGTAGGTGTGAATCCAGGCTGTACCAGCAGTTCTAGTCCTGGCACATCCCAATGCTCAGGACTGGATGATACAAGCCAAATGTTCTTCTATTGTGCTGCCTTGGTATTTGTGTTTGTATTAAGTTTATTTTACTACTTGGGCTGTGTATGCATGGTGTGAGAGATGAGAGAGGGCTGGAGCACCCCTGCTTTGAGGATAGGCTGAGGGAGCTGGGGTTGTTCAGCATGCAAAAGAGAAGATCTGAGGGAACCTTAAGAGTTGCCTTTCAATACCTGAAGGGATCCCACAGGAAGGCTGCAGAGGGACTTTCCATGAGGGTTTCTAGAGACAGGAGAAGAGGGAATGGTTTGAAGCTGAGAGAGAGCAGGATTAGAGTGGATCTTAGGAAGAAGTTTTTCAGTTCAGGGGTGGTGAGACTGGAACAGGCTGCCCAGGGAGGCTGTGGATGCCTCCTCCCTGGGGGTGTTGAAGGCCAGGATGGATGAGGCCTTGAGCAGCTGAGAGGTGTCCCTGCCCATGGTGGGGAGGTTGGAGCAGATGATCACTGAGGTCCTTTCCAACCTGAGCCATTCTGTGGTTCTATGATCTGTTGATGGACTGATGCAGAGAAGTAATACAGATGCATGTTCAAGGCAGTGCAGAGCAGGAGTGAAGAGCCATGTCTTGAATGGAGGTGGCTCAAACCCTTCTTTAGAGATTCCCCCACCCCCAGTATCCTCTTGAAAGCTCTGCCATTAACTGAGGAGGCAGACATCTGCAGTGTTCCAGTCGTGTTTGGAGATGCTGGTCATTCCTTGCAGGGTGGATTCAAGGTTGCTGTATGATTTCCCCAAATATGCTAACTATTGAAAAGAGAATTGTTTTGAAAAGAGAAGTCCCAGGGATCTGAGGAATTTCATTTTTTCTAACTACAAGTGCTATAAACAAATCTGTAAGTTATGAGGCAATAGTTGAGTGCAGGGCTAGATAGTGTGTGGTCAGTTTGACCCTGCTGTCTTAGTTTAGGAGGTAATTTTCAAAGCACCATGAAGAAGGGCTTTGTGCTGCCATAAAGGGATGTGGGCAATCTCTAAGAAGTGGGCATGCTTACAGAGACAGCTGCTCTGCTTCAGGTTTTTGTTTGGTTGTTTCTTTTTTACCATCCCTGGTGCAGTAAATTAAAACAAAAACAAGACAGGACTTGGCTTGCCTTTGTAAATAAACTGCCCCTGAGTGAATAGACACCTTGTTTGCAACCAGATTATTTATAACCAAATTTATTTCTCCCACCAGAGAGCTTGTTTTGCCCTGTGTTAGCAGAATGCTGCTGGTCACACCTCTGTCTGCACTGCAGCAGTTACACAAAGGCCTCCCCCTTTCAATTGTGTCCTTTTGAAATTTGATTTTGTTGCTTGCTGGAGGAGAGCAGGGATTTCAGTTACATGAGCCAGGGATTAATCCCTGAGCTCAGCTTGTTTGCTGGGTGCAGCTCACCTTACCTGCGTGCATTCTGCTTCATTCCTCTCCTCCCACAGAAGAGCTGCTCGGGGAGCTGAAGTCTGCAGCTTCTCTGAGTTTCCTGAAGATCTGGGCTGTGATCAGTCCCAGTGCTGAGCCCAGTTACCACCATCCATTCTTGACAAAGGCAGGGGGCACTGTGATGACTGCATTTGGTGAATTCACATCCCCTGCATTTATTATCGTTTCCTGCTTCCTTCAGCTTCTAGAGATGATCTCATTGTCCTCACGTGTATTCAGTTCCTAGGCAGCAGCATCTCAAGCCAGGACAGCTGAGCCTCTGCTTGTGCAGCTGTCACCCCAGGGGCTCGTTCTGTCAGGAGCAAAGAGGCTGCAAAAGCACCTGTAGATCATGAGAAAACTACTGGCATGGCAATGACCTGATCTGGGCTGGTAGCAGCAGGGGAAAGCTGAATTGTCTGGGCTTTGTTTTTTCCTTTTGCTTTCCCTTTCACTCTGTAAGGTTTGAGTTTGGCCTGGTGTGATATGGTCCTGTGTGTGCTGTGGTGGTGCATGACTACCTAATTTGTGGCTAAAATGGTCCAGGAGCTGTTTTGGTGTCACAGCCTCATCCTAGTACCCTTGTTGTAGCACCCCCATCGATGCCCAGAAGTAGGGGGGTAGGGAATACATTGATGTTTTGGTGCTGTCCAGCTACAAGGACACCAGCTGGCACAACTGGCAACATTGCACCAGCAATTGTCTCTTTATTGGCTTTTTATTAGTTGCTGGGAGGCACAATTTCACCTCATCTTCAGCTAGCCTCAGACCACTACCTGTTTTCATTTTGGTCACCAACTAGGAATGAATAGGCAGATGAGCAAATCTATGGTTACTCATCCTACCCACTTGACCTAGCAAGAGAATATTCAGGCAGGCACTTGTGTTCCTCTGGATGTTTTTATCCCAAATTGCATCCTCACCTTTCATATCTGTCTTGAAATAATGCAGCCTCCAGGGACTAGCTTCAGGGGCTCGAGATGGCTTATCTGCCTCAACTGGAAGACCTGCTTTGGTGATGGTGACTTCATTAACAGAAGAGGCAACTGGGTGAGCTGTGGGTCATGCTATGACTCATGGCCACAACCCTCAGCAACCAGGAATGTAGAACAAGAAGGCTAATATGGAGAAATCTCCCCCTCATTCTACTAAAGAGAGAATATTGCTGTCATGGGAAGAGAAGCCAACCAATGACTGATTTTCACACAGACACAAGGAGGGGAGACACCCATCTAGCTCATGGATGCAGTGACAACACTGGATGAATCAGTATTTGCTGTACAGCCTGTGCATACAGCAAAGTCATAGTGACCCAGGGCAGAAAACAGTCTTAGCAGCCACGACTGCCCTTGCTTGGCTTTTGTTCCAGAACCAAAACATATGAAGCATCTTCTGATTCAGCATGGAGAGAGGAAACTGCTTAACTCTTTCCTTAGTACAGTGATTCAAAGGGCACTTGTTCCTCCTACATCCAGGAACTTGCTGGGGGAGCCACGTCATTGCTTTGAAACAGCTCTAGGTGTCAAGCCTCTGTCAGGCACATCTAGATCTAGGAGAGGATGTCCATCCACTGCCTGCTTCCCAGGCATTCCCAGCTGCACAGTCCCATCAAGGACTGGGCAGCAGCCAGACACTTCACTCAAAATGGAGGCAATTGTGGCGTAAAAGAAGGTTTGAGTTCATCTGAAGCTGTGGGTATCCACAGCTTGAGCTAGGCAGTTTACATCTCTGTGAGATAATCTGCCAGGGAGAAATTTACCTCTTTGTCAAGGGCCTTCATCCTATGTGCTGTCCACGTTTGGAACTATGATGTGCTTCAGTTCGAGTCCTTCCTGGCTTTTTGTTGTTTTCCCTGCTCAGTGGGTGCTCAGAGCACGGAGGAGGAGGAGGTAGCGCTATGTTCCCTCCCGCCCGCGGAGCTGCCCGCCCTGGGCTATTGCTAGGCGACCAGCGCCACCTGCTGGTACTTGGCGGAATACTCTGGATAACGGTGGGAAAAAGAAACCGAATTCAACAGCGATTGAGAGCAGGACACGCGTGGCCTGAGGAAGGGTATGCGGAATGACAGGGGTTAACGAGGTCAGCAGAGCCGAGGTGAGGAAGCTGTCCCCTTCCCTGTTTGCTGTGGGAAGATCCCTACTCGTGGAAGAAAATCCCTCTGGAAGTTCTGCAATACATCCTAAGCTCCTTATTTTCTATGAACCCTTCTCTCATTTAGATATTCAGGCAGTGAGTATCAATGCAGCTGTAAGAATTTGCAGAAGGTGAGCCCCTGTTCAGGATCCACTGTGGTGGTGTTTTTTTTTTCTGGTTACTCAGCTTTTTGTAATATTTCCCCTCAGTCAGTTTTACTGTCTCTTTACGTCACTGGGTCTGGACCACAGTGTATTTGTGTTGTAATTCCTCTTTCAAGACACTCTGCCAGGTGCCTTCAGCATTCCCAAATCGAAGCTAAAGAGTGGCTCAGTCCTGAGAGCCCCACAGACAGGTGGGACTGGGAGTGGAGGTATGTCAGCAGAGCACTGAGAGGTGCTGTGTGGCTGTAGAGAGCAGCCATGCAGAGGGATAAGGCATGCTGAAGATTCTAGCATTGGTTTTATAAATCCCCAGGATACCACTGTTGAAAGTCAGTGTTTGTACCAGCTGGTTGATTATTTAGGCTTGTGTTCTGCAGAGGTAAGGTGGGAAGTTCTCTCCTTTTTTTGGTAGTGTTTTCCTCCTGGAAAAGCTATTAACTTCTGACAAGTTAAGAAGTGGTCTTGCAGAGGAACAAGACCCTCTCACTGCCCTGGTTGAGGAAAAAGGTTTGCAAGCACCTTCTTTGGTAAATCCCAGGGCATCTATGCTGGACAGCAAAGATGAAGCGCTGTAACTGAGCCTTTGTTAGTAGTGCTGCTCCCAGAACTGCTTGTTCCTGTCTTTTATGAGAGTCACCTCCTTCCCAAGTCCACAACATTCATAGCACTTGCCAAGAAGAAGTCATGCCCTTCTGCCTTGACCATGCCTTCACTCCCCAGGGTGATGCATGTTATTAAGGAGCTGGATGAGCAAGGCACTCTGTGCAGCATCAGTGCTGCAAGATAATGAAGATCTCTGTCATCTAGCTGTGGGACACTCCTCAGGAGGGATGTAGCAAGAGGCCAGCCAGTTCAGTAGCTGTTCTTCCTTGTGCTAAATCTTCTAAGCCTCTCCCTTAGGTCTGATGTGAACAGCATGATTTCCAAAGGGATGTCTGCCTGATTTACACCCATGTGCATCAGGGATGACTCTGAGTCACTTTTGTCTTTGAGTTGTCCTGGTGTGTTACAAACCTGCTGTGCTGCACCTGTACCTCCAGCAGTGCACAGGGCAGCAGGGTGCCAGCAGAGTGGGCTGGTAGAGCTTGCTGGTGCAAAGCTGCACATCACAGCTCTGCCCGCGTTTGCTTGGAACCAGGCCCAAGCTAATAAACCCAGCTAGATTGATTCCAGACCTGAGCTGGCCCAGGAGGAGCCAGTGTAAATGTCACTGCTCAGTGCTGCTTGCACTGAGCTAGCTTCCTTGTCTCTGTTGCAATGGGCCAGCTCCCGGCACCTGCAGGACAGGAAGGGAAGACTGTATAGCCACCAGATAGGCAAAAGTACTGAATGCACCTGAAATTGCATCACTGAGCTGCCTTGGCAGGGTTGCATCCATCTCTGGCACGTCTCCAGCTGCCCAGGCCCTCGCCAAGCCTTTTGGTCTCTCCTGCTGCTCCCCCTGCTATGGCTGTGGCTTTCACACTGAAGTTGTTTATGGGGGGTTTGTGGGTGGCCCATGGTTCCTGCCTGCTGTGGGCCTAGTGCAGAGGCAGCTGGCCCCAGGAGGGGATTCTCTGGGGCCACGCGTGGGGCAAAGCCCACGGGCCGAGCGGAAGGCTCCAGGCCATGGGCAGTGTGAGGCAAGTGGGCAAGCGCAGGGATCGCTCACCGCCAGTGCGGGCAACGGGAAGGTGCGGGCCGTCTCTCGGGGTGCAGGGAAGTGATGAACCCCTCCTGGTGCCCGCGGCATGCGCGGGCTCCCCGGCTCCCTTCCCTACTCCGGCGGGACGAGGCCGTGAGAATTTGCCCGGCCGGGCCCGCGGGCGGACCCCGCTCCCTGCCGCGCCGCTGTCGAAGCCCCGAGGGGCGGCCCCGGCGGCACAGCCCTCCCCCTGCCCGCCCCGACTGGCGCGAGCGAAGGGCTGGCCCCGCCGCCGCGCCAGGGTAATGGCCCGGGCCGCCTTCACTCTGGCAGCCGGCCTTGCGGCGGGGGAGCGGGGCTGAGCCCATGAGCCCGGCGCGGCGGTGGCGGCAGGACGGGGCGCGGGGGCGGCGGGAGCCGGCGGGCAGCGCGTCCCCCCGGGCGGCTCCTCCCAGGTAGGAGCGCAGAGGCGCGGCTGTCACCGCCGCTGCCCGCGCCCGGCGGGCTCTCTCTCACGCACGGGGCCGGTGACCCCGGGGCCGCGGTGAGCCCGGCGTGAACGCCCGGCGTTGGCAAACACGCCCTGCGGCGTTGCGTGGGCAGCCGCCGCCGCGTCCGCCGTTGCCTGGGCGGCCGCTGTTCGGATGCCTCAGCTGAAAGGCACCGGCCTCGACGCGACCGCGGCAGTGTGCAGGGCTGCTCTCCCAGCCCGCCTCGCCTTCCTGGGAGCGGTTAGGAAAAGCCCGGCGGCGTTGCCTAGAGAGGGGGAAAGACGACGCGCGGCGCCAGCCTCCCCGTCCCTCACAGGCGAGGTCTAAGCTCCGCTGTTTCTTCCTCCCTTGCGGGCGGTGCGCGCGGAAGAGCGAGCGGGGCTGCGGGCGCCTTACGCTCCCCGCGGCCGTCTGCGGGCTGCGGCAGGGCTCCCGCCGCGCGTGCGGCCCTTAGCGGCCGTTGGCGGCGCGCGGTGGGGCTGAGGCAGCCGGCGCGGGGCCGAAGCGGGCGGCGGGGCTGAGGCGGTGAGGCTGAGGCGGCCGCTGGGGCTGACACCCCCGTGTACCGTCCGGTGCAGGAGAGCGGCGAGGGCCCCGGCAGCAGCCCGGCTCGGACATGCACTGTGAGCTTACCGAGGGACAGAAAGCCGTCGCCGGTCCGGCCAACTTCGAGGTGACCGATAAATGCCAGGGAGCGTTTCTGAAGGAACTGCCGCGCGTGACTCGTCCCGGCGCGGGTAAAGCTCTCTTGAACCCTCAGATGTCCTTTAAAGTAACTGTCAGCAACGGCAGCGACCACGCCGAGCCCCAGCAGAGCCCCCTGAAATGTCAGCGCCTCTGCTAGATTTCATCCCCAAAAGACCCAGCATCTTCGAGAGGATCCCGATTCTGCCGAGGGCGCAGGAGCTGCGATGCTCTAGAGGCTCCAAAGATTATTTCCAGCAGCAGAAGCATGAAAGCCTGAAGGGTGAGTTTAAAAACGCGTGAACTGAGCACTACCCCCACCAAAAAAAAAAAAAAAAAAAATTCACCGACCAAACAAAAATAGGCGTCAAGGTTGTTTTGGTGTTTTTCTGTCCCTCTTCTTTTTAGTTCTCAGGATGTTTTCTAACTTATTTAACTGCAAGCTTTAAAACCTTTTTTTGTTCTCCTGTGCACCTTGGAGTCACTGGATAAACCAAGCTGTTCTTTGCCATTTTTTTGGTATTCAGGATGTTTTCTAACTTACCTAAATGCAAGCTTTAAAACCTTTTTGGTTTTCTTTTTCCCTCCTGTACATCTTGGAGTCACTGGATAAACCAGGCTGGTTTTTTTTTGCCATTTCTCGATGTTCTTTAAGAAATCCTGAGACCAGCACCTTTAGGTTCTCCTGAGCGACTGCTGCTGGCTGGGGTTTGGTTGCTTCTCAGAGGTAGTTGTTTTGAGGATGGTGCTGAACACTGGGTGTGGGGTGTTTGTGAGTACGCCTGACTGACAAGAAGTGCCTAGATCTTACTCAGTTTCACCATGGTTGCTTGGACTTATAGTTTGTGTTGCAAGGAGGTGTTAAAAATGCTGGATTCAGGCAGCAAATCTTCTGATTTGGGGCTCCTGGTACCTGAAGGGTGGTGTGCCCTAAGGTCAAATTCTACTAATTAACAAATGTCCAGTTTTCATTTATCTATTGTTAAAGGAGTGGCACTGAAGTTAGGTTCAGAATTGCCTGTTAAAATTGGTTACTCTTTTGAGATAGAACTTACTAAATCATCTGGAATTTGTTGATCAAAATTCAGTTTTAAAATAATCCCTCTAAGGTATCACAGGATAGATTCGGAAGGAACTCAAACATTCCTTTACACTCAAAGCCACTTCCAGAGACATGCACCTAAGGTTACTAGCATTAAAGCAGCATTTTCTGTAACATTAAAAAGCTTTTTCTCTTCTTAGCCCTTCCCTGTTCTCTATTTTAGAGATGTACATGCTGTTATTGATGTAAGATGGTTGCCAGTAGGATTTTTCAGTGCATCCCTTTCTGCCTATTCTCCTGAAAAAATGAAAGTAGGCTGTGTGCCCTTGGACTAGGAACAGCTTCTTTTGTGAGCTTGTTACCTAGGGTGATGGCACCTTCCAGTGCCATGAAGTTACGTTAATGAACACCTCGATCTGTTCGAGGTCTGTCCTGCACACTGGGATGTGTTTGTTCATCACCAGCGAATACAGACAGGGTGGAGTAACAGGTTATAAATTACCTTTTTTATTTTTCTTTTTGTTAATGATGCAATTCTCTCTCCTTGTTAATGTTTGGCGAGAGTGAAATGAAGATTTGTTACGCAGAACTGGGTTTTGAGGGAGGAGAAGGAGGATTCACAAAGTAGGAAGGGACAGCTGCAAGCTCTTGTGTCACTGCGCTGCTGCGACTGCTGCCTGTAGAAGGGACTCAGGAGATGTTCAAGTCCTTTGTGGTCCCATGAGTGAGGTTAGTGCCAGTTGACTAGGGTTTAAAATCCTACCACTGTACTGCCCTCATTGCCCTCTCCAAGCAGGCTTTTGAAGCACCTTGCTTCCTCTCCCCCCTTTTTTTCCTTTTGAGCTACTTAATCCTTTCATGCATATTCCTCTTATGGCTACTGTGGAGGGTAGAGCTGTAGGGAAGGATAGAAGAAAAGTGCAGTTTCCATTCACTTGGGAATTCTGGAGTAGACATAGGTGGGCATGGGAGGAGGCTGCTAATTCATCTTTCCTGACTGATTGATTTTCCCACTGAGTCCGAAAATGGTGTTTGAAGTTTTGTTGCTGTTTTTTGTTTTATGGGGTGTTACCTTGTGGTTGCTTCAGCGTATGGGTGACTTGAGTCATGGGAGTAAGTAGGAGGTATCCACGGGCAGGATAGGGTTCATTTCCTGAGCATGCTAATTTGATGGGTCATGTTGGATTTTTCCAAAGACAGCAGCCCTGGCATTTTTTGGATGTTTTGGTTTGGTTTTGCCTTTTTTTTTCACCTTTTCCCTCTGCAGATATTTTCAAGAGAAGTCAGGGAAAGTAAAATTTCACTCTGGAGTCTGGTTTAAAATTTGTGGGCTGTGCTGCTCTTTCTGACCTGTATGGGGTCAGCAAGTGCGTTAATGTCAACCTGGGCACTTTGGAGTTCTCCCACAAAATCCTGCAAGCTGCCAGGCACTGCTCAGCACCCTGTGCATCCCAATTAGTCCTACAGACACAACAGAGGCACTCGGTTGCTCGCTGTGATCTAACCGTAATTCATAGCTCTGTGTATCTAAAGTGAGCCATGCTGCAGGCAGGAGAGCTGATAATCTTGCAAGGAGTGGCGTAAACCATCTCCCAACAACTCTGCTTCTCTCAGGAAGATAAAGAAGTAAGGATGGTTGAGTGTGTGGATGGGCTATAACAAGATATAGCTAAGGTGTGGGAATGAGGGGAGATACTCAGATTTTACCAAGTTAAAGGTTTGGGGCAGGAAGCTGATGACAGCTGGATTTCAGATCGCTGTGCTGAGCAGCTCCTCTCTCCAACCCCTGAGCACTGTGTACCCACTAATTCCCTCTGCAATCTGTCTTAGATTACAGAATGTGCCTCCTGGTTTTGGTTTATCCACATTTGAAAGCTGCGAGTGGGGAGGGTAGAAGACTCTCTTTAACAAGAGCAAAATTGATTTTTATAGTTGCCTGTAAAAAGTATTATTTTTTTTCCTCAACATGCCTTTTATTTCTTTCAAAAAGAGAATGAATCAAAATGATACACTACCCTAGTAATAAAAAGGGCAGCTTTGAAGTAATCACAATGGGGGAAAAAGCATCCTGCTGTTGTAATGTTTGTCTGTGATGTTACTCCACTGTTTCACAGTGTTTAAGTTATGATCCTGCAAAATGCTTCCGTGCCTGAGCAAGCTTTTCACATGAACAGCCAAATAAAAACTTGAGGGGTGGTGGTGAGGATTACTTTTGGGAACGGGATCATTTTGTGTCTGAACTTTGCAGGATGGAGCTGTTGTTTGTTTACCAAAACTATCAGCGTTTTGGAATCGTGCTTCGTGTTTTGTTCCGTTTGGGAGCTGTTTAAAATCAACACCTGGCTTTCACCCAGCCTCCCCCTTCTGATGCGATCGGCTGTGATACACACCACACTTTTCTTGAGCATGGATTTCCTTGTGTGTCACAAGGCAGAGTGTTTGCACCCAGACAGTGCTTCTTGGAGGCATTTGCTTTCTGCTCAGCATAGAGTTACTGTACCAGAAGGTATGAAGTCCGTTTGACAATATTTTCCTGGTATTCTGTGGGTTCGGTTCTGTTCTGTTGGTTTCTGTGCTACAGTATTACCATTTTCAAAGGAAGACAGGGCAAAAATAATGGTTGGAAAGAAACTTCAGGGAAAGCAAGCTTTCATTGTGACAAAAGAGTAATCTGTAAAGATGTCAGATCTCTCAGTTTCTAAATGCCACTGGTTATGGTTGTTCCCAGGAAACACTTCTCCTTTTCATTCTTTTCCAGTTTCGTTCGGTGTACCTAGTTCTTGACTCAGGAGAAATGTCGAGATTTATCCTGCTAGCTGTGCCACTGGGAAACCATCCAAATTGCCCAGACCTTTGCAGTAACCACTTCAGATATTAACTTACAGTGGGGCAAAACAATAAGCTCTTCGGGTTGCAGTAGCTGGGTGTTTCCTTGTTGAGAGTAGTTTTTTATTCCAACAGGGAGAAAGTGGGTTGGGTGGGTTTTTGTTGGTTTGGTTGGTTGGGTTTTAAGCTGTAGCTGCTTCTAGCAGATATACAGCCAAGGTATTGCTATTTGTTTTCTTCTGCTGCTGAGTAGGGTTAAATGTTGCCATTTCACCCCCTGTGACTACTGCTCCCTTGGTTGGCAGGACAGTCCTTGCATAAGGAACAGCTTGCACTCTTGGGATCATAAGCAAAAGCATATGTTTTGGTTATGTGACTTATTAGGTGCATTGTCTGCTCTTGGGCCTGATTCTGCCATTTTCTTTCATACACCTTGTCTGTGTTCCCCTGAATTATCCCACTGGAGCAAATGGGACTGCCTAGAGGCGATAAATATTAAGTGGGCTGATAAGGAGCCAGGGAATGGGCTTGCTGGTATGATGATCTCTAAACTCTCCATTTTTATACAGAGCTGTAGTAATAAATTCTTCTGCTTTTCACTGTAGTTCTCTTGCTTGCTGCATCTGAACTCTGCACTACAAAAAGAAATGTAAATGTTTATTTGAACAGAACATGGAGTTACAGAACTGGTTGTTGGCTTTGGTTTTGTTTTGTGGTTGGTTGGATTTTTTGTTGGTTTCTTTTGTTTCTAATTTTATTTCTGTAAGAGAAGAGACCACAGGTTGGAGTGTCTTTATGCACAAGTTGTGTGATAAAGTCATTCGGGATAGATTCTGAGTGTCCCCTCCTCCCTTAAAGTGGTTTAAATCCTTACTTGTTGTGTATAAGGAAATAGCTTTCAGTTACTTGCTGCTGAGGGAAGTTCTTATGATTTGTGTTCCAAAATCAGAGTCACTGAATTGACGATGACCCTGCCATAGATTTCTTTGAAAAGAGTATCTAATAATTAAATTCTGTGTTACTTAAGGATTTGGAGTAGAGGATATTTAGTAAATACAAATCAGATTTAATGATTGACCTCTCATATAAGGATGTTCGGTACTTGCACAGTAAAAGCACAAACCCCTCTTTCTGCTTCAGGAAAAAAAATGCACCTATTGGAAAAGCCACAGAGAATAATTATTGTATCTCTGTTATTGTTGGGTAGAATTGTATGAGATAACTGACAGTGTCGGAGCGCAGGAACTGTCTCTGGAAGAGGTTTTGTAGTTGCTTGTTTTTACTTGAAGGAACAGAAATAAAAAAGAAGAAATTAGATCTGGCTTTAAAATGTGACATGAACACATGGAATGAAAAGATTATTACAGAGCTCTGCTGAATGGATGAGGAGAAAAATGTCTTTTCCTTTCTTCTTTTACAAGAAGAAAAAGTTTCAAATCTAAATCTTGCAAGTGTTGAAGTGCGTGCATTGTTGTGTTCCTGGCAGAACAAATCAGCTACAATTACCAACTACAAATACTTTGGATTTAGAGTAGTCTAAATTATGTAATCAAGTATATCTAAATGGTAATTTGTATGCCAGAGATCAACCCTGTATACACACAAGTTGTTAAAGGTACCATGAGGATTTTTAATAGATTTGAAGCTATAGTTTGGAAGTGCTTCAGGAGTTTATTTAGTAAAGCTGCTGAATGTGAAGTGAGTGTCTTCTGGGAGATGGTCCTTTGTGGCAACAAAAGACTGGGGGTTGTTTTTCACTTTCAGTAGGCAGAGATTCTTAGGAGGGACATCTTTCTCTAAACAGTATAATAACAGTATAACAAGACTTGCCACTAACTTGAGCTGGGTCGGTATTTCAGTCCCAGTATTGCAGAGGTCCAGTATTGTAGAACAAATAACAAGCTGGTATTAAATCTATCTGTAAGCTAGGAAGTGGAATAGTCTATGGACTATGAAGAGACATTTGTAGGGAAGTGAATATGATTTCCATGCTCAGAGCTGTGACAGGAATGGGACCCTCTGCTGTTCAGTGATTGTCAAACTGCTGAAGATGTTGATGGCAGCGGAACTGGAGAGGGAATAGAGATACAAACTGCTCCATTTTGCGCTCCAGGTTTTTATCGTTATATGTCAACAGGCTTGAACAAGGCATGCAATCTAGTAATCATTTCACAGTGCATGAAACTGCTTTTAATAGACTGTTGTTTTTGTTTGCTTTCTTTTCCTCAGCCACCAACACTCGTTTCCCAGCACACTACTGGAACAGAGGCTTCCAAAGCCAGGGCAGTGCTCACTAACTGTGGTACAGTGCAATCTTGCCCTCCAAATGTGCAAACAATAGCAAAAGTATGTGTTCCTGAATGTGGCCCAGCTGTTATCTTCTCCTGAGAGCAGGGAGCGTTGCAGTGACACAGACAGAATGACCAGTTAAAACCACTCAGGCCGTTTTATTGCCTTCAAATGGGGCGTGCAGCAAAAGCAAGGGCCGGTTCTTCCATTCAGATCAGTATCAGCTCAGGCTGCTGCGGTGCTACCTTTCTGCACTGCCTTTGGAGAATTCCCCGTTTTCCTTCCCCTCCTATTACGTTTCTGGCACCCAGTATGTGAAATGTCAGCTGTAACCTAGAACTTTTGGTTCTCAGAATTTGTGCTTCATCAGTAACCTGGAACAAGGACTTTTGCCTTTCCTTCCTTCTTTCTTTTTTTATTACAGTCATTAGTTTGGATGTATTAAATGATTGTTAATCATTAAGATTATTTGTAGAAAGGGAGCTACTTGAAAAACAAATGAGACATTGACAGAGCTGCTGTAGGAAATAGATCCAAATTGTGGGGTCCAGGTAATTCTAAGAGTTTGAGCAGTTAGGAATGACAAGACTGATCTCAGTCAAATTATCACAAAGTGCTGAAGCCCTTCCCTTCCCTTCCCTTCCCTTCCCTTCCCTTCCCTTCCCTTCCCTTCCCTTCCCTTCCCCCTTCCCTTCCCTTCCCTTCCCTTCCTTCCCTTCCCTTCCCTTCCTTCCCTTCCCTTCCCTTCCCTTCCCTTCCCTTCCTTCCTTCTTCCCTTCCCTTCCCTTCCCTTCCCTTCCCTTCCTTCCTTCCTTCCCTTCCTTCCCTTCCCTTCCTTCCCTTCCCTTCCCTTCCCTTCCTTCCCTTCCCTTCCCTTCCCTTCCTTCCCTTCCCTTCCCTTCCTTCCTTCCCTTCCCTTCCCTTCCCTTCCCTTCCCTTCCCTTCCCTTCCCTTCCCTTCCCTTCCCTTCCCTTCCTTCCCTTCCCTTCCTTCCCTTCCCTTCCCTTCCCTTCCCTTCCCTTCCTTCCCTTCCCTTCCCTTCCTTCCCTCCCTTCCCTTCCCTTCCCTTCCCTTCCTTCCCTTCCCTTCCCTTCCCTTCCTTCCCTTCCCTTCCCTTCCCTTCCCTTCCCTTCCCTTCCTTCCTTCCCTTCCCTTCCCTTCCCTTCCCTTCCCTTCCCTTCCCTTCCCTTCCCTTCCCTTCCCTTTTGCTTTAACTCTGCTAATGATATCTGACTTCTCTATCATTCTGTTTGAATGTCTATGTGATTATTTTACCTAGTGAATTGCTAAGGAACTATGTAATTTAATAATCTCAATCAGATTTATTCTAAGGGTTAAATAAATGCCAAACATCTTAAACTGCATTTAATTCTGGCATTGAGGTGATAACAGGGCTTTGTGAAAGCCATAGAGTTGTGGGTTGTTTTAGAATGAGGGGAAAGCAAACACATTCTTAGGTGGGTTTTTGCATATTTAGCCAGAGGGAGAAATGACACTGAGGCGACATCATCAAATCCTGTAAAACTAACTTTTGAATACAGATCTCTATTGTTGTTTTAAGTGCTTAAGGGGTTGCTGGTTTGGTTTATTTTGGAGCTTGCTAAACTATATGAAGTGTGTCTCCAGGGGCGTGGTATTTTAATACCTAGTAGAAGGTTGTATAACAGCAGATGATGTATTTTGCCTGCCTTCCAAAGCTGTAAATAAATTACACGTGCTGGCTTGGGAGGGTGTAGCTGAGGTGTAAATTAAAGGCTAATCTAAGAGGGAAAAAAATCAATTAAATGATATCTTGTAACTGGTTAGGGGGTTTTATTATCAATAATGAAGAAATCTAAAACCACAAAGAGGTAGAGTGTCTAGGGTTATCTGAAGTGAGTGCAGTGATTTGGAGCTTTTTCACAAGTTAACTGTGCTTAAGTCACTTAAAGACTGAAGTTGGTAATCCCCTAGGCCAAGAAAGGTAATTTGAAATGTGTTGTAAAAAATGAGATTTGATGGCTTTCACTTTCTAATCCTGTCGAAGTCTTGGTTATAATAAAAGGATGACTGAGATACATGTGTCACATTGGGAGCATAAGTTGTTTGTTGTTTTTTTTTTTTTAGCTTAAAGAATGCTAAAGTTGCTTCAAACAAGGAGCACAAGAGTTTATTAATGCCAATGTTTTGCTAAATGCTGCATGCCTAACGCAATCCCCCATTCCTTTATAATAAGTTTAAATATTAATTCTTTGGAATGCTAGATGCCTAAAGCTAGATAGAAATGCTCTGCAGTTTCAGATATCTAGGAGTGGGCTTGTGAAACAGGATATTTAACTGGGAGAGATGAGTAGCACATTTCAGAGTTATTAGGGCAGAACAACAATGCAAGAGGATGACTTTAAAAGAAGAAGAAGTTAGAAAATTGTTTTCTGTGCATGAGGCTTAAATACCTTGGAGTTATTTATTTGAAATACAAGGGTAGATTTCCTATGTATGGAGGGTCTAGACTGCATTTTTTATTATTATGTTGTTTAAATTCTTCTGAGCTGCCCGCCCCTCTCAAAAGCAGCTGGCTTTGATTTAACCTGGATCCTTCACAAAAAGCAACTATCAGACGCTCACAATGGCTGTGTGCTGTGCTCTTTGCTGGGACATCTCCCTGTTGCAGACACCAGAGAGAGAAGACCAAATAGGACAGGAAAGGCACTCGAGGAAATTGTTTTGCATTCAGAAGGACACATTTCACCCCAAAACATCTCTTGCTTATTACTCCTTGCATAAGTCCTGCCTATTTGCCAACCACCATCTGTGCTGGATAGAGAAGAGAGAGTTAAAGTGAGAACAGATAAAGGAGGAAATTTCTGGTTTATTTCCCAGTATTTTCTGGGAAAATCCCAGAAATTAATTTACCGTGAGTTTTCATAACTCCTGCGTTTTCCTGCTGCTCCTGCTGAAGTTGCACAAGTTACAGCATTGACTTCAGCAGGAGGCCAATACTGAATGGTTTTTAAAATCTGATCCACTCTCTTTTGAGGCACAGAAAAGAAGATCCAAGTATTAAAGCTCTCTCCCACAGAGCAAAGCGTGAACGGAAGCAGCCCAGCGGCTCAGATGCCAAGGTCAGCAGAGCACCTTCACCTGGAATTTTTCTTCCTACTCTGGACCTTCCATGGGTCTAAAGCTGGCGTGAATCTGCCATTGTACAGGAAAGAAGAAAAAAATAGTGAAGGAAAAGTAATACAAGGATTGTGCCAGCAGCTGGTGTGGCCGAGCATGTAAATGTTTGAGGTGATAAGAGTTAAGGCACTTGTACCACTGGTATCATCTTGAGAATAGAAGACTCCAAGGACACCTTATTGAGGCCTTCCAGTATCTGAAGGGGGCCTACAAGAAAGCTGGTGAGGGAATTTTTAGGATGTCAGGGAGTGATAGGACTAAGGGGAATGGAGCAAAACTAGAAGTGGGTAGGTTCAGATTGGATGTTAGGGAGAAGTTCTTCACCAGGAGGGTGGTGAGACACTGGAACAGGAGGTGGTAGAAGGAGGTGGTAGAAGCCTCATCCCTGGCGGTTTTTAAGGCCAGGCTGGATGTGGCTCTGGGTAACCTGCTGTAGTGTGAGGTGTCACTACCTCTGGCAGAGGGGTTGGAACTAGATGATCCTTGGGGTCCTTTCCAACCCTGACAATTCTGTGATTTTGGGCTAAGTCTGTGTAATATTCATGGTGTGTCTCCTGCAAGAGTGTAACAGAGGAAGACAAAGCCAGTTTGGGAATGAGAAATGGTGAGGCTGTTTCAGTACACTGTCAGGGTGCTGAGGGACAGGGTTTGTTAGTTCAGGTGCAGTGCAGTGGTCAGGTGATGTGGCTGTGCTGAGATCTGATCTGGTGGTGTGGCAGGATGCTGCACTGCGACATGAGGCTGTATGAGCCTGGGCTGGCGCTTGCTTGACCTACTCTAAGCAGCACACGCATGGACCATGTTTCTGTCTTTGCTATGTGAGTGACGTGGTGCCTGCCCTTGCTGGTGAGTCTCAAGTGTGAATGGTGAAAGTGAAAAATGCATTTTTGTTACCTTTGGGAGAAGGAGGGGTTTAATGGAACATTTCAGTCGGGCTTCTTACTGCTTGGCATCTCATTTATGCTGCCAGATGCAGAAAGGTTGCTGAGGAACAGATTTTCTTGGTGTTTTTAGTGCTTGCCATGCTCAGGTGAGCAAAGGAAGGCTACATTATAGGGGAGCTGTGTTGGAAATGGTCAGTAAGAATGTACCTGTTGGGAAGAAAATCTTCCCACCTAGTTTCACGGAGAAGGCAATTTCAGGGCTGCCCTTGCCTTCCAGCAGATGGAAGAGTCTCTTAGAGCTGTTGGTCTCAAGGCAGAAGTCACCCCATGGACTGTTTGTCCCTGGGGCAGGCTTGAGGTGCAGGAAGTTCCTCCAAGGTTCCTGAGACCTTTGTCACTTTGTCAGAACAGATTTTACGTGCAGCTGGGACTGACTCCCAGGACTTGTGAGGAAGAAAACCAACATTAAATTCTTCCTTTCTGGATATCTGATTGTTGTTATGTCCAGTTGCCTTGAAGTCATCAGAGCTGGTTTATGTTCAGCTTAAACTGAGCTGGCCTGATTCCATGGTCTCTGGCTCTGGTGCCATTTTGAAAACAAGAGTGGATACACAGGAGGCAGACACAAGCCCTGGAGGCCTAATGCATAGAAGTTTGTCCTCTAAGTGTGGACTCAGTTCACTTGGCAAAGGAAAAAGATGTCTCACATTTTTAATCTGAACAGTTCTGCTTCTTATTTCCCCTCTTGCCAACTCACCACAAATTGGCTCATATTCTTTTCTTTGAGTTCTTGAGCTATTTGATAAGATTTGCTGACTTGTCATATTTTAGTGGGGATAAGCTGCAGACAATGTGTGTGAATGGTTCTCTTGTGGAAATGAAGATCCCCATGCATTGCAGCATCTCTGATTTGAATAGGTAGCAGGAAGTTTAAGGGCATCTCTACTCCTGGAGCCCATTTGCTTTTTCTCTGCCTTTGAGTCTCAATAACTTATTATTTCTACTCTCTTTTTCTCCTGGCCTGAGTCCTTTACTTTGTGTAACTATGCTGTTGGCTTATTTTTAAATATATGTAAAAGGTTGTAACTCATTTGAATTGTGGGCTAAACATGTGGAAGTGTGGCAACTGGTGTGAATAGCTTCTGGTCTGTTGAATGTGTAAATACTCAAAACCTGCCATGGTGATTTAGCCAGCTTTTGTTGGACACTTTATTCATATGAGATCTCCTTTCTTTTACTGCATCCTGTCAGAAGCTGTTAGGCAGAGAATACTGGCATGAGTTCTTGGACTGCTTTATTAATATTCACTTTTATGCTTATTTGCTTATAAGTTTGCCACTTCCATAAATACTTTTACAAGTGCTTATGTCTTGCAAGATTAGTCATAGAAAGCCAATATAAAGGGGACCAAAATCCAGAAAACCATTGGAATGATTCAATCCATATTGGTTTTGAGCCTGAATGTGAGATGGCAATGGCCAGCAGTCAAATCTGAGTGAGAGCAGTGGTGTTTTGCAGAGGTTTGCTGCTTCAGTGGTACCCAGGCTAAGTTTCTCCAAATGGGACTGACTAACCTGCCTGGGGAATTTTCCTTGCTAAGGGTCAGTGTTAATGCCAACAACAGAGGTTTTATTAGTGGCTGGAGAAGTTGCCAGGAGACTTGAAAATTAAGAACAGTAAACATTAGAGGTGCTAAAGATGTTTTATGCATGGGATAGGTGTTTCAGCAGCAAGCAGTCACTCTGAAATGACAGAAGCAGTTCCAGAGCCCAGATAATAAGAGACTTGAGAGGAAACTTGGTGAAAAACAGCCTCATAACCAAGCAGGAGTTAGGTAGAAATGAATTATGATGCTAACTACCACTAGAGAGAACCATCTGGAAGGTTTGTTACAGCTTCCAGTGTGAAGGGTCCTAGTTTGATGAGCAACACAGATTTAGGCTATAAATTAGGCCCTAAGGACCTTCTAAACATGAAATCCACTGTTTATAGATCAAAGTTACTATTCGTGTGTGTGGTGCCCACATATCCGCAGAGACACCAATCTTGTTCTGCTGGATGGAAGAAAATCTGTTGCATCCTTTTTGAAACTGAGTGTGCCTGTAGGTTCTCCCTGTGGTACTAAGGACTTTGTGAAGTGGACCTAACATTCAGTACCTCCTGGCTCTTCTAAATTGGTTTGTTCTTTCACAGGGATTGCATGGGCTTGACACTAGGAAAGATATTAACTAGGAGTGTAGTTAGCTTTTGGCAGCTGATGCCCAAGCAGTTGAGTTTTAAAACCAGGCTGGATGGAAATCCTGCCTATGGGATGTAACTCCTTGGGCCTGACCATCTTTCCTGTGACCTTTTTACTGCCCACTCTCTATGAAAAGTTACAAGGGATCTCTCAAACTGTAGTACTCTAGGCTTCTATCCTCTCTGACTTCCTGAAGAGAGTTCAAATCCCTCTTGTCTAACGGTGGTGTCTCTGACCACTCATTTGTTTGTCAAGAAAACACCAAGAAGCGTACAATAAAAACCAGGCTGAGTGAAGGGCTCTAAGAGCAGCAGTTGGGAGAGCCACTGGTGGGACAACTGGGCCTGAAAAATGATTGATTTTTATGTGCAAAGCAGTTGTGAAATGTTGTGTGACATTCTGGGGACATGCCATTGCTAACAAATGGTTGCCTGTTGGGGATAGAATATGCCAGCCATTGTTCTGAAGAAGGAAATAGCCTTATTGATATCGAATTAAGCTCACACTGAATAATAATAATTATTATTCATTGCAATGCATCCTGTTTTCCAAATGTGAAAATGAACCGAGCATGCTGAAATCCTCCAGTGTGACCAGCCCTTAGCTGTTGGTCCTATCTACATCCTTATGGTCCAGGTGGACTTTACAGTGGTTTGAACTGATGATGTATCATAGAATCAGTCAGGGTTGGAAGGGACCACTAGGATCATCTAGTTCCAACCCCCTGCCGTGGGCAGGGACACCCCACACTAGATCAGGCTGGACAGAGCCTCATCCAGCCTGGTCTTAAACACCTCCAGGGACGGGGCCTCAACCACCTCCCTAGACAACCCATTCCAGGGCTTCACCACTCTCATGGTGAAGAACTTCCTCCTCACGTCCAGCCTGAATCTCCCCACCTCCAGCTTCATTCTATTGCCCCTAGTCCTATCACTACCTGAGATCCTGAGAAGTCCCTCCCCAGCCTTCCTGTAGGCCCCATTCAGATACTGGAAGGCCACAATGAGGTCACCTCTGAGCCTTCTCTTCTCCAGGCTGAACAACCCCAAGTCCTTCAGTCTGTCCTCATAGGTGTGACCGGTTTAGGCTGTGCCTTTAAGAAAGAGACACTTTCTGAACACTCTGGGCGAATATTTTGATATTAGAATGAAAACAACGATATGCTAATTCAATTTCATTGGTGGGATCCGGCTGTAAATTTTTGTTTAGTCTTTCAGTCGGGGGAGTCAGTGAGCAGTCGTCTTCTTCTTCCCCCTGTGCTGTGAGCTGGCTGGTTTCTCTCTACGATTCTTGCTAACCAGATAAGAGAAAACTAACTTTTGCATCCGCTTTGAGCTTTAACAAGTTTTCACCCTTTTAATTACCTTCCTTTCTCTCTCTAACCCTTCTGGGAAAAAGGGGAGGTAGGGAGGGAGAAGGGAGGGAAAAGGCCGAACCCCCTGGCCGCAGGGGGTTGGGGAAAGGTTTCCTGTATTACATACATTGCTGTATACTTCTGTATATATTGTAAATATTGTATATTTTTGTACATATTCATTGCATTCCATATCTGCTTGTAAAATATAGCTTTCATCTGCTTCTCCGGCTGAGTTAGCTGTGGAATTCTTTTGTGTGTGTGGGGGGAACCTTCCTACTCCACCACAATAGGAGAGGTGCTCCAGCCCTCTGATCATCCTCGTGGCCCTTCTCTGGACACCTTCCAGCATGTCCATATCCCTCTTGTACTAGGGGCTCCAGAACTGGACACAGTACTCCAGGTGGGGTCTCACCAGAGCTGAGTAGAGGGGCAGAATCACCTCCCTTGACCTGCTGGCCACACTTCTCTTGATGCAGCCCAGGATCTGATTGGCTTTCCAGGCTGCAAGTGCACACTGAGAGCTCATGTTGATCTCCTCCACCAGCACCCCCAAGTCTCTCTCCTCAGGGCTGCTTTCCAGCCAGTCACTGCCCAGCCTGTATTTGTGCCTAGGATTGCCTCGACCCAGCTGCAGGACCCTGCACTTGGTCTTGTTGAAATTCATGAGGTTGGCTTGTGCCCACCTCTCCAGCCTGTCAAGGTCCCTCTGCATGGCATCCCTTCCCTCCAGCGTGTCAGCTGCACCACACAGCTTGGTGTCCTCAGCAAACTTGTGGAGGGTGCACTCAATGCCACTGTCCATGTCACCCACAAAATGTTGAACAAGACAGGTCCCAGGACTGATCCCTGAGGGACTCCGCTTGTCACTGGCCTCTACTGGGACATGGACCTGTTGACAGGCACTCTTTGGGTGCGGCCATCAAGCCAGTTCTTTATCCATCTAGTGGTCCACCCATCAAACCCATGTGTCGCCAGCTTGGAGACCAGGATGTGGTACGGGACAGTGTTGAAGGCTTTGTGTTGTGTTGTGGTGGAAGCCTGCATTTACAGGGCGGCTGAAGGAAGCTGTTCTACTTCTTTAAAAAGTTCATCCAGCTTATTTTTGTTTCGTAAGGAACCTGAGAGTGATGCTGGTAAAGGTGTTGGTAGGTGAGACTTAAGCTTCTAGGATCTATTTTGAATTATCACATGCAACATTGCTGGCAGCAAAAAGCAATGAAATAATAACCTTAGATTTTGAATGGAGTAAAACCTGATTTATCTATAGAAGTTGAGATTCACACCAAACAAAAGTACAGTGATAATATTTTGTATACAAGTCTGAAAGTTTGAGTTTTGCTCCCAGTTTTGTCTATTAGTTTCTACTGAAATCCTGACAGAAACACAGAAAAGCACTGCCAGTGAAGTTTGTCTGCTGCTTCAGATTAAGGGAATAATAAATAAAAGTTAGGAAGTGACTGGCATCTGAGATGGATTTCTTAAGCAATGAGCAGTAAGTGGGCAATGAATATTTTCAAGCAGTCAAAACACCAGAGATTGTACCTTGGCATGGGGAATATAAATATTTCATAGATGGGTGGTTGTGTGTCCTGGAAAGCAGTGATGCTGAGAAGGATTGGGTTGTCACATTCAGTTGGTTTAAATCTCTCATGGAGATGATAGGTTTCATTATTAGACATCATAGGAGGAAATGATGTTAGCTTTCTGTTAAGCATCACTCCAGTTGCAGGAAGATAAATTAATGCTCAAAGTGGCTGAAATGGCAGTGGGGAAAAAAGGATTTGGAGAAGAATTGGATGCTGCTAACCCACATGTGGTACTGATGGACTAATTTAGAGGCAGTCTGGTGTGCTCTGAAGGTCATAGAATCCTGGAATGGCTTAGTTTGGAAGAGACCATAGAGATCATCTACTCCAACCTCCTTGCCATGGCCAGGGATGCCTCTCAACTAGGCTTGGCTGCTCAAGGTCTCATCCAGCCTGGCCTTGAACACCCCCAGGGAATGTTCAGGTACACCAGAGGAGAAAGTGTGAGATGCTTGAGGGGTCTTTTGGTGCAGATAAATGCAGAACAGTATCTCATGGCTAGAAACCAAGAAAGATCAAACAAGAAGGAGGTCTTGTATTTTTGACTGCAAGGCTAATTAACCCTGGCACAACTTAGCAAAGGATGTGGTAAATCCTCTGGTACTTGGAGTTGCTGAGCTGGGTTTGGATGTTCCTATGGAAGAAATGATTCATTTCAACCATGGATAATTGCATTCAGTGGCAGAATCACTGGACCATCTCAACAGCTTCCACTTGCAATCTGTAAAAGATTGGATTCCAGGCCATCTCCTGCTGCCAGACCAGGTATTGCTCTTCCTTTGTGTGCCCCCTGCATTGCAGTCCTCAGGCCTAGCATCCACAGTGAAGCTGAATTTAGGGCCTCATTCTGGGTTCTGTGACAAAAAGTTGGGAGTGAGCTGTGGTAGGAGGATCATTACTGCACTGGCACCATTTGGACATGAAGGCAACTGTTGGCAACTAATATACCCCCCAAACCTGCCCTCTTCCCCCTCCTGTTGTGTCTCTCTCTTCCACAAACAGCACCACTCCTTCCTGACTAGACTAGTCTGTATTCAGAGATGTTGTGATGGAACCTACAGTCTCCTAGGACCTGGGCTGAGACCAACTAAAACCAAGTGCTGGGGTTAAAACTGGACTTGTGGGGAATAGGTAACTGCTGTGATCTTCCTTATCTTACCAAGCACTGTTGGTTTTTCAGCATGAATATCTTCCCTTTCTTTGCTTTCTGAAATGCAGACAAAGGCTCTTAGCCTCCTTCCTAGCACTGCAATAGTGACATACTAACACAGTTCCTGCAGCAAACACCGTGGCCCTCCCTGGGCATGATGTTTTCTTTCTGTGGAGAGACTGAAATACTCCCTCACAAATAATGTCTTTAGAAGTCATATTAGTCACACATTTTTAAGACATTCCAAAATCATACCAACCTCCTTCTGAGCTTGTCTGTTGCTACCAATGATTCAAAGTTTTGAAAACTCTCCTTTAGTTTTGATTTACATTTTGGTCTTGGGCACTTGTTATTTCTGGCAAATGCCAGCTCAGTTTCATTAAAGAAAAATCTGTTTTACAGCCACACAGCTTAGATCTGCTGAGCTTCTAATAATTGATGGCTGGTTTCCTTATTTCCTGCATTGTAGAAAAATAAGGACCTTGTTAGACCCAAACAAGCCTGCATAAAGTCACAGTGTGAAACATCAGGTTGGGGGTGAGCAGAGCAGCTGTGGGCAGGTTTTACAACTTTGGGCTACAGTTGATCGAGGCAGCCAAGGGAAACCGAGAGATACCCATGTGACTAAAATCTGGTTGAGTTCTTTGGCTCCCCTGGCCTGAGATTTATATATGTGACACCTTTCCCCTCTGTCAGTCCCTGGGCCAGACACAAGTCTGTGTCTGTACTTAGGGCTCCGTGCACCCTGTGGTGTGGCCGCTCTGCCTGCTGCTCGCTGTACCACCATGGGATGTGTTTGTTTCCAGTGCTGACCATGGTGATCCAACAGCCCACAACAGTGCAACTGTGTGCTTTGGGAGAAAGCATTGCCCATGTGGTGGGGCTGAAAAATCAAGAGCAAACACTTTCAGAATTTCTGCAAGTGGGCAAATTAATTTCAGTCTGAACTGTCATCACTAGGGCCTTTTTTCCTTCCCCTTTGCTTTGGGTGGTATCTGTGATTTATACTTCTGCATAGAGCAAGTGATTGCTCTTTGCTGCCCAGTAAGAACATGTGCAGTTCACTTTCGTTATAGATGATGAGTTCCAGAATGCTATCAGTTGCTTGCTTTGGACAGGTTTCTTGTATGGTTTTCTTTTGTTATTGTTGTTTCATGTTAAGAGCCAGTCAGATTCAGTGGTGCCTATGGTAATTGAAAACAATCTGTAAGCTTTAACAAGCAGCTGATGTGTAGCACTTATTATTCCACAGTGCAGTAGCTGTCAGATGCCTCCTATCATAGTGATGGGTTATGAGGGAATAGTCTCAGGTTGTGCCAATGGAGGTTGAGGTTGGGTGTTAGGAAAAAATTTCCTCTGGGTTGTCAAGCCCTGGAACAGGCTGCTCAGGGAAATGGTGGAGTCACCATCCCTGGAGGGATTTAAAAGACAGGTAGATCCAGTGCTGAGGGACATGGTTTAGTGGTTGACTGGGCAGTGCTGGGCTGATGCATGAACTTGATCTTAAAGGTTTCTTGTACCCAAAATGATTCTGTGAGTCTATATTGCAACTCCGTAAGCCTGGTAGTGGAGACAGGATCATGCCTTAGAGATTCACAGAGTCATATGGCTCCTAGGAAGTCAAGCAGTGACACCTGAGCAATGTTGTGAAGAGTGGTTTGTTTCTTTTCATGTACTTAGCAAGTGCAGTCTGTGTCCTTTGAGAACTGGATGGTTGTTTTCAGGCAAGACCAGTGTGTGACGAGTGTCCTAGGCATGCCTTTGAAGGGCTTGCTCCTCAAGAGAGGTCCTGAAGAGTTGGTAGCAACTGTGGAACCACTGAAAAATGTAGTCTTAAAGTTATCTTCACTAAATGTCTGATCCAGAGTGGTACTTAGGCACCTAACTCCTGATGATGTCAGTGTTTCCAGTGCCTAAATACCTCTCTGGATCTGATGCTTAGTCTTCTGGCATTGAATGTTACATAGTTCATGCTTTCTGTGGCTCTCCTTTTAAGGCATCTTCTGTGAGTGGTGCAAGAGTACTAATTTTGAATTCTTCCCCTCATGAGTTCCAGCACACGATGCAGTTGCCTCAAGAGCTCTGCCATGTGTGCCATCTACTAGTCCACCAAGGGGCTGAGGCCTCATAGTCAACAGTGGGAAAGGAGAGTGACTTGGAGGACATTTTCTGCTCTCATTAGTTTGGTGTTACTGAGGGAGGGGCTGACCTGCAGGCACTGAGACTGTTGAGGAGGAGCTAAAGTGACATACTGGTTTGTTTGGATGAAAATCCAGAGAAAAGTGGGAGATTTGTGTTGGCATTTCCTCCACTCAGTGCTGATCTTATCATGCTGGTTTAGTAGCAGAGCTCCTTTGGCTCCTTGCCAGGTGATACTATCGCAGTCTGTCTGAGATGTGCAAGATGAAAGATCTCAGGGAATTAAAAGTATTATGACTTTTCTATCAAGCTGTTCTCATGCAGAGAGTCTTCTTACCCAGAAAACTAGCTTTCTCCTCCACATTTTGTTATTGGAAGAGGAGGAAACACAAGAATCGGGAACTAGAACCTGGTGTTTATAAGGGCTCTGAGGGCAGCTGTAATTAGTGCAGGTTTTTGAGAGAGACTTGTTCCTCTGCCAGTAAAGGGCCCTGGTGTTCAGCCAGGTTAGATGTATCTTGGGACTGAAGCACTTGGGAAGTGCATACCATAGACTGATTCTTTGTCTGGCATGAGGAACACCAAGCGTCCTCTCACTTAATGTAGGAAATGAAATACTTGTTGTATTCCCAGTGTGTCCTGTGAGGCACTCTGGAGGTCTGAGTCACTACCCAGCTATTTAGACTGGTTCTCTGTGCTCTTGAATTTTGAAGGGCTGTATCAGGGTGCTGTGATGCTCATCTTAGTTCTGTGGTACTGTGCAATTCAGAGTTTTAGTATGGGCCATGAGTCTCATAGTACTGGTACCTGAGTGACAAGAGAGTGGGGAATTTCCTGTGTGTAAGAAAGAGACCCCTTGTTAGGTCCTTCCTTGGCAGAGACTCACAGCAGTGGTGTTGTAAATCTGTTTTGATGATTTTCAGGTAAATTCAGTGGTGATTCTCAGCAACGCTGCAGAAACATCATGATGCTTCAATGGCTTTCCATGAGGCACCAGCCACATCAGCACCCCTGTGATTTTCTTGCTTGATTCCTCTCTTGCCTGTATCTGCTGCCATCTTCTTCCTCCTGTGTTTTTATCACGTGGCCTCTTGCCATCCCCACAACACCCAGTCACAGCTTTGGCTGTCCAGCACTGGGGCTGGCCTGCCTGGTACCAGGAGGATGTGACTGTGGACCCAGAGGAACCCCATAGGAAGATGTGCCCCAGGCACAGCCTCAGACTGGCAGTATTTGAGGGTGACAGAAGATGAAGTCTGCCTGTTGCCCCACACAGGTAAGCACAGTGAGGTGTTGTAAGACACAGTAATGTTCTCTGAACAGTTTTAATGTTGGAACAAGTCCCAGGGTAGGGGGCATTCTGCAACAGGGTGATGAACAAGACACAACTATGTGAGATTTGGGTAAGTGAATGTCAGACCCTGGTAACTTTAAGAGGAGTGCTGTCCATACCAGTTCCTAACAGTAATATCCTGTCATTCCAAACCCAGAGGAGCCAGTGAGTGACACTAGTAGGCTGAGATTGTAGATGTTCAGCTCCCAGTTTTGAAAGGCAAACAGTTGAGAAAGAAGTGAAATCGAAAAACTCTGTGTTCAACATTACCTTCAGCTCTTGGATGTGGGATTGAGTGCTCCAGCTGCAGAGGTGGGCAGGGATTGACTGTGTGCTGACCTGTCTCCTTCTAAGAGGTGAGTGATGGTCAGCTATCCAGATTGTCTGTGTGCACACCCAGGCCGATCAGTTGGTGAGTGAAGGGTTGAGAGAAATTGAAGGCAGGATGGAAGGGAGGGAACACTGGGAAAAAGCATGAGGAACACAGAAAATTAGAAACCACTGGGGATCTCCTGCGTTGGACATGAGTCTAGGTCCATCTGTGCAAAAAGGTCAAACAGGACCTGCAGGAAGGAAATGGGTCTGGGTGATCCTACTAGTCATTAGTTTAAAACCCATATTCTTTATTTTCTTTTTAAGGCTTCAAAATTGAACTATTGAATTGTGAGCTTCTTGTTCCTCAGATTTTGCAATGCATGAGAGAAAACATTTGACTTCCTTTCTCAAGGACTCTAGAGCTGTTTTCAGTCCAATTTCCCTGTTTTTTAGGCAGAATCAGAACTGTTTCCCACTTTCCAGATCCTACAGAATTCAGTGGGACCTCAGGAAAAGACTATTGCTTCCAGCAGAGCTAAATTGAGCTACAAACAAGTCAGTCACTTCTAGGACACAATGGGCAGCATGCTGCACAGAAGAGTGCTGGGGAAAGGACAGGGACCCCAGTGAAAATTGGCCTTTTTTGTCCACGCTCCTGTAGAGCTGAAGGTTGGGGCAGGGAGGGAGGGAAGGTGTATGATGCAAAGCCCATTGGTTTGGTAGGGGCAAGGGAATGGGAATGACCCACATGGTCAATCAAATCCAATTCACTGGATTTGCAGGCAGTCAGCATTCAGTCCAAGGAGCATCTATCCCACACCATCCACAGGCCACAAAGCCTTCCCCAACAGCCTGTAGCAAACTGAGATCATTGGTGGAAAATACCCAAAGCCATAAACTGCCCTGTGCCATAGGGAGCAGGAGAGGTTGAAAGCACTGACTGTGACCCACGAGTCTGGAAAGACCAGGAATTTCCTTGCATAAAATTCCCAGATGACCCAAGCATCAGATCTGATAATTGGTTTAAACTCCAAAACTCTTGTTGTTTGTGTACTTGGAGAGTCAGAAAACTGGTGCCAAACTCTTGCCCATCAACATCAAAGTGGAGGGGCCAAGGAGGGCTCACAGGGATCTTGTGCTGTTGGTACTTCTTGGTGTTTACAGCACCCACATTTCCATGCAGTGCACAAGAGAAGGTGGTGCCGCCGTTACTTTTCTCCTCCTCTTTCCTTTCTTTCCCTCTCTCTTTAATAACTGAACCCACTGGCTCTGGAGTTATGAGGGATTTTTACAGTGGAGTTGCATGGTGGAGAGGCCTGGTTTTGATTGTGCAGCCCGGGGTATCAGTTTTAAGCCAGAGGCAGTGATGTTATTTAACAGGTGCCTTAAAGGCCCAGTGCTCATTTAATCAGCGGCTCCCTATCAGCATTATGTAAATTGCAATTGCTTAGGTACGCAATTAATTGTGAATGCTTTGGACGTTTTTAAAGGCATAAGACAATACCTGAAGTTCCATTTTAAGAATATCCAGGTCAAAGGACACACATGTTTTTGTTTTCTTATTTGAGGTATAATGTGTTCAAGGCAGATTTATGGCACAACCTTTGTTTATTGACTTGTACTTTTCCACATGAAACTAATGGAACATGACAGATGATATTTATGAGGCATGTGTTCTTGATTAAATCATGTTAGACATTAAAACCTGATAAAAGAATGTATTTTAAAGGGTGGATTAATAGAAAAGGAGGCAACATTGATTGGGGAGTTTACACCGAACAAGACACGTTGGTCTTAGGCTGAGTATTTACAGGTGGGATGTGGTTATAAAACTTTAGAAGCATTGCAGAGAAAGATTAATAAGCTTGTGCTCTTTGTAAAGTTTGAGTTTTGTTTTTCTCCCTTTGTGACAGGGCTACCTCATATTTCTGGTGTTTCAAGTGAATTTCTTCAGTTAAGAACTTGTGACCCTTTCTGACCCGCTGCTTTTTACTGCTGGCCATAAGTGTCTTCTGTACGCTTCAGGATTCGCAGTCAGCAGATCTGTGCAAGCAGCCTTTGATGCTGCCAAAAACTGTTCTGTAAACAGGCTCTAAATTCTGCTTACACGGGTGCAAATTGGGTAAATCAGCAAGAGTCCGATGGAGCTGCTTTTCCCCACCATGATATCTGTGGCTTTGCACAGAGTTCTTAGTGATAGGCTGGTAGGGAATCACTCTGTGTAAAGTTTTGCATGCTAGCGTAAGAGTATCCTCTAAGTATTGCCTGTGGAGAGCAATTAGAGGATTTTGGTAAACACAGGAAGTGGGAGCAACTTGAACTTGTTTTCTTGTCTTAACTGAACATTCAATCTAAAGGGAAAACAGGTACCTGTGTGCTCTGCATGCTGCTTTCAGTGGCACAGGTGCAGACATGGAGTATTTGCAGCAATCTCAGCTCTGTGGATGTATCTAAGAACACATTCTGCTCTGGTGCAGCAATTTCACTCCTGAGTTTTAGCCTTCTGTGGCTGAATATGTGCTGCCTTGGATACTTCTCAAAGCTACATCTTCTCTAGAGCAGACAAATTGCTGCATGAGAAAATAGCCTTGAGTTTCTAAGGTGATTTATAAAGCATTTTAACCTCATATCAGCTTAGACTTTCAGAAACACCATTCACTACAAATAGAAGAACATTTTGAGTAGTTCTGAAGACAACAAAATAACATTACATGTGCAATATTCACTTTCTTCTTGTAACCTCTTCCTCATAACTGAAATACTTGTGCAACATTAATAGCTATTTCATTTTGATCTAAAAGCAGCTTTGTCTGGATGAAACATAGTAAAAAAGTTAAATATGGTAATATGACAGGTTTCATGTACTTAAATGAATAAAATGCTTCAGCATCTCTGACAGGGAAGGAATGCAAATTATGGGCACATTTATGGCTTGCTTTCATTTGGACTTCTCAGGATAGATAACTATAAGTATTTGCAAAATGAGAAAGCTCTATAGGAAATAGAGTTTGCTGTGAATAGAGATGTTTTTATGAAGTGTTGTGTGATTCAGTTTGAGTTAAAGCCCCTAGTATCCTCACAGTAAGTTCTGTTTGAAAATCTACTAGCTGAAGTCCAGCCCTGCTTTCCAACAAATCCAATGGAAATACTTTGCTTTACTTTTTTTCTCAGCTTGCTCACTAATACATATCCACCTGCCTGGGAGTTCAGATTAAGCCTTTTTTCCCACTAGAAAGTGAAAATCTTTGTCATGCAGATGTTTCACTCTAGAGGTATCAGCCCTCCTTCCCCAACTGTATGGCATGAGCCAAAACAACAGATGGTAGAGAAGAGAATAAAAAGAAGAGAATAGAAAATAGCACTGGAAGTAATATAATATTAATATATTAGTATTTTGCCTCCTAAAGGATTTAGCAGAATTGCGAAGGCTTCAAAGATACATTAAATAATAGACCAGAGACACAAAATTGCATTGAAACTGAAAAGAATGGGAAGGATTTTATTGGAAATTGATACAGAACAGAGATGCAGAGTGTTTGGGGGTTGGTGGGCAAAAGGGAGTGTAAATGGATGGTGTTGAAGAAATGTATTAATCCCTCAATCCTAGATGAAATGGAAAAATTCCCACTTACAGAGAGATGGCATGTTCAGGTGAGAAACTGGATGCTGAACACAAAAGGCAGGAGAAGGGGATTTATGGTGATTTGACTTATATTAGTAGTGGTACCCTACACTTTGCAAGGACATCACAACCCTGTCCTCCTAGCCAGCTTGTCAGGTTGTCCTGGAAAAACAGCACTTTTAATAACAGTGATAATGGCTGGTGGTGATGGCCAGCACTCACAAGATGACAGAGGTCCTTCTTTCCTCAGCTAGCTTTGATGTTCTCCACACTATTTCTGATGGTTCTTTGCCAAGTCTGTTCTTAGACCCCACCAGGAACAGCGATTCTGTGCCCACTTTCTCCCAGTGTTCAGCTGTCTTTCAAAGCCTTCTTCTTGATGTTTAAACTCTGTCTTGTTTGCTAAGCTTTGCTTCTGTCAGCAAAATTCACTTGGAGTTTTATGTAGTGATGGTAGTTGTAGGACAGAAATCCTCCTCTTGACTTAGAATTTTTCCCAAGTCTGTGAAAGCTGAAGGAAACCTGAGTTCCTTTAGCTCCAACAGATACCGCTTCACTAGGAAAACTAGTCGTGCTACTAATGGTTTCCTGTCTCATAAAAGAATTGTTCTTGGAGTCAAAGTGTTGGTATCAGGCTGCTGGAGAGGAAGTTCTGCAGTTCTAATTTTCCTCTCAACATGGCTTCCTACTGAAAAGGTTCTTGCTGGCTCTCCCAGCTTCTCTACTTCCCTTGCTCTGTCCTGTCATGCTTTACCTGAGCAGTCGTTCCTCTTTGGCATGTTACTTTTTCTATGCATATAATTTTTCCTTACTGCTGCTTTGTGTTTCTCCATCTCCTTGCTATGGAGGATGCAGACCAATGGTGCTAGGGCATTGCTGAAGGAAGCTAAACAGGTCAGGCAGGGCACCTTTAGAAGATGCCTGTAATGGCCAAACCACATGTCAGAATCTCCTTGGAAAGTGAGGATGACCTATTGGTTGTGATGTTGGGCCCTTGTAAAGAATGAGGCTCTTGTAAAGAGAGGACAACTCCAAGGAAACCCAGCTGGTGTGGAGACAGCACTAGGTACCAGTGAGGCACATCCAGCATGCATCACTGTCTTTTGTGGTGCCTTCTACATGGTAAGAAACAGCCATATTTAAATCTTTATTATCAAGCACATTCCAAACCCTATCCTAGAGATAGAGCTAAGGACATACACATGTGCATACACATCTAGAGCATAATCCCACCTCTCTGTGCCCCATATCCCACCATTGGAGCTCACTGGATCAAAAAAGGGAGGAATATCAAATGCAAAGGTTGTAAGAAGATTGTGTTTAATCTGCATTTCTAATATAAACAGAAAGCAAAACACAAATCAGCTAATAGTGATTAATTACATCCCTGTGCTGGTGGCCAAGAATGTGGAGTATCATGCCCTATAGAGTGTATACAACATGTTCTTTTCATGACTCAGCCAGGGAAGGCATCCAAGCTCTTTCACTAGGTAGGTAAAGGGTTTGGCTAATTTTCAGATTTTGAAGCCATCTGGAAAAATTTAACCAAAATTATCCGCCTCTCAGTCCCAAGGTAAATAATTTCCCTCCTTATATGATTGTTCCTCATTAAGCTAGTCAGGTTAGGGCTGATTAAACCATGATCTTAAAACTCAGGCTTTTACAGAGCATTTTGTAGGTGTAGTTTTCGTGGTGAGAATGATACCAGTGTGAGCTCCACTTGAGAAGAACAACAGAAAAAATAGTTTCATGCAGTATTTATTCCACTCCACGAGACAGAAACAATTCTGTTCATCTCTGTGCAGTTTAAGACATTGTCCTTTCTGACAGATGTTTTATCTAAATAGTTCTGTGTGTACCTATGTTCATATACTTACATGTTAATGTGTACTAAGTATGTATTATAATATAGTTGACCTTTTTGTGTATAAAGATGCTGAAGTGTCCTGCATATTACTGTAACATTAACAACTTTGCAAAGCAGCAGCAAATAATTCTCTCTTAAAAAGTACCTTCATTATGTTCTTTGTCTCTGCATTTGTAAGTGTACTCTGCTACCTGGGGAGCAGAGGGAGAAGGAAGACAAAAAGTGAATATTGATCTTTTTATCAGTTTTAAGTGAAAAGAAGTTGATGGACCTGATGCCATGTAAATGCAGGCATAATGCAGTGGATGTGAAATGTCCTTACATTTAATGACTTCCAACGCTACTCTTAATTATGGAAAATACTCTGGAAATCAGTTATTTTGATTTTGGAAAGATCCATCTCCTGCTCCAATACATTGTCCTTATGTATTTGAGTAGTCATGTTGACTTCAAAGGTCTACCTGCAGCCCTCTCTACAGCACCAGTAATGAAGTGCTTTAGATTCATCTGCTTAGGCTGATGGTGCAGCTTGGCCAAGTGTCTAAGAGCTGCAGCCAGTTGATGGCATCGCCACCTCTCTTCTGCAGATCAGGGACATCTCTGGGAATGCCTCAGTGTTTACACAATGGAATCCTTAATTTAGCATTTCCGTTTTGCCAACAGAGGTGGTACACTCTGCCTGGTAAAGTTTCTTATGGACATGTGGGGTAGAACCCAACTGACTGACATCTATCTGTGGTTATGGTGCTCAAGTCTAGTGATGTCGCTGTGTGTCAGACCAGAGTTTAGGGCCTGACTCTGCCTCCACTCATCCTTACAATCTCAGCTGAGCTGGGAAGCTTCTCGCCCTGCTTTGGGCTTGCTGCATGCACAATGAGGCTAGCGATACTTGTCTGCTTTTGTCAAGTGCTTAGTGACTGAGGGGAGAGCATGTGGGCTGAGAGGACTGCATAGAAATAAACAGTGGAGCCCAGAAATCCTTAGAGCTTCGCTTTTGAGAAGGGTGATCAAAAGTAGCATTTCATTTAATGTGGAACTGATGAAGCTATTGAATGCCACAGCCTGTAACCAAAACTATGTGCAGGGAGAAAGAAACTTCTGGTGCCCATTTCTGTTCATGCCAGCTACTACTCATCCTTAATTTTCTTTCTTTTTATTTTTTTTTTTTTTTAAACTTTGTTAATCCTCTCCTTTGGAATGAGGTTTTTGAATGCTAAGAATTACTCAAAGCTCATAAAATACAGGGCTTGAGGCTCCCATAACTAGTGTTTCCAGGATACACATCACCACTGAAGATGGTAGTGGTGTGGGGGAGGCACATGTGTCATTGTAAAACATTAGGGAGCCTTACCAGACTGGAGACCTCTCTGAAGCAAAGCTAAGCTGCTTAACACACACTCATTTCAGGCACATACTTTCAATGTCTGCCAACACTGAAAAACTTCATTTTTTCATTAAGTTGGTGCCTTAGGATCTGTACCCTAGTGCAGTTTCCCTGAAATGGAAAGATAGACTCTTTCTCAACCTGGCTGTTTGCTTTCAGAACTGTGTGATTTTCATACTACAGCAAGATAAATAGATGAGGTTAACAAAAGAAACAGAACCAAGCCCCTTTTTCCCCTCCTAGTTTGAATTGGGGTAGTGATTGCTTTACAGTGTTGAGGAACTGACACTTTCTTACAGTCTGCCTTTTTTCTGCAACAGAGGTATACATGGAACAGCTTCTGTGAATCTTCATGATGGGAAAGTCAAGGCTACATATTGTAGAAGATCTGCAACTCAGGTGCCATGAGAAGGGATATCTCTCACTGAAATGTCTGTCCCTGCTGGGACCATTAAATGGGATCAAGTATACCTCCTGCCTGGGCCCAAGGGCTGCAAGTCGACATTGACAGGACATGGTGGCTGGTACAGCAGCTCTGAAGTAGCCATGTGGTGAAAGCAGAACCCCCAGCCTGCAGTCTCTTTAAGTTCAGTCTGGGGTTAGCTTCTGAGCTGAGTCTCACAGCTCTTTAGAACATAAAATACTTGATTGAATTTGAGGGTTTCTAATTTAGTCCAGCGGAAACTTTGAAACTTTCCCCCACCTTACCCATTCAAGTGCAGCTTTACTTTCAGCTCAAGGTACAGATTCCTTCTCTTGCCTGAGATCCCTGTGAAAGACTTCTTGATGTGCTGCTCATGTTTCCACTGCACTTTTTGAGGTTTCCCATTTGTTCTCAGTACATTTTCTAGTTATTTCACATAAGTGCAGTCTTGGAAATGTTTATAAATGATTTTGTAGACTTGAGAAGCTGCTGTTTTGCTCACAGAGCCTTCTAATACCCATGTGTCACTACTATCCAGATCACATAAAAACAGACGAGGGCTGCATCTGTTCATACAGCACCTAGCACTGAAAGACTGATTTGACCAGACCCTCCACAGCCTCCCTAAGTAAAGTGGTTGAGTCCCAAATTACATTAAAGCTGGAGTTTTGGGGTTGTTTATTTCGTTCCATGTAGGTTATTCAGGGTCTGATATTTTAGTACTTGTGTCTAAACACTTATTGAACCCTCCCTTCCTTCTAACATAATCCCTTTCTTGTCTGCTGCTAGTACTTGTGTGTTAAAGTGAGCTGGGAAGTAATTTGCATTTGGAAGGAGATAAATAAAAGCAAACTAACATTAAGGTGCGGTTGCAAAACATTGCAGGGCCTTTGAATGTTGGCTGCCTGCTTATTTTGGAGCCATTGCTGGGCTGAACGTAGCATGAGTTTGTCTGTAGTGTGTCATAGGCTTATCAAAGCCAAATTACTCATTAAAACAATGCTGAATTGGAAACATCATGCAGTAAACCAGCACAGAAATAAAAGGTTGGCAGAAAGGTAACTTGATATATGAAACCATAAAAGAGAGTTCGGAATTAATAAGGGAGACAATATTTCTCCTGCAGAGACTTGAAGTTTTGGTTGAAACAGTGTAGCAGCAACACATTATTTATTTCTCCTGTTGCCTTATTCTTAGGCCCATGGGACCAGACAGGAAGGAATTAGTGAGCCCTATATTACAATTTAATTGCTTGAAGGAAAAATATTATTTTTTATTGTTAACCATTAGCTGCTTCTAGTTTTATTAAAGTCATAATGCCTGCGCTGTAGCGCCAGTGTTTGCAGCTTGCAGTCAGGGCTGAGAACGTTGTTCAACCTTTATAAACTCAGCTTTTTGAAGGGACAAAAAAAAGGAAAGAAAAGAAATTATGCAGAGCTAGGACAAAAAAAAAAAAAAAGAAAAGAAAGGATGCAGAGCTGGGACAAGAAAAGAAATGATGCAGAGCTGGGACTAGAGCAGTGGCTGTTTGCGTGTTACATATATAAGAGCTGAGTTTTCTTCCATTTAGAGCAGCTGAGAAGAACTCATCCTGATCTTTCACTGGAGAAGCGGTCACATCCTACACCAGTTTGCATCAGTGGGAGCCAGTGGGAGCAGCTTGGGCTCTTTTTGGTTTTCACTTCTTTGTGTGGAATTTTTGCATAATGTAATGGGTTTTGGTTACTTGAAATGGTTTATTTTTTTTTCAGAACCCCGCAGGTTAAAGTTGTGACTTTACTTGGCTGGAGACATCCCTGTTTAATGTGCGAGGAGTTTCTTTTTCAGACAAGTTTGGGCTTGTTTGCAGGGCCAGGGAAAGATGAAGGTCTGCTGATTTTATAACTGCTGTTCATTTTTTTGCAAATTAAAATTCTCATGTGTCAGCTATGCTGATGACTGTCCCCTGCTGTACTCTTGGCCTGTGGGGAAGAGGAGACAATGTAACATAGTTTGGCATACCATGGGAAAAATACTTGAGAGAAATGATCTCACACCTGCCTCAGGCTACAAATGCTTACTCCATGGACAGACAGAATGGCTCAGCTGTTAAGCTGTGGTGATTTGACCACGTGGACAGATAAGCAGAGCTGAGACATGTCTGTGATGCACAAATCAATGTGGTACTAGCAGTATAGCAGTTCAGTCTTCCATGCATCCACAGGGAAGGGCTGACAGATCAATAATCCATTTGCACAGACCTGGAGCATTTGTTCTTCCTCACAGAAGCAGCATAGAAGATTTCTTCTCACCAATATTCTAATCCTTGATACTTTCCTTTGGCTCCCAACAGCACCACTGACTTTATCTGATGCAGGGAACCGAGTCCTTTCACAGAGGTTACCACCTGGGAGAGGATCAGCTGATTCCTCTTCAAGGTCAGCTTTGTCTCTGCTATAGCTATTCTGATGGCAGAGAAGCAACTGACTTTCCAACCCATAGCTAACACACCTGCAGGAGTATTCCCAGAAGTGTTCTGCCTTCTTGTGGACTCTGAAAAGGGTGGTGGTTGTCTTTTTTTCCCTTTTAGGTTCACCCTCATTGAGGAGTATTTTTATCACCTGTGGTTTAACCACAGTGTGAAAGGGGTTGGCTAGATTACTGAGATGATGAAGTTGTTGCAGCTCAGTGCTGTTGACTTTTGTTGTTACCTGCAGCTGGCTTGGATTCCATTTTAAGTCAGGGAATCTTCCAATCCAGGAGTATTTTGTCTGTGCTTGGATAGAAATCATTCTCTTATTACAGTGAATGACAGCAACAAGATTGAAGACCATCTCCAGAGGTTCCAGTGACCTGTAGCTCTCCAGGTCAGCAGGTCAGTTGTGATAAGCTGCTATCTAGCAGTGAAACAGGACTGTAGTATTTACTCTTAGAGCTGAGGTTTGTGGGCTTTGGCTCGTGTTGGCAACCCATTGTATGTGTGCAGGTCTCCTGAAAGCCCCAGTGGTATTGCTGTGTGTTTCTGTCTGTGTGTACGTGGATATGTGAAAAACTCCCAGGGCTTCACTTCTTAAAACTTTTTTGGAAGCCCTGTGAGCTAACTCTCGAGGCTGTTTAGGAAACATGAGCTGTCTGATCTTGTGAAGCACAGCTGAAATGTGAAATACATTGTGGACATTGTGACTCTAGACTGGGTGTTTTTTGTGAAACGGAGCTAGCCTGTTGATACCGGGGCCAGCTCTGCGTTTCTGCACTCCTGCAAACATCCAGTGGGGAAGGTGCACTGCTTCTGATGAATACTTCCATTGTTTGCCATGGACTCTGGGCAGTAACTTTGGCCTTACTGGGAATGATTCCCATTCTTTGATGCTCCGATTCTTCGGCCAACTCCATTCTGTTGAATATAATTTTTAATCAAGTTTTCCTTTTAACTTGTAATGTAACAAGTCCCTAAATGTGTTACTATCCACCAGAAAGGGTTTCTTGGCAGGATTTCCAAACAAAAACAAAACAAAAAGCTTCTCTTCTGCCAAAATACTCTTAAGGGATGAAGCAACAATGACTTGTGGCTTTGTGAAAATAGACTATAGATTGTGTATATTGTGGAGCAAGAGACCACGATGTGTGCAGTGATGGTTTGAGGTACTGGGAAATGAAGTGATCCATCAATATTGATGCTTGGTGCCAAGTGTTTAGTTCAATGCTCCAGTTTGCTTTGCAATTGAAAGTGGGAGTAGGCTTTTCAGGAAAGAGGGTCTAGTGGTTAATGCACTGAGCTGGGCCTTGGGAGATCTGGCTTTAATTCCCAACCCTCTCCAGGCTTGCTGTACAACTGAGAAAACATTACTTGAACTCTGTGCCTTGGTTCTCCTCTTTCCCTCCCTCACCCACTTCTTTTTTAAATTCCTTTGGGAGGAACTGTCTTTAAGTCTTGTGTATGTTATCCAAACAAAGGGTACTGCAGCTCAGTAGGGGCCTGGAGATACTTTGTCCATAGAAATATTTGAAAGTGTTCTGGCAAATACAAAACTCAATGTCCATAAGCATGTCAGGCAGGCTGAGTTATGTGTGTAGCAAGAGGGGCAAAACGAACAAGTGAAAATGGCAACCATTACAACTGCATGTTTCCGGCTGGACATCCTGATCATGTGAATACTTGGATTAGCTGCTCCTATCCCTGCCTTGGTCCCTAACAGTACCACCTTTGAGTGTTTTGCATAAAGATGTACTTCCTTAAGAACAAAGTTCTCTCATCCTTTAGAAAGCCTCCTGCATAGTCCATAAAGCATCTGAGGCGTAGCACAAGGAGAGGCTGCTAGAAAGGAATCTGCGGGAGGAACATTATTCTGAACACAATCCTGTGCTGGGTTTACTAAATTTCCTTGCTTCCAGTCCATCAGCTGTAGAAGGCAGGAAGGCATAGCTAACCTGATGCTACCCTGGACTATGTGCAGCTTCACTGATGTCTTTAGAGAACACTGCAGATGGTACTTGCCTTGAAGTCTGACTTCATATTAGCTGTTGCGTTCAGTGGAAGCTGAGGGCTTGAATCATAAGGGTCTCTGGCTAGGTCAGTACTGAAGTGCATTTGCAGAAGTGTCTTCAGCTGACCCAAGGAAAGCAGGACAGGGCTAGGGTTCTTCAGAAAAGTTTGAGGCCTGGGAAGGAGCTCCCAGGGGCCTTGTCTGCTCTCCTTCTTGGAAGGTTTTGGATTAGTGAGGGGGAGTAGAGCTTTATTGGCCTGACAGAGGATGAATGCAAGTTACTGCCCTTCTGCCACCTTACATACATTTAAAAATAGTAGATGTTCTATAATCCTATAATAGCTGTTCCTGTGGATGAGCCCTATAACGTTTCCTAGTATGAGAGCACCATGTCTGTGCTGGTTTTGGCTGTTGGAATAGATAAGGAAGCTGTTTCCTATCAGTATCTGATTCAATGTGGAGCCTAATAAAGTCAAAGCACAACAGATGGATTAGCCAGCTTCATTCAAGCCAAGGAATAGCTGTTGGAATCAAAGTCTCATTTTGTCATCATTAAAATGGTGGCAATAACTACTTCTTTGCAAGGCTGTAATTCACTCTCAGCCAGTGGGAAGGGGAGGCCTGAGTGTCTTGTTTTGTTTTCGTTAGCACAATGTATTGTCATTGGAGCTAGGCCTGAACAAGGCAGTGATAGGAGAGCTGTTTGTCTCCTCTTGGGTTAGACATACATTCCTGGACACATGCATACTGCAGGCCAGGCAGTTGCTGGAGATCTAGTTTTCACAGAAGGATTTGGCTGCTGGGGTCTAGAGCAAATTGCTTGTGCTTGGAAGGCAGCCACTGAAGGTCACATCGGCAGACACCTGTGGGGCTGAGGACATCAGACTGCTTGCTTCCACTACAGCCCAGAGAGTCTGGGTTTGTTTTCAGCAATGGGTAATAAGATCTCCTGTTGCGACTCGTGTTTCTGGAGATCTGAGCGAGCAGCACAGCAGAGACCATTCATGAAGACCTGACAGTCTTAAACCAGGCCTGCTGGAGTGAGCTTTATTGACCTAGCATAAGGAGGACCTTTCTCATCTACTGATGGACTTCTGTCACACATTAGCAACTTAGTCCTTGTCTCTGAAGCACAGAGAAATCTCTTGGTTAGAACCACTGAATGTTTTTTTTCCTCCTGCCTCTTATAGTAGAGTTAAATGGAGTTTTGGCCTATGCAAGGCCAAAGAAGGAAAGACATGGAAAGTGGTATGTTGTTGGACTTTAATTTCTTGCTAATTCCAAGAATTTCTAGCTAACTATCATCTTTGCAAGATCTTTTCTCAGATACAAACTCAGAATCTGCTTTTTATGTATATGTACTTTTTTTTTTTTTGCCAACAAATGGTTGTAAGGTTTTTATTCTTTTTTTATTTATAATCTCTGTGGGAGTTATCTTGATTTCCAGCCAGTAGGACCTGTCTGGCCCACAGACTCTTCCTGATGGACAAGACTGCTACTGTTTTCTTGTAGCTGCTGAAAGAATTGTGGAACTGGAAAAAATACTCAGTGATACAACTTTCATCTGCTCTTGTTTGACACTTCAGTTAATGAATGTCTCATGTCTAGCTTTCCAAAGGAGAAATAGTTGAAAATCTAGCCCAAAGGCAAATGCAGTATCTCATTGAGGACTGGATCTTCACACCTTGAAGGCCAAGTATGAGGGTAGGACTGTAGCCAGTTTGCTCCTGTAAATATCCTAACTGGACTTCTGCACCCACAAGACTTTGATTTTTCATCTACTCCAAGGCACAGGTGTGTAAATGCCACGGTAGATTTTGTGCATGGCTCCCAGTTTTGCAGTTGGAAGCCCAGCTTTGAATCTGACCTCATCTGAGAGAGAGACTGAAGCTTGTTGAATTGAAGATGCCTTTTAAGCAGAGGAGTGATCCATCTCTCTGAGTAGCCCTAGAGTGCTGGATGTCACAGGTGTCACCAACCAGCTGATAGGACCTTTTTGGCCACTGTGCCATAGTTCTGCACTGTCAGAAGTATCAACACAGTTACACTTGGTACAGAAGTGTTTAAGTGGTTGAAAGCACCTGATCTGTACCTTGGGTAATGCCTAGTTTAAACACATTCCAAACTGCAGGTTATGGCACCAGCTCAGTCTGTAGCTGGGGATATATCGACTGGGGTTTTGGCAGGAGGTGTCTAACATTTTATCTATGATGTATAATAAGTCTTTGTGGTGTTTAAGACACACAAATCTTCTCTCCCCCCAAGCTGTCCGTAGTTCATTTCCCCCGGGGGTTGGGGGGAAGAGGGAAGTTCAGGTGAAATAGCAGAACAATTTGAAGAAGAGGGGGATCCTGTGAAATCGTTTGAGCATGAAATGTTGGATTTAAACAATGAAGTAGCTTCCTTTCCTATTCTATTTATCATTTTAATTGCTTCAAGCATATTTCTTAGGAGTAGTCCAAACTCAGACTCAGACATATTTCTATTTTATGCATCCCTGCTGTTAGGGTTTTTTGGATGTAAAACGGATCGGCAAAACCCATGGAGATGTTTGTACAGAAAACATAATCTAATGAAAGTCTGACTGTGAATTGTGTGTTGATAGCATTTGTAATAAATCAGGGGAGTCAATGACTTTACTCTGCTATATGCACAGTAACTACTGTCACATCGCATGAAAACATTACTGATCTACTCACTGTAAAGATGCCAACTATCTCTAGATCAAACTGTGCTGAGCTATGAAGTCAGACTTCTTACAAGGAAGGAAGGCTTGCAAATCCTGGGAATATTTGTGCTGGGGATAAAGCCAAAGGGTTTTGACAAACTGCTTTACAAGGATTTTTCTTCTGTGTTGTTTTCTATACTGAAATGGAGGGGGAACGCAAATCGCTTCCTGACGTTGTTAATGTTGAAGCAGTTTGTAGGAGACACAGAGGGGAAAAGCATTAGATATCTGAAGTATATACTGTTTGGCAACCACAGTCAAGGCACCAGTCTAGCAGGATGTCCTACAGGGAGAGAAGTACTGGGTAGGTGATGGATGCTCTTACTTCTAAAAGTCTGGCCTTTCCTCAAGCTTTCCTCTGGTGTCAGGCGGAGCAGGGAATGGGGGACCAGTATTTTAAACAGAAATACCTTGAAAGACATTCCAATCTCAGCTCTTGGGTATTCTTGGTGGCTCTAAAAATAGTAATACAGGTCCTGTAGTCCAGGTTGAGCATCTCACTGTAAAATTTAGGCTGTGAATAACTGCAGCTTTTTTAAGAATTGGGGAAATGTCCCTTTCACAGTATGTATGAACTTTAAATGCTTCAGCTCTAGAACCAGCATAGGAACAAGTTATGCAAGGTTCTGGGGTCTGTAGTTTTTTTGACAGGAGGATTATACTTGTAGCCTAAGGAAATACTGAGTGGTGAGGGGAAAGCTGTTGATTTAGTGAGCAACCTTTTTCTGTCCCACTTATCCAGAGGATAAATAATGGAAGATAAAGAAAATACTTGCAGCTATTGCTGGAGGAAGGGAAGGCAAAGGAAACTTAGATCTTCTTCCTGCAAGGCTCCCATGCTCCTGGAATGTGTTCAGAGGAAGGCTTCTTTTTCTCTAAGCAAGTAGCTGTTTGGGCCAGGTGATTGCTTTGAGTGTATGAGGCTTCAGGAAGAAGAGGATGCTTGGAAGAGGTTGTTTCTGAAAGCTGGAGGAAAAGGTGAAGCAACTGCTCCTGGGGCCACATAAGTCTGAGGAAGCACATCTGCATAGCTTTGTGAGAAGACAGCAAAAGGCTGGTTTTAAAATGAGAAGGACAGAAATTATATGCAAGGCCCCGAAGGTTCTAGTCACCTATAATTGCCCTCTCTTGATATGGGTTCTTCCAAAGCATCTGTAAGCTGTAAGTCATCAGTTCTGTTCTCAGTTTTAAAACCACACACCACTGGAGAAAGAACTGTCTCATCCTGGATTAAAGCTCTATTTTTAACATGACAGTGTTGGAACTGCACTTGCTTGTAGTACTGATGGCTGGTAACATCAAATTATCAGTTGTGCTCTTCTGGAAGCCACCCTTGGCTGAGCCAGCTAAGATACTGCTGAACTGACTACAAGGATCTTTCTGTGAGCTTACAGTTGGCTGGCAACAGAAGAGGCTGAGTAATCAGGCAATTACAGCTGAAATCAGAATCAGCCACTTGAAAGGCGTTTTGTTTTTGCATTTCTGTTATGTTTGGAGTTGTTATGTGCGTTTAAAGAACTTGAATCATTTTCTAAGGCCATGCATTCACGTTGATTGAATAGTGGACGCTATAAAAACAATTACTTCAGCACAGATAGGCTTACACAACTCCCTCCTCGTTTTTGGTAACTGCATTCAGCACTCGGGTAATCCTTGGTGAAAAGCCCTGGGATACAAACAAGTTGTAACTTTTATCCCAGTTGGATGATGGAAGGAAATTAATGTCTTTGTGTAGGAAAGAGGCCTTCTCTATTGATACAGCCAGCCCTTGCAGGCTGTGAAAAGGTTGTTGACTGTGTCTAGGAGTGTCTCATTTGATTCAGTCCTACAGAGGATGTTAGCCTTTCCCATCTGAGCTGCTGTGCTGTTCATTCAGGATCTCTCTCTGTACTCTTTATATCTTCCAAGTTTCACATGTGTAGAACAGTTCTCAGAATGTGAAGCTCTTCCTCCTGCTGGAGAGAGGACATGGATGCTAGGTGATGGATGCGACCTGTCCTTAGAGCTGCCTTCCAAGACCTGAAGGGATCATAGAATTGTCAGGGTTGGAAGGGACCTCAAGGATCAGCCAGTTCCAACCTGTTCCAGTGTCTCACCACCCTCATGGGGAAGAACTTCTTCCTAACATCCAATCTACGCATTTCTATTTTTGTTCCATTCCCCCTAGTCCTATCACTCCCTGACACCCTAAAAGTCGCTCCCCAGCTTTCTTGTAGCCCCCTTTAAATACTGGAAGGCCGCAAGAAGGTCTCCTGGGAGCCTTCTCTTCTCCAGACTGAACAGCCCCAACCCTCTCAATCTGTCTTCATAGCAGAGGAGCTCCAGCTTTCTGATCATCCTTGTGGCCCTTCTCTGGACATGCTCCAGCACATCCAGATCCTTCCTGTAATAGGGGCTCCAAAACTGGACACAGTACTCCAGGTGGGGTCTCAACAGAGCAGAGTAGAGGGGAGAATCACCTCCCTCAACCTGCTGGCTCTGCTTCTCTTGATGCAGCCCAGGATGTGATTGGCTTTCTGAGCTGCAAGTGCACACTGGTGGCTTATGTTGAGCTTCTCATCCACCAGCACCCCCAAGGCCTTTTCTTCAGGGCTGCTCTTGAGCCAGTTGCGGGACTTTTCCTAAGGGTGTCTAGAGACAGGGCCAAGGGGAATGGTTTGAATCTGAGGGAGAACAGGGTTAGACTGGATTTTAAGAAGAAGTTCCTCAGTAGGAGGGTGGTGAGAGTCTGGAATAGGCTGCCCATGGAGGTTGTGGATGCCTCCTTTGTGGGGGTGTTGAAGGCCAGGTTGGTTGAGGCGTTGAGCAGCTGAATCTACCTGAGGGGTGTCCCTGCCCAGGGCAGGGTCATTGGAGTAGATGATCTGAGTTCCCTTCCAACCTGAGTCATTCTGGGATTCTATGAATCTATGATCCTTGTTAGTGTGCTTGCTTTGACCCATTTGCATGTTGCCAAAAAGAGTTGAATGATTTCAGACATGTCTGTGTAGATAAAGGAAAATCCTAAGCAGTGAGTTCTAGTTCTGCAGACTTCTAGTGTGACTTCTGTGACTTCTACTATGGCTTCCAGGTCTTCCTTTTTGTAGCCAGGCTGACGTAAAGCTTACTATTTAACAGCAGCGTGGTCACTTTATCCATACCATTGGGTGTCTCTTAGATCTGCACACAGGATTCTAGTGATTGATGCAATTTCACCACAAGTCTAGCATGGATTGCAGAATCTGGTGAACTCTGTGTGAATGCTCATGCTGTCATCCGCAGAGCGCAGACACAAAACCGCTAGCTGGCTTTTGGAGAAACCCATTGTTTCAGCATTTATAATTGCACAGCACTTTCCAGAAATTTCCTCAGAAGCATCCCTTATGAGTTCTAGCCATAATTTCCATTATCTCATGTTGAGTAACTGGATTTGTGAATTTGTCTTGAGTCATTTTCAGCCACTTTGAAATATGAGCATCAGATTCCGTTTGCAAACAAGACAGCTAAGATTGATGTCAACTTCATTCTTTGCTAAAGGCTGTCTTTAGCTTAGTGGTCTTGCAGTGCAAGCAGGCAAGATAATATCTCCCACTTAGTATTTTCATAAGGATCTTCCTGTTTTCTTTTTTTCTTTAGAGAGCATTGAAAATTTAGCATTTCACCCACATGCTTGTGGTCTTTTGGATGATATCAGCTGCTTTGCAGTGATCTCAGATGGATTTTAAGATTTTATTTTTTTTTCTCCCCGCTGGAAAACATGGATGGCAGAACAGCATCATCTGTGCAGTTAGTCAAAAGTTCAGGTTTTGGGTGCAAAAGTAGAAGCCACTTGTTCTGTGCTCACCTTGAGAATCAGGGAACTATTAAAATTCTTCAAATTATGGAACTGAGCGCACAGACAAAGGAATCACATTTTTCTTGATGAGTCGTAGTTGGATTCTGCTGCAGACAATGTCAGATACAGCTTTAGGCAGCAAAAGCTGAATTGCATACTGCTGAAAGTTTGGTGGCTTGTTTAGGTTTTGTTTCTTCCCCCCTCCACTTTTGTTCTTTTTTTCCCCAGCAATGAGAATGCTTTAAGTGATTTTCATTTTGGCACTTGGAGGTTGTGCTGTCTAATTCTGTGCTTTGTTCAGCCACTACTGACACAGTGATGAGGCACAACAGTAGGTTATTTATCACTTAGATAATCCTGTCTGGAGAAATGGAGCCTTTAGATAGCTACTCAGTGTAGAAGGGGAAGAACAATCCCTGTCATTTACAACAGAAAAATGAAACATAGTGGCAGGCTCATTGGAGCCTGAAACATAAGAGGCAGTAGCTCATTGGATTTTCCACTGGCATGAAAAGTTACGTTTAAGAGGGGAGTAAGAAACATTTTAGGTTCGTGGCTGTGGGATTTCAAACTCATGGTCTCACAGTTGGCTAGCTGGCTGCTCCTTGAGCAGAGATCTTGAAATGTGGAGACAGGAGAAGGGGAAAAAAATAGTCAGAGCAAAGAAAGGTGGCCAAACCTGTGCCATACCCCCTTAGACAGTGGCTATCCTTGTGAACACTGAAAGACAAGCTGGTTTTGAGAGAAGAGGACAAAAGTGGAGAAGAAGTGAGAGAAGCAGAGATAGATAAACTTCAGCCAGGCTGAAAGGGGAAGGCCCTGTTGAGGTTACTCCTCCAGCCAGACAAAAGGAGGAATCTAGACACTTCTGCAGAAAAAGCCCATCCATTCACGCTGGGTTTCCGTGAGCCCCTTGGCTCTGTGGAAGAAGCAGCTGAGGGTGTTGAAGACCAATGCATCTGAAGTGAAGAAACCAGCAAACTGCATATCCCAGCACTGATCTCATTAACTGCGATTAACAGCAATATTGGTTTATCAGCTCTCCTGCTTGAGCTGTGTCTCTCCCCTACCCTGTGATTTCACACGGAAACAAGTGTCTACCCCCATGGCAAATTGTGTGCCTTAAAAGAAACAGGTCAGAACCTCTTGCAGCAGCTGTTCATTTGAAGCAGATTCTGAGGACCAGCTGTAGGAAGAATGCTTAGGCACCTAATGTGCCTTTTGGGTAAAATTTAGGAGCTGATCCTGCAAGGCTTTGTTGGCTGGCTGCTCAAATGTTCAGAGCTTGGAATTAGGGAAAGCCAGGAAGAAATGTGCTTTTGGAGTGCTTTCAGTGCACTTTGACTCTCAAGGTACACAGTATCAATAGTGCAAGATGCAGAATTCTTGCTCAGAACTGACTATTTTGTTGTAGGCACCTTTTCATGCCTTGAAATGGTGCATGCTGAGCCCAGATGTTAGAAATAATCAAAGCAATGTGACAGCTGGAAAACTTGATATCAAAAGGCACAATGGAATCTGCATGTTGAGTACCTTTTGAAAATGCAGATTCAGGATAAACAGTTAAAAAAATACCAAGGCGTCATTTCAAAGGTATAATTAAACCCAAGTAAAGTGTAAAATTATGAATACTAAAAAAGGTTAAGGAGAAGTTGATTTATGTATTTCATGCCAAAAAAAAAAAAACCACAAAAAACACAAAAAGGTTAGATCTTGTTAACTGTGTCTTGGCTAAAACTTACCTTGAGATGACTGTGTCTCTACAGCTGGGGGAGAAAAAGAAATGCTGGGTCACTGAGGGGAAAATGAAATGGATACAAGTTACTAGGGGGCATGGATACAAGGTAATCTGAAGGAATATTTAAGAAGCAAATGGGTGACATAGAATCGTAGAAATGTTAGGGTTGGAAGGGACCTCAAGGATCATCTAGTTCCAACCCCGCTGCCATGGGCAGGGACACCTCACACTGCATCAAGTTGCTCATAGCCACATCCATCCTGACCTTGAAAAGCTCCTGGGATGAGGCTTCCACCACCTCCCTGGACAACCTGTTCCAGTTTCTCAACGCCCTCATGGGGAAGAACTTCTTCCTATCATCCAATCTGAATCTACCCATTTCTATTTTTGTTCCATTCCCCCTAGTCCTATCACTCCCTGACACCCTAAAAAGTCCCTCAGTACATTTCTTGTAGCCCCCTTCAGATACTGGAAGGCCGCAAGAAGGTCTCCTGGGAGCCTTCTCTTCTCCAGACTGAACAGCCCCAGCTCTCTCAATCTGTCTTCATAGGAGAGGAGTTCCTGCCCTCTGACCCTTCTCTGGACACGTTCCAGCACATCCAGGTCCTTCCTGTAATAGGGGCTCCAGAACTGTACAGATTTTCAGCTGGAGAATAGGACACTCTCAGCACTAGGTGGGCATCACTGTTCTGAGTTATCACACCTGCTATGAATGGATGAGAGAGGGACAAGAGGTGTGTTATCGGTATGGTACCCTTTAATGTGTGCACAATGGGAGAGGACAAGACAGGTTTTTAGTGCCTGCTGTGTCAGTCTTGTGGAAGATGCAAGCAGGAAAAAGGTAACAGTTTCCAAAAAGGGAAAAATCCTCCCTGCTCATGTCAGTGGCCACCAGTGTTCTTAAGGATGGAGTAACATATCTGGCAGTGGACATAATTTTGCAAACATACAACGCATTCAACAGCCCCATGTGGTAGTAAGCCTCAGAGTTATTGTGGAAGAGTGCAAGATGTCTGAGAACCAAAGGAAAAGCATCCATCCTTAGAGCAAAGGGTGTGTTCTCTGCTGACACAACTGGCTGAGGCCAAGACACAGCATGAGATAATTGATCCCCATTAGGGGCACAGGTCTGCCACTGTGACATAAATAACCTTGACCCCTTTTAAAGAAATATTCTGGTGAGTCGCATGAAGGTCTGTGAAGAGAGCCTTTATCAAATCAAATGAGCCTTTATCAAAAGAGAACTGAATGTGTCCTTACTAACTGTAATGGAATGTCATCAGCCATGGGATGGTTGTGTTCATGGTGCAGGTGGTGAAAGCTCGGTTTGTGATTTGTGTAATACCAATGATCGTACAGTGATCAATTGTATGGTGACACTGAAGCTGGAAACAGATCTCAATGATTGCAGACAAATATGTTTTCCCCAGCTGGATTATTTTCCAGTAGAAAATTGCAACTCTGCATTTTGTTTCTGCGTTCCATTATATTGTGATAAAAGGCCTCAAATCTGTGTTTATGACACATCCAGGGAACACAGGGCTTTGAGGCCTTTGGTTAAAGGGAGACTGCAGAGATGTTTTTGTGGAAGTCCAGTTCTTTTTCTCTGAGTTGGATGACTCAGGAACACATTTTTAAGATAAACTGCAGAGTCTGGGTTCAGAATTTTGTTTTTCTTGCTGCACTGAAGGCAAAGATAAGCCTTACCTAAAATTGTTCAGATGCTTTCAGGCTTCCGGAGATTTGAGCTGTAGATCCCAGATTGATTGGAGGTTGATGCAAACCAAATCCTCTTGTTGGTCTTCCACAACACTGAGCTATTAGTCATGCTTTACTTCAGTGTGAGGGCTTGGACTGTGTAAGTGTGGTTTGGATCTCACTGCTTCCTTGGTGTGTGAAGTTGGTTGTGACTGTATGCCTGTTGGCCTTTGTTACAGTGCAAAACAAGGTGGGGTGTCAGAAACACACAGCCTGGATTTACCACCAGCACAGCCATTTAGTGCCACAGCACTTGCCTGGATTCGAAAGGTGAATCCGAGGATGTTCCTGTCAGTAAATATGACTCCACACACAATTACTTTCAGCAATAATAATTTTAAAATAAATTGATGAGAAGGATTTTTCCTGGTTTTTTTTTTTTTTTTTTTTTTTTTTCTTTAATGTAAGCAGGCGTGACATCTGACTGCAGCTTTGCTTGTGAGGTTTAGGAGGCAATGCCCAGCTACTTGGTGTGAGATGATAGGCATGGATTTATTTGGAGAGGGAAGACAGTAGAAAGTCTATCCTTTAGTCACAGTTGAGCCTGTCCCTCACATGCAGCTAGATCAGTCCTTGTAGATCAAAGTGAGACCGAGACCTGTGGAAGGGCAGAGAACTTAGGAACTCATCAACTTTTACTGTGTTTAGAAACACATCTGTGGAAGAGTTATATACAATTTATTCTGATTTGAGGCAGAGCTGTATAGATAGCGGCTCAGGGAAACTGATAATCTCTTTTCCGTGACACATTTTGCTTGGTCCTCTCTGATGTATAAGCATCCATCTATTTGGATTAAAGTCTGATTTCTGTGTCTTATTGGAGCTGGGGGAAAATGCTGAAGAAGGAGGAAGAATGTCAGAAGAAGGAGGCAAGCATGTAGACAGGCTTCCTGAGTATCTGCTCCCAGCCAGGGCCTCCTTTCATTAGTTCTCATAGAATCCTAGAATGGCTCAGGTTGGAAGGGAATTCAAAGATCATCTACTCCAATCTCCCTGCTATGCGCAGGGACATCTCTCAAGTAGACTCAATTGCTCAATGCCTCATCCAAGCTGGCTTTCAACACCCCCACGGAGGAGGCATCCACAATCTCCCTGGACAGCCTATTCCTGAGTCCCACCACTCTCCTACTGAAGAACTTCTTCCTAAGATCCAGTCTAACTCTGTTCTCCCTCAGCTTCAAACCATTCCCCCTTGTCCGATCTCCAGACACTCCTAGGAAAAGTCCCTCTACAGCCTTCCTGTAGGATCCCTTCAGGTATGGGAAGGCAGCTCTAAGGCCCCACCCAGAGTCTTTTCTTCCAGGTGAACAACCCCAGCTCCCTCAGCTTATCCTCATAGCAGAGGTGCTCCAGCACTTGAATCTTTTTGACCCTCCTCTGCACTCACTTCAACAGCTTTGTGTCCTTCTGCTGGGGGCCCCAGAACTGGAAGTTCTGTTCTGTAGCTCACAATCAGTTTTACTATCACAATCACTTTTTGAAAACTGACACTTGTGATATCCTCTGATGGGAAGTTTTATAATTTAACTATACCTTAGTTAACCTCCTCATTAACAGCTAACCCATCTGAGCATGTAGGAACTGCCACAGGATGTTTTCATTCGGCACTTCCTCTGCTTTGCACCTTACAGGAGACTGAGTGACGTGGGCCAGAATCCACAAGCTGTTTTTTACTGGTTGGATTGCACCCTACACTGCAACATGTTAGGGAAGGAAACTAGTCATTCCTTGTCACAGGCTTCAACTCAGTTTGCTGACACACATTGGAGTTTTACAGCATGACCTTTAGGCTAGAATGAGATAATTTTTAAAGGCCATCTTGTTTCAGGGGAGCTGAGCTGGGGTGGGGAAATGGGGGGAATCATTAAAAACATGAGTACCAAATTGCTTTTGCTCTGCGTTAGGCTCAGATATTTGTCCTGACATCTGGTTTCTCTACTACTTTCATCTTAAATCTGAACTGGATTTTCTTAGTAAACAAGCAGCAAATTCATCACCACGAGCTTTCTAAAAAGCATTAGAAGTTATTTTAAAGATCTTTTGGAGTTTGACTTTAATTGCACAATAAGCTTCCATTCATGACTAAAGATGCCTGCTTGAGGGATCAACAACCATTTTCTTCCCTGCATTTCAGCTATATTCTGTGAAATTGGACCCCCAAAAATCTATTAAATTAGATACACCAATAGGAGTTGATTTTGAAATGGAGAAAAAATAAATTATTATTCTTTCTGATATTCATACAGCTGTGACTACATCTTGATTCAATTTGTGCCAAGCGGTGGGAAAACACTTCTTGAATGGTTTGAGAGCATTTAGTAGTCCTGTGATGTACAGTTGATTTACAGCTGAGCTGTGCTGGATTTCAGTGCCATGTGTCTGGAAGTTTGAAGGTATGATATGAAAAATTATTACCTTCCCTGTTATCCTGAGTAATTGCTCTCTAATGGACTCTTCCAGCTTTGAGACTGTTTTATTGCTTAAGGTAACTGTTAGCTGATGCCAGTTAATACAGCTATGATTATCCACCAGCTCCTGGGAGGATATTGTCTGTTCCCTAGGTGACAGCAGCCCTGTGCTCTCCACCCCTGTTAGCTTTGTAGTTGCCTTCTCAATACAATTATAAAATAACTCAGCAAACAAAAGAGAAAACCCCTTTCCTGGTAGGAGTGGTAACTTACAACAGCAGAGGCAAAGGGCTTGCCAAAGTAATTTATTGACCATTGATGCCTCTCATTTGGAATCCTGTCTTAGGCAGCAGTGAGTCCTGGGTGCTTCAGAAGAGGTGCTGCAGCAGAGTGGTTATGGGTTAGTTTCTTTCTAATGAAGTTTTGTTGAACTGCCTCTTGTGGTACAAGGAGGTGTGAATGAACTATTCCATGGCTAGCTTTATACCATTCATCATGAATTTCAATTTGATCATCTCCTGTTAAGCTCTGGGTTTGAGATAAGTGCCAGATCTCTTAATCTGAGGTGCGTTTTCTGCTGTTCCTTATCTTTGCTACCAGTGTCTGACATTCCCTGTTTCTACAATGTCCCCTTTGGCTTGAATGCTAACCATACTTCTATCCAAGGGTAGATATTGATACATTAAACAAAATTCATTTGCTGTTTGGAATTGTTCACAACCTTCAGGTGCTCTCCATTGAGTTTGTAGGATGTTGATGTGCCATTTGAGATTTCTTGTGCTTACCAACAGAACTGATGTTAGGTACTTGACAAAGGAACGGGTTTAGGGGTCACAGTTTTCTCCTGCCTTCAAGTGGAGCCTGTTCACCAGCCCTATGTTAGAAAATCATGGATGTGGCTTGTGGCACTGATGGAATACATGAGGAAATTGTGTCTTGGATGAGCAAGTACTGGTCTGGATGGGTGCTTTGCTCATCTGAGCATTCTTTCGTGCACATATTCCATTCATACCTCATCTGCCCCGATCCTTGCATTTCTTTTAGCCTGAGTGGTGAGGAACCTGATTGTTTCAGGCTGAAACTGCATGGGGAGAGAGAGGAAGTATTTCAAATAATTGAGAAATAAGGTCACTACAGCTAAGCTATAAGTGCCTTAATACGGTGTGTATCAAGTGCTGAAAGAAAGTAGAATAAATGGAGACCTCTAAAATCACACGGAAAACATCTGGAAGAGGAGCTTGATTTCTTCATAAGGTGCTGAACAGCATGGAGGTTCCGGTGGCGGTGGGAATTTGTGGATATCAGTAGCAAGATGAGCTCTGAAAATCCTGTAATTATCTGCATCTCTTGGAATTTACATGGTTTTGAGCTTGACAAAAGGAATTCAAGGTGGCTTGGCAACCACCTTTAAAGACTGGTGCCTACTGATTTCTCAACAATGTTACTCAACTCTGCCTGTGCTCTCCCTAGCAGCTTTCCTCAAGCTGATGCAGAGTTTTCCAAAGGCTTGGTGTGTGTCTTTACTCTGTTCTCATTTGAAAACTCTTCATGGGAGGACATGCTTCAGCCTTAAGTAAATCACTTTGGCCTCTATCAAACTGCTCATTGGCTGCTCCTTGTTCAGATCTGACTGGACTTTTCCTCAGGGAAGAGATCGGTTTCTCACAAGATTAGCCTGAAGGGAAGAGGTGGTCTCAAATACTGGAGAGCATGTGGTCAGCTTGGCACACTCTGAACATAGAGACTCGGTGTGTGTGTACTGTAAAGTGTACAGGCAAAGGATGGGGAGTAGTTGCGGTGCCCTTTTTCTGAACAGATGAAAGAGGAGCCACGAGGATGATCAGAGGGCTGGAGCGCCTCTCCTATGGAGACAGACTTGGAGAGTTGGGGTTGTTCAGTCTGGAGAAGAGAAGACTCTGAGGAGACCTTATTGTGGCCTTCCAGTATCTGAAAGGGGCTACAGGAAAGCTGGTGAGGGACTTCTTAGGGTGTCAGGGAGTTATAGGACTAGGGGGAATGGAGCAAAACTAGTGGGTAGATTCAGATTGGATGTTAAGAAGAAGTTCTTCCCCATGAGGGTGGTGAGACACTGGAACAGGGAGGTGGTGGAAGCCCCATCCCTGGAAGTTTTTAAGGCTGGATGCACACCTGAGCAACCTTATCTAAGTGTGAAGTGTCCGTGCCCATGGCAGGGGGGTTGGAACTAGATGATCCTTGAGGTCCCTTCCAACACCAACAATTCTGTGAGCCAACAACTCTTCTATAGGAATACCTAAATGCCCTGGGGCCTTTGTTGTGTGTTGTTCATGTCCCACACATAAGATTTGTCCACTCAGGAAGTTGCCTTCCTGAGAGGAGACGTAAGTGGTGTGCAGGTTAGGAAGCAAAGGAATTTGGCTGCAGGGAGGGACCTGCATCATGCTAAAGGACAAAGAGAAAATGATGATGTTTTGAAACAGGGTGGTACACATCTATAAACTGATGCTGAGAACATAGAGGAGTGTAGGGGGAGGGCAGGGGCTGTCACTGTATGATCCAAGCCATAGGAGACCTGTCTAGTCAACTGAGCGGTAAATCTGAACTTTACTGTGTGTATTTATTTTCATGTCACAATCTGTTTAAGCAAGAAAAGCACATTCTAATTGCACTCTAAACAAGGATTTCTCCTTCAGCATTTTACAGCTGTTTCTTGTATGCAGTGCCAAGCAGATCTTGGTGAGATCTAGCACAGCATCGACATGAGCCCAGTGGGCGGATGTTTCTTTTGATGCATTTTCATTCACTGTTTCAAGGGGCAGTTGAGTGACTGTTGTGCTCCTTCACAATAGCCCATTGCTATGTACAGAACTGTACATCTGGCACAGAAGTGCTCTGGTGTCCCAAAAAATGTGCTCAGCAAGAAATAAGATGCTTTTGGAGTAAGTGCTGCAGCCTGGAGTTAACCTCATTTATGACTGAAGAGCAAAGATAAGAGATAAGATGGTGGCTGCTGGAAAAGTGATACCAGGAGCTAAGTTCATTAACTGTGACATCTCAGAGCACTGTGAATGCTTTGGGCTGTAAAGCCTTGCACCCAGTTATGAGATACGTGTACAGTAGCAACCTAATGATTTGATCCTGCTCCTGTTTAAAGCCCGTGGGAGTTTGGTTAAGTGCAGTGAGAATTTAGATGATAAGGACAGGAGGAGGACTCCTAACCCTGGTAGAACTTCATTAGAAAACTTGCCTTTCTGTACTTTCTCTGTAGTTAGCTGTGAGGGGGTTTTGTTTCCTAGATTCTGAATTCAGAACACTTTCAGAACAGAAGTCGAACGCATTTTATTGAAGAGCTGGTGTTGCCCAAGAAACACTTCCCTGACCGGCAGTGAGAAGGCTTAAAATAGGAGGCAGGAGCTTGTGCTGTGAAAACGAGCTGGATGCTGCCCGAGAGCAGTATCTGCCAGGAGGGGAACACAGCAGAGCTGAGGGCGTGCCGCCGGGCAGCGGCGGTGCTGTACCCTATGCAGCCGTGCAGCCCGAGCGGGGCCGGCCCTGGCAGCCCTGCGCTCCGCTGCCGATTGCGGTGTCGCCCCACTAGAGGGATCGCTCCCCGGCTGAGCTTGGTCTCACCGCTCCGTGTGCTGCACTGGCTGCGGGAAGCTTCAGCGGAGGCACAGGCGGCTTCTGCTGCCTACAGCAGGGTTCCTGCTCTCCCCTTGCTTAGAGCGGCGCTTAACAGTGAGAAGTGAGAACGGACCCGGCGCTCTCCGAGTGAAACGCAGTGAAGTCTTCTTTGTTTTCATTCATGCACTTACACGACAAGCCAGCGCCTTGGAAAGAAAAATTCTTTAGATGCTTGTAGGTGTCTGGTTGCAGAATGTGCATTTGAAAACTGTAGCCTTTACTTATAAATTTTAAACCAGCAGCAAACCAAACAGTAATTCTGGAGATAAAAACCAAGGGATCTATAGCAGCTGAAGGATCAAATGCACCCTCAGTTCCCTCTGGACAAAGACATCTTACCAGTGGCATCCCAGCTCAATTTAGACTTTCAAATTAAAACCATCTCTGGTGAGAGGCCAAATCTGTACATTTGTTCTGAGTCAATGAAAAGACAGAGACGCTTCCCAAAGGTTGATGCAGCCACCTGAGATCTGCAGTGGCATGTGTATCCCTTGGTGTGTGTCTCTGATGCTCCCAAGTCAGACAGTGAATGCAGGACTGAATTTAAGTCTCAAGTTTAGGGTAGGCTGTATTGAGCTTAGCCACAGATTTTCATTAGCTTTCAAAAACAGGTGGAGCCAGCCTGGTGCTTTTTTGGCACAAAAGGCCAAACTCAGAGTTGTTATGGACATGACGAATCTCAATAAAGGGTGAGGTGAACTCCTTATAAATCAAAAGTGGCTCTAATTTTTAATTTTTTGAAGGGAGCAGTACAAGAATCCCACCGACTTTCAATGAACCGTACATTCAGCTTTCTTCTGTGACCCATTGTCCATTGTATGCAACAGTTCTTGTGTTTTCTGAAATGTCCCCTTCATCAATAGGCTGCTGCAGAGAGCATCTTGGTGAGCCTTGCTGACTTAATTAAAGACTTTACAAAGTGAGCGACTGATGGCACAAGAGGAGGGATGACAGAGAAGAACTTAGAGGGTGCATTTATCTTGGGAAGTGGCATTGTTTGGGAGATTCAGAGACTAGCTGCAGTGCTGACTTGATTTGAGTTTTCAGATCGTAACAGGCATACAGGGCTGAGGTAAGTACTGGATGCAGTATTAGGGAGAGGAGGGATTCTTGTCAGAATAACCTGAGTATGGAAACTTTGGAGTATTCATTGATAGAGCAAAACCAAAACAATTATTTAACAAAATGTTTTAATCAAAACCATGTCAGGGATTATCCTCTGCCAGTTCCATTGGGAGAGTTGTCAGAATCAGGCCAGGGAAGACCAGAGGGTAAAGAAAAGAATACTTCAGTGAAGTCAATCATAATTAGTGTTTATGGATGCAAAAAACCCCATCCTGTTTTCTAAAGTGAAGATTTTCCTGCTTTACTTATTTTCAGGTCCCCACACCAGTCATCTACTGGTCTGTTACCTGTATCAAATTTTGGGTGGAAAATCTCTTTTCATTCACTCTCCTGTGCTGTGCTGCATTTGTTCTAGTTTCAGTTAGAGAACAGAATGTGGCTGCTTCATGGTGTAGCAAATTGTGTTCTGTACTTCAGCCTAGCAACTACTCATTTTGCTTGATTTAAATGTTAGCATTTTCTTCTCCTCCTCTGAAAAAAAAATGGAACAGAAAGAAGTTCCTTTGAAATTTTGCCTCACACCCAAGGGCCTTGTAAAAAATGGAATGTGCAATTAGCATAAACCCAGTTCTTCATATCTGAAATGGGGGGTGGGGGAAGCAGAATTGATGCCTCTCTTGTGCAACCAGCATTCCCTCAGAGCAGCAAGATTCCAGTGTGAGTGGAAAGCGTTTTTGTAAGGCATCTCAGCCCATGCCAGCATGGAGTGTAACGCACACTGAACAGGCTAGCTCATGGAGAAAAACATGTTTACAGAGACTGAAATGACTGCTTTGGTGTTTATGCATCCAAAGGAGAATGGGGTCAGGAGAACTTTGAGAGAGAAGCTAGCTTTTGAATCCTGACTGAAACAACACTGCAGTGTGACTACACAGAATTTTCATCATCTTGAGACAGGTCCAGGAGCTGCTGAGCAAGTGTTCCATGAAACAGTTGCTCTGTTAGGCAGAGAGAGACATTGTCATCTAAACACGTGGCTGTGCATACCACACTGCCCCAGCATCCCAGGGAAAGTGACACACTGATAGCAACCCTGCTCCATAACATCACCTCCCTCTCTGCACTTCCAGAGTCTGCAGTCCTCTTTTGCTGATGGATAAAGCTCACTTGACTTACTTAGTGCTTTAGCGTGTGCCCTGAACTCATCAGCAATGTGTGAGGGTCTTGCATGCAACCATGCTGCTGATGCACAACGGCCCTTTTTGTAGAACTCTTACTCCCAATTACAGGATTTTGGATTTCCTTTGGTTATTTCCTCTTCCCTTTTCTTTGCTTCCCTCCAGGGATCTGTAATTACCCCTGAAGTTTTTAACCTGTGATAGATAGACATCACTGGTACTTGTTAAGGCTTGGCAGTGTCTCTGCTGTGAAGTGTTGGCTTGGATTTTCTGGATTTCTTTTGCATTGTTTTGTTTTGTTTTCTCTAAGGAACCACTTGTAATTCATGCAGTGGAAGTGTATTTTGGCTCCAGGCTTGCTCCATCTCTGTTCACCTGGGTAGAAAAGGTGCTTGAGTATTGCCTGTGTGGTCAAATTACATTCTTGTACCCTTTTAGTTAGAGTAACAGCTCAGAGTTAACCAGGGTACTCTGAGGGTTACCAAGATCTGTGGATATGCTGACAGTACCTGGACAGGAACCAGCTCAAGGCAAGAGGGGAAAAAAAAATAAAAACAACACCTGAGGACAAGCAAAACACTGACTGTGGAGGATGATTTTACCTTCATTTGCCCTGGCAGAATAGCTGCCCAACAGGGCCTCTAGCTAGGTGCTAGAAAAGTTGTCACCATGAGCAACATGAGTGGATTTATTCCCCAAATCTGGGCCAGAAATTCAGAAAGTCAAAGATGGAAAATGTTTCTCTCGGACACTTTAGAGTCACAGAATGGAAACTTCACCTGCTGTGGGCTACTCAGGGGCTAGGGAGTGGATGTCCACCTGGAGGGCTTCGGCTATTTCAAATCTCCTGAACAATTCCTTCTCTCTTACATTAACTGGGAGGTGGTGGAGTCACTGTCCCTGGAGGTGTTAAAAAAGGGATTGGATGTGGCACTTGAAGCCATGGTTTAGTAGTCATGAGATGTTGGGTGACAGGTTGGACTTAATGATCTTTGAGGTCTTTTCCAACCTTATTGATTCTGTGAATGTGTATTTTGAATGTCCAGCTAGCACAGCTCTGGGGGTGTTGTAAGCAGTGCAGAAGTAAGCACTTCTCTCTTTTCTCCTTTTTCCCTTTTTCACTATAAGGAGTAGGGAATGGGGAGAGGAGTGAGTCAGTGATTCACACAGGAGTTAGAAATCACTTACTGTAAGTGTGTTTTCTTAAAGAGCTTACTCAGGCCATCCTGCAAACACAGCAGTGCTCTTGTAGGTCTTGTCATCCCATTTTTAGCTCCTTATCCTTTCATTCTCTTTCGGCTCCTGGGTGGTATCCTTGTCATTGCCCATCTAGATTTCTTAACAATGGCATTCTGTACTCACTACAGCATCTTCTAGTACAGCTTCTGCTGGTTATTCTTGAAATTTACATTACCTTTGTGGCAGGAAGTTGTTGTTTGCGTGTGGGGAAACAGAGGCACTGAGAACCAGTGAACTCTTCTTGGTGTGCCTTATACACAGAGCTGTATAGTGTGCCCTGTCATACCTTCTGCCAAAGAGAGAAACAAAGACTGAAGAGTGCTTTCACCAAGCGCACTTCCTACTGCCAGTGTGCGCTTTCCCTGTATTACAGGTTTGTAGAATCATAGCATTGTCAGGGTTGGAAAGGGACCTCAAGGATCATCCAGTTCCAACCCCCCTGTCATGGGCAGGGACACCTCACACTAGAGCACGTTGCTCACAGCCATATCCAGCCTGGCCTTAAAAATCTCAAGGAATGAGGCTTCCACCACCTCCCTGGGCAACCTGTGCCAGTGTCTCACCACCCTCATGGGGAAGAACTTCGTCCTAACATCCAATCTGAATCTACCCATTTCTAGTTTTGTTCCATTCCCCCTAGTCCTATCACTACCTGACACCCTAAAAAGTCCCTCAACACCTTTCTTGTAGGCCCCCTTAAAATACTGGAAGGCCATAAGGAGATCTCCTCAGAGTGTGATTTATCTGTATAAGCAAGGAGTGCATTTTCTGGAGAAATGTCTGTTAGCTGAATAGATCTCCCTCATCAGGCTGTATTTGCCTATGTTCTGCCCTTAATTACATATATTTATCTGTGCTTCCCTTTTGAAACAACAAATACCAGTGTGTTCTGTAGGATCATTGCTGTCCACTTGCCTTCCTCCCTCCAACCAATTTCCTAGGATGTATCTCCCATTCTTTCTCCCCGGATTAACAAAAGTCTGTTCTTCCAAACCAAATACCAAATTTTTACTTTTCACACCTTTCCTCCCCTTTCTCATTTCTGACTAGCTGGCATGACTCCTTCCTTCTCCTGGTTTCTGCTCTGAAACCAGGAGCTATCCTGGATGAGCACTGCCACAGAGCTGTCTTGTGCTGCCCTCAGCATGGCCAGGAGACAGAAATTGTAGAGGTAAGATAGCTGGGTGCATGGGGGAAACATGGGGCTAAGTCACACAGAAGCAGAAATGTGACACAAGATGGTGTTGCAGCAATGGGCAACTGCTTCATCCACAGAAGCTGGTGGCTCTGTGAGAAGCAGATTGTGTGTGACTCAGTTGGCTTTGCTGACTCCTGCACAACTTTGAATGAAGCCCAGGCTGACCCCCGAGGTCTGCAATGAGTTCATCCTGTTGATGCACACAGCTGTGAGATGTCTGAATCCTGTCTCCGGCTGCAGTGCTGGCAGGAGTTAAGATTACTACAGAACCAATGCTCAGAGCAGGCAGCAGAGCATGGGAGAGTCTTCCAAGGCTTACTGTGAAGAGTGCTTCAGAGGAAGAAATTAAACGGTAATGGGGATCTCTCAGAGTTCCCTTTATCTTGTTAAAGCCATTATATTAATATCAATCAAAGGGTAGCTTTCCTGAGGTGCTTAACAGCCATCATGGGTTCCAACAGCCCCAGCTGCTGCTGCAGTTGTGTTCCCTGAGTACAGAGCAGCTACTGACTGACTGTGGGCAAGGCTCACACTCCACTTCTTTTCATTTTCTCTCCCTCACTCCATTTCACCTATCTTTGTGTTTGATCAGTGTGCACAAAATCAGTGGGTACCTGCCCCCTTCTGGGGCTCACAAGAGAGCCTTGACTTCCATGACTGTTGTTGGACATTGCTGCTAACCTGGCATCACTAGAGGCAGGTATCTGCTGACTGACTCCACAGTGGGGTAAGCAGGCAGCACAGCAGTGTGGCTTCAACCTTTTACTGACAGCATCACTGTGAGTGGGTGGCATGACAAAGATGTTGGGCAGATAAGGTGGTGGCAGGGCAGTTAGTGGGACTGCAGATTTGGCAATATCATGATTTGTGAAGGGTTGAAGAATGGGCATGCCGTGACTTGTATGGAAAGTGCAGCGTGTCCAAGAAACCTGACACCAGGTTTCCATGAAGTTATGAGGTTAATGGATTGAGGTTTCCTTAAAGAGCCCTCAACAGTCAAACCCCCAAACCTCCTAACACACATTGTATGATACTGCTGAAACATTGACTAAGCAGATTAAGCGCTGGCTCACAGCAGCTGACAGTAGCAAGTACAAAGTAGGTGGATTCAGTGAGCTTGCATACAGAGTGGTTGGGTCTTTTAAGTACTTGAGGCTAGAACTTCAAAACCATTGCTGACAGAAATTGGTTGGCCCAATGCCAAATAATGACAAGGGCAGAGCTGTAGAGCTTGTCAGTCATTTGACAAGTTGGAACCCAATGAGGAAAATGATTTTTAGCACAGCTTGGTATTAGATTCTGCAACTACTGGGTAAGCAAGAAAGGCAGGCAGGCAGCATCTGCGGAAGGAGGGACACCTTTTTCCTGAAAGGCTGAGCTCTGTAGGTGATTTTGGATTTGTAGGGAGCAGTGGCAATGAGTGTGGTGAGGTGTTGCACAGTGTTATGTTGCTCCCAGTAGAAATGATGACAAGGTGGAGAAAGTGCATTAAAGAGTAAGAAACCTTCCTGGCCTTGAGGGCTTTAGCCTCTAGCTTATAAAAAGGTTAATTGACTGGATGACAATGAAACACTGCACATTAAAGGCTTCTGAATCATAGAATCAATAAGGTTGGAAAAGACCTCAGAGATCATCCAGTCCAACCTATCACCCAACACCTCATGACTAACTAAATGTGGCTTCAAGTGCCACATCCAATCCTCTTTTGAACACCTCCAGGGATAGTGACTCCACCATCTCCCTGGGCAGCACATTCCAATGGCCAATTACTCTTTCTGTGAAGAACTTTCTCCTCACCTCCAGCCTAAACCTCCCCTGGTGCAGCTTGAGACTGTGTCCTCTTGTTCTGCTGCTGGTTGCCTGGGAGAAGAGACCAGGCCCCACCTGTCTACAACCTCCTTTCAGGTAGTTGTAGAGAGCAATAAGGTCTCCCCTGAGCCTCCTCTTCTCCAAGCTAAAAAACCCCAGCTCCCTCAGCCACTCCTCATAGGGCTGTGCTCCAGACCTCTCCCCAGCCTCGTTGCCCTTCTTTGGATATGTTCAAGTGTCTCAATGTCCTTCTTAAACTGAGGAGCCCAGAACTGGACACGATACTCAGGGTGTGGCCTAACCAGCACTGAGTACAGGGTCAGAATGACTTCCCTGCTCCTGCTGGCCACACTATTTCTGATGCAGGCCAGGATAACATTGGCCTTGTTGGCCACCTGGGCACACTGTTGGCTCATGTTCAGCCTACTATCAACCAGTACCCCCAGGTCCCTTTCTGTCTGGCCGCTCTCCAGCCACTCTGACCCCAGCCTGTAGCACTGCATGGGGTTGTTGTGACCAAAGTGCAGCACCTGGCACTTGGATTTGTTAAATGCCATCATGTTGGACTCTACCCATTTGTCCAGCCTGTCAAGGTCCCTCTGCAGAGCCCTTCCTCTCTCTAACAGATCAACACCTGCTCCCAACTTGGTGTCGTCTGCAAGCTTACTAAGGGTAGACTTAATCCCCTCATCTAGATCATCAATAAAGATATATAACAGGACTGGGCCCTGCACTGATCCCTGGGGGACACAACTAGTGACTGGCTGCCAGCTGGATGTGGCATCATTGACCACCACTCTCTGGGCTCTCAGCCCTCCAGCCAGTTCCTAACCCAGTGCAGAGTGCTGCTGTCCAAGCCACGGGCTGACACCTTGGGCCAGGAGTACACCCCTGCCACTGTGGGAACTGAGCAAAACACCACATGAGCTCCTGCCCCATCAATGAATTTTCCAAGGACCTAGAATTCCTCTTTGATTGTCCTGGTGCACTTCTTATCAATCTCATTGCTTCCATCTTGGGTTACCAGCAATGGGTAATAGTCAGAGGGCTGGATTAGCTGCAGCAGAGAAGAGCGTAGCAAAAACTAGGGGCTGGAAACTGAGATCAGACAAATAACATTTCAAAACTCACAAACTCTTAAGAAATGTGAAGAATCCCTGGAACAAGTGAAGGCTCCTGGCCTCCTGAAATTAAGCTTGGATGCTTTTTAGGCAGTTGTGTTTAGCTATAACATGAGTTTGTGGGATCAGAGGTAACAGAGAAATTTGGGATTTAGTGGGTCCAGCAGCCAGATTTTTTTTTTTTTTTTTTGTTATTATTAAATAAAAAAGTCTTCCAAGATTGCATTGCCTAAAGCATGGGGTCAGGCACAGAGCCAGGTTTTTCTTGTGGATGGTGAAGGCAGATGTTAATCATATCGCATTCCTGCTAACCTTCACCAGATTTTCTTTGTCATCCTTAAAAGGGTCTGATTTAGCTCACTCAGAGGGTTTTCATTGGCTTCAGTGAAAATGAGTCAAAACAGCATTACTCTTGCTCCCTGATCAGCTCTCTGGTTTGGTAGTGCAGCACCAGAACAAGAGGACACAGTCTCAAGCTGTGCCAGGATGTTAGGAAGAAGTTCTTCATAGAAAGAGTTATTGGCCATTGGAATGGGCTGCCCAGGGAGGTGGTGGAGTCACCGTCACTGGAGGTGTTTAGGAAGAGACTGGATGGGGCGCTTGGTGCCATGGTTTGGTTGATTAGATAGTGTTGGATGATACGTTGGACTCGATGATCTCAAAGGTCTCTTCCAACCTGGTTAATTCTATTCTATGCTAGTTTAGTCTATTTCAGAGAGCAAGTGCAAGGCATTCACTAACACTTTCTTCTGCAGGCAGCCCCTTTGGGTGTAGCTGAAAGCACCAGAATATCATTATTTGACTGAGTGTGTTTCCTAGAGATAATGCAGGAGTCAGAATTTGCAAATTGTAGTGTTGTTTGGTAAGAACTGCAACAAATGTGGTGTGTTCATACCCACAGAAATTCATTGAAGGATCAAAATCAGACCTGTTTATGTTTGCATGATTCAATTGTGATTGCTTTCTTGTCGTCACTGTTCTTTCCATGGAGATCTCCTTGGGCTATTGAGGTTGAAGAATTATTTAGAAAAAGAAGGTACAGGAAGAAGGAGGAGGGTAAGGGCAGAAAGTCTGTCTCTGAGGCAGATTTTTTCCAGGCTCTCACAGCTATGTTAAAATGTACCTGGAGACAAATAAAAAAGGAGGTATTCCTAGCCCAGCACAGAAGTTATTGTTGCTCATGAACATGGCAAAGACCATGGTGCCTAAGGAGATGTTTGGGCAGCTCTTGTTGGAGCATTGCACCAGGCTATTGTCTGAGGGATTATCCCAGCTGGGTATCTCTTTCTGCCTGGAGAAGAGCCTGAGAGCTCCTGATCAGGGTCCAAACTTCTGCTTCTGCTACCTGCTTCCCAGTGGCTGGCAAAGCTCTGCTATTTCATGTGAAAGTAGGTTGCGTTGGTTTGTTTTGCATGCTATCAGGTGGCTATTCCTTGCAGGCCTCAGCCAGGCTCTCTGTTTTCTGTTTGATGCCCTGCAAAGTTCCCATGAAAACAAATGGATGTGCAGGGGAAGAGGCCGAGGAAGGCTCCATGGGATGGGGCAGGGAGTGAAGGGGCTGCCAAGGTCCTGTCTGTTGCTGTGTGCACAATGCACACTGCAGCCAGAAAGCAGGCATGGCTGCCACGGAGGCCAGGGAAGCCTCTGCTGCCCTGTCTTGTCTCAGCAGGAGGGATGCATTGGGAATTGAGGGGAAGGAGCTGGGTTCCTCTAGGTAGTGATAGAAAAACTATACTGGGGACAGTGAGGGGAGCAGCACCTAGTGGGGATGATACTCCTGAGCCTTAGAGGCTTCTGCTGCCTGGGTAAAAGAGCTGCGGGCATGCATTAGTGCTGTGCAGAGAGGAGATGTTGTGTAGTGCCCAGATGGCTTGCTGCAGCTCTGTGAGAGGAGCCATTTACTACTTGTTTCTCGTTATACTTCTGTTCCTCCAGAAGCTGCTCTATTCTGACCAACTATATAGTTTGTCTCCCTCTGTACTCTCTGAACTGGGAGGTGCCAGCAGACTGGTGGACAGGGCAGGGGCTTAGGCATGGGAGCAGAGAGAGAAGCTGTCAGTTCAGGAGAATACCAGGAAGCTGATTTGCGCTGGATTTTGGCACCTGGATTTCAGGTGAACGGTTGCATTGATCAGTTTAACCTTTTGTGTGTGTCTGAGCTACCTGGGAAGAGAATTTGTCCAGAAGTTCACACCCATCCCACAGGGTCGTATTTTAGAGTTCAGGATCTACTCTGCATGCTCTTTCTTCAGCAAGGTCTTTGCATGTTTCCTGCTTGATATTCTGTCTCTTGACTAACTGGAATTCTAACTGGACTGTCTGTGACTGGAAGGCAGGTAGTTCACATGAGTATTGACACAAAGTTTATTAACCCTCAAAATTTGCTAGAACAAAACCAAAGCAGGAGTGGTAGCAGAAATGTAACATAGTGTGAATGCTGCCCTCCAGAATTCCCTGGTCACCTGGGTTTGAGGCAGAGTGGGAGGAAAGAAGATGCCTGTCTTGTTTCTTCTGATGCAGATTGTTGGGATTTGTCTGATCTCAGACTGTGCCTTTCTGTAGCCTTAGGTGGCCACTTGAGTTTTGCGGCAGACACACAAGAAAGTCTAAACTCCTCATATTTCAGTGAATTGGGATTTAGCTGTGTTCTGTCACCAGCATGTAGCTGATCACTTTGGCGTGGAAACTGCTTCAGCTTTCTCCTCATCTGAGCTGGAAACATCATCGTAGTTTATCCGGGGTCTATCTGTGTGTAGTTTCAAGGCCACCTAAAGGTGAAGTTAGCTGTTAAATCACCACAAACCTGCTATTTGTTGTTGAAAAACTGAAAGAAATTCTAGCAGTACAAATAGTGTTTTGAGAAATAGGATTCTTCTAGCTTTCTGATACAATGACAAAAATTTGGAGTCAGCCCTGTTAATGACACTAAACAAATCAGTGCACAGTGGGGTTTAGTACAAAACTAAATGAGCTGCAGTCTTACGGGCAACCTAGAAATGCATTCCTCAGTGTCAGAGCCATCCACTGGTTCCTCCAACCTAGTTTTCAACCACAGAAGATTTAATTGTTGCAAATGGAATACTTGTTCTACAGAAGTCCAATAAATCTTCAGTCTGTCTTCCTGGTAATCAATCACAGATTGTGAATTGCATGAGGAAAAATCTATAAGATATGTTCTTCATGTCTAGTACGTTGGGTTATTTTCATGTCTTGTGGTTTGAATTTGGCCACTGTCATTTTAGAGGAATTTCCTGCCATCTGCATTCAATTGAATTTTCTCACAGATTTGGGCTTGCTTGTAAATACTGGGATCTGGCAGAGGGAGTATCTTTGTTCTTCAGGGGCATATTCAAAAACTGTTAACATGGTGTTGGCAGTGTGCTGGGTTAGGGAAGATCCAGGAGATGAAAAAGGTATAAAATCCTCTCTCCCTCTAACAGCTGATGACTGCTTGGGGAAGGAGGAAGAACGATGAGTGCAAGAGTTTGTGGCAGAGGTTATCTGGAGCTGTGGTGGTATTTCAGATTTTGCTCACTAGAAGGGTGTTGGTTTTACGGTCTGCTTGTGACCACGTACACAGGCAACATGCTGAGCAGCCAAAATATTGCAGCAAACTCATTGCACAGTCCCAAACAGATGAGGAGTCAATTTACCACCAGCTCTAATTTGTGTTTTGGCTGCTGATTTTGCATTGGCAGTTAATATCCAAGGAACATCAGCATATGTAGATTCTTAGAAATCATACCTACCTCTGGTGATGTTGGGGCAAAGGGGTTACTCTGGCCTCCCTTTAAGGCAGTGTTAGGAAATTCCAGGTAATCTCATCATCCTAATTGAAAGCTGGAGAGAGCCCTCTGCATTCCTTTCTGGGAAGAGTGTGTATAATCAAATTTTAAAAAAAAAAAAAAATCCAAATGTTGAGGATCAAGTTTAAACCAACAAAATCAAAACAATTCAGAGTGCAGTTTATTGCTGTCTTGAGCTTAGCCTCACAACAAGAAAAACAGATAAAGTAGATTTCTATGTCTCCTCCACTGTGTTACTCTCTGGAGATGGACAAAGTGTCCCTTGTCAGAAGGAACCTGTTTTAATTGAGCTCATTTTGCATATTTCAATTTGCCAGGCTTTATGATGTTTGGGTGAGTTTGTCTGTGGAAAAAAAAATGGGGAGGGCTTCTAGATTGATCATGTCTGTGGTTGCTTACCAGTTTATTCCATCTGTAGACAGAAAGATGTGTTCTCTGATCACCAGCTTCTCAAACTAACCTTGTCCTTTAAGGAGGGGTTATTACATCTTCTATGTCACTGGGCCAGTTCCTTTAAACACACATTGTGCATTTAACTATGTGCCACTGCCTGGAGTTCTGTTGATTGTGCAGCAGAGGGGATCCAGCTTCTGCTCCCTTAGTTCTGCAGATGGGGCAAATGAAAAAGCATTTTGGGCGCTGGTCTCCTTAGAGCGTCCCTGCATTGTTCAGCTTGTGGTTGGTGTAGCAAGCTTTTCCCGGTTGTCAGTACCTGAAAGCACTCCAGTCCAGGATGCAGAACAACAGTTGTGCCCAGGGAGTTAGAGGGTGACATTTCTGCAAAATTTTTCTCTTGGAAGAGCTGCAGCATGAGAATCAGTTTGTTGTTTTCAGTATTGCATTTTCCACGGTCTGGAAATAGTCAGTGCCTGTGAGGAGGCTCCTTGCAATAGCTGCGGACACACTTCAAACTAGCAGGCTTTGTTACTGCAGACTCTGCTCTGCCCAGGGATGGTGAGATCTTCTGGGAACAAAGAGTGTGCTCTTATTGACCTGAGCTGCTGAATTCACCTGGAAGTCTCTGGGTGCTTTTAGGACAGACAGTTTTATCAACAAGCAATGGTATGTGCTGCAGTTGCATGGGAAGCTGCTTGCTCCAGCTGAATCCTGGGGATATTTGCTCGTCTGCAGCAGGCAGGATGGCAGTGTGAGTAACTGGGCATAATTCAGCAGAAGCTGGCTGATGTTGTGTGGTGCTGCTTTGTGCCATTTGGGATGCCAGTCTGTAGCTCTGGCTGGCATGGACCTATTCATTGCCTGGGAGGAATCTCTCATGTGGAATATTCCCCCCAGGTTCAGCCTGTGTCTTAGCTCATCTTTCTTAAGAGCTCAGAAACCTTAGTGAGATTGTGGAGGGCTTATCCAGTTCTTGCTGTGCATATTTTTCTTTCCTTTTGCCCTGTTTCTTTATATTATATATTAGTCCTCCTGTCATAACACTGGTTCAGATCCTTGTCTTAGCCATTTCCAATGAGGTAATTGTTATTTAACTCATTTGTAATACATTGGGCAGCATTAATTCTGATTTGACTAAGAAGCTGGGACCACTGTTGCTTTATGATTAAATAGATGTTTATTCACTACTTCTGTTTTTAATGTAGAATGACTACATGAGCAAAGATTACCTGTTTGGTCTTGCCAGCAAAGCCCATGATAAACATCTGGAAACACACCTTCCAATGGGTTTTAAACCATGACTCTCAGAGAGAGAGAAAGAGGCTCTTTTATTTAAGCAAAGTTTCCAAGATTCTCTGGATCACTTGTTTAATTTGCTTGTTTACCAAACAAAGGGTTGCATTTTACACAAGCCAAATGAGCCTGGCACTGCAAATAAAAACCAGATTACATTCGTTGCCATTAGTCACTCAAACTTAAAGGGCAGCTCCTCCCTGAAAAGCAGCTCTAAAAACAGCATTGAAGATTTCCATGGCTTTGGTCCCTCAATGTTTCCAAAGCATGCCCACTAAAGCAATACTTTTATTTTCTTATGTCAGTCATCCACAGTTCTAGTGTGTGACAGCCGTGATGACACCAACCTCGTTTTACCTTCTAGAATTAAAGTCTTTTCACATCTGACAAGCCTGTCTCCTATTCAGTTACTCAGTGAGCTCTATCCAGATTTTGTCCCTGATTATCCTGAGGCAAAGCTGGGTGCCATTGTAGTCATTAGTGCTGGAACCCCTTGGAACCCCTTGGATTTAGTGATTGGGGGGGGAAGAGGGGTGTGTGTGAATAAATGATGAATGGGATAAATCTTTAGCATTTCCTCCCAGCGATTAAATCACATCATGCCCTGAATGATCCTGCTGTTTGCTTCCAGTGTTTTTCTGCTTTGGCTGTAATACTTCTTGGTTTATCTTGAGGAAAGCTGATAATTTGCTTTGTGACTGATCATTTGTTTTGTATCACTAATCCCATTATCCTCTTGTTCTCTTTATTGTGCCTTCACATATTAGATTATTTTCCTGTGTCTCAAAACACCACCTCCCTTCCTTCTGCTGGATTACCCAAACACATGCCAGGCCCTCACTGAGTTCATCTGCACCATGCCCTGAGTCTAAGTCTAAGTCTCTACTGGAGCCCAATAAAGCCAACAGGGATTTAGCCGACCAAAACAATTGTTATTGTTAGTTGCTAAGGAAACAGGCTGGCTTTTGCTTTTTCTTTCTCTGAATAGCTAAATGTTCTTAACAATAGTTCTCTTGTTTTTTCTCCTGTGTTCACTTCTCCCTGACATCTTTTTTCATGAAGTGAAACTACTGATCTGGTGTGCTGAAGGGCATCTGTCAGGCTTGCCACAGGAGCAAGTGTCTTATGGTGAGATTCTAGGTTGTTCTGTGATAAACTCTGGCCCATGAGACAAGTGGTTATTAACACTCCCCCCACCAAAAAAAACCCAAAACCCAACAAAACCAAAACCAACCACCACCACCCCCCCCAAAAAAAAAAGACCACACCAAAAAAACAGAAAGAAAGAAAATAGCATCAGATTAGGATTTAAGCTTTGCTAAGAACAGCATGGATAGTGAAAGATTCCTAATGGTCTTAATGATGCAGTCTGCCTTCCAGATGCTTGGGTTTTGATGTGATTGTGGTTAAGTATCTCATTGTTGCTAGGAAGCTCCCCTGGATGTGCTAATTCAGTTTCATTTGGATCCTGAGCTGTATCTCAGCAAGAACACAGACAATCTCTGATGAGGTGATGTGTCTGAGTGTGCACGTATGTATGTAGCACTCTTGGGCATTCTCCAGGCACAAGTGTCTGGTGTCAAGGGTAAGGTGCCCTAGCAGCACAGAGCAAAATAACCCAGAGCCTTGCCTTAATCTCCCACCATAAACTTTATAACCCTAGATGTTGATCTCCTTGTGAAATACTCATGAGCTCCTGATGAGATCAGATGAGTGATTACAATTTTGCAGTTACCAAAATGCTGCATTTGTTTAAGCCAATCTGATCTGGAATGGAACTATGCAGAGATTTTGCTGCTTCATCATTGAAGATGTTCATATGGCTAAGTAGACTGAGCTTCAAAATATGTCATTGGATATTGCTCTGCTAAACCCTTGTGTAGCTAAACCCAAGTGAAAGCTAGCATACCTGTTGGAGATATCCATCGATAGCCACCAAAGGGTTCTGTTAGAGGTGGCATAAATCTGTGTGCTTGAACTGCATTTACCCAGCTGAAGTTTTGACCCGGGTGGCACTGATTATTAGAAAGCATATTTGCATTGCACTTACCTATCAGGCCTTTTGTGGAGGCCAAATGCTTAAGTGCAAGCAGATGAGTAATTTAAACCATTGTGCACTATACACAATCCAGAGAATAAACAGATCATTAGATAGTGTAAATCAGCAGTGAAGCTGTAGAAAAAAACATGCCAACTAAAGGATTTGATGTATTGTCTTTCTAGTTTTCAAATACAGGCACATTTCATCCTGATGCAACCATCTTAATTTGAGCCAGAATTTGTCTCTGAAGTCAGTATGCAGCCCTGAGAGATGGAGGAGACATGGGAGGCACCATTTAACAGAGTGCAAAGCTCCTCAGTAGGGTTTCTGTGAGCGGTGTGTGGGGCTCTGACTTCGGCCATGTTATACTGCCTTTTATGATGTGTGAATTGTGCTGTGACAGATCAGACATACATTGCTGGAAATCCAAAGAGGCACAGATCCATACAAGTTCTATGAAAGTGTTTAAAAATGAGTGACATTTTGTAATTATATGCATTAACATATACCCCCCCCCCCTTGCTTTGTTCTGTGGTTCTTGATAAACAATTGGTTTTAGTTAAGCTGAAGCTCTTTTCTCCCCAAAACCTCAGCCTCCTTGTGAGCTGGATATACAACCCATCATTTGTGGTCACTCTGGGGATGTTCAGGAATGATGTTATCACACGTTCTGCTTGGTGTTAAGTAGTAAAACTAAAGAAGCAGTTGAGAATAGACAAAGCGTGTATTCAAAGATGAAAATGGTGACTTCATAGGCAGCACCTTCACTGATGGAAAGCTGAGAACCTCCCAGGAAAAGCAGTTAGAATGCTTGGCTAGGCTGGTATAGCAAGGCACGGGACCACTATGTCTTCCTCAGCTCAGTTGCCCTGAAACCAGAAAGGGGAGCTGAAGTCAAGGCAAACACCCAGCACAGACAAGCTCTCATGTGTCTTATTTTGGCTGAAAGTCTGCTCTGGGCTAATTCCCCAAGCAATGCTGATATTGCCAAGAGATAAGGGGATGTGACTGTTCCTTCTCAGCTATTAGTATTAAAGCAGCGTGACTATAGGAGAAATCAAACTTCATCTGTTGGGGAAAACCCTCAGGCTTACCCTGCCTTTGTGCCTGCTGGAAGATGTGATACAGAGATGCAGTAATTTGGGCAGTGAATTATTACCATGCTGACTTGATTTGCAAGTTATTCCCATGCAGAGCTCATTGGAAACGATGTGGTTAACAGTGTGTTTGTTTAAGAGGTAGAGGGGGAGGGAAATCGGTATCAGGTGAAAATGCATATGTGTGAGTAGATGTATAAATTTCCAAAGCATTCACAGCCAGCTACTTAATAGTTTTCATTGAATTAATTTTAAAATGAGAACCTTGTTTCCTTTATTTTATAGAACAAAACAACTTCCATATTCTTGCCTGTAACTAGCAGGGTTTATATAGCATTCTGCAAACAAAGTAAGCATTAAAGTCCCTTTTGCCCATCTGTGGAATGAATAATTTTGTGCAAAGTATTTATTATAAGCACTATACACTTAAACTTTTTACTGTAGTGGTGACAGATCCAGCACAGAACTGGATTGTTAAGTGGCAAGCACAACATGCTGTTCTACTGTGTAAAACTTACCAACCTTCCTAAGGTCTCCTGGGTTCAAAGGAAGCTGTTAGTTTGCTTTGCCAGCTTTTGGATGTTATTTAAAATGGTTCTGCTTGCTGGAAGTAGAGAGTAAGAGGTTGTGATGAATTTCAGTTAGAAGTGGGCAGCTTTGGGTCTGGTACAGGTAGGGGCTGGCCACCCACCTGCTGCCTGGCAATGGCATTAGGCAGCAGCTGGTACCACTGAGTTAGATGCCAAAACGTCCTTGGTCGTCACCTTGGGAAAACTTGTAGTTGAGGATCAGAGTGGTACACGTGTATGATGTAGATACTGTTCTTGATGTGTAGTTGCTTTTTGCCCCCTCCAGTTTATTGTTAGTAAAAAGCTCCCTGGAGCCCTCTGTCTCCCTGCTCAGCAGAAATGCTGCCTTTTGTGTCAGGCTTTGATTGAAAGCTAGAGGAGTGGTGAGTTCCTGTGTTCCCTTTCTCTGTCAGAAGGAGAAGACATTCCTGAATACAGGTTTCTGGATTAGGTTTATGTTGCTCCTAATTTTCTGAGCCTGCAGAGGTGCTGGCTGAGCTAATACAGCAGAAGACAACTATTTCCCCAGCACGTGCAGCTTGTCACATCCTTGAAATCTCCTCATCAGTCTTGGGGAAAAGGCTGGAAATAGGGGTCCTTGTTCTAGGCCATTCCAAAGCTCACTCAGAGCTGTGCCCTGCAAGCTTAGAGGTGAGGACAAATACAAGGAGGAGGAGCAGGGGGAATGCTTTGTGTTATTGTGAGCTTAGGAAAATTTCTTTGGTGTGTCATTGGAGTTTATTGTTATAACCAAGAACAATAAACAATAACTGAGAATACATACAAGTATTGCAGGATGTTGTGAAGTGACAGAAAATAGAATGATTTGTCCCATATAGGCCTTTTGTTTTGTTTTGTTTGTTTCCTGTTGGCTAATGACCTAAAACCTGCGATTTCCAAGAGGTCAATTTGCACATCTGTTGTGATGTTACTGTCCAGGTTTGTTTGCCATTACTCTTTGATGGGATCAGCTAAATTATTTGTTAATTATTCTGTTCTGTTGTTGCTGTCCAGGTCTGTTTGTTTTTATTCTTTGATGGGGACACCTAAATTATTTACAGTTCACAGCAATGATTTAATTGGATCATGTAAGACATTTGGGGGTTCTTTCAGTGTGTAGATGGGAGGAATCTGGTGCAATCCTCTACAAATGGTGAATGGGATTTTTACTTCTGTCGAGTCCTGCACCTGATCCAATGCTAGCCAGAGTTTTAAATTTATACTGCTTGTGCCAAGGAGAAACTTGAAAATAAATCATGCTTTATAGTCTGGATAATGTGATGTCTGTTCCAGCTGATACTTTGTTTCTTCAGTGCTTTGATTCTTTCCATATGAAGGCAACAAGTACTTCCATCAGGTTGATAGGGCTTTTTCTACCCTTAGAAGTCGGATACCTTCAAAATGGTTTCAGCAACTGCATCTCTAAAGTTTGCCTGAATAAATCAGCTCTGTGCTGTGGCTTTGGTGATGCTCAGTGTCTTTTTATTATTTGATGATTAAACATAATGCAGTTTACTAATGAAGAGATGTATTTTGAAGAGCAAAGGTCAGGGCCAGATTTGAAGACTTCCATTGCCTGAAATGTCTAAAGTAATTTTAATCAGGGAATTTACTGGCTATCATCAAAGCACTTTTCCTTTCATGATTTGAAAAAGTCTTGCTGCTGATGTTTATAATTATGGAACACCACCATCAAACCCTCTGCTTATCAAACTTCATTACCATGATTTATTTGACGTGTGGTAATACTTGTAATGCAGAACAGAAACAGAGCTATTGATTTACCAGCAAATTCATTAAAATTGTGTAAGTATTATTGCAATAGATACACAAGGAGCATGAATTATGCTGGTTTTTGAGTTGCAGAGGGTCTGTCGAGGAGTTCCATATAAAGAAGTGCAGAAAGCTTAACTTTTCTGTACATAACTAGATGCTGCTGGAACAGCTTTTCTAATTTCAAGAGCTTGTACTGTTGCATTTTGCTTAAGAAAGCATTTCGGTTGGTGCAGTCCTTTCTTGCAAGGAGACACATTTTATGAGCTGTGATGAAGTCAAGTAGATGGTGAGTGGCATATCAAGACTGTTCTGTAGATGCTAAGCAGATGACACAATGGGAAGGAAAAAGCTTTGACTTTTTTTGCATTGCAGGTTTTGGGTTGATCCAGAAGCTGCCATGCATTTGGAACTTTTTGCTGGTATAAAGAACTCCTTAAACTTGTTTCTATTTATATTAAAATGATTCCAGAAGTGCAGGGCAGGACATTTGCATGTGTCTCATTTCCAGACTGTTCTTTGTTTGGTGTCTGTTAGATGCACAGGATGTTACACAGCACCTGCTCCAGTGGAGCTGCAGTGCTGATTGATTCTTAGCAGACACCATCTGCCAGAAATTGTTACTAACTTTGATGCTGTCATTAGGAAGTGCTGTGAGTTGTTGGCAGTGCAGGATGAAAAGAACTGTCCTGTTACACCGGTGATAGAACAATCTGGAGAAAAGTGAAGACTGAATTGGGCTCCAGAGTAAGCTTGTCTCTGTAGGACTTCTCCAGTGAAGGCTGAAGGTTTGAAGTGACTCCTGGTGCACTGTTCTGAGTTTAAGAACACATTTGTTCTTTGTCTTACTGCTTTCCTTAGGTTTTAAATTTTTTTTTAACTTACCATTTTCTGTAGGCAGCTTCATTTTGTGCTTATCATGGCTCTGCCAGACGCCACGCTACACAGTAGGTGCCTTTCCCAAACACAGAGGATCTACTCCACTCATTTGCTTTCCATGCCTACCCTCAGGCAGGATTTGTTTTTTTAATTACAAAGTTAATTTTTCAGTTTGGACATAAATCAAGCAGCTAAGAGAAGTGCTCATATATCCTCTAATGCCTATGACAGGCTTTCCGTGTAAACAAAACTTGCATCTGTCCTCAGGGACTCACTTATGTTGAGTATAGATCATGAAACGCTGGCTATTTTTATAAGGTATGTAAATGAAAGTGGAAAATACTGAGAGACTGTCCTGGAATGTGAAGAGCTTATATTTCTGTCTGAATTTGAGTAAGCAAACCTGTCTTTGCCTTTAAAACCAGGTGATTTATTTGATTTGGGGTGGTTTTTGACAATTGATAGTATACAGCCTTTCACCTCCCTCTGTATCTAGTGAAGACTCCAGAGAAAGCACAGAACTTGAACAGTCAGGACTCACTTGAGATGATGTGACAAGCTGATAGAAGTGTGAGATGAAGTACTTGCTGGTCCTCAAACTGAGTGTTTCTGCAAAAGGAGCTGGAGGTTTTTTTGTGCAAAGAGAATTAGGAATTACAAACCCAGTTTCATTTCCTTTCAGCCTCCCTCTTTATTTTCCCCCTAAATGTCCAATCTGTTTTTCCCAGGAATTTAAAAAGCAATCTAAATGGGTACTTTCTCCTTCCACTCCTCCCTGGGCTTATAAGACATCTGTAGTACCAAGTTCAGTGTCCTGTGGGAACAGGAAGACCACTGCATACTTTATGGCCAAGACAAAGGCTGCAGGAACTGGGGATCACGCAAAACTTATTCTAACCCTATGGATGTGGCATTCGTTTGTCAGTATTAGAAATGGAGCTGAGTCCCCAGCTGATGTGAATCGTGGGATGGGGATGAAACCTCACGGCTGTGGATATAAGCTTTAAGCAAAGGAACTGGAAATCTTATGAATAATCTTATGAAAAGATTATTTGCTCATTTGTAGTTTCAATTTTGCATGGTTAAGGAGCAGCATTTCATGCCTCACCAAAAGCCAAGTAAGCCAATGTAGCTACTTCCATTCATTGCCCAGGCCCTGTCTGTATGCCCAGACACCATAATGTTTGATGAAGAGTCGGCAGAACTGTTTCACTTTGCCTTAGTTGTGTGAAGCAGCTCCATGGGCTTCTTTATCTGACTATAGTCAAGCATTTAGACGCAGTATTCTGAGATGCAGCTTTGCCAAACACCATGTCTCCCCCACCGCACATTGGGTGCCAATTAATGATAACGTGGTAGGGTGAAAATTCCCCCCAACATTAAATTGCCAGACTGACCCAGTTTGAAGCAAATGAAGCTGTATTTAGAAGCAAAACTACAATCTACAATGAAATGCAATGAATATGTACAAAATATACAGTATTTATAAACAGCACAAGAACCCCCCTGCCCAAAACCTGGGGGAGCTGCTAATAGCTTCTCCCTCTTTGCTCCCCTCCTTACCCCCTTGTACAAAAAAAGACAGGAGAAAAGAGCAGAGACGTTACAACTTAGCCAAAACAATGCAGCCAAGGTCAAACAGAAGCCAGCAGAAGCACAAAGTTAGTATCCCCTGGAGCGAAGAAGCCAAAAGAGAGAGATTGTTTTTATTACTAGCTTATGTTTGTTTTCTGTCTAATGGATTGTTTAGAACTTAAAATTATTTTCCTTTTTACACCCAATGGAGATTTATTCACATTTTACCACTTTATGTTCAAGATCTGTGAAAAATTTTTAAAGGCATAGCCTAAAACTACCACAGTGACTTAAAGAATCATAGAAATGTCAGGGTTGGAAGGGACCTCAAAGATCATGTAGTTCCAGTTTGCCTGCCATGGGCAGGGACACTTTCCACTATCTCACCAAACAAAGAAGCAAAAGGGAATCTGCTCCCAATGGTCTCTTGCTGTTTTTGTAGAGAAGGGTATGGCAGGAAACATGTTGCATGTGATCTCTTTCCCCATCCCATGCTTGAATGGTGAAAAATCATTGAAACAAGAATCTGAAAAGCAAGGACTTGGTGGATCCACTTAGCCCAGGGAAGGACCATTTGGTGTAGCTAAGATGATGTCTGCTTTTAGATTGAAATAATTTTTTAGTGCCTATAAAGGGTATAATTGATCAAATCCTGCCCTCTTCAGCTACAGTGTTTGCCTGAGCATACATCTTTAGGCTCTCATATGTTAATCACTGCAGATCATTCACTGAAGAGTCTAACTGAAATAAAGGCAGTTCAGATGATTTGCATGAGCTAAGAACCTGCCCTGTGATCTGCTCCAGCTAGAATGTGGCTGTGATCTGCATGTGTCTGTAAATGGCCAAGTTAGGTAGCAGCAGCAGGGATCTGTATGCTGATGAGCTGGCAGGATGAACGCCATCCTGGGTAGGTCAGGCAGTGCTTCACCCAGCGCTGTGTGAGCATGGCTGGACAGTGTTTCCTTCCTAAGGACTTCTCTAAACTTTACAGGTTTTCCAAGAATATTCCATCCATGTAGTCAGTCATTGCTCCTGAGGTGCATAAATGTCTCTAATTCTACCAGGACACACATTACTACTGTGCTGATATTTCAGCTTGTTTAAAGAGCCCATGGATAGGAGCAGAGTTGTTTGTGGAGGCCCTGGGCCTCAGGGCTTTGGCATCAGTATAAATTACTAGAGTAACAAATCACTGTGTGTCAGATGCTCAGCTGTGAGTAACTCTTGACCTGCAGCATCCCCTTGTCAATAAAAGGTACCCTAGCTCTCTTTTCCTAAAGAAAAGCTACCTTAACTTAGGTTACACTTAGTAAGGAAAGTATTTGTACAAGACAATATGAAGTAGTTGGTAAGTAGTAACTCGCCAGCTTGCGTAGCAGAATTCTAGATCTCCAAGTTTCTCAGTTTGCTTTTACTTTAAATATAGTATTTTTTTCCCCTCAGTTCACAAAGAAATCAGACCAAATTTAATCTTCTTAGCATGCTTCTGACTTCAGAAGGTGTTTGTGTCTCCCATTTACTTTCCTTTGACAGTCAGAAATGCTCTTGCTGCTCAGTTGAAGAAGTATCCTTCTTCAGAGGATTTGTAGTAGAATAAAAATTTGGAAATTTAATTTGCACTCTCTCCCAAACCACAACACTCCCTTCTTTTCATTCTCTGAGTAATCAAAAAGAAGGATTTAAAATTACCAAGTTCCTCTTAGGTCTGGGCTTTATTGACATGACTGGCTAATTTCCTTAGGGTCTTTCTCCAGAAGAATTCAATATTGATCCCAGAATCATACAAGTCCTCTAAATTGGATGAAGTGGACTACCAAATCAATCCAGTGGAGACAGCTGGAGATAGGTCTTTTCCCATCTACCCTAATGTTAGCAGTTTTGAAGATCTCTACTCAGTGCTGGTCAAAGTGTATTTGAGTGAGGCTGAGGTGCTTGGCTTTCAGCTTAGTTATAATCTAGAGCAGAAAATAATTGAAAGAAGGTTTGTGGTCTCACCCTTGGCTGGCTATGTTCTTAGTCTCTGAACAGCCCTGTATCAGAACCTGTCCTGCAGCCATTTCCCCCTTCCTATGAGGGCCTGATAGCAGCAGGCATTTTGATGGGCACGGAGACCACAAACACATCTTGTTTCCAAGGCAGGCTGGAGAGGGATGTGCTGGGTTGCCTCCCTAGTGCTGACAGGCCTCCAGGCCTGGCAAGTAAGAGTAGAGGGCTTCGATGACCCGACAGGGAGCAAGCTGGGGGAAAGAAGAGGAGAAAGTAGTGACAGGGACTCCAGGGCTCCTCTTTTTCCCCTTCCTTCTGTCCTTTACTTTTGTTTTTCCCTGTGGATGCAACCATTAAGATGGATTAGGCCACAACTTAAGGTAAATGGGAAATGACTGAAATCTGATGCTGTAAGAAAATGTGTTAAACCATTGTCTTAGGCTTGACTTTCACACAGACCCAGATCTCAGATTCGATTGAGCCTTGGGGCTAACTGCCCTGTGCCACACTTCTAACTGCTCCTTGGCTTGACCTATTATTTTGCCCCCATCAAAACCCTAATTCACAGGAAGCATTTCTCAATCTTTCTGTCCTCTGAGCACTAAATCCAAGCCACTGAAATGTCTCTGGCAGGGCTCAGCCTGCCTGTCCTTTCACCAATTAGCTGTCTGTTGGGGAATGAGCCTTGCAGCACACTGCAGGCTGAGCTCATTTCCCCAAAATAAAGACAGATTGTGAAAGCTATAGAGAGCTACTCTAAAGAGCTTGTTTTCTGCCTTGTCTTTTGCCTCTGCAGCAGTTTGTGATAGGAGGCATGTCCATGGGGGACACTTGTGCTGATGATTCCCTGAGATGCTTCTGAAGACCCTTCCCTCTGCTTTAACATTTACCATGATGGTTTCTCATGTCTGGCAGTGACAGCAGAGGCTTTAGGAGGTTCAGAGTTCAGGCTTAGCTACAGTGAATATCCCAAGATAAATATGGATGTGCAGTTCTGGAGCCTGTTTGAATTATCCCAATGTCTCCCTAACACAGATGATGCAATCCCCTGCGTGCTCTTGGGCTGTATTTTGTGATGCCTTTTGTGGCGGCTTTATGTTAGATCTTGCCAGCAAATGCATAAAGCATTGAAATGGAGGTGACCAGGCAGCAACACTGACAGTAACTTCTCTGTACAGGGTGACTGTATGGTCCTGTAGAACCTGGGTGTTTCTTAGCCTTTGATATTATTTATTAGTGTGAAAAACAGAAGTGCTGTCAGTTCCATTTTAACTGAAAGGTATAAAGTGCAGGCTGAATTCAATGACTTGCCTGAGGGCCATCTGAAATGTGAGGTATCAGCTCCAACATTTCAGTCTTTGCTCTTAATCCAAGGACCATTCTTCCAGGCCTTCAGTTGCACAAGGGAATCAGAGTTTTTGAAGATTGAAGGAAAGCCTAAAAGGGCTCTAACCTTACCCTAATTAAAGTGTCCTAAGAAAACTACAGTAGAAGACATCAGTTCTGATGTACTGAGCTTTATAGGGAGGCTTGAAAGATTCAGACAGTAAAAGGTCATTTTCAAGAGAATAGTAAAATGTATAGAGAGTCTGGAAGATGGGGTACATCCGTGCTCTCAGTCGTCTTTGTTAGCTGGCTGCACTAGCATTTTGTGCATCAAGATGATCCAGTAAAGATTAGAGGAATTGGTAAGGTTTACTTCATGTTGGTGGAATCTAAGCTGGGGTTTGTGGGGGACAGTTAAATGTACAGAATCTGCAGTCTGGAAAATCTGTGTCACTTCTTGGTTTGCCTGTTCTGTTGCTATTTGCTCCACCAACACAAAGGCTGTTTCTCACTCCTGTTACCTGACATGAATGAAAGTGATCATAAGGTGGTGGTTTGGTTTTCTTACAGAGGAGTACAGTCTTGACAGATAACAGATTGTTAAAAATCTGATTTGCAAAAATAGCCTTTAATTGTGGTGCAGATGCACTTACTTTGTTCAAGCAGGGCCTCTGCTTGCAGTTTAGATTAAGAATTGGTATCTCAGCAGCTAGCAGCACTAATAGTCTCCTGGAGCACCCAGAAGGCACTGATTGGAGTAGAACACGCAGCTGGCTAGATGTCAGGAGCACTTCTGTAGCATGAGGCTTTCATGGCCATTTCCCACCAAAACCTGACTGTTTGGTGTTGCTCTGCTTGCAGGGCTTGTCAGCCTCAAAGTATGAATTAGTATGGCAACTGTAGTGCTGCCATACACTGTGGAAAGAGTGCTGAGTTGTTTTGAAGGTTTTTAAAACATTAGGGCAATTAGCAGTTGTCTCTTTTTCATGCAAGTATCTTTAAAAAAACAACTGACCACGTGAAAAAGATCTTGGTCTCTGCTGAACTTCAGCTGAATTAACAAGAAACAAATCTTCAGGCCTATCCAAGCTGTTAAAATGTTGCTGGGGCGAAAAAACCTAAGGAAAAGAAGTAATTTATGTCAGGATGCACTCTTTTTGTTTTGCACTTTGTTACATTTGTCTTCGAGTCCAGTGTTGCTACTTGCTCGCAATAAAAGACAGTCGTGTTACACTGAGCCCATCTGCGATCGTAATGAAAAGATGAGATTTAGGTAAATCAATTAACCTTACACAGCCTGACAATGGGTAAGGACTGCCTTGACTGACTGAACTTTTCTTCCAGCATCCTATTAAAGAATCAGTGGAGCACCCTCAAGCATGGCACCAGTGGAGAAAGAATTAAACCCCCATGTATGTAGTGACTGCTGTTGCTGTATGATTAATAAAGACTTTGTCTTGTAGGTTTTCTTGCGTAGTTTGTTTGAATTGGTGAACTGGGAGGAAACTTTCGGCAGTGAAACGCTCAGAAATACCCCTGTACACTGTTGGCTCCTGGGAAGGTAAAGTCCCTCTGCTAAACCCTATAAAATACATATAAAAGTGTAGTGTTTTGTTTAAAGTGAGGCCCCATCCTTGGGCTCGGTGTACAGCACATGGCAATAAAACCGTGGCCTTTGGTATCTTCTGAAAGCATCACTGTTGGGGAATTACACAACAGGAGTTAGAACTTGATGGCTGGAGAACAAGATGTAACATGCCGTAGAGGGCCAGGGTCACAGCAAGTGTCAGCTTTTAGACGTAATGTTTTCCTGGCAGGACAGCACAGCTTGCTGTCCCCGTGGACTAGGAGGAGAAGGGACGTTTATAGGTAGAGCTGAACTTCTTGCAAGAGCAGTGCATCCTTAGGGCTAGCAATGGTGTATTTCTGCTCAAGCAAAACTTGTTCTCCAGCTGCACAGGGAAGTGGAGTAATGTTGCTGGGATGTGACTGAAGTTCTGTGGTGGGTGGAAGTGCTAATGGGCCGATGGTGGCAACTGAAATAGGTAAAACTCCAGAGGTAAATCCCAGTAGCTGTGCTTCTTTCTGATTTGGTCATTTAGTAGGGAAAAAGGTCACAGATTTCAAAGAATGTTTTGGCTGCAAGGTCAGGATTTGGTTTGTTAAGTATTTTTAATGATCGTTCATAATTAAGTGATCCTGCTCTGGCAGGGCAGTTGGACTAGATGATCTTTTGAGGTCCCTTCCAGCCCCTAACATTCTGTGATGTAGTGATCTTTGATTAGGTCTGGGAGAGCTCACAATTTAGTCCTCAATTCTGCCTCACATTCTTGTCTTGTCCAGTGTTCCTCATCTATAAAAACTCATTATCAATATAAATGTCATCCCCAGATGTTTGCATAGCTCAGAACAAATACATCTGTCAGTGGGAAATCGTGTTTGATTTTGCCAGAATCATGCTTCCCTCGGAAAGCCCTAACTGCTTGAACCGCTGCAACTCTTTCAGGGTCCTCCAAGAGAAGAAAGCTTTTTAACTTTGACTTTATCAGGCACAGAAGCAGTACAGCAGGAGGGAGGTAATGAAGGTACTAAGAGCAGATGTGAGTGAGCTTCAGGAGCATCCTGTAAGCTGTCAAGTACCACTTAGCAGAGAGAGTAGCTCCCTCTCTGTACACGGTGACATTTAAATTTGGGGTTATTTTATGATTTATTTTTCAACTTGTGTAGAATACGTTATTTTTCCAAAGCATTGTGTCTGTGCATCTCTTTTGGTCTCCTTTTCTGTACATTTACTTTGTCTGGGGCTGAGGCCTGGCTTTCTTGTTTTGTATTTGCAACTCTCTAGCGAAAGGAAATTTACTTCAGGACTGGAATTTTCAGGCACTATGGTAGTTTGAATAATGAACAAGTGCTCAGCTTCCTGTCTCCTTATCCCAATTGATCATGTCACTGTTCTGCTATGAAGAACAACTCTGTATGTAGCACAGTGCAAATTAGGAAGCTGGACTCAAAATACCTTTGTGTCTTATGCTGAAATCCCATCCTGACAGGCCATGCTGAATTTAGAGTGCTGGGTTATTAAAAATACAGGGTTTCCAAGCAACAGTGTTTACAGAAGGAACACTTCTGTTCCTAGTTTTGCCTTTGACTGCTCTATCTATAAAATAGCTTCAACCAACGCTATTGAGGGGCTTTCAGTGTTGCAAAACGATTAATGTTGATACTAATGAAATGGGGCCCTGCTGCCTGCATTGTGCTCCAGTGTGCTCGCACTACTTACAGGCAAGGCAGAGGATCTTGCAATGGTCTTTCTCTTTATTTTACAAACCATCCTGTTTAGGGTTGGTTTTGTGAATGGCAGTTCAATGAGCTGTAAAATAACATAAATTGTGTGCTAAGATAAGAACGTCCAGAGGAAAACCGTAGTTTAACTCTAATAGAATATTCTAAAGCAGAAGAATGTGGTACCACAAACTGTGGAAAATGCTGTTTTGCAAAGAAAACAAGTTCTACTTGTCTCTGTTGTGTGTTTTCCCCCTTCTTCCAGATGATTTATGTAGTGATTTTCACAAGCTTCTTGGCTCTTTGGTGAATTCCCAAGGAACTTTACTTATATAGAGATGTGTTGGATAGGATTAAAACTCAAGTGTGTGTCATTTAAATGCTAATAGCTCTGGATTAGGAGAATTTGACAGTAATTAGCAGAGCCAGTGCTGGTGCATACTGATTTGAGGTAGTTGGTGATGTTGAGTGCTCTGTGCTGGGAATGGAGCCCACGCTGTCTTCAATGTCGGTGTCAAAGCAAAGAGAGTTAAATGTAGTGAATATTGACTATGGCTGACTTTGCAAAGGATGCAAAATCCGTTTGTATGGGACGGCTGTTTCTTAGTCCCAGAGGTTGGTGAAAGACTCCTCAGTGCTGTATGGGGCTGAGCCCAGGGTAGGGTGCGAGCTGCCCATCCTGTGGCATTGTGGCCATTCTTTCAGTGTACATAAGATTTATTAAATCACTGTTTAATCATGCCTAGAAAACTCAAGAGTAACTCACGTGTGAGATCACTTGAGAGGGGTGCAGCTGAAAGAAAAGGCTTCCTGCTTTAATTGAGAACTGTGATTTCAAAGACATCCTGGTGAGTTTTAGTGATTATTCCTGATTTTATTTCACAGAGGAACTGAAATCTGAAATAGTGATTTGAGAGAAATGGCAGAACCAGTTTAAAGAATTGGTATCACCTTGGCATTACCTGAAGATAATTTTGTTTCCTTAGATGTCTAGATTATTGTAATGGTATTGATCTCTACAGTGCACCCTAAATGCATGTAGTATTCCCCAATGTCAGCATTTGTATTGGCACTCGGATGTTTACAGACACATGTGCAAATACAGACCTTTCCATCCTGATCTGACAATGTAGGAGGCTGCTGTGACAACTGTTTCTCCTGTAACCTCTGGAGATTTCCTCATTTAATTCTTGCTGAGTTTATTGTCTCATGGTGAATTATGAATTGTCATAGAACCTCAGGTTGAAATTGACCTCCACAGATCTTGAAATCATAAAGGTTGGGAAAGAGCTCTGAAATCATCTGGACCAACCTTGCTTGGGAAAAGCATGGTCTGGGCAAAATGGCCCAGCACCTTGTCCAGCCCAGTCCCAGGAATGTGCTGGGGAATACATTTTGGTCAGACCCTGGTCCCTTTAGGGAGTTCCTTAGTGTCCAAGCAGAATTCATACCAGCAGATTGTGGAATACAATTTGAAATACACAAAAAGGCAGGAGGTGAAAGTTGTGTTTTAGGGCACAAGTTTCTTAGGCCTTTGTTATGTGTTCTGTAGTAACTGATCCCTCCAGGACAGTTTCTATCTGGATTTGCCAAGCTGTTGAGAGAGCATGTGGCACAGCAGATCTAATCTAGTGGTGGCATGTGCATAAGCAAAACCTTGCATGCATGCACTGCCCCAGGGATTTCAGTGGGGCTCTGCCTGGGCACCCAGTTCTGCCTCCATGGAATACATGGCAAATAGAATTCATGTGTCTGAGAGCAGCACAGAGCTGTCAGATGCTTGTTTGAGCCAGACTTTACTATTTGTATAAACACTGGAAGCACTCTGTTGCAAAGCTTGGAAAACATTTTGCTCTGCCTTCTTTGTTTTGGTTTGATTTTTTTTTCTTTCCATGCATCATTTTACATGTGAAGAAATGAACCCAACAGAACCAACCACATTATGCAGAAGGTAGAATAAGCTTTTTACAAGCAACATTTTTTTTCCTCCTGTCCTGTCTCTCCTGGAACATAATTTTACCAGCGCTGCTCTGATTTGAAGCAGACACTGATTTGCTCATAAGAAATGGCGAAATAAAACTTGCAGATAGCCACTGGTTTGCGAGTGTGGAAGCTCAGGTCATTGCAGATTTACTAGGCTCCAATGTTTGCTTTAGACAATGCCTCTGACCACTGGGAAGCTGTGTCTCACATACAAATATGGGCCTTTCAGCTCTTTTCAGAACAAGCAAATACTGGGAGATGAACTTGCTGATGCTTTCACTGCCATTGGGCTGGAGTGGTTTAGACACCAAGGTACCAATTTGCTTTTGACGTTGGCTTGTTCTTCTGTATATCCTTAGGATAATAATGACGGAGAAAAGATATGTTCACTATTAACTTCCTAGAGACTTGCCATCTGATTTGTGGCTTCAGAATGTCTCCATTTAATGTGTCAAAAGTCATTTTAAACTTCATTCGTCTTCTGGTTTTGGCAGCACTTTTTACCTTGAATTCAACTGTTTGACATGCATTGTACCAGAGTCACATTTTAAAAACATTTACAGCACATTGCAAAAAAATACAAAGCTCACTTTGGTCCATCTGCTTTCAATATTCTCCATCTCTAAAAGTGAAAACAATTTGAGAGTTGGCATTGGGAACTTTCTTGGTGTAGCTGTGAGCACAGCGTTTAGGTAACTTTTATAGCAACAGAGTAATAATTACAGATAATGAATTGTCACTGAGTAAAAGGCTCCTGTGATTATCACCAATTACAGTCAACAGTTCTGGTGGCCTGCTGATTAGATACAGAAGGTAGTTTGTCCTAATTGAAAGAGAGGCCATTTCTCAAAAGATTGTTTAAAAATTACTTAGGGAAAGAGATGGCATTCGGGAGCTGGCAGCATCAACAGCCCGCTTCAGCTTTGCTCACACCCTTTATGGTGTGGGCTCCCCTCCCCAGGACAGCTGTATTGCTGAGCTGACAAAACTCTTCCTGCTCCCCCTTGGCCATGAAGGAGCAGAGTCTCAACTTGGGGCTTCTTCTCAGACTCTGCCTTTCAGATACTGACCACTGCTCCCTTCTTGACTGAGCCATGGAGCTGGCTGGAAAACAGGGCATTGAGGGTGGAGGGGTGCTCCAGCAAGGAGCTCAGTGGGAAAACAGGGCATTGAGGGTGGAGGGGTGCTCCAGCAAGAAGGAGGTCAGCACCAGGCAGTCAGCCTTCCAGCAGTGCTTGTAGCTCTGCCAGAGCTGTGAGAGAGAAATCTTTGGCTGAGGCTGCCCCCACAGTCCCTGTGGTTTGGAATCATAGCTGCCTAGGCTTGTTTCTGTCAGCAGAGTAGCCTTTCCCTATCTTGCCTGTTTTCACCCCTACATTAACTTTTTGCTGCACTAGCCTGGGTGATTATCAGTAGGGGAATATTGCACAAGTAAAGATCTCATAAGAAGATGTATTAGCAGTAGAAACACAAGGTAATGTGAAGCTGGATAGGTGTGCTGGCAGTGTGTGTGGATCAGAAGGACATTGGCTTAGGAATACTCTGCAGAGAGACCTGAAGGTGAAGTGAGGGCTGAGTGCGCCAAGGCAGAGCCCAGGTGTGTGTTACGAAGAACTCATGGCAAGGACTGCTCAAAGTAAGAGTGAGAGAAAAAAACAGACTGCAGGTGCAGCAGTCTGTTTTTTAGCTGCATGGAGCTACCTTTGATGATTTATCATCCATGAAGTGATGTTAGAAATGGAATTTGTAAGTGATGGGCAGCAGAGGCAGGATGGTTATGTGTGGATTTGGAATTGAGATTAGCAGGGTGAAGGTGAAAAGGGAGTAAACAGAAAAAGGACTAAGAAAACTCCTTGAAATTGAGAGGGCATGAACAGAATCTGTCCCCTGGACAGCTCACTGCTTCTCTCTGTGCATCAGAGAGGGTTGCTCATGGTTCTCACTAGTTAGGAGAGGACAACCTGATGTAGATGTGTGCACTCACCCAATCAGAGAAGTCTGCTGGGGTGGACACTCCTGGCTTGCGTTTACCTTAGACCTACCCTCCATGATGCTGGGAGATTACTGCCTGTGTTCTCAGCAATGCAAGGTAGGATTTAAGCAGTTTCTTTTTCTGTACATGCCTGATGCTGAGGTTGAGTTTTTTATTCTTTCAATTATGCTCTGTAGCACTTGGAATGCTTAACAGTGCCAGACATAGGCAGTGCCTAGGTATGAGAGCACTGGAATAAAAAAATAAACAGCGGAAACCCGCAGCTGAACTACGAGATGCTGGGGCTTGTTGAGATTTTTTTGTAACAACACAAAAACTCTGACTGGAGTTATCCCCACCAGCCACTTGTCAGTGTGTGTCCCTCTTTTTCTTGTTTTAAATTTTCCCTATCTCTGCTCCTTCGTATAAAATGTCCCTGCCCAACCATGACTGGAACAACTGGTTAGCTACTGGAAGAGATGACCCACAATGCCCACACAGCCAGGGGTGTACAGGCCACCACATCACCTCTGGAGACATTGCTGCACAGAACTTGCCTTGAACTACAGGAGAGCAGGGCACAGGTCACAGATGATAGGGTATTTAGGAGGCACTTGTTTTCCTTCTTTAGTAAAAGCACTGACATGACAGTGTGAGGGGTTCCCTTAGCTCTGAGATGGGTTGCAGGTGCAGAACATGGTAGACATGTTTGTGTCAGCTCTCTCCATGCCTCTTCTCATGGTCCCACATTTCCCCACTTTCTCTCCTGTCAACCATTACATGCTAGTCTTTACTACCACAGCCTAAGCACAGTGCTACAGTTGCCTCTACTGCATGTCAAGAGATTTGACATGCTCTGTTTGAGCAAGGATGCCGATGAAATATGTGGAAACCTTCAGCTACGGTTGTGCCAAGGCCACTGCTTCTGTGCTGAATGCCACTGGTTCTTCATTCCTTTGTGCTCTGCTTCTTGTATCTGTCAGTCTCTTAGGCTGTGAACTTTCTGAGGCAGGAGTCAAACTTTGGTCATTCCTGTGCACAATAAACTCCAATGACATTAGAATCCTTCGTGCTTGGGTGCTATGAATAAGTAAATAACAGGGTGTGCTGTAGAACTGTGCACTTCCCACTATGTATGGTCTCTTCTCCAGTGCTGAGGGGAAAGAGGACACAAGATTCCCTCACGGCTCTGCCAAGTTTCTGTGTCTCAGAAGTAAAAGCTGGGGATGGCTCCTTTGCTGTGGCTGCACCTCAGTCAGGTGGGTGTGAGGAAGGAGGCTGTGCATGATCCTGAGCAGACGACAGTAATTCCAATGCTCTGGCCTCTGCTGGGTGGATGTGCTGTAACAAAGGACATCACAATAGGCATTAAAGGGAAAGCAAAAGCAGAGCAGGCAGACATGTGCCTGACAGTGACTATAATGCACAGCAATCTGAACATCAAGGGTCTGAGTCCAGAAGGAAGGTCAGAGGAGATTCCTCCAAAAGCCAGTAATTGTTTTCTTTTTGAGCTTGTTTATTTTTGGAAGCAGTTAGCAAAACGTGACTCTTCATTATGTGTGGTGTAACCACATTAGCTGTGTATACATGGCTAGGATTCAGTTACACAGAAACAAGATACTTTTCCACGCTGACTGAGAGGAGGAAAATGCACAGGGGATGTAGACCTGAGCTTTGGGAAGCCACTGCTGCTCGTGGGGGATTAGTCTCTGCAGCACATGTAATGGTGTTTCTGTAGAACTCAGTGCTTCCAAACCTTATCCACTGAGAAAGCCCCATGGCCTGACCTCTGGGCTTGCCTTTGAACCAGGTTCTGAGCAGTTTGCCAGCTTAGCCCTGGGCTCAGGCTAATACAGCCTCTGGATACAGGATTTTGTACTGGGGAATGGGAGCTCCCCAGGATGTTACTCTGCAGCATGACGACTTGTTAGCTTAAGTCATGGCAGCTTAGAGGTCCCTGTGGGATGCTCCAAGGTGGCCCAGCTCTGCTGCTGCTAGTCCCTTCTTTCTTTGCTTTGCTTTTTGGAAAGCTACTGCTCATGACTGGCAGTGCAGACAATGCACCATAATTCTGTTGTATCACAACCAGTGGGTTTGGAGCTCTGCTGCTCTCATCTTTTCCCTCTTGCTGACTGCCAGGATCAAATGAAGGGCTGTGAAAATGAGAGAGAAAAAAAAATTATTTTTTTTTCTTTCTGGGAACTTCCAGCGTTTGCATTCCCCCAGCTTTATCTCAGCTAATTTCTTAGTCAGCATGCTCAGGATCTGATGGGTTTCTGCCAGGTAAATACAGATTTTTGTGAGCTGCACTCTGCTGTCGGCAATTGTTTTAGCTCTAAAAGGCCATGGCTTAGCCTGGGGCTCAGATGACACACGGTCAGCTTCCAGCTCCTGTAGTTTTTAAATGGCTTCAATTACTCCCTCTCTGCTGCCCTTTGCAAACCAGCCATAGGGTTTACATGTATACTGTAGAACTTGTGCTAAACCAAACAGGCAAGCCCTAAGAAAGGCTTAATTAAACTAGCAGAAATCTCACACTTACTGACTCTTGCTGGAGCCCTTTTTCCTGTAAACAAAAAGTCCAAATGGCTGTTTTTCCCCCTTAAGTTTCATAAGTGGTTACTGAGCTTCTGCAGTTGCCGCATTCCTGAAAATGTTGTTATTTCTTTTTTGGTCACACACTGGGGGACTCCATTGTTTTCCGTGGTGCCTGTTGAGTTAGGCCCATCGACAGCAGAGCTCATTCTAGGTCATTAAGTTTGGAGGCACAGTAGTATAATTTGGTGACTTTAGTTCTTAGCAGAGACTTGTATTGAAGCCACGCACACACAAAAGCAGAATAACCACCCTGCTCCTTTTCCCTAAACTCTGAGCATTTGAAGGAGCCACAGGCAGCCACAGGTAAAACATGAAGAATTTGCTGGCTGAACAAGGATTCCTATTCTGATGCTGCAGCAGGATAGTGACAATAATAAAATAATCATTTTGAGAGCTGTGTTGAGGCGCATATCAGGCAGAAGAAGCAAACCAGCATTACTGTCTTGTTATTAATGATTCTAGCGCCGTGCTGTTGTAGTGTTGACAATTCAACAAGATTCCTTGGAAAAACTGGCTGTGTTGAAGAGACTCACACAAATGATTCATGATCTGAAGAGTATAATATGCTGTGAGAAAAATGAAGAAGGTGGCCAGTTAGTCCCTGGAAAAGAGGTAGGAACAAAGTCTAAACTGATCTACAGAGGGAGGATGCCAGGTACACCAGAGGCATAATGAGGCACAGTGTCTGGGAAGTGAAGTCAAACAAGTTCAAGCTATATAAAATTCATGCTGAGAACCATGAAGCAGACTGCCACAGAAGCAGTTCTCCATCATATAAAGATTTCACTTGGAGATTTGATGTCTTTCTAAAAGATACACTTGAGATCCAACAGCCTGTGGTTAAACTGAATGCTGATACCCCACAGAAACACAATTCACCAAGCATATTGGCATTCCTTCTGGGTTCAGCCTGTAAACTGTGTGGTCTTTGGAAGTTCCCTCTATTCCTGTGCTATGTCTGCTAGTCACAAACTCAAGTCACTTCACCAGAGGGTGTCCCTTTCCCACTGAGCAGTTGTTTTCTAGGGCACATTTCTGGCTCTTGCACCATGGGAACATTGCACACCTTTTGCCCACACTTTACTTGCTATGAGAACATTTCCATCTCCACACATCTCATCTTGGCATTTTTTTCCAGCACTAAATTCACATCAAACGCACATTCTAGGTATAAATCCTCAGCTCTTGTTATCAAGGTTAACGGTGTGCCAAGGTGATGGGAAAGAGGTAAGGAGTGGGATATCTGCTCCGAGTTGTAACAAGCTAGACTTTCTCAGTCTGAGGCCCTTGAGTCTAGCCTGAGTAGATCATTCTGTCTGTAGCTCTCTGCTCAGTTTGGTTAGTCAGCAATATTAACTGAGTTGCTGGCTGCAGTGTTTGTATCTCTGGGCACTGGAAGCTTCTATTAGAATTAAGAGATATTAGAACTTGTCCCTGGTCTTGCACTTCCTTTTTTGTAGCACTGTTACTTCACTGGCTATAGCAGTGACTGACAAGAACAGAACTGCACCAGCAGACAATATGATGAGTGAATTATTCTCAGTTCCACTGGATCAGTCATCTCAGCATGGTAGAATGATTTCATGCTCTTCATGTAATCTTGATGGTGGGGATGGTCTGTAGAAAAAAGTCCTGTAGACCTTAAGAGTAAGCCCTAATTAGAATTCAGAGAATGCTGTAACACTGGGATCTGAACAGTGTGGAAGTATGTGCACTCTGCTAGGAGTTTTTATTTAGTGTTTTGTGCTACTAAGTTGAATTATGGGGTGATGGGTCCTTGGTGGAGGCAACCTTTACCTCTGCATGGATGGATTTGGTAAGTTCTATACTAAGATGTCTAGGCACTTTTGAGAAGGCAGTTTAATATAACAAGGAGAACTAACAGGAAAATTAAGTCATACCAAAGTTTAATCAGCCTCATGGTTCTGTGTCTTATCCAACAAAAAAAGATAAAATAATCCAGAGGAGATGTAACTGCTGGCTTTGGCTGCTGTTATGCTGCTTTTTTGCTGGCTCACAGTGAAGGAATCATGTACCTGCTACCACCTGCAAAGCCAGGATCTGATAGGGTCAAATGTGGAGAAAGAAGTGGTAGCATAAAGTATGGAGGAAGATCTGCTGGAGAGTGTTCAGAAGAGAGCCAGAGGGAAAAATCAGAGCTCTGGAAAACATGGTTTATGAGAAAAGTCTGAATAATGAGGGCTGCTTAACACTGTCAAGAGAGGACATTAGAGACATAAAAGCTTGCTATGGAGGACAAGAGAACAGACTCTTCTCCATGCCCAGCTTGGATAGGACAGCATGTAATGGACTAAGTTGTCCTAAGGGGGCTTGCTGGGAATGCTTAGAAATTGCTGGAGGCTGTAAAAGCCAGACTGGCCAAACACTCCCTGATGTTTGTGACACTAGGTTATACTGTTAGGATAAAATCACCTTTGGAAGACTCTTTCAGCCCTGTTTTCCGTGAGTACATAATCTGTGTATGAAAGGCTGCTTATGATTACGGTGACATTTAGGTATCTGTTTCTTCACTAGGGCATCCAGCCTCATGTAGTCACTGACAGACTTTATTCTTACAACTTGTGTGACAAGTGCAGACCCAGTTTACAGGAGGCTGTAGAAGGCAGTAATGGTACACAGAGGATTACTTCTCATATCTGTATCAACTGCCACTGTCAGCATTTGAACATTTGCAGAGGGCTTTTAGCAGGAGCTAAACTTGTAACTATTGTTCACTCAGTGTTCATGTAAGCCAGCACCATTCAGTGAGAACATTTTCCCTTCAATACAGGAAGGACATAGACCTGATGGAGAGGGTCCAGAGGAGGGCCACAAGAATGATCAGGGTGTTGGAGCACCTCTGCTACGAGGGAAGGCTAAGGGAGCTGGGGGTGTTCAGCCTGGAGAAGAGGAGGCTCTGGGGGGACCTAATAGCAGTCTGCCAGTACCTGAAGGGTGCTACAGGAAGGATGGAGAGAGACTGTTTGCAAAGGCCTGCAGTGACAGGATGAGGTGCAATGGCTTCAAACTAGAGAAGGGCAGATTTAGATTGGATATCAGGAAGAAGTTCTTCACTGTGAGGGTGGTGGAACACTGGAACAGGTTGCCCTGGGGAGGTGGCTTAGGGCTCTTCCCTGGAGATATTCAGGGTGAGACTCAATGAGGCCCTGGGCAGCCTGATCTAGTTGGGGATATCCCTGCTGACTGCGGGGCGGTTAGACTGGATGACCTTTGGAGGTCACTTCCAGCCCAGACCATTCTATGATTCTTGTAGCAGCCTTTCTACTCCTTTATCTGTCTGCATCCTCTTACTTCTGTTTTAATGTTTCCCTGTGCCTTTACTTTTTCACAGCAGAATCTACAGCAGCCTCATTCTTCCACAGTCCTGCAGCCTGTTAAAAACCCCACAGGAGAGCAGGTAATGAGAAGGGGGGCCTGGTTAGCACCAGAATCTGACTTTCTGAAGAGACTGATACAGTCAAAATGTTCAGTCCTAGCTGTTGTCTAAAGCTTCCCCATCCTGGATAGACAGCTCAACATGTTAGGCTGATGTGATAGAGGAGAGTTTTTCTTCTTACTGTGTTGGATGGCATATAGCTATTTATTGCACCTATAACCCATGTGTTTGATACTGTCCTTCAGCAGATGTTCTTACTGGTCATAACGTGAAAGTGCATGTTTAGCAGGCCCCTTCTACAACTCTAAGCAACAGCTAGCTGCTGTCGTCAGACTTCTGTAAAGCTAGGGAGAAGTGCAGACTGTTGTGGAGAGCCTGCAAGAGGCCCTTTCCCTGGCAGTGAGTGCAGAAGGGTGAATTCTACTTAAATAGAATTCGTCCCAAGCATGGTTCTGGTAAAATAGAAAATGACATTGCAAATCACTTGGTATTAAATATATTTCAAATCAAGCCTTGAAATGAGGCCAAAATCTTGGCAGGAAGAAATGTCAAACAACGAAACCAGCAAATGAAGAGTAGTAGGGGTAGGCTGCTGCTCTTTTCAGCATGTATTGGGGAAACTGGTTGTTTGTCTTGAATTTTCTTTCTGGCAGTGCTAACTCTCAGCCGCAGAGCAGCCATTACTGTATTAGGTATCAAGTGTTGAATCATCAAGGAGACTGTGGAGGTGAAATGGTTGTTTGTGGTAGCACTTTGAGGTTTGATTCTTGAAGTATTTTACAGAAGAGCACAAAGAGGTAAATAGGGCATGCAGGTTACCTGGGAAGTGTGAGAGATCTGCAGTGAGCCAGGATGGAGGTTGTGTAGGGGAATATGTCTCCTTTTGAATAAGAGAATGGAGAAGCCAATGCAGATTGTGTTAAGTGTCTTCAGCCTTTTCACTCTAGTTTTTCATCACTGGTATATAAAGAACCAGGAAAAAAAAAATCTCTGGAAGAAGCTCCTGTAACAAGTGAGCTTGGACCAAAGGTAGCAGTAGAGAGGAGAGAATCATAAAGCCTCTCATAGGAAAGCAGCTTAGTTCACACTTTTTAGGGGCCAAAGACAACGTATAACTGGACGCTGATGTGCAGGGCAGGTTTATTAGCTCCCCTCCCATGTCTTCCCTTTACATGGAAAGTTCTTTCTAGGCTTATAGTGCATTTTGATTCCTTTTCTGGAATCCTTTTCCTTTTGAGTAATTTTCTGTCTCCTTTGGCTATGAATAGACTGGTTTCCAAAGGCATGTGTGAGAATTAGATCCTTAAGTCTGGATGCTGTGCATCCACATCCCACCAGAGCTTGTCCTCCATCTCACTTGTGTTGAAAAGAACTAAATGCTTTTCAGTTACCAACTTCCCCTGGGTTTAAAGTTTACTGTTTCTTCTTGGCGCTGTGTGATCTACAGGGCTTCTGCCTTTGTAGCAGTTAGCTTTTGCGGCTTTTACTGACTTGGTGATGCTTCCGTGCCTCTAGATCTTCACACCCAGCATCCTAATGGAAATAATTTTTGTTGGGTTCTGTTGTAAGCATGGGTGATGAGGTTTTTCCTTACAAATCTATAGTGTAGTGCTGAGCCAGGCAGACGTCACCTTCCTTCTTGGGACACCAAGACATGTATGTTTGCACAAGACTGTGCAAGGTGCCATATGGCAGACCCCAGCTTTCAGTCCCTCCACATCCTTGTGTTTCAAATACCCTTGCAGAGCCTTTACATGAGCTGCTGGCTAGAACTTCTGTGGCAAAGAGAGACTGAATGCCTAAGTAAAATACAGGGGAGTGGAGATCTGGGAGTTTAAAAGTTCAGGGTTTAATAAGTAAATGGGAAAGCAATAACCCACATGCAGTTTTGTAGTAGTCGTGCTCTAGCTATTAGTGAATTAATGACTTGGAGAGGAAAACCCAAAAGGAACAGGTTTTCTCCAAGGGTGCATGTATGGACAGATCTTGTCTTCTCAGGGGACTTGTGTAATCGATGGTGAAAGTATGTTTACCACAGGAACACTTCAAGCACCCTTGTCACAAAACTAGTGAACCTCTGTCTTGAGAGAGTCACTCTGGAGTTCATTTAACCTCCAGGCCCCACCTAACTACAGGCTGCTGAGCAAATCCTGGTGGGGCCCATTTAGAGCAGTAAAAAAGACAAACCAAAGGGGCCATGGGCAAGTGAATTCATACCTAAGCCTCAACGATGTAGAGTTGTTCATACCTTACACCAGTGTGCACAGTAGCCTTTATTCAAGGTGTGTGAATTGATGTTCTGGGAGCACAGGTTGTTCATCAGTGCTGTATGTGAGAGCAGGGAGTGGTAACCAGGTGGTCTGACAGCAGGTTCTCTGTGTTACATGTCCTGCTTGTGTTTAAAAAATGTAGTTGTCTGGTACCCAGACATGGTGCTCAGCTTCATCTGGGGTTAGAAATTGTGCATCAGTGGATTTGGCAGGGCCAACTTTGTACAGTGGGACAGCAGTCATAGAATCACAAAATGTTAGGGGTTGGAAGGGACCTCCAGAGATCATCCAGTCCAACTGCCATGCCAAAACAGGATCACTTAGGGCAGGTCACACAGGAACACAGCCAGGTGGGTTTTGAAAGTCTCCAGAAAGTCTCCACCACCTCTCTGGGCAGTCTGGTCCAGTGCTCCATCACCCTCACCATAAAGAATTGTCTCTTCATGTTGAGGTGGAGCATCCTGTGTTATAGCTTGTACCTGTTGTTTCTTGTCCTCTCACTGGACACCACCACCAAGAGCCTGGCACCTTCATCTTGACACCCACCCCTCAGACATTTATAGATGTTGATAGGATCCCCTCTCAGCCTTCTCTTCTCCAGACTAAACAGTCTTGCATCTGTTACATCCTGGAACATGTACTGGAATGTGAGGCACAAGTTGGCGATGGTTAAAGGTGGCAGTAAAAAGAAGGTTTCAAACTGAGCTTAGAAATGAAAGGGACATGGAAATGAGAACTGGCAAGAGCAATGAAGCCAGTGGCTGTATTTGCATCTCCTGTGAACATGCTTCCTCATAAGGTGTAGAGGCACCTCTGTTCTCCTGAGTTTGGTGGGACAAGGAGAATCATGAGTATACATCCTACCTATCAGAAGAGGAGAATCATGAGTGTACATCCTATCTATCAGAAGGTGAAACCTTCTTGAACTTAAAACCGGAGAGAGAACTACATCAGATCTCATTACATTGAGCTTATATTCTCCAAGTGCCCATTAGGAGGGTTTTAGGATTTTCTTTTAATTAAAATAATCTTTGTTGAGCTTAATATTTTCCTAAAACACTTATTTTAATGTCTTTTCCCCCTGTTACTAAAATCCAAGCTGTGAGGAAGGATAAGTGACCACAAAAAAGGCCAGATGTGCAGAGAACAATATTTTTCAGATTGCCTGGCAACGGTCAAAAGGTGATTCCAAGACAAGGAGACTGCAACCATGAATGGAATGACAAGACCTATGTTTCATCAGGCTGCAAAAGGCTTTGTCCTGATTGCCACAAAAGAGGGCAATGGTAATTTTCAGTCAGTTCTCAGCTCTGGGGGCATAATTTAGAGAGCTGAGATCCAAACAGGAAGCCCAGAATGTTGAGTTCCAAGCCTGAGTGTAGTCAATGCCTTGTGACAGTAGACAGTTATTCCTCTGACAATCAGTGTTGCCTAAAATGGTCATATTTTACACATCTAGAGCCTAACTCAGAACATCAGCTAAGGCTGTGAGGTCACTGGAAGCTGAGCACATGGCCTGTGTTTCCCTGACTCTTGGCCATACTCACTAACTTCAGAAAGCATTGTGAAGGTCTGTGCTGGAAATGTGAACTGTGTGACATCACAAGCCATGGTAGCAGTGAGAGATGTGCTGTTGTTGTGTTCTCTACCCTTCTGTTGGATGCCTAGATTAAATTGTTGTGAAAAAGTCAAGCATGGGAGCTGTATCTCCCCACATTCTCAGAGGTGTTTTCAGGCTGTTTCAGTCAGACTGACATAAAAGGAGCCATGCTGCTTCACTTGGTAACACCAACCCTGCTCATTCACTTTCTTACAGTATTGTGTGTAGCCTGCAAAAGGAATTCCACAGAACAGAAGTAAAATGCAATCCAAAGAATAAATTGAACATGAAATAACAAATACAAATGTAGCCAACACTTGGGCTCCAGAATTTACTGGAAAGACACACATGGGTTGTATTTATCTTTCACAAGTTTGTAAGATGGATGCTTCACAATTTAATTCATGAGCTGGCTTGGTTTAGTTTACAAGAGTTTCTTAGCCCTTCTGTTTTCACTCATCCATCAAGGTGAAAGTAAAGAAATCAGTATTTCTGTTAGAGGAGGGTTGAAACAAAAAAAAAACCAACGGAGGAAAGAAAGTATTTTTTGTTCTAAACTCATTGAATGCTGCTGGATTTAACTCTAATCTTTCAGAGATCCATATCACCTCTATCTATTTTCAGATAGGCAGAGGGTCTGTCACCTCTGTGCTGCACAAATGTAGGAAAACCTGAGCCTTTGCCTGATTCTCACTGTGCAGTATGGTCTGGTTTGTAATAAATAATCCTTTGGCTCTCGCTTACTCTGTTTTTATTAAGATAATCTACAAGCATTATAAAAAAGTGAAGCCAAGTCTCTACCAGCTGTGTGAAACAGGCCTGAAAATGTGAACAGACTGTGGCTGGTGCAGAGATCTAGGGTGAACCTGGAACACGATGTGAGCTGCTTTGTTCATCTTTGAGGTATGAACTCTTGAGGGCCCCAGTGAAAAATTTAGTGCTGCTATTGTTAATCGCTTCAGTCCTCAAGTAAGGACAAACAGCAGCACAAGACACTCAGAGATCTTGTGTCTTTCACCTTAGAGAAAGAATTGTTGCCTTCCTCTGCCACCGTAAATGAACCAAAGAACCTGTGTGTGACAAAGGTCATACTGAGTGTCAGTGTGCTTGACCCCATGAACTGCCCCAAGAGGCTTGGAGGACTGCAAAGGTGTATTAAAACATTTCTAGGTACTTTTCTATATAACATTGATTTATTTATCTCTATCCATAGAGTTGTTTCTTCAGTACTATATTCACATCCTGCATTTGCTACCTTTGGATTGAAGAAGAATCAGGTAGTTCCTGGAACAAGGATGTAATTTTGCACATCCTTCAGCTGTCTAGCTCTAAGGGGATTCTTGTCACATCCCACCTAGGAAAGAAACTTAGTGGTGCGCAGTATTGCTGTCACACAGAGATGGAATCAAAACATGGAGCTTCCAAAATACACAGGGGGAAACTTAGCTTGTGATAAAAAGACAGAGTTTGGGAAGCTTTGGGGAAGTGTACTTCCACCTACAGAAAGAGTCACGGGTGGGCAATCTGAAGCCACATTGTGTCTGTGTGATTTCAAAGAGGTGATCTTTCCAAGTCAGGTGTTATTGGAAGGCTTGTCCTGAATTAGAAATTATTGCAAAGGTCTCTTAAAGTACAGATGTTTCCTTTTCCAGGTTGGTGAGCAGCCCAGGTGCCTAGAGATTTTTTGTGTACCAGATGGTACAATTGCCTGCAAAAACATCAGTGAAAGATCTCAATATTTCATCGTTTGGGTCTCCAGACCAGCATCCAGAAGTCTGTGTTTAGGATATCTTGATGAGAGCTTGGAGATCTATGTGGAAATAACAATATTACATTAGGGGAAGATCTACTTAAGACTGTAATGTCACACATGGCTCAGCACAGGAGCCTACTTCTGAAGTATTTTTCTTTCTCTTGAGCTGTGTCCATAACAGAGGGGAAAAGATAAAAAAGAACCAAACTCATATCCCTTCCAACCCTTCCAGTAGCTGTTTGCTGAAACTAAAGGAGAAACTCTGTTTTTTCACAAGGCAGAGGAAAACTGTCTCCATGAACACCCAGCTGGACTTCCATCCCTGGAGGTGTTCAAGAGAGGACTGGATGTGGCACTTGGTGCCATGGTTTAGTCATGAGGTCTGTGGTGACAGGTTGGACTTGATGATCCTTGAGGTCTCTTCCAACCTTGGTGATTCTGTGATTCTGTAATATCTATCTGTTTTCTGGCCTTTATGCCATTTTTCCATCCCTCGGGAACATGTGTTACAGCAAGATGACAGGCCCTCCAATTCACAACAGAGAATCACAGAGCTGGCATTGAAAACATGGGGAAAGGGTTGATTTTTTTAATTTTTTTTTTTGTTGCTGTCAATACAGGAAAAAAGCTGTAAGTTCACAGATAATTTTGAAGATTTTGGGTTTTGAAGCCTTTGGTTCATTCTGTCTTGTTCAACATCTTTGTGGGTGACATGGGCAGTGGCACTGAGTGCACCCTCAGCAAGTTTGCTGATGACACCAAGCTGTGTGGTGCAGCAGACACGCTAGAGGGAAGGGATGCCATCCAGAGGGACCTTGACAGGCTGGAGAGGTGGGCACAAGCCAACCTCATGAACTTCAACAAGACCAAGTGCAGGGTCCTGCATCTGGGTCGAGGCAATCCCAGGCACAAATCCAGGCTGGGCAGTGCCTGGCTGGAGAGCAGCCCTGAGGAGAGAGACTTGGGGGTGCTGGTGGATGAAAAGCTCAACATGAGCTCTCAGTGTGCACTTGCAGCCCGGAAAGCCAATCAGATCCTGGGCTGCATCAAGAGAAGTGTGGCCAGCAGGGCAAGGGAGGCGATTCTGCCCCTCTACTCAGCCCTGGTGAGACCCCCACCTGGAGTACTGCGTCCAGTTCTGGAGCCCCTATTACAAAAGGGATATGGATGTGCTGGAAGGTGCCCAGAGAAGGGCCATGAGGATGATCAGAGGGCTGGAGCACCTCTCCTATGAGGACAGACTGAAGGAGTTGGGGCTGTTCAGTCTGGAGAAGAGAAGGCTCAGAGGTGACCTCATTGTGGCCTTCCAGTATCTGAAGGGGGCCTACAGGAAGGCTGGGGAGGGACTTCTCAGGCTATCAGGCAGTGATAGGACTAGGGGCAATGGAATGAAGCTGGAGGTGGGGAGATTCAGGCTGGATGTGAGGAGGAGGTTCTTCACCATGAGAGTGGTGAAGCCCTGGAATGGGTTGTCCAGGGAGGTGGTTGAGGCCCCATCCCTGGAGGTGTTTAAGACCAGGCTGGATGAGGCTCTGTCCAGCGTGATCTAGTGTAGGGTGTCCCTGCCCACGGCAGGGGTTGGAACTAGATGATCCTTGTGGTCCCTTCCAACCCTGACTGATACTATGATACTATATGATTCATTAGAAGCCTCCGAGAAGGCAGCATAGTGCTGAGCATCTCTCTTGATGCCCTTAAATGACTGAGTGTGTAGGAACTGTGGCAGGCACTGCAGCCATACAGTCCTGGAGATCTTTCAGTGCTAGTTGTGTGGAACAGGTTGCTGAATATGGGTACAGCCACAGAGTCACAAAATCACAGTGTGGTAGGGGTTGGAAGGGACCTCCAGAGAGTGAGTCCAACCACCCTGTCAAAGTAGGAACACCCAGGGCAGGTCACACGGTGGGTTTTGAAAGTCTCCAGAGAAAGAGACTCCACAACTTCTCTGGGCAGCCTGCTCCAGAGCTCCATCACCCTCACCATACAGAGTTGTCTCCTCATGTTGCGATGGAACCTCTTGTGTTCCAGCTTTTGCCTATTGTTCCTTGTCCTGTCACTGGGTACCACCAAAAAGAGCCTGGTACTTTCATCTTGACACCCACCCCTCAGATATTTATAGATGTTGATAAGATACCCTCTCAGCCTCCTCTTCTCCAGACCAAGTCCCTTCCCTGCGGTGCATGGCTTTCTGTGTTTGCAGCTTTGGAGTTAATGATTTTCTCTCAGTGGAGGGCTTCAATGGCCTCTTCCAGCATGGGTGATTTGCACTTGTTTGAGAAGATCTGGTAGTGCTTGGTCTCTGTCTCCTCTCACGTGCCTCACCCAGCTGCCAGTAACAGCGTTCCATTGCTCAGTGTTGTCCTGATTAATTTTGGACATTGCCTCCAAACAAACCCAAGAATGGCAAGTTTATTTTTTTATTTTAAAAGAAGTAATTAAAGAGCATGAAGCAGTAAGGAAAAAAAACCCAAGCAAATGACCTAGTTTGGTCTTCACCACAAACCCCACAATGCTCTGGGGACATCTAAGTATGTTAGGCAGATATTTCAAGTCTATCTCTCTCTTGAATGTGAGTCACTTCAATTGGACATCATTTTAGCTATTTGCTCATTGGCTTTAATTAGGTAAACTCCAAAGCACTGCAGCATGTGCTTATTGTTGACTGTTTAGCCTTTTGGTAAGTTCTTGCTCTTATCTATCTACAGCCTTAATAGCTAATTTAATCAGTAAGAGTGAAGCCTTCCTAAGTGCTAAACAAGATGTTCCCCAGGGAAGAAAGAGAGCTATTGCCTTTTAGTAGGCTGTTTTGAGTGCTGATCAGGTTGCTTCCTGCCCTGCTTTGCCCTAATGAGGCCATATCTGAAGTACTGTGTCCAGCTCTCAGATCACCAGTTCAACAGAAACCAGGAGGGAGTCCAGTGAAGGGCTACATAGGTGATGAGGGAACAGGAACATCTCTCTTATGTGGAAAGGATGAGACCTGGGGCAGTTTAGCCTGGAGAAGAGAAAACTGAGAGGGGGCATCTTATCAACACTTACCAATATCTGAAGGGAGGGGTGTAAAGAGGATAGGGCCAGACTCTTCAGTTGTGCCCATTAATAAGACAAGGAGCAATGGGCACAAGCTAGAACACAGGAAGTTCTACCTAAGCACAAGGGAAAACTTCTGTCCTGTGAGGTTGTCAGAGTGCTGGGCCATGCTGTGGAGCTTCCTTCTCTGGAGATTTTCAAACCCCACCTGGGCGTGATCCTGTGCAGCCTGCACTGGGTGACCCTGCATTAGTGCAGGGAGGTTGGTTGGACCTCTCCGGAGGTCCTTTCCAACCCCTACAATTCTGTGCTTCTGTTACACAGAGGTGTTTCTCTTTGTATGAGGATTCTTCCTCTAGGAGAATTTCCCTCTACCAAGGAATGCAGGGCTGACTCTGCAGATTCTGACCACATGAGCAGTCCTTCCTGAGGTGTGCAGCCCCATCACAATCAGCGGGGCTGATTCTCAAATGACTTAATCTGGCATAAATCAAGAAAAAACTGCCTCAGAGTCATTTACCCCAGAATGAAAGAAGCAAGATCCCCCAAACTGAACTAACTTGCTTGCTCATATGGAAGGAATTGCCCAATTACAGCCTTTGCACACCACTGTATCAACTTCTTCCCTTCCTTTCATGAGCATTTAAATGTAAAGATATAAATCAAAACTACAGGGCAGAGAAAGACAAAAGTTACCTTGATGGATTCCACTTTCATGAGATCTATCTGGAAACCATTCTGCTTTTATTAGCTTGATTCTCTGTAAATGTGGATTAGTTGTTTCTGTGGATTTGTGCAATACCTTTGGTTCTACTGCAAACAGGGTGACCTCTGGTAGAGGGCAAGGGAGTCTGTGCTTTTTTCATCTCCTCTTGGTGAGTTACAGTATGTAGGTGAAAGGCCCCTCAATACCAGTGAAAGAGGAGATCTAGTTCCAGACATGGAAAATGCTTAAATCTTGTGTATGCCAGCCAGTGATATTAATATTGTATAGAACAGGCAGTTGTCCAAGGGCCAGATTCTGTTCTCAGTTACACTGGTGTAAGGCATACTCTGTTTCCTTTTCTCAGGGGCAGTGGATTTGCTTTCGCACATGCATGAACAGTGGAACCCAGGCTTGGGTTGACTGCATTCAGGGACAGGCTCTCACCTCTTGTAGCTGCTGTGAGGTAAAAGTGTGATCCGTTGTGCATCACTGCTGCAGCTCCCATGTGTTGGGCACATTTCAGAGGGCTTTGGTGCAAGGGTGGCTTCACTCAAGGCACTGTTAGGAAATCTGTAAGGCACTTTGTTGGAGGATTGGCTGAAACACATCATTTCATGGGTTTATCCAAAGTGTTCTCTTCCCCTGCAGGGAGAAAATGTGTTTGACAGCTACCAAAGAGAGCCATTTCTGACAGCATGGGGATAATGTTCATGTTATCCTAGGAAATCTCCATCCTCACATAGATAGGTATTGGTGTGGGCTACAGTTGATATTCCTGAGCTTTGAGTAGAAGGGTCAAGTTTCTGTTTTGATAATATGATAAAATTGATGAAATGCATGTTTAGAAAGCCCTGATGAATTTCAGACCTGTATGATTTGGGGAATGGAAGAAAGAAAATGGGTTTATCACTGGGCAAGTATAAATCCAAAACATTTTAAAAGAATCCACAGTGTTTTGGAGGGAAGATAGATCTGGAGAGAATCTAGAGGAGGGCCACAAAGGTGATCCAAGGGGTGGAGCTATGAGGATAGGCTGAGGAAACTGGGATTGTTCAGCCTGGAAAAACCTCCAGGGGGACCTTAGAGCTGCCTTCTAATACCTGAAAGGACCCTACAGGAAGGCTGCAGAGGAATTTCCATGAAAGACAGGACAAGGGGCAATAGTTTGAAGCTGAGGCAGAGTAGGGTTAGACTGGAGCTTAGGAAGAAGTTCTTCAGTAGGAGGGTGGTGAGACTCTGGAATAGGCTGCCCAGGGAGGTTGTGGCTGCCTCTACAACCTCCTAGGGGTGTTGAAGGCCAGGTTGGATGAGGCGTTGAGCAGCTGAGTCTAGTTGAGAGGTGTCCCTGCCCATGGTGGGGAGGTCGGAGCAGATGATCTCTGAGGTCTCTTCCAACCTGAGCCATTCTAGGATTCGATGATCTTGAATATATTCTGGGTAATGGAAAATGCGAACTGGGTGTTGTAGGTGTTACTGACTTACCAGCTTCTTTTGATGGTGTGGCCTTTAGAAGTGCATAGGACTTACTTCACCAGTACTCAATGGTGTGTTTAGATATCCTTTCATACGTGGTTTCATACGCTTAGATCCAAACCCACCCAATATGAGTGACCCCAAAACAAGTGTCCCCTCAGTTCAAGAAAGAAAGGGAACTGCTTGAAAGAGTCCAGCACAGAGTGGAGCATCTTCCTTATGAGGAGAGGCTGAGGGAGTTGGGTCTCTTTAGCTTGGAGAGGAAGGAGGAGACTGGCAGGTGACCTCATTTATGTTTATAATGATGTAAAGGGTGAGTGCCAAGAGGATGGAGGCATGCTCTGCTCAGTGATGCCCAATGACAGCACAAGGGGCAATGGTGGAAGTTGAGGCATAGGAAGTTCCATGAAAACATGAGGAAAAATGTTCTCCCTGTGAGGGTGACAGAACAAGTGGAACAGGCTGCCCAGGGGTGTTGTGGAGTCTCCCTCTCTGGAGATATTCCAGACCTGCCTGGATGTGTTCCTGTGTGATCTGCTCTAGGTGATCCTCCTCTGGCAGGGGGGTTGGACTGAATGATCTTTCGAGGTCCCTTCCGGTGTCTAACATTCTGTGACTCTGTGACTGACCTGTGCAGGCCAAAGGATGCCACATTTCTGTACAGCTTCTTGGTCTCTCTAGAGTCACTCAGAACAGGCCCAGAGTGTCAGTGGATTCAGAGCTCTGAACATAAAGCTGGAATGACCAGAACATGTCTGTTAATTACCATGGAGAAGGCTATTGGCCTGTATTGTATAGTTTAAATACAGTTTGTTTTTTCCTTAAAATCTTATGTATTGTTCCTAAAAATCTTCTGTGGGCTTGTTGATTATATCAAATAACCCTGGTCTATGCTTCCCAAGACTTAGCACCTGCCTTGGTTTTGTGGTGGAGCTTTGTGGGAAAACGCCAGTATTGTTTTTCCAGTTTTAGGGATGCTGACTTTTATGTTTTTAAGAAATAGATGTTCAGTAAATGTATCAGCCAAACACTGAGAACTGGAAACAGGGATTTCTATTCTGGAAATGTCACAATAATGCCTCCTGAGACTTGTAATTTGGGTGTCACATGTACCCACTCTTTTCTAAGGGCCTGGATGCTTGCCTGGACTATGTCTTCATCTGCCCTGGTCTTCCCCATTACAATGGTGCTGTAGAGCATGCTGGGGAGGCTGTGGAGCACAGCCAGTGGAGGAGAATGGACTTTTGTGCTGTGATCCCTTTCACAAATTCTCCAGTTACCAGAGACTTTTTCTGCTTTCCCCAGTCACCTGTTTCTTCTCATTTATACTCACCAAACCCCTGAACATGAGTCTCATTGCTTTCAGAGCATTCATTGACTGTAACTATAGAGCACCACAGCAGCTGAGGCTCTCCCACTTGCCTTTCATTTGCTGTAGGATAAGCAGCTGTCCATAAGAGGTTTGAAATGGGGGTTCATGTCTGTTGAGGCTACCTTTGCTCCAAGGACTTGTGCTGGAGCAGTGACTGACCAAAATGAGCACAATCTGTGACTGGAACTTGATAAACGATGTAATAAAACCACAACAATTGAAGACCTTCATGAGTACAACTCTATTTACCCTTGTATCCTGAAAATTCCGCTAATTACATACTGTGAAAGCTGCCTAACTGTGTAATACTAGACCTGTATAATATAGGTATAAAACTCAGTACAGACAGAGTGATGAACTGATTGAGAACAGTCCAGCAGAGGATGACTTGGGGATGCGGATGGATGAAAAGTTGGATGTAGTCTAGCAATGGGCACTTGCAGCCCAGAAAGCCAAGGGGTATCCTGGGCTGCATCAAAAGCCGCGTGGACAGCAGGTCAAGGGAGGTGATTCTGACCCTCTGCTTCACACTTGTGAGACCCCATCTGAGTACTGTGTCCAGCTTTGGGTATCCCACTTCAAGAAGATTTGGACCTCATAGAGTGGATCCAGAGAAAAGCCATGAAAATAGTCAGCTGCAGCAGCTCTCCTATGAAGGCAGGCTAGGGTTCTTCAGTCTGGAGAAGAGAAGGCTCCAAGGTGTGGCCTTTCATATGTAAAGGCACTAAATAAGAAGATGGAGAGAGACCAGTTACAAATCATTCTATTCCAGTATCTACCTGCTCTGGGTTATACCACAAATGGTGGTGTTGAAATGGTAGAAGTTGTGCTGTCTATGGCAGGTCTGATGAGTGTTTCAACAGAAGGACAAGACTTAAAAGCAGTGTGAAGTGGGTTGGTTGTGATGAGGATATTTGTAAGCCCTATGGCTGCTTAGAGGATTCATTTCACTCAGCTGCAGCTGTCTGAAAGTCAGATATGCAGTTGAAGTTACTTATTTAGGCACCTTCCTTAGTCAAAGGGAAGATGAAATCTTGTCTTGAAGCTGCACAGGCCCAAAGGTCACACTTTGGTGTGTTTTTCTGTTGTTTTTTTTTTTTTTTTTTTTTTTGTGTGTGTGTGTGACAAGCACCCAAAGGGTGGCTGTCAATGGATCCATGTCCAAGTGGAGGCCAGTGACAAGTGGAGTCCCTCAGGGATCAATACTGGGGCCAGGCTTGTTTAACATCTTTGGCAACATGGATAGTGGCATTGAGGCATCCTCGGCAGGTTTGCTGATGCCACCAAGCTGTGTGGTGCAGGTGACATGATGGAGGGAAGGGATCCATCCAGAGGGACCTTGACAAGCTGGAGAGCTGAGCCCATGACACCCTCATGAGCTTCAACAAGACCAAGTTCAAGGTCCCACATCTGGGTTGGGGCAATCCCAAGCACTGATATAGGCTGGCTTGAGAGCAGCCTTGAAGAAAAGGACTTGGGGGTGCTGGTGGATGGGAAGCTCAACATGAGCCACCAGTGTGCACTTGCAGGCCAGAAAGCCAACCAGATCCTGAGCTGCATCAAGAGAAGCAGAGCTAGCAGGTGGAGGGAGGTGATTCTCCCCCTCTACTCCGCTCTGGTGAGACCCCACCTGGAGTACTGTGTGCAGTTCTGGAGTCCCTATTGCAGGAAGGATCTGGAGGTGCTGGAATGTGTCCAGGGAAGGGCCCCAAGGATGATCAGAGGGCTGGAGCTCTTCTCCTATGAGGACAGACTGTGAGGGAGTTGGGCCTGTTCAGTCTGGAGAAGAGAAGGCTCTGAGGAGACCTTGCGGCCTTCCAGTATCTGAAGGGGGCTGCAAGAAAGCTGGGGAGGGACTTTTAGGGTGTCAGGTAGTGATAGAACTATAGGGAATGGAACAAAACTAGAAATGGGTAGATTCAGATTGGGTATTAGGAAGAAGTTCTTCCCCATGAGGGTCCTGAGACACTGGAACAGGTTGTCAAGGAAGTGATAGGAGCCCCATCCCTGGATGTTATTAAAGGCAGGCTGGATGTGGCTCTGAGCAGCCTGCTGTAGTGTGAGGTGTCCCTGCCTGTGGCAGGGGGTTTGGAACTAGATGATCCTTGAAGTCCCTTCCAACCCTAACAATCCTATTATTCTATGATCTTAGACACCCACTTTGGGATGGCTGAATGATCTAGGATGTTGTCAGGGTAAAATTCAGAGACTGCAAAACTGTTGCCTTGTAACAGCTTAGTGAAGGACAAACCCTGATGCTTGTGAGAATCAGTGATTTGCATGAAACTGAGCAAAGGCTTTATCTTTTGTGTCGCTTTGCAGGATTTGCTGGGTATAGCACTCGGTGCTTCCATAGAGAATGGACTAACTACAGAGCAGTCTTGCTCTGGAGTATCTATCACCATGAACACTGGGTGCAAGGGTGAAGGAGTCACTTGCTGTTCTCTTGTATGAATACTACAGAAAAATGCTTGCCATTAATATCTGACTCCTTACATTCTGTCTGCATGCAAGAAACAGGCTAGAGGAAGATTCAGTATTTTAAAAGCAGGACTCATGTACACTAGTGAAAATGAGGGTAAATAGCTACTGTTTCTTTTTTAGCTAACCCCTGCAGGCTAAACTTCTTACAAATACTTGCATGCATGCTTATTTATGAGCATTTGACAAGTTCACTAGAGGTAAAGAACCCAAATATTAGCCTTTAAATGAAGTGGAATTGCTAGCCTTTAACCAATGCAATCTAAATTCCCAATTCCCCCTTTGTCTTCTCTTTTTAGATAGATCACCTGGAGAATATTGCTGGTAGCTCTAGTCGGGTTTTCCAAGTCTGGTCAAATCTAACATTTACCCAAGCAGAATATATTGTCATTATTAGCATTTATAATAATAGCTTATCAAAACAGAAATAGCGACCTTTCTTTCACATTGTTGGTCTGACAGTAAAGTAGAAACATGCCCATCTAAAGCCATAATCATAGAGACAATTGTCTGCAAAGCAAAACTTGACTTTGCATCACTGTTTTTAGAGAGCTCCTCTCCCTGAAAACAAAGGGGTTCTGAAACATCCCTCTCCAAAATCTAACACAGGCAAAACTCTACCAAAAATAAACAGAAGCGAAGAAAGCCGTCAGACTGAGGGGGTTTTGAGTGAGATTATGAAGTGTGACATAGCCACAGAACATCAAATGGGAAATAAACAATCACAGTTCTCAGACTGAAATTACTTGGTAGTTAAATTTTCCTTCCTTGTGAAACTTTTCATTTCCACTGCCAGGTCATTGATCAGAGTTTTGCGAGGAGACCCAAAAGGAGTGTACAAAGCAATACTCACTGTAGAGGCTGCTTAGTAAAAGGCTTATATTTTCAATTTATTTTCTTACAGTGAACGGTGGCTACAGTCATTGTAATTTGATCTCTGAGAAGAACATCATGATGGACATGGAGATGACAAGTAGCTCAGTACCTGTCCGCAGACAAGGTCTGTTCATCCACACAGGAAACTCACTTATGCGAGACCACCCGCTGTCCTGTGAGAGACTGCTGCATGTTGGGCAGCTGAACTTGACACACTCAGACATAAGGTATCGCTGAAACTTCTATCCCTTGATAACCTTTGCTCTTCTGGAAAGCTTCTCTGTTGGAGCTCTTTTGCAGTAGCATCCATGGGTGCTACATTTGGAAGAGTATTTCTGGCTTGGCTTTCATTTTGGAAGTCCTTTGGATGTTGATTTTGCTGATTTAACCACACTGCTCATTTGCAGGTTCACATGGCAGGGACATGCACGTGTACACAGACGACTGTCCAAGGCAGTGCCAGGAGTAGTCACTGTATGTGCAGCTGCATCCCCCTGAACTGAAGCTCAAGTACAGCTTCTCCATGGGAGCTCTTCCAGCACACTCAGAAGTCAATTGGAGTTTTGCTAGAAGCTTAAGTAGCGTCAGACTTGCCTCCTCTGTACCCCCACTCTCCTCCCCAGTGCCATGTTGTTTGCAAATTGCAGCCTGGAAGGCAGGGATGATGCTTACTTCCAAATCAATGTCTCCCATATGGCAGTTTGGCATGCCACCATCAAACCTACAGGAAGCCAATGCCACTTTTATTTCTAGAGCATTTCCTTTACTGAAGGATTTTCAGTGTTCCCATACAGCCACATCCTTGGTATTTGCTTTTAAGGCTGTAATGTGAAAATTTGGTCTCTGGTTTTGATATATACACTGTAGTTGGATATGCTATGAACAGAATCTTTATTTAAACATTTGCTATAAATTAATTATATGAAAACACAGAACTCCATTATTTTTTTGTTGTTGTTACAAATTTAACATTACCAGATTTTAAACAAGTACCCTAAACAGACATCCATTGTGAAGAGAAGCCTGCTACAAATTAAAATCTGTCCATCTATTTTAATTACACTGCTTTTTGGCAGGGGATATAATACAGAATAATCTTGACCTTTTTTGAAGAGCTGTGGAAAAGAAAAACCTCCAAAAAGTTGTAGCCTTTATCTTAGATACTTGGAATAATTGGCACTCTGTGCATGGAGAGATAAAGCCCAGATTTCCCCAGCTAGAGGAGATATGGCCTATAGCTTGGTCCTGAAAATCTGACAGCTTCTTATTTGCTGATGCATATTTATGTCTTGTTTCCCTTTTTCCATTTACTGGCAGGGTAAGCACATCTGTGTTTGCCAGAGAAGGAGAGACAGCACTGTGGCAAGCAAGAGGAATGAGCTTTTGGTTTGTTTGTTTGTTTGTGTGAAAAGGACAAATAATACCCGTTGCACATAAGAAAATACTCTGTTGTTGTTGCTGCAAAGATTTGTAGATGCAGTTGCAGCTGGATGTGAGTCTGCTCCCTCCTAGTTTATGGCTCAGTGTGGGACTGGCAGTAATCAACCCTATTTTATGCTGTCAGTGAGGACAATTATGAAGCAAAGATAATTAGGGAAGGATCAAACAAAAGGAGGCAGAGAGTACGCTACTTAGATCTTTTTGAAGCTTTTTGTAAAACCTCTAATGAGGAAATGACAGATAGCTGCATACTGGGCATCACAGGACCCACCCTTGGAAATATGAACCTCTTCTATTCCCCATTTGGAAGAGGATTCCCAGAAGAACATAAAGGATTGTCTGCTGTTTAACATGGGAAAGTAGCAGGTGATAAGCCTGATTATCTCCTCTCTGCTTTTTAGCATGGTCAAAAGCTTTAAGGTTCTGCTGCTGCTAAGCAACAGTTTGGATGTGTTTGGAGAGTATCTTGAAGGACCCTTCCATTCCTTTATGGGTTGTTTTTGTGTGTCACTGGCCATGCTCTGCTTGTATGTCCACCTGGCTAATACTGCTTTTGTCTGCAAGGGATGGCAAGATAAAGCCAATGCCCAGGTCTGCTCTGTGCACCTCACAGACGCTGTGATGCTCATGAGACACATGGTCCAGAGCCAGAGCCTTGGTATGTGAGTGGTGGACAACAGCTGGAATGATTTCTGTTCATGTGTTTGTGATGCTAAAGCTTCCTGACAGGTAACATAAAACATGATCTTTCCCTAAAGATCTGAAAACGGGAGAACGTAACTGAGGTGGTAAATGTCTATCAGATTCCAGTGAAGTCGCTGGGAGCTGAGGATGTTCTGTTTCAGCACAGAAATAGAGAGATCCAAATTCAAACAAGCTCTCTGCATTGAACTTTGAACTCTGCATTTCTAGGATATGGAACATCCAAGGAAAACCCAAACAAACCAGAGAGCACCTCCCCTTGCAATCCAAATTCTCCCTCAGGATTTGGGGTTATGGTTGGCTTTGTCCTTTTTTCCCTCAGTGCTCTGAAACATGTTATCCTTTTTAGCTTCTCTGTGAATCACTTTCTCTCTGCAAATGTATTCTAGAGATGACTGCCTTAATCCAAGAATCGTGATCCTTCTTCTTCCTGGCTCCCTTTCCACACTCAGTTAATAGCTTTTAGGCTGTGCAATTTAATTGCTGCTACATGCTATCTGTGACTGAAACATGCGTGGGATTGGAGGAGTCCTAATGCCTTCCTTACCACAACTGCAGGCAGCACACAGCTCACATTGGCCTCTTGTCAAACCATACATTATCAGCAACCCACCCACACCATGCTCACTGCTGGGCATATAAAATCCTGGGAAAAGAGTAGGGCAGTCAGAGAGGGTTGCGAAAGGTCCCTGATGCTCAGCAGAACTGTCCCTTTAGCCTCAACACTGTCACTTATCACCGATAGCATGTTTACAGTGGCAGTTGAAGGCATGTTTGTTTTGTAAATAACCTGCAGATATCAGATACAGTCACCTTGTCCTCTGAGTGCACTTGGGAACTGCAGTGCTTCTGGCTGGTGCTACTGGCCTCTTCCTCTGGCTTCAATTACCAGTCTCTTTGGAAATGCTGCCTTAGTATTCTCCAAGCGGCTGCTGCTGCTCTTCAAAGGCCTTGCGCTCAGCTTTTATGTGCTTGAGCAGCACTTCTCTTGCCTCAGACTATCCATCCCTGGTACATGGATGCTCCCTAGGAAGAGAGATTTGTAGATCTATTCTCCTGCTGACCCCACTCCCTTCTAGGGCTGCTCATCTGAAGTCCTTGAGGCCAGCACTGCCTGTGTGTACCAGGCCTGGAACTGGATCCATGGCTACTGCAAGAGCAAACAGAGAGTAAGAGGAGCCACGCAGAAAGTTGGATGCCAGGCACCTTGCTTCTCTCTCGTTGCTGGTTTTGTTTCTGTGCCCCTTCTTACTCCCAGGACTGGGAGGAATGAGCAGGACATTCCCAAGAACAATGAAGGCAAAATTCTGTCAGGAACAGAGAAAGATTGCGTTAATGCAACCTTGACAGTAAGTAGCCTGCCAGTCAAAGATCAGGAAATGGAAAGCAGAGCAGACTCTCCCCACAGAGTTAGCTAATGCAGGGTGTACCATGTGTTAAATGCACACTGTATAGAAGAAGCTGTGGCAACATGAAAAGGCTTATTTATGATCTGCACAAGCAGCTTGTGCTTACCATCGTGTAGGCAGAGCATGGGTAAGGCACAGCTGTGGCAGCAGGAAGCAGGAATTCAGTGCCTTCATCCTATTTACTTTTGAAGTGAGGTGTTCCATCTTGCCTTCTGGTTCAAGACTCCCCTCTTTTATGTATCTCATGTTCTGCACTGCAGCATCACAGAGTCCTGACTCTGAGTAAGATCTTGTGCTGGACATGCAGATTGTTGCGGGGGTGAGGTCTGCAGCTCAGTTGAGGCCTTGGGCAGCCTAGTTGAGAAGTGTCTCTGCCCATGGCGAGGGGAGGGTTGGAGTAGATGATTTCTGAGGTGCCTTCCAACCTAAGCCATTCTAAGATTCTATGAGTGTTTGGAAACTAGTGTTTCTCAGGACAAGGATGTTGTTATCCATTCTGCAGGTACTCTGCATTGACTGCAGCTTGAACTCCTCACAGGGATTTCTGGCACGATGGGAGCTTTACATAAAGCTTAATAATATGACACCAATTATCACAGGCTGAAATGTAAGGCTTGGGTTAGCTTTATATGATGTAAGAAATGTGTCATGTTTACTTTACTTTAGCCTGAGGCTTTGGGATCACTGAATTATGACACAAACTGAATTATTTAGAAGAGTTCTTCTACAGAAGAAACTAAGTAATAGGAAATACTGTGCTTGACGTGGTAAGCTGTAAAACCTTGCTCAGAATAAGCGTAAATCAGCACATGTTCTACTGAGTAATGAAGCTACAAGCAAAGAGGTGCAATAAAAGGTTTTTAATGTGTATTTGTGCCACATATTTTACATCCATATGGTTCTGCAAATGTTAAAAAATAACATGTGGGTACCGTTGGGTTTGTTGGTTTGGGGTTTGCTTTTTTGTTTAAATTTACCATCTGCAAAACCAGGTGCTTTAAGTTTACCCTGAGACCCACTGTGGAAACCTAAAGGGAGAAATTATAACTAATGGATTATGGAAACCTCTAAAATACTTAAATGTGGCAAATGCAAGATGTGATTGTTCTGTGGCACTGAATGGTGGGGAAATTCACTTCTCTCATGACCTTACAGTTTTGGGTTTTTTTAATATCAAGGCCTTCTGGCTGCAAACTGTTGGAGCTTAGAAAACTGTTACTGGTGAATGCAGTTATGACAGTTGTGTGCTTTAGACAGGTGTCCTTTCTTGACAATCTTAATTTCATGGGAAGGAAGTAATCTTTCTGAAGCTTTCTCTTGGTTTGTTTTTGTTGTTTTGTTTTTTTTTTTTTTTTTCTAATTGCTAATTCTTTGAGAGCTGTTACTAAGAAAGTGTTAGAAGTCATCCCAGCTTTCCATCTAAATATCAGTGATGGGTTAATGGAAATAGTAGTGATGAAGTCATCTAAGTCATAAAATAAATGCAGTTTATTCAGCAGCTTCACAGTTTAATGTCTATGTGTGTCCACAAAGCCTTACATGTCTTTCAGAATGTGTCAGGTTTGTCTTAGCTGCAGCATCACACAAGAAGCTGCCACATGGGCAGGTTTTCTTCAGCTTTTGTGGCGCTAGCACCAAAACAGTATAACATTCATTTAAGTGGAATGTGTCAGCATAAGAGCCATGGAGTACCTTTCTGGAGGGATTATTAGTTCAGGCACAGCTTTCCTGCACACAGATATGCTGCTTCCTCAGCGTGGCAGAGCACTGTGTGATGGAGCCATAGGTTAAACCCTCCCAATGCTGTAAGGATATGCGAGGAGCACCCGCTTGTCCTAAGGAAAAACACACAGCTGGGTCATCCACAGTAAGTGTTTATAGCTGAGATAAAATGTTTGATTTGAAGGCATAAACCAAATACTGACTGCTTGGAAGAAAATGTTAGGAGGGAATAGTGCCTACAGGCAGTGTTTTTCTGAAATGCCTGTTTGGTGTTTCTCAAGGTTCTGCTCCCTGAGTGGCTGGATTAGGTCAAAAAAGATTAAAACTCACTTGTGCAGAGCATCTTCATTGGCTTTACAGACCCACATAGGTTTTAATAGGCAAGATGGAAATGGGAATACACAGACTGGTAATTTAGAGCTACTGGTTGTAAACTTTTCTTCATTAGCTTTTGGGACCTCATAGAAGTAAGTGTTTAGCTAATCTCTCCTGGGCTCTGGACCACTGCTTGAAAGTGAGCTATTCTTTTTGTATTTTGCCTGCTGATCTTGCCCCTTTCCTAATGTAGTGAAGGGAAGCATCTCTGACATGTAAGCAAAGCTCAGCCAGCCCCTTTTTGACTCATGTGAACATGAATGCCAAGGCTTTTTCCTAGCATGCTCTGAGGGAAATGCCAATATTTGAATAATTCAAAAATGCCCAAAGCTCTCAGACTTCATTCTCAGCTATTGTTTTGCCCGATCTATTATGCATTGCAAACCTAGATTGTGATTGATGACCTGCCTGTAGCAGTGCGGAAGAGATTGTCTGTTGCGTGTAAAATTAATCCGGTGTAAAACGGTGCTGCCCGGACGAGGGCTGAGAGGAAGAATTGCAGGGTTTTTGTGTGATCACTGCGTTAGGCAGTGTTTAGCAGGGAGCTAGTGCTTCCCTTCCCCAGGGATTAACAAGTGCTGTGTCTTGTGCAAAAGTCATAAATCCTGCGGGAGTCGGTGATGCTTACTGAAAACTGTATTGCAGGTCACCCAGGTTTCAAGACTCAGTAGATTCTGCTGCTCCATGCCTGAATGGAAGTCACCCGGCTCAGCACATTAAGCAAGAATGCTCCAGTGATTATAAGGTCCTGTCTGAGGCTTCCGCGCATAGGAGGATTACAGAAGGGATGGAGCTGAGGACCTCTGGTAGTCTGCATCCTGAAATAGACCTAATGAATAATAGCTTTACAAATTCACTTTCATCCTACTTGTTTAATAATGAACATAGCTCCTCCCTGGGTCCTTTGTCACTTGGCACCCCTCAGCACTCATCCAGGCTACAAACAAGCAACCTGAAGAAGAGATGCATCTCTGTCGTGCCGCCTTCAGCCGAAGGAATTGATATTACTGCTATCATCCGCACGTCGCAGACGTCACTGGTCACCTGTGTGAATGGACTGCGAGCTAATTCAGCTGGCATTTCCTCTCATCCTGTGGAGATCAGTCAGCACAGTGCTCAGAAATCCTCTCGGCCCCAGTCTTGCTCTCAACCTGGAAACCCTTGCAGTGTTCCCTCCCCTCCAGCATGTCTTGTACCTATTTCCAGTGAATGTGACAGAGGTGACTGTGAGCAGATACAAATGCAGCAAGTTGAAGAGAATGGCAGCCTCAGCCTTATGATGAACGGTGCCAGCATTCCTCATCAAAACACCTCACACAGCACCCAGAAGGTGAGTTTCTTAAAACAAGAACCAGCTGATGATTATTCCTCCACCGCTGATCTTTTTCGACATCATCAGGGGCTGCCTCCCCCTTACCATCTGCACCAGCAACTAAGCCAGACCCAAGGGACGCTGCCTCACTTACACGCCTCTATGTCCCCCAAGTCCCTTCAGCCCAGCGATGGGGATGAACAGGAGCTCAGCAATGGCAAGCAGGTCTGTCAGTGGATTGACTGCAGTGCCACTTATGACCAACAAGATGAACTGGTCAGACACATAGAAAAGACTCACATTGACCAGCGGAAAGGAGAAGACTTCACTTGCTTTTGGGCAGGCTGCGTCCGCCGGTACAAGCCCTTCAATGCTCGTTACAAACTGCTGATTCATATGAGGGTTCATTCTGGAGAAAAACCAAACAAGTGCATGGTAAGTCTGGAATGTATTTGTTTCACTAGAAATGTGCTACTCTGCTCTCTTTTTTTTGCTCTCTCTTCAATCTGATTCCAACGTAATTGTTGTGCTTTTCTGTAACTTAGTCTGCATCTGGCTAAAGGGAAACAGGAGAAAACCTTAATCTGGAAGGAAATGTTTGAGTCAGAAGTACTGTAGTTCTTGGAAAAGGGATTCAGCTTCCTTATATGAGAGCTTAACTTTTAATACAGTGGTTTATTTTTTTTAATATTCATTAAAGCATTAATAAAGTGATGATCAAAGCAGGCAGCAGTCATTTAACATAAAACAAAGTCACTGAGCCTCGGGTGACATTTTTAATCAAGAAACTTAAAACACTTCTAATGAAATTCTTTTCATTCCTTCAGCTGAACAATAACCCTTAGAGTTGTGAGCGCACGAGTTTCAAATGGGAGCTGGGAAAATGAAAAGAAACTTGTTGAGGATTTGTAACAGTTAAAAGAACAAAAGGAATATGTTTAATTACATTTTCAAAGGTTGTTAGGGGCTTTTTTAATTTGCAAACCAGAGCTTTAAAAAGAAGTAAAAACCATTGTTCTCTTCTGATCAAGAAGATGTAAACAACATCAGCCTTCCAAAAAGAGGGTCTTGGGAATAGCACCATCTCTGCATCTGCCCACCATGATGACAATATGGCCAAACTAAAATAAAAGTTAATGACTTCCATTAAGCTTTCCACATGTTTGCAACAACAATGATACAAGATCCTGACCGAAACAGATGAAGCAAAACAAGTTTGACACAAGCTTCCAAACTGGGCCATGAAATTTGGAAAGTCTTACTTGCAACGCCCACGTGCGCACGCGTGTGCGTGCCTGCACATGCACACACGAGCAGAAAGAGAGGGAGTGGTTGTGGCTGCAGGTCTTGAGGCTTGATAGGCAGATTTTTTTTGACTCTATGTCTGCTTTATTGTTTTGATCAGAGAATGATAGTATGAAAAATTTCAGCAAGGAAGTTAGATTCAAGACAGGCTTCCCCATAGAAAGCTACAGCTTGCTGTGGAAGAAAAAAGGAAGGGATGTTTATATAAAAAGCTTACTTTTGTTTCATTTGTTCAAGAAAAAGTTTTCTGGCCTGCAGTTGTTACAGAAGGGAGAAACCAACAGTGTTCACAGGGTTGTGCAGAGAATAATTTTCTGTGTAAGTGGTCATCATAATGTCATTCCACTGGATAAATGAAAAGCATTATCTTAACAACAGTGCTGTTCAGTGGCTGTTCCCTGAAATAATAGTGGAAACAGTGCAGATGTTCGGAGAATACCAACAAGTTGTCCAAGATGAAATGGAAACACTCTTAAGACTTCCCTGTTTCTTTTTCCTCTGAGGAAAGAACTTACTTGCTTGTTTCCAGAAGTAGCTCAATCCCAATTTGCGAAGGTACAAAGGAATTTAACTTCCTGTGCATATTTGGTCATCAATCATCATGGGATAATGTAAGTTAGTTACTTCTTTCCACAAAACTGTGGGAAATAAATTGTGACTGCACATGTGGAGATTTTATTTTAGCCTAACTTGTGGGTTTAGTTTTTCAGCTGGAATGAGATTAGTGTTTTCCTGACTTTTATCTCGCACTTAAAAAAGAAATACTCAAAATATGACAGTCCCATTAGCTTTCCTGTGATGCTGAAAGATTCAGTCGGCTCCATGGGTGAGGGCACTTTTGTCTTTCTCTGCAAGGTGCATATTTGACAGGTATTGTATAGCAGATTTCTAACGTTACCTTCCCATTTCTACAGGAAACTGGATAAACTAGAGATGTTAAATCATTTCATGTCTGAGCAGATGGTATAAGTCACCTACTTTCAGTTCTGTTCCATCTGCCTTAGGGCACCAGCTTTTGATAACTTCTCAAGGTTTAATATTGTGAATAGGTTGGAAAAGCTTTTTTGACTGATATTGCAGATAGCCTTCATGGCACATGCATATACCCTTGGCACAGAAGTGTGGAAAGGTCTGGCTGTTTTGAGCAGATTTTGTAGTTGTTCCCATGCATGGAATGGCCCAATCAGAACTGGGAGCTTTGCGTTGCACAATTTGCAGTTAACTCTTCAGGTCCCAGAACAGGAACCTCCCACTCTCAGCAGGGGTATCCAGCTATTAAATGTTACAACCTGGAGTCCCGTGTGGAAGAAAGCTGGATCCAAGTGAGCACATCTTCTTTGCAAATGTGGTTTAGTACTTCAGAAGGACCTTGCTCTACGAGGGACAAGATCCAAAACTGCAACGCAGTTTCTTCAAGTTACTAATATCAAGTGGGGATTTGCCTGGCAAACTCCATTGCACTTTAAACAAGGATTGCTGTGCAGTGTTTCATTATGCAGTGATGTCATTTTAAATGATGGCTTTTCTTTTGATGTGGTAATAATTGTGCTGTTATTCCTGCAAATTAAGAAGGCAATTCAGTCTCTGTCTCTAGAGGTCTGAGATTCTGTTTCGGTTGTGCTGCAGCCCTGTTAAAGTAACTTCCCATCTCTTGGTATTTGTAGTGGAGATTTGCTTTCGCTGGTCACAATTACCCATTGTACTTTCTTTTTAAGCCCCTGATTTTGTTCCTCTCTGTAAGATTACTGGCTGACTAGGTATTGAGCTGCTCAGGAGAAGCTGACAGTGAGCAGTGTCCTGCTCTTGTACATAAAAGTACTTTTCCATGTAAAATTATTAATTTCTTATGACAGGCTTTGCTACTATGTACTGTAATAGACAAAGGAATTTTGGAATTCAGGCTACTTGAGAACAGGAAATACATGAGACATTTTGATTGAAAAGTAAATGGTTCACTAAAACTGCAGTTAATCCTTTTATTATCTTTCCAACAGCAGTTTCCACAATACTTTCATGAGGTAAGCTTCCTTCAGTCCAACTGTAACACTCTCATCGTTACAGCTGCTTTCAATTTAGCCAGCCTGCTTCTTGCTTTACTACAGACAGTCCACAGGCAAAACAGTATCTGGTGTAGAGAACTACTGCTGTTTCAGGTCTGTGCTCTGCGCACCGTGTTTCACTGCCAGAACCAGTGCTCCGAGTCTTCTGTTTTCATATTCCGTTCAATCTTATAGTTAAGCAGTGCCTCCTCGTCATTGTGTCCTCAGTTTGGTTTTTCCTTGGGCTCTGCAAGTAGTCTAAAGGAAACTACCTAATCTCTTTGCAATATCCTGTTATGTTTCATACTTAACTCATGTTATTTTAGTTTTATTAAATTTGGGGTTCATCTGCATTATAATCAAAAATATATCCAACAAAAATAATGATGCAATGTCTTTAAGACTTCTGAAGATTAATTTCATGCTTTTGTAGATTTGATATCCCAGACAATTGGAATTTTGATTGTCTGAGACAGCAAAAAATTAGCAAGCTTAAATGGTTTTTATCTTGGAAAAAAAGAAGTTTCTCATAGCTGGATCTTTTGCTGTCTTTTAGTTCTTGTAATACCTTTAGTTCTTGTAGAACCCTGCTGATCTCCAGATATTGCATCCTCAGTTTAAGCCTCTGCTTGCATGTGTAAATATAGAGATGCTCATTTATCTGTCTGGAATTGTTTGATTTGGACAAATCCATACTTGGCACTCTTGTGGCTTCAGAAAGAGTAGAAAATTGAGTTCCCATCACTGCACACGTGTGTGCTCAGGGAACCTGTGATGCAGGCCCCCAAAAGATGATCAAGGTAAATGATCCAGATGATCAAGGTAATGATCCAGGTGTTTAAGACCAGGCTGGACGAGGCTCTGGCCAGCGTGATCTAGTGTAGGGTGTCCCTGCCCATGGCAGGGGGTTGGAACTAGATGATCCTTGTGGTCCCTTCCAACCCTGACTGATTCTATGATTCTAAAGGTATTTATCTTTGTGTAATCTCTACATATGCAATTGGTGTTCACAGAAATGGGTGCTGTGATGTGTGCGGTATCTATAAAAGGATCTGGACAGTGATCATAGCCATTGGTGATGTCTCTAGTTGATATATGTCAAAGAAAGAAAGGTCTCCTGGGTGTGTTCTAAGACCTGTCTGTCACACCATGTTCTTGTCTAGATAGTTAATACTTTGAAGGAGAATCTCTTTTTATTCTTGTATATATGAAAATACTCAGTTTGGGAATAATTTTGATGCAATGGATTGGGTGCTGCATTGCGCACAGTGAAATTCAGCACCTGTACTGTTCTGATCAGTTCTTTTGAATCCCTGAGGGTGAGACACTATAGGTACTGCATTAAACATGGGGAAATTGAGACACAGAGAAGATAAGTAACTTGCCTGAAGGCACCTGTAGGCAATTCCAGCATTCCAGCACAGATCTTGTGTTCCAATCACCACATCACACACCCCAACCATTTGCAGTTTACCTGTGAAACACATTTTTGTACAGCTGATGCAGAAGATAGCTGTCCAGCTGAACTTCCTGCTCCTTTCACCCTGCAGCTCTGACACAGCTGGTTTGCCATGTCACAGACCCGTGCAAACTTCTATCAGAAGCCTTAGCTGCATTTGTAACACTTCCTGAGCAGCAACCTGGTTGTTAACGATTACAGGAGAAAGAAGCCTGTTGAGAGATTTGTATTATTGCTTCTGCTACTAAGGAAACCAGCGTGGAATCTGTGCTCTCAGTAGATGGCCAGTGTTCTGCTGTCCATGGGCAGTGGGGAGCATGTATCTAGCAATGCATGGTGAGTAATGAGATCTCTGCAGGCTACATCTACAGATGAGTCTAGGGGACAATCCTCCATCTGCAGGGGAAATCGCTCTGTGTGCACCAGCTTATCTGCTTAGGGTTTACTTCACCTAAACAATGAGTTTCCATGCCTGACTCGAGGGAATGTTGTGGAAGTCTGGAAAGTATTTTCAGCTTTTGGAGCAGAGGGTGTCATGCACTGATGCCAAAGGAAAGCTTTAAAACACCCCCAAGGCTAATCTGAGCCTCACTTTCTTTTCTTTGAAGTCAATAGTAGGAAACATCCATTCTATCAAAGCTACCTCACCGGAGATCTTTCTTTTTATTAGGTCTCTGATGGCATTTCCCGATACTGTCAAGGAACTGCAGCCTTAAAACCGCTCTGATTAGAGGAGTAGACAGCAACTCAGTGGTTTTGAGACACACAATGTTTGTTTGTTCACAAACCCCACTACAGATTACATGACAACTGGGTTTAAGCATGCACCAGAACTGGAGGCCAGGCTGGCAGTTGGCTGTAGGTTTGGCATTGTTTCACCTCATGCCCAATGGCAGTTGCTGAGTTTCTCTGTTCCCAGGAGAGCTCCACACCAACATAACTTGCAGAGCAAAAGCTGTAGATATTATTGAGACCAAATTCTGCGGTGGGTGGGATTGTCCCACATTTCAGGGCACTTCTTTGTGCACATGGGAAGTACAGCACAATGATGTGGCTGATGGTGTGGTGCTTTTAGGGACTTGAGTTCTGCCTTCTTGAGCTGAGCTGCAGAGTGAGTGGCTGCCAGGATTTTCCTTCAGGGATTCCTCCTTCTCAAGGAGGCCCTGAGATTGCTGACTTTCAGGACATGCAGTGAGGAGCATCTTAATTTACCAAGTTGATAGTAAAAGGCATAGGATGCTGGGCCAGATGGGCTTCTGCTCTGACCAAGCAGGGCTGGCTGCGTTTTGTGTTGTTTTCCAGCAGTTTGATCTGGATTAGGGCTGGCTGTCATGCTCTCCATTGGTGTTTTGTTCATGTGAATCTAAATAAATACCAACAAAATTAATTCCACTGTTGCTGCCAGCATCCAGAAAGGTTTTCAGGCACAGTTCATAGATTCATAGAATGGTTTGGGTTGGAAGGGACCTTAAAGATCGTGCAGTTCCAGCCCTTCTGCCATGGGCAGGGATGCCTCCCACTAGACCAGGTTGCTCAAGGCCTCATCCAACTGAGCCTTGAACACCTCCAGGGTGGGGGCATTCATGGCATCTCTATGCAACCTGTTCCAGTGTCTCTGTAAAGAATTTCTTCCTAATCTCCAGTCTCAAACTCCCCTCCTCAAGCTTCAATCCATTCCCCCTCCTCCTACCACTACAAGCCCTTGTCACAAGTCTCTTCCTGGCTTTCTTGTAGTCCCCTTTAAGTACCGAAAGGCTGCTCTGAGGTCTCCTCAGAACCTTCTCTTCTTCAGGCTGAACAGCCCCAGCTCTCTCAGCCTGTCCCCATAGGAGAGATACTCCAGCTTCTGATCATCTTTGTGGCCTCCTCTTGACCTGCTCCAGCAGCTCCATGTCCTTCTTGTGTTGGGGGTATCAGAACTGGATGCAATGCTCCAGGTAGGGTACCAGCAGAGCAGAGTGGCAAAATCCTCTTCCTGTCCTCCTGCTCTCACTGCTTTGGATGCAGCCCGGTGCACAGCTACCTTTTGGGCTGCCAGCGACCATTGCTGTCTCATGGGGAATTTATTATCAACTGACACCCCCAAGCCCTTCTTCTCCAGGCTGCTCTTGAACCACTCCTCACCCAACCTATATTTGTGCTTAGGATTGCCCCGACCCAGGTGCATGACCTTGTACTTGGCCTTTTTGAACAAGCACAAGACCTATGAGGAGAGGCTGAGGGAGCTGGGATTGTTTAGCCTGGAGAAGAGGAGGCTCAGGGGTGACCTTATTGCTCTCTACAACTACCTGAAGGGAGGTTGTAGCCAGGAGGGGGTTGGTCTCTTCTCCCAGGCAACCAGCAGCAGAACAAGAGGACACAGTCTCAAGCTGTACCAGAGGAAGTTTAGGCTTGAGGTGAGGAGAAAGTTCTTCACTGAGAGAGTCATTCGTCATTGGAATGGGCTGTCCAGGGAGGTGGTGGAGTCACCATCCCTGGAGGTGTTCAAGAGAGGACTGGACGTGGCACTTGGTGCCATGGTTTAGTCATGAGGTCTGTGGTGACAGGTTGGACTTGATCTTTGAGATCTTTTCCAACCTTGGTGATTTTGTGATTCATGAGGTTGGCATAGCCCTACCTCTCAAGCCTGTCCTGTTGTGTGCCATAGAGGAGTTATACAGAACACTGAAGACATCTGGTAAATGCAATATGGCAGCTGGAGGTATAGCATGGAACTAGTTAGTGGTATAGCACAGAGGGAGTTTCCAAATACTTCCCTTCCCCTTTTATTTTTAATCCTAGAGACCATTTAATTCTGCAAGGTTTTATTTCATGTGCCTTGATAAATGATGAAGTTATTATTAAGTATTATTAATTTGGGACCTGATTAAAACATAATTATCTTGAAGGTTTCCTAACATGCTTATAAAGAGCTGGTCATGGTGTGTAGATGTTGCTGTTCATTTAGTCTTTTGAGTCAGAAAGTGGGATAACCACAGGAATATGATCACAGCATAGAGGCCACTTGCCCTACAAAACTTACTGCTGTATAATGTAATTAATTACCACAATTATGGTTCTCACAGTGTTGGATAACTTCCACTAATAATACTTAGCATCTACTCAGAGTAAGGTGATAGGACAAATCAGTGGTTTAGGGAACAGACAGCCCTGTGACACAAGTATGGATTTCATTTCCCTGTTCCACATTAGAAATTTTTCTGGCTTATTCCATGCCTGCTTTTTTTCAAACCAGTAGAAGCATTGTTGTGAAACAGAGCTTTGAGAAGAAATCCATTGGTGAATTTGGGCCACCTTCAATTTGGAAAACAAAATGATGGGTGGACAAGGAACAGGGTTGAAACTATTTCTGTGTTTTAACCCATCCATTTAGAAAAGAAAAAGGGTTACTCAAAGATGCTTTTTATAATTGTTTAAAAGCTCTCCCTGTTTGATTCATTCAGTGTGCCTATTTTGCTAGTGCAGTCCCCAGACCAATTATATTTCAGCTCCTCCTGGACTCATTTCTGTTTTCTTCCTTCTTTAGTGTTTTGATTTGGCTACTGAAATACATATTTTTTTACCACCATCCCAATGGTGACATGATTTGAGTAGAAGGAAATGATCCACTTTGTTAGGATCCTAAACACTCTGAGCTTGTGAAAAATACCTGACAATGATCTGATTGACAGAGAACATGTTAAAGGAAGGAAACATTTTCATCTTAGAAGTGGCATTCCAGAGGGGCTGTGCTGCTCAGCACTGCTGTGGCGCATGGAAGAGGGAGCTGGAGCAGAACTCCTCCACCCGAGCAAAGTCATTCATGTTCTTTGTCAAATAATATAGGCTAAAGTATGCCCTGCCTGGGGAAGTGAAATTTATTACTTGTGGCCTACGATGTCTGGCTGCCAGACAAACTTCTAGGCATGTCTCCCAGGTCTTTTAGGAACATTGCTGCTAGGCTCTTTTCCCTTCACTTTGCCCAGTTTGCACACAAAAACGGCATCTCGATGCCACGTTTTTATCTTTATCCTCTTGTCCCACAGAACTCAGCAAGCAGTGATTCTTTCTCATTTTGAGACACTCAGAATTACTTCCAGCTCTGCTGTGGCCTGGCTCTGGATGATACTGCACATGCAGATTTATTCAAACCCCAGTCTCAGCACAGACCTAGAAATGTCTCATGGGGCATCACCTTTTGAAGATATCTTGCAAGCAGCCTCTTAACTCCCAATTTATTCCAGCTGCACCACAAGATCACTTTCTTTGCCATGCAGATCAATGAATTCTACCAAATAATCACATCTGAAAATGTGAAAAGGGAAAAGCTTTTCCAGCCTCTGAGCACTGGGTTTGCAATAATTCTTAAGGATTTCTATAGCTCACGATTACCCATGTAGCAAAACTGTGACAGGAATTCTTTCTCGCTGTGCATCCTGTCTAGGAGTGAATTGTCCATCAGTTGCACTATATGAATCTGCACAGTAGGAAAGATCAAGTGATATACCTTCAACTAGACAGATGCCTTCTCCATTTTAGCCACAGGCTTTACAGAGCAGTAAATAAAACGGTGAACTGCCTCCTGAAGGAATGTCTTAATACACCTGAAGAGTAGCTCAAAGATGTACCCAGCATTTGGGGCCTAAAACTATAATACTGCAGGGTCCAGCATCATTTTGGCAGGGTGAGTTATCTTCATAAGATCTGGGAAAGAGGGTTTCATCCAGTGATTGAAAGCAGTCTGCACTTACCTAATATCAAGAAGCAGTGAGAGGAGATTTTTTTGCTACCCCCTGAAATTTCATTTCTGAAAAAAAAGGCATCTGAATTTTATTAATCTGCTCATTTAGAAAGTGGAGATTTGAAAGCTGTAAAATTTTAGAGTCTTGGTGATTGTGTTCTTGAGGTTAAGTGCCTGGCTTTAGGTTCTTTCTGTGTATGTGTTCTGTGGGGATTATTAAATGTGGCATGGAATTGTTCTGAGCTCACAGTGCTTTAGCCTTTCTGAGCAGTGATTAACTTCAAGAAAGCAATATAGTTGGAATCACCTGGCAAAAGGCTTGGTCAAATTAAAGAGCAGTAAAATTAAGTATTGTTTAAAAACTGTGCCAACGTTATACTCACGAATATTTCTTGCTAGGCCAACCCTTTTTAATGCCCTGTATTGGTGAAACTCATTTCATAGAGCTCTTCATCTGCAGTTGCAGGCAGCACAGAGGCTGAACACTGTAGCTTGGGCCCAGGGGAGAAAGAGGAATTCAGTGCAGTTTAAAACTTCATGGAGTTGGATCTCAGTTCTAAATGGGGAGCGTTTGTGGCTTAATTCAGGGCACACCAGCAGCAGTTGAGCTTTAACAGTCAGGTGAGGAGTAAGAAGGCATCGCTCCACAGTGCACGGTACTTGTATCAGCTTGGGTATCTCAATGCACTGCGCCCTGAAACCTTCACTCAACTATAGGAGCAGGTCCACAGAAAGCCAAGAAGATGATCAGAGGGCTGGAGAACCTCCCCTATGGGGACAGGCTGGGAGAGCTGGGGGGCTGTTCAGCCTGGAGAAGGTCCAGGGAGACCTTATAGCAGTCTTTTAGTACCTGAAGGGGCTACAGGAATGCTGGGGATGGACTTTTGACAAGGGCTTGTAGTGACAGGATGAGAAGGAACAGATTGAAGCCTGAGGAGGGGAGATTTAGGCTGGATATTAGAAAGAAATTCTTTACAGTGAGGGTGGTGAGACACTGGAACAGGTTGCCCAGGGTGGTTGTGGATGTCCCCTCCCTGGAGGTGTTCAGGGTCAGGTAAGATGAGGCCTTGAGCAACCTGGTCCAGTGGGAAGTGTCCCTGGTCATGGCAGGGGGTTGGAGCTAGATGATCTTTGAGGTCCCTTCCAACCCAACCTGTTCTATGCTTCTATAAACTTGGCTAGCAAGTAGCTCAGTGGCCCTAGTGCAAGAATGAAGTGCTATTTAAATATATCAAATCTTGACCTTCTGGCATCTGACAACTCACACTGAGCAGGATTTTCAAAAGCAGGCGTTGCTTCTGGGTAGCTTTATTTTGGAGGTGTGCTGTTTTTAATAGGGCATCTCTGAAGCTGAGGTCCTGTTTCTCTCAAATCACTGTGTATAGGTGGGACTTGATGATCTCTGAGGTCTTTTCCAACCTTATTGATTCTATGATTCTGTGATAATTGAGTTACTGAAATGTCATTGACACTTCTGGAAATGTTGACCTTGCATCTCCATCTCCTTACAAGGACAATGACATAAATCTCTCTGGAGTACAGCGAGGGTGAATAATCACAGTGAGGTAGTGAGGCCAATAATGCAATGCATCCATAACGCTGTTTTCCATCTCTGAACATGCCTTCTGCTGAGTGTCCCAAGACAGTTTCAAGCTTCTGCCTGCCTATAGCATTTCCTGTGCAGTAGAAACTCTTCTGCCCAAGTTCCAGACACAGCTGAATTAAGGCTTCTGTGTTCTGTCCATGTTTATACTATTGTAAGTGTAAAGGAACCCCAAAATTACACCAAGGTACCTGAGCCCAGAGTGGCTCTGTCACAAAGTGCCAAAAGTCACACATGGATTACCTGGCATAAAAGGCAATAAAAAGACTACCTTCTACCCAGTGTTTTGTCTTCCACCTGTGTCTTACGTTCGGCCTGAGACTGTGCACCTTTGCTGACCAGAAATTCCCTTTTACTTCAGGGCTCTGTTCACATAGACCAAGGATTTGCAAGGCAGCAGGTTCGTTCAGCTTTGCCGTGACTTTCAAAGACAATGTTGCCACTACGGAGGGTTCAGTGCCTTGTATTCTCTCTCAAGTACTCCTGTATTTCCTGTGTTTGGCTAAGTCAGAAAGGGCTTCGTGTCAAGTAGCTGTGCATTTATATCACAGGCATTTGTCACTGCCTGGCTTTTCTGTTTACATCCCTGGGCCGATTGTGGAATCAGGGAACAACATGAGTTTTATTTCAAAGTCAGCTTTTGTTTGTTGCAGTGTCTTCCCTCCATCTCATTCTTTTCTTGTGTCCAGATAACATGTGTGAAGAGATCCTACACACAGGTACAGGAGAGCTGCAGTGTTAAATAATTGATCTTGAGCTTTCTTTTGAAACTGCATCCAAGGCATTTAAAAGTGGGAAATGGAAAAGGCATGTTCTCATAATCCAGCTCAGTAAAGTTTGCACAACTGCTCTTTGTTTCATCATCCCTACAATAAATCTTTCATTTTTGCCAATTGAGAATGCCTACTAAAGCTGCAAATGATTACTTCCCTGAATTGTGTTGGGATTCTTGCAATACATTTTTCTTACATGGGTAATGATAAAATAAGAGTCCATCAAAAATATTTTATTGCCTGGCAGAGAGCCTTTTATGAAATGGTTTTGATTCAAGGAGATTCTTCCAAGTGCTTTAGAACCGTTGCTTACAACTTTCCTTTAACCCTTGCATGGAGGGCTGCCAGGCCCTGGGAATGTCAGGAACAATGTCAGTCAGTCAGCAGCTGGGAGAATGCAGGACCTGGGTATCAGCTTAACCTGCAGCCCCTGGGCTCGGCCTGAGAGCATGCTGCTTCAACATGGGCTTGTAAAGGGTGTCATGTTACTGTGAGATTAGAAAGCTGATGAATGTCAGCCTGGTGGGAACCTTGTAAAACTAATCTGCTGTGTCCATGTTGATATGATTTCATGTTGATATGATGAGAGAGTGAGGAAGATGAAGTATTACAGAAAGAAACTCACAAGGCAGAACTGGTAGGGCCATTTGGGTCACTGAGCACAGCCTCTGAGATCCCAGGCATCGTGTCAGCTTCAGTAGACCCAGAGGCACATAGCACCTCTGTGCCCTCAGGAGAGGTGTGTCAGGAACACAATGACTTGTATGTCAGGAGCTTTTAAAGTTAAGTGAAACAAATCCTGCCTTTCCCCCTGATTTCAAAATGGGTGCAGCTCCATTTGCCTGCTTTGCTTTCCCTTATAAAGAGACTCAGTCTCAGCCCAGTTCCCCAGAGCACACTGTCTCCATGTAGAATGAGGCCCAAGGGGCTACTCCTGGAATGGCACAATTCTCGATGCCTGAGAACACATTCTAGTACTCCAGGGTCTGGCTGGGGATCTACCTTGTCACACTTTCTTACACTCACAGAAACCCAGCAGAAAACCAGACCTGACTCAGTCTGGGGTGCTCTCAACAAAACCACATCTAATGCTTGACAAGTTGCCCACTTGCCTCCATGCAATAAATTGTCCCTCAGACAAGACTTGGGGAGAGCAGAAAAAAGCAGATTGTGCGAAAGTATTTAAAAGTATCACAGTTCTTCACATACTTTTAGCTCCCTGCATGTCCTCAAACTTAATGACGTTTTTTAATTGCATGGTCATGGTGATCTCAGAGTGCACTGTTTACAATGTTTTGGTCTAACTAAACAGTTTTAACTTGTGCTGTGTCTTCAAGGCCAAGGAGTGAAAAGATGACAATAAACACAGAAACCAGATGTATGCATCAGGGGACAGAGCACACCAGCTTAGGCATCATAAGGCTTTTGGCCAGGTAGATGTTAAATAGCATGCTTTACACTTCAGACTGGCAAGATTCTGCTTCTACATATCTTATCCTGGGGATGAAATGACATGCTAAGGCTATCTCGGATCATTGGTGACTATTTTTGTTTAGATTTTGAAAAGAGGCAATCAGAAATACTAGAAAATGCAAAGATGGATGCAAAGAAAATGCAAAGGGAGAGGTGGCAGAGGTACACAGTGAACATCACAGGAAAGGCCAGGTAAGGGATTTGGTGTCATCTCTCCAGACTGCTGGATATTGAAAAGCATCATGTTTAGGACTTTTTAAAAGAAGACTTTTTCATACTGGACAAAGTCAAAGGGATCAGAGTGGGAAGAAGCTTGGTGAGGTGTGGATGTTCTTAATGGTGCATTGGAATACCCCTAACAATTCTGTGATGAATATCTCTCAGGCAACTCCTAGCTGGGCCACTAGAATGACAGCACATTTAAACTATCAATATTTGTAGCTGCATGACTTCATTTCTAGTGCTGTAAAAAATACCATTCACATAATGGGGCAGTGGCCTGCAAGTTCTCATGATTTCAACTGTTTTGGAGTTACAGGAGTTCTGTTCCTTTATGGCAAACATCCATCTCTCGTTTTAGCATCTTTGGCACTTGTATAAAGGATGGGAAATTAAAAAATGATTAAGGGGACAGAGAGAGTCTCTTAAGGAAAGATTAAAGGAGTTAAACAAGGGCTGGGGTGGGGGAGAACAAGGAATGGGAGGGATTGTTTGGAAGAGAATAAAAACTAAGTAGGATTGATGAAGCAAAAGAAAAATCTAGCAAGCAAAGGAAAATCTAAGCCTTTCAGTAAAAGTTTCCTAAAGATTAGGTTTATTTTAGGGTAGAATAATTGCCTAGTGGAAATTGCATGTGCCCAACTGTATGGATAATATAAGCTAGACCATATGAAAAACTGGCAAATATATAGTTGAGAATAATTTTGAATGCTAACTGCCTTATTCCTGAATTCTGCCCCGTGGAAATCAATTCCATCAGCAGGTGTAAGAGAAGGAACTGCATTAGCAGGCACAGGAGTACAATTTAAGCCTTTAGGTGTCTGCAGTCCCAGGATAGCGTGTGTTTAGGTCTAATGTTTCTGTGAGGTAACTGGGGATAGTCAGCATGCAGGGAGGTGGTGCTCAGCATGCCTTGGGATGTGGGCCCCACTGTTCCACAAAGGCTCAGAGTGTTTCACAAATGGATGCTTGCTTTGCATGCTGGCAAGTATGAAGTCGGGGACAACTGGCTAGAGCAGTCAGTTTGCCAAGAAAAATACCTTTTGGGTTGCCCTTACCTTGGCAGGACAAAACATTTCTCCTCACCATGAACGAAAGCAGTGGAGTTGTCACCATCCCTGAAGGTATTTGGACAGCATGTGGACCTGGTGGTTAGGGACATACTTAGTGGTGACTGGCAGTGCTGGGTCGAAGGTTGGACTGGATGATCTTGGGAGTCTCTTCCAACCAAAGATACTCTGCGATTCTGTGTCTTAAAGGTCTGTGTTTGGCTGGGGAAGGGTGCAGGACACAGCTGCAGTGAGGATGTGGTGGCTGCACAGCTACACAGTCACAATCTGGTGGTGCTAAGCGAAATCTGGGAAGAGGGAAAGAAGCCTGCTTCTTTCTAGAGATCTCTGCTAAATCTCTCCCTGGGCTTGTTTGTCACTTTTTGAGATCTTTGAGCATGATTAAAATGGTAGAAAAAGAAGATAGTGAAAAGCAAGATAACGCTGCCTCCCTGTTTCACTTTGGGCGCGGATTGACATTCCTTGCAAAGGTGTTTGCCGATCAGGAAGCACGGAGCACACCAGCTCTGTTTGCTCAGTATTTGCGGCAGCATTTTTGAATGAGTTGTTTCCTTTAGCAGGTGAAAGCACCCCCAGTTAAGAAATGGGGAATGGTTTGAGGTGGACAGTCTTGTGTAGGACTATCTTTTTGTAGCACCAGCTGTGTAAACTTAAGGAGGTAGTTGAAGCTGGGTTTGGGTACGTCACCTTGTCAGATACAGCTCTGATACGTGTAAATTATTTTAGGAAAATCTGCGTTGGATCAGATCTCTGAATGGCAGGAGAAAGAAATGGGTGTTGTAGTCATCCCAGATACTTTCAATTTCGATTGTTTATAGCAACGCTGACAGAAACTAACACTACACACAAAACTGGTTTAGAAACTGCCCTTTTTTCAGAGTTAATGACCCACAGGCTAATGGAAATTTGCCAGTTTTTACCAGCTGGGATCTGGCCTGATTTTGCTGGGAAAGAAAACTGCAAGGCAAAGAAACCATTTGGATTTTTGAGAGTCTGTGATGGTTGTCTACTCTCATTATGCAATCTTTGATTTTTTTGTAAGTCCTGTTTACAAGTGACCTGTACTTAGAAGAAAAGCTTGCTTTGTCCAAGGACAGCACACCCTGTTTGCCCTGGAATTCCCTTTGGCATCTGCATTTAGATCCACTTCTATGGAAACCCATCCCAGTCCAGAAAGGACTTCTATTAAAAGATGGCTTTGAGGACCTGCTGACACGGCTCAGCTGCTGTAGCTCCATCCAGCAGAGGGTAGTCATATGCATGGGGTGCACTAAACCATTGTGGCACCCAGGTCTTTCCAAGGCATCAGCTAGGCACTTCTCAGATGGGAGGCATGCCCGAGTTGCCTGACATAATTAACCTGGGAAAGGCAGAGTCTGTACCTGTGAGTGCATTTCTTTGTAAAACAAACAAAAGAGGGGGAGCAAGCCATTTATACCAACTATAGATGTAAAAAAATCTCTGAAGGCAAGGCTAGGTAACCTCCTTTCTGTTCAGGCAAGTGTGGGGTCATTAGTGCCATTAGTGGTAGTTTGATTTACCCCCCTGGCTTCTAAACAATGCATGGCTCAGAGCCTTGTGGATTGCTGTGCCTGTGAAGAGAGACTGTGGGACTGTTTAGTCTTGAGAAGACTGAGAGGGGTTCTGATCAATGTCTATCAATATCTGAGGGGTGGGTGTCAAATGGAGGGGGCCAAGCTCTTTTTGGTGGTACGCAGTGATAAGACAAGGAACAATGGATACAAACTTGAACATAGAAGGTTTCACCTCAACATGAGGAGAAACATCTTTACAGTGAGGGTGATTGAGCACTGGAGCAGGCTCTCCAGGGGGGTTGTGGAGTCTCCTTCTCTAGAGACTTTCAAAAGCTGCCTGGATACATTCCTGTGTGGAATACCCTAGGTGATCCTGCTTTTGGCAGGGAGGTTGGACTGGATGGTCTCTGGAGGTCCCTTCCAACCTCTAACATTCTAAGATTCTAATAAAGGCATGGCAGCCCTCTACTTGCAGAAGGAAAGCTCTTAGGTTTTACTACAATGAGGGCTCTTTTGCTGTAGAAGTTCCTTTGCTAAGATAGATGTTTCTTGAGTTCACACTGAACAAATTGACTCTGGAGCTTTCAGTCTCACTTTGCCAGAGACAAATGGTGAAAGTATCTAATTGCAGCCTAAGCAAAACTGTATTTCCCTCAAAACATGGCAGCATATCACTGCAAATCTATGGTGCTTTGCCCAGGGACCATTACAAGCAAAAACCCCAATATGCAAAATAGACATCTTAGACAAACTGTCAAGACTGTATATTAAATGGAGTGCTTTTGATTGCAGTGTTGTCATTGTTTCAACTCTCCGTCCCTCTGTGCAAAGACACCAATGTTTACATAAGGAAATGGTAAATAGAGAATGCTGGCAAATGTAGCTTAAATGCACTTGCTAGGAAACAACTGTAGCTGGACTCTAATTTCCAGGAGTGACTGCAGCCAATTTTAATGTGGATTGTGAAAGATGAAGAACAGAGAGCCTTTAAATCCTGATGCTGTTCTTCACAACATTTATCAGTGTATAGTGGCTTTATTCATGACCTGAGTCTGATTCTGATGAATGTTGATAAATGTTTCATAACGTTTCTGTAGAAATGAGGGACACATCATTCAGCTATCAAGTTGTTTGGCTTATGTGAGGGGAAGAGAGTTGATTGGAAGGGCTGAGAGCAAAGATGATGATTATTCTGGTAAATATTTGCTGATGAGGAGGCAGCTGTCTGCTGTTGGATGTGCAACATCCAGTCTTTTTTGAACACCTCCAGGGATGATGACTCTGTCCACTCCACTGGCCAATCACTCCTGTGAAGAACTTCCCCTGGCACATCTTGAGACTGTGTTCTCTTGTTCTGTCACTGTTTCCTGGGAGAAGAGACCAACCCCTACCTGGCTACAAACTCCCTTCAGGTAGTTGTAGAGAACAATAAGGTGTCCCCTGAACCTCCTCTTCTCCAGACTAAACAACCCCAGCTCCCTCATGGTTTAGTTGTCAGGAGGTGTTAGGTATTAGGTAACAGGTTGGACTTGATGGTTTCTGATGTCTTTTCCAACCTGGTTGATTCTGTGATTATGTGCTGGAGCAGCCATGAAGTGACCATCACAGTTCTTAGTTCTAATGCTGCTCTCTCACTCTCCCATCTGCAGCCAGTGACCATACAGAGGTGTGAAGGAGAGACATGTCTGCTTCCCCTTGGTGTCCCTCATCTGTGCTCTCTTCATCCAAAGCAGGGTCTCCATCCTTTGTGCACCTGCATGGAGCTTTCCCAGCTGCAAACATGAAAACTCTGCCAAATCCTAAAGGCAATTTTCAGCTGCACTGAAAGCAGGGCCAAAATTCCCATTGACTGCAAACAAGCATGCATGTTGCCACAGCCAGAATGATACCAGCTTAATAACCAAGCCCCAGTTCACAGGATCTTCAGTGCTTCTGTGCAGAGGTGGATGACTTGCTCTGAGCTTTGCTGTACTGCACACAGCTCCCTTGTACAGTACCTCTGAATGCTGCTCTCCCTAAATTTCTCCACATGGTTAAAACCAGGGTGATTCAGTTTGGTGATTCAGTTTGGGAGGCTTTGAAGGTTTTAGCTCAGGTTTAGGGAAAATAACGCAGTGTGAATCATCCAGGAACTTTGTGTTCTTAGTGAATTCTACAGTAATTGCACACTGCAGCAATGTTTAGGACAGAGCAGTGTAAGACATTGGAGCTTTTTGTTACAGCCAGTCATACCCCACTGAAAGCCAAGTTCTTGTCAAATTAAGCAAACAACTCATGCCTGGCTGTCTTTTGGGGGCCGAGGGGTGGTGGTGCGTGGGGAGTATTTGAATGTTGAATTTGAATGTATCAATGTGCAGTGCTAAAGGGAGAAGAAAGGGAGACCACTTCTTTATTCTTTCTTCCATTGTAAATCTGGCCCTGTCTGCTTCACGGTGAATGCTGAACTTTACCACTTAGTGATTGTTTTAATTTATGGTCTTGGGGTATCAAAGAAACAAAAAATTAAGATAAGGATCAGCAGATAAAGGACTACTCATTATTTGTTAGTGCAGTGTTTTGGTTAACTTAGGAATTAATAAAATTGACAACTGATAGTGATGCTTAGGCCAATGTCTTTCTTGTATCCTCTTCAGCATGCTCCTGACAGGTATCAAAGTTAGGCCTGCAAGGTGGCCACAGAACCACCAGGGCATCCTTGACAGGCAGTCGCACCCCTGTGCTGGTCTGGGGTGACCTTGTCAACTGCCAAGGTCAACAGAAAGTTCAAATACCCATTTCTCACCTGTCTTTTGTGATGGGGAGTCTCTGGAGGGAGCTGGTTATGAAGAAGGAAGGACCTGTGAAGAACACTTTCCTTTATAGAAGGTTAAAGGTTCTCAGACCATATAAGATGCAAACATTGAAATACCAGACATGGGGTAGATGAGGCTGGTATTTGGCACAGGAGAGGTGCTGAATGTGTCTGGGTTCAGAAGACAAGCTCTATTCCCTCTTCAGGAAGGCAAAAGGTAGCTGTGTGGGAGTCCTGTGGCTCAGCCTCAGTCTCCGCCAGTGTTTTGTTTGGGTATTTCTGATCTCAGTACCTCTGTGGTTGGCACTTTGGAGTTTTAGCAGCAGTGTCCTATGCAGCAGTTATTTTGGAGCTTGGCTTACTTTATTTGCTCTGGGTCTATTAATTAATAATAATGGACAGTAAAATCCAAGCTCTTTTGGGAAGTTAGCAGAAATAAATGCAGCCTAAGACGAGTTTCAGTCCTGTGTGGGCTATATGACCTGTGCTACAGAGCAAAGAAATATCTGGTCATCACACTGCCTTCTTGCTGCCTTATTAAGCCTTCAAGAGCACTGGCTCCAGTGAGCAATCACATTCACTGTGAAGGGGAAGAGTTTCTCCTCTACTACCAAAGCTACTTATGACATGTTTGGAAAGATAAACAGCAAGAGAAAGCAGACAAAATGTGCAGCACATGTACACAAGTTAGCAGTCTCAACAGGGACAGTAAGGAAATAGGAGGTTACAGCGTGTCATTGTAAGAATACATTATTTTGGTTTCAGAACTGTTATTCAACAGTGGGATGACTCTTTGAGTCATTTAGTGTTTGAACTTCCCAACTGGCTTGTGGTTGTTCCATCGTTCTTCTTACACAATCCCCAAAGACACAAAATAAATCTTTCTATGTTCATGGCTTGATTCAGCTCTCAGTGGTGTCAAGAGAAAGCTCCTCGCATGTCCAAGCAGACGCTGGAGCAGGCTGGTGAGTTTTAGATAGTGTGCACGAGCAGCAAGTGAGAAGCAAGTTTTGAAGAGCTTTCCAAGTTCTGGAGAGCTAGTTAAAGAAACTGCTGCATTCTGTTGTAAGACCATCTCAAAATCTGACTGTATTTACAAATACACAAACACAGGGCTTCAAATCCATTGTGATTGCTTCCTTCCTTTGATCTTTTCTTATTTACTTAACATCACTTGTGTGCATATGTGTGTATGTGTGAGTAAATAACTTCATCCTAATTGTCTGAAGATCTCCATAAAGACATACAGCAAAATGTATCACTTCACAAATGCCATAAGTGAGCGTAGTGTTTTTGTGTAAATTATATTTATAGAGAAATTTCCTACAGTGTATATGGCCAAGAGAAATAAATTCCTGTCACGGTAGTGGGTTTGATCTATATATTTGCCTTATAAACTAGCAGGTAATAATTTAATTCAAAAGGCCCTTCCAAAAACGCAATTAATGTCTTTTGTTATAGTTTCCCTGGGTTTAATAATCCCCTCTTCCAGATTTATATTGGTTTCTGGAAAGTAATGCTTATTAGAGTGTTTTTCCAAATTGGCCACAGTAATCCACTGAAATCTGCCAGCTGAATCATTGCTATGCTTGTGAAATTGCCAGGATCGCCTGACAGTTATTGCTGGGGGAGAAGGGGAGGGGGAAAGGGAACGAAAGTTTCATAATATGTCACTGTTACTGATACCTTGGCTATGGCTCTTAAATTTACATTGAAACGTTTACTTAATTCCATATGGAAGCTGGATTGGCAGCACTGCTAGAATAGAGACAAAATTCAGTAATTTCATTAAGCAACTCTACTGTGTTCTGGGTATATTTTAAACATATTATATATGTGTGTGTGTGTTCATATATATATGTGTGCATGCAAAAGTGTATATATGTATATGTAAGGATTTAAATAGATGGATGGGTGTCTGCATACCCCCTCTGCTCCCTTCCCCTGGTTCTTTCTGAAAGGGGTGGTGGTGGTGTGTATATATATACATACATATATATATATATATATATATATATATATATAAAATATATATATACACACATATACACACAGTGAACCAGGGTTTGTTGCATACAGAATCCCAGCACCTGTGCAAAACATGTTACCAAGTCACAGTGAAATCATTCACCAGCTGCCAAGCAGTTAACATCTTCATGTGCTCATTCCTTCCTTTCTGGTGTGATTGAACGTAGGGAGCAAGGAGTTAGTAGCCAGTGGGCGCTGGTTTCTCCTGTACTTCTGAGATGACTGCTGGGAGATTCAGACACTGTGCAGTGTCTGAACTGTCTTTCCACATGAACTGCTGCAGAACCTGCCCTCACCCTCATTTGAGCAGTGTTTATATTGTTAGTTGCTGACAGTGGACGTTCTGCCACCCTTACTTTTTGCTGTGAGGGTGACAGAGCACTGGAGCACCACCACAGAGAGGTGGTGGAGTCTTCTCTGGAGATACTCAAAATCTGCCTGGATGTGTTCCTCTGTGACCTGTGGTCCTGCTCTGGCAGGGGTGTTGGACGTCATGATCCCTGGAGGTCCCTACCAACCCCTACCATTCTGTGATCCTACTGAAAAGGTATATAAAAGAGTAGCAGGCTTATGGCTTGCCAGAGCTTTACCAGAGGGGAAAGACAAAATGCCTCACCGCTTCTAAGACCTGGCACCACTGCTGGGACAGACACTGTGTGGGGAGGAGCAGTGCAAGCTCAGGGTGTCTGGGATAAATCCTGTGTACAGCAGCCAGGTCTGGTCAGACTTTGCTTGGGGCAGTGCCCACCCTCAATGAGCATATGAGCATAGGATTTATATTCTGCTGGTGTAAATAAGCTTGTATTTAAATAATCTATCTGCTGGACAGGATGGTAGGTGTAAGAAAGAGCAGCACCCTGCTGCACAGGCAGCCGGGCCATCCTGTGTGGATAAATATATATAGACACACTTAAGTGGAACAAATGGTCTACACTGAGGGTGCAGGGTTGGCATTGCCCTGCTCAGGTGTAGCAGATCCAAAGTCTTGCTATTACAAGGCAGAAAAGTCACTGTGGTTTGGATTTTTCTTGTTTATGTTCGTACAGCTGCATCAGCTTTCTTATGGAAGTTTTGCCTTTTAATTTTTGGTAGATTATGGGCTGAGATATTGGATGCCCACTTCATCACAGCCAGACAATTAAGATTCTAAAACATTCTCTCCTTGCATGATATATGGTTAAAATCATTTCCATCTCAGTAATGCTGATGTGCAAAATGATGATTTAAAGCAGTTAAACCTCCACTAAGTTTTCCTTGTGATGGAGGAAAGTTTTCCTTCGGTACCAGCCAGGCTTTTGCTGTATCTTCCGATGCTTTCTGTCCCCTGGCGTTGCTCATGGGGTCAGCTCGAGTGCTTTAGAGTCTGAGGGTGCAGACATGCTCCCCCCTGACAGGCATTGTGCTGTGTCTGAGGCAAGCCTTGGTGACAGGCAGCACGTGAGAAACCAGCAGTGCTATTTACATTTGCGCAGCAACTGCTGACGTTAGCGCGAGCCAGCGGAGCTGCAGGAACAGTCATCTTCCATGTTTATTGCCTTAGAATTTGTAAGACAAGTTTTATTACTCTGATTGGAACAGAGATGATGTTTGTAATGCCTGTTTATGCCACTTCAAACTTGAACATAAATCTCATTTTGAAGGGAATTTTGTGGCTTTTGTTGTTTTGGGTTTGTTTTATTTTTTCCTCCTTCTTTTATGCATTTTTCTAAATTAAACCAAAATAAACCCAAGGAAAAAAAGTGATTCTTCAAAACCAATTTATTGTTTTATCCCTTCTATGGAGAGAAATTTTCATCAGGAGACAAGGGTAGAACATTCTATTCAGCCTCAGCCTGCTGATTTATGCTGCCATCATTACAAAAGCTGTAACGATGTCCAATAACTGGGAACAGGAGCTGTGAGGAAAAGCTTTGCATTGCGGCGCTGCTCCCCTTTTTCTCCCACAGCTTTGTTGGTGGTCTAGATATAATTCCAAAACATCTAAATCTTAGATGGTTCTCAGAGCCTTGCAGCTTCTTCTGCTGTAAGACAGCGTCATGCAGGCCTCTGCCATGGCTCTGAGGTGCAGAGATTACTGCAGAAAGCTGCAGATAAAGAAATTAGAGCTGTTGTTTTTCTTACAGAGATAATTCATAAAATCCTAGACCAGCCTAGGTTTGAAGGGACCTCAGAGATCACCTGCTCCAACCTCCCTCAAGGCCTTATCCAGCCTGGTGCTGAACACCCCCAGGGAGGAGGCATCCACAGCCTCCCTGGGCAGCCTATTCCAGAGTCTCACCACCCTCCTACCAAAGAACTTCCTATGCTCCAGTCTAATCCTACTCTCCCTCAGCTTCAAACCATTCCCCCTTGTCCTGTCTCTAGACACCCTCATGGAAATTCCCTCTGCAGCCTTCCTGCAGGACCTTTTCAGGTATTGGAAGGCAGCTCTAAAGTCCCCCACAGAGTCTTCTCACCATGCTATGGGATTCTGCCTCAAGTGTTAGAGATAACATTTAAGATCAGAGTCTGTGTACATAGCAATACATGCCTGCAAGGCTGATGAATTGCTAAAAGGAAACAAAGATATTTGATAAACCCATCAGAGGTTGATGGTGACTGTGTGTTAATACCAGCAGTTCGACATCTACAAGTACTTTTAAAAAGCAGCAAGATCCATCCAGCTGCATACCTGACATTGAAATTCTCCTTGCAAGGGAGGAAGAATTAGTTGTCACTTGAAATTGAACTTAGCAGTGTTGTTTAAAAGGTCCTCCTCTGAGTGTTGCTGTGATAGTAGAGCACAGTGGCATCAAAGAAGCCACCTTTGAGAGCAGCTAGTGCAGAGCAGCAGGTGAGATGGGACTGCTTTTTCCTACATTTTTATGTAGAGAATGACTGTGGTAACCCCATGGTGTCTGCTAGCAAACACTGACATGTTCCTGTTTCCCTATATAAATGGTTGATATTTTATCAGTATTACCAAAGCTGCTTTTTAAAAGGTTCTTTTTAAAATGCTGTTATTTTCAGCTGTTCATTATTATGGTGGTGTGTAGTTTGTGGAGGTTATTTCCCTCAGCAGCTGGAGTTGTGTATTTTTATGAGGGGAAGTTGGTTGTTTCACCTGTGTAAGAGTATGGTACAGTACTTGGGTTTGGGTTATTTTTGCAGATTAAGGTTGCTCCCACCTCAAAAGGGGTTGTTGGCATATAGGCTTGACCACAAGTGAACAGCACTTGTTAAACATTTAGATGAACAAATGACAAAAATGTTTATGCAAAAAAGTTCTTTTTCATAGCACCATAGAACTGTTGAGATTGGAAGAGACCTTTGAGATTAAGTCCAACGACTCGCGTGGAGCTCACAATTCCACCACTGCTGCTAAGCCAGCCCTGGCTCTGTATTCCAAGTACCTGTAGCAAAATCTCTGTGACTGCTTTGGTGCAAGTGAGATCAGAATGCAGCCCCTCTGTTCATTGACACCCTTTGATTGAGCAGACAATGCAAAAGACACATACAGCACCAATTTGTTTTAGCAACTAATATTTGACAGCTTAAAAAAGTTTTCTTTTAGGTTGAGTTTTATGTAAAGCTGTTTACATTAAAGTGACATCCAATTAAAGTGTATCATGTAACCCACATCACAGTTCAGCACACATTTTCTGTTTTAACTGACATATGGCCCCATTTATGAAAATAAAAATCATCATGTTTTGATGATATGTTCACATAATTTATGTGGAAAAGCAGAGGGAGAGAAGCAGGGAGAGGGAATGCTTTTACTGTGTAAAGCTTTTATTTTCTGTGATTCATTAAATGTCTTTTAACCCATGTGCACAGGCAAATCCCTCCTCTCTCAGTTCCTACCCAGCCCCCACTCTCATTGTCCATGCTGGACAAAGGGACTTCACATCTTTTCTGAGCAGAGACAGTAGAGAGAAGCACTTTGTACAGTCTCATCCCATACCGTGTGGGCATTTGTACACTAAAGGATTCTTCAGTATTCTGTAGAACAGATGAATCAGTTAACCTACAAACAAGTCTATGGAAGGCAGAGCTAATTAAGCCCATTTCTTTCAAAGCTTAAGTCTAGGAAAAGTTAGTCTCCACCACAGGTCTTTTCTTCAATCCCTTCCCTACCTAGCTACCAGTTTTCATAAAGACTAGGAGGAGATTGGTATCTTCGCGAGCAGCAATCCTCTGCCATTTTGCCTGGAATGTTCTTTTTGTACAGAAAAGTCTTTCTCGCACACCTGAGTGTTTCAGGAGAGCCAGGCTACTTTCATTGGGGTAAAATAGGTAAGGAATATGGTTCTTCTTATAGAGGGGCTATGAGTCAGAGGTTTGCCAGCACAAACTTGAGTATCTCAAGCCACCTACAGCAAATTACCATCCACGCTCTGAGCCTCACTAATTTTGACTCTGCAAAAAAAAAAAAAAGGCTCTAAGCTGATTTTAATCTACTTAAGGCAGGACCATGGCAAAGTATTATTTTAAATTCCATCTTTGAAATTTTTTCCCTTTACAGGATTGTATTTAACCCCTCAGGCCTTAAGGGTTGTTTCTATGCAGCACATCAGTGGAAGAAAAGGCTTTGCTAGCTGACAAAATCACCATCTGTAGAAGAATCAGCCAGATCAGCCAGTAAGCTTTCAATGAAACCAAATTAATCCCTGAGTTTTCCACATATATTAGAAAGTAGAATTTACTTTAAAATGTAAGCAACATAACTGTAGAGAATCCCTTTTTTAAGCCATTGTTTTGGGACCAAACATTAGGGATTATTGTTCAAGTGGTAGCTGTTGTTGCATGAGAGCACAAGACATATTGATGGTAGTTGGACTGTATAAATGAGTATGCTATCTTCTCCTTGCCAAGGTAAACTAGACTGTCCACCTGGAGCCTGGTTATTTATAGCATGAGACTGACAAAGGAACCCTTTATCCTGTACAATTTTGGTCAGTAGATGTTTGGCCACTGTCGCAAATAGGAATTGAGTCAAGTGCCCTGTGAGTGGACTTCTGAATGTATACTACAAAAAGCTCCAAACAGACATCACCCAGACATTAAATTGGCACTGTCTTGTTTCTTCATATATGTGACTGTGAAGCCTCAGAAACAACATTTCCTCACTCACCGGAGCAGGAACAGAACCTTGTCAGTTGTAAGGCATTACATTGTAATCACCCTGCATTTTCTGCTCTCTAATGACTTTTTGGAGTCATCATTCTTGACATAAGTTAATGCAAAAAGGAAAAAAAACCCAGTTCCCCATTTGCCTTTAACAATGGAAAAACCTAATAAACTCGCCATCTAAAGTCCAGTGGGATCTGAGCTGCTGCTGATAATATTAAATCCTGAGAAACATAAAAGATCTAATCAACTCTGGCAACCTCTGGCAGAACCTTCTCTTTCTAATGAAGTATTTGCGTTATGTATAGTTGGATGGTGATCCTAATCAGGGTACTAAGATCTGTGCTCTCTGGTTTTGATCATGATTACCAAGATTAAATAGGCATAGAGCCAAGATGTTGCTGTGTAATAACCTAGGAGTTGAGGAGAAGGGAGAAGAGGGTGAGGGATTATTTATTGGTTGGATAAATGGGCTTAGCAGTTATTCAGTGTAGCAGAGACTTACTTTCCTGAAGTCAATGACCATTTAAACAATGAGGCTTATGGATCTAGAAAGTCTGTCAATTTAAAGAGTAGAAACAGTATCATGAGTGAAGGAGGCGGCCAAACTCAGGCCCTCTGACCCTGAAGTAGTTTTCAGAGTTCTAAGAAATGGCTGAGTAGAATTGCAGACTGTTGGATAGCCAGTGTATGTCTGCTGGTAATCAGCTTTGTGCGATTATGTTTTACAACGGTCTCACAGAGAGTTAACCTGAACACTTTGCAGACCGCAAATGGAAACCTTCAGTCTTTCTCTTTCCTCGATGGCTGAAGGTTTGAGTGTAGGAGTTACTCAGCTGTAGGCAAAAGAATTATTTTCCAGCTTTTAAGAACACAGAAATCCATTACATGTGCTCATAAGCTTCACTTTCACCAAGATCATTAAATACAAATAGAGATCTCCTCCTCAGTGCAGAATTGTGCTGTTTCCCATCAACTCATCACCTCAGAGAAGCATTCAGGTTTCCTCACTAGGTAAAGTTAGAATTGTGACGTCTGCTCCTGTTCTGTAATTTGATTCCTAGAGTTTTGGCAGTTTCTTTAAGGAAAATAATTTTACAGGGTTGTGTTGTTTGTTGTTTTTTTTTTCCTTGTTTTGTTTTTAATTAAAAAAGTCTGAAGCTTTCATCAGAGAACTTTCTGTATTCATCCAAAGGAGCAAAAAGAGCCTGCAAAGCCACCCTGAAACATTGTCGTTATATAAATTAAGGAACAGTTAGAAAGAACAGAGGTTAATCTTAAGAGTCTGGCTTCCTCTGATGTGGAAGTTAACAAAAGCTAATGGGAATGTCATGTGTTACTCTGGGACAGCCTAAAACATGCTCACACAACACGCAGATGGGAAATCTCATAGCTGGCTCCTAGCAGACTGTTTTGCTGTGTTCTAAAAGCAGGGTTAATGGTCAGTGTTCTCAGGATGGCCTGTGCAGGACAAAGACTCTTCCAAGTTCCTGCCACTTCTGCTCTCCTACATGTGATTTCTCACCTGTTTCACCTGAGCTGGTCCTGAAGCAATTCTTTTAATTATTTAATTGGAACCTAGCCTTGCTGCTCTGCTCAGGTGGGTGATAAGGAAAGGAAGGTGTTTGTCTTGACAGGGAAGACCTTGTAATGTGCCCCCAAAAAGCTGAAAAGAAACAGCCAGTGAAGCAAGAGTCAGAGTGCACTAAGGATAGAGGGGACAGAAAACAAACTATTCAAAGTGGTCTGAAATACGCAGTCAGCTTGAGTCAAGAGAGAAATGGTGTCTAAAGAAGGGCACTTTGGGTTTTGGGGTTTTGTTTGTGTTGTTTTTTATGTTGTTTTGTTTTGTTTTTTTCCAGAGATGCAAAGCACTGAGCACCTTTAAAACCAAACTGGTCTGGTGACTCCTCACCTGGAGAACTGTGTACAGGTCTGGGGCTCTCAGTATAAGAAGAACATGGACCTGATACAGCAGGTCCAGAGGAGGGCCACGAGAATGATCAAGGGTTAGAGCACCTCTACTACAAGGACAGGCTGAGGGAACTGGGGGTGTTCAGCCTGGAGAAGAGGAGGCTCCAGGGAGACCTAATAGCAGCCTTCCAGTACCTGAAGGGGGCTACATGAAGGATGGAGAGAAACTGTTTGCAAAGGCCTGCAGTGACAGAAGGAGGGGGGCAATGGCTTTAAGCTGGAGAAGAGGAGATTTAGATAGGATGTTAGGAACAAGTTGTTTATTATGAGGGTGGTGGAACACTGGAACAGGTTGCCCAGGGAGGTGGTTGAGGCCCCTTCCCTGGAGATACTCAAGGCGAGGCTTGGTGAGGCCCTGGGCAACCTGATCTAGTTGGGGTTGTCCCTGCTGACTGCCGGGAGGTTGGACTGGATGACCTTTGGAGGTCCCTTCCAGCCCAGACCATTCTATGATTCAATGGTTTAGGTGAACAATTTGGCCTAGTTTCAGTTGAAATTAATGACTCGGTGCAACCAATATTAAACAGAAAGATCAGGATTTTCAGAATGGCAGAACAAAAATTAAAATATCAAATATGGTTATTTGAAAGTAAAAAAAAAATGCACTGTAGGTGACATTTGGATGGTGCAGTCTGGGGTTGTCGAAGTGTGGGCTTTGGTGCAAGAAATTCTGCTCTGCGTAGAAAGGTTATTTGCCAGGCATAGTATGTCTTTCCTCTGCTGCTGAGATGAGAGCACATCAGAGAGCCTTGCCAATGGCCTGTCTGATGTAAGGTGGCTACAGATTACTTTCCAGTGAGGTCTGAACTATGCTTGTCTCCCTTTTTAATGTGCCCAGTCTGTCCCAGGTTTCTGAGTACATGCTGTACTCAGCTTCACAAGAATGTGTTCTTGCTTGGAGTTACTGAATTCTCTAGTGGAGATTCTGATTGAGAATTAAAGTTATCCAGAAGAGGATGAATCATGTCCCATCCATTCTATGTGTACACATCTGAGTCTGTCCCTTTTCTCCTCTTTTACAGTCACTAATGATTTAGTCTAAGGTTTTTGCCATACTTGCCCTATTAAAAGTTTCCAATTGATGTTTTGCTCCATGTCTCAAAGGACTTGTTTTCTATTCCAGAATAATTCCCAGTTCTCCCGGTCAATGGAAAACACCTGCCAACCTGAAACTGAGTGAAAACTCCACAAGGGAGCTTTTCTCACACTGTGGTACTTCTGCCATCATTCTAGGAGAGATGAAGTTTTGTCATGATATCTTCACTTAGCAGGAGGATCTTAAAAGGGAAATGTTGAATTTGAAAGGCTTGAGCCTGAGGAAGGTGGTTAAATCAATGCAGAGAAACTTATCTAGAGAGGTTGTGGAGTCTCCTTCTCTGGAAACTTTCCAGCCCTGTCTGGATGCATTCCAGTGTGACCTGCGCTAGATTCTGTGGTCCTGCTCTGGCAAGGGGTTGGACTCGAAGATCTCCAGAGGTCCCTTCCAACCCTTAGCATCCTGTGATCTTTAGTCTCTCTGCCTGGCAGTTCAGTTTGAATGTTGTCTGTCATTCATCTCCGGCCATCCTAGCTAGGTTTTGGATAAAGTTGTGCTACTGTCTGGTGGTGGCAAGAAGTCTGCAAGCCAGCTTCCCTGGAGCACTGTGTTTCTAATCATACACTCTGAGTCTGAGTCATCTACACTGCAAAACTGAACCTGGCTTAACCCTGGATGGCGAAGATTGTGGTTGAACTTGTGACAGGAATAATTTTCAGGTCCTCCATTAACAAGTCTAGTTACAAGCCAAGTGGAACTTGCAGTGTTCTGCTCCCATGCAGACAAGTCTTGTTTTTCAGGGACATTCAGTTGTGATTTGAGGTTAGTGGATTTATGGGAAAAGAATTAAAGTGGTCATAAACCAGGATTTAGTCGTTGCTTACTCATCTGCAACAGTGCAAGCTCGCTGCTTCTGTTCTTGCTTTTGGAATCAAGTTCAGTAAACTCACTTTAATAACCTGGCTGGGATGAAAGGTTAAATACATAGACCCTGCAGAGCTGCTGAACTCCAAGACTTTGGGGACTTTTTCAGCCTAGATGGGATCCATGGACTATCCAAGACTATTAAAGAACTCTTCTGCTCCAACTGGTTGCTAAAACAGCAAAATTACAAAGTAACCTGGTGAAAGGTACCACAGCCATTCCCCAAAGAAGAGGAGGTGGAAACATGCTGAACAGATTAGCAGGCTTGTCTGGCAGGGAGTCCTTGCTGAATGGGGTATCACAGAGTGAGTACAGCTCTTAAATCTGGACCACATGGTCTCTGCCTTGGTGCTAAGCAGGCTGACATCTGAGCAGCATCACCATGGCTGAGCCTATATTACTTTCAAAAACTAAAGACATCCATAATATGTAGAAAATCAAAAGGAAAAATCAGAAGGATTTCCAGAGATGTGCAGTACATGATTGCCTTTACAGCAGTGTCTTCAAACACAGGCATGCATTTCCTTTAAAAGAGATAGAATAAAGCTGGGCTTCAGACTTTGGGCAGCTTTTTTGGTCTTCCTGCTGAGAGGTGAAGATTTTCCGTTCCTTTTCATGCCCTTTAATGCACAAGGCTTTTCACTCTGTCCATCGCTGAGATAAGCAGTCTCTCTTTAAGGCCACGCTGAACAACCAGTGTGTTAACATCCCTACCCCAATAATGCACCACTTTGAGGCCTTGGAACAGGCTGCCCAGGGAGGTGGTGGAGTCGCCATCCCTGGACGTGTTCAAGAAGCTGTAGATGTGGTGTTTTAGGACATGGTTTAGTGGTCATGGTAGCCGGCTTACTGTTGGACTCTATGATCTTAAAGATCTTTTCCAACCTTAATGATTCTGTTATTCCCTGTACCTTGGCTGCAGGATTGGGTTATACAGCCTGGCCCCTGTGTGCTCAACAGGTAGGTCCCATAGCTTCTGTTGAGTGCCCTCCACTCCATTGACTGATAGGGAGTTGAAGCTGTCGGTGCTTTCTGCCAGCTAGGCAGGTTGCTGAAGGATCAGATCCAACAAGGATATTGATTTCCAGGGGGTTTGTCCCCCAGTGCCCTGCTGAGTGCTGCCACTGCAGGTGTGGTGGGAGTGGGTCAAGGCAGGCGGAGGAAAAGCCATTTGGACAAAATAATTTGTAAAATGGCCTTGCATGACAGCTCCAGATTCAGGACCTTAACAACTTCATAAAGGCTTGTTGCTTGCATTGTAAAACTCTAACACACGTGTCCATTCCACATTAGGAGCATGGCTGTAAGCTTTTAGCTCCAGATGCAAAGCCCAGCCCATTTAAAACGTGTTAAGCTGCAGCACAGTACATAAGTTAATACCAGCTTTCTACTTCTTACCTTCTCGGCCTGGGGCTGTGCCAGTGCCAGTCACTTACACACCCCCTTTACCTTGTCTCACTGTAGGAGATGAGGCTGCCAAGCCAGATATTTACCTTGGGAACACACATTCTTATCCTGTAACATTTCATCAGCCACAGCTAGAGAAAAGATTTATGGACTTTGTAACACTAAGATTATTTAAGTCACTTGTTAGCCAAAAATAATGTAAAGACATACAGTGCCTGTTTGAAAAAAGCTTGTAATTAGGAGCCCATACTTTGCTCTGATTTACAATGTAAGCTTGGTATCCAATTAGCAATAATAGTGTTCTTTTAACTAAAACACATCTCCTTCCAGAATTATGCAGACTTTCCAATTACTGTGCTATGATGAAATTATAGCTAGAGACTCGTAAAGCTGTGCATAGCTTATAAATGCAATATATTCTTAACTACCTTGCCATACAGTGTATAGCAGCAGGGCTCACATGTTCCCTGTGTTATGGAGGCTTGTTAAAAAGCATGTATAAGATGATTGAAAAAGTCTGTCAAAGAATATTTATGTCCTTACTGCCCTGGTGATAGGCTGTGGCTGTTCATTCTGGTTAACGCTTCTGCTCTGATACGGCATGATCGCGTGACTCGACATTCAAGGAAGAGTTTAGAAGCTTCTCTTCAAAGCACCTGGAAGTTTAAACCCTTGAGGGTTACTGTTTGGTCTTTTACCATGTCATTATGGTATCCCCTTTACTTTGCATGAAATGGAGAGAACTTTTCTAATTTTTAAAAGCAAATTTGTATAAAAATGGATTGCAGTGCCTCACTGGCATCCTCCTCTTGCTTTTCTTGTAGCCAAAGAGAGAGCTTCAGCGTAGGAGCAGACTGCTGATCAGAAATGACTAAATGTCATCATATAGTTGAGAGCAGGCTTCCGAAGTGCACAACAGCCTTTAACTGCTGTGCAGCCAATGAGGAAGGTGGGAGGGGGCTCCTTACTCTGCTCAAAGCAGTTCCTTTGCAGCTATGATGTCCTGTCCCTTTTGCAGAGGGCTGTTGATGAGACAACCATGTCTGTTACAGGAGGGGTGAGCGACTAAGGCCTGGTGTTGGTAACACTTCAGAAGATGACTAAGCAGACTGCTCTGGGGATTTTCCAGTTTATTTATTATTATTTATTACTCAGAGTGTGCTGAGGACTGTTAGTCCCAGAAGGAAACTGCCATTCAGTTTGCAGAAAACTGCGGAGGAGAATGGCAGAGGTAGAGAGACCTGTGAGGAGAGTCTGTACATTGTATTGTCTGTAAGAAGCATGACCTGGATGTTTATCAGCATGCATTGTTAGGCTAATTCAGGTTTGCTATTAGTGTTCATTGAAACTTATTTCAGCTTTGCCAAAACCTTGTGAGATCTGTGAGGTGAGACTGGACAAGGAGAGGATTCAGAGGAACCTAATGAGGTACAAGAAGGATAAGTGCAGAGTCCTGTATCTGGGAAGGAAGAATAAACTGCACCAGTACAGGTTAGGAGGTGATCTGCTAGAGAGCAGCCCTGTGTAGAAGGACCTGGGAGTACTGGTGGATAACAGGTTATCCATGGGTCAGCAATGTGCTCCTGTGACCAAGAGGGTAAATGGCATCCTGGGGTCCCTTCCAACCCCTAATATTCTGTGATCTTATGTGATCCTGTGATCCAGCAGAGGCGACTCAAGCTGCTATCATCCTCCGTCATCCTGTGACCTGTCCCATCTCACTGTGGTCTTTTCTAGCCTCTTAGCAGATCCTGGTGTGGGACATACTCTGTGTCAGATCTTGGGGAAGAGGCATTTAGCCCTGGAGGATGCAAAAAACCAAATGGATTGATAGGTGGTGACAATGCCTAGCCCTTTTTGACTACCTTCCATATTCCCGAAGAAGGGAAGAAGAACAAGCTACCTTGTCACCACTGCAATGAAAGCCCCAGCCTCGGGGCAGCTATTGGCTGTGCAAAGAGGTATGAATGAAAAGAAAAATGAAGTAACTTATGAATCTGCTGAGAGCTCGCTCTTTCTTTCAGTCTGCCCTTACTTTTACAGTTCTTCTAACCTAATAAGCAAGGCATCTTCTTTAGGGTGAGTCATTTAGGGGGACAGTTTGAGTCCTGCGAGTTGTAAGGCTGTTTTAATTTCTCAGGCTATTCATTGTCTGCATTTGCTGTGTTTCATTTGGTTTGGTTTTCCTTCAAGCTTTCAGTTCTATATAATATAAAAATACTCAGAGTTGTATAAATTATGGCCCAAGATGCCTAAGGGGACATGGTAGTGAGTTACAGGACTGTGTCTGCATACAGTCTCAGCTGCTGTGTTTTACTGCTCCAAGTGGAAGGAGGCTAAGAATCATCACAGCTCCAGGAGAACTTGATGGCTGATGGCAATTGGGCAGACAGGGATTCATGCTCCCAGACTGCTCTGGCACACCCACTGGAGGTGTAGGACTGATGGAAGTGAAAAATTTGATTGAAGCATCTCAGGAGAGCGTTAAGAACTGTCTGTCATTTTGGCCCTGTTCCAAAGGCTTGCCTTGGCCCTGGGGACAGCTGCCCGCAGAGCCATCCTGTGAAATTCTGGAAGTGGCAGCCAAAGACTCAGTTATTCTCAGAGCCACAAACTGCTCAGCAACCTCTCTCGTCACCCTGGAATATGCATGTCTCTCTCTGCAGGTTTGGCTTTACTAAGAAGAAAGACTAAATGGAGAAGAACATGCTTGGGCCATGTCTGCTCTGCCGTCAGCTGGCCTCCTCTTGCCAGTTTAAGTTCTCCAGAATGGAGAATGGAGGAGAGACAGAATGCTAAGTACCAGGGGAGCAGTCAAGACAGAATGAAGGCAGACCTAGGTTAGGTGGGGTTCAGACTGCACAATGACAGACATCCAGCAGCTGTGGAAAACAATAACACTGGATAAAAGAAAGGTTTGTGGGTAAGATGGTGTATGCAAACTGGGGCATCAGAACTGCACTGGATCCCATTCAACCCTCTGTTGAAAACCTCAACAAAAGAAGAGAGCCTCTCACTTCAAAGGGCTCACATCAGCTGAGGAGCGTGCTCCACGGCCTGTAGCTGGAGAAACTGCAAAGGGTTAGAAAACATGCCCACAGCTGGTGAGGAGTCTGCAGCTAACAGTATGGAAGCACTTCTATACTCATGTCTGCAAATATTTACACATTAAGTCATGGCAATTAGGAATAATTAGAGTGGAATGTACCTTGTGTTCACAAAGCCAGGAACCGGGCCCATCTCAGAAAGGCTGAGTTGATTTCTGTTCAAACTCAACAGGGTAGGACACAGAGTCACTGGTATCTTCCCATCGTTGTGTCCAGTGTCAGCAGACAGTGGTACAGGTGGTGGTGGTAATCCACAGAATCATTTCAGTTGCAAAAGACCTTTATGATCATTGAGTCCAACCATCCTCAAACTACCAAGTCTGGTGCATGTTGGGGGTTTAAAGCACAAATGCAGGTTTGGGTCTTGAGCCATGCAGTACAAACCCTCTCCAAGGCTATTTAACTGCTATTCAATTTTTTCATCATATGAAATGATTTGTGGAGTAATATCAAATATTCCCTACCACCTACCCAGGAGCAAGATGAGTCTTCTCAAAGGAATCCACAGTGAGGAGCCTTTCTGCTCATACTGTTCTGCCAGCCTTCCTAGAAGAAGAAATTAAAGTCAGTCTTTGTTGAAAGTTTCTTATTGGGAAGTGGAAGGGATTTGTCTGCTGGTTAGCAAAGAGTCTAGAGAATAAGGGTGACTACTTCTAGACCAGCTTTACTGGTTAGATTGCCAGGGGCTACTTGTACTGTTCTATTGTGACAAGCATCCTTGGCCAGGTTAGATTACAAGCGGCCACTTGAAATGTTCTGTTGTGGGAAACATCCTTGGTACCTATTTGGTATGTTTTGGATTGAGCTGTGAGTAGGAGATGGCACTGCAGGCTAATCCAGTTTGTAGCTTTTGGCATCTCTCACAGCCAGGAGTAATGATGGGCTGCTTCTGCTTTGCCCCTGCCACAGCTGCATTGTTACTTCGGAGTGTTGTGAGGCATCGTTATTCGTAATTGTTCGTAAAAGTGGTGATTAAAAATGACAGAGCACGTAAACTGCTTTTTAATACTTTGTGTTTATACCAAGCTATTTATTATGTCACTTCCCAACATATTATTACTTCCCCTTAATTGATGTCAGGCAGTGTGTTAATCAGACCTCTGCCACACCACTTTAGTGCTCTCCCTAATTGCCTTTGGCTTTCTACCATGCTTGCTATTAGCCTGAGCTTGGTGATCTCTTTGGCTTTGGATGCTGGTGAGCAGGTTGACATGCTGGATTTTGTGGACAGTTTTAGCAGCTGTGGGAAGCTTTGTGTTGGTACAGCTATTGTGAAGATCAGGGATGAGAAGATGTAGAGATAAGTCATAGCCTCATCTGAATGAGACCTGACTCAGCAGCACTGCAAACATTGGCTGGTGCTGTGAAAGCTCTTCATTACCTGCCTCGCCAGGAGAATGGTGGCCTGGGGCTGTGCAGCTGTGCCTCAAGGGTGACATTTAACAACAGGATTATAAAAATCAACTGTGCCTTAATACCGTTCAGGTACTTTGCTGGCTTGAGGAACATATTGCCAACTCGTCTTAATATGAGGTGTGTTTTGAAGTTGTTCAGTGATGTCAGTAGGCTGTGCAGTTTTGAAGAGAATCCAGCCTTTAGAGATAGTTGCAATATCCAGCTACCATGAAATATGTTGTCACTTCAATTACAGTTGCAAGTACCTCTCTCTTATTTGTTTCCTGTAATCCCAGACAGACTAGGTAAATATATATCTTTTTTTAATGAAGCACAATATAGTTTTTAAATGGCATATATCAAGTTGTTTCCAGTTTCTTATAAACTTCTGATTTCTAAATGTCCCATTATTTGTTCCATATGTTTCACTGAAGTCATTGTTAGCAGTACAGCAGAAAATACATAAATAATCTGGTAATTTAACATCAGTTTGTGATTTTTCTTCAGTTACTGTCAATCAAGTATCATTAGTATAAACTGAAATCAAAGCAGAGCCAAAATCTGTAATTAAATCATGGAGGATGTACTGAGACAATGAGAAAATAAGGAGGGCTCTTGTAGGCTGAACTGCCTACAACTGTCATCGTGGCTGGTAGCAGAGACCACAGAAGTCTTTCCTTCAGGAAGGACTTTTTCATGACAGTGACTTTGCTTTTGTCAAACAGGTTTCAAAGCACAGTCATGACAGTTGATATTAATCCATTAATTGTGTTTGGTTTTCACTTAAATTAAACATTCCAAGCTCTATGAGGGAATAAAACCAGCTCATTGTGGTGACATAATAGGAAAAGGAAAAAATGGTTGTTGAAGATGCTCCCAACTTGCTGCTGAACTTGGTGAAAACAGAGTGATGTGGGAAATCTCTGTTCTGTGACAAAGGGGGTCACAGAATGGAGCTGGCAAAAGAGTCAAGTTATGCTTCATGAAAAACTTCAGTGTTTCCTGACCAAAAAAGTTTTGATTGCTCCATGCAAAATACAGCTTTCTGCATGTTGTCTCCCCTCTATCTCTTTCCATTAATGAGAAAAGGAGGAGTGGATTGTTAAAAGAAAAATACAAAAAAGTGGAAGGGAAAACAGAAAATACTTTAATGTTTGTGGGAGTCACTTTAGAAACATTTAGAAAAATCTAAAGTATATGAACATTTTCAGATGCAGGAAATTACCATTTTAAATCAGAGATGAAAAAGATCACTCTAGGTCCTAAAAGTCTCGGTTCTCACAGGCATGCAACAATTCTGTGACCAGAGTTCCTTTTATTCCAGTTAGGGTTTTTTTCAGACTTTGAAGATGTTCTGGTTATGAGAGCATAGCAGTGTTTGACACCCATCTCTGTGTCAGTACCTCAGCAAAGAAACTGCCTGGTGCCTTCTGGGTCAGATCAGCAGTTCCAGTGCTGATCCAGTGCCTTGAAAGCTGCACGTTTTCTCCTCATCAACCTCTGTTCATAGAAGCATAGAGTGGTCTGGGTTGGAAGGGACTTCTGAATGTCATCCAGTCCAACCCCTCTGCAGTCAGCAGGGACATCCCCAACTAGATCAGGCTGCCCAGAACCCTGTCAGGCCTCACCTTGAATATCTCCATGAATGGGACCCCAACGACACCTCCTTGGGCAACCTGTTCCAGTGTTCCACCACCCTCATAGTAAAGAACTTGTTCCTAACATCTAATCTACATCTGCTCTTCTCTAGTTTGAAGCCATTGCCCCTCATCCTGTCACTCCAGGCTTTAGTAAACAGTCTCTCTCCATCCTTCCTGTAGCCCCCTTCAGGTACTGGAAGGCTGCAGCCTTCTCTTCAGGCTGAACACCCCCAGCTCCCTCAGCCTGTCCTCAGAGGTGCTTCAACCCTTTGATTATTTTTGTGGCCCTCCTTCTCACCTACTCCAGGTGAGGTCTCCCCAGGGCAAAGTGGCAGAATCACCTCTCTGGATCTGCTGGCTATTGGCCTTCTGTGCTGCACGCTCATACTGCCTGCTCATGTCCAGCTTCTCATCCATCAGCACCCTCAATTCCTTTTCCACAGGATTACTTTCTATCACCTCTTCCCCTAGTCTGTGTTGATAGCGAGGATTTTTGTGGCTCAGGTGCAGAACCCTGCACATGCTCTTGTTGAACCTCATGTTGCTGCCGTTCTGTCCATCTTTGATTGCGATCAGTTCAGAGGTGTTTACAGATGCGCTCTGAAAGCAGTTTCCTGATGAAGTCAATTCATTACTTTCATTGTGTGGCTAGGACCTTAAGTTTGCCTTCCCAACTTCTGAGGGGCAATTTATGATGACAAGGTTCTCCATCCAACTTGGGTGAATATCCTATCGGGCACATTGAGAGTATTCCCATGGTAGCTTTTGTAATAACAAGTCCATCAACCAGCTGATTTGACTACATAATGAACACTCAGCTGTTGGTTATTCTTTGTTGTGCTTTTTGTTCTTTCTGGGGTTCTCTTTCACTTCTGAATCTCCACTTTTATTTGTAGACCCTCACTCTGAAAATGCCAATCCAAAATTTGCCCAATAGCTGGTGCCTGCTCCATGAAATGGAAGTGCCCTTCCTCTGCCAAGGTAGAAAGTGAGAGGCCAACATCAGGCTTTAGCTTCCCAGGGTAACCCACAAATCTGAGGGTGGTGTTCCCTAAGGATAAGACACAGAAGTCAGTGCAGAGCAGCGTGCAGAACTCATTGTGCTTCAGTGCTGAGGGTGGTGTTCAGCAATGGGGATGGAAGATGGATCCGGCCACTCAGAGATCACTGCTGCTTTCACCGTCACTCTAAGAAGCCACATCCAGGTTGAAGCAGAGGAAGAGATGAAGCTTCACCAGGCAAGAACGGGCAGTTTATGTTAGGGCTGCTGCACTGATGGCTCTTCCAGTGTTCCTGTTGTAAGCTCCATTTTTCAGGGGTTTATAACTTGCTCATAAAAATTTACTGCAAGCTATAATTTGGCACACAAGGTCCCAGCCTGAGAGCATACTGCTTTTCTTATTTAAACTACATTTGGGTTATTGACAGGCCTCTTTCAGAGTGCACCAAAGCGACAACTGAAATAGAAAGCTAATTGTTTCAGATCCTCCCCCTTTTAATACTCTCTAGCCCCAAAATGGCTTTAAACATCCTTTGAGTATCCCAAAGAATTAATACTAGTTAAGAAATGAATGTTTAAATAGTGGCTACTGTGCATACTGAGTAATTATATTTGCAGCATCTTTCAGCCTAAATAACCCCAGTGCAGCTTTCCAGCTTTCTAGGTACAGAAATGTAGCTGAAACTGAGATCTCAAGCAGGAAAAGGTGAAGCAGTTAATGTAGACCTGTAGAGCAGGACTGTTTGTGATTCAGGCCTGATCATTTGATTTAATGCATCTGCTCTTGCAAAAGACACCGGAGATGCCATGGGTCAGATTTTTGGGCAGTGCCTTTCTCTTCTGGAGAATACATGTAAGGATGAAAGCAATATTGCAGTTCAAGTTTAAGCCATTGCAGTATTAAAGCTTCTGATTTGACAGCTCAGTCATGTACACACAGTTTATTGACTGCTCAGAGATGGTGCTACAAGCAAGGAATTCGGGCTTTGCAGATCATCATCGTGGTGTGAGTGTCTGCTTGCCAGCCCTTGCCCACCTGCCACCCTTCTGCTCAAAGGCTGATATCCCTTGCACAGTTCATTACCCAACCTTTCAAATGCCATGGGAGGAATGTTGGAATTGCAAAGAAAAGTACTCAGGAATTGAAAACGATCTCTGTGGAAGCTGTAGCTCTTGCTGCTGCATGTGCGTAATTCTTCAGGTTGGAATCACACGCAGCAAGCTTTTGGATCCTAGTTCTGTGGTGAAAGTATCACAGAAAATACTTGCATTTTGTGTGTGCAAACTGCTCCACATTTTTAAACCAGCTTCACTTATTCCTAGTAAGTAAAACTCTGCTAAATATGTGTCCAGGTTTGCAGGTGATTCTTGCTAACGTTTGAGAACTTGGGCCTGAGCAGGTTGGTTTGCACATGCACAGAGTACTTGCCTGCTGTGTCTGAGCACACCCCTGACATCTAAGTAGGAGAAGGGGCTTGGGGGTGATGATTATGTTTTTCAGTATCTCAGCCAATGCAAAAGAGAATCTTTGTTGATGAAAAAACACTTCTGAAAAGGTATTTGGAATGCTTGTGTAATGTCTTATATCCATATTGTGGTAGTGCCAAGGAGGGAAGATTGGCATTTGATGAATTCAGCTGCTGGGACCTCCAGGCCGTGGCCCCTGTTGAGAACTGGTTGTATTTTTATCTGTCATAATGGAGATACTGGGCTCAGGCTTACTCCTATTGCAGTCTTCAGTTCTTTCTGTGGAATGTCACAGAACTGACTCTTGCACCCAGAAAAATTAATGTTACCATCTCAAAAGGGCAATTGCAGGGTGTTAGGACTCTCATGAAACTTCAGATTGTGCTTCTTGTGCACCTGACTGAGCTCACCCTTTTGAGGTCTTGGCTAATTTGGGATTCCTGTTGTGCTCTTGGGAACACAGTTAGAATACTATTTTAAAGCAAAAGTTTGGCTATCTAGGTGCATGCCAAAAAGACCAAGCAGAGGAGTTTTTAGTCTGTGTGTGGTCACAGTACTTCAGCAAATCAAGTGGACAAATTACTCTGCTGCCATATCTATTTCTCTTGGCAGAACACTGACAGTCTTCTGGCATCCTGTTGCAACTCTCCTCCACTGCTTGTGATCAGGCTTTGTTCTGCAGATTTGGTGTAGTGATTTGATGTGCTGATTTGCATAGCTAACATTAGAGAGGCTCTTCTTGAAAGGTAATAAATTGCAGATGCTCTAGTCTCTATAGGTCTGTTTCGGAATGATCAGCACCTTGCATTTCTTCCACTTGGGGACAGCCACTGAAGAAAGATTATTATTGATTGAATACTTAGCAGTGGTGCACTGGAGAAAAGGAGGAAAGTTGGTTGTGATAAAGTAATCTTGTCTCCTGAATGACAGGCACACACCCTTTGTGCAGGGAGAAGCTTCTGGGATTTTGAGATCATGGGATTTGGAGGGGCAGATTTGGGAAGTGAGAGCATCCATGCCAGTCATGAGTGTGTGGGAGATGAAAGTGGGATAGCATGGAGTGTGTGTGGCACAGCAGAATTCAGGAAGCACAAAGAGGCTCAGCATGGATAGAGAGGAAAGGACACACTGAGGGGCAGCATGGAGGGAGAGAGGTCTTCATAGAGCCCTGCTCCTGCTTCCTTAAGCCTCCTGTGTGCCCTGGACCTCTGGGGAAGGTGTTCTAGAACCCTGCTGGCACAAGGAAGCACCGATGGGCTGCTGCTCTCTGGACCCTTCCTGCTGGCAGGGGGCACTGGCCAATAATTTTTTCTGGAGGGGACAATTGCTGAGAAGGGTAAATGTCCGTGGCTCTTGGTAGCACAGGTGAATGAGCACAGTTCATTTGGGTTTGCCTGTCCTGCTGACCAATGGCTGTTCTTGCTCCTGGGACTGGTTTCCTGAAAAATCAGGAACATTTTCACTGGCTGGACCACGCTCAGCACCATTTCTGTGCCATCTCCCAGCTCCCTGGGTCTCTTTGAGAGGAAGCTGCTGGAGGAGGGAGAGTCAAAGAGCACTGGAGAGGCAGAGAAAAGCAGAGAAGAGAGAATGTGCATTGTGTGGCTGGGGCTGTCATTGCCGAGGGGTGAGGGAGTGTAGAGGGATAGTGAATGAGAGTGGTGAGAGATTATTGTTTTTAAATTAAAGCAACTAAATGGCACGCAGTTCTGCTAACACAGAATTGAGATTGCCCAGTGGCTAAACTACACCTTTGAGATTTAATCCATAGGGCATTTTGGCACTGATTATCCCTAGTTCACTCTTCTAAGGTAACACAGGAGAGGACAGGAATGTATAGAAGTTACTCAGCAGTATTGATCTCTGTCTGGCCACAGGAGAGACTTAGCTACAGATTTACATGCTGGTCCCAGCTGTTTAACACACACACATATACACACACTCCCTCAATTGTTTTATTAACAAACAGACCAAAACAAAAAACTTAGCAGCCTGAAGCTCATTTTATCTGGAGCTGAAGTTACCTCCTGACAGCTTGTCTCTTCTCTTCAGGAATATCCCATCCAGGTAAGCATAAGCATCTTGAAACCATGGAAGCAAGAGTTAATGTAAGCCAGAATGGGAGCATACATGGTTCGTACAGACACCAGTGCAGCCTCAGCTGTCCCAAAGAGCTGGCAAAAGTCACTGGGTATTGTCTGACTGCTCACTGCCTTCACCACCCTAAGAAAGCTGAGAACTGTTCTCAGAGTCAAGGGAGGATGTTTGAAATTACCTCTGCAGTCTCTCATCTTCTCCCCACCCAGTGGAAGGAAGGTGCTCACAGAGCTTGTCTCAGTGTAGCACCAAGCTGTGTGAGCTCAGGACGCAACTCGGGATGGTCGGCAGAGGGACAGACTGTGGATGTTACTCTGCATACATAAATTAGCTGCTTAAGGCAGCCCTGTGGGTATAGGCAAAGCATTAGGCTAAGGTGATGGGCTTCATTTTCATGGGCAAAGCTCAGCCTTTGGTATGTGACAGAGAGGTGACTCCCTCTGTCATTGCAGCTCATCTGAATCACAATTGCCCTACCTGAAAAACACACAGTCTGCTCAGGTGCTGAGTGCGGCTTCCAGTGCTATGGAGGCAGAGAGAGGATGGCTTTGTTGAGCACCCTTTCTAGACTATGAATCATGACCCTCTTCACAATTATTATTATTTGTTTTCTCTTGGCTTTTGGAATTTTTGCTTTGCCCTTTAGGTGGTGCTGAGGAAAGAGCACCAAAAGATGTTGTCAGCAAATACTAGGGGCACACAGAATGCTGTTTGTCTGCAAGGATTTATGGCTGGGTAATCAGATGCTCTCTCTCCCTCTGTTACTCTGTGGAATTCTAAACATTATCAGGGCTTTTTTTAATTTAGCAGATATTTCTCATCTGCCCTACTAGAGGATGTGACACCTCTTTTAGCTTATCTATTTTAAAAAAAACAGGTAGCTTCAGCAGCAAATGAACTGCTGCATTCTGTCAGGCTGCTCTTGACTTCAGGAGTAGGAGGGAGTTTTTGTTTGGTTTGCGGGGAGGGTTTGTTGGGGTTTTTTGGTTGGTTGGTTTGGTTTGATTTTTTGTTTGTGTTTTTTGTTGGGTTGTTTTAATGGTTTACTTTTTTGTTTCTGTGCATTTCTGGGAGATTTAAGAAGGAAAACCCATTCAGTTGTATTGATTCTAACATAAAGACCCTCATGTAGGTTGTTGTAGATATAAATCGTGTCCCTGTAATAATCACTTCCGTTTGTATAGAGTCTTTTATTTTGGTGAGTTTAAGATTGTTTCACCAAGGCACAGGTTGAGCTGCTTGTCTGTGGAGCACCATGTGCAGAGCCTGGAGACTTCTGGCATTCTAGGGTATGAAGAGAGAGATCATAGAGAGCTAAGCAAGGACAGGAGCATTACAGCAGGCTGCAGTTTTCCTGTGTAAACGGGTTTTATTTAAGAGATTGGAATGTGATACTCTATGCATTCAATTAGCACCCTGCAACCTCAACTGGGCTATGCCATTGCTACTTCATAGTTCATTAGCGCATGAGGCTAGGTGGGTGAAAAGTTCTCCCCTACGTGTTCATTCATGCACCAGAGTTTGAAGGTTGTTGTCCCTTCTTTCTAGTATTTGTGTTTATGGGAGTTCAGTTGTTCAGTTGTTCAGCTGTTCAGTTTGAGCTGAACAGCTCCTGGTTAAAATTAAAGTTCTCTGGTTTTAGCTCTGATAAAACCACTGGTCTGGTTCACAGCACGGCTCTGCAAATGTTTGTTTGGCTGAACTGAGGGCTCACAAAGTAGGAATGAGCAAAAAAGGGTAGAAAAGAGTAGCAAGAATTCTTTCAGTCAGTGTTGATACTAAAGCAGCTGCTTTGTGATGCTGAGCTCTCCTGAGCTCAGGTAAGGTGACACGCAGTGAGCACAGCTCCAGTGGCTTTTGGTCATGTTTTGCATGGGCAAAAAATATGGGTAATTTGGTCAATGCAGCTCATCTGAGGTACATTTGCTATAACAGAAAACTACCCACAGGTGCTGAGGGTGACGTCCAGTGTTCCCAGACATTGCAGGGAGAGGGTGGGGATAGGTGGGGTTTTGCTGTGTGCTAGAGACCAGCGTTATTTGATCAAATGTAATATTAGCATATAAAATGCTTTCCAGTTTCTCCCTGTAAAAGCAAAGCAGAAAGAGGCCTTTATTTAGTACATCTTCTTGTTCTTTTAATTGTGGTGGGCACAACAAATTATTGTATGCCATTAAATCTGGTGATCATAGAACAGTGTTGGGGTGCAGCTGCCTATTTTGATGCTATCCTATCTAACCAGTCAATGTTCAATATTGAATTTAAAAGCAGAAAAGTTGATACAACTAAAGGACAGGAATCTGAAGCCCTAAGCATGGTGGCTAGCCTGATCCTTCTAACATGCTAATTGATAAGTCTTGCTTTACACTGCGTCTGGGACCACTTTTTGTATGTCCTTTATCTCTTTAATTCCTTTTTCATGGAACAAAACAAATTGGAAATGAAAAACACAGGCTTATTGTATTCATCTGAGGACGTGCTAATTGAAAATGATTGCTTCATACTGGGCTGGATTCAAAAATACTACATCTCTCTCTCTTTTACACATAAATCCATAAATACTTGTGTTGAAACAGGAATTAGTAGGTCAGAGGGAAGTGAGATAAGTAAACCAGAGACAGGCAGTTCAGAGGTATCCATGCAATGGGCTAAATTCCTGTGCCATTTCCCAGATCCCTTGGTACTGACTTGATTGCCAGAATCTGCATTTTCATTAAAAGCAAAACAAAACAACAGCTTGTAGATCCACAAAGATCATTTGGAAATCAAGAATATGAAAATAAATGCTTGTTTAAAGGAAAATCTTAGATTTTCTTGAACACACAACTCTGAAGCTAAAATTTTGAAGGTAATCTGAATGAAGACTTGATGGAAGAATTGGTTGGAGTCTCTTCAGGCAGTTCAGTTTCTTTCTCAAATGAACTTGTTATGGTAAGGAGAAAGGAGACATCAAGAACCTTAAAAATGAAAGGGTAATCAGGCACTGGAATGGACTGCCCAGGGAGGTGGTGGAGTCGCTGTCCCTGGAGATGTTTAAGGAAAGATTGGATGTGGCACTTGGTGGCATGGTCTGGTTGATGTGGTGGTGTTAGGTTACAGGCTGGACTTGATGATCTCAGAGGTCTATTCCAGCTGCAATAATTCTGTGGAATTCTGTTAAATTCTGTAAAAAGTCTGATGATTTTTGATAATTATAAAGTCATTATCCAAATGTTGGACTGAAATCTAAAGGGATTTTGTTCAGATTCTATGTCCTAGTTTTGAGCCATGAGCTGCCCAGGGCTAAAGGACAGAAAAAATATTTTACCCCTTCCCACGGAGTGAAATAAAAATGCTCCACACTGGATTGGAGGTTTAAATGGAAATTTTATTTGCAAGTATGTACAAAAGGCATTCAAGTGAAAGGAATACATTTACAAATTAGGCTCAGTTGTTTACCTGGCCCTACCAGACCAAAACCTTCCAGAGCCTTCCAAAAACCTCTACCCCACTCAGCCTCAGCAGGTCCAAGAGCAGCCTAAACTGCCCCACACTAGACCCAGGACTACTCCAGGCTTCAACAGGCCCATTGGTGTACCTGGAAATTCACTGCCAGCCATGGCCAGGAGAAAGCCTCTCCCCAACAAACCATAAAGATAACAGAGAACACATCCTGAGATGGAGGATGATCAGAGGGCTGGAGCACCTCTCCTGTGAGGACAGACTGAAGGCGTTGAGGCTGTTCAGTCCAGAGAAGAGAAGCTCTAAGGAGACCTTTTTGTGGCCTTCCAGTATCTGAAGGGGGCTACAAGAAAGCTGGGAAGAGACTTTTGAGGGTGTCAGGTAGTGGGGAATAGAACAAAACTAGAAATGGGTAGATTCAGATTGGATGTTAGGAAGAAGTTCTTCCCCATGAGGGTGGTGAGACACTGGAACAGGTTGCCCGGGGAGGTGGTGGAAGCCTCATCCCTGGAGGTTTTTAAGGCCAGGCTGGATGTGGCTATGAGCAACCTGATGTAGTGTGAGGTGTCCCTGCCCATGGGAGGGGGTTGGAACTAGATGATCCTTGAGGTGCCTTCCAACCCTGACAAGTCTATGGAGAGAAGAAAGAGAAAGAATTTGCTGTACAGGCCCTTAAATAGAGAGGTACAGGAAAACAGAATAGAATAACAGATTACAGTATCCTGGGACAAGCTGTCCATTCCCTTGGGACTCTCTAGCCTCTGGAGGACTTTTCTTTATGGTTATACCAATTAACCCTCAGTTTCTCTTAACCTACAACATTCCAGCACATGGGTTCTTTTAGGAGGAGGAGATGCTGATACCAGATGAAACATGCATCATGTGTGTTCCATGCTGGTGGTGTCGATCTGGAGGATTAAAGTAAAATAAAAGAGCGGTTAGTGCTATAAATGCACTGATGAACTGCAGCACAGAGAGTGTATGGCCCTCGTGTTCCAGGAGCACACGCTTTTCCAGTTAGTAGTGCACAAACAGGGCAAAGTCCCCTACACAAGAGCAGATCAAAGGACAGCAGTAACTGTGTGTTTCAGTGGAGAACTGTTTCTGACAGATTGCAGATGCACAGCAACCAGCTCCTTCGTGCCTGAATTGCCAGTTATTGAACAGTGGCCAACAGCAAAAAGTGGGTCAGGAAGGCTTTTCCTTACTGTGTGGAATTAGAAGATTTTAGCTTGTTTATCATCACCATCATTACATTGCTGTTTACATCCTACATCCCCTGGCCATCACTGGAAGGACATGAACTTTGGCCCGCATTATATTGTGCCTAGGGTTTAGAATTTACCAGCTTTTCATAACTTCTCAGCTGGCATGAAAAGCAATGAAAAAAATAAGATTTTGACTTAGTGTGTGTCCTTGACTCCAGTTCTTCTGTACTCCCATGACTGTTAGCATGCATTTGGAGCTGGGCTGTTGTGTTTGGCATAAAATCCTTCTAGTTTTGTTTGGTTGTTGTCACTTTAAGATATCAGATGAAGTGCCAGTGAGTTTGCATCTGGGACAGCTGTGTCAATGTTTTACAAGTGGTCCAAGCCCACAAGTTAAGGGGAGAAAGGCAGAATGTCCCAAGTCAATTAGTGACAGCCTGGCTGTGCTGCTGTGGTCCTATGGATTTTACATTTTCTACAGCGCTGTTCCTTTGCTGGGCAATTTGTCTGTGGGTTTGCTCTCAGAAGAGAGGTTTTTGTGAGTTGGCACCTAATTACTCCTTTATCTGAGGAGGGAGAGTGGAGTAAGTTGACTGTTGGAACAAGAAAGGATTCACAGAATTTGTTTTGGAGAAAAAAAAAAAAAAAGGTGACTTTTCAGAAGAACCTGCAAGTGGATACAAGAATGACATGCTTTTGCTGATGGCAAAATCTTTCTTCCTACTGTTAAACCTTGCAGCACACTCACTCTGACCTGTTCATTCTTCATCACTGTGACCAAAGTTCTGGTCAAATCAGACCAGCAGCTCCTGATGCTGCCGTTGAGCCCTGCGTACCTTTGGGGTCCATGAGGTGCAGCTGATCATCAAAACCCAATAGTTCGGGTGTCAGAAAGAGGTATGTGATTGTTGTGCACAAAGAGTAGATACTTGGAGAAGGATGCTGCTGTTTCCAGCCTGTGGTTTTCAGAGTGGACCTGTTGCTGAAAGAGGTCAGCATGCTGTGTGTCAGCCCTCTCTCGGGTATCTCTGCTGGTGGAATTGCAGAAGAGCACTGAAATGATTTGAGAAGGGCTGCCTCTTCTCATTTGCCCCTGGAGTGTTGGGTTTGATTCTCTGGAGAAGTGAAGCTCTCTACCAAAGACTTGTTTGCACTCTGGTCAATGCCATTGGATGCCTTATAAGAAAGAAAGGGGGTTTCTGAATTACAAAAGATGGGTTCTGTATTGCAAGGGTGATTCAAATCCATACAGTGACCCTGAGAAGAGAGGGTAGGGCAGTGCCATAGCAGGCTAGATACAGCCTGTAATGGTCAAATGCACTGCATTTTTGTGGTCTAATTTAAGAGGTGACAGCTGAGGTCATGACTAGCCCATCAGCTGGGCCCAGTGCCTCCAAGGCAACTAGAGATAGTAGAAAATACTCCTCAGAGATGCTGCTGTGGGAAAGAACTCTTTCAGCCATGACTACATGAATATACTTTTTCTTCTTTCTGCCTTCTGCCAAGAATGTTTTGTATGCTGAGAAAAGTGATTTTCATGCAGGGGGAAAGGATTGTAAGAAATGGGTTCAAGCCTTAATTAAGGTTGTAACCACTGATGTGATTTGATCGTCTTGCAGCGTGATGTTCCAGCTGATTTGCAGAGGAGAGCAGCCTAGGGGAGAAGCTGATTTTACCCAGTGCTCTTAGAGGTTCTCCTCAGCTGGCCAGATCTTTTCTGTGCCCTGTGTCCTATTGTCACTGACATAAGTTGCCAGAGTTTGGGGGGGTGTGGATTTTAAGGGTGACTGCACAAATGTGTCTGTGGTAAGGGCTGGCATGAGTATGGCCTCCATGCTGCTGTTGTGCCAGGGCTTGCTTCAACTCAGAGAGCCTGCAGGCTGTGTTCTTATGTCTAATAGCTGTGATGTTGTCATGTTAAGTTTTGAGGAAAAATCATGTGTTAGTCATGGTAAAAAGTCAATGGAGAACCAAACAAAATAACAAAATACTGGGGTGTGTTTTGGACTGCCTGACACATTTAGGTACATGGACTTGGTCAATCCTAAGCAGAACTAGGGTCATGTGCCAAAATCAATTCCAAGTTCTCCATTGCAAGCAGGATTCAGAGACAGAAGGAGCATCCTCAGCCCTTTTTATCCTTTCTTTCATCCCCATCCTGGGCTCTGATCTTGAGAATCTTTTCTGTTCAGTGGCCACAATCTGCCACGTGGGTTGCTCAGCATTTGTTCTGCTTCCCCTGCCTTGCTCTTCTGTGCCACCCTGGTTTTATGGTGACCCCAGAATGAAAGCAAGTCGGTAATTGCAGTTGACTGCATTGAGACCAGGCTGCTCCATCTCTTTACCTGAAATCACTGGACTTTGTCTCTCCACATCCTGTCTTTTCTGCTGAAGTGGGCAACACAGTTTCCTTGGCAGTTGAAGAGAGCTGTTTAATGTGTGCAGGCATCAGGAGTTCTGTGTGGCCACACGTACAAGGGCTCTGTAACCTGCTGTGCTTCTCGTGCTTTGGAAGGAGCAAGGCTGTATGTGAAGCCCCTGTTTCAGGGCATTATGAAAGACTGATACCAGTGAGCAGTTTCAGAGAGAAATTTCTCAAGCCAGGGATGTTTTGAAGACAACTAACTCAATGAGAACAGTCCTGTTGATGTCATCTCCTGTAATTGGTGAGCTCATGTGTATATAAACCCCCTGAGAGCAGGGAAGAACAGGTAGGCACACCACTCTTGCCCCTTTTATTTTACTTGCCTGTGTTTTCCAACTGCATATTCACTTGTTTGCTCTTTACCTTCTCTGTAATTAGTGGCTAATTAAAAAGGCACCAGCCTCCCAGATGAAATGTTTAAAGAGTTCTTACTTCATATGGTTACATTTGGCAGTGAGAAAAGAACACAGAAAGCTCATAAGGAGGAATGTGAGGTTTTTTTTCCTCCACACAAAACATTGATCCAGGATTGTTTGGACAGAAAAAAGGGCTGCATCTCTCCATTTCCCCAGGCCCTGGCATTTCTAGGGTTTCAACCAGTGGGAGAGGAGTTGCAGTAGGAGGGATCCACAAAATTTCCTCCCTGGTCCCAAGGGTAATAAATAAAAAGAAAGTGGAGCAGTGCTAGGCAGAGGCTGGCTTTTTGTGGCCTCCTCTGTTCAAAGCAAAGCAAACTCATGCCTCCCCAGGTCATGGCTGTGTCAGCATTGAGCTCCATGGGTCTATGGCATGCCTTCAGGAAGCTTGGCACTGCCCTTCTTCTGGCCTGCTCCACATCTGGAAGCTCCCTAGCTCAGCTGTGGTGTCCTGAGCCTGAATTAATGAACTCTTGTGGAATGCAGAAGGAAGCTCATGGCACGCTTTGTGCAGGCTAGTACAGATACTGCCGCTTGGACTCCTCTGTGTGGAGCAGCATAGAAGTCTGGTGCACCTATTCTTTTCTTTTTAGTCTCTGGCTACAATTCTTTGTGGTCAGTCTGGAGAGAGTTTTACATCCAAAGAAGGGCTTTTGTGCTGAGAGCCTGTCTAGCTTCAACGATGTTAGCTGCTCTAATAAAAGGTACTAAAACTTGCCTCACTGTCACTAAAATACTTTGCATGTGGAGAGTTGAGGTTGTTTGGGACATTGTTCTGGGGAAGAAGAGGACATGTCTTTAAAAATAATTGCTGGTAGCTTTTGGAGAAGTCCTAATCATTCATTAGATACAAAAGTTTATTCTCCTTTTCAAAGAATACTTTGTGGTAACATAGAGCACCGTGAAATCCAAGCAAGTTCATCCAGAACTCATCTCTTAAACAGCAGAACAAACTGACTGTCTCATTGTTTTTTTCAATTATGAGGTGGCTGGAGAACAAATAGAAGAGGAAAGGCAGGGATTTAAAGGACAAACAACAGATGAAGAGTGCCCAGCCTTTACTCACCTAGGGTATCATTTGCAAAAGCCCAGTGGAAGCATTTATGAGAATACTGTGTGAGTGAATGATGGGTCAAAGCAGGCCAAACCTTTGGAGTAAGAAATCATCTGTGAGATTCTGACATGAAGGTGTTGGTAGAATGGGAATAAAACTAACAGAGTCTTTTTATTGTTTAAAAATAGAGACATGGAAAGAAAGTTCTCTCCATAAGAATCACAAAGTGCTGTAGTCTAAGACCAATAAAAAGCAGCCTTTCCTGTGCAGCTGTGTGAAGAGCAAGGCTGCGACTGTTCTTGCCTGTGGAGTGCACACTTGGTGCAAACATTTCAGGTGCTTTACAGATTTAAACCCCAGCAAATCAAGCCTCAATACAATGCAGAGACACAAATGTATTTATACCCATATTTGGCAGATGGTTAATGAGTCACAGAGAGGATTGGTGCTTCAAGACTTGCTTTAAGTCTGGAAATGCAGTATTGTGTGTGCTCAGACTGGTGGCTGCACGTTGCCTATGCCCTTAAAATAACCTTATTTGTCTGCACCTGGAAGTTGTTCTCCATCCACAAAACCCAGTGGGGCTATTTAAAGCCAATTCACAGGTGTCTGAAATTTTACATATAGAGGTGTGAGGCTATTTAAAACATATGTGCAGGTGTTTACATTGCAAAGTGCAGGAGCAAGGCTGTGCACAGCCAATTTAGGTTTCATGTTGAAAGATGGGGCTACCTTAAAGGAAGTTCAGGAACAGGTGGCAAAGTTGACACGTTCCCAACTGTGTCAGAAAGGAGATAAACCACACTATAAAGAACCTAATTTTATCCTATAGAAATCAAATACTGGTTGCTTGTTTGTGGTTACTTCTGTTTTCAAACCTCTAGGAGAATGTTTCAAAGCAAGAAGGTGCATTAGCAAACCACCAGAAGATGACTGCATGTCTAGCACTCTCTCCGATGCTGTGGTTACTGATCTGCACTGCTTTTGGCTCGGTGGCTTTATACCAGTGACTGATGAGGTCAGGATGCTCTGAAATATCTCATGAGGCTCTTGGTGTTGCACAGCCCTTGCTCAGTAGGCATCTCAGTACAGTCAGAAAGCAAAAAGGACTAAACTGTGCACAGGAGATGAAGTGATTTGCTTAGAGTCACCCAGTCACATAACTGAGTAACCAGATATCCCACAGCTGAGCACCATGTCATATTCATTGCACAGTTCAGCACTTCGTAGACACCCAGCTGTCACAGAATCACCAAGGTTGTCTCCATGCTGTTGGGCTGCTCGCAGATCCAAAAGGATCCCTTAGGTAGATCTGCAGGCAGACAGGAGCAGTAGGGATGTGTGGCATGGCACAAGTGTCAAACGTGGCTCCTTGAACTAGGCATGAGTTGTTCAGAAGTGTTCTAGGGATACTGCTGGCTTCAGGGTGCAGAGTTTGCCAGAATGCTTGGTCTAGGTGGAGATGGACCATTTAAGCCAGTAAGTTCTGGAAAGCTCTGTGAAGCAGGGCACTGAAATAGGACATATAAAAAGAAGTCTGTGAGAAAAGACCCAGCTGCAGAAGAGGGAGTTTCAGCCCTATACATCTCCTTTATCCTTGTTAATTTCTCTAGGAAGGTGGAGAAGAAGCAGTACAAGGGCTTGATTGTCATAAGCCTTGGTGTTTGTACATGGAAGAGGTAGGAGCAAGGATAGAAGCTTTCTTTGGATGTGGAAATGGCTTTGTGATAGCTTCCTGTACAGCCTCTGTCCCTGAATCCAAAAGAGCAGGTCCCACCAGGAGTAGAGTTTTCTCTTCTTGATAGAGCTTGGAGAGCTTCCAAGTTTATCATAGCAGACCTTGTGTGAATTGAGTAGCTTCAGCAGCAGCAGCAGCCAGGAGGAACTCAGCATATTTTAGGAGGGGCCTCACAAGGGCTTGAAGTCATCCAGCACCTTCAACACATCAAGCCTGGATGCTCTCCAGAGCCAGAAAGTGCGGAGTCAGCATGCAAATGTAAAAGTGAAACATATTCAGGCCCTGGGAGGCTTGGCTGGGGTGGTGTCCCAGTGCTGTTGATAGTTTGGGGTCATTTTCTCTGCCTTGGCCCACACCTGGCCTTGGACTGAGCAGCACATTTCATGACACAACCGTTCTGCCCAGTGCTGCTTGTGTGGATAGCATCTGGGAGTGCCCGGGCTCCAGGAACAGGGACAAGAGGCAGAAACAGCTTCAAACCCCAAAGAAACTCTTGCTATCAGAGTCACAAGGTGAGGTGGCCAACACACCATTGGGCTCTGATTTTATATTTAATTTTAGAAGCTGAAACTAAATGTTTTAATTTTATATTACTCTCAACATCAGGCTAATCTGCTCCAGATGTCCGCTCAGAGCTGAACGCTGCCATTTTGCATGCGGAGCATCTGCGTCAGCTACTCGTTGCAAAGAGCTCCTCTCTTACTGCATTTCATTTTATTCTCAATGAAGCACTTAACAACGTGTTTCTCTTTAAGAATCTTCCTTAATCATATGGATATAATTTCTTCAATTTACATTTTCAGTTCTTTAGTGTGGTGGCCACAGGGTGTTTCTTAACCTAGGCAGATTAAATGCACATGTTGAGAGCTGCTTGTATTGGATTTGGAGGCACTTTTGTTTCAAAGTCCTTCACTTAAGGTACAGAAGTGATTGTGGTTTCCTGCTAGGTTATGGGATGGAAGTATAACTCTCAGGAAAACCTTGCAGGTACTTTCTAAATGTCGGATAATCATGCATGACAATTACATAATTTCACTTCTTTCAAAACTGTGGTCTGCCCAGACTGTTGTAGACTGTTTTTTTATTGGGGTCCACATGAAAAAAAGAGATTTCATTTTCTTGTCATTTCTGAGTTACAGTTCAACAATTCAATTTAAAAACCTATTTCTGTTGAGTTCCATTTCCAGTTTCCCCTCAAAATATCATCTTAGAAAATGTCTTTTATTCAGCTATTTCTTTCTTTCTTTACCAGCATATTAAAAATTCTGTGGGACAGCTCAATGTGAAACCTTTGTTGTTTGAGCCTGGCTCGTTCAGCCGTTCTGTACACAGGCTGCTATTGGTCAAGTATGTCAGGAATGTCCTTTGGCACCATCCTCAGGAGCTACGTCATGCGTGTGAAGCAGCTCCTGTGAAAGGGTTGGTGTGGATACGAGGCTGGTCTGAGCCTAGGGAGCAAAGTCCAGGGAAGATCTCACTCTCCTCTCAATTCAAAGCAGCCCCTGAATACATTGTTAGTAGTGAGATGTGGTGGTTGTACAGTGCAAGTGTTACATGCCCATTTCCTCAGATATCCAAACCTGCTCTCCTTCCCTTTAAAAATCCTTTCATCTGTATAATCCCTTTTCCTCTTAGGCAACCTGTAACCATAGAATCTAAATTTGATGAGGTATCATCGTTCACAAGGCTGGTTATTCCCCCCTTAAATGGTGCTCATCTGTCTGCATTGGCATTTGTCTTGCTGCTTTAAAAAAAAACTCCAGGTTTTCCATTTTTCAGAGCTAATCTTGCTGTTACTCTACAATTGTATTAGTTTATTACACTGAATTGTTGACACAGCTGGTAGGGAGCTAAGTGCTGTGGTTTCACACAATAAAATTTCAGACAATATGTGTAGCACTTCTTTTTCATGCATATCATTTGAAAGCCATATGATTCACCAATATGTGTTATTGTTATCCACCCATGTGGGATACAATCTATTTTAAATTAGTGAAGTGACTTGCTAACTCCCTGTAAACAATGAGACTGTGGGAAAACATGAAGTGCTATTGAGAAGAGAACATTGCTGTACTGCCTTTTATCCAAGGGATCCCACAGTTCTACAGAGAATGAAGGGACCTGGCACTGCTGCCACGCTGTCTGCTCTTCAGCACAGAGCTTGTCTTCACAATAGGCTTTAGAAGGCAACTCCACCATTTCAAACTGGAGCAGAGATTGTAACTGTTCATACTGCTTCACATGTAGTAAGTCACCGTGAGTAGAAAAGTAGCAGTGGATTTTGGAGTGTTTGTCAGCAAAACCTTGATTTAACATCTCCTTTGGAGGCCTAGGCACAGAATCCCATCTAACCTCTTCACCACTTGGTGTGACCCGGCTGCTGTACCTGTTGAAGCACCTAGCACATGGAAGCCACTGCTGAGACTCAGTCATTACAAAGTGTAAGAACACAACTTTGGAAACTGCGTTTCCAAATCTTAAGCTGCTCTTCCAGCAACACAGTCTGGACACTGACTTGATTGTGACACGCCCAGAAGACTTCCTTTAAAACAGGTGGGCTCTTGAAACCATTTGCCTCTTCTAGATTTTCCATCGTGTAATGAACATGGCCAAGCAAGATTAAATGAAAACACTGCAAGACTGAAGTGAATGACTCCAGGTGTAATGAGAGGTTTCTCATTTGTGGAGAAGGTGGCCTGTCCTCTCAGAAAGAAGATTTTTCTTCTCTGTGTTGTAACCCTCTAGCTCTCCCAGAGTCGAGTCCCCTTGTGTGATTCTGGTTTATGTTGCTGGGGTGGGTCAGTGGGTGAAGTAGGGAGCCATGTCACTTGAGATTCTGCTCCACAGTCATGGCACAAGGAATACAGGATAAAGTAACTAACCCTGAGACAGTAACAAGCTTCCACCGCACTGCACAATCTCCCTTTCCTGATGGTTCACCAGCAGCTCTTGTATAGCTCTGCCAGAGCTCAGCTCTACGCATGAGGAAGTGCTGGGCTTAATGACATGCATCTTAGAGTAGATCTTTGGCCAGGTGGAACCCCAGTCTTCATTTATGGAGAATCAAACTGGCTCAGGATGGCATGGATAAGAGCAGGAGCCCTGAGCTAGTTAAAGATGTACCTGCTGACTGCAGGGGCATTGGACTAGATGACCTTTAGAGGCCCCTTCCAACCCAGTGCATTCTGTGATTCTATGTGAGCATGGAAAATCCCACTGAATTGTCTACTCCTTTGCCAAGAAAAATCTTGGAGATACTTCTCTGTCATTCTTATCACTGGACAAAGATTAATCCAGTGTTGACAATTTCATACAGCTTGGCAGTTGAGATAAAAGCTCCATTGGAAATGAATCCAGGTAGGGTATGAGAAGGGCAGATAAAGTTCCACTCTATGTAAAATGGGAGAACGCCCCCAAAATAAAGCTGTCCACCTCCGGAAACAGATTTTGTGAAGAAAACTAAGGAACCAAGTTACTTTCACACACACATAAAAAAGGAGGTGGAGAGTTACCTTGCTGCTAATTTTCATCTTTTCCCAGAGGACATTTGGTTGTGGTTGACTAGTTGAGTTGGCTGTGGCAAACAATTTCCAACTGGAGATCTTTTTTCAGCCACGGGATCCTCCTCTGTCTGTTCTGCCAAGGACAGGAGCCACTTTGTTAGCTGTGATGACATGTGACAAGCTCTGCCTATAAAACATATTTATTTGTCTTGACAAAGATATGAGCTGGATTTCCCTTTTTTTTTGTAAAAAAAAAAAAAAGTAGTCTGGGGGTGTGAGTGGGAAGTTGGGCTGGACACTCAGTGGTGCCAGATGACACGGTAGTTGTTACAGACAGGGTTTGGCAGAGCTATGGCTCAGATCTTCCTGTGACTGGGGACAGACCTTATGCATCATGGTCCTGTCTGGGGTGCACTGCAAACCTTTCCTGTTCATAGACACCTGGTTGGCATAGGCAGACTGGACTATGTGTGGGTCTTTCTCTTCCTGTAGTGGTTAACTAAAAATAGAGGAAAAATGGGGGGAAAGAGGGAAGTTTTTAATTTTGCTTTCCCATACAAATGTTTGTTAGTGAACTATTTCAATTAGAGCTGATTGTGAAGCCAATGTAACAGCTCCAGAGCGTTTGCTTCATTTCTGAGTGTGGACTTTGTTTTTAGCAAGCATTTTCAATTTCCATCTTTGCCCTGCCTCTCTGCGAATCTCCCACTGGATTCAGAATGTAAACCAGAACAGGCAGGTTCTCTGCCATTCTCTTTGCAGATGTCTCTCAAAACATCAGGAGTGAAAAGTGCCCCTGCCCCAGGTACCAAAGGGTCGATGAATTCCCCAGCATGCACCAATGACCCATGCTGAAAGAGAGCGCTCAACACATTACAGGGCCAGCTCACAGAAGCAGGGTGTGTAATTTTTAATAACTGGGAGAAAACCCCCTGAGTGACATCTTTAAAATATAAATGCCTTTTCTGGTTGCTTTTCTTTTTCTCCCCCTTCTTTTGCCTTTTCATCTCTTCTCCTTTCAGTTCCGCCGAGCCTCACTGTACCATAATGTATTGCAGCAGACTTTTTTCAATTATGGTTTGGATTTTTTTCCCTCCTTGTTACTATAAAACTCCAGATGTTTTGAGACTTCATGGTTCTCTGGATATTTTTTCCTTTATTTTAATCTTCTTTTGTAACATGCCACACATGTGGTATTTTGGCCTTTTAAGATGTTATGCTATGCTAATCAGCCATAAGTTTAGGGCTGTTTTTCCTTTTTCTTTTTGTAATTATTTTTTTCCTCCTTGCTGTTGTCTTTTCTTTAATTCTGGGAGTTTTTGTTTGGTTGGTTGGGGTTTTTTTCTTCCACTGGTTAGTCCACATACACCATAATGGATTCCCCCTTTGTCCTGGAGCTGCATTCATTATCATAGCCAAATTAATTCTTCACACTTGGAAACTCTTACACATGTAAGTACATTGTGAGGGCCTGTTCCATCTTGCATGGGAGCAAAATGCACTCTGTACAGAGCTGTTTGCATTCTAACTGCCCTCTTAGCCCCAAAGCACAGGCTGTTGTTTAAAGATGTGACTGAAATGGTGACCTACAAAGGTGTAGGACAGAGTTTCAGCAAAGTTGCAGCTGAGATCGGTGTAAAGAGGTGATGTGTTACATGCAACCTGGCATTGAAATGTTTCCTTTGCAGGTGAGGTAAGGTCCAGCGGAAGGAATTTGTGATGTGTAGTAAACTATATTTTATGTTCAAGACATCTGAAAGAATTGGAGACAAGCTTTTTAATTCTATTTGTGGTTGTTTGCTGGCTCAGCTGGAGAGGGTTCTAATTGATTTCGTTCAATCTTCATTTTGTAATCAAAACAAGCAGTTTTGGCTTCAGGTCCTGGAGCAGCACATCTTGGATTGTCTGTTGGCCTTTAATTGCAAATAGTTTGCAAGCAATTCAAAGAATCCCCAATAAATACCAGTTTCTCAATTCCATATGAGGAAATAAAGTTCCTGGGATGTAGATCTGGGGAGGGGTGTCTCCTTTGCCTACTCCACGACCCTATGAATTTTGCATTTTGTCTTTTAAAACATTGCTCCATGCAATGTTATTTTTGCCTGCAAGCCACAGTTCTGCATTCAGTCCAGCTGTAATGAGGCTTCAGAACATTGTTTGCTTTCCAAATGACACATTTAGCAAAACCTTATGGCATAATCTGTGGCTGTCATGCTGCTGATAGGGAGATATCCCTGAGCTTCCTGGGTTGTTCTCATATGTTACAGCACAGCAAGTGCCCCTGTTTTAACAAACGTTTCTCCTTCTACTTCATTAAAGAAGGATTACTAAAAAGAACTTCAAGACTAGCAGTGGGGTCTTGGGGAAACCATAGGATGCTCTGCTGCTTTCCCAGATATTTTGAGTTTTGCTGGAAAACTTAAGGAAATCTTAAGGAAAACTTAAGGAGAAGACGAGGTTCTGGGAAGACCTAGTAACAGCCTTCCAGTACCTGAAGGGGACGTACATGAATCATGGAGAGGGACTGTTTGCAAAGGTCTGCAGTGATAGGACGAGGGGCAATGGCTGCAATCTAGAGGGGAGGAGATTTAGATGGGTTATTAGGAACAAGTTCTGCACCATGAGAGGAGTGGAACACTGGAACAGGTTGCCCAGAGATGTAGTTGTATCTCCCATGTAGATACATGTAGATGTATCTCCCATCCCTGGAGATAATTCCAAGTGAGGCTTGTCAGGGCTCTTGCTGACTTCAGAGGGAATTGGACTAGAAGACCTTTGGAGGTGCCTTCCAACCCAGACCATTCTATGATTCTATGATTCTGTTTGCTCACTGAAATGCTGAGTGAGGTGCCTGACCTGCTAGTACTAGAAGAAATAAGTCTCTGAATATTTCACTGCTTTGAACAACATTCAGCCCTTATTTGGCAGATGATAATTTAGAGTTACATGAGCAAGACTTAGAGTGAAGACGTGCCAGTGCTACAGAAAGACAGGCTAAGGCTCAGAGCCTGTCCTGCTGAGCTGCTCTCCTGCACTCAGTATGACAGCAGACCTTCAGAGCTGATCTGGAGAACTCACATTTAATGCTAGATATACTCAGCAACACAGATAAAACAATCTAAAAACAAACCCCACACCCCAAGTCTTGTTTGCCTCTGTAGTCAGGAGAGAGGGACCAGCACCTACCGAGCAGGATGTGTCCCACTGAGCTCTCTGAGCTGCCAACCTCATGCTGGGCAGACCTGCTGCTCCCCAGGGACTCAGAGAGCTCAGACAAGGCGGTCCTTCATTTCTGAGAGTAGGGGAATCCCAGCTCAGGGGCTGTTGGCAGGCAGGTGGCTGGCTTCTGCAGTCAGAGAGCTCTGTTTGTGTGTGGAAATCGCAGCGCATGCAGAATCAGACCCGGTTGCTGTTGAAAGCCTCACGCCTTAAATGAGTCTGTTGTTACGCCTTGCCTGGGCCAGGTCTGCATTCCTCGTGCACCCAGAACTCCTGGTACTGCCAAGGGGGGTTCAGGAATGCAGGCTTAGGGGCTTATAAAATTCATAAAATAAAAATGAAATTAAATAAAAGAGACAGCCCCAAGTCTTGTTCAGTTCTGTGCTGGATACTGAGCAAACACTGCCTCCAGGGTTTGTAGCCTGTTAGTATTTCCCAGTTTCATGTTAATTAGGAAATAGGCAACTTGTCTAACAGCATAGTGAAAGATGGACTGCTGGTGGACAATGTGTTGATGTCAAGTGGTTGACTGTAATTACCCTAAAGCCCAAGAACCTGAAGCATTTGCTAGATCTTCTCACTTTCCTGTGCTGAGCCCTTTTACTCTTCTCCTACACGCCAGCAATTGTCCCAACAGTCTGTCTGAAGCTCCAAATGCTTTTTAGTAATATAATAATAATAAACCAAGTACAAGTAGTTTTCCCCAGGACTCAGATGAAGTGGAATGTAGAATAGTTACTTTGCACAAAAAGTGACTAAAAGAGAAAAAGCACAAAACAAGACAGAAATGGGCAGGTCCTTTTTCTGTTGCAGGTATGTTCCATTGTTTTTTTACTACAATGGGGAAAAAACAGCTTCTAATAATTTCAGTCTGTAAATTTAAACCTGGCTCTGCAATCTGGGATCCTTTAAGAAGCTGAGAGTTCAGTCCTATGGGTTGCCTTTTATGTACACAAATAGTTCTGCTGAATTTAATCAAACTCTTTGCATGAGCCATGTTAGCTCACACACAAGTGTTTGCAGGATCAGGGCTCTACATTGTAGCTACAACAGAGAATTCCGAATGACTCCAGGGAGGAGTGAGCTAGAAAAAACAAAGCACCAAATCAGGTGTTTTGGTTCTTGGGTAGAAGAAATCATGTGCTTAGGTTATTGACATGGGGAATGGTTTGCAGCCTCCTTGCCAGGGCCCAACATTAGACTCAGTGTGCTGTAAAACACTGATGCTATTAGAGGGTGCTGTGACTATTTCTTCCCCTCCAGAAGGGATACATATCCTCACAGGATCCTTTTTCTCATAACATGTTTTTCAGTCAATTTTTCCCAATTCTGTAATCAGCTGGGAAGAAAGAACATTTGACAATGTTCACAGGGCTCGTAGATGTTTTGCCCAGGCATCAGATTTCCTATTGATAGTATGAAATGCTTTGGAATGAAATGTTTTGGGTTTTCCATCTGTAGGCTGTCTGGGATGTCAGCAGCCAATATGACCTGCTCTTTCCCTTTCAGGTCTATAAATAAAAGGGAGCTTGTTTAACTGATCTTGCAGCAGAGAGCAGAGGTGTATATTAATGAGCTTTCTAATGGCACACTGGACCTATTTAGGACTATAACTGTGAAGGCTTCTCTTTTTCAGTCATAACTCATTTCCTAAGAAAATGTCAGCTTTTGCTTCAGCCTATGGTCTGAGCTGTTCAATTTAGAGTTTGTTTCTTCTGATCTGTACCACTGACAGATATTCTAGACATGACTGTGATTAAATATGCTTATGAAAAGGGTAAACATTTGATAATATAAACCCTCTTGGGAATACGCTGTTATTTCTGCGTGACTGCATTCTCAGGTGCATTCAAAGTATAACATGGAAGCAAAGGGGGGGAAAAACACATTTTAAGCAATTGCAGTTATTAGATTAAATTGTTTTGCTAGGGAAATTGTGATGCGTTTAGCTCACTGGGAGATAATTCAGTGTTTTTGTAAATATGCCTTTTAAATGCGTGATATCGCAGCAGTCGCATTCCTGTCAGCTTTTAGTGTAAAATAAAGGTAATAACATTTCTAGCTCCATGTGGTAGTGAACTAATTTAGTCCTGTATGTGTCTACAGTGTATTTTTTTCCTGGTAGAAGCCCCATTCTAAAAGCAGCAGTAGTTATGAAGTAAAATAATTGCATCATGCAGTTTACTGTAATCAGCTGGTATTGTTTTGTGTGTAGCATAGCACTGGTTGAAGCACACATGCAGAGGTTCACAATAAAGACAATAGCAGTAGTTGCAATATAATGATTATTTGTATTGATCAACTCCTTTAAGAGCTCTGTTGACATTTGCAGTCTTTGAGGATCATGCAGTATTTGTTAGTTATCCCAGGCATCAAACATCAACAAAATATTTAAGATTGCAGGATTAAGCAGTGACAGATTGGGGCCAGATGTCTGGGAGATACTGTTGAGTAGCCTTCTTAGTTGATTAAACAGCTCTCACCATTCCAAAAAGCCCTTTTCATAGTGAACTTTTGTTCTTCGTAGTTGAAGCTGAGACACTTGTGAGATTGATGGATCTTCCCGGAGGGTATTGAAAGAGGAGAATGAGCATCCCATTTATCCGGGAGTAGTTTTATTTTGCAAGGGTAGGTGGAAGGGTTAAAAGTGTTGGCAAGTAACAGTGAAGCCCAAGGATCAACACAGTTTCCTCAGCAACCCAACTGAAGTTATCTTTGTCCTTGTACAACTATGCAGGTGAGGCACCTGCACTTGAGGGAAGCTGTGCTGTTTCCACATGTGGACTTGTAGGGCAGAATTGCAAGGGACACAGTCAGCAGATCCATCAAGAAACAGAGTTGAAATGGGGTTTCCTGGAGTCCCTCGAAGCAGAGACCTTTCTGCTTCTCAGCTCTTTGCACCAACTCCTTTTCTCCCTCCCTCTCAGGACTTTCACCTTCACTTTTGTGTATCACCTTCCCCTCTTCTCATCACTTGACAGCACGGTTATTGCCCCTACTCCTTTTCCACTGACTTTCTTCCTGTTTAGCCAAAATTGTGCCTAAATAAATAAATCTATCTGACTTCCAGAAAGAGTGGTTTTAAGACACAGCTACCTTCTGTCCAGGTTGATGTTAGCGTTGATATAAGGGTGAAGAGGGTTGTGTTTCTCAAATACTTCTATGAGGTCTCAGATCACAGAGGAGCCAGGGTTTTATCTGTGTAAAGACACTACAAGATCTGCAGTGCCATAAAGCTGTAATGCAGAGTGGGCCACCTCTGTGCAGCCCATCACACGTGGGTATGTGTGCATGAAAGTATTTGTACGGATGCGTGAGGATCTGAGTGCATTCAGTGGGTTTGCTGCTGCATGAATGCGCTTCTGCCTGTCCTTGTGCTCACCTGAGCTAGATCCCAAAGCCCATCCTACACACAGTGTCTCCACTGCACTGTGACACTGAAACTTAGCAGTGAGCAATGCCAAACACCCTTCCCTTGGCCCAGGAGATGGAAACGTGAATTATTTATTTATTCAGATTGAATTTGAAACAGTGACTTTTGTTATGAATGCTCTGCAGCGTTTTATTACTGTGTGCCCTAATGGAACGGGTGCTTAAGAAATCAGAATTGCTCAGGTTACTGCTTGTGTAAGTGCTGAGAACAGATCTGAGTGATAGGCTAGTAAAGAAAAGGGTGCAGAGTAACAGCAGAGTTCCTTTGGACTGCTCTTCACATGGATCAGGTCTTCTTGTAATAGCCCGTGCTCATCTGCTCCAGGGTATAGGATTTCGGACACCTGAAACCAGGTTCCAAGCCGCCACAAATAGCTCCTCTTGCTCTGTCTGTAGCAGCTAATTGTTCCTGCTCACAGCGCTTGCTGTGCCAGTTAGCATCTAAGAGAACTCCTCAGACCACTTGTTCTTTCCCTGAATTTTCTGTTCTGACACCATGTCTTTAAGTGTTCAGCACTTCAGACAGAACATGTGAGGTACTTAGAACCCTTGTATTAGTGCTGAGCTACATGCCATGTCTTCAGTGACAGATCAGACGAACAGCACAAAATGTTGTGTTTCATCCATAAATTCCAACAGATGTTTGCATGTTGGTTGATTTATTGCACATCCAACTTGGGTCTTACACTGTTCTCATTGTGGCCACACAGGGTTTATTTAACAGTACTTTACAATGACTTTTTATGTCGCTTTTCCAGTTTGAAGGGTGCAACAAGGCATTTTCTAGGCTTGAGAACCTTAAGATTCACCTCCGGAGTCACACTGGGGAGAAGCCATACCTGTGTCAGCACCCTGGCTGCCAGAAAGCTTTCAGCAACTCCAGCGACCGGGCGAAGCACCAGCGAACGCACCTGGATACCGTAAGCATGACTTCACACTGGGAGCTGCACTGAGTTTTCCAGTGCTCCTTGCACACAACCTGCTCTGCAACTGGAGGGTGGCTTTTCCTTTTCACAGGGAGCAGCTTGGAAAACTCAGCTGCAGGCAACTGTCATTTTGTTTGGAATTGAATTGTGTGTGCTTTGAGAAATGAAAATGCCCTGGTCACAGGCAAATTCAGCTCTTACTCATGCTGAAGATTAATAAGTTGCCCAAGAGTAGGTTATTCAGGAATCAGTTACACAAGAGTAGGTTATTCAGGAATAAGTTACTCAGCAAACTCTCCCATTGTTCCTGTTCCAGTAAGAGACGGCAGCAGCAGGTACAGTGGGAGTGAAAGCTGAGTCATTGCTGTGCACTGAATATGTCTCATTGTCTCGCTTCCTATCTTGTGTTGCTTTACTATAGCCTGTTCTGAATGAAAGCAGAAGCAGTTCAGACATCTCTGGTAAATGCATCTCAGCTTTGTGTTGAATAGCCACCATCAGAACTGACTGTAAGAAACTTTCCTGTGTACATCTGGTAGATTCTGGCTCAGCTGTCCAAGTGCTCTTGTTTGTCTTGCAGGGAAGAGGGGAGCCTGTCTAGCTTTTTAGGCTCAAATCAAATCAAATCATCATATTGTGGGGAAAGCAAGTAAGCAGACAGCTTTGCAGACAAGCTAAGTCCTCTGCATAAAGCCTGAAAAGAATGACAGGCAGAGCTGTTCCTTTGTCTCTTGCAAAGAAGTGAATATATGGTTTAAGGTTTGGCCAAGTGTTTATGGGGCAGAACTTTTGAGTTTAATTGATATTTACTTTTTAAGCAGTTACACATTTCAGACAGTGCAGCATTAAGGAATGTCTCATGTACATTATGCCTTGCAAAAACAAACAAGTAAGAGAAACGAGGCAGTCACATTTTCCAACCCAAAGCACACTTACAATAACAATCTTTAATTTATTTGAAAGTCAACCTGAATAGTTGAATTTGTAATTAGCTCTCCAATGAGTCTCGTTGGCAAGTGGGTGCACAGGTTTGAAACGTAACTGCTTGAATCTAATGGAGATATTTGTTATTAGCCACAGTCACCAGTGGAATGCCATTTGCTAGTTCTGAAAGGGAATTCAAGTGGTTACCAAAATAAGCAAAAATTCTTGTGGCTGTTAAGCTGTGAATTATTGAAGACAAATCTCTTAACTTTCTATTTTCTTTTCTTCTCCCTTTATCTCTGTCTTTATTATCTGAAATGCTCATAAATCAGGAAAAAGGTACAGTAATCATTTTCTACTAACTTCCTTAAATGTCTCAAAAGTGCCCTCCATGCTGTTCTGTTGCAGGTCCTTTGTTTCTGTAGCCCTACCCCACGGTGACTAACCTCCACTCACCTGCTTTAACTGCAGTCCAGTGGGTTAGCTGAGTGTGCTGGGTGCTGTGTGAACGTGAAAATCACAGAGCTGCAGGAGGCTGCTACTGGAAAGCCTGCACGTTGCATTAGCTCAATGGGCAAAATAACTCCTTGGAATGTCAAAACAAATGGCCATGACCCTTGGTAGTCAGATTTTCATCTAATTTCCCTGTCACTAAGTGGAGTGATTTTATCACTAATCTGAATGACACCAAAGATTCGAAAACTGCTCTGCTACTTTTTCTGCTGAGGGATTTGTTACAGTTTTCATAGCTTCTCCTCAGGTGTCAGTTCCTCTGTTCCAGACACTCTCAATAAATCTGCTCTGCCCTGTAACTTTCTGGGTAGCCTGTGTCAGCCTGTAAGGTCATGGGTTGGTGAATGATTCTATTATGCCTTCAGAAATTTCCTGCTGGCTGGACAGAGCAGCAATGCTTATCCTCTGGAGGTACTTACAAAGAAAAGGGGTTTATATAGACTGCTTGTTCCTTACTGAGTCCATTTGGAACTTGTTTTACAGCTTCTCAATCTAGGTCACTCCATCGTTTATCTTCTCCAAAAGGAGAATCTGTAAATCATTTCAGAGACTTAGTGCTGCATGCTGGTTTGATCGACTCTCTACTAAATCATCTGGAGTAGATCCCTCTCCTAGGTAGAAACAGAACAAAGGGAACCTATCTGTCCTTGTGGTAAAAAGGGCATGTCAGCACTCCTCCAGGAGCAGAGCAGCTTGGCTAAAGGACCTCACAGTCACTTCTCCCCAAACCCATGGAGATTTTCCCCTTTTGTGCAACCTCTTTGTGAAACTGAGGGGATTAAAGAGCGTGACACTGAGGTTGTGATGAATGAGCTTGCTACCTTTGGGAAGACACCAAGAGGATTCACTAGTGCAAGTGAGGAGGCTGCAGTAATGCTGACAGATAGGAGGGAAAAGAGAGGAAAAAAAGCCAGGAATGTTTCACTCCAGGTTAAAATGTGAGCTGTGCCATGCAGCACTGTTCTGCTCTCACTGGAGTCAGTGGTTATTCAATAATAAGTGCTAGAGTCCCCGCGTTCTCCTTGGTACTTGCACATTCGCTGGGAGGTTGTGCTGTAACAGAGTGCTTCATCTGTTGGGAGCAGGCATAACTAAGAGAAGAAATCGGTGAGGTTTTCAGTCATTGGGCTTGCAGAAGCAGGGTTAAACTGTAGCATCCTTGTTTATTTATTTAAGTATTTTCCTATGAGAAGACTGTGCTGGAGGTGCCTGCCCAGCCCCAGATGGCTTTCCCAGGAAAGTGTGCTCATACTATGCCACTCTGGCAAGCTCTGCTGCATGCCCAAGTCAGCTGGAAAGGTCTTCCTAACAAAATCAACAATAGTGGATTCTTCTTTCTGCATTGATTTGCTTACTTGTTAATATTTGATGCAGATTGTTTGCTTAGCAGTTATAAAAAGAAAGATATTGTTGGAGTTGTTCAAAACATGAACATGGTATGAAGGAAACCAAATGTGTACTGTGCCACAAGTTTTGCTCTGCTGCATATGAACAGCGCTAAGAACCATCTGCATCAGAACTCAAGACCAAAGCTTCTCTATTTATAGCCATACTGGGTGATCTCATGATCATTTTGTCCATTGTAAAGGCTAGAAAACAAGTAATGCCTTCAAAACCCATCCAGTTACATCTCATTAGCATTAATTCAGCCCAGAAATGAATATCCAACATGACCGGGTGCACATATGTCAGTTGCTCTCCATGCTTGCACAGAGTGCAAAATCAGAGGCATCAGCATGGTCACTCTGTGTTGTGTGCATAGAGGAGGCAGAGCAAATCCAGAAACAGCAAACAGAGCAATCACCTCAGGCTTAACACCATGTATGACAGAACCACCATACTTCAGTGCTCTGTGTGCTGACTGTAGAGATGCAGGGGAACATGAACTGTCTTCCCTCCCATTTACAGAAGCCCTATGCCTGTCAGATTCCTGGCTGCTCCAAGCGCTACACCGACCCCAGCTCCCTGCGCAAGCACGTCAAAGCTCACTCGGCCAAAGAGCAACAGGTGCGTAAGAAGGTAAGGCCACCAGGCACCAAGTGACTCTTCTCCAGGCTGCCTCGATACACCTCCTGTTAATGTGCCTTTGTTTTATGTATTTGCAAATCAGAGTTCTCCCGCAATATCACTAGAAGAAAATGTAAGCTGAGCTGATTTTCCTGTTGGTGTGTAACCACTGCTGTTAACGAGGCCACCAGTGTGCACTTGCAGCCCAGAAAGGGAACTGTATCCTGGGCTGCATCAAGAGAAGTGTAATCAGCAGGTCGAGGGAGGTAATTCTCCCCCTCTACTCCACTCTGGTGAGACCCCACCTGGAGTACTGCATCCAGTTCTGGAGCCCCTACTACAAGAAGGATCTGAATGTGCTGGAGTGTGTCCAGAGAAGGGCCATGAGGATGATCAGAGGGCTGGAGTTCCTCTGCTATGGAGACAGACTGAGAGAGTTGGGGTTATTCATTCTGGAGAGGAGAAGGCTCCAAGGAGACCTTATTGTGGTATTCCAGTATCTGAAAGGGGCCCACATGAAAACTGGGGAGGGACTTTTTAGGATGTCAGGTAGTGACAGGACAAGGGGAAATGGAGCAAAACCAGAAATGGGTAGATTCAGATTGGATGTTAGGAAGAAATTTTTCATCATGAGGGTGTTGAGATGCTGGAGCAGGGTGCCCAGGGAGGTGATGGAAGCGCCATCCCTGGAGGATTTTAAGGTCAGGCTGGATGTGGCTGTGAACAACTTGATGTAGTGTGAGGTGTCCCTGCCCATGGCAGGGGGGTTGGAACTAGATGATCCTTGAGGTCCCTTCCAACCCTGACAATTGTTTGATTCTATGAGTTATCATTTTACGCTTCCAGGACAACCTCCTTGTAATTTCAGTTTGCCCCACGTGTTCACTCCAAGTGTTTCTTTCCTGCTTATCTTTCATCCACAGGCCCAGTTCTGCTGTCATTCACATACAATGCCCATGACTTGAGTCTCTATAACCAGCTAGTACATGCATGTTGGCAGATCATCTAAAACACAAATGAAACTAGGCTGGGATACCATGAAAATGTGAGGAAAGGATCACTTGTAATAGATGAGAATGAAACCCCCTCACTTTTCCCACCACAACTGCCTTCTAAATGCTTTTATAAATGATTCCAAACCCAGACTGTTAGTTATGTTTTCACTGCTATTAGATTCAAATAAGTACTTTGGTTTCTGTGGGCTAAATCCTGAACTCATTATTGAATGGGGATGCTTATGGGCACCAGCCCAGGATCAGAGACTTGTTTATTGCACATTTATACACAGAGTTTGTAAAAAGATGATTGGGACCCCACAGAGCTGGTCTGTGACCATGAGCTGCAGGCCCAGCAGCAGAAGGGAAGGCAAGCTGCAGCAAGCATTTCCATTTAGTCCAATAAGCAGCAATGACATTTTCCCCCAGCTGCCTCGCCACTGCCGAGAGCACCATGGATGAGCCAGCAAGGCATGGTTAAAGGATGGAGGACAGAGCAGAAATGACAGCCTGGCAAGATAGAGCTAGGGAGCAGCTAGTTTGGAAAAGTGTCAAAGGTAAGAACTAGAAGTACTGGAGAGCAACAGAGGAACACATGGAGAGAAGAGACAATAGCAGAACCCAGGTGATCTTAGTTACAGAATTTGGGATGTGCCATAGAGGAGTGAGCTGGGTGTCACAAAGGCCTGATTTTCCTGTTTGAATACAAGTGTGATGAGTTCATACTGATCTGTTCTTGTGTCAGCCATGCCCTCTGTCTCACACCCCTTCCCTCCTGCTATTTCTCAGCATGAATTACATCCCCTACAGTTGTCACCTGGCTGGATTCACTGATCTGAATCTGAGTCCCTTTCACTTGGACAGTCACCTGTCCCCCACTTCTTCCTGTAGCCCTTCTCTGCCCTCAGCTATATTCTACCTGAATAACAGTTTGTAGAACATCAGTGCCCAGAGTTGTGCACCCCATTTCAAACAGTCAAGAAACACTCACTGCATGTGGAGCTTTGTGCCTTACCTGGCTCCCACCCAGATGTCCACAGGACCAAGCTGTTGCCTCGGCATATGCCAAGTCCTGCCAGAACTTTAATTTAGCCTGGCAAGACTGGAAAGGGCTGCCTAGTTTTCAGGCCATGTGGTTACAGTACAGCTCTCTAGAAGATTCCAGAGGGTGTGCTGTGCACATGCCTCCCACACCACAGGTCACAAAATGCCCAATGCTTCCCTAGAGTAACCTTTATGCCTTGATGAGAGCAAGAGTCAGAAAGCCATAGCAGTAATCAGCCACAGGAAGAGGTGGGCCATGGCACCAAAGTCTTTTGCAATAGCAAGATCGTTGCAACAGGAACATTTTATGACATGAAATGCTCATCTGACTGTGGAAAGCAGCCATGCTTCCTATTCCAAAGCAGAGAACCCCCTATCTTTCCTTCCTGGAGTTGCTGACATGCTTCTTGGAGGAAGGGAGGTGGAAATTATTTCCTGATAACTCACATGGCTATCATTTGTTCAGCTCTCTGTGCTGGGTTGAACACGCTAACATGTTCCCATCCTTTACATCTGGACAAAGGAACAGTCTCCACTGTCACACCCTGTCACCTGCTGAGGCCTTTTTCCAGTTCTGTGGAGGAAAGTGGGGAAAAAAACCTAAATCCAAACTGCATGAAGGGGTGCAAAGTACAGCAGGGAGCCTTAGGCACAGAACCAATACAGAACAAATGCTCACACACAAATTCCAAACTCAAGCTCTTTGGAGGTACCAAGATGTTAAATATCCAGGATTTCACATCTCTTAATCTCCCAGTTTGAGGAATTTTACATATCCTCCCATGGACTTATCAAGCTTATCTTAAAATAATGTTGGTTCCTTGCCTTCCCACACATTATTTGGTAGACCAGGCTAAGTCCACACTCCTCCAGTGGTTTGAAATCTTCTTCAGATTTCCTGTCTCATTTATCCGTGGTAACTTTATTAATACTTGATCCTATGTCTTTTTCCCCTGAACTTGAAAGGCATCTGGAAAAGCAGCAGTTTTAAAGGACATTTTGATCAGGCTCTCTTAAAGGGGTCTGAAGCAAATCTGACTCATAAAGTATTAATAACACCCTCTCAGCCCCATTATTTCACTTAAACATATCATAGGATAAAACCTTTCCCCAAGTAAGTAAATCTCAGTGTTACCGAAGCAGTGAGGGGCTGCTTTGGGAAAAAGGGGAAGGCTCTTTAGCCTCACTTGCTCATTCTTGATTAGAACTCAGCAAAGGCAGTTGCCTGTTGGTATCAGCTTCCCAGGAGCTCTGAGTGGAAATGACTTAGCTGACAGAAAAATTAACAGGCTATGCTGCCCACGTGTTTTGGTTGAGATTTGCTACCAAAATGTGCCATCTCTGATAGGAAATAAAATGCCTGAGCTTAGGGATCCTGAACACCCGATTGACAGCCTAGAAGCTGACTGCAGGAGGTACTATCTGGTGGTTCTGAAAGGCTTTGCAAGAACAAAGGAGGGGAAAGCTAACTGTTAATTTAGTGGTAGTTTGTTTAATTGGCTGCAGATGTACTTTGTGATCCAAACGCTCAGATGTTTATCTTGAAGCAACAAATGGCTGTATGGCAGAATTCTAAGTAGGTTTGCTTGAGACCTTTTATTTAGAATAAGCAAGCCCAGGGGAGCTGGGTGTGCAAAGCTGTAAAGAGAGACAATAACTATTTATTAATGGCTCTAGAATGTGATGGCTGTTTGTGTAATCTGAGCACTCTATTATGACAAAAGCTTGGCAACATCAGCATGTTTGAAAGAGAATTAGAAATGCTTTTCTTTCTTAATTCTCCTCTCCTGCTGGTTTTAATATGATCGACATTGTGGTTTTCAGGGGTTTGCTTCAGACACTTTTGCCAGAGCTGCAATTTATACGGCGAGCAGCTGAGGTATGGTTCATGCCTCTTACATGGTGCTGACAGCACATTACTCTGCCAGTCCTGAGCTGATAAGCACAAACACTTCTCTTTCCCTATCACATGTCTTTCCAAGAGTCACAGCTACAAGGTGATGCAATCCATTTGCCACAGAACCCGAGAAACTCCAGAAAGGCTGAAATGATGCAGTGAAATGACTCGGGAAGGCTTGAGGAAACACAGGGTGCCTTACTTTCTGAAGCAAACTGTTGCTGATTTCAGATTAACACATTTGTGAGCTGCAGAAAGCCAAAATTACCTCTAATGAAAAATACCAAGTAATAGTTACATCCTTAGTTACACCCAGTCCTAAAGAATGGCATTTTGTTCCTTCTATACATAATCTTTAAGCTAAGAGACAAATGAATGTAATTAAAAGCAATTTGGTTGACTTTGAAATAAACTGTTTGTTTTATCCTCCTCTTGTAGCTAAATTCATGCACTGATATCGAACAGGATGTACTCAGTGAATGCTTAGCTATACAACAGCTGCACACATCTTCACAACACATTTTGGATGGGAAATGTGGTAGATCTGTAGGCCATCATGATTTAATTACAGGTAAGAGTACTTCTAATAAGCATGGTGCTAAATATGTCATATCATACAAGCCTTGAACCAGAAAAGGTTATGGCTCTGATTTGCCACCCTGGAGGAGGAAAACCTTAGCTGCTGCTAATTTCAGGTGAAGGGTGGGGGAGCAGCCCAGCTGAAGGCCAGCTTCCATTTGTTCACTTCCAGGAGTTTGCTTTGGCTTCAGCAGAGTGCAGGTGCATGAGGAGTGCTCTAGCGCAGGCTAAGGCACACAGCAGTAAGGTGCTGCAGCTCTCGAGGAGCTGCAGAGAACTGGTGAGGCTGTGTACCATTGTCATGCACTGGGTGAGCATAATGACTAATATGGTGGTCTATGGATGGAGCAACAGCTTGAATTTGAAATGTCAAACATGTTGTTTTCATTATCTTGTCTAATATTGACTCTTTCTTTCATTCCTTCTCGTCTGTCCTCTGTTTCTTGTGGTTTGAACAAGAGCTGGCCCATTTCAGGGACCTTAGAATGTTCTATAGATTTTATGGGAAGAGAAAAAGATGCTTGCATTCCCTTCTGCTGAAAAGAAGACCTAGACTCACAAATTTTCAACCTCAGGTTCTTTTAGAGGAACTCACTGGGATTGTAATCTGCCTCCCCCTCTGAAGATACCATATCCCTCCACTGCTTCTAGGGGTTAGAGTGAGGAACCTTTCACTCAGCTGGTTACACTCTTTTATCTCTCTCTGTTCATGCAGCTTTTTAGCCCTTTATTTTGTTCTTGGCTTCAGCAGCATGCTCTGTCAGTGAGCTGCAAAGCCCCATGCTTCTCTGAAAAAAAATAGTTTCCCTGATTAATTTTGAACATGCAGCTTTTAGACGATGCTCAGTGAGGAGAACATGTGCACAGACTCTGTCTTGGTCTGCTTTGGTGGGGAATTATTCATATTACTGACCTTGAAACTTAGCTCTAATTCTGTAATATCCAGTTTGGGATGGGACAACCAATGCTATGACAACAATGAAACAGGAAAAAAAGCTCCTAGTTTAGAGATGATCAGAGCATCCCTATCCCATCTCAGTGTCCTTCCTGAGATGCAGGAATTTATCTGTCAGTAATGCTGTCTTTCTCTGATAGGATTTCTGTGCTGATGATACCAATCCATCCCCAGGATTTTGCAACAAACTTGGCAAATCTTCCCTAATGCTCCCACCAGGTCACCCCATGAGACCTCATCACATGCACAGTATTGAGAAGTGCCAGGGAAAACAAATGTAGTTTTGAAAGCCTGGTTTACAGTGAAACAGGAGCTGCTTCCTACTGTGTTGTACAGTTTCATAGGCAGAACTTCCTTTGTCTTTATTGGAGGCACAGAAGCTGAAGTGCTGATCAGAATTAAAGCATAAGGACTTTCCTGCTGCCACCTATAGTCTGCAGTGGTTGCTCTTTCAAACAAGCAGAGAGAGCAGCTGTAAAACTCAGTATGGGATATAGCTGGATAAATACAATATGATGTCCTCTTGATGCCCCTCAAAACCAGGGAAATGCTCATGGCTTGGGATTTTTGTTTTCACTTTGGAGGCCCCCTCCCCCCCCCCTTTTTTTTTTTCCAAAGAAGCCACATTATTAATGTGCAAAGCTCTGGGCTTTAGGGATCACTTGGATTCCTGGAGAGCTTCAGCTTTGTCTTTCTCCAAGTTAAAGCACATTTTAAATGTCAGGGATGAAAGCAAATCACAGGGAAAAAAATGAAATATTAAAAAGGCTTCCATCCCTTGTGTCTGACTTCAAAGCAGGGTTATGCTTAGGACTGGGTAAGACAGTGAGCAGAAGAATGTTCCGCAGTCAGAGGAGCCCACTGTTTGCTTAGATCTTCCTCCTTTCCCCCTCCTCATGACTAAGGTGCTTCATGGCTGCACACATTCAGCTCTAGGTGATTCCACTCAGGACCCTTCCTTGGCTGTGTTTTACTGTTGTTTTTCTGGTCTCAGTATAAAGCTGGGGGGAATAAAAGCTGCTAGATGCTCAGAGTGCTGTTCTGGCAGCAGATGTTCAGGTCAAAGGCCCAGCCGGTTAAAATGCTGATCGATGAGCTATGTGTTCAAGCTAAGATGGTCAGTGTGTGAAGAGGCCCAAGGTGCACAGTCCTGCCATGGGCTTCACTTGCAGGAGCAGTCATTCATAACAGCTCCAAAGGCTTCTGTGTGACCTCAGGTTCTCAGAATATCAGTGCTCACTGCTGATAAAAAGGAGGAAAAGACTGCAAAAGAAGTGAAATTTTGAAAGTATTGAAAACTCTGCTGAGTCTGGAATAGCAACTGCTCTTCCCCCTTGGCTTCTTCCTCTCCCACTGGAGAGGCAGCTAGTGTCAACACTTCAACCATAGCATTTGTGTCCCTTCCAACAGCTCTTTCTTTCTGTTACTGGAAGGGCCCTATACAGCCTCGCATCTGCAGGTCCCTCCTGCTTCCATGCACAAGGCCGTTCCCTCTCTCTCCTGCTTCCTTCTAGAAGCACCATTTTTGGGCTTCACACCCAAGAACATGCCATCAGTTAGTCATGTAATCAGAGTGACAGCAGCTCCAACTTTGAGTGTCTTCTGTCTGGAATAAAAATACACATATCAGAACTTTTTACAGTCCAGATGAACTCCAGTAGCAGCATCAGTGGCTGACAGCTTGCACAGTGCCCAGTGGAGTGCACCCTGCAGAGTGCCCATGCAGAGCAAGGTCTTTCCCTTAGAGGCAAGTGAAGTTCATGTTCTGTTGGGCTGCCCCTGTTGTGCACTGTGTAAGATTAATAACTTTTAGCTTTAAATAAGTATCAGTTTGGTACTCAGTGACTCAACAGAAATGACTAATGTCTCCTTGCAGACTCACATGGAATCTCATAGTAAATCCCATCTTCCACTGTGTGTGCCATGGGGCCCTCCAAGTGCTCTTAATTGCAGGCAGACAAACGCAAGCCAGGCAAGTGAACAATGGGCTGGATTCTCTGTCTGCCTTGGCTGGCATTGCAGTGTGCTCCAGGGGTGGATGCAGCTCTCATCCCAGGGGTAGGCTGTGCAGTCTCAGAGCCTCAGCACCAGGCCCAAGAGCACACGTCGCTGCGTCTGACGCCAGAGCAGCCTCGCAGCTCCCCCATTCCTCCCACCAGCCTGCTGTCTGTGGGATACACGCCATAAACCCGGGCTTGGGTTCAGTCTCAAGGCTTCTGTAACCAGTTTGCTCTCCTCCTGCCCACATCTGTGTCACCCCCTTCCCCACTGCAGTGTTTAAATCCATTAGCCAAGCTCCACCACATTTGCCAAAGGCCTCTGAGATAATTGCCTTCTGACAGCTTCCATGAGTGCTGGCAGCTGGATACCAGTGAGTGGCACCCAAAATGAGCGTTCCCACTGCCAGAGAGGCAGGCAGGGCCCAGCTGTGACACAGGCTGCTTGCCAGCAGGCAGCACACCTTTGTCCAGGTGGCACAGGGATGGGGGGACAGCTGGCTCGGCCCTGACAGGCCTCAGTCCACATTGTGGTGGCTGTAGTGCCACAGAGAGGGGGTCAGTGCAAGGGAAACCAGTGGCTTCAGGGGTGAGGAAGGGGGCATTGAGGGGACAGGAGATGCCATATGTCAAACCAAGCATTAGCGAAGGCATTTTGATACATAAAGATGAAGGAAAAGGAGAACTGACTGGTGACCAAGGCCTGCAAGCCTCAGCACGTGCTCCAAGTCAAAAAAGGGATAAACTCAGGGTGGATGGAAGAAGCCCTGCTTTAAATAGGAGAGGAGGCCCACAGCAGCACATCTCTTCAGGCCCAGGAGGGGACAGTAGGAGCCTACCTTGGTACTTCTGTGGCTGGGTAAACTCTTGGGCACGGCAGAAACTCAGGTTGCAGGGATTCTGGCTTCACTTGGTTTTCTAATGCAGGTGTTTGAGTGCATGGGATCATGCAGGACTTATTCTTGCTTCTCTGGAGGGGCAAGCTGAATCTAGGTGCCCTGCTACTCTTACCTTTCTCATCCACCTCAAACAAAGAGTTGAACTGTCCTCAGTACCTGAGACAGTATGGAAGGGGCCAGCAGAACTGTTCACAGTGGAACTGTGAGATTTTTCTGTTTTCTGGCTACCACACTGCTAAAACTACCTTCTGAGGTGTTTGAGCATTTGGGGTGAGTTATTGACAGGGGCCAACAACGTTCTGCTGCTCTTCAGGAGCACAAAGAGCACTTTGTAGGTTCAGCACTTTCCTGCAGGCTGTGCTGCCAGTACAACCTGCCTGCCTGCTGTAGGAAGTACAGCTGAGTGTGAGCTGACACTGTACAGTCACAGTCAGATTGGTGTTGGGCTCATCTTCCAAGACTGATAATGGATGTAGAGACAGTGAGGATCTGGGGGAAGTGGAAGCTATTGTATTAAAAAAACAAACAGAAGTCACCAGTGGGAACCCAACATTTTCACAATGCAACATCCTAGCTACTGCCTTACTCTTATCAGAAGAGGCTTTGACAACTAAATCCCAGCATCACCTGGGCACATCTGACTTCTTAAAGCCCCTTCTGTCTGGCTTTCAGTGCACAAGGTAAGTTGGTCTCACTGGCCAGCTGACAAATGTTCTGTCTAGCAGGAGACAGGGATGCTGTGGTTCATTTTTGTTGCTTTAGATCTGTCAGCAGCTGAGGACTCATTGTTCACCAGAGGTTTTTGACTCATCTGAAGCCCCTGACAAAGGTGGCTGGAATCTTGCCTTAGTGGTTCTGCTCTTTAGTTACACAGAAACAGATGCTGACATTCAGCTGTGTGTTACCCACCCAGAGAGCTTTCACACGTTCCCCAGGGCCCCATGCTCATTCCATGTCACTGGGAGGGTCTGGGAGGACTGCCATCCAGAACCTTGGCAGTGGCAATGGGACACATCCAAGCAGAGCTGGCACACAGCTCTGGCTTTCTGAACATGCAGCTCTGTGTGCAGTCAGTGGGAGGAGAGGAAAGGTGAATGCTGCAGAGGATAGAAGGCAAAGAAACTAGGTCTGAGAAGGGGTTGGGGTCTTCTGTGCTGTGTCTGGACACTGTGGGTGCTGGCAAACTTCATTTGCTCCCCACAGCCTTCAGAATACAGTGGCTGTTCTGCTTCTCCTCTGGGTGTACATTCCCTGGGAGGAGTGCCCCAGTGGGCTGAGACTCTGGGAGGTGTTTTGTGGACAACAGAGAAGCCGAGGACTGGACTTTTCCAAGAACTGCACTTACTAGGGGCTTTTCCCCCTGCCACAGAATCGCATTTGCAAATAGCAGGCAGCAAGCACCTCTGTGATCCCCTCTCGTTGCAGAGACCTGCTCAGAGCAGCCTTCACATCACAAGTCAGTGTCATGGCCCTGGCCCCAGACAGTTTGGACTGTCTTGGTGCATGCCTTGCTCTTCAGAAGGGAAACTGAGAAAAAAGCTTAATCTCAGCATCTTAATCCAAGAGTCCTGTATTTGTTCCTCAACAAAGCCTGTGCTTGAGGGCATGACAGATGCTTGGCTGTTGGTGCCTGACTGCCATGCTAGAGGCCAATTGGTGCAGTCCCCGAGAACATTCACACTCCTCCAGTACCTGTGTGCTTAGTAAACCTTCTGTTTTCATCATCTCATGGAAAAGCTCTCTCTCCTCATTCTTCTTTGCACTGACTTCATTGGGTTTTCTTTTGTATCAGTATGTGATCAGTATGTGTTTTAAATGATCCAGGATGTCCAGCAGCATATTAAATCAAAGGCAGATTAAAAAGTTCTTAATGAACAATGAATAAACTCAAGTCCTGATGCCCTTTACACATAAAATGTGTTCAGGGGCTAATGTGATGTTGGTAAGGTACCAGGTACCACTCTGCTGTCAGTATGAGCTCCAGCATTCTGCAAAGAGCACTCTGAATTCTCACTCAGAAGTGTGGTGAAGGCAGAGTGGGAGTCCTGTCAGCTGCTAGGAGGAGATCCCACAGGTCTGCAGTCACAGCCAGGAGGACATGGGCCACCTGAGAGAGCTGAAGGGGAGGCACAAAGCACCTCCATACAGCTCTGAGTGCTGTTCAAGCACTGCAGCAGTCACCAATGCTGGGGGTTCACAGTGGGTGACACCCCCAGCAGAAGGGGGCTGCCGTGTGTTTGTGTAGGGGACAGGGAAGGAGCTGGGGACTCTGAAGGACTTGGGTGCCTCTTTGCTCATTCTCTTTGTGAAATGGCTCTGTTGACAGGCATGTACAGTGGCTCCAGTGCTAACCAGAACGGGCCCTCGCCAGGTATTCTGCTGCCTCCTCACGAGGTCCCTTCAAGACACCACCCACTCGATCCTGCCCTGCCCAGTCCTCACCACCATCCCTCGCCGCTGGAGAGTGCCAGGGAAGGGTATGTGCATGGGACATGCTTGGCCTCTGCCTGCCATGCTAACGAATGGTTAACTTCTTGGTTTGCTTTGCATGGATGCTGCTCAAATGGAAACCACTGGCCTCTTCTGGTGTAGATTCATAGAAAACTCTGCTTTGAGGGGAGCTCAGGGGACCTCACCCATCCCCTGTGCTGAGCAGGGCAAACTTTGGCATTACCATTGGGTGCCTCAGAGCTTTGGCCTTGTCTTCAGCAAAGTACTCTGAGAATTGGTTTCTTCAGAGCACACAGTTGCATAATGTATTTATTTTTAGTTCTTCCTTGATGACTTCTTGTAGGTTTAGATCAATGCAGAGAACTTTTCTCAACAGAAAGACAAATCACTGCAAGGGTAAAAACCCAAACTGACTGATTCAGGAATAAGGCAGTGCTTGCCTCAGTGAGACCCACTTAGTGTCAGAGCTCAGGCTTTCTCACTTCCCTGCTCTGTGATGTGATTCTCTGTAACACATCCCCCAGCAGCAGGCAGTAACCAGGAAGATGCTGGTCAGGGCAGGGGATGTTGTCACACAGGTTGCAGTGCGGCAGTGAGGATTGCTTTGTACTGCTGCAGCATCTGATCATTTGCTGAAGGATCTGATAACATCCTCTCAGCAGTAAAGAATCTCTCTAAGCCTTCACTAATTCTGCTCTAATCTTTCTGCTCAGATTTTTTGTGGTGCCTCGCCTCATGCAAATGAAACATCAAACTTAAAGTTTTTCTTCCCAGCACTTTGGACAGGGAGGGGACTGAGTTTGCTTTACTGATGGGAATCTGAGATACAAAGAGATTAAGAGATTTTCTTTCTTCCTAAAAATATGTCGTGGTTCTTTACCAAATACAGCAATTGAGTGCAGAGGTTTTCCACCCTAGTTCAGTGACTGACCCATCCCTTCTTTTATATAGGGAAAGAAGAGGCCAGAAAGTTTTCAGTTGTGTGCTTTAAGCAAAGGGCATAAGGCAGAATGTATATGGCATGGGAAGGGTGTGAGAAGGAAAGTTACACGTGGAGTAGCTGAATAATCTGATTGAGGAGATGCAATTAGGAACAAATTATTCCATTTTTTTAACTGAGGGATGAAAACTTAGCTTCTATACCAGTACCAGTGCCCCCTCACACTGCATGGTGCCTATCTGCCCATCATAGGAATAGACTTACTCTGTCCATGTCACATCAGATTCCTGTGCCTGACCACTCTCCTCCCCTGGCCTACCACATTCCCCACCTTATATCTCCTGTTGGCAGACTCATGCCCATGGCAGTCATTGAGGCATGAGCATGTTGATTTAGGTGGAAGCTATATCAGATAAATAGGAAGTTTTCTGTAGCTGAGAAGGCAGCAAATACAAACAAGAGGAACGGACACAGACAATCCAAAGTGAAGGTAATCCATGAGCTCTTTCCATGCAGAATGAGACTACTTGAGCCTGGGGGCATAGGATCCCTTCCTCTTACTGCTGCCCAGTGTGCTGTTCAGCTGCTTCTTCTTTGAGTTGCTTCTGGGATGATCTTCCTAGGGGAGTTATGGCAAAAAAAACTGAGCAAGAATTAAATAAAGTAAGGCTATGGCATGGGAAGCATTTAACAGGCTTTCAGCTAGGTAGGCTTGTTCCTAAGGCACTTGATGGTTTGCTGCTGTTAATAAGAAATGAAAGCAAAAACCTGGCCAGAATGAGGGCAACAGTTTTCTCATTAGAGGATTCTGAAGCTCCCAGGTGAACTCTCCTTGCTGCCCCTCATGTCTCCATTCCAGCCACAGCACTTTGCAGCAGAAGCACTGTGCTGAGGAAGATGATGTTCTCACTGAGCACTTCTGAGTACTGAGGTTCTCATTTCTGCAGACATTTTGATCATTTGCTAAGGCCAAAGTCTAAGTCAGACTTGTCTCTGCTGCTTTCAGTTCCAGGGCAATAGATGGGCAGTAGATATTGTTTCTCAGAGGACGAAACAGGGCTGACTTATTATCTCTGTGCTTATAGGCTAAAGGAATGGAAAGTCCTTGCAGAAACACCGCAGTTAATATCCCATGACAAAATTGGAGTGGGAGATTATGAGATTTCTAACCATGAACCAAACCTCAGGAAATGGAGACTGGAATGTATTTTTGAATAGCTATTTTAAAACAGGGTATTTAGTTTCATTACATAATTACTTGGAATTTTTCAGCATCTCAAAATGCCATTTTCTAAACTCAAAACGATCTGTATTCAGCACTGTCTTACCCAGTCCAAGTGCCCTTTGCTGCCTTCAAATTGTTTATGCTTCCATTATTAATGACTGCTGAAATAAAGCCCCCACATAACATTTTAATTGCAAGTACAGGACCTCAGTGTGAACTAATAGTCCTTGAATGTCGTTTAGCACAGTTTTGTTTAAAGCATTCATCCATTTATCTGGGCAAAAGCATTTCATAATCGAATGGAGCCACTGAGGGCTGTTAACCCCTCTGCCATTCCTAGCGGTGTTCCTGTCTATGGTTTGCAAGAATCACAGAATGGTAGGGGCTGGAAGAGACCTCAAGAGATCATCTAGTCCAGCCCCACTGCCAGAGCAGGATCACCTAGAGCGGATCACACAGGAACTCATCCAGGTGGGTCTTGAATATCTCCAGAGAGGGAGACTCCACAACCCTCCTGGGCAGCCTGTGGAAGCAAGAGGAAAGAAACTCCCAACACTGCCTCACTTCACGTTGCCTGCTCCAGCTCTAGGGCACGCAGACAATGTTTTGCTTCATTTGTCAGCTGTCTCAGAGTTCAGGTCTAAGTAAATGCACAGAATGTCTGTGCTGTGACTCAGTGCGATGACAAGGCTGGATTGCATAGCTCCAGTCTCTGGAATCAACCAAATGATTGCTATCAAGAAATCTAATTACTGAGTCATCAAATATGCAAGATGCCAAGAACTACATGAGGCAAAGTACAAATAGTCTGCTCAAGTTTGACATCAGATTCAGAATTTGATTTAAAGGCTTTTTCTTTCCTTTTCAAAAAGCCCTGTGTTATAGCATCCCCTGCCAAAGTCAACAGCGAGAGCAGCAGTCAGTTTTCCCACATGGCTTGCTAAGACATTTAAATGGTTTGACAAAATTATCTAATTCACTTGAAAATGTTCTGACAAAATCTGACTTCATTACCAAATGTATTTATCCTGGCTTCATCCAGTACAGAGAGTACTTTTTCAAACCCTGGTATGAAGTGTATGCTAGAGCAAAGCATTTTACTCTTGTTGATATTAACTAAAGTGTGACTGAGGAATATCCTGCATCTAGAACACAGCCAGTTGTGATCCACCTTTAAATACCTATTTTTTTATTTCAGGTAGCAGAGGTTTCTTTTAGCATTTCTTGTAGCATTTACCATGTTTAATGTCTAGCTGGGCTTCACTTTGCCCGCTGCACAAATAGTCTCTTGATCTGAGCAGAACAAAGACTGAAAACCAGCTTCTAGGATTAAATCTTAGGTGAATGTTGCACTTGGCTTGCTTTCTGCTAGTTTTTCAGCTGTTCCTATCTAAGTCATCTAAAACTCTGCTTAGTTCTGTTTGTAAGCTCCCTCTGTAGAAGCCAGTTTAGAATATTTAGTGAGATAAATTATCAGCTGAAGTGAAACTGATACGGCTGAAGTTAAGAGAGTCTGAGTGGTGGTACCCAGTGAGGGATTTGCAGCAATTGAGCCTAATGACCTAACAAGGTGACTTTGTAGGATCTGAACACGGCCCCTCTATATGTGGCTGTGAAGGCCTCTGTCACTTGTGGTGCCCATAACAAACAGCACTGCTGTGCTCAGGAGAAGCTGGGGGTGCTAGCAAATAACTGTCTTGGGCAGGCAATGTGTCTCCAGGGCAAAGGAAAGTGAAATTATTCCTTTTATATTCCTGTGATAATTTAGGTAACTTTTGCTCTGTAAACACACAGCAAATGAAGAACCAGTGATGATTAATGAGAGCTCTGAATCCAGTCTTGTGAACCTTTAATATGAAGGAGTAATGAGTCAAGGTTGGAGGAAGGTGCTTACACAACTCTCTTTTGCCTGGGCTCCTTACCAGTTCAAACTGTGATCCAGACCCCCCCAAAGAGCCACTTACCCATACAAAAATCAGGACTTAAAAACAATCAAGTGAAAAGGGACATTTTAACCAGGCTGCTTAAACATCAGAATTCCTCTTTGCTTGCTTCTTAGCACCTGTGAATTCAAATACCACAGAAATACTTGGAGGAAAGAGTTCTCTGTTGAGAATTTTGTCCCGCACTTCCCTTTTGCGTAAATTTACACCAGGTGCACAGAGCCTCCCCTGTTGCTCAACCAGGGAACATCAGAGTTCAATTTCCTGATAGTTTTAAGGTTGAAAACAAATATGCAGGATAAAATCTCATGTGTTAGATTTGTATGCAAACTACTTTGGCAGTAAGAGATGATAAGCCAGCTCCTACCCACTTCTCAGCTCAGCGGGACCCTGTGTCAGGTGCCTCCATTCCAAAGCAGTCTGGTCCAGCTCCACTGCCTGCTGTCAGTGAGCTGTGGAGCTGGGGGAAAGCAGCCTCCAGCAGCCCCTCAGCTCTGCTCTGTGTCATTGCTTTTGGCATACAAAGGGTTTGGTGGATGCTTGCTCATCAGATTGGACCAGACTCCAATTGTGGCTGTAGGAGTCTCACTTGTTTGTGAGCAGGAGGTTTTCTGGAGCGTGACTGTTTCTGGGATAAGAGCTAAGAACTCACCACAAACCCTTTAAAAGAAATGGGGGAGATTCTTTCCAGTATGGAATAACAGAACCTTAGAGTCTTTTTGGTTGGAAAAGACCTTTAAAATCATCAAGTCCAACCATTCTGTAACTTTACCAAGTCTGGTGCTAAACCATGGCCCTCAGACCCGTATCTCTGCTGCTTTTAAACACCTCCAGGGATAGGGATTCAACTACCTCCCTGAACAGCCTGTTCCAGGGTCGAGAACCCTTTCAGGACAGAATTTTCTTCTAATATCCAACCTAAACCTCCCTTGGGACAACTTAAAGCCATCTCCTTGAACTGCCAGAATTCAGGCCAGGTAGGAAAATACATTTGTGTACCTAGTTCTCATTACTTTAAGAGCAAATTAGGTGTCTACCTACCTCTAATTGAACTACTTCTGCCTTATTTTTGTTCATCTTTCAATTTGTGAGCTCACATCAATGAATTGACTAGGAACTGGCATGCTGCTAGAAACAAACTTCTCCTCCTCAGAAGTACTCTGGAGAACTGAATACCTACCCAGTTTTTATACCCAAGGAGATACATCCCTCATTCAATGTGGATTCCATGGGGAATGCTCTGCATTTATAACAGAACACACAAGTCAGTGTTTTAGTCTTTCTTTCAAAAGCACTAAAACCAATAACAAGAAACAGATTTTTCTGACAGCTGAAAACATTTTCAGTGGAGGAAGCCAAGAACCCATCATAATTTATCTCAGTGTTGTGGATCTGAGCACGCAAAAGGGGCATCAGGACATCTGCAGAGAGAGAACAATGCACAGGTGTGGGGCTGAGATTCATGTAACAAAGAAAAGCAGCAATCAAAAGCATCTGGTTTCAGATCCCAGAGCCATTTATCTCATTGTACAAAATGTGATCAGAATTCATTTATAATCATGTCCAGACAGGCTTAGACAGTTCCCCCCACCTTAAAGTAAACTTATCATTAACATAGGTTTACTTCAACAATACACAGTTAAGAGTAACCTGGTGCTTGATCAGGGGGTAAAATATTGTTTGTCCATCAGCAGAAGCAGGTGGGCCACGTCTTTCATCTGTGGTTCTGAAAGGCCTGGACTGATACTCATCAGAGAGCCTTCAGCAGCCCATCTCTGAGTACTGCCTGCCCAGAAGACACTGTGAGCAAAGCTATCGCAGAGTAAGAGATGAGAGGACACAGGAGGAGCTGGAAGATTAAAGGAGTTGGTCAGAGGAACTCAGAAAGCACTTATCAGCAGCCACAGCTCATTCACAGGGTCAGAGGATGTTAGGGGTTGGAAAAGACCTCTAGAGATCATCCAGTCCAGCTGCCCTGCCAGAGCAGGGCCACAGAATCTAGCACAGGTCACACAGGATGCACTGTTGTAAGGATTTCAGCCATGACTGGTTTGCTCTGTAGTTAAATTCACACTTAACATCTCAAAAGATGATCTTACTTATTTATTTTCAATTTTTGTCTTGCATTCAAGCACAACTTTTGCAGGTAGATGTAGACCATCCAGGCCAAACACAGTCATGTATCCTGGTGTAACAAATGATTGAGTTATCTGAACATCTCCCACCCTTGAGTACTGCCTTTGAGACTGTAAGCTTGAGGAACACAGATGTCAGCTACCTGTGCAGACTCCACCTGCACCTGGAAGCATCTTGCTGTATACCTGCCAGAGAATAATGGCCTGAGATGAGTAAACCAAAGTGACCAGTCAAGCATGCAGAGTACACACTGGGTCACACTGGGCAGACAACCTCTGTGCTCGATTGCATGTCATGGTATTGACTCCTTGGCAATCACCTCAGCCAAAGGCAGTGCTTTTTGTTTAAATGTGTTGCTTTTCTTTGACCACTGGACTGCTGGTGAGGGGTTTGGAGCACAAGCCCTATGAGGAGAGGCTGAGGGAGCTGGGATTGCTTAGCCTGGAGGAGACTCAGGGGAGACCTTATTACTCTCTACAACTACCTGAAGGGAGGTTGTAGGCAGGTGGGGTTGGTCTCTTCTCCCAGGCAACCAGCACCAGAACAAGAGGACACAGTCTCAAGCTGTGCCAGGGGAGGTTTAGGCTGGATGTTAGGAAGAAGTTCTTCATAGAAAGATTGATTTGCCATTGGAATGTGCTGCCCGGGGAGGTGGTGGAGTCACCGTCACTGGAGGTGTTTCGGAAGAGACTGGATGGGGCTCTTGGTGCCGTGGTTTAGTTGATTAGATAATATTGGATGGTAGGTTGGACTCGATGGTCTCAAAGGTCTCTTCCAACCTGGTTAATTCTGTTCTATTCTATTCTAATCCACTTCAGCTTCTGAAAGCAACTTTCTTACTAGATTGTTAGTAGGAAGAAGTTTTCAGATTTCCCCTAGGTGTAGTGGCTTTGACTGCAGGGATTCATCAGCTTCATTTCAAAGGTTGTGGAATGAACCCTTATAAATCACAAGGTCTTTTGGACTGGCAAAGCTTCCACCCCGATGGCTGTGACTGAGTGCCCTGCAGAAATGGCTCTTACCAGAAGTTCTCATTTACCACAGCCAAGTGGTGTTTGTGCAGGTAATGAAATGCACTGCAAATTACTGAGTTCTGGGTTATTCCCAACTGAGACTTGCCTATGTATTTGTTAGAGAAGACTGTGAGCACTTGAGTACATCACTCTGTACCTGAAGAGAAGGGCCACACAGCCTTGGAGTGTACCAGGAAGGGACTCCTTTGTCTCCTGTGCAGTTTTGAACTCAAAGCTGTTTCTTATCACTGTTACTGGTGTTACTAAAAATATTCTAAAGCAATTAAATTACCCAAGACACTCCAGTCCCATTAGAAGCCCTGTGGATAGTGTTCTCCAGAGTGCCTATGAAGCCCCTTTTGCTGCTCATAGCTAACAAGCTCATGTGCTCTTTTTGGGTGAGTGAAGATGCAGAACTGGATTCAAATGATCCAAGGCAGTATCCCAAATGAAAAATAGTACCTTGTGTTCATCCAGAAGCTTGGAAGAGGCTAACTTTACCTCAGTCCTGCTTTAAAGATGTTACACAGAGAGGCGTGTCACACATTGCATCTACAGAGAGCCAGGGGCAGAGGCCAAGTCTAACCAGCAGCCACCTACTGCAGCTAGCCACAAGCAGAGTCAGAAAGGAGAAAACCAGCAACTCAGTGTCCTGTGTTGCAGTCAGGGCCAGAGGCTGAGGCCCTGGGCTGTGTGTCACAGCCCAGTGACTGCTTCGCTCATTGTTTATAGAAAAGGGTCATAAAATGCAATGATGCCCCACAAGGTGATCTGCACTGAAGGATTTATGAGATATCAGGGAGAGGGGGCAGGGGGAGAGGAGAAAGGAAGAAAGAGGCAGAGAAGGAAAAGATTCCTTGCATTCCAGAAATGTAGCCAGAGGCACCTGGCAGTGATTAGTGCAAAGGTTCAGCAAACTTCAGCTAGAGTCCAGCTTAAGAGAAAGCGAAGCAAAAAGAGTGAGCAGTGTAACTGCTTCCTGAGCATGTGCTGACAGGAACCCCCCAGGGCAAGACCCAGAACACAAACACGTGGCAAGAGATTGGGTGCTATCCAGAGAGCAGATTAGCAGAGCTTTACACATCATTTTTAATATTAGGGGAAGAGATGAAAATCTTGGATCACTTCCCCCCCCCCATTCCCTTCCATAAAAACATAATCTCCTGGTCCTGGAACTCAGTTGGACTTTCTGACAATATAAGCAACTACAGTGCTTGGGGGAGAGGTTTTGTGAATGAAATGGTTGGCATGCTGGATTTTATGGCACAGCCTGGCTCCATGGAAAATCTCAGGTCTAATCATAGGACCACAGAATGGTTTGTGTTGGAAGGTCATCTAGTCCAACACCCTCTGCACTCAGCAGGGACAACCTCAACTAGATCAGGTCACCCAGAGCCCTCTGGAGCCTCACCCTGCCCTTCCTGTAGCCCCCTTCAGGTACTAGAAGGCAGCTATTAGGTCTCCCCAGAGCCTCCTCTTCTCCAGGCTGAACACCCCCAGCTCCCTCAGCCTGTACTCATAGCTGAGGTGCTCCAACCCCCTGATCATCTTCATGGCCCTCCTGCACCTGCTCCATCAGCTCCATGTCCTTCCTGTGTTGAGAGCTCCAGACCTGGACACAGTACTCCAGGTGAGGTCTCACCAGAGCAAAGTAGCAGAACCACCACTCTGGGTCTGCTGGCAACACATCTTTGGATACAGCCTAGGATGTGATTTGCCTTCTGGGCTGCAGGCTTACACTGGGATACTGCAGGAGGCACTTAAGAGCAAACAGAGCTTTGTGCTTTGTGCTGCTTGCCTGTGGTGCTCCTTGATACACTGAATATTGACAAAGTCAGCAGTGGGTCTCAGGGTCAAGGTTGTTTGCTATGGCAATGCACAGTGCATGAAAACTGTGTTAAGAGTTTGGGCTTACAACCCAAAATACACAAAATCTTGTCTGAAGCACAGGACAGATGTTTCTCAGCTTGGGCCTGGGCCTATTTCCACTGAACTCAATGGGCTGTGAGTTGAGGTTCTTTGCCTAGCTGAGGAATCTGCCAATCAAGCCATCACATCATAAAAAATAAGCCAAACTCAAGAGAGTTTTCATATTGGAAACATCCTGGTCTTGGAGGTTTCTCTTTTGTGGTTACAATCCATTCCCATTTCTTACTTGAGAACCTCACTTTGAATTTATTTGCATTATTTTCCCATTTCCAATCCCATTCAGTATTTACTAAGGAAGTGTAAATACTGTGTGTAGTTTTTGGCAGCTGAGGTGATCAACTAGAGGATGCAAAAGCACATCATAGACCAGCTCCAAACCTGGCTTCACGGTTTCCTACTCTGTTAATTTGTTTGGGAACTGCTGCAGAGCAAAAGCTGCCTAAGCAAGGTGCAGATCTGCTTCCTGCTAGGTGCTGTGGATGAGCACAGACAACACACACCTGGACCTCCTGACAGAAACCTCAGGGCAGTAGTCAGTAGTCAGTCTCTCTTGGGTTTTGGTTCTTTGTGGCACCGTGGGATCGGAACAAGACATTTAGTGTGCCCCATGAACCTATACCAGTTCGTCTGAACCACTGCCTGCTTTGGGCAGCTGCAGGTGGAGGCAGGAGAAATAATTTCAAAGCAATGTCATGGTACCTGTAGTCTGTCAGGTGTCCTTTCCCCAGGTAACTGCCAGCTCATGGCATACCTAGACAGCTGCCTCAGGTAGGCCTTTCAACTTACTATGGACTCTCACCATCCAATATTTATTGTCACTCATGTACTGTGCCTGGTTGTGGTGTCCCCAGCATAAGAAGGACACAGAGCTGTTGGAGTGAGTCCAGAGGAGGCCACAGAGATGATCCAAGGGCTGGAGCACCTCTGCTGTGAGGATAGGCTGAGGGAGCAGGGATTGTTCAGCCTGAAGTGAAGACTCAAGAGGGACCTGAGAGCTTTCTTCTAATGCCCGAAGAGATCCTACAGGCAGGCTGCAGAGGGACTTTTCCTGAGGGTGTCTAGAGACAAGACAAGGGGGAATGGTTTGAAGCTGAGGGAGAGCAGGGTTATACTGGAGCTTAAGAAAGTTCTTCAGTAGGAGGGTGGTGAGACTCTTAAATAGGCTGCCCAGGGAGGTTGTGGATGCCTCCTTTATGGGGGTTTTGAAGGCCAGGTTGGATGAGGCCTTGAGCAGCTGAGTCTAGTTGAGAGGTGTCCCTGCCCATGGTGGGGAGGTTGGAGGACATGATCTCTGAGGTCCCTTCCAACCTGAGCCATTCTAGGATTGTCAAAACATGACCACCAGAACACCTCTGTCCCAAGTTTTGCTGGGATTGCTGTTTAAGATTCCAAAGACATCCACTGCATCAGACGAGGGAGGGCACACATTGATGTCTCTGTAGTTTGACTTTGAATGATCTGTTAAACCATTCCTGTTTAGGTGTGGGTTCTGAGCTGTCCCTTTGCAGCAGGGGTTGGCAATTGGCTCCTTGTCTCTGACGCTTGAGTTGCTGAGTCCACATGGGCCCCACCTGACCTCTGGAGTGTCCCTTGGGCAGGGCAGGGCTGGCAAGCTGTGTATTTGTGGCAGTGTTTAGCTTGGCACAGCAGTGTGAGTGGTAGCACAGCAGTGTGTGAGGTGGCACAGCAGTTGTGAGGTAGTACAGCAGCATGAGTGGTGGCACAGCAGTGTGTTTGGTAGCTCAGCAGTGTGAGTGGTGGCACAGCAGTGTGTTTGGTAGCTCAGCAGTATGAGTGGTGGCACAGCAGTGTGTTTGGTAGCTCAGCAGTGTGAGTGGTGGCACAGCAGTGTGTTTGGTAGCTCAGCAGTGTGAGTGGTGGCACAGCAGTGTGTTTGGTAGCTCAGCAGTGTGAGTGGTGGCACAGCAGTGTGTTTGGTAGCTCAGCAGTGTGAGTGGTGGCACAGCAGTGTGTTTGGTAGCTCAGCAGTGTGAGTGGTGGCACAGCAGTGTGTTTGGTAGCTCAGCAGTGTGAGTGGTGGCACAGCAGTGTGTTTGGTAGCTCAGCAGTGTGAGTGGTGGCTCAGCACCCTGCATGGTGTCACAGACGAGGTCCATGACTGAGCTGGATTATTTCTTTAGGAGTTTTCTGTGGGCTCTGTGGGAAGGTTTTACACAAACAAGAGTTTTCTGCTTAGTCCTTTTACTTGTCTACTGATGCATCCTCAGAACAGGAATGCCTTAGGCCTGCAGTTCCACCTGAAACCACAGGCCCCTCAAGACCCTACATCTCCAGCACGTGGTGCCTTGAAGGGGTTGAAAAAGCCCACAGTACCTGGTCAGTCACACCAAGCTGTGTGATGAGTGAGGAGAGAGAATTCCTCCCTGCCTCCTTGGGCGGTCGGTTTACATCCTGAAGCACAAGATTTGATTCCCCCTTGCCTAGCATGGAGGTGTTGGTTTTGGCCATTAAATTATCCAGTGCTGGTTTCAAAAGTGGCTATTCTGTTTGATTCTGTGATTTCCTGTGGCTAGGAGTGCCACAGGCCAGGGCATGCTGAGTGAGCAAAATGTTCCTTTTGTTTGCAGCCAACCTGCTTCTCTCTGTGGTGCTCTCCTGTCTTGGGCAGGATGGAGAGGAAGCTGGCTCCTGCACTGCACCCTTGACATCTGAAAGCCTTCACTGGATCATTTAACTCTTCTTGCAGGGCATGCTGCTTAGTTTGGATGTTTTCCTTTGTAAGAAAGCCCTGCCTCACTATTCCTGTCTGTCTTCAGCTGGGTTTAACTCCCAGAACTTAATCAAAACTGAATTGGTTTTACCACTGTGCAGTCCATGGGTCTTGACAAGCGGACCCTTGCGCATCCAGCTGTGTAGTTCCCTGTCTGTTACTGTAACAGCCCAAGGGAGCTGCACATTGTTCCTACAGCCCTGCTGTTCCCAAACAGTGCCCTAAGCTCACAACCAGTCAACATGTGTGGGGAACAGAGGCTCTCTGTGACGGGGAGTGGGAAGCAGCAGGGCTGAAGTCACCAAAAGAGATTTTCAGGTGGAAAAGCTTTTCTGCTTGCATGCTGTATTGTATATGGCTCAGTGTTAGCAACGGTACCTTCAGCAGCAGGCAGCTGGAAATCTGAGGGATTCAGAGAGGGCTTCACTGGTGTCTGTAGCAGGAAATGGCTGAGAGTGTGGTCAATGCATATTTAGTAGGATAACAGGTTCCTTCCTGGTAAGGCAACAGTGAAAGACTTGCAATGGGTTTGTTGTCTGAGTCACAAAGTGTTTTACCATCAAACAACCTTGTTAGACAGGGCAGACAATAGCAGCAGCCAGACCACATCAGCGCTGCATGAGAGCTCCAAGAACTGTGGGCTCTTGGCTTTGTCACCAGTTAGGGAGAGAGGATGAAGATTCAAGCTCCTGAACATAGCCAGGAGCCCTCAAATGTGATCAGTTAAGGGTCGGGATTTTTTTATATTTGTGAAAGAGTATTTATCACAGAATCACAGAATGTTAGGGGCTGGAAGGGACCTCAAAAGCTCATCCAGTCCAACCCCCTGCCAGAGCAGGATCACCTACACAAGATCACACAGGAACACATCCAGGCAGGTCTTGAATGTCTCTAGAGAGGGAGACTCCACACCCCCCTGGGCAGCCTGTTCCAGTGTTCTGTCATCCTCACAGGGAAAATTTTTTTTCCTCTTGTTCACATGGAACTTCCTCTGCCTCAGCTTGCACCATTGTCCCTTGTGCTGTCATTGGGCATCACCCAGCAGAGCCTGGCTCCATCCTCTTGGCACTCACCCTGCACATCTTTATAAACATGAATTGAGGTAACCCTCAGTCTCCTCCTCTCCAAGCTAAAGACCCTCAGCTCCCTCAGGCTCTGCTCACAAGGAAGATGTTCCACTCCCCTAACCATCTTTGTGGCTCTGTGCTGGACTCTTTCAAGCAGTTCCCTGAGGCCCTTCTTGAACTGAGGGGCCCAGAACTAGACACAATACTCCAGACACAGGCTCACCAGGGCAGAGTAGAGGGGAAGAGAATCTCTCTTGCCCTACTAACCACAGTCCTTCTAATCCAGCCCAGAATGCCCTTAGCCTTCTTGGCCACAAGAGCACATTGCTGGCTCATGGTCAACGTCCCATCCACTGGGACCCCCAGGTCCTTTTCCCCTTCACTGCTCTCCAACAGGTCTCTCTCTCTAGCCCTGTGTAGGCACAGATAGACATTAAAGGCCCCAGAAGGACCTGCAAACTGACTTATACAAGTTCCAATTAAGTAAAATAGAGGCCGTATATTTATTAGTAGTATCCAAACCAAAGCAAACTGTGGGTGCAGTGCAGCAGTAACAGGAAATGTCCAGGCTATTAGTTACCAAAACATGTATGGCTGAACCTCTGCCTGGGAATTGTGGCTGCATCCACAGGAGTTCCTGCTCCAAGTAGCTCAGTGGCTCTTCTTTCACACAGGAGGTACCTTCTCCTTCTGAACTCTTTTCTCTTGCTACTACATTATTTGTTTCATTGTATTGGGAATGAGTCCTCCTCTCTTTTAACAACCCGAGTATCACAGCAACCTAATTAGTAGGGAAATATTCAGGAGAGAATTAAAAACATGGCATGGGGAACTAGATAGGGAGCTGCTGACAAAGCTCTCCCTGAGTGTGCCAGGGCACATTCACACATGCCAGCACACAGTGTTTGAGGGACCAGCTTGGGCTGCAGCCATTGTGAGGAGTGTTTTAAGGAGACAAATCTCCACGTTGGCCACTTGCAGCAGTACAGCCAGATCCTGCTGCTGAGCTAAAAACTGTAGCTTCTGGCTAACGTGTGGGATTCCTCATCTGGGAGAGCCTGAGCAGAAGGCAGCAGATGTTATGGTGGCCTGCTCCATTATATGAAACTCTCCTCATCCAGAAGAGGCAGAGGTGATGGTCAAGTGTTAGAGGGAGTGCTCAGGGCTTCAGCTGAGGTTGTGAGTTCCTAGGATACTGGCTGCAGTAGACAGTTATGTTTGCTGAGCTGCAGCATAGTGACAGCAGTGCCAAGTGGGAGCTGCGAGCTGGCAGCTTGGCCAGTGGGAGCAGGGCCCCCACCCCTCCTGTCTTGCCTGGGGACTCTCACCTGCTCTTCACCAAGTCCTTCCAAAGGCTTCAAGGCACAAACACAGCTGGTGAACTCACACAGGAAAAAAGGGAATGCAAAAAGTGTGAACTAAAAATAACGATCAGAAGGTTAAATTCTTCTCCAGATTTAAATAGCCTCTGGAAGTATTCACAGTGGGTAGGGGATCATAGATTCATAGAATGGTCCAGGCTGGAAGGGGCCTCCAAAAGTCAACTAGTCCAACCACCTCTGCAAGTCAGCAGGGACATCCTTAACTGGATCAGGCTGCCCAGAGCCCTGTCAAGCCTCACACTGAATATCTCCCGGGAAGGGGCGCCAACCACCTCCCTGGGCAACCTGTTCCAGTGTTCCACCACCCTCACAGTAAAAAACTTCTTCCTCTAAAAAACTTCTTTCATCCAATCTACATCTGCTCTTCTCTAGCTTGAAGCCATTGCCCCTTGTCCAGTCACTGCAGGCCTTTGCAAACAGTCTCCATCCTTCTTGTGGCCCGCTTCAGGTACTGGAAGACAGTTCTAAGGTCCCCCCGGAGTCTTCTTTTCTCCAGGCTGAACACCCCCAGCTCCCTCACCCTGTCCTTGTAGCAGAGGTGCTCCAACTCCCTGATCATTTTCATGGCCCTCCTCTGGACCTGCTCCACGAGGTCTATGTCTGTCCTATCTTGAGGGCTCCAGATCTGTACACAGTACTCCAGGTGAGGTCTCACCAGAGCAGAGCAAAGTGGCAGAATCACCTCTCTGGATCTGCTGCCAGCACATCTTTGGATGCAGCCCAGGATGTGATTTGCCTTCTGGGCTGGAAGCTCACACTGCCTGCTCATGTCCAGCTTCTCATCCATCAGCACCCTCAAGTCCTTATCCTCAGTTGGGTTCCTCAGTACTCCTGCAGCTGGGCACCTTCAGTGCACCATTGCTGTTTGACATGCAACATACCTGCACAGAGTTGAAGGCTGTGATCACTCGGCCATCCCAACAAAGCACTGGATGCAGCACAGCCTGGCAGCCCCCCCGGGAGCTGCTTTTCCCAGCAGGAGCCGGGAGAGGACACTTCAGAGGACACCCAGCACAGGCAGTTGCAGAGCTCTGGTTCTCCAGAAGTGTCCCTCCCTCAGTCAGAGCTGTTTCTGGCTCCGCTGGGCCTGGGAGCTCTTACTTCATCTTTTGTTTCTCTTTCAAATGTGTGTGTGGTCATGAGCCATCGAAATGTCACTATCACGATCTCTTTGTGCTATTATCTTCCCAATGAAAACAACTGCAATCCTTTCATCTCCTTTCAGAGAGAAGCATTTCCAGGCTTCTAACAACACTTCTGGCATGACCAGGGCTACGGCTGGGTGCATGCTGCTGGAAGGGGCTGGTGACCATGCTGTCATTTGTGGTTGTGTTTCACTAGCAGCCTCGGAAGAGACTGTAGCAAAGGCTTTTCTGTGGGCCTCAGCAGATCATCTCAGCCCATCTTGATCCCATTTTGCTGCAATACCTCACCGCAGACATGCACCAGAGAGCATTTGTACAGTTTGTAGCTGGGCTGCACAACAGCTCATTGGTGTTCAGCTGTTTCTCTGCTGAGACCTTTGAGGAAAAACTGGAGCCCCATGGGAGCTGATCTCAGTGCTCGGCTGCTGCTCAGCGAATAGTCTCCGTGCTCCCCCGGAGCGGCTGCTCTCAGCAGCTCGGGCTCCAGAGCATTCTCTGTCCCTGCCCTGCAGAGGGCACAGGTGGCCCCGCAGAGGACACAGGAGGCCCCCGCATCCCCGCGTCCCTTTCGCACCTCCGCAGCCACCACCCGTGCGCAGGACGAGCTCAGCCCACGCCTGTCGCGGAGCTCTTTACTGTGCCCGGCAAACAAAAAGCAGCCACGATCGTTTGGTTCCTATCTTTGCTCTTAAAATCCGCCTTTAAGCGTCTTTGGTATACGTGGTGCTAAGCACCACTCCCCGCGGGGTGTCACTTAAATTTCTAATTCTTACACGTTTGGCTAGCCACCCCCCACCCCCACCACCTACCCCCCGCCCCTTCCTTCACCCAGTTAATGATCGTGGTTTCTTTCTGCCGTACCTGGGGGGTACTCAGGGTCTCCCTGATCACTCATTATTTGCCTCATTTTCCTGCTTTGGGAGATAGAATTATTTCAGCATAGGATGTGCTTTGCCTGCTTGATTTATTTAAGCCCCTTTTAGCAGGGTGTCACTGTAACAGCTTTTGGCAGTGTTCCTCTGCCTCTGGCGTTACATTTGATGGAGCTGTTGTCACCAGTATTTCACAGTTCATCTGTACCTCCTGACTTGAGTGCTCCCATGTAGTGCTTAGCCCTAAGTCAAGCATAGCCTTGCTCCCCAAGTTTAATCCTAACTGCTCCAAGAAGCGGTTGTGTGAACTGGTAAGGAAGAGCTATTGCAAATCATGATCTGAGGTGTTTGAAGGGCTTGAACAGTGGTAGAGGAATACACCAGTGAGATAATTAATTTGGGTTTTGGCTGATTGTTTGTATGCCTGCCATGAAATCCCAACTAGGTGCCATGTACTGTAACCTGTATTTTTATTGCTATGCCCCAGGACCTGTAGCTGTGAAGGGTGAGAGCAGGCTGGCTCTCAGGTGCCATTTTAGCTTCTGAAGGTTCTGGTGCTACTCAAAGAGCTGCTGCTTAGGTTTAGCAAAAGCTCCAGAGGCAGCAGAGTATATGGTCCCCACAGCCCACGTAGAGGAGTGTAACACTGATTTGGCTATGCAACAAAAGGCCATGTTGAAGCTTTTCTGTTCCACTGATGGCAGAGGACACCCAGAGCTACTTGATGGAAATGGGTTTATGAGAGCTGATGGAAATCCTTCTCAGCTGCTCCACTTGTGGGAGTGTTGGGTCAGGGTCTGTCCCCAAGCAGGTCTGCCCCAGCACTCTGCTGCTGGCTTGAATGCTGGATGTAGGAGGGAATTCTGAATCTCTCAGGTACAGCCACTTCAGTCTCACACTGAGCAGTGCTGCCCCAAGCAAACACTCAAGCTTTGCTGTGAAAGCACAGAGCCATCTGCTGCAGTGAAAGCTGGATTGCTAAACCTACAAAATCCTGCAGCAGGAATTGAAGCTTCTCCTTGCCTTGGCTGAATCTTGGGTGTAAAGCTTGACTCCATTACAGCCACAAAGGCATTTAAACAATTTCCTTGCTTTTACTCACTCCACATTCTCCACTTCTCTTTTCTGGACATGTCCATCAGCTCATGGAATGCTAAAGGAAAACGGAGCTGTGTCTAAGTCACTTACCGAGGACTGGTGTCATTTAGCTGTCACCGTGGCTAGTCCAGGGCATCACTGTGAAGGAACAGAAATCGTTTCTCTCTCCCGTTCTCTCCTCTTGACAAACACCTGAAAGCAGCACCACAGCATTTTATTTTGTTCCCAGATAATTTCTACCTGCAAAGCAAACATTTCTGTAGTTTGGCCCTCAGGGAAATAGAGCCTCACAAGTGTTTCATTTTCCCATACTGCGATGTGATGTGTCAAGTCTTTCTGTATTTTCTCTTTCTAGGCTTGCTCCCAATATCATCTCTCCACTTGTCAGCCCCCTGAAAGCTTTAGTTCCACCTTCCCTGCTGCAGAAACACAGCTCTCCAGCAGCTCACAGCCACTCACCCCACGGGCAGCAGTTCTCTGGAGTACCAAATAAACCATACGCACCATTCCAAGCCCAGTCTGCACAGCAGGGGGCTCAAGGTAACTCTTCCCTCTTTTTTTTTTCTCCCCACGTCCTCCCCCCGCCTCCCCCCCCCAACTTTCCTGATTTCTAATTGGGGAGTAAGAATTTTGGGGTTTGGAATTTCAGCCAGTACAAACTGTCTGAAGGGACAGACAGCACTTCGTTGGGAACTCCTGGTTTTAGTGTCCTGCTATATGTGGAGCTAAAATGTCAGCCCAGGTCATGCTGCGCTGTGTTACCATAGTGGAGAAAGCTATCAAAGAGCAGACAGGCTGCCTGCACTCAGGTGTTTTAGGAAGTTTTCAAAATGATAGTTACAAGATGACCTCTTCTTTTAAAGATGAAGTGAGATACCCAGCCCAGACTCACTCCTTGATTGTCAATAAAGGATTGATGTCACCATACAGTTGATGGCTACTAGCTGTGCATCACACCTGCCAGAGCCACATCCATCTAGTCCCACAGCACACGGGCTAAGGGGCGCACATGGGCCATGTCCTGCTCAGTCCACTGACAGTGAAGTGCTAGACACGAGCTTAGACAAAGAAAAAAATATTTTGCTCTTTAATTATTCTGTATTCTTTTATATAAGAACTTGCAAAAGCATTCTGCACAACTGGAGAGTGTTAGTGTGGTTTGAGGATGGGAATGGCAGCAGCCAAGCAGCTGACCCACTGCCTAATTTGAAATGGTTTTTGTTCTGAATTACTCAGCCTTTTTACTCAGGAGCTTATTTACCTGGTTTTGAGTTGTGCTGTGGGAACTAATGCTCCTGCAGTTTCTGAAGTATAAATTAGCAAGAGGTATTGTTATTATAGATCCCTCCAGTAACAGGAGCTTGCATATTAAAGGCCTGTGTTATCTAATCCAGATGGCATGCTGCTTAAGTGTGGTAAATCTTCACCATGAAGGAGCATGCAGGACATCTGTCTGTCTGCAAGTACAGCCAAGTGTTTCAGTTTATACAGGCAGATAAATGGCTTTCTGAAACTGGTTTCACAGCTGTACTGTCATTTCTGTAAGGTGATTTTGGCTGGCAAAGTACCAGCTGTGATCAGTTTACCAGTGGGCAGAATAGGAGGTTTGCTCTCTCTCTCAATATATGCTAAGGCTGGGTCTGAAGCACAGGAGCTGAGCACAAACCCAGTCAGCAATTCACAACCATAATGGGGTTCAAGACCCAACAGTTCCCTCTGCTCAGCACTCTCTGAGGAGTACTTGAGTTCTTTGGCTGGACTGACTGAGTCTGAAAAATTAAAGTGTGTTACGTTAAATGATTTGTGCCGAAGGAAAAACTAACTCAACCTGATGCTCAACAGATTAGTCAATTTAAAAAGATTAACTCTGTAAGGGAGCAGTGGCAGATTTATGATAGCATATAATGATATATGATTATGTTACCATAATGAGCTAAATAGCTACAAGCCACAAGAGGAAAGTTTTAGCAGCTCATTACCATGGCAGAAACAAATGCAAAGACAGAACAAGTTTTGAACCACTTAAATAAATTGACTTTATTCCTTAAGAAAACCACATTTCCCTTTGAGTGAATTGTTGCTTTCTAAGTGTTATGTCGTGTGGTTTTGCAGAAGCAATCATTTCCCACTTTGGCCAAAGGCTGAGGGGATTATTATAAATTCATTATGGAAGGGGTCATTCAGAAATCAATTTTGATTAGCAGCCTTTGAAATCAATTGATCTGTAACCTGTGCTTAGCTCTGCTCGCTCTACAGCTTTTTTTTTTGCATCTCAGTTCATTCATAGCACATTTTCCCAATGGAACCTGTAGGAGTATTGGGAGTTTGGAATTTTTGTGCAGAAAAGCAAGAGTGTGAAAGCCTAGCTGCAGAACTGGGTGTCTGCACAGAAGTTTAGAAGACTTCATCAGGCTGGCAGGAGAACTATTGATAATGAAATGCTGAGCTGACCTTGTTTGTATGTTCAAACCTGGCTGTCTAAAATCACGTGGAAATTACTACACACCGAAAGAATGTGGCAGGCAGTGGAATCCTGTAGTTACTTATACCTGATGGGGCTGTCTGTGCCCATGGCAGCGGGGTTGGAACTAGATGTTCCTTGAGGTCCTTTCCAACCCTGACAATTCTCTGATTCTATGATTCTTGTCAGAAATGTTATGGCATTTGAAAAAGCTGAGATTTCTGTGCACATGGATGCCAATTCCAAAAGGCTATATATACATATATAAGGATATATACACATATGGAGAGATGGCATTTAATGGGCAGATTCCAATTATTTGCTCATGACATCACTCATTTTAAAGCTGCTTGGGAGTTTCTTAAGGCCATGCCTTGGAGAAGCAGGCAGCGAGCTGTGGGAAGGGACTAACTGCAGCTTTTCTAACACAAATTATTTCAAAGCAAAACTGTAACTCAATGTTATGTTTGGAACTTGGCTTATTCCTTTATTAACTGCTATATTTCTACATCTACTGCACATAAAACATTTAATAGTGGCCATTTAAACTGACAGGATTTTTTAGTAAGTTCTTCACTTGAAAATTAACCTCAGATTTTTATTTTTTTTTAAAGTTAAATCAGAACAGAAGGAAAACTTTAAATCCACATGGAAAAAAATTATTGGTGCAGCACTTGTTGCCAAATTGGTACCACGCCTTTGCTCTCCTCCAGGGAGCAGGGCTGCCTGCACCGGGCAAGCCTTCCTGCTTACTTCGTATTTTAACCACTGAAGGGAGGCTTTTTCCAGCTTGTAAAAAATGCTCCACGGTCAGTTTAAGCAACCACACTTGGTTAGCTGAGCCACTGCTTATGAGGTTTTAATCATTATCTTAATTCCTGACACTTTTCTGTGTCAAGCATTTTAAAAAACCTGAAAGAACCACAACTGAACGACACCAACCCCAAGCACCTTTGTTTCACTGCATAACTGCACTAAAGCTCTGACTGGTTTTGCACATTCAAGTCAAATATGTTGCCTGCAAGCTACAAGATTCAGTTGTCTAAAATGAATGAAACCTCATCTGGGTTTAGTTGTTACAAAAGTCCTTGTGGCTGCTCCAACTCACACAACCTGTCCATCCCTTCTCCAATCACTTTGGGTTTGGGGAACACTCAGCATTTAAACGAGCTGGCAGTTTTCCCTTTTTAATGCTGTAAGAGATGCATGAGGCTGAGATCCTCTGGAACAGCCTGAATGGACCCCTGAGCCATGCCAGTCTACTGAAGGTCATCAGCAAGAGCCAACCTACCTGGTATCAAAAGCAGCTCTGTGACTGTGCCCCTGAAACAGCAGGTGGCAAAACAGAATGCATAGCAAAAGCCATGACAAAAATCTCAGTGACATAGCAGCCCCCCCGATCCTGCAGCCCTTCAGCCTGGGAGTGTGCAACTCCAGTCACTTCAGGGCTCATTCCCACACTCTGTGACAAACATGCAGGTGAAGTGCAGCTTCTGATGATGCAGGCACACTTCTTCATGCCCAGGTGTTGTTTCATGCCCAGTTTAAGCACAGGGAGCATCACCAAATTCTTCCTGTACGTCCCAGTAGTGGCACTGCAGATCAGGTTCAGCAGCTACAACTGTGGTTCTCTGGTGTCTCAGAAGCAAGGTCAGAGTCCTCCTGAATAAACCACAGCCACTGTTGCTCTCCATGAAACCTCCACACAGTGACATGAGACGTGCTGGAGATGAGTCATGGAAGCGCTCTGAAGTGAAATAGCAGTGCTTGCTGACAGGTCTCCAGCCAGGCATTGAAGTGTCTGCTGTGAGAGCCCAACAGCAGGGACAAAGCAGGCACTGGCAGCCCAAGCCATCTGCCCAGGGCTCTTGTCTATGCAGAGGAGCTGTCTCGAGTCTCCAGCTCCTTTTCTCCTTCTGCAATTGCAAAAACTATTTGGGATCTCTGTCCCCCTTCCCTTTTCATCCTCAAGGAAGCAACTACCTGCCCTTTAGTCCCCTCCTCCCATAGCCATTTCTCTGCTTTTTTCCATACACATGGAATGCCTCTATCCCTTTCCTTTAGGGTCCCACTGTCCTATCATTTCTACAAAGCTAATGAAAAAGGGACAAGCTTTTGTTATACTGCTCAGGTCAGAAGGGTTGAAGGGCTCAGGGTTTGTTTTACCTGCCCAGTGTTGCTGCTGGAGCTTTTCCCTTCCTCACTCTACCTTTGTTCTTTAGTTTGCTGCCTGATTTAGCACGTCTGCCAGCAGACTGAAAAGGAATGGTGTCTCTCTCTGTATTTTCTCTGGAAAGCACCCAGCAGAAACTGGTTCCCAGTGCATACAGCAGTGTGGAAACACCAGTTTTCCTGCAGTGCAGTAACACCAGCCCTTCCCTGCAGTGCACTAATTTCCTGCAGTGCAGTACCACCCCCTTTTCCTTCAGAGCATCTTTTCATTGCACAGTTCCAGTAACACTTTTTGTGCTGCCCTTTCAGATCCTCACACAGTGATGCTGCAAACCGAGGGAGAATTTGATTGCTTATGGTGGTTCTTTTCCAGGCTTCTGATCATGAGGCTATTCTTTGCCACAGGTATCTTTTCCTGAGCACCTAGACAGGGTAACTTAAAATACTTCAAACGCAACCTTTACTCAAAGTTCTTGCAAACAGCCTGGATCCAGCTAGTTTCAATCCAGTTCTGTCATGCTTGCCTGTTCTCTGTTTTTTTGAGTTGCTGTGCCAGCCCTGTAGATCATCGAGATATTTAATTGATTTAACAAAGGCTAGCCTGGGAGCACAATGAAAGGGCAGCAATGACTGAGACACAGAAAATCCACCTCGTGCCTTCCCCAGAAGTGATGTGTATAGCAGACATGCTGGAAAAGGGGCAGTTTGTTTCTCTAGAAATGCATAGAAGTGCTGTTGGCAAACAGTTCCACCTCCTCTCCAGCCAAGTGTCTCCCTTTTTTTCACTGCTCATCTCAAAAGGATGTATTTTTAGAAAGCTTAGAGCAGGGCACTCCTGTTTTGTAAACAGCAAAGCCAGGATAATTATCAAAAGCCAAGCAATAAAGTACTGCACCTAAAGCCACTTCAAAAGCTGGCTTTGCTGCCTCTCAGAGGAGCTCTTTGGTTCTCTGAGCCAAGCAGTAAATAGAGGTGGTTGTCTATTTATTCCAAGGAAGGCCATGCATCATTTAACACTCAGCTGTCCAAATCTCTGGGCCTTCTTCCACCTAGCAGCAAATACAGCCAGCTTTGGTACAGTGAGCAGAGCATCTCTGTCTGTGGAGCCATCAACTAATGCTTCACCACCCATGGGTACCAACAGTGCAGGGAATCTGTGGTGGAGGATTGCAGGTCCTCAAGAAACTAATTGTTTCTAAGCCTTGCAGATTCTCCTAAAAGATTTATCAATTAAACTGTGGAACCTCAGAGCCAAGATCTTGCCACCCAATGAGGTCATTGCATTTCTTCTGAAGAACTGCCTCACTTAGCCTTATTTATCACCACTCTAAGACTGAGGGGAGAAAGACAAGAGCTCTGTATTTTTTCTGGCAATTAAGAGGAAAATCCTGGTGGCACATTCTATTGAACTTTAAGCCTGACTTGGTTGACTTCAGCCATATTTAAAGGCTAGACCATCATTTCAGAAGGCCTTTCAGAGAAGGTAGGAAATGGGCCAGCTCATACAAATGTGCAAACAGTGTGTGATGCACCTGGAAACAGGAAGAAGTTATTGAGGCAAGAGAAAGGGAGAATTAAATCAGGCCACAGTGATTGTAAAACTTGTGTCACAGTTTGAGGCCATCCTCTTGGGAGCAGGTAACATTTTCTTTTAGGATGCTGGCACAAACTTGTAAGTTGTAAAATTCCTTCCTCAGCAATTCATTTGCCTTTACTGTTAAAGATCTTCTTTGTAGCATTGTAACTCATTCACAACTTCTGCTGGCAAACCCCAACTGCTGGTCCACTGGCAACATGATCCTTTAAAAACAGCAGGCCATAAGCAATGCAGGCTCTGCAGGGGACAAAAGTCGAGCATGCCCCAAAAGCAGAGTGACTGAGGCAGCTAGAGACTATACAGACTGATCTCAGCACTTCTCAGAAGCAAGAAGAACCTCTGGCTGAGCTCAGGGTCTTCACCTGATGTCTGTATGGAGTCACTCCTGCACCTCTAGTTCTGTTTTCCTTGTGACTATTGTGGTTTTGTGTTCAGTGGAAGAGGTTTCATTTGAAATTGGAGCAGGCTGGAAGAGAAGAGGTTTAAGGTACTCTTCAAAGTATTTTGAGTAACTGGTGCTGTCTCCCACAGTGCATAATGGGAAAAGACTTCACTCAGCTGAAAAGAAAGCAGAGCTATTCACTTAAATATTGAATTATTTAAATGAATTCATTAGAGACACATTCCCTTAGGAGCTGAGCATCCTGAACCCGATCCAGTAGAGTACTTACTGCTTAGCTTTGAACACAAGAGGGCTATTGACTGCCTTCAGCTGATCTATTGCTTGAATTGAAGCACCTTGAGATTTTTGCTTGATGGGGTTAACAGTCCACAGCACCTTGTGGGATCGAGTCTGATGTAGTTTTGTACTGTTGTGTCTTCTGGAGTAGCATGATTATTTTTCGACAGCTACAACTGAGGAGGAGCTAACCCCTTCCCAGCAGTAATGAAGTAGGGTGACAGAAATGGAGCTGATTGTCTGGCAGCAGTGTTAAAATATGTGTGCAATGATATCTGTTTGCAGGTTACCAAGGCAGCTTTCACTCAATACAAAATTGTTTCCACTATGGAGACTGCTACAGAACAGTGGACCAGTCTGTCACCAGTGATGTGCTCACAGGGGAATCCCATTGCTTCAATCCTCTGAGACAGAACGGCTATCACATACTCAATGCACCTTTAGCTTCAACAGGTAATTGATTTTGCCTACATTTATCCATGTGCTGTTTTTACCAGAAGGGTAAAGGAACATGTTTTATACCCAATGTTATTGCAAAAATATGTTTACATAAACCCCTCAGTCACTAAAATTCCCTTATCCCTATGCAAATCCCAGAAGAAAAGCAAAATTATTTTCTTTAATCCCTCCTGTATTTGACTGATAGACAAACTGTCCTTTCATTCTGATGGATGTCACACGCTGTACACCTTAGGAGAGCTGTAAACAAAATGTGTCTCACACTTACTGTGTGGACTATTCACTGTACATGTGTACATGTCTCAAGGTGTGGTCGGCAAGGCTTTCATATCAGATCAAAGTGAAGAAGGCAGTTACACCACTCAGAAGATAGCAGCAGCAGGGGCTTGCTGTCCATCTAAGAGGCTGGCTCTGTGTGGCAGTACTGCTGCTCAGAGAATGGAAAGGCACTGCCTTGATAAATGCAGCTAAAAACACCAGGCAGTTTCTTCCAGTACTTTCTGCTGTGTTTGTGCTGCTGTGCTTTCCCATTTAGCTTTGTATTTGCATCATGTAGAATTTGCAGCAAGTTGTTACAGCTAGATCGCCACAGTGCTTCAGGAGTTGGGCATTCACTTTTATAAAGCTTTTCTCTCTTACCTTTAAAACCACAATTGAGCATTGACAGCATTACTGAAATCAAACAAAATGTGCTGCCAGAGACATGCAACACCACCATTTGCTGCAGTCTTTACTTACAGATCTCTGAGAGATTGCTCTTCATGTCTGAACTCGGGAGGGCATCCCAGTTAAGGCCAGTACTGAGAACACATGTTTAAATGCTTTTTGAAATGGAGCCTGAGTCAGACCACAAAATTAGAGCTGACTTTCCTGTTTGTTTTGCATTAAAGGGGACTGTGTTCAGAGCGAGCATGCCTGCATTTGTCTGCTGCTCCACACTGGAGTGTGTGCGTCAGTAACCAACACAAGGGAAAAGCTTAAGATGAAGTTTCAACTTCAGCTTTGAATTCTTTTGTGTTATTCATTAGTTTGATGTTACTAAAACATAGTTTTTTTTCATGTTAACATCGAATTTCAAGTTCAGATTGACAGCCTGCAATATTTAAAGAACAGACTAAATAAACTTTCCAAAAGAAATTGTAGGAGCAAAGAATAATCCTGTGGCAAGACACCAACTTCAACAACAGTTGATTTTTCTGTCTGGGGCTAAACTATTATGAAATGTTTCTATGCAGTACTTTTGTTTTTAGAGTGGTTATTGAGGTATGCAAACACTGCATACCTCAACATAAATATATATATATGCTGCAACATAAATATATATATATGAAATACATAAATCTTATCTTTTTGTGGGTAAAATGGAACCATTCAGGTTCGCAAGATTCATCAAGGCTAAGCATTAATTTTTTTGCAGGCTTTTATAGCACCATTAATACTAAATGAGATCTCATCTCCCAGGAATGCCAAATGTGACTGGCAAGCAGCTGTTCCATGAATCACATTAACAGTCAATAAATTTTTATCCTCTGTTCAGGACATTGGATAGTTTACTCTATCTGGAATCTAATAATGATTTCTGGGGTATATGCCTATCTTGAGCCTTCTCCATCTGTGGTTGTGTACCTACCCTGTATACAGGCTCATCAAACAGAAATTAGCATAGCATAAACACTCCCAGAACTCAGCGTTTGCTGGTCACTCTGCTCGGGCTGAGACAGCAGAGGGCAGATAAACAGCCCAAGTTCATCTTCCAGAGCCACTGGCCATGCGCTGCCTGCCAGATTCCTGCAAGCAGCAGAGCTTGACCTGTAAACTAACAGGAAATTAATGCACCACAGGAAAATGCAGAAATGTAAATAAGGAGAGAATTTGGTCTCAAATAGCAGAAACTGAACAGTAAACTACCTAGAACTCAGTTCTGGAGACTGAGCCCATGGTGCTTTCTGAAATCAGGACTGGCTTTGTGACTCCAGGTCGTCCTCACTGCTGAGGGTGCTGCACAGTCTGGAGGTCTCAGCAAAGCCTGGGGCAGAAGTTAGGCAGGCAGCAGAGATGAGAGAAAAGCTCAGAAGAAGAGCAAGCCTCATCTGCCACTGAGGCTGAGGCACAGAACAGTCTTTTCCCAGGGGCTCCACAGAACATCTCCATTGAGCCCACACACTGGCTTGCAGTTCACACAGTGTGATTTGGAAGATATTTATTTGCTACATCAGGCACTAGGTTCACAAGCATGTTCTGAGCTAGAATAATCTTCCATGGGGTGCCTCATCTGACTTAATGTTGCTGCTGACTATTAAAATCATGGTAGGTTGGCTCTGTGGACTGGGTGCAGGGGTCAGAACCTTGCACTGAAGCTGACACAGACATTTTCTAAGTACCCACCAGAGCAGGTAGTGCAGGGTAAAGAGAAGTGTATGTTAAAGGATGAATGTAAGGGGTCAGTGCTTCATGCAGTAGTTTGGGGAGAGGGCTAAAGCATATTGAAGGAGAATGTGTAGAAGGTGGCCTAGGCCTGAGGGCAGGCAGCAGTGCCATGGACAGATAGGAGGGTCTGGTTGGTGTGAGGAGAACAGGCACAGGTTGATAGGCAGAAAGGATAGCACAAGGAGTGAAGTAAGGCAAGAGCTGGCCTGCAGCAACATGAATAGTGTATTTGAGCCCCGAGAGGCTAGTTGCAAAAGCAGGTTCCAGTGAAATTACAGTGGGCATAAAAGAGGATTTTCATGTGCTTTGGGGTGGGCAATAAACTTTTTGGTTTAGCCTCTCTGATGTTCCAGCTGCCATAGCACCTGGTAGGAAGCAAACCCGTTTCTTTCCAGAGGGATGCACAGTTCAGGAGGCCTGTAACAGCTATGGAAGTTTTTGCATGCTAAAAAGAACAGGACAGAAAAATTGGTCCCCCACCAAAGCGGCTTTCTGGTAGCCAGGCAGGCACCAGCCAGCTCAGCCAGGTGAAGAGCCAGCAGCTTTGGTGGGCTGAGGACAATGTGGTGCACATCATCTTCTACATGTCCTGTAGGCCTGACCTGATGCAGACAGACTTCTGCAGTATATGGGGATCCAGTATATGTAGAATCCAGAGTTCTTCTGAACCTCAAGAGCAGCTGGGCAACACATGGACCATTTTCCCTAAGTGCCATTAAAAGGAAAACCACACAAAATAAGAAGATTGCATCACTCGTAGTGCACACTTACTAGGATCCTTGCCCACTCATTGTTTTGACATCCTACTCAGATAATGACTGCAAAGTCCCAAGAGAGTCATACCCCGATACTTGCACTTTGCTTGCAAACAGGGTAGTGCTACAGCAATGAATGGGAGCCCCATCTGCTATGACACACATGCCCATGGAGAGTTGTTGGTGCATCTCCTGGGTGAGGCTTTGATGGCAAGCTCTATTGTCTTCGCGTTAACACTGTGCTGTATCATCCCAGGCCTCAAACTACACTGCCTTCCTTATATGTGCTGTGGTACTAATGCGTGTCTGTGCCCCTTGTCATGCTTGCAGGCTATGAAGCAGTCTCTGAGGCACAGTGTGTAGCTGAAGACATGGTCTCCAACAGCACTGATGAGAATGGTTTCTTCCAGAACAGCGCCTTTGATCACTGCTTGAATCACATTCCTTCCATCTACACTGACACCTAAGAGCAGTGCTGACCTGGTCTCCTTTCTTATAGCTATAACGTGTATGTAATTACAAAGGTGTTGTTCAAGTACCTGTATTTAGTCTGTACCCCTATATGTGCTCATTTAAATCAACACCTCACATGTACCAATCCATTTTATACATGACTAGTCTGTATGAGATAATAAATATTGCAGCCTGTTCCTTTGCTGTGGCACTTTGAAATTCATGCTTTAAGGGAATGAGGAGCATTTCAAGCAGCTTGTTTTGTAAGTTCTCTCAGTAAAGTGTAAATGTAACTTATATAATAAACTTGTAAAGAAGGGGTTTGGGTTTTTTTTTTTTCCTGAAAAAACCCACAGCTTGAGAATGTTGTTCCCTTTAATCAGTTTTCATTTAACTCATTGGTCAATTTTTTTTTTTTTTTTAACTAAAAGGATTTTTTTTTAATCACAGACCTCATGTATATAAAGATCTTCATTTGCTCAGCTGGTTTTATATTTTCAGTTTTACAAGAAAGCATTAAAAACTGGAAACAAGTTGTACTGTCATTTCTTAATCTCATTGGTCTGCCTGGTAACTCCTAGTGTCACATCCTGGAAATACCTAAGAGTGGTTTAAAGCAAGCAGTGGCAGCGCAGTGACTGAAATTAAAGTTGCTCAAGCATACATGAAGGAAAACAAGGAACCTGCAGGCTTTCAGTGAAAGGACCAGAAAGCCTCCAGTGCAGGGCTGGCTTCTCAGTGCTGTGTGCCTGCCAGCCCTGCACCATCTCCCAGACTCCCTGCCATGGTGGGTACGTCAGCACATGCAGCCACCCCAGCAGCAGAGGGGTGCAACTGTGGTTGGCTTTTTCACTCTACACAAGTGCAGAGCCTCACTCCATGCAAGATCAGCAGTGTGTTCACGCTGCAGGAACACCGAGCATGGGGCAAGCTGCTAACCGCTTCTCTCACAAGACCCAGCAGCCACTCTGAATACCTCTTCAGGCACAGAGAAGAGCGGGACACCTTCAGAGGGCTTTCCTCCATCCAAAGCACTTGTAATCAGCAGCTTCCAGAGGAACAGAGGTCTGCACCTGATACCATAGTGCTTGAGCTTGGCCAAAGAGCTCTTGTTCAGTGAGGGTGTCCCGTGCTTGCAGACAGCCCTTGACCAGCAGCTCTCCAGAGGGACCAAGGCACTGCCCTCTGTGAGGGTGTTAATGGCTACCTGCCTCTGTTCCTGGATGCCACGCTGACACAGCAGCATGTTGAACACTGCTCTGAGACTGATCTGGGCTAACCACAATGCCCACATGGATGTCTCTCCAGGGCCTGGTCATCCCTATATCCCATTTAGTTTTCTGTCCTCAAGAAATCTGAATGAAACTCAGACATTCAGGAAGCTTTACAGTTAGTCACTACAGACCAAGGTGCAAGGGCTTGTGTGAACCCCCTCTTTGTAAAAGGTTCCTTAAGCTCTCAAGGCTGCCTAGTCCCAGCTGCAAAGCCAAGAATAGTGTCTGCCCCGCCTGGCCCAAGCAGTCCTGGGCAGCACTGACTCATCATTCCTCTCCTGCAATTAAAATGCAGAAGGGCTCCAAGTTGTGCTTGAAGCCTACACATGTAGCTTTGCTTCTGATCACCACCGCTTCAGGCTTTCTGTCCTGTTGCTTATCTACTCTGGTGCAGAGGTCTGAGTTTTTATGGTCTCAGCCACTGGTGGCCAGGACTTTTTCCTAGAACACTAAACAAGGAGGCAGTTTACACTGCCAAGCAGTGAGAACTCACTCCAGAGCTTTTGAAGGAGGACTTAGAAAAAAACATACCCAAATCCCAATGAAGCTGTAAAGGCTGAGACAAAAAAAATCAAAATAATTCTTGTGCTTCACTTAGTTGGAGACATTAAAAGGAAATCATGCCTTAAAAACATGATTAATCTCATTTCCTAAAAAATTAAAGAAATCCTTCTTAAAATGACATTTTTAAAGTTAAAAATACAAGCCAACCAGACCTAAACATATTTGATCAATTACTAAAATATTTGTGTCACAACAACCAGGCTGTTCAAAACCACACAATGATTCACAAAGGTCTGGGAAACTTAAAGCATAGCAGCTGGAGCTATGGTTTAATTCCAGAAGTTAATTCTCTGTGAATCAGGTTTTCTGTAAATGGAAAGGACAGATTCAGAGAAATGCAAAGGCTCAGAGTTTGGAATTTACCCATACCCAAATCATCCAAATGCACAATGGCACAAGTTAATGGTTGCTTGTGTCCTTGTGTACTTCATTATTGCATTTTATTACATGTAAGAGGGAAGTATCTCGTGTAAGCTTTTCCTAAAGGCACAAAGAAACCTTTCAATGGAATTTATTGCTTGGCAAGTTTCTCCTGGTGGTGCTGAAAAACCCCACCAACTAATATGTGTAATAACTGGAGCAAGGCTTTATAATAGTAGAAAATTATTGCCCTGTGGAATTAGAGTGGAACTGCTGGTTCCAGTTGACTGTCAGATACTTTTTCAGTCTAGGCAATAGAATTAAATAATAAATTACAACACTGCTTTATAAATAGCTACAAATCATTTCCCCAGTGAACGAAACCCTGTTTACCCCTGTGTATGTACTCTGTATGTACACAGGATGCTTGAGGAATGACTGAAACAGGATGAGCTTCAGTGGCTGATCAAGCTGGGGGAAAGAAAATGAATTTCAGGTTGACACTGAAGCAGCTAAAGCACTTCTTTGAGCTTTCCACCAGCTGGGATGCAAGCCAAACATTCAGCAGGACCTCTACATTTTTAATATAATCAAGCTCAAGTTTTTCATTGTATAGAAAAACCAAAATGCATGTTCTGTTCCCATTTACTAGCTGTAGTACTTCACAAGCTGTAGAAGTAATCATCCTCTTAGTGCTAGAGAGGTGCCTTTGGGAGTGAGGAAATGAGATGTACACATGTGGCATATCATGACACAGCTACACTATTTCAATGCCATATTCTGATGTGGCAACATGACACAGGAATTTGCTAGACCAAAGCCTCAGGTCTGCTGTAGGAACAGTTAAGAGCCTGCTGCAGTATCAGATAATGTCCCATGGTGAGAAGAGGGGTTGGCGAGTACACGTTCAGATCACATTGCCTAGTGCTGTCGACACCGACCAGCAGGAAAATCTGATGCTTGGGAAAAGGCTTTCCTGCTCCTGAGGTTGTCCTTTCAACTGGGTGCATTTTCTAAATGGTAAAAGTCCAAAAATATAAATTCCAGAGCACAGTAAGAGCACCAATGTGATCCTGCAATAGATGTCAGTTGTGCAAGCAGCCCCAAAAACTCTGGTTCTTAAAACAACAACCAACTGTCTGAAAATAAACAGTGACTGTAAATTGAATTTAAATTGCACAAGAGGTAAGGATTTCAATGGGTTTTGTTATGATCTTATTAAAAGCTACATGAGTTTAGTTCAGTTCTCCAGTAATGTATTTGTATTAAATTAGATTGCCACAACAGAAGATGAAAAACCAGCCAGCCTAGATCATTGAACTCGCTGCCAGCAAAAAGCCATTGGAATATTTCCTCCTGAGATAAGTAAGGCCTTCTGAGATCTCCAGTCACACTAAATGCTCCTCTTGACTTAAATTTCAAAGCAAATGGGAAACTCCCTTACATGATTTGGAAGTCCATTGCCCAGAGTCAGCACAAAGAGAGCTACAGATGGCTAGATTGGGAAGTTGCACATCCTGGTTCCATGGGCTGTTGGCCACTCATATGAAAAGCCAATCAAACCATGGCAGACGTGTTTCTTGAAAGTATATAAACTATACACAGTCCCAACCCAGCTAAAGTCCTTACAAGACAGAGCCTTCTACCTGATTTCTAGTGGGATAAAAGAAATTTGCCCATTCTTTTGACACAATTTTTTTTGTAGTGGTGGTGAAGCCAGAAAAACAAACAAACAAACAAACAGTAAGTCTCACTGAAAACCAAGTCTCTCAACTTTACAGGTGTATGTCTGGCCCTGTGTTACAAAGAAATTCTCTTCAATTAATCAAGAACACAACAAAACCCATCCTGTTCATCTTCAAAACTTCTACAAGTTTTGGCCTCCTTGGTTTCAAAGGGTTTTCTCCTTTCTGAGAGAGGCCAAGTCTCTGTCCCCTTGTGATGTGCCAGGGTAGCAAAAAGTGGACCATAACATACTACTGTGCACAGGGACAACACAGAGACATGGGAGGAGATCTGGAGGCACTGGACTAGGAAGGAGGTGCACTAAGCTGGTTTATTGGAGGATCAGATCTGTCTTTCCATGCTTCCAGGTTTCCTCTGTTTCAGAAGGGAAGTATACCACCACCACCCACTCTCCCAATAAAGGGAGCCCCAAAACAGCTCTTCCCCTCCCAGCACCTGAGCTCCGTATGTGGTTCAGTCCCCAGATTAAAGATTTTCTTCTTAAATAACTAAGGGATGGCTTCATTTCACCCCAGTCCAGGCATCCACAATTCCTCAAACCAGCATTCTGGCTTCCTCTCAGGTGCTAGGAAGGGAAAGGTGCCTCCAAAGGGAGAGTCAGTCTGTCCTAAGAGGGCAGTGAGGAGCCAGAGTGTGCACTGACATACCTCAGCACTCAGACATCAAATCCCCCAGCATGTCTCCTGCAACAAGGAAGGCTGAGCCTGTGGTGTGCCAGTGTCCTTCATCTTTTCCTAAGCAGCCAGAGCACCTCTCTGAAACACAGCACAGCCCCACACAGCAACCTGACCACCTCTCTGAGCAAAGCTGGAGACCACTGGTACACCGGTACACAAAAGATCCCTCTGAATGAGTTTGCCCTGAATACAGCCCAGAGGGACATTGCTGAATTGAAATAGGCTGAGGGACAGATTCTTCAAAGGTGTCTGAACATCTAGAAATGAAAATGGGGCATCAAGTGGAATTTATCAGAACTGCTTTAATTTGCTTTAATTTCATCTCCAGGACTTTATTTCTTTCTGAAAATCCTCTTAAGTGCCTATCTGCATCTTTAGCCATACTGTGCAAATCTGGGCTATATTGCATAATGAGTGTTCTTTCCTATCTCCTTGGGTTGAGAAGCACACATGTGCTGAAGGAATTCTGTGCGGGGCTGAAATCTATTAGGATTATAAATGCCAGCTGAGCTGGGAACGGGCACTGGAAACTGCCATGAAGACCACGGACAGAAAACAGTCACACGAGATACCCAATACAACTGGCAGGAAGGCAAAGCTAAACAAATGCAGGTTTACATTCTACGACTTAAAGAATAAAATATTCAACTTGAGCTCCATTAACACCTGTCAGGATTTTGGTACATACTCAAATCCATCTCTAATTTTACTGCTAAATAATCCCAAACTTGGCAGTTAGTTAGAAGGTAAAGTAAAATACCCAGGCTAAACATCTGAAGCAAATTGTAGCTCTCTGGAAGAGCCCTTCTGCTGAATAAATGAAGGTCATATGTATAAATTGATTAGAAGCTTAAGGAAATATGTCTTCTGCTTTTCTAAATTGATAACACACACATATTGCATTAATATTCCCACATCAATTATTGGGTATGTTCCCTGCTCTAAGAAAAACAGTAATTATTTTTTTTCCTAATAATCCCTTGGAATAATGTTCCTCCACTAGCACAATTAACTCTTGCCAAGCAGAGGGAAAAGAGCCTGATTTAATAGGCTACATTCCAGAAAAGCAGTGCTTTTGTCCCTGGAGATACAATCACCTAGTTTTGGACAACAGTCAACAAGATGCAAGAGTCCTCCTCCTCTTACTGAGGAAAGGCCAGAGATGGTGGGAACAGGGTGGGGATGAACAAGCCAACTACATTGCCCTGGTGTTACACTAATGGTGTACACTGGCTGCACTGCCAGCAAAACCTGGGAGCTCTGTCTTTTTACCAGCAGCAAAACAAACCCAACAAATACTGCAGAAGATTACACACGCACCCTTGTTAAACTTGTGCTGGTCAGCAGGCACACGGTAAGGTCTCACCCCAGCAGTGTGGAGGATCCCCAAGTGCCCAGGCTTTTGTTATAGCCAGACTGCCCAGATCCTGCCACAGGACTCAGCACTGAAGTCAGAGCAGGGCCAGGGCAGCCATTGCTTATGACTGTCACCCCTTTGGCTGCCACTAAATCACACTTGCCAGCAAGAACTTAATCCTGGGGCTCATAAAAATACTTGTGAAAAACATCTTTTTCCCTCTTCAAAGTGCACCAGACATCACTAAATACCAAGTATTTTCCATAAATGTTCCTGGAGCCATCTATAGGGCCTTCACACCTCTGGCTGTGGTATAGCTGTATCCCATGATACCCTCATTGCCCAGTGCATGACTGGACACCCTCCACTTCAAAGGGAGATGGTCCTGACATGGACATGAGACAGCCTAGCACTGGTGCTCCATGCAAGAGGATGGCAGAAGAGTCACCAACTCATTGCAGCTGAGGCTGAGCACAACAAGCACAAAAATGCAAACATCTGACAGATTCCTTTATTTCCTGCTTTTTATTAGCTGCCATCAAGTTGGGCTCTCTTTGTCAGAGACCACAGTCATTAATGGGGCTGAGGGGCGGGGGGAGGAGGAAAATTACTTCCATTTAGAATTATTTCCCTGTTTTTCCTCAAGCATCTGAACTTCGTGCTGGATCACAGCTATGCACAAACTGTAGTCCACTTTCACATTTTGCCATGTTTGCTCATCCCAGTGGCTGAAGATGTGTGCAGATTCATAGCAAAAACTACTGGACATCACCTGCCTGCTGCACACTGCCCTCCATGCACATTTCCAGCCCACAGCCCTGGACCTTTCTGCTGTTTCTCTTTTCTCACAAGAGGGAGCTCCAGCTCTGGCATAACTATGAAATTGTCCTGTCCAGACACTGCTGCTCCACTGCCTCTGAAAATGCCCATCTCTTCCCCAAGGTCAGGCTTACATGGCTCCCCTTTGCAGTTAAAAACTCATCACCAAGAGCTTCAACATCAATACGAATTTCAATGATCAAAAAGCTGCCATTGTCATAAGCCTTCCGAGAAATTTCCCAGGCAGTTGCTTGGAAATTTCCTGAACAGCAGCTGAAAGAGCAGTAATTGTCTAATGATTTTTTTCCCCCTCTAATGATTTTTTCCTCAAATATCAGATGGGTGTCATTATGACTGAGCAACAAAATCTCATCAGCCAGAAGTAACAGAAGTACCAAGGAATTTGGACAAGAATAATACCAATAATCCTTATAATGTCCATTATTGGTATTTTCATGCTGTGAAGACTTCCCCAGCAAATCCAGCTAAAGGAACATTTTGCACAGACTGTTTTCTTAACCCACGCCTCTATCAGGTCCACTTGCATCTCAGACACCTCTGCAGCCCCCCACACTGGGTGTAGGGGAAGGAGCAGACCAGCACAGGCACGATGGCCACAGCCACTGCTTTCCAGCGTGGGTGAGTGAAGAAGAGGGAATTGGGTACTGGACTACCTGTCCCTGGGAAAGGTTAAATTGCAGATGCAATCCCCACACACAGGACAGCTGCACGTCTCCCTGCACTTGGCCTGACAGTCATGGAGGGAGCTTTTAGAAAACACTCTCCAGTTTCAAAGCCAAGTTGTGAGCAGCTACCACTGGTTTTAGTGGGTGGTAATGGGTAGCTGCAGGGTTTTGTTCATTCCACGTAAGGAAGGTTATTCCACACCTTTGCTACATCGGTGCTTAGTGATGATCTGCTCCCTCCAACCTGTGTGTGTATAAATACTATTGAATGGGCACAGCTTTACTCTTCATACTGTTGCTTTTCCTCCCCACTTCTCTTAGAGTACACTGCAAGACCTGCCAGGTTGGATCATAGAATCAACAAGGTTGGAAAAGACCTCAGAGATCATCAAGTCCAACCTATTACCTAATACCTAACACCTCATGACTAACTAAACCATGGCTCCAAGTGCCACGTCCAATCCTTTTTGAACACCTCCAGGGACAGCGACTCCACCACCTCCCTGGGCAGCACATTCCAATGGCCAATTACTCTTTCTGTGAAGAACTTTCTCCTCACCTCGAGTCTAAACTTCCCTTGGTGCAGCTTGAGACTGTGTTCTCTTGTTCTGGTGCCATTTGCCTGCAAGAAGAGACCATCCCCCACCCGTCTACAACCTCCTTGCAGGTAGCTGTAGAGAGCAATAAGGTCTCCCCTGAGCCTCCTCTTCTCCAGGCTAAACAGCCCTGGATCCCTCAGCCTCTCCTCATAGGGCTGTGCTCCAGACCTCTCACCAGCCTTGTTGCCCTTCTCTGGACACCTTCAAGTATCTCAATGTGCTTCTTAAACTGAGGAGCCCAGAACTGGACACAGTACTCAAGGTGTGGCCTAACCAGTGCTGAGTACAGGGGCACAATGACTTCCCTGCTCCTGCTGGTCACACTGAGGCCAGGATGCCATCGTCCTTCTTGGCTCCCTGGGCACACTGCTGTCTCATGTTCAGCCATCTGTCAACCACTACTCCCAGGTCCCTTTCTGCCTGGCTGCTCTCCAGCCACTCTGTCCCCAGCCTGTAGCACTGCATGGGGTTGTTGTGACCAAAGTGCAGAACCCGGCACTTTGACTTGTTGAATGCCATCCTGTTGGACTCTGCCCATCTGTCCAGCCTGTCAAGGTCCCTCTGGAGAGCCCTTCTACCCTCCTGCCCCCAGCTTGGTGTCATCTGCAAATTTACTGATGATGGACTCAATCCCCTCATCCAGATCATCAATAAAGATATTGAACAGGATGGGGCCCAGCACTGATCCCTGGGGGACACCACTAGTGACTGGCTGCCAGCTGGAGGTGGCACCATTCACCACCACTCTCTGGGCTCGGCCCTCCAGCCAGTTCCTAACCCAGCACAGAGTGCTGCTGTCCAAGTCAAAGGCTGAGAGCTTGGCCAGGAGTTTGCTGTGAGGGAAGGTGTCTAAGGCCTTGCTGAAGTCCAGGTAGACTACATCCACAGCCTTCCCCACATCCACCAGGCACTCACCTGATCATAGAAAGAGATCAAGTTGGTGAGGCAAGACCTGCCCTTCTTAAATCCATGCTGCCTGGACCTGATCCCTTGTCCATCCTGCAGGTGCACTGTGATTGCCCCCAAGATGATCTGCTCCATAATCTTTCCTGGCACTGAGGTCAGGCTGACAGGCCTGTAGTTTGCAGGTTCCTCCATCCAGCCCTGCTTGTGGATGTGCATCACATTGGCCAGTTTCCAGTCATCTGGGACCTCTCCAGTGAGCCAGGACTGTGGCATTGAGCCATGGACAGTGGCATTGAGTACACCCTCAGCAAGTTTGCTGATGACACCAAGCTGCGTGGTGCAGTAGACACGCTAGAGGGAAGGGATGCCATCCAGAGGGACCTTGACAAGCTGGAGAGGTGGGCACAAGCCAACCTCATGAACTTCAACAAGACCAAGTGCAGGGTCCTGCAGCTGGGTCGAGGCAATCCTAGGCACAAATATAGGCTGGGCAGTGCCTGGCTGGAAAGCAGCCCTGAGGAGAGAGACTTGGGGGTGCTGGTGGACGAGAAGCTCAACATGAGCTCTCAATGTGTACTTGAAGCCCAGAAAGCCAATCAGATTCTGGGCTGCATCAGGAGAAGTGTGGCCAGCAGGTCGAGGGAGGTAATTCTCCCCCTCTACTCAGCCCTGGTGAGACCCCACCTGGAGTACTGCATCCAGTTCTGGAGCCCCTATTACAAGAGGGATATGGACATGCTGGAAGGTGTCCAGAGAAGGGCCACGAGGATGATCAGAGGGCTGAAGCACCTCTCCTATGAGGACAGACTGAAGGAGTTGGGGCTGTTCAGTCTGGAGAAGAGAAGGCTCTGAGGTGACCTCATTGTGGCCTTCTAGTATCTGAAGGGGGCCTACAGGAAGGCTGGGGAGGGACTTCTCAGGCTATCAGGCAGTGATAGGACTAGGGGGAATGGAATGAAGCTGGAGGTGGGGAGATTCAGGCTGGATGTGAGGAGGAGGTTCTTCACCATGAGAGTAGTGAAGCTCTGGAATGGGTTATCCAGGGAGGTGGTTGAGGCCCCATCCCTGGAGGTGTTTAAGACCAGGCTGGATGAGGCTCTGGCCAGCCTGATCTAGTGTGGGGTGTCCCTGCCCATGGCAAGGGGTTGGAACTAGATGATCCTTGTGGTCCCTTCCAACCCTGACTGATACTATGATACTATGACTGGTGGTAAATAATGGAGAGCAGCTTGGCCAGCTCATCTGCCAGCTCTCTCAGCACCCTAGGATGGATCCCATCTGGTCCCATGGATTTGTGAGTATCCATGTAGCTCAGCAAGTCCCTAACTACTTCCTCATGGATTACAGGGGAACTATACTGCTCCCTGACCCCACCTACCAGTTCAGGAGGCCAGTTATCCTGAAGTCCTCCTGCCTTACTGTTGAAAATGGAGGCAAAGAAGGTATTTAGTACCTCAGCCTTTTCCTCAGCTTTAGTTACAATGTTCCCCTCCAGGTCCAATACAGAGTGGAGGTTCTTCTTGCCTCTCTTTTTAGCGTTAATATATTTATTAAAATGCTTTTTTTGTCTTTCACAGAAGTGGCCAGTTTAAGTTCTAACTGGGCTTTTGCCTCTCTAATTTTTCTCCTACATGATCTAACAACATCCTTAAACATATCTCGAGTTGCCTCCCACATTTCCAAAGGTGACATACCCTCTTTTTTTCCTTTAATTCCTTCAGGAGGTGCTTGCCCATCCAGGCTGGTCACTTTCCCTGCCGGCTCATCTTTCAGCACATGGGCACAGCCTGTTCCTGTGCCTTCAAGAGTTCCTATTTGAATTAGGTCAAACCATCCTGGACCCCTTTGTTCTTAAGGGCTGCTACCAAGGGATCATGTTGGTACACCTTGGATTTCTGTGCTGATTCATTATTAACAACATTAAGAAGCAGTCCCTTCCCAAAGGGATTCCTATTAGTAACCCCTCTCCCACTCAGCTCTCCTCCTTCCAGCACAACCCAGGTGGCCCCATACAGCCACTGCATGGCCTGAGTGGCTTAAAAATAAGTTATTGCTACAGCCAAAGGCAGAGTGTTTATGTCAGGAGCACTTCAGAACTCAGAGAACTATGATGTCTGAAAACCAAACCTGAGCCTCACATCCTTGAGCTCCCTCTGCTGTCCCTGATAATTATATGTACAAAAACATGCAAAGGCCCTGCTGCCACAGCCATGCCAATAGTACCTGTGATAATCCAGAGATGCGTTCCCAGGGCAGCACCAGGTGCACATGGTTCCTCTGCAGCAGAGAACAGAGGAATGTGCTGGAGGCTCCCTTTTTCTAGGGAAAATGATCCAGGATGGGACCAACGTGTTGTCCCGGTAGGAGCCAACGCCTCTCATGAATTGTAGCAGGCAGCAGTGACTGGTGGAAACAATTGTGCGGCCTAAGGCTCGGTGCCCTCCCAACAACTGGGCATCCCACTAGGAATCCCGCAGGCAAAGTGGCACGTGGCCAGGCTGCAGGAGCAGATCAAGTCCTTCTGCTTTACTCTCAACAACAAATCTGTCTTGAAAATGGAAACCTGCAAGGATTTTCTGTGACCAGCAACCAAAAGAATTTCCTATTTGTCTAAGCCTAAGGTTAAGAAGGCAGAAAGGCTGCGTCGCAGCTCTGCTGTGGGGTTGGCATGGCAATTGCAACAGCCACTTTCCAGTCTTGGGTTTTATCTCCAACACACTGAACTAAGTTGGAGTAATTAAATGCAGTATTTATCTGTGACACAGTGTGAACAAAAACATAAAAAACATTAAAAGACGACTGTGGAAAGCTAGCATGCTCCTCACATAATTAAAACAAGTTGTTCAAAGGCTGCTGCTTGCCTGCTAGCACAGAGACTCCAGGCAGGTTTGCAGGCTGGAAACAAGGACTGGACTCAGACAGCTCTATCAGAGCAAGCAAAGGCACCCTGGAGTCACACAGAACAGCATTTGAAGCCTAAGCATCTCTCTGCCTTGCTGTCTTTTGCATAAAGCCAAGGAGTTTTGCAGCCTCAACCTGCCTCAGTTTCCCTACAAGCAAACCTGGATATCCCGCTCACTCCCAATTTTATAAAATTGTTTTTATCGCCATAATTAAGACTCTCAAATTATCTCACTGCCTTCCTGCTCAGCTCAGCTTTGTTTAATTAAGACTATGATTAATTGTGAGAGAGAATGTGAATTTGGTGCTGGCTAAAGGCTTCTTCCAGACAATGATAAATGCCTGTTTTTAAAAATACGTCGTTGTCTCAGAGTCTATTGCAAATACTGCACTTAATACAAAATGGGTTTTGAAGTGCTATTAGTAACACATAAAACCTTTAGTCATCCAATTGATTCTCTCTAACCCTATTTTACTATTTCTAAATATCATATGCTACTGCCATGAAGCATTTATTACATCTCTACATTACATTACACATCTGCAGACACAGAGTTTGTCACTGCAGCAACGTTTCTGCAGTGGTATTTATGACACCATATCCAACAATGTGAAAACCTTCTTCTACATTATGTCAGAAAAAAGACTGGTTTAAAGGAATTTTTGAAAGAACTTTCCTCAATTCTCCAATCAAATTAAGACCCTATTTCCTTTCCCAGATCCATTTTAAACACCCAGCAGATTGCAATACTTACAGCAGCTGAAAAAATCCCAAAGTCACAATTTGCCACCCGGCTAATCTTAAGAATATAAACCTCACGTGTCAACAGACAAATAAAAACTGGCAAATCTGCAACTTTTTGCCAAAGTATATAAAGAAGGGTAGAGGTCATTTTGCACCAAAAAAAAAAAAAAAAAAAAAAAAAAAAAAAAAAAAAGAAGAAAAGAAACTTCAGCACCTCTTACTGAGCCACTCTTTTTCCTCTCCCAGTTTGAAATTCCTGGGAAAAGTTAAGCTGGCTGACTGCACATGATGAAGCAGCTACCTGAGCTCAAGGAAGCTTTTCAGTTCCAGTGTATTTAGCCAGGAAAATTCCCTAACCAAAAGATATTTTTGTTCATATCCCAGCCCTGTGCAGTGGTGTCCAGGCCTGTTTCACAGCTCACACCACTAATCAGTGATGGCCATCCCCAGCACAGCCCATGCCCAGCACATACCAACCCATGGCAACTGCCCTCACAGCAGCAGGCCTGCAACATGCCAAGCACACTTCACCTTTGTTTACTTAATGATGCAAAGAGAATCAAAAGAACATGGCAAATTCAAATGTGTTATGTTGGGAAATCCATTCTTTTCTAGTTTGCCTCAAAGTACCCCTAACAACCTTCATTTAGGGATTATACTGATGGAGCAAGTGCTCCCCAGGAGCAATCAGTGAACCTTCCTGGCCACCTTTTTGGGACTCTGTAAGTGGTAAAGCCTGTTCTGACGGGCCTCCACTTTTTGCTTTTACAGAGGTGGAAATTCATCTGCAGCCAGGAGTAGCAGAAAAAGCTGGTAAAATTCAAGCACTGGTTGAAACACAGCTACCACCTCTCTGCCACTAAAGCCACTAGCCCTCAATTTTCTAGCAAGAAAGCGAAGAGGCTGAAATGTGCAGGCAGGAGATGGATCTGCATCAGCTGGTCCTGTGCTTCCAGGACTAGATTTCATTATGCTAATGTGCAGTTTCACATCTTGTAAGCTGGCTCTGACTTGACTGCACAATGAGTAACAGGAGGCAGTGCCAAGCATTTCCCTTCCAACCACCACCATCCTGTGACAGCAGCAGTCAACATTTGCACTGCAATTCAGAATTACGGCAAGAACGGAAAAAACTCATCAGGGAACAAATTATCTTAACTGAAGAAATGTCCCTGGTTCATTCACTGCTCCAAAACAACACAGCTTTCTCTGATCCTCTGCATACCCACTCCTCCCAGGAAGCCTCACTTTAAAACCAGCCCAAGCAGGCGACAGCAGCTTAGACGGTGATGTTTTCCCCTTGAACTGCTTAGCAAAGCAGTTTAATCTTTAGGAACTGGTGGAGCAGAGATGAGATCAAACACTGAGACAAATTCTTTTTAGTGAGCGAAGCAATTAAGATTGTGAATGTCCTTTGCTGCACACGTGCACTTCTACAGTTAGCACAGAATCAACCAGGTTGGAAAAGACCTTTGAGATTATCAAGTCCAACTAAACCATGGCACTGAGTCCCTCACCCAGTTTTTATGTTCCTTTTTGCAGCATCTAAAAGTTATGCCTGGCACATGTATCATACATTTAAATGCTGCATTATTCTCTAGAAGAAACCATAATGGGCTTTTGTAAATAATTTTCTCTCCTGTTCAGCATTTTACTGGGCTTGCCATGTTATTCTATAGTTTTTATTGTTTTACAAGCATTAGCGTTCTCTGGTGGGAAATGCTGTAAAAAAACATAGAACGTTAAGTAATTTTTTTTTCATCTCCTGAAATTTATAATAAACATGAGACTCAACAGACAGTTACTCAAGATGTAAGCCATTTGGTTTGTGTCAGGGGGAAGGCTGGTTAATCAGGACAGCCTGCTGCTCTGCACTGGCTAAACTAGGGAAAGCATGCACAAAGTTAAACCTCTTTCACTCTATATATGGCATTTTACAGCTAATGCAGTTTAGTAGATTGCCCGGTGCTGCCCCAAACCTCCCAGCTGATCCTTTAGGGATCAGTTCCCAGGAGAACCAGGATGACAAGCCTGGACAAAAGTGTTTCTCAGATGTAGGGATTTGCTCCAAAAGTGTCTGTAAGCTGTGTGTAAGTCAAGCCTGCTCTGCACCATCTTGCCTTGGCTCTGCCCATGAGGTTTGTCAGGACTCTGGGACAGCATGACATACTTCTCTAACCCAGGATGGCCCAGACTGAACAGTTCACAGCACAGAACAGAGCTCCTAGCACACAATTCTGCTCAGTGTCTGATGGAGGTGTATGTCACCCCGTCAGCATGCCTCAGTGCCAAGAGAACAAGCTGTCACTTTCCCATGTACTTTTAGAGTTGAGTTAGAGGACGTTTTGCTTCTCTGAACCGCGACAGATACTTCATAAACTGCAGGTACTTCCATGTGTATTGTGGTGCTGAGAGACACGCTTTAGTGGTGAATTGGCAGTGCTGGGTTAATAGCTGGACTCAGTGATCTGAAAGGTCTCTTCCAACCAAGATGATTCTATGATTTTTGGCAGTTTTGTATACTGCTCAGTCAGATGGCTTACTACGGTTATTGCTTCTATTATTTTCTCTTGTTTTCTCTGGGGTATTTTGTTGCCTTCTCCCTCTGCTGCAAAGCCAGCTACAGGCTCCTATTATTGCTTCACCTTTTGGGTACCTTCTGCCCCCAAGGAGCTGGTAGTTTAAGATCTAGATCAGCAGAAAATGTAGCTCTTTGAAGAGTTAGCAGCCCATGGACTCCAATAAAGCCTCTTACAAGGAGTGTGAGTTTTCTGACTATTACTTTTAAAATTCCTTGTGCCAGAGAGCCAGTATCACAGCAAACAGAAATGCCCACAACCCCTCTCTGTTAGAGTGGAGGACACCAGATGCTTGGAGACACCTGGATGTCCTGGCTGGGGACGCTTACTAACAACTAGAAAAATACATTTTAATTTTGTGAAGTTAGATTTTTTTTTTTTTTTTTACCCTACTGGATCTTGTCATTAATGCAGTGGGTGAGACATCCACCTGCCTTGCTTAGGGACAGGGGATAGTAGACCAGGGGTCAGAGGAAGGCTTGCTCCCAAAGCCAGGGCTCAGCACTCCAGGAGGACAAGCGTATTGGAGAGCAAGGGTTTGGATCGAGTGCCTGAGGCACAGCTCCAAGCAAGGGTTCATTTTTTAAAATCTGATTCTTTGAAAAAGCTTAATTTCCAGTCACCATGCTGCCACAGGGGGATACACCCCCCTGTCATCAGCACGTATTTGCCAACATTTCAGCAGCTTCCCTTGTGAAACAGAAACTGTCGCTCTGATGTGATCTCTCCCAGCATTGTTAATGAATTACCAGCACTGAGGCGGCATCTGACCGTTATGGTGCTCATTACTAAAAAATTTCAGATCTGATTTTCAACTGCCTGCTTATGTTTATTTAATTAAAATTTGGGTTGCTCTCAGGGTAGTGTTTGCTAAAAGTGAATTGGAAAATACCATTTAGATGTTCTGCTAATGGAAAACACAACGACATGCCATGGGGTGCACTATAGCCTCTGCTTATCCTCTACAACACACAACAGTTACTTCATGATTATTTAACATTCCTGTGGCTCCTACCTGAAGCAGAAGCAGCATTTTAGAAGGCTAAACACACTTAGCATGATTAAGTCTCCTCCTTGACAGCAGTAGATTTATGTGGATTTGAATGAAAAATGGGTAACACTTGCCAAGTTTGCTTTTTCTCATGTAAACTGCTATTAATAAACCCAGCAATTATTAGCATATTTTAAAAATAGTACTAATTTAAATATATTTTAAATGTATCTATTAAAAAAATCTTTTAAAAAGTAACCTTGCAGTACTTTCCCAGGTCAGTGGTGGGCAATGCCCACTTTGCTGCTGGGGATAGAAGCTCATCTGCAAGGTAGTTCCCCAATATTGGGCAGTTCCATGCAGTTCTGATATCCCACATTTGTTATGAAAGGGTCGATAAGGGAAAGACCTCGTAACACTGCAATGCCTGTAATATTTGTCTGGTTATTTCAACCTGTGAGATATTGGAAGTTTAAAGTACTCATTTGAAATAATTATTTCTCTAGGATTACTTTAGCCATCATTTCAGATTAACTGGTCATGTCTTTAAACACCCACCTAAAAATATTGTTGAAGTCAGGAACACTATTCAAAGTAGCATGATCTGCAAAATAACAGTAATTAAACTCATCAGCAAAACAGTGTATTCCTTTCAGATTCAAACTCCCCTTTACAAGTAATGGCTTCACTAGATACTATGGTCCTCCTATGGCAGGAGGGTTGGACTCAATGCATTATCTCCAGAGGTCCCTTGCAACCCCTAACATCCTGTGATCTTACATACCCGCTGAACTTGCTCTCCAGTACATTAATCCTTGTTCCTCTGAGGGCTTTGTGCTAATGAATACTAATTACCTTCCCAATTACTGGCACATATCATCAACCAAAAAAATATTAGTATTCCTCTATTTCAGCCTGGCTTCCTGCAAGCATACACCAAACCAGCACCAAAAGCAGAATTTGAATGGTCATCTCCTGAGAAGAGACAACATTGGCACTAGGGGTAATGCAAGAGATAATTAAAGATAATGCAAGAAAGATGGGGAAAAGGATTACAGAGGCCTTGGGAGTATAACCAGCAACTGAGAGATGGGAGCTTACATTTTTGGCTAGCCAATAGCTTTTCTGAATTACTTTTTTGAATTATTATTAGGCAACATTTAAACACAACTTAGCAATAGCTGCATATCAGAAATTACCCTAAAAGCAAGTGCTTCAGATCTAGCAAGTTAATAATAACTTAAGGCCAAAAAGAATGATGCATGAAGGTTCCCAGAGATGTGTAAAGATAAACAATATTGATGAAGATACTCTAGTGCTGTGACACTTTGCTGAGTTTCTCCTCACCGAAAGTCTTTGAAACAGTCAGAAATACAATATGGCAGCTTAGAAACAATGCTGTCAGATCATGCTCCTTCAAACAAAGAAGACAAAAGACACAAAGTCAAAAAGGGGAGGGATGCATCTGATCCCTTTGTTTGTTTTCACAGCGGCTTCTCAAACTATCTCAGCAATAATTGCTAGATTAAGTAAAGCCTTACAAGTGCTAAGACTGGAAGGTATGGAAACCAAAAAGACAGACAGTTTATGTCCTCCAGGCAGAGCTAAATTCTGGCAGATTAAACTGGAGTGAAAACATCTTGTCAACTAATTAGTGCCTTTATTATTTTAACTGACGTTATGCTGCCCAGTGACCTTTTGTTGAACGTCATGTACTGACTAAAGCTATAAATACCTCTACAAGTTTTACTTAACAAGATTAAAGCTGAGTAACACAGCGTATGACTGACTCTGCATGCTGGGACTCTGCATCCCAAACTGGCTCAGGAGGCTGTTTCCAGTTACACACAGACGTCATCAGTACCTTTGCAGAACAGTCAGCAAATTATGCTATCAGCAGTATTTAATAGCACCACAAGTCTTTGTCCCTAGCAGCAAGTTTTTGCGTCTCAGAGAAGTGATGCAAGGGAGGAAACACCTTCCAGCAGTACAGCCTGGATGGGCAAGGAGGAGTATCTGGGGGCTCACCCTGTGAGTCCCCAGATACTCCTCAGACTGTGAACTGCGAAGCTGAATAAAAAGTTAGGGTGAACCTATAGCTGCGCAGGTTGCAGAGCAAGGTCTCTGAGGATCATCAGTTTGTAAATGCCAAAACAGAAAAGTGCAGCCCCTCCCTGAAAAGCTAGTGAGCAGATTCAGAGGAGAAAATTTGATTTGATTGAGACAAAGCTGCAGAGGCTGCTGAGCATCAGTGATTCATGGGAAATAGAACCAACAGTGCAGGATGTGGAGCGGCTGGAAGGAGTGAGACATGCCAGAGGAGCTGTCCTAGTGAGGAGCTGTACTTCATAGGCAGCAATTTGGAGAGAGCAGTAAGACAGTAAATCAGAACAACTGGAGAGAGCCAGAACAAGGAGACACACAGAATCTAAATGGGAATTGTCCAAAATCTGAAGGTAACAGAACTGACACTGAACCATACTATGCATTACTGGAGTTGCTGCTAGACTGGCAGCAACAAAGATTCCTACAAAGCAGGCATCTTTCCTTAAAAGTATTCCTACAAAGCAGACATCTTTGTTCAGTATGTGAACAACCCACCCAAGACCACAGCCCTCCAGAAAAGAAAAGGCAGATTCTGCAGGGCATTTTCCAGAACTCCTCCTGTGTTAGTGTTGAACTAATTCCCAGTTTGGTGCTGGGGAAATTGAGCTGCTGGAAAGATAATCTTTTCTAAAAGAAATATGACCAAAATCTTGACCATGCACTATTCACCAATTACCTCATGATACTTTAAAGGAAAGAAATAAAGAAGAGTTTTAATCCTGAAGTCTTGGCCAGCTTGTGTTATTCTTCACCAAAAGTTTCAACAGAAGTAATTTCTCATGGGCTGTTGGATTTGTCAGAAGGGGAGTGTAGCCAGCCCCTGGCTGGCAGCAATGCTCCCCCCCCCCCCAGCAGACAGCAATTTGCCCCATGCTCAGCAGTTTTGTGCTTCTGAAGCTAAATGAATCAGCTGTAAACTGGTTTAATAAACTGGATAAACCAGGCTTAAAGCTGTGCACATACCAGTGGCTCCAGCAGCATCACCAGGTGATGACAACGCTGAAAACAGGCCAAGAACTGAAAAAGACAGATGAAAAAGAGATGTATCTGAAAGCCAAAGAGAAACCTTTCAGGTATGTAGGTTCCTCACTGGCACCAGTTCTCCCTGGGATAAGAAATTTGGATTCAGCACTGGTGTTTGTAGCCAAGGAAAAGCAGGGACACAAACACAAGTGCCCCTGAATGGCTGCAATGCTGTGAGGAGCTTGGGGGAAAGGTAGGGAAAGAGACAGAGATATCTGACAGAGGGAAAAGCTAAAATACAAAGAAATGCAGCACCAATGCTCTGACTAAGACTGGCAACATGTCACTGGGTGGAAACCACCACAAGTAGGAAAGTTTTGGTTTTTTTTCAGTAAAAAAACAATAAACTGATAACATTAAGGAAGCCTTCTTCCCAAACAGAACTCAAAAAGAAACATACACAGAACACAACCTGAGGCGATACTCAAGACTGGCAATGAGTTGCACTGGCTCTCAGCATCCTGCTGATCTGGGCACTGAGTGCTGCCAGACATTCCTCTCCCATAACTTTGGGATGGTCACATCTATTTGGGAAGTTTCTCACATTAGCATAGCTTCATTATTCCCCTGGGCACCACACTAGAGCCTGAAGCTTGTCTTGACTTCTACCCCCTTGTTGGTGAGGTCTGGTTGGAACTCAAGCTAAGGAGCACCATAATCCTTACCCAAACTTTCCCAAGTGCAGAGGATGCTTTGCCTTCTCTAACACAAACACATACCAACAGTGACACATAAAAGACAAATCAAAAAAGCCCAAGATGAAATAGTCCTCTCACTAAACGGAGGAGAAGATACACACTGTGCTTGATGCCAGCTGCACCATTTATTGGATTGCAAGTAAATGCTCAGCTGCTTCTCTAACATGCCTGGTGTACACACACCCAGAGTAAACCAGATACTCAAAAGACCAGCTCCAGCTCAAAGGCAGGCCAGAGGATTTGGAAAAATTCTCAGTTGTTAAGAAAAAATCCAGTTTATAAATCAGGAGAGAGACAATGCTTTGTCCCTGTAGAGGCTTGCAGCTGTGCTGAGTCCAGCCTGAGCAGGCTTCTTTGGATGTATTTAGTATTTCTAAAAATATTTTTGTATCTACGAGCTTTGTTTCCTTTTTCTGTCTAGTTACATTTTCTTTCTTTTCCCTGTTGGTTTTGTTCATATTTTTCAGAGCAAAAGGGTGGTGGTTTTGCACCTACAGCTTAACTGGGTCTTGAATCTGCACACTACTAGAACCCTAATAATAATCTATGACAATGATATCCAAGTGCCTTGTGGATGAGATGTTCCTGGCCAAAGATGAGGAGCAAACCTTCATTTTCAGACTTCCAGATGTCTTCACAGTGCCTGATAACAGTGAGTGATTCAATTGCTGTGCCTTAAATATCCCAAGAGATAACCTCTAAAAAGCCCACAACTAATGCCTCTTTTGATCATCTGAAAGGGTTTTGAGGTTTGGTTTAGTCTGGTTTGGGGTTTTTTGTATTGTACCTGATGGAGAGCTGGGTATCTAAGACAGATGCCCATAAAGGCTGCAGTGCACAGCAATACAAATAAAGTCAGAAGCTCAAGGAAACTTTGGCAGCTTCAGTAAATTCAGTATCTGAGCTTGAGTTCATTCAGTCTGTCTGGCTACAGTTGTTACACAAGCAGACAGTCAAGTGCAAACACTACGCTGTGAAGTGTCTCACGACTTGCCAGGTCTTCCCACTATGCAAGAGTTTGCATTACAGAACATTTAATTACAGTGTTTTGACTAGAACCAGCTTTTTCCTTTCAGCCAAGCAGAAAAGTAACGAGTAATTAAAAAAGTAATGAAAACTCAGTAAAAATTCCTTAAAGCAAATGCCCACTTTCAGCTGTTATTTCAAAGAGCCTATGTCAAGGAAGACTCCTGCTCACTGTCACTTAGCAGGTTGTTAAAAAGTTTCAAAAATGAAATAAAAGTTAATGCACACTATGAGTTTTTTGTTTTCTTTTGTCTGCATTCTTAATTATCTTTTCTACTCCAAGCAGATAGGAAAGCACAAAGCACTGTCAGAGTAACAACAGAATTAGTACTGACTACCAGCTACAAGCAAGTAACAGTCCTTCTCTGGAGACTTTCAAAACCAACCTGGACATATTCCTGTGTGGCCTGCCCTAGGTGATCCTGCTTTAGCAGGGGTGTTGGACACAATGATCTCTGGAGGTCCCTTCCAACCCCTGACATTCTGTGATTCTGTGAATTGCATGCTGTGGCTTACAATTTGTTTTATGCAAAGGGCTGTGCTGGCTTCAGTGGCATAACTTGCACAGCCAGTACATGCAGGTGGCAGAATCCAGGCCCAAAGCTTTCTAATACTAATTACATTCACAGGGAGTTGCTTTGCAGAAAAATCTTCCTAGGAAGTATAGCTGATACTTCAGCACACCAGGTTCACTGCACTGGAAAACAGCAAAGAAAGCTTCCTTTCATGGCATAGAGAGGTGCTGAAAAAATGATGGTAATTTGAACCATCATCACAAAATACATCCACCCTTATGCAGACAGTCATGTCAATTTACTTCTGCTGTCAAAGGCTTGTTTTTAAAATAGAGGCCTTGACTTAGGATAGCACATAAAAATTAATTTTACAATGTACTCTTTAGGCAGCAAAGTCCCATTCCTCATTTGCAGTCAAAGTCCTAGTACCTAAAAAGATTAATTTAGCCCAGTGTTTCTTTGCTTTATGGGAATTTATAAAATATTATATAGGAGAAACACAGCAATCAGGCTTAGCCCAGAATATAATGGGCTTTTAGATCCTCTAACGAGTTGTGCAAGAACCGCCTACTAAGAAAAGTCATGCATGTCATACATCCCTCCCTCATTGTAAAACACTGCTCTTAGATTTTACAGCAGCCAAAACAACTTTATCTTTTTAATTAAAAAAAAAAGTATCCACTTTCTGTATCCAATTTCACTGAGCTTCTGCAGGAAGAATATGTTCTGGGTTCTGGAAACCACATTGCAACAGCACTGAATTAAAAGAGGCAGTAGTGCAAGTACATGGAAGGGACAAGCGTGAGTACAGCTGGGGCTTCTCTGGGCCTCACAGATGTCAGCTGATGCTATCTAAGGGATGCAAGCAAAGCAAAGCACCAGAAAGTGGGGAAACAGAGGTGATGGCACTGAACACTGAGGCAGGCCAAGATTTTAAAGAAGCTGATGAATAAAAACCAGCACAAGCTAACACATGACAATGATTCTAACTAAGCCACTTTGCTTCCCACCTGGGGATGGCAGGGCTGCCATGGGTCAGCAGCAGAAGCCAGCCAGCTGGAGTGGCCTGGAGCCTAGAGGAGAAAACCACCTGTGCACACACCTAGGTCCAGCCCCAATCTCTGAGCACATCCATGTTTCAGCACTCCCACTAGTGCTGTTCTCCTGAAGGCAGGTTTTGCTGGATCTGGCTCTCACATCATCGAGTCTTTAAATAAAACATTACATCAAAAATAGGAACCCTCACCTTCAATGGGGAAGTAAAGACCACTCCACACACCCACTGAGTCCCTGGAAGAGCAAGCTGTGTCCTCAACACAGCCCATGCCTGCCATCTCCTCCCAGTGTTCAGTATCACTGAAGCTGTGGAACTGGCTTCAGCTTGTATGTATCATCTACAGCACAAAAAGAGGGGCCTCAGCAGCCCTACTCCCCCAACACAGCAGAGCAGCCCAGCTTTAGGTAATCAAGCCACTTCAGATGTTAAACTGCTTTGCCTTCTCACACCTTGTGCTAAAAGTGTCTCAGCTATTTGGGATGTGGGGCAGAGAAGCAGCATGAAGTAAGTATTTAGGACGAATTTAGCATTGCGAGACTCCAGTTCTAGTAGCCACCAAATAAAGAATAACGTTAGTTTATGCTTTCATGTCTGCTCTTAGAAAATGTTAATTCTTGACCATTTTGTTGTGATTTGTTGTCAGGCTTTCTAAGTGATGAATACAGCAGGTCAGAGCCTGAAGATACCCACAGACTGTTCCAAGTAGATGCTATTTCAGTCAGACAGCTACAGTGAACAACTTTTTCTAGCAGGGCTAGCTTGTAACAAGCTAAATCCCACCATTAAGAAGTTTAGCCCAGCTACGATTGTCAAAAACTGTCAGTCACAAGGCCTATTTCTCCCATATTCAGAGAATTAACAATGAAAATACTTTTTGACATGCTAAATGAGATTTTGGGACACTTAACAAGAGTTGGCCCAAAAGTGCTACCTCAAGAAATATAAAATGCCAGCAATGTTGACACAGAATGACAAATTATATGTTCCTTAATATACTGTGTCACTCCATTCAGTTTTATAATTGGCACTGACTGTAGCTGAAATCTGATCCAAAGTACACAGAATTAACTGGCACTTGTTTGGTCCCTCTTAGCATTTTCTAGGCTGCAGATCTTTGTAAATATTTTCTTAACAGGGTGGCATACTATATTTTCCCATAAAACATCCATGTCCATATCTATAATAATATTTTTTTTTCTTTGCCAGATGATGGGCTGGCTGTGTACAACCAGCTTAGACTGTGAGGGAAACTTTCAGTTCAAGCACTGAAAAACCTATACATAAAGATTATTGTACCCTTTGACTTCTGCCAACCTCATTAAAGCTATTGAAATTCCAGAGGTTAATAGCCAGCCCATACTTGCTCAGCAAAAAGATTTTCAAGGAACCATTGTTCCAGGGAGAAGTATCGTCAGCACTTAGTCTGGGTTTGTACCAATTGCACCTCCTGTTTAATACCCTGTTCTCCTGCCCTGGATAGTGGCATACAACAGCCCTTATGGGCATCTCCTCATGATTTTGTCCAGCTCCTACTGAAATAATTCAGTCTTTTTGATCTCAATAGCACTCTGTCATCTAACAGCATGCATCCTGGGGTCTCCTTGCCTTTAGCAACTGAATTTACTTTACATTTACCTGCTCCCTGTAAACCTTTGTTACATCCATTCCCAGGTCTCTTCAGGGACTTGAGAGTCCTAATCAGCTTAATCTCTTCTAGCATACAAATACCTCTATTGCACTGCCTACCTATTCCCTCTCTGGGCTGGCCTCAAGCTACAGAGATGAGGATGAGCATCTCGCTCCCTCTTTGCAGCTCCCTGTGCTTGGGGAAGAGTTGCAAAGACAGGAGGCAAAGCGACAGAAACTCCCCTGGCTGTTGTAAGGATCAAAAGTCACCCACCCCATTCCCTTCCCTCAGACAAATCCACATCCGGACACAAATGACTCATCAGTCCTACTAGAAAACAGCATTTCAGACCCATGCTGCAGTCCAGCTTCATCTGCATTCACAGTAATGTAACCCAGGAGTGACCCAGATTTACGACTGATAAAACAGTGATGTAATGCAACTATGAAAGAAGAATCACATCTGCATATGTATAGGAAGAAATATATATATAAAATATATATGTGTATATATTAAAAAAAAAGCTTCTTAGGCAACATTAGAAACTCCTCATATAGCCTCTCAGTAGCAAAATGAAAGCATGCAGCTCACACTCTTCTGGAACAATAAAATGCCACTTCCTTTGAAACAAGAAATTCAGGCTATGGTTGGCTTTATTTTCCCTTGAGCTGATCAGAGTCATTGCAGATTTTCAGAAGTCTTAGAAGCACAGAGCTCTCCCTGGCACACCCACTGGGATCACTGCTTGCTTGGATATTAATTTTAGAACCACTTCCAAGGAGCTTTTAACTGGGCCTGAGGATGCGCCAAACAAGTGAAACTTATTACAGACTCAAGCTCCTAGCACGAGAATTATTTGAAGGGGAAAAAAAAAATCTGCACTGGATGTAACTTACAAAGAGCAGAAAGAGCATTTTGGTTTCATTTTGGTATCAGATGTTTTCAGGAATTAGAATTGTTCATATATATACACTTAACCTCTAAGCGATACTGGTCTTGCTGACGCAAATGACAGCTCTAATATTTCTTAGACATCGATTTCCTAAGTCCCTGTGTGCTTCTTTCCTCAACTCACTCTCAATTGCCAATTAACACTTTCTGGTAGTGCCAGATCTAGTGACTGCGATCACCTGAAAGACATGAGTAGCACCCAGGTTGGATTATCTGATGCTCAATGTGCACATCGAGCTGCATCAAGGACAGCTCCCTAGACATAAAAGAACCAGTGGAAGATTTTGGGGCTGTGCTGAAGGTTTCTCTCAGCCCCACAGCCATGCCATCACTGTATTTATTTATTTATTTTTAAATCATAATCACTTGGGTTTGTGGGTAATTGGAACAATTAGGGTGATTAATTGCATGTTTGCAATAAAAACAGAAGAGCAGGGAGGGTTACATTACAGGGTAAATATTTTCAGAGAACTGTATCAGCTGGTAGACATAACAAATGTGATCAGTCCAGTGCAACGTGAAGCTGTGCACATTGTGCAAACTGGTTTGCTCTGGAACTCAAATCTCCTTGAAAGAAGCCAAAGTGTTTAAAAAAATAAACTAAGTCAGAGTGCATAGGGGGAAAAGAAATATTGACCTGCAAGGCTGCTGTACTTCTAACATAAAGAAACATTGTTTTCCCTTTGGTCCTTTTATTGTCTAAACAAAAAATGCAAAGTGCTCGAAGTGCACAAGTGAAGGTCATCAGCTCTTGCTTGGAAGCAAGGATTTACACTGAAAAGAAAGTTAGAAAAGCACACAGTGGGATACCTCCAATACTGACACATTCCTTGATGACAGCAAGAAGGCAAACTAACCTGCCTGCCACTGCAACTCAGAAACCAAGGGCTTTGGAGAGGGAGGATAACCTCCAGAACAGAAGATAGTCACACTTAAAGTTTCATTTGTTGAATCCTTACAAATCTGGACTTCTACTCATCAATATGCTACTGAAACACTTAAACACAGCTTCAGCCAATGCCTCTTCCTGGATTTCTTTGCAACCATCTGGTTTCCAAAGATCTACTTTAACTAAAAGCATCATGAACACTTACTCAATAACGCTTTCCAAAGAATGAAAAAAGAGCTAAGAACAGTCATTGCCTTTTCTAGCTATTAAAGCCACATCAGAGTTTTGCAGAGTGCAATATTCCCTGTAAGGGAGAAGATGTCATGGAAATCCCACAGCTATGCCAGACATGTTATGGTCATCATCCTCCAGGCTGTCTTCTAAAACATAGGACAGTAGCCAGTGTTGCGCAGTAAACTCAGGTGCGCTCTTCAGACAGCGTGCATGGCTCCACACCAAGGCAGGCTGACTGCTGTCAGCTCACAACCTGAAGCTTTTGCCATCATCAGCAGAGAGACATCTTACTCACACTGAGTCCAAAACAATCCAATCCATAACATCAGTGGCTCTATAGGATCTGGTCCCTGGTACTCATCAGTCAGACTTATCTTCAGCTGAGCCTCTGCCAGGCTACTGAGTGAGAAGCGCTATAAAATTTCTACATAAATAAAAAGCTGGCTTCTCCTATTGCCCACAGCACCACAGAGCTGTTTGGTTACAGAGGGAAAGAAGTGAATAGTGAAGGGTTTTATGTTCCATTCGTATGATTGGAGACTTTGTGCTTCAACACAAGCACAAGGGTCACAGGGCAGGAACAGGGTGTTTTCTTTCCAGTCAGCATGAAACTGACATTTATTAGACGAGTGTTTTGTTCTATTTGTTTTAAGTCGATTACATTTTAACTCAGTTCAACAATGCTGGAAAACCTGACAAAACATTCCAGAGTGTTTAACCAACATGAATGTAAAGGACAAACATCTGAAATTTAAAATTAGAGTATAAAGTAAGATCATTGCAACAAAAAATATGTTCTTTATACCACTGAGTCTGTCCGATTCCACTCAGTGCCAAGTGTTTGTGTCTCTGCATTTGGGAAGTCTGTGTTCAACATTTCTCTTTAGATGAGGAAAGTATTTTTCAATGAAGAAACTGAAGAAATTGGCCTTTATTTTTAACATAACTGCAGAATGTTTGTCAGGCTTACTAAACAGCCAAGTCCTTACCTGCTTAATAAGCATTATAAATGTGTAAGAGGAGTGTAAGAGCTGACGTACAGCCAGCAGTATTTCTGTGCATTCCTTCCAGAAGGGGCCTGTATTTTCCATACACACATTTCGACTTCATCACATTCAAGTATTAAAAAAGAGCAAAACTAGAAGACTGGAACTTCTGCAGTCAAATGCCCACCTATTACCAATCCCAAATGGGTTAAACACCTAATTTCTCCGTGCATTTTCCTGTTCTTCACGTGGAGCCTCACTTTCTCCACAAGGGCAGGCTTCCTCCTTAAAAGCTGTATGATTTAAATAGTGTAGTAATGATTAATCAATTGGAAAACCTTGAGCTTGGAGGGTGAAAGCTAGAAACTTGGAATTTAAATACCTCTGACCAATCTTTTCCCTACAGTTACATGAAAAAGTATATTTCTTTATACTACTATACAAATATATGTAACTCAAGCAGAGAGGTCCTCAAAACCAAGGTCTTAAACTTCAAGGTAACATAATACAGGTCAAATTGCACTAACCACCACTGAACATGCTCTATAGGGAATAAATATCACTGTCTGTCACACTGAAGCAAATGGATAGTCCCCACCCCACAGCACATTATTCTCTTTCTTGTAGTGCACTTTCTTACAGTACTAGGTCCTCTAAGCAGACTGATTGGGCATTGCCTACACTAGAAGGCAAATGCCTTCCTAAGCTCCAGTCTATTCTGTGGCACCAAGTGCAGTCATTATTCTCTGAACTATCTACTGCGTGAGACAGACCACATTTCACTTGTTCAACTTACCTACCTAAATTTCCTCCACAGAAACAGGCTTACTTTAGATTTAAGCAATGGAAAATTCACACCACCCTGCTGGTAATCTGTTCCACTGGCTGTCTTCTTCTGAAGTTTCACTTCTGAACCTAGGAACTGATATAAACAAATCTAATTAGTTTAGCCAGTAATAAGCACTGTATAGATGTAAGTTGGTCTGAAAGAGTCAGATTTCATTGCACTTGAATCTTCCTAGACTGAAGAAGTTCAACATGAATAAGTACAAGTTGTACAATCTAACATTGGGGCTAAATGTCCATCATAACTAAATTTAAGTCCAAGCAATCAAAATCCATGAATAACTTTGTTGAACTACTTTTAAAATAAAGGTATTCTGGGTTAAGTTTGAACACTTATATTGAACACTTCCCTTTCCCTGTTTTTAATCTGTAGGTTAGGGGTGGGGATTAGACTTTTCATGCAGTAAAAATATTCTGAAAGAACTCCTTAAATGGACATCAAATGGGAAGCTACATCAAGTACTGGTGAAACATGTCAGAGGCTTGCTTTATACTGCAAAAGGCTATGCCATATATGCCTTCCAAAATTTGGGGGTTTAACTGTAGTTGCTACGTACTACATAAATAATCAGATCAACAGCTTACAACATAAATTTGTACTTAAAAATACTAGTCAGGCCTTAGACACGGTACCTGACGTGTAAATTAAGCTACTATATAGAGATGTCCAAGCTGCCTGACCTGCAAGCATGCACGAAGCTCCCTCAGCCCTTCTTGGTGTGAACAGATCCACATGTGTGGTGCACTCCAAGTCTTGCCGTACAAAAGCTATGACAAACACCACTATGCTCTCAGCACTTTTCTTGGAACTCTGTTGGAGGGTCAGCTCTTTGCATTCTACCAGGGAACAAGCACAGCCGCAGCGGAAAATAATCTTCCTCGAGGACTCTTCTCCCCTTAGCACTACTGAGGCTGTAGGGAGGAACGTGCATTACAGATCAGCAGCCCGGCCTGCCCATTAAGTCGTTTGCACTCTACTCCTTCACCTTTGCAGCACAGTGAGGAATTCACACCACTTGTGTCTAAGGCAGCAGAGAAACTGCAAAGCAATCGCGACCTCAAACTGAGTGTCTGCCTGTTTGATCAATGAAGTAGAGAACATTTCCTTACGCCAAGGGCGAAGATGATGGATCCTACACTCACAGGAAGCCCAGAGAACCCACCGAACTTAGCACAGTGAGGCGCGAAGCCCGCAGCCCAGCAGCCCGCCTCACGACAACGCCGGCCGGCCCGCCTCGGCCCCGCGCGGCCGCCGCCTGGCCCACCTCAGCCCCGCGCGGCCCGCCTCGGCCTCGCGCGGCCCGCCGCCTGGCCCACCTCAGCCCCGCGCGGCCCGCCTCGGCCTCGCGCGGCCCGCCGCCTGGCCCGCCTCAGCCCCGCGCGGCCCGCCGCCTGTCCCAGCGCCCGCTGAGGAAAGTCCATCCCATCCCATTCCATTCCATTCCATCCCATTCCCCATCCCATTCCATCCCCCCGTCCCCGTCCCCTTCCCGCCGTCGCCCTACCCGTTCCTTTCCCCACCGAGAGAGGAAAGCGCAGGCCGCTGCGGGAACCCGGGGTCCTGAGGCACTCAGAGGCAGGCTGAAGGGCTCGCCCCGTAGATGGGAGTGGTGGGGCCGGGTCGTGCCTTTTGCTGTGGGAAGGGTGCAGTGACAGCCCCTGAAGAACACGTTTGTGAAGTGTATTGACGGCACCTTGGTTTTCAAAAACAAAGCCGTGGGTTATTTCCCACTGTATGAACACAATCGTTGGAGTCTGCTGATTGCTGATGATGGACAGGTGGCTTTATCTACCAGAAGTCACTCCCAACTCTGCAAGGAAACAGGAGCCCAGGTTCTGATATTCCACTTTTCTTCACAGTATTCCCTGAGTATGCCAGGTGCCTTCCTTCTTTAGATGAAAACAGCGTAGTGGAATACCAGGTTGCCCAGAGAGGTCGTTTAGGCCCCATCCCTGGAGATACTCAAGGTGAGGCTCGACAGGGCTCTGAGCAACTTGAGGATGCCCCTACTTGCTGCAGAGGGGGTTGGACTGCATGACCTTTGGAGGTCCCCACTAACACAGACCATTCTCTGAAAATTACTTTTTTTTTTTTTTTTTTCCAGGTTTGCCTCTCTATTACATTTGTTTCCCCTTACAGCACATACAAAATCCTGTGAAGTGTTTTGAGGAGAAACGAAAGCCAGCTGCAGATTCAAGTCAGCAGGGTAAGTACACTGAGCAGATCTCTCTACAATGATGGGCAGCTTTGGGGAACAGGATTATTGCCTTGTGCGTGCCTTTGGAAAGATGGGCAGGAAGATGGCCAGAGTTACCAAGATGTTGAAACCAAATTTGTAATCCCAGGGTTGAGGACCATAAGTAAAGAACCATTTTGTGATTTGAGACAGGCCATGAGGAAGGGTAAAATATTAACTATCTGCAGATACATGAGACTTTTTAATTACTTGAATGTAAATGTAGGAAGAGCTTAAGAAACAGTCAATTTGCATCTTGATCAAAAGAACACATTTCTTAATGGGAAACAGAGACAGCTGTAAAAAAAGTAGGAAGGTTCTCCCTGAGAACTATGCCTGGGACTGTTATTTAAACCACATTTTGTAAAATAAGTGGTTTGTATTTGCTCTAGCTTATGCAGCCTGTACACTTCTGAGTAGATTGTACCAGTAAGACTCTACAACCCTGACAGTAATTAGTAAATGAAACCAGAAATGCCTTCAGTGAAGACAGATGCATAAAATAAAAGTGAAAACAGTGACATTGCAACTGGCCTATCATTACCTCCATAGGGGCTCACCCTAGGAAGGCTGTAGCAAGGTCACCACTAATGTTGCCCAGCTGAGGACAATATCCAAAGGGCCCCTGGGAAGGACTAGCAGGGAGAAAAAGAAAAAAGAAAAGAGAAAAATGTTACCCACTGTAAATAAAAGTAAAATAAACCTGCTGGTTTGGGTGGGAGGTTTTGGGTTTTTTTCAGTAATGTTCTAGCCTAAGCTTTCCAAGCCTTAGTCATGCCTGATGAAGCATAGCTATAAGGATACAGGCAAGTCAGATACATGGGTGAGTGAATGTGCACATCACTACCTGCTCTCTCAGTGGCCTGGGCTACATTTAAACATGCAGTGACACTGATTTCAGGAACAGATTCCACAAAATCTTCCTTTACATTTGGATTTCTCTCTTACGTTCTGGCAAGGTCAGCGGAGACATAACTCCGTGACTAACGCTGATGTTGCAGTAGTAAAATATTGGGCAAAAATTAGGAAAACCAGACCCACTTGCCTGTAAGAATGATTTAATTTAAGTTTCCACTGTTCCAAAGTAGGTATGTTTCACATCATAAAGAACTTTTCTGTCATGAAAATTATTTTTTTAAGGAGAGGGAGAATTTTGTTTGTAGCAAGCTGACTTTACTGGTTAGGCAATTAAGTATTTCTTTGGATTGCTGTTCAAAATTAATTACACATTGATGTGGAAAAAACAGCTATAGTCTTGCTCTGGATTCAGAGGTTTCCAACTGGGCACATCTCATTCCAAGAAGAAAAAAGGAAAAAAAGGACCTAGAAAGAGTATTGTAATTACTGTCATAAGAAAACCTGCTTCAGTCCAGATGTAGAAGCGGATACCACAGAAATGTTAACATCTAGCAGTTTGCTGCAGGGCAGTGACAAATGAATCCTGCACATGTTTGCAGAAGGGACATATTATGTGATCCTTCTAGAATCCCTGGACTTTGTTTTGCCTTTTTGCAAAGCTTCTACAGAAAATGCAAATCTACAGTAATCTGAGGTTTTGGACAGTGTCACGGACACCTCTGTAGAAAACTTGGATCCTAAGCTTGCATACCTAACCAACATTGTCAGCTCTGGACCCTTGCAAATAATTCCACTGCAAGTAATGAAGGCGGTTGTGTGAGTAAATGTTCAAGAATTGGTTCCTCATTTCAGGTGCCAACAAAGCTTGTTGCTCTGTGGTGACTGCCCTAGGGGTTTGCAGCGACACAAGTGTCAGTTGTGAGGAATCACACCTTCAGAAGTTCAGATCTTTTTGTCAAGGGAGTCAGTCCTCAGAAAAGTAACAATGATGAGAAATGCGATGAGTAGAACTCCTACAGGCAGCAGCACCTGGTGTGCAGAAAGATTTCAGAAGTGAGTATCCTAGCTGACCATTTTCCTTTTTCTCCCCAAATTTTATGAATCTGACCAAGATTTTTTATTAAGGCTTCAGCCTTAATAAAAACCAGTAACATTCTGGGATGATTTAAGCTGGAACAACCTCTAAATGACTTGTCTAATCCAAATCATTCCATTTCAATCCAAACTGATTTGATTATTCCCTAAGCCATTTATTTAAATAAATGGAGTCAGAAGAAATCACAGAGTTTAATTACTGGAAACATTGGTTGGCACTAAGTTTGGAATTAAAATTACTCACTTTGAAGTCCCGAAATGCACAGTGTGACAATACCAGTTGTCAAGGAACATTTTTTCCCTTGGTTAAAAAAGGACAAGCTGAGCATAAAATGAAACTCTCAACTGTCCACATAGGACAACTCTTCCTGTCAACTGAAGAGTTACTGTAATTCTCTTACCAATTCATTTACTGTTCATGCAGAGATAGGTGCAAGAACCTGGGGACAAATTTCCTAACATTTGAAAGTCTGAAATGACACCAAACAAAATTTTGACTGATAATATGATTAGGCATATTAAACAGTATTGGCCTCACTACTGCTGCTCTAGGGAAGCCAATTGTAACTGTTAAGCTGCTAAGACTTTATACTGGGGTAGGCACCTGTCATTTCCTTACTGGAGACAGTCAGGCTGGTCCCGAATTTGCCTCTGCCCCTGGTCACTTTCTTGTTCTTCATGTGTATGGAAGTAGCAAGGTTTGGTGATGGTTTTTCATCTACTTTGCCACAACTGACATGATGTTCTAATCCTAAGTCATATCCCGACCCAAACTTTCTCCTCTCCAAACTGAAGATTAGTCAATTTTAAGACTACCATTGTAAGGCAATTCCTTGGATCCTTAAACTTGCTACAAGGCTCTGGAGAAGAACACTGGTTTGCAGTAATGCAGTGAGATCCCACTGGAGTTGCCACACTATCACACTAACAGCCAAAGTAAAGGCCAACAGTTCAAAAAGATGGAGGCTAAAGTAAATAAGAAGGAGTTAGTCTTGGTAGTGTAGGATTCACTGGCACATCAAACCAGAAAGCAGTAAACCAGAAAGCAGATACAGTGTATCTGTCATGGCTGTGAAATGGGCTGGAGGCCATCTTGCTCTGAGATTTAAGAGTAATACAACACTGAATATGACTTTAGAAAAAAAAATCTGGGAAGGAGACTGTTCTACATTACCACTTCCTTAAATCATTTTATTTATATATATATAAAACCAACCTCTGTCCACAGAGGAACCTGCTTTGTGGGTGCTGGTGCTTTGTGGGTGCTGGTATTTCTACTTGTAGATTACTTTATTTTGGAAAAAAGCATTGCTCTCTCCAGACACCTTAAAGATGTATCCAGATTTTCCCAAGCAAACAGCAGTTTTAGGAGGAGGTGTTGGATACTCCTGGGAGCAGAGATGCTGTTGTAAACCTAGTATATATAAATGAGTTGTACATCAGATGATTTGCCACAGATACTTGTGGGTTTCAGTTCTTCCTCTTGGCAGTTCTAAGTTTCCACTTGAACTCACCACCCCCTAAAAGATCTGTATGTTGGGAAGCATTTATTAAAAAAAAAAAAAAAAATCAGATTAGTGTAATTTCTTTACATCTTGCATTGAGCAAGGGATCATCAGTAAAGTATCAGAAAAGAAGAAAGTTTAGTTTACTGCACTAACCTCTCCAGCAGCAGTCTGAAGTTGTAGAATAAAAATACCAACACCTAAATCTTTCTCCAGACCAGTTTGTTACACAAAGCTTTTCAGGACAATAGATATGCAAACTTCAAACCATCAAAACCATGTGAACAATTTAATGTGCCTTTTTTAATTATACAAAACTCTCCCCAAAAAACTATTGAACCATCAAAAACTGATACACTTGATACAAACCCAGTTCCTCTAGGCAAAACAGTAGAGAAATGCAGCTTTGACTTGTAATTAAACATTCTCATTGGCAATCTTAAGATGTATGGATTGGACTAATTATTCTGCTAAATGGTGTTTTGCCCTAGTTTCCTAGACAGTTCCTATACACCTTTGATAGGCACAAACAGGGCTGCTCAATTTCACTTGTACCAAGTTAACACTGAGATTATGTGTAAAAACCATCAAAGACATTCAAAATGAACATGAAATGCTACAGAATGTCTCAGAGACTTCACTGCAAAGTCAGAGAGGCATCTAACCACAGCAAACAAATTCAGTCATAATCATTTGATGCTTCCACCTGCTTAAGGGGGAAAGGGATTTGCCAAGACTATGGAGAAGCTTTCAGGAACAAGGACTTTAGAGAGCTAGAGAAGCAGAGCTGGGAGCCTGGTAGTTGTACCATGATCATACAGTGAGGCAGGTACTCATCTAGCTGTTGTGACTGCTCGTTGATAACTAACACTCTCCTCAATGATTGAAATAGTGAAGCCTGCTACTCAGCTCTTCTCCAGTCCACTCACTGTTCAGAACATACAGGCTGGGCTTCACTCATCTCTTCTGGGGAAGAGGATGGTTGGCCATGTTCACTAACCACCCCTGAATCCTGAATGTCAGCCTCAGTAACTGAAACAGAAATAAAGAATAGAGAATGGTTAGAATTAAACAAGACAAACCCCCCATCCCCCAAATCCTGTACTTTAGTTTGCATTACACCTGCTATCAATCACATTTCTAGAGGTAAATTCTCAATGCACAATGAGTTTTCTCAGTCCAGTTGGGTTTTAAGGCACTTCATTCAAAGGTGCTTGGCATCAAGAGCTGCAGGTCTACAAAGTGAGATAGGGCACTTCAGACAACAGCCATGCGTAAAGAAAGGTAGCAAGAATGCTTCAAAATGGCAAGTGTTGAAGCTGCACTAGAGGAGTATGAGGCAGTCTCATGCGATCCACTTCACTGCAGTGCCTTTGTGACACTCTTGTCCATTTTCAAAGGCCTGGACAGACTGAATAATCTCTTCTTCAACTCCAGCTATGGATTTTCATTTTATAAAGTAGCTCCTTGCTACTTTGCATGAAAAGTTCCCTCATTTCCTCACAGGTGACTTGGGTTTTGTTTGTTTTTCTGTGACTTGCCAACAAATCTGCATTCTCTGCTCAGATGCTGTACTGGCTGTTTTACTGGATACACTTTGTGTTTGCTTTGTCAAACCTTCATACCATTACTAGGCAATACTACATGAGATCTTTTTCAGACAGGACTTTTTGGGTTTTTAAAAATTCATCTCAGATTCCCTTTGGGGCAGAGACCACAAACATTTGTTCTCACCAGCTGTCCCTTACTAGAGTTTTCTCCATCTATTTTCCTGCAAGTTCTGTAAGAAAAACCATTCCACCTCAATTCTGGAGGTCTGTCTAGAGAAAGGATGTTCCTAAGTCTAACTGCAGGTTGGGTCAGTTTCTTTCTTGGGGAAAAAGACATGATGAATGATAATACATCACAGTGCACTAAACGTTACTGATTTTCTCTCTTTTTTTCCAAGCATCTTGAATAGCAGAATCAAAGCATGATGAGTTTTATTGTACTTCCCCTCTCCACCTGCATCCTCGGCTGGCACACTGTTTTGTGTGTGACCTCATGCAGAACTATCCCCCATCCCTGTGTCATAATTGCAAATTCCTACATATCCTGGAGCACAAATGCTATGTAGTGAAATTAATTTGTACTTTCTCCACTAGTACTAAGAAAACTGGGTTGTTCTTTCAGCAGCACAATGTGTCGATGCACTGTATTCCTATGCCTGGCTTGTGATTTCACTACTGTGTAATACATACAAGCATGCAGGTCATTGGATGGCATTTTTCTCTTGGGGGGTGTGCGTGTGTGTGTGTGCTCTCCTGACCTCCCTTCTCTATCCAGTGTCCTATTTTCATGCAGGAAAAATTCACTCTACCAGTACAGGACTAGGTTTTCTGCATCTACCTCATGCAATGACAATACTTCTCTCCATGTCCCTCATGTTTGTCTGCTACTCCCAGGTCCTTCCCATTACCACACACTCCCAACAGAATAGTTGCAGTTCCCTACAGGTACTGCTGCTGCAGTATCCCCCAGATCGTTTGTCCCTTTCAAATCACAAACCCCATTAATCCTCGCATACAATTTCTCGTTTCATCTCTTCCTCTCAAACTCAGCCCATGTACTCACCTCCACCACACCAGCATCTCCTACATACTACCCTAATGCCTGTGTTGGAGTTTGAAAAGAAATTTGCACTTCTACGCTATCTGTACATCCCCCACACTCTTCATCTTCACCTTGTCCACTGCAACTGCTGCTGCTTTGTCTCTGGCTTTCCAGCCAGACAAGGAGCAGGTGTGCTCTGGCTGCTGTGGAGATGTGTGCCCACTGCCAAGCTGACTGGCAGGCACTCGGCCAAGGTATGCACACGTCAGTCAGGAATCAAACGTGAGCTGACAACCAGCCAAACACCACAACAAGGCTGCAAACAAACCCTTTTGTGGGAAGCATCTGTTTCCCTTGCAGATCAATATTGTGTAGGCCTGTGACCACAACAGGTGTGTTTGGCTGAAAATAACTAATCAGTTGAAAAGTTATGAGGGTAGTGACATTAAGAGCAAATGAGACTGCACCAGCCTTATGTTGTTAAGAAACCAGGCAAAAAAAGCCCAAACAACTCATATTGTGTCCTGCATAACCATCATCAACATCTTTCTAGTTCAAATCAGGTAATTATACTACTCTACTTCTTCTCCCTCTTACACAAGAGATTTGATTTTTCACTGGGTGATTATTGTAATCTATTTCATAAATAGTCACATTAACTACTTCTTATTCTCATGTTCAAGCAGAAGATCAAAATGTTGTTTATTTTGCTGCATTTTCAAAATGAAGTTAGAATAAACCAGCCTGTTCAGTTATCCCAGGCTCAGGGGCAATACTCTGAGCAGCTCTACCCTCTTGTGGTCACAGCTAGCTGAAGCCACATGAGAAACTCGAAATACAATCACAAATACGCTCACATGTACATGAAAGAGACCCAAAAGAGAGGGGCACAAAGACTTAACCTATGCCAGAAATGTAAAATCCTGTGATTTTGAGATTTTGAAGAGTCAGTCTTTCATTTACAGCCATTTTCAGATGAGCAAGAGATTTCATAGTACTCTTGCTAAGCATTAGTCTGCAGTTTTAAAAAAATGTTGTCTAAATTGCAATAGAGCCAAACAGTTTTTAAACCATGTCCTCCAAATTAGCCATTTAGGAAAGTATTTTCATTCTGGAATAGGTCTCAGGCTTGGGGCCTTCAACATCTGAGTGAGACTGAGGTGCATGTCAGATGGAAAGCCCAAGCATGTCAGGTTGCTTCCCCCAAAAGTCAGCCCTTTCCAGAGCTGTACAAGCTGACAGTTTGTCCTGGACTTCAGGATCTCAGTCCTGGCTCCATCACAAGGATCTGGGAACCCCTGTAAACTAGCTGGAATCAGGGTCTCTTGGGGCTTCCGCCTCTGTGGTTAGATACTGCAACAGGGCCAAAACTGAATCTCCCAGGGCTCAGCTTGTACTTCCTTACCATGTGCTTCCTTGGTTGTTTCAGCCACGATGTTCAGTGAAAGAGGGGGTGGAATGTAATGAATCCCTGGCAGAAGCCCTGGCGGGATGAACTGAGGCAGAGGAGCATAGTAGCCTTGCTGGAAATCTCCGCTTTCATTTGGAATCTGAGGAAACACATGAAGCAAAGCATCCTTCATCTAAAGACTCTTTCCCAGTCTGTATCTGCAGTGAAACGATGTGTTTCCACTTTTACCTGTGAATATTGCATTTTCTGTTTTGCGGTCATATGCTGCCACATCCATGCACACATTAATGTGCAGCTATGTGCATAGTGCAACATGCTGCAACTGAGAAGTAACAGCTCCTCAGATCATGTCTCAGCTGAAACAGACCTTCTGACTCTTTGTCACCTGGTCTGGCATCTCACTAGAGCAGTTGTTTCAAATCAGGAGCAGCTCACCTTCATCACTGACCTGCTGCACTTGCCACTGAGCAGGTCTGCAAGGCTTCATGCATCAGAGAGACAACAGGAATAGGCTCCTTGCCACCACCTCCCTGCTAGTTATGGGTTTTTCCCTGGGCCCAGTGAAGTGAGTGGCTCAGACTACACCAAGAGGCTTCTGTGCCACAAAGAGCGCCTCAGCTCTGGTTTTCTTCAGCATGATTTATCAAAATGGTGTGGAGTAACTGATAAGCAGGGTAACATTTCATGGGTACTGGAACAGCAAGGAGGCAGCTAAAGGGAAGGACAGCAGGATTTCCACAGCTAATCCCCACTGCTACTTACTGACACAGAAGCTGCATTCCCTGGCCCAGCGCTGCTAGGAATGTGTCGGAAACCTCTCTGAAGTGACATCCCTGGAGGTGACTCGTTGATGGCAAATCCCATGGGAAAGGGGTGGTAAGGATATATCGCAGAACATCCAGGGTACAATTTAGGATGTTCTTTATCCAGGTATTCTGGGTTGACCATATATTCTGTAGGAAAAGCAGGGTGAGCTAGGGAACAATGATAGAAAACCAAATAAAAGTATCCATGTAATTCTCTGGAGCTCAGTAGAAGTATCTGCAGGACCAAATTCCACTCTCAGGCAGGAGAATCTGTCCCTTTGCTTTCCTGTTTAGCTCCTTAGGAATTTATTTTGTGTTTTTTTCAGGAACTAAGGAAGGGTGCAGCTGATGATCGTGCAGAATGATCTGCCTTCTACCTTGTGCATTGTGAACTCAGTCCTTAGTAAAAACAGTGGCTGCAGAATCTTATTCAGTACATCAGCAACAGAAAACAACCTACCTTAAGACTCTGAACTACAGCAGAACTTAAACCAAAAATTTACAGTAAAAAAACAGTTCTAATTTTAGTCCTTTCTGTCTTTTCTTAAGTTAATTTACAGATAAGTAAATTTCAGTTGCAGAAATCAGCTACTCCTGGGTTTTATCTTGCATCTTGAATCTTATGTGGCCTCTCTGAAGTCTTAAAAACAGAAAGTGATTATTCAAGTACAAAAAGGGTCTTTCTTGTCTGCACAACCTTCTGTTGGTAAAGTGGCAGAATTTACTTTGGAGCAGATTGACCTCTGCAGTCTTATAATTGTATTATTCATCTCTAAACACCTTTTAATCGGGTCAAAAATGTTAGTAAGGGAGGGACTGCCAGGCACCTGTGCAGCTAGCATCATCCATAAACATTATTTTCTTAGGAAACAATGCTAAGAAGGAAGAGTTATTGACAGTTTAGGTTAGAACTAGAAATGCCTGAAGTGAGTCTTTCCTCTGGGCTTTCAGCACAGTGTTTTATCTTGCAGGCTGCCAGCTCTCCAGAGACTAATGCCCACTGCAGTCAGTAGGGATTTCCATGAATGTACTCTAGTAAATAGTAATAGTATGAAGGAAAATGGTAATGAACTAGACAAGTCACACCAAAGACTATTGAAGGAAGTGATTTAAGAGGCCACAGACCATACAGCTGTTCCACCTGCAAAATCTGTGCTCTGCTCTTATACCCCAAAAGCACTTTCATACTCAAGTTCATCTTTGCCATAAGAACTAAGGCCAAAAGGTCTCTTTCTTTTACAGTGCCACCATAAAATGCTTACTTCAGTCAACTGCAGCAGTAACTTCCCCATTTAACTGCCATCACTGAGATTTTTGTATTTGTGTGGAGGAGGCTTGTGCATGAGCACCTACAGTGCAGTGGATCAGAGTTTGGTTCCCCTTGCCCCACTCCTCCTTCCCCCCCTTCCCCCGATGAAATTCTGTGAAAAGCCACTTGCTTAAGCTTCAACTCTGCAATGAGCAGCAAGGCTGAACACATTGCTCCTGTCACTGCAGAGCCAAGTGACACGTGCTGCAGCCCCTGCAAAAAGGAAAATAAATGCAGAGTTGCATATTCAACATGCAACCTGTGTCTACTGAGGAGGGAAGCAGGAGAGACAGCAAGAATGGCTTCCCAGGGAGCTGGAGACTGAGGAACCAGCAGGTGCAAACTGCACAAGTGGCAGGGTTTGGTGGGAGGAAGACAGTGAATACAGAAAGATGGTGGGGCAGGGAAGAGGCTCTGGGGACAGGTCCTTACCGTAGTCCCAGAAGGGAGGACTGCCAGGAGGTGGTAGTGGTGGTCCCCTGCATGCCATGCTTTTGCCTTTGCTGCTGGTGGGCTGGGCGCCCCTTACCCCCCATGGCCACTGTGCTCCTGGCCACTGGTCACTCCAGCAGCTCCCTCAGGGCCCTCACCCACAGGAGTGGGCTCTGCGACTGTGTCAGCTGGGGGTCGGGCAGCAGCTCCCTCAGGGCCTTCTGGGCTGCCATGATCTTCTGGCGCTCGGAGATGAGTGAGCACTTATCACACTGGCAGAGCTTCCAGCGGCAGTGGCCGGCGTGGCCCTTCACCGGCACCACGAAGCCGTGATTCCGGCAGCGGGAGCACTTGGGGGTCCGCAGGGCTGCCTTCGCTGCCACCGCCGCAGCCTTCTCAGCCTCCATGCCACCCCCACCTTGCCTTAGCTTCCTGAGAGACGCGGGGCTCACTCCTCAGGGCTTTTATTTAGGGTACGGCCATTGCTGCCCCAGAATGTAGCAACTTGGGAAGGCGGGGCAGGAGAGTCCATGGCCATGGGTGGGGAATGCCCTGCTCTGTGGAGCCTGTGGCACAGGAGCTGCCGTGAGTCCTCAGGCCTCCCCTCCCCAGCTAGACATGGTGCAGGCTGGAGCTGAACCTCAGGCATGGGGGGCTGGAGGAGGAGAGAGGGGAGAATGTCAGCAAAAGCAAGGGGTGATGTGCACAACGGTTTAGTAGATTTCCCTCTGTTGGTGTGTACGAAGCGGGGAGCTTTGGGTGGGTGTGCATGGCAGTTTTTCCTTTGGCACTTTAACATCTGCACTCACTTTCACACCTCATGCATTTGCTTTTAATAGGCACAGAATTTGGGTTCCATTTTGTTTCCAATTTCAGCATGCTTCTCTTGATCAGTGGGAGTGACGGCCTTAGCAGAGAAAAATGAACGCTGTTTCATCATTCTGTGTTTCAAACCGGGGTACTAAGATGAAGGCAGAAAGCATATGTCATTCAAAGACCTGTCTCCTTTTCTTGCAATTCCTTCTTCTCTGGAAAGCAAGACAGGCTTTCAATTAAAGTACAGGAATGCTCCAGTTCCAGTTGTGCCTAGAAAGCACTTGGGACATTTTATTGTTGTTAGCTTCAAACCCGTGGTTCACACACTAGCCCATTTCTATGAGAAAACTCTCCATTTTGCAGTGAAAGGAACACTGCTCATTTTTCTTCCACATGCCATAGCTAATTCTGTTTTAAAACCCTTCTTCTACATTCAAGAGAATACCATAAATGTATCTCGCCAAGTACTTAGGATGGGTTTTACCTATGAGTTTCAAAAGAACTAGGTAAAATCTGTCTCTTGCTCTGAAACAGCAGCAACCCGGCAGAATCCCTTCCTTTGGAGCAAACCCTCCTGCAAGACTTGGGTGGACCCCTCAACACCTGGCAGGGTGAGGCTCCAGCATAGCAGGTCCTGTAAGAGTTTGGGTGACGGTCTGGTTTGCCTTAGTGAACAGCCAGGCCCTACGCCTTGCAAACCCCCAAGGCTCAGCCTAGATTCAGGCTTCAAAAGACACAGTAGATCTTTGCATGAGTCGTGCAGGTTTCCAGTAGGATTTCTTTTCCTGGGGAGAAGTTTTCCTAAGTGCAGTACTGGCATACAAGCCTGGCCATGCCCTTGAAAGCAGTTCAGACCCAGTTCCTCAAATGGACACAGTGCTTAGACCACCCAGCACAGCAGCAATCCCAGCCTACGGATTTTGCTGTCCCAGTTGCAGATTGACTCTTAGGTAGCTGCTTTGTGTGAGGGGCAGTCTGCCATGCTTTGCACCCATGCAGTCAGAGATCAGGAGCAGGGCCAAATATGCCCAAGCATACAGCAGGTCACGCAGTAGCACTATAGAAACTGAATGCTGGGTTGCATGCACAGCAGCTCATTTTGTGAGTGGGAGGCAGCAAATCACACATGCAAATGCCATCAGCGTCCCCCTCCTCAGATGCAGACCATTTTCTCTAGAAGACTTCGAAAGCTCCATCTAGAAGGCCAGCTCCATGTGCCTGGGCGTGTGTGCACTGTAGCTAAATATCCTTGCAAATGTGACCTGAACATGTTGCCAACTAATGCCTAGTTCAGAAATGTTACCATTCCTGCCTGCAACAGAAGCTACTCTTAAATGCAGTCTTGAAAGGATGCTCGTTTGTGCTGGGGCCTCGGTATTCATAGACAGAAAATAAATTCCTGATTTTCTGCTTCATCTTTTTGGTGCATGTTGAGGATGTGTGCATTTAGCCATAGGATGAAAGAGGAGGGCTGACACATTTTTAAACCCTGTAATTCTATCTTTCCATAGATACACCCTCTGTGGTCAGTGGGCTACATTAAACAGTGGAGGAGAATGCACATGTTCCCCAGGAACTTTCTATTCCCAGTCACATAATACTAATATTTGAGACATTTACTCAAACACACTTAAATGTCTCTCTTCTCACTTGAGAGGGTAAAGCAGTCATGGGCTGTAGCAATTTCTCCATTAATAAACCAGGTCTTCCAAAGTCACGTGGCTTTGTCCTTTGCACAATTTCCACCAAAGCATTCAGGGTTTATTACACTCCCCATGTAATTTGTTTGGAATGTAACTAGACTTGCTTTTTATAGTTTACTTCACTTCTGAGGTAAATATTTCTGCAGACAGCTTGAAGATTTCTGCTATTGCACTCCTGTTACATGTTTATGTATGCACTTGAGTTAGCTTATCACACACTGTTACCAAGACTGTCATACAGAGGAGACAGAACCGTTTCAAAATGCATTTTGGGAATGAGATGTGGAATTGTATGTGGATGCAGCTTCAAGTCCTGTAGTTATTATTTGAAAGAAATAAGGCATAAAAAATACTCTTTTCTCTAAAACTGACTCGGGTTAGGTTTTTCTGTAACACATGGTGGGAGTGGAGCATAGAGTGTGTGCAGACAGAGTTCTGTATTAAAATAGCATTTATAAGAATTATTATCTTGCCAAAATGAAAGGAAAGCAACCTGCTGATTTCATGTTACTGAACTCAATAGCAATAATGTCTCTACTTTCCAGCTCCTGAATCATAGGAAGTGTGTGCTTTTGGTATTCAGTTTGCTGTGCCCATGAAACGGTGAGGACAAAACAACAATTTAGCTCAAAAAGAACAAATCAAAAGACTGCCTTTAAAATGAATAGCAGAGAATTTGGTTTGTTTTTCTCTCCTTCTCAGCTTCCCAGCTAACATTTTATGCAGTAAGTGTTTTTTGGCAAGGAAATTGTTCTGCTTAGATCTGACATTTCGCAAAGCAATAGCAAATTACTAGAGAAATTTGTTCAGTCTCAGATCTCCATTAACAAATATTTGCAAACTTACTTCAAAATAAATGTTTTCTTCTGCATAGCAATCAAGGATAGTTTTCAAGGTTTTAAGACATTGCATATGAAGATGAAATGCTCTCTTCAAAAATTCTCTTAGTGGTTTGGCAGTATCCGTTGTGTGCTCCCATGAGTTATGGTATTATCAGCTCTTCTGTGTTAGAACTGATTAGTCCCATGTTTATAGCTATCAGTTATGGTATAATCAACATGACGACGTTTACCTGCACAGGCAGAGCTGCCCCAGGAGGATCATCCAAGCTTCAGATGATCTCCACCACCCCACCCAGCCCCATTTTGTTATCCAGCTGTAACAAATACCTTGACTCCACCTGAGGACTGCTAACTAGCATCACTCACTCTTGGGTTTACAGGGAGACTACTATGGCTTCCTGCACTGGCTGAGGATCGTGCAGGTTAATTTCTCACCCCTTATTCAAGTCAGGTCTGGCAGGAAATCTCTAAACTGCCAAGGAACATCCATACTTCCTTCCCTGTCTTGTTGCTGGGTGGAAGCTGTTTTCGCCTCCTATATAACCAGTCTCTGGTGTATTAGTCCCTTAAAATATAGCTTGATTATCTGTTCTGCTGTTATGTAAGTCTTCTGTCCATCCATGTGGCTAGAAAACCAGGCTTCCTTCCCTTCCTGCCTCAATTAGATGACTGCTGCAGCCTTTCCTCTGAAGACATATGCAACCTTTCCCTGCTCTTACACACTCAGAAGCCTTCAGCAAGGATTGTTCTGGATGATGTGCATCCCTTTGCCTTCCTACCATTTATCTTTTGCATTAGTTACATCCTGCTTGTCTCCCCTTTCACAGGAGAAGAGAAATCCCTTTCATATTTTATCCATGTCATACCTCTCAGCTCACATTCACTGTCCAGATGTGGACACCTGGCTTCACCTGGCCCAGAATATCATTAGTAAACTAGTTAATAGTGGCAGGATAGCTAGCATTGATAGCACACCTTCATGCTGTCTTCTGTAGTCATCCTCATATTTAGAAGCTCCTTAGAAAAAGCACCAAAGTCTTTAAAGCATCCCCAGACTGAATGCATTGCAAACCCTTTCTTTCACAGCTGAACTGATGCTGGTGCATATACATCAATGGTATCTGCCACAGAATTGCAAGGTTCAGCTATCTGCTGACATGCTTATGAGGCTGTCTAATCCTGCCCAAAGCAAGCCTACGTGACAATGATAAAGTTCTTTGGGTTGCTGCTGTAAACTGTATTTTCCACCTTCCTAATCCCTGTGAAATTGTACTGTAGTAAACATTTTTAGACGTATGAGGAAAAGTGCAGTCTAGCAACAGTTCAATGCGATTAGATCCTATCTACCATAGGGTTTGAAATGGCTAAAGTGTGTTTGGCACTTCAAACCTCTCCCCAGCTAAGTTGCTTCAATTGATATAAACAGATTCACGTTTTCAGTTCTCTTCCAGTGTCAGCTCCTTTATTGAAAGTGTTGTCTTCAGTAATTCCAACAGGAATCCCCCTGGGCTGGATTTTTATCTTGTTGTTACATGAGTTTTAAATGGAGCACAAGTAGATGTTGATTTTCATCTGCTCTATCAAAAAGGTGAAACTTCATGCTATGATCAGAGGAAACTGGGTGAAGTTCACACATAAAGTACAAAATGTATAAAAGTTACATAAAGCACTTATAGTTTCTTTACCAAACATAAGTATAGCTCAAGTACTTGACTTTAGGATCTTTTTCATGTATGACTAAGTTCTTCAGTATTAATAACAGAGACTTTATTAATATGGCTGCTCTTTGTGCATTGAATGAGCTCTATTTATGAGAAAAGTAATAGTAATTAAACTGGAAAGTCTGTGATATGGTTAGTTCATGAGTACCAGAAAGACAGGGTTGGACAGGAACAGGCTGCCCAGGAGGCTTGTGGAGATACTCAAAACCTGCCTGGATGTGTTCCTGTATGATCTGCTCTAGGTGATTCTGCTCTGGCAGGGGGGTTGGACTGCATGATCCTTTGAGGTTCCTTCCAGCCCCTAACACTCTGTGATTCAGTGACAAGGAGAGAAGTCGACCCCAGCAAGGAAATAAAACACATACCAGTCCTTATTCTGCATTAATAGATCTGCCATACCAGCAGGGAATAAAATGTATTCAGGGGAAAAGTATGAGAACTAGATAAATATACACACGGATCCTTTCCCCAAATCAGTGAGGAAGCACTTTAAAAGCCCTATCTATGAAAACATATGTCTTTGCTAAAAATGCTCTGTGAAAGAGGTTCAGCTGGTTTGCAACAAATAAGGATTGCTGTATCATCAAAGTCTGGGTATTTCTGTGCATCCCTCTAACTAAGAAAGTCAAAATTGTCCCTTTTGTTCTTTAGAAGGTCACCTTTGTAGTCATTAATAAAAAGAGAACCTGAAAACCCAAAGAGCAGCCCACTCTGTCAGTGCTGTGGCAGCTGCAGGGCTGCCTTACTGCCAGCACGATTTTACTTTAGGAAGCTCCCAAATTCAGTGGGTTTTAGCCTGGATACCACCAGGCTTGTCAATCAGTCTTCTGCCTAGAGAAATAAACATATTTTTAATGCAGAGTCCTCATTCTCCTTCCCCTCAGCTATAGTTCTTGTCATGCTCTCTTAGACACAAAGAACAGAAAATCACATTTGAATCCTCCCAAACAGCAAAAGAGAGATTTCATGCAGAAACAGCCACGCTCGCCACAGGACGTAGGTGGCCCGTTTAGAGTCATCTTTGCTTAGCACCTGTTTGGTGCTGAAATTGACACATTACCTTGTCAGCAAGCCTAAAGCAATGCTCATAGATGGCTAAGGCAGGAGACAACTGAAAGACTACTACAAGCACCAAGAGGAGTTGCTGTGGGCAGGATTCCATTTGGGATTGTCAACAGTGGTACATATCCCACATTTGCTAACTGCATTTCTCCACCCCCACATCTGAATTAGATTTCAGAATACCTGAAGTAGTTCAAACAACGCGAAATAAATAAACCCATCTGTTTGCCATGATTTCTTCTTCAGCCCAGAATCTTCACAAATGCTTTAGTGAAGTAAATCACAGAATAATAGAATCATAGAATGGTTTGGGTTGGAAGGGACCTCTGAAGGTCATCTAGTCCAACCCCCTCTGCCATAAGCAGGGACATCCTCAACTAGATCAAATGATCAGGTATTAGTTATTTATCAGCACAGCATGAAGACTATCATCACAATGTTTATCTTGTAGAGAGAAGACAGGCAAGAGCGGTGATTAACCTCTGGCATGCATGCTGGAGCTTGGCTTTGGTATTCATACCAATAGCAAATCTTCTCTTTGGGCCTGGTTCTGGGAATTTATAGACTCCCAGTGAGGTGATAAAGCTTCTTGCTGGCTCCTGAACCCCATATGTCAGGAGACAAGCTGTGATTTGTAGTAGGGAAGGAAAAAGAAGTACTCACATTGATGCATTTGCATTAGCTGATTTCAGCCAAGTATGCTGAAAGATGCTCTTCAGAAGCATCCTTTCCATTCTATGTTATTTCCTTACAGTCTCCCTACAGACAATGGCAACAGAATCTTTCAGTTTAGTTGAACCTTCTAGAATACATATCTGCACTATTTGCATATTTATATGGACTCATGTTTGAGGTGTATTTTCACTGGAGAGGACTTCTGCAAATATAAGCATAAAAAGACAAATTGAAAGAGTGGCTGTCTGTCTCCAAATGGAGGAAGTATAGCTCCTCTGCTCTGACAGACTGACTTTCTTGCTATGTTAACACAGCTTGCGGAAAGTGCCAATGACCTACCTCAGCTTGCCCCTGGAAGTCCAGTAACACAACATAGAAAGTAAAAAATGGGATAGAAGATAAAATTAATGCATTGATAGAGCATCCTTCCCTTCTACCTCCTTGATGCAGCAAATTACAAAAGGAGAGGCTTATTCAACAATGGACAACAAATCACTTGTGGTAGCAGAGATTATGGACAAAGATGACGTGAACAGAACAGAGGGTTAAGCAGCAGTTCTGACAGACATAATGGTAGAAGACACTGGTGGGAAGCCACAGTAAATTATTTCACCATGGAAGCAAGAAGGAAGCCAAAGGGACACACTTTCTTGGTGTTTCATACATTGTGATCAAGTCAGACTGTCTTTCATCACAATAGATGGAGCTGCTTGCAAGATAAGCTATTGTGAAGCAGAAGTATAACAAAATCAGACCACAGGTTCTTAGCAGTGTTTCCTTCCAATCTAAAACTGAAGTGATTTTAAGTCAGGAAAGTTTAGCTTGATCAACTCCAGAAAACAAATAGAAAAAGACACCAAGTCTTCTCTGAGGTTTCCCTGGAGCTGTGGAACCTAACTGTCACAAAAGGTTGCCTTTTGCTTCAGGGTCGTGCTGCTGGAAAGCTTGACCTACACAGCAGTGGCTCCTCCTGGCAGTCCCCTCTTTATCTCTTTCTTCAGCAGCAGGCTGTGTCTCTGGGTGACTGCTCTGCTCCTAGGTCCAGCCTCTCAGAGGCACCATGCTTTGGGCAGCCATGGCAGCCGTCAACACACTCTGGCTCCCAACAACAGCAGGAGGAAATGAAAGGGCAGCTGAATGCCAAGCAGCAGGACATTCAGCCTTTACCCATCCAGTACACAGATGTAATGTAGCTGCTTGAAGACTTCTGCTTATTTGTTATATAAAGATGAAAGGAGGGAAATAAAAGGTCAGCATTGCTCCCTGATGGGTGCTGGTTCTTCACTGAGAGAGTCATTCGTCATTGGAATGGGCTGCCCAGGGAGGTGGTGGAGTCACCATCCCTGGAGGTGTTCAAGAGGGGACTGGACATGGCACTTGGTGCCATGGTCTAGTCATGAGGTCTGTGGTGACAGGTTGGACTCGATGATCTTTGAGGTCTCTTCCAACCTTGGCGATACTGTGATACTGTGTGATACTGGTGGGCAATGCTCCTTGTTCTGGCTGAACAGCAGCACTCCTCTGTCTTTCTGCATACCTATCTTCGTCCTTAAATTAACAGCAGAAGCAGACACACACATTTTTGTGTAAAATAAAATACAGGGTGGTTGAAGTCTTATCAAAATAACTTCCATTGTATTTAAACTAAGGACAGGGGTTGAACTTCTAGAAAGGCAAGATAGGCCTGCTTTGACCTAGCAGTGCAATAACCCCAGCATGAGGAGTGTACTTCATGCACAGTGTCTCATTTGGTCATAATGTGCTGTAGGGTGTGCTGAGGTCTGCCTCAGGCATCCTTGGCCTCTATCAACAGAAATGTCTTTATTCCTGAAAGAGAGTTTGCCTTCCAAGGAGACTGAACCCACAGATTTCCCACTCTAATCACATCACACACAGCATTACTGTTGTCTTGAAAGTTTATTGGGATTTCAGTTTCTTAACAGGCACAAATCCAGGCTGGGTACAGAGTGGGTTGAGAGTAGCTCTGAAGAAAGAGACTTGGAGGTGTTGGTTGATGAGAAGCTCCCCATGAGCCAGCAGTGCCCTCATGCAGCCCAGAAGGCAGCTGTGTGCTGGGCTGCAGCAAGAGGAGTATGGCCAGCAGGGTAAAAGAGGAGATTCTGCCCCTTGACTCTGCTCTGCAGAGACCCTACCTCCAATACTGCATCCAGTTGTGGTGTCCCCAGCATAAGAAGAAGAGAGAGCCGTTGGAAAGGGTCCAGAGGAGGCCACAAAGATGATCCGAGGGCTGGAGCTCCTCTGCTATGAGGACAGGCTGAGGGAGTGGGCTTGTTTGTCCTGAAGCAGAGAAGACTCCAGGGGGACCTTAGAGCTCCTTTCCAATACCTGAAGGAATCCTACAGGAAGGCTGTAGAGGGACTTTTTCTAAGGGTGTCTAGAGACAGGACAAGCTGAGGGAGAACAGGGTTAGACTGGAGCTTAGGAAGAAGTTCTTCAGTAGGAGGGTGGTGAGACTCTGGAATAGGCTGCCCAGGGAGGTTGTGGATGCCTCCTTTGTGGGGGTTTTGAAGGCCAGGTTGGATGAGGCCTTCAGCAACTGAGTCTAGTTGAGAGGTGTCCCTGCCCATGGTGGGGAGGTTGGAGGAGATGATCTCTGAGGTCCCTTCCAACCTGAGCCATTCCAGGATTCTGTGAACATGTGACTCCTTTTTTCCATGGACATCAGATCTGAAAGTGTTTGACTGAAACATGCTGTATTGCAATACTGTAGTGAATATTCTCCTGTGTATTTAATGGAAAGTTTATATTGCAGTATTTAATGGGACACAAACATTAACTAATGGCTGCCTATAAAAAAAAAGTGATTAATAAATTCCATAATGCTGAATGTTCCTGACTCAGGTGTGCATCTACACCATTATTGAAGTCACACATTTGCAGTATTTGAATTTTATTTTAGCATTATTTGCCTTAGAAATCATACCAAATCACTCAAATTTGGCATTTTTTGAGCAGGCTGTATTCTTAAAGGTTGAAGTGCTAATGATAGTTGCTGTTATTTGCAGTTGGCAGAAATGTTCACAGAATATTTACTGGAAGATGTCCAAAAATTTCCTTGCTCTTTAATAGGAAATCTGTACAAGCCTGTACTGTACTGCATTTTAAGTGATTAACCAGGGACAGAAAAGTAGCTATGATGTATGCACTAATTAGATACAATATCTATCTCTTTAAAAATCCCAGCTTTCTAAAAGTGCAGTTCAAACCCAATGCCATTAATTTTCTTTAATAAAGGAATAAGACAGCATCATAGCCTAAATAAAATAGCTATGTATATTCTTTATTCAGATGAGTCCCAGTTAGTACACATACCTCAGCCCTCTCTTTCCCCAAGTGCTATTTGTTATCTGTTGCAGGTTTTTAATGAGAAAGCAAATAAAATAATTATCTACAGGAAATCTTATCTCTGCAAGGTTCCATTATTGTAAACAAGAAAAGAAAAAAAAAGAGAGATATTATCATAGAATCATAGAATTGTCAGGGTTGGAAGGCACCTCAAGGATCATGTAGTTCCAACCCTCCTGCCATGGGCAGGGACACCTCACACTACAGCAGGTTGCTCACAGCCACATCCAGCCTGGCCTTAAAAACCTCCAGGGATGAGGCTTCCACCACCTCCCTGGGCAACCTGTTCCAGTGTCTCACCACCCTCATGGGGAAGAACTTCGAATAGAATAGAATAAACCAAGTTGGAAGAGACCCTAGAGATCAGCGCGTCCAACCTGTCATTCAATCCACCTAATCAACTAAACCATGCAATCAAGCATCCTATCAAGTCTCCTCGTGAACACCTCCAATGATGGTGACACCACCACTTCCCGGGCAGCCCATTCCAATGGGCAATCACTCTCTCTGTGTAGAATTTCTTCCTAACTTCCAGCCTAAACCTCCCCTGGTGCAGCCTGAGACTGTGTCCTCTTGTTCTGGTGCTGGTTGCCTGGGAGAAGAGACCAACCTCCACCTGTCTACAACCTCCCTTCATGTAGTTGTAGAGAGCAAGAAGGTCATCCCTCAGTCTCCTCTTCTCCAGGCTGAGAAACCCCAGCTCCCTCAGCCTCTCCTCATAGGGCTTGTGTTCCAAATCCCTCACCAACTTTGTTGCCCTTCTGACAACTTCCTAACATCCAATTCTGAATCTACCCATTTCTACTTTTTTTCCATTCCCCCTAGTCCTATCACTGCCTGACACCCTAAGAAGTCCTTCCCCAGCTTTCTTGCAGGCCCCCTTCAGATACTGGAAGGCCACAATAAGGTCTCCTTGGAGCTTTCTCCAGACCAAATAGCCCCAACTCACTCAGTCTGTCCTAATAGCAGAGGAGCTCCAGCCCTCTGCTCATCCTCTTGGCCCTTTTCTGGACACGCTCCAGCACCTCCAGATCCTTCCTGTAACAGGGAACTCCAGAACTGGATTCAGTACTCCAGGTGAGGTCTCATCAGAGCAGAGAGGGAGAATCACCTCCCTCGACCTGCTGGCTATGCTTTTCTTGATGCAGCCCAGGATGTGATTGGCTTTCTGGGCTGCAAGTGAGCACTGGTGGCTCATGTTGAGCTTCTCATCCACCAGCACCCCCAAATATTTTTCTTCAGGGCTGCTTTCACTCATGAATATTTGTGTGGTGGTAGTACGTAAAGTATGATATGGGGATTTCTGGATGATTACATAGGGCAAATAATTAGAGAGCCATCCTCCAAAAATTCCATATTTCAGCCTAGATGTATTGGCTCCATTATGCAGACAGTGATCTGTGCAACAGCTCCCTCAGAACAGGGAACTGGTGAATACCAATTCCTGGCCACTTGATAACAAGCCTGGGGAAAGAAGCTGATCTGCCTTCATTACCTCAGTGAGACAAGTGTGGTGAGTTGAAATTAGCCCCCAAAATAAAATTGCCAGACAAGCTCAGATGGAAGCAAATGAAGATATATTTACAAGAGAAACTACAGTCTAGAAATATGAAATGCAATGAATACATACAAAATATACAACATGTACATGTATTCACAGTTTATAAACAACTCAAGGACCCCCCTGGAGAAAACCAGGGACTACCAATAGCTTCCTCCTCTCGGATCCCTTCTCCCCCTCCACCCTGAGAAAAGAGAGAAGAGCAGAGAGTAGTTGTTAGTACTTAGCCACAACAAGAACGCAGCCAAGGTCAGCAACAGCCAAGCAAAAGCAACCAGCTGGTGTCTGCTAGGACAAAGAAGCCAAAAAGTTTATACAACTACCATCCAATGGGATTATTCAGACCTTATAATTATTTTCCCTTTACATCCAATGGTAATTTATTTCTACATTCTACTACTTTCTACTTGAGATCTGTGGAAAATTTCCTAGGCATCAGCCTAAAACTGCCACAACAAGCTTTCCTCCTTCTGTACCTGTCGTAGCACACAACATGGAGAGCCAAAAGGAGTATTTGCCATGAGATTTCAGGAACACCGTGTACAAGGGTGTTCATATTTTCGTATCTCCACTAGCAGTAAGAAACCCAGAACAGTATCTTTATTATCCTTTTCACACCTAATAGTGATTTATTTACATTTTACTACTTTTCTGCTCAAGATCTGTGAAAAAAATTTAAACGCATAGCGTAAAACTGCCACAAGTGTTTAGCTCTTCCACAGATGTCTTCACAGTCGTGACTCATGGGTAGCTTATGTTCAACTGATACATCTCTTCCTTGTTTGCTTTCGAAGTGCTGAGGTCCTGCTATTGGTTTTTCATCCATACATTGTATGCTGTTAATTTTCATTCCATTGCTGTAATTCCAGTTGTCACAGTATCTCTTTCTTTCCTATATGAGCCTTTAATCCTCTTCTGTGTTAGCAAAATCTCTCAGTGTTTGCTTTCAGCAAAATTTCATTAGCATCCCCATCTTGAGTCACAGTCATTACTGGAAATATTAAACAAGCCATATTCCTGAACTGATCCTTTAAGAATCACAATAACACTCCCTGCAGACAGCAGTTAGTCTGGCACAAGCAAGGGGATTTCCTGCTATAGCTTTTTATTTACAACTTACTTTCCAGAAGCATAACAGATAGTACCTATGGCACTTCTACTGCTTAGAACAGTGATTTTAATCCACAGCCATATATTCACTCCACCTGCTTTTACCTCTGGCAGACCCAGGTTGCATTCTGTTCCTTTTTGCCACTGATGTCTATTGACGGTGTTTTTTCTTAACAATACCTTCTAGAGCCCCCAGTGTTGTTGGTTGCTGGTTATCCCTTTCTCCCCTTTCTGAAATACAGGCAAGAGGTTTGCTTTTCATTGGTGACACACTCCCAGTTGGCAGCTTTATTAACAATCCTTACTGTTGGACATGCAATTTCATGTGCCAGTTCTTTCAGAGCCCAGGCACAGAGATTATCCTGTGCCTCCAATTCCAGCACTTTAAGCTCTTTGGGTTTTTCTCCCACCTCACACAGGATAATTTCCTTCTCTGTATCCTCACTCCATTTACAAGGCACAGCTCTCTTTTCTGGGTAGTTTTATCTTTAATTGCAAACTGCCTGTCAAAGCAATTCTTATTAGGCTTTATTTTCACAGAATCACAATCACAGAAAGTTAGGGGCTGCAAGGGACCTCAAAAGCTCATCCAGTGCAACGCCCCTGCCAGAGCAGGATCACCTAGAGCAGATCACACAGGAACACATCCAGGTGGGTCTGGAATATCTCCAGATACTCTATGTTCTCACAGTGAAAAAAAAAATTTCCTAATGTTTCCATGGAACTTCCTATGCCTCAACTTCCACCCATTGCCCTTTGTCCTGCCATTGGGCATCACCCAGCAGAGCCTGGCTCCATCCTCTTGGCACTCGCCCTTTATATATTTATAAACGTGAATGCGGTCACCTCTCAGTCTCCTCCTCTCCAAGCTAAAGAGCCTCAGATCCCTCAAGCTCTCCTCATAATGAAGATGTTCCACTCCCTTCATCATTTTTGTGGCTCTGAACTGGACTTTTTCAAGTCCTCAGTTCCCTGAGGTTTTTCTTGAACTGAGGGGCCCAGAACTGGACACAATATTCCAGATGCAGCCTCAGCAGAGCAGAGGGGGAGGAGAACCTCTCTCCACCTATTAACCACAGCCCTTCTAATCTACCCCAGAATGGCATTGGCCTTCTTGGCCACAAGAGCACATTGCTAGCTCATGATCAACCTCCTATCTACTAGGATTTTGATAATAAAGGTACCTTGATAAATCACAGTTCTGTGTGAATGATAAGGCTTTGCCACAATAAACAAAAAATCATAGTTTGAGGCTTTGTGTGGATTTTTACAGCCAAGTTTATATAAACTTGACTGTAAACAGTCCTGCATCCATGCAGGTAATAGTGCTACAATAACGTTCCTCCTATCAGACCATGCACTCTTCAGAACACAAATACATCTGAAAAGAACTAGATTGGTGAGGTGCAGCTGTCAGAGCTGAACAGAAATCACTGCACTTAAATGACTTGCAGGATTAGGGATTGCAGCCTGTTATCAGATTACTGAATTCAGGAGCCTCCATTGCATCCCTCTGAGAGTTTCAGGGCAGGGTTATGTTTTTTTGTGGGGAATTACAAAGCTTTATACACTAGAGTTTAGGATTGTGAGTGGCTTCTTCTGGGCTAACGTGCAGTGCTTCCCAAGGTAGGGTGAATTCCTTTGGCCTGCTTAGGAAATGGTTATAATTACTCTGAGGGGTTTTTAGATTAAGCCTTAGAAGAGTCTTCGGGGTAGGGATGTGAATGAGGACGGTACAATATTTACTAATTTGTCCTAACAGAGGGACAATTTGTAAACAGTCTTTTTCTTTTGTATTTGTTATTATAATTATGATAATTAGATGCCACCTCGAGCTAGCTCCAGATACTCAGAAAGTGGGTGTGGGCAAATGGCTGTTCCACCAGACTTGGATCATTAGAAAACCTGGTATCAAAGAAACTCACAATAACAGTCCAGTTATTCAAAGGGGAATGGTTTGAAGCTGAGGCAGAGCAGGGTTAGACTGAAGCTTAGGAAGAAGTTCTTCAGTAGGAGGGTTGTGAGACTCTGGAATAGGCTGCCCAGGGTGGTTGTGGATACCTCCTCCATGGGGGTGTTGTTCAAGGCCAGATTGGATGAGGCCTTGAGCAGTTTAATTGAGGCATCCCTGCCCATGGTGGGGAGGTTGCAGTAGAAGATCTCTGAGGTCACTTCCAACCTGAGCCATTCTGGGATTCTATGATTCTGTGATATTTTTCTCAAAGTTTTCAGCTTGATTTAGATCAGTCCCACAGCAGGCAATTAATAGAAAAACCAAAAAAGGTTTATGTGGAGAACTGAAGGAGGAGGGAATTTCTATTTTTAATTTCTTCCTGCTCATAATAAGACTTTCAGAATATAGCAATCTATTGTGAATAGAAGTTGCCATGAATGATCCTAATTCATTGGACAGAAAACCTTTGCATTCATCACATGGAACTGTGTAACAGTCCAAGTATTTCAGCAATTCCTGAACCAGTAAACTTGTTGCTCAGAAAGAACTCTCCTTTAAAGCACATTTGCTGGTGTCAGAACACAGCAATCATCAATGTACTACTTAAACCAATCAGAAGCAAGGAGAAACTGGTTGTTATGTATCTCTTTCAGTAGACTGTTGGAAGCAAAAATAACTAAAAGCCAAATCTGGCCTTATTTATGATCATTTCAGACTGATATAATGCAGTAAGGTCTGCTCTGACATTTTACTAGGGTAATAAAAATAGCTCAGTGTAATGAAATTATGTTAGATTGTTATCAGAATAGAAAAACTCTTCAAAAATCCTACCAGTGTGCTTTTCCAGCAGGGGACATTCTGGATCCCAGCTGTTCACATGTGGGCAGCTGGCATGCATACGTCAGACATGCACAGGCACATAGAATGATTGCTGAAAGCATCACTGGATTGCCCAGAAGACTTCAAAGGAGGGTTTCAGTATATCCTACTCAGATTTTTTTTTTTTCAAACTTTGGTGCTCCACTAAATAGTTTCAGATATGTGACTGACCTGACTGTAAAACAAGGAACATCCTGAATTGTGGCAGTTTCTGAAAGCCAAGCCTCTTTCTGTGTAAACACAGAACCTGGGCACAGATTGCCTGGAAATTGTAGTCAAAATTCTGTGGAGGATACCAGAAGGGCAGCTCGCTCCTCAAATTCAGCCTCTCAAAATCCCCAGGGGTGGGCCAAGCTCCAGCAGTTCATGCTGCTGCTTGGCTACCTGAGTCTCCTCATTTTCCACTATTCTTTATGTAGGAACAATAGCCTAGATTAAACAAAAATAGTATTTCCATTTAAATAAAGTAGAAGAAATCTCTGCCTGCCACCCTGTGCCCCCCATCTCCCTCACTCTGCATTGCTGGACTCTGCCAGCCAGGGCCCTCCATGGTTGGAGCCGATGCGCTGCTGCTTGCTGTCTCCTGAAACTGTTGCTGTGTTGTGGGTGGATCTAGGTAAAGAATTCATGAAATAAGTTTTGGGAGGCTTGTGTTTTTCAGCAGAGTGCTGGTTCTAGAAATTCAAATTAAATGAGATGGCTCTGTCAATAAAATGTTTTAAGCTTCTGCTAGATGTGATTCCTTTATGCCAAGCATTTATGCTTTGTTCCTGTCACAGTGGCAGGGGGAAGTTTAATGTGGATGAAAGTATTCTTGGCAAGGACTAATTAGCAGAATTTTATGGATTAGATAGTGTTCCTTGTGCAAGGACAGAACCAAAGCAAAACTCGGGAGGAGAAAGAGAAGGCAACGGTGATGAATTTGTCCTGCTGCTGGTTCTGTTTTTAGTGACCTGTAAAACCAACACAGGTTTTAGTGTTTACAGTGCAACAGGCATATAAATAAAGGAAAATGGAAATGTGCAATACATTTGGAAAGCCTTGAGAGGAAAAGACTAGTTTGGGAAGTACAGGCAGGTGCAGAAGAAGTTGCTGTGTGGTGCATATGTGCTCTGTGTACATGCCCCAGGCTTTCAGAGTACAGCACCTGTGCCTGAGGGGCCCTTCATTTACTGGGTTCTTGTGATGGCTGAAAATCATCTAGTTAATGTCATTATTCATAGTAAAGGAAACACACTTAAATTACTTTTCAGAGAGGATAAAACACATAATTAAACATTTTCAGGCTTCTTTTTAATTATATGGGGTCTACTTTTTATCTTTTGCTTGAGCCTGTGGACGTCTTTGTCTGTATAAACAGACAATATGATTTTAATTAATAGCCCATAAAGACCTCAGGATAGAAACAGAATCCTGCAAAAAGAATTCTATTGTGCTCTATTATATGAACAAATCTCCAAAGGAGACTTTAATGTCCTAGTTTTTCTCTTTGAATATTCTTATTCCGCTGAGTAGAATCCAGTTTGGACAGAGGTTAGTGCCCATGACATCTGCCTAGGTCATTTTGCTGCCTGGTGTAGCTGTACTTGCCCGTAGCATTCTTTTTCTTTGTTGGCAAAATGGTGTAATTTTGACCCTGCACACCCCTCTTCTCTCTGTTGCCATCATGCTGTGTGCAATGCTAGCACAACCATGAAACATGGAGTCCAGCAGGGCACCCCAGGCTATGAAGAGGAGTGTTGCTGCTCTCTGCTCATTATGTACCACAATGGTACAGCTTCCTTTCTTGAGACCACTCTTGTGCTGTGAGCTGTGTTTAGGATAGCAAAAGTCTGTACACTCAGGCACCTTCACAGAATTACAGACCTTCAAGACCATCAAGTCCAACCTATCACCCAACACCTTCTAACCAACTAAACCATGGCACTAAGTGCCTCATCGAGTCTCTTTTTAAATACTTCCAGGGGCAGTGATTCCACCACCTCCCTGGGCAGCACATTCCAATGGCCAATCTCTCTTTCTGGGAAGAATCTCTTCCTATCACCCAGCCTAAACTTCCCCTGGCAGAGCTTGAGACTGTGTCCTCTCCTTCTGTCACAGGTTGCCTGGGAGGAGAGACCAACCCCCACCTGTCTACAAACTCCCTTCAGATAGTTGCAGAGAGCAATAAGGTCTTCCCATAGCCTCCTCTTCTCCAGGCTAAACAAACCCAGCTCCCTCAGCCTCTCCTCACAGGGCTCCAGAGCCCTCACCAGCCTTGTTGCCCTTCTCTGGACACATGCAAGCATCTCAACATCTTTCTTAAATCCTTTCTTAAATTTGCTTCATGTGAAGTTGCATCTGAATTGCAAAATGAAGCAGCTCTCATAACTTCTCTAATGAGTGCTAGATGCCAGGTCAGGAAGTACAAGTCACACCTCATCCATCCTTTTGCAAGGATAGGGACACAAAAGGATGAATTTAGCCCCAGAACTCAATATAAAATCATTACACTGTCTCTACACAGTTAGTTTTATAGAAAGTATTTGTTCTGCCTGCATTGTTTCCAGTGTTTGAAACTTCAGATGCAGCCTGTTTCCAAATGCCTTGTTGCTCTTCATGCAGCTTTCCTTTCCCTTGTTCTCTTTGTACTCAATCCGGTATACCTCATTTGAGAAAACAATTTGGTTCTTCTTAAGGAGAGCTGGCATTAGACCTGTTTTGAGTGCTTTTCATGCTGAATACCCAAGATGCTGGCTTCAGTGACTTCTCCTTTCTAAGTCAGGGTGCTGCATATCTTTCATGAAAATGCTGAGGTGCCAAAGACCAATGCTTTTACTCTGATACAGCTCATTTAGTCCTACTAAAGTGAAGACAGAATTGTCTGAGTAAAGTCTTCTGCAAAGTCATTTGGCTGTCTTTAGAGAGGGGATCCATTTGTATTCCCTTTCTGAAGATGCCTGGCAACCTGTGACACACATTACTGCAGTACCAAGGGGCTCAGTCTGTGCAGTGTTTTTCTCCAGCTTGCTGTTAGAGCAGATTTTGATTGGATGTTAGGACCTGGTCCTTTACTATGATGGTGGTGGAACATTGCAACAGGTTACCCAGGGAGGTGGTTGGGGCCCCATCCTTTAAGATACTCAAGGTGAGGCTCGACAGGGCTCTGTGCAACCTGATCCAGTTTAGGATGCCCCTGATGACTGCATAGGGGGTTGGACTGAATGATCTTCAGAGGTCCCTTCTAACCCAGACCATTCTATGATTCTATGAAAGAGGGTGGCAGTGCCAGCACAGGCAAAGGTTGCCTTCATCCCAGAACCTGGGACCAAAACAAGTGATAATTTTCTGTATTAGTTTCCTGTGTTCACTACAAAGTCTGGAAAGTGGCTTTACAAGTGTGACTGCCAGGGTGGCACTTGGAGGTGTAAGAATTGCACAGGTGGAATTAGGTGGCAGAGTGCTTGTGCAGATACTGCAGAGATTTGAGCTTGCCAAACCGCAGCCTGGGGGAGCTGCAGCAATGAAGCAGACTCTAGCTATAGCCCCGCTATCTGCACTAGCAGCTCTCAGGCTTCTTTACTCAGCCTTAAGGCTCTTGGTGGGATTTACCTTGGGTTGGGATAGCCGGGATGTATCTGAAGGCTGCGGGATGTTTTCTGTACGTCGTGCCGCCTTGGAATCAGTAGATGGAGCTCCAAGATAAATCCTTCGAGCCCCGAAGCGTTTCAATCAATTAAACATGCAGCTGTTAAGAGACGACAGTAATTACATGGCTAAACGACATCCTTAAATAATCACTAGGGATTTAGACATCTTATTGGAAAAATCTTATCTTACATACATAGAGACAGAAAAAAGACTTCATTCAGTGCCTCTCTGCCAGATCTCTCTGGTGGCTTTCCAAGTGTTCAGAATACTCTGAATGATAGCCAAAGTCATGGCTCAGTGCTCTTGGCTTCACTGCTTTTTCTTCAATTGCTTGTTACAATTTAGTTTATAGAAACCTGCTTCTGATAATGTGCTTCAATTTTCACCCTATTAAGTTCGTTGTATTTTCTCATACAATATGAACTGTACTGATAACCATGCTTTGTACACTTGATGATGTGGGTCCTTGCTTTCCCAAATTATTGTATCTATTTAGTGCTGTAAACGTTGTTCAGAACTCTGACCCTCTGCTTTAGTGCACTTTTCATTATTCTTCAAATTCTCTTTGAACTCTGCTGTTCACATTTGCTAAGTGTTCTCCTTGTTTGAATACATCACTTAGAACTTTCGGAAGTGGAGTCTGCTGAGTGTCTGACAGAAAATGCTTTGAGTGAAACAGAAGAAACATCAACAATAAAACGTACCCTTTCTACCCTGATGTGTATAAGTAATGCAGCTCTCCACCACATCTTTATTGTGGCATTTAAAAGACAAACCATCAAAGCACAAATAAATGGTCTTGAAGTTATTAATACAATAGCTGAAGATAAGGCAGGAATGACAATTTGTTTTGTGAGAATTTGAGCTTCAGTAAACTAATTGTCAGAGAGATACAAACTAATAAGAAGATACCAAGAAGATTGCTCTGGAGCTTCTTTCCATGTAAGTGAAACTGAGAAGAGTTAGGAGATTATGAAAGCAGGCCCAGCTGTCTGGGGATGAAAGACAAGATAAGGATTGAGTCTTGTAGGAAACCTGGATTAGGTGTGAGCTGATGTCCTGTTGTTCACAAGGTGGGATGGGAAATGCTGCTGGTTTTGTCTTGATTTTGGCTGTCTCATAATTTCATGAAGCACCAGTGAAGCCAAGGTTCTTATGCTGATTTATGGAGACTCTGACTGCATCCTGTGAGTTAAATAAATATGTATTTGCTGCTTCTGATGGGTAGAAATCCACAGAGAAGTATTAGCAATATTATATATTAATGTAAAATGAAATTAGTAGTGATGGGAGCAAATAGGCTGAGGTTTGAACTTTGGCTGCAATAGGGAAGGTTTCTTGCTTATTCTTCTAACTCAGAGGGGTAGTCATTTCAGGCAGGTGATGGAAAGATGCTAGGATCTAACACCGTGAGTTGTTGGAGGTGATAAATCACACAGCTTGGGGGTCTGTTTCCATCTCCACTTAGATTACTTCTGGTGATTTTCCCAAGGCTGCACCTTGCACTGCAGCCCAGTTTACCTTCCTGTACCCTCAGAAGAATGAAACCCAGCTTTGTGAGAAGAGCAGATGGGCAGATTTAGTATGTATGTTTCTTAGAGAGGGCATTCATCGGGGCTGGAGTGCAGAGCTGACAGTCAAAGCTGAGATAACATTTCCTCCTGTGGGAGCAGTCCTCAGACACAGAGGGCAGAATCCCTTCCTTAGCTCCCTGCTCCACCATCCTGCAGGGTAACAGGGAAGGGCACATGTGTATTCTTCTGCAAGTCTCTGATGCACAATGGCTGTTCTTCAGGGGACCAGCTCCCTCCCTCTGTGCTGGGGAGTCTGTGATATAAAGAGCTGGGCTGGGCATAAGCTGTTTGCTGGAGTTTTGCAGTGGAAATGTTCTCTGAGGCTTTACAGAGTTCACCTGCTGTGACCTCCTTGCAATATTTATGAAAATGTTTGTCAAAGCTTGTGAGGCCCTGTAAATCCTCAAGGGATCTGCATGCAGGATTTCCATTGATGCTGCTCCCACTTTTACCAAAACCATTGAGGGCCCATAGAAAAAGACCTCAAAGGAGAAGCCTTAAAAAAAAAAAAAGGAAATTAATTAGGTGCAAAAAGCAAAACACCTTCTGCTGTTTGAAAATTCAGTTTCACATAACTGTAACCCTCAGTGCTCAGAGCAGCAACTTTAATCAGAGCTGTAGCTGATTTTTTCAGCTCTGTTTTATGCTGTAGTCCAGCTTTGCTATTAAAGCCCACTCCTTGGTTATGCCTTGGAGGAGAGATGGCTGCCTTGGGAATAACACAAAACATGTACATTGGATTCCTTTTTTTTTTTTTTTTTTTTTTTTTAAGAAAGAGGTTCAAATAGAAACCCTGTCACAGGGCACTGGCTGGGGAGCAGCTTGTGGAAGCTAATAGCTCTTGACCTTGCCTTCAGTGATCCAATCATGCAGGTAGATGCCAATCCCTTGGAAATACTTGCAGTGTTGATTGGTATTTTTAATTATTAAGGTAACTACTGTAAGTTAGGTGGGAGCTAAGACATAGAGCTTTTCAGTTAAACTGGGACCTGAAATACACTCATGGTGACAATTCTGTCTTCTAATATCCTGTGGGATTTGTTGAAAGAAAAGGAAGATAGACACATGGACAACGAAGATTAAGCAGAGAAGCCACATGATTTTAGTAAGAAAGTGCTGTGGAACACAACCTGAATTCTTAAACCAGCACAGATGGAAATTAATTTGACCATGAACTCCCTGATCAGAGGTAGTTCAGAGTTGGTGTAGCTGCTGAACAGCACCTGCAGGGAGAAAAGCAGATAGGGAAATACTTTCTATGTAAAACATTTATTTTCATTCCTTCAGTAGACTCTGGTGCATGAAGTGGAGAAATAAGCTGGATGAGAATGATATCAAGAAGTTTCACAGGAAAAAGGAAATATAAAGTGCATCAGGAGCTGGCATAAACCAGCAGAGTAGCAAGCACTCATTATAAGCATAGCTCTAGGAGATATTTTCCTGGAAAGATAGTGAATGTTAATTTTTTTCATGGCACCACCTGCCCCAAGGCCATACCTGTCCAGAATTCTAAACAGCCAGTCCCAAGCAGAAGTGTTACAAACAACTACAGCTTATTTGTTTTTTCTTGAGCTGGTACTGTTTGCTCACACACACTGCAGTCTCAGGGAGCTTGCTCTCCTATGTTTGTTAGTGTGAATAAAATATCTAGTAGTAAGCCAGACTATAGCAGCAAGAGAAAGGAGAAGCTAATGGGAGGGGACTTAGGTGTTACTGATAGAAGACAAAATTCCATCATAAACCATATCATTGCTTCTGCATCCTGTCAGAAGGATCCACAGGACCCTGCCTGGAGGCAGGAGAGGCAAGCAGCTGTGGCACAAAACTGTAACAGGGTTGTTGCTCCCTCCGAATGCTTTGTCTTTCTTCAGCCTATTCCTAGGAATCCTGAAGCCCTCTGATCATTTCCTCATCCATTACTTCAAGACTGCAATCTCTCCCTGGAAAGGTTTCAAAGGAACTAGGGAAGAGCAAAGAAATAAGAAAACAAATCTGGCCACAGAATTCCAGCTCCACTCTCACAAATTGCTTGCTGGCCTAAGCTTTAGCTGGAATTTCAAGGCAAATGCTAATGGTCTGATAAGACTTAGAGTCATGGGAGGTTTAATAGAAAGAGCATTGAGAATACAGTGAAAGATTCAGGAAATAATCCACTTCAGACTAAAACTTCAAAGACAGACAGGCGAGGTGCATTTACTGCAGAAACCGCCTGTGCCAAATAATATGCCTGGAATCTCTGTGACCAAGGAGACAGCTTAGTTCAGAGATACTTACCCAAGACTTATACCCAGTATAAATCAGCACAGCTTGACTGACTGAAGCCCCTGAGAACATAATTGGGCAGTGTGTACCCTCCACTTCATTTCATGGAGAGAGGTAAGGACAGGCCCGGTTCTTATGGGAAGAGGAGAAAAGCTGTCACAAACAGAAGTCTACAGCAGTGACATAATGGAAGAGGAAAAAAATTATCTGTCAAAGGAGTCAAAATAGTTTGGAAGAATAAAAAAAACCTGCAATATAGCTGCTCATTTTTGAGAAAGTGTCATAAAAAGGCTGATCAAAAACTCTATCCCACTTTGCAGTACAAAAGATTAAGCAAAATGATAGCATTTTCAGTGGAAAATTGTAGGGAGGAAAAGCAAAAGCCCTCAGCTCTCACTCTCTCTGCAGAGTAATTACTAAGAGATACCTAGTCAATAGCTTTGTTCTGTCAGAAATCATGATAACATACACAGAGATAAAGCCAGACAGTCTGCTTGGCTAGACATCATTAATACAAACTCCATAATTTAGAAACTACCTGTCTGGGCTCCCTCTCCAGATAGAAATCTGCTAATGAACCACGACTCAGTTATATTCCTATCAGGAGAATGTCCTTTCAAGCTGCATTCCAGCTGGGCAGTGTTTCACTACACACATACCAAAGACCAAGTCAGCATTTTGTATGTAGCTATGCTATACATAATGAATGTACCACACAGAAGTACTTAATTCAGTTCTGAAGAGAAAAATAGTTTAGGTTCTGCTCCCTTCAGTAACAAAGATGCTTTATGGGACCTGTCTCCAACAGAGCTCTGCGAGGAGCAGAGCAAAGCGCTGCTAAGTCTGGCTGGTACTGTGACAGTGAAATCAACTGTTGCAAAGACTAGGAAAGTGGTGCCTGATTTGTTTGTGCGGCATGTCGGTCACTGTAGGCTAATAGCAGCCTGTAGTGTGCTCCACCAGAGACAGAATTGGTGCGCTTAACTTACCTACAAGGTCTGGAAAGGGTGAAGTGCTATCAGTAACACCCAGTGGAAGCATAAACTCATCCACTAATAGAAGACAGGAATTTGTAATGCTCTTCTGCCATCACAGCCACATGGATCTACTCTAGGCAGCTTTTTTATTACCAGGCCCAAACTGCATTCAAGTCTTCACTGCCGGAGTTTAAATTAAATCCTATCCATCCTCACTGTGGTGGGTTGAAATTTCCCCCAGCATTAACTTTGCCATACCAACTCAGTTAGAAGCAACTGAAAGCTGTATTTACAAGCACAATTACACTCTACAATGGAATGCAATGAATATGTACAAAATATACAGTATTTACAATATTATACAGATATTTACAATTAGCAAGCAACATGAAACCCCCCTGGTCAGAGAGACCAGGGAAGCTGTTCCACTGTCTCCCCCTCCCCCTGTCCCAAGAGAGAAAAGGAGCAGAGAGAAAGCAGGGGTTAGACTTAACTAAAACAACACAGCCAAGGTCAGCAGAAAACCAGGTTAATCTCTCCTGAGCAAAGCAAGCAGTGAAGAGATCAGAAAAGAGAAAGAATTGTTTTGGTACAGCAAGCCATATAGCAGATATTTTTCCAATGAATTTGTTTAGAATAATCTTTAGCTTTCCTTTCTACACCCAATAGTGGTTTATTTATATTTTTCTACTTTTCTGCTACAAATCTGTAACTAAATTTCAAAGGCATAGCCTAAAACCACCACACTCACAAAGAGAAAATACAATGAAAATCCTAAAGCTAAACTTTCCATATGGTTCAGAATCAGAATAGAATTCAGCCTCTCCTCCAGACATCAAACAGTGAGCTACTAGCTTAATAAGCAGCATTTTTGCAGGAAAAGGCTTTCAGAAAGGTTCTCTTTTGCTCTTGGCCTAAGCAGCCACTTCATGTCAATCAGAGAAGAATCATCACATCAGCATCTTCATACTAGGGCTTATCTGACATAAGACCTATTATCAGTCCAGGTTTCTCCCCAAAGATAACTGAGTTTATGCATTTGTCCATTGAAGTCTAAAAAGAATGTGTGAGAGACCAGGGTGGGGAGGCTGCTCTTTGTTTATGTCTGTGACGACCATTTATTGCCAGGGACTTTGGAGAATCTTCTTTTTAGGCTGTTTCCTGATGGCTTGCATTCTGATTACTTCTCCTCAGGAAGACAGTATGGTATTAGTTCCACTGATCTTGTTGACTTTGCTTTCATGTGCAGTGGGTAACACCGGGGAAAAGCAGAAAAGATGGAATCATTATGGATTCTGAAAGAAGTTAAAACAAACATCTACCACAGAGCACTTCGAAGAACATAGGAGGCCCTGCAGCACAATTCTGCCATAACAACCCACTCATCCCCACAAGCTTTATCTTTCTGAGTGGAAAATTTGCATGGCAATGCTGACAAGCTTATGTGAGAGGTGCAGACTGTGCCTCAAGGTACAGGCAAGTAAATGAGTTCTTTCCAGGAAAAGAAAAGACAGCTAGGAAATGTATGGTGATGAGCAGAAACTCCTGATGGATTCCAGTTCCCTCATCTACCTTGTTTTCAGGGAAATTTTCACTCCAGGTAAACATCAGTCTCTGTTCTCATGTACTCAGTCCATACCTGAGGCAGATTGGGCAAAGTTTGCACTGGTATGTATCTTCTGGAAGCTGCTGCTAGCTATCCACACAGCACATTTTTTCCAGATGCTTGTGGAGAGGAGATTCTTAGCTCCAATGGAAGCAGTCAGGTCTTTCCTACTAAGAAAAGTATGACACTGGATGGCTGTCCCTGTGTTCTGAAATGATTCTGAAAGTCTGACCTTCATTTTGTTTAGCTCAAGCTGCCAAAGCCCTTGTTCTGAACACTGCAGCTTCCAGGCTGGAATCAGCAAAAGATGAGTTAATCAAAGCTGATTAGTAAATTGGCCATCAGGAAATCCAAAGCAGACACACTTCCTCCTATCCCACACCCCTCCTCAGAGCCACGTGGAGCATGCCACAGAATTACCTCCATAGCTTCCTATACATAAATCAAAGGCACAAGGGGACACCTCTCTTGGAGATAGATGCCTGGGATTTTGCTTCCTTATTATTCCCTATAGGATGTAGCAATTTTGCTCTTTTTCAACTTTGAACTCAGCACTGCAACTCCTTATCAGGGAACCGTTCCTCATTCTTAAAGCATCCAGAAATTGCTGGCATCAGAAGGTTCCTGTCTGGGATTTTATTTTATTTTTTTGCAAATGGAGGCTGCTTTGTGTTGCAAAGAAAGAACTGTTTCATCTGCTGCTTTCTTTATCTTGTTTGTTATATGAATAGAATAGAATAGGATAGGATAGGATAGGATAGGATAGATAGGATAGGATAGGATAGGATAGGATAGGATAGGATAGGATAGAATAGAATAGAATAGAATAGAATAGAATAGAATAGAATAGAATAGAATAGAATAGACCAGGTTGGAAGAGACCTTCAAGATCATCATGTCCAACCTATCAACTAATCCAACCCACCTAATCAACTAAACCATGCAACCAAGCAGCCTATCAAGTCTCCTCCTAAACACCTCCAATGATGGTGACTCCACCACCTCCCCGGGCAGCACATTCCAATGGGCAATCACTCTCTCTCTGTAGAACTTCTTCCTAACATCCAGCCTAAACCTCCCCTGGTGCACCCTGAGACTGTGTCCTCTTGTTCTGGTGCTGGTTGCCTGGGAGAAGAGACCAACCTCTGCCTGTCTACAACCTCCCTTAAGGTAAGGTCACCCCTAAGCCTCCTCTTCTCCAGGCTAAGCAACCCCAGCTCACTCAGCCTCTCCTCATAGGGCTTGTGTTCCAAACCTCTCACCAACTTCGTTGCCCTTCCCTGGACATAGGGTGGAATGCTCATACAGAGTGCAAGAACAGGAGCTGTGCTGCATGTATATGCTCTTAATTTTGCAGATCTCCAGGGTACTGATTGTATGGAATTCAAAGACTTGACAGCAAACCCCACTGCATACAAGACTAGGGTACCAGTGAACCCAGAGGTGAACAGTCCAGCTGTTACCAGACAGCTTTCCCCACCCAGTGCTAAAAAGCTGAGGCACTGCTGCTGAGAAAACAGCAAGGGAAGCCAGAGAGGGAAAACATACACACACATCTCTCCATATTTCAGCTGGCGGAACTGGAATGTCTTATTGAGAGCACATGCCAGTAATTACTGTCTTACAGCCCTCCAAACTGCATTAACATTGCACTGATGCATTTGCACATTGATGGCTTCATGCTGATGCCCTCTCAGTGCTGCATCCCCCACATCTAACACTGCACAGAAGGGCCTCACCAGGCTGTGCTAATCCATAGCTCTGCAAACTCACATGCTGACATTCCTATGACCCATTGATGAGCTCATTGACTTAGTGCCATCTGAAGAGATTGAGTGATAGAGCTAGAAGATGAAGGCAAGTGTCCAGTTTTTGATACTTGTATTTGTCACCTGTATTCATAGCTCATCATAAAATCTCTCTGTTAAAAGATATTGACATCTCCCCAAGGAGCAAAAAAACCCACAAGACAAGGGCAGAGCTTCATATGAGAGGAGAAAGGTGAAGCAATAAAATACTTTGTGCGGCTAACATACAGATGCAGAATAATTTGATTTGAATTCAGAGTGACACCTTTAATCCCAGGACTGGATGATCAGGTACTATGGGGGCTGACTTTTTCCACCCCAGCCTGTCAGAAGGGCTGAAGCAGGCATGCAGGTGTATGGTCATCCCTACCACTGCAGGTACAGCACCTGTAAGGGGAAAAAGGAATTTGTGTTGACTTGTATTTACTAACCCTCCCCTACCTGGCAGACTTCCTCTGCTGAATGTAACAGGAATATTTTGATTTCCTCTGAGACATTATTTAAGGCTCCTGCAGAATTCAGAACAGCTGTGCAATGTGAAAAAGTGAAGGGACTGTATAAAATGCAAGGAAAAGGCAGAGTAAGTGAAAACAAAGCTGAGTGGAGTGATAGTGGGGAATATAAAGAAATGCAAACAATGACCCTTGCTAAGGCTAGAATCCATCAATCTGCTCAGGGTGATTTGTAAAGAGATGTTGTGTGGTGTCAGCATAGTTGCATATCAGGGAATGGAAGGAGAGAGGAATTATTGGACAGACAGGTAAAATTTCTCTGAAGAACTAAGTTAAGTACCCAGTTAGAATTTGTTATATTGCAGATCTGGAAGATGGGCAGAAAATCTGAAAGAATATCAATAAACTTCTAACGCAAGGATTTGTTGGTGAGCGTTGTAGATCCCTATATCCTCTACTTTACCCCATCACACTATCTTCTTGTTAAAGATCCACAGAGCACAATCCCAGAAATATAGAAATTTTGCCAAGAAAAGATGGATTAACTTCTGTGGAGAGGCTTTGTATTTATTAAGTGGGGCATATAGTTCACAGGCAATCTTATTACTCAAATTTTATCTCACCTAACTCATGAATAGCTTTTAGCAGGAAGTGTGCAAGAAAAGAACTGCATCAGGACAATGCTCTGCAAGACAAAACAACCAAAGCAAAACAAACTCCACTCTGGTGAGACCCTACCTTGAGTACTGCATCCAGTTCTGGAGACCCTGTTACAGGAAAGATCTGGACATGCTGCAACATGTCCAGAGAAGGGCCACGAGGATGATTAGAGGGCTGGAGCACCTCTGCTCTGAGGACAGGCTGAGAGCGTAGAGACTATTCAGTCTGGAGAAGAGAAGGCTCTATGGAGTCCTTATTGTGGCCTTCCAGTATCTGAAGGAAGCCACAAGAAAACTGGGGAGGGATTTTTTGGGATGTCAGGCAGTGATAGGCCTAGGGAGAATGGAGCAAAACTAGAAATGGGTAGATTCAGATTGGATGTTAGGAAGAAGTTCTTCTCCATGAGGGAGGTGAGACACTGGAACAGGTTGCCCAGGGAGGTGTTGGAAGCCTCATCCCTGGAAGGTTTTAAGGCCAGTCATGAGGTCTGTGGTGATGGGTTGGACTTAGTGATCTTTGAGGTCTCTTCCAACCTTGGTGATTTTGTTATTCAGTCTGAATGTGGCTCTGAGCAACCTGCTCTAATGTGAGGTGTCCCTGCCCATGGCAGGGGGGTTGGAACTGTATGATCTTTGAGGTCCCTTGCAACCCTGACAATTGTGTGAAACACTTGCAGTGTTGTATAGCAGCTCCTAAATGGTTCAGGTCCTAAATGGTTCTGTCACTGTGGCTATAGTGAGACTGCAAAACACCTACAGCTCAACTTGCACATTTAATGTTCCTCTGCTCTGGGATGACAAAAGTGCTGGGGCAGAGCCATCTCAGGGCAGCACTGGATGTGAGAAGAGACAGTGAATGACAGGGAGGCAGTTGCTGCACAAATCCCCAGTGTGATTTTCCAAGCCCCTTGGGAAATACACACTTGTACTGTAAGAGTGAACTCCTGGATTGTAGTTCCTAGCACTAGCCTCTTTCCACCAGCCTTTCTTTAAAACAAAATAAAAATGACAGGCAGTCAGCCTAGCTCTGGGTTAGTGTGGCTGAGAACATCAAGTTTCTAGAAAATAAAGGGAAGAGTAACTAGAAAAGCTGTTCAGCATGCTATGCTGAATATGCTTTTTGCTATCAAACCAGCTTAATGTTGTCTGAGTTCTTTATGCAATGCAATATAGACACCAGAGAAAGAGAGAGAGAGTTGCAAAATCATTCCAGTTATGATATGGCGCTAAGCTGACAAATCAGCCTGTGAGGAGCAGAGCCAGAGATGTACAGTGCAGGGCTGGGTATGCTACAGTGCCTCTGAAATCACCTTAACTGGGAGTAGATTTGGCCATGTTCTGCACAGCAGAGCCTGAAACAGTCAAATACATGTGTCATCATTATTCTCTGTTGTAAGAGTAGCCATTAAACATTCTGATGTGAATTTTAGCAAGCAGTATTCTGTGAAGGAAAGAGATCCTTCAGTAGTGTGGGGTCTGGGGAAGAAGACTGAACAGGCAGTTCATAAGTCAACTGGCAAAGGCTCAAGTTGCTTACAGTCCAAACAGTTTTACTTCAGTGCCCCTCTCTGCTGCCTTCTGGTGTGAGCTTCAAAATGCCACGACAGGTTGCTCTGAGAAACCCTGCTTTGACTAGGTGGAGCAATTCCTCCTGGGGTGCTCATATACTCGCCTATCTGCCTCATTGAGAAGGCTGGAGCACTCACAGTGTCTACATACCTCACTTCCCACAGCAGGTCCTGAGCTCAGCAGGGGCTTGTCATGCCACTGATACTGCAAACCACAGCCATTAGCTTTGGTGAGTGTGTGTGGGCATGGCCTGACTTTGTTTCATCACGAGATGGGTGTGAGATTCATTACTTTTCTGAAGTATAATACCAATGTACAAACCAGAGATGAGAGGTGATATGAGTTTGCTTTACTTTGAGGAGAAGCCTAGATTTTTCTCTTCTCACAGGAAGCAGGCTTAACAAATTAAGACTCCTCAATCAGGCACTGCAAAAGCAACTCGGACTTCAGTTTACAGGGGAAAAGAGAAGAGGCTGGTTTTGCTGAGAGAGACTGGCATCTACAGAGATTTCCAGAGACTCTGTCCCTCTTCCTATGTTTTACAACCCCTTTTCACTACTCTACATCTTAGGTTTGGACTATCAGTACCACTGGAATGGTCTGCGAAGAGTTTGTCTGTGTGAAGTGTTTGGACCACCATGCCAGCATATCATCTGCAAACAGTAGTGCAGCAGGAATGCCTTTGAGAAGTGCTCATCAGCATGCACACAGGAGCTGTTGTGCACAAATATGTATGAAATTTTGATCATTGGTATTGAAGTGGTGATCCTGAATATAAATTAGGAGGCTTCTAACTATATCAAACTTCAGTTAAATGGGAACCAAGTAAATACTGCATTTTTAAATTAGAGTTGTCTTGCATTTTAAAAAGGGAAATCTGACATTACTTGGCTTTTCAGGCTAGCTGAAGCCCTTTGGGGAATGCAGAAAAAAACATTATTAAAATAACAGAGGCATTTAAATTTGAAAAATAATTGCCTAGGCATAAGCAAGCCTTTTATCATGCATGTGAAGCTTTTAAATCTTTAGATGTTGTCGAGATGTGGCAGATAGGACATAAAACCGCTTACCTGTGCAATACTTTTCTATTATCTGCTCAGGGAATAAATTCTCAAATAAATTGATTGTCCTAAACAACAAAACAAACCCTAAAGAGAGAGGGAATGTTTTCTTTATCTGGTTCCAGCTATCACTTGTGAAGAATTTGTCTTCAGAGTTTCCCAACTACGACAACTCTCTGAAAACTGTTAAACTATTGGACGCCGCCATCCTTCCATCAGCAGAGATGTAGAAAAGCGAACACAACATTTTCCTCAGTTCCCTTTGCACAGGAGCTGACATGCATATTTCCTTTTACTTAGCAGCTGTAATCCTGCAGGCAGCTCTTCATACAGTCAATGCAGAACCCCACAGAGGGAAGGCACCAGTGATTTTTTTTTTTGCTTCATTAGTCTTCATCTAGCAAATCCTCTTTAACTTCCTCCCTATCAGAAGTTATTCCTTCAACTCATGAGAAACACTTGGATCAGCTGTGCAGTCAGTCAAGTTTGTAAACTGTATGTTTATGGTTTTGAGGCAAAAGTTTGCTGTTATGAAAATACCAAGAGTTACCTAGCATGATCCCAGTCTCTCTCCCTGCTGCTCTTGCCTTCATTCCAAGTTGTACTGGAACAGCAAATCTGCTTTGTGGTACGACTTGCTGTGTGTTCAGTCATGCTCTGTAGCTTCTGTGCTTGTACAAGAACTACATAGTATGGTGGTTGTGCACATGTCCAGGTCACACAGTATGGCAGTTGTGCACATATCCAGGTCACACAGTATGGCAGCTGTGCACATCTCCAAACCACATAGTACGGAGTTGTGCACATGTCCAAATCAGGCATCCTGTAGAGCAATCTGTTCTGCTGCTGCATGGGCTGGATTGCGTACCGGTTGCGCATCTCAGAAATGGTTAGAAGGATCATAAGCCTTTTCACCTTTTGAAAGGTGAATTATTTTGAGTGGCTGAAAATCATCCCTCTAAGTGACAAATAATTATGAGTGCAAATTCCTCCTCATGCCCTGCTGAAAATTAGGAAACAGTGCAGACACTTTGTGCTAGCCCTGGCAGGTCGTCTGGGGTTGTTCAGCCTGCAGAAGAGGAAACTTAGAGGGGACCTTATCACTCTCTACAACTACTTAAAATGAAATTGTAGTAGGTGGGGGTCAGGCTCTTCTCCCAGGCAACTTGTGACAGGACAAGAGGGCATGGTATGAAGCTGTGGCAGGGAAGGTTTAGATTAAATATTAGGAAGCACTTCCTGACAGAAAGGCTGATTAGGCACTGGGATGGACTGCCCAGGGAGGTGGTGGAGTGGCCATCCCTGGAGGTCTTTAAGAAAAGCTTGGATGTGGCCCTAGGTGGCCTGGTTTATCTGCTGTGGTGGTGTTAGGTCATAGGCTGGACTTGATCTCAGAGGTCTTTTCCAGCCTCAATAATTCCGTGATTCTGTGTTTCTTTTCTTTAATGATGAGAATATTTGTGCAAGGAATAAGCAAACAGAAGAAGAGAAGGTCTGGAAAAAGACAACACTTTAGTAGAATGGCATCCCCACTCACAGCTGACATAGTTAATGTTTTATTGATAAGATGCAGGTCTTGCTGACTGCTGTATGCATCCTTCACTTCATTTCCTTTGCAGGCAGCAAAAAAAAATCAATCACTCCCATTTTTATTTTAGCCTACATCTGTCTTAGGCAGCATTCTCAATTGATAGCAGTGTAACAGCACCACATCTCATTATGTTGATGGCTAAATGCCCAATCCTGCCATTCAAGCCCCCTCAGTGGCCAAGAGAGTTCCACAAAATTTTGAATGTGCATGAACATCTGAAACTGTGGAGATAGGAAGGAAAAATATTGATAATTTGCAAAAGCAACCAGTTCCTTTTGTGCCCTTTCCCTCTTCTTCCTAAGCATAGTGCAAGAGTGAAGGACCAGACAGAACAATGATACAGGTGACAGAAATGTTCACACACAAAGTGACACCTCTCTAGAGCTGCTAGGATGGAAGTCTAAAAACCAATGAAAGAGTAGGTTCACCATCTCCAGTGAGTTAGTATCCCTTCACTTACAGAAAACTTCACTTCTGTGCAGACTTATGCACTATTTCAGTGCCCCCTGGGATCCATACTGGCCCTTCCAGTGTTCTTAGTAGAATTCTTTTCATTCTACTTAGTGATTTACTGACTCAATTCACTGGTCACAGTCATCTTTTTGTTTCTGTCTGGGCATCAGAACTATCCCCTACTGACATAACACTTATATTAACTGAACCCTTTTTGCAGTTATTGTAGAAAATAACTTGATTTTTTGATGTGGGCATAAAGAGAAGCTTGACTTGAGGTACAACATGGAAAGCTGGGAATGGAGACAAACTTTTGCCACTGATGGGTAACCTGGTAAAACTGGTTAAGGAATGTTTCTGTTTGTTTGTATTCCTGTCACTTTAAACCAGAACTGACAATGGTAAGTTGTAGTCAGGTGGGAGTCATGCTCTTCTCCCAGGCAACTTGTGACAAGATGAGAGGGCATGGCCTGAAGCTGTGCTAGGGGAGATTTAGGTTGGATGTTAGGGAGCACTTCTTCATGGAATGGGTAATCAGGCACTGGAATGGACTGCCCAGGGAGGTGGTGGAGTTGCTGTCCCTGGAGGTGTTTAAGGAAAGATTGGATGTGGCACTTAGTGACATGGTCTGGTTGATGTGGTGGTGTTAGGTCATAGGCTGGACTTGATAATCTTAGAGGTTTATTCCAGCTTCAATAGCTCTGCAATTCTGTAAATGCAGAGAGTCATATTTCGGTTGTTCATTAATTCATGTAGGTTATAAAAGTTAGTTACTGATGGTGTATACTTTGATATCATATCTCATACCTCGCTTCTCTTTCTGAGGACATTAAAACAAGAACTAAATTGATGATGCATAAAATCATAAAGAGAAACAGTTCAATAGACTAAAGCAATGATTGCTGCAATGTACAACCTTAAAAGCTGCCCTGAGGAGGTCCCTTAAACACATTGTTATAAGAAATGCTTACCATTTGAGTTTTCCATGTCACTGAAGTCTACTGCTACAAAGTATGCCATCACTCAAAACACAACTCGAAAGATGCCATCTGGCAGAGAGGAATTGCTCAAAAGCATGGGAATAGATCATGTCCACCCAGTGAAACACCATGAAGAAACATTGCTGTTGCTCGATACCCTTCCTTATTTTCACTAGACCTGCTTCCACTGTAAATTCCGTGTATAGTCACACAACAAATTTTAGCTCCATATTTGATAAGTAGCTCTAGTGCCTCTCTTTGTTCACTGTTTTAGGGGTACGGTTGCTGAGGTTTTGCCTTGGTTGTGGCTTTTTATCCAGTTTTGTCTTGATACAAGTATGGGTGAGTGTGTGTGTCTAAGGAAGAGAGGAAAAGAGCAGATAGAGAAGAGAATAAACAAATGAGCTTTAGTCCTTTCTTTAGGTGACATTCTCCAAGATGCCTGGATATTTCCATTTAGGGATTTTATTTTCCCAGAAGTACAGCTCAAGTTTTCACCCTGCTTTTAATCCTCTTTTCCCCTTCTGAGAGACAGAAAAATTGAGAAACTCGCATTTAATGCCTGAAGTTATTCAGCAATTTCTCTGGCTTGCCTTTTTTTTTTTTTTTTTTTTGGGGGTGGTGGTGGTGGTGCTGGGTGGGGTTTGGTTGGTTGGTTGGTTTGGGATTTGTTTGTTTGGGGTTTTTAATGATTGTCTTATTCACCAAAAATGCTCCCTCATCTGATTTCTGTCTCTCAAAGTTTCTGTTCATGCATTGTTTTTTAAGGCATGTTGGCCTTAAAATCCTGCTTTGGCAGGGAGGTTGGACTTGATGATCCTGGCCTGCATCAAGAATAGTGTGGCCAGCAGGAGCAAGGAAGTCATTGTGCCCCTGTACTCTGCACTGGTTAGGCCACACCTGGAGTTCTGTGTCCAGTTCTGGGCCCCTCAGTTTAAGAAGGACATCGAGACACTTGAACGTGTCTCTTGAACGTGACACTTGAACTTTTCAGTCTGGAGAAGAGAAGGCTCCGAGGTGACCTCATTGTGGCCTTCCAGTATCTGAAGGCAGCCTAGAGGAAGGCTGGGGAGGGACTTCTCAGGATCTCAGGTAGTGATAGGACTAGGGGGAACGGAATGAAGCTGGAAATAGGGAGATTCAGGCTAGATGTGAGGAAGAAGTTCTTCACCATGAGAGTGGTGAAGCCATGGAATGGGTTATCCAGGGAGGTGGTTGAGGCCCCGTCCCTGGAGGTGTTTAAGCCCAGGCTGGATGAGGCTGTGGCCAGCCTGATCTAGTGTGGGGTGTCCCTGCCCATGGCAGGGGGGTTGGAACTAGATGATCCTAGTGGTCCCTTCCAACCCTGACTGATTCTATGATTCTATGACTCTATGATTCTATGTGTCCAGAGAAGGGCAACAAAGCTGGGGAGAGGCCTTGATCACAAGCCCTGTGAGGAGAGGCTGAGGGAGCTGGGATTGTTTAGCCTGGAGAAGAGGAGGCTCAGGGAGACCTTATTGTTGTCTACAACTACCTGAAGGGTGGTTGTAGCCAGGAGGGAGTTGGTCTCTTCTCTCAAGCAACCAGCACCAGAACAAGAGGACACAGCCTCAAGCTGCACCAGGGGAAGTTTAGGCTGGAGGTGAGGAGAAAGTTCTTCACTGAGAGATTCGTTCGCCATTGGAATGTGCTGCCCGGGAAGCTGGTGGAGTCACCGTCCCTGGAGGTGTTCAAGAGGGGATTGGACATGGCACTTGGTGCCATGGTTTAAGTCATGGGGTCTGTGGTGACAGGTTGGACTTACGATCTTTGAGGTCTCTTCCAGCCTTGGTGATTCTGTGATTCTGTGATCTCTGGATGTCCTTTCCAAGCCCTACCACTCTGTGATTCTGTGTAATTCCTTTGGTGCAGCGACTGTGTCTTCTGCAAAGAAGCACCCAGGTGAATGTCAGGTCAAGGCTTTTGGAAAAATAATCTGTTCTTGCTCCTCTATTTCCATTTGAATCATTATATTTTGGTTTTGGAAGTTCTAGGGAAGTTTATTTACAAGTTAGTTTGGCTTTTCTGGTGCAGCAGTAACTTTTACAAAGTGATATTTGAAAGCGGGGCAGTAAAACTTTGATCTCAAATTGTCAGCTATTGCTTTCTTTCTCCTGACATAGAGCAACTTAAAGAGGATAGGATTTGCAGACGGTGCCCGCTCAGCGCTTTCTGAAGGCAAAGTCCCCCCTTCTTGCCTTTCAAGCTGAATGTTCAAAAAGAGAAGCATCCCAAAACATCAGGCACATTTTGGAAGTCAAAGGGAATCTTCGCTATGGCATATTTGGTGTCGCTGACTGATTGCCTCTTTCTTTTGTGCTTTTTCAGGCATAAGATACAGAGATTGCTAAGTCTCTCTTGTATGCAGAGTAGAATAGGTGGTCCTATGAAAAGAAATCTCATGTTTATGTTCATTATTTTCAAGAGCTCAATCTGCTTAGGTCCCTGAAGATAACCATTCATCAGCATAAGAAGTTTTCCATGTAGCAAGTCTGTTGGATTACGCTGAAGCCTCCAGCCTGAAGAAAGATGCCTCATCAAATTGTCTTCCATATCTTTCAGACTTCACACCTGCTTGGAGTCAAGACAGTTTTCCATTCATAGACTTTCCCCCCTCATCACACTAGCCAAAGCAGTTCTTAATGGTAGTACTGAGCTGCAACAGCAGGTAATTCATACTTGCAAATAAAAGACCAGCTTCTACTGATGCAGATGCATGCAAAGCAACTCAGTTCTTCCATTGAACCCTTTTCCCTGCCAACACAGACTCAGAGGCAGAGCCTTCCTTCCTGCCATAATATGCATTTACTCATCCTTTTATCACCACAGAGCAAAAATGGTTTTCACCTGTCATAGAACTACTGGAACTTGTCTTTTTATGCCCCTAGCATAAGGGTTCCTTTGAAATTTTCGTGGGAGAGCCATTTGCATGCAGTACGTCGTGGGCATGCTCCAAATGCTGCTGCACCAGAGGCATACAAATGCAGAAGCCTTGTAAACCAGGGTTTGTTGTGGCTAGTCCTTGAGGGGCAACATATTGGAAAGAGAAAAAGAAAAGTCTTAACTGAGCCAAAACCATTCTTTCATTCTGAGGAGTGTGTCATCTGCCCTCCACTGACAGTGCTCCTCAGTGCCAGCTTTAGAGACCTTCACAGGAAGAATATCTGAAGAAACAAAGGGAGTGTGCATGGACTTAAGGGTTCCTATGGAGCAACTGCAACATCTGCAAAATAGAATTTGCAAGGTTTTCTTCAGGAGATACAGATGTGTATATTAGGGCAATTACAGCTTAGCTTAGATCTAGTAAGTAATGAAGTGGCAACAATGGGCAAAAAAGGACAGTCTTTTGTGACACAAAGAACTCTCATGATCATGTTACAGGAGCCATAGAAATGCAGGGGGTGATGGACAGACAGACACAAAGCTGAAGGGCATGCTGTACATTTTCAACAGCTTGCATTTTTGCTGTCACAGATCCCATAGCTAGCAGAAATAACCACCAGTGTGATCCATCATTTTGCTGTAGAGTGTATCCTTTGCTGTTATCTTCTTTCACTGATGTGATGCATAAAACTTGATGTTTTCTGGGTATTTTATTTTATGTTCAATAAAATATGGTTAGTGGAGTATCAAGGTATGTGCAGCTTGTAAATAGCAATTTGCACATATGGAACTGACATAGTTCAAAATATAACTTCCCAGACAGCAAGGAAGACAAATGTTTGTGTTCTCATCAGTTACCTAACTGGCAGAAAAATATTTTGAGTCCTTCATTGTCTGTTGCTTGCTTAGCTGAGCACAAATTGACTACAGGTGTGCATGGAATAGTTCCATTATAGGAACTAAGACTGAAAAGGATACACTGTTACCTCTTGCTCAGAAGAGAAAGGACACACACATGGGTTGAATGTAGAGCTCTCAGTCAGGAATCCTGCTCTATTTCCTGTGGAACATGCTTCAACTTGGGAGACCAGAAAACCCTCTGTTTTCAGGAAGCTTAATTTTGCCATAGATGGGGCATGCCATCCCTGTGCCATACAGAGCTACTCAAGCTGGTAATGTTGTTTGATAAGTTCATTAATGATTTCAATCAAGTATTGGAGAATGTGGTGATTAAATTTGCAGATTAATACCAGGGCTGCAAGCATCTTAGGGGATAGGATTAGTAATCAAAGCAATGTTTATAAGTCAGAGAAAGGAACTGAAAAAATGTGGAGACAGCTAGATAAGAACAAATGCAGCACAGGTGGGAACAATTGCTACAGCATCAGAAAAACAGGGGCACTGCTTAAAGTTCTGCTGACAGGAGGCTGGAGCTTTCCAGTGGATCATCAATTGGACTTGGTGGTGTACTGTGGTGCAAGTAGCAAACCCCATTTGAGCTGTCCAAACTGAAGCACAGACGATCAGGTCTGTAAATGTGCCATGCTTCCCTCACCTCCACAGGAACTATTTGACCTATTTGGCGTGTTGCACATCAAGAATGATTTGGACCAGCTGGTCGTCTAATGGTAGCCAGAAGGATCACAGGTCTAAAAAGCCATGGCTTTGAAGAAAGACTGAGAAAATCTGGATAGCCCAAGGATGTCAGGGCTGATGGGGGCTGGAGGAAGAGAGAAAACAAATTGCCATGTAGTAATAAGAATCTTCTTTCTTGTATCTGCATTCTGTCAGTAATGTTCTATGATCTTCTAAGGGAGTGTCTCTAGACAGCAGCATTTAGTGTTTTTTTCTCACCTACAGTATAAAAATATATCAGTTTTCTTGGCTAAATAGATAGGAGGATGTCAAATAAGCCACATTTTTTCTAGGCCAGTTTAACAGGTGCTGTTTATTGTTATTCAGAATAGCTTTAAAGTTGAAATTCAGTAAAGATGACTGACTTTGTGGTGGAAATATCAAAGTTTGAATTAGAATTTGTGTTTAACTGCCTCTAAGAAAAGAACTTTCCCATACTTACTTTCACAAGTTGAGCTCAGCAAGAACAGGGAAATGCTGAATGCTGGCAGTATGAGACCTGTTAGCATTTCACATTTATTTGTACTGTTTATTTTGTCGTGCTGCTTAGATCGCTTTGGGATCCACAGCACATCAGATCAGGTAGGGCACTGGTGATTTTCCTCCTCTTTATCTTTTCCAGAAATGGATAGAATTGGGAGTCTTGTACAGACATCAGTGTTAGATGAGCAAAACATGCTTTGACCACTAACATTGAATTCTCCCCTTCGATAAACAAAATATTTATTTTCCTTGGTTTATGCCTCCAAACTAAGTGAAGAATGGAAAAAAATTAAAAAGGAACACTCTTGCAATGAGTCTCTGTTACCCTCTTGATGTTAATTTTCAGATTAAGATAAAAGAGGCTATTTTGGCAGGAGATGATCCCTCCAGGGGATGCCATTCTGCAGACACAGGTGGGCTCTGCTGGCAGAGCATCAGAGGCATTTTACTCTTGACCATTTCACTCAGCATGCACATGTGCAAACAGCTATGATAGTGCAACTATAGCACTTGTCAATTCTTTCCAACAGAGTGGGATGCAACTCATTTAACTGCTGTGCAAACATCAGCTGTTTCACCACCCAATCTCTGACACTTGACTAGCATTTGAAGCTGCAGCCCAGGCAATGTGGAAAGGCCGCAGAGCCAGCTTGGTTCTGTCTGTGTCTATTGATGATTTTCAGCCTCTTCTGTGTCCATTCACGTTACAGGTATTTTCCTAGCAGTTAATCTGGTTTGCCTTCTCTTTATCTGGTGAGCACTGGATTGATGTCCAGGGCACATCCAATTGATTTGTCTGCACAGAGACGGACAGTGTCCTTCACTGATAAACCAGTAATTTATGCTCAAGGTTAGTTATTACAGGCAGAGCCGACGGAGGCAAAGTGTTAAGATTCAAACAGCTAGGAGCAGATAATACTTTGGAGGGCACCCCAGTAATTATAACCATTTTCTCAGAGTAACAGGCTTTTCCATGAAGTACAGCTCTTGTTATTTATCTCATTAATTGGATAATCTGCTTTTATCAGCATGACCATGTGAAAATGCATTTCAACATACAGATACAAAGCTAATGCCTTGTGTGTGTGTTTATGATTTTTTTCAGCATTTGGATCATAGAATCATAGAATTGTTAGAGTTGGAAGGGACCTCAAGGATCATCTAATTCCAACCTCCCTGCCACAGGCAGGGACACCTCACACTACAGCAGGTTGCTCACAGTCACATCCAGCCTGGCCTTAAAAACCTCCAGGGATGAGGCTTCCACCACCTCCCTGGGCAACCTGTTCCAATGTCTCACCACCCTCATGGAGGAGAACTTCTTCCTAACATCCAATTCTGAATCTACCCATTTCTACTTTTTTTCCATTCCCTCTAGTCCTATCACTCCCTGACATCCGAAAAGTCCCTCCCCAGCTTTCTTGTAGGCCCCCTTAAGGGCCCCCACAATAAGGTCTCCTCAGAGCCTTCTCTTCTCCAGACTGACAGCCCTAACTCCCTCAGTCTGTCCTCACAGGAGAGGAGCTCCAGCCCTCTAATCATCCTTGTGGCCCTTCTCTGGACATGTTCCAGCACCTCCAGATCCTTCCTGTAAGAGGGGCTCCAGAACTGGACACAGTACTCCAGGTGGGATCTCATCAGAGCAGAGTAGTGGGGAAAATCACCTCCCTCAACCTGCTGGCTATGCTTTTCTTGATGCAGTCCAGGATGTGATTTGCCTTCTGGGTTGCAAGTGCACACTGGTGGCTCATGTTGAGCTTCTCATTCACCAGCACCCCCAAGGCCTTTTCTTCAGGGCTGCTCTCAAGCCAGTTGCTGCCCAGCCTATATTGGTGCTTGGGATTGCCCCGACCCAGATGCAGGACCTTGCAATTGGTCATGTTGAACCTCAGGAGGTTGTCATGGGCCCACCTCTCCAGCCTTTCAATTGATGGCATCCCTTCCCTGCAGCATGTCTGAAGTATTAATTGTCTTAAAAATGTAGCTCAGCAAAGATACTAAAATGATTTCCTGTCCTAGGACTAGTGAATGTGTCATTGGTACAGATGAATCCAACTTCAGTGTTCTAGACTGCCTTGATATCTTTCATGCTTCATTTACATGATGAATCTTTATTTTGCCCAGTAGCTTTTTTAGGAAAATGGTTCTTATATTCTGTTCTGGTTTGGTCTTTCCCCTTTTGCAGTCTTTCATTGTGCTTGCAAAATTAACCTAATAATCTTCAAGGACACAATTAATCCAGGTCTTGGCCCTAGACTTTGCCTTCTTGTAGTCAAATGAGGTTTGGAAATGCTACTTGAGCAATTTCTAGTTCAATTTTTCCTTGAGAACATGCTGTGATGTTTGCAGGGGCTTCAGTGAGGCTGACTGGCCGGGATTTTCCTGAATCCTCCCTTTTTGTCTCTTTTTTATGGGTGGGTTTTGCTTTTTCAAATCACTGGGGTCACAGGACTAGTCCAGCTCTTCTCTCAGTGTTTCTGACACGAGGTCCTGGGAATGAGGATTGCAATGACTGGCTGTTGACACCTCCATTGACTGAGAAGCCTTACTGAGATGATCTGGGATTACTCTGATTTTATACAATGGGACAAAGGAACACTGCAAAAGAATCTGATTTTTTAATTTATTTTTTTAAACTATAAATAAGGTGCACCCCTCTGGGTATAACCAAGGCACTCATGAAACTCTCTTTTGCTACACTTCAGCTGAGGATTTGGCACAGGTTCACATCCCACGGCATTGTCTTCCAAGCATTTCACATCTCTCTGTATAGGCCGAGTAATTCGCAGGGAGTAGCAGTACAAGGGGAAGCAAGAGCTGCATGATACCAGTGAGAGAAACTCTGCTAAAATTGCTGGGATCACTTTGCCCTGAGGTACAGAGGAAATGAGATTTCACCAGCAGTATGTGATGTCAGAGACTCCAGTAGCAGTGTGTGAAGTCATACTCCTATAGAAGGTACCTGTCCTTAAGGTTTTTTGTCTTTCGGAAGCAACAGACAACACTATGAAACAGAGACTAAGGACAGTTTTAAAATACATTAGGAGAAATTAAGAACAGGAAAGAACTTTCTAAGGATGTGGCCACCTAGTTGTCAGGTGGGTCCCAGAATGTAGTCCCTACAGCCTCATGGATCTGTGTAGAAAAAGACAGAGTCATATTTAGTCATGATAACTGAAGTAGAGGAAGCAATTTTGACTCTTAAAATAATCAATTACTAGTTCTTAGTAATCATAAATAAAAATTAAGCCATCAAAACTCTAATCTTTACTCAGCTCAATAAAGTATTAGCTGGACAGCTGTAAACCAGCAGACTTCTAAGACATTCTGCTTTATGCAGTGTTATGTTCTGATCTCTCGTAAGTCTGAGCAGCTCTAAGGCCATCACAAATGAAGTACATGATCTTAGAGCCTGTCTATGCTTCTGTGTCCAGCTCTACAGTAAAAGTTGTGCAGACAGAACTATGACAATGTGGCAGTGTTGCAAATTTTATCCTTTTGGTTGGCTTACTCAGGGTAGCAAAATCCCTGGTGTGAACACAGCTATTCCAGGAATGATTTTTACAGCTTTCTTCATGTTGCTTAGAGAGGTTGCATAACTTCTCCTAAAAAAAAACCCCAAAACCAACCACCTGCTTTCTGCTGTGCTTCCAGCAGCTCTCTTTCTGCTGTGGATGCAGCAAAGGTACAGCATGAGGGCATATGGATTCAGGAGAAAATATCCTGGTTCACAGTACTCTCAGTTTCCTATGTAGCAGCTTTTGGGGCACATTCTTTGCACACTACCTGCTGAGAGAGAGTTCTCTGTGTGCTAGCTGCTATGAGCTGGTTACAGGGCAACGTGGAAGGTTATCTTGTAGGACACTGGCAAGATATCAATAATTATGGATTTCATACATCTTGACTTATCCAGAGGTCCTACTTAAGAAACCTTCTTTTAATTCAGGATTTCTTCTGCTTCATGAGAAATAAGTTGTATGTGCATCCTCCCTATGCAATCTGCATCAGTGAAATTAAAGCTTTTTGCTTAACTCCCTCCAGGGCTAGGTCAGATATTGAAAATTCCTGCATTCTTTGACCATTAACACTTGCAGTTGTTAATCCTGTAACCTAATTTTAGCTGCTTTGAGGTCATCTGGAAGTGGAAGGAGAACAATGGGACAGCAGCCAGCTTTCTCTTTCAGCAGGTTAACCATGTCTGCTCACTGCTTGGGGCTCCACTGGGTCAGCCACTACATGAGACCAAACTCATACAGGTGGCCAGCTGGAGCCACTGGCAAAAATGAGGGAGAACTAACTGAAGACTTACTCACTCTTCCCTTTCAGCAGTGCTTGCAAGCAGCCTAACCAGGCCTGTGTGGGCTCAGGTAGTGCAAGAGCCTTTGCACTTCATGGTACTGTAGAGATTGTTCTGGGCAAATACCTCATCTGAGAGTCAGTGGTGCAGGGCTGGAATCCAGGGAATTTCCTTTCCAGCATTACTCCTGCTATCATGCTGCTCTCCTCTGGAGAGGACGAGGTTCAGGGAGACCTAATAGCAGCCTTCCAGTACCTGAAGGGAGCCTACAAGAAGGATGTAGAAAAACTGCTTACAAAGGCCTGCAGTGACAGGACAAGGGGCAATGGCTTCAAACTAGAGAAGAGCAGATTTATATTGGAACAAGTCCTTTACTATCAGGATGGTGGAATACCAGAATAGGTTGCCTGGGGGGGTGAATATATTCAACGTGAGGAGATATTCAAGGTGAGGCTTGATGAAGCCCTGGGCAGCCTGATCTAGTTGGGGATGTCCCTGCTGATTGCAGGGAGATTGGACTGGATGACCTTTGAGGTCTCTTCCGGCCTGGACCATTCTATGATTCTATTCTATGAAGGTTCTATGCATAAATTTGCTGTTTGTCTAAAGAGGGTTTATAGAGCTGTTACTAGTGACTGGAGAAATGCACAAAAAGCTGTCTTGAAGTATTTTCCTCCTACACAGCTAACTGCCACTTTCTGATCCAGGTACATTTCAATCAGTAAAATGTCCTTCCACGGTGTTTAGCCATTCAACAGCAGAGGAATAATTAGAATCATAGAATTATCAGGGTTGGAAGTGACCTCAAGGACCATGTAGTTCCAACCCCCCTGCCATGGGCAGGGACACCTCAAACTACATCAGGTTGCTCATAGCCACTTCCAGCCTGGCCTGAAAAACCTCCAGGGGTGGGGCTTCTACCGCCACCCTGGGCAACCTGTTCCGGTATCTCACCACCCTCATGGGGAAGAATTTCTTCCTAACATCCAATCTGAATCTACCCATATCTATTTTTGCTCCATTCCCCCTAGTCCTACCATTATTTGCAGAAAGCATGAGAGCTGCTGCTGGTCTCCAAGAGCTGCTCCTTAGGGAAGCTCTGGATGGGTATACCGGATGCTTGTCTACTTTGGCACCTTTTCATCATTCCCTCTTTCCTTGTACATTTATCCCACAAAACAAATCCTGCTGCAAATCAGTCCCTGTGAAATGTATGCAAACCTATCCCAAATCCCTCAGGAGCAGGGCTTGGTAGAGGAGACAAGGGAGCTACGAGGGTGAATTGAATGGATGTGACATCTCTATTCTCCACTTCTGCATTACGGCTTTGATTTTCCTTAAGGAATGAGTCAAATGGGGCTTGTTTCCAAGCTAGTGAGTATAAAGTTGAAGTAATTGCATCCGCAGCTCTGTGGTCATGGTTTGTATGGTTGAAATAAATGACATTGTGCCTCAGTGTGCAGTGGTGCAGAAAGCACAGTTAGAGACAGAAACATCTTTCCCCCCCCTCTTTTTCTTGTTTTCTTCTCTCTGATTAATCAACATGTCACATCCTCCTTTTATCTGAACTCTTCCTCATGTGGTGATAAGCAGCTGTGTGTTCATTGGGGTAGAATCTGCAGCAAAACACCTGTGACATGGACATTTGCGAAAGATGTTAATGGTGCTCCTCCAATATTAAACATGGGCTGATTTGTTATTCACTTTGTGAAATCCTGAGTGTACAGCACAAGGAGAAACACAGAAATTTGTTCTGCTTTAGCAAACAAACAGTGTTTGTGGAAGATCCAACAGAAAACTGCTGCTAGCCATGTCTCACATAGAGGCTGCTGTCTTTCAAAGCATGCAGCTTGCCATCAGTGGGCTCCTGCGGAGTTTGAGTTAATGCTCTGGTAGTTAAATTTAATGCAATATCTAACACACACTTTGGCACAGCTCAGTTATGTTAAATCTGAAAGAAAACTTGTCTCAGTATGGTTTGTTATTTTAAAGGAGAACGATCCTCATTTTCAGGAGTGGTGTCACTACACTTGCATTTAACTCCTGGCTGTGTTCATGAGTAAAGGCAACCTTTCTCTCAAACTATATTTGAGATGATCATCAAGTTTCATCTTGCTGTTGTATTCATGTGAAGGAGCCCTTAAATGCTGTTGCAGCAACATCAGCTTAACACAGGGCAAGAGCTGCCTGCTGGACTGATCACATCTGTGCCTCATGATGGGGACCGAATATTCCCTACTGCAGCTATTTTCACATCTGCTTCTTTATTTGAACTGGTGCCTAGGACCTGCACTGGAGAGTCAGTTTAGGGCTGCTTTAAAAAACAAAGTGAAAGCACTGCCTGTCCCAAAGGGGGACAAATGAGGGGCTTGGGTACATACAGAGATGTACTGGTATGTCCATGGATCCTTTTACTTAGCTGCTAATCTGCCCCTGTGGACAAGTGTACTCTGGGGACAGTGGGGAGAGGCTAGAAGGAGTGATTTGGAAAGAGCCACTTGAGGGAGAATTGCTGAATCTGTACCCCCTGCCAGCAGTAGGAGTGCTGGGACAGCCTCCTTCATGCTGCTGGCAGCTTCCTCTGGATTGATGACAGCCAAAAGGAAGAAAGCAGCAAAAAGAAGAGGGAGTAGGGTTTGGAAACTGTCAGTAGAAAAGGCAGGAGGCTTGTTAGTATCTAGGAGACATTCCCAGACTGACAGAGCCGGGGCTGTCAAGAGAGAAGGTGCTGTGGCCTGGCAGGGAAAGGAGATGGTTTTTTGGTGAGGAAAAGAAGAAATGGTGGTGGAGTGTGACACAGAAAAGGGGAGAACTCTCCACCCCAAAAATACAATGGTGGAGTGCAGCAAAGCAGAGACTGTAGGAATCAGTACAGGGGAAGGAAGGGGAAAGCAGTGTGCTGTGTGGCTCCTGCCTTGCTAGTGTCAAGAAAGCCTTGCTAAAACTCAGCCAGGATTCTGTGCTATAGCCCTTTAACTTTTCTCTGCCTTCTCACCCAAACTGGGCAGTGGTCTTCAAGCCCCTGTTGGCATCCGAGACCAGAATCTTTGTGGCCGGGATCAGGGGATGTATAAAAGCTTGCGCGGGAGTGATACCAAGATTTACACCATGCTTTCTAACCTCCAGGCGTTCACTTCACATAAGTGAATGAAATTCTGCCTCAGACAAAGGCAGGTGGTGCCAGTGATGGCACAGTCATTCTTTGAGAGACAGGTGCATGTTAGGAGATTCTCCTACGAATCTGAGGTGACTGCACATTCACTTGTACACCCCAGTGAAGCTCTCTGCTTAGTGCTGCACTGATTGTTTGCTCAGCACAGCTGCTGCCTGGCCAGTGATGAGGAAAGCCCTAAGCAGCCAGAATTAACATTTGAAACCATTTGCCCAGTGGAAGACATTTGTCACCTAACTCATACCCTTCCTGGACTGTGGGCTCAAGATGTTTGTGTGAGTAATAGGGAAGAGCATCTCAGCATGGGCACACAGTCTTCCTACATCTGTATGGCTGTAAAGGATGTTTTGGAATATCCTTCTGTGTGCTGCAGGAAGCAAAAGGTCATGATGTGCTGGCTAAGAGACAGATGCACAAACAGCAGTAGCTGCAGACATTCCTTCTTGTTCCTAGCCTGCGCTAAAGACAGCTGGAGAGAGTGCAGCCTGGGAACCCTGAGCACTTCTCTGATATTTTGCACTTAGCAATGATTAGAAATTTGCTCATTTACTGATTTCTAAGGAGTCAGTTCCAGTTCAGCTGTGGCTAAGTTATTTTTTTCCAGCTGCATCTAAATTATTGTTTTCATATTCAGCACCATGATTAATGATTTCAGAAACAATAAGAAAAAGTATAGTTTTTGTAGGCATCTTTGTAATCCCTGTGAATCACAGAATGACAGCGGTTGGAGGGGACCTCCAGAGATCATCCAGTCCAACTCGCCTGCCAGAGCAGGATCACCCAGGGCAGGTCACACAGGAATGCATCCAGGTGGGTTTGGAAAGCCTCCAGAGAAGGAAACTCCACAATCTCTCTGGGCAGCCTCCTCCAGGGCTTCAGTACCCTCACAGTAAAAAAGTTTTCCTTTTGTTACTTTGAACCTCCTCTGCTCCAGATTGCACCCAGTGCCTCTTGGCCTGTCATTGAACATCACTGAGCAGTGCCTGGCTCTGTCCTCCCAACACTGCCCTGCACATCTTCATAAATATGAATGAGGGTCCTCAGGCTCTTCTGCTCCAAGCTAAAGAGCCTCAGCCTTTCCTCAGCAGGGAGATGCTCCACTGCCTTCAGCATCTTTGTGGCTCTGCACTGGACTCTTTCAAGCAGTTCCCTGAGTTCCTTCATGAACGGGAGGTCCCAGAACTGGACACAACATTCCAGATATGGCCTCACCAGGGCAGATCAGAGGGACACAACAGCCTCTCTGAACCTACTAACCATAGCCCTTCTAATCCACCCCAGGCTGCCATTGGCCTTCTTGGTCACAGAACCCCGTTCCTGCCAATAACTTAGTTCCTGTAAATAACCTAGCTCCTGCCAATAACCTCATCTTTTCTTTATTTGTGTTGGCTTCTTTCCCCTCTTTTTGCCTTATCTGAAGACTGTAGAAAGGCTTCTAGCTGAGAGCCATGTGTTTAAGTAGCCAGTGTCCTAGTTTACACTGCTCATATGCTGTAGTTCAAAGCAAACCTGCCTTCAGTGCAAATCTGGAGTAATCCCACTATTATTAATGAAAGTCCTGCAGAATTATGCTGGTTCAAATGAGAAAAGAATACAGTGCTGTGATACAAATCCAAAGCAATTCAATTCAGCTCAGCCCTGAAAGTAACCACCAGAGATGTGCTGCAGAGCTATGGCCACACACAATCCCTATTTCTCAATTCCTGGGTTTAGGCTTGCTTATTTTTATTCCCAGCAAACCTTGAATTGACATAAAATTATAGATAAAAATCTTCTCCATCAGAACGTGAATTCTTCAAATATTCAGCACAAAGCAAATATTGCTTTGAAATACCTGACCCTAACTCATTTCATTCTTGTTGTACTTTAATGAACAGGTGGAAGTACTGTCATGAATTAAAGCACCAGTATTTGTTAGGTTAGGAGGATGAGATACATATTTCATAGAATGGCCCAGGGACATCCCCAACTAGATCAGGTTGCCCAGTGCCTTGTCGAGCACTTCCCTCTCCAGGGAAGAGGCCTCAACTACCTCCCTAGGCAACCTGTTCCAGTGTTCCACCACCCTAATGGTTCCTCCAATCTAAGTCTGCTCTTCTCTCATTTCAAACCATTGCCCCTCATTCTATCACTGCAGGCCTTTGTAAACAGTCCCTCTGCAGCCTTCTTGTATCCCCCTTCAGGAGGTACTGGCAGGTTGCTATTAGGTCTTCCCAGAGCCTTCTCTCTTCTCCAGGCTGAACACCCCCGCTCCCTGGGCCTGTCCTTGTAGCAGAGCTGCTCAAACCTCCTGATCATTTTTGTGGCCTTCCTCTGGACCCTCTCCATCAGGTCCATGTCCTTCCTATATTGAGAGCTCCAGAGCTGTACATGGTACTCCAGGTGAGGTCTCACCAGAGCAGAATAAATTGGCAGAATCACCTCTCTGGATCTGCTGGCAATGGATCTTTTGATGAAGCCCAGGATGTGATTTGCCTTCTGGGTTGCAAGCTCATACTGCCTGCTCATGTCCAGCTTCTCATCCATCAGCATCCCTAAGTCCTTTTCCACAGGGCTGCTTTCTAACACCTCATCCCCCAGTCTGTATTGATAACAATGAAAACCACTAAAAGCAAGTTTTTCAAAGAATTGCCATTGTTCATGCTTCAGGTTTGCTGAGGTGTCTCTCTGTGGTGGTTTGAGCCTTGACTGGGATTTAAGAGCTCAGATGGAGGGGCAAGACTGAGAATCCCTCCCCCTTCTCTTTCCCGATAGAGAGAAAAAAGGGAAGGGGGCAAATCCACTGAGAAATAATTTGAAGTTAGTTTGGAAGTAGAGAGGTAAAAAAATTTTCTTTAAACTAGATATAGATAAAACAATAACAGGAAGGGTTCACAAGGGTAAGGAATAAGGATGGAGATATAGATATATATATATATATATATACAAAACCAGTCCTTTGAAGTTCTTTGAAGAAGTGTGAATGTAGCAGGGAGGAGGAGGACCAGGCCCAACCACGTGGAACCAGGAAGCCAGCAGCAACTCTCTCAGTCCCCATGAGGCAGAAGTAAAAGAGAGCAAATGGCTGCAGTGTCTTCCTTTTTATAGGCTTGCTGGACAGGGAGGGGGAGTGAAACAGACTAGCTCAGTTTTGCAGGGGGAAAACCCTCTCTGGGGGAGAGCAAGGCTCTCACAGGCCCTCCCCCACTGCTTTCAGGATGGGCATAACCCATCACACTCTCTTAAAAGAGAGTGCATTTAACATGGTGAGCCAGCTTCCTGTGGATTCATTTGCTGAGGCAGAAACAGATGTAAGTGACCCATTAATCCAGTGATCCACTAGCGGCTCCACTCAATTTAATCCACAAAAAGACAGACCCCTCTGTGACTCCTTGCAAAAGACTTTTCCTGTCTCAGAAGCTGATTTCAAAGTGTTTCCACAGGTTCTTACCAGAGCTGACAATTTCTGTCACCTCTTTGACATGGGTGTTTTCTAGCTCTGGAGGACTCTGAGCATGATTCTAATGTCCAGGACTATTTTATGCTTGGCTTTTCTGAAGATAATCTGGGTTCCTTGCACCACATTTGTTATTGGTGGCATTTTGGGTAGAGTGTCACATAAATTTTACCCTCCAAACCTCATGAAGTTCAATAAGGACAAGTGCAGGGTCCTGCATCTGGGCAGGAATAACAACAGGTAGTGGTACAGGCTGGGGGCTGCCCTACTGGAAAGCAGCTCCACAGAGAAAGACCTTGGAGTTGTGGTGGACAGCAAGTTCTCCATGGAAAAACAATGTGCCCTTGTGGCCAAGAGAGCCAATGGTATCCTGGGGTGCATCAAGAAAAGTGTGTCCAGGTCTAGGGAAGTTTTTCTATCTCTCTACTCTGCCCTCGTGAGATCACACCTACAATACTGTGTCCAGTTTTGGGCTCCCCAGTTCAAGAAAGACAGAGACCTGATGGAGAGAAACCAACAGTGAGCCATGCAGATGATTAGGGGACTTGAGCATCTCCCCTATGAAGAGAGACTGAGAGCCCTGGGGCTGTTTAGTCTGGAGAGGAGAAGACTGAGAGGGGATCTCATCACTGTGTATAAATATCTGAGGGGTTGGTGTCAAGATGAGGGGACCTAGCTCTTTTCGGTGGTGCACACGAATAAGACAAGGAACAACAGGTTCAGGCTTGAATATAGAAGGTTTCACCTCAACGTGAGGAGAAACTTTTTTTACAGTGAGGGTGACAGAGCCCTGGAACAGGCTGCCTGGAGAAGTTGTGGAGTCTCCTTCTCTGGAGACTTTCAAAACACACCTGGATGCATTCCTGTGCAGACTACCCTAAATGATCCTGCTTTGGCAGAGGGGTTGGACCCGATGATCTCTGGAGGTCCCTTCCAACTTCTAATATACTATGATACTGTGAAAATAACTTTCTTTCCTTGCGTTTGTCTTAATGAATGCTTACTAGCACATGCACTAAGATGGGGGGGCAAGCTGCAGTCTCAATCTTACTTCTCAGGTATGGTGACTTCATTTGAAAGCTGTCTTCTGCTGCAGGCTGAGTCACTGTGTTGGCAGAGCCACTTTCTTGAGCACTCTAGATAAAGATGTGACTGACAGTTTATCTTGGAAATGCTCTGTTATCTTTAGGAGCACTTATTGCTAATATATGCCTTTAGCAGGTAGCAAATCTTTTTATTGCCAGTTTCCAGGCAGTAAAAAGCACTCATCCTTCACCACAGCAAGAGTCCTCAGTCCCTTGCAAAGACCTTTTGTTTGCTGCTGTCATGAGCTCGTTGTCATTGCACCTATTAATCTGAATGAACTACATGTTGTTTGTCTTCATCGTTTCTGCAAGCTGCTGAGGAGCTCTGTCAGGCCCACAAATATGGAGATGGATGGGTTTCCTTGAAAACCAATGCCAGGGCAGCAAACAGCAATGACAATTAAAGGAATAAACTGCTGAGGAAAAGAAAGGTAAAGGTTAAAAATCTCCTGGATTTGAAAACAAGATTAAATTCTCTCTGGCTAAACTGCGGGAAGGTTGACTTTGAATTCTCAGAAGTCAGTGGGAATTTTGCCAGACTTCCATGGAAGCAGGATCTACATGAAAATGGGTAGGTATTTCTTACCAGGCAGTTTCTCAGAAGACACAGAGTTCTTTGAGTTGGTTGAGCCCATTGATTATCTAAATATGAACACTCAGCTGATCAGACACTCATGACAGCCAGCCCAGGGCTTTAACGCAGATCTGTGTTTATCATGTGAGCAACACCAATGCGAGCAATCTTCTGGTGAATCTTCTCTATTTCACAGAGTTCAAGGAGGTTATTTCTTTGAAACCCACAGCTGTGAAAGGACAAACATGTCAACCAGGGAGGGAAGAGTGCTTCATGTCCTGCTTTATTAGGTTCAGTGTACATTTGGAGAGAAATTCCAGATGAATAAATGAGGATGTTAGACTGCACAAACTATTTCAGTGGGTCACTCCAAGAGGAACAGCTTCATTTTTTATTGTTAGGCTGACAGTTCAAAGTGTTTAATGCTGGTGTGAAGCAGCTGTGAAGAGACACCAGTTCCCACATGATTTTTGAGTCTCCTTGCAATGAAGCACCATTTAACAAATCAAAGCCCTTGCAGGTGCTATGGGGCAGTCTTGCTTCTTAACATGTGAAGGGCAGTGCAGGAAAGAGTGGAAGTGCAGTACAGGAATCCTTTGTTGAGGTGGTTGTGAATATGCAGAGATACATCTCTAGCGTCAGAGAGGGAGAAAAACTTCTGCCAGGTTTATTTTTAAGGACTGAATTGTGTGAAAAACTTGCTACAGCTGAAAATCTTTGGATTCAGATAAGCTTTTCCCATATATTTCTTATCTCCTGTGGCTGCTGATAAAGACTGGCCTTTTCACCTGCAGAACTGCTCAAGAGCACATTAGAATGTCAAGTGCTAAATGAGAGCTGGCGACACATATTCATGAATGCAGTGGTAGCTTCTGTCCCCATTTCCAATGAACAGCTTCATTTGATGTGACAGGAAGCATGCAAATTGGGATACTGGCGTGAACAAAAAGGGGGTATCACTGCATACAGTGGCACAAAAGAAAGCATCAGTCTTACATACACTAAATCTAAGCTGCTTTTAAGGTAGCAGGACTGTGAGGAACAGCTCTCCTTACATGCAGTGGTTTAAAAACAGAGTTGGGATTACACAACAAGCTGCAGAGAAAGATTTTGTAGCAAAGGAAGCATAATTCCTGAGGGTGACTGGCCACAAAGACTATCAGTGGGAAGCCTGCAACCCAGGTCCCAAGCCACAAGTCAGATACAAGTGTCTGCTCATGTGCCTGGTGCTAATCCGACACTAAGCATTCAGAGACTTCTGAGCTAGAATTTTATGTAGACTCAAATAGAAAATGCCACTCTTTACACACTTATACTTTTATCTCTGGGTTATAAGGTCTCTGACTTTGTCATAACTGACAAAGCAGAGGAGTGAGAGCTCTGCAAAACAGTTGCAAGAAAATAGCAAGGAGCACAAGTAGGAGCAGTTTCGGTGGCTTCTCTTTCTTTCTGCCTCCTCTGCTGCTCTATTTGCTTGTTTGATTCCCTTCATCCTTGGGGCATATTTTGGTCTTCTGTGTTGCTGCTCAGGTCACAAACCTCCATGCTGCTCATCAAGCATACAGGGAGCTCTTAGAGAGTGAACCCAGGGACTTGGAGACAGAGGGATGTTCTTTAGCTGTGCAGCAGCTGCTTAGGTATTGATCAAAACATGATTATCATGGCAGTATGTTTCTTCTCTTGTATACAGCTCAGCTGCTGGCATGTGTGGCCACTGGGTTTGTGGTGGTTCTCCTTAGTGCTGACTGGTATCAGTGCTTTGCTAAGAGGCTTGTCCCTCTGTCCCATTACAGAATCACAGAATGTTAGAGTTTGGAGGGGACCTCCAGAGATCAGGCAGTCCAACCCCCTGCCAGAGCAGGATCACCCATGGTAGTCCACACAGGAATGCATCCAGGTGGGTTTGGAAAGTCTCCAGAAAAGGAGACTCCACAACCTCTCTGGGCTGCCTGTTCCAGCGCTCTGTCACCCTCACAGTAAAGAACTTTCTCCTCATGTTGAGGTGAAACCTTCTGTGTTCAAGTTTGTATCCATTGTTCCTTGTCTTATTATTGCACACCACCGAAAAGAGCATGGCCCCCTCTACTTGACACCCACCCCTCAGATATTTATAGACATTGTTTGACTGTGTTTTAAATTTTCTAGTAAATGGTCATTTTAAGCAAATTCTATTTGTGAGTAGAATATCACTGCACTATCAGATGTGACTTCTGGATGGAACTTGTGATGACAGCTGTTTCCTCATCATGGGCTGTCTGTTCAGTGATTCAGTACCCCAAATACAGTCTGCCATCTCCAGACTCAGGCATACGTGGTCATATAGATGTTGCCCTGTCTACCTGCAGACATCTGATATCCTAAAGGGACCCTCTGACACCCTCAGAAATAGTTGATAACCCAAAGGCACTCCCTATCACCCTCAGCAGTGGTTGCTATCCCAAAGGCACTCTCTGTCACCCTCAGCAGTGGTCTTACTGAGGAGAAAAAAAAAGGATGTTCTCCTACTGGGTAGTTTCCAGATGTTACAGTGGAAAACCTGAGTGCTTGTCAGTGTTTAAAAGTGGAAGGAGCAGGAGACAGGATGGAACTTCACCTCTTGACAGCTTATGTTCTGCAAACGGGTATCTTGGGAAAAGCTAATCTTACATTGTACTGCTGGACTGTGTTCCAGATGGAGAGAATAAATTGAGCTGGCAGAAGATATGAGCTGTACTTTGTTTCTATAACTGACTGACTGGCCTGAGATGAAAGGTGGAAGGGCTTGTGTGTATGCTGCCAGCCTGAGCCTCCAGCAGTTGGGGGACACCTACTTCCCTGCAAGGACTATTCAGGTTGTGTGTGCCATACAGGCAGGGCATGCTGCACTGCCCCTTTGGTAGATGTCTGCAGCAGATGAAGCAATTTCCACCTCAAATAGACGGGCTGTAGTCATGGCACCTGGAATAGTGCAGGAAAGAAAAATGCTGGCACTCTTTTCACATTCCTTTTTCACTCAGGCAGCTGTTGATGATGGCATGATCCATGCCCACTGTCTTCTTCTCATTCCTGGAAACTCGAAGCTCTTCATATTTCTGAAATATGTGGCCATCAGATTGCTTTTCTCCCCTTCTTATTCCTCATATAGTTTGTTCACAGTTTTGCCAACTACACTCTTTTACAGCTAGTGTCTTCTCTTCACCCAGCTCCTCAGTAGCACCATCCAAAAAGCAAGTGACCAGTAGTCCATCCTTGATGCACCACTTGCCTTGTCTTTGTGTTTTTCTCTCCTGAGCTCATTTACACTTCCAAATGCTTTCTTGCTGTCAGCTTCCCTCTTTATCTCCTCTGTTTCTCCCGGTCCTTCTGCCAGCATTCTTGCCTGCCACCTATCGTAAGTCTGGAGATGTCAGCACGTTTCCCTAAGCCATGTTTGCAGAGCACACACATTTAAATATGGATGAGCCTGGAGAGATTCCACTTTGTCTTTTGCCTGGCACTGTTATAAGCCTGTCATAAACACTTCCTAAAGGATTGCCACATTGAAATATTTAAGAAGCTGTTTAATCTAGTCACACTGATTAAAATTATTTAGTTCTTGAATGCAGCCCTCTTGCTCACTTCTATTTGTTATATTTACTGTGCTGTTTTGCAAAATTGCTGAGGAAAAAAAAAAAAGATCAACAAATAAGGATCCTAATCTTAGCAACTCACAAGCTTTTGTCATGAAAGGCTCATCTTTTGCCACCTTCTGCAAAGGAGCAGTTGGCAGGGAAGAAACACACAAAGAAATAGAAATATAAAGTATTTATCAAATATAAAGGAAATCTAGCAGCGGGGGTGTTCAATAATTGCTTAGGCAGGAAAAAAGCTGTAATTGAAATGACTTTCAAGTCATTTGGTTCCAGGACTTCGAGCCTGAATTACAGTATCAGTGCCAGTTGTGCCACTTCTGGCATTAGGGAGGACTCTTTACTGCCCTTCAGTGTCTGGAAAAATCAGCAGTCAGCTGAGAGGTGTCAAATCAGTCATGGCTTTGGGTCTGAATGCAGGGAGTTCCTGCTTTATGTGCCCTTAGTTCAAAGCCAGTAAGGACAACCAGGTTTTGCCTGGTCTATCTTTTATGCCCCTGGATAGCTTGCCATATTGAATTAATATGTTGTCACCCTTCACTAGAGAAGTCCTCAATGCTGTCTTCCATATGAGGTATTTTCATCTATTTTGCTCTTTGTACCGTATGTTGTGTGGTGGGGTCTAGCCAGTAGACAATAGAAGCAGCGTGCTCTGGTGCCTTATAAGGTGTGTAGCAAACCTGTCCTGTTCCTTGGTGCACTGCTTTGAAGCTCAAACCTCACTGTAAGGCTCAAAGCTCAGAACCATGAAATAAAAATTAGTCCAGAGAGACAAAACCCTCCTGTTACCACCAGCAAGTAGCAAGAGTCCACGTTACCCTGTTCATTGTTCTGTGAGTCAGATGAATTATGTATGTGGTGGTGGTGGTGAAGAAATAAATAATACACAATCATATCAAGATGAAAGGATTTTCATGATACCTACTTGTATAGAGCTCTGGGTCTGTGGGAGCCTTCATGAGTTTGGAGATAACCTTCAAGGCTTTCTGAGCCTTGAAGAATTGGTACAGTTCTTTGGTTTTTACTCAATTTACCCAAATTACCTAAAATTTAAATTTTACTATTGGTGTGGCTGTTTGGTTTTGTTTTGGTTTTCCCCACTAATCTTTTCCAGAGATTCAGCTTCTTGCTGCATTTTTGGTATCCCTGGAGGTATTCAAGATGAGGTTCAACGGGGCTCTGGGCAATGTGATCTAGCTGAGGATGCCCCTGCTGATTGCAGAGAGGGTTGGACTAGATGACCTTCAGAGGTCCCTTCCAACCCAAACCATTCTGTGATTCTGTGTGATTCTGTGAAAGCATTACCTTGAATGATGGGAAGAAGCAAAGAGCTAACCATGGTTATATCCATTGAAAAGTGCTTTTACTATTTTTTCCCTCACTTTGGTTAAATTTGGCAGCTCCCTGCTCATTCAGAATGGTTCCAAAAATCTCTCAAATGTATCCCAAAATGCCTGGTGAGATTAAGGTGGGGGCAGGAAATGCAAGTCTGCAAAGTTATGTTTTAGCAAAGCACTGAGTGAGCAGTCTTTATATTTTTTTAAAGGCTTATACACTCATCTTCTGTTGTTTAGTATAGTTTTCAGCTTTATTCTAACATGATGGGTATTACTATTCTTAAATGGTGTCTTGGTTACTTTCACCTGATTAATTTCTAATTCTTTAAATCTCTTACAGTGTTTACCTGAATATTCCTCACCTACTTCACAGTTTTTAACACTACCCAGCTTGTAACTTTGCTCTTCATCCCAGCACACCCATGGAACTGACACTTTTGGAGCCAAATCCTCCATTTCAGTTGAAAACAGGAAGGCAGAATGATTGGAAACAACTTCCAGATTATTTCTGCATTGTTGGGAAGCTTCAATATGCTGTGAAGCATCTCATAAGTGTCTGTGTGGCAGCACTCTCTCTGCCTCTGTCCTTGTGTGGGTGATGGTGCCCAGACAAGTCTGACCCCTTAGAATAAGATCGTTCAGCTGTTTGTTGATGTTGCCTACTTTGTGCCTTCTCCTGTAGCACTTCACAAGTGCTTTGAAGTACAGAACCTGAGTGGACAGGGAACGGTCCCGTCTCTCATTTAGGTTTCCACAAGGTGTTTGTGATTTAGCAGGGACCTGAATCTGGATATTCCACAGCAAGCTCAGTGCTCCTTTCTTTAGCCTTTCTTGGGAATCCACCAATGGAGGGTAAGCCAGACTGGCACTGAGCAGGGAGCTCCAGGGAGGACTTTGCTTAGGAGGCCAGAGTGCAGATGAGTGCTGGGGCACCTGGCTTTGCTGAGACTCACCTGCATGTATCCAGTTCTCAAGTTCCCTATAGAAGCCAGCAGGTATAGGCTGCTCTCCCTCCTGTCCCCCTTTCACAGGTGAGCCATGTTCTGTGTTGCTCCCTGAGAGCTGCTCCACAGGCAGATGGGACAGGGGTAGCTTTCCCTGTCTCTTGCCTACCAGGCATTTCTGTGGCTGCTTCTGTGGCTGGCCCCAGCAGGAGTGCTCTTGCCCCACTGCAGCAGCATTTGGAGCTGAGGGAAGTAAGCAAACCAGACCTGGATTTAACCTGTGTAGTACTACAAGTGGTTGGGCATGATCTAACCAATGCCCTCATTTGTACTGAAGGAATTGTTTGTATTTTAGCTTTTCTTGGGAGAAAACTCCTTCAGAACTGAAATCCTAGAATATACTCTTCTGCAATCAATACAAATGTGGTTATCAGTTGCCTTGGGCTTGAGAGGCACACAGACTGCAGCAGAACCTATCTATTGACTCAGAATATTAGCTGACTACAGCACTTTCCAAGAAAACAGCAGCAGCAGTTTGACCTCTAAGCAGTGCTGCACTCCCATGTGTGCTTTGAGCTAGGCATCTTCATTCCTTTTCCTCAGAGATAGAGATGCTGGAGCATGCAAAAAAAAAGGAGATGAGAACTTCATCCTGCTGGTTCAGCCATCAACACTGTTCCTTGGCACTCCAGCCTGATGTGCATCTTGCACACAACAGACAAGCAGAACTGGAAAATGGTGAAACTAGCCGGTTTGTTCCAGTAGGAAAGCCTTTCCCTTTTTAGTCAAGGTGTCAGAATTGCAGCCCTTGCTTGCCTGAAAAGCTTTTCTTTGAGGTCCAGACAATGTTTGCCTATGGTTCTTTTGGCCTGAATGATTCTTTTGGGCAGAGAGGAGGCAGTCTAGGAGGTTCTTGGAGTGCATGGAGGACAGCTTCTTATCCCAGGTGCTGCGTGAGCCTACCAGGGGTAAGGCTATGCTTGACCTCCTCTTCACCAACAGGGAAGGGCTGGTGGGTGATGTGGTGGTCGGAGGGTGTTTAGGCACCAGTGACCACGACATAATAGAGTTTTCAGTATGCAGCCAAGCCAAGAGGGGCAGCAAGAAGACCTCCACTCTGGACTTCCGGAGGGCAGACTTCAGGCTGCTCAAGGAACTAATTCAGAAGGTTCCTTGGGAATCAGCCCTTAAAAACAAAGGGGTCCAGGAGAGCTGGACCTACTTCAAGGAAGAACTATTGAAGGTGCAAGAACAGGCTGTGCCGGTGTGCCGGAAGATGAGCCGCCGGGGCAGACGGCCAGCCTGGATGGGCAATGAACTTTTAATAGAACTTAGGGAAAAAAAGAGGGTGTATCATCTTTGGAAGAAAGGGGAGGCAACCTACAGAATGTTTAGGGATGTTGCTAGGTTGTGCAGGAAGAAAATTAGGGAGGCAAAAGCCCATTTAGAACTTAGACTGGCCTCTGCTGTGAAGGATAACAAAAAGTCCTTCTATAAATACATCAATAGCAAGAAGAAGGGCAAGGACAACCTCCACTCCTTGGTTGACACGGAGGGGAACGTTGTAACAAAGAATGAGGAAAAGGCAGAGGTACTTAACACCTTCTTTGCCTCAGTCTTCACTAGCAGGGCAGAACGTCTTCCAGACAGCTGGCCTGCAGAGCTGGCAGAAGGAGCCAGAGAGCTGCATAGTTTACCACTGCTCCAAGAGGAAGTTAGAGATCTACTGAGCCGCTTGGACCCCCACAAGGCCATGGGACCGGATGGGATCCATCCTAGGGTGCTGAGATTGCTGACAGATGAGCTGTCCAAGCCACTTTCCATCATTTTTCAGCAGTCCTGGCTCACTGGAGAGGTCCCAGAAGACTGGAAGCTGGCTAACGTGGTGCCCATCCACAAGAAGGGCCGGTTGGATGAGCCGGGGAATTATAGGCCTGTCAGCCTGACCTCAGTGCCAGGCAAGATTATGGAACGGGTCATCTCGAGTGCGATCACACAGCACTTACAGGATGGCCAGGGGCTCAGGCCTAGCCAGCATGGATTTAGGAGGGGCAGGTCCTGCCTGACCAACCTGATCTCCTTCTATGATCAGGTGACCCGCCTGGTGGATGTGGGGAGGCCTGTGGATGTGGTCTACCTGGACCTCAGCAAGGCCTTTGACACCGTTCCCCACAGCAAACTCCTGGCCAAGCTGGCAGCCCGTGGCTTGGACAGGAGCACACTGCGTTGGGTTAGGAACTGGCTGGAGGGCCGAGCCCAGAGAGTAATGGTGAATGGCACCACATCCAGCTGGCGGCCTGTCACTAGTGGTGTGCCCCAGGGATCAGTACTGGGCCCCATGCTCTTCAACATCTTTATTGATGATCTGGATGAGGGCATTGAGTCCATCATCAGTAAATTTGCAGATGACACCAAGCTGGGGGCAGCAGTTGATTTGCTGGAGGGCAGAGAGGCATTGCAGAGGGACCTCGACAGGCTGGACAGATGGGCAGAGTCCAATGGCATGAGATTTAACACATCCAAGTGCCGGATTCTGCACATTGGCCACAACAACCCCAGGCAGTGCTACAGGCTGGGGTCAGAGTGGCTGGAGAGTGGCCAGGCAGAGAGGGACCTGGGGGTACTGGTTGATTGTAGGCTGAACATGAGCCTGCAGTGTGCCCAGGCAGCCAAGAAGGCTAATGGCATCCTGGCTTGCATCAGGAACAGTGTGGCCAGCAGGAGCAGGGAGGTCATTGTGCCCCTGTACACTGCACTGGTTAGGCCGCACCTTGAGTACTGTGTCCAGTTCTGGGCCCCTCAGTTTAGGAAGGATGTTGACTTGCTGGAACGTGTCCAGAGAAGGGCAACAAAGCTGGTGAGGGGTTTGGAACACAAGCCCTATGAGATTTTTTAGGAATCTGTGTAGCAAGCAGTGTCCTGAATTGTGTCACAAAAGCTATCAATTGGCAGTGGGTCTATAATGTAGGACCTACTATATTTACTGATAGTAAGCCAGTGACAGAACGAGAGGACACAGTCTCAAGTTGTGCCAGGGGAAATTTAGGCTGGATGTTAGGAAGAAATTCGTCACAGAGAGACTGGCCATTATAATGGGCTGCCCAGGGAGGTGGTGGAGTCACTGTCCCTGGAAGTGTTTAAAAGAAGACTGGATGAGACACTTAGTGCCATGGTTTAGTTGGTTAGAAGGTGTTGGGTGATAGGTTGGACTTGATGAATGCAAAGGTCTTTTCCAACCTGGTTAATTCTGTGATGCTATGAGTAGGTTAAGCATCAATGACACCTTGAAGCTTGCAAAAAGCTGGGATGTCCATGGGACTGAAGAGGGACTGAGACTTTTAATGAAGATAGAAATAAGTGGCCCAACCATTTAAACGAACTGGACAATACCATGAGGTGAACTAATCTGGGTAAGGAGATGAGGCTGTTGCACCACATGGAACAGGGGCACTGAACCCTTTTAGTTCTTATACTGAAAACTCTAATTGCCCTCTTGGTTCTGTATATGGTAGAAGTTGGGGTCCTGCTTGTGCTGCTATATTATTTTCTGGAATTAGTATAAGGGTCTTTTTCTGAGCATAAAATATCTTTCTTTTGAAGCCCTTCCTTGCTTGGGGGAGAAGGGCATTTGTTTATGCTTGTGAAGCCAAATTTTATGATATAAGAAATCCCTCTGAAATCAATTAAAGAATATATGTCATAAGTGTCCACTCATGGCACTCAGATGGCAAAATCTGATCTTTATATAAACCACAGGAGGAGAAAATTCTGTCTTAAGATTTTATTTTTATAAATCCTGAAGAACAGACAAGACAGATTGGTCCAAACATGTTGCAGAAATCGAGGTGAGCAGGATTTCTTCTAAATAGCTGATAGCTGGGCTGCAGCCCTACAAAATCGATCTGGTGAGGAATACAGAAATAAACTAATTAGCAGCATTTTCTGAGAGAGACTAATATCCTGCTGTATTAGCCCAAAGTACTGGGAACTGAAGCAAAAAGAGGCAGATGAAAGTATGGAAAAGAAAGGGGTTTAAAGGAAAAGACAAAAGGGAGGAAAAATCATTTCTTCCTCTGAACAGATTCCAAATGGATGATTGACATAAAGGATCCTGGTATTGTCTCCCACCTTCTGTTAGGGCTGTCTTATGACTTGAACTGAGGAAATCTTAATTTTCTAGGCTGGTGTAAAAGGAAAAGCATCTTGAATTCCCTGGCCTGATGCCCTATTGAGGCATCAATTCATATGCCAGTGCAGAACAGGCCTGGCTAACAAGTGCTTCTGTTGGAATCCTGAAAAGCTTTCTAGGATGTGCAGTGGCTGTTGCCTGGCAAACAGAGAGGAGCTGTTGAAGCCTGTAGCTGGTATACACCTGAAGAGCTAGACCAAGCAACAATCCTACCTGCTGAACATAGGTGCATTAACAGATCTGCAGATTGGTGTGGAAAGATTCAATACTGAGGCAGAACTGGTGTAGTGTCCACAACTATGGTTAGTAACAGCAAAAAGACTGATGAAGGGTTGTGTCACTTGTCAGGTAACACCCAAAGCCAGAAAAATGTCATTAAAATTACTTAAATGTCTTAAAAATGACCACTGTGATCATTGGACTTTAAATAAAAGCAGGTAAACATAATTACAGAATCACAGAATGTTAGGGGCTGGAAGGGACCACGAAAAATCATCCAGTCCAACCCCTGCCAGGGCAGGATCACCTAGAGCAGATCACACAGGAACACATCCAGGTGGCTTTTGAATATCTCCAGAGAGGAAGACACCACAACCCCCGGACAGCCTGTTCCACTGTTCTGTCACCCCCACAGCAAAGAAATTCTTCCTCCTGTTTCCATGGAACTTCCAATGCCTCAGCTTCCACCATTGCCCCTTGTGCTGTCATTGGGCAAAGGATCTTCCAAGAGATTTGAAAGATTTCAAATCAGTCAAGGGCAATCTTAAACCTGTGCAGTTTGCTGTGGTGCTACTTACACAGCCCTCTCTGCCTCCCATGTTGAAGCCATCTCTGGTTGCTCACTGCTGATTGCCTCGGGCTTTTATTGATGTGGCCATGGCAGAGAACAATTCTCTAGCTGCTTTCCTGTGTATAGCACTTACAAGCTTCAGGCTGCTCTGGGCTCCTGCAGCCACAATGGCAGATGACCTGGACAAGGGAGCAAGTAGTTCTGAATGCAAACATGAGTTCTCTCCTTTACTCAGGGAAGTAGTGGGGAGGAGGGGGAGAAGGAGGGATAAATTTCCAGTTTACTGGACTCACAAATACAGTAGTTTCTTTGTAATTTGCCAGCTTTTCTGAGATGCCTTTCTATAAATTCAGAGGAAATAGACTGCAGCAACTTTGTGCATGATTGATAAGGGTGCACCATTCATCCAGCTTTAAACTCTACACTGAATGTCCTGAGCAGCTGTTCCCTATCAGTTTTCATAGGCCAGATAAAAACTATCCTGGAGACTCCTTTATGTGTTTTATTAGCATTACTAATATATTTTGTTTCCAGTTCAGTCCCATTAAATTCATAACTTCTAGCAGATTCGCTGCTGAATATCTCATTAGAGAGAGCTGTATGTTTATAACTCCTGTTAAGAGCTTGCCAGTCAAACAGCCTCAAACTTTTCCTCCCTCAGAACAATTCAATTTTTCAGTTTATCAACAGCTCTGACAGGAGAGGCAATGAAAGCTCTATTCTGTTTGCTCTCACATTACTGCTCCCTACATGTGTTACACAGTAGTTCCACACTTCTGTCTCCTCCATTCTTTTGCGTATGGAATCACTCTAAGTTTATGTTCTACGACTGCCTGTTTTGTACAAGTCTGGGGAAAACATGAGCAATAAAAGCCCCATTCTCTCCTCTTCAGGGGGACATTGAGGGAAACTGTAGTGGTTATCTGGACAGAGAACAGAAAGAGATCCTACATCTAAGTAGCTGGGTGAAAAGAATGGCTACTTTATTATTCCATTAGACAATCTGTGCAATAGTCACATTGCTTTATCATCCCTCTCCTGAATAACTGTGTGTGTTTTCTATTCAGTTGTTCCTAGAGCCATAAATTGTGCTGAAATATGTTGAGGCTGTGTACTTGTTTATGCAATTTTACTAAAGCCAAATTGGATAACAATGGCTGAAAGTGATGCTCAGGATTTAATTCCATTGAACACTTTACCAAACGCATAAAATAATAGATAGTAATTAAATGGTGCAAGCAACTGATTAATGCTTTGTGAAGCTGCAAATATTGTCTTCCCTATTGCTGCTGTTTTCACACAAAAGGCTGTGACAGTCACTCTATGCCTCACTGGCTTGTGTGACAAAAGTAAAACTTGTACAGCAAGGACACTTGCACTTTGCTGCTGACATCTCAATTCAACCCCCTTAGGGGTCTGCTAGAGATCAGTTTATCAGTACAGCTATACCCTCATTGAATGCTGGGGAAATCATAAAGCATTAATGGATAAATGAGTTCAGATTTTGGTCATTGTTGTCTCAGGAAAATCATAGAATCCTAGAATGGCTTTGGTTGGTGATGATCTACTCCAAGCTCCCCACCATGGGCAGGGATGGCAATGTTTTTAATAATACTCTATGCCTGTTTATAAGAATTTTTAGGAGCAATTTGAGATACTAAATGGCAGGTGGGTTGCTCATGCTTGCTTTAGTCAGTGAGCTTTTGGATGAACAGGCAGGGACTCTAACTTCCACTCTCCTGGTACTGCAGACCTTCAATACAGTATGGGACAAGTGACCCTATCAATGCAGTGGCACTGGCACTGCCTTACCTTCCAGGTGTCTTTACACACCAAACATTGCTAGCTGTCCCAAACACTGTTAATAACTTCAGCTTTACTCACAGAATCATAGAATCACCAAGGTTGGAAGAGACCTCAAAGAACATCAAGTCCAACCTGTCACCACAGACCTCATGACTAAACCATGGCACCAAGTGCCACGTCCAATCCCCTCTTGAACACCTCCAGGGATGGTGACTCCACCGCCTCCCTGGGCAGCACATTCCAATGGCGAACGACTCTCAGTGAGCTCTGTTGTGCCATGGGAAAGGTGACTTACCCATGATTTCATAAAGTCTGCCTCCATTTCCAAATTGGTTTAATTCTCTCTAAAGCACTATGGCAGGTGAGCTGAGTCTAAATCCAGGTATCTTAGCTGCAAGTGTGATGGGCAGCTGTATACTGGAATCCCCTCAGGAGCTAGCTGTTAAAGCTGATAATTGCCACCTGTGGCTTTAGTTAACATCTGATGCCAGCTGGCACCCAGGGAATTGGTGAACAGTACCTGCTTCTTCAGCTCTTCAGGACAACAGCGGGTTGTCTTCTGTGCAGTGTGGCTCTTTCTGCAGCATCCTCGGGTGACAGTGATTCCCCCTTAAAAGGCACTGGGATGTGCTGCTAATTCTGTGGAAGATACTATCTGGAGATGTCTCATGTCCTTTTACTAATAAAACTGTAAGGCACTCCAAAGGCACATCCAGTTCTCCTCCATTAGGAAGTGTAAGAAACATGGATTCAGACACATTGACCTGTATTCAGCTGGGCTTTGTGTTGTAAAGCACACAAACACACAAGGTGCTCAGAAGATTGAACCAGGTATCCAGGAGCTTGTCATCATCAAAGATGCTTTTTATGGCAAAATGCAAATTCTGTTTAATCTGCTTCTGTGTTTTTGAGGGGGGTGTTTGTTTTTAAATCAAGTGGCTTGGTGTGTAAGGAGAACAGAAGCAGACTCTTCTCACTGGTCCCCATTGACAGGGAAAGACCTGCTGAGCACAAATTGTAATGCAGGACATTCCATATGAATGTCTGGACCTTTTCTGTTATTGGCTGGTCGAATTCTAAACCAGGCTACCCAGAGAGGCTATGGTATCCCCATGCTTTGAGACACTCAGAACCTGACTGGACAGCCCAGGGCAACCTGCTCCAGCTGTCTGTGTTCTGAGCAGAGGGTTGGAGTAGATGGTCCAGAGTTCCTTCCCATGGTAACTATGCTGTGATTCCTCAGAGAACAAAAACTTGGTGCAGGTTATGTAATGTTGTGGAAATAAGGAAATATGAAATATAGCTATGGGAATGCAGGGCAGAAGATGGACTCTCCAAAGGATACAACAAAGAGAAATTACACACTTATTATAACAGCTGGTGTATATGAGCTCCCAGAGAGGATGTAAAGCTTTCTATCACCTCTGAGAGGAAGGCCAGGATGTGAACTAATACTCAACTCAGTGCTTAATTAACCAAGGAAAAAATATCAATAGAGGTGCATCTGAATGTCACAGATAATATGGAAATACAGTTTCTAATTTAATGCAGTGAGGTCTCTAGACATGCCCACCCCATATAAATGAGATCTAGGCCATTATTAAATGGAAAGGATGATAAAGCAGGGAAGGAAAGGCTAATCTAAACCAGTTTGCTGCAACTTTATCAGAGATGTACTGATAGGGATCACCTGTGCTTCTGAACAACCATACTTCCAGTGTCAGAAGTAATTGTTTTAAAGGGGTTAATTTGTCATTGAGACTCCTGGTTACAAGTCAGTGCTCCACTATGGTTCAAACAAATAAACAGATCTATCACCATTTTTCAACCTGAAGACGTTAGATTGGCAATCTGATGCAGTTTGCAGAGGAGGAGCATCTTTATCAGAGCTGCAGCGAGGCTTGCCTGCTGAACCCCAGCTAGAGAGGGAGCCCACACCCTGCCTAGTGTCTGCAGTGACTAAAGCAAAGCAATCCCTGCCTTCTTCACTGCAGATGTGATGCTGCTTCGTTCCTGAGAGTGGTTCTGGCACAGATGAACTGGGTCACAGACATTTATTTAGTGTTACTGGGACATCTGATAGTCGTGTACCTTCACTAGAGAACGGTGTTTTCCTTGTCTTGTGTTGGTTAACTCAAAGTGGCAGACAGTGATCAACACGATTGAACTGGAGTTAACTCCAACACATTGTGTACTGCTGTTTCTTAGCAGGCTGTTCAGAAGTCAGATGTGCTTCTAAAGTAAAATCCAAGATGTTATGTTTTCCTTTTCTCCTGCTGCCTAAATAATCTCTCCTACTTTATTTGTGCCCTTATTTTCCTGCACTTGAGCTCTAGGATTTACATACCAGCCACAATGCTTTCTGCACAGCATATCAAATGCCTTGTGTAGTCTCTGGCAACATTATCAGTTTCAGTTCTTGCTATAAGCCTCTTGCACTCACCCAGCTTCATCCTTCACTGTGACTTTGGGGGACTTTTATGACAACAAAGCAGGAAATCATCTTTGATTTGATAAAGCTCTCCTGTTAGCATGTGTTCTGTTCACAAATGGTACTGGCTAATCCTGGAAACTGTACATCCTTTTCTTATCAGACAAAGATAGTGTGGACAGTGATGATGGATATTCTTCACAATTTCTTCCACAGTGGGCCTGAGTCTTCAAAAAATAACATTAATACCCATGGGGGAGCCAAAGAGTTTCTAGAGTTTGGGTGTATTTCTGTTATGGGGGAGCATCCAGTCCTGCTTTGTTGTTATCTAACACTGTATAAATGAACGGTTCTGTTTAGAAGAATTACTACTGCTAGTAGTAATTGCAATGGTGTGGGGAGAACCTGCAGAGCAGAGATTACCCTCAAATGCTATTTCTCCAAAGCAGATGTTAGAAAGTGATCACACGGGACACAGTCCTTCCCTGAAGGTCTGCTGCTGACCGCTGCTGGAAGGAGGATGATGTTCTGTGTGGATTCTTGCCTGGCCCCATGCAGAACTGATGTCCTCAAATCAGCTGTCTGCTGAGGGTTACTTCTTGTTTCAAATGGTCTAAACGAATTTGACCCAGCAATTCAATTTTTAAATGCTCCTCGTTCCATGACTGTAGCAACCTGGTCCTCTGCTTCTGTTAATGTTTATGTTCAGTTAGGTAAAAAAAGTAAAAACAGGAGCAAAATGGAAATATCTCTGGAGAGTGGAGGAAGCATAGGAAAAAATAAATCAGTATTTGTCACCAAGAAAGCACCAATATTATAGGAATAAGATTTGATTTTCCAGACCCACTGTTAAAAAATGCAGTATCACAGAGAAGCTTTTGCTCTCTTTTGTGAAGAGAGGAAACACAGAGGTGGCTGAGCCCATTCAGTTAGGTGAACAAGTAAGCATCATTAGGTACTTCTGTCTTTCACAGCTTGTAATTGATTGTTATCTAATTCTATAGCCAGAGAAACTAATCCTTCTGTGACAAAAATCCTTGGCTCTAAATCAGTTCGTGTTTGAACAAGCAGGTCAACATCTGTGCAACCAAAGATAGCCCCAGGGAGGCATATACTGTAATACCACTGGACAAGAACGTTGGTTTGCACAGAACCCTGCCTGTGGAGGCTGATGGTGTACTGCTGAGACCATCACAGTGCTGTGGTGAGCTCAGTCAGGACAGCATCACACATCCCAGGAGAAGCCTGAGCAGCAGTTTAAGGAGACCAAGACTCAGACCTTGCTTTTTGTGCTGCAGCACTTCAAAGCCCTTTTTTTCTGTGTCTGGAGATGTGACACAGTTTCTCTTGGCCAATGTGCTGCTGGGTCACTGCTCCTTTTTGCCCTCACTCTCCAGGCAGAACATCCCCAGTGTTCTGGCTCTCACATTCTTCTCTGAACACCCACTCCTCTGATCTTAAAGACCACCAACCTGCCTAATAAAGGGCCCTGCTATGTGTCCCCTCTTTGGCCAGGAATGTCACACCACTGCACAGTGATGTTTCCATTAACACAAGAGTGATTTCCTGGTGCTCCACACACCTTTATTTTCTGCTCATATGCACAACAGCCAGTATCTGTGCTGTGCAGAAGGAGGCATCCAGAATTCATTTTCTTTCTCATGCAATATGAAGGGTATTTCTCAAAGAGTAACTGGTGCATTGATGAGAATCTTCCAGGCTTTGAAGTCTAAGCTTGGCTGGTGTGATTAGTTTAAATAACTCATTTGCCATGTAGGGAAGTGGTATTGATGGCTTTGAATTTCTTCAGCCTCCCTCTTCTGTTTTGAAACCTGCTATGTTCCAACAAGTGCTATTTGGAGCAAGCTCAAAGCTGCCACTGTGTTTCCCAACAGGAGCCCTCCAATATATGTGTAAAGAGGAAATTATCTGACATTTCTGAGCTGTTGTTCTGGTTTCCCATGTGCTCCTTAACAATGACCATGTCTGAGAAGATGGTGGTGGGTGTATAATACAAGCTTAGCTGGAATCTTTCCTCTCCAGAAGCCTAGGGTACTTCTCAGGATCCATGTTTCTGACTCATAGACTTAGATAATTGCAAATGCTTACAAGAGCATATCCAAGTTCTCTATGTACCCCAACTGGGCCTTTTCTGTAACAGTTATTCAGCTCCTCAGATGGTGTCCCACAGTGAGGATTTATCTTGGTATTTATTGTCCTAGTTTCACCTTCTCCTCCTACTGAAAATGAGCTCAACATAACCAAGACTCATCTGCCACTTCTGTGGTCCAAACTTCCCTGTGGCTGGTAGTAACGTGGACTGCATGGTGAGAAAACTCCCTTATGCTGAATACTGACTTGATTTATCAACATGCAAACCAATCAAACCTAGAACTCATCATGAAAAAAAAACCCTGATTTTAGTCTCTCAAAAACCTCTTATTACTCAACTACTTTGTTTCTGCTTTTCACCCAGGAACAGGGAAGACAGTAGGATCCAGAGATGGCTATAAGCTGTAGAGGCAGTGAGGGACAAGCATATTCCTGTCATCATTTAAAGTCTGGCCAGAGCATTACATTTGTTTTCCTGTGGATAGTCATCTGCATGCTGATGGCTCAACATCCATGTCTTTTGGGTTCAAAAATGCTTGCCAGAGTACAACTGGTGAATCCCCCTACACTTGGTGTGTAGGGATCATGGTCTGCTCGAGCTGAGCAGGGTTTAACTGCAGACATGGCATTCTTCAGGTCAGGCTGGGCAGTCATCCTCCCTCTTCTTCTTATAGCCCACCAACTGCAAAAGCAATCTGCCTGACTGAAAGTCTAAGGAGGTGTGTGGTGTGTGCTGGGTCTGTGGTTTGTGCTAGCCCCCCCAGCACTTATGTTTAGAAAACCTAAGATCAAGGAGTGTTAAAGTGACAATATTAAGTTCACAGAAGTTGATCCTTCCTATGTTTCCAGTGGAGCTTGGGTTCAGCTGTTTTACACACTTGCATTCTGTGATTCTGGGATTCCACACTGTATATTTTTATTGTTTGGGACCTGGACCTCTTCCTCATTTAAAAACTAGCATGCTTAAGTGCTCTCTGCAGATAATCAGTATTCTGTAGTGAGCAGGCACCAAAGCCTTGCCTGTTACAAGTGAAGAGCACACAGCCAGAGATTCAAGGATCTGCAGAACATAAAAATGATGGTTTTGTGATGGCTTTTTTTCATGGCAAGTGAGTAGCAGAGAAATGGACTTGGTCTCCACATGTGCCAGATAACTCTTGATTCTGAGCATCCTACTTGGACCAAATTAAACTTTTTGAGGCTGCTTTCTTCTTGTGAGTTTCTCAGATCTCAGGGTGGTAGAACAGATAATTGTTGAGCAACCATGGTTGCAGCTGAAGCCACTGGGATCTTAATCTGGAGTATACAAAGTCCTGTATAATAATCTGAAGTTTAAACAGATTGTGTTAGGGACCCAGGTTTAGCTGGTACTACTTGCACAGCTCATGCTCTGCAGAAATGGCAAAAGCTACAACCTGAACATCCCAGAGAGTTGATAAAAATGAAAGCCTTGATGGCTGAAGCATTCAGACCATTCTGATCAGCACCACAGCAAAGCCTACGAAGAAATGAATAATTCTGTTTTCAAAGCAGGATCTGAATGGTGTGCAATAAATAATGCCTGGTGAGAGTGAATAATGAAGGGAAAATAAACTATTGAAAGCTAGACATTAGTTGAGCACTGTTCATTCTGTGCACTGAATGAGGTAAGGGTCTCATGGAAAAGAGCATATGTGACAGTGTCATTTGCAGAGCTCTCGTGGTGCCTGTGCACCAAGCACATCAATTACTGCTTCACAGGCAACCACACCATTTTATGCTGCTTGATTAGCAGCCTTTCTAATGTAAGCATAGCACAGTTTTTGTGTGCAGTAAATAAGTTACATGGTTTTTAACTCATTTGAAGTCCCTATTTCAAGATCTGAAGGGTCTGAAGGCTTTTCAGTTAAACAGTACTAGGGTTATTCTCTTCTTTCATGTGAGGGAACAATATGTGCTCCCTGCTTTAGTTCTCTCAAGGATGGGAACTATTTTTGACTGAATCTAAGATAGAAAATAAAATGTCAGCCTGGTGGCAGATATCTCAGATGATGAATTTTATTAATACTGTATGTGAAAACAGAATTTGATCATGGAAAGTGCTAGGCAGGGTCTAAGACATCTGTTGGTGACTTTAGGGCTTCCTGTTGTAGCATTGTTATTTAGGAACGTGGTGGTGGTTCATGCACCTCACAACAGATCTGTCTTTTCTTGGAGCACTCACCACCCTTGTTTACATTTATGTCTGGTGCTGCTGTTACTCACAGAAAGAAAAATATGTGTAATTATCCATCGTTAAGGACAGAGAGGCAGCTTGATCAGCCTCCAGGTGATGAGGGTGAATTGTCTGGCTTCATAAGTGGGTTTTGTACGCAAATACCAGCAGGATTTCAAGGAGAAGACAGCAAGACAGAACAGAGAGAGCTGAGCTAGATAGAAGTCAGTCATGTGAGGTGTTTGTATTGCTCACAAGGTTGTTGTGATTATGGATCTGCATCAAGTTTGCTGCTGCCTAGATAGATGTTAGTGCTGATGGCACAGGAAAGGTCAGAAGATGGTGGTCAGTCTGACTTCCCATATGGCAGAAGACAAAGCATTTGGGGTTTGCTGAAAGCCATGAACTGTTTCAGGGTCATTAAGCAATAAGCTGCTCTGCCCATAGCAATAATTCAAGGCTACCATTCCACTGCCCTTTTTATTTTCTTATTTTTTAAAGTTACTCTTCAGGTTGTGTTCCCCAGCAAATTCCCATTCTGCCATGCAGGACTCAGACACTGGCTCATCTCAAGAAGAATGCTCTTAAGTTCTGTTACATCTTGTACATCTACATCCTTGTGCACTTAGTTAACAACCCCCAACCAAGTATTATGTTGTGCTATGTTCATCCTTGACTCTTGCATTTAATCACAGCAATGCTGTCTTGCCCTTCCAGTTGCCTTTGAAGATGGATGAATTCCCAGAGCTGTCTAAAGCAAACAAGGGGGCTTTAACTTAGCATGATAACAATGACAATGTGAAAGTTTTATAAGTGTGTTAACCATGGTGGTTTAATTTTTGATAAGGGATAATCCTAAGCTTCTGAATTTTTAATAAAACTACTGACAAAAGAGTCATTTAAGCCACCTAGAGAGACAAACTTCTGCAGCAGGACTGCAATCAGTTCAGATCTTAATGGTAAAGGTAACAGGACACTCTGCCTTAAAAGGTATGAAATACTCACTGGTGTTGCTGCATAAAAGTCAAGAGGATCCTTTTGGTTTGCAGACAAATCAAACAGTACTTCAGATGCTCAAAACTGATTTGGAAATCATCTTGATATTGTGCAAAACTGACACAATAAAATCCAGGAAAATACCACCCCACACTACAGTTAGAGAGAATTTCTCTGCTGGGTTTCTGTTTGTAGAGGGAAGACTCTGATTTTATATTGCCATTATTTTTTATGTGCTTCAGAAAGGTTAAGTTATCTCAAGTTACTAAACTCTTAAGAAGAGAATGTACAAGAAAGGATTACTTCTGCCATTGGTACAAGTTTCATTTTCAATTGTATGATAGGTATTATGTCCATAGATCAATAGATCAGGACATAAGTACCTAAGGCCCAGTACTATTTAATATTCTCATATTTGCACAGTATTAGAGATTATCTTTGCTTGAAAAGTGCAATGTTTATCCAGGAAACATTTAGGCTGTGAGCACCACTGCAAGAACTAGTACTGGACACTTTTTCTCAAGGCTGGATTTGTGTACTTTGGCTGTTTTGGGTGGTAGCTGAGTCATGAATTGAGACCTATCACCATTCATGCATCAGATATGCTGGAGGGGCTGAATGTTAAGGAAGGTTCAGCTGATGTAGAACAGAGCTTTTGGTGGGGTTTCTGTGCATGCAGGGCCCTACTGCCTCGTTTACTTCTGAATTGTGAGGCAGTACCATGACCATATATCAACTACATCTTCTCCACAGTAGATCACAGAGCAATCTGGCCATCTGAATCCTGCATATGTGACCACAGATGGGGAGAGAAGTCACAGTGCAGAGCTGTGCAGGGATTTGATACGAGGGGAGCGTGCAACAGGAGATAGCTGTGCTGCTCTCCATTTTGTGGGTAAGGTGTACAGGACTGCTGATTGCCTTCCATGGGCCCATTCAGTTATCTCTCTTTTTAAATCCCTCTCTGAAATGGGTCCTGCATAATTTTCCTGGCCTGGAAATTTTTTGAGAGGCCAATAATGCTGTTAGACCCTAGATGAACATGAATAATAGCCTGTTTGCACAGCTGATAACTGAGCTGTAAAAACGGATCTGCTCCCAGATGAAACTTGACATGCAAAATTTAAGCTTGGGGAGCAATTCTTGGTATGTACTGGGGCGGGGGAATGGGGAAGCAGTAAATGCTTTGGACTGCTTAATTTTTATTCATCTTTAAAATACAAAAGCCTACGGGAGGGTCAGCAGAGAAAGCTTCTGTGTTTTGACATAGCACTTGAAATTAGCTTTAAATGTAAAATACAGCAAATGTTTAACCTGTAATAAAGTTGAATCTGCTAATTTTGAAGAACAATAGCTAAGGGCTGAAGCTTTGGGTCCCACAGTTGCCAGATGGGATAATTTCCAGAAGGGAATTTGGATGGTAATCAGTGTCCGCTGGGATCCATGCCCACTGCTCCGAGTCCGCGTGCCACAAAGGAGAGATTAGGGGCAGAATGAGAATGTGCAGGGCTGGCACCAATCAAAGGGACTCCCTGTAAAACCTATTACATCTGTGCTCTAAAAACTGCATAGAGAAACTGACAGTCAGGAAAATGCAGTTTTGATTGTGCTTTGATGGCTGGGAAGCTGAAATCGTGTGGGTGGGTGGCTAAGTGTAACTCCACGTCCATGCCAGCTTTATTTGACTGAGACAGACAGAGTCAGGCCAGTTTTCATTGTTCTTTCAGGACTTTCAGAGCAGCAGGATAAATAAAGGAATGAAATGGGGAAATGAATTTATAGACTTTGGTTGTCAAATGATTAACAAAAGGCCCAAACCTTGGTGTTTTGTGCTATTGATTTTGTTTTGGCAAGGCACAGATAAGACTGTGAACCTGGACAAAGGGAGGTGGCCTCGACTTCCCTCTGTGTCTTTGTTGAGGGCTGGGTGATTTGCTGAATTGAGGTTTCACTTTGGGGTTGAAAGCAGGTGTTACTCTACACTGAATCAGGAGATACAAACACTGTGCCATGTTTTGGGGACCCACAGAGTTGGCTAGGATTAAATCAAAACAGATCCCAAATGTTTGGGTGGGAATAGCTGAATTTCTCCAATGTCTGCTTTGTAATAGCAAAAGGAACTTCCCAAACCAACTTTCAGGTGAACTACAAGGACTTGTCATGGTCTTTGGGCACCCATGTTAGTCCTTCAGGCCTGTGCCCTCTAGCAAGTGAGCGTTCAAATGTTTTAGGTCCTAGCCCTCTAAACCAGCTCAAGAACATGGGCTGCTTTAACCTGATCTGGCTATAGGATGTATAATTTTCCAGAGGAAAAAGCTGTGCAGGGGTGTGATGTTGGCTGCAACCCTTCAGTGCTCTCCTTCAGCACTTTCTGTCGGCCTGGTGCTCCCCTTCCATCCTTCTAGGGATCACAGGCTTCCTTTCCAAGCACCAAAACCAGCCTTTCGTGACTAGTGGGCAACAGCTACATGGCAATCCTACTGGGTGGACAGGTTAGATTGAAATAGAAAAGTTATTTAAGAAAGTAGCAACTCTGAGATTAGCTTGAACATGTTTAACCTTTCCAAAGAGTGAATGAAGGAGAGCCAGGGTCTTTCTGAGACAACAGCAGGAGTGTCATGAGTAAAAACCCAAGTACTTTAACTAAGTGCTGTGGGAAGTCTTGTTGAAGTTTAGACTCTACAAATCTGACAAGATCTGTGCAGACACACTAATGCATAAATACTGTGCTTTAGCAGACCCACAGGAGAGCCCAGGGCTGACGCACAAGAGATGCAGCACGTCAAGGACCAGCTGAATTAGCAGGAGTTGGTTTAGGTTGGTTTAACTACCAGTATCTATCTGCTTGTATTCTTCCAGGCTTGATCCATCTTAATCAGAACTTTGCATGAGTGAACCTGAGAGACACTTTTGATTTTGAAGGAAGAATTTGGGATAGGGCAGTATTTTGAAGGCTAGGAGGACAGCTATTTTGTGCTTCCAGAAACTATGTTTCTAGGACATATTATTCTGAAACGCATCTATCACTCGATGCTTTATGTGATATGACTTAATGCCACAGGCATTGATCCATCAGCTGCTGTCATTGCAACATGGTGTAACAGGCAGGAAATCTGAAAAGACATGTTTTCTGCACTGCTTGAAAGAGCCCTAGCTCTGAGAGTGCACATAGAATCACAGAATTGTCATGCAGATGTCTGTCACTCAAACAAGCATGCATTCCACACCTGGCACCAGCTCTGTCCTAGCATTGGTGAGAAAAAGTTTCTCAAGCTCAATGAAACAAGTTCTTCACAACTCCACTTCATTGAGAACTCATCTCACACAGATGGACAAATGTAAACAAGGCTGTGTTTGTGTGACTCTTGTGTCTCTAATGAAGCTGTGCATAGAGACGGCCAGAAGAATTGTATTAACTAAGCAAAACACTGTGCAAAGTGAAAGCACATTTGAACATCAGGTCTAGATCTGCAAGATGGTAGCTGGATTCTTTTTCTCTCATGGAAAAAAGATCTCCCAGTGTTTTCCTCTTCTTCCCCTCTCCCCATTTCTTTGTTTTTCAGTCATATTTGAAAAACAAGTAATTCCATTCTGACCAAGCTCAAGTGTTTTAGTTATGCCAAGACTCCATTCAGTCTCTTGTTCTATAGGAACTGAAAATGATGAGATGGCAATATCTAAAGAGATAGGTGTGAAAACAAGTTGATTAAAGACAAGCTAGTAAATCAAAAAAGAAAGGTAATAAATAACATTCAGAATCCAACCTTGAAAAATGAGATCTTACTTTAAAAAGGACAATAAACATGGAGTTCATACAGAAAGACAGTTCTAAGAACATACAAACAAGAGGACTTGGACTCTGCTCACTGCTTAGCATGAAGGCAGGGATTCAGCACTAGCTTGAAAGACAGACGGGTTTTAAAGTGTTCTGCTGTCATAGGAAATCCATACAAAAATAATGAGAGACATTCCATGCAGACATCATCCTAAATTCCCATTTGGGTATTATTTTCTCATTGATGTTGTAATTAATGCTAAAATAATTTGTCTGTGAGCCTTCAAGATGCTTAGAGCTTTCTAGAGGGCTGCTAGGAGCTGAGGGAATTTTGCACCTCACCGTGCCAGACCTTGTCTCCGCTTCTGCCCTCCATGCACAATATACCACCTCTTTGCAGCTCAGCCTAAACAAATAAGGTGGGGGAGAGAAATGGGGCAGGCATCTAGCTCACAGAATTTTTAAAAAGGTAAAAAAACCACCAAATGTAGGCTTGGTGCTGCTATGAGGCTTCACCATTTGTGTCAAATCCTTTTGGGAGCCATAGAGCAAACAGCAGCCTATGGTACTAATCTGCAGCTTTACAGCATTGGTATGTGGTCACTGTATAGTTACATGAGACACTGTCAACTCCAGTTTTGCTCCAATTCATGATTCCTTTGTTAGTAGTAATAGGATAAATAGTTTGAAGTGAAACATCTTGAAAAAAATCCCACTGTACTTGTTACTAAGTGGCCTCCAGTCTGCATTTCTGTTAGCTTTCACGGTGATTAGTCACTGTACAACAGCAAAGAGCACAGCAGACTACAGCAGTGCTCCTCCAGCATGCAAAAGATCTTGCCAGACACCTAATCCTCACTTTTTTCTTCTTGGACCCTTCTTTCTTATGCTCATTAAAATTAATGGGAAAGGTCCCTATTGTGACTTTAGGTTTGGTTGCACTCAAAGATCTAATGCCTAGGGATACTACTACAGTATGGTGTCCAGCCTTAGGATGGGAAAGATGGGCAAAAGCCTTCCATGGTAACTTCCCTCTAGCTGAATAAAAACTTCCCCAGTGGACTGCTAAACATCTCTTATCTTCTCCCTAGTACTTTGAAAGAGCTGCTATGAAGAGGCAAGAGTGAGAGCATGAAGCAGAAGATGGATTTGAAGCCACACTGGAAAAGCACTGTGAGTAACATAGCACTCTGCAGAACATGAGGCTCCAGGGAGCTGCTCTTCCCACCCACTTTTATATGGCAGAGCACTGCTGAATGGCCATGGGTGACATTTCAGTGGATTTGCCAAGCAAGACCAGGAGAAGGTAGTCAAAATGGTCTATCCTGGGTTTGAACTCACACATATAAATATACTTAAGAAAGTGGCTGTGAGAATTGCTCAGAAAACAGAATCTCTGGGTGTGAAATAAGGGCCATATCTGTGCATGTGTAAATGCAGCTGGTGAATCTGTGATGTGGTGTGGTTTACAGCTTAGTGGAAGCTCTGGTCACTACATGTTGCACTCTCATATGTGGATGATGGAGGATCTGGTCTCTAGATGCTGCATTCTCATACCTGGACAATGGAAGGTCTGGTCGCTAGATGTTGCACTCTCATACCTGGACAACAGAAGGTTTGGTCACTAGATGTTGCACTCTCACACATGGACAATAAGTACCTCTGAGGTTTTGTTTGGCCAGCATGGCACTGTGTATCATACTGCTGCTTATGCCGGAGTGATGGAGAACTGAGTGACAGCTTTAGGACAAAGAAGAGTCATGACTATGGAAGTGAGAGATTGTGGCTTGTAGGAGAGGGCTTGTAGAGAGAAATCTTGAATGATAAACTGATGAGGTTTGTAGTTTGACTTAAATCTGATTGTGATAAAACGACATTTAATTTCTCTTACAAGCCAAATGGTTTCTCATGCCTGATTTACTTCACTTTTAGCACCTCCAGTTTCCCTCTTGCCTCTGCATTTCCTTGGAGACACGTATGTCCACAAGATGGTACTAAGCTACAAGCAGCCCTACAATGGCTGGTCAGCAAAGGCTGTTGGTCAGGTGTCATCAGAACAATTAATTCAAAAAAAGCTTATTAATGTCATTTTCTTTGAGAGGCATTAGGCCAAAATACCTGTTGGTTTTTTTACAAATCACATTCTGATTGGAATTGTAGCAAATCAGTGGTGTTACTGATGCTCTGCTGGATTACTTCATTATTGTCTTTGGAGTCACTTCCAATTCAAATTAATTTAAGGAAGAATGAGGCCAGAAATTATAGTAGCTTTATGAATCTGTGTTTTGGTACGTTAAAAAAAAATATAAAATTGACCTAATGCATTATAAATACCTCATTTGCTTTAAGCAGTTATTGCAATCTATCACATCAATGCAGCCAAGCCAAACAGGCGCCACATCGCTCTATTTTGCGTGCTAAAATATGATTCCAAAAAGCTTGGATAAATTGTTAATACTCCATAAGCTGCTGGTGAAACAGCTCAGCGATTAGCTCTCCTCCTCCTCACATGATTCCAACGCCATTAGTGGCACTACTAATGACTTGCAAAATTTCTGTTAAAGGCACAGGTGCATTTTCAATGGCTCCCCTGTTCTGAAGCCAGTGGCTGTTCAATGTTTGAAGCAGTGAAGTTTTGTTTCACTGGTTGATGTGAGATTAGTGCTTGATTTTTTAGATAACACATCTCCTCGTGCTAATCCTGTTGTGACAGTTACATTCCAGTTCCTCCTGAAAAGCATCTTTTCATAGCAACATTGCTGAAATTCTCCTAATGCTGACTGTGCTAAGGAAGCAGTGAAGCGCTTCTCATCAGCGATGTGCCAAGGGGCTGACAAACACGGCCCCGGTGGCTCCTAAAGCGTTGCCTTTGTAGTCATTGAACAAAGTGCCCAAGCAGCAGGAAGGGTGACCCGGGCCTGCCAAGGGAGGTGGCCACCTTTACATACTTGGTGCATGTTTCACTAATTTGAACACAATTAAATGGAAATGACCACATCAGTATGGCCGTAATGCAATCCCTCAGTGGGAGCCCTGCAGTAATGAGGAACGCACACCAATTTGTGACTCGAGGCCATTTAAAAGACTCCTCGTGCTTAATTGACTTCAAATTAAAGCCACGAATGAGGCAGCCGTTAAGTGGGCATATGGAGGGAAGCTCATAAGAGCAGGGCCCGACCCTGAGCACACGGCTCCGAGCGCTACGGGGATGTCTATCTCTGCAGGAAGCCTGGAGTACCGCAGTGGGGCCCAGGGCTGTCCCGCTCTGCCGGGATGCTTTTGCTGCTGGCAGCCCAGCACGGCAGGTCATGCTGCCCGGAGATGCTGTTGCCTCCCGCAGCCCAGGGGCCACTTGGCCCCTCGCGAAGCAGCAGCGGGTGAGGACGCGACTCAGGCCAGCATCCTCCACAGCAGGGCCTGGAACGCTGTACGGTGCCGCCGCGGCGCGCCCATTCGCGCGGGCCTGTCAGGGAAGGCGTCTCGCAGGTGTCCTTCCGGGTACGGGCTCCTCGGGAGGGCTGGTACCGGCGACCGCTCTCTCCGTGGGGCAGCGGCCGCCGGCGGCTGCTGTGCGCAACGGCAGCGCGCGGGGCCCGCCCAGCGGGGCGCGTCACGGCGCGGCGGCGGCGCGCGGCGCGGCGGGGGCGGCACCGGCCGCAGTCGGCACGGGGCTGGCGAGCGGCGCGCCGGCTGCGCGCACCCTGCACATTGCCAGGGAGGGAGGGAGCGAGCACCATGTGCCGGCCAGCGCTCGCCCGGCTGCTGCTCCTTCAGCTGCTGCTGCTGAAGCTGCACCTCGGCAAAGGTGGGTCCGGTGCGGGCCCGGCGGCTCCCCTCAGCGGCCGGGCGGCAGCGGCGTGCGGCAAGTGCGTGCCTCGCTTTGGCGCTCCCGGGCGAGGAGGGGGCGAGAGACCTGCCTGCCCGGGTACCCACTCGCCGCGATGTCTCGTGAGCGGGTTGGGACCTGCGGAGGGCCGGGTACGCTTGGGGGTTTGCGACCTGCGGGGGCCGGGCGCGCTTGTCGGCGGGCGAGTGCAACCCCAGCGCTGGTGACAGGAGCTGCCACCTTTAATCCCTTTCGGAGGAGATTTGTGCCTCATCACAGCATCGCTGCACCGGGTCTGCAAAGCAGATTTGCTTCTTCGCCCCCATTCTCCCACCCTCAACTTCAGTTGGGTCAGTTCCCTTTTCCTGGGCCAGCGCTGGTGTCTGTTACCCTCCGCATCCCCAGATATCTGCGTTTTGCCCCGGTAACGGACGCGCAGGAAGTGTCAGCATCAGTGTGCCTTATGATTTTTCTTTGTCTTTTGCATTTCACGTTTAAGCATCTTCTATTCCCAGGCTCCTTTTTTCGCCCCTGCCTTTAAAACAATGCGGGGAAGCACGGGAATAGTCCCTTTGATCCCCGCACAAAGCATCTTTGGGACCACAGGTATTCCTGCGGGTGCAGGTCTCCCCAGCCCCGCACCGAGCCGCTCTGCCCTGGCGAGTTCAGCCCCAGCCCCCACGCTCAGCCGGCGGCTCCCAGTTTTCTACCCGGCTTGTGCGCGGCCGGGACCGGACGGCGAGGCGGCCCCGGGATGTCCCTGGGGGAGGCGGCCCCACCATGGGAGCGCGCCCCACTGACCCAGGCGCGGCCCCGTGTTTTGCAGGCGCCGTCAAGGAGTGCGAGAAGGACCAGTTCCAGTGCCGGAACGAGCGGTGCATCCCCGCCGTTTGGAAATGCGACGAGGACGACGACTGCTCAGATAACAGCGACGAGGCAGATTGCCGTGAGTGTCCGTGCCGCGGGGGAGCGGGGCCCTCGGCGCGCCGAGCCTGGAAGGGCGCGCTGCCAGCTGCGCTGTTCCTCGCTTTTATGAATGAATGAGTGAAGTCGCGCCGGCCCCGGCTCCGGCGCCGATTGGCTGCCGGGAGCAGCAGATCGGTGACGCGGCGCCCGGGCCCGCTGCGAGCGCAGGTCCACGCCACGGGGCAGCGGCTCCGGGCTGCCGCCGGGACCAGGTGCCTCGGGGGCAGCGGGAGTCTGGCAGAAGCGCTCACCCACCCGTTCCCTGCCCGCGCTTTGCCCTGTCCCCATTTGCTCCATGGCCGCCGTGATGTTCCGCCCTCGCCCCCAGCAGCGTTTCTGCTCGGAGAGTCTAAAGAGAGCGTCCCGGTTTGTGTCCTCGGGGGAACTGCGAGGTGTTTAACTCCAGGGGGAGCTCCGTCCCGGAAGCTCAGTGCCGGTGTCAGGCGTTCATGTGAAACGCTGCTTACTCTTAAGCATCCTACAACATGTGGGGCTGGTGTGAATTTTGTGTTAAAATAGATGTTTGCAGCATTGGCGAGGAGAAGGGAGGTGAACAAGTAGTTCTGCTTGGAAGTGTCAGCCACATAACACTTAACTACATTTCTCTGTCGTGTAAGTGAAGAGCAAGCAGGGAGATCTATACTTTCAGTCCTAAGAAGGTGGCACTTTTGCCTTCTCCTGTGGTGTGCCCTTGATGCACATAAGTGGGACCCAGTAAACTTTGCCTGATAGGTAGGGTTGTGCTGTTATTGCCTCTCTTGTTATTTTGCTTGCATCTTCTGACAGCCTAGGAGACTTTGTCTCATCTGTGGAGTGTAAGAAGCATCTGTAAAAGAAGTTATACTTCTCTTTAAAGGCTTTGTTTCTATCTTTGATTTGGAGTTTTAAGTTGCAGATACTGTAGCAGGTAGCATATTTCTTGAATTCTCTCTGTGAATGTTTGTAAGGTTATACTTCACTGAAAGAACTCTTGAAAGTTGCTAAACCTGAGGGACGTATCAAGAAAAGTGTGTTTGTCAGTTTGTGACTATCCCGTTAACAGCTTCACCAATAAACCTGTGACAGGTGACACTCAGAGTGACATCTAAGTAGATTAGTCTAAGGGCAGCAGCGGTTCCCAGACTCTTCTTCAGGAGGAATGCCTTGATGTTATAACATCAAACAACACTTATTTTGGGTGCTTTTGGACTTGATAGGCTTTATGTATGCTTAAGTTTATGATCTGGGGAGTTAGCAGTGTTACTTAATTCCGATTTAAAAATGTTTCATCCCGGAATGATACTGGCACTAGTTAGAGGCCTCTTGGATCTGTAGTGTTTCAAATTACAAGACATTCCTAGATGCTGAGGCTGGTTGAGAACTGGCTTGGACTTGGGGGTAGTCAAAAGTGGGCAGGTTTTCTCCAAAGCCTGTGAGCTTCCAAAGGGAAACAGCAGTAGAAGCACTGGCAACCTCTGAGCAGGCTGATCATGGTCTTCTTGAAGCCTGCTGTTTATAAGTCCCTCTGTGTGTGGTTGTACAACACTGGTTGGGCTGCAGGTTATACGGGGACTGTGCTTTGGGAACTTCTGTTTCAGAGGTTGGGATCGTGGCTGGGTAGCATTTTAAGGAACAAATGCTGCACCCTGCACTCCACACTGAAGAGGTTTGTGGGCTGAGCTCCTTGCCTGGCACAAGTGACTGGGTCAGAATCTGGGCTGCTTCTTTGTCTTTGCCTTTTCCTTGCAATCTGCTCTCTGAATGTTGTGTCAGAAGACAGTGTAAAACAACATCCTGTGGGTGTGAATAGCTCTGTTTTGGAATGGTTAAATGGGTAATTGCATCTGATTTAGTTTTGTTTCAGAGGAGTTACACAGTTGTTGAGTGTGGGGAGTTGTGAAAATATGCTGGCTACATTCTGATCTGGTGATTTTTGAGATGTTAGGAAAACCAATTTTTTGTGGAGACATCAGGAAGAATTCTTTGCTTTAGTCTGAACTGGACATTTATTACCGATTGGGGACATACTGCAGAAATTACTTATGAACTTAAGTTAGTTCATATATTGCAATTGCCTCTTTAAGCAGTCTGAAAGGCATTTCAATTGCATTTTCCACATGTTTTTCTTGCTTACATTGTTCTGAACTGTTTCCTTTTCAAAATGCATGCTGCTTTTCAGCCTATGTACTGTTTAGAGTTGTACTGGCTGGGTGAAAGAATATGTACCATTTTGTTTGCTTCTAGATATCCTCTCTGTTATCACTGCTGTAATAAAGGACACTTATTGAAAAACTATTTTAGGAACATGTGCCATGGAAGGATCTGTTCTGGAAAACTCAGCATGCTGGAGTGCTGATGGAGAGGGAAGAGAATGTGCAGGTAGCTTGCTGGTGAAGAGTGCTGGTATGGACCCTGCTAACCCCTGTAATGACTTGCTTCTTTTTCCCTGATGAAACAGGATGCTCTGCATCAGTGTGAATAATTGGTTTGTGAAACAAGCTTGTCCCTGTGGTAGACTGTCTATATGCACTGGAAAATTTTGTAACCATGAGTGTCTTAAATAGTTCTGGAAGGAGAACTATTCAAGTAAGTACTGCATGTGCTAGAAGCCATCTTTGTCTAAGACTGGCATTATTTCCCTCCCTTCTCTAGATCTTTGCTGGTATAATGTTGGCTTTTTTTTAAAGGAATTTTGGACTCCAAGGAGAACATCTCAGTAATCATCCAGTGTAATCTCCTTAGAATTTGCTGTTTGTTCATTCTCTGTGGTTGGTAGTTCAGGTTATCTGCCTGTGAGTTAATATGGCCTGAAGCATGCAAAAGTAATGACCTCAGCTCTTACACAAATCAGATTACTCAGTACTGCTTTGTAAGGTGTGCTAAGTTTATCCCAGGTTGCCCCATAACCACCTTCTTGTATATCGCAGGGCCCAATTCTTTCTTGGTATGTGGCAGTAGATTTTAGAGGTTTTATTTGTAGGAAACAAAAGAAATCCTGTTTTAAGAAAAAAATGGGAAAAAGGCTGTTTTAACACCTGTTTTTAAGAGAATCACATGGTTCACTTGTGACAGGCAGTAGATGAATAGTAGAGAAGTGGGATTTGTGGCTTACACTGTTAAGATTATCAAGAATTGGTTGTTTTTGTAAGGTACCCACTGACTAGATTCTCTACCAGGTCAATTTAAATTACTTGTACAGTTTTTGCATGCTCCAAGAAGCACCTTTAGACTTGAAACTTCATGCCACTTCAGTCTTTCTCATTTGAACAAGCATCAGTTCTCTACAGGGTGCATAATTCATATTGCATACTTCAAAATGATCAAGTGCTTTTAGTAATGTTCATGATTTAGAACAGTCAAAGGGTGACCAGAAAAAGTAGAGGGCTCTAGTGGTATGAAGACAAATGCTGAGAACTTGGGTAAGCAAGGGAAAGCAGAGATTACAGAAGGTGCTTCACCTGTTGGGGAAAGGTTTTAAAAAAAAACCCAATGGGGTAGATGTAGGTAGCAAATAAAAAGAAACAAATCCTGGTGGCAAAAGAACTGTGTGTAGCAGCGGAAGCTACCAGGAGGAAAGGCAACAGTGCTCATTTTACTGTATGCATGTGGCTTGTGAAATGTTAACAAGAGAGGAGGAGGAGGAGGAGATACTCATTTGTGTGTGTGGTGAAAATACATAAAGCTGTATCCAGAATGCTTATATAAGGAGATGCCTTTTGCTGTCATCTTTTCAAAAGGTTAATGCAATTTATGAGAAAGGAAAAAAAAAAAAAAAAGGGAGTAGAGAAGCTCTTTAAAATGTTCCTAGGTATCAATTAAAAGGAAACTCCCAAAAGTGAAATACTGAAAGTTAGGGTGTTTGCACGGCTGAGGAGATCAAGTCTCAGGCTCTGGAATTAGAAATTTGAGAGCTTAAATCTGTGTAACACTACTGACTCTGCTCCCTGCTCAATCCAGTCTGTGTGGACCTGACAAGACAGAAGACCAGCTGCAATTTGCAGCTGTCATGATGTGTGCTATGTGTGATCCACACAATGAGGACAGGGCTCCAGGGCAGGTTGGACTGTGATTTTTTTAGATGCATTTTACTTCTTCCCTGCATAAGCAAGTGATGCTTTTTAACTCTTGGGAAGCTCTGGAAAGTCAAGACTGAATTTTATAACCTATTTCAGAAGATGCTTGCAGGTGCAGAGTCATTGTGACTCTTCCTCAATGTGCTATCAGTTACATTATAAAATGCCAGGGTTATTTTTATGGTGGGAAAAACATCTAGTTTCTAAGGCACAGTATTTTGGAAAGGGTTTGTTCTTTGCTGAGATACTCAGAATGTGGGATACTAGGTTCTAATGTATGGCTCCCTCAGGACAGGTGGATGTTGTAGGGCCAGGTCATCCCTGGGGCCTGCAAGCTGTGTACCCAAGGGGCCTACTGCTGTGTGACTCATCATCCAGAATGGAACGTCCTAGAGAGCTGCTTTGATGGGAGAGTGGCTCTTCTTGCAAGTTTTCTTCTTGCTTGCCACTGCAGGAAAAACTTGCAGGTTGCAACCATACACAATGTGTTTGACAAAATAAAAGCTCTCAGTTTGATGGTTATGTGTGATAGGATTTGATTTTTCTGCTGCAAGTAGGGTTTATGTCATCTTAACTCAGACCCGTGAGTGGGTAAAAGACACTGGACGACCTCTGCTTAAATGTTTCACTGTTAATTAAACCTTAAATATGGCCAAGAGCATAGCTGCAGAAAGCAAGCAGCAGCTTAACCAGTTCCTTAAAATGAAACAGAAGCTGCAAGGCTTCTTCAGCTTTGCAGTACCTGCCTGCAGGGGGACACAGCCAATTACTCTTGCTTCTAAAGCTCCACTCTCCCTCTGCACTGGGAGAGTGTAGTGGGGTTTTTTGTTTGTTTGGGTTTTTTCCTTTCTTTTTTTCTTTTGGTGAGTACTGTTCATACCAGACAGCACAGAGGCTGCCTCAGGTATGAGATGCAGTCTGAAAGGAGATACTGTTTCAAAGACTGTTCCTACCTATGCAGAATTCAGGGTAAACACCTGGCATCAGCAAAATTCTGCCTGCCTCAGCCCTTTCCCAGCCTTGGAACCACAGTTTATGACTCTAGCTGAGACACACTTACATTACTATCAGGAGGAAGAAAGCATCCAGTTCTGCTGGCTTTGTGCATAGAGACTCTCCAGAGAGTATGACTCCTGCTGCCCATGCAAAAGCCCAAGGGGCGGCCTGAAACTCTTTGCTTTTAAATTCAGATTTATTTTGGGGAATAAAAATGCATTAAAAGCCTGTTTGAGAACTAAACTCTGGGTCCTGTGAAGAGTTAAATATGGCCTGAGTGGAACTAAAACACAGGAGTGTAACAATGTGCCATGCCTGCAGCTTTGGGGGTGTGACAGTGAGACAGCAAGCAGTCACAATAGCCACATATGTTCTATATGTTTGTTGTGCTCTGTTACCCTTTGTTCCAGTCTTTTTCTATGCTCAGTGCTGAGACTGTTCTGTGTGATGGGCAATAGCTGCATGTTACGCTGGAGATGCCTGTCTATGATGTGTGTTCATCACCCTGTGGAGAGTTTTAGATTTCCTTGATGCTGGTTGGATGCTCTTGATTATATCAGTGACAGTTTAACTGAGTGGCTTGGCCAGCCTGCATGCTCATCCATGCTGGAAGTACTGGGAAGACTGCTGCAAAGAGGCAGGGCTCATTTGCTTACCTGTTGCCTGCCTGTCCTGGTCTGTACAGTGTTCATCACAGGACCACAGGATGTTAGGGGTTGGAAAGGACCTCTGGAGATCATCAAGTCCAACCCACCTGCCAGAGCAGGACCAGAGAATCTAGTGCAGGTCACACAGGAACACATCCAGATGGGTCTTTAAAGTCTGCAGAGAAGGAGACTCCACAACCTCTCACAGAGCCTGTTCCAGTGCTCTGTGACCCTACCCATGAAGTTCCTCCTCATGTTGAGGTGGAACCTCCTGTGCTGTAGTTTGTATCCATTACCCCTTGTCCTATCACAGGGTGCAAATGAGCAGAGCCTGTCCCCTCCCTCTTGACACCCAGCCCTCAGATATTTATAAGTATTGATTAAATCCCCTCTGTCTTCTCTTCACCAGACAAAACAGCCCCAGGGCTCTCAACCTCTCCTCACCAGGCAGTACTCCAGTCCTTTAATCATCCTTGTTGCCCTCCCTTGGACTCTCTCCAGTAGATCCCTGTCCCTCCTGAACTGGGGAGCCCAAAACTGGATGCAATTTTCCAGGTGAGGTTTCACTAGAGTAGAGGGGGAGAAAAACCTCCCTTGATCTGCTGGACACAATCTTCATGTGCAAGGTATCCTGAAAACAAGTTTAGTGATCTAATAATAATAATAAACCAGGTTGGAAGAGACCTTCAAGATCATCGCGTCCAACCCATCAAACAACTAGATCATGTCACCAAGCACCCCATCAAGTCTCCTCCTGAACACCTCCAACGACAGTGACCCCACCACCTCCCCAGGCAGCCCATTCCAATGGGGAATCACTCTCTCTGTATAGAACTTCCTCCTAATGTCCAGTCTAAACCTGTGTTCCACAGTGAATACTGTTACTTGCTTCTCTTCCTTTTTTCCTGATATTCTTGTTGTCTGTTCTAAGAAAACCAGCTTCCATGTTCTTTAGACTTCAGTTGTCTTCCCTGTGCTGCATCCCTTATCTAGAAAATCAAGTATTAAGTACCTGTGGGATACATGCCCATCGCCATTGCCTGAGGTCCTGACATGTTCACCTGAGGAGCTTTGTTGTCTCTAGATACAAACTACTTCCCAGGGAGTGGTGGCTTTCCATCATTCCTGCTTATGGTCTGGAAAAGAGAGAGAGAAGTGGGATATGACCATTGAAAAGAGAATGCTTAGGATAGCCACTGGGCACATTATGGCTGTAGGAGGAGGAGAACTTGCGTTTACAGAGTGCTGCTGTGCTATAGCAAGAAAGGACATGGTTCTAGGTACAGGTAAAAGGTGTGGTCTGAAAAGCTTTCTTGAGGTCAAGGAGAATGGGAAGATTGAAAAGAATTATTTAAGTTCTGGAAGGGAATTATGAAAGGACAGGCAAACCCAGCAGTGGCTTGGTTTGTTTAGTAAAGAGATGAGAGCTCTCGTTTCAGAGGCCATGAACATATTCTACATGTTGAGCCAAGGGAGACAAGCTTCATCCCGAGCATTTTAAAGTAGGAAAAGTTAAAACAAAAGTCAGTGTAGAGCAGCTCACTTTTGTCTGCAATGTCACAGACCCAGGATTAGCACAAGTTTGAGATGTGATTTCTTATTGGTTGATGTTAGAGTGGAAGATACTTAGGATAATTAATCACAAAATGTTTAGAGATAAATTCAAATGAACAAAGCCCAGTTACGAGACTGGAGAACCAAGAGTAATGTGTTGGTGATCACATTTGTCTGATGCACCCAGAGAAAGAGATTGCCAGTGCTGGACTTCACTGTCCACCTAAAGGACCATTAAATACTCTGGAACAGCTGAAAATGTCTAAGCATTGATTCTCTTAGCTGTTTGTAACAGAGAAGCTGCTCAGCCTGTTTCTGCTGCCTTTTAAATGGCACCAGCTCTTTCAATTCACCAGATCCACTGTGTCCTAGGTGTGCTGCAGAGACTGTGATGTTTGATCAGAGAGGTGTTTGTGGTAGGCTTGATTTGCTGTGAAGTTTTCCTGGTCCTTGTGCCATTACTTCTCTGATGGCCTTTTCCTCACTGCAAGTTTCCCATTTGCTTGTGGCTTTTCCCTGGCAGTTTCAGAGAGGTTCCCAAGCATGCTGCTTCTCAGCTCTGCTTCTCCGTGCCATTGCACGCTGAGTAAAGTGCCATGGGATGGCTATTTCTCTTCCTTTGCTCTGCCAAGGAAAACGAATCAGTGAACTGAGTTTGAGTGATGGGGATGGAAATCTGTGTTGCTGCTGGTTTTCTTGTGCTGTGGCATGTCCTTGGTGGAAAAGCAGGCTGCCTGCTCCAGTGTGCTCTGCTTCCAGAGCAGACAGCTGGTTCTAGCCAAAGGGGAGTCTGCGCTCTTCCACGGAGCATGTGCGGGAAGCGTTGGAAGTGCCGCGTGTGGTTTTTCTAACTCTCTATTTCCTGTTGCAATTATTAATATTTAGATAGCCACAAGGAAAGGGGCAGAAGGCCCTCTGATAAAATGAATGCTGATTTTCTTCACTGTGAAGAATTCTGGCTGAAATACAGGAGATAACAAACTGATTAGACTTTTAAGAATTACAATGCTGTAAGCTAGCTGAAAAATAAAATTAAACCCATCCACACTGGGTTTACACCTTCAAAAGCTAGATTTTAACCTAAGAGAAGCCAGAAGATTTTTAAACCAGGGATGTGAGCTCCTTCTCTGATGGTCTGTCTGGGTAAGATACATCCTGTGTCTTGCCCTAATGATAATACCCTGTTACTGTGGTTCTGTTCCTGGTGAGGATGTGGGTTTTCCATCAAAGCCAAGACCAGTGTGGCAGTCCTGTGTCATGCTGCTCATGAAGAGGGCAATAAATGGTGCTGCAGGTCTTCTGCGGGTGACTTGTGGTTGTGTAAGCAGTCAGCAGCAGAGCCAGGAACAGAAATGAGGTTGTCTACTACCAGTCCAGTGCTCAATATGCACAACCATATTGCTCACTGAAGAGGTGTCTGTTGGACTGGTGGAAATGGTTCAATTTTTCCTCCAGGTTTCCTGGCTTTTTTCCGTCTAAGCTAAGGCCTGGTGGTCATTTTAACCTTACAGTTAACGCCAAGAGAAGTGTTGGAAACTCTGAACAGGATTTAGAGCAGGCTTAGCATAAGGCTGGCAGCCTTTGGACTGCAGCCATGTAAAGGGAGCTTTATTGCCTTTTTTCATTTCTTTGCTGTTCTGTTTCTGATCTATCAGTATTATTTTGCATTATTAATATTTATTAAATGCTGGAGAGCATGTGTGGCACTATACCAGGACCAGAGCAGCCAGGGACTCAGTTTCCATGGCAGCAGGAACACTGTCCTGTACTTACAGAACCAGGAGGACTGTTTTTGGCAGCTGCAGTCTGTGCTGTGATTACTTTTTCTTTTTAAAGATAGATATATAACTTAAAATCTGATTCCTTAGTGCTGCAGAGACTTGTCCATCCTGAGTGAGAATTTTGCCTGCTGTAAGTTTCTTTCTCTTTTCTGGAGTTGTAGCTTGGTTTCTGTAGCTTCTGTGTGTGATTTCTTTTATTTGCAAACCACTGGAAGAGGTGGGGAAAGAGTATGCTTAAAATTCATTGAAATGCATGGAAATTGCCTCTGGATTTTGGTTAAATGTGACATGTTACATTGCTGTAGATGTCTCTCCCTTTCCAAGTAGCCTATGGCATAGTTTTATCAAGTGAAAAAAACAGCTGTTGAAAAAACTAGTGTGTATCACTGACAGTAAATTCTTAACTCCTTTCCTCATGTAGGTAACTGCTCCATATGTGTTTTAACTGACCATGGTTTGTATTTTTGTCATGTTTCCTTCCTAGAGATGCAAAGTATAGTATGGTGTACATTGAGGTGATGTTTTGCTTCATTGCAGAGTGAGTTTAAATCACTCACAGTGATTTAAATGCACAGTAATAAGACAAGGAACATGGATACAGATTTGAACATAGGTTTCACTTCAACATGAGGAGAAACTTCTTTACAATGCGGGTGACAGAGCACTGGAGCAGGCTGCCCAGAGAGGTTTTGGAGTCTCCTCCTCTGGAGACTTTCCAAACCCACCTGGATGCATTCCTGTGCAGTTTACACAGGGTGATCCTGCTTTTGGCAGGGGGATTGGACTTGATGATCTCTGAAGGCCCCTTCCAATCTCTGATGCTCTGTGATTTTATTTGTATCCCAAGTCTTTGTTCAGCTATGAATTGCCCGGCAGAGGTTTTCTGTCAGTCTTTGCCTTCCATGTATTAAGTTTAATGCGATTTATTTATTTGGTGGCTTTTCAGGCTGTTTTCTATTTTTATTGAGCTAGATGAGTAAGGTTGTGTAAGGTGCATGTGTCTGCCGCAGCACCAGCTGCTTGGCTTGCTGATTTAACAGGGGTTGTATATCAGTGAGTCTTGCTGGATATGCAGATATGATGCCACTCTGTGTGATCCAGGCAGTAGCTAAGAGCATAACAATCAGCAGCAGCAGGAGTGGTGAATGCACTTGCCCCGCGAGTAAAAATTTCAGATGTAAACTTTCAACTGTTCCTGGAGACTCCTTATCTATCCTGAATCACAATTGCATCCGTGCAGCTCCTTGTTAAACAGAGAGCAGTGTCCCAGTTCCTTTGATAACAGCTGTCAGAGTTGACTGATCTAGGCCAATAAAGCACCTCTGTCCCTGTGCCTGAGTGGCTCGTTCAGGTAGCAGAGCGGTGGCACACATTTGTCACCCAGTGGCTGCTTAGTGGCTTAGCTTTCTGTGATTCCTAAACAGATCTTAGGGATCTGAAAAGTGGTGCTTAGAGACGTTATCCTTTGCCCAAGGCTGGAGAGTGATTCAGCAACTCATTGTGAACATGAGTGACTCATGAAGAAAGTTCCCAGTTTCTCTTTTGTTGGTCCATTATCATAGTCTTTCACAGATAATCATGTTCTTGGGATTAAGGACTGCTCAAGGGCCTTATTTTTTGCCTTTGTCATGCACAGTTTGTGAAGTACACAGAGAAATCTCAGGGGTGATGTAACTCAATGTTCCAACATTTTAGTGTTAGGTCAAGTGCAAGAATGACTTCGTATGGATCAGTTCTTGCACTTAGTAACAAAGACTCACAAAATAGAGGAGCTTGAAGGGAACGTGGTATTTGTTTTGCTTCTCAAAACAGACTCTTTGTTTTTGTATGTTCTAACATTAACAGAGCAACAGAGTGCAACCTGCAGATGGGCAGGTGTCACTGCAGCCACCTCCTCAGCTGTCCCAAGGGCCTGCTTTTGAGACTGCACATGGTAGATGTTTCATCACTAGAAAGAATCTTCCCGTTCCCTTTACTCTCAGGCCCACCCTTTGCTGTTATCTGACCACTAACTATTGAAGTAATTTATCAGTAGTGCACCCTTGCCTCAATAAATTCTTTGTAACATAACCTTGACTGGCAAGAACCAAGCCAAACAATAAAGATACAATGTAGATTGCACAACCTTTTAAATGTGCACAATGACACTCATTGCTCCCAGCTTGATAAGCAGGGCTGCATCCTCACCTTTGTGCCAATCACATGTAGCATTTAAATTAGCTGGGTACTATTGGGGGATCCCATTTGGCTTGTTCTGCAATTTAGAAGGGGTAACCTGTGTAGGCATAATTCTTTGGTGGATGATAAATGATGAGTTTCAAAGGGAAGCTCTGGCACAGTCTCTGCCAGGATCACATTAGTGGGTTGAAATTGCACTTTTTACTTCAAGGAATTTCTCTTTGCCAGCTGATTTCGGTTCTCCTTCACAGAATAGCTCTTTAACACAGATTTTTGTCCTGTATTTTACAGAATAATGTGTTATGTATGCTTGCCCAAGGTGCTAGTGCATGTTGATTCCTGGAGTTCAATGAGGATTAAGGAGCTGCACTGACAGGTGTAGGAAAGAGCCACATCCTTCCAGGTCCTGACTGGAGGGACTCTGCTCATGGCATGGCACTTCAAAGACTCTGAGTGCAGAGCAGAGGAGAAATATTGGAGCCTGCAGTGTAAATCCAGGAGCCACCTTCTAGTAGGAGATGATAAGTTAGGTGGTTAATTTTTCTTCATGACTGTGGATGAGCATCTGCCTGAACAAGGTGGAGCCTTTCTTGGGCTTACACACAGCAGCTTGTTGTCTTGTTGGAATCCTTTTCATTCAACTCCTTCCACAGGAGCTGAGCCATTGGTTCTCCTGACCCTGTTTCACAAAGTGCCTGTCCTCATCAGCAATGCACAAGGCCTTTGTTAACACCTTCTCTTGTTCAGGCATTGAAGGAGCCTCTCCAAAGCCTGGCTGAGAGCAAGCATTTCTTCTCATTTGATGGTGTGCACAGTCATGTTAATGCTGCTGGCCCTACTCTGTGCACATACTTGCAGAAAGGGTTAATAGCTTTGCACAAATGCTGTACTGCAGCTGGCTGGAAGCTAAGTTCACCCTGCCCAGATCTACTGAGTTAATTTACAGTATTTTTAAACTTTGAGATTGAAATGCAGAAAGCTGACAGTGCTGGACAGACTGGAGCTGACAGGGAGCTTCACACCTGCTTGCTGTTGCCTCCAGTTCAGGGCAGTTGTGCACCCAAGTGTTGGGCACACTGTGAAGTGTATTGGCCAGCAATAACCCAGAAGCTGTGTGTTCATTGAACAAAAGCCATCATCTGTCACTGAGCAGTTCTGATCCTCCAGCTTTCAAGGTCAAGACAGATATTCAGCATCATGGGAAATGCTGCTCTCCTGCAGTAGGAGCCAGATTTGTGCTGTGGTGGTTTCAGGGTCCTTGGCTCACAGGGTTGTTGCCCTGCCAGCCTCATCTCTGTCCTACAGCACACTGTAGGAGGGTTTTAAAAAATCATGAAACCAAAATATCCCTTCAGGAGACTGCTTCTTTCCTTCCTTCTCTGTGCAAGCTGGCTAGCTGTCAGAGGATGTCTATAACGGTAAGAATTGGGCTGTGATCTCTGTTAGTATGCTGTACCTTGTTGTGCAGGCTTCATTATCCTATCAGAGTTAATGTAAAGCACAAAAAAGATTCTCACCTGGCAATGTAAACCACAGAGAGGGAGGAAAGCAGCCAAGTACAAGACCTAATTTGCCCCCTTCCCACAAGAATGTGGTTTTTTTCTTTCTGTGGGAGAATGTGGGTTTGGAGGTGGCGTTTGGAACGTGGTCAGGGACTGGTTTAGGTCAGACCCTTGGTGTATTGTTTTGAGCAGGGTTTTCTCCCTGCTACTTGTTTTCACTGAAGTCTTGTGGATTTGGTTTCTTGAGAGAACTAACAAGCTTGGTGGGACCTAGAACAACAAACCACAATTCCTTAAAGCTCTTCTTTAAACATCATGGCCATTTTTTTTGTGACTGTGGCACACCTGCAGGCTGGTATCATCTCTCCCTGAGCTGCTTGGGGTGAATCTGCTGTAGTTGAAGCTTTTTGGTGCATCAGCTTGACCTTTAACATAGAAAAAGGGTGTGTGGAAATAGCATTTTCCTACTGTAATCAGTTGGGATTATCTTTTACTCTGTTAGTTTTTTCCCTCTGCTTTTCTAATAGAGATATTTACCCCAGTTTGAGACAAGAATGCTGGAAGTGTCACTGCCTTACCTGGGCTACATTCTCAGCAGTAGATGAGAAGGAGAAGATTCTTTTCTGTTTGTGCTCTGTGTGTGTGAGACAATCCCATTTCTCATTGGATATTAACTGAAAGACTGAGGACCTCATTTTATTCTAAAGTGTTAGAAATCAAAATACTCAATGATAAGTATCTTGGGATCTGGGGAAGATGTTGTGTGTTCTGCTCTAATTAATTGCTACGTTTGCTGGGGTTTCCTTATTGCTTTCATCCATGGACAGCAACATTCCCTGATTAGAAATTGGAAGGGGAAAAAAAACCATCTTGTCTGCATGCTGGCTCAGCCTGATCTCGCTGCTGCAGAAGCCTCTGAGGAAATGCTGAGCTGTTATTTCAGATTGCTGACTAACAGCTTGGCCCTGTAGCTTCATAGCACAAGCCTGACCTTCTGCCTGCTGGCACAGCTCTGCTGAGACTGATGTCTTGTAGCTGGAGAAAAAGGTTTCTGTGTGCCTGGTGAGCACGAAGGGAGATGAGCTTGTGTGGTCTGTGATGTTCTGCTGGGGGAAGAGCTCTGCCTGGCCTTGCTGCGCTGTGGGGCTGTACCCATGTAGCTATATTGGCAGAGGCCTCTCCAGTGTGTGTGCAAGGCCACTGCCTCCCATCCAGGCATTTCACTTGTGTTCTGTCACCTGAGGTGAATTTTGTGAAGTAACAGTGAAAGAAACATGCTTGGGGAAGATGCTGGATAAAAGGTGATGCTTCAAGAGACTGTTTGTCCTACACAAACAAGCACAACTGGCAATGAGGACCCTGTCCAAACTCAAAGGCTGCAGTCCTGTTTGGTCACAAAAATGTTTTCTGCAGCATTTTTATACTGTATTATCCTGCTTGCTTTCAGCCTCCAGAAGCAGATGGGGCATCACCACAGCCCTACCAAAAAAACAAGGTGCAATCCTGGTCCATGATGTGTGCTTTGTAATGGTACAAACTGAAGTGGGTTTTGCACTGCTGCAGACAGAGTGATGGTGTGGAGGGAGAAGAGGAGGCTTGCTTGGGACATACCAAGTTTGGTCACAGTTGTGGGTTCCCACCTAGTTATGTGCAGAGTAGATGATGGGGGCAGCAGTTTCTGGGTTTGGACCAGGGCTTTGTTCCAAATGAGGATTAACTCCTTGGTAATTCTGCCATGGAAAAGAGAGTGCAGTCTCATTCCATTCATGGCCATAGGCAAGTCATGAAAATAGAACTCATCCATATTTTATTGACTGTTCATTCAGGCTGTATCCGGTGCTTCTTTGGCTTGTGTTCTCCAGTGTCCTGCTGAAGGGAAGATCAGTCACATACATATTTTAGTTTGTGATATCCCTAGCTGAAGAATGATCTCACTTTCAATTTGCAGGCTCTAAAATTGCCTCCTCACCTGCTAGCAGGCTGCTTAGTCAGCATTCAGAGTTTTGTTCACTTGTGGAAAGCCTAAGCTCAATCCTACCTATGGTGTGTGATTCCTACAGCTAAAGCAGGCTCTTTGTGTGCTTATCCTCAGCTCTCTTTGATTTTGGGAGTAGAAAGACTCAGAGTTCTCATTGTAGTACAGGGTGTAGCATGTAGGTCTGAACTTTACCACAGGAAGTCTGAAAGAGCAGGAAATGACAAGTTTTGGGGTACTGTTTAAATTGTATTGAGAGACCACTCCTGGCAGTAAATCCTCACAGTGCCTCTGGTTTTCACGCTACCCAAGACAGTGAACATAGCAGCAGCTATGGTTTGCCCAGGCTTGGCCCACAGTTTGCAGCCTTACCTGTCACAGCAGAAATGGGCTAGGGGGAAATGAGCAGCATTCCTCAATCTCCCAAAGTGGTGTGCAGGCTGTGCTCCTACCACCACTTGGGTATCCCCAGTCCCAGCTCCTTGTCCTTCATGACAGTCTTGTGTCTTGGCCTGCATATGGTTTGGAAAGCCTCAATATTCTTGCTTTAATCCAGTTGCTTATGGGGAAAAAAAAACAACCCTAAGTTTGTGTTTTGGTTTAGATATTGTGCAATATATTCCACTGACAAAAAAACTCTATACCCCCTACTCCCACCCCTGAGCCATTTGGAGAGGCCACTTCTCCTGCCATGCTCCCTGCAATTAGATTGCAAAGCCTGTTTGTTGTTACCCTGGGAGCAGTGAGTCACTGTAAACCTCTTTAATTTTCTTACATCAGAATTGCAACTTACATCCTGCTTTTTCAGTCCCCGTTCTTCAGCTAATATTAATAGCATTTCCCTAATAGATGGGTAATAAAACACTTGCAGGGTATTAGATTTTTGGTTTGAATGCAGTGGCCAGGAAGCACTGCCAGCTGTGCAGAGGCACTCTATACTTCCATCCCTGGTGTTTTTTAGTGTCTGATCTTGATGGGCGTTTATTTTGCTGAGCTTTTAGTAGCTTGGACTTTCGGTCAGACAGCATTATGGCTGTGTAAGTGAGTCAAATAAGCTTTGTGTTTTTCAAGGGGCTGTGTCTTCCTTTAGATGAAGATCAGGCACCCGTGGTTCAGTCCTTCTGAATCTATTGTATTCCAAAGTTTTTCTAGGAAGATGGCTAGAGAGTAAAGTTGTACTGCTTCTGCAAGGATCTTGTGTCAGAGGATGCTGCTGCTGAAGGCTTCATGCACCCCTTCTGAGGACAACATTCAGTGGTTGTGTTCTGGAAGAAGATGCAGGTGAGAGGCAGGCCTGCTGAAAGGTGGCAAAGCAGCCTCTGGCTGTGGGATGTGGGTGATCTGGACAGTTATGTCTGCAGTTCTTCACTGGGAAGGTGCCTCCCTGTGCACAGAGCTTGTGGTGTGATTTTCATGAATGCAGCCTGTGTGATTGCCCAATGTGGAGAGCCCATAAAGGGCAGGAAGTGGATATGAAGGGAAAGGCAGGCTGAAACTTGACAAAACATGTCCCTGTTTTAGCAGGCTCTGTGGCAGGCTCTTACCGCAAGGAAACTCTGTAAACTTAACCTCAGATGTCATCAGAGGAAGTCCTCATCTGGAAATGAAGAACTGTTTGTGCTCAGTTCCTTCACCTCAGCCTGCTGGCAATATTTGTGATGGTTTGTTGTGCATCACATAGACTTCACCAGTACTTTGGGAGTGGATGACTCCCTTGCAGCATCACAGAATGCTAGTTTGATCCCCACTGTCAGGCTGTACAGGTGAGTGGCTTTCCCCATCTTGTGATAGAGGGACAGGGTGACAACTGCCAGGCAGCAGATACCCACCAGGAAAGCAGGAGAACTTTGCATTGATTTGATGTTGCTGTTTGCTATGGAGCTGTTGCTGTGACCGCAGAGAACTCAGGGGTGCAACTGCATGTCAGTAAGGCGTGTGGCTGCTGCAGTAAACAGCAAAAGGACAATAAAAATGCCTACCTGTTTGACTGCTAGAAGGACAGATAGGCCCTAAAAGTTCCATTTAGGTTATTCAGTAAATGCCCTATTTTCTAGAAGTCTTATTATAGCCATCAAGAGATGCAGGGTGCTTGGCTCTATTAAAATGCGGGCTACTTATTCAGGCAGGGGCAAGGACTTGGTTTAAAACCCAGCTTTTTATTTCACATTGGTGCCTTTTTGAGTTTGCACTGACGAGCCCCTTCAGCTCTCATTTTCCCAGCTTACCTGTGTGTGAGATGGGAAATGGTTTGTCCCTTATTTTTGTAAAATAGTGCCTGGTGAAAAGAGTGGCAGAGGAGCTTGGTGTTGCTGTTGAGTTAAATGTGTGTGTGCTTGCAAACAGAATCAGCAAACTGGCACTTGGTCAAGAGAAGCAGCTTTTGAGTTTAGAGGGCTGTACTTCTGAATCCAGTAAGAATATTGAATGCAACCCAGATGGCATCCTGGAGGGAAGTTTTGTGGCATCAATTAGCTTGTAGGTGACCATGCTTCTAGCCAACTGTGAGTTATTTGGCAGCTTGCCACTTGACTGCTAGTGAAAACGCAAGAGCAATGAGACGAGAGTTCCTGAGCGACAAAGAAAAAGATGTCTTCACTTGAAAAAAGAGATTTGTGGATAATGTTTCTGAAATTATTTAAGCTGCCTGCTCTTGTCCAGCCACATATTTCAGCCTCATTTATGTACACTTCTTTGCCACATTTGTATAAATAAACCCATTTTAAAGTTCTCTCACATTTTGTTCTCTGGAAGGGATCTGCAAACAGAAGGGCCACCAATAGATGGGCCAGTGCCCTGGTAGCTTTAGGAGGTGGGCTTAGTTCAGCATTTCCTCTGGAAGTGATGTTCTTATCTAGATTTTAAGACTTGGATATTTCTGCTGCAGGGAGTTGCACTCTGGACTCAAATGGAGCTGCCAAATCCCTAAAAACCTGACTGGATGGTAGTACCACAGCTTCATCTCTTCTCAATAGGAACTGAGTCTGAGGAGCACCCATTATGGGCCAGTGACTTCTCCAATACCAGAATGAACTGGGGATGGGTTTTGTTGACTTACAGAATGCTCACCAGCTTACAGAAATATTTCTGCTTTCTTTTTTTTTTTGTTTAAAATCTGTTTTAAGGAGACTTAAAATAATCTCCATGAATCAGGTGCTAGCATTTCAGCTGGGTTTTGCCTCTGTGCAACGAGGGATAATTAGGTTTGTAGAGCAGATGTTCTGGAAGCCTGCACTGCAGCGTGCCTGCCTGTTTCTGGCTACAAAGATTTACCCCTGGGTGTGCTTGTTTTCTTTTTATGTGGGAGACTGGCAAATTCCCAAACAGTTTTCTATATCCAGTAAGGCCTTCAAGTTCTCAGACCAGATTTAATCAGTAAATGCTTCACTGAGAGCTTCAGAAAGGAGCAGATTTGCTCCCATGAATTTCTTAGCTGCGTAGTGCTGAGCTTTTGCTCTGCACTTGAAATGTGCTGTTGCTTTTTTCAAAATGAGCAGAAGTGTTTGCGAGGAAGTAATGATGATGGTGAGACTTTCCCCTCCATTCTCCTGAGGCATAACCATTACAAAAAAAGCCCCCAGGGACAGCAGAAGGACACCTGCCTCCACTGCCTGCTGGAGGAGGAAACAGGATTTTATAACTAGCCAGATAGGAACAAGAATGTGATTTGTGAGTCTGGATGTATGCTAAGCATGACCTAGGACTTTGTAAAAAATAGAATGTTCTTCATGGCACTTTTCTGGTCTGGAGATATGGTTTTGCTCAAGTTTTATCACATCACAAGGTTGCATGCTTCTCCTGGTATAGCTGTTAAGAAAAAGGCAGTGCTTTGCTTTTCACAGAATGGTTTGGGTTGGAAGGGACCTCCAAAGGTCTTCCAATCCAACACCCTCTGCAGTCAGCAGAGACATCCTCAACTAGATCAGGTTGCTCAGAGCCCTGGCAAGCCTCACCTTGAATATCTCCAGGGATGGGGCCTTTTGAAAAGTATTCAATGGAGGGAGCACTTCAATGTCCAATGTTGTACGGACTTTTTACTGGTAATATACAGCTGTGCTTTCCCTCATCGTTCTATCAGGTGGGCCTTTATTTCACAGACAAGGGCTCAGGCAGCTGGTCTGCTTTCCAGAGGCAACCAGTTTGCTTCTGTTCCAGAGGGGACAGGACTCTCTCTTTCAAAAAAGACTTTGCTGGGTCATTGCTTCTGGCATTGGTCCATACAGCAGATGTTTTGTTCTTGCAGCTTCAGAAAGATACAATCTGAGAGAACAGCAGCAGCTTCAAGGAAGGATTTGGAGACAGCACTAAACGTAGACGCTTTCAAAGCTTCACAAGAGGGCATGAGCAGGGCAGGGGGTGGGGGAAGATACATTCAAAGTGATGCAGTGGGAGATTGTATTTTGGGACATGCTTTCAAATGAGAATCAAAAATATACACCATTTTCTTATCTTTTCTGCTGCCTAGCTGGACTCAGTTACACTGCAATTCCATTATCATGATCTTGGAGGTGTTTTCCACCCAAAATGGTTATCATAGAATTGTTAGGGTTGGAAGGGACCTCAAGGATCATCTAGTTCCAACCCCTGCCATGGGCAGGGACACCTCACACTAGGTCAGGTGCTCACAGCCACATCCAGCCTGGCCTTGAAAGCCTCCAGGGATGAGACTTCCACCACCTCCCTGGGCAACTTGTTCCAGTGTCTCACCACCTTGATGGGGAAGAACATTTTCCTAACATCCAATCTGAATCTACCTGGTTCTATTTTTGCTCCATTCCCCCTAGTCCTATCACTACCTGACACCCTAAAAAGTTCTATGGTTCTAGGAGTCTGTGATTCCAGTTTGAAGTCAGTGGAAATTGCAGGGATTTCCTTGATCTGGCTCTTGTCTTTCATTGTGACTAGTGAAGAAAGAAACACAGGCATACACTCTGATATTTTACCAGTAAAGCTAAAGCTTAATATTATTTTTAGATCTGATGTTTAAAATGCCTGCTAAGCAAGCTTTCTGCTTCTGCTTTGCATAAGAATGAACATGGCAATCAGACCTTTATGTAAATAAAACCTGCAGCTCGCTCAATCAATATTTTGTTGGCACAGATAGAAAATCACAGCAGAGCAAGTTAATTTTCACAATTAATGCTGATCTTGCAACAGCAGTCACAATTTTAAGAGTCACCTGAATCACAGAATCAGCAAGGTTGGAAAAGACCTCAAAGATCACTGCAAAATCCTGGTCAGGGAAGTTTTTCTCTCCAGAGGTTGCATTGTCACAGCACTCTTTATGTTCTGAAGAATTTCCATGGAACTTCTGGCAGAATCCTGTTGGAGAGCTGCATGCTTCTACTCTTTAAATCCCACAGGAATTAAGACATGCTGACAACGGAGTCATACGAGTGACTTTCCTCTCATCCTCAGTGCAGGATGAATCCTCACCATGCTTGGTACGCAGAAAGGTTCTGCTCCTTCCTCTCAGTCACTTCCAGTGATTATGCAGTGATCTCTCAGCTGCTGCAAGAGAGTGAGGGAGTAATAAATGTGGCAGAGGGTTGCTGTGTGAGTACAGTTTCTGTTGCTGGCAACATTCAAAGTCTGTTCCAATTTTCACTTTATTCTCTCCAAAGAATCCCTGCAAAATGTTCTAATATCTTGTCAGGGCTGAGCTCCAAGGATACTGTGTGAACTGTCAAACCCCAGAGTGCTGCACTGCTTCCTGTGTGCAACGGCAGCTGCTGCAAGGAGGAGATGGAAGAGTGCACTGCTCCCTTCTGCTCCCAACAGCGGGGAGATCTTGTAAGGGGCACTGTAATGTTTGAGTACCTGCTGGGATAGTTTATTTTCTTTTTATCTCTGAGGCAGAAAAATCTCACCAAACTGTAAGGCACTTAAAATTTGGAAACTCAGCTGCTGATCGTTAGCACCAAGAGCTGAACTTTAAATCCAATGCGGCCAAAGGTGTCTGAGGCTAACACAGTGATTTTGAAGGCATTGGGATGTTTCCAGATACAAGGCTGCTAATCTTCTATCAGACAAGACCTTCATTTAACCTTTGGGCCCTTTGCAGTGTCTGCTCTTGTGTTGATGGGTTATCGGTCACTATAAAAAGTCCAATTTAATCCTCAGTCAGAACTCAAACTTCTGTGGCTTTCACATTTTGAAGTCAGTGCTGCTGCTCCTGTGGGATCACCAGGTGTGGGTTTAGCAGGAGCTGTGAGGACATCAGTTTTTCCATTCGCATGTGGCCAAGGCTCATACTTTCTCCCTCCCCAAGCATTTAGGCATGCTGCTGCATTCCTATCACTGCTCTTGGGCTCATGACTTTCCTGTACTTGGGGGACTTTTGTGACTTAACTTCTCCATTTCATAATAGTGGGTGCTCCTTGGTGGTGCTGTTCAGTGTCTGATCTGAATTTTCTTTAAATGCTCTTCATGTTTTGCAGAAATTACAATAGGAGGACTTGCCTCTTACCCTCTTGTCTAGTGGTGACTCTGCAACCTATCATGTTTACGCAGCTGCCAGGGAGTCAGGTCTCAAAAGTGACCATCTCAGTGTGGGGAAGAAATGCTCTCCTAAAATAATCAGAGTAGTTGTTCTTTGGAGAGTTGTTCTTTCTGCCACAGCTACCAAGGAATCTTGATTGTTTACCCTAAGTGCAGCTCTTCTTCAGATGCTGCAAATTCTGTCTGCTTTAATGGGCTTTGCAATTTATCAGATCCACACACAGAAAACCAACCCAAATTTTAAGTATCCATAAATGCTCATTCATTTCTATTGACATTTACTGCTGCTGTATTTGAGTCAAAAGGAATAATTAAATAGTACAAGAAATGTGGAATAGTTTTCTCTTTCCAGGCTCCAGACATGCCAGCTGTGAGAACATGATCATAGAATGATAGGATGGTTTGTTTTGGAAGGAACCTTTAAATATCATCTGGTCCAACTCCTCTGCTGTGGGCCGGGACAGCTTCCACTAGATCAGGTTGCTCAAAACCCCATCTGACCTGGTCTTGAACGCTTCCAAAGGATGAGGCATCCTTAACTTCTCTGGCCAACCTGTTCCAGTATCTCACCACCCTTCCACAAATAATATCATCTTTAGTCTAAATCTTATCTCGTTTAGTTTAAAACCATTTTCCCTTGTCCTATCACTACAAGCTCTCCTAAAAAGTCTCACTCCATCTTTCTTGAAAGTCCCTTTATATATTGAAAAGCTGCTGTAAGGCCTTCCTGAAGCTTTTTCTTCCCCAGGCCAAGTCTGTGTCTGCTGCAGCAAAAGAAATTCAGGGGTATGGAGTGTATTGACACTTGGATTCTCTGGTGCTGAAGTGTTGGGAATATCTACTCAACAAGGCAAAGGGGAGGAAAATGCTGGGGTGGTAAAATTGCAGCAGCTTCAGAAAAGAAGCTGCATGGGACCGATCTCACGGCTGGAGGCCAAGCGGCAGCAAGGACGTGAAAGACCAATCTGCTCAGTGATTAGAAAATCCAGCTGTGTGTTTGAGTCTGAGAGGCAGGCCTTGGCAAATGAAGGCTGCAGCCTTAATGTGGTTTACAAAAAGGACAGATTGGTAGTGGTGTTGGGTATGTTGGGTCCAGGGCCGTGCCTGCCTGCTGCTAGGCTCCATCTAAGGGGGCTGCTGACTCTGTGCTGGGATTTTCTGGTGTCTGTCAGCGCTGAAATGTGTTCATCGAAGGAGCTGCTGCCAGTGTCAGACATCCACATGCAGGGTTGTCACAGTCTGGTTATTCTGCAAAGATTAGTTCTTTTATTGACTTTTTGCTGAAGATTGGCATGCATTTCCTAAGAAAATCTGGACACCCAGCCCTAAAAATAGCCAACTGGCTTCTAAGTAGTTTGCAGCCAGTCTGTGGCCTTAGAGGAAACAAATCTGTTCGTGAGCTTCTGGTGAGCCAATCCAATCTGTGACTCTGTCCAGTCTTTTACATGTTCTCTTAGCCCAGAGCTTTGACAAGTTCACAAAATCGCCCACAGTGCAACCTCTCTCATGAATTCAGGTAGGATTTAGGATGTCAGTGTGGCACTGTACCCTTGTGCTGAAGATGGCTGCTCCAGACAAATCCCGCAGCTGGGTTTAGGATCTCCAACCTATGTCTTGTCTGAGCTATCAAGCAGTTGAACCTTTGTTCACCAAATTGTGCTGCGTCCATGTAATCAATGAGATCAATCAAGAGGGCTCAGAGTGTGTACTCCAGGGGCAGGGATTGATGGGTGCATAACTTGCTGTCCCGGTACTGGCTGAGGTGATAAGGAGCAGGGTATGCAGGGAGGCAGGGAGATGTCAATCCTTTGCTGTGTGCTGGCTCTCTGTCTGCCAGCCTTGGGAAGAAGCCTGGCTCCAGCTGAGTGGGAATAGCTGTTATGTGATGGCAGAGTTTGCAGTGGATTGAGGCAACGTGTTTGTGCTTTGCTGCTGTTCAGAAATTAGTTTGGCCTTGGCTTCAGCTGCATTTGTGTGACATTGGACAAATAGCTTCACCTCTCTGGGCATCGTTGCTTAAAATGGAAGTGTCAATGTTCTTGCTAGGCTGTGTGAGCTATCACGGGATTAATGGATAAAAATTGCTGTATAAAGTGTAAGCATCCTTTACAATGTGTTTTACCCTGTTTACTTGCAAAGCAGCTGAGCTACCTTGAAGTGTCACAACTGGTGAAAGTGTGAGAAAAGACCTTCCATGTTTGCCTGAGTCAAGATAACCCCAAAACTATTATGTGTAAATTGAGATTGCTCTAGAAACATATTTTAAACGGGGTTTGTTTAGTGTTTGAAGTTTGATGTAGTGCAGAACTTTACCTTTTCTAACAAAGTCTCCGAGCTTCACATTTTCAAAAACTGTTTAGGGAGGTAGCAGCATAGAGGTTTTTAAGATTGGGCTGTGTGTGGCTTGGAGCAACCTGATCTAGTGTGAGGTGTCCTTTCCCATGGCAGGGGGCTTGAAAGTAGATGATCCTTGAGGTCACCTCCAACCCTGAAAACTCTATGTTTCTATACCAAAATACCTAGATGTGATGAGCAAACCTAGTTAGGCAGAGGAAGAGAACATCATTGTTATACTCCCAAATAACCCATCTCTTGGTAAACTCTCCTTAGAGTTTAGCCTTTAGCCTTCTAATTTTTAAACAAACTCTTGCTGTGCATTGTCATTTCTGATTCATAGAATTGTCAGGATTGGAGGGGTCCTCAAGGATCATTTACTTCCAACCCTGCTGCCGTGGGCAGGGACACCTCACACTACACCAGGTTGCTCAGAGCCACATCCAGCCTGACATGAAAAAGCTCCAGGGATGAGGCTTCCACCACCTCCCTGGGTAACCTGTTTCAGTGTCTTACCACCCTCATGGAGAAGAACTTCTTCCTAACATCCAATCTGCATCTACCCACTTCTATTTATTTTCCATTCCCCTCAGTCCTATCACTACCTGACACCCTAAAAGGTCCCTCACCAGCTCTCTTGTAGGCCCCCTTCAGATATTGGAAGGCCACAGTTAGGTCTCCTCAGAGCCTTCTCTTCTCCAGACTGAACAGTCCCAACTCTCTCAATCTGTCTTCATAGTAGAGGTGCTCCAGCCCTCTGATCATCCTTGTGGTTCTTCTCTGGACAGTATTTAAAATGAGATTATTCTCTGGCAGTATTTAAAATGACACTCAGTGTAATCCCTAACTACTTTGTAGCTACCCTTGCTGAGAAAAAGAACCATCATATGAGAAGTGGAAAGTTACTGCAAACTAAAAAATAGGTTGTTAAAGGGCAGGCCATTCAGCTTCCTCCAGGCAGCAGGAACAGTGTGCATATGGGCAGCTCCTGGAGATCAGTGGAGATGCCAACATTTCCCTGTGCTATGTTCTTCCTTCCTCACGCCTCCAACATGCAAATTTAAGACAATGTTTAGATTCAGACCCTTAGGAATGGAGGGGAAAAGTCATCTTAGATTCTGTTCAGAATGATATCTTTCTTCATGCATGTGTACTTAGAATTAGCAGTCCACATGAGCCTTGTCCATTGGATTTGCTTGCTTCTGAGGGTGTCCTGGCCTGTCACTCTGTCCTCTTGTTTTGCTGTTGTGGAGTCATTGACTGATTCTCCTGCTTACAGCTATGCTGTTTCCATCCCTGACCTGATGTTCAGCCCTTGGATAGCTCTTGGAAGTGGTAAGTTTTGGTACCATGTTGTTTCGTGTCTCCAGAATGTGGTGGTTTGCTGTTTTGTTAAGACCCTTTGTGCCATGCCAGACAGTTACTATCTCAGAATGACTTACAAATCTTGCATCATTCTTCTTAGGCATAGCTACAATGGAAAAATTCATGGGCCTGTGATTCTCAGCCAAAACAGCCCATGGAGGGGCCAGGGGGGAAAGTAGAAAGCTGGAGTTGAGGCACTGCTTCTGAGAAATCTGGCTCGTATGGTACCACTTAGTAGTTCTGCACTGCACCCGAGCACCACGGTGCTGGTGCTCTGCAGCACATAGCAAAGAGCTGGGTCTGAGAGTTTTCATTCTATGCTAGATGCTGATAGCTGAGAAGTGAGAAGAAGCATAAAGATAAGTGTCCTGTAGGAGCAGGGTACAACAAGGGCAGAATAAATGATTCCAAGTACCAGTCCATGTCATGCCATTCAGGCATTGGAATGTGCTGCCCAGGGAGGTGGTTGAGTCACCAACCATGCATGTGTTTGAAGGTGGTTTGGATGTGGTGCTTGGGGATCTGGTTTAGGGGAGAAGCTTGTAGAGTAGGATTCTGGGTTGAACTTGATGATCCTGAGGGTCTTTTCCAACTTGAATGTTTCTGTGATTCTGTGATCTCCTTGGCTGTGTGGCTCTTTGCCGTTCCTCAAGCCTCTTGGATGTACTTGTAGAGCCATGTTTTCTCACTGCTCAGAAAACTTTGTCTAGCAAGTGTGGTGTGACTCAAGTTGTGATTGGCAACAACTATCTGAGACTGTCCCTCAAAAACTTGTTGAGGTTTGCCTATGACTCAGATGAAAGCAATGGGGAAAGGTTGGGGCAGGATAGAATCAGTAGCCGGCAGTGATGTCTTAGGCCAGATACTGTCATCACAAACCCCTTGCACTAAGCTAGGAGGAACATGTTTGGGAACACCCTGCTTTGATTCCTTCAGCCACAACGGTTGTCTGCTTTTGTTAGTAAGCTTCCCAGGAAGTCCCTAATCCCTTCAGACACTGGAGTTTGCCTGCTTTTCTGCCTGGATGGTGGGGGATGCTGAGAGGCTTCTTGTTTCAGAGTCAGTTGTGATCTTTAATGCAACTTTTCTCCCTTCTGTGACGAAAAGGAGGCACAAAGCCAGAAGTGGCATGCTGTGCTGTTTATTGCTTGATTTATTTGTGGCCTCATCTGTCACACAGATGCCAGCTTGTTTTGTCTTCATTTATAATAGTCCAGAAGCTTTCACCTGGGCTGATAGACAGTCTGAGGCCAGACAGGGCGGTTCCAGAGGGATATTCTTCTTAGCATGTAGCTTGTTGCTGTGGGGGTTATTTGGTTATTTATTTATTTCCTTACTTACTTAAACCGCTGCTTCCCTCTCTGACCTTAAGTTCTCTTTCCAGTGCACAGTTTGGATAATGAAAAAGAGCTGCCAGCAGTGCTTGGCTTCTGTGCAGCCTTTTATCAATAGTGCTGGCATGGATGCTTCCCACTAGCATGGTGAGAACCTCCTGGAAGACAAATCAGACAGGCCTCTTCCATGGCAATCTTCTTTTACTTTCAAATGCCTAGAAATTATTTTTAAGATGAAAACAAGCCATACTGTTATTTTAAATCTAATGAATCCTCATTAATCCTGTTCTCTGATTTTTATCTTAATTTTCTTGCTGGTGTGAAAGTTATGTTCACAGACATTAGCCAGCAGTGGGACATTCTAGGGCTGGGGCAGGACCTGTCACAGTGAGGCTGCTGCAGGAGCCCAGCCTCATTATTCTGTCCTATGACAGACCCAGTTATGGTGGGCTTAGGGGTGGACCCAGAAGTTAGAAAACCATCAATGAAAGCTGCTACCTAATCTCCTTCAGTGATTATCTTGGGTTCTGAAACTAAGAACATTATATCCCATTAAAACTGGAATTTCCATTAAAAAAAACCCAACCCTATGAATGTATATTTGTGGCCAAAATAATAGCCTGATTTCTTTGCTCCCTTTCTGAGCAACTTCCTCCTTCTTCTCACTCCACATCCTGGGGATATGTGCTCATGTCTTCTGCTGGAAATCCATATGATGTTTAACATATTTCAGTGATTGATTTGTGGCTCTTTGGCTTCCCAGTCTGCCATGATCCATTGAGTTGAAGAGCCCGCAGAGTTCCTAATTTCCTTTTTCTTTTGTTTTAATCCTGTGCCATTCATTTTGTTAAAACACTTTCCCATCCTTTCTCTTCTTCATCTCCTCCCCTGCTAACAATTCAGGCTTGCTGGAGGACATGGGAAGATGTAGAAATTGCTGTAGCCTGGGCACTTCAGTTTGCAAACCCTTTGTCCTGGTGTGTTTCATGAGCAATGATTTGAAGAAGAGTATGTAGGTGTAAAGAAAAAATTGCAGCTCTTGGAGCTCTTGTGCTGGGGAATTCTTGTACTTAATTTCTCAGAAACTTCTTGTGTGGGTCTCACTGGCTTATTTCTGAAGGACACCAGCCAGGTAAGGCTCTTCAGGGTGTGTAGAACATTGCATGACTGCTTTGTGGGTTGGTTTATTTTGTCAAAACAGGAATAGCCACCTGAAAGGGTGGAATTAACCTGGACCCCAGGAGTGTTGCATTGTAATAATGACTTGCAAATCTGCACCTGCAACCTCGTCCTGTGCAAAGCTTGCTGACTTCCTGCAAGGCTTCTTCCTGAACAGCTTGAAATTAGAGGTGGTTGGTTTACTTTAAGCATACCCAAAGGTTGCCTTTAAGCACACACACGCACACTCTCACAGGCTGCCTTTAAGTCTTGCTGTGTGTGTACACATACACTCGGGGATGTGAACCAGGCTGTCAGCAAGTTTGCCTCCTAGAGAAAAGCTGATGGAAGTACACCTGTTCTTACTGCTGCTGGGGCTTCCTTTTGGAAGTGGTGGCTTCCTGTTACTGCTCCCATTCAAGAGCAGACAGCAGAGCTTTGGGATGCCTCTATGTTGACTCTTGTGGTAGTTAGCAGATAGGTGTCAGTTTGGGGTGTGCATGGTTTTAAGTGTGGAGCTTCCTGGGTTCACTTGCTTCTCTTGAATTTCAATGAGAATTCAATACAGAATCAAGACCCCAAGCCTAGCCATTCCCAGCTCTTCCCCTGCTCTGACCAGCAGTGTAGAAGAAGCTCAGTGACTATTTATGCATTCCTGTCAACCAGCAGCTTGGTTTACTTGTCTCTTTCATCTTCTGCAATGAAGTATGAGCCTTCTGGCTGGGTCATTAATAAAACAGCTAGTGGGTGATTTATTTCACCCAAAGTACTAGTTGGCCATTGTGTCTCCAGTGTCAGCAGTGAATGGCTTTTCTGCTGTTGTCATGGTCTTCCCCTTGGTAATCACAAGGATTCAGGCGAATGCAAAGGATGAGTATCGTGGGGAACTTGCTCACCACACGGCTTGCTCCTGTTGTTCCCATTGTGCAGCTTTCAACTGAACGTGAATCCCCTTTTCCTGGGAGACACCAAGACCTCCTAGGCCTTTCAGTAAGAATGCAGGGACCTCATCACATCCCTCATGGAGAAGGGCAGACTAGACTGGTGTAGCCAGTAGAGAAAAATGTCTTTTTTCCCAGGATGCTGAAGATAGATGGTGTCTGCCTTTCTTCCTGGTCTGGATGCTGTCTTCCAAACCATCTCTGCATGTCTAATGTCTGCATGGCTCCAAGTCTTGGCTTTCTTTAGGTTGCCATGGGGAAAAGTGCTGATCACACCTTCAGCAAGTATATTATTCAGAGCAACAGAGTTGCTCTATGGTCTTATTTGAGCACAACCCAAACAATTCTGATGCAGTGAGGGAAAAAAAAAAAAAGTATCCCCTACTTTGAATGAGTGCAAGATCTGTTGAGGAGAGGGATCTTCCTCTAGGGAGTGGAAGTCACAGAATCACAGAATGTTAGGGGCTGGAAGGGACCTTGAAAGCTCATCCAGTCCAACCTCCCTGCCAGAGCAGGATCACCTAGAGCAGATCACACAGGAACAGATTCAGGTGGTTTTTGAATATCTCCAGAGAGGGAGACTCCATAACCCCCCTGGGCAGCCTGTTCCAGTGTTCTGTCACCCTCATAGGAAAAAAATTCTTCCTCCTGTTTCCATGGAACTTCATATGCCTCAACTTCCACTGTTGCCCCTTGTGCTGTCACTGGGCATCACCAAACAGAGCCTGACTCTGCCTTCTTGGCACTCACCCTTTACATCTTTATAAACGTGAATGAGGTCACCCCTTTAGTCTCCTCTTCTCCAAGCTAAAGAGTCCTCAGCTCCCTCAGTCCCTCCTCATAAGAAAGATGTTCCACTCCCCTAACAATTTTTGTGGTTTTGCACGGGACTCTTTCAAGCTTCAAGACACCCTGAGGTGCTTCCTGAACTGAGGGGCCCAGAACTGGGCACAATACTCCAGATGCAGCCTCACCAGGGCAGAAGTTAATTGTTGTGGATTTGGACCACTGTTCATTTAACAGGCCGGAGTTAGCAGATGTTTCAAAGCTGGATCATTCAGCAGTAAACTACAATGTGGCAAGAAGTGTCTTGGCATATCTAGACACAAAGTTCTGAAACAAATCCCAACACTGCAATGTATGAATGTATGCATGGCTTAGAGCAGCAGATTTTGTTAGAAAAATGAATGGGCTCCTTTCCCCTGCTAATTTTGGTGTGTAACAATCTTTACTCCTTGTTTGCAGCCATTAAAAAACTCTGGAACAAGTCCTGGTTCTGGGACATTCATTCCTCCCCTGTGGTCTTAGGGGAAGCTGCACAGGCACATGCTGGCTACAGCTGAACTAGGCATAGCAGTTGTGCAAATCCTTGCTGCTGGATACATTCTTGTGTGCAGGTGACTCCAGGTCTGAAGAGGCAAGTAGCTGCTCTGAAAGCCTTCTGTGCAATATGCATTTCCATGTGTACGAAGGAATTTCTGTGCTCTCCTTGTTCTTTCTCCTCTCCTCTTTTTTCCAGGCACATTTTTGGCATCTGATGTCAAAAAATTTCCCCTTTCATTAAGATAGGAACTTTTTAAAAGACACTGAGAAGCTGCCATAACCATTTTGGCTGGTATAAGCAATTACAGATATTCCCAGAGAGCAGAATGACAATCTCAGTGAAGCCTGGACCATTGCTACACTGACATTAATCAGGCGGGACACAGTGATTAACAGTGTAATAATGTTTCTGAAGCTGTGATACATCCTGGTGAACCATGCCTAAGGGAGCAGATCTTGCCTGTCCTGAGTGCTCCTGTCTGCTGCAGAGGACTAAGAAGTGAGCAGCCTCCTCTGGTTGCCTTTCATCAGCTGGAACATCTTTTCAGCTTTGAGCTGCTGAGGCCGTTTCATTGCTTGTGCTGCCATTCCCCTCCCGCCCTGCCTCTTTGTTTGCTCGACAAGAAGAAAAGGCAGCAAGTGAAGCACGCAGACGCATTTCCATAAGCTTAGACAAACTCCTTCTTTCTTTCTCTTTCTACCCCAGATGGGGTGCTTATAAATAGTCATCCCTGCTGTGGTTGAAGTGGAGTTCTGAGAAGAAAGCTCTGGTGGTTTCTTACCAACAAGAGCAGGAGTGAAGAATCAGATGAATGCAGTTCATTGTGGATTTGGGCAATACTTGTTAGTCTCCTAATCCAGGCAAATAATTTTCTTCAGCCATGTTTCCTAGTAATAGTGGAGCAGAGACCTAGTGGTGCTTTTCTTGTTCTCCTGAGATCAGACAGTGCTGGCAGCATTTGGTGTCTTGAAGCTGAATGCAGAATCAGAAAGCTGCTTCTAAAAGCAGGCTATTAAAGTGACACTTGGAAAACTCATTACACTGCTTAATGGCTGGGAGGGATAATCCCAGCTGCTGCTTTTCAGGAAAAGTGAGCCCACCTTGCAGAATGCAGGGCTGTGTTCAGAGAGTGTTTCATGTGTGTAAGTTCTCCTGAAACAGCAGTAGTGAGCTCTTGGGCGTTGGCCAATGAGCCGTTCTGGTGTTGAAACAGAAGAAAGAAAAGAGAGGGCAGAGGAGGTCAACGAAGCTGGAGAAGGGCCTGGAGAATAAATCTGATGAGGAGTGACTGAGGGAGCTGGGGCTGCCTAGTTTAAAAAGAGGAGGCTGAAGGGAGACCTCATGGCTTTCTACAACTACCTGAAAGGATGTTGTGGAGAGGCCGGTGCTGGTCTTTTCTCACAGGTAATTAGTGATAGCACAAGAGGGAATGGCCTCAAGCTGTGACTGAGTAGATTTAGACTGAACTTTAGGAACAAAAATTTCCAGCAAGAGTGGTCAGGGATTGGAATGTGCTGACCAGGGAAGTGGTTGAGTCACCAAGCCTGGATGTGTTTCAGGGTGGTTTGGATGGGGACTTCTGGGGAAGTCCCCACAGACTGGAAAAGGGAAACATTACTCCCATTTTCAAAAAGGGCAAGAAGGAGGAACCGGGGAACTACAGGCCAGTCAGTCTCACCTCTGTGCCCGGAAAGATCATGGAGCAGATCCTCCTGGAGGCACTAATGACTCAGAAGAATAGTGAAGAGGTGATTGGGAATAGTCAGCATGGCTTTGCCAAGGGCAAATCCTGCCTGACAAACCTGGTGGCCTTCTATGATCAGGTGACAGCATTAATAGATGAGGGGCGAGCAACTGATGTCGTTTACCTGGACTTGAGCAAAGCCTTCGACACTGTCCCGCACCACCTCCTGGTCTCCAAGCTGGCGACACATGGGTTTGATGGATGGACCACTAGATGGATAAAGAATTGGCTTGATGGCCGCACCCAAAGAGTGGCTGTCAACGGGTCCATGTCCCAGTGGAGGCCAGTGACAAGCGGAGTCCCTCAGGGATCAGTCCTGGGACCTGTCTTGTTCAACATCTTTGTGGGTGACATGGACAGTGGCATTGAGTGCACCCTCAGCAAGTTTGCTGATGACACCAAGCTGTGTGGTGCAGTGGACACCCTGGAGGGAAGGGATGCCATCCAGAGGGACCTGGACAGGCTGGAGAGGTGGGCACAAGCCAACCTCATGAGCTTCAACAAGACCAAGTGCAGGGTCCTGCATCTGGGTCGAGGCAATCCCAGGCACAAATACAGGCTGGGCAGTGACTGGCTGGAGAGCAGCCCTGAGGAGAGAGACTTGGGGGTGCTGGTGGACGAGAAGCTCGACATGAGCTCTCAATGTGCGCTTGCAGCCCGGAAAGCCAATCAGATCCTGGGCTGCATCAGGAGAAGTGTGACCAGCAGGTCAAGGGAGGTGATTCTCCCCCTCTACTCAGCTCTGGTGAGACCCCACCTGGAGTACTGCGTCCAGTTCTGGAGCCCATATTACAGGAGAGATGTGGACGTGCTGGAGCGTGTCCAGAGAAGGGCCACGAGGATGATCAGAGGGCTGGAGCACCTCTCCTATGAGGACAGACTGAAGGAGTTGGGGCTGTTCAGTCTGGAGAAGAGAAGGCTCCGAGGTGACCTCATTGTGGCTTTCCAGTATCTGAAGGGGGCCTACAGGAAGGCTGGGGAGGGACTTCTCAGGATCTCAGGTAGTGATAGGACTAGGGGGAATGGAATGAAGCTGGAAATGGGGAGATTCAGGCTGGATGTGAGGAAGAAGTTCTTTACCATGAGAGTGGTGAAGCCCTGGAATGGGTTGTCCAGGGAGGTGGTTGAGGCCCAGTCCCTGGAGGTGTTTAAGACCAGGCTGGACGAGGCTCTGGCCAGCGTGATCTAGTGTAGGGTGTCCCTGCCCATGGCAGGGGGGTTGGAACTAGATGATCCTTGTGGTCCCTTCCAACCCTGACTGATTCTATGATTCTATGATTCTATGTGATGCCTGGGGATCTGGTTTAGGGGTGAACCTTGTAGAGTAGGGTTTTGGGTTGGACTTTAGTGATCCTGAGGGTCTTTTCCAACCTGAGGAGAGATTGAGGGAGCTGAGGGCTCTTTAGCTTGGAGAGGAGGAGACTGAGGGGTGACCTTATTCATGTTTATAAAGATGTGCAGGGTGAGTGCCAAGAGAATGCAGCCAGGCTCTGCTGGGTGATGGCCAATGACAGCACAAGGGGCAATGGTGGAAGTTGAGGCATAAGAAGTTCCATGTGTACTTGAGGAAACTATTTTTCACCATGAGGGTGACAGAACACTGGAACAGGCTGCCAAGGGGTTTGTGGAGTCTCCCTCTCTGGAGATATTCCTTTGGGGGTACAATATAATTTCTGTCCGCTCTTGAAATTAAGACAGTGGTGTTGCAGTCTCTTCTTGGGAAGAATTTTAAAGCAGCTGCTGGGCAGCAAGGTGTGAAACACGATTCTTAACCTTGCAGAAGTTATTTCTGTCACTGTTCACTCTTCTTAATACTAGCTGTGTCACTATCCTGTCTAGTAAAGAGGTAAGATGTGCTCTCACCTTCTCTAGCCCTGCAAAGCTTTTTCTTTCATCCTTTTGCAGGAGAAAAGGGGGGGAAAAATACACTGAAAAAAATATGTAGACAAACCTTGTCTGTGGAAGCCATGTTGTGCTGGAACAGCTAAAGAGATGAGTCCTTGTAAGTAAGGTACAAGATTTCTCTTTGGTTTCATTTAGACAGTGCTCAAAGTTGAGTGTACAGAGCTGAGCTCCAACTACAGCTCAGCTCTAGCGTGAATTTAGGACTTGCTTTCACATTGCAGCAGTGAGCAGCATAGTATCATGTGTCTAGGCAAAAATGGGGCCTTCACTGCTGCTTTTGCTATGCAATAGATTCTTAGAGCTGTTGATTCTCATTTAACAGACATAATGTGAACACAAGTTCATTAAACCTCTCTTATGTCTTCTTTTTGCTAGCTAAAGACAGGTTTGGTTATTTCCTACTGTAAATATGGAATTGCATTTTGAAGTCTTATTTAATCACTCTGGAAACCCAGTTCTTCCTGGGAACATATCACTGGTGAACTGGGAATGGTCCAGAACTGCTTGGGCATTCTAGGGGTGGAACAAAGATATCAAAACGGATCTTGCCTTTTTGAGGTGTTGAGATTCAATGTTTGCAAAGGTCACTGCTGATGTGCCCAGTAGTGCTTTTCACTGAAGTGACTGAAATTCCTTTTAAAATTCAATCTAGCACACAACAGACTTACACTTAACTGAGTTTTAATTGACTTTTTCATTATTATAGTGATTGGAATAATGCTCTGGTAAAGATATTTTCCAGGTGCTGGTTTTGGTAATAAAAACAGCCTTAGACAGCAAAAGACAGAGAAATTCAGCTGGATGGATATAGGCTGCCCTTCTCTTTTAAAGGTAACAGGGTCTCCTTTGAACCTTGGGTGGCACTCCCCAGCTTGTTTCCTGTCTTTTCTTCGTGCTGTTGGCTCCTTGCCTTGAAGAGGAGATGGCTTTTTAATACAGCCACTAAATTCCACCAACTCAGAATCTTTCAATCTAATTACTATGGTGGATTAGTTCTCTCACTTTCTCCTCTCCATTTGTGAATCAAGTGTTTATTTTCATTGCAAGTTTTTTACTAGAATCAAAAGATTTTCCTTTTTTTTTTTTTTCCTGATGACTTAGCTGACATTGTTAGGAGGGCTCTCAAATGTTAATGGTAGATGCTTTGACATAAACCATCAGCTAGGCACTGGCTACTGTGCTTTGCAAGACAAAGCCTGTTGTAAAGTTGTGCTCAGAGACAAAAGGTTCCCATCCTGGAGCTGCAAACACGTTGAGAAAGGAGCAGTCCTCCCTGATGTTCAGTGCTGTCCAGAACAACAGCCCTTCCACTTTCCCCCAGCTATGGCAGTATTAGAACAGTACATGATTTTGTGCCCTAGTCACCAGTTAGAAGACAAAACATGGAATAATATGCATGAGCAATTGCTAACCTTAGCTATAACCTGGAGGATGTGCCATAAATGCTGAGGAAAATAATCTTCTTTTCTGGAAAGGATAACAATCCCTTATTCTAGAAATGCCAGGTTTAAAATGGGTTCAGGCTGACATAGCTCGGTGGTGAGCAAAAGATGCTTGTTAGAAATGATTGTGGAGTTTAGCTTTGAACCATAACTTCTCAGGGTATTCCACTGAGTGTTCCCAGCACAGGGTGCAGAAGTTGGATTTGACTTAGAGCACTTTTGTTCAGGCTCTGGGAAGGGAGGGCTAAGCCTTTTAGTTACACTGATTCTCAAGTGGCTCCAGAGCCTGGCTGGCTCCTGGCATTCCTGTAAGTGAGGGCTGCTCTGTGCCATCTACAGCAGTCTGGGTAGAAATCACAACAGGTCTATGCAGTGTCATCCTTGCTTATCTCTGGTGTATTTGGTCTGCTCCTTTCCTTATTCAGCTGATCCCCTGCTCTTGCAGGGCTCTACACCTGTGGCCATAGTTCATATAAGCCTCAAAATTACTGAGCTGTGCTTGGACATAGCCAGTTTTAAGATGTAATACCTGCTTTCTGTTACTCATTCTAATGTAAGCTGTAAAGTTTGGCAGAGAGAACTCTCACTGTGGAAAAAAAATTGACTTACCCAGCTATTGCTTCTAGTGCAAAAAAACTTGCTTGTGTTTGGAGGCAGAAATTTGTCCACTTAAAGTACCTTGCTCCCAAGTGGGAACCTGATTGCTAAGGCAGTTTCTGCTGCAATTTTTACTGCAAAGCCTCAAAAGGGGTTTGGGGCTGGATGTGCTGTGAACACATTAAAGCAGATCCTGTGTTTGTGCTCCACTCACTGGTACAGGAAGTGAGCGTCTGTTTTGACTGGCAAGTGTCCCTCAGCTGCATTCACACTCACAACATAGCATGTGGGTTTGGGGACAAAAGAGATGCTTTGCAGGCAAGGTCTCTTGTGTGTTCAGAAATGTGCAACTGTCTTTACTGCTGGTTGTAGAGAGAAATGAACAAAATAAGCCAAAAGACACAGAATGAATTCCAGGTAGGATGGTATTTTTCTCTTAAGTAATATATCACATTTACAGCCTGCTGATGATAAATGGAAAGTTTCTGAAACCTCTTTTCTTATCTGAGTTTAATGTGGATTTAATATTGCATGAAAGGTAAGGCAGAACAGAGCTAGGGTGATGATTGGTAGTGCTACACACTGCTGATGTACTATAGCCAAGGCTGTGGAGACACTTTATAGGTGCCTCTTAAAATTTTCCCTCTCCACCCCTGGGCAGTTGTGCAATTCATCAGTTACAGACAGATGATTCCCATCTGGATATGCAGGTCCCTATTGCTGCTCTTCTGCAGGTGGCCTGCTTCAGTGAAAGCCACCAGAGAGGATGTGGGTTCAAGGTAAGGAGCTGTCCTGTGCTGAGGGCAGCTGGTGACAGCTCCAGATCCTTCAGGCCTCACATACTGGCAGTGCTGTGAAACTACTAAAGGTTACTGGAGACACAAAGTGGAGTTTTGAGTGGGTTGAGAGCAGCCCTGAAGAAAGAGACTCGGGGGTGTTGGTTGCTGAGAAGCTCTCCATGAGCCAATAGTGCCCTCATGCAGCCCAGAAGACAGCTGTGTGCTGGGCTGCAACAAGAATGTGGTCAGCAGGGCAAGAGAGAGAATTCTGCCTCTTGACTCTGCTCTGCTGAGACGCCAATACTGCCTCCACTTGTGGTGTCCCCAGCATAAGAATGACACAGCTGCTGGAGCGAGTCCAGAAAAGGCCACAAAAATGATCCAAGGGCTGGAGCACCTCTACTGTGAGGACAGGCTGAGGGAGCTGGGGTTGTTAGCCTGGAGCAGAGAAGACTCCAGGGGGACCTTAGTGCTGCTTTCCAATGCCTGAAGGGATCCTACAGGAAGGCTTCAGAAGGCATCTAGAGACAGGACAAGAGGGAATGGTTTGAAGCTGAGGGAGACCAGGGTTAGACTGAATCTTAGGAAGAAGTTCTTCAGTAGGAGGGTGGTGAGACTGTGGAATAGGCTGCCCAGGGAGGTTGTGGATGCCTCCTCCCTGGGGGTGTTGAAGGCCTGGTTGGATGAGGCCTTGAGCAGCTGAGTCTGGTTGAGGTGTCCCTGTCCATGGTGGGGGGTTGGAGCAGGTGATCTCTGAGGTCCTTTCCAACCTGATTTCTGCTGTGATTTTCATTATTTGGGTGTTCCTAAGGGTGGCTGTAAAGAGCATGGCAGCAGCACAATCGATCACTGGATTCTTATTAGAAAGAAAACCTGTGAAAAGAAGGACAAGCAAAGGAATGTTTGCTCTCAAAAGTGTGGTTTGGAGATTTTTTCCAGGTTTTAAAGACCAGTTTGGCTCATTGTCTTCTGAAACTGGGAATTTTGATGTCCCCTTTTTTTCTATTGTGCTGCTTACTTCCATACCTGCTTGATGCTTCAAATATTAAGAGGGAGCTGGTACACTGAGGCCCTCTAAATTACTACTGTGGAATTTTAGGCTGTTGTTGACAGTGAAGAAAACATTGCAGAGTTTCCCCAGTTTTAGCTCAGACCATGGAGTGTGTTCTAAATTAATGGGCAGGAAAGGCACATGTGTGTTGGAATCTGCTCTTCAGACAGGATTTTGCTATGCTCTATGCTGTAAAGAGAAAATGGGAGGGTCTGCAAAATCTCTGAACAAATGTCTTGCTGGGTTCTGTGTCATGCTCAGATTTCTTTACCTTAGGGCATAAGCTGTCAATGCATCATGCAGAGAGAAAGCATTCTCGTTTGAAGACATCTAGGAAAGAAAAACTTATGTGGCTGCATCACTATGCAGTTGCCTTTATAATTTATGCCCCTTTCTGCATTTCAAGCTGCCTTCAGCTCTGATGGTGGTGAGGAGCTGAATCCCATTTTGCTCCTCCTGTCTTGTTTAAGGCTCCACTTCCAGCATGTGGTGACGGGGGTGACCCAGATTCCCAGGGTTGTCTTGTGAATGCATTGATGCACTATTTTCAAAGTCCTTGCTTGGCAAATCTCATCCCAGCTCCATGATGTTATTTTCTTCCCTGCTCATCAGTTTCTGACAGGTGCATCTAGCAGTAGTGTTTAATATAGTTAGCATTAAGTAGCAGCATGTGTGCCTGGCTGGTGCATGACTACAAGTAGAAACAACAGTTGGGTGAAGGGCAAGCAGGTGGGTTTAATAAAACACATCAGTGGGAGGAGGTAGACAGAGAGGGGAAAAAGCCTCAGAGGCACAGGAAGCTCATGATGGAGTCAGGTAAGCTGGAGAGAGTTGGAAAAGCCAAATGGAAATAAGAGGGGGGGGGGGATGGCTTCACCCTGGTTATGAGCAAAAGAGAGAGGACTGGGAACAGATGGCTCTAAATTGTGTAGCCCCTTGATGCTCTGTGCCTTTTGGGGATCAAACTGTGATTGATTTCTCATTTGAAGGTGGAACTGAAGCTTTTACAGATGATACACAGAAAATCAGAACCTTAAAAGGCAGACCCACAGTTTTTGTGAGTCCTGTAAAGGAGATTGTGGGTGTTCATCTTTATTGCTAGAGAAAGGGCCTGAGCAACTACTAGTCTTCTCTGGTGGATCATCATAATTGTAAAGACACCAAGTCTGGCCATGTGAGATGGCCTTAGCTTGTAGGTGTTTTCCGTGAAGTAATGCTTGCAGCTGCACCCAAACATGGGTGTGCAAGTTAGGAGCTCTCAGGCTGTGAGACATCCTGTGTCTTCTGCTCCTGCTGGGGTAAGGTGGCATAACTCAGATGGAATATTGCTTGAGGATGGGCAGTTTGGTATTCTGTGTTGCAGACTGTATTTATAGTCCTTCTGGAGCGTTGCTGGTCTCTCATAGATATTCTTTCCTCTGGCTGTCTTAATCTGCTGACCCTTCAGGGGGGAATAAATGTCCATCTAGTGTGATAACCAGAGCCAGGAGAAATGCTGAGGGAGTTTCAGGCCCTTGTTCACCAGCTCCTGCTTCTGGGTATAGCAACAGCTTTCTGGGCATCTCTGGGATGCAACCTGAGGTTTGACTATGTTGGCTGAGCCTAGCTGACTGGAATGGTGTAATCATGGTTTTGGAAGAGCAGCATGAGAAGACACAAAGTGTAGCTCGGTAAAAAGTGAAGAGGACACTTTGGTTTCACTTCATGGAGTCTGTCACATTGGATTGATGACAGATGGAGTGAATGGGAGTTGGCTGTGTCAGGAGATTGTTTTAGCAACCAGAAAGATATCTGAGGAGACAGACACCGCAAGACAGGAGATGGGGAAAGGGCAGAGGGTGCTCTATGTTGAAGGGGAGGGGATGCATAGAGCACTGTGGTGTCTTCAGCTTTAGTTATGCATCTTCATGCCCCACCTTCCTGTGAAGTTCCTTGAGAATCAGAACAATTGTATTAGTGGTACTGTGCAGTTGGTACAACTCTTGCCCAGAACTTGCAGAAAGCCCCTTGGGAATACCAAGTTGGCTGTGAAAGGCCAAAGGGAAGCTGCTTGCTCTTACACTTCTGGGACTGAGTTATTGTTTTTGTTGAATCACATGCCAGCCTTAGGATTTACTGGAAGAAGTTTTATTCCAGGAAAATCCAGACAGGTGAAAGCAGGAGCAGTGATAGTGTGAAACACCTGATGGGTTTGGATTGCCTGGTGTAGCACTTCTGAAGCTCTGGCCTACAGAGATGTGGTCTGGTACCGAACTGTAAGAGCAGAGGAGGAGAACCTGTGGTGGCAGCTGGAGAGAAGCTGCAGAACACTGCAAGCCTGCTGTGGGGAAAGCCAGCAGCAGTTCCTCTGTTCTGAATGCCTGATGCTTTTCAACTCTATTTAAAGGATTCCCATGGATTGTGGGAAGGGTGCTAATGACCTTTCCTTCTTCCTCTGTTTATGGCTGGCATTTGAAATCTAACAGGAAGAAAACCTGCAGACCAAGAAAGTCCAACTATAAAATCCTTTTCAGGTCCAGCTGAGATAAAAATTGTGTTTTCCTCTTGTTGGGCTGTTTTATAATGAGTAGCAGGATGTTTCTAAACTGCTGGCTTCTGTTACTGCCAAAGGAACAAAGCATCAGCAGGAGTGTCTGTGTGCTTGTGAAAGGTGCTTGCAGTTGCAGTCTCCTGTTCTGGGATGATGTTCTTCAATTGTATGATGCCTCCTTATCTTTCCCATAAGATTGCTGTGTTCACTGGTGGATGTGGTGGCAGAACCAAGACTGCTACTCTTATGTGCTTGATGCTGCAACAGAACTATTTTATTGGCTGCTACTGTCTAGATAAGGCAGCATGTGCTATTTATGGCAACACAAATATTGCAGAATTGTGCCTGGAGCAGTGAGAGCAGGAGGAGTGACAAGAATTTGTGGATTGTAGTATGCAAAGGTAGAAGATGCAGTCATATCTATTACACATAGGGGAGGTCTCATTGCTGGCAGAGAGCTGAAAATGATAGGGACAAGACAGGAGTAGACCTTGATATCCCTTAAATTGGTACCTGAAGGCAGTCATGTGCAAAAGGGAATGGTTACTGTGGCCTTGCTGGGGTGGCAAAATGGACAAAGTCTTCACTGCCCTTCACATGTCTGGAAGATGCTGGTGGATTAAGGGGAAGGCTGTGGTGAGAGGTGAGTAACAGGTACAGATGCTTCTTCTTCTAGTTCAGTTCACTTTTACATGAATTAATTGTTAACATCAAGCAAATACTTCTGCCAGTGCTGAGGATCTGTTGTGTGATTTCATTGGTCTTAAGAGCAAGCTGTAGCTGGTTCATTTCTTGGAGAATGGCTCATCTCTCAGTAGTATTCTCTGGTTGGGCAGCTGCAGTTCTGTTCTCTCTGTTGGTGTGACAGTTGCAGAGGGATGTGAAGATGTGAATTAGGTGCCTTCCTCCATCCTCCTGTGCAGACTTGAGGCAGGGTAGAAGCTACAGCTGGGGAGAAGAAAATGCTGTGGGTTTCCATACCAGTGAGTCTCTGGTATGTAGTGTTGAACACTACAAAAATAAACTTGAACAAATATATGCTCTTCTAACTGTCAGAAACTGCAAAAACATGCGCTGGGTTTGATGAGCACTTGTCTAGGCATTGTAAATATATTCCTAAGAACTAGGTTTGACAGACAGGGGAGGACATGCAAGCTGCAGCATTCCAGCATTTTTGAAATCTCATTTTCATTTCTGGACTGTCAGCCTGCCTTTGTGTGCACATGCAGAGATACCCATGAAGGCAGCCTTCCCACTGCAAACTACTTCCCCACTTTGATGCTTTAGAAGTCGAAAATTGTGTAGTTTGCATTTCAAACAGTGTCAGATTTACTGGAGCACAGTGGTACCCTAAGGAACAGATGCCCAAAGGGCTCTCTGACTGCTGCCTCTAGAGGAAGCAAGTTCTTGAGGCGACCTAAAGTTTGCCCAGCTAAGGGGCAGGTCGTTTCAAGCCATCTATTGCAGTCGTTAGTACTTGGAGCTTTACGAAAAGATCTGTCTCAAAGTGCAGATTAATCTGAGCATCAACATTTCCTTCTCTAACTGCCTTAGGCTCCTGCTAACTATTGCCCATTCCTTGCATATGGAAGGGCAGTTGGGGGTGGAGGGGTGGGCGGCACACACATCTGGTAGGTCTTGCAGCCAGCCCTCCTGGCTGCTGTGCCCTGCAGCCTCCCTGCTGTGCCGCTCTGCAGGAGGATGGGGAGGGGATCCCCCTGGGAAGCTCCATGCGGCACAGGCAGTGTCCAATTCGGAGGATTAGTCCCGCTTTCTGTTTCTTGGACACCACAGCCAGCTGGCTTACTGCTCACATGCAGGCTGCCCATTTCTCGAGTACACTCCCTTGTGTAAGTCTGCTCAAGTGGTTAAGTCTGAAAGAGCAAACAAAGAGGCAATGAGGAGCCAGCTCTGGAGAGGTGGCTTGCTCCTCTTGCCCTGTGTGCACGAGTGTGGCCCCTTACAGTCCCTCACTCAGATGACGACTTTGCTGCCGAGTGCAGAGTGCTGCCTGTGCACCCAACACCTCCTTTAGAAGCACTCGTTGGAAACTGGACAGTTTCCTCAGTTCCTCTGCTGCCTCTTTGTGCCCTAGTGCCAGGGGTGGGATGAAGAATTGAGCCCCTAGGGGCCTGCCAGGAGCAGCTGTCCCAGTTTGTGGGAGCTGCCTGTAAGCACTCAGGGAAGTGTGGTGTGGAAAGAGGTGGTGTGTTCTGTGCTGAGAAGGAGGAAGGAGGCCTTTAAGTATGGAGCTCTGCTTTCTAAAGCAGCATGGTGAGGACTGGCCTGCTGCTCATACTGGCCATACAACAGAGCTGTTCATCCAGTCAGGCTCCTATCATCTCACAGTCGTCTCACAAAAGTGGCGGTGCTTTTTCAATGTGGTTGTGGCTTGGTTTGATACATGCAAGCACTTAGTGCTGAAGAAATCTGACCTTGCTGGAGACTCTTGAGATTATTTTTCCATTCTTTATTATTTCTGTTAAATTGAGGTGGTTTTGTTAATCCCTTGCTGGTCACTCAGTGAATCCTGATTGGTTTTGATGCTTCCCCCGTCCCCCACCTAAGGTTATTGCAGGGCTCCTTAGAAACACCCTTCCCTTGATAGGTTTTAGCATGTGCAGTAAGTACTGCACCTCCTGCATTCTGGTGTGGTGCTTCCTCTGCTTACCCTGCATGCTTTGCCATTTGTATCCCCTTCACACCTGTCAGTCTTGCACTGAATGCCTGCCTCCTGATTTGAGTAAGTCAGACAAAGCAAACTTTCTGACCCAATTCAGGTCAGAGTTTGAGGTTCAGTGTCTCATGGGTAATTTAATTTTTCCCATCCTAAATCTCTGTGCAGCCACCTCAGACCTGACATTTATTCCACCCTTTAACTCTTCTGTGGCTTTGCCTGTGCTTTTTTTAAAGGCTGCCACAGTCTGTCATAGAGTATCTGTGTTGTAGAGGTGAAGGACTGACTTAGTGCAGAGCTGGTCTTTGATGGTATATTCCCTGTTAAAGGAAAACTGTAATGCCTGTAATTCTGGCATGGAACTGCTGCGTTCTTGCTGCTAGGCAAGGTCTGCCACACATTTTAATACTAACTTGTAATTAAGTCTGGCTTACTTAGTTTAGTGCTACATCGTGGGGTTAGAGACATTTGATGGCAGTATCCTAGAAAAAATTCTTGTTCTTTGGTGCCAGCCAGATCACAGAATCACAGAAACATTCAGGTTGGAAAAGACCCTCAGGATCACCGAGACCAACCAAGAACCCTACCCTGCAAGGGTCACCCCTAAACCATATCCCCAAGCACCACATTCGCACCACCTTTAAACACATCCAGGTTTGGTGGCTCCACCAACTCCCTGGGCAGCACATTCCAATGCCTGACCACTCTTGCTGGGAAAATTTTTTTCCTAATGTCCAGTCTACACCTACCCAGTCGCAGCTTGAGGCCATTCCCTCTTGTTCTATCACTAATGACCTATGAGAAGAGACCAGCACCAGCCTCTCCTCAACATCCTTTCAGGTAGTTGTAGAGAGCCTTGAGGTCTCCCCTCAGCCTCCTCTTTTTCAAACTAAGCAGCCCCAGCTCCTTCAGTCTCTCTTCATCAGATTTCTTCTCCAGGCCCTTCCCCATCTTCCTTGCCCTCCTCTGCACTGGCTCCAGCACCTCCACATCTCTCTTGTATTAAGGTGCCCAAAATTGGACACAATACTCAAGGTGTGGCCTCACCAGAGCTGAGTACAGGAGGGCAATCACCTCTCTACTCCTGCTGGACACAGCATTTCTATTCTAAGTCAGGATACCATTGGCTTTCTTGGCCACCTGGGCACACTGCTGGCTCCTATTCAGCTGCTTGTCCATTAGAACCCCCAGGTCCCTTTCTGCCAGGTAGCTTTCCAGCCACACTGCCCCAAGCCTTTAGTGTTGCTTGGGGTGGTTGTGACCCAAGTGCAGGACCTGGCACATAACCATTGAAGCTCATCCTCTTAACACTGGCCATGGATCCTGTCTATCCAAGTCCCTCTATAGAGCCTCCCTACCCTGGTGCAGATCAGCTCTCCACCTAACTTGGTGTCATCTGCGCACTTAGTGCTGACACACTCTGTGTCTTTATCAAGGTCATCAATAAAGATGTTAAACAGAAGTAGTCCCAACACTGAGCCTTGAGGAACACCATTTGTGTTGGGGATCCCCAGACAGCTGTGTAAGAGAGAAAAGCCAGCAGGTTCTGTCTCCCTCTGTATCTAGGCTCAATTTCCTCTTGCCTTTAGTGGTCAGTACCTGGTGTAGTGTGTCATGCATTGTAACTTCTGCTCCCCACAGCTTGCTGGTTCATTTCAAACACAGTGCTTTGTTGAGAAGTCAGCTCTCCAGGCTTTTAGTAGTGAGTGATGTTTAAAAGGACTTTTATTTCTTGAGCGATGATGTCTTTTTCAGCAGAAGGCTTACATAAAAATGGATCTCAGACTTTTCTGCCTGTGCCCCCATTTTCTGTTACAAAATCTTCTACTTATGTTAAATTTCATCTGACTTGTGATCCCACCTGGGATTCCTGCCCCTCTTTGGGGAGGTGCTTGCCTAAACACTCCTAACAGTGTATTGCTTTCTGCAGGCTCCAGCAGGAGCTGCTGCTCACATCCTGAAGGGCATTCTTTCGGTGATACTTAGTCTTGCTTTGAGTGCAGAACACCAGGCCAAAATCGTTCCTGGCATACCTGCATGAAAAGCAGGGCCTTATTTGTTACACTGCTGCTGATTTCAGTGTTCTTGCAGAGTGTTTGGCTTCAGTTTGAAATGTCAGCCCTAATCAAACACACAGATGTTCCCTCTTGATTATATGTGAGGGTTCCTACAAGAGGAGTTTATTTATAAATAGTATTTGCAATTCAAGTCCCATGTGAACTCCAGTGACGGTGTCACACCACTGACTCTTTACTTCCCTTTTCACCAAGGTTTTCTCTGGGTTCTGGATTAGTTTTTTTCCTGTAAGTGGTGTCAGACTTGGCCCTTCATCCAGGGTGCATGCCCTGCTGCTTTGCATTTATCCAGGTTTCTATCCCTCACTGTTCAACAGAGGTTTAAAATAGAATAGAATAAACCCGGTTGGAAAAGACCCTCAAGATTGGGTCCAACCTATCGCCCAACACCATCTAATCAACTAAAGCATGGCACTGAGTGCCCCATCTGGTCTCTTCTTAAATACTGCCAGTGATGGTGACTCTACCACCACCTCCCTGGGCAGCACATTCCAATGGCCAATCTCTCTTTCTGTGAAGAATTTCTTCCTCACATCCAGCCTAAACCTCCCCTGGCACAGCTTGAGACTGTGTTCTCTTGTTCTGGTGCTGGTTGCCTGGCTAGAACCTCCTTTCAGGTAGTTGTAGACAGCAATAAGGTCTCCCTGAACCTCTTCTTCTCCAGGCTAAGCAACCCCAGCTCCCTCAGCGTCTCCTCACAGGGCTGTGCTCCATACCCTCTAACAGATTGACTCCTGCCCCCAGCTTGGTGTCATCTGCAAATTTACTGATGATATACTCAATCCCCTTGTCCAGATCATCAATAGATATTGAACAGGATGAGGCCAGCACTGATCCCTGTGGGAACACCACTAGTGACTGGCTGCCAGCTGCATGTGGCACCATTCACCACCACTTTCTGGGCCTGGCCCACCAGCCAGTTCCTGACCCAGTGCAGAGTGCTGCTGTCCAAGCCACGGGCTGAGAGCTTGGCCAGGAGTTTGCTATGGGGGATGGTGTCAAAGAATGTCACAGAACTCAGCAGTCTGCCTTTTGCACAGTTCATTTATGATGATGTGTTTGCCTCCTGGTGATGACCTACTACAAGACTGGAGAGGTAGGGAAGCAGGTGAATTGCATGAGACCTAAGGTCACCTCCCAGATGGAAGGCCACCAGCACAGCAGGATCATTGAGAGCATCTTACTGGTGGGAACTGCTGGAGAACTCTGCTAGTCTGAAGGCTTGTCTGCAGCTCTCTTAGTGTGAAGAGGAGTGCTGTCTCTTGAAACAGATTGACCCCAAGGACAGAGGCTTGTCTTGTGAAGCCTCCCCTTGGGCAAGACATCCAGGCAGAGGCATACATTGTGGGACACAAAGGAACTGTGTCACAGAAGCTTTATAGGACAGGATAGGAGGAGATAGGAGATGGAAGATTTCAGGGATTAACAGTGTGATGATGGTTCTGAGAAGTATTCTTCTTAAGATCTTGTAGTTCTGCAGGAGATAACCAAACTGCAGAGAGACTGATTTGTTCTGGTCTGACCCTTTAGCTGTTTTTGGTTGTCGTTGCAGTGTGAAGTCCAGTGACTAACTGCACTGGCACTGTCTCCTATTCCAGATCAGGGAATTACCTTGTGCCAGTAAGGGTGTTTGACTTACAAGTCATGTTTTCTTTTTCTGTGTCTCTGAGCAGAATTTTTTATCTCAGCTAAATGGGTTGCCAAATCAAAACCTGCAGTAAACTTTCTGCTGACTTTCTTTGGCTAAATTCTCCCATTGATCTGGGGTTTTGACATGCATTGTCATAATCCCAGATGAGGTATTGGGTCCAGTGTGCTGCAGAAGTGGCCTATGTTGCCTCTTCTGCTCATCTTTGAGAACCTGGAACTTTATCACTGTTAACTAGCCCTGAACTGTCTTTGGGACATCTGCCAAGGCACTCTGTACCCATTCTTTGATATTTGAGCAGGTCTTTTGATTATGTGTGGATCTTGGATGTCACTTGTGTTGAACTGTCCACATCCTTCAGAGTTGGGACACTTTGGATGAAAGCAAGATGATGACAGCACTGAGGCAATTAGTTTGCATTTCATCCTGCCTCCAATGCAAGCTTCTTTCCATCAGAGGAGGACTCATTTATTACCTTAGTGCAACTCACTGCACCTCTGCCTACCTCTGGTGTATTTTTTTTACTGGGGTGCTCTGAGGAAGTTATCCAATGTGGATCCTCCAGTACCATGCCAGCACTTGGATCTTGTTTAGTTTTTGAGGTGGAGGGGAAGCAAGATGCAAAGCTGGTCCTGGGGGCCCTCAGGAAGAAAAAAAAAAAAAAGTTGTGCCTTGTAAAAACAAGTGATTTTACTTATTGCAATTGAGAAGTCAATTAACTGGCTAATTAAGGACATTTTTCCTTGCATAATTGAATTCTGGTTCTTCACCATTTCTAGTCTGCCGGCCTGCCCCAGAGAGCAGAGCTGTTTTGGAGTGCTCAGTACCACACAGAAGAGCAGACGTGATACAGAGCCACTTCTGTCTGGAAAAGGGGAGAGGTGCTTGGGTGGGACTCCACTTGATTGCTTGTGGAAAACAACCATGGGATGTCATCCATGTGGATAAGAAAAAGACCTTCTTTCAGGCTTGTTTCTAAAGATAAAGGAAGAGAGATGGTGACTGGTGCAGACCTAGCTGTTGGCACAGAAAACATGAAGTGTGGGATGTCCGGGGTTGTGGCACTGAAGGCTACAATCTAGAATATGCAGAACATGTCAAACTCAAAGCATTATATTGAGTTTGGACATGCCAGCACTCATCAAATTGGCTGAGGGGAGAGAGAACTTTTAAATCCTGGCAGCTTCCTCCTGTACAAAAAGATAGACTGAAGATGGAGTTATTTTTGAATGAAAGATGAATTAGTAAAGTGTTCATGTGCTGAACTGTTGCATGGTCATGGAAGATATATATGAAAAAATGAATGATGACAATTACTTCCAAATCGACACCACATCATTTTAGTGGGCATAGTTAACACCAAGTTTGGTGTCAAGCCCTGCTGTCTGAAGGACAAGAGAAGAGAGGGGCAGGTTAATGACATTTATTGCTGGTGAGCAATGATTTGACAGGGAGGGATTGTGGCAGAGAGATTTCTTCAAAGCCTAGAAGAAATAGCATTTGGCAGCTGATGTGGACTTCAAAGGGTGAACGAGACAATTAAGAGCCTCATTTCATGTGTTTGTCTTCCCTCACTGCTGTGATAACCCAGTGACTGAATGTCACTGAGTGCTGTGAATAGGACTCAGGCAAAGCAAACACCATCTTCTCACCAAAGGAAGAAAACTAGTTAAAATTAGTGACTGTTGTGGTTTTGATTAGAATTCAGGTGCTGTTTTTTTTCTGATGTCTCACAAGTGAACACGCAAGGGCTTGAGAGAAAATTGTGTAACTTCTTGTTTGTTTGAAGTGGGCTTCGTGATTTCTGTTTGGTTTTTAACATTCTTTTCACATTACAGACCTAGGCTCCTCTCTGTGTTTGACACACCAATCACGCACCTCATTTCCTGAACCACAGTTCTTCATTTAGAAACTGAATTGTGTTTGTGCTGCCTCTGACACAGAATCAAGGTTTAGGTTGGAAGAGACCTTGGAGTTCATCTACTCCATCCTCTCTGCTGTGGGCAGGGATGCCTCTCAACTAGACTTGGCTGCCCAAGGCCTCATCCAGCTTGGCCTATGAACACCTTCAGGGAGGAGACATCCACAACCTCCCTGAGCAGCCTATTCCAGACTCCCACCAACATTGTACTGAAAACTTCTTCCCAAAATCCAATCTAACACTGCTTTCCCTCAACTTCTAAACCATTTCCCTTTAGGGTGTCTCTTAGACACCCTTAGGAAAAGTCCTTCTGCAGCCTTCCTGTAGGATCCCTTCAGGTATTTGGGAGGCAGCTCTAAGGTCCCCCTTCTCCAGGCTGAACAAACCCCAATCACTTGCTGTGACTTAAGTGTGGTGGGGCTTTGCTTAGACTGGCTGAAGTATTCTAGGAGAAGAAATTCCAAGCAACCTGAGTTTTTACAATGTGTTTCACTTGTGACTGTGACACTACTTGGTATCATGGCTTGGGTGGAACTTGGTTCCTACCCTTGACCAGAGGCATCAGCCTCCATATGCTGCTGTCAGGGTGAAATGGGCAGTGCTGATTTTGTGTGATCTGACAGATGCTGGTTTTCACAGTGCCCTCTCTCAATCAAGTTATTAGTGTCATTGTCATGAAGCACTCAACATCTTCCAGCCCTTAGGGTAAGAGGAGCCTAGTTTGGAACAGAAACCTGTGCATCCTGACAGCATGTGTTGGAGCACTGTGGAGCTAAATTGTGCTCATGTTTGGTGTCCCTGAGGAAGCACTCTAACTCCCAGGCTGGCACTGCTGATATAACTCAATTATGGAATCATAAATAAACAATTGACATAGGCCAGAGAACTTCAAAGCAGCCAGAAGAGTTATAATAGGTTCAATCTTTATAAATAAACCACGCTGGTATAGTCTAAAGGATTCTTAATAATGTTGGTTTTCTTTTTTGCCCCCTTCTGTCTTAGATCAAAGCTTCTTCCTTGAACTGCAGCCTGGCAACTCTCCCTAACCCTCTTCCTTCCCCACATTCCCTGCTGATCTCTTGTTACAGCCATCATTACCCGTGAAACAGGTTTCTTTGCAAGGTGCAGGGGACTGGACATGGCATTTGGTGCCATGGTCTAGTCGTGAGCTTTGTGGTTACAGGTTGGACTCAATGATCTTCGAGGTCTCTTCCAACCTTGGTAATACTGTGATACTGTGTGCTCCATCTCCTCCATTAAATGGATCCTGATACTCCCTTGCATGTGAAACAGTTCCTAGAGAATGATTCTTGGTTAGCGTCTTTCTGATTGAATGGATAAGCGCAGCCTGGCCTCTTAAGCAATGAAGATGGCTTGTATCTTGGTTGTAACAGTTACACCCGCCTGCTGTGCTCTGGTAGTTGCCTGTGTTGCAGCTTTGTAACCATAGAAGTAGGGGTTTTGTCCCAGCAAGACCGGACGCAGTGAGCTGATGACTGAGGTGGTGTTGCTTGTACAGTTTGAGAGGGTGGCTAAGGCCTTTCCCCAGACCTTGTATTACACTCAGAAGCATCTTCAGTGAGCCCAAGACTCTCTTTAAGATATCCCATCCTCTGTTACCAGACTGGAAACATCATGGGACCATCTGCATGTGCTGTGAATCATTCCTAAGCCTTGTGGTAAACCTGCTCTGGGTTCAGCACCTTTTCCTTTGTGGGTTGTGAGCTGACCACAGAAGGTCTGGCAGAGTACATATTCCTTTCATGCTGCCTCTGCCTGTCCTCTGTGACTCTGCAGGGCACAGGTTACATAAAAAACCCATCCTGAAACAGTCAATCAAATGTCACAACTCAGAGTGCCAGCTCAATTAGTGAAGTGCAAACCCAATCAGTGATTGTATTGCTAACAGCTTTTTCCACTTATCCCCAGCAGTGCCATGGTGCTGGCTCCAAGGAGAGGGTACCTTTAGCTTCTGTGCACACTGCTGAATCCAGGATGGAGAAGGGAAGGGGGAAAGCAGCTGGTGTAAGCAGGCTCCTGCCATGGGTGTTTAAACTCCAACATGTCAGGAGCTGGGGACCTGCATGACAGTTTTTCTCTCACCTGGAAGCTGAGAGCTTAAGGAAGTCTGAAACTTTTTTTTTTTTTTTTTTTACAAGCTGATGTATTAATAACAAGCCGGGGGGGGGGGGGGCGGGAAGTGGCAGGGTTTTGCATGCCAAATGTGACTTGCTGAGAAATCCCTGGTGATACCTGGGTGTGGATACGCAAGCCCATGTGTTACTGTGCTGCCTCCTGTCCAGAGGAGGAAGTTAACCGTAGTTTTCTGAGAAGGCGGCAAACAAAAGGCCCCTCCTAACTCCAAATAAACAGGGAAGGAGAAGCCTCTGATATTGTTGACTTCCTAACATCTGTGCTCACAATGAATTCTGTCAGTAGGGACAAATAAAATCTCTGGAGATCAGGCTCTTTTTGTTAATCCAGTAGCAAGGAGCTCATATTTTTGAATGTCCATTGGCCTTCCTGGCCAGCCACAAGGGACCCATGTCAAAGTAGTGCAAAGCCTGTGCCTGGGTTCTTTGGCCCCAATATGTGTGATAAATGCAGACTCTAAAACTATCTGCCCGGGAATGAGATCTCTATGCATGCTCATGTTTGATTCAAGCACTCGCTCTTGCTGTCTATGGTGCAAAAAGGCAAGCTTTAAAATAAACTCTCAACTCCATTAGCATCCTCAAAGGATGTCTCTGGTCACATCAGAGACAATCTTCTCTCTCTTTTATATTATTGTTATTTGTTTTGTTTAAAACTTCACAGTCTATGAAATCATCTGTCTCGCTCTCCACAGAGACCTGTCAGGGCACTGCCTCTGCCTGGGAATAAGAAAGACATGTCTCGGTTGCAGGCTGCCTGCCTCTCCCTTGCTAAGGGAGAAGTGGTTTGCTGAGTTTTCATGGCCCCTTTGGTCTTTGGACTCTCTGCCCACACTGCCATTAAGGATGCCAATTAGTGCTAATCTGAAGGTGTAGGCTTCCCTCTTAGATCCTGGAGTAATGCCATCAGCTGGGCTCACACAGGTCACCCAGCAGCCGTCAAGCAATGAAGTTTATTGCACTTTTACTTTATGTTCTGTACTCCACGATTGATCCCTGGCTATATAAAGCTAATAAAATGCACAAATTTTTAAGCTATTGTGAAAGCCAGTAAGTGAAATATGAGCATGAAAGCAGAGACTTCATAGTCCCCAGCTTTCACGCCATTGCTGGGAATACAGAGGAAAGAGACAGTGCAAAGAAGGGTGTGTTTTGTTTGGATTTCAAACAGGATCCTTGGAAGTTTTCCTTGTCATGTAAGGACATGATGTTCAGTAGCCAACATTTCACTATGTTATTATACCATCTCCTTAATGATACTGTATTTTCTGTCTGTCCTTGCACACTTACCTCTAGACAGGAACAACTCTTAGGATGATATTTGACCTGCTAGGATCAATGTTGTAGGGTAGGATGCAGTGCCATGTGCTGATCCTCATGGGCTTGGTATTTCCTTAACCAGGGACACGGACAGTTTGGGTCCAGTGCTGGTTAATTGCTCCTACACCATAAGTAACATCGCTCTGTACCTTCCGGAGGTCTGCTTTGTGGCCCTCTTAAAAGCATGTAGCCTCAAAACGGCCACAACCATGCAACCTGGCTGTGAGTGTGGGGTTGGCCCTGCCAGAGCTTGTGGATCCTGCCATGCTCAAAATGAAGTGCTGTGCTGAGCTTGATCCACAGACCTCATTTTGATTGTTTACAACTGAGCAGATCGGGCCTGTCCCCAAAGAAATGAATGGGGTCCATCCTGATGTGACAGCAGAGTGAAACCCTGCATGCTGCTATCTTGCCCGCTTAGTTGCGGACCTATTTTCTCCTGTTTCAGGTCCTTTATCCTTTCTCTTGTATCTGACTGTGGCTCAGCATGGAGGTCCTGCTGTCTTGGCTCAGAAATTCATGTTTGCTGAACCTGGCTGGAAAAGATTTGTTTCAGTGGAGAAGTGGAGAGAGGTGCTGGAAAACTTCAGTTCCCACTTGGCTGCAGTACTTAGAACCCAGCTATTAGCATATCTTAGGAACTGTGCAAATGAGTGTAAAAACACCACCATTGGTCACACAGGGCGACCACAAAGAAGCCAGAATCCTATGACATGTAGTCAGGAGAGTTACAACCTAAAATCTTCCATCACTTCATTATTATTTATTTAGCAGAGAAACTCTTGAAGACTGGGGCCAGGTCTTTGTTTCTGTGAGTGCTGTGAGCTTGGGCTATGAGAACTGGGAAAACTCCAGCCCCAAGCCTCAATACAAGTCTACAAAGAAAAAAGAGGAGCAGGCTCAGGCGTGCCTTGTCCCTACAGGTGTTTGCAGGCTCTGCCCCTGCTGCAGGACAGTCCGCTGTCATTCTGTGCCATGCGGTAATATGTTTGCTATCAAACTGAAGCGGCTGGAGTGGCAGAGCCTGTGGGCTCATTATTCTCTGTGGACAATGCAGCGTGACAGAGGGATGGCTGAGGAGATCCGCTGCTGCCTTGTCAGTTAAAAGGGGCCGTGATGATTACAGCCATTCAGTTCCTGAAGGCAGCTGAGTGGCAGGGATTAACGGAGAGTGAGGCAGCTGTACCGCATCCAGTGACCAAAGGTTGTGCTGCAGTGGAGCTGCTTTGCTGCCCGACCGGTTTTGGCCTGAACCCGCAGCGCTCCTGGTGCCTAGCGTGTTGCTCTCATCAGTTGAGCTCTGAGATGAATTCAGTGGAAAAAACAGTGGATGAGGGAAGCCGTTATGGTAACAGCACAGGCTGATGTGTTGATGAGTGTGTGTGGTGAATTAACTCTTTGTTCAGGCTGGGCTCCACCTTCATCTCTCTCTCATGTGTAGAGGTTCAGAAGTTTTCCTTTGGTGTTTGTGTTCTGCAGCCCAGAGAATGCTGCTCTTGTGTGGTTCGTGGCTATTGTCTCTGATGGAGAGGTGTCTTTTATTCTTTTCCTGGAACTAGGAGGGATAATTTAGAAGCCCTGTCCCTGGAGATTGGATGACCAGACTGGATGGGGTTCTGAGCAACTTGATCTAGTGTGAGGTGTCCCTGCTCATGGTAGGGGGTTTGGAACTAGATGATCCTTGAAGGCCCTGCCAACCCTGACAATTCTATGATACCTGGATGTATTCTTATCTGAGCTGCCCTAGGTGATCTGCTCTGGCAGGAGAGGTTGTTCTCAAAGATCTCCAGAGGTCCCTTCCAACCCCTAACATCCTGTGGTCCTGATCCTGTGATCCTGTCCCCTGGGATCTGGCTTTGTCACTAGTTCTTTGCAAGCTGGTTATAGGCAGTGCCTCTCAGGCTTGGTTAAATTCAGTCTTTGGTGACTGAAGGACACATGTGCATGCCACTGGACTGCACATTACCTGCCTGCCCAGCCCCACCAGGGTGTCCTCTGATGGGCTGGTGCTGACATCTCCAAACAGTGAAGAGTTTGCCTGGCTGCTGCAGTCACCTGGTGCTGCCATGCTGCCTGTCACAGGGTGCTGAGTGCTGAAGTAAATTCTGTGCATCTCATTAGTATGTGTGGCAGCAGCAGGTTTTAATTACATGGTTAAACACAGAAAGACAGGATTGTCATGTGGGATCGGTCTGGTGGCTCTTTGTGGCTGACATCCTGCCTGCAGCAGTAGCCAGGGCTGGGTACATTAGTGCATAACATTTCTTCTTGCCCTCACTAGTATGCACAGACTGTTAGAGGAAACATTCCCCTTTTGCTTTATTTCAGCTGATTGTGTCCAGAAGAGTAATTCCTCCTCTGTGGACCCTCTTGCTCTGCTGTGGTTCAGGTTAACTGAGGAGCTTTATCTTCTAGACAAAGGATGTAAGATGAAGGAGCTGTTTTGGTTTGTCCCTGGCTTTACCAGGGGACTTGGTCTCTGCAGGATCTCCTGAAGTTTGTGGTTTCTCCAGATTTTTTAGTGCTTTCTTCATTCATTTCAGTGCTTTTTTCATGTGGCTCTGAGCAACCTGATGTAGTGTGAGGTGTCCCTGCCCATGGCAGGGGAGGTAGAACTAGATGATCCTTGAGGTCCCTTTCAACCCTAACAATTCTATGGTTCCAGAGGTGACCAAGTGGCAATCTTGATGTGGTACTGATGCTGCTGTTACTCTTTTCACCTTTACTTGTTACTACTCCTCATGCAAATCAGCCTTGTGACTTCTGTTAAAGAGTTCTGAGTTAGTTCAGGTTGTTAGTTTAAGGTGTGTTTTTTCTTACTATTATCACTTCCTATTCAACTAGGCCTTGACTGCTGGCAGCTAATTACACAGCTCTAACCTAGTGATGCATGAAAGGGTAAACTAAAACTGTGGTTTAGTTCATGTGAGATATGGGATAGCTGTGTGGTCTCTGAGTAGGTGAGTATCAAAAGGCTGAAGAGAGCAAAGCCTTCTTCCTACTGCCAATGTCTGTGCAGGGGCTGCTCCACCATCTGAATGGTGTCTAATGGGGAAGGGGAGTTGCTGTTCCTTCAGCACTGACAGGAAGAAAGATGTGAAGCAGTTGTTGCCCCATGATGTTGGAGGATCCCAGCCTATTGAATCCTGATTTCTCCCCAGGTGTGTCTCCTGCCTGTGCCAGCCTTGCTGGTTCAGCTGGGTTGCTGTCAGCAATAATGCAGTTGCTCACTGGGAGTTGAGAGGCCTCCAGATTTCATTGACAGAGGTGATTGAGCATGTGAATGCCAGCCTGCATAACAAATGGGAATTAGTGCTCCCCTGGGAGTCACGCCAGGGTTCTGCAGAGTCAGGGTGGCTCAGCAGGCAAGCTGAGTGCATCCTCCGATTCAGGTGCAGCTGTTGTCAGCCAAGGAGAGGCACTGCTGCAATGGCTTCCCATACCTCTGAAAGGGAAGTTGGGGACACCTGCAAAAGCTGCAGCCTTATGTGAGTTGAAGTGGCACAGGGGGTCTTTTACAGAACACAAGTACCATCATAAAGCACTCGTGGCCTTGGCAGTTTGTGCTTCTCGAGTTACAGACCACTGATCAATCAGCTTTCGCAGTCTTACCTTCAGACACATGCTGAATTATGGGCGGAGGTGCTGGCAGCCCCTGCTAGATTCAGTGACTCTCCATCTGACTCTAGGAACAGGCTGACCAGAAAGGTTGCAGAGCCTCCAGTCCTGGAAATGTCCCAAGCCAGGCTGGATGGGACCTTGAACAGCCTGGTCTAGAGGAAGGTGTCCCTGCCCATGTCAGGGGGGTTGGAACTAGATGATCTTTAAGGTTCCTTCCAACCCAAACTATTCTTTGATTATATTCTCTTGAAGTGGAGGGTATTATACACCAGTGTTTGAAATGCAGATTATAAGGGTCACTGAAGGTCTCTGGAACTGAGATGCTGTTGCTTGTTTGGATGATTACCCACAAAACTCATCACAGTGATGGTCCAGGAAGATTCCTGGGAGACAAGGTTCCTGCAAGATGTAAATTGCAGTCGCTCAGTGAATGTGTAGCCGAGAATGTGGTGATCTGGGCTACAGCCGTGTGTGCTGTCTGCCTTTGCATTGCCGGTGCTGATAAGGGATTCAGAGATCCCTCAGGACTGGCAGATAAGCTGAACAGGAATTTTCCTGATTACTCCTTACTCTTTTGACACTAAATAAATTGGAAGGGGGATGGTGGAAAGACATGGCTCTAATGGATTTGATTTGATTGGTTTAGATGTGGTTGGGGGTGTGTGTGTTTCCCTTGATTTAGGAGGTGGTGGTTAGGGCTGGATGTGATGGATATTCTTTGTGTGAAATGTACACTGGAGACCAATCAATTTATAGTCAAATCAAATGTTGTATTTTCACAAATGGGGAAAAATAAATACTACCTTCAGAAATTCTGCCCTCCCAGGTTCCCATCCATTCTGCTAACCCACACCTTGGTCCCCAGCGCTCTGCCTTGCGCTGCTGCAGTCCCTCTGGGGTAGTGTTACAGCTGGGTCATCACAGTGACCCTGCTTTGTGCGGGGGAGGGGTTAGGCTGTTGGGTTTTTGGGTCTTTTTGTGCACTGGGTTTATGTGGGATCTCAGATACCAGTATTTGGTGAACTGTAGGTTGTGTAATGAAGTAATCATTCAATATTGTGAATAAGACAGTGATTTAATTGGTTAGGGCAAGAGGAGCAGGGTCATAATGTGCAGTCTGAGAATAAAGGAGCACAAGTGTTTTCTGTCACAGAATGGAGGAGGTCGGAAGGCACTTCTGCTGCCAGAGCAGGATCACCTAGGGCAGCTAACACAGGAACACATCAAGGGCAAAGTTTTGAAAGTCTCCAGAGAAGGAAACTCCACAGCCTCTCTGGGCAGCCTGCTCCAGGGCTCTGTCACCCTCACCATGCAGAAGTGTCTCCTTGTGTTGAGGTGGAACCTCCTGTGTTCCATCTTGTATCCATTGTTCATTGTCCTATCACTGGGCATCAGCAACAAGAGCCTGGCACCTTATTCTTGACACCCACCCTTCAGATATTGATAGACATTGATCAGATTCCCTCTCAGTCTTCTGACTAAACAGACCCAGGGCTCTCAGTCTCTCTTCACAGGGGAGATGCTCAAGTCCCCCTCGTGGCTCTCTGTTGGACTCTCTCCAGCAGGTCTCTGTCTCTCTTGACCTGGAGAGCCCAGAACAGGATGCAATATTCCAGGTGTGGTTTCACTAGGGCAGAGTAGAGGGACAGGAGAACCTCCCCAGACCTGCTGGACACACTTTGCTCGATGCACCCCAGGATGCCATTTCCTCTCTTGGCCACAAGGGCACATTGCTGTCCCATGCAGAACTTGCTGTCTACCAGCACTTCAAGGTTTTTCTTCATGGAGCTGCTTTTCTGCAGGGCAGCTACCAACCTGTCCTGGTGCCTGTTGTTATTCCTCCCAGATGCAGGACCCTGTAGATGTTGTTACTGAACTTCATGAGCTTTGCCTTCACCTAGCTCTCAGCCTGTATAGATTTCGTTGGAAGGCAGCACAGCCTTGAGGGGTGTCATCCAGTCCCTCAGTTTCATATCACTGAATTTACTGAGGGTCCACTCAATCCCCTAATCCAGGTCATTGATGAAGATAATGAACAAAACTGGACCCAGTACACCTTTGATTTTTTTCTGTTCTCATAGGTTAATCAAAGACTTAGATATTCTCCTTCCCATTTGTGGGGCTTGACTTGCAGACTCTACCACTGCCACAGGAACTGTATTGGAGTAAATTGGATGCAGCAGAAGCTCTGGGTGTGATGAACACTGCTCAGAAGTTGCCCTTTGAAAAGCCTGCTTTTAGTTGTCCTAGTTTAGCTATCTAGACCCAAAAACCCCTGCATCTGCTTCACATGGGTTTTGTTGATATAGCAAAAGATGAGCTATTTATCAGAAAGACTTAAGGAAAATAGTCTTATTTTGTGTGTGTCTAGTCTTCCAGTCATTAAGGGCTTGAAATCTGTCCTGCCTTTGTGCTGAGGATGTGCTCTTAACAGCCCCATTAAAATTCGGCTGGGCAGGAACCTTTGTGCAGATCTCTGTAGATGCACCTTTAGCTTCTGTCCTGGAGTTGTAATTGTTCTGATTCTTTTTTTTTTTTTTTTTTTTTTTCCTAAAACCCAAGAATAATCTTTAAGGATTTCTAATAAAAGAACACTGAAAGCATAGTCAAGCACTTAAAAAAGAGACATTGTCGGGATTGACAATAGGAGCTGGGTTTTTGCAACCTTTAAGACTATTTTAATCTAACTCTTTATCTGCAAGTTAAATACCTCACATGTGATCTGAACCTGAAAGTTTCACACTTTCTGGCTCCTTAAAAGGAATTGTGCTTTGCCAGAACAGAGAAAGTATGGCAGATGATTTAGGGGGACAAAAATAGACAGTTAGGTAGACATTTTGGGTGGCACTAGCTTTAAAAGCTGCACTGTAAAAGGAAACATACCTCTAGCTTGTGGCACCACGTGCTGGGACCAAGCCAAGCAAGCAGGCCTGGTGATGAGATGAGCTCAGAGTGGAAAATCTTGTGAGTGGCTCCAGATTGTAAAGACTTTTTAGCAATTCAGTGAACTTCTGTGCCTTTTTTTTTTTTAATAATGGATGATGTTATTTAAAACCTTGAGAAGAGAACACATTGGACATGACCTTCATACCATTTTGACTGATAATGGGTCATGGAGGATGTGTCTAAACTAGGCTGTTGTGTTGTTGGGCTTTCCTTTTGCTGTTGAGGTGTGGGGGGTTGGGGGTTTTGTTGTGTTTTTTTAAAGTACAATATCTCTGTTTTTGAGAAGCACCGATGCAGCTCTTTGTAAGGTTTTCTGTAGTACCTGCTAGGGCTATCATTTACTACCAAGAGACGTGGTTGCTTGCTGGACCTCCCATTGTAAGTGCTGGTACTGCCATGAATCTTGAAGCACAATAAGGCAGAACACACAGCAGAAGTTGTTGCCTATCAATTCATAGGCAGAACAAATCTGATTCTGCTATTAACACTTCTGTCTGGATTTTTGTTGGCACTGTGATTACTCTAGTTCCAATGTAACTTCTTATATCACTGTAGTTGAGAACAAAATTAGGCCCCCCTGTGTTTACTGACAAAATAATGATTCCAGAGTACAGCTTTTTGCCTCTGCTGGTATCCCAACAGTTTCTCACATTCCAGCTGTTTAGGAATTCCCATTTCTTTAGATGTGTATCTGTGCATCTCCTGTTGTTGCAGTACTGTGGGGCTGGACTGCAGCAAAATCCACAGCTGCAACTGCCCCAGGAGCTGCTGAGCACCTCTGTCAGATGCTGAGGCTCTCTCATCTGCACTTGCTGTGACTAGCTGTGGGTGATGAATGCTGAGGTGTCAGATCTGGCTGCCATCAACAACTGATTGAGTGTCAATGACAGGTTAATTTCTACATCTTATCTTCCACTATTCATATTAATCTGTTCTACACCTACATGTTAATTTTTCCCATGGTATACTGGAAGTAATAAATGTTGCTAAGAGGAGCATGTCCACAGCAAGAAGAGCTGAAGCAGTGCAGGATGGACTCAGGGACTACAGAAATGTTTTTGTTGCATTTTGGCTGTCTAGAAATTCTGCAGCAGTTCTGAAGTAGCAAGGGAGAAATTTCCTTCAGCAAAGATGCCTGGTCACAGAACCTGATTTTTAAGGTGGGTTGTGTTTGTGCTCCACAGCAGGCTTGGTCAGATGATTGAGATTTGGGTTTGGGAAAGCAGCTTAACTGCTGACTTGAACTGTGAGTCATGGATCACATGTCTTTGGGGCTGGTGTGCATTTAAGCTGCTGGAAGCATGCAGTACAGGAAGGACTTGAGTGAACTTCAGTAAAGGAGACTGCAGCTTATGCAAGTGTAAGTGAGCACCTCTGTGCAGCAGCAGCCGAGGAAATGTGGCCCGGAGCAGAGAGAGTGACTATAGATTGTGTAACACAAGTTTAGTGTTATCAAAGGTAATGCTCTGAGAGGTGAGAAGGGGAAAAAGGGTTGAGGGTTTTGCATGTCCCCATTGAACAAGATTGTAGAGTGCTAGAGAGCTGGGATGGAGCAATAAGAGATGGGGTGAAATGGTATCAGTGTGATTTGTGGAAAGGCAGAGGTATGTTGGCTGTGGAGATGGAGTTGCTTTGTGCAGAAGCAGGAAGGAAAAACATCTTGAAAACGAATTGTAATCATTTTAATGTTGAATTTAATCTGAAACCAGCCTTCTGGACTGAGGCTCACTTTCTGTGATCCTTTGGCTTTAGACCAAGTATAATTAATCCTCTCTTCCTCAGACAACCCATCAGGTTTTGTGTTGTGTCATGGAAAGCTGTCCTCTGCCCTCTGCAGAGTCCCAGCACTGTGCTGTGCTGCCTCATGAGGCAGCTCATTAGCCATGTGCTTTGCAGGGGTTCCTGGTATATTATATCTCCCTTTACACTGTCCTGCTGGTTTTCTGCAGGTTCTTGCTTCTGCTGCTTTGCATTCCTCTTTGGTAGCCTGGAAAGAAAAGGAGATGGTTTTCTGCTTGGCTCTCTAGGCAGTGTTGGTCTGGGTTATTGCCTTGTTTGTCATATGCAGAGTAAATTAGCAGGTGATTGCCACTGTTCTTGACCTCGGGGAGTAGAGGACAGCTGGCCTTGCCTTTCCCCATCAGCTGGGATTTGAAATGTGCACCATTCACTCTACTTGTGACTGCTTGGCTCTGGTGAGACACCACCTGGAGTACTGCATCCAGTTCTGGAGCCCCTATTACAGGAAGGATCTGGAGGTGCTGGAGCATGTCCAGAGAAGGGCCACAAGGATGATCAGAGGGCTGGAGCTCCACTCCTGTGAGGACAGAGAGAGTTTGGGCTGTTCAGTCTGCAGAAGAGAAGGCTCCAAGGAGACCTTATTATGGCTTTCCAGTATCTGAAGGGGGCTGTGAGAAAGCTGGGGAGGAACTTTTAGGCTGTGAGGGAGGGATAGGACTGGGAGGAATGGAACAAAGCTGGAAATGGGTAGATTCAGATTAGATGTTAGGAAGAAGTTCTTCCCCGTGAGGGTGGTGAGACACTGGCACAGGTTGCCCAGGGAGGTGGTGGAAGCCTCATCCCTGGAGGTTTTTAAGGCCAGGCTGGATGTGGCTGTGAGCAGCCTGCTGTAGTGTGAGGTGTCCCTGCCCATGGCAGGGTGGGGGTGGAACTAGATGATCCTTGAGGTCCCTTCCAACCCTAACAATTCTATGATTCTATCACTTGGGTACCTGGGATTTGTTGTCACCCAATGAAGGTTGTGAGCATCCTTTCTTGCAGCAGAGCCTTGTGTGGCTGAATTGCAATTCCCATTGTCCATTTAGGTGCCTTCCAAACTTTGCAACATCGTGTCATGGGAGTGTTGATGAGGCAGAAATTGTCAGCTTGCTGTGAAGCTTCACTGAAAGCAGAAATAATATGGTAAAAATGTATTATTAATACTGAGACTCCTGGATGCAGCTGGAAACCATTTGATAGATTTCAAGTCTGCTGTGAATTTCAGGCAGAGGAAAAAGAATAAAACTGCTAGGGTGGGAAACAGAGTGGGAGACACATGAAGCAGGGACACATCCCAGGTTGTAGCGGTTACTGTGACAAAGAGGTGTTGCTTCGCGTGACAATGCAGAAGTTTTGTGCTAATGCATTACAGGCTCTTGTGCCATGGGCAGTGACCTCTTCCTTCTCCCAGCTGCCAAGGAAGTGACAGCAGAGTGCACCCAGCAAGCTGTGACCCCACTGAAAGGGACACAACAGATCTGCAGGCAAGTGAGATGGAAGGGCAGGACTGCAACATGCACCCTGGGAGAGGAGGACATGTGCCTACTGCAGCAGAGACTGGGAGGCTTCCATAGACAGAACAAATCTGGCTCCTGCCATAAAGCGTAGGTTGCCTCCCCAGCACCCTGTGTTTGGAGTCTGTCATTTGGTGATGCCCATGGAACAGATGAGTAGCTGGTTGCCAATGCTCTGTGCACTGGTTTTAACCATGAAGTGAGTACAGTCGCTGAACCAGGAAAAAGTGCCCTTCTCCCAAGCTGGTAAAGCTCTTCCTCAGGGCTGTTTGCTTCTCTTTCATTGCCATGCCAAGGTGTGACTGTTTTAATGTCTCCACTCCAGGAGCAAAGATTCCAGTGAAAGTTTATTGCTGTGTTCCCAGTAAGGGAAAGTTCACTGCTGCGTTCCTGGTATACCAATGGCTCTCAAGAGGTCCTCTTCACTTAATTCACATACTCTGCTCTTAGCTTTTGCCATCATGTGGCTCAAAGTTGCATGTTTGGGGTTTTTTAGTGGTGTTTTGTTTGTTAGTTTGTTGTTGTGAGGGTTTTTTTTGTTTGGGTGTGTTTTTGTGTGGGGGTTGTTGTTTTGGGTTTTGTTTGTTTTGTTTTGTTTTAAGATTTTGCCCTGGTAATACCCAAGACGAATTAGAATCATAGAATTGTCAGGGTTGGAAGGGACCTCAAGGATCACCTAGTTCTAACCCTCCTGCTATGAGCAGGGACACCTCATGCTACATCAGGTTGCCCAGGGCCACACCCAGCCTAGCTGTAAAAACCTCCAGGGATGAGGCTTCCACCACCTCCCTGGGCAACCTGTGCCAGTGTCTCACCACCCTCATGGGGAAGAACTTCTTCCTAATGTCTAATCTAAATCTCTTCTCCTTTAGTTTTGCTCTATTCCCCCTAGTCCTATCCCTCCCTCACACCCTAAAAAGTCCCTCCCCAGCTTTCTCGCAGCCCCTTTCAGATGCTGGAAGGCCACAATAAGGTCTCCTTGGAGCTTTCTCCTCTCCAGACTGAACAGCCCAAACTCTGTCTGCCTCCATAGGAGAGGAGCTCCAGCCCTCTGCTCATCCTCTTGGCCCTTCTCTGGACACAGTCTAGCACATCCAGATCTTTCTTGTAATGGGGGCTCCAGAACTGGATGCAGTACTCCAGGTGGGGTTCTCACCAGAGTGGAGTAGAGGGGGAGAATCACCTCCCATGACCTGCTGAGTGGCTGAGTTGAATTCTCATTGTAACCTTAGAGTTGGCACTAGCGAGTGAGTGAATGCTGAGTACCCCTAGAAGCTGAGAGCTGGAGTTTGCGTTTGCTGTGCTTCTGCTATTGCCTGGTGCTTGTTCTTCATTTATCCTGCAGCAAGTGAGAACAACCCTAGCCCAGGAAAGCAAGCTGAGTGCAAACCACAGCAAGAGAGAAACCCTGAGAGAAAAATGCTAATTATGTATTTTGACCTTGTTGCATTAGAGATGGCATCACCCACATTAGCCACTATTCATGATCAGTCCCCAGGGCCTGAATTGCTCTTGGACAAGGAGAGAAGGCTGGGGCTTTTGTTGTGGCTGCCTGGTTAAGTTACAGAATGAAATATATACCATGGAATGCTTTGGGACACATTTGGTGCTGCTTAGCTGCCTTTGCTGCCATTTGTCTTCTGTGGCTTTAACTGACTTCTGTAGCAGACAGCAATTATGGGACCAAAATACAATCCTGGGCAGAGGATGGGAGTGAGCTGCCCAAAGAGGCAGGGGTGGAGTGCAGCATTCCTTTTGTGGAGGAGGAGGGAAGTTGGTCAGTAAATTCACCAAGAAATTTGTTGTACTCATTTGTTTGAGCTGTTGGCAAGTGGCTCGGTTGTCTGTGTGCACAGCCAGGAGCCAGCATTGGTGGTGTGATGTCCTGCTCAGCCATCCTTTTCAAATGTTCTGGAGCCCACAGCTCTTACTCTCTGGTCCCTCATACAAAGCAAGATTTCTCTCCAGTGAGAGCTGCTAACAGATCGAGTTAAGCCTGCTGGTGCCCTAGGGGTGGGAAGGGAGTGGGCAGAGGCAAGTGGGAAAGAGGTACTCTGAAGAAAAGCAAGAATGAGATCCTTTCTGTAAACCTTCTCAGATTAAATCAGTGCTGTGTTGGAGAGGTAGAAGAACTTAATGCCTAGGTGTGAACATGACTGGCATCCTCTGACTGACTCAACAGACAGCACAGCTTCCTTTCTTGGGAGAAGTGAGCTGCCTACTAGGAATCTGCTTAGAACTAATTCTAGTCCAGTTTGTCACAGGCTGTGCTCAGCTGCCTGACCTGCTTTTCCTGCAAAAACAAGACTTGCACACACTTGCTCAGGTCATATAGGTGTTTGACTTCTTGTGTTTAATGGCATTTCATAAGGGATAGAGGGCTCCAAGCAGTAAGTAGACCTCCTGCTTCTGTCTTCTGAATTTCTTGTTTGAGGGTTTGGAGAAAAGGTCTTATGTAACTGTTTAAGAAATCACAGAATTGGCAGAGGAGTCAAGTTCTGGTCTCAAAAAACACTTCATCTCTTGAACAACATCTACACTAATTCCATTTAAAACTGAGCTTCAAAAGTGCAGGGAATTAATTAATTTGCTTTTCACGACTGAAACCAAAGCTCTTGTTCCTGAGCACTGATCCATAGCCCAGTGGTGAGCAGTTGGCTTTACCGCAGTCAGACACCAGCTCATTTAGCAGTCAAGAATGACAGGATTCACCATGGTGCTCAGTCCTTCTGCTCTTTAACACAAATCAGAAACTGAATGAGTAAAATAGATGGTAACACACAGGATGGGATGCTGTGCTTCCTACTTTGGAGTATCCTCTTTGTGCTTCCCAGGCTTTGGCAAAGAATCAAAGAATACAATACAGATTTTAAAGTAAAACTGTAGCTGTATAGGTTAGATCTGCATTGGGTTTAGGTGTTGCTCTCCCCAGTGAGAGGGCTATTTGATTTTTCATACATTAAGTGTACTTTGTGCATCTCTGCATCCCGACAGTGTCACAGTCTGGCCTTTTGCAAAGATATTGGTACTGTCTTTCCTGTTTGTAGAGCAAGTTGCTTTGCAGAGTGCACCCTCATCTGAGCTGTCACCAGTTTGTCCATTTGCTAAGGCTGTATTGTGTTTTCAGACCTGGGCAAATGACAGGCACAGTCTAAGCTAATGTCTCATTTTTATTTATTTCAGTCCCATGCTGCCAACTTGACCCATTTTTTCCATTCTACCGACTGTTCAAATCTCACAGATTAATTAGTGAGGGAAGGCACAGCTGATCCTGGAGCGAAATCCATACCCACACATTCTGCCTTCTCTGCCATCCAGCCCTCTTGGTTTGTTCCCCTGTTCTGGGATATAGGCTGTCAGTATTACACTGTGCTGTAATAGACCTGACTAGCCATTATCATTAGCAGTGGGTACCAGTTTAAAAACCCAGGCATCAAAGAACAAAAATGCTGGCAGCTAAATGGAGAAATCCAGCCAGGAGGAAAACAACCCCGAGCATCAGCCAGACGGCTGCAATCCCTGTGCAGAGGAGGAGGGCCATGCAAGACAAACCAGCTAATTGTTGTCTGACATTTAAAAACAACTGTTCTGCTGTGTTGGAGAATGTTGTTAAGAAACCCCATCCTAATGCAAACTGCTGTCAAAATGACCACAAACAGGCTGAGTCCCCCTCTTCCTCTACGTGTGCATGTATGAGGGCAGCCAATTATCTCCTATATTGCATGGGGCCCACATTATTTATTAGAGCCCTTGGATGTCTTCAAGCTTGCTTGCTTGCTGAAACCTTGGCAAATCTTGTTACACCTGAGAGGTCTATTTGTGTTCACATCCCACTGCATTTAGGTTTGTTTCATTTTCTCTTCCCCCACCTCCACTCCCCCCACCCCCCTTTTTTTCTTTCCTTTGAAAATGTTATTAACTAGAGCATTAAATGCTGGCCTCCAGCAGCGCCTCTCCATATGTTTACAACAAATGTTTTCTCCATGGAGGGAGGATGTACGTGTGTGAGAGAGCATGGAGAGATAGAATGGGGCAGCTCCCAGATCCAGCCTCCCTGGGAGGCAGAACTCAGGCACTTAAGAATGCTTCTCAGTTGGAGCAGCTCAGATGGAAGCAGATTGTAATGTCTCCTGGTGCACCTTCCACCCGTGAGCAGAGGAGTGCATGCACCATGGCCAGATTGTTCTCCCTTGTGAGTTGTGAAGATTGGCTCAGCTCCTGGGGGAGTGCAGACCCTTCTTTGGCATGGCAGAAACTGCTTTAGCAGGCAGGTTGGACTTCAGAGCCAGTGGGACTGACCTGCTCCTCTCTACTCTTCTCTCAACCCAAGTTCTGTGCATAAAATACAATCCTTACCAAGCCAGGACTTGTTCCTGCTGTGAGCGCTTGGGAGGCTGCAGAGCATCTGCCTGCAGCATTCCTGGACAATCTTTCTTTACTGCTGGCTGGGGCAGCGTGGAGTGCTGTGAGGTTACATGGCTGCTGCTAGTCCTGAGCTGTAGCAAGCACAGTTAGAGATGCTGTTTGAACTGTCTCTCTTAATGCAATTTGCATGGTGATCAGGTGGAACTGCCTGTTGCTGTGCTGATCCCTAGCATGAGGACTTTCTTGATTGACTCTGCCTTTGCTATTACCTGAACAGTTAATTGCAGCAGTTTTGAAATGAAAATAGCAAATAATATTCCTCAATCAAATCACTCTTTTGGCTTGTAAATAATTCATAAGATGACCCTTATTTGATATAAATATGTGGCCTTCGCTGGGATGTACTTTGAAGGACTTAGTGTGTGCACATCAGCTCCTTCACCTTCATAATTTGGTCTGCTGTGGCTGTCACCCAACAGTGAAGGTTTTGTTTCTGCTTCTTGCTCAGGAATTGAAATTTAAATGGGGAGAAGCAAGCAGAGTAACAAATAATATGCTTTGGTACACATTTTCATGAGGAATAATTGAACTAAAAGCTTTCAGGATTCATTAAGTACTAGGTGTTTGTGGAAATCATACCAGAGCAGTTATGAATAATGGAACATGAATGACTATTGCTCACTGAACTCTGCCCCTTCAGATTATGCAAATATTTGTGACCCTGCTTGTGTATAGTGTAACATCTCCTGAACCAGTTCCTCACTACTGCAAGGAGTGGAAGCAAGAAAATCTGTTTTTCTTTGTTGGTTCATAATATGCAGATGTAAACCCACAGAAAACAGCTGTGGAAATTGAGTATTAAATGGTAAAATGGAAAACCTTTTCTTTAGAGATGAAGTGGGGTCCTCCCAGTTTAATATAGCTTTAATTTGTATTATCTGATTTCAAAGTGGGGATGTCTAATCTTGTCTCTCTTGAGGTGAATCAACAAAGATATAAATCACCTTTGCTCCTTGCCCAGACAATAGCTGATGTGTATTAGGCAGATGCCACTGGATAATGACTCTCTGGAATGTGCATAGACAAGATCATCTCTACCCATCAGCTGCCCCGGAAAGGGAGGATGGTGGAAAGGACAATGGTTTCACCACCTGGACACATACCTTAAACTGTATAAAAGACCTGAGTAATACTGGTTCAGGAGAAGGAAAAGACCTGAGCAATGCCTGCTCTGACAAGGAGAGAAAAGGACAGACACAGGAGAAAAGACATCACCATGTAGCCTGGAAGCAGCAGACCAGGAGGAACTGTATCTCCATGTGCTAAGTTCTGCCTGCTGCAACTCATGGAGCTGAAGAGGCTGCTCAGAGAAGGACTTGGAATTGGACTTTAGGATCTCTACCTCCTCTCCTCCAGCGGAGGACAGCGCAGCTAACAAGGATGACATCCCATCTGTGCCAAAGAGGCAGCACCTTTCCCTCACAGACCCAAACCGTCTTGGGGGTCATAATGTAATGCCTTTCCTCTTCTCTCTCCCTCTTCTCCCTATTTCTATTTTTCTCCTCTCTCCTCCCCCCTTCTTCTCTGTCCACTTTATTCTGCTAAAAACCAGCCTCGCTATTGATATTTTGTGCCTCTAATTTCATGACACAGGAATATTCAAAAGAGGCCAATGGCATCCTGGCCTGCATCAGGAACAGTGTAGCCAGCAGGAGCAGGGAGGTCATTCTGCCCCTGTACACTGCACTGGTTAGGCCGCACCTTGAGTCCTGTGTCCAGTTCTGGGCCCCTCAGTTTAGGAAGGATGTTGACTTGCTGGAGCGTGTCCAGAGAAGAGCAACAAAGTTGGTGAGGGGTTTGGATCACAAGCCCTACGAGGAAAGGCTGAGGGAGCTGGGATTGCTTAGCCTGGAGAAGAGGAGATTGAGGGGTGACCTTATTGCTCTCTACAACTACCTGAAGGGAGGTTGTAGCCAGGCAGAGGTTGGTCTCTTCTCCCAGGCAGCCAGTACCAGAACAAGAGGACACAGTCTCAGGCTTATGCCAGGGCAGGTTTAGACTGGATGTTAGGAAGAAGTTCTATACAGTGTGAGTGATTACCCATTGGAATGGGCTACCCGTGGAGGTGGTGCAGTAACCTTCATTGGAGGTGTTCAGGAAGAGGCTTGATGGGGTGCTTGGTTGCATGGTTTAGTTGTTTAGGTGGGTTGGATTGGTTGATGGGTTGGACGTGATGATCTTTAAGGTCTCTTTCAACCTGGTGTAGTGTATTGTATTGTAACTGAGTCTCCCTCTCTGGACCGAGACAGGATGTAAATGCTTCAGCCTCTGCTCTAGAGTGCGTGCAGGTCACTTTAGTTGAAATTAGTTAGTTGTAAGTGATGGAAAGCTCAGCCCACAGTCCATACCCTGCACATGGTGAGACATCCAGAGTTTTATCAGTATGCCTATGAGGGAGCACCAGTAGCTGATGCAGTAGCCATAAGCTATGTAGGCCATTTCAAACAAGTTCAAGTAAAAATAACTCCAGACTGCAAGAGACCCACTTGCGTTCACAAGTTTTTATATACGTTACAGAGAAACTGCCTTGATGTTCCGAACACTGAAAATGAGGCAAAATAGAACCCAAAGCTACTGAATTACAGAATGTTAGGGGCTGGAAGGGACCTGAAGAGATCATCTAGTCCAGCCCCCTGCCAGAGCAGGACCACCTAGAGCAGATCACACAGGAATGCATCCAGGCAGGTCTTGAATATCTCCAGAGGGAGACTCCACAACCCTCCTAGGCAGCCTGTTCCAGTGTTCTGTCACCCTCGCAGGGAAAAAAATTTTCCTCCTGTTTCCATGGAGCTTCCTATGCCTCATCTTCCACCCATTGCCCCTTGTCATTGGGCATCACCAAGCAGAGCCTGGCTCTGTCTTCTTGGCACTCACCCTTTACATCTTTATAAATGTGAATGAGGTCACCTCTCAGTCTCCTCTCTTCCGAGCTACAGAGCCCCAGCTCCTTCTTTCTCTCCTCCTGAAGAAGACGTTCCACTCCTCTAATCATTTTTATGGCTCTGTATTGGGTTCTTTCAAGCAGTTCCCTAAGGTCCTTCCTGAACTGAGGGGCCCAGAATTAGACACAATATTCCAGATGCAGCCTCACCAGGGCAGAGTAGAGAGGGAGTAGAGCCTTTTTTGACTTACTAACCACAGCACTTCTAATGCACCCCAGAATGGCATTGGCATTCTTGGCCACCAGAGCACATTGCTGGCTCATGGTCAACTCCCCATCCACCAGGACCCCCAGGTCTTTTTCCCCTTCACTGCTCTCCAACAGGTCAGTCCTCAGCCTGTACTGCTCCCTGGTGTTGTTCTTTCCTAGGTGCAAGACTCTACCCTTGCCCTTGCTGAATTTCATTCAATTTCTCCCTGTGAAGCTTCAGACCTGGTTGTGTTTGTGTGTAGGTGGGTGCTGTTGGCACCTCTAGGTAGGTTTATTTCATCCTTCCCCGGAAATTCTTCAATGTTACCTGGTTAATAGTTTGCAGAGTATTTCTTCTGGAGCCACGTGGCCTGGTTCTGCTAAAGGAGCACCCTGAATTCTACTGGGGTTGGTGTCCTGAGGGCATTTTGAAGCATACCTGGTGCATGCACAAATATTCTGGAGAGGTTCAAGTAGCTTGAAGCTGAAGGAGAGGCAGTGGAGCAGCTGAGAGGTAAAATGGACACCTTTGCTTGTGTCCAACCCCAAGATGTGCTCTCTGTCATCTTTCTAAGCAGACAGAAATTACTAGAATACCTACAGTGACCACAAGCCTTTCCCTGCTGAAAGCAGTGGAAATGCACCAGTGACTGAAGTGAAAGCAAACTGGGGCCCATCCTTTAGAGGCTTGTGCTCTCTAAGGGTAAGCTGGAAAGTGTAACTAAGCTAACTGCATCACCTCTTGAGTTGCTGTCAGATGTTAATATTTTGCTTTATATTAACAACTTCCACTTGTTCGCCCAGCAAGGTCTCAGCCCCAGCTCCCTCCATATGCTTCCCTGTGCATTGGCCTGCAGGTATCTTTCCATTTCACACAAGATGCTGTGCTTCTGGAGCCTGTTGGTTTCATGGTTTATGGTCTGCTTGGGGGGGCTTTCTGTCTTCTGCCCAGCCTAGCATAACTCCAGTTCTGCCTGTTCTGCCTTTCTAAACATCATGGGGCTATCGGTGCTGCTGCTCTAATGCTTGATGGAGAGTCCTGCAGTTAGGATGGTTGTGTGCACCTCTTTGCTTTCCAGCTGATGTTTCCTTAGCATTTTGGTGGGATAGACAGTGACTTTTGTTTGATGAGGCTAACTGGTCACTGCTTTGCCTATTCAGAGCCTGGGCTAAGCAGTTGGTTTATTTTCCAGTGAGCATATCCTGACTGCTTTGATAGCTACCTCATTATGTCTCAGTATTTAATGGTTTGTGAAGCAGGGGAAATTTTGTAACAACTTAAGGGCCCATTTTCCTACCAATTTGCAGTGGCTAGGTAACTATTCATTGTCACTTTATTGCTTTAATAATTGCTCTAACAGGTTAATACCAGTGATCTGGCAGCACTGCTGGTGCACTAGCATCTGCTTCTCATGGAAGAACACATCCTTCTCATTGCAGGGCCCTGTTCTTGCCCTGGCTCAGGGCATGGGCAGCCTATGGAGGAAGCATTTAGAAGCAGAAGTCCTGCTTGAACATTTATTCTCATGTTTAGAAGGGGATTTGAGCACAGGTGAGAGCAGAGCTGTCATCTGTGTGATTGCCTGGGATTTGCCTTTTGCTTCTTTTTATTCTACCTTTCAAAAATCTGATTTTCATTGAACAGTTTATTGCTGCAGAGCCAGCAGTGGGCTCTGCAACACTGCTGGGAGATTTACAAGCACCTGGGAATGATGTTAGACTTCCAGTCTGAACTTCACTTCAACCTAAATTCAGTGGAGCACAGTAGGCTCGCTTGCTAGACTGAGTGAACCTTCTAATACCTCATTTTCTTTGCCAGGTATGTGCTCCCAGTCAGGAATCAAATGGCTCTTCACATCTGCTTTGATAAGCTACACAACCTGTTGTTATTCATGTGAGGGGCAGAGCCTGCTAAGTCTTGGCAGGATCTCAGTTTTATAAACGTACTTTGATTGTCTTAAAGATGAATGCAGCTGAGTTCCTAAGAACTTCCTACAATGGATGCTGGGTTGACAGGTCAGTATCATAGAATCAATAAGGTTGGAAAAGACCTCAAAGATCATCAAGTCTGACCTGTCACCCAAGACCTCATGACTACTAAACTATGGCACCAAGTGCCACGTTCAGTCCCCTCTTGAACGCCTCCAGGGACAGTGACTCCACCACCTCCCTGGGCAGCACATTCCAATGGCTAACAACTTTTTCTGTGAAGAACTTTCTCCTCACCTCCAGCCTAAACTTCCCCTGACAGAGTTTGAGACTGTGTCCTCTTGTTCTGGTGCTGGTTGCCTGGGAGAAGAGACCAAAATATATGTATATATTCATAGAATCACAGAACTGTCAGGGTTGGAAGAAACCCTAAGGATCATCTAGTTCCAATCCCCAGGCCATGGGCAGGGACATTTCACACTAGATCGGGTTGCTTAGACCCACTTCCAGCCTAGCCTTAAAAACTTCCAAGGATGGGACCTCTACCACCTCCTTGGGCAACTTGTTCCAGTGTCTCACCACCCTTATGGGGAAGAACTTCTTCCTAATGTCTAATGTAAATCTCCTATCCTTTAGTTTTGCTCTATTCTCCTTAGTCCTGTCACTGCATGGTACCCGAAAAAGTCCCTCGCCAGCTTTCTTGTAGGTCCCCTTAAGATGCTGGAAGGCCACAATAAGGTCTCCTTGGAGCCTTCTCTTCTCCAGACTGAACAGTTCCAACTCCCTCTGTCTCCATAGCAGAGGAGCTTCAGCCCTCTGATCATCCTCGTGGCCCTTCTCCGGACACCTTCCAGCACCTCCAGATCTCTTTTGTAATAGGGGCTCCAGAACTGGACACAGTACTCCAGGTGGGGTCTCACCAGAGTGGAGTAGAGGGGGAGAATCACCTCCTTTGACCTGCTGGCTACTCTTCTCTTGATGCAGCCCAGGATACAATACAATATTCATTGTATTTAAATTCTGTCATTAGCTTCTAGTGAGTCTCCTGGAAGGCCAAGAATGTTCTAAGATTTCTGAACAGCAACCAGCATTTTTATATTTCCTCCCCTCATCCAGCCCTCTTAAACTCTTAAGTGCAAATTACTTGTCAAGAAAAAAATATCTAAATTTAATAACTGCTGTTTAACAGCTTTGTGCTACTTCTTATACTGAAGTATTTTGTTACCTTCTGCTGTGGATCAGAAACTATTTTTTAGCACTTCCTACATTGTTACTGTCACTTTTAGCCTGTTGGTAAACGGTTTTAGTCTTTAATTTTGCTGCCTGGGGCAGCCTATCATCGTGTTTGAACAAACTTTGATAAGATCCTGCTCTATATTTACTGTTATCAATTTGCTTTTTGATTTTCCACTCTTCTGTAGGTTGGGGATTTTATTTAAAACCTTGGTCTGTATTTGTAATGACTCTGGAATGAACAGTAGATAAAATGTTTTAGCCCTGAAGTGCTGAAGTTTGGTTTCTTAGCAGTTTTCAAGCATCATGTCCTGTGTATTCTGAAGCAAGTTAATGTGCAGTTGTTGACCATGCTGTCTGGGCTGAAGAGCACTTTATCATAGAATCAATAAGGTTGGAAAAGACCTCAAAGATCGTCAAGTCCAACCTATCACCCAAGACCTCATGACCACTAAGCCATGGCACCAAGTGCCATGTCCAATCTCTCCTTGAACACTTCCAGAGGCAGTGACTCCACCACCTCCCTGGGAAGCCCATGCCAATGGCTAACAGCTCTCTCTGTGAAGAACTTTCTCCTCACCTCCAGCCTAAACTTCCCCTGACAGAGTTTGAGACTGTGTCCTCTTGTTCTGGTGCTGGTTGCCTGGGAGAAGAGACCAACCCCCTCCTGGCTGCAACCTCCCTTCAGGTAGTTGTAGACAGCAATAAGGTCTCCCTTGAGCTTCCTCTTCTCCAGGCTAAACAACTCCAGCTCCCTCAGCCTCTCCTCTCCCTATGGCTTGTGCTCGAGGTCTCTCCCCAGCCTTGTTGCCCTTCTCTGGACATGTTCAAGTGTCTCAATGTCCTTCCTAAACTGAGGGGCCCAGAACTGGACACAGGACTCAAGGTGTGGCCTAACCAGTGCTGAGTACAGGGGCAGAATTACTTCCTTGCTCCTGCTGGCCACACTATTCCTGATGCAGGCCAGGATGCCATTGGCCTTCTTGGCCACCTGGGCACACTGCTGGCTTGTGTTCAGCCAGCTGTCAATCAGCATCTCCAGGTCCCTTTCTGCCTGGCCGCTCTCCAGCCACTCTGACCCCAGCCTGTAGCACTGCATGGGGAGGCTGTCGCCAAAATGAAAACCACCCTGAGGGTGTTCAAGGGAAGCTGATAACTACTTCATTATTATTAATTTTCCAGTGAAGTGACTTAGTAACAGGCCTTTACCACAAAGATCATGTTATGGATGAAGAGTTTTCAGTGAATTACTGATGGAGCAGTGTTGCTCAATGCTTAGCAACCAGCTTTGTCTCTCAAGTGTTTTTAATGAAACACAAGTTTTCTGTTGCCATCTAATAGGTTTAAAAGATGTTAAAAAGAATTCACTTCCATTTCAGCTAATGGGATTTTGTTTGCTACCCATGATACCATAAGCTTGCTAGCTCTGACATCTTCAGAGCGAGGTAAAACGTGGAGGTTTCATTTTTAAAAAGAAAGGCAGGGTGGAAGAGAAAAAAATCTTGTAAGAAATCTTCCTTTTGCAGTTCCAAACAAAACCAAGAGGAGGGAGAAAAAGAGTGCAGCACAGCAACAAAACTTCTTGCTTTTACAGCTCATCTTAAAGCAGAACGCATCAGGAATGCTTGCAAATTTATACACATTATATTTTCACAAGAGTATAGTTTTGCTTCAAAATGCATCACAGACATTTTCTTTCTGATTATTTATTTATTTTAAAGAGCAATAGCAAGAATATTGTTTGTCAAACACCAGGGTTTTTTAAGCACTTCCCTAAAGGGCAGCTTGGTAACTCTCCAAGGATTACCCACAGTGATGACTTCAGGGAAAACAGCACAGAAATAAATTTATTTGCAACGCAGGCAATGAGAGACGAACAACTCCCAAGTGACTGTGGGAACTGCTGACACCGAATTGCCTGCAAACGATGTTTGGTGCATTTGGGGACTTGGCTGTTGTGTCGCACCCAGAGCCTCTTGAGTTTGAGGGTAGAGTGAGAGTCCAAGGAGGTACGACAGCCTCAGCCAGGCAAGGGGTGCCTGGGAACCATCTGTAGCTAAACCTCTCTCTGCACTGAATGATGAATAACTCAAGTCTCCCAGGTCATCATTTATAAAGTTGGTGGTAGGTTTATAGCCAGGACTCGTCTGATGCTTCCAATTTATACAATGACCTTTCCTTCTGTTTTAACATTTGCCAAACTGTGACCTTTTAGTGTGACCTTTTCTGTGTGCACTTGAGGTGATTTTCAAGCTTTTTCTTATTTATTTACTACATATGAATCTGTGGCAGTTAAGGGACTGTTTGGAGAAGACTGAAATGTCACAAGGGAATTGCCAGCTTCACATCCAGGGGAAGGATTGGGTAATGTTTGCTGAAGATCGAATAACCAGGTATGGAATTAACATGGTGAAGAGAAATATTCACTAACTCCCTGCTCTATAAATGAGGCTCAGCTGCTAGGGAAGAAAATAGCCCAGTAATACAAGTCTGTAGTGTACTGTATGTACACAAGGGAGCTCAATTAAGGTTGCTCAGGAAATGTTGCTTGACAGTTTGCTTTGAATGTGTGATTTTTATAAACTTACTGCTCTTTTAGATCAGGAGTTTCTAAACTGCTGTGTATTTTCTAAAGCAGCATATAATAGACTTGCTTCAGGGGGAACCTGCAAGCAAGAACTGAGAAACATTCAGCTCATGTGAGGACAACTCAGAAGATGCTGATCTTGCTAACAGAGAAGTCTGAGTTGTGCTGGAGGCCAATACATGCAGCGTCAATGTTGATGTATGTGGATCTCTGGCTGGGGGATGACACTCATTGTGTGCTCCTTGATTGTACCTGGTTCCTGCTGAGTAGAGGAATCTCAGCACTGAATTTATTCAGGCAGGTTGTTCTGACAAGCCTGAGTTTTGTAGAGAGTATTGGGAATAAGAAGAGGATTCGCAAGGAGCTTGATGCTTAGACCTTTGGTGGTAGCAGTCAGGTGGTTAGTGCAGTCCACCCTCTGCTGCTTCTGCTGTTCCATCTGGGGAACATTTAAAGACAGAGGACTGGATCATCCCTGACTGCATGAAGGCAGCAGTCTGAGGTGCTGCTAAGTTGTGCTTTGGCAAGATGTGGGTGGACAGAGCCCAGGGGACTACACGCATGGTGGCTGGCTCCAGCTCCCTGGGAGGGAGTATCTCTAGACAGAAAACAGGGATTCTGGGTGGTGTTTTCCAAGGCTCTGCAGTGACAGGTGTGTTAGTTGCAGCTGTGTGGGCTGTTTGACATTGATCCTGGCCTCCCTTTATGGGTTTCCTTCACTTGTTAGCTGGAAGGATGCTGAGGGTTGATGCACTTTAAATTGTTAGTAGCACAGAGTTCTGGTATTGGAGAATAATGGAGAATACCCCGAAAAATATTGCACCAGCAAGGATTATGCTGTTGTCTTTTAAATTTGGGATCAGTGAATTAACCTCAGAGACTGGCAACCTGAGAAAGGTATTGGGCCCAAAGAGGAAGCAGATGCACAGGTGGATACTTGTGTGTGTGCAGGTGTGGTCTGAAAAAGGTGGATGCTTCCCTTAACTCCTGTAGAGTTGTTTTGCTCCTCTCATCTTCCTGCAGAGAAAAGCAATTTGCTTGAGATGCTGTTGAGTGTAGTCTTTCAAATGGCTGCTTTCTTTACCCATATTATGGTTTGGTGGTGTGTTGGTGTTTTGTTTTTTTTTAACTGGCATTTTGAAGCTGGGTGCCAGTTGGCATTCCACACAGGGGAACAGAATCATCTGCTTTGTCAATATTTTACCCTGATGTATCTTGTTCAGTGCATGTTGCAATTAATTGCTTTTTTCTTCCCTCCACAAAACCAATTACAATTCTGTCATTTATTCAGGTTTGATACTGCTAAATGTGTCCCCCTTTTTTTTTTCCTCAGAGAAATACTCCACTTAGTACACAGGTATCCTTCTTACCCTAGGCTTCTGCATAGGCAGAAGTTGCAGGAACTCAATTAAAATCTCTCTAGCCAATTCTTACAGAATTTTGTGTTCGTGCCCTTAATTTGGGTTGAATGTGGCTTATATTGACAGAGTTTAAATACTGAACATAATTAAAACACTGCAAAACCATAATTATGCCTGTCCAGTCAAGAGGGGCTCCTTTGCCCCTCCCCCCAGTTTTAAAATGAGATGTTGGTACTGGATTAATTTAAACATTTACAGTGTGTTAAGACAGTGAAACTGAAACTGAAACTGCATTGCCTGCAGATCCAGAGAGGTGATTCTGCCACTTTGCTCTTCTCTGCTGAGACCTCACCTGGACTACTGTGTCCAGGTCTGGAACCCTCAATATAGGAAGGACATGGACCTGATGGAGAGGGTCCAGAGGAGGGCCATGAAAATGATCAGGGGGCTGGAGCACCTCTGCTATGAGGACAGGCTCAGGGAGCTGGGGGTGTTCAGCCTGGAGAAGAGGAGGCTCCAGGGAGATGTAATAGCAACCTTCCAGTACCTGAAGGGGGCTCCAGGAAGGATGGAGAGAGACTGTTTGCAAAGGCCTGTAGGGACATGACGAGGGGCAATGGTTTCAAACTAGAGAAGAGCAGATTTAGATTGGATATCAGAAACAAGTTTTTTACTATGAGGGTGGTGGAACACTGGAATAGGCTGCCCAGTGATGTGCTTGAGGCTCCTTCCCTGGAAATATTCAAGGTGAGACTTGACAAGGCCCTGGGCAACCTGTTCTAGTTGGGGATGTCCCTGCTGAGTGCAGAGGGGGCTGGACTAGATGACCTTTGGAGGTCTCTTCCAGCCCAGACCATTCTATGATTCTGTGGTGGGGATGAGAGGAGGAATCTTGTAATGCTCCTACCTCGGTTATGAATACCAGCTATTATAGTTCATGGAAAAATCTGCAGGATAATTGGGTCATTGGGAAGTAAAGTTTGAGAAACTGAGCATTGAAACCAGACAGCTTTCAACTACCACTCAAGTCTAAGGAAGCTTGGCTTTTCTTATTACTGCAGAGTATATAAGCAAGTCTCAGGGTTTATCACTTCTGAAGCTTGGCAGAAATGCCACTAATTACTGTCCCTTTGTATTTGCCTGCTGTGCTGTCTCACCCCAGGACCTCTTCTGGCCCCAAGAGGCATACAGAACACTGAGCAGGAATTTGTACTGATCATGCAGTATTGATTCAGCCAAAGGAAAATGCTGAAGGTTTTTGCAGGGACTCACCTCTGTCAAACCCTGTGGGGCTCTGGGCTTTATTCTGCTTTCATTCTGATGGTAGCTCCTTGGTAGGTTACCTTTTTGTTTTGAGTTTACTAAGTACAAGATTTGGCCCTCAGCCCTGATTGTTCTCTGTTCAAGTGGAATGTGGCTTTTACAGGGCTGTAATGTGAACTCCCCACTTAGCAAGATAGAAGGAGATTTTATTTTATCCCCCCGAATGTCAGCTCTGGAGATTTTCCTTTTTGGGGATACTTTTTTTGTGTGTAGCCAAACAAGATAGGGGGAAGTTTTCATGGAAACAGCCATATATAAATGAACCATCTGCTGCTAAAGTGATAAAAAAAGTGATCTAAATAATGCTGTGGAAATAAAGTCTTCTCTTATCTGTGTGCATATTGGAGAATACTTTTGTTTGGCTCAGGAAAGCACTCAGCATGAAATCTGTCCTACCCAAGTACTCCAAGAGCTGGTCTTACACTGAACCATTCATGTGGCAAATTAAAAAGTCTGGTGGACGGATGATACGGTCCTGGGGACTCAATAAAACTTATTACCTACGAGACAGAGCTTTCTGTTCCACCAACATATGTGCTGGTGGCTTTGCAACAGCAGGAATCATTAAGAAAAAAAGCTACAATTTGTGTATGTTGAGGCTTCACTTCAGCAGAGCAAAGGAACTAATTTCAGCCTCAGTACCTGCAGGATTCAGTGAAATCTCCCCTCCATTGCCTCCCCAAGATGATGTGATCTTCTGAACTGAAGCCATACCGGTGAAGCTGGAGTGGTGATGGCAGTGTGAATATATTAAGATAAAACCTTGAGAGGGCTGAAATAAAGAAGAGTGACTTGACTTGTGTGGTCAGGAATGTGAACTCAGCAGTTTAACCTGGAAAAGAGCTTTGTTTCATGTAGATGTAATGGCAGCTGGGAAACATGCAGCTGCTCTGCCCTCTGAGTTAGCTCATCTTGGAAGAATTCTGCGTGAGGTGGATTAAAGGCAGAGGAAATGCTGTCATGCATCCTTTGGTCAGGGAACTGGTTGGTTTGATAGTGGTGCTCCAAGACAGGAAACAATAAGGAAGACCTTCAAATCCCAGGATCCGAAGTAAGGCAGACCCCCAGATAAGGCTGGTTTTGAACACTGAAGTAAGAGTAATGAGCAGCAAGTAGCAAACTGCAACTGCTCTTCAAAAGAGCACTTGTCTGCCTCTTCTGCCATCCTGTCATCCACCTCCCTAGGGGTACCAATGAGAGCTGAACAAGTGATGCTCTTTTCTGTTTTGAGGGTGTATTTGGAAGTTCAGTCTGGCATAGGAGAACCAACGTAAACATTAAAACCAGACTCAGGTGCCTGTTTGGTCAGTGTCAGTAAGGTTGGGAACTGGCACCACTGCACTTCTCCCTATGGCTATCATAGAACAGAGGCTGGAAGGGACCTCCAGAGATCAAGTCCAATCTGCCTGCCAACACAGGATCACCCAGGGTAGTCTGCACAGGAATGCATTGAGGCTGGTTTTGAAAGTCTCCAGGGGAGACTCACAAGTGAGTGTCAGCTAACTCCTGGAAGCTGGACTTGCAGGCTGTCTGTAGTGGAAACCTGCAGAGGTCAGCTGGCAGTCTTACAAGTATTGGAATCATCCTCTTGCTTCTGGGGTAGTCATAAATCATTTTTGCTCCATCTTCTTTTGACTTGGGGGTGGGCTGGTGGGGGTAGATAACCACAAATCTTATCAGATAGTCCTATGACTGTGTGTGGGAATTGCAGTGTGATTTTTAGATCCTAGGAAAGCAAAGCTAGTATTTTTTGTCATATTAATACAGGTTTTAGCCCTTGCTGGAGTGTGTGCCTTCGCACAAGTCAGTCTTAAACCATTGCCATTGTTTGGTCTAGGCCTTGAAATCAATAGGTAATTCTAACTCCAGGCAGAATTCTTTTCATTTCCTTTTCCACTTGCAGCAGTGTTGTGTATAGCAGGAGAAATTCTCATTATCCATGACTTCTCTTTCAGCATTTTGATGCCAGCAGCACAACTGTAAATGTCCTTGATCTTCTTTTAGTTCCTGCTGAGCCAAGTCGCTTCAAGAAACATCTTGAGCTACTGATGACCACACATAGTAGTCACTGCAGTTCTGGTAGCTCTCAATTTCACATGTAAAATCAGGAGCTGGACTGTAAGGAGCAGTTTGGGATGTTCCTTTTGTTCTGTTCCCTTGGTTTTCTCCCTTCATTTGCTTACATTGTCTTCATCTGACTAGCAGGGAGGGCCTTCATTGCTGGGTGTGATTCTTTTTATAGTCGGTTCTGCTCTTCAGCAGAACTGCAGATGGAGTAATTGCTGTGCACGTGGCACCAACTTCCTTTGTCACTGCCTTGACAGGTTGTTTTTCGGTCGACTTGACTTTGAAGTTCTGAGTCCTTATTTCTAAGAAATTTGTTGTGGTTTTTGGCATTATTCCTTGTATGTTTACGAAGCTTTTCATTCATATTCCCCTCCTGTCGCTGCCTCTGCACTGCCTCCTTACGAGAGAGGTTTGGGGTGTTATAAATAATAAAACAGAACAAGGCAGATCTGTTCCCTGTTCGGTTCAGCAAAGCTCTTGGGAAGCAGCATTCTTATTAATTCTCATCTCTCTGCTGGTCGTACAAGGAGGAGGGGATGGACATGCATGGCTAAGGGCAGGGCATTGTTGTGCTTCTGTGGGTTTTGTCTCAGCCTGTGTTTGTGTTGGGCAGAGATTGGTGTGAGTTTTCCAGCTCTTCTGCAGGATGATTGTGGAAACTGTTCATGTCTGATAGCTGTGAACAGATGGTAATGCATTATTTTTGGCACAGGGGAAGGGAAAGGAGACCTCATACTGCATATGAATAGACATCTCTGGGGATTGTCCTACCAAAAGGAGGATACAAAAGTAAAAGCAGAGTGAAACTTACCTGAGATTTTTGTGCTCTGCTCTGTAGATAAAGCCACGGCTGAGTGAAGTTCTGTTTGCTTCTGGAAGTTCTTCAGACTTAGGGTGGATGCAAAGATAGAAGGGCTGACAAGCATCTTTTTTTACAATGTATTTTTTTTGGTCAGTCAAAAAGATATTGCTGGCAGTTTTTGGAGTAATGCTAGAAATGGGTAGGTAGATGGGTGAGCAAGCTGGGTGGAAGATGTAAGGCCTAGCCTGACTGTAGTAACATGATTTATGTCATTTGGATCTTCATTATCAGTGTGGCTGGGACAGTGTCCTGTCTGCCTTTGAGACAAAAAGACCTTTTCTCAATGCAGAGGCTGCAGTCTGTGCTTGGGGAAGCATAAGGAGATGCTGTTGTGCCGAGGTCAGCATAATAACTGCTAGAAAGAGCACGTTACAGACTTACTTGTGTTTAGTTTTGCTTGGTATAACTAAGTGACATTTTTAAGCAAGTGTTTAGAATCAGTGATGTTGTTCAGAAGGTTATGGCAGCTCTTCTAAAGCACTAGCAACTATATGAAGTAAAGCACAAACACTGTTTTGTAGACAAGCTAGAGACAGGTGAAAGTCCCTTGCTGTAACATGAGAGGAGTGTCTTTCAGTGGAGGGATGCACCAAGAGGGTTGATGTGTCACAGTGCTGGTCAGCTTTTCTTTTCTTCCTACCAGTCCTTGGCTGGAGACAGACAGCCAAAAGTAACCACTGTTCCTGGTTAAGGGAAAAGAATCCCTTGATTACTGGGGCTGATGAGGCTGCAGACAAGATCTGTACCTGTAAGCACACGGAAGCCCAGGGTGTGCAAGGTGCTGTCTGGGTGCCATAAATGGGCAAAGAAGATATCAAGTCAAAAGAGGCATGGACCTACAGGTGGGTAGTACAAAATGAAGACAGCTGCTAACTGAGAAAAGAGTGGGGGAGTTGGGAGTATGGAGTTGATGGTGAAAACCCAAACATCTTCAAGAGGGAAGCAAGAAACAGGCTAATTCTTCACCATAGGGAGCTTTGTGACTTCTCCATCCACACACATGCCTCCCTTGATCCATTTCCTACCACACTCACTCACTGTTCAGCTCTCAGGCTGTGTGAGCAGGGCTGCAATACAGCTGCCTAGTTACCTCCAAAATCAGCTGCACAACACTCCATGGTGAGGAGCAACCCAAGGGATGAAAGAACAAGACCCTAGGGCTTTGAAGTTGGGGCTAGAGGGTGAGTGCTCAAGGGGCACTGTAGGAAGTGAGTGCAGTCAGAACTTGAAGGGATGATGCCTCCTGGTTGAGATATGGTACAAGAGGTTCATGCCACCCATTGCTGGGCTCTGAGTGCACGGTGATCATCCTCTGCCATATCTGCTGCTATCTGTGGAAATAGTGTCAATTATGGTGCAAAACACATAGTGTTGGAAATATTTGTTTTGTTTGTTCTTAGTAGACAGATTGTGTGTTGATTAGCTTCAAATGCCAATCATTTAAGATCCCAACAGCATTCCCCCAGACTGAGGAATTACAGATTTTTTTTTGGGGGGGGAATGGGGTGGGCAATTCAGCTCTTTGTATTCTAGTGCTGAGTCGAGCCTGGGCTTTCAGGCCTGAGTGATTGCTTCCGGCACAAAGCCTGGGAGATTCCCAGATGTGTGTGTTGCCCGATTCCTGTAGTTCCTCAGTTGTCTTTCAGTTTGTTTAACTGCAGCTTGACTTACAGGATGAGAAAAGAGTTACTTGGATGCATTTTTAATGAACTCTTGTATAGTTGGTGGGACCCAGAGGTAGTTCAGTGTCTTCTGCTCAGTGCTGCCAATCCCTGGCAAAAATGATTATTTGATAGCTCTTAGTGGTTGTAAAAGGCATTGAAATACTGATTGCATGGCTTAGTTTGAATTCTGAATGGTTTACAATGGCAGGTTGGGTCTGTTTTGAGTCGCTGCCACTTGGGCTTTCAGCTGCCTGTTCTTTCACAAAACTGATGTGGTAGCAAATGTCTTCAGGCCAGACCAGACTAATTAAACCCTATGACACAATTGTACCTGAGTGTCTGAGAAGGTCAGCTCCAAGGCTTGCCTTTAGCCTTCTCCTGAGAGAATAATTATATCATATCTTGCTCCTTGGGCTAAAGAGAGCTGCTCCATTCCCAGGCTAAGTTACTCATACTGCTCTGAGCAGACAAGTAAACAAGGGCTGCTCTTGTCTTAGTTTAGATCAGACAGAAGCTCTTTTACCCCTCCCCAGAGGAGTAAAAGAAAAATGCTCCACATGGGAATGGAAGTACTATTCACAACTATATACAACAGGACAAAACCGTACCAGATACACAAATCTATAGTCAACCTCAGCCTAGTTCTCCAACCTGGGCTTACCACAGAGCCTCATTATAGAATCACAGAATGCTCCAGGCCGGAAGGGACCTCTGAAGGTCATCCAGTCTGATCTCCCCACAGTCAGCAGGGACATCCCCAACTAGATCAGGTTGCCCAGGGCCTTGTCGAGCCTCACCCTGAATATCTTCAGGGAAGGGGCCTCAACCACCTCCCGGGCAATCTGTTCCAGTGTTCCACCACCCTCACAGTAAAGAATTTGTTTATGAATATCCAATCTAAATTTGCTTTTCTCTAGTTTGAAGCCAATGCCCCTCGTCCTGTCCCTACAGGCCCTTGCAAACAGTCTCTCTCCATCCTTCCTGTAGCCCCCTTCAGGCACTGGCAGGCTGCTATTAGGTCTCCCCAGAGCTACTCTTCTCCAGGCTGAACACCCCCAGCTCCCTCAGCCTGTCCTTGTAGCAGAGGTAAAAGCTTTCCACAACCTCCCCCAAACCAGGCCAAAAGCCCCAGGCCTCAATGCCAGAAAATCAGCTTGCCCACAGCAGGCCCCACGCCCCCACAAACCAGAGCCTGCATGCAGTGCAAGAAGGAGGAAAAGGCAGAATTGACTCTGCAGTCAATTTATATAGAAGATAAAGGTGCAGTATTATGGGATGGAATAACATAATTTCCAGTGCCATCCCCCTTGGGACAGACAGACTGTCCAATCCCCCTGGAGGACCTCTCTGTGTCTGGACAGCTATTCCTTAACCCGCAACAGTTCTGTGTCTGAAGAAGATTTGGCTGCCCTTGTGAAGACCACTTAAATCTTACAACACTTAGCAGGTGCAGATGTCTGTGGTAGCTTTTTGGCACAAGTGTGCTAATGCTTTTCAATTCTTCTGGTCTTACTGTTATGCAGTCGATCATTGAAAGCCTTGTTGAGGTGGTGAAAAATGATACTTTTGTATTTGTATTACAGTGTGGATAATCAAAAGCTTTTGCTTTAAGTTCTTTTCATAATTGACCAAAACCACACTAAAAGATAATCAAAATTACAGTACTGTAAGTTTACAGGGGTGAGAGTTAGACACGTGTTCTAACCCTTTGATGAATGCAGCCTGCAGTTTGGGTCCAAGTGATTTCAAAACTGAACTGCAGATTTGATTCTGCTTGATTTCTTTGTGCAGTTACAGCTAGCTTTGATCTTCAAGGCAGACGGATTGAGGGAGTGCTCATTTGGAACCACAGGCAACATTAAATTTTTTTTGGGTGATTTATTCAGGAGTAATATTGGAGGAACTGAGAGAAGAACTTCTTTTGGTTGGGCTGAACACCAGCAGTGTCTCTAACCAGCTATTTAAAGCAGTTTTGCACATCCAAATGACCATATCTTTAATTATTTGTTGTTGTTTACAACGAGCTTGTATCTTCCTTCCCTTCTAAGCAACTGCATGGTGATAATTCTCAGTAATTTTAGTGCTCTGTGAGAAAACTGGGAATCTCTGGGATGCTGCAGTATAAAAGAGCAGTGCCCCTTCCTTGCTGTGAGAAATTTACAAACTTGATGCCTTTCTAGAATACAAATTGTGTGAAAAAATTATCATCTGCCTACATTAGCTCTATAAATAAGCATCCTATTTTAACAAGTGTGCTTTCTACTGGAATACAGGTGCTGTACTGGGAAAGAGAAAAAAGTATTTTGTTTTGACTGAAGTACCAGAAAGACTGTCCATTTCATATTTCAGTTAATTGAAATTATATAGAAAATTGCTTTGCTAGTGTATGTACTCAATAATACTTAACACCAGTAAGCAGATACTACATTACCTTAGTCCAATAACTATGAGCAGCAATGGATCTGACCAAGCTTCAGTTTGCCAGTGGTTTTGGTGAGAAAATTTCCAGTTTTAGACTCAAAGAATCCTAGAATGGCTCAGGTTGGAAGGGACTTCAGAGATCATCTCCTCCAACCTCCCCACCATGGGCAGGGACACTTCTCAACTGGACTCAGCTGCTCAAGGCCTCATCCAACCTGGCCTTCAACACCCCCATGGAGGAGGTAGCCACAATGTCCCTGGGCAGCCTATTCCCAGAGTCTCACCACCCTCCTACTGAAGAACTTCTTTCTAAGATCTAACCCTGTTCTCCCTCAGTTTCAAACCATCCCTCCTTGTCCTGTCTCTAGACACCCTCATAAAAAGTCCTTCTGCAGCCTTCCTTTAGGATCCCTTCAGGTATTGGAAGGCAGCTCTAAGGTTCCCCTGGAGTCTTCTCTTCCCCAGTCTGAACAACCCCAGCTCCCTCACCCTGTCCTCATAGTAGAGGTGTTCAGACTTGCTCCCAAATCAAAAGGGACAGGAGATAGCTCATAACAGTTGCATCCTAACAGCTGAAATGCTATTTGGGAGGGGAAACCCTCCAAGCCACAGACATCTCAAAGTTTCAGAGGGCTCTGTCTGCTAACATGCAGGATTTGCACTGGCACCTACTGCTTTCAGAAAACATTCAAAGCAGTTTCACTCCCATGCAGGTTTTGTTCACCTGTTTGGGCTCTGCAGGTCCTCTGGTTTTGGCCCAGGTATGAGTTTTATCCAAAAATTACTTCACCCTCAAATACCTGTTTCACAGGCTTAGCAACAGAAGCTCTGTGCTTCTGCTTTTCCATTAGGAAAAGAGTCAGACTGTCTCTTGTGCATGTTGACACAGGCTATGAAGTCAGTGAACCCTTCCAATCATCCCTGGTTCATGCAGTGTAATCCAGCAATGACTGTAGCAAACACAGATGCTCACCCTTACTTCCAGGGACCAGGGTATTTAAGCTCATCAAAGAGTGGAATGATAAAGGTGGTGGTTCATCTCTGCATGCTAGAGTGACAGGATCAGTGAGTGCATCTAGACCCTCTGTGAGAGCAGAGAGTTGTATGGCATTGAGAGATTCTCCTGAATGCAAATGCCTATGACTTTGTGCTTGCGTCAGCAAACTGGGCACTCTTCACTTGTTTCTGTTCCTAACAAGCATTGAGATCTAGTTTGTGAAAACCCTTGGGTGTAAGGAATGCAAAGCAAATGAAATAAATGAAAATTACAATGATGCAAATATAAACTGATATGATAGGAACTGGCCTTATGGAGGTCAATGCCCTTTTTATTTACATGAAAATACCACTCACTGAGACTGTTTGGCATGACCAATACCATATTTATTTCATAAAGCAATATGACTTACTGCGAGTGCCTCAAGCACGTCTGTGTTGTTGCCAAGTTTGGCTACAAGTGTTGGTAGTTTGCTGTTCTCAACAAAAAGTCTTTTTTGGAGTGTCTCTTCAGTGCTGTGCTAGAGCCAGGGTTTTCAAAGAGCTCTGAATGGAAGTACTACGGCAGGCAGCCTGTCTGGGAATGGGGAAACACAGAAAATAGCACCCACGATCCCTGGACTTGTTGGCAGATTGGAGAAGACAAAGAGATCAGGAGAATTCATAGAATCATAGAACATTAGAGGGTGGAAGGGACCTCCAGAGATCATCAAGTCCAATCCCCTGCCAAAGCAGGATCACCCTGGGTACTCTGCACAGGAATGCAATCCAGGCTGATTTTGAAGGTCTGCAGAGAAGGAGACTCCACCACCTCTCTGGGCAGCCAGGAAACAGTCTGATAGCTGAGCATAAAGGAAGGACAGGAAACCTTTGCTTGGTGCAAAAAAAAAGTGAAAGGATGACTTGGGCAGCCGAAGCCTCCACAGTCCATCCCCTGGCAGCTTCACATGCTGCTTCTGCGTTGTTCTGCTCTCTCTGAGTCCAGACTGACAATTCCAGCTATTATTTTAATGCTGTGCAAACAGTCTTTGAGCTTCAAAGTGAGATTTGGATTTTTAGCAACAGTTCTTTCTGCAAGAGCTGATATTTCTCAGTGTTCTCCCAGCATCCAAAATGTCAAGCCCCTTGGGAAGCTGCAAGCTTAATGTACAGTGGTCAGTGCTAATTACATTTCTAAATATTTCCTCTTGTGTCAGTTGAAAAGTCTTTGGTTTTGTTTTAACTTGCTCTGTGAATTCCTGTCTTTGTTTAAAGAGCAGGCAGATATAATTTTACTACCCCATAATGGTTAAATAACACATTCCCATTGAATTGGAGGGAAATACAGAAATTGTATTCAAAATTATACAGGAAAATGCAGAATAGATGAATCCTTAACAGCTAATACATCTTCCAAAAGAATGCATGATACATGAGAACCTCCCAAAAACCTTCCCCCAACCAGATTATACTAAAAGCCCCAGTGCTCCTTTTCTCCCCTGACATTGTCTCCCTTCCATTAGGCCTAAGCAAGCCAAAATTGGGCAGAAGAAATTAGTCAGGCCTCTGAAGGCCACTAACAGGCCTACTCCCCTGTGTTACCGGATAGGACTCCCTCCAGAGAGCCAAAAGGAGGGAGAAAAGAGACAGAAACTAACTCTGCAGCCAATGTTGTAGGGATGCAGGATTCTGGGAATGAAATACACAAGTTTATGCTTTCTGGGGTATATCTTCTGGACCGTCTAGTCCTCCTGTGATTTAAGATCTCCCACTGCCTTAAACCCAGGACAGCTCCATGCTCTAGTAATTTTTACTCTGTTTTTTCCTAGTTACTTAATGCCTGGAATAACCAGGACACTTGTTTCTCCCTGTAGAAAACAGACAATTTCTTGGGGGGAGGGGAAATGCAGAACTTGTAACCAAAGTGCTTACCTCTTCTTAATCACACTTGTGTTTTAGTTTGCCTGACATTGTCTCTGCTGGTAATTATCAGGTGGTCTCAGCACTCACTGCTCAAATAGTGAGCTTTTCCCAGTGCTGTTGGAGAGGTTTGCTGAACTCAGACAGAAAAGGAATTCTTTGTAATGCAGTGTTAGCTTTGGATGCTATTAGTGCTTGTGAGCTGGCAGCTTGACCAACAACTTTCTATCGCTCCTTTTTGGCATTTTGGCAAGGAACACATCTCTGGCACGCTGGGCACCCTGTTCTTCCTGTACAGGAGGCTGATCTTCCTGAGAAATAGACCTTTCCTATTCTTTACTACAGCTGCTTTCAGCCTAATTTGCTCTTAAACTTGGGGAGGTTCTTTCAAAGCCCCAGTCATGTTATTCAGAGTCAGCAGCATGGGAGGTAAAGTCATCCTGGGCAGCTGTGAGAGGTAGCCACCCTCTCCTTGGGAGTGCTGCTGCTTTTCCATGCCACAGATTCTCATGAGGGGCTGGGGGATGTCCCAGTTTCCTTCAAAGGCCATAAGGATGCAAGCGCTAGAGCCTGGCCATGCCTGTCTCTCTTTGGAGTCTGGAGTACAAGTGTGCCACTGACATGGTGTGTTGGTGCTGGGGGAGTGACTCCTGACGTGTACACTTGCTCTGCAACAAACATTTAATTGCACCATGGCTTAAGTGTCAAAGAAGGAGCCTTGAGCACCCAGGGTGGCATTCAGGATGTTAGGACAGCTGCTTTATGTGCTCACTGGAGCTGTGATGGAGAATTTCCACAAGGATCTCTTTAACTTGGAGAAAAGGAGACTAAGGAGTGACCTCATTCATGTTTATAAAGATGTGAAGGATGAGTACTGAAAGAATGGAGCCAGACTCTGCTGGGTGATGCCCAATGACAGTGCAAGGGGCAATGGTGGAAGCTGAGGCATAGGAAGTTCCATAGAAACACGAAGAAAATTTTTTTCACTGTGAGGGTGACAGAGCACTGGAACAGGCTGCCCAGGGGAGTTGTGGAGTCCTCCTCTCTGGAAATATTCAAAACCCTCTTGGATGTGTTCCTGTGATCTGCTCTAGGTGATCCTGCTCTGGCAGGGGGTTGGACTGGATGATCTTTTGGGATCCTTTACAGCCCAACATTCTATGATTCTGTGATCTTTGGGTGTTCGTTCAAAGGCCTTTCATATAGCCCCAAGCATCTTTTGCTGAAGTTGTTTCTTCACCCAATTTTGTTTGAAACAAAAGGATGACTCCTCTTACGGTGATGGCAGCCAGCACTTGTGAGAAGCTCCTGCCCTGTTGTGGCATTGGATCTCCTCTGGGCCTTTATGTTTTGTTCCTGAGAGGTTTTATAATGTAAACTGGCACTGCAGAGAGGAGGCAACAATGAGTGCAGATGCTCCCAGGCTTGGGGGTTGCTGCTGATGTAAAGCCCATCTGAAGCATGAAGGCTGGCAGAAAATGCACTGAAGAAGGAAGCCAGGGAGTGACTTGCCCTCAGAAGTGGTGTTCATGGAGATCAGGTAGAATTAATGAAACTCTTGTAGGAATGAAGTGAAGCTATGCTGGCTGAACAGGCTGCTGCTCACCTGATGAGCAGCCATGGCATCTCTGTGATCATTCAGCCTGTCCAGCTAGGGAGAGAAATGTTCTGACATGAAATGCAGTAAGAGCCTTTGTCTCAACCCAGGAACCCACAGTGTCCGAGCAGCTGTCAATGTGATTGTTCTCTGTTTCTGCTCTTCCAAAGCTCTGTAGTCCAGGACTGCTAATTTATAGGCTTCCCCTCCTGTTTGCTTGTGTCTGATGGGTAAACGCTTGGAGCAAAGAGGAAAGGGGGGAGGTTCAGGAGAAAAAAAGTTCCCAAGTTTTGGCATTGGTAAGTTGTCTCATGCAGAATGCCTGGCTGGCATAGAGCAGGAGCTCTGTGGAGACCTACACAAACAGCAACAGCAATGGCCTTGCCATGGCTTCTGTACCAAACTTCTTCAGTCAAGATTGCGAAGTGAACATTCTCTGAGCCCTTTATGCACATCACTTCATCTCCATCTGTTTCAGTTCAAAAGTATGGAAATCCTTTCCAAATACACAAATGGTATGGGGGCCTCCAAAATCTTTTTTAGGGAAAGGGATATATTTGAGTGTGGAAGTTAAACTGCTCTTTTATGTCCCTGAAGAGCTGCTAGAAAATTTGTCACTGCCACCCTTCTGAACTGCAAGAGAACAATCTGCATTTCCTGGGATTCAATGAATACAGAAGCTCTGCAGCCTTCTCTTTAGCAGGGAAATGATGCAACATTACTCCAAACGAGATAAGCACAGCAAGCAAAGCATCATCAGAATCCTGGTGAAAGCCAGGCATTAAAATCCTTTTGTATTTCAGGATCTTATTTATCATTGTTTATTTCCAGAGTGCTTATTCCTCTCTGCTGAAAGGCAGCAAGGAGGACAGTCTCTCTGCTCGGGGACTGGGAGTCTGCAGGCAGCACCCCCTGGCTGGTAGATGTTTCTGTCCCCATTCCTTCTCATTTCACTGTTTTGTGTGTGACCCTTTGCCATTTGCATATGGCAGGAATCAGAGAAAAGATGGTGAAGGATTTAGCCTGAAGGGAAATAGACTGTGGTAGAAAAGAAGGCTTTCCACCTGGGGTGTGTGCACAGTCTGATGGGGGGAGATTGGCTGGCTCTAGTTGTTATTCACTGTGGATATGCATGGCACAGAAATGATGGTCCCTGTCTTGTGGCAATGTAGATGGTCCCTGAAAGACTGAAAGATCCCTGCTGTGGGGGAGAGTTTGCAAAGAAGCAAACTTTTCTGTATGAAAATGAAGCATTTGAGACAGTAAACAGCACAAGCCACTGCAGCTTCCAACTGTCATTTCCTAGAAAGAGGGATATTTTTATTACTTATATTATTTTCCTTTCCTGCTTCCCTCCATATATTCCACATATTGGACTTCATCAGTTAAAAACTCAAACCTCTGTATTTCTGGTTTCCAATTGGTTTTGTTCAGATAATTCAGAAAGCATCCCTGTTAGTGTTACTCTGTCAAGGTCCCCTCAGGCTTGCTGAAGGCTCAGGAACCATCTTCTGGACTCCCAAGTCAGCAGTAGTGCTGTTCTCTGTCCTTTAATCTCTATCACTTCCTCCTAAAATCTATGATTTGGACTTTAACATTTATTTTAACATTTTCTGCAAGAAAGACACTGTGCCACTGCTGAAGTTCACACAGGTGCAAAGTGACACTGTGTATTAGAAGATGGAACTGGGAAAAGGGTTAATAGAAGAGTTGGCATGTCTGCATTGCTTTATCCTTTGTCTTGGTGCTGCCCAGATAAGCAGAAATGTCTCCAGTGGCTGTGCTTTTGGCAAAGAAAATCAGGAAATGCTTTTCTTGGTCTTTCTTTCTGGTGTACACACGTGTGTGATCCCAAGCTCATGGGACCTAGGAGCCTGAGAGATTTGTAGGTGATTAATAACTGTTAATTTTCATGGAGGCAGCCACAAAGGGGACTGTTACGAGGTACTACACCTGCACTTCAGGGCTTTGTGCAGCCGTGGCATGGGGGTAATCTTTGTGCAGAGCTGTCACTGTGTTGGAACAGGACGGGGAGTGGGGACTGAACACTGGGACAAATGTGAGATGAAAGCAGAGGCTGAGGCTTGCATTAAAACTTGAGTTCTCTCGGGCTGCCCATGTCTCTATCCTGGTCTTACAGAGGGCTTAAAAGTCATGCAGACACTGCTAATTTTCATGTAAAAGGCAGCTGGGAGGGTGAACACAGTGGCCATTACCCTTGTTTTGAATCCCCAGCTAGATTGTTCCTGATTATAACCTGTAGTGGCTTTTCCTTCTAAGAGCAGCTTTTCCTCTGCTTCCAGGTTCAGCAGCATAGCTGTCTTTTGAAGACTTTATGCACTGCTGGAAGTGCTAATGCAAGGTTCCTCCTTCTCCTCCCTGCCCCTGTTACATACTATCTCCATCCATCAGAGTGGTGGTGAAAGGAAGCAGGATTGCATTGTTTCCATGTTTGGTGCATAAATCTAGTTTCACTTCGAGATTCAGCCAATTTTTTTTTTTTTTTTCATCTTTGAATTGTCCATTGCTAGTCTGTTTCTACAAATAATCATTAAAGCAAAACCACAGGATAAACTCTCTGTGTAAGCAAAGACTGGATATTATTCCCACTGTTCAGCGACTTAACCTGTTTAGAGAATAATTTCCAGAACTTTATGGCATATTAGGAAGGGCTTTGAAGTGAATAATAGATGGAGTACTGCATATTTGCCAAAATGTCTTTGCATTGTGTCAGGGCTGCATGCCTGATGGGATTTCTTGGTGTCTGAGCACAGGACTGGTGGAAGGGAGCACAGCTCCACTTAGGTTTGCAGAAGTGCACCTGCCACAGTGGATTTGATTCATTACATCTCCACAACTGTGCATTTCATTTTGTTTCTCACCTAACCAACCCCTTCTTGTGACATTCAGGGCTCTACCCAGTACCTTGTTACTGTCCTAGAAGTATCTCAAGAGCATTTTGTTAGAGCTGGAAGGGACCCTGGCATCTAGACTGAAGTTCACTTATTTGCTTCCCTTTTGTTCTACAGAGGAAGGGTTTTTGCTTGGGCTTTTCCTTTCTGAGCTAGCCCAGGAAGTGCTTTCTGGATTAGAGACACTTCACAGCACAGAAGAGGAATACCTCTTCCCTGAGAGATCTACAGTCTCCTTGTTTCTGAATGGTTGAGGGATAAAAGAGTTGGATTCTCAAATAACAGTATCTACCTGGAGATACTTGGGGGCTCCACTGCACATTGAGAGAGAGTTAAAGCCTTTTTTCTGATGCTTGTCTCAGCCTTGCTGCACCACTGCCTTGATTGCGCAGGAAAGGTCAGAATGGGGGAGTGTGTGGAAGAATTCAAGCCTGTGTTTCTGTTGTCTCATTTCTCACATATTTCATTTGAACATGAGAAATAGGCTCCTTTGTGCTTTAAAGGTGTTCCTATAAAGCTGTGTGAGCCCATGAACAAGCTTAAGCATTGTGGCTAATGCGAGTAACTCTCAAACTCGAGACAGAACATGAGAACTGGCAGGGAGAGGTGACCAGGCTGCTTGAGCATTAAATGTGTAGGTGCCTGCCTGTACCTCAGGTAGCCAAGAACTGGTGCATAGGAAGAACTCTCAAAGGTACACAGCTGAAGTCAGAGGCTGAAGTGACTGTTGTGACAGAGGGAAAATGGTTTAGGGGGAAAAAGGGAGAGCATTAGGGGCAGGAAGTCTGCTGAGAGGGAATAACCACCTGGTGAAGTGTGAGTAAGTCAGGTTACTGGGCCCAAATTGGCTTCTCTGGTAAGGTTGCCCTGGAAAGCTGTGCCCTGCCACAGCCAGAGTATGCCCAGATGGCACAGGAGGCCAATGGCATCTTAGCCTGGACCAGGAATAGTGCGGCCAGCAGGACTAGGGATGGAATTCTGCCCTGTGCTTGGCACTGGTGAGGCCTCACCACAAGCACTGTGTGCAGCTCTGGGCCCCTCACTTCAGGAAGGATATTGAGGTGCTGGAGCAGGTCCAGAGGAGAGCGACCAGACTGGTGAGGGGGCTGGAGGAAAAGTCTGATGAAAAGAGACTGAGGGAGCTGGGGGTGTTCAGCCTGGAGAAGAGGAGACTTAAAGGGGACCTTATCACTCTCTACAACTACCTCAAAGGAAGTTGTAGTCAGGTGGGGGTCAGGCAACTTGGGACAGGACAAGAGGGCATGGCCTGAAGCTGTGCCAGGGGAGGTTTAGGTTAGATATTAGGAAGCACTTCCTTATAGAAAGGCTGATTAGGCACTGGGATGGACTGCCCAGGGAGGTGGTGGATTCACCATCTCTGGAGGTCTTTGAGAAAAGCTTGGATGTAGCACTTGGTGGCATGATTTAGCTGCTGTGGTGGTGTTAGGTCATAGGCTGGGCTTGGTGATCTCCGAGGTCTTTTCCAGCCTCAACGATTCTGTGATTGCTGAGCTGTGGGCAGTTTTATGAATAACCCTGGGACCAGCATGTGTAGCACTCGCTGTTTGTAACCTGGCCAAGTTCACATACTGCTGCTGCATGAATCGTGGTACTTGTTGACTGTGTTGGAAGCTCCTATGATGACTGTATTAAAGCTTATATAGCAGCTGACACCACAGTCTGCAGGGCTGGGTGTTCTACAGAGCCTATTCTCCAGCTGATGTGGTGTTAAAGGACTGATTCCTTAGCAGGAGTGAATGTCAGTGGCTGTGTTGGTCTTTGTGCACAGGTTTACACCAGCTAGGGTTGTGGCCTAAAATACTTTGGTGTGTTTAGCATAGTGCTTTTGTCCTAAAATATGATGAGAGGTCTCTTGGCAGTGCCAAGAAGATTGTCCCACGAGCAGTGGAGCACACTCAGTACACCATGCCAGGTTGGTCAGGGCTGAATAGCAGGCGACAAGCCCTGGAACTGAGCAAACGCCTCTGTAATTTGTCTTCTGGCATTGTGCTGCTTGCAGCTCTGCCAAGGAAATGGGAAAACGTGGAGAGAGCCCTGAGCAACCCGTCACAACACAATGAATCCAGCTTCCAAAGCTATTGTAACTGGGATGCTGCTCTCCTCACACACATGCCAGCAGCTACAACAAATTAGACCGCCCCCCCCCCCCCCCCAAAAAAAAGGGGGGAATGCAAACCCCTCTTAGAAAGAAAGGCAAAGAAAAAAGCCCTATGGTGTCATATTTTGTGAACACAGCATAAACTTGGCAGCTTGTGCAGGGTGTGGAAACAACAGGCGATTCTACATCCATGTAGCCTCCTTGCTTCAGGCCCCAGCTGTCATGTGGCTCTGACCAGCAAGAATTGAAGCACACATGCAGGAGCTTCATTTTGGCCACGCTCTGCAACATGCACTTTGCTACAGCACTGCACAACCACAGAGCTCCAGTGAAAGGAAGCAAGAACTGCTCATCCCAGTGGAAAACCTCTATTGACACCAAGAGGTGGGGCTCTGACTTGGCAGGGGAAGATCCATACTGCAGCATTATGCTAAATATGAAGTGAGGGGAGCTAAGCACAGGCAGCCGTTTCTTGGGGCTTAGGACTCTTCAGAGTTGCCTACTCCAGTTTGTTATAGACACTCCAGGGATCCCCTCAATCTCCAGGGTGCTTTGGAGAGACAATGCAGCTTTCTGATCCTGCCAGCATGTCATGTCCAGGATCTTTTCCTGTTGTGCCCTGTTTCCTTTGTCCTTTTTTTTTTATTATTATTATTTTACAGACACATTATTAAATACAATACTTTTTATTCCTATAAAGTAGATTTTTCTCTAGATAAATACATTCTTCAAACAATTCAATGGCAGAAATTTCCTGAGCAAAAATAAACCACATCTCTCTGTTGAAGCTGTGCTAATGTCAAAACAGAGCCCTTTTCATCTTCAAAGCACCCTGCAAAGTTTAAATAATAGAATTTTTTTAATCAGGGCTATGAAGTGTATATTAGTGTTCCAGATGAAAGATGGGAAACCAAGAAGAGAGGTTAGAGTTGTTGGGATCAGAGCCAGCTCAGAGCAGAGACTCTCTGGGCTGCCTGCACCTAGAACACGAGATTTGTGCTTGTTCACACATTGCAGGCCTGAGATCCAGAGGTGATAAAACTTACTGAGGCCAGGGAAGATTCACTAGGAAAAAAATTGTTTAGTCTTATTCCTGTCCTGAGGTGCAGTGCCATTGAGCAGATAGTCTTAATTATTCAAGGGTTAGGTAATAAAATGAGGAGAAGCAGCTTTCTGCTTACTAGAAAGAAGATAAACCACAAAACTCCCAGTGTGCTTCATGCTACACCCCAAGATGCTCTGCACTCCCCCAACAGCCCCAGAATTTCACTCTGTTTGTTGTAGGTTCTCCTAGTTCTATTTTAAACTCAGCTGCTCATTGCCACCTACAGCATCCCAGAGCTTTCAGTGTCTGCGCAGCAGCATGAGCGCTATGTGTTCTGGGGCAAGGGGTTAGGGGAGAGAGGTGAGCACTTCCAAACTTGAGCTGAGATGCATCACTAAGGCTGCACCCTGGAGGACTCCAATGTCCTCTGCTGCTTGATTTTTTTGGGGGAAAGAGTTTTATTTGATGGATAGGAGATGCTGTGCTGTCCCCTGCAGTAAAGACAGGAATGTGGCCTTGGTGCTACTCTGATGATTGGTTCACTGATTTACAAGTCCAGACCAGTGGACACCAGTATGCTGTAAGTGTACAAGAACTCTTACATGACGTTAGTAGAACATGAGAGTCTAATCATCACTCCCTTCCGCTAGCAGCAGCCCCTGATGGCACTGTTTCCCTCAAACCATGACTCAGAATGTTCTGTGACTTGGAGTAGCCCACTAAATGTCTTCAATGAATGTCTTAAGGGTGGAGAATGTAAGTAAACCTGCTTGCCTTTGCCACTGGCATTGACCGCTCACAGGAAGTGTTTCTAGGCCAATGATCCCTCAAGTGGTGTTAAGAACTAAAGTGTATTTGGAGTTTCAAAGCTCATTTTGCAGTGTGGTGGGTTTCTGATGTCCTGACAGCTGTTAGGGTGGCTCAGTGTGTTGCCACAATAAGGTCTGTTTATTCCAAGCACAGTAACATAAGCAGCATTGTAACTTAACAGCTTTATTTCATGTTTCCTTCTTACAAGTCTTACAAGGCAAACGAGAAGGAAATAGAAAATCAGGGTAAGACCTGGGATACCTGAAGTGAGAGGTTTTTAGTTAAAAAGACTGTGCCAGTGCCAAAAAAAGGAAAGAAAAAAAGGTTGCTTTGTGGAAGCAACTGTTGTTCATACACAGGTCACCAAAGGAGCACATTATGGAAATAGCCAATAAATTAAGATGAACTGAAAGCAGGAGATGGGTTGAAAGGGTGAAGCTACCACAATAATTCAAGCACAACCCAGCTGAAAGGTCAAGTTATTGAGTGGTAGCTAGTGTTCCCATGAGATGAGGACAGGGGAAGGCAGCCAGATGCTTCCCAGTTCCTTGTAATAACAAGACTGTTCATACCGGCTAGTTGGATTCCCATCTGCGGTTTCAAAGGGATGAGAAGATGCTCAAAATGCAGCACGTGGTCTGAAACTTTAGGTCTTACCTGGTTTTCTGAAGTTCTGCCCACAGCTCAGGCTTGGGGGTCCTTGCCCTTGGTGCTATGCACCCATTCTAATGGGAGCAAGGGAGGAGCAGGCACTACCTTGGTCTCCCTGCATGACACTGTTTGGGTAAGACAACTGAAAAGCTGGCATCCTTTTTTTTGGTTTCACTCAGCATGTGATTTGCCAAGCTCCTTTCTGCCCTGATTTGAATTTAGGCTGAGAGGTTTATCAGGAATGAACTAGTTACTGATCTTCAAAGGGAGCCTTAAAAAGAATAATAATAACTTGCTCTTAACCATTGTTTATGTGTCTGTTTTCTTATCCTTTCCCCCAGGCAAAAATCAATATTCCTTCCTGACAAGGTGGTGTAAGATGTGGAAGGTGTCGGCTTTCCAGTACACGCATCTTGAGAAGGAGAGAGGACTGAGTATTGGGGATTGATCTCAGAGTTTTAGATGAATGTGGTATTATTGCAACTCCAGGGCTGTTTGGTGCTTTGGTCTCTCAGATACAGGTTAGAAGTAGCTGAGTCTTTTTGAGCTGGTAGATTGATTGATTGATTTTACTCCCCCCACACCCCCCTTGCTCTTTACAACTCATGTGGGAAGGTTTCTAGAGCATCTCTCTACTTTCAGGTAAAGGTCTGTATGTATTCAGATGAGAGATTCCAGGGTTAGTTGTGTAATGCACACATTTAAATAATAAATGGTTATTTTAAAGCTAAATTAGACTTATTAAACCATTACCTTATTTAAGATCTTTCTCTTTGTGCTTGACTTTGAATTGTCCTTGACATAGAACATGCAGTAATTCCCCACCTAGCGTACCCTTGCTGCCCAGCCCTGTGGGAGGGCCTGGAGCAAGTGGGTGACTCCAGAAAGGTTTTAATAATCTATGAATTGCATTAAAGTAAATGCAGGTAAAGTTTTGACCTTTTGAATCTATACAATTACTGATGCACACAGTCTGGAAGAGGGATTGTGATTCATAGGTGCCCTGGGGGCAGGCAGGGAGTATTGTCACTGTCTGATTGTGATGTTACAACACTCCTGATTTATCATCTTGTCGTAATAGAGATTGCGAAGTGCTACAGAGTGGGACTGGTGCCTCACCCTGCTTCTGTCCAGCACACAGAGCACTGGGTTGGGATGCGAGAGCTGCTGAGTGTGGCTGTGGCTGTTGGCAGAGGGGTCAGCTTGGAGGTAGCTCCTCCAGAGGAGATTCCTCCCTGCAGAGAGCAGATTTTAGAACAGACAGGTTACATCCGAATCCTGGCAAGGAAAGATGCTGGGGTGGGAGGGGGAAGTGGAAACTGGTTTCACTCCCTTGCCTTTTCAACTTTCTCAGCTTGTTCACTGTGAGGGACAGAACTCTGTGACAGAACACTGGAACAGGCTGCCATAGGGGGTTGTGGAGTTTCCCTCTCTGGTGGTATTCAAAACCCATCTGGTTGCATTCCTGTGTGATTTGGAAGGGAGTTAGACTGGATGATCTTCTGAGGTCCCTTCCAGCCCCTAACATTCTGTGATGGCAACACTTTGCTCCATGAGATAAGAGGTGGTGTGTGTGTGCTCACATGCTTGTTCCACCTTGTGTAGGGATTACTTCCAGGGGGACAGCTTCTGAAAAAAGAAGGAATGAAACCATGAAGCAATGCAGCCATGGAATGTGATGCACCTCAGCTGTCCCTGATTTAGTACTCTGCTGTGTCCTTTCAAGGCTCTAGGACACTTCTCTTTTTTTTTTTTTTTTTTTTTCCTTCTCTTGGTATAATTTTTATAAAATATTTACTTGATTCATAAAAGAAAGTAGCAAAAACTTAGGCTAATAATGAAAGGGCTAAGCTAAGCTACAGACTGAAGCAGTAGCAACCTGGCAGACTCTTTGCTGTATGAATAAAACCAAAAAGTTCTCCAGTGGCAAGTTGTACAGTAAAATTGCACTGAGAAACAGCAGTGAAAACAACTAATAAAAGCTGACATAAATATCCAGCTTTAAGAATGACTTCAAATAAAGCAGAAAACAAAGCATACTTTTCAAGGTGCTGATTGAGAAGGCGATGGAAAGATCACTGCAGGCTTTGTATTTTCCGTGATTTAATGTTTGCATAAATCAAATTTAAGGAGTCTCTTACTGCAAACGATGGAAAAATATTTCAAATCGTAATTTTGTTGTGAGTTCTTGTTCTAAATGTTTCTATTGGTTTTTAGATAATATTGAACCTCCAAGGACAGGCCTGAGGCTGAAGTAATTGCAGGTTTTCTATTGCTCTGCTATTTAAAATCGTGTTAACCATCGTGGTCTCAAAGCAGAAAAGCTGGTCTAGAGAAAAATGAGCTGTGACTGCAGCAGCAACAGCAGACACCTCTGGGTTGCCACCTTCTTCAGTAGTAGTATAGTAGTATTACCAAGGTTGGAAGAGACCTTGAAGATCACCGAGTCCAACCTGTAACCACAAACCTCACGACTAGACCATGGCACCAAGTGCCACATCCAGTCCCCTCTTGAACGCCTCCAGGGACGGCGACTCAACGGCGACTCAGGTCTTACTGCAGTTTTGATCTCACAGAATCACAGAATTGTCCAGGTTGGAAGTGACCCCAAGGATCATGTAGTTCCACTAGATCAGGTTGCCCAGAGCCACATCCATCCTGGCCTTAAAAACTTACAGGAATGAGCCTTCCACCAGCCTCCTGGGCAACCTGTTCCAGTGTCTCACCACCCTCATGGGGAAGAACTTCTTCCCAACATCTAATTTAAATCTCCCTCCTCTAGCTTGGATCCATTTCCCCCTAATCCTATCACTACTTGTCATACTAAAACGTCAATCCCCAGCTTTCTTGTAGCCCCCTTCAGATACAGGGAGGCCACAATAAGGTCTCCTCAAAGCCTTCTTTTCTCCAAACTGAACAGCGCCAACTCTTTCAGCCTGTCTGTTCAATCCTCTCCTGCCCCTGGGGCTAGCAGATCCTGGAGGTGGAAGGATAAACCTGATTTTAACTCACTCTATTCTCAATTTAATCTTGCATAAATTCAGATGAAGCCACTAGGTGAGCTCTGCCAGGCTACTTTTGGATGCACAGCTTGACTTGGGGAAGCAGGAGAGGTTTTGTCTCCTAACTAGGATTTTGATCAGTGAGGATTTCTAGAGAGGATGTCACTTTGAACAGTGGCCTCTAAACAGTCAGTAGTCACAGCAGTTGTGTGTTAAATGTTAGTGACTGATCTCTCTTTGGCCATGGATGTGCTGTGGAGGAGACAGTGGGGGTTTGATCTAAACCATGATCGTGTGTTTGAATTGCATTAAAAAAGAACTTTGGTATTTTCACAGGGAACTGTCATGAGCCTGAAGACTTCCAAGTAACTATTTATAAATTCTTCTGTCTCCAAAATAACTTTGTACCCTTCCACATAGTGCTTCTGGCTTTCGGGTAAAGTCAAATTTAGTCTTCAGGAGACTACCAGCCAGCCAGTGAATCTTAGCTATGCCAAACAGTTCACTGCTTGCAGTTCTTAATTTGGATTTCAGCATTTTTGTGTGTTGTGCCTTAGACCTTGTTCACTATGAAGCAGCCTTGTTGGGACTGAGAGGACCTTGTCCTGCATATGCAAGAAGCACAACCCCTGAGGTTGGATCTGACGTGCGTACAGGTCCCAGAGGTGGTGTTTCTTACACCCTGAGAGTCCTGCAGTGTTTCCAGGCCCTATATGCACTTACCAAGTTCCTCCCTGATAAACAGCTTGACCATAACTGCTTCTATGGAGAGAGAAGAAGAAGAAAAAGGAAAAAAGGCCAATGTAAAGCAGCTCCATTACATAACAAAGGTTAGCTGGAGACACAGATACTCTGAAAGTCCCCTCTGTTCTTTCCTATTCCCAGGGACAATCAGCTTATTCTCATTTTAACAGCTTTCCATCAGTTCTGACCCGTTTAAAATTCACCTGCCAATTGAATTGTGTGACAGGACCTAGCTGATGCAGGAGCAGAGTGAAATGTTTCGTGCTTTATAATGAACTGCCACCAACCAAGAACTGAGGAGGAAAAGGGTAAAGAATAGAGGCAGTTCTATGAGAAACAAAACTTCTTTTAATCAGGTAGGGCCTGGAAGATTTCCTACGAAATTGTTGAATGGTCCTGCTCTGCGGTCTGTTGGCAGCTTCACATCCAAGTGAGGCTGTAGCTCATGTAGCCCACAATGTAGCTCTTAGAGCCCAGCGTGGCAATTAGATGCCATTTTTATCTTCTCTTTACTTGTCACTAAACCCCTAAGTTTCCATCAGCTTCACCCTTACTGTCATGATGACCTCTGGCTGGCACCACTGCTCCTCCTGGCTCCTTGCACAAGCAGAAAAGGCTCCAGGGCTTACAGAATTTGGGGGAAAAGTAGGTCGATCTTTTACTGTCAAGCTGAGCATCCAAGGAGTTAGACTTCAACTGAAAACTGAGTTTTCAGTTCCTGTGACATCAGAGGATTTCTGATGACTGTGCTATGACCCCTGGGAGCCCTTCCTGATTAGCATCCTTTGGCATCTTTGGGCCAGCCAGCAATATGCAGTAGGCCATACAAAATATTTTTATGAATGTTCATATACTATAAAACCTGAGAGGTTTTTAAGGTAGAGGCATGAAAGGACTTCTGATTTTTGAAATAAACTTTTCTGGGATTTAATTGATTGCTTTCAGCTGGGTGAGGAAAGGCCTAGTAACAGGAGGCTGTATCCAGTATCTTCTGCTATGGAATGATCAATGGCCCGAGTGTTTGTAGCAGCAGAGTCCCACCAGGCAGGCTGTCATTCTCTGACAGAGGTTCCAGCCTAGTCACACGCACTGTCCAGCAGTCATTTAACCTCACAGAGAATGAGGATTTTTACTGAAAAGCTGCACTTTATTAATCAGTGCAAAGGCCTTCACCTTAGCAAAAGGGGAGATGGAACAAAGCAGGCAGTCACATTGCCTTGCTTTGGGCCCTCTGCAGTTCTGCTGCGTGCACTTGAAACTTTAATCAGTAAATCCTCCTGTAGCCAAGCACTTGATAAAGTGTTACTGAAAAATAAAGGCATGTGAACACCTCAGCAACGCACCATCAACTATGTGAGCTGTGGACAACAGGACTTCTGAGCTGGCTTTCCTTTGTGTGTGGGATCTGCAAAGCTGCCAGAGGGTCCAGACCACCTGTGGAGAATATTTCAAGAGTCTTGCTGGAGGAATATGGAGCCTAATAATAAACTGGATTTATTCATATATCTAACGTAGCTAACAACTTGAAAGGCTGTCGATGCTCTGATAGCTGAGTGGTTTGTTTCATTTATTCTTCAGTCTTTCTCATTCATAGATGCATAGGATACCAAGGTGGAAGGGCACTCCAGGATCATCTAGTCCAACCTTATGTTGTTCTACTGCTGGCTTTCGGAAGATCCAGTTTACATGCTCCCAGTAAAACGCAGGGATTTGGGTTTTTTGTTGGCTGCTGTTGTTGTTACAGTTTGCATGAAGATGGGACAGCAGGCAGGGGAAGGAGTTTGCCCAGAGCTCTCCTGACTCTTTCTGGTTATAAGAAGCTTCAGGTGGTTACCTCCTCATGGAAGCCTAAAACTGAAGCCAGCAGCAGTCTCTGAAAATGTGGCTCCAACTATTCTAGTTGTGAAGTGTTTGGGACTTTACAGTGGAAAATGTTCTGACAGGATTAAAAAAATAATAATAAATTTGGGACTGCTGCTTCTAGTGTCTCCCACTTGCCCCTCACAGTCTCTAAGCTTGTCACTTATCCTGAAATTCTTGATTATGTTGCCCCAGGTCCTTCCAGTTACACTTGCTGCGGCTATTTGCAAAGCTCATTTTTCAGGCCAGTAAGATACCTGCAGCTGTTCTTGGTTTGTCAGTGGTTTTGCATCCAGAGAGTTTATTCAATGTTCTGTGCTCTGAGACTGCCTCAGATCACAGGATGTTAGGGGTTGGAAGGGACCTCTGGAGCTCAAGTCCAACCCCCCCCCCCCCCCCCCCGCCAGAGCAGGACCATAGAATCCAGCACAGGTCACACAGGAACACATCCAGATCGGTCTTGAAAGTTTCCATAGAAGAAGACTCCACAACCTCTCTGAGGAACCTGTTCCAGTGCTATGGGACCCTCACTGGGAAGAAGTTCCTCCTCATGTTGAGGTGGAAACTCTTGTGCTGTAGTTTATATCCCTTACCCTTTGTCCTATCACAGGGTGTAATTGAGCAGAGCCTATCCCTTCCCTCTTGACACCCAGCCCTCAGATATTTATAGACATTGATTAAATCCCTTCTCCGTCTTCTCTTCTCCAGACTAAACAGCCCCAGGGCTCTCAGTCCCTTCATCACCCTTCTAGCTCTCTGTTGGACTCTCTCCAGTAGATCCCTGTACATCTTGAACTGGAGATCCCAAAACTGGACAGAATATTCCACGTGAGGTCTGACTAGGGCAGAGTAGAGGGGAGGAGACCGTCCCTGGATCTGCTGAACACAATCCTCTTAATGCACCCCAGGATCCCATTGGCCTTCTTGGCCACAAGGGCACATTGCTGTCCTATGGAGAACTTGTTGTCCACCAGGACTCCCAGGTCCTTCTCCACAGGACTGCTCTTTAGCAGATCACCTCCTAACCTGTACTGATGCAGTTTAGTTTTCCTTCCCAGATGCAGGACTCTGCACTTATCCTTGTTGTACCTTATTAGGGTCCTCTCTGTCCAGGTCTTGCTGAATGGCCGCACAGTCTTCACAAGCCTTCCAGTTTGGTATTGTCAGCAGGTGTCAGTTCTAAAGGCAGAAGAAGCTGTGTTTCTGTTGTTGGCTTTTGGGTTTTTTTCAGTTGTCAGGAATAAACCAATTGGAATGTGTAGCTCCTGAGTTGTTGTGAACTGAGTATCTCCTAAGACCTGAAGCTGCCTGGATGTGGGAAGGCCTGTGGATGTGGTCTACCTGGACTTCAGCAAGGCCTTTGACACTGTCCCCCACGGCAAACTGCTGGCTAAGCTGTCAGCTCGTGGCTTGGGCAGCAACACTCTGCGCTGGGTTGGGAACTGGCTGGAGGGCCGGGCCCATAGAGTGGTGGTCAATGGTGCCACCTCCAGCTGGAGGCCAGTCATCAGTGGCGTCCCCTAGGGATCAGTGCTAGGCCCCATCCTCTTCAGTGTCTTCATTGACGATCTGGATGAGGGCATTGAGACAGTCATCAGCAAATTTGCAGATGACACCAAGTTAGGAGCAGATGTTGGTCAGTTAGAGGGTAGAAGGGCCTGCAGAGGGACCTCGACTGGCTGGACAGATGGGCGGCGTCCAACAGGATGGCATTCAACAAGTCCAAGTGCCGGGTGCTGCACTTTGGCCACAGCAGCCCCATGCAGAGCTACAGGCTGGGGTCGGAGTGGCTGGAGAGCTCCCAGACAGAGAGGGACCTGGGGGTGCTGATCGACAGCTGCCTGAACATGAGCCAGCAGTGTGCCCAGGTGGCCAAGAAGGCCAATGGCATCGTGGCCTGCATTAGGAATGGTGTGGCCAGCAGGAGCAGGGAGGTCATTGTGCCCCTGTACTCTGCGTTGGTTAGGCCACACCTTGAGTACTGTGTCCAGTTCTGGGCCCCTCAGTTTAAGAAGGACACTGAGACACTTGAACTTGTCCAGAGAAGGGCAACAAGGCTGGTGAGAGGCCCTGAGCACAAGCCCTATGAGGAGAGGCTGAGGGAGCTGGGGTTGTTTAGCCTGGAGAAGAGGAGGCTCAGGGGCGACCTCATTGCTTTCTACAACTACCTGAAGGGTGGTTGTAGCCAGGAAGGGGTTGGCCTCTTCTTCCTAGCAACCAGCACCAGAACAAGGGGACACAGTCTCAAGCTGCAACAGGGGAAGTTTAGGCTCGAGGTGAGGTGAAGGTTCTTCACTAAGAGAGTCATTCGCCATTGGAATGTGCTGCCCGGGGAGGTGGTGGAGTCACCATCCCTGGAGGTGTTCAAGAGGGGACTGGATGTGGCACTTGGTGCCATGGTCTAGTCGTGAGGTCTGTGGTTACAGGTTGGACTCGATGATCTTCGAGGTCTCTTCCAACCGTCGTCATACTGTGATTCTGTGACACTGTGACTTTATTCCACATAAAGTTTTGCCCCAACATTAAGTCTTATTTATAGCTGAAGTCAAAGAAAAAGTCATGTTTCCTAGGGAATGAGAAGCCCTTGCCTGGCACTCATGAATTACAAGGCTGAACTTTTTAATGTGTCTCCTCCTCCCTTTGCTCCATTTTGTTGCTGCCTCTAGTAACATTATCCCTGACTATGGGGCCATTGACTAGGGTGATAGTTTAATAGTTTCTGCTGTTTACACAGTTGTCATTTAAATGGCTGTGATTTAAATTTGCATGCAGAGTTGGGAAGTGCTCAGAGTTTACCAGGGTACCCCCAAAGTAATTTGTATTCTGGTCGCTGGAGTTGCCTTGGTAACACTTAGGTGACTGGGAACCATTTGCAGAGGGGAAGTTTAGTTCCTATATTGCTCACCGGTCCCAGTTCTGGTGGTCACCAGCTGGACGTGTGTTTGGTAGCTATGAAACCTTTTAACTTTACCTTCTAGTTGTAGTCTTCAGAGGCTCTCACCTGTGCTGGAGTTTGGAGGAACATAGGAAAATTATTTCTCTGGTTGAGGCAAAAATCTCACCCCTGAACCTCACTTTATAGTTCTCATGCTTCCTTTTTTTGTTCTGGAGGGTCTTAATTACCTCAAGGCATAGATGTTTGCTGTACTGCAGTGCTAGCCATGCAGTGTGGCTAGTAATGGAATCATTAGAATTGGAAAAGACCTTTAAGATCATTGAGTGTAACCATAACCCTGCCATGATGTATGATGTAACAGACTTAAAAGATAACTTAAAAAAACCCCAACCCTGTTGAATTAAAAATGTAGATGAATGGTTTCAGGGTATGTTAATGCAGAAAATTACTGAAGTAGTGGGAGTTTAGGACTCCATATTCCAATGGCTGAGCTTTCTCAAACTCCTCTTTTGAACAGTTTAAAAAAATATTGCTGAGTTTATTGTTAAAGTGTCTGACAGTTTACTCTAGCTGCCCTGGACAGAAAGCATTGGTACTTCATCACCGACAAGGATCCAGTACAGAATAGGCAATGCTGGGAAAGAGAGCAAACATTAACAAAATCATCTCAGAGACATCTTCATGGTAACTAATCTCCTATAAATCCATTGATAGATATTCTTATTAAAATTAAGCTGCCAAGAGACTTACTAGGGAGACAGACAGTGGTACAAACTCCTGTGTTTCTGGGCTTTTTGTGGTAAAAACCTCAGCTCTGCTGTAGAATGTTTCAATCTGGACTTAAATAATGCCAGTGTGCTTTTGCAACAGCTCTTGGTGAAAGAGGCTTTCAGCGCTAACTTGAATTGGAGTAGCTGCAGTGGCTTCAGCTAAGCCATTTCTCACAGCAGCTGAGGGCATGGTACAGGCAGGTTGGGTATTTGGAATTAGAGTGAAATCTTCAGAGCTGTTTCTGTATTGTGCAGTAAGTGTTCTCATGTCTTCTTGAATTCTTTCCCATTGTGAATGACCTGCAGGAGAATAAGGCCAAAATCTACTTTAGTATTGCTGGAGAAAGCTGTTAGGCTTTGATAGCAGCTTGCGTTCACAGAGTTTTCTCCTTTTTATGTCTCATTAAAGATGGATTCCATAGGTTTTACATAGGTGAGTCACTAAAAAGTGAGCATCGTGTGGGGGGCAGGGGAATTCTAACAGTGATTGGGAGAATTATGTGTGTGGATGTCTCAGGCTTATGGTGCTTGATCTTTCAGTGGTGTTCATTTGGGAGCCCTTAAGCAGGAAAAAGTTCATGGATCCGTAGAACTTTGTTCCCTTTGTTCTTATAAAACACCTTTGGAAATCAGTTCAAAGTCACAATAGACTTTGTTATGCTTGTCAGTCATGCCTTCTAGTGTATGTTTTAAGGTACTTTTTTCTTACAAAGCCAAGGGAATTGCTGATGAGTGGGACTGCTTAATAACGGGGTGAAAAAATAAAAGCTCCTTCTGACAGCAGAGATGCGTCTGCAGATGCTGCTGCCGTACGAGTGCCGTGGGGATTGTTAGTAAGTTAAACTACACATCCTCCAGCTTTGCTTTGCGGTCACCTCCTTACTGATGCTTCACCACAGAGCACTAACAGATGGACTCTGCTGCATGGGGCTGAAGGCAGAATGCTCCATCCACCTAGCCTAGGCGCTTGGCTGGAAGGGGCTTGGTTTCTTAATTCAGGGAACTTCTATTCATCAACATCTCCTGGCACAAAGGGGGAGGTTTGTTTGCGTTTGGAGGCAGCAGGCAAATTGGTTTCTCCTTTGTCTTGGCCTTGCGCCATCGCCTTGCAACTTCTCCGTCTGCAGCGAGAGGCCGGCGGGGCCTTTGTTGCCTCCTGCTCATTTCCATGGCAGCCGCTGGCGCCGCGGCAGGCCCCGGCGGGCCAGGGCGGAGCGGCGCCGCGTGGACAGGCCGTGGGGTAGGCAATGGCCAAGTGTGGGAGCAGAGGAGAGCAGGGACAAGAACCGAGCCTGGCGCTGGCACTGGCTGTACGTAATTGCATAAATTCCATCCAGTGCATCTCATGGTTTCCAGCCCCTGGAAGCTGTAAATAATGTGGTTTAATTAATGGGTTGCCAGGAGCTTTAAAAGAAACGGGATTAGACCGAAGGCTGCGGGATTCGGTGGCCGGAGTGGCTGGAGTCTGTGTGCAGTTTGACTAACTGCTGCTCCCTATTTCATGTGGTTAAATGATTTGGAGAGCTCCTGCCATCCTCATCTGGGTACCATTGAAATCCATGAGGTACAGAGCTGGGGAACTGGGCAGAACGGGTTGACCGTGACGGCAGAGGAGACTTTGTCTGTGGGCTGTTAGTTCACAGTGCTCTGGATCAGAGCGTTTCTTGTCTATTTCTTTGTGCCATCTTCCTGGCTTGGCTGTTACAATCTCCATGTGCCTAGCACGACTGGTGTTTGATAGGAGCCTTTCACTTGTCATGTACTAGCCCAGCTTTAGGGCTGGCAGGTGAGAAGCATCCTATCAGCAGCTGGTCTTTGCTGATGTATGAAGGACTTTGGGGTTAGGAGTGCTGTAGCTGTGCTGCACCAGTGGATAACACAGAGCTCAGTAACATCTGGTAGCAGGATGAGCAGTGTAAGGGCCACCAAACATGTATGTTTGATGCTTTTCCCTGTCAGCATTTCCTAGTACAGCCAGGACTAGAGATTATTTATCTTCCATTGTCTCAGTTTCCCTCTGTGTCCAGTGAGGTGAGTGGGTGCTGCTTTGTGGCATGGGGCATGTGGTGGGGAGGAGGTGTCAGAAAGATGGGAGCTATAGCACTAGGGGTGGGAGTACACAGGTACCTCATATGGATAGATAAAAGGGTACTGTTGATCCCTGGATCCCTGCTGTGGTGTGGTTTATAGACAATCTGTCTGCTGCTCCCCCATGACCTCAGTTCACAGCAACTCGAGAGTAAGGGGAAATGTGCCCACTAAAAATGTTGACATGGTTCCACCATCTGCTTCTCCTGTATTAACTTTCCTAACTAATTGCCTGTGTGATGCTGTGCCACATGGTAGCTTTGTTCTGCACATGAAAAGACAAAGCTTCTTTGTGTTTCCTGTGGACCTTTGAACCACGCTAGCCATTGAAGGCCCTGTCAGTGACACAGTAGTTGTTGATGTCTTCTTGCCTTGATGATTAGAGAGCTCAGACTAAGCAAGCTTGGTCATACTTATTAATAGGTTAAAGGGTATTGCTGCATGCTTCATAATTTCCATGTTGTGCCTATTCATCTCCCATCCCCAGGGTCCTAGTATTTAATATTGTGGCACACAAAAGCATTTGACAGCACATGATGATGGGTGAAGAGGTTTGTGCTTGATGAAAGAGCTGGATGGCCGATGCCTAGCTCTCAACTTGACCACTTCCCTTAATGTGATGCCGGAGCCCATCCGCTCACGCTTCCTGCTGGAATATTAATTGAAGTTTGCTTGGCGCTGTTCCGCCGTAACAGACTTGGAGCAGAGGATGAACCTGCTGTTCAGTCTGAAATGATATTGCCTTTGGAAGTGCTTGAGAATGCTTTTGTGTAAGATCCTTTACAATTCCCAGAGCCCTCATTCAGCGGTCTCAAAAAGCAAGATTCCTGGCAAATTAGTCATTGCAGTTCACATCGTCGTTGTGGAGCAGCTAACAAAGCTGTCCAAAAGGTATTTTCACAGGTACATAGGCTCGTAGAATTGTCAGGGGTGAAGGGATCTCACGATCATCTAGTTCCAACCCCCTTGCCATGGGCAGGGACACCTCACACTAGACCAGCCTGTTCAGAGCCACATCCAGCCTGGCTCAAAAACCTCCAGGAACGGGGCTTCCATGGCACAGCGAGATCTGTGGCACTGTTCTGACTAAGGATCATTAAGAACCAGGATCTATTTTTTTAAAATTATTTTTAAAAATCATATTAGATGTTCCTGATACATTGCTACTCAGTTAATTCAGTGCAATTTCCTATACCACACTTACTGCTATGACATAAGATTGCTTTTCAGTAGCATTTATTACGGCACAGGGGTTTCTGGGTGTATTTTTCTCTTCTGTGAGAAACCACTTAATTGCTTTCAGTTTTCCATTTCTGGTTTTGGTGTCTGAAGCAGTTACAGAATTCAGGACAATGAATGCATGGTAAGAAAGGGGGGAAATTTTATTTCATTTATTATTTTTTTTCTTAGTAATCCAAGAAACAAAACATTTTCTCCATTGTTTTGCTGAAAACAAAGCAAATGAAAAAAAGAGGATAAAGCTGGAAACACCAGATGAAGTCTTTAGAAAATGCCAGCTGCTTTCATTGATATTGACTCTTCGTTCTTCCAAGGCAGTGCAGTGGCTACGTGAGGGGTTTTTAACTGTACAGAGCATTTCTTGCATTTTACACCCTGCAGTGTATTGATTGAAGTAGAAATGGGACAAGAAGAGCAAATATTTGATCCAGCATTAAGCAACTGGACCATCTATGGAAGTGACCTAACATGGAGTGTTGCTTCTAATGAATAAGTGCGACAGAGCCAAGCACAGGAACAGCTCAATTTCCCCTGCTGCTGGCTGCCTCTCAGGAGGCTCAGGTGTGTTTCTGCACATGTAATTCCCTAACCTGGAGCACAGACCCATGTTGCCTTTCCCTCCTGGCCACCCACACAGATTTGTGCACAGAACCAGCAAAACTTCCCTCACCCCAGATCTGTTGTGCTTGGTTTGTCTCCTCTCCCTGTTTCCTACTAATGGAAAGCATCCTTCTGCCGCTTGAGAGAACCGAGAACTTCATGTATGGATTTAGGTCAATGATCCTCACTCCTGAAGGCCTTTGCCTTTTTCCTTTGTTTAGTTCAGGGTTGTGAGTTCTGTGTGGAGTTCTGCTGGGTCTCCATCTGTCGTTAGATTTGGGTAATGTATGTCACAGCTCAGAGATACCTGAGCCGTTAACAACTAATCCATTTTTGGGAGCCTATGATGCTTATTCATAGGAATGTCTCTGCATGAGCTTCACTGTGCTGATACAGACCATACAGGTGTAAATATCAAGTTACTCTTTTTCCACACAGCTGTGGTAACAGTATGCAGCCTGGACACATGCCAGGCTCTGCAAAACAGGCATTAAATGGTTTATATTTCTCTTCTGGCTGATCTCAGGCTGAGTTGCAGAGGAAGTGACTTTGCCTGCAGTTCTGGGGACTCCCAGTGTGTAATCACACATCTCTGCTCTCAGTGGCAAAGGTGATTGGTGAAATTGCTGCTGCTTCCTGGCAGGTGTTTGATGCTCTCACAGCCCACGTCAGCTGTGTGCCCTGGCTTGCAGGATGCACAGCCAGCTGTGCAAGGGCAGGCTCCAGCAGTGAAGTGGCAAACACGCAGCCAGGGGCTGAGGATTGCTAGGAAGGATGTATGCTGATTTTTAACTCCAAAACCGGTGTAGATCAAGTAACTAACTACTCTGAGAGCATGGCAGAGGCTTGTCATAAAGGGGTGTGCACAGAGTTTGGGACTTAGAGATTTACCTCCTGCATGCAAACGTGGCATGAAATTGTGCTGGAAGTACCAGTTTTGCTTTGGTGTACTTTAGTGTATGTGCTGTGAGCTTAAAGTCAGGCCCAGAGAACTTAAATGCTGTGTCCAAACTGGAAAAGGTAACTTCTGTAATATGATGTCTGCCCTGTAAACTCCAATGTTGGAATCTTTTGACACAGAAGCATAACCCAGGCAAGAAACAGTAGCCCTTCAGGAATCAGGGATGTTCTTTGCCATCCACTTCACTGATCTCGGAGATTTTGTTACCACCACCTACCAAAAAGGAACAATACTTCAAAAAGTCAAGCAAAGCAGGAATGCTAAGTAGTGACTATATAGGGAGGCCCTCCCTTTCTCTCTGTCCCTTCTCAGTAGCACTTAGTGGCTGCCCATGGCTTGAATGAGCACAGGCTCTGCTGGATAAAGCACTGGCTGGGTGAAAGGGCCCAATGAGTGGTGGTCAGTGGAGTCAAATCCATCTGGCAGCCAGGCACAAGTGGTCTTCCTCAGGGCTCAGTGTTGGGACTGCTGCTGTTTAATATCTTTATTGATGAACTAGATGAAGACACAGAGTGTCTCATCAGTAAGTGTGCAGATGACACCAAGTTAGGTGGAGTGTTGATCTGCACCAGGCTAGGGAGGCTCTACAGAGGGACTTGGATAGATTGGATCCATGGCCAACATTAACAGGATGAGCTTCAACAAGGCCAAGTGCCAGGTCCTGCACTTAGGTCACAACAACCCCAAGAAGACCTGGGCTAGTGTGGCTGGAAAGCTGCTGGCAGAAAGGGACCTGGGGGTTCTAATCAACAAGCAGCTGAATAGGAGCCAGCAGTGTGCCCAGGTGGCCAAGAAGCCAATGGCATCCTGGCTGGGATTAGAAATGCTGTGTCCAGTAGGAGCAGGGAGGTGATTGTCCCCTTGTACTCAGATCTGGGGAGGCCACACCTCGAGTATTGTGTCCAGTTTTGGGCTCCTCAATACAGGTGAGATGTGGAGGTGCTGGAGCCAGTGCAGAGGAGGGCAAGGAAGCTGGGGAAGGGCCTGGAGAATAAATCTGATAAAGAGCAACTGAAGGAGCTGGGGCTGCTTAGTTTGGAAAAGAAAGTTGAGGGGGGACCTCAAGGCTCTCTACAACTACCTGAAAGGAGATTGTGGAGAGATTGGTGCTGGTCTCTTCTCACAGGTAATTAGTGATAGAACAATAGGGAACAACCTCAAGCTGCAATTGGGTATGTTTAAACTGGACATTAGGGGAAAAAAAAATTCTTGGAAAGAATGGTCAGGCATTGGAATGTGCTGCCCAGGGAGGTGGTTGAGTCACCAAGCCTGGATGTGTTTAAAGGTGGTTTGGATGTGGTGCTTGGGCATCTGGTTTAAGGGTGAATCTTGTAGAGTAGGGTTCTGAGTTGAACTTGGTGATCCTGAGGGTCTTTTCCAACCTGAATGCTTCTGTGATTAATGAAAGGAACCACATTCACATGTCATAGTCTTTTCCTTTCTCTCCTGTTCTGAATAACTGAAGGTGAATTTGTCCTTAAGTATGCCCGTTCTGCTCCCTGGTACCTGTCTGGCAAGCTGTGGGCATGTTTATGGATGTTACGGGAAGCAGAATTGGTTCATGAACTTGAATTAACAGCTTCTGCCTTTCTGACTTAATATTTGCTAGCAGAAGTGACTATCCATGTGTCTTGTCCCCAAGAAGCCTGGCTTTCTACAGCAGGAGGTTGTTTAACCTCTCTATGGAGAGGAGTAGTCATCAGTAACTGGGGGTTATCAAGAGTTTCCAAGCTCCAGGGACTACAGCACAGTGTCAGCCTGGCTGAAAAGTCCAACACCTCTAATCGCTGCCATGTGTCAGAGTCAGGGGAGTTTTTACTGTCCTCACCTTTCTGTTCACTGTTCTGGTTTTTTATCTGTGTGACCACCCTGTTGAAGAGCAGTACTTAGAGGGGCCTTCTCCAGGCATGCAGCTGTGACTCCCCCTCTACTCTGCCCTGGTGAGACCTCATCTGGAGTATTGCATCCAGTTTTGGGCTGTGCAGTTCAGGAAGGACAGGGATCTACTTGAGTGAGGGCTACAAGGACGATAAAGGGACTGGAACACTGTCTTATGAGGAGAGACTCAAAGACCTGGGGCTGTGTAGTCTGGAGAGGCGAAGACTGAGAGGGGATTTAATCAATGTTTATAAATATCTGAGGGCTGGGTGTCAAGAGGGAGGGGACAGGCTCTGCTCACTTTCACCCTGTGACAGGACAAGGGGTAATGGTTATAAACTACAGCACAGGAGGTTCCACCTCAACATGAGGAGGAACTTCTTCCCTGTGAGGGTAACAGAACACTGGAACAGGCTCCCCATAGGGGTTGTGGAGTCTCCTTCTCTGGAGACTTTCAAGACCCATCTGGATGTGTTCCTGTGCAACCTTCACTGGATTCTTTGGTCCTGCTCTGGCAGGGGGATTGGACTTGATCTCCAGAGGTCCCTTCCAACCCGTAACATCCTGTGGTCCTGTGACTTAGACTGAGGGCTATAAAACCTGCATTGAAAACAGACATCATAGGGTGTCATCAAAACAACTGCATCCAATTTTGCACAGAAACTACTGAGGCTAATAATTATTCATGGACTTCAGCGATGTTTCACCAGGGTAGAATATGGCCCCTAGTGTTGAATTCCCAGAAATAGAAAGACAGAAGCATGTTGAGTGTGTCTTGGGGGATTTGCAGATGTCCTTCATTGTGAAATCACATACATGTGGGTGCCCCCCAAGAGCCTGCGTCTTGCAGAAACGTCTTTCTGCTTGTTAAAAGAAAGCAAAACAAAACCCAGAGCAGACAGGCAAAGCTGGCAGTTCTGTCAGCAAGAGTCAGTGGGGATGAGCTTTAATCAAAGAAATATTTAGAAACAAATATTTGGAAACTCAGAGCACACCAAATCCTTTGAGGAGGTCATGACTGCAGCAATATGGAGTTCTAAACACACGTTCACCTTCCACCGCAGAGCGATGGCTGCTCTTTTCCACAGAGACAAGATTTGATTTGAGCCTAAGATCCCACACTGGTACATGTGGCTGAAAGATGTGAATCAGAGCCTTGGCTATGCCTCAGATTTGCTGCATGGTTTTGGCATGCCATTCAGTGTCTCTCTGTCCATGCACCTGTAAGTCAAGTGGTGCGGCACTTGTGCATTTTGAGCTCTCTGATCTCTTGAGCAGGAGGATCAAGCATCTTTTCCTATGCTACTACCTTGCATAGTCCTTGTTATACGAAACATGACATTGTCTGAAAGCCGACCCTGTCTGTGCTCTTGCCAGCCTCCTTGTCGTTGCTGCTGTATGAGGGTGAGCCTCAGTGAGGCTTTGTCAGTGGGCATGTTTTGACGCTGAATGGCAGGTACATTTTTGCACGTGCTAGGTTGCCACATCACACCGAGGTCGATCAGCAGCATCTGGAGGTGACTACAGGCTTGACAGATTGTCAGCCTGTTTCTGATGCTGGTAGGGAAATCTGTCCTTTCCTCTGCACGAGGACACTGTTTTCCTATTTACAAGTAGAACAGGGGGAGCTTGATTTGGTTTTCTTGTGGGTTTGGTTTTTGTTTTGTGATTTTTGGGGTTTTGGGGGTTTTGTTTTGTTTTTTACTCCAGAGACTCGAACAGTGATGTGGGTACATGGAGAATAGCCATGAGAAAATTATCACAAACCCTCATTTTGTATAGCTTAAAAGACCACTGATGCTTTAAATAGCAAAACAAAACAACAAAAGGGCCAACCCCAAGCAACAACAACCAAACAAAAACTGGCAGAGCTGAAGGAAAATTGAGGGAATGGAGGGAGCAGATGTTGGAGTGAGCCTTGCCCAAAGGAGTGTGGAACACATTTCTCTGAAGTGAGGCAGTGCTTGATCTCTCTGCCCAAGCTGTTCCCAGCTACAAAACTCCCCAAGACAAAACCCAAGAGCCCTGCCAATGTCTTCAAGCTCCAGAGGAGAACTTGTCTTGAATCCCCAAGCAGCATGTCTGAGAGAACTCTGATGCTCTCGGAGCATGCCAGTCCAAGTGGTCATTCTGCCCCTGAATTCGTTCTTGGGATTCCTGCTTTCCCTGCTGAGGAAGCATGGTTTGCAGTGACAAAGCTTACATTCACCAGACCAACTGAGTGTTTGGTGAAAAGGCAGAGCAACTTTCACCTGTACAGCTCCTCCTTGAAGTCTGAAAGGGCAGCAGCAACCTGAGGGCAAGTTGGGGAAAACAACTTGTTCGGTTTTGCCCTGCTTACATGAGTAAACTTAGCAATGAAGGTGTGTATTTGCTAGTTGAAGTCATTCTGATCTCATACATGAGAACAAAATGCTTCTTGAAGCGTTCAGTGTTTTCCATGGCTTTCCTTAGCTTGCATTTCCCTCACACTGGACATGAGAATTTATTGAAATCATTTGAGATGGGAGTGTTACAAACAGTATCCTTTAAAATGCACAAAGGTGGGTTCCTTTGGTGCTAATGAAAAATCACAGCTGCCATCTCGTTTTTCCTCCTTTTAATTGATCTGATTTGATTGACCAGAGGTGCTCCTTAAAGACTCAGCAGCTGCCTGTTGTGGTTTTCTGTACTAGCAGCTTCAAGCAGTCCCAAGCCCTCTGACTGGGCTTCTGTCATCAGGCGTTATTGTCTGGGGCTGGTTCAGGGGGTCTTGGGGAGAAGTTTCCTCAACATGTGTTTCAAGTGCAGTATCAAAGGCACTGTGGTCTGTCTGAGCACTGGCTGTTTGAGGTGATCTGATTAATCCTTGCTTTATAATGTAATTGCCTGCTGAGATGGCAGCATCAATAAGCCCGGTCAGATTCAGACCGTGTTAAATATTCCCTCTCATTACTTCAAGGTGTCCTTAGTTGTCTGAAAATTAAAAAGACTTGACAGTCCACATCCACCAGCATTTCCTGACACTTCAGCTTTCAGATCTTATCTCTTGCCATTTCATGGCTGCAAAACAACATGTTCCTTGGATTTCCCATGCCAGGGATTTGGCAGTGGTGTGTGGGTGCCTGAAGCCGGGAGAGCTGGGCATGATCAGGGATGGAGCAGTGTTTGCCCACCTGCTGTGACCAGGGACTAAGAGCATTACATGTTGGAAGGGACCTCCAGAGATCATTGAGTTCAACCCCTCTGCCAAAGCAGGATCACCCAGGGTAGTCTGCACAACAATGCATCCAGACAGGTTTTGAATGTGTCCAGAGAAGGAGACTCCAAATTTCTCTGGGCAGCCTGTTCCAGTGCTGTCTCACCCTCACTGTAAAGAAGTTTCTCCTCATGTTGAGGTGAAATCTTCCCTGATCAAGCTTGTACTTCTTGTTCCTTGTCTTATTACTGTGCACCATTGAAAAAAGCTTGGTTCCCTCCACTTGACACCCACCCCTCAGATATTTATAGACATTGATGAGATCCCCTCTCAGTCTTCTCAAGACTAAAGAGTCCCAAGTCTCTTAAGTCTTTCTTTGTAGGGGAAGTGCTCAAGACCCCTAATCATCCTCATGGCTCACCCCAGGATGGATTGTCCTCTGCTCCCTGTTAGCTTCCTTCTTTGCTAAACTGATGCCATGTTAGTCCACAGCAGGAACTGAGAGGACTCGTGCTATGGTGGTGTTGTGTGTAAGCTAAGGCTTTTTAGAGGTCTTGGATCTCTTTGAGGCTTATAACCTGGCCAGAGGATTGGGGATCAATACCACAGACTGTTGTTGAAGCTCAGGGATACTGACAAAGTATGTAGTTAGGGCTCAGTCTCCTGCTCCAAGAGTTTTCTGGCTTTAAGAGTATATAACAAGTTTGTGGGGGACATAACTTTGAATTAAAAAAATAATAAAAATTTTAAACTTGTTTTCTTTCTATTGCTGGGAAAGTCATTTGGGAGGGATTTTTGCAGTGTCGTGGTGGCTGTGTTTGCAGTTGGGACCTGACTGGGGTTATAAACTGAAGGTAACTGCTGTCAAGTTTTGTGTAGCCTGGGATCTCTCTCAAGAGCTGAATAATGAATCCAGCCCCTACCTTTCTCTTTGTAAGCAGAAAACCTCATTGGGCTAAGCAAATGATTCATCTGGGGTGTATTTTGCTCACTGTGAGACTGGATCCCTTGAGGTCCTTAAGGAGCACAAAGTGAGTCATAATAATGATGGGTTTTGTTCTGGGAAAATCCTGCTCATGTCCCATGCTGCACTTCAAGCTGCCACTGGCACCTCTCAGGGCTGAGTGATGGCCACAGTCTGTGCTGAGCTGCTGAACTCATGTGCTGCTGCTTTTCTTCTTCCAGTGTCTTGTCAGGAGCTCTGATAAGCCATTGATCAAAGTTGCCATTGAAGTTTCCCAGCATTAAAATGAAAGCCCAGGTTATGCATTTCAATTTCTGTTTCTGGCCTATCATCGTCTTCCCTTCCTCCTCATACAGGGCTGTGCTATTTTACTGCTGCAGAAGGATCACAGCAAAACTTTCATTGCAGGGCCTTTTATTTTTACAGTGGCTTGGATGAAGCTAGATTCTGCAAGAGGGCTGAACACTGGCTGCAGATGAGAACAGATACTGGGTGTGATGGGTGGTCTGATGTTGATGTATTAAAATGGGAGCAGGGTCTGCAGAAAGGAATGAGTTTCAAAGAAGAATATTCAGAAAATATTTTCCAAAAACAAATTAAACAGGCTTTCAATGGGTTTGGTGTCTGGGGTTTTTGTTGGGTTTTTTTTGGTCTTTTGTTTTTTAATCCCTAATTGCCTTCTCCCTCTGCAGTAAACCTGCCTGGGGTATGAGATGCAGAAGCTGCGCAGCCCTGGCTTGGCAGCATGGGCCACATATTGGCCCAATGGCTACTTACTACCTTTATCTCCCTCTGCAGAGCTGTAATTTTGATTGTTCTTTGTTCAGCCACCACTTTTAGAAAACTTGTGTATTTATTTTTCATGGGTTTTTTACCCCCCTTTCAGAACTGGTGGAAATGGGCCAGCAGTTACTGAGGGAGAGAGCATGTTATGTGGGGTCTTCATGGGTTAATGCTTGAGAACACTCATCAGCCTGTTTTTCTGTCTGGACTCACAATCCAGAGTTTGAACAACACAGTGATGCTTTTACATCACTACTGTGGCTGAACAACTACAGGTTTGCTCACAGAACTGTTGATGATAAGAGAGGAAATATGTTCACACATGTTAGGCTGGAAAAATCAGGAGCAGCAGAAAATGGCACCGTTGTAGAATGGTGTGTTGAGTATTGCAGGTGTGCTCTATAGGGATAAACCAGAGGCATCAACTGGAGCACAGAGGGCCTGGTGTCTTATAAAAGGTAACTGTAACGATGTTCTTGCCCCATAAAACCTCTGGAATCAAGGCTAAATGAAGTGACTGAGGGCTTGTGAGAGCTGTGGAAGGATGTTGGGTTTTATTAGAAGGAGGAAGAAAGAATAAATCCTGGACCTTAGAATACCCATTTGGTGTTCGGGTCAGGGATCTGACCTTTCAGAGAGGTGTTTATGGAAGCAAGAAGACACATTTATATCCTCCAGTCCCTGATCCTAGCTAGTAAAAGATTTGTTTCTTTCAGTATGGTTGTTTCATTCAATCTAATCATGCATATTCCTAATAATTGTTTTCTTATTAATCCTGTTCTAAACCAGTTTCTCTAGATTCTCTGCTTTTCATTTGCTGCAGGGATGACCCCTGACTCCTTATTGGCAGTTCAAGATAAGAGATGTGAGTAATGGAAAGGAAAAAGATGTTTTGCAAAATGAAGAACCGTGTTGGTTTGATGCAGTTTAGTTTAAAATTCAGTGTGTAAGGGTAATTTTCTGTTGTAGCTGGAGAAAGCTGAAACTACATTTTAAACCCCTTGTCTTTTGCCTGGGAGAAGAAAACCAGGAAAGCTATCCTTTGACCAAGCTTTCTTTTGGAAAGCAGCCCAAGCCAGGGCTCATCCCCCATAGGAGCTGAGCCCTGTGGTCTCACAGGCCCTGATTCCATCCTGGAGTTTCTGACACATCTGTCCAACTGCAGATGTTAGAGAAAAAGCAGGTAGCAAACACAAATCAAACAGGAGTCAAAGGCAAGGCACAGCCCCTGTGGTGTCACTCTGGCAGCCTGGCAGGGGAACAGATGAAAGGCTCCGGGTACGCTTCAGTAGCCTTCTCTTCTTGTTCCAGGTATCAGTTTGCCCCCTGAGGAGCAGAGGCATGGGGATGCTGTGACTGCTTACTCGTGTTTGTTTATGTTCAGTTAGGAGAGACATGTGAGCTGAGCTGCCTGGGCTGCTTACGGCAAAGGAAACGGATCTCAGGGGAACAATTAATTTTGCTTGGCTATTTCTGAGCCAGGTGAAGCCATAAAATGAACCTATGGCCTCCCCATTGTCTAAGAGGGATGTCTCTATTTATTTTACATTTTAATGCACCACTGACAATTTATGGAGTGAGCCTGAGTGCATTTTTAATAGATAATTGATAAGAGAAACGTGTACAACATGGGAGATTAATAGAAAAGGTTAGCGGGCTTGGAAAAGAAAAAGGGAGAAAGAGACAGAGTGCTGAGGTTTTAATTAACTGCTCCCTGCCTGTGTTGTGATCCCAGAGACGTGGCAATTGAGTGCCAGAAGGTGAATCTGGTTGGAAATAAAGTGATTCCAGTCTCTTGTTAGATGTGAGAAATGAGACCACGCTTCCATATTCTCAGAGTTGGAATAGGCTGGGGTGCTGCTTGCAACACAAAGCAGAGTTTATTGGAATTAGGACAGAGCCATGACCCAATGTGTTGGAGACTGTTAGTAATAAAAAAATATCAAGTCAAATGTAACATATTTTTTAAAAAAGAAGAAGAAAAAGCAGAAGCAGTTTAAAAAAAACAAAAGTAAATATCATAATCACAGAGGAGTTGGAGCTCCCCCTCCCTTAATGCTGCTCTTTTAAGAGATTAGGCAGTTTAGATTCAAACAATGGACCAGCTGCATTTGTGTCTTGCTGATTTATCTGGCCCAAGACTGTTGGACCTTTGGGTGGCTGAGGGACAGGGATGACCCTTTTCCCTTAGGCCATTGGTGTGAGGTTGTGCCCAACTTCATTTACAAAGAGGAGCTGCACTGGGAGCGTTAACACCTCCCAGCTGACGCCCTGGGACTGCCTGGAATGCTTTTATGAATGCTGGCAATCTACTGACTGTGCTGCAAGGAGCAGTGTCAGGGGAACAAAGCACTCAGTGCCACCATCTGCTGTGAGCAGGCACTGCCCAGGCTGCAGGCACTGGCCGCTGTGCTCCATTCTGCCACTGACCCCTTGCTTGCATCCAGGTGTCCTGGAATCGGCGGCGCTGGGAGCTGAGGGTGATGGGACAGGAGTGGTGTTGCTGAGTGGATCCCTATGGAATAAGTCACAGGAGATTTTTTTCTGTGGAAACCACGACAGGCTCTTGAAAGAGCTAGTGTAAAACTGCTCCTTTGCTCTGCTCTGCTGAGACCCCACGTCCAATACTGCATCCAGTTCTGGTGTCCCCAGCATAAGAAGGACACAGAGCTGTTGGAGTGAGTCCAGATGGGGCCATAAAGATGATCCAAGGGCTGGTGCACCTCTGCTATGAGGATAGACTGAGGGAGCTGGGGTTGTTCAGCCTGGTCTGGGAGGACCTTATAGCTGCTTTCCAGTACCTCAAGGGATCCTACAGGAAGGCTGCAGAGGGACTTTTCATGAGGGTATATAGAGACAGGACAAAGAGGAATGGCTTGAAGCTGAGGGAGAAGAGGGTTAGACTGAATCTTAGGAAGTTGTTCTTCAGTAGGAGGGTGGTGAGACTTTGGAATAGGCTGCCCAGGGAGGCAGCCCAGGCTGCCCTTGGATGAGGCCTTGAGCAGCTGAGTCTAGTTGAGAGCTGCCCCTGCCCATGGAGTGGAGGTTGGAGTGGATGATCTCTGAGGTCCCTTCCAACCTGAGCCATTCTAGAATTTTATATATTTTAAAAAAATAATTCACTTCTCTCCTGTATTATACTGGTCTCTGTTTTCTGGGTGAAGATGTGATTGTTTCATCTGTAAATGCCAAAACCTTACTCTAAGAGCAGGTACTGACATTTTACCCAGTCAGCAGAGTGCTGCAACTTCAGTTACACATGCACATCCCATCAGTATTTGGTCAGTTTATGACCATTGAGTGCATCAGATTAGTTTCATCAAACCTGCATTCAGTGCACTAGAAGTGATACACGATAGCCAGTCTCCCTAGTTTTGGTTTCCTAACCATAGATGGTCAGGAAAAAGACTTTTTGCCTTTAAAATGGATGTGCTATGACTTTGGAAGCTCCAACTGAATTCTTAGTATGCCTGGTCTCTTGTAAAGCTCTTGGGCTATGTGGGGTTTGGTTTCCTGTTTCAGTTTGTAATATCAGGTTCTGAATGACTGAAAATAAAATTGTTCTGTTGTTTTTTGGTGGGTGGTTTTTTTTTTTGGTTTTTTTTTTTGTTTGTTTTTTGTTTTGTTTTGTTTTGTTTTGTTTTGTTTAAATCTGGCTGACAGACTGAGGGAGTTGGGGGCTGTTCAGTCTGGAGACCTTGTTGTGGCCTTCCAGTATCTGAAGGGGGCTACAAAAAAGCTGCTGAGGGACTTTTTAGGGTGTCAGGTAATGACAGGACTAGGAAGAATGGAGCAACAATAGAAATGGGTAGATTCAGATTGGGTGTTAGGAAGAAATTCTTCCCCATGAGGGTGGTGAGACACTGGAACAGGCTGCCGAGGGAGGTGGTAGAAGCCTCATCCCTGGAGGATTTTAAGGCCAGGCTGGATGTGGCTGTGAGCAACCTGCTCTAGTGTGAGGTATCCCTGCCCATGGCAGGGGGATTGGAACCGGATGATCCTTGAGGTCCCTTCCAACCCTAAAAATTCTATGATTCTACAATTTAGCAGTGTAAGGGCAGTCAGTGTATGTGCTCTTGTATGTTCTCTTTGCAAAGTGTATCCTGAGAGACTCTACAGCTGCACAATAATGCTTTGCAGTGCTTTCCTGCTGGATGCCTGTTCAGAGAAGCTGCATGTGTTGTGTACTGTAAAATGAGTGCTTGATGTAGACCTCTCCAGTACCTCACACAGCCAGTGCTCCTTGTTTGTTGTCTGGGCGTGGGACTAATATTTAATGTGGCTGCCTCCCTGACAGCAGCTCATGTGGAAAAAAGGAAAGAAAGAGGGAAAGAAAGAGGGAAAGAAAGATAATCAAACCCTGGAGGCTTATTTGTTGTGCTCAGTGCTTTGAGAATATTTGCTGGAAGAAATATTGATGTAGCAGTGATGTGTGCCCATGCCTTGTATCAGGGAACAGCTGTCAAGCTCAAACCTCACTGTGAAGGCAACTGAGCAATGGAACAGATTGCTCAGGGAGGTTGCACTGCCTGCATCTTGGGGGATTTTTAAGACCAGACTGGATAAAACCCAGAGTAATTTCATCTGACTCCAGAGATGACCCTGTCTTGAGCAAGAGGTTGGACTTTGTGACCTCCTGAGGTCCTTTACTACCAGAATTCTCCTGTGATCCTTTGCAGAGGGAGAAATCAAATCTTGTTCCCCACACTTCCTGTGTAAACTGATCACCACCAAAGGCAGGTATCAGTTAGCCACAGAGTTTGGCACCTCAAGGATGGTTACATTGAGCCAGCTACATTGCTTCTGACTCCCAGGGCATGGCTCTTCAGTCCAGCTCCTAGCAGAAAAGCCGCTGAAGTCACCATTGCAGAAGCAGTGAGTGACTGAGAATCAATCACATTGCCACTGAGGCCACAGTCTGAAGGGTCCAGACAACTATAGGTTGCTTTCTGCCACAGCTGAAAGATGCTGAGGAGTATGACAAGGCACTGGTCGTGCTGGGCTGCTGGCATGGAGGAACAGAGCAGTTAATTGCTGGAGTTCATGGCTTCCATCTTCTTCAAGCCCATGGTTAATGCAAGTAAATAATTAAATGTTAACCACCCCACACTCCTTGAAATGATTTTTTGCATTTGGAGGAGTGGTTTATGATCATCTGCTCTGGTGACAGACATACTAAAAAGCCATGGATTGCCCGTCTGGTTCCAAATGTCATTACTTAGTACTCCAGAGGTGAGACTTGTTTGTCCTGCCTAGCTGTGAATCATGCAGTATGCTGCCAGTGACATGTGGGCAGCAGCTTTTTGTAGAAAAATTATTAGAAAATTATTTTGAAAAAATGACATCCCTGGCTTTTGAATGTCAGGAAAAAGACATAGAAGAGTGTGACCATTTGAAGCTTGGTGCCTTTAAAAGCCACAAAGTGCAGACCTCCAGAGGGGCTAGAGCGTCCAGGAGGTGCACTGGGCCTGCATCCTATAAAGCTGGCTGAAAAGTCAGTCTATTCCCTCTCTTCCCCTTTTCCCTTTCACAGAATCACAGAAATATTCAGGTCAGAAAAGACCCTCAGGATCACCAAATCCAACCCAGAACCCTACTCTGCAAGGTTCACCCCTAAATCACAGCCCCAAGCACCACATCCAAACCACCTTTAAATGCATCCAGGCTTGGTGACTCCACCACCTCCCTGGCAGCACATTCCAATGCCTGACCACTCTTTCCATGAAAAAATTCTTCCTAATGTCCAGTCTAAACCTACCCAGTCTCAGCTTGAGGCTCTTCCCTCTTGTTCGATCACCTGTGAGAAGAGACCAGCACCAGCCTCTCCACAACATCCTTTCAGGTAGTTGTAGACAGCAATGAGGTATTTCCTTTCTCCTCCCAGTAAGACACCCAGGTTCTTATCTTCTGCAGAGAAGTGAGGCCTGATTGGTGTCCTTGGTGATGCTGCCAATTAGGCCCAGGTGGCCTGGAGGTGCCAAGCTGAATTTCACGGCGCATCACAATGCCTTTGTGGTATGCAGGGCAGAGAGGTCATGGTAGGGAGGGGACATGAAAGCCTGGGTTGGTTGGCCTGGTGTAAAGGGAGTTGTGCATGAAGCTTTGGCTTGCTATGGTTTTCTTTGTATTTTATATGCTTTGGTATGCTGACCACTAGGTAACTGTAGCATTGCAGTTTGTGAAAAGCCTTTGCCTTGCTATCCAAATCTATCGTGTGAGCCTCACTCTTTTGCACCTTTTGGAGCAATAGAGCTATCTGTCTGTTCATTAAACCATGGCAAAGAGTGAATCTATGGTAAAAGTTCTGGCAAGAAGTTCTTTGAGACCTGTCATGAAGAAGCAAGGTTGAATGTGAAATGAATCCTCTCAAAAGGGTGATCAGTTTACAGCTACCTGAAGGGAAGTTGTAGCCAGGTAGGGGTTGGTCTCTTCTCCCAGGCAACCAGCAACAGCACAAGAGGACACAGTCTCGCAGATGTGCCAGGGGAAGTTTAAGCTTGATCTGAGAAGTTCTTCACAGAAGGAAAGATTGGCCATTAGGAGTGGGCTGCCCAGGGAGATGGCTGGGTCGATGTCTCTGGAGGTGTTTAAGAAAAGCCTGGATCAGGCACTTAGTGCCATGGTCTGGTTGATTAGTTAGGGTTGAGTGATCAGTTGGACTTGATGATTTTGGAGGTCTCTTCCAACCTGGTTGATTCTGTGATTACCAGTATCATTCTCAGTGGGGTTGGATGGAATGGAGGTCTCCTGCACTGCTGATATTCATGCCAAGTACTTTTCCCCCTCTTTTCATACAGCGAAGAAGACTTGTGCCGAGTCGGATTTCACTTGTGACAATGGCCACTGCATTCCAGCCAGGTGGAAGTGTGATGGTGAAGAAGAGTGTGCTGATGGCTCAGATGAATCAGAAGCAGCATGCAGTGAGTAGCACAGAGAAGTGGTGTTTCTCTGACATGACTTATCAAAGCACCAAGAAATTTGAGGTGTTATCCTGCAAATGCTGGGAATATGTCAGTTTCTGCTTCCCTTACAACAGGAAATAAAGACAGAAAAGGTTCAGGTCATTTAAAGGAGACGGTTTCCAAACTTTCAAATGTAGTAGTGTTCAGACTGACACAGGCAGCACTGGCTAGTGTGAACTTCACTGTAACAGAATCAACAGCAGCTCCACTTCTGCTACACTTTATCTGCTTGTAGGGCCCCAGTCAGTGGCGGTGCAGGAAGATTCACACTCACATGGGATCAGGCCTTTTGGAGATGCAGATGTGCAGCATTTTGCAGGGTGGCAGACTGGGATTTGTCATCACTGCAGCCAGCACTTCTGTCAGTACAGAGGAACTGTGCAAGCTTAGGTTCTTGTTCAGTTTTATTTGGGGATGGGGGGTGGTTTTGAGTTGGGTTTGGTTGTTATTGTTTCTTTTGTAGTATGGAGTCTGTTTGGTTTCTTTTGGGGGTTTTTTGGGGGGATTCTTGTGATTTTTCTTGAGAACAAATTAAGACAAAAGTAGCAGATGAAAACTAAGCAGTGTAAAATTGCTAAAGCTGACAGCTGTTAACTGCAGGTAATGCCTTTTAAAACCCTGTTGATTCAGTAGATAACAGAACATGCTTGATTCTTATGTAGTGCTTTTTATGCTGTTCTGACTCTTTGAGGAGGTCCATTCATGCTCTGTTGTTCTAGAAGTGTGAAGGGTCATCTGATGTTGAGCTGAAGGGATTCCCAGGGATATTTTAATTAAAACACTGATAGGCAGGCTTCTATTTGTGTGCTTACTTATGTCTGCAGATTATTCTTGTGCAAACCTAGAAATTAGAACAAGCCATTCTATTGAGTTTCCAGTCATGTACTTCACAAATGTATTCCCATGAGTCAGAAGCAGTGTTGGAGGAAGTGTTTTATCAAATTCCACCAGAATGGGGCATATAGAGGACTTCAAAATTAACCATACTCTTATTTTTAAGCCTGTTACCAGTCCTGCTTTCTCCCTAATTAAGAAAGATGAATGGGATTCTCTTGCATAAAATGAATGGAATCATTTGTGCAGCTATAACAAGCTACAGAAAAAAATCACTCCAGTAGCTGCATTAACATATTTATGTCTTGTGTGTGTTGGTCTTTCACCCTACATCATCCTTAGTCAAAAACTCTCTTATTAATGCTGCTTCTGCTACCTGATTGCCTGGAGGAGGGCTGAGTAAACAAGCATTCCTTGCAATCTCTGTAAATCTCTTGTCAGAGCCTGGACCATGCAGTACTAAGATCCCTGATGATTTCTCTTGATCATCTTTCATTCATTTTCTACCCTTTTCACCTTACTTTCCCCCCCCTCACTTATGGTTGATCCTTTGGGAAAATCAGCCTTAAAACTTCTATATTGTAAAGGAGATGTGAGCCTAAGACCAAACCCTTGGCTTGTGACAGGGCTGCCATCCTCAGAGGAGAACAGTGTATTCAGGTTTGTGTGATTTTATTTTCTTTATTCTTTTTCTGCTTTAAACCTTCCAGCAGACTGCAGTTTGCATTTCTGTGGTTCATTTGTTCTGAAAAATGTGGCAACCTATTCCAGAGTCCCACCTCCCTCCTGCTGAAGAACTTCCTAAAATCCAATCTAACCCTGCTCTCCCTCAGCCTCAAACCATTCCCCCTTGTCCTTTATCTAGACACCCTCATGAAAAGTCCCTCTGCAGCCTTCCTGTAGGATCAGCTATTGGAAGGCAGCTCTGAGGTCCCCGGGAGTCTTCTCCAGGCTGAACAACCCCAGCTCCCTCAGCCTATCCTCATAGCAGAGGTGTTCCAGCCCTTGGATCATCTTTGTGGCCCCATCTGGACTATCTCCAGCAGCTCTCTGTCCTTTTTATGATGGGGACACCAGAGCTGGATGCAGTATTGGAGGTGAGGTCTCAGCAGATCAGAGTCAAGGGGCAGAAACCCCTCTCTGTTTGATAGAGGCCAATGTCTGGCTTGTAGCTAGCTCACATGAGAAGTCAGTGTTTCCATCCCTATTAGTTAAAGGCTTGCTTTTGAATCTTAAACATGTCTGTAACTAGACCTTTGGTACTTATTTTATTGAATTGTTCAGATCTGCAGTTCACACTTAATCAGATGAAGATCAAGCAGTTTTAATCTTATGGCTGTTGATAGCTGTAGGCTTTAATTTGCAGGATAAGGACATTCTTTCCAGCTGTTTTGTATCCTTGTCAAAGTGTGTATCCTCTCAAAGGCTGATCCCATCTGCTCTGTGAGGAAACAGAATCAACCTGGTGATGCCTAAGCACAGTGCTGCTTGTGGGGTTAGTTTTTGTGTTTGCAGGTCTTCCTAGCACCCCACTGGGTAAGACAGCAGTGAGTTATAACCTGGTGGTTGTTAAAGAAGAAACTGGAGAGTTAGGCTTTGGTTTTAATTTGTACCCTTACCACAAAAGGCCGAACTTTTTGTGCATGTAAAGTTATGTAGGGACAAAGAAGAAGCTGTAGTGACAAACAGAAAAGATAATGAGGCAAAATGTATAATTTGATGTTCTTGTAGCTCACTCCCTCCAGTCTCATTTTCTTTCTTCCTGATGCAAACAAGCCAGAACTTTCTCCCTGTGGCTGAGGAATGACCCAGGCTACTATGACTGTCTCATTTTCCTGTTGAGAAATGCAGCACAGCCCCTTGGACGAGCCTGCACTGCAGAGTTTCCCTAGGGACAGAAAGGAGCAGGTTAGGAAATGGAGACTTCTCACCTCTGGCAAGATCAAAGTGCTTTATAAAATAATTTGTTTGCTGACAGGCCACATAATTACCAGCACCTCTGCCAGGATCTGGGGTTGTTCCCTAATTAATGCAGCACTGAGACAGTGTCCGTAGTCTATTGAAGCTCTGGAGGTTTAAGAGCATTGATCATGCTGACTTGTACATTTTAGCAGTATTTCCAGCTGAGAATGTGATGAAAACAAGGCAGGTCCTCAGCATCTAGCCACCTTCTAAACAACTTTTGATTTTCTGACTTCTTTTGTGGTGTGTTTTTAAATACATTTTGTGCTCTCTTATTGCTAGTTAGGGATTTCCTGTCTCTATCGCTAAAGTTCCATTAAAGGCAACAGTTTGTGGTCATCTACATTTTATAGATAACCCCTCTGCAGAACCAGAACAACACTTTGCTTTTTCTCTTTCCCAGTTTCACTGAAGCTGCTCAGCTTTGTAGCTAGCAATATCCTCTCTAGGGCTGTTCCCCATCCCCAGGTAGTCAGGACAGTGTGGCCTGTCTCCTGTCAGACAAGTAAGGTGGCATCGCAGCTGGCTTGACTTTGGACTTGTGATGCTGGCACCTTTTCTGCTATTCATGCAATTATGGGGCTTTTAAACTGTGTTTCCTTAACTGAGGCAGTGTGGTCTGGATGATTAGGTAGTGAGGTGGATGTGAACTGGTGGAAGGAAAGAAGTCAGTGATTTGTGGTCAATGGGAAGGAGTCTAGATGGGGACCTGTAACTAGTGGAGTCCCTCAGGGGTCAGTACTGGGACCAATTCTATTCAATGTATTCATCAACAACCTGGAGGAGGGCACGGAGAGCACTGTCAGCAGTTTGCTGATGACACCAAACTGGGAGGAGTGGCTGACACAGGAGGGTTGTGCTGCCAGTCAGCCAGACTTAGGATGGAGAATTGGGCAGGGAGAAATTGAATGACATTTAGTAAGGGCAAGGGTAGAGTCTTGCACCTGGGAAAGAACAGCCCCATGGAGCAGGATAGGTTGGGGACTGACCTGTTGGAGGGCAGTGAAGGGGAAAAGGACCAGGGGGTCCTAGTGGATGTGAGGTTGACCATGAGCCAGCAATGTGCTCTTGTGGCCAAGAAGGCCAATGGCATCCTGGCCTGGATTAGAAGGCTTGTGGTTAGTAGATGGAGAGAGGTTCTCCTCCCCCTCTACTCTGCCCTGGTGAGGCAGCACCTGGAGTATTGTGTCCAGTTCTGGGCCCCTCAGTTCAGGAAGGACCTCAGGGAACTGCTTGAAGGAGTCCAGCACAGAGCCATAAAAATGATTAGAAGATTGGAACATCTTCCTCAGGAGAGACAGAGGGAGCTGAGGCTCTGTACCTTGGAGAGGAGACTGAGAGGTAACCTCATTCATATTTATCAAGATGTGCAGGGTGAGTGTCAAGAGAATGGAGCCAGGCTCTGCTGGGTGATGCTCAATGACAGCACAAGGGGCAGTGATGGAAGGTGAGGTATAGGAAGTTCCATGGAAACATGAGGTAGAAGTTTTTCTCTGTGAGTGTGACAGAACACTGGAACAGGCTACCCAGGGGGTTGTGGAGTCTCCTCTCTAGAGATATTCAAAACCCACCTGGATGTGTTTCTGTGTGACCTGCTCTGGCAGGGGGTTTGGACTGGATGATCTTTCAAGATCCCTTCTAGGCCCTAGCGTTCTGTGATTTTGTGATTCCTTCAAGCTACTGAAAGTGGTTGGGATCAGTTACTGGAAGGGTATCTTTTGAGTCCCATGGAATTCTCAGCAGCTGAGATCCATAGGCCTTCTCGCTGTTGGGGGTTCTGGTGCTAGTTGAAGGGAGAAGATGGTTAGCCAGGCCTTTGATTTGAAACAGGTTGTTGCAAGTAAGAAACTGCATGTATTCATTCCTTTTTATTCCATGCAGATCCTTAACATAAAGATGCTCTCACATCCATAGGTTTGTCCGAGCAAATTATTCATGTAACATGAGAGTGTCACCACTAAACCTGAGTGTTCTGCCAACGGTCAGTGTTTCAGTGCCATTATTTGGCTACTAAGGTATTTTGTCTCATTTAATTAAGATTTTCAAGAAACATGATCCCCTCTTCATCAGAAAGATTGTCAGTTTGGGGAGAGGTGTGTTTTATTGCATTTTTGGTTTGCTCCTATATGGAACCACAATGATTCCCTAAATTAAGAGAAGCAGGACCATCTGAACTCAGAAATTACTGCTGTCCACAGGGAGTGTGAGGCACCAAATTCACCATTTCAGAAATTCTGTTGATTGAGGCTGGGGGAGGAAGGAGGAATTTAACATAGCAGAGGAGAAGGTTTTTTTGAGAAACATGCTTTATAAATTAAATTATTTGGGATGGTGAGTGAGAGGGATTAAAGAAAGCCCATTTAGCTATGCTGCAGCAGTGCTCCTGGAGGGAAAGGGGAAGAGTTTGTGTCCGAGGGTGCCAACTGTCAGCCTCATCTTCCTTCACAAACTCTGTTTAGATTCAGATATCGCCTGAACCAGGCCTCTGGTCCAGAAAGGTTGGCTGCTTGTACATAAAGCAAAGTGAACCACTTTGGCCTTGCAGGAGGCATGCCAAGAAAATAGCCAGGGGAGAAGCAGGCCTGTCTTGCTGCTTGACAGGAGCCATTGCTGCTTCTCCCTGCCTGTTGGGAGGGGCAGCATAAGGTGGGTGCAAAACTGGCAGTGCTGGAAGGTGCTCTGAGATGATAATGGATTTCACCTTCCTCCTGCCAGCTGCTTAGTATTCAGGGAGCTCCCCACAACTTGTTTGAGAGGATAGCAAGGTATCTGGAAGTAGTGGGAAGAGAGAAAGGGCCTCTGTCCACCTGCCACTCCCACACTACCTCACCAGCAGCTGCCTCAGGTACAGAAAATTGTTTTGACCTCAGAGGATACTTGAGTGCTGAGGATCCCATAATTGTTTGCTGCAGTGTTTATACAGCATCATGCCTCTGCCATCTGCAGAGACCTTTGGATGCTCTGCCATTGGAGAGCCCATCATGGCCAGAGCCATGGACTTGCTTCTCTTTGCTCTGACTAAATGCAGTGTGGTGGTCACCCTGGAGCTGTGCTGCAGCCACTGCTGATACACACAGGTTTGCTTCTGCATATGAAGAGAGTCCTCACTATTTTCCTATCCAGTTCCATGTTGCTGGGAGAGGGGGAAGGGAAGTAATTTTTCTTATTGAGCAAACAGAGACCTCCAGCAAGATGAATGTTATCTACCTAATCCTGTTGCAGCACAGATACTGAAGCATTTCTGCTTTTTCACAAGAAGGACATTTTAAATTTCCCTCTGAAGTATTTGGATAATTTAGCCAGTGACTTAAACAACAAAAACAAAATCTCTAGAGAAAAATAAAAACAAATGCTATAACAAACAGTAACAGCACTAATGGGAACACAAATTAAAGGGATAGAGCAAGTGAAAAGCTAAGCTGGCAAACTCTTGCCTTAGGACACCGTATGCATAATGAGCTCAAGTAATGCAGGCAGCATAAACTCACCACTTATTTCTTCATCACATAAGTGACATTCTCCTAGTTAAGAGCATAAATTATTGTACAGAAAGGTATAGTAAGGTGTTACAAGGAAGGAAAAGAGGAGAGAGAAACCTGAGTTCATATTGCATTTAGTAGGGGAATGATATACTAGGGCAGGTTTAATAAGCAGCAGTGATGGAAATAGGTTTTTAAATGGAAATGGAATATAAAATGAGGACTCAGAGTCAGTTTGATCCACAGCACCAGTTCATGCAGTCCTGATTTTGAAGTATGTGACACGATTTGTTGAGGGAGATGTATCCAAACTTGACAGTTATATTTTTAATGGGTGTTTTCCTTGGTCCTAGGCTCTGTGTGTTGCTGCTCTGCATGCTGATCTCTTGCAGTGGTGATGAGCTCTGTGCTCATTTCTGATCAAGTTGCCTAAATATGGGGTTCTCTAATTGGTGGTGGTTTTGAGTGTTGGTTCCCACAAACTCATAGCCCTCTCCTGGCTCTCTGTTCACCCCAAAGGATGTTCTGTCTCTGTTATTCTCTTTGATGCAGATCTCCTGCATGAGTGAGCCTGGTAATACTACTGTGCTGTTGTGGAAAGTGACTTAATAAACTATTCCCTGCCCTGGGAGAATTTATCCTGGAGAAGGGTGGGCTGTCATGTTCAGGGTATCACATACACTGGGCCATTGAACTTCAAGTAGCAAAGAAAAAACTGGGCCAGATCAGCCAGGCACAGCCAGATACTAGGTTTTAGGACCTGGGGCAGTTACAGAGAGGTGTTTTTTTAATCATTATTATGTTTTCCCCCAATGTTAAGAGCAGCTCTTTTTGTATATATGTGATAAGATAGTGGGGGATTGTAAGTGCAGTGGAAGATGTACATTAAAGACCTATCTGTCAGATTAATTTGTTACAGATCATTCCTGTTAATGTCAGATGCCCAGGTGTGCATGTTGACAACACTCCCATTACACTAACTGGCTGTTGCCAGTATAAAATGGAGCAGCTTCCATAGCCTTGCCACTGTCCCCCTGCAGTTGGGTCACTGTCCCTGGGGCTGTTTGGACCACTGCTCAATTGAAGCAGCTGAGGACCACATCTGTGAAACAAATACAGGCTTTGGTGGCCTCAGCATTTTACTTAGCTAGAAATGTAAATGAATTTAGCCTGTGTAATGGTTGTTCTCCACCTCAGTGCTAAAGAAATTTAAGTAACAGTTGTTCAAAACCAAACGTGTGGAAGCGCTTCCAGAGCTACAGAATCCTCCCAGTGACAAGGCACAAGAGAGGCATTCTCCTCTCCCAGATACCCAGGCTGGTTTGTAGGGCTAATGATGAAAGCTTTGATTTGTCAATGTGATCAGATTTACTGAGACAGAATGAAATGGAAACAGCCCGTGATCATCTCTCCATGAAGTCATGGAATAATGTAAGATGGAAGGGACCTCAGGGGGTCATCTAGTCCAATCCTCTGCTCCTCTGTCCTCCTGTTTGACCACTCTTAATGGAAAAAATGCCTATAGCTCGCCAGGCTTTCCTTTGTTGCAGCACATCTGTCACCTCCCATCCTGTCACTGCACACCACCCCTGGCTCCATCTCCTCTAGTCCCTCCGATTTTGTAGTTGAAGGCAGCAATAAAATCTTCCATTAGCTTTCTCTTCTGATGGTCGAACTACTGCTGTTCCCTCACCCTCTTCTTGTCTGTAGTCCCTCAATTCAGATTATTTTGTCAAACAACTAGAAGTGACACAATTCTACAGCCAGGATACAGTTTTTGCAGTATTAGCTCACCTAGGCCAAAGATCTACTACATCCAAAATACAACTTTAAAGTTAATTCCATTTGTTTGGAATTAATTTAGTCTGCTCCTTATCTTACCACCACACAGATATACTTAGCAGAAGATTCCAGGCTTCTGAAAACTGCTTTCCATGGAAGTGTTTAAGAGTACACTAGAGATGGGCAAGACTTGCTGAGGCCTGTTAGCAGGTTCCCTATGGATTGTGGTTTACAGTGCAGTGCAGGTTGCTAGAAGTCCTTTTTCTCCCAAGTATGTCTTCAAATTCTCGCAGATGTACCTTTTACTCCTGATTTAATCATCCTAGCTCAGCCAGTGTCTGTTTGCTTCTCTAGTGCTTCTGGTTCCTTAGCTACTGTACCTGCTTTGACTGCCTCCAGGTGTGCCCTTACTGAGCAAACCCAAGCTAAACTCAGTATCCCAAATGATACAAAACCACAGGGACTAACACAAGAAGTCTGTGACTTTGGGTAAGGACCCAAATTCAGTTTCTCCTGCATCCTTTTTCTTTTCTGCAAGCGTGAAATTATCCTTTTTACATCAAAGAAAATTCAGGGAGCTCAAAGCCTAGCAGTTTATCCCTGGTAGTCAGATAACTTTGTGTGGCTCATGGGCAGTGAGTTACATCTCCTTTTGATTACACAGCTTTGGTGGCCTCAGCATTTTACTTAGCTATAAATGTAAATGCATTTAGCCTGTGTAATGGTTGTTCTCCAACTCTAGCAGCGCTAAAGAAATTTAAGTAGCAGTTGTTCAAAACCAAATGTGTTTTTCCTTTAAAGGAAGGTGTTCAGAGCTTGCATCTCAGAAGTGACTCGTTCAGGCAGCTGAATCCAACAGGAAAAGCAATAGAAAATACTTATCAAATATTTTCTGATTTTTTTTTTAATTGTTCTTTTCTTAGGCAGTGTTAGGGGACAGAGAGTCTGCTCAGCAAGTTTGCTTATAGTACCAAACTGGGAGGCTTGACTGAGATGCCTGAAGGCTTGGACAGACTGAGAGCTGGGCAGAGAGGATCCTAATGGGCTTTAATAAGGATAAGATCAGAGCACCAGTACAGGACAGGAGGTGATCTGCTGGAGAGCAGCCCTGTGGAAAAGGACCTGGGAGTCCTGAGGGACAACAAGTTCTGCATGGGTCAGCAATGTGCCCTTCTGGCCAAGGCGGCCAGTGGGATCCTGGGGTGCATTAAGAGGAGTGTGTTCAGTGGATCCAGGGAGGTTCTCTTCCCCCTCTACTCTACCCTGGTGAGACCTCACCTGGAATATTGCATCCAGTTCTGGGCTCCCAGTTCAAGAGGGACAGGGATCTGCTGGAGAGAGTCCAATGGAAGACTTTGAGGATGCTGAAGGGACTGGAGCACTGCCTTATGAGGAGAGACAGAGAGCCCTGGGGCTGTTGAGTCTGGAGAAGAGAAGACTGAGAGGGGATTTAATAAATGTTTATAACTATCTGAGGGCTGGGTGTCAAGAGGGAGGGGACAGGCTCTGCTCAGTAACACCCTGTGATAGGACAAGGGGCAATGGATATAAACTATACCACAGGAGATTCCACCTCAACATGAGGAGGAACTTCTTCCCTGTGAGGGTCCCATAGCACTGGAACAGGCTCCCCAGAGAGGTTGTGGAGTCTCTTTCTCTGGAGACTTTCAAGACCCATCTGGGTGTGTTCCTGTGTGATCTGCACTACATTCTATGGTCCTGCTCTGGCAGGGGAGTTGGATTCAATCTCCAGAGGTCCCCTCCAACCACTTACATCCTGTGATCCAATAGACTAGAATAGAATGTCACTTTTCCAGGTAGCATTGCAGGCTTTGCACTTGCAGTATTCCCCAATCAGCCTTGAGATTTTGCTAGTTGACTGTTACAAAGGTTTCAACTCTGGCATTTCAATGTGGTTTTTTGCTATTGGTCTAATGTGTTCTTGCAGTTCATAAACAGGAATGGTCATAAAAGGCTTTGATGCTGCCTTTTTATAGCTGTAATTAACCTCACGGTTAGTTCAATAGGAGAGAACAGCAGCAAAGTGAAAGCTGAGCAGGTGAAATCCTTGTGTGTGTAATTATTTAATAGGCCATAAATATTGAACTAGCTAAAAGTGAGAGATCTCAAGCAGCTTTTCACTGCCTGGTGCTTCTGGTCTTTCTCTTCTCTTGCTGAAATTCAGATTGCTTAATTTTTGTACTTAGGCTTTGCTTGTTTCTTGGAGGGAGGAAATCCATGCTTGGTTTACTTCCTATGGCTGAGCCATGAGGATGATTAAGGGAATGGATCATCTCCCATACAAGGAGAGACTGAGGCAGCTGAGGGCTCTTTAGCTTGGAGAGGAGGAGACTGAGAGGCAACCTCATTCATGTTTATAAAGATGTAAAGGGTGAATATAAAGAGCATGGAGCCAGTCTCTGCTGGGTGATGCCCAATGACAGCACAAGGGGCAATGGTGGAAGTTGAGGCATAGGAAGTTTCACATAAATATGAGGACAATTTTTTTTCCTTATGAGGGTGACAGAACACTGAAACAGGCTGCCCAAGGGAGTTGTGGAGTCTCCTCTCTGGAGATACTCAAGACCTGCCTGGATGTGTTCCTGTGTGATCTTATGTAGGTAATCCTGCTCTGGCAGGGGGGTTGGACTGGATGAGCTTTTGAGGTTCCTTCCAGCCCCTGAAAATTCTGTGATTGTGTGAAAAGGGAGTTGTTTCTGGGAATCAGAGGCAAAATATAACTTGAAAATGGAAATCTTGTGCTAACTGAATGAATCAGTATTGCACTGCAAGAGCACAGCAAGCTCCATTCTTAAATGGGTGAATTACAGTGTGAGGAAAACAAGTGAACAGCAAATTACAGTATTTTAACATTTTTGTTTTGAATAGCTTCTATGTTTTAGTGTCTTAATGAGTTGTATGTTGAAGCTGTGATTCTGTGATTCCACCACCTTTTCCTTGATGAGTATTTTCCCTCTTTTTCTCAAATCCTGCAGTTGTAGGGTTGTATTTTCAGTCAGGACAAGCTCCCACAGAAATAATTCACTGTTTTAATAAGGGTCTCGTGATATTCCGTCCTGCTTCTTGGAGGATTAGGGTCGTGATTAAGACCAGTTTAATATGCAGTCTCTGCATGCTTTGGTAGATAATTTCTGTCATGTAAACCTTGCACTGAAGACTTTTAATTATCTGGAATGCTTTCAGTCAGGTTGTACTCTGGGATGACGCAGTGGTCACTGACAGCTCTGTGGGTAGTGTGGATCTTCAACTTGTGCCCCTGTGGGGTGCAGTGAGCTGCTGGCAGCCTTCATTAGGGCTTTGCTTTAACAAGAGTTTCCAGCCTCCTTTCTAGGGACACTGTAGTCAGTGGGTATATCTGAAGTGACAGATTTCAGTTCACCTTTTCTGTCTTGTATTTTAACCTTAAAACATCTTAAAAATCCATTACATTAAAACACAGAGGACTTTTACTAGCTTTGTTAGACTACACCTGCTTACACTTTCCCCTGCAAATGGACTCTATGCTGCTCTCCTGAGACCCCACCTGGAGTACTGTGTCCAGTCCTGGAGCCTCTATTATGAGAATGATCTGGAGGCACTGGAGCGTGTCCAGAGAAGGGCCATGAGGATGATCAGAGGGCTGGAGCTCCTCTGCTATGAGGACAGACAGAGAGAGTTGGGGTTATTCAGTTTGGAGAAGAGAAGGCTCCAAGGAGACCTTATTATGGCTTTCCAGTATCTGAAGGGGGCTGGTGAGGGACATTTTAGGGTGTTGGGTAGTGATAGGACTGCGGGGAATGGACCCAAGCTAGAGGAGGGGAAATTCAGATTGGATGTTAGGAAGAAGTTCTTCCCCATGAGGGTGGTGAGACACTGGAACAGGTTGCCCACGGAGGTGGTGGAAGCCTCATCCCTGGAGGTTTTTAAGGCCAGGCTGGATGTGGCTCTGAGCAACCTGCTGTAGGGTGAGGTGTCCCTGCCCATGGCAGGGGGATTGGAACTAGATGATCCTTGAGGTCCCTTCCAACCCTGACAATTCTCTGATTCTGTGACTCATGGCAGTCATTGCACCATTTTTGTGGCTTGTACAGCTAGGTCAGTCGTCTCACCACCTCAGCTGAGTTCTCCAAGTGTACTCTTGTGCAAGACTCAAGTTATTGTATGAGGGCTGTGAATTCTCTGTTCTTGCATGAGGATGCAAAGTCTATTCATTTTAGCTGTGCTTCTCCCTCTTGATTTCTTGTACAGGGAGAAGCATATCCAGCATGCTTGACAATCAGCTATTTGAATTTCTAGCCATTGTATGTGCAGTTGTACAGGTAAAGCTCTCTGTGTGCCTTTAGAAATGCACACACACCAGGACCAGCGGGCTGTTGTGGCCGGGATATTGGCCCCGTGTGACATGTGGGCGAGGAGCCGTGATTAACAAACTGAATTCTGCTAGAATGTATGTTTCTGCTTCAGTCCTGCCTCTAACCACGTTGCAAGTGTCAAACTTGGAGCTGAGTTAGGTGAACCAGCAGGGATATTTGTAATGAAGTACAGGTGTAGGTGATAGGGGAAAGCCTTTTCTTCTCAGCCACAGGTCTCCACACTGTTCATGTGCAACAGCCTCAACACAGGCAATTAAAATTGCTGTCTAGGCTGCCTGTTCTATTCTCTTTTCTTTGTATGTGTACAAAAGATGAAATATTCACTCCAAGATAAGAAGCACAATTATTTCTGAAACATCTTCACTCCTGCATGTGCAAAAGAAAGGCTGAAAATGCTCTGCTGCTATTAAATAATTAAGTCTCTATCCCTCTGCTGAAGCCTTTTTTTGCTCTGTTCTTCATGTTCTGTTGGTCCCTTTGTGCAGCAGTTCATTCGCTGATGCCTTTAACACCTCAGAAGAGTTGTCAGCTTAGTGTGAAAAAGCAGCATTTGGGTTGAGCTCAGATCTAGATGCAGCAGTTGCCTCTTTGTGACCACGCAGGTGAGCAGCAGTGGCTTGGGATCACGCTCAGGTTTTTGCTTTATGATAGCAATTTGTGATACTCAGTTCTCAGAGGGAGAGGAGATGCCAGAATGGCCAACACAAGGTGAGATGCCAGTGTTGCAGCATACTTAGGCAAACTTGTTTGAATTAAAAAAAATTGCAGGCTTTGGGGAGCAGGAAAAAAATGTGGTTTGTGATAGATTCTGGCAGTTTCCTGAAGACCTATCTAGTTTTTCCTTATTTTGTATCTTTCATCCTGGCAGGTTTCATTATGCTTGTTCATCTAGGGACCTTTTGTGCCTTTATTTCCCGCCTTGATGAGCAGCACTTTTACAACTATAATCTCTTTTACAAACAGGTATGGTCTCAAGTGCTGCTCCTCTCCTTTATCCTTTCTCTGGTTTTGTCCCGCTAGCATCCTGCGGGGCTCTTTCCTCCCTGTTTTGATTAGAATTGGAGTAATCTCTGCGAGCAAGAGAAACAAAATGGGCCTGGAAAGAGGGAGAATGAAAGAGCAGCTGCTGACAGAGGGGCCAGGAGCCCCCCACGGGCGTGTGCTGGACTCATGGGCACAGCTGAGAGCCTTGTGAAGAGGCTGCGTTTTCATAGCTGTTTGCAAGCAGCAGGCTCTTGATGCAGCCCAGCGTGCAGCCTGGGATCCCTCTTGCTTCCCAGCGCCCGGGGCACGGAGCTGCTTCTGGATTAGCTAGGGAGAAAGGGAAGGAGCCAGCTTGCACACGAGCACTTGTACATCACACACACACACACAGATTCCTTTGGACTGGAGCATCTGCAGAGCTGGCACTGCCTGGACCGGACCTGATCTCCCTGAGATACTGTTAAGTGTGACTGGCATTGGCTGAAGAGCACATGCTGGGCTGACAGGACACTGGTGTTTGGGGAAAGGTGGTGACTGCTCAATTAGTAGCCTAATGTGGTGGAAAACTCCGATGATGGACTCCTCCCTGTGACTCTGGCAATGTGTTTAATGCTATTTGAGCTTTTCAGAGCAGTACGTCCATATCTTTCCTGTAATAGGGGCTCCAGAACTGGACACAGTACTCCAGGTGGAGTCTCACCAGAGCAGAGTAGAGGGGGAGAATCATAGAATCAGTAAGATTGGAAAAGACCTCAGAGATCATTGAGTCTGACCTGTCACCCAACACCTCATGACTAACTAAGCCATGGCTTCAAGTGCCATGTCAAATCCCCTCTTGAACACCTTCAGGGATGGTGACTCCACCACTTCCCTGGGCAGCACATTCCAATGGCCAATTACTCTCTGTGAAGAGCTTTCTCCTCACCTCGAGCCTAAACTTCCCCTCACGCTGCTTGAGACTGTGTCCTCTTGTTCTGGTGCTGGTTGCCTGGGAGAAGAGACCAACCCCCACCTGGCTACAATCTCCCTGCAGGTAGTGGTAGAGAGCAATAAGGTTTCCCCTGAGCCTCCTCTTCACCAGGCTAAGCAACCCCAGCTCCCTCAGCCTCTCCTCATAGGGCTTGTACTCCAGACCTCTCCCCAGCCTCATTGCCCTTCTCTGGACACATTCAAGTGTCTCAATATCCTTCTTAAATTGAGGGGCCCAGAACTGGACACACCTCCCTCAAATTGCTGGCTATGCTTCTCTTGATGTAGCCCAGGATGTGATTTGCTTTCTGGGCTGCATGTGCACACTGCTGGCTCATGTTGAGCTTCTCATCCACTAGCACCATGCAGAATGTTAATCAAACAGGCTGCTTCAGCTGAAAATTACTAGCAGTATGGAAGATAGAAAGCTGTGGGTAAAAAGTTCTACTCTTTTAGTTTTATTAGAGCTTTTATATAGTTTATTTAAATAGAAGGAAAAAAAAACAACAAAACAACCAAACAACAAACCCACTATGTAATAATAGGTTAATTAAATCTCTGAGGAAAAATTAAAATGGGCTTTGGAAGAAGTAATTCAAGTCTCTCAACCAGTGAGATACAATGTTTTGGGGTTTTACAAAGGAAAATCATGCTTAAGTTTCTAGTAGGGCTTTTGATTATTTTAATCAATGGTTTCTGCCCAGCTTGCACAGTATGTTCATTTGTAAGAAACAGCAGCACTGTGGAAGATCACAATAGAACAATCTATGGGTTTGCTTGTAATTAAAGTTCCATTCTGCTTCCATAATAACCTTAATGCTTATCTGATGTGAAACTGGGAGAAACAGTTCCTGATCCATTATATTCAAGCCAGACAGCAAACTAAATTACTTCTAAGGACCTGAAGAAGCATTTTTCCACCTTAAAATCACATTTTAAAAATCCTGATTGTACTTAACTACTCCACTCCAAGCTCCTTCTGAACTGTGCTTTGATAACCACCAAGCACTTTACAAACTACAATTATTTCAGCAGCAAGCATGTGAGGTGCTTCAGAAGAGCAGACCAAATGCAGGTCCTGTGACGGCCTTCACCATTCCCCTGGTAACTGCATTTGCAGCAGAGCATTGCTGATGCAGTCAGGTTCTGCCCAGGCCTCTGCAGCTGCCTTCTGCACAGAGCTTACAGCCCTGCTTGAGGATACTTGCATGAGGGCTTGCAGAGTGGATTTTCTAGCAGAACAGATTCAAAGGAAGCAAGAAGACTAATGAGAATGATAGGAGGAGGAGTGGAACAAAGATTATACTAATGAGGTCAGAGGGGTCCTTCATCCTGAGGCCAAGCATGGCTATGTACATAGATGTTTAGCAGATACATAGATGTAGGACTCTGTTAACAAGACTATTGAAGACTGGCAAAGGTAGCCTGTGAGAGGGTATTTGTGGAAGAGAGCACGAGCAAGAGGCACAAGAGAATGCTCTCTGCACAGGGCAGGGTGAGCAGCAGTTAAGGTAGGTGGACAAAAAGCTGGAGTGGATGAAACAGGAATCTGGTGCCAGTGGGGGAGCACAGCTGCTTCTGCTTTCCACACTGAGGTGCTGGTAGCAAATTAAGATACTGGTACATGTTTCTCATGGGACTTGCATGGTACTGCTTATGAAAGTCATTGAGATGCGTGTCTGGAGTTTTTTTGACTCTGCTGCTGTCTCATGGTGGGACCATGTATGTGTGAAGTGGTTAAAAGTGTCATGAACTTCAAAAACAGTGGTGCAGATTTGTCAAAGCTGCTCAGAGTGGTGCTGCTGAATCCAGCTAGCTGGTTGGAGTACATCTGCTGATTATATTCCTCTTTGAATAGGCATCAGTTAATAATAGGGCTATGAATCGTGGTTAGATCTTACCAAGAGGTTAAAAGCTCTTGACAGTGGTACTCTTCTTGGTCTTAATTTCTTTCCAGGTTTTTATTAACTCAGTCAAAGCTGAGCACATTTTAAGTGGAATGTTGCTTTTTCACAGACCTTTACTGATTGCTTTATATATTTCCATAATTCATTAGCAATATACTTTTCTTAAGTTAACATTTCCTGTGCTGCTTCAAAAAGGATTAGAGCCTGGAGGTTCAGAAGTGCACAAGGAAATATCCAAAGGGTCTTGACTGAGACTTTTGAAAAAGAAATGATCAGGTTTTGAATGCAGCTTGTTTGGATGCCTCAGTGCAGGCCATTTCTTCTAAGCTGAATGCCCTAAATGAATGGCTTTTAGGAAGCATTTGCAGGCTTTGCTACTTAGTGCTAGTGGGAAGGGGGCATCTGGCCATATCCATGCTTTAATACCATGTACATGCATCAGTAGTTTAGTGAGAGCAGTGAAGTGCACAGGCTCTGACAAAAACTCAGCTTAAGCAACTTCTTCAAAACTATCCATGTGAAAGTTTATTTTAAAAAACGAAAGGGGGTTTGAATCTGTGTAGCCTTCAGGCACAGATCATCCCTTCCATATGTGCACTCAGGTTTTGCATCATGATGCATGCTAGAGTTGGACTTCATTGTCCTCAGAATTGAAGGTCACTATTGCAACTTCCAGCTGCTCTTGGACTGGTACAAATCGAGGCTGGGTGCTGAGTGGGTTGAGAGTAACTCTGAGGAAAGAGACTTGGAGGTGTTGGTTGGTGAGAAGCTCCCCATGAGCCAGCAGTGCCCTCATGCAGCCCAGAAGTCAGCTGTGTGCTGGGCTGCAGCAAGAGGAGTGTGCCCAGCAGGGCAAGAGAGGGGATTCTGCCCCCTTGACTCTGCTCTGCTGAGACCCCATCTCCAATACTGCCTCCAGCTCTGGTGTCCCTAGCATAAGAATGACACAGAGCCCAAAGGAGGGCCACAAAGATGATCTTAGGAAGAAGTTCTTCTGTATAAGGGTGATGGGACTCTGGAGCAGGCTGCCTGGGGAGGTTGTGGATGCTTCCTCCCTGGGGATGTTCAAGGCCAGGTTGGATGAGGCTTTGAGCAGCCAAGTCTAGTTGAGAGGTGTCCCTGCCCATGGCGGGGGTGTGGATTAGCTGATCTTTGAGGTCCCTTCCAACCTGAGCCATTCTGTGATTCATTGACTGTTAGGTTGTCTAGAAGTCAGCCCATGGTGACAGAACAGCAGTATGATGTTGTCTCAGTACCAGTCTTTGCTCGCTGTGTTCTGAACTATTCCTTGTTACCTTTTGTGAGCCTCAGTGATCCTGGCTGTCAAGCCTTAAGGAGAAATGTTTAGGCAGTGTTGGATGTCAGGATTATGGAGAAAAACAGAATTTTGATTTTTCATCTCCTTCCTTCTGTCTCCTTCCTTCCTGTCTGTCCGTCCTTCCTTCCTGTCTTTCCTGGTGTACATTACATCTTGTTTCCATTTTAAATGCAGAATCAGCCTTTGAAATTATACTTGCTGTGAAAAACAGGACAAGTAACCCACCTGAACTGTGGATGGCCTCAGATTGCTGCTGGGATGGATTCTGAGCAGTTGGAGTGCTAAAGTGCCAGATTCTCTGTTTCTCTGATAGTGGCCATTGCATTGTGCACATCCTTCTCCTGCAGTTTGAGACTCTTCTCTGAGGTGGGAGCCCATTGGTATTCTCATCATAGGGCATAAAATATTTATTACTGTTTTTAAAGGTTGGCTTCAGGAGGCAGTCTGTGATGTGACTGCATTTAGTAACATAAACCAAAGTTCTCTCCTTTTTGCATATGTTTAAGAAGCCATGAGGCGTTAGTCATGGTGATTTCTAAATACCAGGAGACGACCACTGTGAAAGCATTTCAAAGGGAAATAGCTTGAAGCTGTAGGATGATGTTTAGAAAAGGCCAATTAAAACTAAACAAAGTAGTCCCTGTTATACATAATAAATGGAGGAGGGAGCTCCAAAATCACACCAAGAAAAAAATAAAAAAGAGAAAGTGTGGGATTTGAATTCTTGAGAAAAATGTGTTCAATGTTCATGCAAAATCAGGAGCTTCACAAAACAGGGGGATTAGCTCTCACCTTTTCATGGCCTAAGGACATGTGTATTCTTCTCCTTCACTTGGATGTTTTTTCACTCTACTCTTAGCATGCTGTCTTGGAAGAAGTGGTTGTGGGGTTTTTTTGTTGGTTGGTTGTGTTTTTTTTTTCCCCTGAGGAGTGTAAAGCAGCTGCCACTGGAAGCTGTTGTGTAACATATGTCCCAGGCAAAGTGAATACATCCCTGTCTGCTTATCGTACATCAGAACTGGTGCTGATGTTTCTGGCTTTCGAGACACACTTTTCTCTCTTAGTGAGCCAAAGGCAAAATGTTGGTAGTTCAAACCCCACATATGTGCTGCCTTACTTGCTGTGTGCTGTGATTACTTAACCACTTCCACAAACCTGAGATATCCAGCACTGACTGGATGGAAGCAATCAAGAGGCTGGAAGAGATAACAGCAGCAGCATGCAGTCCTTGAGTGTGATGGTTCAGTGCACAGTTACGGCAGCCATGGATCACACTTGCCAATACATGGATGCACAAATCTGTCTTTTAAAAACCATTTGCTGCTCCAGGAGTTCCTGCACATCGTGTAGTGTGTGGCTGCTGTCAGCTAAAGCCATATTATGAACTGGACCTGGACACCAGAGATACAGGATGGAGCAAGTCAGGTTGTTCTATTGAGTGAAAGTCAACAAGAGCATGTCATGTCATTGTCTGGAATATGCTCACAGCATCTGGATTTGATTTTTCTGCATACCCTTTTACAAAGCAGTGCTGGAATCCGGGTGTGGGAGTGGCTTATAGGCTAGCTTTGGTCTTTTGTGTGGCCTCAGTGTCACCTACATTGCAGGGGCTGATGTACTCACACTTGTTCAGGCACACTCAAATAAGGTTCTTTCAAATAAGAGGTGAATATTTGATGATTTCAAATGGCTGCTCCTGCTTGATTTGGTTTGAGGGTTCTTGTTTTGTTGTGGTGGGGTTTTTGTTTGTTTGTTTTAATCCAGCAGAATGAAGCATTCTTTAGGTATTCAGACAGTTTTTAAACCTTCAGCTGCTTCTTGGGGAGAATGTGAGAGATTATTTCCTTTACATTTTGGAAGTTATCCTGGTTCAGGTCAGCCTTTGTTATTAACTGCAGCCTGGGGTCACCACAAGTGTGTGTTGCTCCAGGAGCAGGCTGTAACTGTGACATGGATCAAAATCTCTATATCCTTTTGCCTACTTCTAAAAGCAGATTAGCAGACTGGCATCTGTTTTCTTCAGGGAAGATGGCACAGATGCCCACACTGCAGAGGAGCTGACTCACAGTGGTACAGCTGACCTTTCTGCAAGGCACAGGATGATTAGTGCAAAGTGTGTGTGTGCTCCCAGTCATGCCATGTCCCTGAGGTTAGCCAGCAAGGATGGTGGCTTTGTGCTCCTCTTGCCTTTGGTGTGAAGCAGGGCTGGGTATGTGCCTTGAGTCTTAAAGCAAAGCTCTCACAGTCTGCTAGAGCCTTTCCTCTGAGCTCTGCAGGGCTTCTCTCCTGTAGGTGGCAGGTGGAAAATCCTGCACAAAGACAGCTCTGGTTGTGAGTAGTACAACAAGGTCTTTAACGTTCTGATGTGAGAGTCCCTAGCATCTTGGGTAGCTGTGGAAAGGAAAGGGTGGGTGACCTGCACCGGAAATGAGGTGTGCTTTCCACTTCACATTTCATCAGAAAAGTGACTTGATTTAGACTACATAAGCATACCAGGCAGGTGACAGGCTGCGCTTTGTCTCAGCGCTATTCTACCTCTTTGAGTTATGCTAGGGCTGGAAGAAAGTCTTCCTGCTGAAAATGTTGAACAAGCCATGTACCACCCCTGAAGAGCCAGGGCATTCAGACTGTTGCTGTGAGCTTCTTCCCTCCTTGCTGCATCAGTCAGATTCTAGCAAATAAAGATAACTCCATCACCTGGTTAGCAAAGAGCTTCATGAGCAGCAGAATTAGTGAAGACTGAAGCAGGGCTTTTGTCTTTTGGTTCGTTGGTTTTGTTTTCTTTTCCCTCCTACCCACCTCTCCCCATTCCTAATGTCCAACCTGAACTTCCCCTGGTGCAACTTGAGGCCATTTCCTCGTGTCCTGGGTGCTTTCACACTTCAGCTCTAAGCTCAGGGGTTTTTCCTGCTCCATAGGGTTGTGGATGTGGTTTTTGTTTTTTACTAGGTAGAAAGTCATAGAATCTTTAAGCCTGGAGGAGACCTCTAAGATCACCAAGTCCAATAATGTGCAGTGTGGTTTTGCTTGCAGGGTTGATGTATCTCCTTATCTTGAGGAGGGCAGATTTATACTGGAGATTAGGAAGAAATTCTTTCCACTGAGGGTGGGGAGACACTGGAACAGGTTGCCCAAGGAGATTGTGGATGCCCCCTCCCTGGAGATGTTCAAAGCCAGGTTGGTTGAGGTCTTGATCAGCCTGGGCTAGTGGAAGGTGTCCTTGCCCATGGCAGGAGGTTTGGAACTGGATGATGTCTAATATCCCTTCCAACCCAGACCATTCTATGACTCTGATTCATTTACACTCTGAGCTTGAGTGACGTTTACATGCAGAAGAGGGTAAGAATTCCAATTAAAGGTTTTCCCTGGTTTCCTCCACCATGGACTCTTTGTCTTCCAGTACAAGCTGAGCTTACACAGCATCCTCTTTTCTGTCATAGTATTCTGTGTGATTTTGTTGAGTGGATAAGGAACTCTCCTTGAGACCTCTTGTCTTTTTGTTGGTTTCACCATGGCATTTAGAATTTTAGGGGAGAGAAATGGAGCATTGAGGGGGGTTAAATCTTATATGGAATTTTTTTTTCTGTGGAAAATCAGCATAAGAATGTGTAATATTGAGAGCTGAAACAGTTACAGTCTGGGTACAAGGGGTGTTTAGAATAGAATAAACCAGGTTGGAAGAGACCTTCAAGGTCATGTCCAACCTATCATCCAATACCACCTAATCAACTAAACTGTGGCACCAAACGCCCCATCAAGTCTCCTTCTGAACACCTCCAGTGACAGTGACTCCACCACCTCCCCGGGCAGCCCATTCCAATGGGCAATCACTCTCTCTGTGTAAAACTTCCTCCTAACCTCCAGCCTAAACCTCCCCTGGTGCAGCCTGAGACTGTGTCCTCTTGTTCTGGTGCTGCTTGCCTGGGAGAAGAGACCAACCTCTACCTGTCCACAAGCTCCCTTAAGGTAGTTGTAGAGAGCAATAAGGTCACCCCTGAGTCTCTTCCTCTCCAGGCTAAGCAACCCCAGCTCCCTCAGCCTCTCCTCATAGGGCTTGTGTTCCAAGCCCCTCACCAACCTTGTTGCTCTTCTCTAGACATGTTCCAGCAAGTCAACATCCTTCCTAAACTGAGGGGCCCAGAACTGGACACAGCACTTGAGGTGTGGCCTAACCAGTGCAGCGTACAGGGGCAGAATGACCTCCCTCCTCCTGCTGGCCGCGCTGTTCCTGATACAGGTCAGGATGCCATTGGCCCTCCTGGTTGCTCCTGGCATGGTTTGAATAAGGAAAACCAGGAGCATGCAAGAAAACTTTATGGCCAGGATTATTGTGGGTTGTAAGGAATTCTTTAGCTGTATGAAAAGAAATCCTTCTAGTATGACAGTGGTCAGTGGGAGTGAAGTGGTAAGCTGCAGTGGCAGAAAACGTGAACATTAGGAGTATATTTGTAGTTTCTGTTCAGAAAGAGGAGGAAGAAGTCAGACTTGCATATTTAACAAGAGGGAATGACCTCAGGCTGCAACTGGGTAGCTTTAGACTGGACATGAGGAAAATTTTTTTCATGGTAATAGTGGTCAGGCATTGCAATGTGCTGCCCAGGGAGGTGGTGGAGTCACCCACCCTGCATGTGTTTGAAGGTGGTTTGGATGTGGTGCTCGAGGATCTGGTTTATGGGTGAACCTTGTAGAGTAGGGTTCTGGATTGGACTTGGTGATCCTGAGGGTCTTTTCCAACCTGAATGTTTCTGTGATTCTGTGATTTACCAACATGCCTTCTACTGAACAGCTATCAAAGTTTTGTGCTTTTAAAGCAGCAGTACTGGCAAACTCTCATTGAAAGGCACAACCACTGGGGTTTCTGACATCTGTTTTGATTGATTTTTCTTTTTAGAAAAGGTTTTAATTTTTATTGTGGGACACTGGTAGTAGTTCTAGGAAGTTAAAGCTGTTGTTTCATGGTGGTTTAAAAGAGCAAAGAGAGCAGCACTCTACAGGGCCTGATGTAGTAGGTCTGCAGTCCAAGCCTCAGGTCCCTAACTGCTGCAGCCATAACTAATTCAGCCCCAAGAGCTGCATGTGCTGATCATGGTGTTACTGCTTGTAGATAAAACTGTAGAAAGGCTGATAATGGAATATTAGACATCAGATGTATAGTGAATTTTAAACATCTGTCAATATTAGGGAAAACGGGAGTTGTCCCACTTTCCTTAATTGGATCCTGACCTTGTTAACAAGATGCTCTGTGTGTGTGTCTGTTAATAAGCTACCCTGTGTATTTTGTGGTGTGTGATTTGACTTGGACAAGTGTAGTTTACAAAATAAAGAGAGGCCATAATAAACAGTAGGTGACTGAGAGGTGATAAAAGGCACAGGTAGCTGCTGTGAAGTGGAAAGGTCATTAGACAGAGGGTTTTGGAAAATCCTACAAGGCTCAAGTGTGATAGTAGAGTTGGGATTCTGCATTCTAACAAAGGTGCCTCTGATTTATTGTAGGGGTGACAGTGGCCTTTAGACACCTGTCTCCTTAGACAAGAGGTTTCATCACATGGTTGTTTCTTTAGCTTAGCAAGAAACAGCATAGTTAGATCCAGTGAACAGAAGCCAAAACTAGATAAGAGAACTGGAGATAAGGATGAGGACTAGAGATAAGATACATCTCTTAACCGCGGTGCTAAATAAACAAGTGGACTTACTTGAGGAGAAATCTTTACCAATTGAAAACTTTAAATCAAAGTAAAGATATGCTGCCCTTTAATGGACTGTTGAGCTAGAAATTACAACTTTGGGCTAATTTTAATGGTTCTGTAACATTTAAACGTGGGAACTTCTCTCTAGCTGGTGCTGGCAAGTGCTGGTGAAGCTGCACAGTTTACATGTGAAGACATTTGACACAGCTGCTGAAAGCCGGAGTAAGCTCTGCCATGGGGAGGTTACTCAATGTGGGAATCAGTTGGGCATCCAGGTCACTGGGAAAGGCAAAAATAGCTTTGTTTGGTTAAGGAAAATAGTTTGTTCATGAGTATAGGAGAGCCACATCACTTCCTCCTTCATAGCCATGGATCATCATTCATAGATCTCCAAAGACACTCCAAGGTGTGAAGAACCCCTCTTAATCTTCTGTGATCCTTGCAGGTCTGCCTGTCCTCAACAAACAGAAACCAGGAAAACCTCTGAGAGAGGGCATGTCACAGAGATGGGAAATGTAATTGCTGAGATTTTGCACAGCCTGTTAGCTTACCGCCTGACAGGATTGATGGCAGAGTTTTCGTGGAGTTAATTATTCTTCACTGAGCAGAAGTTATCTAATATATATCTCTATATCCTGTCTTGTGTATATCTGTTATATCTCTGTATACTTTTCTGATCTGCACAGAACATCCCTAGAGAAAAAGAGACACTATGTTTTAGATAGAGGAAGGTGTTTGTTGCTGTGACCTGCTTGAAGCAGGCTTGCTGCCTTCCAGGACTGGGCCCGTTGGGAAGCTGCCAGTCACAGTCAGAGAAGCTCTGTTGTCTGCACAAACTCTGGCTGCTGCTTCTGATCAAAAGTGCTCAGTGAAAGGTGCAGCTTGGATTATTCTTTAAAGCATCTCATTATAGGTTATATTTAGAAGTGAGAAGAATATATTATTAATTACAAGGATGCTGTAAAGCAGAGAAGCTGTTTAATACATGGCCTTGATGAACAGGAAAGCTACTGTGCTGGAGGAAGGTTATACAATTAAGAAGATATTCATTAGGCGTTCATCAGATCCCAAACTGCACTTCTCTTCAGGGTAGCAATGGAATATCTGTCAATTTCCAAGATGCTGCTGAAGTGATAGTGAGAGACAGGAGCTGCCACAGGGAATGTATATAATACAGTTTACATATCTGCTAGTTAATATATATTGGTGTTATGGTTTGAGGCTGGATGCCATTAAGAACCATAGAATTCCCTCAAGGCACTCCAGAGGGAATAGATGGACCCAGGAAATCGTTACTTATCACATCCCATAATTCTGCAATAAACTGGTTGCAGAGTCAGTTTCTTCCCCTTCTTCTCCCTTGTTCTCTCCCTTCCTGTTGGGCTCCCTTATCTTTGCAATGCATGGGAGCAGGGTCTGGAGTGGCCTGGCTGGGGTCTGGAGCTGGCAAGCTAAATTTTGGCAGTGTCACTTGGGTTTGGGCAGGGAGGGGGCAGGTCAGGGGTGGCATTTGAGGTTTTGGCCTGGTTCGTAGGGAGGTTGTATGAAGCTTTGGCCTAAGGAGGGTTTTGGAGAACTGTGGCCAAGGTGGGCTCTGGGATTTGTGTATTTGATATGCTTTGCATTTCCATTTCAACTTTCCAACTCTATCCAATCCTGTGTGGAGTGTTTTCTTTAACTGCTTTGAGAAGGGTTAAAGAGCTCTGCCTTGCTTCTTAAACCCGAGACAGTTGGTTTACATCTCAGTTTACAGGCTAAGTACTCTCCTGTTGCCCTGGGGGAGGAAGGTTTTGCTGGGCAGAACTGGAGGTAGAAGTTGGCCCTGCTTATTTCTTGGCTTATGTGGTTGCTGAATGGGAGCAGTATACAACCTATTCCTGTGAGGTTTTGCTAGCTCTTTTGTTCCCACAACACCCCTTTTACCCAGATACTGGCCAGTGAATTCATCCCAGTATCGTTCAGGATGTTGTCAGTACACAGCTCTAGTCTGGGCACTGGCCCCATGAAACGGAGCTGCCTTTGCAGGGGCATTTCTCTGACCTAAGTGATTTTTGTGATTCCTCTTAGTACTTACAAAACCTGAGGGTTTTGTGTGTCTTCAGGCTCAGGCAGGCATCTATTAAGTGGCTTTTGTTAATCATGTGAGATAGTCTGATGAAGTGGTTTTTAAACTGTTCTTAAAAACCTCATTGTGAATTGAGGTCTAACTTGCTTTGAAAAAAATGGAGCGGTTGAGAGCTTAAATACGTCAGAAAGTGTCTGAAATAAGCCTTCTTCTGGCAATTTGCTTCTGGATTTGCTGTGATAGGAATGGACTCTGCTGCTATGCATATTAAGGGGAATCCTAGAAAATAATATATGGGAAGAGAAATAGCTACAACGACCCTGATGCTGTGCTCAGCTGCTTGTGTAGGAATTTGACAAGTGACCAAGGTTGCTGATGGCTGGGGGTAATGTACTAAGCAAGATTACTGCTGGTGAGAATAAATTCCTTTTAGAAACCAATATTTCACATTTCAGTGTCACAATGCTACAGATTTGAGTCTAGAAAGCAAAAGCAGTCAACGTTTGACTCAATAAAGAGTAAATGTGGCTCCTGTCTATAAAAGTATCTGTGCAGAAATTGGTCCAAGATGCTTTCAAACTGCTGAGATACAAACCACAGGAGGAGATGTGATTGATTTATTGTGTCCTGCAATATGGAGTATTTTATCACTGAATCTTTAGTGAAGAAGGTTGCTGTTGGTAAAGCTTCGATGTATATGTACCAAAAGCCTGAGGAAAAGCTTCACTGTGTTACTACAGCTCAGAATACAGTTCCTAGCTGTGTGTGCAAGGAAGAACTCCTTCCAGTTCCTTCCTAAGTCCAGGCTTGAGACCATGACCTGCTGTGCCCATGGGATCCTAGGTAATGGGAATTAGGTTGTGCTACTTAAGCACACAGCTGACATGGCCAGGCTGATACCTGAACAGATGACAGAAGACTTGTAATAAGTCACACTTGGGTGGAGGAAGGCTAAGGCAGTCGCTTCCCAGCTGTGAACCTCTACTCAGCAAGGCTAGAGTAGGTCCCAGAGCTGTATTCAGCAGCTGAATGCAGCAATTTGTCAGCTCCGTGGCTGCGTGACAAACTTGGGAAGTTGTTCACAAATCTGTTTGCCCACAAGGCTTTGGAATCACTGGTCTGGGGAAGTGACCAAGTTTCCCTGTCCAAAGCTGCATTGCTCAGGGTTAATTAGCTGACTCCCATTCATGCCTAGCTTGTGCCGCCTTAACACCCTGGTGCTCAGTTTTCCTTGACACTCTTCTTTCTTCCCATGGCAGGGCTGTGTTTGAACTTTGCTGATTCCCAGCTACATTGCTACCAGGCTGTGCTGGGTCAGCTGTTACCTTGGAGTGGTTTATTCTCCTAGGGCCTGCCTGAATCAGAACTGCCTCCAAAGCCTCATGCATCACTCATCAGGGAGGTAACTGCATCCTGACAGACTTTAAAAGCTGTCTGCAGCCAGACTTAGGTCTTCACAGTAGGCATTTCTGGGTATCAGAGGAGGTAGGGAATCCATGTTGAGGTACAGAGTTCTGCTCTCTACCATACCAGAAACTGGAGTTCAGTTTGATATAGGAAAGGCAAATTCCTTTTTTTTCCTCCCTTTTTTTTTTTTTCTTGGAGGGTGGGGGGAGGATTTGTGAGGTTTTTTTTTTCCTCCCTGACCTTAGGCTTTACTGTTAATGCAAAAAGGAGGGCAGACTGAACTGCATTACAATGGGCAATGTGTACACAGAGTGACAGGGTAATGATCCATGTAGGCAGCAGTGGGTTGGGAGGGCTGACAGTACAATGCTGTTCATCACTCACATTCAAGCCAGCTCTAAAAACAATAGGGTTTAAAGATGATGTTCAGGACACACAAGGAAAAAAGGGGAGTATTTTAACTGACCTCCTAAAAGCCTTGTCATTGTTGGATTTTTTAAATCTCTTTTTGACTGAAAGTGAAAAATGCCTCTCACAAAAGGGAATGTTCAATAGCTTTGCTCCAAACAATGTGTTGAGTCCTGGGTTTTGCTAACCATTTGAGAGCAGTACTACACGGTGCTACTTGAAGTACATCAAGAGCAGGTTCTTCTTCAGCTGGCTTGGTTTTTGCTTTGTCTACATTTTTGCCTGTGTTTATTCCTAAGACTTTGTCTCCTTACCTCTGCGCCAAGCTGAGGGCATTACCAGATGATCCCTGAGATCAGAAATGCTCAGAAATGTCTTAGAGGAAATAAACACAATTGGCAAGGATATTCCTTGACTGGTGTCCATATTTAAGTGGTGGTCTTCAGAATACTGGCTGGGATAGAGCAGTTGCTGGATACATTTAGGCAAATTCTAACACGATCTTGTGACTTGTTTCAGTTCACAGCATCAGAGGATGTTAGGGGTTGGATGGGACCTCCAGAGATCATCAAGTCCAACCCACCTGCCAAAGCAGGACCATAGAATCTAGCACAGGTCACAGAGGAATGAATCCAGATTGGGTCTGGAAAGTCTCCAGAGAAGGAGACTCCACAACATCTCTGGGGAGCCTGTTCCAGTGCTGTGGGACCCTCACAGTGAAGTTCATCCTCGCATTGAGGTGGAACTTCCTTTGTTGTAGTTTATATCCATTGCCTCTTGTCCTAAGTCAGTTGAAGTCAGCAGTGAATTTCTTGGGCCAGGATTCCTGTGTGAGTGTTTGAACACTTCTCCAGTTTGCATCCAGGCTGAATCAGATTTGTTTCACCCCTTGAAGACATGCAAAGGGCCAAAGTTGGTTGAAGCAAAGAGTTGGCAGATGGCTTCAGACTTGAGTTTGTCAAAATCCCCATTTTCGTTCCTCTAAAAAATGTGAGCTGGTGCTTCGTAGTGATTAAGCTAGGCACTAGCCTGTCAGTACTGGGCTGTATTAATTTCTTCTCTGGATTAATCTGAGCAAGCATTTGTAGTGACCATATGGCTGTGGATTCAGGAAAGATGTCAAAATCTGCAGTGCTTGGAGCTGCCACGTGCTTCCTGGTAGCTCACGTGGCTGCATGGGGTGGCACAGTGTTCCACTCAGGTGGAGTTGGAATATACCAACTCTGTTTCTGTTGTACACCTTTTTCTGTTCTGTCATATGGAATTTTACCCTCTGTGCTCAGCTCTGAGTGCTTCCAGCACTGTCATGTCACATGTTTGTGATGGTTGTAGTTGTTGTGCTACCTGGAATCTATGTCAAGTGATAGGAAGGATTGGAATCCCAGGATTGGGTTCCACCTTACTCAAGTTTGTGAAAGGATTTGTGCATCTTAATGCTTAGATTTCTCTTAGATGTTAGTTAAATATCTCTGAGTACTGCTAATCATCAGAAGCTGGCCTAGATGAGCAGGTGGAGGCTGAGACAGTCCAAGGACTGACCTTGTCCAGGAATTGCTGATCCTCTGTGTGGAGCTGTTCATTGTCCCCTGGGAAGGGAACTTCTGAAACGAGCTGCGTGGACATAAAAGCTACTTTAGGGAACGAGCCTTTACAATATTCTCTTGAATTCTGCTATGTGCAGTGGCAGTGATGAAATGTGCTTTGTTTAGGAGCAGAAAACCCTTCTTGTATCATCTGTATCTTAAAAGCCTATGCTGGTCTCTTAGAAACTGATGTCTGTGCCTAACTGGACTTAGCAGTGGGGGAATGTTGATGTGTAGTGCATAGCCACCACTGAAACACTGCTGTTTTACAGGAGCTAAGTAGTATTTTAGAAAAGGACCTTAATGAGGCTCAACAGCCTCTATCCTGGCTGTTGTTAAACAGATCTTAGTTTGTAAATTCTGAAACTCTACAAAGTATGACCATGAGGATAGGTTTAAATCAATTTCAAGGCTTCCTGACTCCTATTGGAACTATCACAACTCTCCTGAAGTTTGTGGGCAAGGAGGATCATGAACTCATCCAGTTTGTGCTCAGACACAGTTTATATCTCCTATTAAAACTCTTGGTACTATTCCTGAGAATAATTTTCTTTGCTGAAGTTGTTTGTAATGTCTGTTTGAAACATGCTCTTCTTATAACAGCCACCTCACTTCTGATCATGTGTCTGTGTTGCAGTAATTAGGACTAATTAGGGTTTGAATTCCTGATTATTTCACTGATAATCTGTAGACTGGGACATCTGTTCCTGTAGGTACACAGGTAGATAGAAGTGACTGTAGATGCAAACTTGGGACTGAGCTGCTGTTCTAAATTACAAATTTCCAGTGATTGGGAACTCTGAGTTCTGAGTTTTCCTAAGCAATGTCTACCTGTCAGCTCCCTCCTCTCTTCTGAGTAGTTGCTTCTTTATAACAACTGTGCTTGTTTTGCCTGTACACATGGAGGTAATGCTCCTCTTTGTGGGCAGGTGTGAACATTTATTTTGTTGGTGGTGCATCTCTGAGGAGTAAAAGCACTTGCACAGAATTGGAGCTTAAATGGAAAATACTCTTTACAAAAGTAACCAAAAGTACAAAAGCTATGAAAGGCACCATGGAAATAGATACACAAATCAGAATCCGCCAAAGGCTGCACTCCCCCCACAAACCACAGAGATAACAGGAGCCACACGCCGGGAGCAGAGAGGAGGGAGAAAGAACAGGCTGTGAGGTGTGTTTATATAATGATTGTAGGATTATGGGATGGAATAACAAAAATTACAATGTCCTGTGCCTCCTTCTGGACTGCCTAGTCCCTTGAGGACTTTTTGTCTCCGTGGTAGGACACTTAGTCCTCAACCTTTAACAAAGGTTCAAGAGCAATATCTGAGGGGAGAAGTTCCTAGTTGAAAAACGTGCCTTCAGAAAGAATAAGCTGACATCTAAACCATTGCTAGAGGAAAGAGAGAGGTAGGAATGTTAAGCTTCATAATGAAGGTAGTAGTGACATTTTTTGCAGGAACAGTTCGTTGGCATGTAAGAAATCCATGGAGCCATTTCAGTGTAGTTTTTTTTCCTGTTGCAAAGTTGGGGGTTGAGATTTTTCTTCCTTGAGAACCTGGGAAAAAACACAAGGGTCAGTCTGAAGAGGATGGGAAGGTCCTTCAGCAGAGATAAACTCTTCAGACCTGTGAGATGATGTATTTCTGCAAGGGCATTCTTTCCAGTCTGCTGATGAAAAGTCCTGTGGGTTTCCCACCAGCAGAAGCTGCTTAATTGCATTTTGTGTATGCTCCTAGAGTACCTGTTTGGTGAGAACCTGACAAATGGTCTTCTGAAAGTAAATCAATTCTGCTTTCTTGGGCTTTCCTGAATACGCATGATGTCCGGAGCCTGAAAAGCACAGCAGTGGCACAAGAGGAAGCAAACAGTGGGGCGCCAGTTAGGCTCTGTGGTGCTCTGAAAGACTTTGTACCCTCCTGTAAAGAGAAAGAAGAATGTGCCATTGGCTGTAGTGAGTCAATGGAACCTTCTTGTCTTCTTTGCTCTTGTCTCCTTATAAATAAACCATTGTTGTCCATCCTTGGCATTTGCAGTTCATTGTGATAAATTGGTCTTGATGTGTCTGACATTTCAACCGAGTTGTTTAATGGTGCTTTTCTGAAAAGGCAGATCTTGGTCCAGAGCTTACTCAGGGTAAGAGCACTCACTGTCACCTACATCCCTAACCCTTTCCTTTTATGGGTGAAGGGGAAAGGAGAAAGTAAACATTTTGGTCACGTAAACGCCAAAGGCCTGGGTTTGTGTTAGCACTGTGCAGCAACAGAAAGGTTGAGTCTGTAATCGCAGTGGCTAGAAGCCTGATTTGTAGTGTGAACGACACCACTGAGGCTGCTTGCGCTGCTGCAGCATCTTTGGGTGAGGAGGAAAACAGCCCACTGAAATAATGCAGAAATGTTGTCATCAAAATGGTACTCTCAGTTTCCTGCAAGATCTCCTCTCTGTTATCTGCCAGTGCTTATGGGCTGTTGGCTTCCTTGTGATGGTTCCTTGGCTGCAGAAACCACTGGAACACAGAGATTTGATGAACTGTGACAAACAGCAGCTCCTGTTGCTGCATCCCTGAGTTCAGGCTTTGAGTTACATTTTTTTAAGTGTCTATTTACTCTGCTAGTGGGATGATTAACACACATTGCTTTCTATACATAGGAGCCTTTTGTCCATACCTTTCCAAACCCTTCAGCATCCCTAAGTTCTTAGGCATCTACCCACAGCAGCCAAGCCACAGTGTGCCCAGGTGGCCAAGAAAGCCAATGGCATCCTGGCTGGGATTAGAAATGCTGTGTCCAGCAGGAGCAGGGAGGGTATTGTCCCCTTGGACTCAGCTCTGATGAGGCCACACTTCAAGTATTGTTGTTCAGTTTTGGGCACTTCAGTGCAAGAGAGATGTGGAGGTGCTGGAGCCAGTGCAGAGGAGAGCAAGGAAGCTGGGGAAGGGCCTGGAGAATAAATCTGATGAAGAGCAACTGGATGGGGATGGTTAGTTTGAAAAGGGGAGACTTCATTGCTGTATACAACTGCCTGAGAGGATGTTGTGGAAAGGTTGGTTCTGGTCTCTTCTCACAGGTAATTAATGATAGAACAAGAGGGAATGGCCTCAAGCTGAGACTAGGTGGGTTTAGACTGGACATCAGGAAGAATTTTTTCATGGAAAGAGTGGTCAGGCATTGGAATGTGCTGCCCAGAGAAGTGGTAGAGTCACCAAGCCTGGATGTGTTTAAAGGTGGTTTGAATGGGGTGCTTGGGAATCTGGTTTAGGGGTGAACCTTGTAGAGTAGGGTTCTGGGTTGGACTTGGTGATCCTGAGGTTCTTTTCAAACGTGAATGTTTCTGTGATACTGCAACAGTGCCTGTACTTACTGTGACCAACAGGTAACCCTTTTGCTGGTTAATGATCCCACTGAGCTGTGACTCCATTTCATAATTGAATTACACCTTCAAGATCAGCTGTGTGGAAAGTGTTTGCAACTGACCCATCCTGACCCATTTAGTTCTTGATGGAGACTTCCTTTCCCTCACCAGAGCCTGAGCAACAAGAACTAGAACAATTTCTTGGGGAGTATGGACTAGTAACCTGCTTAGCAAATGTCTCCGTGACTTTTTTTGGGCTCCCAGTTTTTCCAGTATGCCAGTCCAATACAAACCTCACATGCACTGCACAGGTGCAGTCAGGAGACAAACTCTCTGAGTGCGAGAGGGTGGAAATCCATTTGGAGTAGGAAATCTAGCAAGGAAAGTTCTTTTTCTCATGCATTCTAAGCACGTGTATGCTTGTGGTAAAAACTTGGTTCTTGGTTTAGAGTGTGGGGCAGCCTGGAAGCAAACCTGATCTTTAAGGTCTCTTCCAACTCAAGCCATTGTATAAGGGACATGGGTCTTGTTCTGTGGTAGGGCACTGATGTGAGCTGTCAGTTGTGTTGATCCTGGTGGGGTTATGTTGTGGAGCCTGTCTGATGTCAGGTGATTTTTATTGCTGGCTTGCTGGTAAAATGGAAAGGCTAAGCAAGGATCCCTTTCCCCTGCATACTGTGTAGATCATGCAACATCAGAAATGTCATTTAGGCATGCAATGAGCAAATTGCAACTCAAAATGCTGTCTTGCCTCAGGGTTATAAAACTCAATTACATTTGTTATTAACTGTCTGTCTGTGGCAGGACCTGATTTTCTTTTTCTTTTCTTTTTTTTTTTTTTATAATGTATTGGTTGCCCACAGCTTTTAGAAACTGCTTCTTCTAGCACTTCAAGGTGCTAAGACAGATAAATCCTGCTTGATTGATGCTTTGGGGCTCTAAGATGCCCCTCTACAACCTCCTCATGCAGATGGGAAGGAAGAAGTATAATTTTCATCACCTTTCAAACTCAGCACATGGCAAGCTGCTTGACTTTGCATGAATTCCTTTACCTAGGAAGGGTCATCTGAAAGCTTTAATTTAGTTCAGAATTTAGTTTTCTTTCTTTTCAGTAGACTTGCAGACAGATAAAACGCTGTCTTTGCTAATACCAATGGAATAACTATTTAAAACATGTCCTTTTTAAAAGAAATAAATTGGTCTGACTGATAAGCAAATCCTTCCAAACTGGATGCTGATGGCAGGATGCTAACCGATTGTTTACACAGTGGGGCATTATGCATTCGAGCAGTCTTGTCGCAATAAAAGTAGATCTGTTGCTCTTTACACTAGTATGAAGGAAAAAGGGGGGAGGGGGGGACACACACACGAAAAAAAAAACCAAGAAGAATTTGGCAGTGCAAAATAGTTAGAAGAAGCTTCACAGCTGACTTGGTTACAGATAAATTTGGCAGATTTTTTTTTCATAGATGTGTGCTTGCACATACTGGGCTTTGCTTCTGTGGGTCTTCCTGTTACTGGATCACCACTGCCTTTCAACTGGGCAGTTACAGTGCAGTTCAGTGTGTAAGTTCATGCTTGTGCTTGCCATGTTTTCCCCAGCTTTACTGACCATAAGCTGCCTAGATCATTACATTTGGAAACTGCCTTGCAACACCAAAGATATTAAGTGACTCTTAATACTAAAATTAGGCAACCTCTTTTTCCTGCCTAGGCAGTATTGGCTAGGCAGTATTTTCAGAGTAGTTGTGCAGTGCTGCTGCAGTGTGCAGTGTTTAGTGTTTCCAGTTTCTGGGATTTTGTTGAAATGAGCAGTGGCTTTTTTATTCTCCTTTATTGTTTTTTTTATTCATGTAAAGGTGTTGTGATCTTTTTGGGGAACACATACAGGACATGTAAGCAGCCATATCTCAAAATCAGTGTCAGCTCAGCTTGGGAGTTTGTTATAAAATAAAACCAACTTGAAAAGTGTGAGCAATGTTAGCAGTGTCTGCAATTATGTCTGACTTGATTTGGTGTTTGTTTTATTCTTTCAGCCAAGCAAGTATGTCCAGCTGAAAAAATCAGCTGTGGGGACTTAAGCAACAAGTGTATCCCGTCATCCTGGAGATGTGATGGGCAGAAGGATTGTGAAAGTGGTGTTGATGAGGCTGGTTGCACTCCAGGTAAGTCAGAGTCCTGCATTGGTGCATATGCAACATCTACCTTTAGGGCTGTGAAAGTCTTGGAGTTACAAATTGCATGTAAAGGGTGACTTTTCCTGCCACTAAATCCATGCACTCTGCACTTCCAGTGCTAGGTAATAAAGGTTAGAAAAAGAGAGGAGAGAAGGATTCTCCATGTGGAGCTGGCTGGAGAATGTAAAGTGAGCTGTATGGAGAATTAATTACTCTCTTGCTGCTGTGGCAGAACATAGTCAGTTCAGAACATGATTATCAGGATTAACACCCAGATGATGTGGTAAGGACTTGGATAACAACATTGAAACCTTCCTCTGTGGCAGCTCAGCAGCTTACCACCACTTCCTTCCTCCTGCAGAGTGCAGGACTATAGTAGACTAAAGCCAGCTTCTGCTGGGATGTAATAGATAGACCTGGACATTTAGTCATTGATAGCTTGTTGGTTTCATTGGGCAGAGAGAGAATGATGTACTGTTGCCTGGAACTCTTTTAAATTCAGTTCCTAAATGGCCATTGCCTTTTATTAGGCCTTTGTCTGCTGAATGAAAGCTCTTTAACAGTGTCTTCCCTCTGTGACAACTCCTACACTGTGCAGTCAAGCCATTTCTCAAACTATTTTGTTGATAGACTAAACATATTTTGTTCTTTATGCTTCTTGTTGTCAAATATTTGCTTTTGAATGAATGTCTGACTCACTTTTGTGGCTCCCTTCAGCATCCCAGATGATTTTCCAACTTGTTTTTAATACAGACCCCAGAGCTTAGGGAATATCAGCCTAACGGGTCTGTGTAGAAGGAGAATCACCTCATACTGGTCTTACAGAACTCTGTTGTTATTAAATTCTTTACCTATGAAGAAGCTGTCTCATGCTCTGTGTAGCTACTCACGCATCCATCAGTGTTTCTGGGGTTGCATGTGATACCAGCAATGTTATTTTTACTTCCAGATTACTGGTGAAAGGGCTGAGTGATTGATGTTTCTTCATTTGACTTTGGACTCCAATACTTAGCCAGTTCATAACACGCATTCTATCTTTCTATTGAAGTGGTACCAGGAGATATGTTTTGTAAGAACGCTTTGTGGTTCAGAGTAAAACACTGTGGCTAAACTTTAGTCAGCTTCATGAAACAAAATCTTCCCAAAGAGTTTACTGTCCACTCGTTGTAAAAATACTTTTAATTGTCCCTTTTTACCTTTTTCACCTGTCACAACTTGTGCCCACTGCTTCTCCTTTTGCTGTGCACTTCTCAGAATTGCTGGCCTCCAGCTCCACTGTATCTCCCCTTTAGATACCGTAAAATTGCAATGAGATCTCCCTCTACCCTCCTCCAGATTAAACAAACCCATTTCCTTCAGCTCCTCCATGTATATCATGTGCTTCATGTCTTACTGGACTTCTAGTGGACCTTCTCCAGGTTGCAAATGCCTTTCCTGTACTGTCAGAGTGGCACAAAACTGAACATAGTGTTTCAGATACCACCAGCTAGAGGAGAATAACCATTTCCCTCACCCTGCTGGTGTCATTCTTGCTTATGGAACCCAGTGTGAGGTATGTAGGAAGCTCAGCATGAAGGCTCAGTGCAGCTCACCAATTCATCACTGATAAGACACAGTTTTCAGAGCATCCCCATTCCACATCGCACATGACTCAGAGATACCAGTTACAGGTTATTGTGCTTGTGCTGAGCCTGTGATGCACAGTTCCAGCTGGACCGGCTCACAAGGAGGAGTCGTAGGTTGCTTTACACTTGCCTGCTGTGTCCTGTGGAGTTTAGAGTGTGTACATGGAGAATTCCTGAGCACTGAACTGTTGTGATGTGGTAAGTTGGTGATGTGTTGAGACCCTGGTCCTGGCACCTTTAAGCTAATGGTGTTCTGGCAGTTTTCTAGTCGTCTTTGTTTTCTGCATGAACCTGTTAGTGTTGTCTCTGTAGTATGTGCCTTTTTTCCCTTTGAATGGTAGACTTGCATTAGAAACAAGCTCAGAAGATATTGAAAGTATTATTCTTTTCCCAGTATGAGTTAGTGAAATTAGAACAATTTTTACACTGGTGACTGCCTCCACTAATTTAATGCTGCTGCTACTGCTTACACCAGGAGGAGTTGTTTGATGGAGTCTTATCTGTAATAAAAATCTCCTTGAAATTGCTTTGGACTTCTGTTTTTCAAAACTCTAGGTAACCTCCAAAATGAGTGTAAATATGTTTTGAATGCCACCTAATTTCAGCATAATGATGCTCTCAATGGATTTAGCTGAAACAGACAGAGAAGAAACACTCAGCATCTCTCAACTTGCTCATCATCTATGTTTATAATGCACATGCAGGTTCTGAAAATGGAAATTGAATCCAAGGACAAATTACCATCTTCTGCTGGATATTGGGTAACTCAAAAGAAATGAGCTAGTGACTTTCGTCTAGCTCCTTATGACTGAATGTTGTCCCCAGGCAGGCTGCCACCTCAGTGGCTGCTCGTTGGCAGTCTCTGCTGAGGGGTTGCTGCTGAGTCTGAGGGTGGTGAGACACTGGAAGAGGTTGCCCAGGGAGGTGGTAGAAGCCTCATCCCTGGAGGTTTTTAAGGCCAGGCTGGATGTGGCTGTGAGTAACCTGATGTAGTGTGAGGTGTCCCTGCCCATGACAGGGGCGTTGGAACTAGATGATCCTTGAGGTCCCTTCCAACCCTAACAATTCTATGATTCTATGGGATGGGCCATCACTGGCCACAGGGCCAGGCAGCAGGCACCAACAGGTAGACTTGGAGCTTCCTGGGTACAGTGCATCTCTGTACAAAGCTAGTCTGAGAAGTATGCAGAACAGGCTGTATTCATCTGAAACAGGGGTCCTGTTTGCTGTGTCTGGGGTGAGAAACAACCATTTGATATATAAAATCCATTTATATGAACACTTCCACAGCAACGTGTAAAACAGCTGTTGCTGGGCTGCCAGGCTTAGGCTGGCACCGACATTAGGGAAGCAGTAACTCTCAGCAGCACTTCAGGCTTCACTATCCTGCCTGGCAGCCACTATCAGTGGTTGGTAAGGAACTTTGTTGTTCACCCATGAAAAAGGAAGGAAAGTGGTGTGATAGCCACCCTGTGGAAGAAATTCCCCAGAAGGCAGTGGAAGCTGTGAATTGTTTCACCTGCAGTAGATAAAGCACCAGTGATTATGGATCCAGATTTGTGGCTGCACAGGCTGTAATTGCACCAGGGATTAATTGTGGCTGTTAATCCTTGCATGCAGGTAGCTAAGTGCCTGTTTGCCTAAACTATTTGCTGCTAGCAGGTAGACTTGAAGTCTACTGCTAACTTCCAGTGCACAAGCAATTCTGAAAATGCAAATATCTGCCTTTCTTAAATGACAGAGTATACAGCTCTTAAGGGGGCCTACAAGAAAGCTGGTGAGGGACTTTTAAGGTGTCAGGTATTGGTAGGACTGGGGGAATGGAGCAAAAATAGAAATGGGTAGTTTCAGATTGGATATTAGGAAGAAATTCTTCACCATGGGGGTGGTGAGACACTGGAACAGGTTGCCTAGGGAGGTGATGGAAGCCTCATCCCTAGAGGCTTTTAAGGCCAGGCAACCTGATCTAGTGCAGGGTGTCCCTGCCCGTGGCAGGGGGTTGGAACTAGATGATCCTTGAGGTCCCTTCCAACCCTAACAATTCTAAGATTCTGTGATAGCAAGGAAAACAGCTTATTCTTCAGGGTTTTGGACCAGAAGTAATTTGATACTGAGTGTCTTGTAGTCATGGATCAGGTTTATCCCTCCAAAATAGACATCAGCAGTTAATAATGTAAGAGCAGTTTTGAATTTGCTGGCTTGGAGGTGTTGGCATCCTCTTTCTTATTTTCCTGGTTGAGGGTTTCTGCTCCCAGTGCACCTAACCTTTGTCACAATTGATTGGGCAAGCTTAGGGGCTTGTTTACTGAGACTAAAAAGAGACATTAAATGTAAGAGACAGTAATGAAAGCATCAGAACTCAGGGTCAGTCTGGACTTTGCTAACTACTGCAGGACTTGTTCAGTCTTAGCTAAGAGAGATGTTAGGCAGTGTTTTGGCAGCTGCTTAGGAATGGAGACAGCATTTCAGCATGGCTGCAGTGCAGAAGAGCTGCCATCCTGCAGCCGCTGAAATGGGCATTGAACTCCTTCAGTGCATACCTTGCTTGTTCCTCCCAACAGGACTCTGGCCCCTGTTCTTCTGATTGTGTTGCTGGTCCTTTTCTGGACTGCTGCTTGCACACAGTATGGAAATTGTGTCTTGCAGAGGAAGAACCGGAAGGGTACAGTTTTCCCCTTTCCCAGTAGTCAGGCACAGTGCAGTGATGTGTTCACTGGCATGTTGATAGCACAGTAAGCTATTTCCCATGCCATGAGATATTCTGCTTCGATACAGCACAGAGGCAGCCATCCATGGGAACCTGGGCACGTAACAGACATGCTTACACTGATCTCAAAGTTGTCTGAGGGTGAAAGCCAGGAATTCCTGCAGGAGTCTCATGGCAGCCAAATCACCAAGAACGTCGTCTTTTGGACCCTAATCTTCCGTCTTTGCATTGCTACCAATTATCTCAGCTTTCTCAGATTTCTCAGCCCTGTGATACTGTAATATAGAAGATTGAAAATTCAACTGGGTGATTAAAAAAAAAAAAAAAAAAACTCAGGGAAACAACAGTAGGCACAGTCTTGCTCAGCTGTAAGCCACATGTCCTTGCCATGGTAGCTCACAGCCTCCTGTCCATGGTGTATAGCTCATTTACAATGACCCTCAGGGCAGGTGTTTTCTTTCTTGGCAAAGCTCCAGGCATATGTGATTCCCCACAGAAAGCAGCAGTGCTGACAAGTAAGGAGTTCTTTCTTTGCAAGGTCCAAGTGCAGAAAACTTTGAGTCAAATCCTTGCCGTGCCATGCCCTGCCCTTTTCTGTCCTTTTGCCCTGGGCAGCTCGTGGCTCAAAACTTGGACGCATGCCCTGCTCAGTAGCTCTCGCATCACCTGAGAACCATTGGCAGAAGGCAGAAGGCTAAAGCTGGTCTGAGCCCAGGGCAGATCCACCTGGTGATGAGGCAGTTGAAGTGGGGAAATTACAACGGTGGCTTAAAGCCAGCACCCTCCACACTGCTCCTGCCCCTGCACTCCCATGGAGTGACCTTCCTGTTGACAGATTGTTTTACCATCTTTCATCATTGTCCTGTAGCAGTAACAGTCTCATGTCATCTCAGCAACTTTTTCTTCTTCAGGCAGCAAATGTTTTGCATCTGAGTCACACTTCCAGTGCTGCCCATGGGAATCTGACCATACTGATTCTGTTCATTCCAAATCTCCACAGATCCTGCTGAGACCTTTGCCCTTGGTGGTAATGTAAGCACTGATTTTACCTACTCTTGCAACCTGATTAATATTAATACATGCTTTTGTCAAAGTTACAAATCCCACTCATTACCTTCTTCAGCAGGCTGTGTGCACAGTGATGTGCTGTTCCTCACTCAGCTCAGAGGCAAAGCAAATCCAGAGGATCAGACTTTGCCACCAATTTTCATGGGGTTAAAGCCAGCAATATTGCATTCATGCTTATAGAGGAAATATTTATCTACTGCCACTACTCATGATTATTTCAGCTTGTGATGAAAAGGAGACAGGGCTAGCTTGAAATTCCTGTTGTGCTGTGGAAAGCAGCTCTAACCTGAGCACACTGAGTGGAGGAATCTACAATCATTTCCAAGAATGTAGATGTACCAAATGAAAGTCCTTCATAAATAAGATAAGGTAGCACAGCAATGATAGCCTCTGGGCTTTCCACAATGTTTAATTACTGGACAGCTGGAGGGATTAATACTTGTGCATTATGCCCTGCTCTCTCAGAAATTAAACGTGTACAGCTGCCACTTTATCGCTGCTTAAAGTATTAGAGCTCCTTCAAAAGCAGGAGTGATTGCAGAAAAATCCCCATTGTTATTGAGGGGAAACCTCAGCACATGATCATAATTTGTCCTGAGTCCCTTCAGAAGAGAGCAGCAAGAAAAATGAGAGAGGTCATTGTCTTTAATTGCACTCTCACAGCAAACATGAAGGTAGTTGCATTTGTAATCTGTTGGATGCTTGCTGTAGCTAAATATGAAATAGTGCACCAAGCTGGGTTAGAGGTAAGAATTAAAACCTAAAACCATGGCCTGAGCTGTGCCAGGGCTCTGCCTGCAGAAGGTTAGGGCCAAATGGTTTTGTTTTCCCTGTTGCTGTCTCTTGAGCTTAGGTGTAAAGAACAGACAGGTGGGAATGTTCTGCAAATGGAGTTCCCCAGTGCTGAGGGGGTGCCTTGCTCGCCACAGCAGGCTGTGGTGGTGAGCACCTTTGCTCTGTGTACATTCCTTAGTAACCGATCAATTGTCTGTATCAGTATGTTCCCTGAATAATTTATTCTTTAAAGCATAACAGATGAAAACACAGTGGGTAAACAAGACAACTGAGAATTTGGTACTGTTGGAACTTTTCTCTGAAGGTGCACTAGGAAAAAAGAGCAGATGCAAACACCCTGCAAGCACACTGACACAACAGCCCAACACCCCTGAAATGGTAACTTTGCACAGTTGTAGAACAGGAAAGAGCTGCTTTGTACAAAGGTTGGTGGGTTACTAAAACAAAAGCCTGCTGGACTATGTGTTACCTATGTGCACACGCTGCTGCTCTGTCTCTGCTTTAGCTGGAGGTACCAGTATAGGTTAGGGGCTGCCTTGCTGGAAAGCAGCTCCACAGAGAAAAACCTTCAGAGCCCTGGGGAACAGCAAGTTCTGCATGGGACAGCAATGTGCCCTTATCTTGGGGTGCATCGAGAAAAGTCTGTCCAGCAGGGCTAGGGAGGTTCTTCTCCCCCTCTAATCTGACCTAGTGAGACCACACCTGGAGTATTGTGTACAGTTTTGGGCTCCCCAGTTCAAGAGAGACAGAGACCTGCTGGAGAGAGTCCAACAGAGAGCCATGAGGATGATTAGGGGACTTGAGCATCTGCACTATGAAAAGAGAGTGCAAGCCCTGGGGCTGTTTAGTCTTGAGAAGACTGAGAGGGCATCTGATCAATGTCTAGCAATATCTGAGGGGTGGGTGTCAAGTAGAGGGGACCAAGCTCTTTTTGGTGGTGTACAGTAGTAAGACAAGGAACCACAGGTACAAGCTTGAACATAGAAGATTTCACCTCAACATGAGGAGAAACTTCCTTACAGTGAGGGTGACAGAGCACTGGAACAGGCTGCTCAGAGAAGTTGTGGAGTCTCCTTCTCTGGAGACTTTCCAACCCCACCAGGATGCATTCCTGTGCAGACTGCCCTGGGTGATCCTGCTTTGGCAGGGCAGTTGGACATGATGATCTCTTGAGGTCTCTTCCAACCTCTAATGTACTGTGGTACTGTGAAATGGCCTCTGACTCTTCATTCCAGTCTCACACGTCGTACTGGCAGAGGAGCAGAAATTGGCCTGTAGTTACGTTTGTCTTCCGGGCAGTCAATCTTTAAACAGAACTGGTGGAGTTGAAATAGCCACGAAATTGCATCTCTTATGGCCAAACATGATTGTATTTCACAGCCCTGAAGTGCTCTCTTCATAAGAATGGAGCTGTAATTCTAAGCCTGTTCACCCAATGAGCAAGAATCTGTTCCGTTTCCTGAAGGGAGCTGTGCTGTAGCTGTCAGTGCCAGCCATGGTGTTCCCATGGCAGGTAGGTGGGTGGGAGTCCCAGCCATCAGGGGCCACCAGTACCTCCGCCTTACACTAATTAACAAGTCCTTAGCATTTGTGCTTCCTGAGCAGATGAGCTGCGGGCTGACTCAAAATCAGTTTGCTTCAACTCAGTACGGTCCCACGCAGGAGAGGGCCGTGTCATCTTTGCTGCAACAGCAAGAAAAGCTGGTGTATGAGTCATGTTCATGGATGAAACAACGGTTGGAAATTATCTTAAATGCACTTTCTTCATACAGAGGAAGATCTATCGATTGGATTAACTTGGCTTGTATTTTGCAGGTACAGTTACTTGATAGCATGGAACTGAGAACGTTTGGCTGACAATGAAATACACCTCTTCACACACTCAAGATGCTTCCTTTTCCCAACAAGTTTAAAATAATTGCTGGTGCTGTAGAATTGATTCTTCATCTCAGCTCGAAGCCCGCAAGGTGCTGCTTTCTGTTTCCGTGCTGTGGTAACCACAGGGCAAATCCTAATGCCGCAGAAATCTCACTGCTAGGAAAGGGAGAGCAGTTAGCACACAACCCTTGCAGGTCTAGCTGCAGTGAGTGTCGCTCAGTGCTTACATGTTGCATTTGAGTAGAAAACCCAGCATGTTTTTCCTAGAAATGGTTGCCATTCCTTTGTGGCATTGTGGGCACCTTCTGTAGTAGGTTGTTTACATCATGTAGTAGCTGTGCCCCCTAGTACTGCATAACTGAAAATAACCAGGGGCTGGTTGCTCCCTGACACCTCTGTCAATCTCCTCTCTCAAAACCACCACAGAGGGCTTATCTTTATAGATTCCATCTATCTGGTAAGTGCTTGTGTCCAAAACAGGACAGGACAAGGGGCAATGGTTTGAACCTGAGAGAGAGCAAGGTTAGATTGCATCTTAGGAAGAAGTTCCTCAGTACAAGGATGGTGATACTCTGGATTAGGTTGCCCAGGGAGGTTGTGGATGCCTCCTCCCTGTAGGTAATGAAGGCCATGTTGGATGAGCCCTTGAGCAGCTGAGTCTAGTTGAGAGGCATCCTTGCCTGCGACAGGGAGGTTGGAGCAGATGATCCCTGAGGTGCTTTCCAACCTGAGCCATTCTAGGATTCTGTGATGATGATAACCTGGAACCTGGCTACACTGAATTCCGTCAGTTGTTGTCTCCTTGTATTCTTCCTGCTTCATTTTACAGTACTCTTCCCTTCAGATCAGTTGCCTTGCAAAGTGTTTTCTTTCCGAAGCATCTTTTATGTTGTTACTGAACCTACATTGACGCTCACTGTGGACTGAGAGAAAGGTGCAAGCTAGCTGGGTAAACTGGTGGGATGAGATGTGGTAACTCTGCTTCCTTGTTTTGTCTGCGCTCCCAAAGAGTTAACAGTGCTGTGTTCTGAGTGCCATGAGTGTTCAAGTCTGATAGTGAAGCAGACTGCAATAAGGTGATACCTCCTCCTCCTCTTACAGGAAATTCCCATCAAGCAAAGCAAATTAGCAGAAGCGGAGATTTTTCTCGGGTAATGACCTCATTGCTTGCAATTTGAGCACTGCTTTGCCCCTCATTACTCAGCTGAATTCAAACCTGTGAGCCCTTGGCTGCTGTAGCTGCCAGTTTATCCTGCTAAAGCCAGGCTTTTCTCTCTGCCTTACCTGTACAGACCAGTGGTTCCGGAACCCCAGGGGTGGCCAATGTGGCTTTCTCTGCTCTGTTTTTCACAGATAGGCTTGTGCGGAGATTTCTGCAAAGCAGAGTTCTACCTAAGAATTGATGTGTTTCCTTCCTGACTGCTTCTGAGGCAGGCACAGTTGCCATGCCATGAGAGCAGCTGCAGAAGGATTAGCAGTGCAGGTAGCTTTGCAGCATCAGTCGCTGCTCCCTTGCTCCTTATCTGTGTGTTAGATAAATATTGCAGCTTGCTACAAACCTCCAGAATTCCCTTCCTTGTTATGGCAGTGTAAAAAACTTGGTTGATTCTGGTGGAACAGTTCAGTTTGGGAATTGGTTAAACTGGTGAAACTGGTGCTTGTGGTTATGGGGATAAGGAGGAAGTGGCAGGCTGCTGCCAATAGCTGTGGACCAACGGAGATGGGTTTGGGATTCTTGCCTTTCCCAGGCAGAGGAAAAACAAAGCTTTGAGTTGTCTGTGAATAAACCATGGCGTGCTGCTATTTGACAGTGTGACTAAAGTGCAGGTTTCAAGATTGTGCTGAAGTCTCTCTCCTGAACTGAACACAAGAAAGCAGAAAGCAAGGGAGAAAGCAAACCAGGATCACTAAGGCAGGTCCTGTCTCTGTGCTAGCAGATGAGCAGAGTGTAAGTCTGCCCAATGCGGGGAAGTTGGCATCTACAGAGCTGGCTTTTCCCAGCAAAGTGGCTGTGATTCAAATTCTGCAGTGGCAAAATTGGCTCCTGGCCATGCAGAAAGCCATGTGCAGGCTGTAAGGCCAAGGAGCCCTGCTGGGCCCAAGAGGGCTGCATGTGTGGCAGTGTGGGTTTGATGGGCCCTGCCCAGTTCTGTCTGCTCTGGCTGCTGGAAGGACATTTACACATTCCTCAGAAATGCAGGACTCTGTGTAGGGGTATCAGAGCAGCTGTTAGCTCCATGGATATTATCAGATGTTCCTGAGGGACTAGGCAAATTGGTGTAATTTGTAAAATTGCTGTTTAACAAGCAAGTCATGTCTGAGGGAATGGGAGCAAGCTGGTCCTGTGCAGGTTCAACTGGCTAAGTCAGAAAAGAAACTCACTGAACACATCCCAGCATATTTTTTTCCTCCACTTAAATTTTGGCTAGTACTAAACATCTCCAGTCTGATTCAGCTGATTGTATTCCAGTCAAAACACAAAAGCCTGATGCTGATGTCTTGATCCCCATGGGGTGTCTTAGATTTTAGCACAAAGCAGCACAGGATCAACCGTGGGCATTCTGACCATCCTTTTAGTTCCCTTTCCCCCCACAAGCTGCTTTATTTTATTCCTAAACCACTTAACTAGAAGAACCTGTGACAGACTTCCTAACACTTTCCTGGTATGAGCCAAAATTGAGGAGAGTGCAAGAGTTAGGAACAGTATTGCACATAAGAGTAAAGACAGGAGAAACTCAGTGTGTGTGGCTTGTGTACCTAAGCAGCTTCTCTCTCTAAATCATGGGGTCATAATTAATTCTATTTTCAGAAAATTAAACCTTTTTGAATGGATGAATGATGCTCAGGAAGTATTCTCCATCAATAAATACCTTTTTGAACCACCTATTATTTCTCAGCAGGGGTTTTGGCATCTGGTTGCTCCATTCTAATTAACTAATACCATGCAAGTTCTGCTGCAGAGAATGGGAAAACAACTGATTGGTGTTGGAAGAGGAGTAGTGGGTGCATGCAAATATTAATTTGCAGAGTGTGTGAGCTGGCTCCTTGGCTCCATTAGTGCTGTGAACAATATCAGGAATTGCTATTCCTTCTGCAGCCTTCCTCTATCTGGGCTCTTCGCTATCAATCACCATAGCAACGAGCACTGTTAGCAGGGAGACCGCAATTCAGAGGCATTATTCCCTCCATGGGAGGCCTGTCATTTTTTTCAGAGCAATGCTCCTCAAGGTCATCTTCATTTACCTCCATCTCTTTTGCTGTCCTTCCTGGAGGGCAGCTTTCCGTGGGAAACTTGCCTTTCTAGGCATGAATCTGTGCTTCAGAGACTGGCTTTTGACCAGAGAGCTGTGTGACATCCTTAGATGTTCAGCAATCACACCAATTCTCTGCAGGCAAAACAAGTGATTTAGATACAATTAAACCTGAAAATAAATTCCAGTTAAATAAAAGTAACCTGATGGCAGCATCGGTAACTAGCCCAGGAGTTCCAGCTTCATTTAGCCTGCCTGCGCTCTGTGACCTCCTTATCTGTGGCCCAGCTAGGAGATGTATCTACGTGGGCTGTAGTAGCTTGGTGCACAATACCTGGGCAGATGGAGCTTAGGCATGCCACTCGTGCAGCCATGTGGAGCTCAGCTCCTAAACCTCACAGCTCAGGAGAGTTTGTGCAGTCCACCAACCTCTCCTGCAAGTGTTGAAGCAGTGATCTCTCCCTCCTAGTGCAGGTGTTAGCATGCACAGAGCATCCATTGCGTTCTTTAGAGGACCCAGTATCAGATCCAAGCAAGCAAGACATTTTGAGCCATGCTTTTAGTAAGTTGCTTTGGGGAAGATGTCAGGAAAAGGCAGTGTAATAATTCGCCTTATTTTCTTGTCTTCAGCGTCAGTAATTGCTGTTATCCCCTTTACCACAAATTTTACCAAATAATTATCTTTTGAAAGCCATTCACACAATTCCAAGTGGAACTGGCTTTTTTGGAGGAGGGAAATTAATTAAATATCTGACTCTTACTGAAAAGCTTTAATTAAAGATTAGCAGTGGCAGCAGTTAGAGCCCATTGTACATAATTCCCAGCTCCCATGCGTGATGGATGTATTTTTTCTTTCCTATGCTGAATTCTATCTGGGTTTGAGGATCCACATTTGGTAGAGGTGCCCATTGCGGAACTGTTGTTATGTGCAAATGTCTGATTTGGGAAATTAGTTCTCAGAGTGCCCTGTATCTCTAGAGCATCCTGCATCTCTCTATAAGCACTTCAAAAGCCTGTGGTAGAATTATCTCAATTTTGTTGGTGCAGTGCTTGAGCTAAGATTGTCCCCAAGCTGCTCACTAAAGCCTCTGGTTAAATCCTGGCTCTGGGCAAAAGAGAAGCAGCCAGTACTGAAGCACCAGCTCCACAGCTGCCTTTTTTTTTTGTTGTTGTGGTTTCTGGTTTGGTTTGGTCTTTATCATTTTCTATCCAAAGACTGCTTCTGTTCCACTCTCCTCAAAAGATGACAAGGCTGCAGCTGGAGGCAAACACTGTGACAGTTGTGCTCTCTGTATTGGCATCTAGTACAAGGCAGGAATTAGTGCAGGACACCTCTGCTCTATCTTGTCTGTAGGCCAAAGCATGCATTGTACACTGTCATGGGATGTCATCTTTGGCTTCCTAAAGCTGTGAAGGACTTAAGGAATTAGTGCTCTGCAAGCTGCTTTTGTAATGATGCTTCTTTACCACTTGAAAGCCTGTTGGCTAAACACTTCCTGACAAACATTTCCAAGCTTTCTACTGGGATCATTTCCTATTTGTAGTAGTTTTGCACCGCAGAGTAGGACATGTATTAATTCCTGTGGCACTAAGGAAAGCAAGCTAATCAAGCTAATGTTTGTTTCCTTTGTTTGGCACAAATAAGCTTAAAATAGGGCAGGCAGCAAAATCAGAGAATGCAAACTAATTGCTCAGGTAAAAAAAAAATAAATACCCCAGTGATCATTTAATTGCTGCTCACACATTTGCTAATGAAGTGCTCTGAAGGCAGGGAAATTCTGTAGTGATGGGGCTGCTTCAGGTACCTGACAGATTTATGAAAGGAAATGTGAAGTAAACTGTCCCTGGGCTTTACTTCCCTATTCTCATCTCTCCAGGTGCTGTGTGTAATAATTTGTGGTGCTGCTTTTTATTAGATTCTTCAGCACCAACCCATGCAGCAGGGACCCTAAAGATCAGGAGCATGCTGGCTCTTGCCTAGGTACAGAGGGATTATGAGCAGCTTTCCTCCTCTTCTGCCTGTTTATGCCAGAGCAGGTCCCTGAGCAGCTGGAAGCTGCAGCCTTTGGTTTATCCTGGCATGCCCTGTGGATTTTATCTGTCAGAGAGGATGATGGAAGGGTGAGAGGAATTGGGATGTTTTCTGCCTTCCCATGGTCAGCTAGGTGGTTCGTGTGACCCAGAGGAGACTGCCCCTTTAGAGCTGGACTGGAGATGGTCACGGGGTCTGTAAGTGAAGAAAAGGGCAATTTTATTCCTTGAGTGCACCAGGAGGTACCTAGAGAAACTTTCATGAGGGTCCATGTGCTCACGTTTGGCACTGCCACTGGCTGCTAGAGCACTCACTGTAGCCCTTGTGACAGCTCTGGTGGATGTCCAGCAACCTTCTTGTCGTGGCACAGTGGCAGCAGCCCATCAGTCCTGCTGGCTGTCCCAGTGGTGTGTGGCTGCTGTAATTGCAAGCAGGAAGATCTGAGCACACAGAGCTGCTCTTCTGCCTTGTAGGTCCTGTCCCAGTGCAGCTGGTGCCCTCCCAGTGCAACTGATGCCTTCCCAGTGCTGGTGTCACCACCCCTGGCTTTAGTGTGCCAGTGAGTTGCAGACATTGACCTCTACCTAAGGTCTGTGATGTTGGGAAGGGGAGGGGATAGCACCAGCCAGGCTGCTGTGCTTGTGTGCAGGGAGACCTTTCAGTTTTAGTGCTGTCATTACACTGCATTTAATTTTTCAAACTGAATAAAATAATCATGACTGTGCAGGTTTTCTGGCCAGGAATTCACCAGCTGCACTGAGGAAGTCCTCAGAAGAGGCTGCAAAAGTGAGCTGCTTCTGTTTCCTGGCTGCACTTATCACTAATTTTCTATCTGTGCTGGGATTTGTAGGTGCAGAGGAGGAGCCTTTGTGCAAAGTTCCATTGTCTGTCCCCCCCACGTATTTGTCAGGCTCTGGTTTGCTAGCACAGCTGATTTCTGGAGGAGGGGTGGAGGTGGGACCAGGAGAACAACAAGGGGAGAAGAAATGGTTCCTTGCAGTTGAGGGAAAAGAAATTGATGCACATTCGGAGCATGCAGATCATACACCCTCACCCAAAAATTAGGTATCAAAGGACTATGAGAAATTTTGCTCACTGATCTGTTTCTGAGATTCATCAAAGTAATGCCAGCAAAGCAATTTCTTCTTCTCAGCCTGGATCTGTTACAGAACCTGTGCCCAGCCCTGGGAATCTTCCCATTCCTCTCTTCTTTCCATGAACAGATTGGTAAGGTTGTCACTGTTACCCAAGTTTCCACTTGGCAATTCTGTATTGTGTGGTCTGAAAGCAATGTTAGGTCATACAGCTGTGGGCTGAACAGGAAAGTTAACAGACTCTTTATTTCTAGTTATGGGGTAAGGACAGAGAAGTGTGCTCAGTGAAGTAAAAGAGCAGAATTTGGGTGAAAACTGAGGTATTTCGGTGGTCTCAATTCTGCCATGCAAGGGATGGGCTTTATAGATGGTTCTCCACCAGAATGGCTGTTATTTTGGGTCCTTGTGAGAGGGATTCATCTCCTAATGTTAGCTGCCCTGATCTGAATACACTCTGTTTGGACAGGAGAAATATTAGCACCTTCAAGGGACAGTTCTTAGCTCAAGGTGGGTGGCAGGAGGTGCCTGTTGAGAGCATCTCTCTGAACCCAAAATACTAAGCACAGAAGGAGCCTGAGCAGCCTGCCTGGATGAGACAATCCTTTGGAGTCTCACACCAGATATCCTTTGTTGACCACACTCTGTTGCATTTAATCACTGATACCAGGCTGGGTACACAGCAGTGTGCACCTGAGCCTCTTCTTTAACATTTTATCCCTGGTGGAGGGAGCTTGGGTCACAGCCAGTGCATGAGGAAGGCAAACCACTTCTTTTAATTAGGCACATTGATGCTCTGGTAGACATGGGAATATCTGGAGAACCTGGGAATAAATGGGACAGAGCACAGGACAGGAGAAGTTTCTATTGTCAGAACTAAGAGGCTGCTGAGGCAACAGCCAGAACCCAGCAAGTCTGCAAGCTAGAATGTGAGTGTCCCTGCACAAGTGACCCTGCTCTAACTGCAAGACAGAGCAGATGACACATTGTAGTGGGGCACCACTGGGGCCCTGTCATTGCTTGAAAGTTGGGCTGTGCCAACTGCTTTAAAGATACTCTTTCTGCTTCCCAGAAAGCTGGAAAACTTGCCATTGTCACTGGGCCATTGCAGCAACTGGTACCTTCTGAGCTGTGTGGTTTTCAGAGGGGCTCTGCAGGTAACAGCAGCGCTGCTTCTGAGGGCAAAAAGTCTTACAAGTAAAATGGGGGTGTGGTGTGGTGTGCGGAACCCAAACCTAACCAGAAAGGGTTCTTGTAATTTATTTGTTTATTGTGTACTTATTGGAGCAAGACTAGAAATGAGTAGATTCAGATTGGGTGTTAGGAAGTTCTTCCCCATGAGGCTGATGAGACACTGGAAGAGGTTGCCCAGGGAGGTGGTAGAAGCCTCATCCCTGGAGGTTTTTTAAGGCCAGGCTGGATGTGACTGTGAGCAACCTGATGTAGTGTGAGGTGTCCCTGCCTGTGGCAGGGGGGTTGGAACTAGATGATCCTTGAGGTACCTTCCAACCCTGACAGTTCCAGGATTGTACTGGTAATTTATCAACTCATAACCTGCCTGTAGATGACTGAAACTGTAGCAGCAGGATTCTTTTTTTACATAACTACCTAGAAGTGCTTAGAATTTCTTCCAGAGTTTTGGTTCCCCCCACACTGATGGAATATGGTGACTGTGAACTGCACATTGCTGGAGCATCTGAAATGTAAATGTGAGCAGGCTTCTCTGGTCCATTAGACTTGCAGAGGAGAGCAGTGCACTGGGCTCCTTATCTGACAAACACTTCATTTGTATGTTAATGCTGAGTTGTGATTTCCAGGGAAGCCATTCAGTGTATTGAGGGCCTCACTGGCAGATTGCAGCTAAACTGATACTCGACTCACTAAATATTTACCCTACACATCCCACTTAATATGTCCAAAACCAGGCACACTGTGAAAGCCTGAAACCTGGTTCTGTGCTTATGAAATTCAGGAAGCTGGCAGTATCAGTGCCAAGTAAAGCGACCTGCAGGTCCCCTGGTTTGTACCAGCACCCCCACAGCCTGCCCTGCCTCTCCCTTCTCTTTCCATGCTGTCATCCCATACCCGGGGCTTGCCTGGCAGCTCTTGCCCCGACACCAATGCAGCACTGCTGCTGGCCCCCACTTTTCCTACCTGCAGTTCTCACAACCTCGCTGCCCCTTGTTCCTCAATGCTGCCCATGGCCCAGAGGCTGCATCCTTTGGTGCAGCTGGGGAGGTGACCACTATGGTTTGCCCTGCACCTTGCCGTGGAGTTACCATTGGGATGAATGTTATGGGCGAGGACAGGCAAGCTGATGCCTTTTTGCCCTCGCTTTCCCCCTGCCTCAAGCATTCCTGAGGTGCCAAAGCCGGCAGGGTGGAGGTCTCAGAGCTCCGTGGTGTGTTTTCTCCCCTAGCCTGCTCTCCCAACGAGTTCCAGTGCAGCAACAAGTCCTGCATCTCCACCATCTTCGTCTGCAACGGCGACGATGACTGCGGGGATGGCAGCGACGAGAGGAAGTGTTCCCCTCTGACCTGCAACCCCAACGAGTTCCAGTGCAACAACAGCGTCTGCATCCCCGAGCTGTGGGTGTGCGACAGCCAGCCCGACTGCGAGGACCAGTCGGACGAGGCCGCCGAGCGCTGCGGCTACGCCGGCAGGGCCTTCAACGCCTGCGCCGCCCACGAGTTCCAGTGCGCCAACGGAGAGTGCGTCCACCTCAACTGGAAGTGTGACGGAGATGAGGACTGCAAGGACAAGTCCGATGAGCAGGACTGCCGTGAGTAGCTGTGGGGGCAGGCAGGCCCAAAGGGGCCAGAGGGCTGCTGGGGGCCAGGGTGTGGATGTCTGTGTGTGGTGGGCTGAAAACTCTCCCCCAGCATGAAATTGCCAGCCCAGCTCAGTTGGAAGCAAACAGAGCTATATTTACAGGCAAAACTACAATCTCAATATGAAATGCAATGAAATCGTGCAAAATAGACAGTATTTACATGTATACACAATTTATAAACGGCAGAAGAAACCCCCTGAACAAACCAGGGGGCAACTAAGAATTCCCCTTCTCCCTACTCCCTTCCCTCCCCACTGTCCATATAGGACAAGGGAAAGAGCAGCGAGTTGCTGCTCTAAGAATGCATTCAAGGTCAGCAAAGCCAGCAGAAGCCAGAAGTTAATATCTGCCAGAGCAAGGAAGCTGAAAAGAGAAAAAGTTAGTTTACACAACTGTCCAATGGGATTATTTAGACCTTATCATTATTTTCCTTTTTACATTTAATGGTAATTCAGTTACATTCTACTACTTGCATCCAAGATCCGTGGAAAATTTTCTAGGCACAGCCTGAAACTACCACACGGTGCAGCAGCTGCTTGCCTGACCAGCAGTGTGGCTCCTGAGCAGCATGGTTGGATGCCCAGCCCAGCAGAGGCAGGTGTATTCCAGTCTCCTTTTATGCTTTTTCCTTGAGGATTCAGAGAGCTGCTGGATGATACCATGCCTCGGAAGAGATCTATCTCACTAGAAAGACAAGGAATGGAAAATGGGGAAAATGTTCAAAGCCCTCAGACTGTGTGGTGAGGTCACAGCCTGGAGGTTAGAAGCTGCAGTGCTAAAGGGAATATATGATCAGCAGAAAAAAATCACATTCATTTCCTGCCTCTGAAGTTAGAGTATAGTGAACAAGGCAGGCAGCAGCACCAGCACCTCTGAAGAACCCAGTCTGAAATGCACTTTGAGCTTGGCTTGATAAAGGCACAGTGCTCATAAATAATGGATTTCTCTTCAGCTGGCTTTATGCATTTAACATGGTGGTGGTGGTGTGCCTGGTATCTTGACTGTTTCATCCATTTTTAGCCACTAAACTGTCAAGCTGGTCACTTACCTGAGGAGGGGGAGAGAGAGAGAGGCAAGAAAACAAGAGCAAAATGTTTTGCTAAAATATTCATCATCACAAGATTGCAATGAAATAAAATATTTACATAGCTGTATAGCTTTAGCAGCTCTGACATTGGGCCACCCCTGGGGAGGAAGGCAGCGACCAGCTGCAGAAACCAGACATCTTAGCAGAATGTACAGCTTTTGCCAGCACCCCCTTTGCACACCCATGGCAGCTCTGAGGCCAGGCTGGTGAGCTCAGAGCAGCTGTGTGGGAGAGCTCTTCATGGTTTGGGGATCAGGCTCTCTCCCAGGCAGAGAGAGGCAGATGTAAATTCAGTGGCTTATTTAGCAAGAGGAGGGTGTATTAAGTCTTTGTGACACCGCTCTTTGCACTGTAGGAGATACAAAGGGGCGAGCCACAGGTAACCCTGGAGCTGCTGTGCTTTTAGAAGAGCCAAGGACTAGGTAGGATCTCTTATCCTTCATCTCCAAAAGGTGATGTAGGAGCTGACACAGCTCTTGGGCAGCAGGCACCCAGGCAGTAATTCCAGGGTCTGAAGCATCACAGAGACAGTGGAATCAGGAGATACAGACCTGTGAGCTGCTTCTGCTGCTTTCAGTCCTGTGGGCCAGGAAGCAGTGGGGCTCAAAGGCCCATGTTCTAACTGCTGCAGTGCCCCTCTATACAGAGTCAGGTTCTGCCCTGTGCACCCCTACAAATGAGGAGCCACACCAGTGCTACAGAAATGCATGCACCTGCTGCTGTTTACACTGCAGGGAAGGGAATCTGCACAGCAGGAGAGGACTTGTGGCAGGATGCTCCTGTGGCTCATGAGTCAACTGAGTCGCTCAAAACTACTGCTGCTTCCCCATCCTAAATGCAGCTGTTGCTTGGGTGCATGAGCCTGCAGGAAGGAAGTGACATTTGAGAGCTCTGGAAGCTCAGCATCCCTACTCCTCTGCTGGACTACAGAGTTTAGGGATTGACCTTCATGGCATTTTTTCCTCTCTGGAAAATCCCTTTGCGATCAGCATTGCAGGGAGCTGCAGCTGTGAGCCTGCTCCATCCCCTCTGTAGCAGCCATGACACAAGAGCCACCAGGCTTGACTTGATTCAAACTTCAGGTACCAGCACTGCATCTCCTCCTGCAAATGGGAATTGTGTGGGGTTTGTGCTGCATGAAATAGAAGAGGGGAACTGGTGCCTTCAGAAAATGTCATGAGGCCATCAGCAGTCGTTTGCTGTCACTGTTTTGGGGTGATGAAGGAGCAGAGCAGGAAGGAAGGGTGACAGTTGGTGAACAGGTTTTGGCAGCAAGACAGCAAATAAATAGGAGGGAATGAGTCATGTCAGGAATGCTGTGCGAGAACACTGAGTGCTTGGGTTTTTCCCCAGTACATATATATGTATATGTGTGTCTGTGTATATACATATATATATATATAGAGAGAGAGAGTGTCAAATCTGTATGGATACTTACCAGATGAACATTAGGTTAGGTTTATTAGTCTGAAATCTGGGTATATTTTAAAATATCCTTTGCAACTCACATGAAGGCATCCAGGAGGGAGAATAAACATTGCCTGTAACTGACAGCTAGAAAACAGATCCTTTGAGACATTACCTCACACTTACTGCCTCTTTCTCCCCACCTCTAAAGAAGGATTTATGCCTTTTGCAAATGCTGGTATTTTGTTGAGATTCAGTTCATTTGGGGGTGGGGTGGGAGGGCACCAAAACAGAAGAAACCCAGGCTTGGGCTTGGAATCTGGAAGGTATCTGCTGAACTGGAGCAGCGCAGCTTTGTGCCCAGCGTTTGCAAATGGGCTGTGTGTCTGTTAATTTATCAGGGCTTTGGCAAATCATTTAATATTTGATTTGCAGAGCACAGGATATGGTTATAAAACTGCGGAGATTTCACTGATTTAAACCCTCCAAAATAACGCAGCAATCTTCTGAACATCTTGTGCAAGTAAACAGCACAGCTCTCCCCTCCTTCTGGGCTCTGCTTTGGGAATGGCCCTGAGTGCAAATCTGCCAGTGGTGCTGAGCTGGGTTTCTGTCCTGACTTCAGGATAACAAAGTTCCTGGCCCTTTCCCCTCAAACTTATGCTCTGCAGGCTAGGGTTAAACACAGCATCCTGTCTGCTGATACCGAGAAGCTCCCCAAAGAAAGACTCAGGGAATTGTCAGGGTTGGAAGGGACCTTAAGGATCATCTAGTTCCAACCCCTGCCATGGGCAGGGACACCTCACACTACATCAGAGAACTGCTGTAGATGCAATTAGCTTTGTGATCAGTAAGAGTTGTTGCTGGATCTGTTCTCTTCAGGTATCTGTTAAGAGGCTCAGGGGCCACTCCTCAAAGATCTGAACTTCCAGAGCTCTGCTGGAGTGAGAAGTGGGTCACGAAACCAAGCCTGGTCTCCAACCTTCTGTCTCCTTTCTCAAAGGCAAAGCTTTGTGCAGTGATGCTGTACAGTCCCGCATCTGTGTTTTGCAGTCCCTGGTGACACCAAGCTAAGAGCCACACTGTCATTTTTCTCTGTCTTGTCGTGCTTATGCAAGGTTGTCTTTGCAGCTCCTGCAAAGTTCTCCTTCATTTTCATTTGTTTTAGGATTAGAAACCTTTCTATTCTTAGCATCCAGCTACAACTGCTTTTTAGAAGAGCTTTAAAGATTACAACTGAGGACAATTAGGTTTTGCAATGGCTGCCTTCCAAATATGTAGCTGTTGTCATGCAGATTTACTTGATACACTGAAGACCTGTTCCTGCTCCAGGGAAGACAGGACCCACACTGGATTTAATTGCCTTTTACACTTTGAGGGGGGTTAATACTTAACAGTCAGAAATGGAGGACTGTCCTTTTCTGTCTCCACATACCGAAGTTCCTACAGAGAAGGTGAAGTAAACTGGTTCACGCTGAGTATGAAGACAAGAAATCTTTGTGGCAAGGAAATTTTCAGCCAGACAACAGGAAGAGCTTTGCAGTGGCCAAGGTTTAGCTTGTGCAGGGCAAAGGAGGTCTCTCTGTTGTCAGGGCTTCTCCAAACAAGTGGTTGTACATGGCAGGAATAGTTCAAGCAGAAGAGCTTCTGCCTGCCTGCAGGAGCTCTCAGTGCCACTACCAGAGCTGTGATTCTCCCAGCCCACAGCTCTGCTTCTGCTGCTTCTTCCTTTTTCTCCATCTAGAGCAGAAACTCCCACATCCTTAGATGTCCCACCAAGGTTTCCCATTTCTGTGGCTGGGTTTATTACCTGAAATGTGGCAACACAGCTGGTCCCATACCTGTGCTTCTGGCTTGGGATTTTCTTCTGCTGTGCAGCTCTTTCTGAGTGTAGTGCATAAGGCTTTCCTCTCCCAGGAGCAGTGCTATTTCCAAACCTCCTTCACGTGAATACTGACTGTCTCTAAAGGCAGGCTGTCTCCCTTCCCCCACCACCTCTGCAATTGTGGCTTTTCCTGGCTCTTGTGCCCTTCACCAGCTGAAGGTAAACTAGAGCTAAGTGTAGTGAAGCTGTCAGGGCTCTGGATCCTGTGGCATGCAGGCACTCATAATGCTGAGCCTTCGTGCAATCAGAACTTCATGGTATCAGTGCTCGCTCACCTTGTGTCTGTGGCTCTGCCTGGGTTATCTGAAAGTAGTAATTTTTGTATTAGAACCAGTTTGTCAAATTGTCAAGGGAGGTCTGCCACGTAGCTCTCACCTCCCGTGTAGTCACATCATGATGACCTCCTCTAGCTAGTCAGAGGCAGTGATTTTCTGTCATAGGATACCAGGATGCAATTGGCAAGATGGAAAGGCTAGAATCAAGAGCTCCCCAGGGTGTGCTGCCTTAATAGGATTTTCAGAAAATATCTGTAAGACAGTTCCCTCAGAAGAAAGCTGTGGAATGTGGCACAGCAGTGAGGAGCCTCTTTTGCCAGTGGGCTGCAGCCCTTTGCTGGCTAGCAAGTGCCTGAACCCTTTGTCAGCTCAAGGCTGAGCTAGGGAGGTCTCTCACTTGGAGAGAGAACCATGACTGCTTTTAGCATGGTCACTGCAGCTGGCTGGTTTATTTTTTCCCCATTTTTGCTGTTCATCAGGTCTGGTTTGAGTCTGTAATAATCTGACCTGGGCACATGAGCTTCCTTCTTGAAACTTGGCCTGACACTGTGGAGATGTTTTTGGCCTGCAGCCCCAGGAAACACCAAGCCATAGTGCAGCTTTCCAGTGGTCTGTGAGCTTCTGGGCATTTAGTAGCCATGCCTGTGTTGCCAGCTTCAGCCCCAGTGGGACCACGTTGCCTTTGGCAGAGAAAGTCAGTACATGTTTCTTGCCTGTGCCCTTAGCCTGAGCAGGCTAAAGGTACCACACAGAAGATTCAGGACCTGTGTGGCTAAGGCATGAGTGTGTTGTCTTGCAGCTCTGGTGACCTGCCAGCCTGATGAATTCCAGTGTGGTGATGGGACCTGCATCCACGGGGCAAAGCAGTGTGACAAGGTGCACGACTGTCCTGACAACAGCGACGAGGCAGGCTGTGTGCAAGGTGGGTACAGACAACTCTGTGCTCCTCCTACTCTCTGCTGTTCAGCCTTTGAAAGGGAAGAGGCCTCTGCTGCTCCCCTGGGTAGGGCCAGGCTGCTCCCTGGAGAGTTTCAAGACGCTCTGGCAGTGGGGCTGCTTGGGAGAGACGTTTGAGCTGAACAGGCAGGCTGCATGATTTGAAAAGTTCCTTGCATGCTACCCAGGCCTAATGTTCACTTGCTTAATCTCTTCCCACTTCTGCTAATGACTCCCTCTTGAAGCTGTGTGTCAGGCTCTCTGTGGTCAGGAGCCTGGTCTAACTTAGTTGCTCTCCTCTCTTGCCCGACACGACAGAGTCCGCGTGTGAGAGTCCCGGCAAGTTTCAGTGTAAGAGTGGCGAATGCATTGACGGAGGCAGAGTGTGCGATTCGCAGAGAGACTGCAGGGACTGGTCTGACGAGCCTCTGAAAGAATGTGGTACAGTACTTGCCTTCGACGTGTTGCTCCTGTTGTAACTGCTGCCCCTCTCCTCCATCTGCTCTTCACAGCTTTGAGTGTAACCACATGTAGCTGCTAATGCTGTTTCTCACTCCGCTTCTCCTTCCTTGCCTCTATTCTCTCGGCGCCCTTCAGATGAATATAATTAGTAGCCTAAGCTGATCATCTGTAAGGTTGAACTGTGCCCTTCTCAGCTCAGCTTTTATTCTTGGAGGGATGTATGAACTGAGCATGGGACTTAGGAACCAGGAGGTCCCCACTCTCCGAGACACTGTTGTGCCCTACGGCACACACCAGTTTATTTGGCCTCGTTGCCTAAATTACCTTTTCATTGTAAGATTATAATAACATCATGAAAGTTTAGCGTTGGGGACACGCTTGGAAGGTGAAAGCAATCACTGAGAGATGACCTCAGCTGTTTCTGGGCTTTACCTGCTGCATCCCTCAGAAATGACAGCCAGTTGCTCTCAGCAGTGTCCTCCAGCTCTGGGCACAGGTCTCACAAGCCTGGTCTGTGTCTGGGCTATTGAAGTCAGCAGAATGGAAAACCCAGGCCAGAGAGCTGTGCTGCTGTCCCCATGGCAGCCCTTCTCCCACCTTTCTAACTGGCCATTCTGGGCACTAGCCCCAGTCTGGAGCAGCACTCATACACTTGGGGTTCTTCCCCCATGCAGAAGTCCCTCAGGCATCACTTTCCATGACACTGGAGCAGCAGTAGTGTGGAGCTCAGTGCCTGCCTCTTGCATGACCCAGATTGAGGAGGAACTGTCAGACAGCCCTGCATCAGACAAGAGTGTGTGCATGCCTCTGAGGACATCCCTGCCCTGGCCTTCAGTGTGCCTTTGCTTTCTTCTGCACTAATCCTCATCGCCCTGTATTTCTGAGTGGGTGTTGTGAGTCGCCTGCCTGTGGAGGTCTCCCAACAAAGCTTGCAGCCCAGTTTGTGTTAGGAGACTGGGCAGTGGCATGGCACAGTTGGACTTGGTGCTCTGCCCTATGGTGCTGCTGTCCCAGGCTGGCAGTGAAGTGGTTTCTAGCTGAGCAGAGAATAGCTCTTTAAGAGGGCAGAATGAGGTGGATTGCTTTAACAGCCACACACAATCCATGAAGAAGGCTCAGGAGATGCAGGACATGCTCCTCATCTTGGTGTCTCTGTCTAGCAGTGCCCTCTGAGATTCCCCTAAACATTATGGCAGAGGACAGACCATCACTTGTCCTCTTTTAGGTAGGCAGAGAATATCCTGTGGAGTCTGGGTGAGGGACAGCAGCTGCCCAGCAGGAGGAGAACAGGCTGATGTCTCTTCTTGGTGTCTCCTCATCTCCTGGTGAGAATCACAGAGAAGTGCAGCTAGTGAACCAGTGCTTGAGTTACAGCCTCTAAATCCATGTCACAAAGCACCTCTGAAGCCCTAGGAATCACCTGAGCAAGGGTTTGCTTGTCAGTTGGAGCAGTCTGTGTAGTGCGTTCCAGAGAGCAGCTGGGTGTGTTTGTGACCAGTTTGCCAGGGTAGGGACAGGTGATGCTCATTAATGAACCTCAAGCAGTGACAACACCACAAGGCTCTGCTGCCTCCTCCTTGGAGCCCCAGAGACCCTGCCCTGTTCATGTATTGATATCTGTCTGTGTGTCTTTGATGGGAAGGTGAAAGCATCCCAGAGCTGAGATGGGCTTCCTTCTGGTGTGGTATTTTCCTAGTCTGTCTTAGTTGGCTTGTAGTTGTTTGCATTTTCTTCCAAGAGCACTGGTTTAGTGGCCCTGCCAGACTGCTTACCTGCAGTGTGCAAGGAAGCCAGAAGCAGAGGATATATGAAAAGTTTACCTTTAAAGTGCATTATAGATGGAAGCAAATCATTTTGGCTTGTTTTAGTGAGCCCACTATGCCTGAAGTCCCACAGCTTCTGTTCAGCAGGCTTACTCAGAGAAAGGACTTCCTCTTCACCTTGTGTAGCTTAATTACAACAAGGAATGTTGTTTCTGATGGAAACCAGCTTCCTTCACTCAGTTCAGTTACAAGGACCCATTTGGTCTGGTTTTCATTCCAGCACTTGAAAGCAGGATCAGAGAGGTCGCCTTGGATTAGACAGAGCCCCAGGAGAGGATGGAGGCTGTTGATTCAGCACACTAGGGCTCATGCAGCCTGCCAGCAGAGACATGGTGTGGGATGTGTTTGTGGGAGGACTGTGTCTCAGTGCTAATGGAGCATCTCTGACAGACTCACTTTGGTGTTTTCTGGAAGTTTCATATAGATCATTCCTTGGAGCTAGATAGGAAGATAGTACAGTGCTTCAAAATAGCTGGCCCCTGTGAGATGAGACTCCCCCAGCATGAATTATTAAAGCTGAGAGAGACTGCTCAGAAAAGTCAACATGAACCAGCACATAGGGAAGGAGTCTCCTAGAGAGAGCCCTTAGGTCCCTTAGAAGTTTCTCACATGTGGCAGAAGATGCTGCAAGCAGCAGCTCTCTGATGGGATGAGATGCAGAGTTTCACACCCACTGTATCCCCAGGGCTTCCTGTTCATTTAGCTTTCAGTGATCCCGTGGTGATGGTTTGGAATAATGAGAAGCAGTGAAGTCACAGACAGGCTCTGCGGGGCCAGCTCCTGCCTGGGACATGGGGGAAGATTTCTGAGCGCATCGCTTGATTTTATTCAGCCTTACAACTAAGACCCCTCCTCTGTCGTGGGTAATCTGTAACGTCCCTTCCAGGTATCAATGAGTGCTCCATGAACAACGGTGGCTGCTCCCACATATGCAAAGACCTGAAGATTGGGTACGAGTGCCAGTGCCCGCCCGGCTACAAGCTTCTGGATAAAAAAACCTGTGGAGGTAATTGACATGCAAACAGCAGTCCCTTGTGTTTCACCATACAGAGACACGATTCTGTTCCCTTCAGCACTGCTCCATCGCAGATGGTTCAATTCTGAGTTACTGAAGGGTTTCAAACACTCCTTTCAGACATCGATGAATGTGAGAACCCAGACGCTTGCAGCCAGATCTGCGTTAACTACAAAGGGGACTACAAATGCGAGTGCTATGAGGGCTACGAGATGGACACCCTGTCCAAGAACTGCAAGGCTGTAGGTAAGACAGCACCACAGGCACTGCCACTCTGCTTGCTCAACAGCACAGCCCCGCTAAGAAAACCTGATGGAAGGGCTGGGGAACAGAAACAAAAGAAAACCAGCAAAGCAAGCCAGCAAGCAAAGAGCTCCTCTCAGGCAGCACAGCACTGCTGCAGTGACAGCAGATGCATCTGCAGGCAAGAGCTACTGATCTGCAGATCAGAGTATTGTAACAGTGCACAGAGCAAGCTTGCAGTCACTGCCTGGCTGTTTGAAGCTGAAACTAGAAAAGGAAGTCTCTTGACAGGTGTTAATGAACACGGTGTAGTAAAAAAAGATTAGTGGTAGTGGTATTGTGGTATTTAAAGGAGGAAAACACCTCAATTAAAGCACAGCAGGTTAGCCACCTCTCCACCCTGCCAGCCTCCTATGCAAATACCAACAGGAACAGCAGCAGTTTGCAAAACTGAATGGTAATGCCAGAGAGACAGAGAGCTGACTCGTGCAAGACAGCATCAGCCATGCTGGGGGTTCTCTAGTGGCAGTAGTGGGTCCCTAAGGGAAGGGTGAGTTACCTGCAATGCAAAATTGCTTCTCTAGTGTTATCCTTCACATCCATGTGAGCTCTTCCTTCCCAGGATTTGTATGGTAGGCACCCTGTCTTGCTGTCCTCATAAAGTCCATTAGCCTCTCACCTCCAGAGAGTTAGGACACAGTGAGTTAGGAGTGACCCAGGGACACTGATTTGCTTGTTGATTAGAACATTTTGTTGTGCCCAGGAGCCTGTGCTTGGAGCCCTGTAGTACATGTCCCAGAGCTAGAACCTTGTCCCAGCCCTTCCCTTTCAGTATCATGTTCCGCCATTCCCTGCTTGCTTCTGGTGTGATGTAAACTCCTTACAAAGCAGAGCTGTCAATGACTGCTAAGCTCTGTGGTCGTTTGAGAGCTGAATGCAGTCCTTGGCTCGGCTGCTAGCCTGATGCATTGTCTGTGGCAGGCAAGAGCCCATACCTGATCTTCACCAATCGCCACGAGGTGCGCAAGATAGACCTGGTGAAGCGCGACTACTCCCGCATCATCCCCATGCTGAAGAACGTGGTGGCACTGGACGTGGAGGTCTCAACCAACAGGATCTACTGGTGTGACCTGTTCTACCGAAAGATCTACAGGTGAGGGGCAAGAGAGGTGGGGGCTGGCACCTTTCCAAAGCTGGGGGCAGCCTGTACCCCTTCAGTGGTTCTGCAGAGAGCAGTACAGGGAGCTCGAGGGCTTTTCTTCCATCACTGGTTTACTTGCCGTGCCACAGGCTTTGTAAGGGTTGGGTTTTCGGGAACTGATAAATCAGAGCTTGTCCCTGGTTTGCTAAGGCAGGAAGGTGTCCTGTCACTGACAGGTCCTGTGCTGTGTGCAGCTACAGCAGGTTCCTGTTTGCTGAATCCCAAGGCTGCTCAGTGATGCTGCTGTGCCCTATGCTTGCTGCACATCAAACCACAAAGGGAGCAAGGGGGTAGCACGACAGATATGAGCTGCCCACTGCAGTCTCTGCTAGACAGGATTTAAACACAGGCTTGCCTACAGCACACATTCTGTGATTCTCCTTCGCTCTCCTCCTTCATCTATTCTCATGGCACCCAGCACAGTGTCAGGTACCAGGGCTTGTGCTTGTGCCTGGGCAGAAAGGGACTGAATCTGTGCACTGCAGATCCTCATCCGCATGCTGATTTGCATAGCTACTGCACCCAGACGCAGCCTCTGCATTTGTTCTGCATTTTAGCTAATGATCAGGCAGAGGTTTCAGAGCCTGGGAGCCAAGCTGGGGTTTCCTGCAGGCTGTAGTGGCTCCCAGGCCAGTGGCAGGGAAGTTGGCCCAGGTTGAGCTGAGCGTTAAGCACTCAGGCAGCCAGGCAGGTACCCTGCTCTGAAAACGGGGAGGTGGGTCAGAGGAAAGCTGGCAGCTTGCACTGTGTCTGGCTCTGTAGGCACAGGCAGGGGTGGGTAAGGGCTTCATATTTATACACAGAGAATTATTCAAGACACATTGCTCCTTTTGCAGCTCCCTGGGGCACTAGGAGCCACTGAGCAGTTGTTCATACCCTGAACATGGCTGTACCAAGCCTTCCTCCAAACAGCAGGATTTTCCTTTCCTACCCCTGCTCACATTAGATTGGTCATAACACCCACCAGTTCTGCAGAGCAAGCTGTGCCATTACAGCTTAACAGTTAAGTGTTCCTGTTTAAGACACTGCTCCTATCACCAGAATGAAGCTCCTAAACAAAAGACCACTGTGTCCTTCCAGCAGAGAAAGGCACTCCACCTGCAGGACTGCTCTGAGGAAAAGCAGCCTGTGCTTGAGAGGCTACTGCAAGGTGAAACTGTGGTGCAGGAGGCAACTGGTGGCAAGAGAGCCCATTTTTCCATCTCACTTGCCTTTCCAGCTCCTCCTATATTGAGATGTTGTCCCTTTTGGGGTGTCAGAAGACATTTTACAGTGGTTAGTTACTGGGAAAATTGCGATGGCACCTGTTTCTCAGCCCTCTTATTCTGAAAGCTGCAGGACATTCTCTCAGCTTCCCCAGCAGGTCACACTGAGGGACAGTGCAACAGCTTGTGGCAGTTGTGGAAGTGTTGAGGACAACTGTTTCACTGGGGGAAATGACCTGACCGGGAGCCATGATGTTAGAACATGACTGAAAAAGCAGCCTTTGGGATGTTGTCAAACACCCTGCAGAGTCACAGTGACACCATCCTGTGGTGGGTCAGAAAATCAAACCTATTACAGAATCACAGAATGTTAGGGGCTGGAAGGAACCTTGAGAGCTCATCCAGTCCAACCCCCTGCCAGAGCAGGATCTCCTACACAAGATCACACAGGAACACATCCAGGCAGGTCTTGAGTACCTCCAGAGAGGGAGACTCCACAGCCCCCTGGGCAGCCTGTTCCAGTGTTCTGTCACCCTCACAGGGAAATATTTTTCCTCATGTTTCCATGGAACTTCCTCTGCCTCAGCTTCCACCATTGCCCCTTGTGCTGTCATTGGGCAAATTGCTGGCTCCATCCTCTTGGCACTCGCCCTGCACTCCTTTATCAACATGAATGAGGTCACCTCTCAGGCTCCTCTCCAAGCTAAAGAGCCCTCAGCTCCCTCTGTCTCGCTTCCTAAGGAAGATGTTCCACTCCCCTATTCATCTTTGTGGCTCTGCACTGGACTCTTTAAAGCAGTTCCCTGAGGTCCTTCCTGAACTGAGGGGCCCAAAACTGGGCACAGTATTCCAGATGCAGCCTCACCAGGGCAGAGTAGATGGGGAGGAGAACCTCTTTCCACCTCAACCACAGCCCTTCTAATCCAGCCCAGAATGGCATTGGCCTTCTTGGCCACAAGAGCACATTGCTGGCTCATGGTCAACCTCCCATCCACTAGGACCCCCAGGTCCTTCTCCCCTTCACTACTCTCCAACAGGTCTGTCCCCAACCTATTCTGGTCCATGGTGCTGTTCTTTCCCAGATGCAAGACTCTACACTTGCTCTTGTAGTGAAGATGCTGCATTGTGCAGTTCATCCAGGCTGACTCTGCAGAGCTGCTCCAGCCTGGGCCACAGGCCATAAAACACTGACAGCAATTCCTGGATGTAGACCTTACCTTCCATGTCTCTGCTACTGGAGTGCTCAGCTCTTGCAGGATTTGCCTGCCATTCCATGAGCAAGGGCAGGGTGGCCAGTGAGCAGAGATGTGAACTATCCTGCAGTTTGATACGGTCAGGGAGGACAGAAGCTTTGTGCTGGGTGTAACGTTTTTCAGATGTACCAAGTGACCCAAAGAGCCTTGGGAACACTGCTGCAGGCTCCAAGGAGCTCCAGCTCAGTTTTATCCCTGCAGCTGGTACTGGAGAAAGGGCAGCAGTGCAGTATCAGCCTGTGCTAGCAGGAGCACCACTGAGTTCTATCTTACCCATCCATGCGGAGCTTGCTGCCTTTCATTAGCAGTTGGAAAGATTCTGAGGCTGCCTCTGACATTCAGTGAACATTTTCTTTGTCTCTAACAAGATCACTTGCCAGATTAGTACAGCTCCATTAATTCCTTTGATGAATCATAAAGGTCCAAATTCTGCAATACATTTTAAGTGTTTGTGTGCTAAATTCAGCTTTGTGCAGCAGAGAACAGGGATGCTATTCCTAAAATCCACAACTCCCAGGGATGGAGGCCATTGAAGTTAATGTGCCTGAAGTCCAGGCCGGATGAGGCTCTGTCCAGCCTGATCTAGTGCAGGGTGTCCCTGCCCACGGCAGGGGGGTTGGAACTAGATGATCCTTGTGGTCCCTTCCAACCCTGACTGATACTATGATACTCAAGTCAAGTGTTTGGCTGAGTTGTGCAGTTACAGCAAGAAGCAGGCAGGAAAATAAAAGGACATCAATGCCTGCCCTGCCTTGCAGATCCAGAGAGAGCAAAACAAGTTACAGCAGATGGAGAAAGATTGCAGTATGCAGTCAGGAGAAGTTCTGTCAGTCATAGAATCATAGAATTGTTAGGGTTGGAAGGGACCTAAAGGATCATCCAGTTCCACCTCCCCTGCCATGGGCAGGGACACCTCACACAACATCAGGTTGCTCACAGCCACATCCAGCCTGGCCTTAAAAACCTCCAGGATGAGGCTTCCACCACCTCCCTGGGCAACCTGTGCCAGTGTCTCACCACCCTCATGGGGAAGAACTTCTTCCTAACATCCAATATGAATCTACCCATTTCTATTTTTTCCCACTCCCCCCGTCCTATCACTCCCTGACACCCTAAAAGTCCCTCCCCAGCTTTCTTGTAGCCCCCTTAAGATACTGGAAGGCCACAACAAGGTCTCCTCAGAGCTTTCTCTTCTTCAGACTGAATAACCCCAACTCTCTCAGTCTGTCTCCATAGGAGAGGAGCTCCAACCCTTATGGCCCTTCTCCGCACATGTTCTAGCACCTCCAGATCCTTCCTGTAATAGGGGCTCCAGAACTAGACACAGTACTCCAGGTAGAGTACAGCAGTCTTCAGTCTCAGCATAGTAGAGGGTGAGATCCCTCAACCTGCTGGCCACACTTCTCTTGATGCAGCCCAGGCTCTGGTTGGCTTTCTGGGCTGCAAGTGCACACTGCTGGCTCATGTTGAGCTTCCCATCCACCAGCACCCCCAAGGCCTTTTGTCAGGGCTGCTCTCACCAGTCCCTGCCCAGCCTATATTGGTGCTTGGGATTGCCCCAACCCACATGCAGGACCTTGCACTTAGTCTTGTTGAGCTTCATGAGGTTGTCATGGGCTCACCTCTCCAGCCTGTCAAGGTCCCTCTGGATGGGTCCCTTCCCTCCAGTGTGTCAGCTGCACCACACAGCTTGGTGTCGTCAGCAAACCTGCAGAGGGTGCCTCAATGCCACTGTCCATGTCACCAACAAAGATGTTAAAGATGTCATGCTGCCACATGGGCCTTTTCTCTCCCTGGGGTTGCAGTGGTGCTGCCTGGCACTGAGCCGCTGAGGTCCACCCCCCACACCTGTGCATGGCCCTATCTGTGCTGTTGGACAAGCTGGTGCCAGGTCCTGTGGTTGCCTCTGCAGTGCCTACATCGACAAGGCGAGCGACACGGCCGAGCAGGTGACGCTGATAGACAGCCAGCTGAACTCTCCTGAGGGACTGGCAATAGACTGGGTTCATAAGAACATCTACTGGACAGACTCTGGAAACAAGACCATCTCGGTGGCCACTGCAGACGGAAGCAGGAGGAGGACACTTTTCAACAGCGACCTCAGTGAACCGAGAGCCATTGCTGTGGATCCCACACAGAGGTAAGTGCAAAGACCACCGCTCCCTCGCCAGCAGAGGTGTTCCAGGCTTCTTAGGGTGTCAGGTAATGATAGGACTGGGGAAATGGAAAAAGCATAGAAATGGGTAGGTTCAGATTGGATGTTAGGAAGAAGTTCTTCCCCATGAGGCTGGTGAGACACTGGAACAGGTTGCCCAGGGAGGTGGTAGAAGCCTCATCCCTGAAGGTTTTTAAGGCCAGGCTGGCTGTGACTCTGAGCAGTCTGATCTAGTGTGAGATGTCCCTGCCCATGGCAGAGGGGTTGGATCTAGATGATCCTTGAGGTCCCTTCCAACCCTGACAATTCTATGATTCTTTCTGCCTCTTACCAACTTGTGAGTGGTCCTCACCAAGACTTCAGATGCTGTTAAAGTTCTGTTGAACTTCACTGGGACCACTGAGATGGCTCACCTGACTTTTTACAAGAAGGTTCTGGAAATAATGGTCAGGTCATGTGTTTGATGGGACTGGTGCAGGCACATAGGTTGTCCTGTGTCATAGTCTGTCTGGGCTGCTCAGCTCAGTGAAGTCTGCACACTGAGCAGACACACCAGGAGATGGTTTGCATGGGGTTGCTGAGGTGAGGTGTGGCACTCTGGAGCAGGCTGTGTGGCAGAGCAGGCTGTGGGACAGTGTGTGACTGTATGACTCACACAATCACAGAATGTTAGAGGTTGGAGGGGACCTCCAGAGATCATCCAGTCCAACCCCCCTGCCAAAGCAGAATCACCCAGGGTAGCCTGAACAGGAATGCATCCAGGTGGGTTTTGAAAGTCTCTAGAGACTCCACAATGCCCCTTGGCAGCCTGCTCCAGTGCTCTGTCACCTTCTTCTCATGTTGAGGTGAAACCTTCTATGTTCTAGTTTGTAGCCGTCATTCCTTGTCTTATTACTGTGCACCACAAAAAAGAGCTTGGCCCCCTCCACTTGACACCCACCCCTCAGATATTTTATAGACATTTCTAGATGCTGCATGTTGGAGTTCACTGGAGTGGCTGAGGGACTTTGCTGTGCTAAGGAATCATAGAATCATAGAATTGTTAGGGTTGGAAGGGACCTCAAGCATCATCTAGTTGCAACCCCCCTCATACTACGTCAGGTTGCTCAGAGCCACATCCAGCACAGCCTTAAAAACCTCCAGGGATGAGGCTTCTACCACCCCCTGGGCAACCTCTTCCAGTGTCTCACCACCCTCATGGGGAAGAACTTCTTCCTAGCATCCAATCTGAATCTACCCATTTCTAGTTTTGCTCCATTCCCCCTAGTCCTATCACTACCTGACACCCTAAAAAGTCCCTCTCTAGCCTTCTTGTAGACCCCCTTCAGATACTGGAAGGCCACAATTAGGTCTCCTTGGAGCCTTCTCCCCTCCAGACAGCCCCAACTCTCTCAGTCTGTCCTCATAGCAGAGGAGCTCCAGCCCTCTGATCTTCCTCGTGGCTCTTCTCTGGACATGTTGCAGCACATCCAGATCTCCTAGTCCGAGTAGCAGCACAGATTTCTTATGCAGAGCCCAACTGCCTGTTGCCTTGCATTTGTGTCCCAGGTTCATGTACTGGTCTGACTGGGGGGACAAGGCCAAGATCGAGAAGGCTGGCCTGAACGGTGCGGGGCGGCAGCTGCTGGTGACCGACAACATCGAGTGGCCAAACGGCATCACACTGGGTAGGTGCCCAGCTTGGAGCTGCCCCTTCCACTGGGGCTCACCTGCTGTTGTTTTTACTGTGAAACAGGGGAACAGAACAGTGCCTGTGCAAAGGCAACTGCACACAGCTCCAGGAAGTGCTGTCACTCCCTGCTCTCACCAGCACCAGCACTTTTATTTCAGCAGCAAGCGTAGGTACTGAGTCTGGCTGCAGTCTGCACCTCATAGTGCAGGAGCTCTGAGTTGCTTTTAGGGGCCTTAAGGCAAAGGGAAATTTGAGGGGAGAATACAGAGTTGTTACAACCCTTTGGAAGTGCAGGAGGCATCAGAAAGGTGCTGGTGGTAGTGTCTGGACCTGCCTGTCTCAAAAGCAGTGTCAAGATACTTCACTGATGCATGCACAGTGCATAAAGGGAAGGGACAGCCTGCAGAGCCCATTCCCTGCTGATGTGGCTGCCCAGCTGCTCTGGGTGAGGGTAGAGAGATTAAACCTATCTGGCCCATATCCTGAGGGCTGGGGTTGTTCCTGCTGCCACACTAAGTCGCAGGAGTGGACAGGAGATTTCCTGCCCTCATGGGGCAGCAGGAGATAGCCTCTCCTGGAGTTAAGACCAGGCTTTTAACACCTTGCAGATACAAGGTTCTCTGCTTGGGTTTAGAGTTGACAATGCTGGCCCTGACAATGATGTAGGAGAAAATGCTGCTACCCTTGCAGAGTGTTGGAAGTGCTACTGCTGGGAACAACTAATGTTAACATTTAGTAATTAAGAAATTAATTAATGACTTGTTTAATTAGGGAGTGCATCTTGTGTTGGCACTCATCTACTTGCATTCTGTTTAGTGAATCTCATCCAAAATGAGTGAATTTCTTCCACATGAAGAGAAATTCAGTGCTTAATATTCTAATTAAGACTGGATCCTTCCCTGTCACTCTTTTCTGCACTCTCCCCAAAACCTGTCTGGTTGTGGCACAAGCGTCCCCACCACCAGCATCCCCCCAGCATGCAGCACAAGAAGGGTTTCCAGGCACAGGATTTGTCTTTGCTGAAAATGTGTAAACTGCACAGCTCCTTCAGAGGGGTTCCACTGAACCACAGTTGTTGATCTCCACCAAAAGGCTAAGGACCAAACAGCCTTGAGATGGATGAATCAGGCACTGAGTGTCCCTGGGAAGCCCAGAGTGCTGCTGGCCTGCTCCTCCTGGTGACAAAAGAGCCTGGTGGTACAGAGCTGTCACACACCACAGAACATTCCTCTTTTGTAATGGTATTTATGGGGTCTTATCCTAGCATATCTGGGCACCAATTCAAAATCAGAACTGGTGGTAAAAAGAAGGCTCAGTACTGAAGGGATCGGTCATGCTGCCAGCAGGGAGAGCACGCTGGGCAGGAGCTGGCAGGAGATGCGTGTGACTGTGCCTCGTTGTGTTTCACTGCTCCAGATTTGCTGAATCAGCGTCTCTACTGGGTAGACTCCAAGCTGCATTCCCTGTCCTGCATTGATGTCAATGGCAGCAACAGGAAAGTCCTCATCTCTTCTGTGGATGACCTGAGCCACCCCTTTGGCCTAGCAGTGTTTGAGGTAAGAGTTGAACAGGCTGGAGGTTGCAAGAGGGCTTGGAGCTCTCCCTGGCCACAACCTTTGCCTTTTGCATGGCACAGAAAGCTCAGACAGGGCCTTTGCTGACATAGAAACCACTTAACCTGGCCCAGGTTCTATGAGGAGAACTGTTTCCTACAGCCCCTAACCAAGAGCGAAGTGCTGTACCATGCTCTTACCTCACATGGCAGCAGGGTACCTGTGAGGGCTGGCAGAACCCTTCCCTCAGACCCGGGGAATGGGTGATGGGTTTGCCTTGCAGTGAACTGAGCCAGCTGTCATACACCAGCTAGGGAGAAGTCACCTACAGAGATCAGCAGGTGGACAACTCTTCTCTGAGTGACACTGCAATGTATCTGAAAGCTGGACTTGGAGGGAAGCTGCCTGGACTCTAGCAGGCTCACAGCCTGCAGGGAAAGCACTCTGCTGCCCTCGGCAGCTTTAGTTCATACCATCTCTGCATATCTGTGCTCCATTTTCTGGTGCCCACAGAGCCCTCTGGGGAGGACAGCCCCTTAGACCTTGTGTTGGCTGGTCATTCCCATTGTCCATCCCAGCACCTGCAGGAATATTCTCAGAAATGTTTTCAGCTCTCTCAGGAGTCTGAGAGTCTCAGGAGGCTTCAGCTGCCAGCATCTGTGCCAGCAAGGCACTGAAGGGCTCCTGCTGCACTGGCTGGGCACCAGGGCATTGCTGAGGCTGGGCGCTTGGCACGGAAAGATGCTTGCTCACCTAGTTCTGAAAGTGGCAGTTAATTCCCTTTCAGGGTGAACTGCTCCAGTTAGAGCACACAAATCCTGCCACACATCACAGAAACTTCCCTGTTCCCAGAATTAGAGCCCTGCTCCTACAAAGACAGGAGCGTCTTCTCCCAAGGGCTGCCAGCTCCCCACTGTGCTCCACTGCAAACCCAGCTGCTCCTGTGGATTCAGTGCTCTTGGAGCATCCAGTGTCACACTGCAGCCATGCTAAAAGCAATACAGTAGTTAAGAGTAGTTCAAGCAGTTCAAGCCCGCAAATGGCCTTGGGGAAGAACTAAGAACACTTCACAACCTCTCTGGGCAGCCTCTTCCAGTGCTCTGTCACCTTCACTATAAAGAAGTTTCTCCTCATGTTGAGGTGCAACCTTCTATGTTTAGGATAGGATAGGATAGGATAGGATAGGATAGGATAGATATAGGATAGGATAGGATAGGATAGGATAGGATAGGATAGGATAGGATAGGATAGGATAGGATAGGATAGGATAGGATAGGATAGGATAGGATAGGATAGGATAGGATAAACCAGGTTGGAAAAGACCTTCAAGATCATCAAGTCCAGCCTATCACCCAACACTATCTAATCAACTAAACCATGGCACTGAGTGCCTCATCCAGTCTCTTTCTAAACACCTCCAATGATGGTGACTCCACCACCTCCCTGGGCAGCCCATTCCAATGGCCAATCTCTCTTTCTGTGAAGAACTCCTTCCTAACATCCAGCCTAAACCTCCCCTGACACAGCTTGAGATTGTCCCCCGCCTCATTCGGTTCCTTGTCTTATCACTGTGCACCACTGAAAAGAGATTGGCCCTCTTCACTTGACACCCACCCCTCATGATCTTTATTCAGAAACATAATGGGTGAATCTCTTCTGTGCTTCACCAGATTTCTGCTCCCTCATCCCTGTCTCACATCTCCTCGCAACCACTAAGCACTTCCTAACATGTAGGGTTGCTTTGCCTTGGAACAGCAGAAATGAGAGTCTCCTAACACCGGAAAGAAAAGCAAAGGGCTGCAGATAGAAGTAGCATGAACTGATAGTGCCCCAAGGTAGGAACAGAATGTGTTGGCTTTGTGACTATTGGAGGTTAATCCAACTTGAGTTGGATTTGAGCGGGGCCAGGTCAGAAATCCTCTGCCTTTCCTGCAGGACAGAGTGTTCTGGACTGACCTGGAGAATGAAGCAATCTTCAGTGCAAACAGGCTGAATGGTTTGGACATCTCCATTTTGGCAGAAAATCTCAACAACCCTCATGACATCGTGGTGTTCCATGAGCTAAAGCAGCCCAAAGGTGAGACACCCTCAGGGTACCATGGCCCTCAGCCAGGTTTAGTGGAGAAAATCATAGAATGGTCTGGGCCAGAAGGGACCTCCAGTGCTTCCCAGTGAGACAGAAAGCACAGGTAATGAGGAGAAATCAATGCCTAATGCTTGAAGGTCCTGCATAATGAATTCAGCAGCCCTTACTGAAAAGCCTGCAATGTGTTACTAACTGCTTAATTGTTGTCTTTGATACCTGTGAGCTACTCTCCTCACTCTGCTGCTTGCCAGTCCTTACCTACTGGGGTGGGGTTGATAGCAGCCTGTAGGGTTTCACTCTACTCTAAACTGTAAAGATGCTTAAGTAGCCCAGTGGAGAAGCCTTCTTAGAGACCTTGCTATTTCTTTGCCAAGAACAAGAAATAAATACTTAGAGAAACACTTTGTCTTTTGTTCCACCCTTGAACAGCTCCAGATTCCTGCGAGCTCAGCCCCCAGCCCAATGGAGGCTGCGAGTACTTGTGTCTTCCTGCACCCCAGATCTCTCCCCACTCTCCCAAGTACACCTGTGCCTGTCCTGACAACATGTGGCTGGGTCCTGACATGAAGAAATGCTACAAAGGTAAATGCAATCAGGTCCCTGTTTCAGCATTCCCACAGACTCCTACTCCGAGGGAACAGATTGCCTGAGGCCGGAACACAAACAGGGAGCGCTTGCATTCTGCTCCTTGCTGCCTTCTGAACCAGCACCGTGGCGTCCTGCAGGGCAAGCCTGCTTCTCTTGGAAAGCATAACCAGAAAAATACACAGCAGAAAAGGGAAAAAAGGGATAAGGACAGCACTAAAGGTGTGAATGGTTGATAAAACATTGAAATTTGCTACATCAGTGCCCTACCAATACTGGACCTGGAGAGGCCACATGCTGCCAGTGTCCTGAACAGACAAGTCCTTCAGCGTAGCTGTCCCTCACATGCAAATAGCTCCTGGTAGCAATTCAGCATCTTCCAAGGTATTGAAAAACCCACAAGAGTTTGAACTTCTTACCTGCCCTCCATGCAGAGTGCTTTATTGCCATTTAGAAATTGAGCTTGGCTTTGGGAAGTCATTCCTGAAGCTTCAGGCAGAGACCTATGGATAGTCTGCTGGTAAATACAACTGCCGTTTGGTTGCTGCTTCTGCTCAGTGAATGTCACAATCCTCCCCCATGATTTGCTCTGGGTCCTTCCTTTAACCAAATGTCAATGCTGCTCTTGCTTTTCAGATCTTCCAACTACTTCCCCTCCTGTCCTGGTTCCTACAACTGCAGCACCACACAGCGCTGGTACCACGACCATCACAGCTGTCCTTGGCAGTGCCAGTAACACCCCCACCACCATTCCCAAAGCTGTGTCAGAAGCTACCATCACCTCCCCAGGCTTTCGTTTATCATCCACAACATCCATCCTGATAGACTCTGAGATGACCACTGGAAACAGCAATTTATCCCAGCACTGTAAGAGAACAAGATTCCCCTTTTCTTCTGTATCACCAGTGGGAGACCTCCCTGGACATCCAAGTTAGAGACAGGTCAGAGGCAGGCACATCCTGCTGCACAGTGGGAGACACCAGGTGATCTTTCTGCAGGGGTCTGTGCTGCCTGATGTGACTAAGTCAGTCAGGATGCTAAGGAACTTGTGCCCAATGTTAGTGCATCCCAACTCTAGTGCTGTGTGTGGATCGTTCTACAGGCACATCACCTATTTCAGTTGCTTAATAATTCCTGTGATCTAGCACAGGGTGTGGGGGAAAACTGCCTCCTGTCCAGCTTTAGCACTGCTGGACATTTGCAATCACTACAGCTGATGACAAGCAGCATCTGTTTGTGTGGCTGTGCTCTCTGTGTTGCTGTGGCCATGACACAAGACTGTTTGCATTATGTAGCAGAACAGTATCCCAGCAGAGACCCCTACCAGGCTCTCTTCCAGCTGACCCCACATAACAAGCGAGTAATGAAACACCAACCTCCCCTCTCAATGCCAACAGGTAATCCCTCTGGGCAGTGCTGCCAAAGTAAAGCAGAAAGGCTAAGCTGCTTTCAAAAAAAAGGAAAACCAAATCCTAGTCTAGAGAGACAACTTCACTCATCAGGACTCAGTGGAGAGCTCAGACAGCTCTAGATGGCTTTCAGAACAGCACAGTGCTGCTCCCTTCCCTGAGCCTTGCACCAAGCAGAGCAGGCGGTTTGCATTGCACCTGGAGAGCCGGGGTAAACCTCCCTGTCTGCCCAGGGCCTGCCTGTAGGAGCAGTGAGGCAGCTCGGTGCTGCTCCAGCAGCACAGGAGGCCATTGCTAAGATTCCTGTATTGGAAGTTTCCTTTGCACTGGTTTCTTTTAAAGGTAGTAATTAACTTTTTAACAAGCCCTGGAAGCCAAGTGCCTTAATTGTCCACATTTGAGCTAGCCTGGCTCACTATTAAGTAAATAGTTATGTAATAGAGGAACCTGCCAAAGGGAGGTATTGAAAGGGATCATTTGCCCTTTAAGGTCTATGAATTGGTGTATCAAAAGGCAGGCTTCAGTCAGTGCCCCCTTTCTCTATTCCTGATACCTTAGCAAGAACAACTTTTCTGTGCTGCTCAACATTTGCTTGAAGCAAACATTTTTTTAAGTATCTAACTTGAAAGGTGTATAGATTTGTTTTTATTATTCTTTTCCCCTTGTTAATTTCTCTCTCTCCTAAGCACAGTACCAAGTTTTGGGTGCTGAGGCAGACTGCAGCAGTAAGTGGTAGATGTGCTGACTAACTCCTCAGCTGTAAATAAAGAAAGAAGGGAAAGCAAAGCTGTGCAGAAGGCTTTGAACTCAGTTCTTTGTCTGGCAGCTCAATGAATCATTAATTGTGTCAGTACTAGGAAGTGTTGTAGTGTGGATTTTAAAGAGTGCTTTCCTCACATCCATGCATGGAGTTTCCATTAAATATCCCAGTTTTTCAAACTAGCCTCTTTTGTTGTGCTCAAGCACTGTCATGGGCTCACTTCTGGTTAGTGCTTCCCTCTGGCAGCACTGTGCTGAGCGGTTGCCCTCCTGTCCCCACTCTCCTGGAGTGCGGCCTGCAATCCTGTGAGGGCAGCAGCACCTCATGGTCAGGCTGTTCATTGTTCCTGGGAAGAAACAGCTCAGCTTAGCTAACATCTTGTGGCTTCTCCACAGACATTTTATTACAAAAGCTTTTGTAAACTCCTCAATTGCAAAACCCTTCTGACAGGTTACTGACACAAAACAGCCTTGGCTTTCAAACCAGCCAATGAGTGACCAGAACTTCTTCTGTGATTGCAGATGCAAATAATGACCAAGGCTTTGATTCAACTGTGACAGCAGCTGTGATTGGAATTGTCATCCCTGTGGGTAAGCTGCTTTCATTTAACCATCAGAGATCACAGCAAAACACCACTGTAAATACACTCCTCTGGTTGCCAGGGGTGGGAAAGAGCGCAGGAACTGCTGCTGGGGAAAGGCAGCCTGGCTCTGAGAAAATTCTTTAAGCATGGCTATCTACATGGGACCATCCCAGCAGATCCATGCCTGCCTGAGAGCCCTATCTTTCCCCTTTCCTCAGTGGTCATTGGCTTGCTGTGCATGGGGGGATACCTCATCTGGAGGAACTGGAAACGGAAGAATACCAAAAGCATGAATTTTGACAATCCAGTGTACAGGAAGACAACAGAGGAGGAAGATGAAGATGAAATCCACATCGGGCGGACTGCCCAGATCGGACATGTCTACCCAGCAGTAAGTATCTGAGGCCACTGCTGATGGATACTCATTTCATTAAGAGTTTAGATACAGAATTCTCTCCAGCCACTTACAGTTTGAGTTATTTGCCATACAATGACAAAGCCCGGAGCTTCTTCAGTAATCACTGAGTGGGCAGAAGCTTGCATTTGCAGGCAGCTCCTGCAGTTGTCTTAGACTGTAGTGGTCTGTGCAACAAGATGCTGTGTTTGAGGCAGAGGAAGTTCCATGGAAACAGGAGGAACAATTATTTCACTGTGAGGGTGACAGAACATTGGAACAGGCTGCCCAGGCATGGGGTGTGGAGTCTCCCTCTCTGGAGGTACTCAAAACCTGCCTGGATGAGTTCCTGTGTGATCTACACTAGGTGATCCTGCTCTGGCAGGGGGGTTGGACTGGATGAGCTCTCAAGGTCTCTTCCAGCCCTTAACATTCTGTGAGTCTGTGTTCAGATGAAGAACAGCTGTCCTAATCAATGCAGCTGGCAAGTGTCAAGCTATCTGAGGAGCTCAATACCTGACAGCTGATCACTTATCCCCTGCTAGATTCCATTAGACTGCTACCAAGTGCCTAAACTCTCTTAAGGATAACTTGAGCTTCTCTACAAAGCAGGAAGAGCATTTTCTCTATAATGTAGCATGGTAAAGAAGAGTCTCTCTTAAGGAGCAGTGAAGGAGGTTTTCTCTAAGAAGTAATGGAAATTTGCCTTGGCAAGATTAAGCTCTTAAAAAGCAAACATTTTGATAGCAGTTGCTGTGCATACAGAAGGGAGAGAACCTTTTCTTTCTTGGGGCAGTGAATCTGCAAAGGAGCCTCCTCCTGGACAGCAGCCCTGCTAAGATGCAGCACTGGCACTTTCAACTGCCCTGTTTCCAGTGCACAAGGGAATTAACGTTCCAAAGCCTCTTTAGTAATGCTTGAGTGAGCAACACCATCTGAGGGGAAAACGTCAGCGCAGAAAATAGATTTGTGGCCAGGACACGAGGGACAGCCCTGAGCTTTGAAGCAGAGGTGCAGGTTAACAGCAGCATCCCTGGTCACAACTAGTCTAGAAAGGATTTATGGGCAGGTGGAGGATGATGCTGGTTAGCTTTTAATGACAGTGGTGGTGTAGAGTTGGGTAAAGATTGAAAGCCAGGGGCTGTGCCAGCCTGCAGCTGGGTACCCCAAGCGCTGCTCAGAGGATGGATGTTGGACAGGGCTGTCCAGGTCAAATTCCAGTTTAAATAATTATATTTTGCTTTTATAAGCCTCATTTTGCTGCAGTAGCCCTCTCAGCTTGTAGCCCACACTGTTGGGAAGTTTCTTCCCCATAGACTGAGCTTCGTTTAACTGAAGGGATCTGTGCACCACAGCCCATACCTGCTGCCCAGGTGAGAGGTTTAATTAATACCTGTAAAGTCCTAGGTTCCAAAAGGCCAGAAGGGTGTAGAGCAAGGCAAGGGCTGGTCTCTTCTGCCTAGTATCAGGTGATAAAACAAGAGCAAATGGCCTTAAATCATGGCAGGGGCAGTTTAGATGGGATATTACAATACAATACAATACACCAGGTTGAAAGAGACCTTCAAGATCATCATGTCCAACCCATCAACCAACCCAACCCACCTAAACAACTAAACCATGGCACCAAGCACCCCATCAAGTCTCCTCCTGAACACCTGCAATGAAGGTGACTCCACCACCTCCACGGGTAGCCGATTCCAATGGGCAATCACTCTCTCTATGTAGAACTTCTTCCTAACATCCAGCCTAAACCTGCCCTGGCCTGAGACTGTGTCCTCTTGTTCTGGTACTGGCTGCCTGGGAGAAGAGACCAACCTCTGCCTGGCTACAACCTCCCTTCAGGTAGTTGTAGAGAGCAATAAGGTCACCCCTCAGTCTCCTCTTCTCCAGGCTAAGCAACCCCAGCTCCCTCAGCCTTTCCCCATAGGGCTTGTGTTCCAAACCCCTCACCAACTTCCTTGCCCTTCTCTGGACACGCTCCAGCAAGACAACATCCTTCCTAAACTGAGGGGCCCAGAACTGGACACAGGACTCAAAGTGCAGCCTAACCAGTGCAGTGTACAGGGGCAGAATGACCTCCTTGCTACAAGAGTGGTCAGGCACTGCAACAGGCTGCCCAGGGAGGTGGTGGAGTCACCATCCCTGGAGGTGTTCAAGAAACACATGGCCATGGCACTGTGGGAGATGGTTTAGTGGCCAAGGTGGTGTTAGGTTGACAGTTGGACTTGATGATCTTAGAGACCCGTGGTAGTTTTAGGCTATGCCTTTATATTTTTTACCACAGATCTTGAGCAAAAAAGTAGTAAAATGTAAATAAATCACTATTGGCCATAAAAAGGAAAATAAAGATAATTCTAAACAATCCCACTGGAGCTCTTTTTTCTCTTCTCGCTTCTTGGCTCTGGGAGAGATACTAAACTCACCTCTGCTTGACCTTGGCTGCATTGTTTTGATATTAACTTTTCTGCTTCTGTCTCTTCTCCCTTTTGTACAGGAGGCTAAGGGAGGGCAGAGAGGGAGAGGCTAGTAGCTTTCCCTGGTCTTTGGCCAGGGGGATTCTTGTGCTCTTTATTAATTGTCAATATTTGTAACTATCGCAAATGCTGTATGTATTTGTACATATTCATTGCATTCCATTGTAAAGTGTAGTTGTGCTTGTAAATGCAGCTTTCATCTGCTCCCAGCTGAGCTGGCCTGGCAAATTTAATGGGGGGGGAGGGGAGAAATTTGAACACAGACCTTTTCCAAGTGAAACAACTCTGTGATTCTGAGCTGTGTTTTCCTCCCTTCCCAGCGCGTGGCGTTAAGCTTAGAAGACGACGGTTTGCCATGAGGAGGAAGCTGCTGCTCCAAACCACCACACCGAACAAACTGACTTTGGGATCACAGAACCTGCTTCTTCTTTTTTTTGTTGTTTGTTTGGGGTTTTTTTGTTTTGTTTTGTTTTGATGGTTATTTATGTTGCAGAAGGGTAACCACAAAGTTATAATGAACTGCAAACATCCAAAGGATGTGAGAGTTTTGTATGTATAATCTTTTATACACGTTTTAACTTGTTGCACTACCCATTTGTGATAGTGAGTAAGCGACAGCTGAGCTACTAACTCGATGTACATAACCAGCCAGGCTGAAGGGTAGGTAGCTTTGCTTTCTTTTAAGACTATATTTATAGATATTTTGTAAATATGTTGAATATGCTTTGTGGCTATCCATCAACATAAGTACAAAACAAATCCTGTACAGGCAGTTTAGAAATATTTATTAACAAGAGCTGGGTTATAAGATCTGCTCTGTAAATACAGTTAGAGGGGTGAGAGTATTTATTTTTTTGGTATGTTTGGCTTGCTGTGCATAGATTATCTGTGTATATATCTATCTAGACTGGATAGATAGGTATATAGGCATATAAATATATACATATATATAAAGATATATACATCTATTTTAAAACTACTAGCCTACGTTTATGACCGTTAGGGGTAATCGAGTTTTTACAGGATGTTTGAGAAGCTTGAAATCTAAGGACACAAAGTCAGAGCAAGCTGTAGGGTGAGGCAGCTGACAGCTGAAGCGCTTCTGTAACCAACAGAGCTGCTACTTTCCCAGCTGGCTCCTAAAGGGCTGCTTTTGCATTTCCCTGTCCATCCAGGAAGAGCCATCTGCTGCACTTGCAACTGAAGGAGCTGCTGCCTGCAGCAGTTCAGGAGCAGCTCCTACAATGCCCAGTTTTTACGTGTTGTGTTGTTGCTTTTTAGAGCCTGGTACAAATTTTATTTCAATTCTTTCTTTCTTTGCTTCTAAATGTAAAGCTAAATGCTTTTCCCCACTGGGAATCCTGCACCTCTCACCATGAGCAGGAACAAAGATTTGAGCCATACAGACTTCCATAACCTGAAGCAAGCACTCTCAACTGGCTCATCAGGACATAAAAACTCACACAGTAACAGAAGTTAATTCCTTCCCTCCTTGCTCTCTTCCCTGCTCACACTGATGAAGTTCAGATTGAGAGATGCTGTGGGGCAGTGTCTCTGTTCAGTGTATGCCGAGACTCTCTTCCAGATGCTGCCACTGCAGCTTGGTCCATCCCCCATACCACAGCGCACCAGGTGAGGAGGCTAAAGGAGGGCGAAGATTCCAGTGTCTTTGGCTGGGCCATCCTGAACCTTGCAGAAAACCCACTCATTCTGTAAGAGTCCCAGGGGATTCCATGGGCAGTGTGTACACTTCCCTAGCATAATGGACTAGCACTTCCCTGAACTTTACCAAAACCTAGAGCCAGCTTCCCAGTGTTCTTCCATCAGTCCAACTTCTGTATGCCAGCGAGCTGAAAAAGCTGATTCTTGGCTGAGGAAAGGGAGGCAGCCCTAGTCTGCATTACAGCCACAGTGTGTACCCTCAGCATACACAGACACTACAACACCCCCCAACATCCTCCCAGTCCAGGTGTAGATTTTAAAGCAGTGGGAAAGTCTGAGCTATATAAATGCTTAAATGATTGTTTAAGGTAGGCAGCTCTGTTTCTGCAAACCCATGCACTGTGTGCATGAAGAGGAACAGCAAGAGGAGGCTGTATGTGATCACTGTAACTAACAGAGGACTGTAAATAGCTTTGGGAGTTCTACATTTTTGATACTTTTTTAAGCACAGAGGTAACCAAACCTGTACAAAACCTGTAAAAAAGGCTGCCCTTTTTTTTCCCCCAGGCCACTGTAAATGGACATGATGTGCAGTGCTGACTTCAGCCTTTACAGATTTCTAACTACTGAGAACTTCAAACACCAAATTTGTTTTGTAAGAAATGAATTATTTTCAGTAATGGTTGGGATTGTTAGGGTTGTTATTTAACATTGTAATCATTTCTGATCTGTCTCGTCACGTTGCAGTTCTGTTAGAGTAAGTCCTTGCTTGGTGCCTTTTGTGTTTCAGTTTTTCTGTTGGGGACAAAAGGAGCAGGGAGGGGTGGGGGTGTGCTGGGTGTGACACTTGCTGTACTGCCATGGAGGAGGAGGCCTGCAAACCAAATCACAGATTTGTACAACAGTGCACTGTTTCTAGAGAAAGATTAAATTTTTTATCTGGGACTACTGAACTCATTACTCTCTAGTGCCTGAAACACCATCCTACACCTGGGGCTGTGTCACAGCGGGGCTGAGCTTTCCCTAGCTCTGCTGAGCACAGAGAACAGGACCAGGGCCATGATTTCCTGGAGCTGAACAATTACAGCAGTGATGTAACCACAACCAGTCAAACTCCCAGTGGCACACCAGTCACTACCCACTGTGAGACAGCTCTGCCTCAGAAGTGGATGCAGTGTACAACAGCCCTGCTGTGGTTTAGCTGTGACCTGTAGGAACAGTTCAGCCACTGTCTACAAACCACTCCGTTTCTCCAGCCTTTGGCAAAGCACAGCTACAGAGGCTGGAAAACTTTTAGAGCCAAACTTGCTCTCTTTTGTCATGCAGGGAAAAATAACCACTGCTATGTGTGGAGTCACAACAGGCAGTCTGAACCTTCTTTTACAAAGAGCCCCAACGATCTCCTCTATGAGAATAAAGCCAAGATGAGATCCACTGCACTTGGAGTGCAGTAATGGCTGTAGCTGGAGACACAAATAAGGCAGAGCACCACCTACAGTGCTCTCCCTTCCTCTTCTCCTGTAGAAGTCACCTGCTAGATAACAAACAAAGCTCTTGAGAACAAGGAGGAACGACTAGGGGCATTTTTTTTCTGGAATGGGTGGGCAGTTCGGGTCCTCTCTGAGTTTAGGTGCATCTCCCTGTGCAGAGAGAAGCTTGAGCAGGCACTCATGTGTTTGCAAGGCTTTTCTCCTTTGAGGCATTGCTGCATGTCCCCTGTGGGAAAGTCTACTGCAGACCTGCACTCAACATTCAAGTTATCAGCTGGGGAATAAGGCAGCCATGAATGCCAACACCCAGTGTCCCCTCTTGGAAACCAAGAAAACCAGACTGTGCATTCATTGACCACTCAGTGACCTGCCCCCAGGTAATCTGCAGGACACACTCAGAGAAGCATTAGGAATGAAAGCACTGCAGACAAGCCAACCTTTCCCTTTCACAGGGCTGCTCAAAGCCTTCTGAAGCTGTGTATTTATTGACAGGAATTGTCTGTGCTTGGCTTTAAAGGAAGGCTGCCAAGCAGCTGATGCTTTCCAGACACAAACAGCTATTACCAAAGTGATAGGGACCTATTTGCTGGTAAATGCTGGTGGATTAGTTAGTTTAAAATATTTCTCCAGTTAATTATTTTAGCAGAGTAGTATGGTAACAAATAAATTAAAAAAAAAAAAAAAAAAAAAAAAAAAAAAAAACACAAACTGACAATGGCACCAAAAAAATATCTCCAGGTCTAAACAGAGAGGACAGCACAAATAAAAAGTGAAAGAACCTCCTAAGAGCCATGAAGCTCCACGGGATGCTGAAGTAAGGTTTTCTGTTTCACTGTTACACACAGCAATGTGCAGAGTGAGATAATCCACACCAACACTGTGCCACACAGCACCACCGAGAAACTCCTTCAGTGTTTGTGCAACTCAGGCACCTTTCTGCCTTCTGCAGGGTTTGGCATGCACCATTTCCTCACACCCAGTTTACTCTCCATCAAATTCACTTTGTGAAACTCCTTTAAATGTCTTCCTCATTCACATCCTTGCCTTCAAGGAAGGAGCTGAAGCCCCAGTCTACTGTGAGCGCTTTCACTGCTTCAGTGCAGGGGTTTACAGAGCAGTGCCAAGTTCAGTCGTCTCCTAAATGCACAGTGTCAACACTGGAAGGGTTCAAAGGCAGAAAGATGGCCACAGAGAGAATTGAGATGTAGGATACACAAACCACCTCTTAGATTCAAGCCACAGCCAGTTTGCACATTAACATGCTGGGTGCCCAGTGGCCTGCACAAAACACTAATTAACAAACCACCCACACACCCTCCTCCCTCTCGCCGTGCAGCTCTTGGTGCCCCCTATTCACACAGCTCCAACAGCAGCAGCACTCTCGGTAGGAGTCTGCACTGACCCGGGATGCCCTGGGAGCAGTGGGCCGGATGGCGAAGCTATCAGCACAGCCCCCGGTGATAGCTTAAAGGAGCTGTTTCCAGCCAGAGTTGGGTGTGGGCTGTCCTGATGACAAAACCCGGGGCTGCAGCTCACAAACGCTGTTGGCCACAGAATGGCAGCAAGCAGAGCCCCGCACAGGCTGTGGCTGGGTGAAAGATGGTAACTGGGGTGAAGCAGAGCTCACAACAGCTCTGCCAGAGACTAGCACACAAAGCGAGACTGAACCACAGCCTGCTGCAGTGCACTGCAGCAAAGACACAGGACAAGTCTCTGCAGAGCCATGTGTTTAGAAGTAAATAATCTGAAGGCCCTGTAAGAGAAGAGGCTGGGGGGGGTTATCTTTCTTCAGGTAGTGACAAAGCCCCAGTGGCTACTCTCAGCTCCATTGAATGTGCCTGGCCCAACAGTTGCCAAAGTGTTGCACCTTGATCTTGACCTAAACTGAGCTAGCACCCCTTGTGCTGCTTGGCTACAAGCACAGCCCCCCAGCCTTTGCACATAAACATGAGCTTGTAGCTTCTGATACCACAGCAGCTGACAAAGTAACACAAAAGATGAGCTTCACAAAAAGATTACCTTGCAACCGTGTCCTCAGAAGTGAGGCCATCTGCCTCAGGACACTGAACTTGCCTTTCTCATGCCAGCAGTGGTAGCATCTACCAGAAACAGCCAACAAGCACTGGGGAAGGCCATATGCTGAGCTCTTACAGGAGGTTAGTAATGCAGATGTGTCTCCAGACCTATGCATCACCAGCAGAATGGGAATCAACATGATTTAAAACACAATAATCTTTTCCTAATTGTTTGCAGCATTCAAATTTCACTCTGTACCTCAGTGGGAGAACATTCTCTGAAGGGATTAGCTGCAGCTGCCTGCTTAGTTCTCCACACTATTAAGGCGAGCACTGTAATCTTGTCAGTCATGATAAGGCAGCCATCTAAGCAGGGAGCTGGAAGTTAGGAGAGCAGAACAAGCAAATCTCCCCGATACTCTGATAGGCCCTAGCCTGGTTCCATGGAGGGCTTATGCAGGATTACAGCAAAGGGAAGGCTCAGCTGCAACTTATGTGGGTTGTTGGTTTGGGTTTTTTTGTCCTCAAATCAGTTCAGTCCTTGCCTACAGACCACAAAGCCAGGTGGAAAAGCTGTTTTACCAACAGTTCTTGGCCAGGTACTGCTGAGGCCAAATGACAAAGGCATTTCACATCACCCTATCCAGGTTTCTGCTAATCAAGGAATCACAGAATTGTCAGGGTTGGGAGGGACCTCAAGGATCATCTAGTTCCAAACCCCCTGCCATGGGCAGGGACACTTCACACTACATCAGGTTGCTCAGAGTCACATCCAGCCTGGCCTTAAAAACCTCCAGGGATGAGGCTTCCACCACCTCCCTGGGCAACCTGTGCCAGTGTCTCACCACCCTCATGGGGAAGAATTTCTTCCTAAGGTCTAATCTAAATCTCCCCTCCTCTATAATGGATCCATTCCTCCTAGTCCTATCACTCCCTGACACCCTAAAAAGTCCCTCACCAGCCTTTTTGTAGGCCCCCTTCAGATACTGGAAGGCCACAATAAGGTTTCCTTGGAGCCTTCTCTTCTCCAGACTGAACAACCCTCTGCTCATCCTCATGGCCCTTCTCCCTTAGCTCCAACTGTGGTAATTGCTTTTCATGCATACATTTCCCAACTGGGACTTTTCTAAAAGCACATTCACTCAGTTCAAGCCCTAACACAAGGGCTGATGGAAAGCCTTATGCCCAAACCTTCATTAAAACTCCCTGAATCCAGGTATTTTGCTTCAAAGGCCCAGACCATTGGAAGGGCTAAGCAGAGAGCCCCTTGCAGCGATGCTCAGGGAAAAAAAAAAAAAACCAAACAGTATTTGGGAAGTTCTTTTGATGTGTTGATGACAGCAATTTTCTTACAGAGGCTAAGCTGACTTTAAGACTTCCTGCAGTACTGAAAAACTGACATGAAATTATTGGACATTTACATTAAATTGTTATTAACAAGGCCTGAAGTGTGTGCCACGTTTAAAAGCTTGGCCTTGGTCACAGGCTTGATCTTCCCATCTTAAGGAAGGCCTAATGCAGCTAGAAAACACCCTGAGAAGGTCAACAAAGGTTAATTGAGAAAGATTTTGCATTTTTCAGAGCCTCAATTCAGAAAGACACAGCTGAGAGGATGTACACCACCAGCATATAACATTCATGGTGCAGAGAAAGCACCAGGAAATAATCACTGCTCTAGTTAGCTATTACTGGCTATTAGCAGATGGGAGAGGGGGTAAATGGAATCAGTCTGAACCAACATGACAGTCCTGCTGCTGAGATGAGCAATCTCTCCCAGTTTTAATCATTCACTGCAGAACATAGAAAGTTCCTCTGAAACTTCCTCAGTGAGGCTCATCAGGCACAGTGACCACCAACAAAGAAGTTCACAGACCTCAGAGGCAGCTCTGCTTCCATATGGAGCCACACCAAACAGTTACACAACTCTTTCTTCCTTCAGTCCTTAATACCTACAGGAGAAGAAAACCTTCAGAGATTTCCTCTTTCAGGCAACATGAGACCAAAAGCCTTCATCTCTAGGCTGCCACTAAGGTCACAGTGTCATGGGATGTTAGGGGTTGGAAGGGACCTCCAGAGATCTTTAAGTCCAACCCACCTGCTAGAGCAGGACCAGAGAATCCAGCACAGGTCACACAGGAACACATCCAGATGGGTCTGGAAAGCCTCCAGAGAAGGAGACTCCACAACCTCTCTGGGCAGCCTCTACCAGTGCTCTGTGACCCTCACAGTGAAGAAGTTCCTCCTCATGTTGAGGTGGAACCTCCTGTGCTGTAGTTCATATCCATTGCCCCTTGTCCTGTCACAGGGTGCAAGTGAGCAGAGCTTGTCCCCTCCCTCTTGACACCCAGCCCTCAGATATTTGTAAACATTGATTAAATCCCCTCTCAGTCTTCTCTTCTTCAGACTAAACATCCCCAAGGCTCTCAGCCTCTCCTCATCAGGCAGTGCTCCAGTCCCTTCAGCATCCTTGCAGCCCTCCCTTGGACTCTCTCTGGCAGAGCCTTGTCCCTCCTGAACTGGATTTAATATTCCAGGTGAGGTCTTACCAGGGCAGAGTAGAGGGGGAGGAGAACCTCCCTAGACCTGCTGGACACACTCCTCTTAATGCACCCCAGGATCCCATTGGCCTTCTTGGCCACAAGGGCACATTGCTGTCCCATGCAGAAATTGCTGTCCACCAGCACTCCCAGGTCCTTCTCCACAGGGCTGCTCTCCAGCAGATCACCTCCTAACCTGTACTGCTGCAGTTTATGCTTCCTTCCCAGGTACAGGACTCTGCACTTATCCTTGTTGAACCTCATTAGGTTCCTCTCTGCCCAGCTCCCAGTCTGTCCATGTCTCACAGCCTTCAGGGGTCTCAGCCAAGCCTCCCAGTTTGGTATCATCAGCAGCCTTGCTGAGCAGACACTCTGTCCCCTCATCAATATCATTGATGAAGATGTTGAACAGTAGCACCGCTACACCTATGCCTGCCTTTCTGTCCCTCCCCACAGCCTCCTGAGGTTGTTTGAGATCACCTTTCCCAATAAATACCCACCACCCCTCGGATAAAAGGCAATGTTTGGTAAAGTGGCTTCGACCAGGCAGTATGGTTAATAATACATACCCCTGTGAGCTGCATGGGAAAGGCTCTGGCTGGTGTGTTTTAACTTCCCTCTTCCTTCACAAGAGCCCTGGGAAGCTGCAAGAGACATAGCAGCAGCCCTCAAAACAGAAGCACCACCACCCAAAGGCTCACCTGCAGAGTCAGGCACTAATCCACCAGTGCTTAATCAACAACTAGGAGGGGTTTACATACATTTTGAAAAATAAGAAGAAACAATCAATGCTGCTGATTTCAAACCAGGTGGTTTTAGGAGGCTTTGTTATTCACACAGCCTTTCTACTATCAATGCTAGAACCTTAACAGAGGGAGGAGAAAACTCTAAGGGTATAAAAGAGAACATCTGTTTACTACAAGGAACAACAGAGCCACAGTCTGTGTGAGCTCAACATCACAAACCAGAGCTGAGCTTGCACAGCAGAGATATGATGACATTATTTCCTTTCCAACACTAACAGATAGAGATGAGCTCCCAAGCTGTGTATCCCTGTACCGTACACACAAGCAAGAACAAGCAACTCTACACAGCTCGGGCAGCAAAGGCAGTCCCTTCTGAGAATAAGCTCTCAGGTGCCTCAGAGATACCATTCATGGGCACTGCTCTTCCTGCAGGAGAGGCCAAATCCCAAATCCTTTTGCAATCCAGTAGGCCTGCCCTGGTGAGACCTCACCTGGAATATTAAATCCAGTTCAGGGCTCCCCAGTTCAAGAGGGACAGGGATCTGCTGGAGAGTGCCCAAGGGAGGGCTGCATGGATGCTGAAGGGACTGGAGCACTGCCTGATGAGGAGAGGCTGAGAGCCCTGGGGCTGTTTAGTCTGGAGAGAAGACTGAGAGGGGATTTAATCAATGTTTACAAATATCTGAGGGCTGGGTGTCAAGAGGGAGGGGACAGGCTCTGCTCAGTTGCACCCTGTGATAGGACAAGGGGCAATGGATACAAACTACAGCACAGGAGGTTCCACCTCAACATGAGGAGGAACTTCTTCACTGTGAGGGTCACAGAGCACTGGTAGAGGCTCCCCAGAGAGGTTGTGGAGTCTCCTTCTCTGGAGACTTTCTAGACCCATCTGGATGTGTTCCTATGCAACTTGTGCTAGATTCTCTGGTCCTGCTCTGGCAGCAGGGTTGGACTTGATCCCTGGAGGTTCCTTCCAACCCCTAACTCCCTGTGGTCCTGGGTGATCCTGTGCTCCATCCCAGTGTGGTGAGGCATAAACTATCCAAACCACATCTCCTTCTGCTTTTTTTGTTTTGTTGGTGATTTAAGAGCTCCCCATGAAGAACTATTGGTACAGACTCAGGTCATAAATACCTGCTTTGTCCTTGCAGACACATGTCCTACAGCTAAGGTGGTCCCTTTCCCTTAGCTATCGCTCTTTGCCCAGGACATAAGCAGACATCAACAGTGACGTCTTAAGCACTACAACTCAAACACCCACCAAACATAGCACTTTTGTAGGCCTTTCTTCAGCCATGTCACCAGCTCACAGCAGCTCTCATCACTTCAATGTGTAAGGCACTAAGACAACTCCATCAGAGCAGGTGAATAGTCCCAGTGTGCCCACTAGCCTAGACCCAGGCTCAGTGCAAAGCAAACCTATGCAGACAGGGATGCACTCTGAGCCTGGTCTGTATCAGACCTAAGCCATGAGCCCACCTGCAGCCCCTGGAGAGGTTAACTGAGGAGCTGTGAGAGAAGCACCTAGTGATGGTGCTGCATTTGTTTGTAGTTCGCTGCTCCAGACTTCCAGATACACTATTCCAGGACTCGGCTGCAGTGAGGGTTACCCATAGCAACAAGGCATGGGACTCATTGTTCAGGAACAAGCAGCTGAAGGGAGCTCACCCAAGTGTTCAGGAAACTCTAGCAAGGCTCCTCCATGTGCACCAGAAATACAGCCTGCATGCAGTCAAAATGCTCTCCTGGTCACAGCAGCAGGTGTTTCACCACACACACCTGGGTTTAGACCTGCAGAGGAGCCTGGGCACAGGGAAGAATGGACTAAACCCACTGAACTTCCCCCTCAGATGGCTCTGTCCTCACTGGCTTGGGTGGAAATGAACACAGGTGAATCTCTGCACCAGGATTAAGACAAGAGATTTATCTTCACCAGCACTTATATTTTATTACAGAAATATCTGTTAATTAAGTGAAGCAATGCATGAATGGAGCAACCATACCCAGCCAGTTCCTGCTACCACTACTAGGCTGTGACAGGAGTGCACATGTAGGAGAAGGGCTATGTTTTGACTTTGAGCTAGGAATGTACACCTTATCAGTAACAGAGAGAGAGCAGGCAGGATTTGGCTGGATATGTTGGGAAGCTTGTTTGCTAGCATTAACTTATTGTACACTTTGCTTAAACACACATCAGTAGAAATGTAACCAATTAGGGTGTGACAACACTTCATTAGAAAAAACATACAACTGTGTAATGCCAGAAACATCTTCACTGGGATTCACCATAAAGGTCTTTGCTTGGAAACATCTTGGCTTGGAAGCCCTGCTTGTAGTGACCAAACAATAACCCTGTGCTACCACACACACATCAGAGTTGTCCTCTCACTTTAGCACTGACCATTACTTTTCCAAGTACCAAGCACCACACAGCATGGAAATGCAGCCTGTAGATCCCCCAGCAGACACTTCACAGGATGTTAGGGGTTGGAAGGGACTGGTGGAGATCTTCAAGTCCAACCCCCCTGCCAGAGCAGGACCAGAGAAACCAGCACAGGTCACACAGGAACACATCCAGATGGATCTGGAAAGTCTCCAGAGAAGGAGACTCCACAACCTCTCTGGGGAGCCCCTTACAGTGAAGAAGTTCCTCCTCATGTTGAGGTGGAACCTCCTGTGCTGTAGTTTATACCCAGATTTGTAAGGAATGGTCAAACCCAACTACAAGCAACTCCTCAAGAGCACATTTTCTTAAGCTCCTCACACCTGCCTAAAACAAAACAATCCAGCCTGGAGGGACCTCTACAGGAACTTCTCAGTCAGCTACTACTGAAAACAACAAGCCAACAACTTCTATGTTTTCATTCCCTTCAAAGCAGGAAGCAAATGGTTTCATTTGGGATCCACTGTCCAGGTGGGAAGACTACCTCGAATGAACTGAAGGGGAAAGCAGCATCAACTTGCAAGGAGGAGAAGGAATGTGGCAAAAGCAAGAGTGCAGTGGCTGGCACATGGAAAGCAAAAGATCCAAATCCAAAATTATCATGTACAAAATAACAGAGGACTGCAGGAGCTTTGTGCACAGCAGCTGTGCTTACAAGATCCTCATCATTCACCTCACTTCCCCTGCAGAGTGATCATGCAGGCTGGTTCTGGAGTGACTGTGCTTTAAACTGTGCAAACCACAGCAAAATGCTGCAGGTAATAAACACAACTGTGTGCAAAGCTCTAGTACCTCCCATGATAACACATTACCACTCCAGAGCTAGCACTGCCTCTGTAAGAATTTTTCAACACAGCAGATGTGTATTTGTTTGGCAAATCTACACACACACACCCGCAGAACTCACAGAGGGCAGGGATGGGCCAGGGGAGCTTTCTGAAGGGAGCACAAACAGCAAAGTGTCAAACCCTTGCTCACACCCTAGCCAAAGCACAACTACACAGCAGTAACTACACTCAGGGATTTATGTGATGCAGTTACCTCTCTTTCCTCAGGGACCTGTGCACTGTTTGTGCTGCCTATACAGCAGCCCACAAAAGGCTCCATTTACAGAGTCACAGAATTATTGAGGCTGGAAAAGCCCTCTGAGATCACCAAGTGCAGCCTATGACCTAACACCACCACAGCAGCTACACCAGGCCACCAAGTGCCACATCCAAGCTTTTCTTAAAGACCTCCAGTGATGGTGAATCCACCATCTCCCTGGGCAGTCCATCCCAGTGCCTAATCAGCCTTTCTGTCAGGAAGTGCTTCCTAATATCCAACCTAAACCTCCCCTGGCACAGCTTCAGGCCATGCCCTCTTGTCCTGTCACAAGTTGCCTGGGAGAAGAGCCTGACCCCCACCTGACTGCAACTTCCTTTGAGGTAGTTGTAAAGAGTGATAAGGTCCCCTCCGAGTCTTCTCTTCTCCAGGCTGAACACCCCCAGCTCCCTCAGCCTCTCATCAGGCTTTCCCTCCAGTCCCTTCCCTGGTCTTGTTGCTCTCCTCTGGACCTGCTTCAGCACCTCAATATCCTTCCTGAAGTGAGGGGCCCAGAGCTGCACACAGCGCTCAAGATGAGGCCTCACCAGTGCTGAGCACAGGGCAGAACTCCATCCCTGCTCCTGCTGGCCACACTGTTCCTGATCCAGGCCAAGTTGCCATTGGCCTTCCATGCCCCCTGGGCACACTGCTGGTTCATGTCCAGCTGCTGTCACCCAGCACTGCCAGGTCCCTCTCTGCCAGGCTGCTCTCCAGCCACTCATCCCCAGCCTGTAGCCTGCATGAGGTTACCGTGGCCAGAGTGCGGGACCCTGCACTTGGCCTTGTTGAATCTCATACCACTGGCCTCAGCCCACTGACCCAGCCTGGCCAGGTCCCTCTGCAGCATCCTCCTACCCTCCAGGAGCTCCAAACTCCCTCCCAACTCAGCATCATCCACAGATTTACTAAGGGTTGACTTGATCCCCTCATCCAGGTCATTGATAAAGATGTTGAACAGAACTGGGCCCAGTACTGATCCCTGGGGGCTGCCACTGGACACCGGACACCAACTGGATGTGGCACCATTCACAACCACTCTCTGTGCCTGCTCCCCCAGCCAGTTTTTAATCCTAAACAGTGGAGCAGAGCCTGATAATTAGCAGGTAGACAGAAGCCTTGGACTTTCAGTTAGTCAATTTAGGGCAAAATCCTCACAAAACACACACAGCCTGCAGTGTCAAGAACTATTAGGGGTCCAAGGAGCCCAAGCTTTTATTTCACATCTGCTCACATTCTACCTTCATAACAAAAGCAAAGCCAAAGAGGAGTAACCTGCAGCTGCTCCTGCAGACCAGGAGTGGATCAGGAGCAGATCAGGAGCCACAGATGACTGTGATTACCATTTTCTCCATTAAGGATGTAATAGGTTGAATTAGATCCCCCCCCCCAAGGACTATTTTGTTATATTTTTCATCTGCTCCAGAAAGCAAACCTCAGAATTTGGAATTGAAAATGGAATTGTGTTTGCAAAAGAAATTCAATGTAACAGCCCAAAAGGCAATAAATATATACAGGGTGTATGTATATATATATATATATATATACACACACAGAGCATAACAGCAGCACAGGACTCCCCCTGTACCTTCGATTCAGCTCCTTGTCCCCTCTTTGGGGACAAAGGGCCCCAATAAAGCTTGGCCACCCCCTGCCCCTTGTACCTTTTACAGAAGACAAACAGAAAAAGGCCTGAAGTCAGAAGGAAGGTAGCACAGCCTGAATCCCAGAAGCAGAGCCAGCAGCAACGAGACCAAACAAACTCTGCTATGAGATATAAGGCTCTCAATACACCAATGGAATTATATTAACCTATCTATTGTTATTATTCTACATCCAATCCCTTCATTATTTGTCTTATACTGAGAAGCCTCTAGAAATTCCTATTTATAACTAGTATCCAAGCTAGGCACTAGCTCAAAACTACTACAGAGCAAAAAAACCACACAGTGCTGTCAGCATAATTATCTCATCAGATCCAGATGATATTCATACAGTACTAGCTACTGTCTGCAGTGCATCAAGAGAAATGTGTCCAGCAGGGCCAGGGAGGTTCTTCTGCCCCTCTGCTCTGCCCTGATGGGACCACACCTGCAATACTGTGTCCAGTTTTGGGTTCCCCAGTTCAAGAGAGACAGAGACCTGCTGGAGAGAGTCCAACAGAGAGCCACGAGGATGCTTAGGGGACTTGAGCATCTCCCCTGTGAAGAGAGACTGAGAGCCCTGCAGCTGTTCAGTCTTGAGAAGACTGAGAGGGCATCAGATTAATGTCTATAATAAATATCTGAGGGGTGGGTGTCAAGTGGAGGGGGCCAAGCTCTTTTTAGTGGTGCACAGTAATAAGACAAGGAACAACAGGTACAAGCTTGAATATAGAAGATTTCACCTCAACATGAGGAGAAACTTCTTTACAGTGAGGGTGATGCAGCACTGGAACAGGCTGCCCAGAGAGGTTATGAAGTCTCCTTCTCTGGAGACTTTCAAAACCCGCCTGGATGCATTCCTGTGCAGACTGCCCTGGGTGACCCTTCTTTTGGCAGGGGGGTTGCACTCAATGATCTCTGGAGGTCCCTTCCAAGCTCTAATGTCCTGTGATACTGTGACATGTTACTTGAGAGACTTGGCAAAGTGGCTTCCCCCACCTGTTGAAGAAGATTCTAGGTCTCTCTTGCTCTTTGGGGCTACAACAAAGCTCTGACCCCAGCCAAGATGTCCTTTCTGAATCAAGCAGACTTACCCCAACCTCTGCAGCAGCAGGCCTCATGCAGTTCCTCTTCTCTACCAACACTTTTAAAAGAAAGGCAAAAGAAACTAAATGATAATCAAAGGAAACTAAAATTTGCTTCCAGAGAGGCTGGAAAGGTCTGAACAGGACAGGGCATGAAAGGTGAGTGATCTGAGGCCAGTGGCAATTAGTGAGAAACAAGGGGCAGCTGAGCTGGAACTCTGGGAGGGGGAATGACCCCAGCTGACAATTATTTAGAAGATCAGATAACCATATAAGGTGGACTTTTAACCCACCCACCCACCACCCCCCAGTGCACACACACAGGTGCAGCTGGAAAAATAACATACAGAGGAGAACAGGTTTTTGTTATAATGTGAATTCAAGGCAGCATTCAGCACCTGATCATTAGAGCCAGTCCTCAGTGCACAGCAAAAACATTTGGCAGTTTGAAATTTGTGCTCACATATAATTACTATGCTGGATTCCCTCCCTTCAACCAGAGCAGGCAAAGAACTGCAGGGTAATTTCTGGCACAAAGACAGGCAGCACCCCAAGCCACCACTGTATGCTACTACGACAACACAGGAGGAACAAAAATGGCTGCTTGCTTTTCCACCACTCCCCTAAACTGAAGCCTTTCCCCACTGACACTCATTTGGCTATCTCCCCTGATTTGATGAGCAGATTAAAGTGAGACTTTTTAGTTCCTCTTTAATCATCTCAAAGACTGCTTGAGTAAAACTGAAGTCAGGCAAATCATCAATGATGAAAAGGAAAATACTATTTCCTCAGCAGAACAGTCATGTTCTAAATTTCACATCAGACCTCAGTGTTTTCAGACATTTTCATCTGATTGTCTTTCTTACTCCATGCAAACAATGCATTGCCTGAGGCAAAGACCAACTGCATGATGTCCAGCACAGGGCTTGTTGAGCTCTCTTAAGGACAATGTGATATGAGTACTTTACAGGTAGCTCATGACTGAGTGCTTGCTCTTTAATGACCACACCAGTGTTCAGAATGACCTCTCCAGCCACCACTTTGTAATCCAGTTGAGCAGTATCAGCTCCACAAGCAGGTTCTGTCAGATCCACAGCAAGGGTGACTACAATAAAGTGCCTACAAGCACCAGGCTACAGGAATGAAGGATGTCAGAGCAGCCTTCCAGTATCTGAAGGGGACCTACATGAAAGCTGGGGAGGGACTTTTTAGGGTGTCAGGTAGGGATAGGACTGGTGGCAATGGATCCAAGCTAGAGGAGGGGAGATTTAGATTAGAACTTAGGAAGAAACTCTTCACTATCGGGGTGGTGAGACACTGGAAGAGGTTGCCCAGGAAGGTGGAAGAAGCCTCATCCCTGGAGGTGTTTAAGGCCAGGCTGGATGTGGCTCTGAGCAGCCTGATGTGTGAGGTGTCCCTGCCCATGGCAGGGGGGTTGGAACTAGATGATCCTTGAGGTCCCTTCCAACTCTGACTATTCTATGATTGTGTGAAATCAACACAGACAAGAAACAGAGATTCCAGTCCATAGTTCTGAGAACAAGAAGTTGCCTAGGCTGAGACCTTGAAACACCTAGTTAGGAATTACTGTTTTCATTCAGAGGGTAGAAAAAGAGATCTTCCAGTTTTCCTGGCACAAGAGTTAGAAATGTTTTGTGCCAGAGGAAAAGGAAAACAAATGTATCAGCATATGATTAGCTGCAGCACTCTCAAGAGTACAGGGGGTAACACCTACCTTGACTAAGGAATTATTTCCCAAGGACTATGTCAGGTCTCAGTGAAATGTGTTTGCTACCTATCAGGAATGTTAAAAGTGTTAGAGGCAGCTGCAGAGAGGGCATTTGGAAGACTCCTCACTTCATCTGAAGTGGCTGTTCTAAAGTCAGAACAGGTATAAATGAATTTTCTCACTTTAAGCAACCTTTCATGATGGTTAAACATTGTGAAAAGCCCCAGAGTGTTCAAATCAGTCATTTCTATTAAACATTCAAAACCTCTGCTGTTAAGGCCTGGTGAAATACAGGCTTTTAAAGATAATTCCAAGGAGTTATTCTCTCCTTCATGAAGCTCTTTAGTGATCCTGCAGTAGAAGTACTGTCCAATTTTTTACAGCAGCAGCCAGCCTGGCTCAGAGGATAGCAGGTGTGCTGCTTGGTGGGGATGTCACAAAGACAATCACAGAATGTTAGGGGCTGGAAGGGACCTCAAAAGCTCCTCCAGTCCAAGCCCCCTGCCTGAGCAGGATCACCTAGAGCAGATCACACAGCAACTCATCCAGGCAGGTCTTGAGTATCTCCAGAGGGGAGACTCCACAGCACCCTGGGCAGCCTGTTCCAGTGTTCTGTCACCCTCACAGGGAAATATTTTCCTCCTGTTTCCATGGAACTTCCTCTGCCTCAGCTTCCACCATTGCCCCTTGTGCTGTCCTTGAGCATCACCCAGCAGAGCCTGGCTCCATCCTCTTGGCACTCACCCTGCACATCTTGATAAACATGAATGAGGTCATCTCTCAGGCTCCTCCCCTGCAAGCTAAAGAGCCCTCAGCTCCCTCAGTCTTCCACTCCTTTAACCATTTTGGTGGCTCTGCACTGGACTCTTTCAAGCAGTTCCCTGAGGTCCTTCCTGAACTGAGGGGCCCAGAACTGGGCACAATATTTCAGAGGCAGCCTCACCAGGGCAGAGTAGAGAGGAAGGAGAACCTCTCTCCATCTACTAACCACAAGCCTTCTAATCCAGCCCAGAATGCCATTGGCCTTCTTGGCCACCAGAGCACATTGCTGGCTTATGGTCAACCTCCCATCCACTACGACCCCCAGGTCCTTTTCCCCTTCACTGCTCTCCAGCAGGTCAGTCCCCAGCCTATCCTGCTCCATGGGGTTGTTCTTTCCCAGGTGCAAGACTCTACCCTTGCCCTTACTAAATGTCATTCAATTTCTCCCTGCCCAATTCTCCATCCTAAGTCTGGCTGACTGGCAGCACAACCCTCCTGTGTCAGCCACTCCTCCCAGTCTGGTGTCATCAGCAAACTTGCTGACAGTGCCCTCATCCAGATCATTGATTGAATAGTACTGGTCCCACTACTGACCTCTGAGGAACTCCACTAGATATAGGCCTACAACTAGACTCAATATTCAGAGTTACAATCAGAAGCTCTGCAGTAAAGACAGCACCTTGCTGCTGCTCTCCAACTTGGAGGGAGGGAGAGGGGAGAACAGGGAAAGGAAAGAGAAAAGGGAAAGAAAAAGAGCAACAGAAACAGTCAGCTTCAATTCCAGACACTTCTCCTCTAGACTGTTCTGGTTTTTCACCAGCTTGTGCTCTTTAAAACTAAAGAGAACTTGGAACTGTAGTCAGGAATTGCATTAAGAAGAGAAAAGCCATCCTTCTGGGGAAAAAACATTTCATGTTTAGCAGTTGCCCAAGATTGACATCACGTCTTTATCTGTTTCCAGTCCCCATTCTCTTTATAGATGCTGCTATTACTCCTCCTTGTCAAAAGCAACATAAAAGCCTCTACATAACAGAAAGTCCTCTTACAGTACCTAAGTGCTACATCAAAAAGCTTCTCAGCAAGAACTAATGTGTCCTCCCACAGAATAGCATTACACCAATAAGAGCAATGCAGCTTCAGTTTCTGTTGTGCCTCCTTCCTTGAGAGTATAGGGAAAATGCAAAGGCTGGAGGGAGAAGGTTTTGAGTTGGGGTTTCTGATTTTTTTGTTGGTTAAGTTTTTGTCTGAACTACTACCAGCCTTACAAGCCTCAAACTGGCTCCTAGCTCTCAGATTCTTTCACAGAATCATAGAATTGTTTAGGTGGAAAAGACCTCTTCAAGATCACCGAGTCCAAGCAGTAACCCAGCACTGCCAAGCCCACCACTACACCATGTCCCTCAGCACCACATCTACACAGCTTTTAAGTAACTCAGCCACTTTCCTGAGCAGCTTGTTTCAGGGCTTGACAACCTTTCAGGAAATAAATTTTCCCACATATCCAATCTAAACCTCTCCTGGCTCAGCCCAAGGCTGTTTCATCTTGTCCTATCACCTGTCACTTGGAAGAAAAGAGACTGACCCCTACCTGGCTCCAGCCTCCATTCAGGTAGTTGCAGAGAGCTAGAAGGTCTCCCCTCTGCCGCATTTTCTGCAGGTTTTTTCTGTCTCCTCAGCCATTTTGTACTCTAGACCCTTCATCAGCTTCTCTGCCTTTCCTTAGCCATGCTCCAGCCCTGTCTTTCTTGCAGTGAGGGGCCCCAAACTGCACACTACTGGAGGTACAGCCTCACCAGTGCTAAGCACAGAGGGACAAAACCACAGAATCACAGAAACATTCAGGTTGGAAAACACCCTCAGGATCACCAAGTCGAACTGATAACCCTACTCAACAAGGTTCACCCCTAAACCATATCTCCAAGCACCACATCCAAACACATCCAGGATCGGTGACTCAACCACCTCCCTGGGCAGCACATTCCAATGCCTGACCACTCTTGTTGGGAAAAATTCTTCCTACTGTCCAGTCTAAACCCATCCAGTCTCAGCTTGAGGCCATTCCCTCTTGTTCTATCAGTAATGACCTATGAGAAGGGACCAGCACCAACCTCTCTACAATGTCCTTTCAGGTAGCTGTATACAGCAATGAGGTCTCCCCTCAGCCTCCTCCTTTTCAAACTAACCATCCCCAGCTCCTTCAGTCTCTCTTCATCAGATTTCTTCTCCAGGCCCTTCCCCAGCTTCCTTGCCCTCCTCTGCACTGGCTCCAGCACCTCCACATCTCTCTTGGATTGAGGTGCCCAAAACTGAACACAATACTCAAAGGTGTGGCCTCACCAGAGCTCAGTACAAGGGGATAATCTCCTCCCTGCTCCTGCTGGACACAGCATTTCTGATCCAAGCCAGGATGCCTTTGGCTTTCTTGGCCCCCTTGGGCACACTGCTGGCTTGTGTTCAGTTGCTTGTCCATTAGAACCCCCAGGTCCCTTTCTGCAAGGCAGCTTTCCAGCCACACTGCCCCAAGCCTTTAGTGTTGCTTGGGGTTGTTGTGACCCAAGTGCAGGACCAGGCCTGCTCCTGCTGGCCACCTGTTGCCAATACAAGCCAGGATGCCATTGGCCTTCTTGGCCACACTGCTGGCTTGTCAACAGTCAGACTGCTGTTGGCCAGCACCTTAAGGTCCTTTCCTGCAAGCACCTTTTCAGCTGCTCCTCCCCAAGCCTGTAGAATTGTAGGAGGCTGTGAGATGCATTCCTGAGATGACCTCATATCTTCTTAGGTAGAGCTCAACTACAAATCAGAGAGGGGGGATAGATAGATAGATAGATAGATAGATAGATAGATAGATAGATAGATAGATAGATAGATAGACAGAGTGAGCTGTCAGAAAGGCTTTCAATTCTTGGAGCAGCCTCATGTTGAGAAGTTAGAGGTCAGTGAAACACTGAGAATGCCAATGCTGGGTCATTGCCTTCTATTGACACCTCATTTTAAGGCAGATAATGCAGTCCACTCCTATAAAGACAGACACTGGAGTGAGAACCTCTTGGAGCACAGGGACCATAGCATGACAGAAATCTAGGTGGATCCGGAAGGCTATCAGGCAAGCACAGCCAAGACATTCCAGATTGTAGAGCCCACAGAAAACAGAGACAGAACCACACACAGGCACCTCTGAGACAATAGGCTGTGTGACAAAGTGCTCACTTGGAGCTGGGTTGACCTGGGACAGGTGAAGTGAGGGGAAAAAAGAGAAAAAAAAAGCAAGAAAGAAAATAAGTTCCTAGTCAGCAGAACTAATGCAGTTCTAACAGACCATGGAGTCTCAGGTCCCCACTGGGAAGATGACCTTTTCTCCAGCACTCAGACAACAAAGCCACAGAACACAAATGCTGATAAACCAACTTCAGCTTTACAAAACCAGTTTCTGTGAGGATAAAAGAACAAAAGACATGACCTTCCCTTTTACTATTAAACAAACCCAAACCACTCTACTGAAGTCTTCTTTCTGAACATAAGTTATTGGCTGACCTTTCTTTTCCTGCTGCAGGATGCAAAGCGGTTGGGCAAGCATTTAAGCTCTTCTGTTCTTCCTAAACCAGTTTTGTCTCCCCACAGAGGAGAAAAACCTGCACACCTTTCCTAACCTCAGCACAGGAGGTTCTGCAGGAACACCACAGATCTGCATCATTTCCCTCAAAGCTGGGTCAAAGGCCACCCAGGCTGGCAAGTCCCAAGGGATGGTGATGAAACAGGAGGGGATAGTAGAGTGAGGGGGCCCAGAGGCCGAAAGCAGTACAGGCTGGGGTGTGAGTGGCCACCCAAACCTGCCCTGTACCTCCTCAGGATCCTACAGTGCACAAGCTCCAGGTCCTAGCCTGTGCAGTGAAAAGAATTAAACTGAGATATGCTTATGGGATATATCTTTCCTCAACATAGGATCACAGAATCATTCTAGTGAGAAAAGCCCTTTAAGATCTTTGAGTCCAACCATTCTCTAACCCTGGTTAGAGTCTGGTGCTAAACCATGGCCCTCAGCACCATAGTTTAGGTGCTAGGGATAGGGATTCTGCCACCTCCCTGGGCAGCCTGTGCCAGGGTTTGAGAACCCTTTCATGGAAGAAGTTTCTTTTAATACCCAGTCTAAACCTCCCCTGGTGCAACACTCAGCTGTTAGATCCAATACTCACACCATCTTGTATGCTGTTCTCAAAGAACCAGAAGCACAAAACACCTTTCCTGAAATGCCCCTTTCCTGGGGGATTGCCACAAGGTGAGGTGTGGAGCACTCATTGCATTCTCCACACAAAATAAACAGCTTGAATTCAAAGTGTAATATAAACTACAGCTAATTACATAATTAATGTAATGACAGACTAAGCATTCTTCTACCTGTCATTTCTCTCTTGTGGGGCCAGTGCCCAAGTGATGTTCAACAGATGGATGTTGGGATAACTGCAAGACAGGTTCATTCACTGAAAATAGAAATGTGTTATTATTTCCCATCCTTTTAATCCCAAGAGCCATCTGTGGGTAAGATATTTTATTTGATGTAGGGGGGAAAGCAACATATGCCCTTGTGTGTGTGTAAATACATAACCACAGATGCATTCATTCATGCAGCTGCCATCCACCTGTTACACCACTGTCAGTAAGGCACTGCTCATGCACCATCCCTTGGAACAGACCTGCAGTAATCTTGGCTGGCTGGAAATGAAGAACAATGTCCTGAGAGAGTCAAATCACTTTATTGTGAGGCAGAGGAATAACTCCCTTGCTTCTGGAAGGGGATTGGTTTATTACAGTCAGTATTGTAATTTCCATCTTGGCTTGGGCTTCCATCCTCCTATTTTTTTTTTTTTTTTCAATCACTACAAAATTGCCAGTGACATCAAACAGAAGCAATCTGACAGCTCCCAGGGGCAGGAGAGCAGCTATGCACAACAAAACAGACTCTTGGGAAGAACTCTTTGAACTCAGGGAGAGTGGACGGGAGAACAACAGGACTGAGAAGTGTATCTCCTGACTACCAAATCATAAGTGCTCAAAACCCAGGAGCTGAAATTCTGCCCCCAGGCAGTATGGAAGGGCTAGTCTTTTGCAAAAGGAAACCACCCTAGAGAAGATGGGAGGGCATACCATCTCTGCATGGGTGAGCAGAGGTGCACATGGGTCATGCCTATGACACTGCTATTTCATGGCCCACCTGGCTGTTGCTTCTAATAGCTATGAGAGCCCTGAACAAGAGTCACAGGGTACTGTGAAAGGGCAGGGTACTGACAAAGCAGTCTTCCTCTGGATAAAGAGGAAAAAGGTTGCCATGGCAACCCTGAAGCTTATCACCTGCACATAACAACTACCTGCAAGGGCTGTCTTGGAAGTTGAGGGTTTGCCTGCCTCCTGCTAGAGATCTCTGAAACTGTTTGAGAGAGCCCAGGGCAGAGCCACAAAGCTGCTGAAGGCAGTGGAACATCTCCCTGCTGAGGACAGGCTGAGGGAGCTGGGGCTCTTGAGCTGGGAGCAGAGGAGCCTGAGAGGTGACCTCATTCCTGTTTATGAAGATGCGCAGGGCAGTGTCAAGAGGATGGAGCCAGGCTCTGCTCAGGGATGTCCAATGACAGGACAAGGGGCAGTGGGTGCAAGCTGGAGCAGAGGAGGTTCCACAGGAACAAAAGGGAAATTTTTTCCCTGTGAGGGTGCCAGGGCCCTGGAGGAGGCTGCCCAGAGATTCAGCTGCATCCCACTCTTCAAGCCTAGAATTTCTACCACACCAGACTACACACCAACTTCTAGCAGTAGGGTGGAAGCAAACAGATTCATATGTGGGGTGCCTTTTCAAATGAGAAACCAAATTCATAGGATCACAGAATGTTAAGGGTTAGAAGGGACCTGTGGAGATCATCAAGCCCACCCCCTGCCAGAGCAGGACCAGAGAATCCACATGGCTCTGGAAAGTCTCCAGAGAAGGAGACTCCACAACCTCTCTGGGCAGCCTCTACCAGTGCTGTGGGACCCTCACAGTGAAGAAGTTCCTCCTCATGTTGAGGTGGAACCTCCTGTGCTGTAGTTCATATCCACTGCCCCTTGTCCTATCACAGGGTGCAAATGAGCAGAGCCTGTCCCCTCCCTCTTGACACCCAGCCCTCAGATAGTTATAGACATTGATTAAATCCCCTCTCAGTCTTCTCTTCTCCAGACTCAACAGCCCCAAGGCCCTCAGCCTCTCCTCATCAAGCAGTGCTCCAGTCCCTTCATCATCCTTGTAGCCCTCCCTTGGACTCTCTCTAGCAGATCCCTGTCCCTCCTAAACAGGGGAGCCCAAAACTGGATGCAGTATTCCAGATGTGGCCTCACCAAGGCAGAGTAGAGGGGAGGAGAACCTCCCTGGATCTGCTGGACACACTCCTCTTAATGCACCCCAGGATCCCATTGGCCTACTTGGCCACAGGGGCACATTGCTGACCCATGGAAAACTTGCCCACCAGGACTCCCAGGTCCTTCTTCACAGGGCTGCTCTCTAGCAGATCATTACAAACTTGCATTTGCCAGAAAAAAAAACAATCAATAGAAAAGGCAGAGAATCAAAAGCTTCATCAAAATCACCCCCAGATTCAGGTGACAGATAGCTGAGGACACAGGATGAACATGGCCTCTAGGACAGTCCCATCCAGCCCTGTTCTCTAATCATTTCTGGTAATCTTTCTCCTTTTCAGACATTCATGTACACACCTAAGCTTGTGCTAGGCTTAGGATTTTTTCCTTCTAGTACAGATATCAACAAAGCACATTTTGTTTCCTTAAGTCATGTCCAGAGAGCATTGCCCTGTAAGCAAGGAGAAGTCTTTGTAAAGAATGTCATGCAGTCAATAGCTGGCAGCAGCAGCAGCAGGACACAGCAGGAAAACCTTCCCTCAGAGAGTGATAAGGATATTTTACAGGGCACCCAAACAGCAGATGTTACTTCTTAAAGAATCATAGGTTCATAGAATTGTCAGGGTTGGAATTGTCAAGGATCATCTAGTTCCAACCTGCCTGCCATGGGCAGGGACACTTCACACTAGTCAGGTTCCTCACAGCCACATCCAGCCTGGCCTTGAAAACCTCCAGGGATGAGGCTTCCACCACCTCCCTGGGTAACCTGTTCCAGTGTCTCACCAACCTCATGCTGAAGAACTTCCTAACATCCAATCTGAATCTAACTATTTCTAGTTTTTTTCCATTCGCCCCAGTCCTATCACTCCCTGACACCCTAAAAGTCCCTCACCAGCTTTCTTGTATCCCCCCTCAGATACTGGAAGGCCACAATAAGGTCTCCTTGCAGCCTTCTCTTCTCCAGACTGAATAGCCCCAACTCCCTCAGTCTGCCCTTATAGCAGTGGCAAGTCTCTGGAGATGGTGCAGCTGCTGGTGGAAGATGGTTGGATGCCCCCAGGGTGGTTTTATTACTGTTTTTGGTTGACCTTAAGCTCTTTTGGCACACATGGCTTTGTGTCCAGCCATACATGGAAGCACGACAGCTTTGATAAAGCACCTATCCCACATCCAGCCCAGAGGGGGTTCAGAAACTACCTATTCTCCTGCTTACCCCTCTGTCCCACAGGTGAGGTCTCACCAGAGCAGAGTAGAGGGGAAGAATTACCTCTCTCTTGCCCTGCTGGCTATGCTTCTCTTGATGCAGCCCAGGATGTGATTGGCTTTCTGGGCTGCAAGTGCACACTGGTGGCTCATGTTGAGCTTCACATCCACCAGCACCCCCATGTCCTTTTCTTCAGGGCTGCTCTCAAGCCAGTCCCTGCCCAGCCTGTATTGGTGCTTGGGATTGCTCTTGTTAAACTGAGAAGATAAACCCCATCCATGCTATCTCAGTTTGAAGCTGCAGAAGGGAATGTCTCTCCCAAACAGCACATTGCAGCACACAGCTCAGTATTAGTGCAGGAACCCACAGCCAGTGTGTCTCTAACGGCCATGAAGGGCTGCTGACTCAGCTCTGCTTTGACACTAATTTCTTTCACACTGTGCAGAGGCAGAGAAATTAATACTCTTCAAAACCAGAACATAATTCCCTTCCCAGCAACTAAGGAAGCATCACAGGTAGAACAGGAATCTCTGAGGAAACTCAAGAGCCACACCACGCAACACATTAAACACTATCACAGACTCGCAAAGGAACATTGGATGAGTGCTGACTCCCACAGGCTGAAGGATTTTATAGAGCAGTGGATGTGCTTTACCTTGATTTCAGTAAAGCATGTGACACCACCTCCCACAGCATCCTCGCAGCTAAACTGAGACAGTGTGATCTGGATGATTAGGTGGTGAGGTGGATGGGGACTGGTGGAAGGAAAGAAGTCAGAAGAGTTGGGGTCAATGGGACAGAGTCTAGCTGGAGACCTGAATCTAGTGGAGTCCCTCAGGGGTCAGTACTGGGACCAGTACTGTTCAATATATTCATCAATCACCTGGAGAAGGGCACAGAGAGCAATGCCAGAGTTTGACCATGAGCCAGCAATGTGCTCTTGTGGCCAAGATGGCCAATGGCATTGTGGGGTGCATTAGAAGGGCTGTGGTTAGTAGGTCAGAGAGGTTCTCCTCCCCCTCTACTCTGCCCTGGTAAGGCTGCACCTGAAATATTGTGCCCAGTTCTGGGCCTCTCAGTTCAGGAAGCACCTCAGGGAACTGCTTGAAAGAGTCCAGGGCAGAGCCACAAAACCGTAAGGGAGTGGCACATCTTCCTTATGAGGAGAGACTGAGGGAGCTGAGGGCTCTTTAGCTTGGAGGGGAGGAGAGTAAGGGGTGACCTCATTCATGTTTATCAAGATGTGCAGGGTGAGTACCAAGAGGATGGAGCCAGGCTCTGCTGGGTGATGCTCAAGGACAGCACAAGGGGCAATGGTGGAAGCTGAGGCAGAGGAAGTTCCATGGAAACATGAGGAAAAAATATTTCCCTGTGAGGGTGACAGAACACTGGAACAGGCTGCCCAGGGGGCTGTGGAGTCTCCTTCTCTGGAGATACTCAAGACCTGCCTGGATGAGTTGCTGTGTGATCTGCTCTAGGTGATCCTGCTCTGGCAGGGAGCTTGGACTGGATGATCTTTTGAGGTCCCTTCCAGCCCCTGGCCTTCTGTGATTCTGTGAATTTAGTCAGGGAAAGTAGGTTCTTGGATGAGGGAAGCAATAAGAATCAAAGCCTCTAGATCTGAGGAAAAGCAACTGCATAAAATTCTGCACGTTTAGAACACAGATTCACTTAAAGACGTGGAAACTACCAGAAAAGAACCTGATGTATTTGGAATCTGTGAGGGGGAAAAATAAATCAAAATCTGTCACTCAGCTGCCCAAAGTGTTTCTAGTGAAGAGAAAGGAAAAAAGGTAGAAATACAACCAACTATTTCACCAGCACAAGCAGGTCTTCACAAAAAGACAGTCCACAAATCTTGCAACCTTAAGGCTAAGTCAGAGAGCCATGGTAGGCTGATTAATTAGAGCTTTTTTCCCCCACTGTCATATGAATAAAGGCCAAACAAAGAGACATATTCAGAGCATCTTAATCTGATTCCTACCCTTCCATCAACTCCCAGAGGTACCTGCAGCTCGCCACAGGTCAGAGCTGAAACTGTGCACATTTTGGCCTTCATAAAAGCATGCAAAGCCTTAGAAGCCAGTACCAGCATCAAGATGTGGTCTGCACAGTGCTACAGTGCAGTCCTTCCACCTTATCTAAAATAGAATAGAATGGTTCATAGAATGGGTTGGGTTGGAAGGGACCTTAAAGGTTGTCCAGTTCCAATCCCCTGCCATGGGCAGGGACACCTCCCACTAGCCCAGGTTGCTCAAGGTCCCATCCAACCTGGCCTCGAACAACCTCCAGGGAGGGGGCATCCACACCCTTCTTGGCCAACCCGTTCCAGTGTCTCACCATCCTCACTGCCAAGAATTTCTTCCCAATATCCAGTCTAAATCTCCCTTCTTCCAGCTCAAAGCCCGTGCCCCTCCCTCCAAGCCCAAGCCCACACTCCAAACGTGTTCTTAAAGAGCTATTTCCTTCAGAGCCAGAACAATGACTGTTTGCATATGCTCTTAAGCAGAAGGGAGAGAACGACAAACCACACATTTCTGTCTGTTGCAAACAAAGCCTTAAGTCACTGCATTCAAGCACAGCATGCCCTTTGATTGCAAACACCTCGAGAGAACCCAAACAAGACTGTGGCAACAGTGCAGGATGTATTGTAATGCCTTCAGACCTGACGTGTGTTAAGAAAACAAACTCAGGCTGAAAAAAAAGAGAAAAAAAAAAAAAAACTAACCACCAAACCACAACATTTTTATCTCCCCCATAATGTGCATTCAGGATAAAGTATGTCAGAATTCATGTTCAGAACCCAGAGATAGCTGACACCTCCCGGATGAATTTAAATGCAGGTTCTCAGCGTAACTCACACTGCAGTTCGCTCCGCCTTTGACACAGTCATTCAAACCACAACGCATTAAGCACTGATAATTCTGAAAAGGCTTCTAAAAGAATGCAGACAATTAAAGGAGACCAGGCAACCCCTGACAGAACAAGAGGACACAGTCTCAAGCTGTGCCAGGGGAGGTTGAGGCTAGATGTGAGGAAGAAATTCTTCACAGAGAGGCTGGCCCTTGGAATGGGCTGCTCAGGGAGGTGGTGGAGTCACCGTCCCAGGAAGTGTTTAAAAACAGCCTGGATGAGGCACTCAGTGCCATGGTTTAGTTGACTAGATGGTGTTGGGTGATAGGACTTGAAGATCTCAAAGGTCTTTTCCAACCTAGATAATTCTGTGATTCTGTGATATTTATCCTCTCACAAAAAGAGAAGTTGATTCTAAACCTGAACACACAAAGGTTGTATTTGGTATCACCTTTAGACCAGACAACCAAGTTCATACAGTAAGCAGGGAAACAGCTCTGCCCAAATTCCTTCCATCTGGTTAATTTGTATAGGCTCTCATTTTCACAGACTCAAAGAATCACAGAATGCTAGAGGTTGGAAGGGGCCTCCAGAGATCATCCAGTCCAACCCCCCTGCCAAAGCAGGATCACCCAGGGTAGTCTGCACAGGAATGCATCCAGGCAGGTTTGGAAAGCCTCCAGAGAAGGAGACTCCATAACCCCTCTGGGCAGCCTGGTCCAGTGCTCAGTCACCCTTACTGTAAAGAAATTTCTCCTCATGTTGAGGTAAAAACTTCTATGTTCAAGTTTGTATCCATTGTTCCTTGTCTTATTACTGCACACCACTGAAAAGACATTGGATCCCTGCACTTGACACCCACCCCTCATGATCCTTAAGAAACAATTATTCAGAAACAGTGAACCTCTTCAGTGCTTCACCAGATTTCTGCTCCCCCATGCCTGTCTCAAAGTTCCTCACAACCACTAAGCACTTCCAAACACATATCCATTGTTCTTTGTCTTATCACTGTGCACCACCCAAAAGAGATCAACCCAAAAGAGCTTGCCCCCTCCACTGGACACCTACCCCTCAAATATTTATTATAGACATTGATCAGATCCCCTCTCAGTCTTCTCTTCTCCAGACTAAACAGCCCCAGGTCTCTGTCTCTCTTCACAGGAGAGGTGCTCAAGTCCCCTAATCACCCTCATGGCTCTCTGTTGGACTCCCTCCAGCAGGTCTCTGTCTCTCTAGAACTGGGAGGCCAAAACTGGACACAGTACTGCAGGTATGGTCTCACCAGGACAGAGCAGAGGGGCAGGAGAACCTCCCCAGATCTGCTGGACACAGTTTTCTTGATGCCCCCCAGGATCCCATTTGCTCTCTCGGCCACAAGGGCACATTGCCATCCCGTGCAGAACTTGCTGTCCAACAGCACTCCCAGGCCTTTCTCAGGTGTCAGCCACCCCCAGTCTTGTATCATCAGGAACTCTCTGAGGGTACTCTCAATCCCCTCATCCAGGTCGTTGATAAAGCTGCTGAATAAAATTGGGCCCAGTACAGATTTTCATTTCTTTGCCCTGCCTGTAACTGTTAAAGAAAGGAACCAGTCAGCTATTTCGGTCTCAGCAGGACTCTTCCACTGAAGGGCCAACCTTTAGGTATTTTACAGAATGGAAATTCATACTGAATGCAGCACAAAGACACCAAAAGTAAGGAATCCTTTTTCACGTTTTTAGAGCTACTGCCAAGAGTCTGCCTAAACCCAGAAAATTATGGGCAAGAAATCAGTAATTTTTACCCATCTGTTTTAACCATAAACAGCCCTTTGAGATTCCAGTTCCTTTGGAAAAAAATGACATAAGAAACCCTGCCTAACCTCTGCAGAGAAGATGCTTGACCTATCACCATGTAGTGAATGACAGCAGGAGACTATTACCTGTTCAAGAGTGAGCCTTAAATATGTCACCTCCCCATGCTTCCCTTTCAAAAAGTTCTCTGTCTGTAATAAATTGCTCTTCATGTTGTGTGCACCCAGCAAACAGTGCCTTTAGGCCCCAGCAAAGAGCAATTTGCATTAAATGTGACAAAAATGCATCTTCTTTGCTCCATTATTTTAATCCATTGAAGTCTCATAGATTCATGGGACGGTTTGGGTTGGAAGAGACCATAAAGACCATCTAGTTCCAATCCGCCTGTCTTGGGCAGTTACACCTTCCACAAGATCACATTGCTCAAGGCCTCATCCAATCTGGCCTTGAACACTTCTGGGGGGGGGAAATCCTGTAGTTCATCCCAAGGAGTTCCATAACCCTCTTTTCCAGTGCCCAGATTGAAGTACTTGTATTTTTCCAGAAACACATTGTGTTGCCTCTCACTGCAAAAAGAAACCAACCCCCAGCCCAAACACTTTTTGGTTTAGGCTGGGCTAGTGAAAGCTCAGAGCTCCTACACAGGCAGGAGAGGAAGCTACAGCACAAAAAAATGCAGAGCTCCTGAAAAACAAACTCCAGACGGTGGGCCGGGGGTTTTAGTCAGCTGGTGTATGAATGATGTCCAGATGTGGACACCTAGGGCTTTCCTCCACGCAGAACTGACTGAGATCAAAAGGTTTATTTGGTTATCTGCACAATACCATAGCAAAGATCATGATATTCCCATGGCCAGATTAGATCTGGAAGTTCCACTGTTTGCACTCAGTTCCTCACAGCAAATATTGCCAGACTTAACTTTGCTATCATGGGGGATCACGGCAATAAGGGGTGAGGCAAAGTCAAAGGTACTCAATGCCTTCCTTGCCTCTGTCTTTGACCCCAAACAATGCTCCAGGCATTGGAAATGGGTTGTGCCAGGGGAGGATTAGACTGGACATCAGGGAAAACTGTAGTGAGGCATTGGCACAGGCTGCCCAGGGAGGTGGTGGAGTCACAAACCCTGGAGGTGTAGATGTGGCACTCCAGGGCAGGGTTTAGTGGCCATGGCAGTTGAGCGATGGTTGGACTCGATGAGCACCGAGGGCTATGGTTGGACTAGATGAGCACCAAGAGGATGGAGCCAGGCTCTGCTGGGTGATACCCAATGACAGCACAAAGGGCAATGGTGGAAGCTGAGGCAGAGGAAGTCCCATGTGAACTTGAGGAAACAGTTTTTCCCTGTGAGGGTGACAGAGCACTGGAACAGGCTGCCCAGGGGGGTTGTGGAGTCTCCCTCTCTGGAGATACTCAAACCTCGCCTGGATGCATTCCTGTGTGATCTGCTCTAGGTGATCTTTCTTTGGCAGGGGGCTTGGACTGGATGATCTCTGGAGGGCCGTTCCAGCCCCTGAATTTCCATGATTCTGTGATCAAAAAGGTCCTTTGCAGCCATAGGGATTCTATGACCGGGCTGCAAGCACCCCAAGGCCTGTGCCCTGGAGAATATCGGCAGGGCGGGGCGGCGTACACAGACTCCCCTCACCTGTAGCGCTTCGTGTCGCTGCGGGGCTCCATGGCTTCCCCGCCTGCGTCTTGGCTGACGCCCTGCCCGCCTCCTCCGCCCGGCCCGCCTCCTCCGCCCGCCCAGAGGCAGTGTGGGGACAGCCCTGTCCTGCCCTGCCCGGCCCGCCAGGGGGCGTCCGCAGTCACTGCCGCTGCGCCTCTGGCTCAGGGCGCCCGGCGGGGTGTGACGAAATTCCAGCGCGCCGCCGCAGTGCATGCCGGGGCGGTGGCGGGAGCATGGCGAGCGACTTCTATCTCCGCTACTACGTGGGGCATAAGGGCAAGTTCGGCCACGAGTTTCTCGAGTTCGAGTTCCGGCCCGACGGTGAGGGGAGAAGGGGACCGGCGGAGGGGGAGGATGGGACGGCGGCAGTGCTCAGTCCCGGGAGGGAGGGGACCGGGACGGGCCGTCGCGGAGCTGTGCCTGTCTGGCCCTGCCTTGGCGGCGGATTAAGGCGCGTCTTCTGTCGTGCAGGGAAGCTGCGCTATGCTAACAACAGCAACTACAAGAACGACGTCATGATCCGAAAGGAGGTAAGGGCCGTCAAAGGCGGCGGTACCGGTCGGCTGGCGGGGTAGCGCCTGTGCCGGCGTGCGCCCAGAGTGGCTGCCGTGTCGGCAGGGCGCAACGCGAAGCAGTCGTGGGGTGGTTTGTGCACGCCGAGAGGCCGGGGCAGCCTGCTAGGGAGCGCCAGGGCTTGCGTTGTCACGTTGGATTATTGCTCGTAGGCTTACGTGCATAAGAGCGTGATGGAGGAGCTAAAGAGGATCATCGACGACAGTGAAATCACAAAAGAAGATGATGCGCTGTGGCCTCCACCCGACAGAGTTGGTCGACAGGTTGGTGTGCAGTAGCTCTTCTAATTGCTGCTCTGAGTCTTGAAGTTAGCTGACAAGAAGCATAACTGAACTACTTCGAGTCAGTATTGTTTCTTGCCAGGAGGGAATCAAACAGTGCTTGAAAACGTGGCAGTTCAGTGCTGAGAGTTTGTGATTCACAGACTGCTGTGTTCAACACCTTTGTAACACAACTGCAAAAGCCATCAGCTGAGAATTTCTGCCACCAATGCCACAAAGCAGTGGTTTGACTTTCTGCCATCTCTCCTTGTCAGGAGCTTGAAATAGTCATCGGTGATGAGCACATCTCCTTTACCACGTCCAAAATCGGTTCCCTCATTGATGTCAATCAGTCCAAGTAGGTCCCCTGCATTTCTTATGTGGCTGTTGTTTTCAGGTAGCAGTCTGTAGTAGAACTTGCTCTTTGATTGCCAGCTGTTTGTGTTTGATACTGCTTCAAAGCACACACCCGTTCTTGGGGGCACAGGGGCTCTGCGTTCCAGTGTAAGGCACCAGCAGCTTTCAGGCTGTGTTGTTATGCACAGTGCTTTCAGACTTCCCCAGCAGCTGACTTTGCTGTAGGAAGCCCTGGTAGGTGTAGTCAGAGCCTGAGCTCCCCTCTCACTGGCCTCTCCACACCACTGTCTCTGGGAGCACCAAGAATTCCTTATAACTTTTCCATTGAACAACTATTTGTCCTTGTGGCAAAGAAAGCCAATGGTATCCTGGGATGCATCAAGAGAAGTGTGGCCAGCAGGTCTAGGGAAGTTCTTCTCCCCCTCTACTCTGCTCTGCTGAGACCATACCTGGAGTACTGTGTCCATTTTTGGGCTCCCCAGTTCAAGAAAGACACAGAACTGCTAGAAATAATCCAATGGAGAGCCACAGACATGATTAGGGACTTCACCATCTCCCCTATGAAGAGAGATTGAGAGCCCTGGGACTATTTAGTCACGAGAAGAGAAAGCCAAGAGGGGATCTGATCTAAGTCTATCAATAACTGAGGGATGGGTGTCCAGTGGAGGGGCCAAGCTCTTTTTGGTGGTGCACAAGGAATAACACAAGGAGCAGGTACAAGCTTGAACATAGACGATTTCACTTCAGGAAGAGGAGAAACTTCTTTACAGTGAGCGTGACAGAGCACTGGAACAGGCTGCCCAGAGGGGTTGTGCTGTCTCCTTCTCTGGAGACTTTCCAAACCCACCTGGATGCATTCCTGTGTGGACTACCCTGGGTGAGCCTGCTTTGGCAGGGGGTTGGACTGGATGATCTCTGGAGGTCCCTTCCAACCTCTAATGTACTGTGGTACCATGATTTCACCTAAGCTGACCCAAGAGTCAAGTTTTGTGAATTTAGAGCAATGTGATAAAAATGAACATTCTGTTTGTAAATGTCCAAACTTGGAGCACAGGCTGTTTTAGCAATCAAGGCAGAATTACACAAATCCATTAATGTCAAAGATGACCTCTGAGAAGCCTCCCTACAGTCCCTGTGTTTGTGTTTTCTCTAGGAAGTTAGTTCTGTAAGCTGCTCGTAGAGCATCAGTCTAACTTATTTCTCATCCTTCTGTTCTGCATTGCAGGGATCCAGAAGGCTTGAGAGTGTTCTACTACCTGGTGCAGGACCTGAAGTGTCTAGTCTTCAGTCTTATTGGACTACACTTCAAGATTAAGCCAATTTAATGCAAATAAACTGCAATTTGTATGCCAGTGTCTGTATGGAGGGCGGGGTGGGGGTGGGGGAGGATGCTGTTTTGATTCCTCCCTGGTTTTGTCCTGAAGCTTTTATGTATGTTAACTTTCTTATTATTTATTTTTTTACAAACTCTCAGTCACTGTCTTATAAAAACAAGTCTGACCAATGTGTTAACTCTGAGTTCTAGTGATTAACTGACTTCCTAACACTTCTTAGATCACGGTAGACTCAGGGTCTGCTACTTCACTTGCATCACGCAAAGCTGTATTGCCACTCCCTGTGCAGCAGTAGAACATAGAAATAGCTGACTCCCTGAAGTGAAACTTTTGTTACTGTCCTGAGTTGGATGTTCTGTTGGCCAGCTCTGATCTGCCAAACAGCTGATGCTCTGACTGCACATAACTGGTTCACAGCACTGGCTGCTGTGTCTTCCCCTTTACCTTCAGAACAGGAGGAGACAACTTGCTTCCCAGGAGCCATGCAGAATCTTCACTGATGCTCCCATCCAGCTTTAGGGAGACTGAAATGAAAAGCAATACAGCATGTATTTATGTATTGGTTGCACTTACTGTAGAAAAGGCAGAGGGGGAGTACTGGAAAAGAGTGCTGGTGGTGTGTGTGGTAGACAAGGAAAGAGAACAAAGGGAGCAGCTGGAACGAAATTGTGCTACACTGAAGGGGAGCAGAGAATTTAGTAGTCTCCCAGCTAAGACTGGCTCTGGCTGAGGTGGGGATTGAAACGTTAATTGATAGAGCTAAAAATAAACAGCTTTAAGGGACCCATAGGAGGGTACAAGATTTAAGAAGAAATAAGTGAGATTGTTACACCAAGGTTTATGCCATTGTACACCAAATTCCCTCCTCACAGCGTTATTACTGGGTACTTATAAATCATGCCTTCTGGGCGTGCATGTTCACAGAGGGGAGCAAACAGCAGCTTGCCTATGAATGGGAGCAGGAGGAAAAAGGAAAAACAGTGAAGCAACAGCCTGTGTGATCTGAAACCTTTTAGCACCTATGTCATAAGTTGATGAGGACCCTCCTGGGCTTTTTATTTGCCTTAAGAGCTGTTCTGGGCACTTCACGGTGCAAGACAATACCTGCTCCAGCCTAGAAAGCTTTCTGAGTGGGCTTTGCTGAGATTTCACGGACAAGTAGGAAGAGAGGGAGAGGGAAGTGGCCGGAGAAGGACGAGGAGAAAGTTTTCAGAGAGACTGTGTGGGAGTTCTCAAAAGTTTAAACCGTGTGTGCTTTCCCGGGGAAGATTAACTGGGGTACAAATGCTGATTTTATAGTGTGACCTCCTCGAGAATCCTCTGTACCCTGCTTTAAACGTGTGTGCTTTCCCGGGGAAGATTAACTGGGGTACAAATGTTGATTTTATAGTGTGACCTCCCCAAGAATTCTCAGTACCCCGTTTTGGGAAACCCAGTGTTGGTGATACTTGTAAAGTGTGTATTCCCTCGGGGAAAGTGTGGCTTCCCGAGAAGCCCAGTACTGAAGCAAAAGTTGAGAGACTTTTGCAGGTGTGTGTTCTCTCAGGGAAGTAGTGTGACTTTCTCTTGAGAAGCCCAGGGTGGTTGTTTTTTCTTGTGTGTGACCTCTCCTGAAAAATCTATTGTGCATTTTTCCCGGAGAAGATTATTTTGGAGTAAGCCTTTTAAAAGTGTACGTTTTTCCAGGGAAGATTTTGTTGGTACAAACAGTGGTTTTGGTCTGACTTCCCCGTGAAACTTAGTGCCCTATTAAGAAATGCTTTGTGAAACAAAAGAGGTGGCCCGGAGTGAGAGGCTTTTAAACCTTTTAGAAGCGCACGGTGCCCGCCCATCGGTACAGGTACTTGACTGGGCCCGCGAAAACTCGAATAATTTCCAGAGTGCGGCTGATCGCATTTTGGCCCTGCAGAAAGAGGCAAGAGCCAAAGCCGGAAAAGGCAAAGCTTTGGTTTGTGCGGTTTTAGGTGCCCGTTTAGCTGCTTCAGTGAAAGAAAAGGAGGTATGGCATGAGCAGGAGAATAAAACTATTTCCTCTTTGCAGGACTTAGTTTCGTCACTATAAAGCCATGTTGCCACTTTGAAAGACGTAGTGGCAGATCTTAAAATTCAATTGGAAAAGGAGAGGAGGCAAAATTCGTATGTGGACTCAAAACAGGGTGTGAATTACCTGGAGTCTGCCCCTGTGTACCCTCAGGCAGAATTGACAACAGCTAAGGAAGCTGCTGTGCATGTCAGACCTCATTAAAACTGAAGTTTCATATGAGGATGGGGAAACTACCCCCACTATCACAACTAAAGACGCACCTTTCTCTTACACTATGCTAGCCAAAGTCCACAAAGAATTTGCAGGCTCTGCTGCGGAATCTGAGGTGGAATATGTATGGCGAGTCTCAAAAACTGGAGGTGATCAGATTATGCTAACAGAAGCTGAAGCCATGGGCTATTGGGGTGATAATATGTTTCTAACTATGAAAAACAGAAGTGGACCCTGGAGCCTCACCCAGCGAGCTGCCTACTGGGCAGGGGGTTTGATCCAAAGGAGAGAGGGGAACCTGTAGTTCTGCAGGGAGGGATGAATCAGATAATGGAGAATGTGCAAAAGGCTGCATGCCTGCAAATGATATATGAAAGAGAACTAAAACATCATTGTGAATCCCCCCCGTCTCTCCTGGTGGATGCAAACAGAATGACTCCTTTGATCAGGGGTCTCCCTGACTCACTTAAAATAAGAGGTATCCAGCTCCAAAAAGAAATAGCTGATACCCCACTTTCTTCCAGGATGCAAGCTGCTCTAAGGGAAAATTCAACACCCGGAGGGAGCCAGCCTGACTTGCAGCCATGGACAGGGGAAGAAGTGGGAAGGGAGTTACTAGGCTATGCCAGGCAGTATAGTATACCTGAAGAAATTAAAAAACCTCAAACTAGAGGCTTGAGACATGTGAAAATGATTCACCCACCAAGCCCCCAGGTCCAGTTGTGCCTTATTCCTAGTAGGCACCTGGCTAGGGGCAGGGAACACTTGAATACCCAGCAATATTGGGGGGGGGTGGGTCAGAAGAGAGGTATTCCAAAAGAAGTGATTGATGTGGTATCCACGAGGCAATTAGAAATCATTGTGAAATGCTGGCCTGAGCCTAAAGAGAGGGCTGAGGCCACTGCTTCCCTCTTGGTGGGACCATTTGGTGAGGGGAGGGGTATGCCCCCCAGGGCAACTAAGGGCTTCACTTCTCAGTGGTGAGTGGGGGGTGAAGAGACTCAAACTGTCTTTGGGGGTGAGGGGTGTGGTAATACATGGACAGTGGCATCGAGTGCACCCTCAGCAAGTTTGCTGATGACACCAAGCTGTGTGGTGCAGTGGACATGCTGGAGGGAAGGGATGCCATCCAGAGGGATCTTGACAGGCTGGAGAGGTGGGCACAAGCCAACCTCATGAGCTTCAACAAGACCAAGGGCAGGGTCCTGCATCTGGGTCGAGGCAATCCCAGGCACAAATACAGGCTGGGCAGTGACTGGCTGGAAAGCAGCCCTGAGGAGAGAGACTTGGGGGTGCTGGTGGATGAGAAGCTCAACAGGAGCTCTCAATGTGCACTTGCAGCCCGGAAAGTCAATCAGATCCTGGGCTGCATCAGGAGAAGTGTGGCCAGCAGGTCAAGGGAGGTGATTCTCCCCCTCTAGTCAGCTCTGGTGAGACCCCACCTGGAGTACTGCGTCCAGTTCTGGAGCCCCTACTACAGGAGGGATGTGGACGTGCTGGAGCGTGTCCAGAGAAGGGCCACAAGGATGATCAGAGGGCTGGAGCACCTCTCCTATGAGGACAGACTAAAGGAGTTGGGGCTGTTCAGTCTGGAGAAGAGAAGGCTCCGAGGTGACCTGATTGTGGCCTTCCAGTATCTGAAGGGGGCCTACAGGAAGGCTGGGGAGGGACTTCTCAGGATCTCAGGTAGTGATAGGACTAGGGGGAATGGAATGAAGCTGGAGGTGGGGAGATTCAGGCTAGATGTGAGAAGGAAGTTCTTCACCATGAGAGTGGTGAAGCCATGGAATGGGTTATCCAGGGAGGTGGTTGAGGCCCCGTCCCTGGAGGTGTTTAAGACCAGGCTGGACGAGGCTCTGGCCAGCCTGATCTAGTGTGGGGTGTCCCTGCCCATGGCAAGGGGGTTGGAACTAGATGATCCTTGTGGTCCCTTCCAACCCTGACTGATTCTATGATTCTATATAATTCCTCTGCTCTTCTCTCTCTCTTCTCTCTCTCTCTTTTCTCTCTCTCCCCTTCTGATCCCTCCACTTTCTCTATGTAATAAATAGTGTAGCTGTTGATATTTTGGCCTCGTTTGTGCCTCTCATTTCACAACATAGGAATATTCAAAATAACTGAGTCTCTGTCCCTCTCTGGACCAAGACAGTTGCCTGGGGAGGGCAACCCTGGGCTGTACACCCATTCCAATGGTGTTAGTTGAATTTTACTGAAATGCCTTGAGTGGGAAGGCTTAAGTATCTTTGGTAATAGTACGGCAACATAACAGGGTGGCCAGAAGTTTTTCCAGTTGCTTCAGCAACCACTGGATCAGCTATTAAAGTGACTGGAACAAATAGTTTCAAGGTATGGAATAGTGGAGGCTGGGTAGAAGAAATTAAAGGTGAAATCAAGAACCATCTTTTGAGATTAGAAACCAAAATGCCCTGGGTACAGCTTCTACCATAAGCTTTGGCTCAAATACAAGCCAGACCTAGAAGGGATACACAGCCATCCCCCTTTGAATTAATGTTGAGATTTCCTTATCCTGCAAACTCACAGTGGGGAAGTAGGAAAAAGTGATGTGTATTTAAAACATTGTGTGACCAGGATACTGTGTCTTGTGAAATCTTTCTGGGAGGAAGCTTGGCTGGCACTGACCCTGCCTTTGGATTTTGCTGTTCTTAACATCCAACCAGAAGTCTGTTGAAGAATGGAAGGAAGCACCATTGGTGGCAATGTGGCCTGGACCATAGCAAGTGCTGTTAAACACAGAAACAGCAGTCATGACAGCTGAGCACATGTGGACTCATCATGCCCAAGTCAAGACCTCCAAGGCCCCAAAGAACTGGACTTCTGAACTGGAGGAAAAAGACAGGAAACTGTGGTTAACACTTCAGAGAGGTTGATCAGACCAGTGATCAGTGAGTCAAGGTCAGGAGGATTAAAGAAACTCCCTCCTTTTGATCTTCCAGTAAGTGCTGGGCTGATGCCAGCCATCAGGCTAGCATCATTATTGCCTTCCTGATACACAGGTACTATTGTACATTTGTAGAGCATATTTGGTGCAAGAATCAATAGGATAGCTAAGACACATGTTGGATTAAAGGAAGGACTGATATCCGTTGTTTGAGTGCCCAGATTGAAGTACTTGTATTTTTCCAGAAACACACTGTGTTGCCTCTCTCTGTAAAAAGAAACCAACCCCCAGCCCAAACACTTTTTGGTTTAGGCTGGGCTAGTGAAAGCTCAGAGCTCCTACACAGGCAGGAGAGGAAGCTACAGCACAAAAAAATGCAGAGCTCCTGAAAAACAAACTCCAGCCGGTGGGCCGGAGGGTTTAGTCAGCTGGTGTATGAATGATGTCCAGATGTGGACACCTAGGGCTTTCCTCCACGCAGAACTGACTGAGATCAAAAGGTTTATTTGGTTATTTGCACAATACCATAGCAAAGATCATGTTATTCCCATGGACAGATTAGTTCTGGAAGTTCCACTGTTTGCACTCAGTTCCTCACAGCAAATATTGCCAGACTTAACTTTGCTATCAAGGGGGATCATGGCTATCAGGGGTGAGGCAAAGTCTGAGGTACTCAATGCCTTCCTTGCCTCTGTCTTTAATAGTCTTTGACCCCAAACAATGCTCCAGGTTTGAGACAGAGTGGCTGGAAAGCAGCCCTGTGGATAAGGATCTGGGCCCAAGTGCTGGTGGGTGGCTGAATATGAGCCAGCAGTGAGCCCGGGTGGCCAAGAAGGCCAAAGGCATCCTGGCTGGGATCAAACCGGTGTGGCCAGCAGAAGCAGGGCAGTGATGGTGCCCCTGTGCTAGGCCCTGGTGAGGCCACAGCTTGGGTTCAATTCAGGATACCACAGGATAGGAAAGACATTGAGGTGCTGAGATGTGTCCAGAGAAGAGCAACAAGGCTGGTGAGGGGTTTGGAGGGCATCATACAAGGAGAGGCTGAGGGAACTGGGGTTGTTTACTCTGGAGAAGGCTGACAGGGGAGCTCTTACTGCTTGCTCTCCACAGCAACTTGAAAGGAGGCTGGAGTGAGGCTGGTGTTGGCCTCTTCTCCAAGGAACCAGCAACAGGATGAGAGGAAATGGGGAGGGTTAGATTGGACATCAGGGAAAGCTGTGGTGAGGTATTGGCACAGGCTGCCCAGGGAGTGGAGTCACAACCCCTGGAGGTGTAGATGTGGCACTCCAGGGCAGGGTTTAGTGGTCATGGCAGTTGGGCTATGGTTGGACTCGATGAGCACCAAGCGGATGGAGCCAGGCTCTGCTGGGTGATGCCCAATGACAGCACAAAGGGCAATGGTGGAAGCTGAGGCAGAGGAAGTCCCATGTGAACTTGAGGAAACAGTTTTTCCCTGTGAGGGTGACAGAGCACTGGAACAGGCTGCCCAGGGGGCTGTGGAGTCTCCCTCTCTGGAGATAGTCAACCCTCGCCCGAATGCGTTCCTGTGTGATCTGCTCTAGGTGATCTTTCTCTGGCAGGGGGCTTGGACAGGATGATATCCGGAGGGCTCTTCCAGCCCCTGAATTTCTATGATTGTGTGATCCTTTGCAGCCATAGGGATTCTATGACCGGGCTGCAAGCACCCCAAGGCCTGTGCCCTGGAGAATATCGGCAGGGCGGGGCGGCGTACACAGACTCCCCTCACCTGTAGCGCTTCGTGTCGCTGCGGGGCTCCATGGCTTCCCCGCCTGCGTCTTGGCTGACGCCCTGCCCGCCTCCTCCGCCCGGCCCGCCTCCTCCGCCCGCCCAGAGGCAGTGTGGGGACAGCCCTGTCCTGCCCTGCCCGGCCCGCCAGGGGGCGTCCGCAGTCACTGCCGCTGCGCCTCTGGCTCAGGGCGCCCGGCGGGGTGTGACGAAATTCCAGCGCGCCGCCGCAGTGCATGCCGGGGCGGTGGCGGGAGCATGGCGAGCGACTTCTATCTCCGCTACTACGTGGGGCATAAGGGCAAGTTCGGCCACGAGTTTCTCGAGTTCGAGTTCCGGCCCGACGGTGAGGGGAGAAGGGGACCGGCGGAGGGGGAGGATGGGACGGCGGCAGTGCTCAGTCCCGGGAGGGAGCGGGACCGGGACGGGCCGTCGCGGAGCTGTGCCTGTCTGGCCCTGCCTTGGCGGCGGATTAAGGCGCGTCTTCTGTCGTGCAGGAAGCTGCGCTATGCTAACAACAGCAACTACAAGAACGACGTCATGATCCGAAAGGAGGTAAGGGCCGTCAAAGGCGGCGGTACCGGTCGGCTGGCGGGGTAGCGCCTGTGCCGGCGTGCGCCCAGAGTGGCTGCCGTGTCGGCAGGGCGCAACGCGAAGCAGTCGTGGGGTGGTTTGTGCACGCCGAGTGGCCGGGGCAGCCTGCTAGGGAGCGCCAGGGCTTGCGTTGTCACGTTGGATTATTGCTCGTAGGCTTACGTGCATAAGAGCGTGATGGAGGAGCTAAAGAGGATCATCGACGACAGTGAAATCACAAAAGAAGATGATGCGCTGTGGCCTCCACCCGACAGAGTTGGTCGACAGGTTGGTGTGCAGTAGCTCTTCTAATTGCTGCTCTGAGTCTTGAAGTTAGCTGACAAGAAGCATAACTGAACTACTTCGAGTCAGTATTGTTTCTTGCCAGGAGGGAATCAAACAGTGCTTGAAAACGTGGCAGTTCAGTGCTGAGAGTTTGTGATTCACAGACTGCTGTGTTCAACACCTTTGTAACACAACTGCAAAAGCCATCAGCTGAGAATTTCTGCCACCAATGCCACAAAGCAGTGGTTTGACTTTCTGCCATCTCTCCTTGTCAGGAGCTTGAAATAGTCATCGGTGATGAGCACATCTCCTTTACCACGTCCAAAATCGGTTCCCTCATTGATGTCAATCAGTCCAAGTAGGTCCCCTGCATTTCTTATGTGGCTGTTGTTTTCAGGTAGCAGTCTGTAGTAGAACTTGCTCTTTGATTGCCAGCTGTTTGTGTTTGATACTGCTTCAAAGCACACACCCGTTCTTGGGGGCACAGGGGCTCTGCGTTCCAGTGTAAGGCACCAGCAGCTTTCAGGCTGTGTTGTTATGCACAGTGCTTTCAGACTTCCCCAGCAGCTGACTTTGCTGTAGGAAGCCCTGGTAGGTGTAGTCAGAGCCTGAGCTCCCCTCTCACTGGCCTCTCCACACCACTGTCTCTGGGAGCACCAAGAATTCCTTAGGACTTCTTCATGGAGCAACTATTTGTCCTTGTGGCCAGGAGAGCAAATGGTATCCTGGGTTGCATCAAGAGAAGTGTGGCCAGCAGGTCTAGGGAAGTTCTTTTGCCCCTCTACTCTGCTGAGACCACACCCGAAATACTGTGTCCATTTTTGGGCTCCCCAGTTCAAGAAAGACACAGAACTGTTAGAAATAATCCAGTGGAGAGCCACAGACATGATTAGGGGACTTCACCATCTCCCCTATGAAGAGAGACTGAGAGCCCTGGGACTGCTAAGACAGGAGAAGAGAAAGCCAAGAGGGGATCTGATCTATGTCTAACAATATCTGAGGGATGGGTGTCCAGTGGAGGGGCCAAGCTCTTTTTGGTGGTGCACAAGGAATAACACAAGGAGCAGGTACAAGCTTGAACATAGACGATTTCACTTCAGGAAGAGGAGAAACTTCTTTACAGTGAGCGTGACAGAGCACTGGAACAGGCTGCCCAGAGGGGTTGTGCTGTCTCCTTCTCTGGAGGCTTTCCAAACCCACCTGGATGCATTCCTGTGTGGACTACCCTGGGTGAGCCTGCTTTAGCAGGGGGTTGGACTGGATGATCTCTGGAGGTCCCTTCCAACCTCTAATGTACTGTGGTACCATGATTTCACCTAAGCTGACCCAAGAGTCAAGTTTTGTGAATTTAGAGCAATGTGATAAAAATGAACATTCTGTTTGTAAATGTCCAAACTTGGAGCACAGGCTGTTTTGGCAATCAAGACAGAATTAAACAAATCCATTAATGTCAAAGATGACCTCTGAGAAGCCTCCCTACAGTCCCTGTGTTTGTGTTTTCTCTAGGAAGTTAGTTCTGTAAGCTGCTCGTAGAGCATCAGTCTAACTTATTTCTCATCCTTCTGTTCTGCATTGCAGGGATCCAGAAGGCTTGAGAGTGTTCTACTACCTGGTGCAGGACCTGAAGTGTCTAGTCTTCAGTCTTATTGGACTACACTTCAAGATTAAGCCAATTTAATGCAAATAAACTGCAATTTGTATGCCAGTGTCTGTATGGAGGGCGGGGTGGGGGTGGGGGAGGATGCTGTTTTGATTCCTCCCTGGTTTTGTCCTGAAGCTTTTATGTATGTTAACTTTCTTATTATTTATTTTTTTACAAACTCTCAGTCACTGTCTTATAAAAACAAGTCTGACCAATGTGTTAACTCTGAGTTCTAGTGATTAACTGACTTCCTAACACTTCTTAGATCACGGTAGACTCAGGGTCTGCTACTTCACTTGCATCACGCAAAGCTGTATTGCCACTCCCTGTGCAGCAGTAGAACATAGAAATAGCTGACTCCCTGAAGTGAAACTTTTGTTACTGTCCTGAGTTGGATGTTCTGTTGGCCAGCTCTGATCTGCCAAACAGCTGATGCTCTGACTGCACATAACTGGTTCACAGCACTGGCTGCTGTGTCTTCCCCTTTACCTTCAGAACAGGAGGAGACAACTTGCTTCCCAGGAGCCATGCAGAATCTTCACTGATGCTCCCATCCAGCTTTAGGGAGACTGAAATGAAAAGCAATACAGCATGTATTTAGTTAAGTTCTAGATGAGGAGAATTAATTTGAAGGCCCAAACATGCCGCCATGTGTTTTGTGAGGCACTGTGGGGGCCTCCTAGTGTGGTCTGAGGCTCCCTGCAGGTTCCAGGGCTGTTCCCTTTGTCAGCTTTTTCAAATTACACCCTTGCTTTCTCTAGCACCTCCCCAGTTTTTCTAAAAGAGCAGTCGCCGTGACTGAAAGAAGATTGCAGCCGAGTGACTTCTGAAAAGGTGGAAACACCTAACTCTTATAGGCTCTGCACACATCTCAAGCCGCAGGCACCGTCCCCCTGGGGCCCTTCCTGCCAGCTCAACCGTTTCGCACCTTCCCCACTCCTGCTCCGCTTCCTCACCACCCTCATTCCTCACACCCGACTAAGCGCCCGCCTCGTCCCGCCCCGCCCGGGCCATCCTGCGGCGGGGCGGTGCCAGACCGCGCCGCCGGCTCCATCTTGGTCGAGGGCAGCTTCGTCTTTACGTCAGCTTCAGCCCGTCAGCAGCAGGAGGCGGCCGCCAGCTTGGCTGCGGGCAGAAGAGTGCCGGGATGTAGGGTGGACAAAAAGCCCAACACTAAAATCACGCAGGAGTAGTTGGAAACCTGCCACTGCTCCCGCGAGAGCAGGCCCGCCGGCCCTCAGAGTCCCGGTAGCGCCGCGCCTTCGGGGCGCCTGCGAGGACATGGGGGTAGGTAGGAGCCGGGGCCGGGCCGAAGTGAAGCGGGCCGGGCCGGGCCGAGCTGAGCTGACGGCCTCTCTCGCTGCCTCTTGCTTTGCAGAGGATCGGGCTGCAGCTGCGCGCCACGCTGGAGAACATCACCCGGCTGCGGGCCGAGGGGGAGGACTTCCGCTGGTACCTCAAGGTGCGGCGGGCCGGGGCGGCCCCGGGGGCTGTGGGAGCTGCGAAGCGCCGTTCTCGGCGCTGAGAGACTGCGAGGCTGTCTAGCCGGGCAGCTGGCGACAAGGACTGCAGCGGTGATTGTCGCATCAGGGGGTTCAAAGAGCGCTGGGGGGTTTGTTTCAGCACAGTGCGAGGAGGCTGCTTTCTGAGCAGTGAACGCGATGGCAGAAGCGTACAGACAGCACACATTGGTACATGCACGGCACCACACATGAGCCTGCATAACGAGAAGACTTGCATTCGGTGCCTCCATTGGTGAGGTAGTTGGTAATTCAGAACCACTGGCAAGTAACCAATGAGCCATTCCCATCTTTTATGTCCTGGCCCTGCACTTTTTTCCTGACCACTTTGCCACCCAACCCACTGAAGGACAGACTCTCTGCAGCAGGCATTCCCACCATGGCCACTCAGCTCACGGGCCTGCTGGGATAGATGGCAACTGGTACCAGCCTCCAGCTCCTATCCACCAGGGAACAGTGGGGATTGTGGAGGGCTGGGTTAGCTCCTTCAGCCATTTAATTCCCCATTACTGACTGCTTTGTATTTTCTGATTGTTTATTTTTCAGCTGAAATGTGGGAACTGTGGTGAGGTTTCTGAGAAGTGGCAGTACCTGCGCCTGATGGTACGTCTGAACCTCCAGCAGAACAAGGAGAAAGCAGACCCACAAGAGATATTAGAATGCATCAGGGGTGTGACAGCTCGCACCGATATTTTAATTGTTAGATTGATAATATATGCCACTGGAATGGTGGCTCTTGGTCACAATTGACATCTGCTTCGGAAAGCCACCTGTCTGTAAAAACACCATTGGGAAGCAAAACCTGAAGTGGTATCAGAGTAAGGTTGTGCCCGTAGTATATTTCTATGATGTGATGGAATCTTTTTGGAGAAGTTGAGGTAATTCAGAGTTAAGGATGCTAAAGTAGCATTTGGAAACTGACAAAGCAGGAGCAAATTTGTCAGGTGTAAGAGGAGGTTTTATTCTTGTGAACAATCCTTCCCTTTTGTTGTGTACTGCTGAAGGGTAAGAATGCATTTTGAGCAATGAATGGAACATGCCTATGTGGACAATATGTAACTATCAAGCATTGTTGTAAGTGTAGAACAGAATTATACTTCGACAAGCACAGCTTTCTGAATCACAGATCTCTAGTTTAAGACAAGCTGCCTCACTGCAGTGTTTATAAAACATGAAATGCCACTGATGTAAAAGCTACTTCACCTTTGGAGAGGTTTCCAGTGGCTCAGCTAGAGTGCAGTTAGAAATGATCTCTCTCTTGTCATGGTTTTTAGGACAGTGCTCCCCTGAAAGGAGGCAGAGGAAGTGCCACTATGGTGCAGAAGTGCAAGCTGTGCTCCAGGGAGAACTCCATCGGTACGTGCTTAGAAACTTAAGGGGCATCATCCATGTTACACTTTGTTTGCTCCGTTTGGTTTTGCAGTCCCCATATTTTAGCTTGACACCATTTGTAAAGAGCATTCTCCAGAGGTTTCTGTCCCTTGTGTACTGGTGCTTGAGTTCACAACAGGCACATACTTCTTGCAATGCTCCTGGAGGAGACCGCAAGGCCTCCTGCTGAGCTTAGGAGTCCCTGTGACCAAAACTCATGTCCATAATGTAATTTCGCAAAGGCACACTTCTTTCTTTTTGTGCATTGGGTGGGTAACAAAATGGTCTTCTTAAGTGAGAAAAATTGAACTCTACCTTTTGAGGGTCATCTGCAGGAACTGCTTAGGTACTTTGCTTCTTTGTATAAGGACATGCCCTTGAAAGAAGCAGCTGATGCTTGGTTAGTGCTGAATAAAACTGCAGCCATAATGCCACTCACTTTTACACATCTGTTTGCTTTTTGTTCCAGAGATTTTAAGCCAGACAATCAAACCTTACAACGTAAGTTTGTTTTCTCTTCTCTATGAGTGAAAGATAAATAAGCATTAATAGTATTTTTAGCTTTTGCTCTATCATCACTTCCCTCTTTCAAGAACACAAAAAGCTAGTATTCTCCTTTGACAGAAAACTGTCTTTTGTAGGCTCCTGCACACAGTCTCAAGTGTAGAATAATCTGATACATTTCATAAGCAAAGCTCAAAGCTGTATCACTCAAGTTAGGGATGTATTACTTTCATTTTGAAGGCTTTCCTTGTGTCAGGTTAAGAAATTCTAGTTAATTACCACCTATTAAATGAGCCCTAGGATTTTGCTGTCACTTGGGACATCAGAGTTGATAGCCCTGCCTTTAAAGCAGTTCTTTCCTAGACTAGTGCCTGTCACTCTGTTTGGATTAGATGACAACTGATGGTATTTGGACTCAATTGTAGGCTGAAGACAGTGAGAAATTCAAAACTATAGTGGAGTTTGAATGCCGAGGTCTGGAGCCAGTCGACTTTCAACCACAGGTGAGTTCTTATTTGTGGTTTCTGATTTTTTTAAAAGCACTTCTTACAGCCTGTAGAACATATATTGAAATGGTACTGCTCTTCCTGGAATGTCTTAGACCTTCCCAGTTTTCCATCCTCTCCACAGCTGTTATTTCATTTGCTTCCAAAAAAGCCACCCCACAAACATCTACCGTGGTTCTGGTGTTCTTTGTGCCATCAAAGTCTAAAATGAAACACACCTTGGAGTCACACTCAAATTGCCTTTAAGGAGTCTCAGCACTGCTCATTTGGAAGGTCCTCAGTGCTCAGGTTATTGCAAAAAGGAGTCTTTGCCAAGGGGGAATTGTGAGGTGCATCATCAGGTAGTTGCATTTGGGGGAGCAACACTTGGCTTCTTGGTGCATTACAGAGAGAAATGAACACTGCTGGCATTTTTCCACCTGAAACTTGTATCAGATAAAGGCTGCAGATGGATGGCACTTAAAGGCTGTTGTAAAGCTCACCTCAGAGGTCACAGTGAAAGGCTTTCTTCAGGGCCAAGCCAGCCTTGGGTGACTCATTTGCTTGTGCACGGTCATGCTGTATGCGAGCTAACTCCCTACTATATTTAGCCTATTATGCCAGTGGATTAAGTGTAAATAGACTGACAAATATAAACCTGTCTTATCCTTCCCTCAGACTGTGACACTCTGCTAAGAAACTGTCCAAAACAGCTGATCCTACAAAGAATTTGGTATAAATAAAGTCACCACTGCAGCCTGCTGCAGGAGCTCATCTTTTATTTATAGAAGTGAAGTCCATCTCTTGGAGGAACAGAAAGGCTACTGCTTTGTTCCTGTGTGGAAAGCTTTGCAGCCAGACCTAGGAACTTGCACTTCGAGGAAAAATCTAGGAAAAGACTGCAAACTGTTTATAGCTCTGCATCCTAACTGTTGATTTTATTGTCCTCTGCAGAACAGACTTCACAGCTGTGATAAAACTTTAATACTCTCTCAGTGTGGTCTGTGCACTATACTGGAGAGTATTCTTCAATCCCTGAGCAGGCATTTCAGTGAATTTTCTGATACTTAAATGACTAAACAGATGGACTTTTGCAGATCCAAACAATTCTATAAACTGCTTTGTATTTGACATGATCCAAGCCACCCTGCCTTCTCCACAACCTTACATCTGGCTTTTGAGCAGCACTGAGCACGACTGCCTGTAGCATTACTGAATTTTCTTTGTGTATTTTATAGACATAGCACACCCATACCTGAAGTCAGTTTAGAGTGGCTTAATACATGCATGTCTGATTTAAATTACACCAATTTTCTAAAAATGAAATTCATTTGAGCCTGAGAAGAGGAAGTACCCTCTGATTGTCTGCTAGAAACCTTCTTTTCCTACCTAGGTGCAGCAGCAAATTAAAGCTTTTATGTTCCAATAATGGGCAAGGACAGTATTTTTCCCCCAGTTACTTCCCTTTCTTGTTCAATGCACTTGAGTAGCTACACCTTGCTGCCAATGACAGATGATTTTGGGCTTTTCTTGAGGATAGGTCGGGTCTTTGGCCCCCAAGTGAATGCTTCAGCTGAAAACTGGAGGGTTTTTATGACTTTTGTCATAAACCTTCTCAAGTTTCTTTGCCTTAAGGCACAGCCAGTAGTTTCCACGGTGACACAAGTATGACAGGTCACTGTGTTGTAAAGGCAGTTGTCATTTTTGCCTCTCCAGTGTTCATGCTTTCACTGCTGGCCCCTCGGCAGCCAGCAAAGGGCGCACAAGTCACTGCCCGGCGCATCTCGCTTTGCAGATGGAACGAGGCCCTGCCCTGAGCCGAGGGTGCCGAGGGGCGGCTACAGAGGCTGCTACTTGCAGCCACAAGGCTTCTTGTTCCTTGGAGAGCTGACCAACATCTCCAGTGTCTGTTCTGCAGCTCTGCATTTTGTGCCACGATGCTGATCTTCCCCTGCACCTCTAGCAGTTCCCATGAGATGGGCTTCTGCCAATTCCATAAAGGCCATACTGCCACCGTGCCTTGCACATAGGCAGCTCTCCTGTTCTGTCTGCTACACTCCAGGGTTTATTTAACTCCCAGGTGCCTAACCCTCCATTCAAACCACATGGCTTACTTCACACCTTTTTACACATTAAGTGACTGGCACTAGTGATTTCTTTATAAAAAATGCAGGTGCATATCCCTTGCAGAAAACCAGGAGGAAGCTACCTTTGCTTTTTTACCTGCTTGATAAAATTCTGTAGTTAGAAGCAGCAATGTAAGAAACCTTCCTGTATGCTACAGAGGTCGCTGAGATTTTTAAATTTACTTTCAAAACAAATAAAACTTAATTTACAGTTTGCTAACTCAACCCTAGAATGGGAGAGCTCTTCCTGTAGAAGATATAACCAGAACACCTTGTTCTTGTGCTGTACCTCTCTGCAATTCCGTTCCTAGTGCTATCCTTTCTTCCAACTCTTTCAAGATAGCAACAGTAACAACGTGAAGACCTCTGATAGGGTTTACTAACCTGTTCCTGCAGCCAGCTGATCCTCCCTGCTCCTTCACATAAAGCTTGCTAGCTAGGCACTCCTGTACCTAAATCCAATGCAAGTTTCTCCTTCTCTGGTGTGGATTTTGGCAATATTTAAGCCAAAACTATTAACACTCTTCCACATTTTCTTTCTGTTGTTTTCTTGCGGTGTAAGATTATTATGAAGCTGTGTGATGCCTGTGGGGATTCTGAACACAGAGCTGTGTTAGTAGTTAGACACTGCCACATCCACTTGGAAAGTCAGGTTTAACATTAGCTACAATACCTGGAAATACCCATTTGGCAGGGAAAATAGAGGAGCAGTGTTCCCTCATTTTACTCTCTGGCTGCTCAGATTGAATTTTCCCAACTCACACACAGGATCACAACCTTATACTGACCCTTCACCGGGGAAGAGCTTGACCATTCTTTCTACCTACTTGGAAAGAAAACAGAAGTTTGGGCTGAGTTCTTTAATCACGTTTCAGTGACCATATTTATTATTTCCTTGGTACAATTAGATTTTAAAAAACTTCCTGCAAATGTGTTTGCAGGCAGGGTTTGCTGCTGAAGGTGCAGAATCTGGCACACCTTTCAATGACATCAACTTGTTAGAAAAGGTAAGTTGTGCCTCCTCAGTAAATCTAATTACCTGACTTTCTGCCCCTGAGTCCTAAGTCCAAAGTACACACACTGCACACACAAGAGACTGGTTTTGCTTTCATGTAGGTCGTAGCTGAAGAGAGGAACTAGATCAACTGTGAGCATTACCAACAGTGTTATGTTGTCAGCTTAGGAAATGCAACTTTTTTCCTAAGTCACTCAGGAATTCCAGAGAGCACACACCTGGAGTACTATGTGGCTGGAGTTACTCAGAGTGGTGAGCTGGTTTTTCAGGAAGGTGGTTGCACCTTTTCCTGTGTGCAGAGATATTTAAAAATAAGGTGAAGACACTGTCCTTCAGAGGTCAGGTTAATGACTCCAGCACTGCAAATCTTCTTGGCTGTGAGCAAGAATTTCAAGGTCAAATTTGTTCCCTGGTATCCTACTTGGCAGGGATCTGCTTGTCTGCTTACCCACCTGACTGGGTTATTGTAAATGATAGCTAATCCTTTCGTCTGCCATGGTTGCTGTCTTGTCCACTGCAGCTTGTGAACTACATATGAGAAAATCAATACAAAAATGTTAAAAACACTGAGACTGGAGGTAATTTAATTTTAGGGCAGTGCTCTTCCTTCTCTCAGATAACAGAACCTAGCTTAGAGACTGCACAGTGCTTTCCACAGAAGTCATAAGACCCTAATCTTGAGTAAGGTTTAGCTTCAGTTTGAATTCCAGTCTGTGTTTAAACATGATTGCATTCTGTCCTCTGTGAGTAACACTGTGAAATTTTACTTCCCACAGGATTGGAATGACTATGATGAAAAAACAAAGGAATCTGTTGGGATCTATGAAGTTACCCATAAATTTGTAAAATGCTAAAGTTCATACCCCAATTAAATCCTGACCTGCTTGCTGGTGAAGGAGCTGTAACCATCACAGACACAATTTCCTGGGAGTTACTTCGCACATGGCTCTACTTTAGCAATGGGATACTACATTGTGCTTAACTGTCCCCAGCATGCCCTACTGAAATACTTTCCACAGAGCTCTTGGAGCCTCAGTAAAAACTCAAAGCCCTATTGGAAGCAGTATTCTTGGCTGCACTGTGCCATTGTCTTCATATTGTCTTTTGGGGGATGTATAGATTGTGGTGGACTGGAGCTTCACAGGATCACAGGATGTTGAGTTGGAAGGGCCTCTGGAGATCATCGAGTCCAATCCCCCTGCCAGAGCAGCGCCATAGAATTTAGTGCAGGTCACATAGGAATTGCATCCAGACAGGTCTTGAAAGTCTCCAGAGAAGGAGACTTCACAACTTCTCTGGGGAGCCTATTCCAGTACTCTGTGACCCTCAAGTTTCTCACACTGTGAAGCTTCCTGTGCTGTAGTTTTACATCCATTGCCCCTTGTCCTATCACAGGGCACAAGTGGGCAGAGGCTGTCCCTTCCTTCCTGACACCCAGGCCTCAGATATTTACAACCATTTATTAAATCCCCTCTCATTCTCCTCTCCAGACTAAACAGCCCCAGGTCTCTCAGCCTTTTCACACCTCCAAAAGATCAGTAATTTTCAAAGCACAAGAGCACAGGTTTACACAGCAAAGCATAAGCAGATTAATGGACAGAGCATGTATGGAAGGGGAGAGCCAAGACTGCAGAATGCTTTCAGCAGTACTCTCTTCAACCTTTGTGAGATGCCTGAGCTATTGCCGAAGGGGCCAGCCATGCCGTATACTGTCCATTTAGCAAGAGAAGAATTGGTTGTTCTCAATAACTTTATTACAGTACAGTATTTTCCAGTCTAACAACACAGTGATTGCAGGTTACTTCAAGCCTCTCAGGAGTTAGTTGTTGGGTTAAAAGTGGAAAGGCTTCAAGCAGTTGAGGCACAGTCTTTTCTGATATTGCTTCAAGTTTCAAGAGAATAATAAGGGTGGCAAGAACAAGAATGAAACCATTCTTATTTAAAATTACTGTGTGAGGGGTTTTAAAATCAGCTGAAGAATGAATGTTATCACAGGACTGCAGTCAGCCTGAACACTCTCAGAACACAGGTTCTGAGCTCAAAACTCAGCAACACTGCTTTCTATCTTAACTAACAGCTTTTAAGAACGTGGAGCTGTTGGAACAGATGGATCCATTACTTGACTCTGACACTGTGAGTGCCTGTATTCCTGAAACAGGCATTCAAGGTCTGTGCTATAAAATAGATAGAATTTCCAAGTGGATCTAACAGTATTCAAGTTCAGTGAAGATAAATTAAGCCAATTAAGCTGGGCAGTCTCAGTCCCACTGAACGCTGATTAGTGTGCCAATTAGAGGCTGCGTTTTGTACTGCAACTAGAAAGTCTTCCGATGTTTTTTATGTCTTAACTACTAATCTTCCTGCCCTTTAAAACATTAAAGATATCTTCTAGGGACTTGTATACACACTGAAGGAATTCTTTACCATTCCTAGTTGGGTAAGAGGAAACGTTACAACCTATCCAATCGTCGTGTACCTGATACCCTACTCCAAAGCCATCAGCCACCACTGGGCCAAAGCCTCCCAGCTGCACAGCTGGGCTCACCAGTGTGCTTGTGGAGAGGATGTTGTGGTTAAGCCGAGCGTAGGCTTGGTCTTGATAGAACTCAGGCAGTGCAATACCTGTGGATAAGGCCACGTTGCGCAAGCCGAAGAGATGCCGGTCAAATCCCTGACCTGTTAAAACAAAACAAGTATTAGAGGGATGACTGATTCTGGGGGAAGGAAGCTCACTTAGTTTGCCATCCCCTTGTACTTCAGCCATAGAAGGTGTCTGTAGAACTGGGGTTTACTTTCACGTTAGCAGGTGTTCTTTTTCAGATCCCACACATTCTGCACACTTAATGCAGGTGTCCTTGGCAACAGGGGCTTGCTCCTTTACTGCCAGCCTCAGCCAGGAATCATCAGAGTAAACTGAAGTACAGTGTTATCAGACCATTTTAATAATGCATTACCTTCTTTTAGTTAGCTGAACATATCCAAGTTGTTTCAAACAGAGAAAGGCTCTCCTAAAATATAGGAATCTAAAGAGGAAGAGAATCTTGCACCAACAACAGAAGCCAGTTTTAGACTGGGGGGTGATGCTCTACAGTCAGTTTTACTGAAACAATGCAAGTTATGCTTCTGGGAAGAACAATTCAAATGAAAGCACTTATAAAAATACCAGGAGTAGCACAACCAAAGAGTCAATTTGATTCTGAAGCTGTTAAAGCCTTTATGCCCTGCAGTGATAAGACAGTAACTCCTCAGGCATAAACCCGAAGTTCTTACTTGCCTTGGGGAGTACAATATGCACTAAGGAGTTACCAAATCTACAAACGGCCCAGCTGCTCTCAGGACAAAAACTAACCTAGAGAAAATCCTCCACACGTTACCAGTGAAGTGGTAAGCGTAGAGGCATTCTCCTCCATCAAGAAATGAGCCAAGAGAATGCATTTTGAACTGCAGCCCTCTGCTCTGTTTTTCATCGAGTTTACATTAACATTACCCTTCCATCAGAATTAAATTATTTAGGTCTCAGGTACACTTTCACAACACCCTTAAGACATTTCTGTGCCAAAGCAAGAGTGTTAGACACACTGCAACTCACCCATAGCCGCTTCTTTTGTCAAACGCCCGTGGTATTTGGAGCACTCCTCTATCAACTTCTGAAGCTCTTCGGTGCTGTGCTTGGACAGCCCCCTGACAAAAGCTTCTGAGCACTTCTTTGTATGCACAGAGGCAGGACGAATGGTTTCCGTACGACCGTGTTTGAAAGCTGCAGTGCTACAGGACTCGTAGGTAGCCACAGTCTGATTGTACTGTCGAAGGAAAGCCATCTGGAAGGCAAGCTGAGCCACAGCATCTGGGCTCACCTTCTTCTGCTTCAGAAGGTCCTTGCCTCCTTCATGGAACTGAATCAGATTGAGAGACAGGGACTCTACAGTGGCATCAAATTTCTGTTTGGCTTTGGTAATTCCTCCTTTCAAGGCATCATTCAGCTTAAAGTCAAGTTTCTGCACTGCTCTAGAGGAATCTACTGAAGCAGGCTGGGACTGGGGGCTGATGGCTGGTGTCTGGGTGCTATCTTTAAAAACCTCATTCTGGAACCTGAGCACAGCCACACCATCTCCCCAGGAATGTTCAAAATTAACTCCTGCTGTGCCATCCTTCGTTATGATGAGATTAAAGGATTTGTCGTACCAGCGGTTAGCACCATCTCCATGCAACATAGTGTGGGACAAGTGCACAAAGTCTTTAACAGGAAAATCATCTAAGCTTAAACAGAACACAGCAGAGTCTACTTTTTGAAGAGCTTCTTCATTGCCATTCTCCAGGAGCTGCTTTCTCAGCAATGCCCACGTATCTCGGTTTTCACTGGAGAGGTAGCCAAGAGGGAAGGCTGGGGCTGGACTGTTGTCACTAAGGATGTATTTCAAGTGTGCTTGTATTTCTGAAGGCTTCAGCATATTTCCATCTCTATCAATGACATCAAATACATAAAAATTCCCATTTCTCAGTACTAACAAATGCTTTGCTTTTTCATCTGTGTACAGCTCATCTCTGCTGAGCTTGGGCAGACGAGTAGAATTGAAAAGCCTGAAGTACTGAGACATATCCAGGGGGTATGCATTGACCATGTAGGCACCAAACCACGAAACTGAAGAAGGCACAAATCGGATAATGTTTTTAAAGAGTTGAGTGTCACTTTTTTCTGGGTTGAGGTGAAAGACCTCTGGCTCAAGATAACCAGCCCTGAAGGTCTTCATGAAACGTATAGCAGAAACAGTCATGTTGGCAGCTCTTATGAGCTGATCGTTATATTCAGGTTTTGGATCAGGATTAAAAGACATAAATGCATTAAAATTCAAAACAACAGGTTCACGTGCTTTCAGGTACATGTCAAACCAGGGACCTGAAAACAGAGAGTTGAGAAACAGGTCAGAACATAAAAGCAGCTTACTGGGTCAGCCCAGAGGATCGCCGTCTCCAACGGTGATCGTGAACAAACACCTACTGAAGTGCAACCGAACAAGGTACACAGAAGCAGTAATCCCCCCAGGGACTCTCCCAAGCTCCAGTTATGAACAAAGGTACTGTTGGCTAATTGTAAAAACATTGTGTTTGGAGTAATCCACACCAAGTGTCAATCACATTAGCACTGAGGGCAAATTTCCATGTTTTCTGTCTGGCTCTGTGATAAGCCATAACCCCCATGACACACAATGCAGTTCCCCAGCACCGTATTTGGCTGCACACCTCACATTTGGAGTGGAGCATGCCTTTGTCTACCCTTAAACTATTGATTTCTGCAACTCTCTATCACCCAGGACATGCTTCTTTTCAAAGCAACCTTTATTTCTGTTCCAGTGTTTCTCTACGTGTGCTGTCTTGCATTCACACCTCCTTCCTCTTTCTGTCACTGAAATGATCAGCACAGGGCACAACCTCCTGACACTGATGCATGACCACCCATCCCTCAAGCTGGCAAAAAGCCAGCCTTTGACTGGACCTCACAGGTATTCTCCCAGTGCCAGAATAGACTTTGGAAGCAGAACACCCATAGGTCTTCTGGACAGTCTGTCAACGTATCAAAAAGCATGAATGTGACCCAAAGGTTTTGTGCTTGCCAAAACCAAAGGAATCGGTAACAGCTTTAAAGGGCAGTCACACCTTTACACCTGCCACTGAGCAAATGAAAATCCAGAGGGTAGAGGCAGAGGAGGGCTATTTAAAGCAGGTTCTATTACATCATTATCAGCTTCAAACCACGCTCTGGTATTGCACACCAGAGATTCAGACCAAGGACACAAGTGCACGCCAACTTCATTTCAAGGCAGCTGAGGCACTAACAAGCCTGGAGTAGTCCCAAGTTGAAGCTGTTGGCTGAGCTGTAAAAGGGCAATGGGTAACTCAATGACCTAAGTTACAATTTCATTTCCAGGTCCTCACAGATGAGTAACTTGCATTCATCTAGTTCTAAACCCACACATGTCATCATCACGTAGCTGCTTACCTTTGGACTTGGAAGTCCAGGGTGGAGGCAACTATACATACTTTCAGAAACCAATTTCAAGCAGAACAGGTCTTTTGTAAGGCCTAATAAAGAATAATAACTAACCAAAAAAGGAATGCAAACATCCTACAGCTCACAGACAAAAAGCAGCATGCTGGCTAGCACACACACCATAAGGCGCCAGTTTAAAACAAGTGTTGTTCAAAGTGAATGGCAAGTAAAGGGTAACAAACCAAACAGCAGCTGCTCTGAATTCATCTGGGTTTCTCTGCAGTACCTGTGGTAGCCAACACCCTTATAAGTCATCTCAACAGAAAGCAAGGGCAGAAGTATATTCACTGAGCACCATGCAAACTTCTGTAGCTGTTTCAACATTTCCACCTCTGTTGCTACCCATCCCATACTTTCAAAAGCAGACACTTTTATTTGGGAGTCAGTGGAAGCAACAATAAGTAATAATAATTAAAAAGCCCCAAACTGTATGTATACTCTCCCTCTTGTAATTAGTTCTTTATTCTCATCTTCCTCTTTGTCTCTCCTTTTTCTTTGCTCTTTACAAGAAAAGGGTTTCATAGTTTCAAGAGGGTTTTTTTGAAGACCATAGCACTGACTGCTTTACTGCCCAAAGCTTAGCCATATTCTCTGAAGCCCTCCCCACAGTTCAGTTTTCATGCTGGTATCAATGTGAAATTATCTGAAAATGACTGCTGTACTTTCCTGAAGGGAGTGACCAGTTAAGCTCCTCTGTTAACCTAAATACAGAGCAATACAAAACCCCACAAATATTAATTTTAGAACTAAAATTTAAATGCAGTAGCTCATGGGAAAAAAAAAAAAAAAAAAAAGCGCTTCTATAATATCAATCTATCCAGAATTCTAGTATATGGAAGGTAGTGGGCATTCTTTCCACCAGAGACTCAGACTTTGCTCTAGTACAGCCACAGGCAGCATTTACAGCATGTAATTCCAAGTTTATGGAGCAGAAAACAAGTTTCAGCCTATTTTAACTGCAATATTATGAACTCATCTATCTATGCACAGACTCCTTCTATACCCAGTTGGCCAACCTACCTGTGATGTAACTAGTGTGCTTGTTCTGATTGTCCTGGGCAACCAGTTGCTCGTGCAGCTCCCTTCCAATCCCCTTTTCAAAGTGATGAGCAAGTTCTTCAGTTTTTCTATTGCAACCAGTAAAAGAATCAAAATGCTGTCACAAGCTCTACTTTTTATCTGTAACACAGGGCTTTGAAGCAGCCCAGAACACTGCAATATGAGTATCTTGTCTGTCCATACCTGAACTGGTCATCATTTAAAAGTGGTTTCTGAGCATTCAGGTATCTCCTAATTGTATCTTCGAGCTTTGGAACTGGCAATCTGAAGGAAGAGGAACAGAGAGAGACACACACTCTATGAGCCACAGTACCAATGAAGTCCAAGTTTCTCACACATTTGTCCCTCTTTGCCTCCCCTCTTCCCTATCCTTCCTTCAATCTCACCTTACCCAAACTGCTGAGAAGTTGTTTGTAGGAGAAAGAAGCAAATGGTGGGCATAAGTCAGCATAAGGTGTTTGGAAAGCCAGGTGAAATATCAACTTGACTCCAGGGAATGCAGTGACATGAAGCGCTGCAAGGTGCAGCAGGGATACAGGTGGAAGGCTTAGAATTCAGCAGCCACCCTGCGCCCGGACTCGCCTCACTGCCGGGTGCTGAACACGCTGCCTACTCTCCCTTGCTCCCCTTAGTATAAAGTAATTTTACTACATCAGCGAAGGTTACTTTGCAACCTGAAGAGAGTGGGCTTACAGTCATATTTACTCTTAAAACCCCAGAATCGTTCCCCTCCGCTGTGATTTCGGAAGAGCACACACAAGAAGCGAGCAGCCCGAGCGCGGCAATACGCAAACGGAACGGGGTTCTTTCCTCTGCCCTCTCTTCACCGCCGACACCCCAGACCGGACGGCCCCACACGGCCACCAGCCGCCACCGACCTCTACCCGCGGGCCCCCGCATCCCAGCCCACCGGCTGCCTTGGGCGGCCGCCTCGGGGTCTGGCGGTGCCGCTCGCTCCCCAGAGAACGCTCGCTCCCGGCCTTGCCCCGGGACCGGCCCGGCGGCGCCTCAGGAAGGCCGCGGGGCGGACGGACCCGTCGGCCAAGGGGGCCGGCTGGGACAGCAGGGAGCGTGGCCGCGGCCCGCCGTACCTGGGCAGGCTCTTTTGGTAGTGCATGGTGGGCACGACGCTGCGGTGCAGGTACTCGGCAGCCGCGCTGCTGTAGCCCCGCCGCCAGCGCGCCGCTGCCCCCGCCGCCGCCGCAGCAGCAGCAGCCTCGCCGCCATGATGCCCGCGCGTCACAGGCCGCCAGGAGCCGCCCGCCTGCCGCCGCTCCGCTGGCCCGGGCCGGAGGGAGCGGCCGCTGCGACCCACGGCGCTACCGCTGCAGGCTGCGCTCCGCCCGCCGCTGCCGAGCGCCCGGCCCCGTTCGGGATGAGCTCATAACACCCCGCGGCGCGTTCGCATCGGCGCGTCGGAGAACTGGGGCTGAATCCCCGATGTATGCCCCGCGACCCTAGAGGCTTCCCTGAGTCCTCCCCTGCCCGGGTGGGCCTCGGGCGGCGTCGGCTCCTCCGCTCTATACGGGCGAAAAGTCGCAGCTGCAAAACCGAGGGTCCAGCTGCAAGGGAGGGCAGCCGGCGTGGCCGTGTGGCCTGGCTGCGGGAAGCCTTTCTCACTGTCAGTTCATTTGGGGAGCACATTGGGTGCACCCTATCGAGGCAGCAGTTAACTGGATATTAGAAAACGATTCAGTATTACTGCAGTCCCCCCGCATTTCCTGTGATCCTCTTGTGACAGCACTTTGTTCAACGTAAAGACTCCACATATTGTTTCTCTGTTTGTTTGGTGTGTGCCCGTGTATCTTACAGTAGAGTGTTCAGATCCTGCCTCCCAAAGGAACCGCTTCATACATGTCACAACAAACGCTGTGTTACAGGATGAATTACTGCAAACACAGGATTTGGTTGTACTGTATGGAATATTTTCCATAAAACCACTGAATAATAAACTGACCCAGAAGCAGAGAATAGTTTGGGGTGGAAGGGACCTTCAAGATCATCTAGTTCCAACCCCCTGCAATGGTAAGAAATGGTGGCACGGTGAACAGTCCCAGTGGTGTATTTTTATCAGATACTCACTAGCATGAAAATCAGCACTGGGATTGAATGCGGACACAGCAAAGGAAAGCAATCCCTGTGGCTTAGTCTGATAATCCTCTGAAAGTAAATTGGCCCTACTCTAATCAACATAGTGGTTGGAAGAAAAGTGAAATCATTTCACTTGCAAGATAACAAATGCCAAATTCCATCTGTCCTGGCATGCTTCAGTATAAAGCTATTTTCTGTTCAATATACGTCACTTATGCTACTCATTCAGCCTTTTTTTCATCCCAAAACTGAAGAACACAAGCCTGCTTCAATTAATGAAGTGCAGTTTCACCTAGCTTGCCCTGTTGTGATAGTCCATCTCAGAATGTTACCTGCTCTGCCCTTTAGGAAAACTGCGGTGGCATTGCTTTTACCCATATGAATGCATGGCTTGCAGTGTGCTCTTACTCAGTTTGGGTGTCCAGACCCCAAACTGGGGAGATCAAGAGCTGCCCTCAAGACACCATCTTTCTCCCAGGAGTGTCACTTTGTTTTGAACCAGTCTTGTTTTAGAAATACTACTGCATTCTGTTCTAATTTTCCAGAGCCTCCTAATCTTCTTCCAGGCTCTTAATGATGTAGTTGATAATAGGATTGTTGGTATTAATTTGGAACAATAATGCCAGCTGCTTGCTTGGTGGCTATTGGTAGAGGGGTGACCTTGCAGGTCAGCTGAGCAGAGCTGGAAGTGCTTTGATCTGATCTATACGAAGCTAGATCTGTCTACTCGGGCAAGAGGAGCAAGTGAATTCTCTCTCCATGGGATGCTGATTCTTCTCCAGAGAGCAGGGAGGACAGCATGGCGGTGGCTTTGGATGCAATCCTCGCTCGGATCAAGGATGTTTTTAAAAGGAACGGTTTGCTTATTCTCTCGGTGCTGTCAGTCACCATTGGCTGTCTTCTTGGCTTCTTCCTGAGGACGAGGCGGCTCTCCCAGCAGGTAGGCACGGCACAGGAGGGTATCACTGTAGTGAACATACCGTGCTTATGTAACCACAGCCAGAGCAACTTGGGCAACTTCAGCGTGGACTTCTGAAGCTGGAAAGCATGTGTGTATCTTTGATACCTTTGTTTAATTGCACCTGATTGTTAATCTGCACTTCTTGGGGGCTTTTCCCACCTTCTCAAACAATAGGTTTATGAGGGATTCTGGTCTTTAAGACACTAAGCAAGTCTAGCATAAGCACATTGTCATGTTGCAACTGTGGATGATAACAGTGGGTGTTTAAGCTGGATGTAATGTAGCAACTAATAGAGAGCTGTTAGAACTGGTAATGTGTCACTGGATGTGTTCATTGTGTTCATTGGATTTTATGTTCCTTTGGAACATCTGCCTTTAAAGACAACCCTGGGAAGGTTTTTCATCACTAGGTGTAGAGGGGCACAGATGTGAATATTACTCCAATGCTATTTTGTGATAATAAAATGGAGATTTCCCATCCTTAGCAGACCATGTTTTTAAAATCACTTGGGGATTTCTCCCCCAGCGTACTTCAGCTAAGCTCTTTGTAGGTATCATTTCTTTCTGCTGTATTAGTTGGACAAAGCAGACAGGGTAACAGGTATTGCCAAATGTGTTGTCTGAGCACAAAGTATAAATATCAGTTTGAAAATATGGCACTTGGTAACTAAATGAAAACAATTATCTGTTTGGCTACTGCAAACCACTGTCTGAATACCTTTTGTGTCCAAGCAGTAGCTTCATAAACATCCAGGAAAACACAAAAATGCAGAATGAAAAGATTATTCAGGGCAGCCTATTAACAGCAGCCCCAGAGGATGGCATATTTAGTGCTTGTCTTCCTTTGTAATGGAACAAACAGTGCAGTGTGTTTGCTGAATTCCAACACAATATATAGTGTAATTAGTTTTTAAATGATCTTTTAAAGCCTCCTGTGTTTGCCACCTCATACACCAAAAGTTGCAGGTTTTCCCAGTGTTGGCTCTAGCAGCACTCATGAAGACAGTCTTTGTCTCAAAACAGTAAGAATCTCTCCATGTATTTCTAGGAAATTAGTTACTTCCAGTTCCCTGGTGAGTTACTGATGAGGATGCTGAAAATGTTGATTCTCCCACTGGTTGTTTCAAGGTAAGTGAGGACAATAATTGTCCTAATGGTTTGGAATTTTCTTAAATGACAACATCATCCCCACTGCTTTAGCTTTAACTTTAACTGAATGAGTGTCAAAGTGTCAGAGGCATTGCTGCCCACTGTACATTTGCAGTTATAGTGGGGCTAAGAAGAAGGCTTTTAATCAACAGCATCATTTCCACAACACCTCACAGAAGTATTATTTGCTTAAAAAAATAATGGGGGTGTTTTTTCAATGATATTTTCTTCTTTCCTTGTAATGGGAGGACTTTTTTTTCTTCAAGCTAACAAGAAGCTAAAGATATGGAATAAACAGCCCACCTAATCTTAAAGCCTCCCTTAAATCTAAACAATTGAAATAATATCCTACACAAGTATCATGAAACCACCCTTAATTTAGACTCTGCTGCAGAATTTGGAGAGATGTGCTGTAGCTTGATGAAGACTGCCTCCAGTGAACTAGTAATATGTGCTTGGCTTCAGCTGGAAGTGGAAGCGTTCCCTTAGTATAATAATGGCAGAACCTTTAATGGTGACACTCCATCAGCAGCAGAATGAATGGTCTAGATCCCGGTACTGATGGATGGGGCATGGTTGCTGCCTTTGCAGTGGATGGGCATAACTTAGGCAGGGGTTTTCTTCAGTTTGACTGTATTCCAATGGCTGAAGTCACAAAAAGATACCAGTTGGATGGCCAAAAGCTCTCTCATGTGCCCAGGATATAGAAGGAGAGATGGACAGTAACAAAGCTAACTTTACCAGATGTGGGGAAAAAGTCTTGCAATACTTGGTGCCTTTCCTTGGAAGCCTCAGTTTCTGGAACCTAATACCCTCATCTTCCATTTTTAGGGCTTAAAATTGCTGTATGGTGCTGAAAATTAACATGGTGCCACACTAAGGGTATTTGTAAATCATATACCTTTACATCAGCCCTCTCAGTTTTTCACAGAATGGAGCTGAGTCATGGTGCCTTGTGCCTACGGCTGGCCATATGACCAGAGACTCACACCTGGTTCTGTCCCATGCAGCTAGAGAACATCAAAACAGAACAGATAAGAGATCTTTTGAGAGTTGGAAGAAGAGTTTTCCAAGGAAAACTAGACTCTCACATGAGGAAGTGACATGGTAAGGAGGACGGAACAGGGTTGTAGCCCTTGCTCTTGAATCACATGCTCTTCCCTACGAGGAATGGTTCTTTACATCCTTCTGTGGTCTTTAAGAGATGTCAGGAGGCAATTGCTGCTATGGCACAGCTTGTGCTACCTCTGGGTTACCTACAGAAGTGTCAGGAGTGAATCTGTGAGCTGCATTTACTGATGCACTCCATCCTCTGAGAAAGAAATTAAACTTTACAGATCTTCAAAGGAATTAACTCTCCTTGAGCCTGTCTCCCTGGATAACAAACTATCCAGGACTTGCTATTGCAAACTGAAATTCCAGGGGTTTGCAGGAAAAAAATCCTGCAGATGTAATTACATTCTTGTCCTCCGTGGGTTTTTACAACAAGCACAGCATTTCCCACACATGTATTTTGAAAACCCTGTAAATAAATGCTCATCTGTATGCACATTTAAACTAAATTTCTGTCTGGCTTTTGGAATTCCCAACTTGTCCTGCAGGAGCAATGGCACTTAAATTATCTTTTCAATTACTCCCTATCCTTGTTTACAAAAGTCAGGGGTATAGCACCATAAAAAGAGCTTTAAATCTTACCCTCCTGGTTGGTTTAATGCCATTTTTCATAAAGAAAAGGTGAGACAGGACAGCTAAAAGAGGCACAAAATACCCTGCCTCCAAATCCAGAGTCCATCTGGAAGCATTTTAGCAGAAGGAAAAGGTGTCAAGTGCGTGGCTCAGCCGACTAGAAAAACTTGCACAAATGCAGCCTTCAGCAGAAATAGCTGAAACTTTGTACTAGCTCTCTTTTGGCAGGATAGTTACAGAGTTAAAACAGGGATTGTGCATACTGTATCCATTGGAAATGAGAAACTGTGGACATGGGCAGGTGTCTCTGAGTAGTGTTTCTAAGTTCCTTGAATGCAAAAGAAATCAGTCAGCTACCACCAACCACTAGCCTGCCACTTTGAGCCCTGCATGAGCTTTTGTTTTTGTTGTGACATGGGTGGGGACTGATATTATTGCAGCTACCCAATCACATAAACAAGCTTCAGAGCACTATACAATGACTCTAAAACAAGTATCTCTTTATTGCCCCCAACCTCTGCCTGAGATTTAGCCCTGCTTGTACCTAGGAGCATCCCCTGTGTCTTGTGTGTAGTTTGCTCTTCTCTGTAATGAGAACAAGCACCCATACAGCAAAGGGTGCCACTTCTATTAGCAAGAAAAAAATAACCATCAGACAACCCTCTGACAGTTTGATTCTGCCCTGGGACCCTGTAGTCACCAGATGTGCACCTAATGATATGTATAAACATTGGATACTGGGTTTAGATCCAGGAGAGCTCAGAGAGACCAGGGTCCCAATCTGAATTCATAGTTACACACCCAAGCTCAGCACTTAGGTAAGGGGATAGAATCATAGAATTGTCAGGGTTGGAAGGGACCTCAAGGATCATCTAGTTCCAACCCTCCTGACATGGGCAGAGATACCTCATGCTAGATCAGGTTGCTCAGAGCCATATCCAGCCTGGCCTTAAAAACCTCCAGGGATGAGGCTTCCACCTCCTCCCTGGGCAACCTGTTCCAGTGCCTCACCAGACTCATGATAAAGGAAATATAAGTTAGAATAGAATAGAATAGAATAGAATAGAATAGAATAGAATAGAATAGAATAGAATAGAATAGAATAGAATTAACCAAGTTGGAAAATACCTTTGAGATCATCGAGTCCAACACTATCTAATCAACTAAACCATGGCACCAAGTGCCCCATCCAGTCTCTTCCTAAACACCTCCAGTGATGGTGAAGAACTTGTTTTTAACATCCAATCTGAATCTACCCATTTCTAGTTTTGCTCCATTCCCCCCAGTCCTATCACTCCCTGACACCCTAAAAAGTCCCTCCCCAGCTTTCTTGTAGCCCCCTTCACATACTGGAAGGCCACAAAAAGGAGCCTTCTCTTCTCCAGACTGAAGAGCCCCAACTCTCTCAATCTGTCTTCATAGGAGATATCCTTAACAAGCCAGAAAGATTTGCTGCAGGAGATCTAAAGTTCCTAGATTCTCTCTGGGGAAGAGGTTTTGTTTGATAACTGCAATGCAAACAATGTATTTTCTCTATCCTGCAGGAGATTTCAGCACAGACCTCAGGATTTCAACCAGGCACATACATACATACGTGGCATGACAGAGATGAAACTCAGTACATCCTGCCCTGAGTCCTCTGAAATGCTTAAAAACCCAAGGCGCCAGGCCTTCAGACAGACATATGCTCATCAGCTGTCCCAAGGTGCTCAGGTTTGGTGCACCACTTTTGCTTCCAGTTAGTGCGTGCGGAGGCTCGGGCTGCGCTGCAGCCTGTGGCCAGCAGATGGCGATGCCGGGCAGACCGAATTGCCGGAGCGTTTGCGAGGGCTCAGGCAGGACCTGTGTGTCTGGTGGTACTTACCAAGACAGCAAATTCAGCTTTCCCTACCTGTTCGAAATGCAGAAGTGCTGTGTGTCTGGTGACATCATAGAATCAGAGAATTGTCAGGGTTGGAAGGGACCTCAAGGATCAGCTAGTTCCAGCCTTCCTGCCATGGGCAGGGACACCTCACACTACCTCAGGTTGCTCACAGCCACAACCAGCCTACCCTTAAAAACCTCCAGGGATGAGGCTTCCACCACAGCCTTGGACAACCTGTTCCAGTGTCTCAGCACCCTCATGGGGAAGAGCTCCTTCCTAACATCCAATCTCAATCTACCGATATCTAGTTTTCTTCTGTTACCCCTAGTCCTATCACTACCTGACACCCTAAAAAGTCCCTCCCCAGCTTTCTTGTAGCCCCCTTCAGGAAGGCCACAATGAGGTCCCCTCGGAGTCTTCTCTTCTTCATATTGAACAGCCCCAACTCTCTCAGTCTGTCTTCATAGCAGAGGTACTCCAGCCCTCTGATCATCCTCGTTACCCTTCTCTGGAAATCCTTCCTGTAATAGGGGCTCCAGAACTGGGCACAGCACTCCAGGTGAGGTCTCACCAGAGCAGAGTAGAGGGGGAGAATCACCTCCCTTGACCTGCTGGCTATGCTTCTCTTGATGCAGCCCAGGATGTGATTGGCTTTCTGGGCTGCAAGTACATACTGGTGGCTCATGCTGCTCTCCCTACCTGTTCAAAATGCAGAGGTGTTGTTTGTCTGGTGACACCCCAGAGAGAGCTCACAGGGGAGGAGGAGGTCTGGCTCCCAGCATGCTGAAGTGCCCTGGGCTGGCCAAACCACTCTGGACACCACATCTTGAAAGGTGCGTGCTGCAGATCTGTAAGGCAGGCTGGAGAAGAGGCAGGGCTTGCAGCCCTTGGTTCTCATACAAGGTAGTGCTAGAAACTCACAGATTCTTTTTTTCCCATGTTCAGTCATATAGTTTCACTGACCTTACAGGACTTAACTCTCTCTTTTTGAGCCTTGCACCCCTTCTGAGTAATCTAAGAGAAAAATGCTGTTGTCATTGTATGTCTACCTATATATGTAAAGAAAATTGCATCCTTTCTTTCACCCTCCTTGTTTATATCTTCAGCTCTTACAACAGGCTGGTTACCCCAGGGAATATTTCCTTTACCAAAAGCAGTCTGTTTTGGTTAAGCTTAGGATATTGTTTTCAGTTTTGGGCACCTCAGTCCAAGAGAGATGTGGAGGTGCTGGAGTGAGTGCAGAGGAGGGCAAGGAAGCTGTGGAAGGGCCTGGAGAATAAACCTGATGAAGAGCAACTGAAGGAGCTGGGGCTGCTTAGTTTGAAAAAGAGGAGGCTGAGGGGAGGCCTCATGGCTGTCTACAACTACCTGAAAGGACATTGCGGAGAGACTGGTGCTGGTCCCTTCTCACAGGTCATTAGTGATAGAACAAGAGGGAATGGCCTCAAGCTGAGACTGGGGAGGTTTAGGCTGGACAGTAGGAAGAATTTTTTCCCAACAAGAGTGGTCAGGCATTGGAATGTGCTGCCCAGGGAAGGGGTTGAGTCACCAATCCTGGATGTGTTTGGATGTGGTGCTTGGAGATATGGTTTAGGGGTGAACCTTGTTGAGTAGGGTTATCAGTTGGACTTGGTGATCCTGGGGGTCTTTTTCAACCTGAAGGTTTCTGTGATTCTGTGAATTATTGCCTTTTGTATCTATTTACCATTGACCATTTTATATACATTTAAGAAATAAAGGCTAGCAGAAATTTGATCATTTTCCGTGCAGGGAATCTGTGAAAGAAAGTTTGTTCCCTTTATAGGCAAAGCTAAATAACTGTTTTGACCTCTGGTTTTGAAATCGTAAAGCTTGTTCCTCCAAACATGCTGTGCCTGACACAAGAAAGTGTCTGCTAATAACATTTTTTTACTTATTTCAAGTCTCTTTTGGGGGCAGTAATAAATCTTTGTTACTACTGAGGTTTGTTGCTGAGTTAAACATGCTGTGCTAAATATAGAAGTGTCTTTCTTTAAGGGGATTCCTGTCCATGATGCCATCAGTTTGGTAATCCCTTATCCTTCTGCTCAGATTCCTGAGTGTGTCGTTCTTACCCACACTGTTAAAGCCTTGTATTCCATTAGAAACTACTTAATTACAGGACACATAATTGTCTTTCACAGCTTTCTGGTTTTAAGAGGGGGTTGGTGTTTTAACAACCCTCTCCTGAAGAACATCGCTCCATGTCTTCTGATGGAACTCTGTCCTTCAGCTACACTGTGCCATACCAAATGTTGCCTCTCAGGACTCAGGAGTTACATTTGAAGAGCTGCCAAGTGTATAAAGTGTGCAAGAAGATGTGGGGATGCTCTGGGTGCAAGCAGATGTGAACCCCCTTAAGGGCAGCAGCCATAGTGGGCAGACTGGTGGCAGATCCCTGCCGGAAGCAGCAGAGCCGCATTAGTGCAGCTTTGCGCCCAGGCTCCTGCGAAGGGCTAATGTGGCTCTGTGGCTTCCGGAGCAGCCCTGGCAGCTCAGAGCACAGGCAGAGCGAGTTCATGGCTGGCTGCAGCTGGCTGTGCAGGCATCCCCTAAATAACTTCTCAGCATCAGCATATTCCCTGGGAGTTTGGGGCTGGTTCAAAACACGCTGTGGGCAAGCTGTGTCAGGTACTGGTCTGCTTGCTTTCAGCTGAAGGTGGGACTGGTAATAGCCAGCAACTGGAGACTGTCTCTTTTATGGCTTAAGCTTACTTTTTGTTAGGGGTGTAAAATTTGATCCACTCAGAGGACAGTGCTGAAATTTGCAGTCAAAATCTTCTACTATGATAATAAATCAGTGCCCTAGTGAGACCACACCTGGAGTATCTTGTCCAGTTTGGGCTCCCCAGTTCAAGAGAGACAGAGACCTGCTGGAGAGAGTCCAAAAGAGAGCCATGAGGATGGTTAGGGGACTTGAGCATCTCCTCTATGAAGAGAGACAGAGACCTGGGGCTGTTTACTTTTGAGAAGGCTGAGCAGGGATCTGATCAATGTCTATAAATATCTGAGGGGTGGGTGTCAAATGGAGGGGGCCAAGCTCTTTTTTGGCGGTGCACAGTGATAAGACAAGGAGCAATGTATACAAACTTGAATGTAGAAGGTTTCACCTCAACATGAGCAGAAACTTCTTTACAGTGAGGGTGATGGAGCACTGGAACGGGCTGCCCATCGGGGTTGTGGAGTCTCCTTCTCTGGAGACTTTCAAAACCCACCTGGATGCATTCCTGTGCAGACTACCCTGGGTGAGCCTGCTTTGGCAGGGCGGTTAGACTCGATGATCTCTGGAGGTCCCTTCCAACCTTCTGTGAAATAATGTCTATGCAGCAGGAAAATGCAGGTCTCTAAAAGGCTCTGAAATCTATCTTTTTGCTTACCTATCATTAAATCTAAACCAAGAGAAGAGCCAAAGGTAATGCACATCTGCAGACAATAATGGCTTTGTGCGAATGACAAGATGTGCTGGGCTAGTTCTCCTAAATCACCCCTGGTACTGAGAGATACTTTCTGTGTTGTCTTGACAAATTTACATAATTTAACTGAAGACCATGTAGAAAAGCATAGGCAGCATAAGCTCCTGGTCAGTTTTGGCTTGGTCTTCTCTGCTGTGTAGGAGTTAAACTATTCCCTCTGGTCATTCTTTCCTAGATAGCAGCTTGTGCAGCTGCCAAACCGGGGCATACTCAAGTGGAATCAAATTTATGTTCTGTGTTATTTAGTGAGGTGTTGAGGAGCCTACAGCTTTCTGAGAAGCCTGCTCAGAACAGTGTTTTATAAGGTGCCAAAGCAGCTGTGTTTTCACCTAGCATTAAATAACACTTGGAAACACAGAGCTTTTTCTTCATATTGTTAGGCTCTGGATTTTCCCCTCTATTTCACCTGTGTTACCTTGCCAATAGAAAAATATTGGCACTCAGGGACAGGTGAAACAACTTCTGCTGGGTTAGTATGAGAAAACCTGTGGGGTACTTGAATGATAAGGCTAGGGTGTGCATGATGTCCCATTTCTGAACTGCCAGTCATGGGTAGCACTGTAAAAGAAGTAATAATAAATCATTTTCACCTCAGTGAGAACAAGCTGTTAGCCCTTTCCTGGGATATGTGATCTACAGCCTTGATTGTGGAGACAGTCTAGAGATGTGTTTTAAGGAGGTGACTACAGAGGATAAGTGTATTTACTTTCAGAATGAAAAGGAAAACTGTACATGGAGGTAACTAAAAGAGAAGCATTACTCAGCAGCAAGAGTAGGTCAGAGAACAATCTCACTTGACACTACTATGGTACTTTAGATTATCCATATTATATTGCAGAACTAAAGGCAGATTATCCCTAAAATTCCCCAAAGCATGTTTTGAGATTGCTTGAGACTGTAAAGGAAAATTCTGTTCTACCTTCTTAGGAAACCTTATTAAGGATCTCTCCTCCTCCATGCCTCTGACATCATCAGCGGCTTCCCTGTGTTGCCATCTGTAACATCACTATTGTTCATAGTCCTCTGAGAGCTCTGAAACAGTGCCTCACAAAGGAAACAGCAGTGATGTTAGGCTTGAGGGGCTGGATGGATTCCCTCTGTTTCCTTAGGATAGAAACATGTATGAATTATAAACAGCCAAGTAAATCAGACATTTGTTATAATCCAAATATGCTTCAAATCCTGTCACTTTTTACTTAATCTAGGAAAACTTGAAAGAACTGGCAGAACAAAACCAAATGAAGCATTATTAAGAGTCTTGGCTCTTCCCCAGCTGTGAAGCTGCACATTCATATGTAACAGATAATTTGTTTTCATTTGCATCCTGACCTTTGAATTTAGGATTTATTTCTTTTAAATCAGAACAGCTGAAGTCAAGAAGCCAGCCTGAATTCTGCATGAGCTGTGCAACAGTGGCTCAGATCCCCTTTATCAGTCAGGGATCAAAGGTTGCTGTTCATCCCCTCCAACATTCAAAGCTGTATCACAGTAGGCTCATGTATTGGGCTCTTTGGGAGGAAGCAGTGATGGAGCATTTGTTGGACATCAGTCTCCACTGTGTGCTGTACAAAATCCTGCCTTGCTTGCTTTAGTCCATAAAGCCAGATTTCCTATTGCACACATCATGCACAGTGCATGATGTCAGTTTCTGGCAGGACTTTTGCTATGTGTGTCAGTTTGTCATTCACAGTTACAACTGTTGGAGAATAAGGAAAAGATCTCAACATTCTGGGTAAAAAAAGAACTTACTGTTTTCTAAAGCCTTACTTAACAAGCAGAGGAAAGCTGCCTGTTCTGATGTACTGAAAATGTAGATTGGGGGGTTATGGATTTCAGTTTCTTCTCCAGCAGCCTAGCTGTAAAGTTAAACACAATCACTGCAAACACTGTATAGCTAGCAGTGAGATCTCACTGTGCTCTACAACTGCCTGAAAGGATGTTGTAGAGAGGCTGGTGCTGGTCTCTTCTCACAGGTCATTAGTGATAGAACAAGAGGGAATGGCCTCAGACTGTGACTGGGTATGTTTAGACTGGACAGTAGGAAAAGTTTTTTCCCTGCAAGCGTGGTCAGGCATTGGAATGTGCTGCCCAGGGAGGTGGTGGAATCACCAACCCTGGATGTGTTTAAAGGTGGTTTGGATGTGGTGCTTGGAGATATGGTTTAGGGGTGACCCTTGTAGAGTAGGGTTCTGGGTTGGACTTGGTGATCCTGAGGTTCTTTTCCAACCTGAATGTTTCTGTGATTCTGTGACATTGCTTAGTGTTTGAAGATTAAGAGCCTAACACCTTTGAGCTTCCACTGTGTAGTAAAATAGCTACATGCCGAGGCTCTCTGCAAAGCTGATTCCCATTTCAGGTGCTGTTTACAGCTGACATTCTAACCCATGCAGAAATTGCTGCAGCAGTCCTGTTTGTAAGACAGCAGCCACCTTTTGTATTTGGTGGGCTTTGGGCTTTGACACTATTGCATTTACATCAAGATGCCTACACTTTAAAAATGCTGTTGGTTGTTACTTGGTTTTCAAAGGAAACTTCCAAAACAAAACTTGACATTAGGGAGCATTCCACTGACTACAAGTCATCATAGAATCACTATAGGCTGGAAAAGACCTTTCAGATCATCGAGTCCAACCATAACCCAACTACCATGGCCATTAAACTATATCCTGAAGCACCACAGCTACATGCTTCTTTAACACCTCCAGGGCTATCATGATAATTGTTTAGTTGTGTTGAGATGAGCAGAAGCCTGTTAGTACACCAGCAGTCTGGAAAAAAATCCCTGGAGACCCTCAATCACAGAATCAGAGAATTAACCAGGTTGGAAAAGACCTTCAAGGTCATCAAGTCCAACCTATCACCCAACACCACCTAATCAACTAAACCATGGCACTATGTGTCTCATCCAGTCTCTTATTAAACACTTCCAGGGATGGCACCTCCACCACCTCCCTGGGCAGCGCATTCCAATGGCCAATCTCTCTTTCTGTGAAGAATTTCTTCCTCACATCCAGCCCAAACCTCCCCTGGTGCAGCTTGAGACTGTGTCCTCTTGTTCTGTTACTGGTTACCTGGGAGAAGAGACCAATCCCCACCGGGCTACAACCTCCCTTCAGGTAGTTGTAGACAGCAATAAGGTCACCCCTGAGCCTCCTCTCCCCAGCTTTGTTGCTCTTCTCTGGACATGTTCCAGCATCTCAACATCTTTCTTAAACTGAGGAGCCCAGAACTGGACACAGTACTCAAGGTGTGGCCTAACCAGTGCTGAGTACAGGGGCAGAATGACCTCCCTGCTCCTGCTGGCCACACTATTCTTGATCCAGGCCAGGAGGCCATTGGCCTTCTTGGCCACCTGGACACACTGCTGGCTCATGTTCAGGTGCTGTCGACCCAGGTTCCTCTCTGCCTGGCTGCTCTCCAGCCACTCTGTCCCCAGCCTGTAGCACTGCATGGAGTTCTTGTGGCCAAAGTGTAGAACCCAGCACTTAGACTTGTTCAATCTCATGCCTTGGGACTCTGCCCATCTAGCCAACCTGTCCCTCTGCAGGGCCCTTCTGCTCTCTAGCAAATCGACCCCTGCTCCCAACTTGATGTCATCTGCAAACTAACTAATGGTAGACTCCATCCCCTTGTCCAGCATGTGCTGCTGATGCCTGTCTGGCCTGTACAAAACCAGACATTTGAGGAGTGTCCACTATACAAATGGGCTGCCTTGTCTGCGGGTGCACAACATGTGCCTGACCTGGCTTGGTTTGCAGGGTGAGCACGGATTGTTGCAGGATTTTATCTTCCTCTGTACCTAGACAAATGGTGTCATGCCACATGAGTGGTCCTGGCATCATTTAGATGTGAGGAGTGGAGGTGTCGGGTGGCACCAGCTTCCAACCAGGATGCCACTTGAAGCTTTGTTTATGTGTACAGGTCCAGCCCAACAGATGTGGTAACTAGATTTGGGCACAGGTATGGGCAGGAGGCATTTTCTCCTGTGCAGTGTGCTGTGACATTCGGAAACAGAAACCCAAAACCTGCTGCAAGGCCAGACCATGTAGGGTGAAACAGGTAGAGACAGGCTATGGTTCTCCCACAGTTACTGCTGTCACTCTGGCATGTAATGAGAGCAGCAGGCTTCTCTGGCACAGCCATGGTGTTGTCTTGCTGTGTAGGAATTCTGTCAACTCAGAAGAAAGCAAAAGAATATCCTAAAAAGCAGAAGTCATTCTGATCCCTCTCTCACTGATGAAATAATTTTAACCACACTGGAGGCTAAGCAAAACCAAGAATCAGACTACAGAAAGAAACAGAGGAAGTTTCTCATCTCCTTCTCTCATTAGTGTAAAGAATCTTATTTCCCATCTTGCAAACTATTCCTCCATAAATATTGTCTCCATGGCAGTGAAGCAGCAGCCTGCCATAAAAGCACAGATAGCCAGGCACATCTGCAGACAAGCCTGAGGCTTCACTGCAGCACAGAGAATCACTGCAAGCACATCTTTTTTTACTGTCAGTTGTTTGTCTTTAAAGAAATAATTTCTCTGTTTCCTCATCTGTGAAACAGAACTGCTGCCTTCCTGTCTGGTGGCAGGTTATGTTCAAGAGCATTTGGAGCTGATGAAATGGTTTGTGCCATGGAAATGGAGGTTATTGCCAGATTGAAACTTGCAGGCACTGACCTCAATGGAAAGGTAAGCGCCAGGCTGGCTGCATGATCAAACAGCATTAGTGAAGCCAGCACTTCACTTTCATGATGCTCTGCTTTCAGCTGCACTGTAATCATCACTAATGTAGCTGTCAGAGGAGCTTCCCAGCCTCCCTGGGAGAACTTGCTTAGGAAGGACTTTTCTGCGGCATGCAATCACAAAATGAGAATGGGAGGGAGGGTACAGGATGAATGAAAACAAACATGATTCTAGGAACAACTGTTGGTGGTTAATACTTGACCATTACTTCTTGACAGGATTAATGTCTTTCTAATCACACTAATCCTTTCTGATAACTTTATCCACAATCCATCTATTTCAAAGCAACATCCAGATGGCTTCTGGTGGAGAGGAAGACAAAATAAACATGCAGAATGGGGTCTTAGTAGCAGCTTCTTGTGTCCTCCCATTCAGGGGATGTAGGTTTTGATCTTGAGAATGGATAAAAAACCACATGCTTTTATCAGAGAGCAACACAAAAACTAAGGAATTGCAGAGAAGGTAGAAAGTTCTGTTTGTACTTGTAAATAAAATACTTCATAAGTACTCTGGTACTTAATCAGTGACAGCCAGAACAAGCCTAGAAGTGCTCATAAGGTTTTAGCTACTTGTTTGCATGGGACTAATCAGATTCCCAAGCTATTGAAAGAATTCTCTTCATCACATCAAAACTGCTGTAGCCCTTTTGTCAGCTTTACACAGATTTCTCTCAAAGCAGAAATGAACCTTACTATGTCATGATTTCACTGGGTTGTACTACTGCCAATATTTTGAACAACCTACTAACTGACTTCACATTTTTAATGAGTTGCATTTAACAGTAATTCCTGAAGCTGTTGAGGTCTTCATCTTCCCTTCCAATTTCCCCTTAAAAGCTTAATCTAGGTTTCATTAGATCTTCCCCTGATCATGGCTTTGCTCTTCAACTTCCTCCCTCAGGAAGATCCCCATAAAGAAATAATCTTTTGTAACCTCTCATAAATCCCAGGGAGACTGTCTCAAAAAAGTAAATTAACTTCAACCAAGCCATCCTAGGTGAAATAACCTAGCTAGGATTTTATTTATTTTACTAACAAACAGCAATGAAACAATTGAAGTCTTACTGAAATAATGTCTTAAAGTCTTACTGAAATAATGTCTTAAATAAATTGCTGCAAGGAAATAAACTTAACAATTATTGGCCACATGCAGCTTTTGCTCAGAATGCTGCCATTTGCTTTGCTGCCCTTCTGACTTTCTCCAATACAGATGTGGCTAGATAATGTCACAGAAGAGACAATACAGGTTTGGCTCCTTCAGAATGCCTTATTGCCCAGAAACCAAAGCAGAGTAGATTTAGAATCACCTAGGCTAAATTTACCTTGCTGAAATCCAACAAGGACAAGTGTAGGGTCCTGCATCTGGGAAAGAACAACCCCATGGACCAGGATAGGTTGGAGGCTGATCTGTTGGAGAGCAGTGTAGGGGAAAGGGACCTGGGGCTGCTGGTGAACAACAGGATGCCATGAGCCAGCAATGTGCCCTTGTAGCCAAGAGGGCCAAGGGCATCCTGGGGTGGATTAGAAGGGCTGTGGTTAGTAGGTCCAGAGAGGTTCTTATGTGCCTCGATTCTCCCATGGTGAGGCCACATCTGGAATACTGTGTCCAGTTCTGGGTCCCTCAGTTCAAGAAGGACCTCAGGGAACTGTTTGAAAGAGCCCAGTGCAAAGCTACAAAAATGCTGAAGGCAGTGGAACATCTCCCTGCTGAGGAAAGGCTGAGGGAGCTGAGGCTCTTTAGCTTGGAGCAGAGGTGCCTGAGGAACCTCATTCATGTTTATGAAGATGTGAATGGCAGTGTCAGGAGGACAGAGCCAGGCACTGTGATGTCCACTGATAGGACAAGGGGCAATGGGTGCAAGCTGGAGCAGAGGAGGTTCCATGGGAACAGAAAGGAAAACTTTTTCCCTGTGAGGGTGGTAGAGCCCTGGAACAGGCTGCTCATAGAGGTTGTGGAGTCTCCTTCTCTGGAGACTTTCAAAACCTGCCTGGATGTGTTCCTGTGTGACCTGCCCTGGCTGATCCTGCTCTGGCAGGGAGTTGGACTGAATGATCTTTCAAGGTCCCTTCCAGCCCCTACCATTCTGTGATTCTGTGTAAGCTGTGGTGAAAAAAAAAGCCAGATATCTTTTGCCTATTAAGAATAAAAATGCAAACCTTAGAAAGATTTGAAACTTGAAAATATGATGGTGCATCAGGTTTGCATTGTGTAGAGATCTTCAGGTTATCAAAGTGCACCTTTGAAGAGGCTAAAAGCCACAGATATCTAAGGACCGTGGGACAGATATTTACAAAGCTACACAGCAGCTACAACAATGTGGGAGGCTGTCCTTCAGTCTCTAAGGATGCACAACTTCATCCAAGATTTCTTGTGCAAACAAGATAAAAGTAAGCCAAAAATGAAGCAGGACTGCTCTAGGCATGAGAAAGAAAAGACACAGAAAGATGGGTTTTATATGTGCCTGGAACAGTCAGTGCAGTTTAGTTGATTATGGTGCACCAGATATTCCAAAGCAAGGTGCAAGAAACCTCTTAAATAACAGCAATCAGAGATTTCTCTTAAATCCTGCCCTACAGGGTTTAATATCTAATTCCAGCTTCATTAAAATGTATTTTGGAACCCTTAGGCTTGCCATATTTTTTTTTCTCTTCTTTTCTATACAAACACTATGGAAATGGTCCCTGAACACAAAGTGACATTTTTGTGGATTTTAAGGTCTTTTCCCAGATGGGTTAAAGGAAGAAGATGTGCTGTAAATATTCAGGAAAGCTGCAAATTGTTTGCCATTGTCTTCATCCTGTTTTGTCTATTTGGCATTCACTAAAACATGTTATGGAAGCTGCCCACGAAACACAAGTGTGGAAGTCAAAAGATTTTGATCTGTGAACCAAATATCTGCCCTCTTATTTCAAGCCTGGCCAGATTCTGAGGCTTGACATGAGTTAAAGGTACCCCAGTTTTCCTTCCACTTTGTTTCATGAGAGTCTAGCAGTGGATGGCTTGGGAACATCTTTGTTCAGGTTTAGAAGCAGCTTTGGAAACTGTGGGAGAAGTCTGTGTAGCCAGGAGTGTGTTATGAAAATTAGATGTAAAGGGAAACTTGCACATGATGCAGTGACATCTGGAAGCTTATTTTCTCCCAACTTCCCTATGCCCTAAGAAACAAGAGAAGCATCAGTGTGATGCAACACTGGATTCCTTAGCACAAGAACTGTGGCCATCACTACTGCTCTTAACCTTTATGTCTCCTGCCCTCTTCCCTCTGACATCAAACACAGGAGGTCAGATGGAAACAGTTCATGACTGTTGTCTCATCCTAGCTACAAGGCATTTCTGTCTGAAAATGACTCTCAGCAGCTGCTTAAAATGACATGGCCAGTGTTACTCCACAGCCTTTGGGGACTGTTTCCACTGGTCCCTGCTCCAAACTGAGTATTGCAGGCTGTGAAGACCACAGGGCTTCGTCTGAAGCCAGATCTTTGGTTCATGTTTCCATCATACCACAGTCATCCCTGCTGCACCTCCATAGTTAATTACTTTTGAGAACTTTCTCATCACAGCATGAACTGAGCGTGACTTTATCTGGTGACAGGATAATCTCATTACAGATGATGATCTTGTTAATGAATATCCCCAAGACAGAGCAATCTCATTATTAGCCCCCTCAGGATTTGTCACCTAAGAGCCAATGTATGATTATAGCTGCACAACGTCCTCCCAACATCCTGAGGCTGAGGTAGCACCCTCAAAGGCACATGAGCCACTGGACATAGTTAATTAGGATTTTGTCCCTGAGTACTTCTGGACATACTTCTCAGGTGAGTAGTCAAGACAGTCCAAGAGCTGTGTGCAGGGTTCACCTCTCTATTGTTCCGTAGAACAAACACAATGCAGTGATATCAAGGACAACAGGAAGAGTGTGGCTTCAGAGCAGTGCCAGGACAGAAGTGTACTGTGTCCTTGGTGGAGCCCTCTCCAAGTAATCCCTTTGCATGGTGTCAGCCTACAAGTCACAGATCTTCATACCACTGACAGCTGCTTCCCTGCATGATACATTTATAAAGAACAGTGAAAATGATTACCATGAAAAACTGCCAGCTAGGTAAAACTCATCCTGGTTCCATTTCCTCTTTTGTTTCTGGGAAGGTTAAGGTGGGAGGTAGAAGAGTGCTGAAGGCTGGTAAAGTATAGGCACCTTCTTTGGGCATCAACGAGGTGTTGAACTGTCTCAGTGGCCTGTGAAATGACCTCAGGCCTAGAAATCTGATAACAACATGGAAGGTGCTTTGCAGAAGCTAACACACTGATCTGAGATCAAGGTACTATCAAAAGATTGCCCATTGGAATGGGCTACCCAGGAAGTGGTGGGGTTGATGTCCCTGGAGGTGTTTAAGAAAAGCCATGGTCTAGTTGATTAGATAGGGTTGGGTGACTGGTTGGATGATCACAGAATCCTAGAATTGTCAGGGTTGGAAGGGACCTCAAGGATCATCCAGTTCCACCCCGCCAGCCATGGGCAGGGACACCTCACACTACATCAGGTTGCTCAGAGCCACATCCAGCCTGGCCTTAAAAACCTCCAGGGATGAGGCTTCCACCACCTCCCTGGGCAACCTGTGCCAGTGCCTCACCACCCTCATGGTGGAGAATTTCTTCATGGAGGTCTCTTCCAAGCTGGTTGATTCTGAGAATGGTTTAGAGTATTTACTCCTCCATAACAACCCACCCGAGGGAAGTGCCAAGGAGATGAGTACCATTACCGCTTCTGGTTTTGTAATCTGCACTGCTGTGTTGGCACACAGTGCTTCCTAGACACACAAGAAGGTGGATTTTTAACAAATGCAATGATAAAAGAGAGGGAAGAGCAATGGTTACAAGAGTGAGAGAGACTGAGATGCTGATTTGCTAACCAAGCCCTGTTACACTGCAATCAGTGTTCCTTCTTGCTCCTATAGTGTTAACAAACCCCATGCTAGCTGAGAGGCTGGCAGTGCACAAAAGCAATACATTTTCTTAATTAATCTAGTGGATAGCAGGAACCTGAGCACTAAATCCCACCCATTTGATTTCATTGAATCAACTCTAAAGGTTAAGCTGCACTTCAGCGTTGGCTCTAGACAGCCGTGCTCTGCAGTGAGGTCAAGGGCATCTCATTCAAAGAGGAGCAGCTTAGTAAATGCCTGGTTATGAGGAAAGGGCTGATAACTGGTTCTGTTTTGATGAGAAGGCCAGACAGCAGTGCACACCAAACAGCAAATGTGGTATTTGATGTCACCTGCAGTTTTCCTGATAGGTATGCTTTGAAAAGTGTGCAGAGAATTATTATTCAAAACTAAATCTCAATTTAAAACCCCTGCAAACCTGGAGTCACTGGAAACTTCAGGTCACTTAGAAACAGCATCAGAGTCTAGCTCAGAGCAGCCTGGAGCCAATTCAGGGACCAACCAGCACCCTGTCTAATTTGCCTATGGGAGAGGGTCACTGAGAGCTAAAGGACTTGGTAGGGAGTTGTATGGCTTAGTGGGGGCAAGCTATACAAACAAGAGGGTGGACACTGGTCATTCTCTGGCAGTGGTGGGCAGGGAGCTGGAGAGGGAACAGAAGCCTGAGGTGGCCATAGTACGTACTTTGCTCCCCGCTGTGCAGCCACAGCTGCCCACGAAGGAGTTTCCTCTGCAGGCTATACACTGTCCCCACTTCGGTGGGGGCACACTGAATCACCCTCTGCTCCCCAGTGTACCCCTGATACAGCAAAAATGAACTGTGCTTTGTAGTGATTTAGGGGGAAGGAAAAAAAAAAAAGGTACTCTTTGGTGTGAAAAAGGTCATAGGCTGGACTTGAGGATCCCAGAGGTCTATTCCAGCCTCAGTTCTGTGAATGGTTTGAAGCTGAGGGAGAGGAGGGTTAGATTGGATCTGTGGAAGAAGCTCTTCAGTGCAAGAGTGGTGAGACTCAGAACCAGGCTGCCCAGGGAGGCTGCCTCCTCTCTAAGTGTACAAGGCCGAGTTGGATGAGGCCTTGAACAGCCAAGTCTGGTTAAGAGGTTTCCCTGCCCCTGGCGAGGGTGTTGGAGCAGATGACCTCTGAGGTCCCTTCCAACCTGAGCCATTCTGTGACAAAACTGCCCCTTGGTGGGTTTTATTTCAAAGTTGTGGTCCTGCTCACACAGGGAGGGACGAGAGGGTTGACTAGAGCCTTCAGAACCTGAATTACCCCAGGATGCTGTAAAATTACATCTAGAGTTTCATCCCTAGGTTTTTATGGCTGCTCATTGATATTGCTCCTGTGAACTGAGCAGTCACACATGAAGGCTCTGCAGAGCTGTCTGTCAAAGTTCAGGGAACAGGAAGCAGGGTTCAGTCTCCCCATGTGCAGCCTGAGCTTTTAGGGTCCTTCATGTAACCAGGATCCCACAGGGTAATAGAGAAGCCACTCTTCAGGCACAGACTACAGGTTTAGTGTTGCTGGCAAGCTTCTGAAAATACTGCTGTGTAGGCAATCCTGAGAGAAGGAGGTAAAGCACATTCATTAGGAAATGAGGCTGTCAGCTGCACTAATGCTATGCAAAAGAAACTATCAATGCTGTTTTCTTTCCACAGTTTAATGTCTGGGCTCGCAGCCTTGGATGCCAAGACTTCCAGTCGGTTAGGTATCATAACTGTCACCTACTACCTGTGGACAACATTTGTGGCTGTGGTCGTGGGAATAATTATGGTCTCCATCATCCATCCTGGTGGAGCAGCACAGAAGGAGATCACTGAAGACGGTGGAAAGCCCATCATGAGCTCTGCAGATGCACTGCTTGACTTAATCCGGTAACTGCACCCCCTTCTTTCTGCCCTCTGAAGGTACCGTTTCGTACACAGCTGCACCTTGGAGCTGGGACTAAGCTCTGAACCTAAGGGTGACCATTTTGCTTAAATGGATCACAGGATGTTGGATAGGGCCTCCAAATATCATTGAGTCCACCCCCCTTGCCAGAGTGGGACCATAGAATCTAGCACAGGTTGCACGGGAATGCATCCAGACAGGGCTTGAAAGTCCCACAGCATCCCTGGGCAGCCTGCTCCAGTGCTCTGGGACCCTCAGAGTGAAGAAGTTCCTCCTCATGTTGAAGTGGAACCTCCTGTGCTGTGGTTTATATCCATTGCCCCTTGTCCTATTCCAGGGTGCAAGTGAGTAGAGCCTGTCCCCTCCCACTTGACACCCAGCCCTCAGATATTAATGAACATTGATTAAATCCCCTCTCAGTCTTCTCTTCTCCAGACTGATCAGCCCCAGGGCTCTCAGCCTCTCCTCATAAGGCAGTGCCCCGGTCCCTCAACTATCCTGGCAGCTCTCCATTGGACTCTCTCAAGTAGACCCCTGTCCCTCCTGAACTGGGGAGCCCAGAACTAGATGTAATATTCCAGGTGTGGCCTCATCAGGGCAGAGTAGAGGGGAGGTGAACCTCCCTTGATCTGGAGCAGAAGTAACTTTCAGAAGGTGGTTTTCAAGATATCAGATGTTTCCCCTGGCTGTTTCTGGTAAAATTTAAATGAATGGCCACCAAGTGTATCAGAAGCACTGACAGCACTGGGGGAAGCGTTTTTATCCCTGCTGACTCGCATGTAGCCTGTGGACTTCACCATCAAATCTATCGTTAAGGTCAAGGGAGTATTAAAATGTGATGTTAATTTAAATAAGGGCAGACAGTTGTCATAGGCAAAACCTTAAATAGAAGGCCTGAAATCCACATTTTTCAGGAAAGAATTCTTTAAGGTGCTGTTGTCTGAGAATTGCTGTGAGCAGCTGTAAAGGACACAGTTAGAAAGACCACTCTTGTGATCTTGCTCATTCCTGTCTTTGTCATATTATTTGCTCTGCTTTGTGGTTTTTCCTTGTTTTACTTTGGCAGAAGGGAGAGTTGTTCTCTGAGAGCTGCATTATAGCACTAGTGAGTATCTAATAGCTTTGTCTGAATATCCCTTGTTGGGTCAGCATCCCAGGTGCTGGTGGGATCAGTTTCCTGACTGAACGCACCATGCGCCTCAGATGTATTTTGCTCATGCAGAAAGACTCAGCTTTGCCTTTGGTTAGTAGTTCCTCACGTTGGTGATCTCATACTACATTGGGCAAGGGCTTTTAGCCAAGGGTGTATCTGAACCATAAAGAGTTCTCTTTGCAATTTGACTTATCATCGAATCAATAAGGTTGGGACTTCTTCAAATTAAAAATGTTGCATGGTTTGTCTTTCAAAAAACCCAATTCCTGACCCTGACTGGGTGCCAGCACACATAGTACTTTGAGTTAGTGGGACCTCAAATCAGAAAGAACTGGCATGGAAAGTTTCTACAAAGCTTTATTTTCCTCCTCCAACTTGCAGTTAGGCAGGCCACCTGAAACCTGCATATTTTCCTGTTTCATCAATGCCTTGCTGATAATGGGTCAGATTATGTCAGTCATGGGGCAGCATCTGAGCACTCTCTTTTGTAGCTGTTCACAAAGCCTCCATCTTCATCCGTGGTGGGAAGATGGCCACTTCCTGGCGTCTGTACCTCCCCAGTGACTTCCCCGTGAAGTATGTGCAGTGGAATTCATGCACATGTGTGTTTGTGGCAATGTTAAGCCACATTATCCTCTTTCTGCTGCATAAGGGACTATAATCCCTACTCCAAGAGGAAGGAACTGAGCAAGTTACTGGAGCTTTGAGTCCCGTAGTACAACACAGTAGCATAAGAAGTAAAAGGAACTTAAGAAAAGTGTAATTTTAATGATTGTCTTCACAGTGGCAATGGTGGGAAACCCGTTGTGTCCTGCTAAGCTCTTCTTAAGGCCTTAATCTCAGACAGACAAAGGCAGAGAGACATATGGTGCAGTTTTACATCCAAACTGACCTTAAAGCTGCCTCTGGAAAGAGGCTCCCTTCCCATACGTTCCCATCTCCTTCCTCACATCAGCACAGTTGCTTTTTGAGACCCAGAGTAAGATGGGATGAGTCAGATGCAAAGGTATTTTGGCATGCAGAATCTAAATTCATTTTGATAGTACTATGCATGCATAAAATGACCAAAGGTGTCTGTGCCTGGAACATGAGGTCTGAGCCACCATCTCATCTCTTCAGCTCTGTCTGGCTAGTCCCCACACACCACAGGTTTAGTGGGGAGCTTGGGGAACACTTTATTCTGCTGAGCCTTGCTGCAGGTGACATGCTGTCTCCTGATCCAAACAGGGCAAGTCTCATCTAGACTGCCACTTCCCACAAATATTTACCTGAGCACACTGAAGTAGCTTGCATGCACATTTCAGGGTTTCGTGTCACCAGCCAGGCATGAGCTTTTAATCTGCAAACCTCTAAAGTCTTCACTGGTGTGGGCAGATGTCAGCAGCCACTGGCCAACAAGCCACTCTCATTACTGAAGCTTAGGAAGAGAGAATAAGGCTCAGGCTCCTTTTGCTGTGCTAAGCATCAGTCACAGCTGCAGCCTCTCTACTCTGAGTGCACAAACCCTTGGTTTTCATTCCTCCGTTACAGAAATAACCATATTTACTAAAGAAACAGAACAACCCAACTGAGGGGAATGGGCTTTAAGCCTAGGCAAACACTGTGGGTGAAATCCTGGCTCTGGAGACGTCAATTGCAAAACTCCTAAATATCTGTGTGTGGAAGTCTGGATTAAATGTAATGATGTAGCTGCTGGTTTGAGCTAGACAGGCTGATCCTTAGCTCAATGATAAATCACTTCCATTCACAGCTGGAGCCCATCTCAGCCCAGATTGGCTTATCTTCTCAATTCATTAATTTCCTCCCCATTTATCAATTGCATATGTGCACAGAAGTTTACACAGGAGACATCTGGGATGCTGCAAATGAAGAATGCTACATGTCCAAGTGGGCAGATGATAAATGTGACATAATTGTGGGGTTTATTTGAAAAGCACCAATCCTGGCATGGTGAATGCACATGTTCACCCTCACTGATTTCAGAGCTGAAGGCACTTTGAAATGATGACATATGTTGTTATTATTATTTCCTGTGATGTTATGTACATGACATTGTCAGGTCTGGAATTTTTGGCAGGAAGGACGTTGCTAGAAGTTCCATTTCTTGAATTTTTGGGCAAGGATTTTGCTTTTAGAAGTGGTTTTAATCAGAAATTAAAAGAATGTGTGGATGTAACAATGAATGGAACCAAGAACCACTCTAAACACCTGCAACATTAATCAGTCAGCACATGATTGTTCTGCATTATTTTGCAGAGGGTGCTTCCTCTGTGTGTTTGTCCCTTTCATAAAAAAACAACCCCAAACACTGCAGAGTTCTGAAAGGGCTCTAAACCTCACAGCCACCAGGAAATTCATGTACTTGTGGTGGATTCAAATTACCCCCCAGCTAATTTGGAGAACTCCTCCCAGAATAAAATTGCCAGACCAGCTCAGTTGGGGATGGCAGCAAATGAAGCTCTCTTGACAAGCAAACTACAATTTAGAAATATGAAATGCAATAAATATGTACAAAATATGCAATAGATGTACTATACATATATATATGTTTACAATTTATAAACAACACAGAAACTCCTCAGACTCCCCTGGACAGATCCAGGGGACCTGTTCACCTCCTTCCCCAATCCCTCTCTCCTTCCTGTTACCTCACAGTAGTCAAAACAGAGATTCCCCCAGCAAGGCCACGGAAGAGAGAAAGGAAAGTTGCAAGCAACAGAAGAAAAGAGCAAGAACTCTATATGCCTCTGCTCTATATGCCCATTAGCAATCCAATTAATTATATAGACCTTATAATCATTTTTCTTTTACATCCAATGGTAATTTATTTTACTTTCAGTCTTTGCAGTCAGGGACTAGGCTAAAGTTCCCCCTTCAAACTGTAACAATACTGAATTGCATGCCTCAAAAATTGTATCCACGACTCAGTCAACCATTTTTTGCCACACTAAACAGCACTACTTGAAAGACTTCCTTTCTAAGGGGAACCCCAAGAACCTGGGGGACAAGATCTGTGGATGTGAGTCTGCCCCTATATGGATTTCCTCCTGTCCTCAGTCTGGACCAAGAGGCCACTAAACACAGTGTGATATATATGTGAGATAACTGTGGGGTTTATGTTAAAGGCATCAGTCTTGGCATGGTGATGCAGATATTCTTTATAGTCTTTACACCTAGAATCTTTAGTGCTGCTTTAGCCTTGGGCATCGGGTTTTGCTTTAGTCTGATCCAGCTTCAACCCAGCTGCACCTTCTGCTGTCTATACGAGAGACTTACTGAACCAGGCAGCTGACCTTGGAACCTGTGCAGGAATTCCCCCTTGCATAACTTGCCCCCCTCTACCAGCAGTGTGCCAGGATCCAGACTATGGACAGGGAATGCAGAATGCAGCTGAGAGTCTGCAGGAGATGCTGTTCTAGTGATGCCTCTCTCTTTAGCTGCCAGTTTATTGCTGCATTGAGACAGATACAAACCTGCCTTAATTATATTCATGGTTTGTGGTGCAAGCACTGCAAGGGTCACAAAAGCATAGTTTCTGCCATACTTAAAACTATAAATCCTGTTCTCTTTAATGCACCCAGTGCCTTATAAATGTGAATGGATTTATTCTTATGATGTGCAACACTTCTGTCATGAAGGCAAGGACCATCTTCCTGTGTTACCCCTAGAGAACCAAGACACATGGAAAAGGAATTACCTCACTGAGGACTGCTCATAAAAACCTGTGCTGCCAAGGGAAATATTCTCAGCTGCCCCTGTACTCAGCACTGGTTAGGCCACACCTTGAGTATTGTGTCCATTTCTGGGCCCCTCAATTTAGGAAAGATGTTGAGATGCTGGAATGTGTCCAGAGAAGGGCAACAAGGCTGGGGAGGGGTCTGGAGCGCAGCACTGTGAGGAGAGGCTGAGGGAGCTGGGGGTGTTTAGCCTGGAGAAGAGGAGGCTCAGGAGAGACCTTATTGCTGTCTACAACTACCTGAAGGGAGGTTGTAGCCCAGTGGGGGTTTGTCTTTTCTCCCAGGCGACCAGTGACAGAACAAGAGGACACAGTCTCAAGCTGCACCAGGGGAGGTTTAGGCTGGACGTGAAGAAGAAATCTTCACAGAAAGAGAGACTGGCCATTGGAATGTGCTGCCCAGGGAGGTGGTGGAGGTGCCATCCCTGGAAGTGTTTAATAAGAGACTGGATGAGACACTTAGTGCCATGGTTTAGTTGATTAGATGGTGCTTGGTGATAGGCTGGACTTGAAGATCTCAAAGGTCTTTTCCAACCTGGTTAATTCTGTATGTATTCTGTATGTATAGCTCCTGCAAGACCTAGTAGGGCCTTGCGCTAGGAACGTGGCTTTTGGGGCACCTCAACAGAAGTAACAGCAATGAATAAACACACAGCTTTACCTTTTTTTTTCCAGTGTGAATTACCCACATTAACTCAGTGCTATATCCCTTAAAAACAGAAAAGTGCCTTTTAGTAGCCTTTTGTGAGTTAAGAAATGAGGAAAGGCAAGATACCAGTTTCTAAAAACAATTCAGACTGAGAGTTTTCTCCCAGAGACCCAAAAGGGGCATATTTACAGCAAGAGTGTTCAGTTTCAAATATCACACTTGTTTAACTCTGCAGCATACAGTTGGGGTCGGACTCAATGATCTCCAGAGCTCCCTTCCAACCCCTAACATCGTACGTGATAGTCACTTGGCAAGCAGGATAGAAGATGCCAATAATCTGAGGGCAAACATTTGTCAAACAAGATGCATGACTCAGGACCACACTCTCTATGTTAGCAGTTATTGTTTCCACCACATTCTGCTGCCATGATCAAAATACTTTGGATGTAGAAAGGTCAGTCTTGCTGCAATTTAAACCGTGCTCCTTGGCATTTGTCACCAAGGGAAACAAGCTGGCTGATGAGTTAAACAAATCATGCCCTAGCTCGTGGCACACAGCTGTGTATTTCTGAAGTTTGCTGGAAGGATAAGTCACAGCTTTTTACCGCTGACTATTCAGGATTGCATCCAATTTAATAGCAGGTAGCAGGAAACTCCATCTGGCTTAAGCAAGAAAGGAAGAGGGTTTATACCATTAATAGTTAGAAGAGGATCTAAACACCAGAGGATTTATGTTTTCATGGGAATCCTAAGCACTCTTTAAAATAATTTCCTTTCTTTCTCTTCAAGCTCTATTTTATTGAAATTGTGTTTCTTGAAAATAGGGGCAGAAGAAACTCCATATCTGCTGTAGCTTGGGAAAAAGTCCAGGCTGTGCAGAACCAGAAATCACACTTTAAAAAGTTTACAGCTGGAGACTGAATTGTACAAGCAATAATTTATTTAAGAGTGCATTAACTGATCCAAGGTTTAAACTATGGAAGAAGTCATTAAAATAAGTTTGCCCTCCATTCCTACATCTCTTGCCAAATGCCTGTTGCCTACCACAAACCACCATTTTCCACTCATTTCAGACTATCAATTTTCTTTTATCTCATGAAATCAGCTTGGTGCCAGCACTGTACATGACCAGATGTTCTCTTCTGGTTAATTTTTAAGCAGTCCAAGCTGCACAGAAGCCCTAACTGCAAACATTGACAAAGGACCCTGATGCCCCTAAAATGTGTGGTACTTGGCACAAAAGGAAACTAACATGGAAAAAAAAAAAAAATAATTATCTTTTTGTCCCCAACTATATGATTAAAACAACACTGGGGAGACAGAAGAACTACTAAGTAGATTCTGCTTTCTGGTGAGGAGGCCTTAGGCACAGAGGGAAAAGTGTCCAAGTTAAATTGCATTAACCCTCCAAGGGAATAAATTGTTCATCCTCCTGAGAATTGCCCTGGACATATTCCAGTGTAAATGTGCACTGTATGTGAATTAACTTTGCCTTGCCAGAGCCACACTGGAAATACCCTGGACCTTTGATACCATTCTGCCTTTTCAGGATTCCTAAAGATGAGCTGTGCTTGTGCTTCCACTCAATGATTTGCCAAGAGAGCCATAGCCCTGATGGGGCTATGTCTGGACCTTTTCTTTCAGAAGCAGCAGGGTAAGGAGGTTTGCCCTCCAGATCCCTTTCTGGAACTGAAAGACCATCCTCCAGACAGAGAAAAAGTTCATGTGTTTGACAAAATGATTCCATGTTGTGGAATGCTCTGCTTTGCAAAAAAACATGCAAGACAAAGTGGCTTCACCCCAGGAAGTGATTTTTGCATACTGTTAGTATCTTTGATCACAATAATGAGGATTCAAATGCCTCATTAATTCTGCAAAAGCCTTCTTTGGTCCTTTCAGCAGGAGGTAGCAGGACTGATACTGAGAAATGAGATAAGACAGTGGAGGTGATTGCTGACGTGCATTGTCCCATGGGCCCTGAGACAGGTAATTTGTTCAGGCTTACTGAATCACATTTTACCCTCGAGTTCAAGAGAGCAAACCCTGATGGAGCCCACTGACACCAGCAGGAAGGTATTTCAGATGCATACTTATATGACTTAGGGCAGGATTTGTGGCTGGTGGTACAGTAACAGTAGTCAGGAGTCTACACAGCTGCTGATGCAGTTGTGCAGAGGTCAGCAAAAGCTGCATCGTTTTTGAGATAAGATGGTGACACGGAGAAGGGCCTCATCCTATAGTAAATGGAAACCAAAGTGCTCTTCCTTTTTGTGCACAGCTGTAAAACCTGCACACAGCTGTCACACCAAGCTACTCAGACTCAGTTTTCCTTTTCTCTGTACCCTTCCAGTATAGAGTGACAGAGTAAGATTTCCATCAGGGAAGCTGTGCCCGCAGCTGCTTTATGCCCTGTGCAAATGTAGGCTGATAAAATATCACGGGGATATGCATGCAGCAAAACCCCAGTCTGGTGGCTTTAATTCCACAGCATGGGAGACTGTCTGGTGTGGCAGGGATTAGGTGCTGATAGCATCAAAGTCTGAGAGCAAAACCAGATTGCTCATGCAGAGCAGAGTGTGCCCCAGAAGGAAGGAAACAACATCTGCTCCACCTGTGGCTGCTCTTGCGCTACAGCAGCTGCTCTCATTTCTTACTAAAAAGATTTGCAAAGGCTGAGTGCTTGGAGTTAGCAGATGTTGTAGTCAGGACTCTGAATGAGTATTTCAGTTAGGCAGTAGGTCAACTGCAACCAGAATTTGGCCTGTAATTTCTGATAGAGGCTATCCATCAGATCGGCTATCCCAGTAGCTGTAAGCTAATAACGTGTGGACAGGTCAGCTAACAGCATAAGAAGTAAAACACCTTAGCAGTGCTGCAGGTCGTACCACTGCTGTACTTCTTGGAGTCAGCAGCCTGCTGAAGAGAGCAAGAGGGCTCCCACATCCTGGCTGCAGTGCCAAGTTATGCCCTGACCTGAAAAATAGCTTCCAAACACAATTCAGCTTCCTAAAGCAAATGAAATCTAGGGAAGCTAAAACAGGCAAGTAGTGCTACAGGCTGGGGTCAGAGTGGCTGGAGAGTGGCCAGGCAGAGAGGGACCTGGGGGTACTGGTTGATTGTAGGCTGAACATGAGCCTGCAGTGTGCCCAGGCAGCCAAGAAGGCCAATGGCATCCTGGCTTGCATCAGGAACAGTGTGGCCAGCAGGAGCAGGGAGGTCATTCTGCCCCTGTACACTGCACTGGTTAGGCCACACCTTGAGTACTGTGTCCAGTTCTGGGCCCCTCAGTTTAGGAAGGATGTTGACTTGCTGGAACGTGTCCAGAGAAGGGCAACAAAGCTGGTGAGGGGTTTGGAACACAAGCCCTATGAGGAAAGGCTGAGGGAGCTGGGGTTGCTTAGCCTGGAGAAGAGGAGACTGAGGGGTGACCTTATTGCTCTCTACAACTACCTGAAGGGAGGTTGTAGCCAGGCAGAGGTTGGCCTCTTCTCCCAGGCAGCCAGCACCAGAACAAGAGGACACAGTCTCAGGCTGCGCCAGGGCAGGTTTAGGCTGGATGTTAGGAAGAAGTTCTACACGGAGAGAGTGATTGCCCATTGGAATCGGCTACCCGTGGAGGTGGTGGAGTCACCTTCACTGGAGGTGTTCAGGAGAAGACTTGATGGGGTGCTTAGCTGTATGGTCTAGTTGTTGGGTGGGTTGGATTGGTTGATGGGTTGGACGCGATGATCCTGAAGGTCTCTTCCAACCTGGTGTATTGTATTGTATTGTATTATTGTATTGTATAGTGCTAATGGGTAGGTTAATTGCTGGGAGACAGTGGAGAAGGAAAGAGGACCTGCTACTTGTGGTCTAGGAAGCTACACCCTCAGAACTGCTCCTTTGACTAGGTGCTATCTTTACATGACAAAAGTCACAGTATCACAGTATTACCAAGGTTGGAAGAGACCTCGAAGATCATCGAGTCCAACCTGTAACCACAGACCTCACGACTAGACCATGGCACCAAGTGCCACATCCAGTCCCCTCTTGAACGCCTCCAGGGACGGCGACTCAACCACCTCCCCGGGTAGCCCATTCCAATGGCGAATGACTCTCTCGGTGAAGAACTTTCTCCTCACCTCGAGCCTAAACTTCCCCTGTTGCAGCTTGAGACTGTGTCCCCTTGTTCTGGTGCTGGTTGCTAGGGAGAAGAGGCCAACCCCTTCCTGGCTACAACCACCTTTCAGGTAGTTGTAGAGAGCAATGAAGTCGCCCCTAAGACTCCTCTTCTCCAGGCTAAACAACCCCAGCTCCCTCAGCCTCTCCTCAGTCCTTAGGATTCTCTTCAAATTCCATGGCTCCCAGCCTGTACAACATACACTGCCTTAGTCATGCAACACACATTTCTAGCTCCATACATTCTTACATCTGGATCCTTTCATCCTGGACAGAATTAGGGAAGGACTCCAGAACTTGCTAGCAGAGAGAGCAAGCCTGTGCATGACAGCAGGATGTAGCTGAGGAGGTGTTTAATAGGTCACCTCTGTGCACATGCTGCTCTCACAGCAAACGCAGGCCAGGGCTGCTGTGCTGAGAGCTCGCGGTCTGTAGAAGAGTCTGTGAGCTGACAGTGAAGTTTTAGGCACATCTACTCTTAGCCTGGGTTGTGCTCTCCTGCCCTCTCTGGCAGAGTTCCTGAAGCAGGAGATGCTCTGGGAAATGTTCTTCCTCAGGGCAGACAGTATTTAGCTCTTCATTTTTTATGTAACCAGAAACCATATGTCTCAGTTTCTGGTTTACAATCATATCTTTGTCTTAGACTTAGATTTATCTGTGTTCCACACCAGCCTCACTCACTGTTATTCACCACATTTAATTCCCTATTATCATGTGGAATTATTTCTGCTAGGAATGCTGAATTGTGCCACTGGGGTTAGAGACAAGGTTGTTTCTACTAGGGAAATGAATCCCACATTGCTTTATGTTTCTTGTACTGTTTTGTGTCCTGTATCTTGTATCTTGTAAGCAATCTGAGAGTAATGCTGGAAGTGTAGAAGCATGTTATCTGCTTAGTTTTCTTAATTGAGTAGGCACAACAGCGTTTATAGGTGGTGACAGCAGAGTAGCTCAGCTGCAATTATTACTTTGTAAGCACTGGCAGTATGTTTAATTCAGTATGTGTCAGCAATAAGCACAGTGCCTGCTCTGAGCAGAGAGACAACCTCACTCTATGATCCTGATCCCAGATCTGATCCCAGATCTTCATCTTATGCACAATTGCAGTAAATCCATAGCAGAGCTCTGCAGGGGGCCAATCTGATTGCAGGGTGGATGTCTGGAAGATAGGTGGGCAGAGACTGACAGGCTGCAGCTCCCTGCGTCAGTCTTGTGCTGTGTTTGGGCAAATGCAATGTGTGGATTTTGTGCTAGACTGAAGCTCCCTCCCCAGCTGGCACTCCCTAGTGCTCAGGTTTGGTGGGCCAAAGACCCACAGGTGGGCTGCCACAAGGCAGCCAGACTGGCTGGCAGTGAAGCCATGGTTTAGTAGTCATGAGGTGTTGGGCGACACATTGGACTTGATGATCTTTGAGGCCTTTTCCAACCTTATTGATTCCATGCCCCTGCCATCCCTCCTCATTCCAGTTCCATGGTAAAAAGTTAAATCCTTCAGCACCAGTGTCACTGCAGTGACAAAGCTGGGAGCAGCAACGTGCAGCAGACATACCTCTAAAGCAAGGATTTCTCAAGCATTTCTGAAGAGGCCTGACTGAGCCAACAACCACTCCCAGTCACCTCCCAGCTTGATGCTTTCTTCTCATTGCTTGTTTTCAGCCCACTAGAGTTCCCATCCACCAGTTGCTCTCTTGAATGTTTTTAATTAACAAAACTAAATTTTGGCTAATACTGGATTTTTTCAATCCAAGTAAACCAGCTTAAAATCAAAAATAAGCTGACACTCTGGCAAACACATTCAGGTCAGCCCCTCACTAGATGAATTGTGTGGCTTGGTAAGTCTGGTCTCAAAGGCTGGATCACAGTGCATGATATATTAAAAAACTACTGGGAGAATTCCAGCATCCAGCATTAAGTGGGGAGTTGTAATTCCCACAGGATAAAGAATGATAAAGAAACAAAATGCTTTAATCCTCCACAAATTTGTCTAACATTTAATCTAGCTACTAACCATATGATACCTCCTTTCTCAAGCAGTCTTAATTATTCATAATTCTACTAATTAGGACTATGAAGCTCAGGGAGAAAATAAGTGGAACTCATCAGCAATTAAATTCACATTTCTTTGGGAAGCTGCAACTCCTAGAGCTCATTCACACTGAGCTGGGCAGCAACCCTGCCTGTGGATCTGTGCTCAGAGAACAGCTCACACTCACACAGCAGGGCAGAGCACGACCATCACAGAGCACTCCAGCAGCACCTTTCATCTCATCATCTCAGATCACAGAACAAAGACCAGTATTAATGAAGCCTTTAACAACCTGGAAGCAGAATCCTACAAGCACAATATGCCAGTAATTAGCTTGTCTCTCCAGTGCTTCCAGCTCCTACAAACATCCTTTCCATCTTCCCAGGTCCAGCTAGGTGGATGGACCACCTGTTCTTCAGCTAGGCCCCTGGGGCTGAGGCAGAAGGTTGCGTCTGCATCTGATAGGAAAGGAATGCACAGCTGGCTGATTTTGTGTCTTGCTTTGGCTACAGATTCACCATCCTCAGCCTTATTGGATGGTTTGTAGAGGCAACTTGATACTTTTTGTCCTTGCTTTCACTGCTCCCAACATCATTATACGGTGTCCTAAGGTAAAGCATCCCAACAAAATCAAAGCATGTACAAAGGGACTGCACTGCTTTAACTAAACCTTGCTACTTTATGATAATGCTGCCCTGCGGAAAGATGGATTGGATTACCTTTAAAGGTCCCTTCCAACCCAAGCCATTCTATGACTTTATATGGCCAAAGCTGCTGGGGCTCTTAAGCAGGGCTGGTAAGATGGAAGGAGATGTTACAGTGTCCAGCACAGCTCATGCTCACTGTTATCCTGCAGGATTACTGAGGAGGACATCAGACTGCAAGGGGTAGGTACATTGAACTGTCTTGTCTGCATTGAGGCCAAGAAAAGGCCAGAAGAGTTAAAAGAAGAGTAACTAAAGTGCTGCACATCACCCTTGTAACTTCACTGGTAGTAACTCATCTGTGTAACACCAGTTTGCCCTAAAGCATCATCCTTAGCAAAAAGACCAATGATGGCCTTATGTGGCTTGTCTGGTCTCTCACAGGGGGCCAACATAGTCTTCTCATTTTCAGTCTTCTGTTCCAATCATCAGACAGTACCACTGCCATTTAATGAAAATCCTCCCTCTGCTTTGCCCTGAAAAGGATGATCAGTCATTTCTTCATAGCAGTTGCTCTCAGTGCCTGATTCTATTGAAACAGATTGCACCTCATCATTTGAGGTGTCACCATAATGATCACTTAAAACCATAATGTCACATAATCATAGAATCAACCAGGTTGGAAAAGACCTCAGAGGTCATCAAGTCCAACCTATTACCTAATACCTAACACCTCCTGACTAATCCATGGCTTCAAGTGCCACATCCAATCCCTTTTTGAACACCTCCAGAGACGGTGACTCCACCACCTCGCTGGGCAGCACACTCCAATGGCCAATTACTCTTTCTGTGAAGAACTTTCTCCTCACCTCCAGCCTAAACTTTCCCTGACGCAGCTTGAGACTGTGTCCTCTTGTTCTGGTGCTGGTTGCCTGGGAGGAGAGACCAACCCCCACTCTGCCTACAACCTCCTTTCAGGTAGTTGTAGACAGCAATAAGGTCTCCCCTGAGCCTCCTCTTCTGCAGGCTAAACAACCCCAGCTCCCTCAGCCTCTCCTCACAGGGCTGTGCTCCAGACCTCGCCCCAGCCTCATTGCCCTTCTCTGGACACATTCAAGTGTCTCAACATCCTTCTTAAATTGAGGGGCCCAGAACTGGACACAGTGCTCAAGATGTGGCCTAACCAGTGGAGAGTTCAGGGGCAGAATGACTTCCCTGCTCCTGCTGGCCACACTGTTCCTGATCCAGGCCAGGATGCCATTGGCCTTCTTGGCCACCTGGGCACACTGCTGGCTCATGTTCAGCTGCTATTAACCAGTACCCCCAGGTCCCTTTCTGCCTGGCTGCTCACCAGCCACTCTGTCCCCAGCCTGTAGTGCTGTATGGGGTTGTTGTGGCCAAAGTGCAGAACCTGGCACTTGGACTTGTTAAATGCCATCATGTGTTAATACCTGTTTTAAGTGATCATTATGTGACATTATGGTTTTAAGTGATAATTATCACATCACATAAAACCATAATGTCACATAATGATCACTTAAAACAGCAATAACATTGGGTTTTCTAAGCCAGTGCTGCACAGGGCTCCACTAGCACAGGTACCTGATGCTGCCAGGAGGAGAGCAGGGCTGGAGAAGGTCTCAGTTCAGCCTGCGTTTAGCTGTTCCCAATGCAGCAGTTCTCTTTGCAATGAGAATGGGCTTTTCACACAGACTTGGGGGCTGTCCTGCCTTGGAGCTTGAGCTGCACTTTGGATAAAACATCTGTTGGTGTGGTAGTTTTAGGCTGATGCCTAGGAAAATTTTCCACTGATGAGTAGAAAAGTGGTAGAACGGAAATAAATTACCATTGGATGTGAAAGGGGAAAATAATGGTAAAGTCTAAACAACTCTGTTGGTCTGATTACTAACATAAAGTTAGTTGTATAAACTAACTTCTTCTCTTTCTTGGCTTCTTTACACTAGCAGATACCAGCTGGTGGCTTTTGCTTGGCTTTGCTGACCTTGGCTGTGTTCCTTTGTTGTGGCTAAGTACTAAAAAGCTAATCTCTGCCCTTCTCTCTCTCTGCTCCCCCCACCTTGTACAGGGGGGAAGTGAGTGGAGAAGGGGAAGCTGTTGGTAACCCCCTGTTTTTTTTCCAGGGGGAGGTTCTTGTGTTGTTTATACATTGTAAATATTGTATATTTTGTACAGATTCATTGCATTTCACATTTCTAGATTTTAGTGTGCTTGTAAATAGAGCTTCATTTGCTTCCACTGAGCTAGTCTGGCAATTTTATTTTGGGGGTAATTTCAACCCACCATAGCTGGTTAGAGGAGTTTCTCCTTGCAAGAATTTACTTGTAGAAAAGCATGTAATGGGGTGATAGGCTGGCACTGCCTTCTGCCTGTAGGTTCAGAAGCTTTGGGCTCAAAGTAAATCAGCTCTGAAGACAATCCTGTTAGAATCATCACACAGATCTTGATTTCCAAATGCTGCACAGAAACAGGACTTGTTAACTTTTTTTTTTTCCCCTCAACTCTGCTCTGATTCCTCTTGGAAGCCTGTAGAGGGTGTGCTCTCCATTTCAAACTGGGATTGCATGCCTCCCTGCAAGCTAGCAAGCTACCTCAAACAGCATTTAAACATTAGCTCCAGATATTCCTGGGTGAAATGTTATGGGCTGAGGAACAGGGAAGGTCAGAAAAGATGACAAGAGTCACTTTTGGAATTAAGAATCTGTCAGCACCACTGCACATCTCAGTGTGTGGTCACTGTCCTCCTCCAGAGCTCAGCCTTGAGCAAAGAGGAAGCTGTTGGCCTCACTTCAGTCTCTTTGCTCTGAAGCCTCAGAGATATATTAAAATAAAATGTAGCAGAGATTCTGCAGCTCTTATCTCTATTCTTTTAGACAGGGGTGAGATCCTCTTTTTGAAAAGCAAACTGTTCTTGGTCAAACCTGTAATTTTAATGATGAAAGTGCATCAGGAGGTTGCTCTGAGTCACGTCACAGGAGTACTCGGAAGTCTCAAAGTAGATTACAGCACCCAGAGGTCTCAGGAATCCACCTCTGAACCACTGACTGTCTTGAACAGATCCAAGTAGGGAAGAAAAAATATGGGATAAAGGAATATTCTTCTTACTTAGCAGATGGGGAGGGGAGTGATGGCAATTTTTTTGTCCCAGTTACAACATGGAGACGGTGGCAGAGCCAGTATCTGAAACTAGAATGTCACCTCAAATATTTATAAGCAAGTCCCCAGACTTGAATTCTGACAAAATGTCTCACTACTGAGCCTTCCACAGCTGCATGGCATGAGTGGGAGAGAGTGGCAGACATGCACTCATCCTGGCCTTGTTCTCTAGGAGGGACATAGGAAACAGAAGTTGGCTTCAGGTTCACAGAAATGATTCTTTTCTTTGTTCATTTTTAGGAACATGTTTCCAGCCAATCTTGTTGAGGCCACATTCAAACAGGTAAGTGGCTACAATCCTTTTGCCACTGACGAAAAGATGAGCTAGCATCACATAAAGCACATTATCTTCATAAACCAGAATCCAGACACACACATTGCATAGTCCTTGAGCATAGTACCTTCAGCATTTAGCAATCAGTAACTCCCTTTCCATTAGCCTCAGCAGCCTTGGTATCTGAGGGCAAAAACAAGAATAAAATGCACGGTGTGACTAGGGCTGCACTGGATGCTGTAGAGCAGCAGAACAATTTATCTGGTGTGCCTAGAGCATGGTTTCCTTCAACACAGGGCTGCAGGCACAGAGTAGCTGGAATCTCTTGGAGACCACAGAGAAATGTCATGCACAAGGATCTGATTACATAAATAAAGTTGAGAGTTGGTCTAGGGGACCTTTAAATGTCCCTCCCAATCCAAACTCTTCTGTAGGAACCTCTGGTTTTGTTATGCTTCCCCAAAGCTTCAGCTGCTTTTACAGATTTTTAGCAGGACAGAGACAGGAGATGTCATTCTTCCTTTCATACTTATCCCTCTAGGAGTGCTGCCCAGGGAGGTGGTGGAGTCACCATCATTGGAGGTGTTCAGGAGGAGACTTGGTAGGGTGCTTGGTGCCATGGTTTAGTTGATTAGGTGGTGTTGGATGATGGCTTGGACGTGATGATCTTGAAGGTCTCTTCCAACCTGTTCTGTTCTGTTCTGTTCTGTTCTGTTCTGTTCTGTTCTGTTCTGTTCTGTTCTGTTCTGTTCTGTTCTGTTCTATTCTCTCAGTTCCTGCTGGGCTATGCTAACAAACCCCTTCTGTTCTCTTTCAGTATCGCACCAAGAGCATTCCCATCATTAAATCTAACAAAGCATCACCAGAAAGCACCTCTCGTCGCATCATCATCTATGGAATCCAGGATGAGAATGGATCCAATGTCCAGAATTTTGCCTTGGATATCACTCCTCCCCCTGAAGTGATCTACAAATCAGAGCCAGGCACTAGTGACGGCATGAACGTGCTGGGGATTGTGATATTCTCTGCCACAATGGGTACGACTCAGGGGTCTTTGGTTTGTAACAACCCAAAGAGCCATTTAAGAGGGAAAAAAACTAGGGGTTGGGTTCTTTGGTTTCTTCATTCACCTTTTTCAACTTTAACTATAGCTAGACTTTATGGGGGGAAAGGCAAGTCTGTCACAGAGCTGTTCTCCCAAACTTTGGAAGATAAAGCTCCAAAACCCTTGGTGACTTCTGTTCCATGCAGTTCTGGTTCATGTGCTTACATGCTTCTGGGTTCATCTTCTCCCAGGCAACCAGCACCAGAACATGAGGACACAATCTCAGGCTGTGCCAGGGGAGTTTCAGACTGGATGTTAGGAGGAAATTCTACACAGAGAGAGTGATTGCCCATTGGAATGGGTTGCCCAGGGAGGTGGTGGAGTCACCATCATTGGAGGTGTTTAGGAGGAGACTTGATAGGGTGCTTGGTTGCATGGTTTAGTTGATTAGGTGGTTTTGGATGATGGGTTGGACATGATGATCTTGAAGGTCTCTTCCAACCTGTTCTATTCTATTCTATTCTATTCTATTCTATTCTATTCTATTCTATTCTATTCTATTCTATTCTATTCTATTCTCTGGATCATTTTGAGCTTTTATTTATGAACCATTTTGTCTTGACTGTAAGGAACGCTAATAGAATGTGCTCAAAAGAGGTAGCTGTTACTACACCAGGTCAGACCCATGGCCTCTCTGCCAATATTGTATCACTCTCTGGTCAGTAGCAGAAGTCCCAGAGAAAGTTTCAAGGAATTCTTAAATAAACAGGTCTGTGGCAGACTTTCTTTCCAAAGCCCAGAAGTCAGTACACTTCCAATGCCCAGAGCTCCAGGTGTTGCGCTGAAAGAACTTCCCACACTTCTCTCAGTCCAGGTGGCAACAGGCCCAGGTATTCCATGCTCTCATGGCCAAGAAAAAAATGCCCCTACACCAGCTCTCTGGCTAAAGTTCCCTCTATCAGGCAGAAAATGAGCCCTGGAACCTGCCCTATCCTAGTCTTATCTGCCCATTTTTAGTCAAGTTTTACCACATTATTAGTGTAGAACATATCTGTCTCCTGAGCAGGAGCCAACTCACACAGAGAACCTGGGTGAGATCTCAGAGGAGTGAGCTACAGAGGTACATCCTTTTATCAGCTTTTAATCTGTGGATCTTCTCTTTGGTTGAAACTTTTGCGTTTTGCATCATGCAATGTGGGTATTATATACAATCTAGCAACTTATCTCAGTGGGCTCTAAGAGCTTCTGCTTGGCCAAACTAATTGGTTTCACTGGCTGGAGGAACTCATTGGTGCCATGTGTGTTCCATTATGTGTGTGGGTTTGGAAGAGGAACCTGAAAGAAACATGCCCTGGTTAATAATAGAGTTCAGATGATTTCTACAAGGAAATACTGATCAAATCTTCCTTATCTGAGTTTATTATTTGAAGTTAATCTGGGCAGCACAGGTAGTTACATCCAAGTTATGTCTTTGATGGTATTTATCATTTTATGGTTCCTACCAACTCAAAAATCAAGTCTGAAATGAGCAGATTTGTATCTCTTGGGGTTTTTGCTTTCTCCAGTGGGTGGTGTTCCCTGTGCAACACTGCTGGAGACTGACTGTTGCCTCAGTTTGGAGGATTTTATAGTCAATTCCCAAAAGTACAGTGGCACAGCAAACACTATTCCAGTCAGAAAGTATTGGAAATTAATTACTTAATTACAGGTGCTGATTAGAATCAAGGGCGATTTTATACAGAGGATGGTCCACTGTGCTCCCAGAACTGAATGTTTTACCATGCCCCTAAGTCTTGCTGGCCTTGAGCTCAATAGATAGAAGCTGAGAGCTGGTTTCTTCCTGGCTGACATTCAGAAAAAGTCCTGCCAGTTGTGCCAGTCCTGCAAAAACATGTGGACAGGCCTTGGTGCTTTGCCACAGGTTTGCTCACTTTGGCTGAGTCTTATTTACACAAAAGTCTCTTTACAGCTCTTCAGCACAGAAAACCAATATTAGGGTAGGTATGAGTTCTTCTTACAGCTTCTTTAAGGTCCTTGAACGGCATAAGAATAGCATAAAGGGAGAATTTAGACTTGAGCTAACGCTCAAACTCCTAACTTCTTCTGAAGCAGGAGGCAAATTGCTGAGTAATCTCAGTCCAGGAATAAATCCTGGCATGAACACTGAGCTTCTGTACCCAGGCATGCATTAAAGTGGGCAACAGTTGACAGGCGTAAGTGTGATGTCAAGACAGATGAAAACTCCAAGTGCTGGGCTCAGCTGTGACTGGCTGTACTACCTCTTCTCCCACAGCATGCAAGGATTTCTGTTTGAGATTTTGAGAGTGGCTAGGTGCTAAGATACCTGATCTTTCTTTCTTGGCAGAACACACACTCTTTGTTCATTACAAGGAAAATGTTTGCAGTGAAATGGAACTTGGGACATCAGGGCTGCAGAGAGAAGGCCCCAGTCCTGCCTGCTCCCACCTCTGCCCACCAATAGCTTCATGCTTAGGTGGGTCAGTGTTCTGAAGAGCAAATGTCAGTTATTCCAGAAGGCTTCTTTTTTTCAGAATTAGAATTGGAAGGCAAGGCTCTTCTAAAACTGCCACTGACTAAGCTAGAAGAGCTGAGCTGTGTTTAATGGCCAAAGAAGAGCAACATGCTTAATAAAAGAATGTTGCTTTCTGGCCTAAAAGTTACAGCTTAGATGAATATTAACAGGCTTACAAACCCACATCTTGAATGCATTGCTGTGAAATCCCTGACTAAAACTCCCTGCCTGCCTCTCCAGGGGATTGCTGATAGAACCCCAGCTCACAGGCACAGCTGTGGGCTGAGGGACAGAGCCCAGGCTGCTGCTCACAGCAAGGACACAGCAGAGCCAGAGCATGTGGCAGCATGCACCCTGCTCACAGCCCCCTGCTCCCTCATTAAACTCCCTCCCAAGTCAGCTTCACTTGGTGCTGCTGGCTCTTAAAGTGCTTCCTTGAGCAGTTAACTTGATTACTTTTAATCCTCTTAGGGAATGGTGGCAGAAAACTGACAATCTAGGAAAATTCTGTCTATTTGTGTGCATTATTGGAAACTAGCACTGCCTGGAGAATATCTGGTTAGATGGCTCCCTTTCTGAGCACTGGATGCACACCAATGGCTTTGCTTGGTTTTCTTCTTTGCTGGTTAGTCTGTGCAGACTGATATGGCTTTTCTTCACATTGATTTGCAATTCCTTATCTCTGCCAACTCTGCAAAGCCCCCCTGATTGTGAGGGTTGGTTATTGTTATGGAGACAGATAACAAGTGAAAATAAGATGGAGACCTTTTGCTACCAGAACAAACCTCAGTTACTGGCTTTGCCCTGGGAGTGTCTCGTGGATGGTGCCCAGCTGTACACAGTGCCCAGCAGCAAGGCAGACAGACTGTGGGCAAAGACAGTTTCCTTCACTAGAAAAGTGGTTTTCAGTTTGTCTTCCATGAATCCCACAGAGCAGGTAAAACCTTCTCAGGGTCCTCTGAAAGATAGTTGAGGAAAGAGACTTGCTACCAGGGGTGCTAAATCTACAGCACCAAAGCACTTCCACAGGGAAACTTTCAAGGCACTGCAAATGAAAGCCCACCCAGCTAGGGAAGAGTGCCCAGTATGGAACAGGAGCACATGGCCACGCTTTCATGTTCCTGTGAGGTGAGACTTTCAGATAGAATGACTCTACAGACCAGAAAGATCTATTCTTATAGAATCAGAGAATTGTCAGGGTTGGAAGGAACCCCAAGGATTATCCAGTTCCAACACCCCTGCCATGGGCAGGGACACCTCACACTACATCAGGTTGCTCAGAGCCACATCCAGCTTGGTCTTAAAAACCTCCGGGGATGAGGCTTCCACCACCTCCCTGGGCAACCTGTTCCAGTGTCTCACCACCCTCATGGGGATTAATTTTTTCCTAACATCCAATCTAAAACTACCCATTTCTAGTTTTGTTCCATTCCCCCTAGTCCTATCGTTACCTGATGCCCTAAAATGTCCCTCCCCAGCTTTCTTGTAGGCCCCTTTCAGATACTGGAAGGCCACAATAAGGTCTCCTTGGAGCCTTATCTTCTCCAGACTGAACAGCCCCAACTCTCTGTGTCTTTTGTCACAGCAGAGGAGCTCCAGCCCTCTAATCATCCTCGTGGCCCTTCTCTGGACACGCTCCAGCATGTCCAGATCCATCCAGTCATCTCCCACTTAGTTCACCTGGAATGACAGCAGGGAGGGAAAGCAGTGGGGCTTGGTGTGAACGCTACTGAGAAACTGACCCTGAATGCCTTTGCTTGCAGGTATAATGCTGGGAAGAATGGGGAACAGTGGCGTTCCTCTAGTCAGCTTCTGCCAGTGCTTAAACGAGTCTGTCATGAAGATAGTGGCAGTTGCTGTTTGGTAAGTGACTGTTCTAGTAAGAACATCTGTATTTTTAAAAAAGAGCAAGAAAAATCCAACAGAAGTCTCCTAAACTAAATAACTGAGGGTGGATGATCCTTGGCTTTGTGGGGCCTGAGTGTCTGAAGGAGATGCAGCCACACAGATCCTGTTCCTGGCTGTGCTCTCACTTTGACAGAGACATCCTGTAGATTAGTGCCAAGTAATGAGACATGGCATTGCTGGGTGTGTGCACTGTGTGCCTTGGGCAAGCTGAAGGGATTATAACACATCCAGCCCACATAAGGGAGAAGCAAGGTGAGGTGCTCAGGCTGCTGCTTCCAGCCCTTCCTACACTGCTCCACTAGAAATTCTGGGGTGGCTTCAGCCTGGTCAGAAGAGGGCTGGGCTCTAGTGCTACTGTCACTCTCCTGTCATTAGCATGATTGTCTCTGCACTGAACAGCACAGTGGAGATACTGTACCCAGAGTGCTTGGCACTGGGATGCCCTCTATGAGGCATCCTAGGCCACGTTACTTAGGAAAAGCCTTCAGGGCAGTTATACATTACAGTAAGGTGTTGGCAGTAGTTGACTGCAGTAGTTGATTGCCAACAGTAAAAATCTATCACCTTAGCAACTTCCCTATCTTTCAGAATTACAGAATCACAGAATTGTTAGGGTTGGAAGGGACCTCAAGGACCATCTAGTGCCAACCCCCCTGCCATGGGCAGGGACACCTCACTCACACTACATCAGGTTGCTGAGAGCCACATCCAGCCTGGCCTTAAACCTCCAGGGATGAGGCTTCCACCACAACTTGTCCCAGTGTCTCACCACCCTCATGCTGAAGAACATCTTCCTAACATCCAATCTGAATCTACCCATTTCTATTTTTTTCCATTCCCTCTAGTCCTATCACTACCTGACACCCTGAAAAATCCCTTCCCAGCTTTCTTGTGGCCCCCTTCAGATACTGGAAGGCCACAATAAGGTCTCCTCAGAGCCTTCTCTACTCCAGACTGAACAGCCCCAATTCTCTCAGTCTGTCCTCATAGGAGAGGAGCTCCAGCCCTCTGATCATCCTTGTGGCTGTTCTCTGGATGCACTCCAGCATGTCCAGATCCTTCCTTTAATAGGGCCTCCAGAACTGGATGCAGAAGGTCCTCTACTTGGCTGAGCCCATGGTGAGGATCCCTCTACTAGTACTCAGGCTTTATTTCGAGCTACCTGGTCCAGTCTGAGTGAACTGGGTCAGGGAATGATTGATTGGTTAGATGAGTCTGATGGGGTACTAATTTCTGGTAGAATGTGGGGGAAGTGGCAAGTCTCTGTAGATGGTGCAGCTGCTGGTGAAAGATGGTTGCATGCCCCCAGTTTTTTTTATTACTATTTTTGGTTGACCTTAAGCTCTTTTGGCACACATGACTTTGTGTCCAGCCATACATGGAAGCACGACAGCTTTGATAAAGCACCTATCCCACATCCAGCCCAGAGGGGGTTCAGAAACTAACTATTCTTCTGCTTACCCCTCTGTCCCACATCAAACTCCCAGGCAGCTCAAGAGCATGTCTAATGCTTGTTGTTTTTTCTCCTATGTCTTCCAAAGGCAACATAAGCATTTACTTAACAGCTTCCAACTAAAATCCTGAGCACAAACACACAAGCAGAGCTTAGAATTCATTTCTCCTCTCCCCAGTAAATCACCTGCCTTAAGCTAAAAAGTCAGAGCTGCCTTCTGAACCAAAACCATCCTAAATTAGTTCCTGGCCAGCACCATAACCTCAGCTGTGCTGAGGAGTAGCCCACACAAAAGCTTGTTCAGCCCAGTACTTCAGGCACACTCCTCAAGTGTGGGAGAGAGGGGTTTAGTCTCATGAAACAACAGAACCAAGCTGTGCCTCTTCCAGATAGGCTGCTACTGGGAGGACTTCTCAGCTCATATTGTGAGCTTTCTGCTAATAGTGTCTGTGTGTCCTTTTGCTTAGGTATTTCCCATTTGGAATTGTGTTCCTAATTGCTGGTAAAATCCTGGAAATGGATGACCCTTCAGCCATTGGGAAGAAGCTGGGTTTCTACGCCATCACGGTGGTTTGTGGCCTGGTGGTGCACGGGCTGTTCATCCTGCCAATGATGTACTTCTTTATCACCAAGAAGAACCCCATTGTCTTCATCAGAGGGATTCTTCAAGCCTTGCTCATTGCTCTGGCTACATCTTCCAGGTATTATGCACTTTCTAGGCAGACACAGCAAAATACTTGCTAGCTCCTTCCCCCAGTTTTCTCCTTAGAGCAGCGCCCTATAGCTGTCCTGGAGCAGACACCTTTACATCTGCACACTGGGCTTCCCACTGGTGGAAGGGAACTCAAGGATCATCCAGTTCTAACCCCCCTGCCATGGGCAGGGACACCTCACACTACATCAGGTTGCTCAGAGCCACATCCAGCCTGGCCTTAAAAACCTCCAGGGATGAGGCTTCCACCACCTCCCTGGGCAGCCTGTTCCAGTGTCTCACCACCCTCATGGGGAAGAACTTCCTGACCAATCCAATCTGAATGTCCCCTTCTCTAGCTTGGATCCACTCCCTCTAGTCCTGTCACTACCTGACACCCTAAAAAGTCCCTCACCAGCTTTCTTGTAGGCCCCTTTCAGATACTGGAAGACCACAATGAGATCTCCTTGGAGCTTTTTCTTCTCCAGACTGCATAACCCCAAAACCCAAACTCTCTCAGTCTTTCTCCATAGCAGAGGAGCTCCAGCCCTCTGATCATCCTCATGGCCCTTCTCTGGACACCTTCCAGCACCTCCAGATCCTTCTTGTAATAGGGGCTCCAAAACTGGACACAGTGCTCCAGGTGGGGTCTCACCAGAGCAGAGTAGAGGGGGAGAATCACCTCCCTCAATCTGGGTAAGCTTCTCTTGATGCAGCCCAGGATGTGATTGGCTTTCTGGGCTGCAAGTGCACTCTGGTGGTTCATGATGAGCTTCTCAGATGCCAGCACCCACAAGTCCTTAATAAATTTAGCTCTGATAACTAAAATACCCTTGCAGGCAGTAGCATTGTACCAGCTACCTATCCTTTGTGCCTCTAATCTTATTTTTCCCTACAACTTCCCAAACATCTTGAGGAAGAATTTACCTGATCTCTCCTGCACTGGAGTGACCCCCTTTGAAATGAAGTGCATTGGTGGGATTTTAGAAGGAAAAGGGAGGAATTACATATAGATTGGAAAAGCAGTCAACCACACACTGATACACAGGCCCTTATGTAATCAGCATACCTGGCTTTGTGTAGGGCATCATCCCTGCTAAGTCATTCTGAGAATTTTACAGAAACCTGGAACTCTTCTGAAGATGATCTAAGTTAATAAATAAATAGAGAAGTAACAACATAGCTTCCCTGAACTCAGAATCTTCAATTAGCAGCAATGCTGAAAGAAGAATAATCTCTGTTTTACTAAGGGGATTATGAGAAATTGAAGACTTCAGCTGTGCTGCTCCTATGCCAGACCTGGGAAAAGAGCCTAAAATGTTTCTCCCCAGCTCATTGTAGGTCTAGTGAGGTCTGACAAGGTAATCTGGGGCAGGAAGGTCAAATGCAGATGGCTGTTTCTTGTGAACATACACTCAGAAGCTAGGGCAAGAATCAGCAGAGCGGGAGGAGTGTATAGGGATGCAAAGAAAGGAGAGTAGGGAAGGATGATTTCAGTACAGTTGGAAGCCTTCCACTATGTTTTATTCTACAAGGCGGTTTCATATATAAAAGTTTGCTCCAAAATGATCTATAAAGAGCAACATACAGTGAGATACATAATCAAGACAAAATTTTGTGCTGGGTGGTGTTTCAAACTCAAATTAGGCTTAAATAATTAAGTCAAGCTCTTTTAATTATTATAACATTAGAAGGTTGTAGCTTGAGAAGTTGGAGTATCTCCAGATTCAATAAGGTGCTGATTTTACACTCAAAGATGTTAGCATTGGAAAAGGTTTATCAAGCTTCTCCAAGGGAGCTATTTCTGACAGCTCAGGGGTTTAATCTGTGCCATTCCATTCATTCTCTTTTTCTAGGAAAAGAGATTTGATCTTAAAAACCTAAGCTGAACTTTTCTCTTTTTAGGAAAACCAAAGCAAATTCTTCATTCCTCATTTTACCCTTTGGCATCTGTAAAAGAGTTTGTCCTCGTCTCTTCTTTACTATTAATAAGCAACAAAACTCTCCAACTTTTTCCCAACCAGAGATGTCTCAGTTAAGGGAGGTTTAATCAAGACCTAAGAGATCAGCAGATACTCCACCATTTTAAAACAACTGAGTTTTCCTAATTCTTGTTATTTTGCACCAGCACCTCACTTTGATTTTATAACCAATTTACTAGGCCTGGCCTGGCAGCTTTCAGGGTTTGTGGTTTTGGTGATTCTGCTTTGTCAGGGAAGTTGGACTCAATGATCTCTGGAGGACCCTTCCAACCTCTAATGTGCTGTGATACTGTGAATTAGTGATCTGCCATTCCTATCAAGGCAGTTCATTGTTTCTTCAGTGGATCTCCTCTCCTTACTCTGTCTGCCATTCCTATCAAGGCAGTTCATTGTTTCTTCAGTGGATCTCCTCTCCTTACTCTGTCTCTAGCTCTACCAAGCCGCTTTACAATCATGAGGTCCCCTCTTTGCACTTTTTATTATATTCAGTTCAAGTTGCTTGGGGTGTATTTTGGGCTTAGAAATGTTCCAATTCTAGTACCATCAATCACAGTAATAAAGCAAAAAAGACAGGCATGATATGTAGTCAACAAAGATCTAGAAAGGGATGCAGAGGTTTGATTCCCTGTCCTACATGAGTACCTAAGTTATGTTACTGCTTGGAGAAGTCCAGCATTGGTTGGTTGGAGAATTCTACTCAGAAATGGGTAGATTCAGATTGGATGTTAGGAAGAAGTTCTTCCCCATGAGGGTGGTGAGACATTGGAACAGGTTGCTCAGGGAGGTGGTAGAAGCCCCATCCCTGGAGGTTATAAGGCCAAGCTGAATGTGGCTGTGAGCAACCTGATGTAGTGTGAGGTGTCCCTGCCCATGGCAGGGGGGTTAGAACTCAATGATCCTTGAGGTCCCTTCCAACCCTGACAATTCTCTGATTCTATGATGTTATTTTTTTTTTCTCTCAGTTACTTGTAGAAGCATAGAGAGACTCTAGCAAATGTGAGCTAGCTCACCTGCTGTGTGAGCATATCACAGAGATCAGCACTGCAAAGCTTAATTTTTAGGCAACTTTCAACCAGGTAGGATGCCTCTGGCTCATCTTGGAACTCAACTCCTTACTGAGAGAGTTGGGCTCCTAGGAAAGAGACTCAAAAGCCAGTGTGGTAAGGAGAGCTAAGCAGGCATCAGGCACAGCTGTAAAGAAAATATCTCAGCCTGCAGAACTGATGAGGGAGAGCTGTCTGTCGAATCTCTTCAAGGTGAAGCAGTCCTTAACAGAGTTTTCTCCAGGCCCATTTTGTTACCCCAAGCTGATGTGAGAGTGCCCACTGACAGTGGGGAATACCCTGGGAACTCAGCTTTCCCTTAAACCAGTGCTGCCTTTGACTCTCCCGGGTTCTGACTCCCAGGAGAGGGCCCCTCTCCTGCTACTGGGTACTCTGAGCTAGCACTTTTCTCCCCTTCCACTCTGCAAGGAAATATCACATATTTACAGGGCCAGAGAGGGTGCAGTTTGGGAACAGAGCTGTGGCATCAGGTGGCAGCTTAGCCTGTCAAGAATCACCAGCAAGACTTGCAACCCAGTTTAGTGTCTTTGTTGTCAGAAGCTACTGTGCCACCATAGTCAAGGTGAGTCCTGAGGAAAAACTCTCAACTTATGGGTTGGAGGTTTGAATATGTTGGATGAACTTAGCACTGTTTACCCCATCCTAAGAGTTTTTTGCAAACCCAACACAGGCCCAACACAATGTTAATGTTTTTCTGCTCAAATAGTAGTGTCTTGCCTAGAGATAGCTGAACTTTTCACCTTTGTTACGCTGAAAGGAATGGATACTGCACATAACTGAGCTGTTGCCAGAAGAACATGCACAAGTAATCAGGGCTGGACAGAAGATCTGCTTCTCCTGACAGTCAACACATCTGCATTTGGTTAAACAATACTTGCCACAGGGGCATTATATAACACTCACAATGTGGGTATTGGATTTTCAGATCATCTTAGAGGAGGACAGAGTTGGTTTTAAGCATACTGCTGTGTTTCTTGGGGATGCTTCTGTGTTGGTTCACGTCTACATCTAAAGATAGAAGGAAGACCACAGATCAGTATCCTGATATTCATCCCAGCTAGTCTGTACCTGTAGAAGGCTTTGTTTTTAAGCTAAAAGTCAAACGGCAAGAATCAAAAATAATGCCATTTACAAAAACTAGAATGTAACACAAGGGAACCTGAAAGGCACTATACAGCCATCTCATGGCAGTGATTTCACTGAACCTGAACATTATTTCAACCCATTTCCCTGTAGTAAAAGGTTCTGACCCCATTTCACTTGACTTGTATTTCTCCAGAAATCTCAGCCCCAGTAATATTTCAGTTTGCACAGACTGGAGAGGCAGGGACAGAGGAGAAGACCTCTTTTTGCTTTGGTGCATCACATAGGGCACAATGAGCTTGTTCCCTATGACTAATACCAATCCCTTCACCCATCACCTGTGCAGCCAGCCTCTGAAGCCAAACCCTTGGCCTCATTAGGGGCTGGAGTTGGCAGCAGGCATCCGTGGCATTGTACACAGCTCCTCTTCACCACCTCAGCAAGTTGTGTGCAGCATGTGCTGTGGCTGCCCACCTTGCCCTGCTCTCTGGTGTCCAGGCTGCAGAGCTGTGGGTGTCAGATTTGCTGCTTTCTGCACAACACATCCTCCTGGTCTTGTCACTTCTTACTCTACTGCAAACGCACGGTTTGGCCTGCAGGCAAAATTCCTCTGGAGTTTATCTTTCCTCATTCCAGTGGCAAGAGGGAATGTTATTTTTCTAGGTCATCTTTCCATATAATTAGTGAATTAAAGCAGCATCTTCTCAGTGGCACAATCCCATCAAAAGAAGCAGTTATCTTCTCTGAAGACAAACAATGCACTGTGAGTTTTTCAAGGGGTTTGCTGCTTATGAAACACTAAGATTTTGGCTCTTGCACAGTGTAAATTAAAGGCAGATTTAGCCAAAGGGAGATGAGATCAGTTTGTTGATTTTTTGGAGCAAATATCAAAATACATTTGAGTGGTAAGATAAACAGAACAGGCTGAACAGCTGTTCTTCATGGTGACTTGCTGGCTTTGTGGCTCACACTAGTAAGAGCTTGGCCTGATCCAGCATTAGCTGATGCTTAGTCTCTTCAGCTGCAGCCTTTTATCCCAAAATTGAGATAAGGCTTTAAAATGTCTTTTTAATTGTTAGAGTGAATGCTGGGAGAAGATACCTCTGCTCTTAGCTGAAAGCTTGAGGGCAGTTTTTAAAAGAACAGATTAACATCAGTGCTTCAGAGTATTTTTTTCCCTCCTAATAAATGTTACATGCCAGGAGATGAAAACAAGCTTCACGTAATTGAACTGGAAAGAAAACTGAAGTATTTATCTGAGAGTGTTTGTCCTTCAGGCATTGAAATTATATATTAATATAACTAAAAAAATGACATCAGGAATCTTTTTCTTTCATTGCCACCTGTAAGTCACCAGTAGCCAGTATGACACTGTTCTCTGAGGTATGCCAGATTACGCTTCAGGAGTAAAAATGACCCATGGCTGGGCAGACAGCCTTGCCTAGCATGCTCCACACAGCTATTGGCACCTATATTCAGGAAAAAATTCATTCAGATTGAAGCAGGTGCTTCTGAAAGGGTAATCAGGGATGTAAAGCAGCAATCTTGTATGAGAAGACTTTAAAAAGTCTGAGCCAGGCTGAGAAGGAACAAAACTCAATGTGTGTTGTACCAGCCGAAGAAGGGCGTAGAGCACATAAAAGCAAATGTAGTGGAAAGTGGAAAGAATATTTCTGGATAACTAATTGGATTTCTCATCTGAACAATGAGTTCTGGAAAGGCTGTCAATAGGAATGGCTAGGCCAGAGTCTGCTAGCTCTCAGAAAGATGTGGTGTCAGAAATTGGAGTGAAACTGGATGTAGCAGTTTTCTGTGCAAGGAAGGTACAAGAATCTGTGACCTGCAAATGTGCTTCCTTTCAGGATCTTGCACAGTGTTTGCCATCATCTTGCACTTACATTATAACACTTAATAAATAATTAAACCAACATAGAATCAGAGAATGGTTTGGGTTGGAAGGGATCTCCAAAGGTCATCTAGTCCAAGCCCCCGCAGTCAGCAGGGACATCCTCCACTAGATCAGCTTGCTCAGAGCCTTGTCCAGCCTGGCCTTGAATTTCTTCAGAGATGGAGCCTCAACCACCTCCCTGGGCAACCTATTGCACTGTTCCAGCACTCTCATGGTGCAGAACTTGTTGCTAACATCCAGTCTAAATCTGATTTAAAACCATTACCCCTTGTCCTATCACTGCATGCCTTTGCAAACAGTCCCTCTGCAGCCTTCTTGCAGGCCCCCTTCAGGTGCTGGCAGGCTGCTATTATGTTTGCCTGGAGCCTTCTCTTCTCCAGGTTGAACGACCCCAGCTCCCTCAGCCTCTCCTCATAGCAGAGCTGCTCCAGGGCCCTGATCATCTTTGTGGCCCTCCTCTGGACTGGCTCTATCCAGATCCATGCCTTAGAAATTGTTCTTCTAACAGCACATTCAAGTGAAAGACACACCTGACTCTGTGAGACAGTGCAGAGGTTTAGAAGTTGAATATTTGCAAAAACCATCACACCTTCTGTTTGCAACAGTGAAATAGACACAGAGTTTGCTGGCTGTGCCATTGGTGTTCTGGGATTGTTTGACATAGTCCTTGTCACACCTCAACCAAGTCAGAAGATCAGCCTGTTTCACAGCTTTAGACCAGGAAGACAGTATCACAGAAACATTCAGGTTGGAAAAGACCCTCAGGATCACCAAGTCCAACCCAGAACCCTACTCTGCAAGGTTCACCCCTAAACCATAGCCCCAAGCACCACATCCAAACAACCTTTAAACACATCCAGGGTTGGTGACTCCACCACCATCCTGGGCAGTACATTCCAATGCCTGACCACTCTTGCTGGGAAAAATTTTCCCCTAATGTCCAGTCTAAACCTACACAGTCACAGCTTGAGGCCATTCCCTCTTGTTCTAAGACACTGAGGTTTAAAATTCTGTGGTGGGAAGGGCTTGCAAGATGACCTTTTTCTCCTCTTTTTCCCCCCAAAGAAATTAGACAGGATTCCATCACAGAAAAACAAATGGCTGAGGAAAGTCTTTGAAAGCAATAAGAAGCAAACCCTTCACAGCTGCAGGGAGGGGAGGCAATCTGCAGTAAGATTTTGCCTGTGGTGGGGAGGGTGGTTGTCTCAACCCACTACACACTCTCATGGTGAAGAACTTCCTCCTCACATCTAGCCTGAATCTCCCCACCTCCAGCTTCATTCCATTCCCCCTAGTCCTATCACTACCTGAGATCCTGAGAAGTCCCTCCCCAGCCTTCCTGTAGGCCCCCTTCAGATACTGGAAGGCCACAATGAGGTCACCTCGGAGCCTTCTCTTCTCAGACTAAACAGCCCCAACTCCTTCAGTCTGTCCTCATAGGAGAGGTGCTCCAGCCCTCTGATCATCCTCGTGGCCCTTCTCTGGACACCTTCCAGCATGTCCACATCCCTCCTGTAATAGGGGCTCCAGAACTGGACGCAGTACTCCAGGTGGGGTCTCACCAGAGCTGAGTAGAGGGGGAGAATCACCTCCCTTGACCTGCTGGCCACACTTCTCCTGATGCAGCCCAGGATCTGAGAGCATGATAGGCATGCCCAAGAGAGAAATGACATCTGATGGGTACCCTGGGGGCTTGTGCTTTGCTCTGCCTGTGCTGTTCAAAGTAAATACTGGTTCAATATTAGGACTGTTGGAAAGAAAAAGTTTAATATACTCCAGGGAGCAGAGGTAATGAGATTCCAGTTGCTTCTTTGCCCTTTCAGTTTATTTGCATACTTAGAGAATTACTTTTTGTCCAGATTATCAGAGCAGTGGCTGCCAGTCGGTAGTAAATCATTCACCAGCCAGACTGTGAAAGGTTACACAAAACAGAGATACCATAATGAAAGCATGGGCTTGCCTTTTCCTTCCATGTTTCTATTGCAGGAAGCTGCTTTTCCTTTCAAAACACTGCTACTTTCCTCCAACAACAGCTTGCACAAACACAAAATGCCAACTCCTACTCATGGAAACGTTTTGCTAATGTGTTCCTGCAAACTGGGGGCTGTAACTGCAAAGGTTTTGGAATCTCTCTGTGCTTTTGAAAGTCCTTTGTAACAACTGAGAACTCATTGGTGTATCAAATGTCTTATCTTGCCCCTGCTTACTGCAGAGGGGTGGACTAGATGACCGTCAGAGGTCCCAACCAACTCAGATCCTTCTATGATTCTATCTTCAACAAAGAAAAGATAATGGTTATTAGAAGATGTAGATGACAGAGCCAGATTGATGATGTGAGGCTGACAACACACAAGAAGTGTGCAAGCTGAATTGCTCAAACTAGTGGACAGATGCTGGATTTCACAATTTAGAATCATAGAATGGTCTAGGCTGGAAGAGACCTCCAAAGGTCATCCAGTCCAACCTCCCTGCAGTCAGCAGGGACATCCCCAACTAGATCAGGTTGCCCAGGGCCTCGTTGAGCCTCACCTGGAATATCTCCAGGGAAGGGCCTCAACCACCTCCCTGGGCAACCTGTTCCAGTGTTCCACCACCTTGGGGCATGCAGATCACATGAGAATAGAATATACCTAAAGACCTCAGTATCATGATGCTGATATTTTCCCCAGAACTGCTTATGTCTTTAAAGAACCTTGGAATTCCGCTGCATTTCACACACACATATTTACATCTCATTTGCATCTGTGCACATGATGACATGACCTGCAATCACTTGACTGCTGTCTGATCACATAAGGGGCATTGGCAGATCTGTCCCTGAGAGGCAATGGGGTTGTAAATGGCTGAATACAGGAGTATGGTCTGCAGGTTTTCTGTCTAGCCACACTGCTGGTGAGATCTTTCCCTAAACTGCTTCTTCGTGAGGTGCATGTTACTGTATTAATGTGGCAAAAGAAGGAACAGTTTCTTGGTCAGAGCTGTTTCCCACTGGGGTGTTTTAGAGTTCAACCCACGCAGCACTCCAAGCTCTTGTAAGGTCTCACTGCCATCAATGCCTAAATCGGTCATCGATTTACTGTCAATACTCGCTAAGAACTGGAACAGTGTCTAAGGACAATTCTTTATACAGCAATTCCTTACAGTGAGTTAAGAGCCCTTCTTGCTTTGTACCTTTCCTTGGTTTATGGTTACTCTTGCTATTTAAAAATGGGTTTCTATTTCAGAAGGCCTGGAAGGAAACTTGTTTACAAACCATGAAAGTAGAACAGTTTGCAGAGGCCGTACTAATCAGGTGCACAGGGTGTTTCTCCTTTTGTGTGTGAGTGTGCCCCTGAGGGATTTCTGTCCCTTTCCCTCAGGAGGAGGGAAGAGAGGAAGACATTTTTAATTCTGAGAAAGAAACATTTGCAATAACATCTGCAAATGTAACTGTCTTTATCTTCCACCAAAGTAAGTTCCAGGTCGAGTGAGAACATCTGCAGACCAAGGAGTGAGCAGCAGTGCTCAGCTGCTTAGTTTAAAACTTACCCTCCCTGGAAAGGGTTTGCAGTTTGTTCAGTTCCCCAGAAACAGAATCATAGAATTGTTAGGGTTGGAAGGGACCTCAAGGATCAGCTAGTTCCAACCCCCTGCCATAGGCAGGGACCCCTCACACTAGATCAGGTTGCTCAGAGCCACATCCACCCTGGCCTTAAAAACCTCCAGGGATGGGGCTTCTACCACCTCCCTGGGCAACCTGTTCCAGTGTAAAAGCAACTCACTGTGCACTGCTCTGCTGGTTTGCAGCTCAGCCACACTGCCTATCACTTTCAAGTGCTTGCTGGAGAACAACCATGTGGACAGGAGGATCGCGAGGTTCGTGCTGCCCGTGGGAGCCACCATCAACATGGACGGGACAGCTCTCTACGAGGCCGTGGCTGCCATCTTCATCGCCCAGGTGAACAACTATGAGCTGGACTTTGGGCAGATCATCACTATCAGGTGAGAGCATCAGACTCCATGTGCTGCCATTTGCTGCTCTTGCTGGGCCTGACACTGCTGATTGCTGTGTGTGGCAGTGCTCAGAACAAAGTCCAGCTTTGCCATTCTCCAAGGATGCACCCCTTTAGGATAGTTAGTTCCAAGTATTGCAGAGAGCAGGGACTGCACAAGGAGAAATCGTGCTGGTGCTGTTCAGCAGACACACGTGGGCACCAGGAAATGTGCTTCTGTTGGAGGACAACTGCCTCGTTTTTACTTTCAGGCAACCCACTGATCATTTACTAGGACAGAGACATTTTGCTATTGTTATTACTGATGTTTAAAGCACTATTTTAAGTGTCACAATTGTTTTCCACTTAATATGTTTTGCATTTTTATATGAGAGGAAATGGCTAAAAAATGCAAAACTATAGCAGCCCTGTGGAGAATGACTTGAGAGTCCTTGTGGACAAGTTCTGCATGGGTCAGCAATGTACCCTTGTGGCCAAGAAGGCCAATGGGATCCTGGGGTACGGTAAGAGGAGTGAGTCCAGCAAATCTAGGGAGGTTCTCCTCCCCCTCTACTCTGCCCTGGTGAGGCCTCACCTGGAATATTGCATCCAGTTCTGGGCTCCCCAATTCAAGAGGGACAGGGATCTGCTCAAGAAAGTCCAAGGGAGGATTACAAGGATGATGACGGGACTGGAGCGCTGCCTGATGAGAAGAGGCTCAGAGGGATTATGAAGTCTCCTTCTCTGGAGACTTTCAAGCCCTGTCTGGATGTGTACCTTTGTGACCTGTGCTAGATTCTCTGGTCCTGCTCTGGCAGGGGGATTGGACTCAATGATCTCTGTTGGTCCCTTCCACCCCTTAACACCCTGTGATCCTGTGTGATCCTGTATCAGGTAACAGGGACTAGTGTGTGTTAGGAGGCTCTTTGTCAAACCTTGAAGGAGCAGGGGAACAGGGAATGAGGACACCTGCTCCTGTCAGGGCAAGTTCTTATGCAGATGTCATTTCACTCAGTTTTTGAATGTCTTCTCTGCTGTTTAAGCAGAAAACCTCATAAGCAACCATGCTTGCAGTGGGTTGTGCTGGAACTGCATGCTCTGTCTTTCAAAGGTCTGTAATGGCTCCAAAGGACTAGAATATCCAGCTGAACATTCATTGCCAGAATAACTCCAGGGACTGCCAAAGAATGCCCCAGGGTCTGAGACCTGCAGGTGTCCAGCAGGGAACAAATGATTAGAAAGACATTGCTCAGAGCCAGAGCCTTGTGCAACACATTTGAGATCTGCTTACCTACCCACCCTGTGACCTCATCACTGCCCTGTTTACAATTCTGGGCCTTGCGCATCTTCTGCTGGACTTGAAAACCTTCATGACAAGAAGAGGAGATTCCTAACACTAAACCCAGATGACAGCTGTTTGCTGATGGGCTTCTGGCAAGATCTGGTTAGACTAGAAGCAGAAGAAATAAATTGTGGCCATATGAGCTCCTGCTTCAGAATCTCTCTCTGAAAAATACCATGCTAAAATTTAGGCTTTGCTGCTTTGGAACGTGGAGATGCTTTTACTATGTGGTTCAGAGCATGGGAAGACATTATACACATCTTGAAGTAGAGAGTGGGGATTTGAGAAATGGAAGAGAAGGAGGGTGATAGTAAACGGGAAGAAGATTTCTCTTAGCAGAACCCTATTTTATCTCTTCATTTTCACTCCCCATGTTAACTGCTTGTACATATGGATTAGAGAGGATTAAAGATAGCTGAAGGAAAATACAAATGAAGATTGGAAAAATCCAAGGAAGGAAAAGAAATAAAAAGACTTGCAAAAGAAGGAGGTAAATAGGAAATCACAGTGAATTCAGTACCTTGAATACCTGAAGCTAAATTCTAACTGTATTCTATGGGCCAAAGCTGCCCCAGAGGACAGAGTATTCCAGGTGTGGTATCACTAGGGCAGAGTAGAGGGGTAGAAGAACCTCCCAAGACCTGCTGGCCACATTTTTCTTGATACCCCCCCCAGGATACCATTGGCTCTCTTGGCCACAAGGGCACATTGGTGTCCCATGGAGAAGGATTATGGTTTAGGAAAGCTCCTACAGAAACATGGCATGGCTTCTTGCAGGCCAAGGTAACACCCATTCCTTTCTTTCTTTGTTAAAGTATCACAGCAACAGCTGCCAGCATAGGTGCTGCAGGGATCCCCCAAGCTGGCCTGGTGACAATGGTGATTGTTCTGACCTCGGTTGGGCTCCCAACAGATGACATCACGCTGATTATTGCTGTTGACTGGGCACTGTAAGTAACATTAAGCTAAAAAGGCAAGTTATCTCCAGGGCTGTAGTAATACAGGTATGCACAAAAGGCATGGGAAGTAATTTCTTGGTTTGAAATGATGCTAATGTGGCCTCAGATAAAATACTCCAAGTGGGCATTGTATGGCAAAAAGGCAGACAAATGAAAGTCTAGATGAGACTTGGACAATAGGACCTACATGGAAAGGCTAAAGCACTGGAGTCTGTTTAGCCTAAAACCAGAGCAGGTTTAAAAAGATCACCAAAGCAGTTTCTGATATAAGGGAGGATGAAGAAGCAGAGCAAAGGAAATACCTTAGGGCAGATCACAGGTAAATTTAAGAAGGATTTTTATCCAGAAGGACAGTCGGGCAAGGGAAGTGGCTCCACACTTGGCAAATGCAGCCATTCTGGAGGGAGGCTAATCACTAAGGATTTACCAGCAGAAGCAGAGGCTAAAACTTAACACAGAATAAAAGAGAATCAGGTCACCCATGAGAAGAGTCACTTTCAAAGTTCATAAGGAGTGGCTGATTCGAACTCTTAACTTGTATATCATTGTCTGTAAGTCAATATATGTTGAATAGTCTAAGAAGATGGATTGAAAAATCCTCATCCCTAGCTCATTAGCATTTCAGTTAACTGCACAACTAGCATATGCATCCACAAGGAAACAGTCCACACTTTCCTGTTCAACCTCTACAATATACCCCTACTAACACAATGGAGTTTAAGTGGAGCAAGGTTCTGGGTAACAGTGTGTTAAACCTCCATTCTACTACAGCTATTTTATTCCACTTCAAGCCACTGATTAATTTTTGTACAAAGAATTGTGGGAAGAAATTATTTACTTTCCTGTTCAATATATAATTATTATTATTATTATTACCCATGAGTGTTGTCTTGTATGCATATTTTAGGACATTTTACTTCAGGATTATCAGGAACATTCTTCTGTGAAGACTAAATAACACCTGCTGTGGACACCTCAACTTGGAAATGGCAGTTCAGAGTCTGCTGAAGCAGCCTTTCTAATAGTATCATAGTATCAGTCAGGGTTGGAAGGGACCACAAGGATCATCTAGTTCCAACCCCCCTGCCATGGGCAGGGACACCCCACACTAGATCAGGCTGGACAGAGCCTCATCCAGCCTGGTCTTAAACACCTCCAGGGACAGGGCCTCAACCACCTTTCTGGACAACCCATTCCAGGGCTTCACCACTCTCATGGTGAAGAACTTCCTCCTCATGTCCAGCCTGAATCTCCCCACCTCCATCTTCATTCCATTCCCCCTAGTCCTATCACTACCTGATATCCTGAGAAGTCCCTCACCAGCCTTCTTAAAGGCCCCCTTCAGATACTGGAAGGCCACAATTAGGTCACCTCAGAGCCTTCTCTTCTCCAGACTGAACAGCCCCAACTCCTTCAGTCTGTCCTCATAGGAGAGGTGCTCCAGCCCTCTGCTCATCCTCGTGGCCCTTCTCTGGACATGTTGCTAGCCACTGAAGTTCAACAGTTAATGCAGCACAGCAAAATCAAAGTATTTCAAGATGTATTGCAAAAGCCTTTCCCTCTGTATCACTCAGTTTTCACCCAGCTCTTGCACCATCAACATTTCCTTGTTTTGCCAGCAAACCTTCCAGCATATATGGGAATGAGGCTTTTTTTTTTTCCATTTGTTTGACAGAACTCCTCAAAACAACAAAGAACTTTTTCAGGCTATAGTTCCAGATGGTATTAAAAAGTGAGCAAGGAACAGATCCAATCTTCTGTCTTCTGTAGATGACCTTTCATACAAAAAGTATGTTTCTCTATTCTGGCACTTGATGGTTTTAAGAGCCTGCAGATGCAAAGTGTCAACGTGGTTGACATGATGAGTATTTTCAGGACTGGTTTTGGAAGTGCTGGAGTATGAAGCAGGCTGATCTCATGAGACTGAAGTCCCCATGACAGTGCACTGCAGGTGCTGCAACTCATTTAGGTAGCCATAAGAGGCACGCGAGATTCCTACCTTTAGCTGGCGCCCGGGGACATATGGAGGAAATCACACCATTTCTCAGATAGGTTATTAAACATCAGGCAAAATGTTGGCATCTTTAATAGTATAATCTAAAGCTAAAACAGCACTGCAACACCTGACTCACATACTTGCACTGAAATAAATGCCACCAGCAGCAGCTTGGCCTCTTAGTGCAGAAATGGCAGTGGTGGGTGGTGCAGTTCCACACACACGTGGTACAGATAACTCTATGCACACAGGAACATGGACTGACCAGAACTGAGCAAACACCATACCAGGCAGGTCATGTTCTTAAGGCTTTCAGTGTGGTGCACTGATTCCTCAGAACAATCCTGTCTTCAAGAGATGTTCATCAGAGCCCAAGAAGGAGCCCAAACTCTTGAGTTCTGCTCTTACAGCTTCTTCATGACAACAGCTGACTGTTGGCACAATCCAAAATGAACAACTCAGAATGTCTTTCCAAGAATCAAAATCTGATGATCAAGCAAGTAAATAAAAGCCTGTGTGTGTAACAGGAATATCTATTTTTGTTTGCTCTAACAGTGTTTTCCCCTGCTTAACATATTCTTGTGGGAATTTTCCTGAAAGCAAAATCCAAAGTCAGAACAGCAGGAATGAGAAAAATGGACTCAGCAAACAAGGGCAGGATTGAGTCCTGGAGTCAACAGCCATGGTGCAAGACTGTGGAATATCATTGCTGAGGGTACTTGCAACAGTAAATAACCTTCCATGCAGGAACTTGCATGGTAATTAAGCATGCAGCTGCCCCACTCCTGCATGCACAGAGCACATGCCTAAAATGTCAGAAAAATAAAAAGAATGGGCACGGAGCTTCATTTCTGTCTATATTAAGATGCAGGTTCAGAAATCTGGGCACTGTTGACGTTGGACTGCCACTGACTTTAATAAGCCAAACATCTGGAGAGATTTCTGACCCTCCATTTTCTAAGCCAGCTTATAAATGAAGTCAGCAAGCTGAGAGAGTTTTCAGAGGTGTATGTTTTTCTTGGAACAGAGGTGGTAGAGTTCACTTGCACGCCGCAGTGGCCATTGGAAACCTCATCCATTTTTACTAACAGAGTCCAAGCTGCTTCAAGCAGCTGTCACTTGCCTGTGACAGCCACTTACTGTTGTGCATTTGCAGCCTGTATATGAATAGTGGGATACATGGTGTAAGCAGGGAGGAAATGATCCCCTAAAAGAATGTTTGAAATACAGTGAAGCTGTATATATACAAACTTCTGTCAGGCACAGGTATTTACATGGGAAAAGCTGAGAATGGTGGCCATAACAACCATAACTTTGTCAGCAATGAACATGATTTAAATGTGGTCAGGGCCTGCTTACTTTGTGAGTGGGGTTATTTAGTAGTCTTCTGAATAATTTGGGTTGTATTCTGCGCATTCTACCACTGCAATAATCTGAGGTTGCTGAGATTGGGAGTTTGATAACTAAAAGAAGGTTCTGCCTGCACTGGCTGCCCCCTACTTTCATTGCATTAAGACATTTGCAGCACCAGCCTCCAAATCAGGCCTTAATATTGGACCTTAACATAAAAACTCAGACATCAATGCAGTCTTGAGCTTGCATGTATAAGGAGGCATAGCTGCTATGGTTAACTCAGCTGAAAATGTGGCAGCTCAGTGCCCCGAGCTCAGAAGAGACTGGAAAACCCAACTGAGCAGCTGAGGAGCTAGTGGCAGTCTGGTGCCAAACTCCTCACTACTGTTCCTGAGCTCATTGGCTCAAAGCCAGCAAAACTGGTCCTCAGCTATGACTGTTGCAGTGACGGGGAGAGGCTGAGAGACCTAGGGCCTTTTAGTCTGGAGAAGACTGAGAGGGGATTTAATAAATGTTTATAAATCTCTGAGGGCCTGGTATCAAGAGGGAGGGGACAGGCTCTGCTCAGTTGTGGCCTGTGATAGGACAAGGGGTAATGGATATAAACTACAGCACAAGTTCCTCCTCAACATGAGGAGGAACTTCCCAGTGAGGGTCCCGTAGCACTGGAAGAGGCTCCCCAGAGAGGTTGCGGAGTCTCCTTCTCTGAGACTTTCAAGACCCATCTGGATGTGTTCCTGTGTGACCTGTGCTGGATTCTATGGTCCTGCTCTGGCAGGGGTTGGACTCAATGATCTCTGGAGGTCCCTTCCAACCCCATCCTGTGATCCTATGTGACCCTGTGAATGTACCCAAATAACAGCAACTTGCCTTTCCCATTTAATTTTCCAGAGACAGGTTCAGAACAATGATCAATGTCCTGGGGGATGCACTGGCTGCAGGGATCATGGCCCACATCTGCCGGAAGGAGTTCATCAAGGACGGGGATGAGGTAACTATGGCAGGAGCAGGGGTGCCAGCAGTGCCACGCTATGGCACGCAGCCAGCCACCTCAGGGCCACCCACAGCTGCTTCACCCAGTTTAGAAAGGGGATTCAGAGACAGAGCAGAACTGGGCATGGTGCAGGGGGCCTTTTCCATGAGGTCATGCAAAAAGCCACCCAAGTTCCAATCTTACCAGCCAGCTGTGTCTGGCAGCAGGAGAAGCAGCTGCACCACCCTGCAAATGCAGGAGAAGCTGGAGCTGTGTCTCACACAGCACCCAATCCTGACTGGCCACTAAGCTGTCCTCCTTCTGAAAATGTTACCAGCAACAGAGCAAGGACAAATGTGTGTGTAGGGGGACATAAAGGTATCTATAAGATAGCAACAAAAGCAGCAGCTACCCTGGGTGTTTCAATCCTCTCTGTTAGCATAACCTGAAGCCAACGTTGCACCAATTTCCTTTCTGCAGAAGCATATTGCCTCTCCATTCTAGAGTGCATTCTCAGGCACCTTCGTGCCTTCTACATTTAATATGATTCCCTTCTTACATCTTTGTTTTTCCTTCTCTAGATCTCATTCCATACACCACACATACAGAGGTGTTCTGCCTCTGCCTCCCTCTTTTTTTTTTCTTCCTCTTGGGCATGCATCATTCAGTCTTTCCTTATACCAGGAACTCCTCCTCATGCTCTTCTTGCAAATTCTTGACAAAGGAGATTCCTAATTCCACAAGCCCATCACACCTGGAGGTGCTAATCTCCAACCACTTCAGCTCATGGCAGACTCTCACCAGCTCTTTTCCACAAAGACAGAATAGTTTATGCAGGAAATGTTTCTTCACCAGGGCTGATTTTCACAGGGCATGTTTCATTTCTCTGCATAATTTCTAGCATCCAGGAAAGGACAACAGTATTAATAGCTAAGTGTTATTCCTATTATTATTCCTCCTGTTTTACAGAGAATCTTTCTGGTAACTCCCACTCTCAGGCCTTTCTTGCAAGATGCATTTACAATTGTTGCTCTTTCACATTTTATATAACAAGGCCTTATCCTCTGAGTTACTTTGCACCTGTAGTACCTGATGACAAGATTAGGTTTGAATGTGGGTGCTGCACATATAGGTATCTACAACCCTCCCTGAACACACCATGAAATGGTAGGGTATGTCATCTGTTGTGAAGCCAGAGGTGTTGCCTGAGTTCCTGCATAACACAAGCCTCCTGCATTTCATTGCTGTATTTAGCACTCGCTCAGAACTCAGGAAGCGACGTTCCAAGAATATAAAATCCCTCCTATGGGATTATTTAGTCATCTGTGATGAGATTTTTTTCTTTGCCTCATGCTCTATAATTGTGTTAAAATATCCCATTATTCTGCCATACCTTTTGGCTGCACCATTTGTGGCGTTAGCAGTGGATACCCAAAGGCCAAATTGTGTCAGTTGCAAGTCCACCTTTTTTGCCTCTGCCAGTCTTTGTGTCTTATTTTCCCCATCAGAACATCTGGCAATATTTAACCTATGAATCAGTCAATAAAACCCTCTGTATTCATTTTAAAGCAGTGCAGACTGAAAAGACAGGTGTTAGCTTATTGGGTTAGAAGGAAGGCAAAGGCAACAACAAATGACCTACCGGTCTGTGTTATTGCACTCAGGAACAAGCAGTGCCCCCAGCTCAGCAGAGTGGCCATTGAGACTCTAACTTTCACACTTAGCCCTCAAAGTCTAGTCTTTACTTACCAAACTAACATCACTTTACTAACACAAGCAGTTAGTACTGTATGAGTTTACATGTTCACATACTCAGAGGACACTTTCAGGTTGTCCAGATGGTGCAAAGATCACAGAATCACTGAGGCTGGAAAAGACCTCTGAGATCATGAAGTCCAGCCTAGGACCTAACACCACCACAGCAGCTACACCAGGCCACCAAGTGCCACATCCAAGCTTTTCTTAAAGACCTCCAGGGATGGCAACTCCACCACCTCCCTGGGCAGTCCATCCCAGTGCCTAATCAGCCTTTCTGTCAGGAAGTGCTTCCTAATGTTCAACCTAAACCTCCCATGGCACAGCTTCAGGCCTTGCCTCTTGTCCTGTCACAAACTGCCTGGGAGAAGAGCCTGACCCCCACCTGACTGCAACTTCCTTTTAGGTAGTTGTAGAGAGTGATAAGGTTCCCTCTAAGTCTCCTCTTCTCCAGGCTGAACAACCCCAGCTCCCTCAGCCTTTCCTCATAGGACTTTCCCTCCAGCCCCCTCACCAGTCTTGTAGCTTCCAATGTATATGAGAAACAGGTCCTGGAAGTCTGTGGATTAATCTGTGGATTAAGCCCTGGTTAATCCTGGAGAATGTAGAACAGTCCACAGGCTTTCAAATTCAAAGTTGCTCTCCTGTCACATACAGCAAAGAGTGGCAGTATTCCAGCTCTTAATGCTTTTCACATAGGTGCCATTGATCTGTGAAACTAAGCCTATTAACATCCATCAGATTGTGGCTTACCAGAGAAATGGCTGCGTGAAGACCATGAACGAAACTCGTGGACCAGACACAGTGAAAGGGTTTCAGCAGCACATCCCTGTACAAGTGGAGCAAGAAGAAAGCCCAGTGGAGAACCACACTAAGAAATCCAACAGTAAAGACCACTGCACTATTGAAATAAATGAACTAGAAACAAACGTGTGACTGCTGCACTCGGCGGTGTCTCACACCCTGACACGCAATCTCTACCTCCCAGCTGGAAGAGGGACTCCTTGCCTTGGACAGCACAGTGTGGGATTCTCACCACCCTGCTTGCACCGGAGCTAGCAGACCAGCTGTGAACAGCAGGAAAGGCGCACAGCTTGATGGAGACATGGGCTTCTTAGGTGAAAGATTTGAACACTGGAAACTATCTAATGGACAGCTGGTTCATTCTGCACTCATTTTACTCCAGTATAGTGTTTGACACTCCTTTGGCTTCCATTTTTTTTTATAAGCTTGTTTTTTATGTGTTTTCTTAACCAAAGCCTTTTTTTTTTGGTGTGTGTGTGAATATCAATAATTCTGAACACTGTATTTAGGTAGAGGTTTTGCTATGTTAAAAAAGGCTGACCAAACCTGCTAAAGATACTCACTTTGCACACAGTTTGCTAAATACAGTTTGTGCTTAGCTCTAGAACAGCAGTAAGAAAAATCACGCTGATTTCCTGGTCTCGGGGGTTATGTATGTTACTACCTAACACTGAGCAGAGATAAAGCAAACTAGGCATCCTTGCAAGAAAGCATACAAAGGTAACTCTGATGGGCAGCCTTCAGAGACAGGCAGTCAGATGTGATCCATAGCACAGAGTTCCTAGTTCACTGCAGAGCAGTTTGCCTTCAAAGTGCCAGACTTACAACCTTTTTTTTTTTAACCTAACTCTCCAGCAGAGCCAGCACCATGCACAGGCAGTGGCAGAGGCAATGTGAGCCCTAATCCATAGGCACTGGTGCTAATGTATCCTCTTCCTGTCCTCCTGTAAATATGTGCAAACCCAAAGCTCAAGATTGTGAACCAGAGGCTTCATGCTAAGGGCAGACAGAACACAAACTGGACCCCGATGATGCTGAGCAATGCTGGAGGGCTTTGTGAGGAGTCTGCTGTGGAAACTGGACAGTTCTCTCTCAGAATTTAGTGGTTCCCCTACACTGACAGGCACTCCTTTTCTACTGAATCTGTCATTACAATAAAATCTGCTGGGTGTGTTTCCAATGTTTGTGATAGAGAACATTTTTAATAAAGCTGCCATTTAACCCAGGCTGGCTGTGCACTTCTGCTACTGCTGTCTTCTTGTTTCTCTGCCAAAATGCAGAGAGGAAGTGAAAAAACCTTCCAGAAGCTGGGATTTGACCAAGAGGTCACACACTTGACACACTGCATTTACATACTTGTGGCACATCCGTTTCAGATCCTGTGTGCCTGGCACTGTAACATGCTCCTCTTCAGAGACAAAACAACCCAGGACAGTTTTTGCACTCACCAGAAGCAGAAGCAGAAGGGCTTCATGCACATGATCAATAGGTTTCCTGGGATGTGCACCTCTGCTTTGAGGGCTCCTGCTCAGACTATTTCTTTTGCCATGATCTACTTACTTGCCTCAGAGGGCTGCACTATGGGTAGTTGAACTACGGAGTAGTAAAGCCAGAAGGAACAAACATGCATCTTACTGCCTATAAGTCCACAGGAATTAGGTATTCAGTTGAAAATACCTACAGTTGGTAACTATTTTCCTGATTCGACCCAAGAGTGAAAACAACAAACACAGAACACAAAGAACAGGAAAGAACTGAAATTATTCAGAACATTTTGCTCCTGAGCAAACCCTAGAATGGACCTGCTCTGCAGACTGAGCGGTTTGAGAGAGCTGGGGCTGCTCTGTGCCTCTCTGAAAGGGCAGAAGCAACAGCTGGCAAACACAGCATCTCATACTTTCCTTTCGGGAGCACTGGCAGCTCCAGGAGGTCCCCTTCATTCTTCTCCCACTGCCCATTCCTCCCAGCTGTACAGACCCAGTTATTTAAGAGGCCAGAAGAAGAATCAGATGAGAAGCATTTCTAATCCAAACCAGCTCACATATGGCTTTAGCACAGTCCCAAGAAACAGTTGTGTCAACACAAGGAAGGGGTCACACAGGGACAAGAGCAAGCAGCAGGGTAGGTTCATGGGGAGAGGGCAGGATCTGCATGCTGGCTTTGCCAGCAAATAAACCATAGCATGAAGTTTCAACTTCACAGTCAGCTGCAACTGTCTGAAGTGACAGTAAAATCCTACCCAGTCACCTACCACTTTACAACTGCTGCACATAGATAAAAACTGTGGTGAAAGACACCAAATAGATCCAAGATTTGGAGTGAGTAGTTCCAAACTAAGTGGTGTTGAATGAGTCTGCCCACACACCATGCCAAGGTGCCATAGTCTGACAAGCAGAACGTGCTGCTGGCCTTACCACTGCCGCCTTCTCCAGCCACCTACAACCTTTGGATAACTACAAAGTGCAAATCCTTTTGCCAGCTTACTCAGTCTGAGACTCTTGAGCTTCGTCAGGTCTCAAGAGGCCTAAGCCAACTCCAGCACTAAGAACTTCAGGTGAGATAAAGCATCAGAGACCAGAAGCAGCAGCCAGTTGTGCCACACAAGCCCTACAGAACAAAGAAAAATCACAATTTTGCCCCACTCTGGCAAGTAGGGAATGTGGAAGTCTCATGTGTGAAGGCATATTGTATGGAATCAACAGGCTGGCTCCAAGTAAGCCTTCTGCATTCAAACCCTATTCAAAGAGGGACCAGTTTTGCTTTCCAGGTTTGAAGGGCTTTCTTTTTCCCCATTATACTGTTGTATCTTTAAAACTCCCCTTCAGCTGGGAGGAACACAGTGCACCAGTTTCTCACCTGACCTCTATCATACATGGTACCAACTATTGTTAAATATAGGCCCTACAGCACTTCAGGTCTTCACTCTGGTAACTACACATTGCTTAGGACAGTGCAACCTTGACTGGAGCATCTGGCTCTACTGAGCTGGTATGGTAAAGTTAATGCTGGGGAGAGTGGTATGGTGGAATTTCAACCCACCACATGCAGTCATGCTGTACTGAACACAAGGCACCACTGTTAACTGGGGAGAGGCAATACTGAAGTTAAAATAAATTTCATGGTGAGAATTGCTTCACATTAGCTGTTTTCTGTGTCTCATGGTGTTTGCTGCCAAGCAGCTTGATGGGCTAGCAGCAGGTTCCACATCATATCTGCATGCATGGAGCTGTTCACATTTTCCAGCTATAATCACATTTCCTTCCAACAGAAATAATGAAGCTGTTAATTATCAAGTCAGAGTGCAAGACCTGCATTGGTAAATGTGCTGCTTCTGCATGCAGAGCATAAAAACAAACATGAGACTTTACAGTCTCAAAACTTTCATATAAAAAAAATAAATTAAAAATTCAATCAAATGACCTCTAACTTTTTGCACAGAACACTTTGAAGTGTATGTGGAAAGCACATATTTCTTAACTGGCAACAGTCAACCTTATTTTGAAGTTGCCTCCCCTGCTAAAGAGAAAGGGAACGTAGCCAATTAAAGCATGCACACTAGGGGAGAGTGCTGAGGAGGAAGAGAAGATAATTAAGGGTGGTGCACTGCATACAGCTAGGGAAGAAATCATTTGGCAAGTAACCCAAATTAACACACAGATATCAGTGACTTCGTGTTGCTTAGTTTGCAACTGCATTGCCCTAGAGACACTACTGAGAGGAATGAAGCCACTGCAGATCGTTGTGTCATGAAACATCACTAAAGAGAACCTAAAAATGTTCTTGAGGATGTTGGCAATGCCAAGGAGGTTTTGAAGTGGTGCACTGCTGTCATAAATCCTTGTGCAGGAATTATAACTGGGAGAATGAGACACAACGTGAGCACTTTTGCATCCCACAAACTCCACAGAGCTTTTGTCTGCCAGCCCAACTACAGAAGTCTGTGGAACTAATGCAGTTACTCATGTTCTCAGCTAGTCTTAACGGATGCTATTTAAATCACTTAATTGCAGCTAAGTTTATGTGTCAGCTGAATACATCTCAATATAAAATAAAAGGATGATCTAAATAAACAGCCAAAACACTGAACTGCAGACTCCCCCTGTGCCACAGCAGCCATTCTAAAGCACTTAGAAAACAGTCACTCTGTAAGGTCCCCATTTGATGAGCTCTCACTTTCCACTCTACAACCAATATTCATTGCAGTCCCCTTTTAAACAACAGCAAAGTGATTTGTAATCCTTGCAAAGCAGACAGAAAGCTTCATCTTTGAGCCAGATGGACAGTCTTGGAAACTAACTCAGTCCTTTCTGTGCTTTCCATAAGAATGAGGTAACTACTAGCAGGAGGTGGTTGATGTGTGCAAGCAAAATGTGTAACCTGGGAACTGAACTGCATTTGGAAAGCTCAGGCTGCCTTTGATCTTGCCCTGTGCTAAGTACTCCTCTGTGTGCCTCTTCTAAGGACCAGGTGCATTTTCACATCAAGACAGATCTCTTTCATTGCAGTCACAGTGGAAATGAGGAACTGCTGGTTTCCACCACCACCCCCTCAGGCACTAAGCTGGCTAAGATCACAGCCCTCCAACTGAGGACTAAATACAGTGAGGAGAGAAAGCAGTGAAGGTTTTTCTACAGGGATGCATGTCTTACAGTGGGGGAGCACAGCCCTTTGCAATAATAACAACTGGAAATACCCAGCTTCACTGCATTTGGGAAAGAGGCTCCACAACAGACTCATTTTTTCCATCCATTCACTAAGGACCAAACTGCAAATTGAATTTATGCGATAAATTCCCTACTGTAGCCTCTGATTTCACATACAGTTAAGGAGGCAATAAATAAAATTGCATTCCTAACTACTTGGGAACACACTGGTTGATACTTCTGCAACTTATAAAAGGGTTTGTCCCACAAAACCCCAAATGGATGAGATCAATAGTACAGGAAGGGTGGTCAGTGCTTAAGTTCAGTTCATTATGCACTGTCTCAGACTTCTCCTGTGATCTCATGACCAAGTGACCACAAGAATGCAGGGTTTGCCTACTGTCTATAAACAAATCAAAAGCAGTTTTCTAATTCAACATGGTGCTGCATGGTAAGGATAAATCATCTGAAGACTGAGAAGGTTACATAACATATTAAGGGGGACTCATGATTACCTGGGATTAGCTACTTCTGCCATTCTGGAAGCACAGAATCACTGCTCACAATATTCATGGGAACTGCCAGGCTCCTGTTTTAAGTGACAAACCCTCAGATTCCAACAGCTAGAAAGTAACAATGGTTGCACCTCCATATTCTGGAAGATGCTCTATGGGAATGGATTTGGCACAGGTGAGTCTTTTGGCAGATTTGGGTCACAGGATAGTATTTTGCAGGCTGTCAAAGCAAAATCACAGCTGTCTGTTACTGAATGGTGCTGCAGGGAACAAATAAAGATGGCTCCAGGAAGATGGGATGGTGAGTACTGCTAGGTGAAGTGGTTAATCACTTCTCCTGCAATAGAACCAAACCTTTTTGCTTGCTGGCTCTGAGAAGGCACCAATAGCTGGAGATGTAGGGATGGAGCAAGACATCTCCCTTCTCACAAAGCTTCTGCCTGTGGACAGCCACTAGGACAGGTTTGGAAGAGACTGCAGTTAATGGACAATGAATTCTCCTATTCCTGATATGATGGAAGCTTTGTTGTATTCCTAGAGAGACTTTTAGTGTTAGGGCATGCTGTCCTTCCTTCCAAACCAGCATAGAGCATTGAGACCAGCAGAACAAGGAAATATTGTTCCTTCATTATTAAGGCATTACAAGCCTCTAGACCTCCCAAGCCACTGGGAACTACAGATGTGCTCAGGGTAGGTCTCAGTTCTGCTTTTCAGGTTCCATCATAGCAGTTTTCCTTCTGCCAGGTACAGAATTCTACATCTGCTGCTCTAACAGCAGTCATCTGTCACCACAGAGAAGTGTCTGCACTCCATTTAGGCATGAAGGCTGCACATAACACCAGCTGAAAGCCAGCATCTGACCCACCATTTGAAACTCACTGTAGTTAATGGTTCCTTTTGAACTTTCCTAATAAGTTCCCCCTCCCTCCCCCAGCAAAGAAAGGTATTTTAATAATATGGAAAAACAAGGGAAGCAAAACAAGAAGTGTTTTATGTTCACAGATATCTCACATTACATCTGCTACAAATACTTTATGGGCTGAATGGCAAAACCAAAAGAAAAACAAGATTGACCTTGAGATGTTTCATTATGATTTCATTGCTTCTGGTGGCTTTACTGGGTTTTACCACTAGGCTATTAAAACCATGTGGCAATTATACAAAACCAAGTCAAACTGAGCATTTTAAACCCTAATCTTCCCTCTTCTTTTCCATTTAAATACTTTGTATAGTTCCTTTCTATAGTTCATGAGTTTTCTTGAAAACAAACTCAAAGCAGAGAGATTTGGGTAGTCTATATTTTACTGATAGCTTAATCAGTATACCTGTGATCTTTCTTTGAGAATAAATCATCCAAGTCTCCCAGGTTTTTCAGTGGAAGAAAGCATTTCTCTGACACAAAACCCTTCCTAACCAAATATCTGGGGAGGGAAGAAACAGGATGGACAGGAGGGTAGCAGCCCAGCACTGTTGTTGGAGCTACTTCTAGCAGAAAGTTCAGAGAGGAAGCCTGCAAGCTGTGTGATGGAATTTCTACTGAGACTGCTCATTCCTTATTGTTTGCTCACAGGTGCTGTGCACAGAACTAATGCACAGCTCCATGCCATGCTTTCTGCACAAGCAGTCTGCAGAGTAATGTTCACAAAAGCTATTAAAGACACTCTGCACCCCAGATGTTTCGTTCATCCCCTCTCTGAAACAAGATGGGAACAATCTGGAAGACTCACTCAAGTTCTTCCTGCCTGGTTTGACACTGCAAGATTCACTGTGATTCTTCCTGCCTACTTTACAGAGACAGGAGGAACAACCAAAGTGAGTCTCCCAGCGCCAAATCCTTTAAGCTGTGGATTATGAGGGTGCTTTATGGTACAGCAACTCTACTGTCTTCAGCACATCAGTAAACTGCTTTGAGTTTTATCCCATTGCTGCATTTGAATTAAAAGAAACAGAGGCCTACTACAAAGAAGGGGAGAGATGTAGAGTGCTGTGTAAGGAATCAAAGTTGATTTGAATCCTGTATAAAAGACACACCCTAAGTAAAGATATGTTAATTTCTTTGATGGCTTTCCACAAACCCACAATTATATCTTAAGTAATAAAAGCAAGAGACTCATTAATTTCTTGTCTGCAACTGGGAGCTGAAAATACTGCAAATCAGTTGAAACTTTCAGCAGCAGCAATATCATAAACATCTGCTAAAAAAAACCCCACCAGATTCTGGAACTACCATGGGGAAAACTTGAGATAGCCCTGGACAACTGTGCATTAAACCAGCCTTTGCCTGCCTCAAAATCCTTTACAGAAGGATTTTATTGATGGCCTGTTTAACATCCTTGGATACTACTGCAGAATTTTTATGGAAACATTTTATATTCTGGATTATTAGAACACATTTATCATCCACTGACTGCACATATATCTCACAGCTGGCTGACAATAGAAGCATGAATCAGGGCTACAGGGCACACCAATATTTTCCTCACTAAAGGAAGTGGAGTTCTTTGGGGAGTTTACTCACTGCTCTTATATTAGCAACATAAGAAAGCAATGACAATGACCTCCATAAATTATTTCCATTGGAAAATGAAATATCTTGGGGGAAAAAAAAACACAACCAAGGCTAAATTCCTATTGTATAAAACTCTCTAATGTTTAAGTTTTTAGGACAACTATTCCCAAACCCAGGAAGAAAGACTCAGCAATATTACACTGTGGAGTGAAATCAACTCACAGGAGATTGGACTATATTACAGAAGCTTTCCAAGAGACTGCTTCCCATCAAACACATTTGTAAAATATGTCTTTGTTCTTAGTACTTTTGTGTAAGCAAAATTTGTAAAACTGTTTGTGGGCTCAGTCAAGCTGGTGACAAAGAGGAGCATAAACTCTTACTGCTCCTCAGAAACCACTGCCAAAAGGGAAAAATTATTAAGTTTTGATCATACCTCTCCAGTCTCCCTGTCCTGTGGGGACCACTGAGGAGCAGAAGAAATGGCAGCTTGGGCACTTCCCATTCTCATCTATTTTGTCAATACAGGTCCAGAGCCTCACTCCTGAACATACCTAACTGCTGCTACTCCTGACCCCCGTCTTTTCAGGAAAGAGTTCCCCGTGTTCATCTTGCAAAGCAACACAAGAAGAGGAGGTAATTTGTCCTACAGATGTCTTTAGGAGCAGGCCTGCCAGCCCAACTCTTCAGCACCTGCAGAAGCTAGAGGATCCTTTCCCCAGCTGTCCTTTTAATGGACAACCCTGTAGTATTTATGGCAGGAAGCTAAGGCAAATAATCTCCAAGTCCCCAAAGCAGATATTCTTTTGCTCAGATGATCCAACAGATCTTCACCCCGGCATGGTTGTCTGACCCAGAGCTGGCTGCAAGGAGGGTGGTTGGAAACTCTCGGGAAACGCAGCCCCGCGGAGATGCCAAAGCTCGACAGCTGGTGGTTTGCTAGGAGCTGCTGCTGCTCCCCCAGGGGAGCACTTTGCAGCCTCCTCCTGCCCCACCACATCCCCGTTCAAATGTGATCAAAAGCCTTCCTTTACAGGTTGTTTTCTTCCTTTTTAATCTCATTGTGTAAAGCATCTCTTTTTCATTAAGCATAACACGCCCCAAGTAGCAGAGCATGCAGTGGCCAGGCCCTCAAGGCAGAGCAAGAGCCCCCTCACCACACCATAATGGTGCTGTACCCACACAGCCCCTCTCTCTGCCTCCCTCCCCCAGCCAGCATCCCCCACAACTCACCCCTCCTGACAGCTGAGGATGCGCACTGCTGGTCCTGCTGCTGCTGCTGCTGCGAGAAATCATATCCAATCTCAGAAAAATCTCCTTTCCCCTCCTTCTGTGCATTATCCTTTGTAACGAGGAAACACGGCCTTGAAAAGCAGCAACTACACTCGGCCTGCTTGCATGCAAACCACAGATGAGTGCCCAGCATGTGAAAATGGATACTGAGGAATAAAGCTGCCAGCTGAATCACAGCATTCCAGAACATATCTGGTTAGAAGAGACCTCCAAGATCATCCATTCCAGTCTTCAACCCAGCCCTGAAGGGTCAGCACTAACCCATGTCCCTAGGCACCAGCTCCACAGGCTGCTTGAACACCCTCAGGGATGTTGACTCCAGCACTGCCCCTGACAGACTATTCCAATTTTAGGAACCCTTTCAGTGCAGAAATATTTCCCAACATCCAGCCTGAACCTCCCCTGGTGCAGCTTGGAACCATTTCCTCTGGTCCTGTCTCTTGTCATCAAGGAGAATATTTTAGACTGCAGGCTTTCAATATCCATACCTCTGTTTCTGCCTTAAAAACTTTCAGTTCTTCTTCCCAAACCCAAGCAGTCCACAGGAAGAAACTTCCATGAAAACAACGATTGTGTTCCACTTCAGCCTTCAAAAGTCTCCTTTGAATGTTTACTACTGCCACCAAGATCTGCACCTGTGGCAGCTCCACCCGGGGCCAGGCCCCAGGCTTTGAGGAGCACCACAGGGCCTCTCCTGCTTGTTGTGGCCTAGGCCCCACAGGACTCCCACTGCCAGCCAAGGCCCTTTGTGAGGCTCATCAAGGGCCTGGAGCACCTGGCCCATGAGGAGCAGCTGAGAGAGCTGGGGTTGCTCAGCCTTCCACTTCAGCCTTCAAAACTCTTCCTTTGAATGTTTACTACTGCCACCAAGATCTGCACCTGTGGCAGCTCCACTCGTGACCAGGCCCCAGGCTTTGAGGAGCACCACAGGGCCTCTCCTGCTTGTTGTGGCCTAGGCCCCACAGGCCTCCCACTGCCAGCCAAGGCCCTTTGTGAGGCTCACCAAGGGCCTGGAGCACCTGGCCCATGAGGAGCAGCTGAGAGAGCTGGGGTTGCTCAGCCTGGAGAAGAGGAGGCTGAGGGGAGACCTCATCACTCTGCACAACTTCCTGAAGGGAATCTGGAGCGAGGAGGGGGCAGCCTCTTCTCATGGATGACAAGCATCAGGACCATAGGAAATGGTTCCAAGCTGTTCCAGTGGAGGTTTAGGCTCGCTGTTAGGAAATATTTCTTCACTGGAAGGGTTCTAGGACATTGGAATGGTCTGCTCAGGACAGTGCTGGAGTCACCATGCCTGGAGGTGTTCAAGCAGTGTGTGGACCTGATGTTTAGGGACATGGTTTAGTGTTGACCCTTAAGGGCTGGTTTGAGGGTTGGACTGGATGAGCTCGGAGGTCTCTTCCAACCAGATATATTCTGTGATTCTGTGTTGTTTCCTCCTGGTTCTCTCTCATCAGTCTCTTACAGGACAATCAAAATGTATTCCTCCTGGGAGGGCTGAATCACAGGGTTGGAAGGGACCTCAAGATCATCCAGTTCCAACCCTCCTGCCATGGGCAGGGACACCTCACACTGCATCAGGCTACCCAGAGCCACATCCATCCTGGCCTTAAACACCTCCAGGGATGAGGCTTCCCCACCTCCCTGGGCAACCTGTTCCAGTGTCTCACCACCCTCATGGGGAAGAACTTCTTCCTAACACCCAATGTGAATCTACCCATTTCTAGTTTTGCTCCATTCCCCCCAGTCCTATCACTACCCAACATCCTAAAAAGTCACTCACCAGCTTTCCTGTAGGTCCCCTTAAGATACTGGAATCTTTTACTGGGGAAGAGGAATGTCCTTTACCGCAGACACTCAAGGGATTCAAGTGGGTCTGGAGCACCTGATTTCTCACAGAATCAGAGTGTAAGGCACTGAAGTTTAAAGATTATTCAACAGTTCTCCATAAAGCCATAAAAACCCACATATTCTCAGCTTGTTCAGGAGTAGGATAAATTTGTCTGTTTCACCAAAGTGAGGCAAAGCTTCCACTCTCGTATGCTGGGGATAGCAAACTGATCTGATTTTATATAGCAATTGTGGCAGTTTAGGCTGGGTGCCTCCTGTTGCTGCCACGTAAGTTACACCTCCAGTGTCCTGGGTGTCCGGCCCAGTAGGTGGACACAGGAAACAGCCTATTTCATACCCATAATGTCCTGCACCCTATAAACACATCTGCAGAGTCTTTCACTTCCTCTTTCTTCCCTCTCTGCTCCTGTGGGAGATGCTCCCTATTGGGTAATGGTGGGGGAGTTATCTCAAGGCCTCTTAGGCCTGTCTAGGCCTAATGCCAGGAGGAGAAGGGGGAGGGGCAGTCCCAGACCTATCCCAAAAGTCAGCTGGAAAGCTATTTTATGGCTCAGTTGTACAGCTGACATTAAAAAATGTGGAGGTTATGCAACTTTTAGTGCCAAGCTTTTATGTATTTTGGGAAGCAATCTTTCCTTCTATGATTTGTGATGGTGTTGAATTGTCCAGGGTAGGAAATACCAGCTTGAAATTACTGTCATATGCTATGGGAACCCTAAGGGAGAGTACAAAACTAGATCTTCTGCAGCAGGAAAAACAGCTGGCAGAAAATTAAGCCAACTGTTGTTTCCAAGTGAATCCTGGAATGCAGCATGCAAAACAACATGTGTTCAACCAGAAATCCTCAAAAGACAACATTCCATGGAGCAGACTGGCTCCCTCAGGTCAAGGACATGATAATGAAATCAGCAACCTGCCACCCAAGTACCTCTGTAGATCTTTCCATGATTTCCTTATTTTCCACAAACTAAACAATGACATTTTTCTTGATGCTTCGAGAGTTTTCTCCTAAGACACCCCACACTCACTTTTCTCTTTTGCTTTGTCAGACTCCCTTCTGACTCTCAGTGTGAATTCCACACAAGATGTGGAACATTCTAGCACAGGTATTAAAAGAGCAGACTGCTACTCAGTCTTCTGGATAGACCTTTGGAGACGTTCACAGAACTGCCACATGGGGAAGCAACAGCAAGACATAAACTTTACTAAACTCTGCAAGGCAGACAATTTTTTATATATTTATATATATATATTCACAAGAGCAATTTTTTAGTCTTCAGACCTTCCTACAACAGGCATACACTGCAGGCTTTGGCAGCAGAGATAAAATATTACGGGATCCAGCCTTACTTTGTTTTTCTTCCAAATATACACATTGCTAGAACAGAGGAATAATTGCATCCACAATTAGTAGTGCTGCTTGGTGACCAAAGTGCCTCCTATCACTGCTCCACATACAAAACAACTGCAAATATCCATCTTGCCTGATCAAAAACAGCCTCTCTGGGGTGGAGGGAAAGAAAAACAGCATATATAGGGGTCACTAAAAATGCAGTGACAAAACCAGCATTTGAAGGCATGTGCTCAAAACAGTCCCATATTGTTATTACAGATGGTAGCAGTGAAGGAAGAGAAACAGAAGAAACAAAAGCCAGCTTTTGTGAGTTCCAGAGCAATCCCTTATGATCCTGGGTCTTGTATAAGATGATTTGGAAGCTTTGGAAAGGCATTCAGGGTCTCTCCCTGGATAAGGCACTGTAACACACTGTCTTCCACCAGCCTGGCCCAGTGCCACGACAGCTCCTGCAGAATTCATTGCACGTTTTGCTAAGTGTTCTCTGTGTTTCTCTATAGATATGTACACACAGGCTGAGAGGGAAATTTTCCATATGCCTCCCTGCAAAACATCACAGAAACAAAATCCATTACATAAGGGAATACAGCGTTCAGATCGTGCTAAACTTAGTACCTGCTGACATGTGGCTCATGCCCCAAATCCAATGTGTTGATTCAGAAGTTCTGTGTACTCTAAGTCTGTAGGTATCAATGACTTCTTCTCTCACAAATTCTTTCATACAGCCCAGCTAGGAGGTCCAATGTGTGATTTTCCAAGTAGCTTCTGCCCTTTTCAAGCCTCATCATCTTGCCAGAACATTAACACAATTCCTAGCAATTCACGCTCCATGACAAAATGTTGAATAGGGACAAAAATTAACTTTTCTTTTTTTCATTATTATTACTTTTCAAATCTTGGAGTTTAGATCTCCAAAACCAGAGAGCAGTGTCTTGAACCTAATCACCTTTGAATATAAAATGCTTAAGAGATGCATTAAGCAAATCGCTGTTCAGCCTCCTGGAAAAATGTGTGTTCTTCAAACATCATCCTCCTTTCATCTCTTCTGAGAAGAGGTTCAGCTGGAAAGACTGAGTGGCTGGCCAGATTGTTTATGGAATACTGAAACAGTAATTTCAATGATCAGTCTGCCATCAAAGTCAGCAGTAGTCACAATCTGTAACTGGACCGGGGCCTTTCAGTGAATCTGGGTGAAGTGAGAAATGCACCCTCAAGAAGTCCTAGCAGCAGTCAAAAGCACAGGCTGGGGTGAGAAGTGGTTATCCTGGACAAGGTGTCAATCCCTCTCCAGAAGTGACCATAAGCAGATATTCTTTCCATAAGAAGTATGCTCAATATAGCATTAGCCTGCACTCCAAGCAGTCAGTGATTTCAGCCCTGCTTGAGACAGAAGTTCTGATCTTAATGCCAGGTTTAACAGGTACTGTTGGGTCTACCCTCCTTTAATTTGTCTGACTTCTTTAAGCCAGTCTCAGCTCACACGTTGTTCTGCATCAGTAAGATTCAAAGTTTGCTTTTGTTTTCCTTCTGAACCACTTGTATAAAAACACCCTGAAATACCTTTTCATTTTTTGTTAGCAGAATGAGTAAATAATGACCTTCATATTTACCTGTGGCGTCGGCTGTGGCTGTGGGCAGAAGCCACAGTGAGCAGCCCACTGCCTCTGACTAAACACAGACTACACTCACCGCTGCCTTTGACAGAGGAATATATTCTCCACCCTTCTGGATTCTGCAATTTCTAGACACATTTTAGTGGCAGCCTTTGAGTCCAGGGCTCAGAAACCTCCTTGTGTTTCCACTGTACTTGTAAATTGGAATTATTCACACGAGAGCCTGAGAACTGGGTAATGATTTAACTACACTTTGGTTGTTACCTCCCACATGATGTGACTGTGTGAGTTCACATTTTATCTCAGCTCTTCTTCCTCTTCCTCGTCCTCTTCTTCCATTTCCTCTTCTGAGTCATCCTTTTTCTTAGAACTGTTGCTGAATTCAAGGTTCCCTTCAATATCCAGCACCTGCAAGTGCTGTAGGTTTTGGAAGGTACTTTCCTTCAGTGCTCCAACCGCAATCTTATTAAACCTTTAAACAAACAAGAGGGCCTTCCTGTTAAAATAAACTCAGAAATAAGGAGACTAGGAGGAAACCATACTACAGAGTCACTCTAGGAGTGCAGACTCCTCTGAGTGGATAAAAGAGGGGCAAGCAGGTAGTGGACAGGAAGCAGGTGGACGCAGTGAACAAAGCTTGCTGACAGCACTCCTACCATCACAAAGCACCCTGCAAGAAAATATTGGCTAACATGAAGTATCTCCCAGTGATTTCAAGTTCACTGACCAAGCTCTAAAAACCACTCTACTTTTCTCCCCTCTTCTCCCTTCTATAACTGTACTCTGCAAGGGAATAAATCATAACCTTAGAATTCTGCCCCCCACAAATTCTTTCTCTTGGTATTCTGCTTTCTCTTTCCCACAGAGGAAAGGTCTCTTCTCCATAGCCCACATGACCAAGTGTAACTTGATTTTTCATCAGATTCTGTGTTATCTTTTGACAGATTCATTCTTCTCCCACAAAACTCAAAATCCTGGTACAAAGTATTCCTTTAGAAACCAAGCAGCATGCAGTAACCTTTCATCTGTTATTTGAGTTTCCAAGCACATAAATAAATTAACCTGCAATTTAAGAAGCTCTCCCATATACTACTTAACCTTGAACATGCTTACAATCTTCTTCTGTCTAATATTCCAGATGTGTATCATTATTCCATAGTGCTGCATTGACCATGAGCCTCCCACTAAGAAATACAACTTAGGTGGAGTTGCCTCTAAAATATGTTAGAAAAACAGCTTTGAAATTCATTTTTCCTCTCTGTACAGAAATATAGAATGTGGTCTGTGGTTTCCAGTTGGCATCCAAGCTTTCACTAAAATCTCATAAATGGGAGCAGCTGAACAGACAGACTGCTCTAATTTACACCAGATTTTGTAATTTTATTTGCTTGGTATGGAATAATTCATCCAAAAAGGTATGCTTAGAAGTGTGCAGCACTACAGAAGAGCTGAGCTGCATACAGACAAAATAAAGCCATATTTAGTCTTGTGCAGCAGGCAGCCTAGGCTTTTGGGCAGATCCATTGGATCAGCTTAACCAAATATTCTGTAGGGGTTCATAAATTACTCTGAGTAGTATTTTCAATAACATTCCATCACATTAAAGCTGAATATGTTACTGGGCCAGATTCTTGCTTCACTTCTTGAGGTAGACATCTCTGCTTAAATCAGCTACATCACTACAAGTTTACATTATATGCAGAAAAGTTATGGACCTGCCACCTATAAAAACAAAGTCCTCATCCAACTGATGAGGTAAGAAAGAAGCCACAGAAAAGCTTCTATACTTGGTGACATAACTGTCACAGCTGTAACTTGCCATCTGCTCCTGACAAAGCTACAAAGGCAGGCACACAACTTGAGGATGAGTCATTGCACACCTCACCAGAGGGAGATTTTGTCACAACCCAGGGCCAAGAGACACAGGCAAAGCTGTAGTCCTACAGGTAGACTGGAAACTTCTAGCTCCCAGTGGAATAGTGGAATATGCCATCATGTTAAACAGTCATTTCCCAGAACCTCCAACATGTCTAACACATTCCCATAAGCACAGAGAAGGCAAACTCTCCCAGCAGGAAGAGCTCATTCTGTGCACCCACATCTGTCCTGAACATGGCTTCATGTACATCACTATAAAACAAAGTTTCTTATTTAGAAGGTTAGGATTGCAAATCCCTCTAAACAAACAAACAATTATAAAATGGCTGAAGAAGACAAAATCTTGTGTGCTGACATGGAAAACTGACCTTACCTGAGGTAAATCCCCTTTATATTGGGTGTGGACTCAAAAGCATTCTCTGCAATCGTTGTGATCTTGTTGTTCTGGAGATAGAGATATTCAAGAGACTCTGGCAGGCCTGAGGGGATAGAAGTCAGCTGGTTGCCAGCCATGTCTAATAACTGCAAGGAGGAGAAAATAAGGGGTGAAGTAAGTAACTTCCAAAAGAGATCTGCTAACAGATGAGCTTCCAAAGGCCAGTTCCATACACACCCTCTCTTCCTTTGGGAGCATATCCATTGATTTCTATCTACGCACATGCACCCAGGTCTGTAAAAATACAGAGACATGCATGTGCACTTCTAAAACACTCTGTATGGGAGCAGTACAGAGGCAGGATGTTTGTGCAGAGTTTATCCAAGGCATACTGTGTTTGGAAACAGGTTGTGTTTCTCTCACTTTGGTGAGTCTCCCTTTTGCTGAGGTCAGGTAAGTGGTAAACACAGTGTGCAGAGTGGAAACTGCCAACTGTCAGCCAGGCAGAAAGGTGCAGCTTGAGTTCATGGTGGAAAACCTGAAGTGATATTTATTATAGCATAAGCCAATCTGATCTCCCTCTAGTTTGCATCCAGGGAAGAGGGGCCATGACAATTCTGGTCTCTCACACTACTATCTAGCATAGCCATTCCACATGAGATATCACACTGGTTTGTCTAGGAGCTCCAGCATTTCTTCACCTTTGTCCCTAGGCTTCAGCCCCTTCATTACAAGGCTAATGAAGTGTCTTCTTCTGAGCTGCCAAAGCACCTGAGATTGGCCCCTGCAAGATTCGGCACAATCTAAAGTTATTCTTTCCTCTCTTGCAGGTGTTGGTTTCTGCCATAAGATGGTAGCAGGGCAGCTCTGCACGTGTGTGCAAGCAAGCTACAAACATTTTACTAGTAGTTGCAAGAGGTAGACTGGGTTTCAGATATTCATGAGAATTCCCTAGAAGCTGCTACTGCAAACACTTCACCAGCTAAGGTTAGTGACTAGTCAGAGGCCCCTGGAAACACTTGAACAGAGAGAATGTACAAAGACATCAGGACTGAAGGCCATGATCACTTCTCAGGTTAATTTTACGCAAGGAAATGGATCAAGAGAAGTGTTTTGCTATCCTGAACTGCAGCACTTCCACAGCACGAGGCTGACATACTGGCTACCCATTATTCAAAGCTACACTTCTGCAAACAATTGTCATGATTTCAGTTGTTTATTCTCCACATGCTCCCAGTCTGGCAGAACTGTGTAAATATCCAGCTTGGCAACTGCAGACAGCCTTCAGTGATTTCCATGGAAACAGTGTGAACTGGAGGCTGTGCTATGTACATGCACAATCAGGGTCTTATGTGATGGTGACATGTCAAATCCACTGCAGTGCACCAACACATCAACCAACTGCACAGCTAAGCACTTACTGATTAAAAAAAAGATACATACACACTACCATGGAAATGACTAACAAGGAGCAATGCTGGCCCAGAACAAAGCAGCAGCCACCAATGCAGTTAGTCCCACAGAATTTTAACTAAGTGCTATTAACCTTATTTAACAGGAGCAGAGTTTGCTGTGGGTAGGTAGCACTGGAGGGCCAATGTTTGATTCAGCAATGCATTACTCTGGCTTGAGAGTAGAACAAAAGCAAGAGGAAGTAGCTGAATCAGGCCTTTCCAGAAAGTAAGTTTCTCATTCCAGCTAACACTGAAGCTGCCTATCAGGTCTCATGCTTGCAAACGACAAGACAGCGTCTACATTTGATGAAGGTGCTGCAGGGAAGCAGTTGAGCAGCTGTCTTTCTCCACAGCCTCTTCCTTCCAGACCACTTCTGATCTGAGATAAAAGTGCCTGTGCACATACACGTACCTAGACACAATAGGGAAGCACCCAGGAAATGCCAAGTGTATTATGAGAGCCACGGAGCAAATCTACAGCTGATGCAAGCCAGCAGCTCTACAGACACTGCTGCTGCACTGCTGATTCACTTTCACTGAAAACCAGCCATTGTTTATTGCCAGAAACAAGAGGCATGGAAATGCTCACACAGATAACCTGGGGGCCAGTGTGACACACGCTCTGTGTCCCTTGGCCCTGATGTGCTCCGAGATGCAGTGACCTAACTAGATGCACCCTAGCTGGTTGCCATATGACCCAGGTAATAGCTTTTACTGCAGGAAACAGGCTGCTGACTAGAAGGAAATGCAGACAAATCCTTCAGACAGCCTAACAATTCGAAAAGGTCATCCTGCACAGTACAAATGTGATTGTTCCTGCCTGCCTTATGGTTTGTGTTTAACTTTCTCCAACAATTAAGCAAATGAGAAGACTGCTGATTGAATCCAGACCTCCTAGCTGCTATCCAGGTGCCTTAGCCAGCTGAGCTGCTAAATCCTACAGCTTGGCCTGTCTGACTATAAGCTGATGTGGGGGCTTTGAGAATTAAGAGTGGTTTTGTTTATGCATTCCTTCCTCCTGCTGTCTCTCTTCAGAGCTGATTTGAAATCTTTTGAGAGACAAGCTATTTGAAAGGCATAGATTCAGTTTTAATGACAACGTCCTCTAATGTTTATCTCAAATTGTAGGACACAGTTTTGGGTTCAGAAAAAGAGATCTTTACATTTCCTAGAATCAGTAGTACACGGTGGAGCACCACCCTGGCCAGCAGCGGGAGGCACCCAGCTTCAAAATCCAGAGGGTGTAGCACTCACAATGCAACCCAAAACAGGGGACCCAAGCACATCTAGAACTGGTGCTAAACAAATGGGCTCAGACAGCCAGAGGAGCACATGGACACTACTAACACAGTTAGGGAAGGGAGTGTTTCTACCTGGAGACTGCTGAGTTCTCTCCAAGCTCTTGAATAAATGGAACTTATTTTCAGTTTATTGTTGCTCAAATAGAGTTCCCGCAGCTTTGTCATCCCAGACAAAGTCCCTTTGGGGATGATGCTGATCTCGTTCTCCTTCAGCTTCAGAACCTGCACGTTCTTTGGGAAGCCAAAGGGCACAGTGTGGAGATTGTTTCCAGAAAGATCCAAGGACTTGAGTTGCCTCAGTTTACGGAAGGCCTCCCGATGGATCTGGGGACTCTTGAGCTTATTGTAGCTCAGGTTCAGCTCTTCAAGGAAGTAGGTGGTGGCAAAGTCATTCCTGTTGATCTCAGAGATCTGGTTGTGAAGGATCATGAGCGTTTTGACTCGCCGAGGCAGCCCACTGGGGATCCTTTCCAGCATGTTGTTGTACAGGTGGACAGTGTGCAGCTTCTTCAGGCCCTGGAAGGCTAAGGGATGAATGCCTCGGGCTTTTAATTTGTTGTTGTGAAGCAGAAGGTATTCCAGGTTCTTAATTTGGGTCAGGACATCTCTGCCAATCACTTTAATTGCATTCTTCTCCAAGTGGAGGAGGACGATGTTTCGAGGTAACCCACTTGGGATTTGTGAGAGGTTATTGCTTGACAAATCCAGATATTCCAGACTGGACAATTTCCTTGGGAAAGCAGGAAAGAAAACACTCTACATTTAGATTCTGCATGAGGAAACAACCACCAACTTCCCCTAGGACTTCACAATCTCTGCTTTAGAGTCTTTTCTACCCAACACAGCCTCTACTGCCACCACTTTTTTGTCTCGTGATATGACTGACATGGACAGCAAAGCAGGGAGCTCCAGGGATTAGGGCTGGGCATTGCTACTGCTCCCCAGCCACACTAGCAAGAGAACCTGCTAACACCCATAGACATCCAAACTCTCATCAGCTGAGACCTGATATTGGTTCTGCAGTCTATCTCACCTGACATCACAGATAGCAGCATATGAGGAATTTCAGTGAGTACAAGAAAGATGCCATGGGAGCACCATTACAGCACAGAATTGAGCTCAGACTAATTCTGTCTCTCTGGAAGTACCTAATGAAGCTGAAAAGCAGGTCTGCTCTTTAGATGATAAAATCCTACTCTTGTGAAAAGCAGAAATGCTAATTCAGTGTCTTAGGCTAAGGCAGTGAACTTGTCCTGACCCTCCAGCATTATGGAAGTGAGTCAGGGCTAGAGCTGCTTTGTGTAAGCTACTGAATCTGGAATCCATGGACTCAGTTGAAGCTAAAATAAATCCTGAGACCAGCCACTTATACCAACTGGATGTGGATCAATGGTATTATATGCCAAGACTGAGGAGCCCTGTACTGCCTTGGAATTCAAGTCAGTTTCTCAGTTCAAATGGAGGCTTTTCATCTTCATGGCACTACATAACCCACCGCAGATGACTAGGAAGTTTTCAGGACTCACAAGAACTAATGATGCATTACAGACATTAATAGCTGGTTACTAAACTGATAGTCACAGCTGCCCAAGCATGCTCTAAACCAGGAAGTCTACTTATGTGAGCAAAAGCACTTCACTGCTGCAAGGTGTAACATCTCCCAGCCTGGGTACCTCCCAACAGTGCTGTACTGAGCTGTACAGACAGCAGCACAAAAGCAAGGAGCAATATTCACTCCCTCTGCTGAGTGTGCCTGGTGCCTCAGCCATAGCCACTGTACCCTACAATCCAAATCTTAAATAGAGATCGTATGCACCATGTGAGCTGGAGTGGACACAATGCAGCTATGATAAATCACTAAGGGAGGTTTCTGGGGGTGGAAAAGCAAATCACAGTTTGATATTGCAAAGTCTGGAGTTCAGAAGGGGATCCCACAGAATTAATTAATTAATTAATTAATCCCACAGAATTAAGTTACAGGAAAGATAGATTCTGTGATCTGGGTGCTTAGGGAGAAAAAGGGCAGCACTTGGTGCAAGCAGAGACACAAATGCTAACTTTCTGAAGGGCTAAGTCCCAGGCTAAATTTAGGACAGCCAAAGGCTATTTCTGCTGCAGGAGTTTGAAGCAAAGCTTTTGCAGCCATCTGGCTACTGAGCAGAACCATTGCATCTGCCTACTGCAGTAATCATCTGCACTGGGGGACAGCTGTGCCAGGAACTCACACCTCTGTATCTGTGACTGCTTACAGGTGACCTCCACAGAAACACAGATGTGGCTTCGGTGAAGACGGAGGCCTGCTTTTAATACCCAATGAACTGCCCTCGACACTGGAGAGTCCCGAGTACCCTCAACTTTGGGCTGGTGTGGAAGAACAGAGGCCAGCTTTCACCACTGTTCTAGGTGGTCTTTTCCCAGCAGGCACTTAGGACCTGCTGTGATTTGGTCTGTGGCAATCAGGGAGTGATGCAGTCTGATGTTCATTGCTGTGTCCTCAGTATAGGATCCTGCAGCACGAATTCAAACCACCCACCTAGAGCTTTGCTTTTGAAGGGCAGCACCTGCAACTAAGGCTTCCCACACAGCAGAGAAACACACAATGTCACGGGGCTTTTAATATAGAATACAAAATTAACCAGGTTGGAAGAGACCTTCAAGATCATCAAGTCCAACCTATCATCCAACACCACCTAACCAACTAAACTATGGCCCTAAGTGCCTCATCCAGTCTTTTTTTAAACACTTCCAGTGATGGTGACTCCACCACCTCCCTGGGCAGCCCATTCCAATGGCCAATCTCTCTTTCTGTGAAGAATTTCTTCCTAACATCCAGCCTAAACCTCCCCTGGCACAGCTTGAGACTGAGTCCTCTTGTTCTGTCACTGTTTCCTGTGAGAAGAGACCACCCCCGCCTGGCTACAACCTCCCTTCAGGTAGTTGTAGACGGCAATAAGGTCTCCCCTGAGCCTCCTCCAGGCTGAACAATCCCAGCTCCCTCAGCCTCTCCTCACAGGGCTGTGCTCCAGACCCCTCCCCAGCTTTGCTGCCCTTCTCTGGACACGTTCCAGCAACTCAACATCTTTCTTGAACTGAGGGCCCCAGAACTGGACACAGTGCTCAAGATGTGGCCTAACCAGTGCTGAGTACAGGGCACAATGACTTCCCTGCTTCTGCTGGCCACACTATTCCTGATTCAGGCCAGCATGCCATTGGCCTTCTTGGCCACCTGGGCACACTGCTGGCTAATGTTCAGCTGCTGTTGACCAGTACCCCCAGGTCCCTTTCTGCCTGGCTGCCCTCCAGCCACTCTGACCCCAGCCTGTAGTGCTGTAGCCTGTGGCCAACGTGCAGAACGCAGCACTTAGATGTGTTGAATCTCATAGGCATGGTTTACTGTGTGCTTTGTTCAGTCAGTGCCAGAAGAGGCACACACAGACAGAGGTACCAACTACAGAGCTCAGGCTCACCAGAAGGTTTCGTTGTCCATCCCTTCATTACTCAGGAAGTTGTTCTGCAAATACAGCTCCCGCAGACCTGTGAGTTCACTGAAGGCTCCTTTGGGGATCTTCTCTAGCCTGTTGTTCTACAGTCAGCAGAAGCACAGAGCTTGTTATTTGGCATGAAACCACATAGGACGTTCACAAACCAAACACAGAACTAAATTCCCTGAAGAAACTGCTTGGATTCTAAAAGGCTAGGTAAAGCACTAGGAATTCTAAAAGGACACCTGAAACATTCACAGTAGATAGGTTAAGCTTCCCACAATCCACACACACAGAGTAAAGTGATGGCCGGACTGGATCAGACTCATGTGCTAACTAATACAGAGTGGATACCACCACAGTCACACTTGGCTGAGAGCCTCAATGAATAGTGAAAGGGGGAAAAAATTTAAAATGTATATTTTTACATCTAAAGTGCACCTCTGGAGCACTTCTGCTCCACTACTGGCTGTCATTTCTCATGGTCCTGGTTTTTCCCCAGCCAAAATACCAAGGTAAAGGCTACTACTGACAGGTGGTGACTTGACAACAAAATGCTCATTTCTCTCTTGAGCTTTCCTGCCCTCTGCATAGCTGGGGACAGCAGGGAAGGACAAAAGTACGAAGTGTAAGTCTCAAAGTCTGAAACCCCTGTGGGAGATATTTATTACCTACAAATGGCCAAAAAATGCTGGGGAACAGTAACTTCACACTTTGCAGAGAAGTTCCAGATGTTTGCAGGATCAGGCTGTTTGCTTTTACTTTTCTCAAAGCTGGAGAAACCTGTTTTCTACAAGACTTTAATGGGAATTACCAATGAAATCTTCAAGGGAAGAAAGGCTTGGAGACAACACAGTGCTGCCTAAGTCCAGGGGCTGATAACAGGCTCCAGCCTACAGACATCCAAGGAGCTGTCAACACCAGGAGCATGCGGAACCAGGACTCCCTGCCACTACAGCTCTCCCATTGTTAATGAGGCTGGGATCTCCAACACAGACATGATGAAGTGTTTTTATCAAAATCAGATGATGTGGAATTAAAAATGCTGGAAACTAGCTAATATCACAACTTCTGCTACTGCACTGTGGCTGGAGAAGTTGTAGCAGTAAAAAACCATTACAGATCCAAACTTTCCCTGTGTTGTCGGCATTGCCAGCTCAGTAGCAAAGAGTAATCACTGATCCTAGGAAACAGTTGTCTGTGTGAAAGGAGTCAGAGAGCAAAGCCAGCACATAGTGGGTAAGCAGCTGTCAGGAAAACCAGCATCACCAGTGGCAAACAGAACTGGGAGGCCAGTCCCTGAATGGCCATGGAGAATGATCTGCCTCCTTGTAGCAATGAATGCATTAATGCAGGGGGGAAAGCAACGATGCTGCCATATAGGCATTTCCAATTCACTCCTCTCAAAGCACAGAAAATCATTTTTGATCACTGTGAGAAATTCTGGTGTTTTACAGAAGCACACTGCTACTTGTGAACAGAAAAGGAGAGACATTCGAGACACCAACAGAGATGGGCTTAGGAGTGTTTCCAAGTTCTGAACTGGCTTGGCTCTGTGGTTTCACTCCCATCCACCTACACAGTACTTTAGCACAGCCCTAAAGGAATAAAGAAACTTGTTGCTGTTACCTTTAGGTGTAGTTTATAGAGTGCTGGAGGAAGATTCTTTGGAACATACTTCAAGAAATTGCTGGACATGATGAGTATCTCCACGTTACCAGAACCATTGAACATATTGTCAGGTAACCCAGCATCGGAAAGCTTGTTGTTATGCAGATACACAGATCTGTTCAGAGGAGAGCAAAATATAATCAGACTGAGATCTGGGGCGGGGGGCGCTGTTTGCCAAGAGAAAGCTGCTTAAAAACATATTTCAATCTTTTCTTCTTTCCCTGAGATATTTAAGACCTGTCCTTTCATTTAGCAAGTCATCAAGATGCAAACCCAAATGGTTGGTCCAAATTCTCTCGGAAACTTAAGTCTATTCAAACTCCAAACCTGCCTGTGAATACACATTTCACAAGGACCTTCATCTTAACGAGAAACTGAGTCTAGGATTGTGCAGTGCTTTGAAACAAAGCATCTCGGTGTGGTGGCCTCACTCCAGGGCCTTTGAACTGATTGATAGCTATGTTTAATTTATATTTGGCATCATATCTGGGCTCCTTGGGCTTCCAAAACTGACCTGCAGATCTTTTCAGAAAAGGCCCTCTCTCACCACTCCATTCTTTTTGCTCCCATGAAGGCTTGGAGACACCTCAGGTAACAGTGTCTCTCCTACTCTTAGCAATGGAAGACTAACAGAACGACAGCAGATACACTCAATCTGGTGTTAAAGAACCTCTGGGCTCAAGACAAAGATAGTTTATTTTCCCTTTGTCCCTCCTACTTTTGGCCTTTAGTATCCATAGAAGAGCTTCTCCAATCAGCTCTTTTATTTTACCCTTTGATTCTGTACCAAACAATGGTCCCCTGTGAAGTCATTCCTGCATTTTGTTGCCTTAGCTGCTAAATGAACTCATTTGACTTCTTTTTAACAAAAGAAATGATGGAGTTTTAGTACCATAGAATTGTCAGGGTTGGAAAGGACCTCAGAGATCATCAAGTTCCAAGCCCCTGCCATGGGCAGGGACACCTCACACTACATCAGGTTGCTCACAGCCACATCCAGCCTGGCCTGAAAAACCTCAAGGGATTAGGTTTCCACCACCTCCCTGGGCAACCTGTTCGTGTCTCACCACCCTCATGGGGAAGATCTTCTTCCTAACATCCAATCTGAATCTACCCATTTCTAGTTTTGCTCCATTCCCTCTAGCTCTATCACTACCTGACACCCTAAAAAGTCCCTCACCAGCCTTCTTGTAGGCCTCTTTCAGATACTGGAAGACCACAGTAAGATCTCCTTGGAGCTTTTTCTTCTCCAGACTGAATAACCCCAGCTCTCCCAGTTTATCTTCATAGGAGAGGAGCTCCAGCCCTCTGATCATCCTTGTGGCCCTTCTCTGGACACCTTCCAGCACATCCAGATCCTTCTTGTAGTAGGGGCTCCTGATGCCCAGACACAGTACTCCAGTTGGGGTCTCACCAGAGTGGAGTAGAGGGGGAGAATCACCTCCCTCGACTTGCTGGCTAAGTTTCTCTTGATGCAGCCCAGGATGTGATTGGCTTTCTGGGCTGCAAGTGCACACTGGTGGCGCATGTTGAGCTTCTCATCCACCAGCACCCCAAGTCCTTTTCTTCAGGGCTGCTCTCAAGCCAGTCCCTGCCCAGCCGGTATCGGTGCCTGGGACTGCCCCAACCCAGATGCAGGATTTTGCTGACTTTGATTCCCTCTTCCTTTCCTGTGTTTGTCCCAAGGTGCAGCAGGCAGCTAAAACTGTTGACAAGTTTAAAGCATTATCAAAGTGTGCTTGGCTAACTTGCCCTTGCATTCTCCACCAGTTGCAGAGAACTTGGCAACACTTTTCTGGAAGCAAGGAAGGAAAAGCTCAGTATGGAAACACAGCAGTGTGATCACACACTGCCGGGAGGTCAGAGCCATGCTGAAAATGCTGCTCACCCTGCATCTCAGCTGCACTTTTAAGTCACAAATATTTGCCTTTCTCAAAACCTTGCTTTCCAACCAAACACTCTCAGCTGAGACCATGAACTCTGCTGGGGGAAAATAAACCAAATGATACAACTGTGTTAGGATCTTGGAAACCACAATCTTGGAAACCAAATGAGTTACTACTACTCTGAGTAAAATCAGCAGTGGTATAGCAGGGTATGAAAATCACTTCAGAAAAGTGCAAGGATTTTAATATGAAATCAAAACACAGCAGCCTCTGTAGTTCAGCTTTTAAGGAAGACTGCAGGTATAGATCCAGCTCTTTCATGGTGAGACATTGCCAGAGAGCAGGCAGTGACTCAGCCTTCAGCTACACGACTAAAAGCCTGATAAGTACAGAGTAGCTTCAGCTCTCAGTAAATTCAGTGGGAATGGAGAGTTCCCTAGGAGCCCAGCTGGGTTAGCTATGGTTACCCACTTCCAAACCTGGATGCAAAAATTGTTACCAGTAGAGCCTGAGATGTCTTTGCAGGATTAAGATGCTGCAGCATCTGTACAGACCACTTAAAACACTTTGGGGAAAAAAGCATCATCTCACAGGATGTGGTCTGTGTGATTTTGAGATGGACCAAGGTGCTGCACCAGATCCAGCTGAGAAATCACAGCATGAAATCCCAATATCCTGGGACAGCCAGGTCTGTCCCTTAGGACTCTATCTTTCTGGAGGTCTTTGTGATCTTCTTAAAGGCACCTGTACCTTAAACCACCACACCTGGGGGTATGAACCCCTTCTGAAGGTGCCAAATTGCTTAGCTTTCACAGTATCACAGTATCACAGTATCGCTAAGGTTGGAAGAGACCTTGAAGATCACAGAGCCCAACCTGTCACCACAGACCCTAGCTGAGTTCTACTCAACGGCACTGAGCACTCTCAGCCTGATTTCATTTTTTTGCAGTGAGTGGACTGTAACAGTATCAGGGATTTCTAAGCAGTTCATCTCCATTTTGAGAAACCAAAGCTGCTCCTTTCCACTCATAACTGATACACAATAAAAAATGGAGACCATTTCATTTTTATCTGTGCAAAAGTGTCTGGCAGCTAGTAAAAGCCCTGGGAATGTGTTTGTCTGAGAGCTTATTTGATCTCTCATGCAGAGAATAACAAACAGTCTGCTTCTTTCCAAAAAACATAAGCAGGCAATGACATGGCTTAAATCAGCTATTTTCTTATCAGCCACCAACTGCACCCAAGCAGTGACAGAACTCTATTGTAGTTGCACTTCCCAGCCCCTTACCTCAGGTTTGGTTTCTGTCCAAAGGTGAGCCCATATATCTTAGTCAGATAATTGGCTGCAAAATCTGCACTGATCAAGGTATTTGGTAGGAATTTTGGAGCCACTGTTAGCTGTAAAAGAAACACACAGGGCCATTCCAATTAAATGCAACAAACCTTTTAACCGAGTATTAGATCAGCAACAAAACACTTGGGAATTTATTTTCTCTAAAGAGGTAAAAATAAACTAAACTGAATGCAGAGTGCAAGAACAAAACCAAATTGTCCTCACTCGCTAATCTCTCCAGGAAGGAGACAGACTTTTGCTCAGAGATATGCAAGTGTTTGTTTTGGTTGGAAGAGTCCTGTCTCCTTTTGATGGAGGAAAACAAGAAATTGTTATTCAGAGAGCAAACATTTTGCTTATTATTGTTCCTAGTTCCTCAGCCTGCTGTGCCAAAAAGGTCCAACCACCTCACAGTGGCCTGCTGCTCTCTTATGGAAGCCTCTTGCAGGAGGAAGTATCACTTCATGTGTCTGTTCCAACACTGCATCCATTTACAGCCATCTTTTCAACAGAGGAGAGGGCAGGGATGCTTCTGAGCCAAATGATGGAATATCAGATAGGACTTCCAAGCACAGACCTACTGTACAGTGATATTTTGTTCATTAAACAAGTGATGTGCCAGAAACAAAATACAGAAAGGTCCTGTCTCCAAAACTTTATAGTTGATGGAAGGTGTAGGATTTGATGGTTTGGCTCTTGGTCTATTGCTTGGCTTATGAGTGACTTTTAAAAAAGTAATGCTAGGAACATCTGCATCTGACCAGAAATCAGTGGGGTAAAAACTAATGATCAAAGAAGATCAGCTGTATAGAGTAGCTGAATAATACAGCAGTGAGGTGCACTGAGTGGCTGCTAACAGCAAAGTCCTTCATCTAAGAGCCAAGAATATGAGTTACAACACAGGCTGGAGGAGAGGCTTCTGCAAAGCATGAACACAGAAGATGTATGCACCAGGCTGAAGCCCTTGGGAAACACTTGCTGAACACAATGCAGTAGTAGATATGATCCTTGAGTATAAAAGCAGAAGACTACTGACTTGCAGGAGGCAGGTGCCATCCCCATGGTTACAGGTGTTAACTACAGCACCAGTGAGCTTACTCTTACAATATTGTATGTACACACTGATGGGCTCTGGAGAGAACAGCTTTTGTAGGGAGAAGCCCAAGTCTCTGTCATATAAAGCCTGGAGATCACAGAATGTTAGGGGTTGGAAGGGACCTCAAAAGATCATCCAGTCCAGCTCCCTGCCAGAGCAGGATCACCTAGAGCAGATCACCCAGGAACACATCCAGGTGGCTTTTGAATATCTCCAGAGAGGGAGACTGCACAACTCCCCTGGGCAGCCTGTTCCAGTGTTCTGTCACCCTCACAGGGGAAAAAAAGTCCTCCTCATGTTTCCATGGAACTTTCTATGCTTCAACTTCCACCATTGCCCCTTGTGCTGTCATTGGGTATCACCCAGCAGAGCCTGGCTCCATCCTCTGGGCACTCACCCTGCACTTCTTTATAAACAGGAATAAGGTCACCTCTCAGTCTCCTCTTTTCCAAGATAAAGAGCCCTCAGCTCCCTCAGTCTCTCCTCATAAGGAAGATGTTCCACTCTCCTAATCATTTTTGTGGTTCTGTGTTGGGCTCTTTCAAGCAGTTTCCTAAGGTCCTTCTTGAACTGAGGGACCCAGATCACAGTAAGAAACTCTGGGCAGTGGACGACAGGCACTCATCTGACTAGGAATGTCTGACAGAGCCTCAGAAAGCAATGAGCCTGCACTGTGACATGATGCTGGAGATTCAGACACAGGAAACAGACCTCACCATTTTCATTCCTGTGGCACAGTAAAGCTTTCCTCCTGCAACACAGGCTGTTAGGTCATAACTTCTGTACAAAACAAAGGGCATGGGTCAGGTATGTGAAATGAGAGGCACCAGAACCACAAGAAAGGAGGCAAAAGGAAAAGAAATTTCATCCAAAAAGAATTTTCACTTGCTCAGGAATTTGCTTTGGCATTTCGGCACTTAGTCATGAGACTAACTGACCTTCACTGGGGGACTGCTTGAAGGATGAATGCTGGATTGTTGTAACTTAGCAACAATAAAGTTGACTGAGTAGCTTTGGTATATTGCCTAATTATCAGCCTGCAATTGTCCAGCTGCAACTTTCTTGCAGCTTTTAGTCCTGGATCTTCCTTCCCATGAGGCGGGTGGTGTTTCTCCACTGCTAGCTGATGAACTGAGCAATGAACTCAGGATTACATGAAAGTTCTGACCAGATCTGGAACAAGTTTCCTTGCTTATAACCAGGTTTGATATCATCAGAAGTACTGGATCCAGGAGAACCCTTTTTCACTTTGGAGATAAGAGGAAATGTAAAGCCTTCTGTCACTAATACCACCAGCTTACAGTAAACAATGACAGCTCAGGACCTGGCCTACAGTTTGGTGGGAGAGGTTTCTGTTATTCACCAGGTTTGCTGTGGATACTATGAGACAGATACAAATGACAAGAGTTGGGGGGAAAGATTGAAAAGGAAATTCTGGCATCCATTCTTTACTTGAAGTATTGGTTCCTCACAAGCCACAGAAGGCTTTCAGTCCTTTCTCAGTGCTCGTTCAATGAAAGATAACTTAACTATATCAAAAGGGATCACAAGCGATGATAAAGCAGTGCTAAGATAATCCATAAAACAAGGAGCAAACCACCAGCAAATCCCTGCTCTCCTCCAGACACTGCAGTCACTTGATCTGCAGTGATGCAGTCTGAAGCCAATCTGGTTTGTCCTGGCCTGTGCTTTCTAAAGAAATGTGTTCTTTTAGTGGGCCCACAACTTCTCACTGTAACTGCTGCTGACATTCGCTGATGGTTGCATTTTCTTTTGGGATCCTTTTCTCTCTGCAGTAAAGCCAGAAAAGCCAAACACTTTGTTGTGTCACACAGGGAAAACTGGAGTGCAAAGTTCTGGAATATTAGTCACAGTCTGGCTTATTCCTTTTTATGGAGTCCTTAACTGCCAAGATTGTTTTATGGAAATGGTGTTTGAAAGGGAGACAAGAACACAATGTTACTGTACTAAGGAATGGGTTCTATTCCCAATCACTCCGTACAGAAATCCATGGAGTGATTCTGGATATGTCTTGGCCTGACTGAAGCCAAAAAGTGGCCACATGTATACAAACAAAACACCAAAAGGTCACAGATTTTAAGAGCATAATAAAGGACACATACAGACATGCATAGAAATAAACAGAGAGGGAGAGGGAGGCATGGAAGGGCAGGGGTTGGAGACAAACGAAGCTCTGCCTGAAGTTTCAACTTATATTTCCCTAGTTTTTTCTGTAGCAAATATTTGTGGACAATCACTGGGGATAAAGAAAGCCATAATGGGAGCCACACAGATGTAAGGTATGTGAGAAGTGATTTCATCTCCTAGCCTTGGCAAGGAAAGATGTGCTTCTGTCATGGCATCCAGTTTGGGTCCTTAATAGGAAAGCACTTAGGATCTTCTCAGTTAAAAAGGGAATTCAGCTACCATCACTGCAGCTAAAAGAAGAAATTCATAACTTGTGCAGTTTCACTCTGTGTGGGTATCCACAAGAACACGACCCAGGGAAATCTGGACAGCTTTTTCCAGATCCTGATGACTAAACACAGGTATTAGGATGGGTTTGTTCACAGATCTTTCACCCAGCCTCCTCTGATGAGACATGCAGCATTCCACATCAGTACCCCGCAGCTTATTTGCACACAGGCAGCTACCAAATCTGCATGCAGCTGCTGAAGACAGTGCTCATCTAGAAATCACAGAATGTTCACAGAATGGTAGGGGTTGGAAGGGACCTTGAAAGATCATCCAGTCCAACCCCCTGCCAGAGCAGGATCACCTAAAGCACGTCACACAGGAACACATCCAGGTGAGTTTTGAATATCTCCAGAGAAGCAGACTCCGGAGCCCCTGTTCCAGTCTTCTGTCACCCTCACAGAGAAAACATTTTCATCCTGTTTCCATGGAACTTCCTATGCTTCAACTTCCCCCATTGCCCCTTGTGCTGTCACTGGGCATCACCCAACAGAGCCTGGCTCCCTCCTCTTGGCACTCACCCTGCACATCTTTATCAGCATGAATGAGGCCAATGCAAGGTCTCTCTGCACCTCCCTCCACATGCAAGGGAAACCTTGTACCAGCTGCACAAATAAAAAAATGTTCCAAGTATGTGCACCCTCTGATTTTTAGCGTACTGATTGCCTTGACCTTAGGTGAACCTGCACTGGAACATCACCTTACCACTCTTGCCTCTGTAGGACATGTGTTTTAAAAGAATTGAAGACTTGCTTGTGTAACTCTCAGAACTTGGTTGGAAAAGAACTCTGAAAGCCTTGTGAGCCTCTTACCTTATTGTTTGCCAGGTACAGGTAATTCAGGTTCTCCAGATGCTCAAATGCTTCCTCTGGCAACCCTTAAAAACAGGAATAACTCATCAGTGCCACTGGCACCTTATTGCCTCTCTGAGTGACATTACCAAAGGGTTGCCATCTCTCTCAGAAAAGCTCTTTAATGTCAGCGTTAAATATTTTCCATGGTCACTGAAAGAATCTGACTCAGATCTATTCTTGTCTTTGGGATTTTCTTAAAAGAACCCAGACTGGTAAGAGCACTGGAAGCCCATTACAAATCCTAAGCATGGGAGGATTGTGGCAGCTCCACTGGCAAGGGTCAGGTACAGAGCTGTATGGGCTTGCTGCATGGCTGATCATCAGTGCTCGCAGCAACTGCACCATCTGACAAGTTTCTGTTCGCATTTGCTCATCAATCTGCAAATCATTTTTCATGGAAGGACATCATCTGAGGTTGTACAAGGATCAGATCAATCTCATCTATGGCCATGATGTTGCCAAAATAACATCAGCATGTGTGGGACAAAACCCAGCCTTTGTTCTGCTCCCCACAAACCAGAGAGCCACACAGTAACCAGTTCAGGGAGATAATCCACTGGGAGCTTACCCTCCACCATAATTATTAATTCTCATCTGAGTCACTCCACATCCAGCTGACCACACAAGCACAATTGCTGCCACAATGGAATGGCTGCAAATAACATTTTCACCTGGCACTTAGATAACCACAAGTCAAAGGTGAAGCTATTTCCCATGTCAACACATATTGGAAACTGAGTGCTGTACTGAAGCTTGTGAAAGAAACACTAAGCCCCAAAGGTAACAGTCATAGAATCACAGAATTACTGAGGCTGGAACAGACCTCTGAGATCACCGAGTCCAGCCTACGACCTAACACCACCACAGCAACCAGACCATGTCACTAAGTGCCACATCCAATCTTGCCTTAAACACCTCCAGGGACAGTGACTCCGCCACCTCCCTGGGCAGTCCATTCCAGTGTCTGATTCCCCTTTCCATGAGGAAGTGCTTCCTAACATCCTACCTAAACTTCCCCTGGCACAGCTTCAGGCCATGCCCTCTCATCTTGTCACAAGTTGCCTGGGAGAAGAGCCTGACCCCCACCTGACTGCAACTTCCTTTTATGTAGTTGTAGAGAGCGATAAGGTCCCCTCTGAGTCTCCTCCAGGCTGAACATCTCCAGCTCCCTCAGCCTCTCCTCATCAAACTTTCCCTCCAGCCCCCTCACCAGTCTGGTCGCTCTCCTCTGGACCTGCTCCAGCACCTCAATATCCTTCCTGAAGTGAGGGGCCCACACAGTGCTCGAGGTGAGGCCTTACCAGTGCTGAGCACAGGGCAGAATTCAATCCCCGGTCCTGCTGGCCACACCATTCCTGATCCAGGTCAAGATGCCATTGGCCTTCTTGGCCCCGTGGGCACACTGCTGTCTCACATTCAGCTGCTGTCAATCACCACTGTTAGGTCCCTCTCTACCAGGCTGCTCTCCAGCCACTCATCCCCCAGTTTGCATGGGTTTACTGTCAAGGTTTGAAACTACCAAGCACCTTCCCTGTGCTATGTCAGTGCTGTGTTTGAGTCCTGCACATAACATAACCACATTCTCAGTAAGGGCTGTTCCCTGTCACTGGAGCACGGAGGATTGTGTTCAGAGCAGCTGGGTGGCACACAAGTTAAAATCGGTTTTATCTTTTATACTGCATATCCTCCTCTCAAATGTTTACTCCAGTTCCTACATTTCTTTTGCTTTCCTTCCTAACCACTTGTCAAAGTTTCTCCAGTAAGGCAGTACCTTAGCAATCAAAGCCTGCCTACAAAAATCCAGCCAGTTGGAGAACGGTAGGAGCTGCCTTATTTGCCACACAGATTGTCTGCATTTGTACCAAACTTGCCAGGACTGAAGAGGACTAAACCACACTAACTGACTAGGATGAGCTAAACCAGCGGGTTAAGAAACAAGGTCAGTCAGAAGGAATTCATTCAGCATGTAGACGTTTCTGGTTCTCAAGTGCTTTGTGTTGATGTGCCTGTGGGACCAGAGGGAGTTTCTTGGACGGGATCTCACGCCACAGAACACAGTGCTGCTGCCAGGATTGGTTCACTGAGGCTGCATTCTTATACACTGAGTATTAGGCTTGAGATGATAAAGTGCCTCCATCATCTGTGTGACAGCCAGAGGAGTGAAACTCATGCCTAACCACTCCAACCAAAGAAATCTATCACACTGTGGCTTTCCTTATCAGCTGTCACTGGCCTCAGTGCAGCAGTTGGTGTTGTGGAGGCAACAAGCTGTGTCCACCTCCCAGCTCTGCTGGCTTACCTTTGAAGTCAGCCTGTTGTTTTGCAGATTGAGAGTTTCCAGCCTGTAAAGTCGAGCAAGCTCTTCTGGAAAGATTTCTTCTATCTGGTTATTCTATGAAAATGGAGAGTATTAATCATCAGAAAAGCAACCCAAGAAGCATCCCAATAAACCCAGACTGTGAATTCCAGTAAAGTTTGGAAGGGAACCCACCGTGTCAAATGACTGTCAAGACTTCTCTCCATAATGAGCCAAACTCAGATCTCAAAATGAAGCCATCCAAACCCAGCAGCAGCTGAAGATCTGAACCAAGTTTTTGGCTTGTTCTCATCTCCAGAAATATCCAGCTTATGCAATGGTCACACACCAAGTGTGTGACTGCCTGGCAAGGCCAATAACCCGCAGCCAGACCCGGTAGCTGTAGCAGAGCATCTGCGCCAAGGCTGGCACCATGGATTTCCGAGCTCATGACTTCTGTCATTTATGGGATGCTTTAAAAACAACTCTTTGTGGTCAGGGAGAGTTAAACTGGGCTTGCTATCTCTAGTAATATTGTCAGGAGGACTGCCATCAGATATTCATTAGCATGCTAGCTCACATTTTGACCACTAATGAGTGATTTCAGGGGACCACCGAGGAGTGGAAGCCAGGCCAATACACAGAAAGTGACAGCTGCTGCTCCAAAAACCTCCTTTGCTTTTGACATGAGAGGCAGGAGCCACGGCTAGCAGATGCCTAGGACAGCTCATCACAGTTTTTCTAACTACGCTGCACTCAGATGCTAAGCTCTGAACAAATCTGTGTTTCATCCATTGAACAGAATTGGCAAATAGAAGCAGTAAACAAAAAGCAGTTGGCTGAGGGTCAAAAAAGCACTGAAAAACCTGCAAATTCTGCCACTACTCAGAGGAGGAATGGCTGTGGGGCTGTCACGCCCCAGCCCTGGCCACTTCGCCAGGTATTAGAGCGCAGCAGGTAAAGGATGTCTGCCTGAATGCTGGTCATTGGGATCAATTCAGTCATGTCAGAGCACAGAAACCTGCTGATGGTGCAGGCCAGACTGCTGCCTGTACCTGCAGCTCTCATCCCATGCCCTGACAGGACAGGATGTCCCTTCAGCAGAACCATTTGCTGCAGGTGTGACATCAGGTCCTGGCTGCAGGCAGCCCAGTGCCAGGCAATGCTACTCACAGTGATGGATGGCTTCAGCCCTGCGGTGTGTGCTCCCTGCTAGGCCCATGTGCTGCAGGGAGAGAGGGCACTGGGGATACTGGTGGGGTCTGAGTCTGGACTGGTATGCCGTGTTTACAAAACTAGGAACAGACACTTAGTGCTGCCATAAAAATGCTCACTAGTGCAGCATCTCAGGCCATCCTTTTCAAAGACACCTCAAAACGAAAGGCCTCCACCACAAACTCTCAGTTTGGCTGAAAGCTTTTCTCTCGGAACTGGGAGAGAAGAAAGCTATCTTTTCTCCTCCCCTGGACATGTGCAGAGAGCACTAATGCTGCACACCAGGGGTCTGCCCAGCAGCACCTAGGCCTGCTGCACCTCCTGCTTCCAGGCCAAGGAGAGAAGCCGCGGAAAGAGGCGGGAAGGAGTCGGGTTAGACGAAGGCGAAGGTAGGGACCTGTACGACCCGGACAGACCCCGGGGGCAATTGTGCGAACCGGGCAGCCCATGCCGGGGGCTCAGCTCCTTTACCTGAAGGGAGAGGTGGTTGGTCAGCTCCGGCAGCTGCAGCGGGAACTCCTTAAGGTCGATGCCGCCGCAGTCCACGACGCCCTCCTGGGTGCAGCCGCAGTCGCGGGGGCAGGCGGGGCCCGGGCCGGGCGGCCGCCGCCGCTCGGGGCCGCCCTCGGGGAAGTCGTTGTCGGCCGACGGCGGACGGGCGGCGGCGCTGCACAGCGCCAACAGCCCCAGCGCCAGCAGCGCCCGGCCGCCGGCGGGCATCGCCCCTACAAGCCGGGAGTCAGGGTCAGGCCCCGGCGGGACGGGACGGGGCCCGGCCGAGCCCCCCGCAACCTCCCGCCCAGCGGGTCCCTGGCTACAGCCGATGGCCTGGCAGCATCCGCCGCACCGTCCCTGGCTCCTCAAGCTATTTATTGCCTTTTTTTTTTTAACCTTTTTTCTTTCATACTGAGCAGTGCCAGACGATCCCGCAGATTTATAGAGGAGGTTATGCAGTGTTACTTGTATGTAGCTGTTGGTTCTCACAGTTCTGCATAGGAAAGAAACTTCTTAACAGAAAACACGGAGTGAGTCAGGCTGTCAGGATGGCTCTAGCCGGGGCAGCTCAATGTGCATCGAACAATAACATAATCTCATGGCTACTGAAGACAAAATGGACTTCTTATTGATTTTGGACTGTGCTGATCTGAACCTCAGAAGCCTGGCTAACGCTCAGTTTTTATCTTTCTGGCAGTAGGTTAAAATAATGCAAACAGAAGTTGAATATCTCCTGGACCAACCAGCCGGCCCTAATCCAGCCCCTTCGGTCTCACTCGTTGCCCTTCTGAGATTCCATGCACAATGATCTGCAGGAGGGCTGCTAATGGCTTCTCTTTTATCCTTCGGCCATTCTTCACACAAGTACTCAACATTACAGGCTGATTTCCTAAGGTGAAAAAGAGTAAGGGCTATATCTCCAAGTAGTCTGCTCTCCTCTGCCAGACCAGGTTCCTCCTCTGCGTCAGAAACAAGAACACCACCACCACCTCCAGAGCCAGACTGGCAGCCGTCAGAACTGGCATACCTCTATCTGCATCCACAGGGTTCTGCTGCTTTGAACCAACCCATTACAACATCTCCCAGACTCTGGGTGCTTGGGAAGCATTGCAGAGATTCTGTTCTCAGTCACAGTCAAAAAAACCCCACCTAAATAACTCCTTTAAACACTAACTCATACTTGAAGGAATGGGAGAAGGTGGGACCACAGGACAGAGCATCCTGAGACACAGGTGGTTTTGCTGTGGTCCTTGCTGTCACCATGCTGGGTGATTTTAAGCATTTAACACTGATTGGTTGAGCCCTTCTGCCCTTGCCTCACTATTCCACAGGTTCCAAATCTGTGAAAACTGCATATAATGAAATTAAAACTCTTTCATAAAACATTCCAGAGGTCAGACAGTGCTCTTCATATGGCAGATAGGTATCAATAGTGGGATGAAAACTGGCCATGTGAGTATGCCAACAGCAGATTAGTAAAATCCTTAGGATTAGGTGACTTAATCTCAGAAAATATTTCAGAAATCTTAAAGAAAATAAGCTCAGAAAATAAGCTCAGAAAGTATGACAGATCCCCAACAAAGTGTTTTTCCCACATATCAGCTTACCCTTAATGATACAACAAACAAACCCCAGCCTTCTGTGCAGGTCACAAGCAGCCTTGCTGTAAGAAAACCACCACTGTTCCCTCAGCACACAGCTATGGCACAGTTGGTATGGGGCTCTACAGATTTGCAACAGGCTGACCTTTCCACACATATAGCTGAAAAGATGTTAAAAAATTCATGTCTGACCTTATTTGTACTGTACCCTAAAACTTCTGAGGCAACCTCACCTCCTTGTCACCAATGTGTGCAATGCCTTTGAAGCGAATGCTGCTCTTGTGCCATAGAGAGATGCTTTGAATACAGAAACATCTACTTGCATCTGGAATGCAGGCAGCAAACCCAGGCATGATTCTGATTTTCTTGTAGTTGAAGTAACTCTCTCCATTTCAACTCATTCCCATGGGCCTTATTAAGAAACCTCACTAAAGGAGTAGCTCAACCCCCCCCTAGGAAGAGCCAGTCCTCTTCCTTTCTGTTAGTGGATCAGGTCCTTCCACCCAAAGACTGGACTGAAAACAGCTCCGGGATTTCTGTGGTTGCATCTGAGTCAAGGCTGAGGCACCACTGATCTCTGCACTTTGCTGCCACACAGCACCAGAGACAGGGTGCTACAGAAGGCACAGTCCCCAGAAGGAAGGTGAAGTTTCAGCAGTCACTGCATGCTTCTGCTGGTTACAGTTATCTCAACAAACAACAGCCTCATGCTCCAAACATCTTGTCTTTGGATATCCTATTCCCCACGCACATTCTCACAGGACACACAGGTTGGAAAACACCTTTTTCTTCACTATCAACACGTTAACTGAGCTTGTTACACTGCGTTCCCTTTCCAAAGCGGCAGCTGAAAGGACAGGCTGCTGGATGCTGACAATCCAGCTTTACAAAAAACATGAAGTGCTGAGAAACTCACCTTTGCTGTCAGAAATCAGATGAATGGAGAAGAACATTTCTCTGGCCCCCACAGGCTCCCTCAGCTCATGCCATGTCAGTTACACGCGCTGAGCTCAGAGTGAGTCTCCCCTTTCCAAGTCAGATCCTTTCCAGATGTGAGCAGCAGGATCAGAGCAACAGGCAACCCTCTACCAACGAGTTTCCTGCACTTTCAACTAAATCGGAGAGGAATTTTCCAAAGTCACCATATGGGAAAATGTGAGCAGGAAAGAGGAAGCAGCTATAGTCTGAACATAAAGAATTGGGGAAGCAACGATCTCCCATTGCTTTTTGTCAACAGGGTTTGCAAGACCCACAAGAGACGCCAAAAGCAAGCATGCTGGAACGGACAGAGGAGAAGCAGAGGCGGCGTGCTCTTGAGCATTTCCCTGCGAGACACCGGAGCTTCACCAGCTGCTACCACATCTCTGCTTCCATCTGCACTCAGCTCAGAATCTCAATTCCAGGTGGGAATGGCCTCCCATTCCCTGGGGATCTGGTTCACATTAGCCAGCAACAGACAAATCAGCAGATTTTCCTGCAATTTATCTCCCTCCCCTTTAACTCCCCCTGGTTTTCAACCCATCAACTGATCTTCGGAGACCAGGGACTGATAGGCTGAAACTGCAGATGTTTTAGAGGCAAAGTGCCCAAACTGGATAGAACACCCCAGCTAGCCAAGCCTTCTTATCTGCTAAGCTCTATTTCACAGCAGTAAACATCAAAACAACCCTCCACCAAACACCCACATACACACTCCAGCCCTGCTGATAGTCAGCCCAGAAGCCTCACGTCTCCTGTCTGTCCCCTCTTGGTGCAGGAGAGAAGGAGCAGTCTGTAGCACAGCATGCTCTAAGTGCACCAATGCTTCCAAACAGCAGCAGAGCTTTTTGTCACCGACTGCAGAGCTTTTCTTTCAAACGCAAAGCCACCTGATTTGTGAGTGCCCTGCAGTGCTCCATACAGTACCTCTATCAAATCTGCAGAGGGGCTGCCCTCCCCAAGAACACCACCTTCCTGCTGAATTCCAGAGAAGGCACACTGGTTCTTCCCTCTCGACTCCAGCTGAACTCAAGTCTAAAGCAATTAAGTTATTTCCTCCCTCTTTTCTTTCAGGCTCCTATCAACTGGAACGGATCCCTCTCTGTGCCACGTGTGAGTTTCAAAAGTTAGTGTGGGAAGCGTGTTTTTACTAAAACAAAACCAAAGCAGAGCTGGCTGCTTTTTCTCCCTGATTCAGAGATCCAGGATGCATTTGCCTGCTACTCCTTCTCTATTACAGCAGCCTGGGTCCATGCAGCAAAATTCAGTGTTTGCAGGGAGGAGAAAAATACTGTGCTTATCATAGAATTGCAGAATGTTAGGGGCTGGAAAGGACCTCAAAAGATCATCCAGTCCAGCCCCCTGCCACAGCAGGATCACACAGGAACATGTTCAGGCAGGTCTTGAGTATCTGCAGAGAGGGAGACTCCACAAATCCCTGGGCAGCTGCCAAGTGTTCTGTCACACTCACAGTGAAAAAAATTTTCCTCCTGTTTCCATGGAACTTCCTCTGCCTCAGCTTCCACCGTTGCCCCTTGTGCTGGGCATCCTCTGCCTCAGCTTCCACCGCTGCCCCTGGGCATCACCCAGCAGAGCCTGGCTCTGTCCTCTTGGCACTCAAGTTGGGGGACCACCTCATCTACCCCAGTGTGCAGAGAGAAGGAAGAGTAGGGCTGGCTCACTACTGATGCCAGAACAGCTCACAAGAGAGGGGAAGAAAGCGGGATTCACTCTTCCCCAGCAGTGCATTTTTGTTGTATAAGCCTAGTATTTAGCTGTCAGATAGCTTCTAGAGATACTATAAAGAGGGACATAATACCTCCTTTGGTGGTGAAACAGAGGCACACAAGAGTCACAGCCAACCCAGGACTATCCATGAGGACAGAGCCAGTCAAGAAACCAGACATCTCACATGCAAAGGGAGGTGACACTTCTGCCCTTACACTATGCTACAAATTATCTAGAGAGCCTGGACTTTGCCATGTTTTCACTTCCTTCTCATCTTATCTTCTTATCAACATATCCCAAGCTCACAATCTCCCCATCTCCACCCAAATCCTCAAGAAACCCACAGCTGGATCCAAGCCTGTCTAAGGGCTATCTGACCCAGCACTAAGCCAAAGGCTGTGCCCTGGCATGGTATGTGGACTCAGGCAAGCTGCTTCTGTTCCCTACAGCTTTCTGATGCTGCCAGAGGAAATAACTTCCAGTACAAGACTCACCACATAGAACTAGTTGCAGGAAACATTTTCAGTCAAACTCAGGTCTTTACACTCTTGCATGTACCCTTCTGATGGGTTTGAGTGGTGTTTGCAGCCTAGCTGAGGAAATGTTTTCAGGTTTACAAAATGAAGCTGAAGATTCAGCTTTGGTGCAATCACTTCTGATTGTGCAGATGGCAGAGAAACAGGTCCTTGGGCAAGCAACTTCTCAGGTGTTTCACTGAGCACCTGGCAGCTGTGACAGAGAACATGCCCACAGCGCACCACAGGCCTTTTGCAAGGGGCCTGGTACACAGGGCACTGTGCAAGACCCAACCTTCTGCACTGGCTCCAGCAGAGAAAACACCCCAAGCTGATCAAGACAGACCTTGCTTATGTTTTCCAGATCTCTTGCCTTGGGACAAGCTGCAGCATGCAGCACACTGCATTGCACTGCTGTACCTGAGACAGATGGACAACTTACCTAAGCTGCACCGAGGCTGCACTTGCCTTGTGGAACCACGTTGGATCAGGACAACACAGAAGTAGCTCCAGTCCATGAGACCTGCTTGGCTCTGACTTTGCAATTAATCTCACTGTCCTAAAGAGATTTTAGGCTGAATTTAGATGAGGTATGAATAACTCAACAGAAACCTCAGTCAAGCACCAACATGGCAGAAGACAAAAGGCATAAGCAGATCTAGTGAAGCATGAGCTCCATGAATGGTGCTTGTAGAGGCATCTGCTCACTTCTGAGGAGCATGGAGTGAGGCATGAGGCTTTCAGGAGATTCAAGTTTTACTTGTAGATTAGAAGGTACTACAGTGTTCTCACCTCTTAAATAAGACTCTGCAGAAAGAGTGGCTTTCCTGAAGTGTCCCCTGCTTTGTGCTGCTACTATGCTTTTGTTTGAAAGGAGAGAAAAAAGCCCACTAAAATTCTTTTAAAGAAACTTGCCATTATTTGCTTCAAAAAATGAATAATCAAGCCAGAAAGACTAAAAAGAGATTTTTGTCTCCAAAGCAGGAAGGGAAGTATTTTTCAGACCTAAGAATGCACAACAGAGCCTGGCCACGAGCCTGCTGGCATCTGTGTCTCGATCTGAATGAACTCTTAAGATGTCTATTCTCCCAGGGGACATGTACTACTTAAAAAATGATCATTAAAACCCCCAGAAGACTGCTTTTTATCTACCTGAAACATAGGGTACAGACAGTGCACTCTGTACTTGTTTTATACTATCCATGTCCCTGGATGTCCATGCTGCAGCATTATCACAGAATCACAGAAACATTCAGGTTGGAAAAGACCCTCAGGATCATCAAGTCCAACCTAGAACCCTACTCTACAAGGTTCACCCCTGAACCAGATCCCCAAGCACCACATCCAAACCACCTTTAAACACATCCAGGGATGGTGACTCAGCCACCTCCCTGGGCAGCACATTCCAATGCCTGACCACTCTTGCTGGGGAAAAAAACCTTTCCTAATGTCCAGTTTCCTAATGTCCTAATTTCCTAAACCTATCCAGTCATACCTTGAGGCCTTTTCCTCTTGTTCTACCACTAATTACCTGTGAGAAGAGACCAGCACCAGCCTCTCTACAACATCCTTTCAAGTAGTTACAGAGTCATGAGGTCTCCCCTCAGCCTCCACTTTTTAGATATTCCTGTTCCTGTAGTACAACACACAACATGTCCCAGAGAACTCACCCAGGGCTACAGAAAGCCACCTGATTTTCAGTTAGCAATGAGTTGTTCTTACAGACACAAGGCAGAAAAAGAGCTCACACTGTCACTCCAACAAGTTATGCTGCTGTTTGTTTAAGCAATAAAGGAATTTGTTCCAAACAGTTGGGGTTTTTCCAGCATTTGTTCTCCACATGTGGTTTGCTTCCTTGAGTGTTGATTTTTCATAGTTAAGAGACTTTTTTTCCTGCCTTTTATCCACCAGGATAATTGCATTCTTACTCTCTCCTCTGTTTAGGAGAGCTGACATCCAGCTCAGTGCTCCATGAAACAGGAAGCAATGCACTTCCTCTTCCAAGGAGGCAACAGTTTACACTGACCTCAGATGAATTGCACACATGGGAAATGGACAGGTCCAGCCCTGCAATTATCTCAAAGTTTTGCTATTAGGAGAGGGAAGACTTCGCCAAATCCCTTTGTCCCATCCTCTTGCATCCTAAAACGTTCCATCACCTGAGAGATCAGCTCCTTCACCCAGCTGCCACAAACCATGTACGGCTGCTCACAGCCTCCTCACCCAAAGAGCACTTAAACTCCCTGCTTACTAAAGGGATCCTCACCCAAGCAGTGAAACTCTCTGCTTACTAAAAGGATCCTCACCCAAACAAATTAAACTCTCTGCTTACTAAAGGGATCCCAGATTACCTTGCACTCCTAGGACATGCTTTACACAAAGCCACCTGCCAGATTCTCTGTTCCTTGCAGTTGCAGACACCTGTCCTGAGCAGCCTGTGTCACTTCCCTGTGGTTATTCAACAGGTAGAATCACAGAATCATAGAATTAACCAGGTTGGAAAAGACCTTCGAGACCAAGTCCAACCTATCACCCAACACCATCTAATCAACTAAACCATGGCACCGAGTGCCTCATCCAGTCTCTTTTTAAACACTTTCAGGGACAGTGACTCCACCACCTCCCTGGGCAGCCCATTCCAATGGCTAATCTCTCCTTCTGGGAAGAATCTCTTCCTAACATCCAGCCACAACCTCCCCTGGTGCAGCTTGAGACTGTGTCCTCTTGTTCTGGTGCTGGTTGCCTGGGAGAAGAGACCAACCCCCACCTGTCTACAACCTCCCTACAGGTAGTTGCAGAGAGTTGTAAGGTCAGCCTCAAACAACAGACAGCTGCAGTAGCTCCACTGCCCCTAGCCTGCCTCAGCTCCTGCGGATCTGCCCTTAGTTATCTACAGAGCCATCCTGCCAATACCCCAAAAGCAGAATCCCCTAACAATTCCTGTTTATTTTGATCCCCCCAGGGGCTGAGGTATCTGAAGCAGCACATTTTCTGAAGGAAAGAAGCCATTATCTGACCCTCAGCTTCTCTTCTAATTACTAATTAAAATCAGTTGTAAGAAAAGCAACAATCACTTTTTGAAAGCACATAATGTATAAAGTGTCTAAGTGTATGCACTGTACCCACCCCTGAGTAGGCAAAACATCAGAGCTGAAACACAAAACCCAAGTCAAAAATAAAATCTGTGCTCCAAACCCCAAACATTCACCCAAGTTCCTGCAGGCCACAGCTGCTGAGTCAGGCAGCACTCTGCCCTGCCCACTGGCTCCAACTCCAACAATCCTATTGGATTCCCTTCCAGCAATGGATTGTGTTTGACTTTGTTTCTTCATGATGAAAATTCCTATCTGAAAGAACAAGATGAATTTTACAGAAGAAAGGACAGCTAAGGCACACCTGCCAAGCTGGCAGCCCAGGCTGCCAAATGATCACACATTTATCACCACTGGTAAAGAACATCCAACAGCTGCCAAGGACAGCCACCAGGGTCTGGGAAGGAAGAACAAACCCTCCCCCCAGCTAAGGATTTTAAAGCTGAGATATCCTTTGATGTGAGTCTGAGAGCACTAAACTCTCTGCCTAAAGGTTTAGGGTGTTTCTCCTTTACACAAGGCCTCTGGAAACAAAACATTCAACCTTTGCTGTGCTGAGTAACTGGGCACCTCTAGAGTTGCCTAATACTGCTCTCATGTGTGTTCAGGTTAACAGAATTGCAGTAACATCAACTTAGTGCCAAGGTCTGATTTGACTCCAAAGGATTTGGGCAGGAGGAGGTGCTGCTTGGTCAAGAGAGGAATGGAGTGAGAAAGAAAACTTTTTTCAAAAGATTGTAGAATGGTACAAGCTTAGGTAATGCTTTATTTGGGTTATGCAAAAATAGGCCAATAGAACTTAGAAATAATGTCAAAATCTACTGTGTAACAGATCTTTGATAGTTCCTCCTCATGATGAGAAGGGCCACGAAGATGATCAGAGGCCTGGAGCACCTCTCCTATGAAGGCAGATTGAGAGTTGGGGTTGTTCAGTCTGGAGACAAGAAGGCTCCGAAGAGAACTTACTGTGGCCTTCCAGTATCTGAAGGGGGCCTACAAGAAAGCTGGGGAGGGACCTTTTAGTATGTCAGGCACTGACAGGAAGGGGGAAATGGAGCAAAACTAGAAAAAAAAAATCAGATTGGATGTCAGGAAGAAATTCTTGACCATGAAGCAGGTGAGACACTGGAAGAGGTTGCCCAAGGAGGTGGTGGAAGCCTCATCTCTGGAGATTAAGGCCAGGCTGGATGTGGCTCTGAGCAACCTGAGCTAGTGTGAGTTGTCCCTGCCCATGGCATGGGGGTTGGAACTTGATGATCCTTGAGGTCTACTTCCAACCCTAACACTTCTGTGACCACAGTAAATTATTCTGCCCATGTCTGGACTACCTTAATTTTCCTTCCAAGGGATCAACACTCAAAAACCAAAGTGGGGTAGGTGGGTTTTTGGTCTAATGCAGTACAGCTGTTCTGTTAACCATTCACACTTGAAGAGCAGAATCATTGGGCTAAATTTAGTTCATTTTCATAATGATTATACTTAAACCAAGGAAGTCAAAGGTTATGCAGCAGTGCCTCAGCCATGGCCCATGTGTGAATCTGTGGTGTGTATACTGGACTGAGGAGTAGTTCATGGAGTACCTGCTGACAAAAGTGTCTGGGGGCAGCTGGTCCTTCATGACCACCTGCCCAAAATAGTCCACTCAGCACAGGGACACAAATCCATGGTTACCAATCTAAGCCACAGACACACAGAACAGGAAAAGTATATTTAATTTTCTATTAAATTTCCAACCAGAATACATTTTTACCAAACAGAAGTGAAAAGCTTTTTACATTACTGATAAGAATTTTATCAGATCAACACCAGATTTTCTCAGGAGAAAGCAGGTAAAATGTTGGTCCCACTCCTCTCAGTTCTTCTGGTGAACCTCATCTTTTTTCTCAAGGTAAAATATCAACAAATCTTATGATTCTCTAGAAGCAGCCTTCTAGTTCCTACTTCTGGATATTTTATTTTAATTCCAAAGTAGCAATAAGAAAAGGTATTTTACAGCAAATTCCTAAAGGCCATTCTTGAAAACCTGTTAGAGATCCCCTGTGTAAGATCATTTTAGAATGAAGCAGCAGCACTATTTGTTAGAATGCAAGTCTGAAAGCATTTGTATGACCTGCTATTAGAGCTATTTAAAAAGGAATTTTAGTTGATGTCCAACTATTTATAACCTTCTTACTCTCTCCCCAACTAGCCTGGACAGCATCATTCAACTCTGCTTTATCCAATTGTTCATATTGATTAAACCAGAAATTGTCACACCCAGCACATTCCATTTGTAAGAGTTAGTGCCTCAAGTTTAGCCTAAACATCCTTGCCACAGAGAAACTGATGGAGTTTAAAAGAATTAAGGTCTCTAACCACATGATTTAGGTGAGAGAGGTCCAATCAAACCCAGCCTGCACCACACCACTGATAATGTCTAGTTTCATTCTACTTTTTCTGTCAAGAATATTAAGTGCTGACTGTTTTCTCTACTGAGCTCAAAGTTTAGCTTTGCCTGGCTGAAGCTGTAGGTTCTGAAGTTTCATTGCCATGCCCATGTTTCCAGAAATCTTCAATTTGCCTTGAAAGAATGCCTAAAAAGAAAAAGATTATGTGAAATGCAGTGCAACACAATGTACTACCCCAAATGCACCCTTCCAGGTCCCCGCTGTGCTCTGCAAACCCAGCACTACTACAACCCCTTCTGGGTCACCTCCAGGCTGCCTGAGCTAGCAGGGAGCCATGCAGCAGAGCAGACACTGCCTATCTTGGATTAACCTAAGAACTGTTAGTTTTCAGACAGGCCATGGCAGTTTGAGGAGGGGATTTATAGAATCATTGAGTGGCCCAGGCCAAAAGGGACCTCCAAAGGTCATCCAGTCTGACCTCCCCGCAGTCAGCAGGAACTAACATACTAGATGAGGTTGCCCAGGGCCTTGTCAAGTCTTACCTTGAATGTCCCCAGGGATGGGGCTTCAACCACCTCCCTGGGCACCCTGTTTGTGTTCCACCATCCTCATAGTAAAGACACTGTTCCTAATATCCAGTCTAGATCTGCTCTTGTCTAGTTTGAAGCCATTGTCCCTTGTCCTGTCACGGCAGGCCTTTGCAAACAAACAGTCTCCCTCCATCCCTCTTGCAGCCCCTTCAGGTACCTGCAGGCTGCTATTAGGTCTCCTTGGAGCCTCTTCTTCTCCAGGCTAAACACCCCCAGCTCCCTCAGCCTGTCCTCACAGCAGAGGTACTCCAGGTGAGGTCTCATCAGAGCAGAACAAAGTAACAAAATCACCTCTCTGGAACTGCTGGCAACACATCTTTTGATGCAGCCCAGTTTGTGATTTGCCTTCTGGGCTGAAAGCTCACACTGCCTGCTCATGTCCAGCTTCTCATCCATCAGCACCCTCGAGTCCTTTTCCTCAGGGCTGCTTTCTATCACCTCCTCTCCCACTCTGTATCAATAGTGAGGATTCTTCTGGCCCAGGTGCAGAACCCTGCACTTGCTCTTGTTGAACCTCATGAGGTCCACCTGGGCCCAGCTCTTGTCCAGGTCCCTCTGGATGACTTCAACTTAAACACTCTCAAAACAGACAAGTCACTCCTCCTTTGCTATACTTACAGTCTGAGGATTCATTTTGCCAGTCATCAGAGCCAAAAGATCAGCATCAGCCATTGTGATTGTACAATCTGCCTTCTTATCTGTAAGACAGAGTAGACCATGAGGATTCAGAGATCAAACAGTAACAGAAGCTGCGGCTCCAAGGAATCTGCAGGTACTACAGGTTAGCAAAATGGTACCTGAAGTACTTTCAGGTAAGAGCCATTCTGAAAGTATCAAGGGATCACCCAATAGCCCACAGGCATCTGTGCCACCTTGCAGCACAGCCCATCCTAGTACTGAAGGAAGAGGGACCTGTCTGAAAGGTGCTAAGCAAACTCAGTCCTTGAAAAGAAATAATCCCCTGCAATCACACTGAACACTCTGAGCATCATCTGAAGTTTTGTCAAGCTGAAACTTGCCAGCATTAAGAGAACTCAGAATAAATAATAAATGTGCTTTCCCCCATGACACTTGGAAGAATTCATCACTGAAATTCCAGGCATTTCCTGCCTTCCTTCACTGGGAACAACAGGTGCACTCTAAAAGCTTGGCTTAAGTCAAACCCAGAAATAAGCTGAAACCTCGTTTTCATAAGCACTGATACAAGCATTAGTATCTGTACCAAGGGCTAAACCCCTGCACACCTCTCCTACACCCCTTTCATTATTAATCTTCACTCTGACAGATGTTGTGCATCCAACAGAAAGTGGTGGGGTTTTTGTGAGACCTTAGATCAATGAATTTCAAACCAAATCTCCTGCCACGTTTTCAATTGAAACTCTGTGCTGCATGCTGATGGACAGCTGAGATTCTGAGGACAGACTGCTGGCTTTCTGCTTACATTACACAGGATACATGACTTTGCACAATGGCCTCGAATGCTTCTTAATGAAATAGTGAATTATATGAAATGCTCAAAATAGTTTTATATCCACTGCAGCAGGAAACACTGGAAGAGTAACTGTGGTTTTGACAGTAAATTAACTTCCTTACTACATACTGTGCTGAATGCATCCTTCTGAGAGAGAGGCTCATCCACTCCTATAACCATAGACTAGATCCAAGACAATGTTTTCTTGGCAAGGGTACAAACCCTTTACTCCAGAAGTTTTACAGGGTTCCCCCCAACCCACCCAGGCTCTGTTAAAATAGGAGTTGTTTATTCCAGCTGCTACAGTAGTGGAGTTGATCAAATTGTATTGCTCAACAAGCTGCAGCGAAGTAACCTGACGAGACAGACCAGCTTATCACCCACCAGTGTCTCCAGCAAAACAATTCAAGAAGCAGCCATCAGTTACATTTCTGGCCCAAATGTTAAGAGGTGAGAACAAAACCTCTGAGATCTGACTTCCCCCCCCCCTCTTAATGCTGATTCCTGTAATAGTCAAAGATCTGTCTGGAGCCCCTCAGAAAACATGCAATGGTCTGGCCAGAATTCAAAGTAGAAGTAGTTTCATTCTTTGAAACGGGGACTAAAAGCATCAGTAACAAGTTTAAGTTGCAGGTAGCTTTACACCACTTTTGCTGAAACAGAAGATGAATTTATAGTCTTCTCATTACTTATGTGTTTTCTGCAATGACACAAGAAAGCAGCACTGACCTGAATTAGCTGCCACAGAGCCTTTACCATTTTTCACATCTACTACCCAAGTTGCTTCTTTCCCACCAGGACCATCTTTTATTTTGAAGGCAAAGATCCCACCAATTTTCTTGACAAATTGCTCTCCTTCCTGCAATGACCATGGAAGATGCAAATCAATCATTTACTTCAAAATAACTTAAAGAAACCCAACCCAACCAAGACACTCTGTCTAACTGCATTTAAATCCACCAACCAAGAGAAATGACCACTGTGCCAACGGCCTGGCCTTGGTGCAAGTCTGACAAAGTGCAATCACACCAATGACGAAACAAACACAAGCTTCAGAGGTTTTTGTGTCAGCTAGCAAGCTCCTCCCATAAAAGCTGAACTTTGCCTTTATTGAAATACCCCTCTGCAGGTAGGAATGGTCTGACAGAAGTCACTTCCCATCATGGCACAGCATAGCAAGCTTCCTGAGACCGACATTCAAAGCTCTACCATTTGTTTCCACAAGCAGCACAGAGGGACTGTTTGATGCCACTTCCTTCCCTCCAGGCTTCACACATGTTCTGTCACAAGTTAAAAACTCGTAGGTAAAAGCAGTAGTTGAATACCTCTTGAAGCCTCTTTTCAATCTCTTTGAAGACCAAGTGAGACTTGAATCCATCAAGAGCCGCGCTGAGAGGCATAGCCGTGATCCGGCGGGCACTGAAAGGAAAGAACCCTTCATTAACATACCCTGCAGCACCTCCATAGCACTGCCAGCAGGGACAGCCACACTCAAACACTGCAGCAGTACAGATCAGTTAGATGATGTCCAAGTGAAGCTTACTCTCTGGTGGGCTTGACAGCCTGACCCATGTGCCTAGATGTTTCGACACTCATTTTATAATGAAATTCAATCATTAGTCTCCTTAAGATAAATCAGCAAACACTGCTGCCATACCTTGTGTGCAGAGAGCAGCACAGGCACCACCTCAGAGACATACCTTGATTTTTTTGGTAAAACATACCCCCTTGTAAACTCTCAATTCACGTGGTTCTCTTCACTTCTGTCACTAGAGGTACTAAGCATTGCTCCCGATTCTCTGGAGCAGTCACCCTGCACAGCCTGATAGCAACAAGAAGCCAAACTTCCTTTCTGCAGAGGCACCCAGAGCCAAAGTAAGTATAAAGATGTCCAAAGAAATGGCAAATGAGGCAGCAGGGAAACCAAGTTTACAATCAACAGTATCTCTTGGCAGTGGAGTTCAAAACTGTGGTCAGGTTTGATAAAGTGACCGAACCACCTAAGAGACGTTGCTGGAACTTATTTGTGTGGTGCTTACACTGCCCTGTGGATGTACACTACAGTGGCAATAGAAGGCTTTGTGTCACCTTAAGAGGACATCAGTTTTGCTAACAAAGCAAGGCTGCACTAAGTATATAAAAGTGTGAAGTGTTGAAATAAAGCAGGACCATTGAACAGACTAAGTCAGGATGGGTCAAGTCTTGCTGCCGTTCACCGTGATGCACGTTCTTGGCAAAGGATACTAATTACAGGCTATAGCTGAACCCAGTGATTAAGTCTGTGTGCACTGCTGTGGAAAAAATGGTGTGAAGTATTTTCATAAATATGACATGCCATCACCTTTCCCTTAATTACACAACATCATCCAGTTACATAAGCAGTGCCTAAACAGATCAGCCACGCTGGCTCATTCCAAAGTCTGATATACATTAGTGCAATTCCTTGGGTCAGAGATCTCCCACACACAGCCTTTGGAAGAACTAAAGGGTTTTAAGCTTGTCTCATGCAAGATGAAACCAGTATTGCTAAGATTTCTGTCTTGAGTTGCACCTCAAAGAATATTTAAAACTCTCAATGCTGACAGAGGTGAAATGAGCTGTAAACAAACTAGATTTAATTTACTCAAGAGAAATATCACCTACCCCTGCAAAGCTGATTCTGACAGGAGGCTCTGCTTCTAGCAGGACCTCAGGGTTAGCAGTGTACAAATAGCAACAGATTCCCTGTTCCACAAAGCTACAGTATGTGGAAAGATAGAGCTCAAAGGCATTCACAATACTGCATCCTCTGTAAGTCCGTTCCCCCTCTAGGGAGACAGGTCTTGAGAACACACTTTAAGAGATTCCTTGAGGAGATATGCTTTTCCTGTATCACACCTGTTTTCTCACATGGTCTAACCTCCTACAGGTTACAGAGTGACATGACTATCACTTCTGTGGTGGGTTGAAATTTACCCCCCCAACTTTACATTTGCCAGACCAGCTCAGTTGGAAGCAATGAAAGCTGGATTTACAAACAAAACTACAATTTACAATGGAATGCAATAAGTATGTACAAAATATACAATATTTACAGATATTTACAATTAATAAACAGCACAAAGACCAGGGGAAGCTAGTAGCTTCTCCCTCCTTGCCTCCCCCTTACTCCCCCTGGGCAAAAGGGACAAGAGAAAGGAGCAGAGGGACATTAGACTTAAAAACAATGCAGCCAAGGTCAGGCAGAAGCAAGTTAGTATCCTTCCCAGAGCAAAAAAATAAGATAAATTGGTTTGGGAACTAAATCTTATGGCAGGTATCTCTCCAGTGGGACTGTTTAGAATTATCTTTATTTTCCTTTTTTTGCTGAATAGTGATTTATTTACATTTTACTACTTTTCTGTTCAGGCATAGCCTAAACCTACCACAATGCACTCCTCCTAAACCATTCCCTTGGTTGCCAATACTATCTACCTAATCTAAAACAGTATCTACAATAACGGGTAAAGTTCATAGTCCATTCTGCCTATCTCAGATGTAGATGGCTGATGCTATACTACCAAAAGGTACTGCTGTAGCCCCTCAAAGTTCAATTGCTTCTCTCATCACCTCCTCCACAGATACACTGTCAGGAACCATGCAGGTCTAGCTAAACCAGACATTAGAAAGATGAGCTGGGATAGGACTATTTCTTTCTAGAAGTCCAGTACAGGGTATTTTTTCCTGTTCACAGTTTTTTAGAGCAAATGGAAAAGTACTGGCACTGAGCTTTAAAACCCAAACCAGAATACTCACAAAGGGGAGGTCAATCTTTCCACACAAAGCTGAAAGTGAAAACACAAAGGGAACTGCATATTTTAAAAAGGCCTCTCCTGAAATTCTGCTATATTTACAGATTTTAAGCATTTCCTCTCACTTCCTGTTGTTCTGTGGTATCCCTGGACAGACAACAGATTACAACACAGCTTCTTCATAACCTTCTTCTCCCATTCCAGTATATACTACAACTGCAAGTGAAAATTCTTCAGCCAAGAATGGGAAAGTAACATGCCTGAATCCTAAAGAGTGCTCAGAATACCACATGGAGCACACTCAGCTGAAAGCAACTCTTCAGGAAACCAAACTAGTAAGTTTTAGCAGTGAAAGCAGTGGGCATCTCTATTCCCTCTGAAGTTCTGCTTTCTTTGGCAAGTCTCTAGTTTCAATTAATTCATATTAGTGGGGCCTGTTTCATTTTTGGAAGGGTTTGGGAGCATTTGTTGGCTTTTTTCCCCTCCTCCAAACATTAGACTGCTTCCAGAAAGTCACATGAGCCATTTTTATGCGCCAGTCAGCTCTTTTCAGAGATGTGTTCCTGCTAAATACACTGGGAGTTACAAGGCACGAAGTTACAATCTCTCTATGCACCTGTAGATACACAACAGTTCCAACTGCTGAGCAAGTTCTAGCTTACAGAGCAGTTTCTTCCTTGCAGAGACAAGGAATAATTTTTTTATTATTAAGTAAACTTTGAAACATGAAGATATGGGAGCGGAGTCAGCACAACATGAGCTCAGTTTGCACGACCGCTGAATCCACACTGGAGGTTTCCAAGGCCGCTATAGTCACAGTATCCAGGTTCCTCCATCCATCCCTTCTCGTGGATGGGGACCACACTGGCCAGTTTCCAGTCATCTGGGACCTCACCGGTCAGCCTGGACTGGAGGAAAATGTAAAGCGGCTTGGCCAGCTCATCTGCCAGCTCTCTCAGGACCCTAGGATGGATCCCATCTGGCCCCATGGACTTGTGAGTGTCCAAGTGGCTCAGCAGGTCCCAAACTAATTCCTCATGGATATCTAGGGCATTACACTGCTCCCTGACCCCATCACCCAGCTCAGGAGGCTGCTCGTCCTGAACTCCTCCTGCCTCACTGTTAAAAATTGAGGCAAAGAAGGTGTTCAGGACCTCAGCCTTTTCCTCGTCTTTAGTCACCATGTTCCCCTCCAGGTCCAATAGGGAGTGCAGGTTCTTCCTGCCCTTCTTTTTAGCATAAACATATTTGTAAAAATGCTTTTTATTGTACTTCACAGAGGTGGCCAGCCTCAGTTCCAACTGGGCTTTTGCCTCTCTAATTTTTTTCCTATATAATCTAACAACTTCCTTAAACACACCTCGAGAAGCCTTCCCTCCTTCCAAAGGTGATACAGCCTCTTTTTTTTTTCCCTTAGCTGCTCCAGGAGCTGCTTGCTCATCCAGGCTGGTCGCCTTCACCGCCGGCTCATCTATCGGCACATGGGAACCGCCAGTTCCTGTGCCTTCAAGAGCTCCTGTTTAAAATAGGTCCAACCCTCCTGGACCCCTTGGTTCTTGAGGGCTGATACCCAGGGAACTTTGCAAATAATTTTCTTAAACAGGCTGAAGTTCGCCCTCCGGAAGTCCAAGGTGAAGGTTCTGTTGGTGCTCCTCCCTATCTCCCTGCATATTGAAAACTTCACCATCTCATGGTCGCTGCACCCCAGGCAGCCTCCCACTGTCATGGCTCCTACCAGCCCTTCTCTATTGGAGAACAGCAGGTCAAGCAGAGCTTGACCCCTGGTATGCTCACTCAACAGCTGCATCAGGAAGTTGTTCTCCATGTGGTCCAGGAATCTTCTGGACTGCCTCCTCTCTGCTGAGTTAAGTTCCCAGCAGGTATCTGGCAGGTTAAAGTCACCCACAAGGACAAGATCTGATGACCTTAGGACAGCCTCCAGTTGCTTATAGAATAATTCGTCCACCTCCTCATGCTGGTTGGGTGGTCTATAACAGACTCCAACCAGGATGTCAGATTTGTTGGTCTGCCCCCTGATTTTAACCCACAGGCTCTCAATCCCTTCATTTTCCACCTCAAGTTGTGTGACAGAGAGCGACTCCCTAATATACAGAGCCACCCCTCCTCCTCTTCTCCCTTGCCTGTCTCTCCTGAAGAGCCTGTAACCCCCCAGTGCAGCACTCCATGTGTCATCCCACCACGTTTCTGAGATGCCGACTATATCATAGTCACCGTGGTGGACCAGGACTTCCAACTCCTCTTGCTTATTGCCCATGCTGATGCATGTCAGGACCTGTACGCCAATGCTGAACGTACATTTCCACTCAGCAGGGCATTTTCGTGCTCTACAGAAACGCGGTGTGAAGGGTGACTCCTAAAGGTCTCTCTTCTGTAAGCTGCTTCAGTATACACAGCGCGGGCAGCTGGGCGCAGAGGGCAGCCCTTCACCAGCTGCCTCCCCCGTCTTCGCCAGGGGCATTACGCCGTAGAGCCGGCCCGTCCAGTGCGGCCTGAGCGCGGCGGCAGGCCGCAGTGCCGCGGGCTGTCTCACCTGGTCATTCCGGGGAAGCCCATGCCGTAGAGAGTCACCACCACAGCTCCGCCGAGGCCCAAGTTGTGCTGCAGCGCGACCTTTGCCCCGGGGACCTGCCTCCGCCCGGCCAGGCCGCGCAGCTGCCAGCAGAGCTCGGCGCACTGCGCCAGGCCTGAAAAATCGAGCACAGAGCGCAGCTGGTTAAAGGAAGAAAAGCGGCAGGTACGTTCCACAAACCGTCGTCCCTAACAAGGCAGCGGTGAATACAAGCCAGAGGAGCTGAGGGATTTCATTCATGGCTGCTCGGATACCTAGACGTGTCTTCTTGGGAGGCGTGAAATGATGGTGAATCCTTTTTCAGTACATACCCTCATTTCACAGAATCACAGAATGTTAGGGGAGAGATCATCCAGTCCAATCCCCCTGACAGAGCAGCATCACATAGAGCAGATCACACAGGAACACATCCAGGCAGCTCTTGAATATCTCCAGAGAAGGAGACTCCACAACCCCCCTAGGCAGCCTGTTCCAGTGTTCTGTCACCCTCACAGGGAAAACATTTTTCCTCATGTTTCCATGGAACTTCCTATGCCTTAACTTTCACCATTGCCCCTTGTGCTGTCATTGGGCATCACCCAGCAGAGCCTGGCTCCACCCTCTTGGCACTCACCCTGCACATATTTATAAGCATAAATGAGGTCACCTCTTAGTCTTCTCCAAGCTGATGAGCCCCAGCTCCCTCTGTCCTCGTTCAGACTCACCCTCAGTCTCTCTTGACTACTCAACCAGCTGGTTCTGCAGCTATGATCCAGTTCCATCACACACACACACACATTTATTCTCCTCCCTCCCCCCCAGCCCATCATCCACAGAACTCCATCATTCTCTCACCCTCTCCCCTCCCTCAAACAACAGTGAGGGCCTTTGGGCAAGGCAGGGGAAGAATGTACATTTTATGCATTGAGTCTCACACAGCTAAGTGAACCATGGTGAAGTACCATAATTCCAGTCACAGAGGAGAATTAACAGGTTTCATTTAAATTCTCTCAGGCTCAAGGACAATGTGTGTGATGATACAACCTGCCCCGAAATGGTTTGGAAATTTAAACAACTCACATGACATCTGACTGGCATACAGTCACCCTCAAGACTGTTTTAACAGGGAAATTAAGCTGAGTAGCCTGTAGATGTGTCATTAATAACTCTTCCCCCACTCCATGGCACGAATACCAGCAACTGCCCTTACATTTTGTCACTGTGTAACTGCCAAAAGTTTCACACAAACCTAGCAATGCAATACTCCAATCTTGTTACAGATGGCCACAGTATGCAAAGTTTTTCTTCCCAAGTTTCCTAATATTTTCCCCTCCTACACTAACTACAGATTATCTAGCTGCTACAGCTGCTAGTTTAGTTTCTTGCTTTAAATTTCCTCTTCTCCACTTTTCTGACAACTTCTCATTTCCAAAGGAGGAAGGTGAATTATCTTCACAAACCCAAACACATTTTATCCAAGAGCCATCTCATGTGGAAGCAAGTGCAGTAGTTTAATGAAAACAAAGAAAGGCAAGTCTGTGTTGCTGGGAAACGGTGACTAACAGCTTCTGCTCTAAACATCAGATAAATATTTTGACATCCAAGGCTTAACACAAATACCTTTTTCTGCAGTTAACAATCATACAGGCTATTCAGATGCAGCAAAAACCTCCAAAATATTGAAAGGATGAAAATACTTACTCAGGTTTTCAGAAGAAGTTGTGCTATTGAGCAATTACTTAGAAAACAAGGCAAGCTGTTTGGCAGGTTGCTTTTAATAACAACAGGAAAACAAACACTATAAAATTAAATAAGTGCCAATGATGCAATTTACACTCCAAGTCTTTCAGTTTGAGCAACCCTATCTGGCCAACCTGCCCTAATGCTTGCCTTAGTTGCAAATGAGAATCAGCTGCAGGCTGCCTTCCAGTCCTACAAAGCCCTCCCGTTTTACACAGGCAAACACAAGTAGAAAGCACCTACCTGCTGCAGAGCTGTCTCACACATAGCTGGCATGACTAAATCACAGAATGGTCCAGGCCAGAAGGGATCTCCAAAGGTCATCCAGTCTGACCTCCCCAGTCAGCAGGGATGTCCCCAACTAGATCAGGCTGCCCAGGGCCTTGTCAAGTCTTACCTTGATATCTCCAGGGAAGGGGCCTCAACCACCTCCCTGGGCAACCTGTTCCAGTGTTCCACCACCCTCATAGTAAAGAGATTTTGCCTGATATCCAGTCTAAATCTGCTCTTCTCTAGTTTGAAGCCTCATCCTATCACTGCAGGCTTTTGCAAACAGTCTCTGTCCATCCTTCTTGTAGTCCCCTTCAGGTACTGGAAGGCTACTATTATGTCTCCCCAGAGCCTCCTCTTCTCCAGGCTGAACATCCCCCAGCTCCCTCAGCTTGTCCTCACAGCAGAGGTGCTTCAACCCCCTGATCATTTTCATGGCCCTCCTCTGGACCCTCCCCATGAGGTCCACATCCTTCCTATATTCCTATGAATTAAATGGTTTTGCATACCTGTGGCACCAAGTGGATGTCCCTTGGAAATCAAGCCCCCACTGGGATTGATGACCCACTTTCCTCCATAAGTGTTGTCTCCTCTGTCAATCAGGTCACAAGCTTTTCCTATAAAACAGCATGTACAGAAATCTGCCTTTTAGCTCTTGAGGGACTTTTCAATTCTACTGTCACTTACCAAAGATGTCAGCCAAAAACTAGGAAATACCACACAATTTTTTTTAATCAAGAGCAGCCTGGAATTAGCCAAGCTACAATAATGAGACTTGCTCCTGCCACTGGTGAAAGCAGAACACAGAAGAGAAGTAAAAGAGCTAGTGCTGGACACAAAAGCTTCTTCAAGTCTGCTGTTGTGCTGCTTTGTTGATATACAGGATTATGATCTAATCAGTACAATAAAGCTGTTCATTGTTTCAGGAATGAGACTGCAGTGGCAGCTGTGTTTTTTCTAAGAGGGGATCAGTTATATTTTGTGACCCCTAGGAAACGGAGTTGTGGTAAACACCAAATTGAACATCTAAGCCCTTGCCACAAAGAAGGTCAACAGTACCCTGGGCTGCATTAAGACATTTAAAATAGTAATTAAACACACTCATCTGATTAATGCTTGGCATTGCTTAGCTTTCAGACTGTTCAGTGCCATGCCTTCAGCTGACAGTTCTCCCTTTTAACCAGTTCCCTACTCCTTTATTCTTTACCAGCTTCTTCAGCCTCTGTTGTTAACACTGGCATCTGCTATATCTCCTGTATTGGTAACTTCCTTCTGCCATTGAATGAGAATACCAGCTTAGTCTTGCACATCTCAATCCACAATATGGCTTATGCCATCTCACTAATCACTCTAGTCCAATTAGTACCATTCCATTATAAGTTTCATTAAGGTCATACTGATTGCAGGGTGCTGAGAACTACACCATTCAATTACCATACACAAGACATTGGTCAAATAGAGAATAGAATCATAGAATTGTTAGGGTTGGAAGGGACCACAAGGATCATCTAGTTCCAACCCCCCTGCTGTGGGCAGGGACACCTCACACTAGAGTAGTTTGCCTGGAGCTACATCCAGACTGGCCTCAAAAACCTCCAGGGATGGGGCCTCCACCACCTTCCTGTGCACCCTCTTCCAGTGCCTCACCACCCTCATGGGGAAGAACTTCCTTCTAACATCCAATCTGAATTTACCCATTTCTATTTTTCTTCCATTGCCCCTAGTCCTATCACTACCTGACACCCTAAAAAGTCCCTCCCCAGCTTTCTTGTAGCCCTCTTCAGCTACTGGAAGGCCACAATAAGGTCTCCTCGGAACCTTCTCTTCTCCAGACTGAACAGCCCCAACTGTCTCAGTCTGTCTCTGCAGGGGAGGAGCTCCAGCCCTCTGAGCATCCTTGTGTCTCTGCTCTGGACACGCTCCAGTGCCTTCAGATCCTTCCTGTAATAGGGGCCCCAGAACTGGACACAATACTCCAGGTGGGGTGTCAGCAGAGCTGAGTGGAGGCGGAGAATCACCTCCCTCAACCTGCTGGCCACACTTCTCTTGATCCAGCCCAGGATATGGTTGGCTTTCTGGGCTGCAAATGCACACTGGTGGCTCATGTTGAGCTTTTCATCCACCAGCACCCTCAGGTCCTTTTCTTCAAGGCTGTTCTCAAGCCCTGCTTGGGATTGCCCCAACCCAGATGCAGGACCTTGCACTTGGTCTTGTTGAACCTCATGAGGCTGTCATGGGCCCACCTCTCCAGCCTGTCAAGGTCCCTCTGCATGGCATCCCTTCCCTCTAGCTTGTCTGCTGCACCACACTGCTTGGTGTTGTCAGACTTGCTGAGGGTGCCTCAATGCCACTGTCCATGTCACCAAAGATATTAAACAAGACTGGTCCCAGTACAGTTAGGATTCTTCTGTATCTTCAATTAAGGGAATGAAGCTGAAATATTGAAACTCTAACAAACATCTACCATTTTTTACTGCAGATACCACCAAAACACAGCAAAATAGGCAGCAAAAAGCATGCATTCAAAGGCAAACATTTGAGGATCTACAAACACATGAAAAGCCTTCCTGGAGATCTATGGACTCCTGTTTGAGAAAAAAGCTTAGACTTGATCCAATGCACCATCTAGTGATAGAGTAGGATAGTTAGAATTCTAAAATTGTTAGGGTTGGAAGGGACCTCAAAGATCATCTAGTTCCAGCCCTGCTGCCATGGGCAGGGACACCTCACACTAGACCAGGTTGTTCAGAGCCACATCCAGCCTGGCCTTAAAAACGTCCAGGCATGAGGCTTCCACCACCTTCCTGGGCAACCTGTTCCAGTGTCTCACCACCCTCATGGGGAAGAACTTCTTCCTAACATCAGTCTGAGTCTATGCATTTCTAGTTTTGCTCCATTCCCCCTAGTCCTGACACCCTAAAAAGTCCCTCACAGCTTACTTGTAGGCCCTTTTAGATATTGGAAGGCAAAAATAAGGTCTCCTTGGAGCCTGCTCTTCTCCAGACTGAATAGCCCCAAATCTCTTGATCTGTCTGTAGGAGAGGAGCTCCAGCCCTCTGATCATCCTCTCAACATTTCTTAAGACAAATTGAAAGATCACATCAAATGATTATTAAATGCAAAGCAAGAATTCACCTAGAAGCTAAATAGATCATACACTGTAGTAGAAGCTTAATGCATTATTTATTTGAAATCAAACAAAAACCTGTTCAGGAGAACTTTTAGTGGTTTGACTTGCAGAGAACTAAACTCCACTGCCATTTAACTTGGGGTAAATCCACTTAAATGATACTAATCTGGACAGGTTGTGCATTGTTACGCAGTTGACTTCAGAGGCATGTTCACAACTTGCCAACAACTCTGTTTTCAAAGGCAAAGATGTTTTAGAGTAATCTTTGACACAAGTTAACAACAAAGAAAAGACAACTAAGTGCCTTCTATACTTGTCCCATTTTTATCTTCTTCAAAGCAAATACAAAGGTAGAGGAAAATCTTGGGGTAGGCAAGCATATAGCCCTGAAAAAGAGCCATAGTACTAGGAAAGACCACAAGAGTCCTTTATTTCCTTAGTCTGCTTGCTTAAATGAGCCTTCATGACACAAGTTAGATGTGTGACTTCAGGTAGCCCTCCAACACTTCAATTTGCCTTGTGTGTTTGTTCAGAAAGCACAGCAACACAGTCCTGTGTCAAACCATTGCCCGAGTTTGCAGGTCCTCCTTGTGTTATTCTAGTGGTAACTTGCAAATTCTTCCCCCTTAGAAGGTTACTATAATGACTTTCAAATACAGAATTCATAGAATACCAGGTTGGAAGGGACCTCAAGGGTCATCTAAGATAGATATTCCCAGTAGAAAACCTGAAGGAGTAATCACATGAGCACATATAGAATTGTAGAATCGGCCAGGTTGCAAGTGACCGGAAAGATCATCAAGTCCAACCAACTGCCTAACACCTAACACCTCATGACAACTAAACCGTGGCTCCAAGTGCCACATCCAACCCTTATTTGAACACCTCCATGGATGGTGACTCCACCACCTCCCTGGGCACCACACTCCAATGGCCAATTACTCTCTGTGACAAACTTTCTCCTCACCTGCAGCCTAAAGTTCCCCTGGCACAGCCTGAGACTGTGTCCTCTTTTTCAGTCACTGTTGCCTGGGAGAAGAGACCAACTCCCACCCACTACAACCTCCTTTGAGGAAGCTGTAGAGAGTAATAAGGTCACCCCTAAGCCTCCCCTTCTCCAGGCTAAACAACCCCAGCTCCCTCAGCCTCTTCTCATAGGGCTTGTGCTCCAGACCTATCAGCAGCCTCACTGCCCTTCTCTGGACACATTCAAGTGTCTCAATAACCTTCTTAAATTGAGGGGCCCAGAACTGTATTTATAATGCTTTCCATTTTAATAAACCAAACATCTGCATGGATGCTGTTACCTTCCGGACAGAGACCCAGAGCTTCGTAGGTAAGGAACTCATTCACTGAGAAACAGTCATGAAGTTCAATCACATCAACATCTGCAGGCTTCAGGCCTGCCTTTTCAAAACATTTTTCTGCAGCTTTTTTAGTCATATCATAGCCAACCTGCAAGACAAAGAAACTGTGCATTAAATATCATTAAAGAAACAGAGCTAGCAACTTCAGTTCTATACTCTTCACTCTGCTTCTGAATATCCTGGAAGTGACAGTACCCTGTGGCAGGTGGCATTCCAATTGTTCTTTTTTTTCCAATATTACACATCACAGTTTAATATTCACACAGTACAAATCATATAGAAAGAACCTAATGCATTTGCAGTCTCACTGTTGGCAAAAGGAAGCTTTCCTGGGGAATATCCTCTATTTTCTCACACTTGCTCACATGTCATATTGCTCCTTTGCATGACTCGGATCAACAGCCCTGAAACAAATCCTCAGCCTGTGGCGCTCCCTTTTTGCTGAGCCAGCTGACCAGAGCTTGACTGCAGCAGGTACTATTGGGTATTCTAACAGCTTGACTTACACATAATTATTTGAATCAATTTGCAGTGAGATCCAAAGTCTGTAGTTTAGATTTTTCCCATCATTCTAATCAATTGTGGCTACACCAAACAGGTTGTTTCAGCTTCAGTATTACACAAATAGATTCTGTTAGAATCAAAGATCATCTAGTTCCAATCCCCCTACCACAGGCAGGGACACCTCACACTACATCAGGTTGCTCACAGCCACATCCAGACTGGCCTTAAAAACCTCCAGGGATGAGGCTTCCACCACCTTCCTGGGCAACCTGTTCCGTTCTCTCACCACCCTCATGGGGAAGAACTTCATCCTAACATCCAGTCTGAATCTACCCATTTCTATTTTTTGTTTTCCATTGCCCTCAGTCCTATCACCACCTGACACCCTAAAAAGTCCCACCCCAGCTTTCTTGTAGCCCCCTTCAGATACTGGAACGCCACAATTAGGTCTCCTTAGAGCCTTCTTTTCTCCAGACTGAACAGCCCCAACTCCCTCAGTCTGTCCTCATAGCAGAGCAGCTCCAGACCTCTGATCATCTTCATGGCCCTTCTCCAGATACATTCCAGCACATCCAGATCCTTCCTGTAATAGGCACTCCAGAACTGGACACAGTGCCCCAGGTGGGGTCCCACCAGAGCAGAGTAGATGGGGAGAATCACCTCCCTCAACCTACTGGCTATGCTTCTCTTGATGCAGCCCAGGTTGTTATTCCACAACCACACTCTCTGCTTCGTGCATCTGCCCAAATGAGGACACTTTTACAGTCACCATAAAGCACACTTCATTTGCTTCCTGACACAAATGCCTACAGCATCATTAGGACTTCACAGTACCACAGTATTTCCAAGGTTGGAGGAGACCTCGAAGATCATCGAGTCCAACCTGTCACCACAGACCCCATGACTAGACCACGGCACCAAGTGCCATGTCCAATCCCCTCTAGAACACCTTCAGGGACGGCGACTCCACCACCACCCTGGGCAGCACATTCCAATGATGAATGACTCTCTCGGTGAAGAACTTTCTCTCACCTTGAGCCTAAACTTCCCTGGTGCAGCTTGAGACTGTGTCCCCTTGTTCTGGTGCTGGTTGCTAGGGAGAAGAGACCAACCCCTTCCTGGCTACAACCACCCTTCAGGTAGAGAGAGCAATGAGGTCGCCCCTGAGCCTCCTCTTCTCCAGGCTAAACAATCCCAGCTCCCTCAGCCTCTCCTCATAGGGCTTATGCTCAAGGCTTCTCACCAGCCTTGTTGCCCTTCTCTGGACATGTTCCAGTTTCTTGATGTCCTTCCTAAACTGAGGGGCCCAGAACTGGACACAGTACTCAAGGTATGGTCTAACCAACACAGAGTATAGGGGCACAATGACCTCCCTGCTCCTGCTGGCCACACCATTCCTAATGCAGGCCAGGATGCCATTGGCCTTCTTGGCCACCTGGGCACACTGCTGGCTCATGTTCAGGCAGCTGTCAATCAGCACCCCCAGGTCCCTCTCTGTCTGGGAGCTCTCCAGCCACTCCGACCCCAGCCTGTAGCTCTGCATGGGGCTGCTGTGGCCAAAGTGCAGCACCCGGCACTTGGACTTGTTGAATGCCATCCCATTGGACTCCGCCCATCTGCCCAGCCAGTCAAGGTCCCTCTGCAGAGCCCTTCTGCCCTCTAACTGACCAACATCTGCTCCCACCTTGGTGTCATCTGCAAATTTGCTGATGGCTGTCTCAATCCCCTCATCCAGATCGTCAGTGAAGACACTGAAGAGGATGGGGCCCAGCACTGATCCCTGGGGAACGCCACTGGTGACTGGCCTCCCGCTGGAGGTGGCACCATTCACCACCACTCTCTGGGCCCGGCCCTCCAGCCAGTGCCCAACCCAGCGCAGAGTGTTGCTGCCCAAGCCACGAGCTGACAGCTTAGCCAGCAGTTTGCTGTGGGGGACGGTGTCAAAGGCCTTGCTGAAGTCCAGGTAGACCACATCCACAGGCCTCCCCACATCCACCAGGCGGGTCACCTGATCGTAGAAGGACATCAGGTCAGAGAGGCAGGACCTGCCCTTCCTGAATCCATGTTGGCTGGACCTGAGCCCTTGGCCATCCTGCAGGTGCGCAGTTATTGCCACCAGGATGATCTGCGCCATCATTTTCCCTGGCACTGAGGTCAGGCTGACCGGCCTATAGTTTCCGGGTTCCTCCATCCATCCCTTCTTGTGGATGGGGACCACATTGGCCAGTTTCCAGTCATCTGGGACCTCACCGGTCAGCCAGGACTGGAGGAAAATGATGGAGAGCAGCTTGGCCAGCTCATCTGCCAGCTCTCTCAGCAAGGACTTGCAGGTATTAAAACAAGCAAACCCTGAGGGGTAGCAGGGAACAGAGAATTGTGAACCTACCATCTTCATACAACTGTTCTCTTCAAATGTGCTTGGGTAATCAGTAGCCATCACCTGGGCCAGAATTTCCACAGCTTTTGATTGCAGTCCATACCTTCTCACAAACTCCTCGTTAGCCAAAACTGCAGCTGCAGCACCATTGGATGTGGGACTGATGGAGAGAAAAATAATAATGGCATCATTCTAAGTCAGTCATGGCAATCTTCAGAAAGTTATCTTCCATTACATAGTAAAAAGCCCAGAAAGGACAAATGAAAAGCCACTTTATTTGGCTGATGCCAATGAAACTACAAATCCCATCGGTGTCTGCTGGACTCTTTCAGTAGTATTTGTAAGAGGCTTTTGCAAAGCATGACAGCAAACCAGAAAAGCACCATTAACACTTTTCAGTTTAGAAACAAAATAAAGAAATGCAGGCTTCTAGTTGGCTATCAACAGTGCTAACAAGAAGCCTGCAGGGGAGCATAGGAAAGGTTCAAGAACACTGGACAGCAAGGGATGCACATCTGCAAAGGATTCAGGAAGAAGCAAGAGCCCCAAAGCACAAAAAGTGTCACTGTGAACAAGTACCCAGGTACTTCTTGGTCAAGACAAAGACCCCACGTTTGTTTATAGAAACTTTTACTTAAAATCACAGGATATTATGGGATGGAAGAGACCTCTGGAGATCTTCCAGTCCAACCGCCCCCTGCCAGAGCAGGGCCACAGAATCTAGCACAGGTCACACAGGAATGCATCCAGACAGGGCTTGAAAATCTCCAGTGAGGAGACTCCACAACCTCCCTGGACAGCTTGTTCTGTGCTCTACGCCCTCACAGTAAAGAAGTTCCTCCTCATGTTGAGGTGGAACCTCCTGTTCTGTGGTTTATATCCTCTGCCCTATCACAGGGCACAAGTGAGCAGAGGCTGTCCCTGTCCCTGCCTCTGCCTTCCTAACACCCAGTCCTCAGATATTTATAGACATTGATTAGATCCCCTCTCAGTCTTATCTCCAGCCTAAAGAGCCCCAGGTCTCTCAGCCTTTCCTCATCAAGCAGTGCTCCAATCCCTTCATCATCCTTGTAGCCCTCTGTTGGACACTCTCAAGTAGATCCCTGCCCCTCCTGAACTGGGGAGCCCAGAACTGGATGCAACATTCTAGGTAGGGCCTCACTAGGGCAGAGAAGAGGAGGAGGAGGAGAACCACCCTTGATTGTGTGTAAAGTTTAATTTGCACAGAGTTTTATTTAAATAGCTGCCCTACCATATTTGCCTTATCACTAGGATTTATTTCACAATACCAAGTCCCCTCCTTACCAGCACTGTAGGACAGTCAAGAAATCAAAAATCTTGCGAGACTTCAGAACTTCATCCAAGGAGTACTCCTCCTGGAACTGGGAATACCTAAGGAGAACACACAGCTCTACCTTAGCTCTACACAACCCCTAGCAGCAGACATGCTAGTAGAATCACACTGTTAGGCAGCTACAGAGCTGTTTTCACAAAGTACAAGGCACTGGATACAGACTTTCTGGTGGGTATGATTCTCCATCCATATTCTGCAAAGCCTTTGTAAAACTCATACTCAGCTTTGCACCAGTTTAACAGGAAGTTATGATCAGCACAGAGGCAGAGTACATTACTCACGGGTTGTTAGTGGAGTGGCTGTGATTCTTCCATGCTATTTTTGCAAAGTATTCTGGGTTTGTCCCTTGAAAAGGGAAGGAAAAAAAAAGCTGTGTTAAAATACACTGTTTACCCAAACAGCACTATGGATATTATGCTTACGAAGATCAAATTCTTATGACATCTTTACAAGAGGCTCACTGTTATCAGGGCTCTTCTTAGAGCTCAGCTTTGGTTTAATCATAGAATGGTTTGGGTTACAAGGGACCTTAAAGATCATCTAGTTCCAACCCCCCTGCCATGGGCATGGACAGCTTCCACTAGACCAGGTTGCTCAAGGCCTCATCCAACCTGGCCCTGAACACTTCCAGGGAGGGGGCAACAATTGTTAAAACAATCTACAGACCTGAGAAAAACACATTGAATAAGGATAATACAATACAATACAATACACCAGGTTGGAAGAGACCTTCAAGATCATCGCGTCCAACCCATCAAACAATCCAACCCACCCAACAACTAGACCATACAGCCAAGCACCCCATCAAGTCTTCTCCTGAACACCTCCAGTGAAGGTGACTCCACCACCTCCATGGGCAGCCGATTCCAATGGCCAATCACTCTCTCCGTGTAGAACTTCTTCCTAACATCCAGCCTAAACCTGCCCTGGCGCAGCCTGAGACTGTGTCCTCTTGTTCTGGTGCTGGCTGCCTGGGAGAAGAGGCCAACCTCTGCCTGGCTACAACCTCCCTTCAGGTAGTTGTAGAGAGCAATAAGGTCACCCCTCAGTCTCCTCTTCTCCAGGCTAAGCAACCCCAGCTCCCTCAGCCTCTCCTCATAGGGCTTGTGTTCCAAACCCCTCACCAGCTTTGTTGCCCTTCTCTGGACACGTTCCAGCAAGTCAACATCCTTCCTAAACTGAGGGGCCCAGAACTGGACACAGTACTCAAGGTGCGGCCTAACCAGTGCAGTGTACAGGGGGAGAATGACCTCCCTGCTCCTGCTGGCCACACTGTTCCTGATGCAAGCCAGGATGCCATTGGCCTTCTTGGCTGCCTGGGCACACTGCAGGCTCATGTTCAGCCTACAATCAACCAGTACCCCCAGGTCCCTCTCTGCCTGGCCACTCTCCAGCCACTCTGACCCCAGCCTGATAGTTTTAATTTGATAAATATTTAGGAAATGTTTCCTAATTTTTAATTGTACAAACTTTCACATTTTGTAGGGGTGCTTAGGGTGTAAAACTAGGGCAACAATTCTTTAATTCAGGAATACCTAATTCTATCTGCTAATAATTAAAGACTACTAAACATAGCTGAGTTTCAGCTAACAGAGAATTGTAGCTGGATATTTAACACTTACCAACACCAAAAATACAGGAAACCAATGCATTTCACTAGGGGGATTATTATATTGCTGAAACCTGAATGCACATTTTTCCCCATCAGTGCAAAACAGCTGCAGTGAAATATTTGGAGCCTAAGTCTAAGGTTTTTTCCATATACTAGCCCAAAACTAAGTGCAACGAAAGATACTCGGGTCAGGGCAATCCCAAGCACCAATACAGGCTGGGCAGGGACTGGCTTGAGAGCAGCCCTGAAGAAAAGGACTTGGGGGTGCTGGAGGATGAGAAGCTCAACATGAGCCACCAGTGTGCACTTGCAGCCCAGAAAGCAAATCACATCCTGGACTGCATCAAGAAAAGCATAGCCAGCAGGTCGAGAGAGGCAATTCTGTCCCTCTACTCTGGTGAGATCCCACCTGGAGTACTGTGTCTAGTTGTGGAGCCACTATTACAGGAAGGATCTGGACATGCTGGAGTGCGTCCAGAGAAGGACCACGAGGATGATCAGAGGGCTGGAGCACCTCTGCTATGAAGACAGACTGAGGGAATTGGGGCTGTTCACTCTGGAGAAGAGAAGGCTTCAAGGAGACCTTATTGTGGCCTTCCAGATCTGAAGGGGCCTGCAAGAAAGCTGGGGAGGAACTTTTTAGGGTGTCAGGGAGTGATAGGACTGCAGGTGAATGGAAAAACACTACAAATGGGTAGATTCAGACTGGATGTTAGGAAGAAGTTCTTCCCCATGAGAGTATTGAGACACTGGAAGAGGTTGCCCAGGGAGGTGGTAGAGGCCTCATCCTGGAGGTTTTTAAGGAAAGGCTGGATGTGGCTGTGAGCAACCTGATGTAATGTGAGGTGTCCCTGCCCATGGCAAGGGGTGGAACTTAAATAATCCTTGGGGTCCCTTCCAACCCTAACAATTCTATGATACTCAACAGGCTAGCCTTGGGACAATTCCCTTGCAGTACTTGGGTAAAAAGGAAGGCCACTGAGAGCTGTCATGTTTTGGAAACAAAAGCCTAATTTGTGGTTTTTTTTCCAATCGGTTCATTAAGAGAGGACAAAGAAAAGCTGCACTCTAACATACCATATTTCTCCATGTGTTCTTTCCCAGCACTGGCAAACATCTGAGGTGCTACTGGAGCACTTGCTAAGCCATATTTGTTGATCATAATTTCCATATGTTTGTCCATTGGGTTAGTTCTGTCTGAAAACTAACAAGAGAAGTATTTATCAAGCAAGTCATCATTTCCTTTTCTTATCACCACCACCACAAATACCCCATGGATTTCAATAAAACCCAGTTTTTTTCTGGTATTTTAACAGTTCCACTGGACAGTGTGTGGCACTCCTATGATGTGTTTTGAAGCATTCATCATTTTCCAACTATAAGAAAGAGCAAATAAGCAGGAAATGCTTAACATTATGATCACTGCAGTGATTCAAGGCAAGGGTCACTCTTGTGTGATTTCTATTACAGTAGATTTTTTCATTGAGGACTTCAAGTATTTTTCCCCTCATCCTAAACTCCTGTGGCTGATACAGTCCCACATTATGAAATTACTAATGCATTCATGTTTTCACAGGATGTTAGGAGTTGGAAGGGACCTCAGAGATCTCCAAGTCCAATCCCCCTGCCAGAGCAGGACCATAGAATCTAGCACAGGTCACAGGAATGAATGCATCCAGACAGGGTTTGAAAGGCTCCAGAGAAGGAGGCTCCACAACTTCTCTGGACAGCCTGTTCCAGTGCTCTATGACCCTCACAGTGAAGGAACTCCTCCTCATGCTGAGTTGGAACCTCCTGTGCTGTAGTCTCCATCCATTACCCCTTGTCCTGTCACAGGGCACAAGTGATCAGAGTCTGTCCCCTTCCTTCTTGACCCTAGCCCTCAGGTATTTACAGACATTGGTCAGATCCCCTCTCAGTCTTTACTCCAGACAAAACAGCCCCAAGTCCTTCTGCCTTTCCTCATCAAGCAGTGCCCCACTCCGTCATTCTTGCAGCCCTCTGCTGGACTCTCTCAAGTAGATCCCTGTCCCTCCTGAACCGGGGAGCCCAGAACTGGATGCAATATTCTAGGTGGGGCCTCACCAGGGCAGAGTAGAGGGAGAGGAGAACCTCCCTGGATCTGCTGGACACACAAAATATCATTAAGCATGTCAAAGAAAACTAACAAGGGATTGAAGTGAGTGAGTCTCAATGTTTCTTACCCAAACCTCTGCATGCAAGTTTGGCAGTTGAGGAGTTGAGTGCTATATGGGCTCTACTATTGCTTTGTCACAACACAAAATACAAACAAATCCCCTACACTTCTCCAGTGAAAACAAAGAAGGGCCAAGAAACAAAGGTTTATTGAATGCCTCAGGTTTTGGGAAAGCAGGTTAACTGGTCACCTGGGTAAGCATCAAGCCAAAAGGCTGCAGAACCTGAACTCTTTGGTTTGCTGAGCCATTTTGAGAAAGACACTTCAAGTGCTCAGGGTTTCAACACCCTCTCTGCTTTTCCCTATTCCCTCTTAACCCTGCCGTTAACACACCCCTGGCAAAACAGCAACACCACGACATACCACAAAAAATTGTTGCTGAAATACTCCATACAAAATGTGTACACCATGGCTGCAATCAGCATCAGAAAACTCAGTTTCCATGGATCTTTTGCAATCACCTACAGCAGGGCCTTAAAGCAGCTGGTGTTTAGGAGAACTTGCCCCTGAGCCCAAGGAATGCATTTCATCTAGGAGTCAAACCTCTGAAGTGTTTCACTTACAGCTGAAGACAGGGATCCTCTTGCCATCTTCTCAAAGCCAAGTGCCAGGACACAATCAGCCAAACCTGAAAGCAACATTTGTGGCTGTTTAAAACACAATGCAATTACAAATCATACCTGGCTCTGAGCAACCTGATCTAGTACAAGGTGTCCCTGCCCATGGCAGGGGGGTTGGAACTAGATGATCCTTGAGGTCCCTCCCAAACCTGACAATTCTATGATTCTATGTACTAATAATTATTCAACTACAAGAAATATACATAGACAGCTACCAGCTGCTCTTCCTCTTTTCTTCATGGGTGTGAAATTGGGGTAGGAATGGCACTGATACAAACATATTGATACTGAAGAGTGAGAGATCACTGCAGGGTTTGGGTTTACTTTTAAACTGTTTGACAGCAATTATCTTAGATGACCCAGCACTTATGTCTCTTAGAATCACCACACAGAACCTCACTATAGCTTTCATTACAGACATCTGTATTTAAGTGAAAGAAAGGATCAAAGTCCACAAAGGAACTGCAGGAACAGGAGAAGACATCTGGCAGTTCAAAGCATAGTCTCCCCTCAATGCATTAGCGTCTCCCCTCTCATCTAAAATTGAGTTAAATAGAATCATAGAATTGCCCAGGTTGGAAGGGACCTCAAAGGTCATCCAGTCTGACCTCCCAGCAGTCAGCAGGGACATCCACAACTAGATCAGGTTGCCCAGGGTCTCATTGAGGCTCACCTTGAGTATCTCCAGGGATGGGGCCTCAACCACCTCCCTGGGCAAGCTGTTCCAGTGTTCCACCACCCTCATAGTAAAGAAACTGTTCCTAATATCCAATCTAAGCCAGGCTTTTTAGCAGATTCTTCTCTCCTTTTTGTCCTGCACTCTGATGTCTTGCAGTACTGTAATGGAATTTGTTCTGCACTACTCCAAACAATCCTTTCAGTAAAAGCTTAACTAGCTCACTACTTGTTCACAGAGCTTATGACACAAGAATGGATGCTTATATCTACACACATTATGGCACTGTGGCATAGGCCTAGACAATTAGCTGCAGAATAAAGCTCTACTTCATAGTGAATCCTACCCTTTGGTGCTTGGTTTTCTACTTGTATGTACAACTGACCAACCTTGTCAGCTGAGGGAAGCAGAAAACACAACTTGCCTGCAGTGATAGAACATTTACAAGTCAGAGTACTCAGGTGTTCATTAGTTCCATGCTTCATTCAAGATTTGTTTATAGAAATGGAGAATTCCTATTCCCCAGCCCCAGAGCAAGACAGCTCACCTCCTTCTACTAGCTGTTTGGCCATGAACAAAGCAGTTGAGCCAGTAGAACAGTTGTTGTTAACGTTCATGATGGGAATGCCAGTCAAACCCAAGCCATGGTAGATGGCTCGCTGTCCACAGGTTGAGTCACCTTGAAACACACCACAGAAATGAGGCACACACTCAAACTTCACCAGCAAAAGAAACCCCACCAGCTATAGGCAATGCCACCACTTCAACTTTTGCACTGGCATCTTCAATATGTCCCTCAAGCATCCACACTACGAGAGCCTTAGAAACAAGATGAAAACAACTGGATTTTTACAACATTTTAATACACTTATTTTGCATCACCTGATCTTGCTGAAAGAGCTACTTGTATACAAGACATCTGCAAGACAATTCTGTGGAAGTCTTTCCATACCTGTGACCAGAACTGGAAGCTCCACAAATGAAGAGAGAGATAGCTGGTCACTAATAATAATAATACTTTTTTGAGACAGTTCTACACACTGACACAATTAAATATTATCTCCTGATACTGAGGGGGTCCCTCAGGCTCTTATCCACACAGAGGTGGATAAGCTTCATCCACAAAGATGCCTGCACATGTCACAGACATCACATCCCAACCCAATGACATTACTTACCATAAACATAGCCCACACACGCCTGCTTCACCTCTGAATAAGGAATCCCAGCATCAGCTAAAGCATTCTGGCCTGAAAAAAAAATAATTCAGAAGTCACAAAAAGTTTCAGTGTTGCAAAAAAAAATAAAATTAAAAAAAGGCAAGCAGCAGCTCTCACAGGGTCACAGGATGTTAGGGGCTGGAAGGGACCGCTGGAGATTTTCCAGCCCAACAGCCCTGCGTGAGCAGGAGCACAGAATCTAGCACAGGATGCACAGCAACACATCCAGGCAGGGCCTGAAAGTCTCCAGAGAAGACTCACAGGCATGAGAGGCAAACCCAGAGGAATTTGTATGATTTGTGCACTCAGAAGAGAGCTGCAAAAATTCCTTCTGATAGGATGCAAAGGGTTAATACAATTTTGCATCTTAATTCTCACAAGGATAATTCTGCAGCATTTTGACTTCTGAACAAGCTCCTTTACCATAATGTTTCTTGCAGTCAGTCCTATGCTCATGCCCAGACGCTGCTTATCATAGTATAGTAGCAGTCAGGGTTGGAAGGGATCACAAGGATCATCTAGTTCCAACCCCTCTGCCATGGGCAGGGACACCCCACACTAGATCAGGCTGGCCAGAGCCTCATCCAGCCTGGTCTTAAACACCTCAACCACCTCCCTGGACAACCCATTCCAGGGCTTCACCACTCTCATGGGGAAGAACTTCCTCGTCATGTCCAGCCTGAATCTCCCCACCTCCAGCTTCATTCCATTCCCCCTAGTCCCAGTGAAGGTATATTTGGCTAATACAGGTAGGTGTGACATTTTTTAAGTGTCCTATGCCATTTTATGTTGCCCTTCTGATTTCAGTACTGGAAGGCAGCAAGTTGAACAGATCAGTTATGGATTTTGCGAAAGTGTTCTTTAGTATCAGTTGTTTTACTATCACAGAAGATTAGAGGTTGGAAGGGACCTCCAGAGATCCAGTCCAATCCCCCTGCCAAAAGCAGGATCACCCAAGGTAGTCCACACAGGAATGCATCCAGAGAGGGCTTTCAAGTCTCCAGAGAAGGAGACTCCACAACAAGGGCAGCCTGCTCCAGCACTCCATCACACTCACTGTAAAGAAGTTTCTCCTCATGTTGAGGTGGAACCTCCTGTGCTGTAGTCTATATCCATTGCCCCTTGTCCTATCACAGGGTGCAACTGAGCAGAGCCTGTCCCCACCCTCAGCCCTCAGAGATATGAGGTGAAATCTTCTATGTTCAAGCTTGTACCTTTTGTTCCTTGTCTTATTATTGTGCAACACCATAAAGAACTTGGCCCCCTCCACTTGACATCCACCCCTCAAACATTTATAGACATTGATCAGATCCCCTCTCAGTCTTCTTCTCCAGACTAAACAGCCCCAGGGCTCTGTCTCTTCACAGGCTCAAGTTCCTAATCATCCTCACAGTTCTCCCTTGGACTCTCTCCAGCAGGTCTCCATCTCTTTTGAACTGGAGAGCCCAAAACTGGTCACAATACCCCAGCGGTGGTCTCACCAGGACAGAGCACAGGGGCAGGAGAACCTCCCTAGCCCTGCTGGCCACACTTTTCTTGATGCATCCCCAGGATCCCATTGGCTCTCTTGGCCACATGGGCACATTGCCATCCCGTGCAGAACTTGCTGTCCAGCAGCACTCCAAGGTCTTTCTCCATGGAGCTGCTCTCCAGCAGGGCAGCCCCAAACCTGTTCTGGTGCCTGTTGTTATTCTTCCCCAGATGCAGGATGCTGCATTTTCTTTAGTGAACTTCATGAGGTTTGCCTGCACCCAGCTCTCAGCCTGTCCAGATCTCCTTGGATGGCAGCACAGCCTGAAGGGCATCAGCCACACCCTCCAGTTTTGTATCATCAGGAACTTGCTGAGGGTACTCTCAATCCTCTCACTAGAGCTGAGAAGGGACAGCAGGTGTTCCTTTGCAGGATTTATACAGAGATTACCCATAAGATCTGAAGTGTCAGCAGTCAAACTGAATGCTTCATTATTACATTACCTGCCTCCTTAGCCATGTCAGGATAGTCAGCACCAGTCTCCTGAGGCTTTGTAAACTGCCAAAAACAAGCAAAAGGACAAATTCTGATGAGATTCAGCACAGCTTTTGCTATATTTAAAAGCTTTATATTTAGCTTAGAAACAGGTTTGTGAACAATCCATTTTAAACAATGCTAACACTTTGAATTAATTGACCCAAAAGTGCATGCACAAAATCTGCACAGTTCCCACATGCCACTGCTAGGCCCTGTGATAGCCAAAACCAGAAAACAGTGCAGGCTTATGGAAGCTGAGGACCACTTCTGCTCAGTCTTAAAGATAATCAATGCCTTGCACAGAGATGGTGTCACAGTTAGAGGCTGATGCCTGGAAAATTCCAGAGGAAAAGGTAGAAAGGTAAATAAATTGCCATTGGATGTCAAATAAAAACAATGATAAGCTCTAAATAATTTCATTGGCTTGCTAACTAGGATAAAAGTTAGTTGCATAAACTGCTCTGTCACTTTTTCACCTCTAGCTGATACTAGGTGGTGTCTTTGCTTGGCTTTGCTGACCTTGGCTGCATTCCCTGTTGTGGCTAAGTGGCAAGCTATATTGCTTTCACCTTTTCTCCTCTTTCCCTTCTAGGAGGGATGAGAGGAGAAAGAGGCTGTTGTCAGCCCCCTGGCTTTGTCCAGAGGGGTCTCTGTGTTGCTTATAAATTGCAAATACATGTGTATTGTACAGATTCATTGCATTTCACGTTTCCAGATTTGAGTTTCCTTGTAAATATAGCTCTGTTTGCTTCAAAAACCTTCTGAGCTAGTCTGATGATTTATTTTGGGGATAATTCTCCAAATTCACAGGATCACAGGACGTTAGGGTTCGGAAGGGACCTCCAGAGATCTTCCAACCCCCTGCCAGAACAGGACCATAGAATCTAGCACTGGTCACACAGGAACACATCCAGACAGTCTCCTTCTCTGGAGACTCAACCATCTCTCTGGGCAGCCTGTTCCAGTGCTCTGGGACCCTTGCAGGGAAGAAGTTCCTCCTCATGATGAGGTGGAACCTCCTGGGCAGGAGTTTATATCCACAGCTTCTTGTCCTATCACAGGGTGCAACTGAGCAGACCCTGTCCCCTCCCTCTTGACATCCAGCCCTCAGATGTTTGTAAACATTCATTAAATCCCCTCTCAGTCTTCTCCAGACTGAACAGCCACAGGGCTCTTAGCCTCTCCTCATCAGGCAGTGCTCCAGTCCCTTCAGCATCCTTGCAGCTGTCCCTTGGACTCTCACCAGTAGATCCCTGTCCCTCTTGAACTGGGGAGCCCAGAATTGGATGCAATATTCCAGGTGAGATCTCACCAGGGCAGAGTAGAGGAAGAGGAGACCCTCCCTGGATCTGTTGGGCACACTCCTCTTAATACACCCCAGGATCCCATTGGCCTTCTTGGCCCCAAGGGCACATTGCTGACCCATGCAGAACTTGTTGTCCACCACGACTCCCAGGTCCTTGTCCACAGGGCTGCTCTCCAGCAGATCACCTCCTAACCCATACTGGTGCAGTTTATTCTTCCCTCCCAGGTGCAGGACTCTGCACTTATCCTTGTGGAACCTCATTCAGTTCCAACATTCTTGTTGGAGGGTAATTTCCTAAACCCACCACAGCTGGGCAGAAAGCCTGTGCAAAGCTTGTGGATGGGGCAGAGGAAAAACTGTCATTTGCACCAATTCATTGTAAGCCATGACACAGTCTTCACCAAGGCTTTGATCAATACTGCCCCTCCATTCTGTTCTACTCTAACTAAAAACCACTTGAACTTTGTACAGAACTGCATTCTGCACAAGCCTCCCTACAAAAGCCTGATTCCACTTCGTTACAAAGTGCTCTATCCTTCACCCAGAGGTGGTAGAGGTAGGCTAGAGGTGGTATTTCTATGTTCCTTGTAATAGGACTCAGAGTCCAGCAGCAAATAACACGTGGCTTGCATTTTTTACACCATGAGCATAAAGCGTCACTACTTGCGACGGGTTGAGGAGACAGAAAACTCTTTCACCCCTCCCCAAAGGAGTAAAATAAAAACACTCCCCATACAGAACTGGAAAGTTAAATGGAAATACCATTCAAAAGTATATACAACAGCACAAAACACAAATTCATAACCAACCTCAGCCCAGTTCTCCAACCTGAGCTTACCAAAACCTCATTTGGCCAACAACCTTGTCCAAAACCTTCACCCCAATCACGCCCCAAAAAAACAAACCTCAATGCCCACCTCTATGCTTTCCCCCACACCCACTAGGCCCAAAATGGCACAGCTAAAAATTAGCTTTGCCAAGGCTGCTCAAGGCCAAAACCCTCTCCTGCATGGCAAGAGATACGGGTCTGCACTGGGAGCAGGGAGACAAAGGGCAGAATTGTGAAACCCCTTCAGATAGGGAAGATGCAGCATAATGGGAATGAAATAACACAGATGACAGTTTCCAGTCCACCTCCTGGACTACCTGGTCCTGGAGGACTTTTCTCTATGGTTAAGCCATCCAGTCTTAAACCCACACCACTACTGAAAACTAAAAAACGCTTGTGGCAACCACTTGGGGTTCTACAAGTTACGTGATGTTCACTGTTAGTAGATCAGAGTTAAATCTGCTAACTCATCATGCTTATCTCCACTAACCCCCAGTCTTTTGCAACACTTGGCTGCACTTTCTGAAGGGCCTGAATTCAGACAGACACCCTTCAGAGCAAAAGTCCTTTGGAAAATCAGTGAATTGATGACTTGCACAAGTTTGTCAGAGTGACTGGCATTTACCTGGGCCATCAAAGGGGGTAAAGTGCACTGACAGTTTCTCAGACCACACTGAATTGGTAACTGAGATGATCCCCTTCTAAAAAGGGAAGGCATGGTCTGTGGAACTGACGGTGGCACGTACAGGAAATGTGGCATGTTGTTTGGAGAAGGTGTAACAATTTTTACCAGATATTACATCATTATAATTAAAAAAGGAGAAAGGATAAAATGCTGAAGAACTCCTAACCATTGAATCATTAAGGTTGGAAAAGACCTCTAAGATCATCAAGTCCAACTGCCAGCCCAACATCACCACACCCATTCAACTATGTCCCAAAGTGCCACACCTATACACTTTTTGGACATCTTCAGGGACAGTAACTCCACCACTTCCCTGGGCAGCCCCTTCTAATATTTGGCTAGACCTCCAGTAAAGAAATACAATACAATACACCAGGTTGAAAGAGACCTTCAAGATCATCGTGTCCAAAAATGTTTCCTAATATCCAATCCTAAACCTCCTCTGGTGCAACTTGAGGCCATTTCCTCTGGTCCTGTTGCTACTTACTTGGGAGAAGAGACCAACACCAGCCTCGCTCCAACCTCCCTTCAGGGAGTGGTAAAGAGCAATGAGGTCTCCCTTAAGCATCTTCTTCTCCAGAGTAAACAACCCCAGCATCCTCAGTCACTCCTAGTAAGACTCTTTCCAGACCCTTCACCACCTTTGCTGCCCCATGCTCCAGCAACCCAATGTCTTTCTCACAAGATGAAATGCTTCAGGTGTAGTACAAGGCCTGACAAGAGTTAGCTGTCTGTGCCATGTCACTGTGCCTTCCTTGGGCACTTCACATGTGAATTTAAGGTGATGTCCAATAGCTTCCCAAACTACAGAATCATTGAGGCTGGAAAAGACCTCTGAGATCATCAAGTCCAGCCTAGGACCTAACGCCACCACAGCAGCTAAACCAGGCCACCAAGTGCCACATCCAAGCTTTTCTTAAAGACCTCCAGGGATGGCAACTCCACCACCTCCCTGGGCAGTCCATCCCAGTGCCTAATCAGCCCTCCTGTCAGGAAGTGCTTCCTAATATCCAACCTAAACCTGGCACGGCTTCAGGCCATGCCCTCTCATCCTGTCACAAATTGCCTGGGAGAAGAGCCTGACCCCCATCTGACCTGACTGTAACCTCCTTTGAGGTAGTTTTAGAGAGTGATAAGGTCCCCTCTAAGTCTCCTCTTTTCCAGGCTGAACACCCCCAGCTCCCTCAGCCTCTCCTCGAGTTTCCCTCCAGCTCCCTCATCAGTAATGCAGTCCAACAAACAAAATTAACAGAATTAAGCCTTCACCTTTTCGGTTTTTTTTGCCCCATCAAATCACATGGTGTGGAAACACCCATGCAGCTACAAAAATAAAACACAGCGATAGGCAGTTCTAACTGCTCCGGCAAATACCGTCTTAAGTTTCAACCACTGAAATGAAAAAAGGTTCTTTTAGCTTTTGCTCTTTGAAAACATGCCACGTGTGAGCCCTGTGCTGGCACAGGAGCGACCGGGTGCAGGAACACGTCGGGAGAACATTCCTAGGACACCTGCTCTGCCCATCGGAGCCCCGGCGCCCCAAAAGCAAGGGGACGAGCCGCCGGCCTCAGGCTGCGGTGACACAAGAGGGACACTGGCCGCTGCCAGCCTGCTGGATCGACCTCCTCCACGTAGCTTCCAAAGGTCTAACCGGGCTAGCGGGACACACCGACCGCAAATGAACTTCGCGCGGAGCCGCAGGCCCGGCCGGCGGGGCGCAGCGCTCCTCTCTGCGAGGGGACTCTGTGAGGGGCCTGGCGCCAGGGCAGGCAGCGCACGGCCCCCACAGCGCCGTCACCGGCACCCTCGGCCGCGGGCAGCGACCCCGGCAGCGGCCGTCCGAAGGGCAAACGCCTCACAGCCGAGACGCGCTCGGGCCGACCCTGCCACACCGGACAGGCGCCAAGTTTCGCTCTGCCCTCCCGCACGGCCCAAGCGCGCAGACGGTGCTGGGGAGACGACCAGCTCCGTACCTTTGTCATACCAACGCCCACCACAAACACCCGGCGCTGCATGACGGCGGCGACGGCGTTGGCGGGCGCCTGCGCACCACTCCTACAGATACTGCTGTTTCCCTCCGGCCGAGGCGCCGCCGAAACCCCCTGCGAGCGGCGGCTGAGCGAGAAACCAGGCGGCGGCGCGGGAGGTGGAGCAGGGCCGGCTCTCCCGCCCCCTCTGCTTAAAGGCGCAGCGCCCCGCAGCCCGGCCCCTCGCCGCCCGGCCCCGCGCTGCCCCTCCAGCGGCGGTGAAAGCCGGGCAGCGGCGCCATGATGCGGCTGGGGCGGGCGGGGCGGGAGCTGCTGCTGCGCTGGGGTCGCGGCGGGCCCCCGCGGCCGCCCCGCGGCGGGGCGCGGAGGTGCTGGTGGGCACGGCCGGCGGGGAGAGCAGCGGTGAGTGCAGCGGGGCCCGCCCGCGGGGCCCCGGGGTAGGCCCCGGTGCTGGCGAGGGGTCCGTGCAGCTGACGTCCTGGGCCGGATTTTCTGGCGCTGCAGGGCGGGGGCAGCTTGGTCTACTTGGTTTTACCGATTGCTGGCAAAAACACATTGACTCCCGGCATGGTGCAACTGGCACCCTGTGTGTCCCAGCCCCTCCTTGCACCACGGCTCTGCCAGGCCTGGCAGTCCCCCAGGCAGGTCCTGGAAACAATCTGGGCTGTCCCTGCAGCTCCGCAGGTCCCAGGGCGGCCGAATCAGTCGTCCCTTGCACTTACACCCTCCTAGCGTAGGAGACTGATTGCTTGGTAGAGTCCATAGCAGACGAGTCGTTCATATTCTCTTTGCTTTAACCTGTGCCTTGGTGCATTCCTCAAGAACACAGCTGCCAAATAAATGGCTAGGGGTCTTCCTTTCTTTTCTTTTTTAAAGCTCTCTGTACAGGAGATCTCCATGTAAGCAGAGTCTGTCTGTGCATTTTCATGCAGGGTTCACTAAGCAATTTGAGTTCTGGTTCAGATTGCTAGTGGAATTACTTTCTGGCAAGGCAAACTGTTGCGAGAGCTTATAAACAGCTCTTGGTAAATTTGCTAGTCACCATAGACAAATGTAGTACCTGAATTGTGACTTGGCTTTGTTTGCTGGTGCCTTCTGTTAACCCGTGGCTATTCCTAAGTGACACATGTTGTTCACTACCTAGCCATTGGCAGAGGAAGACAGAGGACCTATCAGGACAGAAGATGTGATATGCATCTATGCACCTACAGCAGCAGCATCGTGCAAGGTTAAGGCCAGGGAAGTGAGCAGAAGTCCAGCCAAAGAAATAGGAGAGAAGTTTTCTCTTTCCAGAGCACACAGAAACTATTGGATAATAATTTGCAAGTGAAAGGGAGAAGCAGTTAGATGTTGTGGTCTTATTTTTCTGCTTGGACTTAGGAACTGTGAGTGAAGTCCTTTCCGGTGATAAGCTTTTAAACTTCAAATTAAATGGAGGTGCAAGTTCAAAACATGAACTGAGAGCACTGGAACAGGCTGCCCAGAAAGGTTATGGAGTCTCCTTCTCTGGAAACTTAAAAACCCCACCTGGATGCATTCCTGTGTGGACTGCCCTGGGCGATCCTGTTTTGGCAGGGGGGCTGGACTGGATGATCTCTGGAGGTGCCTTCCAGCCTCTAATGTAATGTGGTACTGTGGTAGTTTGTGCTATTTTCATGCAAACAGCAATCCCAAGAGGATGCTTTCCTTCACTGAGGACTACACCTGGCCTGTACAATAAAAACCGAGTAAGGCTTGAAAAAGAAACTTGAAGTGGATCATTTGGGGATTGGTTGGTTGGTTTGTTTTTTTCCATTCCTGCAGTGATTCTAAGAGATACCCTTATCTGTCATGTTCATGTGGTAAAAGCCTGCTTATCTGATATTGTTTGCAGTGCTGCTGGATTTTCCAGTTGTGCTGCCTAACTGGGGTTTGTAGACCTGGTCTGCTACCCCCACCTTGGAAATGACTGACTGCTGGGTTTAGAATATACTTCATATGCATTACCAGGAAAGAGAAGATGCAGCACATGCAGCTGTTGTTCCCAGTGGAGTTGCTGTGTCAGAATTAAACAAAGTGTAACTAAAATTGTCTCTGTTACTAAGGTATTGCTGAAATCCTAATGAGCCGACCCCACGCCAGAAATTCATTGGGAAAAGTATTTGTGGCTGAAGTGAGTATGGGCCTGTGAAGTGTTTGGAGTCATGAGCACTAACCAAATGCAATAGATAGTTGGGGGAAATCTGAAACAAAAGCTTAACAGCTCGCTGGTAGTCAGTGGGAGACTGCACTGGAGCAAGGTTAGCCTGCAGAGAAAACTGTCAGTGTGGTAGGAGCTGCAGATGTGGACTGGACAGGGACACTGGAGCTATTTAAGTCAGCTAACTGAGACCCAAGTTAATCTCTTCACTTGCATAATGGCATCAAAAACATGCTTACTGTCAGACCTTAGCAGATCTTCTGTTGCAGGTTTATACATTCTAGACTCATGCCTGAGCAGGAAGGGGAGTCTGAAGTACAGCAAAGGTTCATCTCGGAAAGGAAGAAGGTGGGGAAGCATCATTCTGAGGCTGTCATGGAGGGATTTTGCTGGCTCCACACACATGATTTCCAGGGAATTCCTGGCACCTGCAGGAAAGATGAAATAAACCTTCACCATAGATCAGGAGCTTGCTCTAACCTCAGCGTCTGCATCCATATGCTTCAAGTTTCAACAGCCTTGTTTGCACTTCCTTCCTCACAGCTGTTCAGTGCTCTGGAACAACTCCGCTTCGATGAGCAGGTTCGTGTGGTGGTGTTCAAGAGCCAGGTGAAAGGTGTATTTTGTGCTGGTAAGTGATAAAAGGCTCTGCAGACGGCTGTTAAACAATCTGATAACAGGATGTTAGGGATGGGAAGAGACCTCCAGAGATCTTCCAGTCCAACGCCCCTGCCAGAGCAGGACCATAGAATCTAGCACAGGTCACACAGGAACATACAGGAATCTCCAGAGGAGAGTCCACAACCCCTCTGGGCAGCCTGTTCCAGTGCTCTGGGAGCCTCACAGGGGCGAAGTTCCTCCTTATGTTGAGGTGCAACCTCCTGTGCTGTAGTTTCCATCCATTGCCCCTTGTTCTATCACAGGGTGCAACTGAACAAAGGCTGTCCCTTCCTTCCTGACCCCAGCCCTCAGATATTTGTAGACATTGATCAGATCCCCTCTCAGTCTTCTCTTCTCCAGACTAAACAGCCCCAGGGCTCTCAGCCTCTCCTCATCAGGCAGTGCTCCAGGCGCTTCATCATTCTTGCAGCCCTCTGTTGGACTCTCTCCAGCAGATCCCTGTCCCTCCTGAACTGGGAAGTCCAGAATTGATGGCTCTTGGGGGTGTGTGGCTATGCAGAAAAGCACCTGGCAGTGCCTGCTAAGAGGAAAACAGGATGGCTTTTGTGTAACAAATCAGACTTCTGAAATGTCTGTCCTGTGAGAGAGACAGGAGGGAACACAATTCAGGTGTCTTTTCCCTTTTCCTGGATTCTAATCTTTTTCTCCTCTCTTTAGGTGCAGACTTAAAGGAACGAGCACAGATGGATGATGCAGAAGTTGGACACTTTGTTAAAAGGCTGAGAAATCTGATGGATGAAATAGGTAAAATCATTGTTGCAGCTGGAAATGTGTCCCAGCCTGCCTGTGCAGAGCCATCTGGAAATGCTGCAGGAGGGGAAGGATGCTTGCCCCCAGCAGGTTGTCTATTGAGGATAGCTTCCCAAATGGTTCCAGCTTGTGCCCAACACAAAGATCTAGCTAGAATTAAACACCAGCTATCCTCCTGCCCCTCCACAGACAAGATGCATTCCAGCACTGCCTTTCCAGTGCTGAGGAGCAGCACACACAGGTGTAGGGCCTGCTGTAACAAAGCTTTCAAGAGAGTTCTGTGTAATCCTTGGGAGACAGGTCTGGACAAAGTGAGCTGTGCTGCTTGTCCCACTTCAAATACATGCTCAGAAGCACTCATGATATGGCATTGACCTAAGAGCATTTGGATCTGTGGATTTGCTAAATGGATGTGCTGAATTCCCAAGGTTTTGCACCAACAACTCTTCCACCCTCAGCCCCTTTTTCTTTGCAAAAGAATATAGACTGCTTCAACTGATTTTTCTCCCCCTATTTATGAATTATTCTGCTCTCACCAGAGGGGAATGTCAAAGTGGAATCTGGCTGCAATACCGATGAGAACTATAGTAATAAAAAAACAGACAACACTGTGGAGAGAATGATTCTGTCTCACAAAACACAGCAGCAGCTGGGGTGGGGGTTGGAGTAGTTATATTTCCAGCTCCCCAAGTATTAAAAGGCTTGTTACCAACTCATCTCAGGATCAGCATTTACCAAGTTCAGGAGCCTGGGCTATGACACCAGAAAAGCTACTTGTAACAGTGACTAGGAAGGGAGTCTTTGTTGTTTAACTTCTTACTGCTAATTGAGTGTTTAAGCTGGGCTTTCACATCATAAACTTGCAAGGAGACAATACATCCTGGATTGTGGTACAGTACTTTGTGAATACAAAGAAGTGAACACAGGTTCTGTTGTTTAGAGACAGAAAGTTTGTGGCAGAAGAAAACGGATTCTTGAAAGATTTTGTTTGAGAACTTCTGTCCCCACCTAGAATATTGCATCGAGTTCTGGGCTCCCCAGTTCAAGAGGGACAGGGATTTACTTGAGAGAGTCCAATGGAGGGCTACAAGGATGATGAAGGGACTGGATCACTGCCTGATGAGGAGAGGCTGAGAGACCTGGGGGTGCTTAGTCTGGAGAGGAGAAGACTGAGAGGGAATCTGATCAATGTCTACAAATATCTGAGGGTTGGGGTAAGGAAGGAAGGGACAGCCTCTGCTCAGTTGCACCCTGTGATAGGGGCACGTGGCAACTCCAGCACAGGAGGTTCCACCTCAACATGAGGAGGAACCTCTTCCCTGTAAGGGTCCCAGAGCACTGGAACAGGCTGCCCAGAGGGGTTGTGGAGTCTTCCTGTCTGGAGACTTTCAAGCCCTGTCTGGATGTGTTCCTGTGTGACCTGTGCTGGATTCTATGGTCCTGCAGGGGGTTGAAGATCTCCAGAGGACCCTTGCAACCCCTAACATCCTGTGTTCCTGTGGATGTATGCATTTAAGTTCCAGCAGTGAGTGGAGCAGAGCTTGTGGAACAGAGTTGTCTAATGTGTGGTGTCTCCCAGCTGCCCTGCCCGTGCCCACAATCGCTGCAATCGATGGTTACGCTGGGGGTGGACTGGAGCTGGCACTGGCTTGTGACCTTCGAGTGGCAGGTTTGTGTGCTGCTTAATACATGTCATCAATGACTGTTTTGAAGAGGACTTGCATGCATGACAGCTGTCTTAATGGAATCCAGCAGGCTAAGTGGGCAACTTACACAGCTCAGGAAATGAGGAGGTTTGTCCAGAAATTGTGACATTTGGTTCCTACTGCGAAAGCAGTTTCTTTGCTTAAAAAACAAAGGCTGTTTTTAGACAAGATTCCTTCAGAAACCTATTGGCAGAATTGAATACAGCATGATCATGTAATACTGGGTCAGCATCTGGCTAGATCCAACCCTCCTTTCTTAAATCAGGTTGGACTGGAAGACCTCCTTACTTCCTTCCTTCCTTAGTCTGGAGCTAACATTGTTTTTTGCAGATGGGACCAGTTCTATTCAATACATTGATCAATGACCTGGAGTAGGGCACAGAGGGCACTGTCAACAGGTTTGTTGAGGACACCAAACTGGGAGGAGTGCCTGACACAGGAGGATTGTGCTGCCATTCAGCCAGACTGGAACAGCCTGAGAGTTGGGCAGGGAGAAAATTTAATGAATACAGAATTAACCAGGTTGGAAAAGACCTTTGAGATCAACCTATCACCCAGCACCATCTAATCAACTAAACCATGGCACCAAGTGCCTCATTCAGTCTCTTTTTAAACACTTCAAGTGACAGTGACTCCACCACCTCCCCTGGGCAAGCCCTTCCAATGGCCAGTCTCTCTGTGAAAAACTTCTGAAGTTCAATAAGAGCAAGTGTAGAGTCTTGCACCTGGGAAAGAACAACCCCCCAGGGAGCAGGATAGGTAGGGGACTGACCTGTTGGAGAGCAGTGAAGGGGAAAAAGACCTGGGGGTCCTAGTGGATGGGAGGTTGACCACGAGCCAGCATTGTGCTCTTGTGGCCAAGAAGGCCAATGCTGTTCTGGGCTGGATTAGAAGGGCTGTGGTTACTAGGTTGAGAGCTTCTCCCCCACCTCTGCTCTGCCCTGATGAGGCTGCATCTGGAATATTGTGTCCAGTTCTGGGCCCCTCAGTTTAGGAATGACCTCAGGGAACTGCTTGAGAGAGTCCAGCACAGAGCCAGAAAGATGAGGAGTGGAACATTTTCCTTATGAGGAGAGCCTGAGGGAGCTGAGGGCTTTTTAGCTTGGAGAGGAGGAGCCTGAGAGGTGACCTCATTCATGTTTATCAAGATGTGCAGGGTGAGTGCCAAGAGGATGGAGCCAGGCTCTGCTGGGTGATGCCCAATGACAGCACAAGGGCCAGTGGTGGAAGTTGAGGCAGAGGAAGTTCCATGGAAACATAAGGGAAATATTTCCCTGTGAGGGTGATAGAACACTGGAACAGGCTGCCCAGGGAGTTTGTGGAGTCTCCCTCTCTGGAGATATTTAAGACCTGCCTGGATGCATTCCTGTGTGATCTGCACTAGGTGATCCTGCTCTGGGAGGGGGTTGGACTGGATGAGCTTTCAAGGTCCCTTCCAGCCCCTAACATTCTGTGATTCTGTGAAACATCTCCATCAGTGGTAAGCAGCCATACTGCACATCTTTCAACTGATCTGGGATGGATATTGGCTAAACACTGTAGTATCCAGACTGCCTAGGGACCAGCAGAAATGGAGTTCCAGTCCAGTATTGACACTTTGTAGTCTTATTTCATTAGCTATGCAGATCCAAAAGTACCTGAGCAACTCAACTTCAACTTTTATTCTTTTTTTAATAGCTTCATCAGCTAAAATGGGCCTTATTGAGACCACGAGAGGGCTTCTTCCTGGAGCAGGTAACCCCTATTAAAATCTTCAGTCTCTTACTTCTCAGCTGTGTGAGGAATATCTTGCATGAAAATTGGAAGCAGCATTTTATCTAAGGGATCTATCAAACAAGGTCTGTTTTAAGCCTTGTCCCAGGCTTGCTGTGAATTTAGGGAAGTCTCTTTCCACCTTTTCTTCTTTAGCAAAATACTCTAAAGGATGCTGCAGCATTTCAGGTGCTTTGCAAAACATGAACATATTCAGCTAGTAGTTGTTACTAAGGAAACCCCTGAGCCCTTTATTTTGTGGTCAAGCCTCCTCAAACACAAATACAGGCTATGTAAGGAGACAAAATCCTCATTGGGGAGGCATTTCTCAGCGAGACCCCACCTGGAGTACTGCGTCCAGAAATTACAGTTTGCTGCTTTCCTCAGGTGGAACCCAGCGCCTGCCCAGAGTCGTTGGAATAGGCCTCGCAAAGGAACTGATTTTCACTGGGAGGCAGATTGATGGAGAAGAAGCCCTCTCAATGGGATTAGTCAATCACACAGTGCCCCAAAACAGCAATCACACAGTGCCCCAAAACAGGGGGGGATGCAGCCTACCAGAGAGCACTGGCCTTGGCTAAAGAGATCCTGCCTCAGGTGAGTGTGTGATGCCTGTGGTCAGTGCAAAGGAGGTATTTCTGCTGCCCTTAGAGCAAACAAACAACTGAAATTCCTTCCTGTGAGCTGTTCAAGGCTTGGTCCCTGATGCTGAAATCTCTGTGAATCCAGTTTCTGCAGGAACAACTGCTCACATCCAGCTGCTTACCCCACAGGTCAGCTTCACCTTCAGCTGTGGTCCTGCAGGACATGCTGAAGCCTTGCATTAATTGTAGAGACCACCAAAGACTTCCCAACTTACTGCACATTCCTGTAGACTGAAGGGTGGTTTGGGGGCTAGGGTAAGGATACAACAGCACTTGTGAACTGGGGGTTGTGGTTTCATTGTGTTGTGTGATTTGTTTGTTTTTTAATAAAGGCTCCATTTGCTGTGAAAATGGGAAAACTGGCAATAAACAGAGGAATGGAGGTAAGTGTTTTGTTTTAATACTGAGGTAATTAGAGCAGACAGGCAGCTCTTAAAGATTACTACAGCAAAATGTTGAGTTAAAATCCTAGTTTAGATGAAGCATTTAAAACTGCTTCAGGGGTGTTAAAATTTTCTTCAAGGACAAAAGGAACACAGCAGGACTTGCTCTCTACAGCTGCTAACACTGTAGGTCTAACACAGGAGTGAAGGTCACTCCTGTGAGTGTGTATTGATGTGAGTGCTGCACTTCACAGCAGTCTCACTCTTCCCTCTCCTCCCCAGGTTGACATTGCCTCAGGGATGGCCATCGAAGGGATGTGTTACGCCCAGGTAGGTTGTCCTGAAGAGAGCAGCTGCACATTGTCTGTAGCCAGGTACTCACTGCATCCTCTTTCTGGTTTTGTCCTGCACTTTGACCACACAACCCCATGCAGAGCTACAGGCTGGGGGATGAGTGGCTGGAGAGCAGCCTGGTAGAGAGGGACCTGACAGTGCTGGGTGGCAGCAGCTGAACATAAGCCAGCAGTGTGCCCAGGGGGCATGGAAGGCCAATAGCATCTTGGCCTGGATCAGGAACAGTGTGGCCAGCAGGACTAGGGATGTAATTCTGCCCTGTGCTCAGCACTGGTGAGACCTCACCTTGAGCACTGTGTGCAGCTCTGGGCCCCTCACTTCAGGAAGGATAGTGAGGTGCTGGAGCAAGTCCAGAGGAGAGCAACCAGACTGGTGAGGGGGCTGGAGGGAAAGTCTGATGAGGAAAGGCTGAGGGAGCTGGGGATGTTCAGCCTGGAGGAGACTCAGAGGGGACCTTATCGCTCTCTACAACTACATAAAAGGAAGTTGCAGTCAGGTGGGGGTCAGGCTCTTCTCCCAGGCAACTTGGGGCAGGACAAGAGGGCATGGCCTGAAGCTGTGCCAGGGGAGGTTTAGGTTGGATATTAGGAAGCCCTTCCTGACAGAAAGGCTGATTAGGCACTGGGATGGACTGGTGGAGTCCCCATCCCTGGAGGTCTTTAAGAAAAGCTTGGATGTGGCACTTGGTGGCCTGGTTTAGCTGCTGTGGTGGTGTTAGGTCCTAGGCTGGACTTGATGATCTCAGAGGTCTTTTCCAGCCTCAATAATTCTGTGATACTGAGATTTCCTCTCTCCGAGGGAACACTGACAGCTAAATCTACAGCTCTGAGAACACACTTAAGTGGAATTCCAGATTTAATTTCAGAGTAAGAATTGTTGTCATAGGTAGCTGCCTTTCTCAGCCTGCCTGGGCCCAAAGTCATTCCTGCAACAGCCTCCTGTAATTGTATATTATGAGTTTCAACAATATGTGGATTATAGGATGGGCTTTGAGGGAGTTTGGTTTGAAAAAATGAAAAATCAGACTCCTCCTGTAGTCACTCTTTTGGACATGCTTGGACCTGTCTCAGATAACAGAACCTGAGAGTGCTGAGCCTCTTGGTGTATTTTAAGGTGGCAAAATACTCAATTTGTGGAATTTCTTTTCCTTATATAGCTTTATGGTCCATGGCCTTTTGTCTTTGATGATTTGCTTGGGATTCACACCACCACCCAGCCCTAGTTTCCTAACTGCAAGACATGGAAGGTGCAACTTGATGTTATCATAGAAAAGTATAGAATCAACTAGGTTAGAAAAGACCAGAGAGATCATCAAGTCCAACCTCATGACAACTAAACCATGGCTTCAAGTGCCACGTCCAATCCTTTTTTGAACACCTCCAGGAATGGCAACTCCACCATCTCCCTGGGCAGCACATTCCAATGACCAGTTACTCTTTCTTTAAAGAACTTTCTCCTCACCTCCAGCCTAAACTTCCCCTAGGTGCAGCTTGAGACTGTGTCCTTTTGTTCTGGTGCTGGTTGCCTGGGAGAAGAGACCATCCCCCACCTGTCTACAACCTCCCCTCAGGTAGCTGTAGAGAGCAAGGTCTCCCTGAGCCTCCTCTTCTCCAGGCTAAACAACCCCAGCTCCCTCAGCCTCTCCTCATAAAGCTTGTGCTCAAGACCTCTCCCCAGCCTCGTTGCCTTCTCTGGACATGTTCAAGAGTCTCAATGTCCCTCTTAAATTGAGGAGCCCAGAACTGGACACAGTTGCTGGACCAAACAGCAATCAGGCTTAGACTCCTACTGCCAAAGTAGTCAGCACTTGAAGCCACCTCAGATTTGTCTCCAGCAAACAGCATTTTCTTGTTTTAATGCAGAACATTCCCACACGAGACCGCCAGGAAGGGATGGCTGCCTTCAGGGAGAAGCGGCCGCCTCGCTTCGTTGGCAAGTGACGCTTCCTGCCTTCCCCTGGGCTCTGGAGGGCTTGAGGAGGGCTGAAGAGGAGCCACTGATTTCTTGGGATTATTTTTATGACTGCATTCTTGTTACTTCACTCTGTGCCTTGGACTGCTTTTCAGAAAACTCCACTGAATTCACAAATAAAGATTTAACTTTGAATAGCTGATCTTTGCCCCCTGCACTCATCTTGCAGATGACACCAAGCTGAGTGGTGTTGAGACACCAGAGGGACAGGATGGCAGCCAGAGGGACCTGACAGGCTGGAGAGGTGAGCCCAGGTGAAGCTCATGAGGTTCAACAAGAGCAAGTGCAGGGTCAATCAGGCAGAACAATCCTCACTATCAATACAGACTGGGGGAAGAGGTTATAGAAAGCAGCCCTGAGGAAAAAGACTTTGGGGTGCTGATGGGTGAGAAGCTGGACATGAGCAGGCAATGTGAGCTTGCAGCCCAGAAGGCAAATCGTATCCTGGGCTGCATCAAAAGAAGTGTTGTCAGCAGATCCAGAGAGATGATTCTGCCACTTTGTTCTGCTCTGGTGAGACCTCACCTGGAGTACTGTGTGCAGCTCTGGAGCCCTCAAGATAGGAAGGACATGGACCTGATGGAGAGGGTCCAGAGCAGGGCCCTGAAAATGATCAGGGGGTTGAAGCACTTCTGCTATGAGGACAGGCAGAGGGAGCTAGGGGTGTTCAGCCTGGAGAAGACCCTGTGGAGACGTAATAGCAGCCTTCCAGTACCTGAAGGGGTCTCCAGGAAGGATGGACAGAGACTGTTTGCAAAGGCCTGCAGAGTCAGGACAAGGGGCAATGGCTTCAAACTAGAGAAGAGCAGATATAAATTGGATATCAGGAAGAAGTTCTTCACTATGAGGGTAGTGGAACACAGGAACAGGTTGCCTGAGGAGATGGTTGAGGCCCCATCCCTGGAGACATTGAAGGTGAGGCTCAATGAGGCCCTGGGAAAGCTGATCTAGTTGGGGATGTCCCTACTGACTGCAGGGAGGTCAGACTGGATGGCCCTTGGAGGTCACTTCCAGCCTGGACCATTCTATGATTCAGTCAGCAGTTATGGCTCTCACAGAGGTCAGGTCTGAAAGGAGGAGCTTTGCCTCACCAAAAGCAAATGAAAAGAATGCAAAATCACCACAGGCTGAAAATGTGCTGCATCTAAACAAAGAGAAACCAAATGTACATGAGTCCACCACACTCTGCAGAGCAAGGCAGCTAACAAAGAAAACCTTCTCAAGCCTGCTTTATCAGTGCTATCCCAACTCCTCAGATCAAGCAGCATTCACACAGAGCCATGGCATTTGGCCTCAGGACCTGTTGCAAAACACTGAGCTTGCACCCCAGCAACTGACCTGGCAGCTATCTGCTATCAGTCCCTGAGAAAACACAAGGCCTGTACATGCACAGAGATGTGCCATCCAGGCACCTTGGCCATGTTACCTCTGTCCCATCACCTAGTTTTCCCTTTGGAGTTATTTTCTCCCTCTGCTTAGAGGTTCTCCAGCACTCAGCCATGCCACACCATGTAGCCCTCTGGCATCTTACTTTCCTAGACTGGAGCTTTCAAGCAAAAGTGCATCGGTATCGTTAGAGAAACCTGGTTGCACCAAAACACACTACCAAACTGTGCAAGACATTTGGAACTGGGGGGCATTTCATGGCTTGTAGCAAAATACAGTTACACTTGTGTCACAAGTTAACTGAGAGCCCTGTGGGTGAGGTAACCTTACCAGATGAAACCTGTGCAAGCTTCCCATGTAAAGACCTGCAAAGGTGAAGCAGAGTCAGGATCTTCAGCCTTCAGGAAAAATATGCCACAGGTGAAACACAAAGGGTTGAAAGTTGCTTCCAGAATTACTCCTGCAGCTGTACAGGAATGTGGAGAGACCTTTCTGTAACTGGCACCTGCAAGTAAATTTAGTGGATTTAGACCTTGTATGCATTTGTACTTTTTAGCTTGACAGAATTTCACTCCCTTTGCCTGAAGCATGGGGAACAAAACAAGAAGGGTATGGAAAAAATCTGTGTGAAGCTCTGGGCAGAGAGGAACTGAATGAGGTTCAACAAGGGTAAGTGCAGAGTCCTGCAGCTGGGAAGAAAGAATAAACTGCAGCAGTACAGGTTAGGAGGTGATCTGCTAGAGAGCAGCCCTGTGGAGAAGGACCTGGGAGTCATGGTGGACAACAAGTTCCCCATGGGACAGCCATGTGCCCTTGTGGCCAAGAAGGCCAATGGGATCCTGGGGTGCATTAAGAGGAATGTGCCCAGCAGATCCAGGGAGGTTGTCTTCCCCCTCTACTCTGCCCTGGTGAGACCTCACCTGGAATATTGCATCCAGTTCTGGGCTCCCCAGTTCAGAAGGGGGAGTGATCTACTCAAGAGAGTCCAAGGGAGGACCACAAGGATGAGGAAGGGACTGGAGCACTGCCTGATGAGGAGAGGCTGAGAGACCTGGGGCTGTTCAGTCTGGAGAAGACTGAGAGGGGATATAATAAATGTTTATAAATATCTGAGGGCTGGATGTCAAGAGGGAGGGGACAGGCTCTGCTCAGTTGTACCCTGTGATAGGACAAGGGGCAGTGGATATGAACTACACCACAGGAGGTTCCACCTCAACATAAGGAGGAACTTCTTCACTGTGAGGATCACAGAGCACAGAGGTTGTGGAGTCTCCTTCTCTGGAGCCTTTCAAGCCCTGTCTGGATGTGTTCCTGTGTGACCTGTGCTAGATTCTATGGTCCTGCAGGGGGGTTGGACTCGATCTCCAGAGGCCCCTTCCAAGTCCTAACATCCTGTGAACCAGCAGGCAGTGACACCTTCACCAGCTGGCCTGATGCCACTATCACATTCATCTTGTGGTGTATGGAGATTATTTTTCTTACCCCACAGTTCCAGGTAGGATGCTTCAGCAAATTCTCCTGTTATTAGGAGAAAACAGTGCTGGAAGGAGAGTGGTCATTTTAATTTTAAAATGTTGTAGCAAGTGATTTATCTTCATCCTACCAGCAGCAGTTTTGACAACCTTTGTGCTCCATATCTGCTATGAAGTTTCCATTGTGTGAGGTCCCACAGCAGACATCTCAGGGGCGTTAGGCGAAGGGCTGCAGCCCATTTGTCATGTTTTGAACCACCTTCATTCTTCAAAGCTCCAAGCAATTTGACTCAAGAAACATGTGCAGAACCAGCTCTACTCATAAAAAAAGTGATACCAGCCAAACGAGATCTTCAGACAAGAAGCGGTGACACAGCACTGATTAAAGTACTGGAGCAGTACCTTTGGAAGCTGTTGAAATACACAGTAAGTAGATCACTGAAGATTAGAGGTGATGCTTTTATTTGAAGGATGGGAGCTGGGGGAGGGAAGGAGGTAAAAATAGTAAAATATGCTCATCATGAAGAAGCCATCACCGCTGGTAAGCTACCAAAGTAGTTTTCTTCTGAAACCCAATTACCAATCTATTTACAGGAGAGTCTCTGAGTAGCAGTCAGTTGCCATGGAAATGTGGAGAGACTGACCAGATAAACAAACCTAAGCCCTTAAATGAAACGGATTTTGAATTGGACATGCAGTTTGCTTCCCTCACTTGTACTTTTGTCAGGCACCTGTATGCAGTGCAAGGGAAAGCCACAGGTAACTAAGAGAGGAGTTGGTAGAACAGATCTTTATGTAAAAGTTCACACTCCACAGAACAAGGCAATTGACACAGTTTACAGGGAACGTTGGGCAGCAGTTTGCACCGTGATGGCTGGGAAATAGAATTCACTGCACAATACTGACTGAGTATTTACAGAAAACGGAGCAATCATTAGTCTCTTATAAATAAGGTGACCAAATATCCTGGGCCTCCTCCCAAGACATGCAATCCCCTTCACGATGAAGGCAAGTCAGTGTTTTGCTCTGATGAGCCTTCTCCTTTCCCTACCAGTATCCTAAGAACAAAAGAGACTTATCACACACAACCAAAGGCAGCCAAGCAGCAACAAAACCCCCCTGTTACCACGTTTAAAACCTCAAGCTTAGTTGATCCTTTTAGCAGTGTGTCTCCTCTTAATCCTGTGTCTATTGCTTTATTTTAGCAGGTTTCCCTCTTTCCCTGATGCAATGTTGGTCCTCACCTTACTGAGAGCAGGGAGGACTCAGGAGAGCTGAACTGCAAAAAGGATTGTTCTAGCAGGAAGGAAAACAAAGGAACACAGCTTGCAGGCCAAAGGAAGTTCAACAGCCCATTTGTGTTTAGAAGGGTTATGAGACAAGGGACATTCTGGTCACCGTAGTTACAAGTCTCACTGTACCTGCATGCATGCACTCTTGTTTTAATCTGCAGAAGTGTTGAATCTCACAACCACACAATTCTAATCAAACACCAAACTGCACCAGTGCTATGGAACAGCAATCGCAGGGGTGGAAGAACTTTCTCTCCCAGCAGTCACAACCCAAGGGGTTCCTCAGGAGTCCTTTTTCATCTGTGCACATGGATCTTGTACAAGTCCCATCTCTCTGTAGCCAGCAGCAACCCTTCAGGTGTGACCAGCTCAAGCAGTGACCCTTCCCACGCTGCAGCTGCGGTTGCCATTAAAGTTGAGGTTCGCCGATGGTTCCGGGTCCCAGGCTGAGCGGCAAATCACTTTAATGGTGACCGCTATGTTACGAGTTACTCCAACTACACACACACCAGAAGGGGTTACTACAGAGACAAGACTTCATTCACACTCCTCTACCTGCAGCCTCAGTTGGGTTTGCTGGGTGGCTGTTTCCTGCAGGGGGTGGCCTCCCATGGCGTGTGATGTGTTTCTCCAAGCTGTCCAGGATGGCCACGGCGATCCTTTGCACATGGGGATCCGTCTGCACATTCTCCTTGATGTTGTACAAATGCTGCAAGCCACCCTCTTCAATCAGCATGCTGCAGTACCTGGCAGCTGGAAGAGGGTTGGAAAAACGGGACTTAGCAAAACATAGCAGACACAGAGTGTCTGCTCAGCGAGTTTGCTGATGACACCAAACTGGGCGGCTTGGCTGAGACACTTGAAGACTGTGCAGCCATTCAGTGAGACTTGGACAGACTGAGAGCTGAGCTGAGCGGAACCTAAGGTTCAACAAGGATAAGTGCAGAGTCCTGCACCTGAGAAGGAGGAATAAACTGCAGCAGTACAGGTTAGGAGGTGATCTGCTAGAGAGCAGCCCTGTGGAGAAGGACCTGGGAGTCATGGTGGACAACAAGTTCTGCATGGGCCAGCAATGTGCCCTTGGGGCCAAGAAGGCCAATGGGATCCTGGGGTGAATTAAGAGGAGTGTGCCCAGCAGATCCAGGGAGGTTCTATTTCCCCTCTACTCTGCCCTAGTGAGACCTCACCTGGAATATTACATCCAGTTTTGGGCTCCCCAGTTCAAGAGGGACAGGGATCTACTGGAGAGAGTCTAAAGGACAGCTACAAGGATGCTGAAGGGACTGGAGCACTGCCTGATGAGGAGAGGCTGAGAGCTCTGGGGCTGTTCAGTCTGGAGAGGAGAAGACTGACAAGGGATTTAATAAATGTTTATGAATATTTGAAGGCTGGATATCAAGAGGGAGGGGACAGGGTCTGCTCAGTTGCACCCTGTGATAGGACAAGAAGCAGTGGATATAAACTCCAGCACAGGAGGTTCCACTTCAATACGAGTAGGAACTTCCTCACTGTGGGTCACAGAGCACTGGAACCAGCTCCCCAGAGAGGTTGTGAGTCTCCAGAGAAGGAGACTGTCTGGATGTGTTCCTGTGTGACCTGTGCTAGATTCTATGGTCCTGCTCTGGCAGGGGTTTGGACTCGATCTCCAGAGATCCCTTCCAACCCCTAACATCCTGTGATCCTGTGACCTAGGGTCAGCATCAACACAGATTCTAGCCACCTTCCCCTCCTAGAGCAGGCAGCACTTAGGATGCTCCCTAAAGCCTTTACACTTTAACAAGTGACAACAAAGCTGTTTGCACAGGACACCAATTGTCATCAGGTCTGTTTCCATTTCTGTCTTAGCTGACTGGAAACTGCCTTGTAATATGCTCAGTGTTCTCTCTGCCCCCACCTCCTCTACAGACATTTGAAGCAGCATCCAGAAACATTAAGAAATGGGCATTGGAAGAACCAGAATGTCTCTAAGCATCCAGGTGAAAACACCACCTTTACCAAAACCTCAGTAGAGAACAGCCACCCAAAATTGCTATGAGACACACCAGGCTGGTTGAGTGAGTAGGTCTAGTTCAGAGAATCACAGAATCAAACAGGTTGGAAGAGACCTCCAAGATGATCAAGTCCAACCCATCACCCAACCCCATCTAATCACCTAAACCATGGCACTAAGTGCCTCATCCAGTCACTTCCTAAACACTTCCAGGGAGGTGTTTAAGACCTCCACCACCTCCCTGGGCAGCCCATTCCAATGGCCAATCTCGCTTTCTGTGAAAAACTTCATTCTAAGATGAAGCATAAACTTCCCCCTGCACAGCTTGAGACTGTGTCCTCCTGTTCTGTCACCGGTTGCCTGGGAGAAGAGACCAACCCCCACCTGACTACAACCTCCCTTCAGGTAGCTGTAGAGAGCAATAAGGTCTCCCCTGAGCCTCCTCTTCTCCAGGCTAAACACCCCCAGATCCCTCAGCCTCTCCTCATAGGGCGTGTGCTTGAGACCTCTCCCCAGCCTCGTTGCCCTTCTCTGGGCACATTCCAACATCTCAACATCTTTCTTGAATGGAGGGGCCCAGAACTGGACACAGGACTCAAGGTGTGGCCTAACCAGTGCTGAGTACAGGAGCAGAATAACTTCCCTGCTCCTGCTGTCCACTCTATTCCTGATCCAGGCCCGGATGCCATTGGCCTTCTTGGCCATCTGGGCACACTGCAAGATTGTCCACAAGCTTCTGGCACCAGCTCCTATCAGCACTAAGCTTGATCTCAAACCAGCAGTATGCTCTCCAAGCACTTCCAGGCTCTCCTTTCTACAGAGCACAAACCTCTGTGGCATGCTGAAAGCTCAGAGGTTGGGGCAGCACAAACTGAACATCAAAAATAAATAGAACAAAGCGGATGGAGAGAGCATTGCCACAGCAAGCGTGCGAGGTTCAACACAGAGAGAAGTGGACCAGCGTGAGGCTACTCCACGGAGAGACGAGCCTGCCCAGCAGAGAGGGCGAGCTGCACCAGGCTACTCCACGGAGAGACGAGCCTGCCCAGCAGACAGAGTGAGCAGCATGAGGCTACTCCGTGGAGAGACAAGCCTGCCCAGCAGAGAGAGTGATCAGCGTGAGGCTACTCCATGGAGAGACAAGCCTGCCCAGCAGAGAGGGGCGAGCTGCACCAGGCTACTCCATGGAGAGACAAGCCTGCCCAGCAGAGAGGGGCGAGCTGCACCAGGCTACTCCATGGAGAGACAAGCCTGCCCAGCAGAGAGAGTGAGCAGCGTGAGGCTACTCCGTGGAGAGACAAGCCTGCCCAGCAGAGAGGGGCGAGCTGCACCAGGCTACTCCATGGAGAGACAAGCCTGCCCAGCAGAGAAGGGCAAGATGCATGAGGCTACTCTGTGGAGAGACAAGCCTGCCCAGCAGAGAGGGGCGAGCTGCACCAGGCTACTCCATGGAGAGACAAGCCTGCCCAGCAGAGAAGGGGAGCAGCCCTTAGTGGCAGGTAGGAATGCTGAGAGGAACAGGAAATCATGGCTGATTAACAAGTGGCTCAGAGTCTGGTGCCACCAACAAAATTTTGGGTTCTTTGATCTTGGGGAACTTTATACAGTTCTGAGTCTGCTAGCAACACATGGGGTACATCTGTCTCAGAGGGGCAGGGAGATCCTGGCACATGAGCTGTTGGGGCTTGGTGAAAGGGCTTTAAACTAGGCTTGAAGTGGGAGGGGTTAAACACAGCAGTACTACAAATAAACTGATGGAGGCTGAGGGTGGTAAGCCAGAGCCAGCAGAAGTGTATGTACACCAATGCACACAGTATGGGTAATAAACAAGAAGAGCTGATCAGAGGCTGTCTGGGGTCTAGTGACCATGAAATAATACTTTTCAATACAAGGTGAAACCAGGAGGGGCATCAACAAAACCTCCACACCAGACTTCTGAAGGGCAGACTTCAGCTTATTTAAGGAACTGACCCAGAAAGTTCCTTGGGAAACAGGTGTTAAAAATAAAGGGGTTCAGGAAGGCTGGACCTACTTCAAGAAAGAAGGCACAGAAACAGGCTGTCCCAATGTGCTGGAAGATGAGCTGACGAGGGAGATAGCTGAACTGGATGGGCAAGGAGCTTCTAAAGGAATTAAGGGGAAAAAAGAGGGTGTTTCACCTCGGGAAGAAAGGGGAGATATCCTAGGAAAAGTTTAAGGACATTGCTAGGTCATACAGGAAAAAAAAAAAATAGAGAGGCAAAAGCCCATTTAGAACTTAGACTGGCCACTGCTGTAAAGGACAGTAAAAAATGTTTCTATAAATATATTCATGGCAAAAGAAGAGGCAAGGACAACCTCCACTCTACTGGATGCGGAGGAGAATACAGTAACAAAAGATGAGGAAAAGGCAGAGGTACTTAATACCTTCTTTGTCACAATCTTCAATAGTGGGACAGGTTGTCTTCAGGACAAGTGACCTCCCAAACTGGCAGATGGAGCCAGGGACCAGTATAGTCCCCCTGTAATCCAGGAGGAAGCAGTAAAGGAACTGCTGAGACACTTGGATCCTCACAAGTCCATGGGACCGGATGGGATCCATCACAGGGTGCTGAGAGAGCTGGCAGATGAGCTGGCCAAGCCACTCGCCATCATTTATCAACAGTCCTGGCTGACTGGAGAGGTCCCAGAAGACTGGAAGCTGGCCAATGTGATGCCCATCCACAAGAAGAGCCATAAGGAGGAACCAGGAAATTCCAGACCTGTCAGCCTGACCTCAGTGCCAGGTGAGATTATGGAACAGGGCATCTTGAGTACATTCACACAGCACCTACAGGATGACCAAGGGATCAGGCCCAGCCAGCATGGATTTAGGAGAGGTAGGTCCTGCCTGACCAACCTGATCTCCTTCTATGATCAGGTGACTGCCTGGTGGGAATGGGAAGGCTGTGGATGTAGTCTACCTGGGCTTCAGCAAGGCCTTTGACACCATCCCCCACAGAAAACTCCTATCAAAGCTGGCAGCTCATGGCTTGGACAAATTCACTCTGAAATGGGTAAAGAACTGGCTGGAGGGCCAAGCCCAGACAGTGGTGGTGAATGGTGCCACACCCAGTTGACAGCCAGTCACCAGTGGTGCCCCCAGGGATCAGTGCTGGGCCCCATCCTGTTCAATATCTTTACTGATGATCTGGATGAGGTGATTGAGTCCATTATCAGTAAATTTGCAGATAACACCAAGTTAGGAGCAGGTGTCGACCTGTTGGAGGGTAAGAGGGCCCTGCAGAGCAACCTTGACAGGCTGGATGGGTGGGCAGAGGCCAGTGGGATGAGAAATAAGGCTAAGTGCAGGGTTCTACAATTTGGCCACAACAACCCTATGCAGTGCTACAGGCTGGGGACAGAGTGGTTGGAGAGCAGCCAGGCAGAAAGGGACCTGCAGGTACTGGTTGACAGCAGCTGATCATCAGCCAGCAGTGTGCCCAGGTGGCCAAGAAGGCCAATGGCATCCTGGCCTGGATCAGGAATAGTGTGGCCAGCAGGACAAGGGAGGTTATTCTTCCTCTGTACTCAGCACTCATTAGGCCACACCTTGAGCACTGTCCAGTTCTGGGGCCCTCAATTCAAGAAAGATGTTGAGGTACTGGAATGTGTCCAGAGAAGGGTGATGAAACTGGTGTGGGGCCTGGAACGCAAGCTCTGGGAGGAGAGGCTGAGGGAGAATGGGTTATTTAGCCTGGAGAAGAGGAGGCTCAGGGGGAGACCTTATTGCTGTCTACAACTACCTGAAGGGAGGTTGTAGCCAGGTGGGGGTCGGTCTGTTCTCCCAAGCAAACCAGCACCAGAATGAGGGGACACAGTCTCAAGATGTGCCAGGGGATCTTCAGGATGGATATTAGGAAGAAGTTCTTCACAGAGGGAGTGATTTGCCATTGGAATGGGCTGCCTGGGGAGGGAGTGGAGCTGCCATCCTTGGATATCTTCAAGAAAAGATTGTATGAGGCACTTAGTGCCATGGTCTAGTTGATTGGATAGGGCCAGGTGATAGGTTGGACTGAATGATCTTGGAGGTCTCTTCCAACCTGGTTGATTCTATGACCACGCTAAGTTAACAGGGATGAGGCACAAAATGATGCCACAGAGCCTTAATAAAAACTGCTACCTAGAGTGTGAGCAGTGGAACAGTTTTGTCAGAACAGGCCTGCTTCAACATGGGTAAAGCCCTCACAGCTTCCTGGACAGTGTATCCTGTCTCAGCACACTTAGAATCATAGAACTGTCAGAACACCTTTAATAGAAAAAGGAGCACAGAAAAATAGCAAAATAGAAATACAGCAATAATAGAAAATAGCAAAAGAACAACATTACAGAACACCTTTAGCAGAAAAATAACAAGATTACATCCCTTTTCACAGAATCATAGAATTATTAGGGTTGGAAGAGACTTCAAGCATCATCTAGTTACAACATCCCATGGGCAGAGACACCTCACACTACATCAAGTTGCTCACAGCTACATCCAGCCTGGCCTTAAAAACCTCCAGGGATGAGGCTTCCACCACCTCCCTGGGCAACCTGTCCCAGTGTCTCACCACCCTCATGGTGAAGAGCTTCTTCCTATCATCCAATCTGAATCTCCCCTCCTCTAGCGTGGACCCATCGCCCCCACTCCTATCTGAAGAAGTCTACCACCCATACTGCCCAAATAAACTAGTTGGGGCAGGAGACACTGAAATTACAGAGGCTGATCTGTGAGCAACAAGCATGAAGCTGATGCTGAATTCCTGGCTGTGTGAGGTTACCCAAAGGCAGGGAACTGTCATAGAGCTGCTTCTGCTGGGACAGATCCGCTGGAATCACAGAATCATAGAACGGATAGGGTTGGAAGGAACAAGGATCAGCTAGTTCCAACCCCCTGCCATGGGCAGGGACACCTCACACTACAGCAGGTTGCTCACAGCCACATCCAGCCTGGCCCTAAAAACCTCCAGGGATGCAGCTTCTACCACCTCTCTGGGCAACCTGCTCCAGTGTGTCACCACCCTCATGGTGAAGAATTTCTTCCTAACACCCAATCTGAATCTGCCCATTTCTATTTTTTTCCCCATTCCCCCTAGTTCTATCCCTACCTGACACTCTAAAGAGTCCCTCCCCAGCTTTCTTGTAGCCCCCTTCAGATGCTAGAAAGCCACAATAAGGTCTCCTCAGAGCCTTCTCTTCTCCAGACTGAATCTCCCCAACTCTCTCAATCTGTCCTCCTAGGAGAGGAGCTCCAGCCCTCTGATAATCCTCGTGGCCCTTCTCTGGACACCTTCCAGCATGTCCAGATCCTTCCTGTAATAGGGCCTCCAGAACTGGACACAGTACTCCAGGTGGGGTCTCACCAGAGTGGAGTAGAGGGGGTGAATCACCTCCCTCTACCTGCTGGCCACACTTCTCTTGAAGCGGTCTAGGCTCTGATTGGCTTTCTGGGCTGCAAGTGCACACTGTCAGCTCATACTGAGCTTCTCATCCACCAGCAGCCCAAGTTCTTCAGGGCTGCTCTCAAGGCAGTCACTTGAAGCTCTACAAAGAGCAGGGCACCAGTACTTCATGTGCAGTTGTATATCATGCCACAACTTGTTTGGTCCCGAACAGATGCCTTTGCACCGTAGAAGCAGTGATTTATGGGGCAGGGATAAACAAATACACTGCTGTCAAGAAGATTAAAAAACTGGCACAGCAAATAACTTGTAATAGTTGAGAGGAAAGCTGCTTTCCATCTGGCAGATCACATCAGATGTATCTGTGGTACAAGAGAACTAAAAGCCCCTTGACCACTCTTCCACCCAGGTATGCTCAGGGAATTTCTCTCTGCCCCCATCACACGTTCTCAAATCATTTTACAGTCAAGACATTGGTGCTCTCGTTTTGCAGATGGGGAAGGACAGATGAAGAAACTGAGCTTCATCTCACAGCAAGTTACGCCCAAAAGGTGATTAGAGACAAGTATTGGCTACAGCTCCTGTTCTGACAGCAAGAGCCAGCTACCTGCTGCAATCACTGTTCTTAATTTAAAATATACTTCTTGCCTGTTATTAATATTTACATTTCTGAACAAAGTTTCCCATGCAAGCCAAATCTGTCCTTAATCCACATCCACACTCTGCAATGAATAATGTGCATTTAGCACTACACTTCAGTAAATAGAAAGGATAGAAAGAACTTTTAATACTTTCTTTTCCTGTCCTGCTTAGTCAAACCTTAAATGTCATTTCTCCAGAGGAGTGAATATCATAGAATCTTAGAATTGTCAGGGTTGGAAGAGACCTCAAGGATTATCCAGTTCCAACACCCCTGCCATGGGCAGGGACACCTCATACTAGAGCAGGTTGCTCACAGCCACATCCAGCCTGGCCTTAAAAATCTCCAGGGATGAGGCTGCCACCCCCTCCCTGAGCAACCTGTTTCAGTGTCTCACCACCCTCATGGGGAAGAGCTTCTTCCCAACATCCAATATGAATCTACCCATTTCTAGTTTTGCTCCATTCCCCCCAATCCTATCATTACCTGACACCCTAAAAACTCCCTCCCCAGCTTTCTTTTAGCCCCCTTCAGATACTGGAAGGCCACAATAAGGTCTCCCTGGAGCCTTCTTTTCTCCAGACGGAATCGCCCCAACTCTCTCAGTCTGTCTCCATAGCAGAGGAGCTCCAGCCCTCTGCCCATCCTCATGGCCTTTTCTGAACACATTCCAGCATGTCCAGATCTTTCTTGTAATATGGGCCCCAGAACTGGATGCCCTAGGAGTTGTTCTTTTCCCCACTTGATGCTGGGGAGTAACATGCTAAGAAACAAGAATTTTAGGGCAGTGCTATTCAATACATACGGTTTTTGCTGCAGACGTGCTGCATGGCCCACACAGCCCATAACTGGACACCAGGTGTCATGAAACAGCTAAGTAGAGGAAAAAATGGATTGAAAGACCTGTGGAAAAAAAAGGAGAGAAACAGCAACTCACTTTACTGGTAAGTGTTATTACTTCAAAGGTCACACATTGTCCACTCAGCTGCAAATTTAACTGGGAGAGAGACTTGATAAATGAGTTTTAGATGTATCAGGCAAGCCTTTTAGTGTACTTTTTTAGCCTCAAGCTTCTCTATCTAGGACAGATAGTGCCAGCCTATGCTAGCCAATATAACCTTGCTGGTTAATCTTTGCATCTATGTCTCCTAGGCAAGCAGGCAGCAGAACACCCTTAATAGAAAAAGTAGCACAGAAAAATGGCAAAATAGAAATATAGCAATAATAGAAAAACAGCAAAAGAACAACATTACAGAACACCTTTAGCAGAAAAATAACATTACATTTCCCTTTTCATAGAATCATAGAATCATAGAATTGTAGGGACCTCAAGGATCATCTAGTCCTAACCCTCCTGCTATGAGCAGGGACACCTCACACTACATTGGGTTGCCCAGGGCCACATCCAGCCTGGCCTTAAACTTCCAGGGATGAGGCTTCTACCAGCTCCCTGGGCAACCTGTTCCAGTGTCTCACCACCCTTATGGTGAAGGACTTCTTCCTAACATCCACTCCAATACAGAAGCCTCTAACCTTCTTTGGTCAGAGATAAAATCCACATGCTGTGTATTTTAAGCCAATAGGTCTTTTTCCACTGGACAAAGCTATGTGTGGCTAGCAGCTCCCTCCCTGTGGGCACAAGCTTTAAGCCTAGCTCAGTTTAGTTTTCAAACTCTAAATCAAGACAATAGTTACCTGTAAGCCACCATCTCACATTCTGGAGTTGGCCAATTCAAAATGGCAGAATGCTGCAAAACAAAGAACCAAGAACACTCATTGTTAAATACAAACACTGACCCAAACATGAAAGAGTAGGACAAAAAATTCATCATCATTTCTGTACCAGCTGTTCCAGGAGGGATGTCCTCTGGCTGCGACTCAATGTCCAGGCCTGCTCTCCTCGAGATATCAAGTGAGCAATGATCCCTGCTGCAAAGTAGCTAACTTCCACCTCCACACTGTGCAGTAATTTACTAATGTGGTCTATGAAGTCCTTCCACATCAGTTCAGAATGGAGCTCTTTAACTTCAGCTATGTTATTCTGGAAGGGAAGGGGGAAAAAAAAAAAAAAAAGAAGGTATCAACAGGAAGAAATCCACACAAGGGAGAGAAACAAACTTGAGTTTGAGTAAACACAGGCAGGAGATCATTATGCATTCAGATGACCACCAGATCTCCAAATATTACTTCTGCTTTTGAAAACTTCCCAGGCTGCTGCAGGAATTTGCCTCAAAACAGAGGCGTTCTCCTAAGCAATTGTAGGCCATCAGCATCAGATGACACCAGCTAAAAGGCTGGTTGTAAAATTCCCAGCCACCAGTTCAGTAAACTCCAGCAGTGCACAGTTTTAGATTCCACTGGGTTTCAGCCTGCCTTTGGGGTTTTTTCCCCCCCGCTTCATTTGGACAGATCTGAAGCTACCTGCTTCAGATTCTGCCCTGTGTTATCCCCTCGCTTCAGGAAGGATATTGAGGCGCTGCAGCAGGTCCAGAAGAGAGCAACCAGACCGGTGAGGGGGCTGGAGGGCAAGTCTGATGAGGGAGAGGCTGAGGGAGCTGGGGGGTGTTCAGCCTGGAGAAGGAGACTCAGAGGGGACCTTATCACTCTCTACAACTACCTAAAAGGAAGTTGTAGTCAGGTGGGGGTCAGGCTCTTCTCCCAGGCAACCAGTGACAGAACAAGAGGGCATGGCCTGAATCATAGAATCAACAAGGTTGGAAAAGACCTCAAAGATCATCAAGTCCAACCTGTCACCCGAGACCTCATGCCTACTACACCATGGCACCAAGTGCCACGTCCAATCCCCTCTTGAACACCTCCAGGGATGGTGACTCCACCACCTCCCTGGGCAGCACATTCCAATGGCCAACAACTCCCTCTGTGAAGAACTTTCTCCTCACCTCCAGTCTAACTTCTCCTGGTGCAGATTGAGACTGTGTCCTCTGAAGCTGTGCCAGGGGAGGCTTAGGTTGGATATTAGGAAGCCCTTCCTGACAGAAAGGCTGATTAGGCACTGGGATGGACTGCCCAGGGAGGTGGTGGAATCACCATCCCTGGAGGTCTTTAAGAAAAGCTTGGATGTGGTACTTGGTGGCCTGGTTTAGCTGCTGTGGTGGTGTTAGGTCCTAAGATGGACTTGATGAGGTCTTTTCCAGCCTCAATAATCTGGTGATTCTGGGATTCCCTCAGTGCCCATTCTTAACAGCCTTTTGTGCTTACTGTAACCATCAAATTCAACCTAAGCACTGCTTCTGGAGAACTGGTTACACAGGGCCAAAAAAACGTCCCTTGTCAATAATGCACACTACAAATATTAAAGAGGAATGTAAACTTATGAGGCAAACTTCCAGATTAAGATTACAGGGGGAAAATAATTCAAAATAAAAGTTATTTTTTAAAATGTCAATCTTAAAAAAATAATAATAAAAAGCCTTAAATATATCTTTAATTTTTTTTCATCTCACCAGAAGTCCAAGAACTTTCTGTTGGATGGATGATTCAGATGGAAAAGACTGTGGGGAAAAAAAGAAGAGAACCAAAGCACAGGTAAACATTCTGAAATTGCATGAAATTTAGAATAATATGAATAGGTTCCCATTGTAAAGCCAGAAACTCAGAAGGAAAGAAATTGTCTACATTGGGGCTATTCATATGGAGAAGAGAAGGCTCCAAGGAGACCTTATTGTGGCCTTCCAGTATCTGAAGGGGGCCTATAAGAAAGCTGGGAAGGGACTTTTTAGGGTGTCAGGGAGTGATAGGACTGGGGGAAATGGAGCAAACCCAGAAATGGGCAGATTCAGACTGGATGTTAAGAAGAAGTTCTTCACCAAAAGCTGCACTCCTCACTCACCTCTAAGACTCTCATGAAAAGTTCTAGCCCTTGGTTTTCGATGAAATGCCGACATGTTGTTGGAGATTCATCAGTGAGGTTCCAAAGTGCACTCAGAGTGAACTTGAGGGTAGTATCTACAAGATTCTGATTTGTTTTCTGTTTAACTATTTGCAGAAGTTGCTGAAAAACAAAAACAATCAAACAAAAACCTTCCCAGTGATGATTGTGCATCAAAACAACATACTGGCTGCTCTGCTTCTTTCTGCACTGCCCAGAGCGATGCACAGCTATCATTCACATGCAGAGTAAAGACCTACTTGTTTAGGTATTGCTCCCCTGGTTCAAGGCAGCTGAATGGCCAGCCTGATCTAGTGTGGGGTGTCCCTGCCCATGGCAGGGGGTTGGAACTAGATGATCCTTGTATCACAGTATCACAGTATGACTAAGGTTGGAAGAGACCTCAAAGATCATTGAGTCCAACCTGTAACCACAGACCTCACGACTAGACCATGGCACCAACTGCCACATCCAGTCCCCTCTTGAACACCTCCAGGGACGGCGACTCCACCACCTCCCGGGCAGCGCATTCCAATGACGAATCACTCTCTCGGTGAAGAACTTTCTCCTCACCTCCAGCCTAAACTTCCCCTGTTGCAGCTTGAGACTGTGTCCCCTTGTTCTGGTGCTGGTTGCTAGGGAGAAGAGGCCAACCCCTTCCTGGCTACAACCACCCTTCAGGTAGTTGTAGAGAGCAATGAAGTCGCCCCTGAGCCTCCTCTTCTCCAGGCTAAACAACCCCAGCTCCCTCAGCCTCTCCTCATAGGGTTTGTGCTCAAGGCCTCTCCCCAGCCTTGTTACACTTGAACGTGTCCAGAGAAGGGCCTCAATGTTCTTCTTAAACTGAGGGGCTCAGAACTGGACACAGTACTCAAGGTGCGGCCTAACCAAAGCAGAGTACAGGGTCCCTTCCAACCCTGACTGATTCTATGATTCTAATGTAATTGTAGAGCCCTTATAACAATGTGCCTTTGGGTGATGAATGAAGGCATGAACCCTGCTGCTGTATAGCAAAGAGATTCCAGAAATGCAGAGAGCAAAGAATTTCAGAAGTCCTCCCAGAAGTCCTCCATTACAGCATTGTAGAATCCCCTGCACTACAGAGTCTCAGAGTGTCTTTAGCAGCAGAAGTCCTGGAAGCCCTTAACAGACAAAGCAGCTAACAGAAGTCCCAAACATATCCCTAGCAGTATCCCTAAACTGAAGCCCTAAGCCAGAAGTAGCTAAGTAACAGAAGCAGAAGTCCCTAATAGCCCTAAACCCCAGCCAAGCCATTCCTAACCTAAGTCACCTACCCCAGTAACTCTTGCTCAGAGTGGCTGTTTCTATATTCTTTGTTATCAATCCCTTAACCAGTAAAACCCAACCACATAGATCAACTAAAATCTTTTCCCAAGGAGAGGTACCAGCGTGTCAAGGAGGTGGCTTCTGCAGCATGTTCCAATCCAAGGGTGCCAACCTGAGGATGTTGCTCTTGCCACCCATGGAATATGATTGCATTGCTTTTTGCAGTGTGCAATTGGTCAGCTAAGGAATCCTGCACTCTGCACACATCCAGCAGCTGTGCTCAGAACAGTGGCTGCAACATTTAGGGTCAAGCTACACAATAGAAACCAGCTAGGAAACCTTTTACCTGCTCTTTGGACATGGCAGCTTGCTAGGGGAACTCCTCCCTCCTCAGCATAATTACCTGGGCAGTACTTGGACAGCACAAAGTCATCCACAGACCTCTGGACACCACATGAACGCTGACAGTACCAACCATTTGCTTCAAATGTTCTCTTTGGGAGCATCTTTTGTCTCACACACAATCCATTTCCAACCAAGAGATTTCTGGTTTTACTATTTTACTTTGTTAAGTTTTTCCACTTCAGCTCTTTTTCATCTCTGCTAATACATCTCATTGCCACCATCTCTAACAAATTCTCTCTCTGGGCCATCAGGAAAAGTGTCTGACTTACCCTAACAATGAAGAGTTCTGCTCCAAGTTGAGCTGTTTGCTCTGTTGAAAGCTGTGAACAAACAAAACCATGTCAATGATTTCTTGAGACTTTAGGAAGACTATCTGATCTCAAAAAGCTTCAGCTCCATACCTTTGCAGCAAGAATGGAAATGATGGCTACAGCCATCCTCTGCATGTTTTGATCTTCATGATTGCACAGCCACTGCATAACAAGTTTGGCTGCTTCAAACCTGGAAGTCAACAATATATTTAGTTTTCAGAAGCATTGCAACTCTTAGCAAGAGGAAGATGCACACAGACAACACATCAGACAGAAATTCAGGCAAGACAAAAGATACTGGAAGAAGTACCCCAAAAAAGTAGAAACACAGGGTGAAATTACAAGTACTGAATGAACCTCATTCAGCTTTGAGTTGTTTCCTTAGGGTCTCTCAACCAAATTATTACAGCACATAGGAGCTTCTCCCAAAGAGGGAAGAAAATTTTGCCACAATCTTCTGAAACATCAAACCAACACACTTCAAAGCATCTGGGCAAAACATTTAAGTAGAAAAATCTCTGCAAGAAGTAGTCCCATGGTTCCCCAGAGAAATCTTGACTTCTATTACACACACAGGTGAAACAAACCCCACCTCTACAGCAGCTGATTTTGCAGTCCTACGTTCAGTTGTCAATTACAGGCCCAAAAGAATGTAGGCCAGACAAATTCAGCACACTGGGGTGATTGACACTGAGCAAAACTTGAGGGCAGCAACAAACCTTCTGAAGGAACAGACAGCAAAGGTAAAGCCTTCTGCGATACCAGAACCAATTGTAGCTGAGGTAGAAAACTTGCCTGTTAAAGGGAACATCCTGAAGGATCCTGTCACTGCACAGTGAAAGGAGGCAATTCTTCTGCAGCTATGAGACATGAAAGAGTCACTTTGTCAGAGACACACAGAGATCTGAGTGATGAACATATTGCCACAGAGCAATTAGATGTGGGTCTTACAAAAGATCTATCCACAGGAAAGCAGCCCTGAGAAAAAAGGACTTGAGGGTGCTGATGGGTGAGAAGCTGGACATGAGCAGGCAGTGGGAGCTTGCAGCTCAGAAGGCAAATCACATTCTGGGCTGCATCAAAAATGTATTGGCAGCAGATCCAGAGAGGTGATTCTCTGGTGAGACCTTTGCTCTGCTCTGATGAGACCTCACCTGGAGTACTGTGTAAAGCTCTGGAGCCCTAAAGACAGGAAGAACATGGACCTGATGGAGCAGGTCCAGAGCAGGGCCATGAAAATGATAAGGGGGTTGGAGCACAAGGACAGGCTGAGGGAGCTAGGGGTGTTCAGACTGAAGAAGAGAAGGCTCTGTGGAGACCTAACAGCAGCCTGCCAGTACTGGAAGGGGGCTCCAGGAAGGATGGAGGGAGACTGTTTGCAAAGGCCTGCAGAGACAGGACGAGGGGCAATGGCTTCAAACTAGAGAAGGGCAGATTTAGATTGGGTATCAGGAAGAACTTGACTATGAGGGTGGTGGAACACTGGAACAGTATTCAAGGTGAGGCTGGACAGGGCCCTGGGCAACCTGATCGAGTTGGGGATGTCCCTGCTGACTGCAGGGAGGCTGGACTGGGTGACCTTTGAAAGTCTCTTCTGGCCTGGACTATTCCACGATTCTCAGACAGGGAATGAAGACATTTCACCTCTTACCTGTTGATGATTTGGAAAGTGTTCCATGGCTTTCAGGAGCAGGTGGGTGACATCAGCCAGGAGGCGCACAGGCATGCCTGCTGCCAGGTCCTGCTTGGTCAGGTTAAAGACACATGCACTGGCTGCTAACTGCACAGGCAAGTTCAGGGGTGGTTTCTCATTCCAATCACCACAAGCTGAAACACAAGAGTTTGGCCCATGTTAGTTACTTAGACATTTATTTGCGTGCTCCCCCCCCAAGAGCAAACCGCTGCTGCTGGAGGCCCCAGCAATGACTCTCAAAACCCAGCTCCTGCCTCCCTTTTTCTTCAGTGAAAATTCCATCTGGTGTGATTTTTAACTCTCAGAAGGAACATCTTCTTCTGCTCAACGATTCAAAAACTGACAGCTCCTATCTCCCCAAGTCCTTTTGCACTGCTATCAACAGCCTCTGAAAGCAGAGGCTGCACAGAAGGTGAGAGATTCCTAGAAAGATCCAGAGTTCACTTTATGCAGTGGGACCAGAATCACCAGTTTCAGAAGAGAAGGAGGTGGGACAGAGTTTCTGCAGCATCATGGCTCAGCATGGTGCTATGTTTTGCTGTTGGGTGACTAGCCATCTCATATTGCATCCTAAGCGGCTGGCTCAGGAGACATTTTGCATGGCTTCCTCCTGAACTATTTCTTGGCTATGTATGTTGGCTGTGATCTCATCTAAGAAAATGCTTTCCTTGATGGTTATTGACTGTCAAAGTCTTTTTGATACTGAAACCAGCACATTCAAGGTCACTTATTCAACACAGACTCATAGAATTGTTAGGGTTGAAGGGACCTCAAGGATCATCCAGTTCCAACACCCCTGCCATGGGCAGGGACACCTCACACTACATCAGGTTGCCCAGAGCCACATCCAGCCTGGCCTTAAAAACCTCCAAGAATGAGGCTTCCTCCACCTTCCTGGGCAACCTGTTTCAGTGTTTCACCACCCTCATGGGGAAGAACTTCCTAATATCCAATCTGAATCTACACATTTCTAGTTTTTTCCCATTCCCCTTAGTCCTATCACTCCCTGACACCCTAAAAAGTTCCTCCCCAGCTTTCTTGTAGGCCCCCTTAAGATACTGGATGGCCACAAAAAGGTCTCCTCGGAGCCTCCTCTTCTCCAGAATGAACAGCCCCAACTCTCTAAGTCTGTCTTGATAGCAGAGGAGCTCCAGCCCCCTGCTCATTCTTGTGGCCCTTCTCTGGACATGCTTCAGCACCTCCAGATGCTTCTTGTAATAGGGCCTCCAGAACTGGACACAGTGCTCCAGGTGGGGTCTCACCAGAGCAGAGTAGAGGGGAGAATTACCTCCCTTGACCTGCTGGCTACGCTGCACCATCAGGAAAACCAAACATCATCTGGCATAGGCTCAGCTCTCCAGCCTGTCCAGCTCCCTCTGGATGGATCCCTTCCCTCCAGCATGTCTGCTGCACCACACAGCTTGGTGCTGTCAGCAAACCTGCCATGGGTGCACTCAATGCCACTGTCCATGTCACTAACAAAGATGTTAAACAAGACAGGTCCCAGTACTGATCCCTGAGGGACTCCACTTGTCACTGGCCTCCACTTGGCCATGGACCCATTGGCAGCCACCCTTTGGGTGTAGCCATCAAGCCATTTCTTTATGCACTGAATGGTCCATCCATGGAGCCCTTACTGCACCAGCCTGGAGACCAGGGTGTGGTGTGGGACAGTGTCAAAGGCTTTGCTCAGGTCCAGGTAAATTACATCAGTTGCTGAGCCTTCATCTATTGATGTTGTGACATTGTCATAGAAGGCCACCAGGTTTGTCAGGCAGGATTTGCCCTTGGTGAAGCTGATTGTGCCAAATCACCTCCTCATTATTCTTCTGCCTCAGCAGTGCCTCCAGGAGGATCTGCTCCATGATCTTATGGGGCACAGAGGTGAGACTGACTGGCCTATAGTTCCCTGGGTCATCCCTCTTTCCCTTTTTGAAAATGGCTCTGGGGTTTTGGGGATGAGCTCAGGTGAAGGAACAATGCCTAACAAAAGTGTATTCTTTTACCTTTAAGATTTCAGGCTTTGTTTTTTCCATGACATGTGTGAGGCTGAACAAATGGAAGAGTGCCTCTCGGACAAAGAAGGCTCGCTCACTGTAGCGCTTCAGTGCCTCAGAGATCTGAGTTTCGTTGGCTTCTCCCGACACCTGTGAACACAGCAATCACCTTTAGTTGAGGATAACATCACTTGACTTGTAATAATTTGCTCACAGAATTATAAAGGCTGGAAAAGTCTTCTGTGATCATCAAGTCCAGCCTATGACCTAATGCCACCACAGCAGCTAAACCAGGCCACCAAGTGCCACATCCAAGCTTTTCTTAAAGACCTCCAGGGATGGCGACTCCACCACCTCCCTGGGCAGTCCATCCCAGTGCCTAATCAGCCTTTCTGTCAGGAAGCCTTTCCTAACATCCAACCTAAACCTCTCCTGGCACAGCTTCAGGCCATGCCCTCTTGTCCTGTCACAAGTTGCCCGGGAGAAGAGCCTGACCCCCACCTGACTGCAACCTCCTTTTAGGTAGTTGTGGAGAGTAGTAAGGTCCCCCCTGAGTTTCCTCTTCTCCAGGCTGAAAAATCCCAGTCTCTCCTCATCAGATTTTCCCTCTAGTCCCCTCACCTCTCTGGTCACTCACCCACTCTAGCACCTCACTATCTATTCCTAGAAAGTGCAGAGCTGCACTTTCAAAAGCAGTAGTATTTTTAGCCACATCCTTCAGTAAGCAACTGATGACTTCATTTGGGCAAATGAACCCACAGCTGCACAACCTTCCGACATTCTTCATGAAGAATCATCCACATCACTGGCCAACATAAGGCTTCAGTCACCTCTTTAGTAGAGCTGTATGAAACAACTAAGTAGAAGTAGCACTTCATTACTAACAAAAAGCTGTTTATGCTGCAGCAAATGCCTGAGAGCACTGTGTGCAACGGAATGCTGTCAAATGCAGCTGCTCAACTGATGAAGACGATGTTTTCATAGAATTGCTAGGGTTGGAAGGGATCTCAAAGATCATCCAATTCCAACCCCCCACCACAGGCAGGGACACCTCACACTAGACCAGGTTGTTCAGAGCCACATCCAGCCTGGCCTTAAAAACCTCCACAGATGAGGCTTCCACCACCTCCCTGGGCAACCTGTTCCAGTGTCTCACCACCCTCATGCTGAAGAATTTCTTTTTAACATCCAATCTGAATCTATCCATTTCTAGGCTTTTTCCATTCCCCCAGTCCTATCACTACCTGACACTCTAAAAAGTCCCTCCCCAGCTTTATTGTAGCCCCCTTCAGATACTGGAAGGCCACAAGAAGGTCTCCTTGAAGCCTTCTCTTCTCCAGACTGAACAGCCCAAACTCTTCCAGTTTTTCCTCATAGGAGCTCCAGCCCTCTGATCATCCTCATGGCCCTTCCCTGGACACCTTCCAGCCCATCCAGACCCTTTTTGTAGTAGAGGCTCCAGAACTGGACACAATACTCCAGGTGGGGTCTCACCAGAGTGGAGTAGAGGGGGAGAATCACCTCCCTCAATCTGCTGACTATGCTTTTGGCTATTTTGCTGGAATTCCAGGTGTTCTAGCTCTAACCATAAAGAAAACATTTCTGTTCTTTGTCTTCATCAAGTGTCCTGAAAGCTATAGCTGTAGCAATAGCTTTCCAGCACCACATTAATTGATCCATAGAATAGTTTGGGTTGGAAGGGACCTTAAAGGTCATGTAGTTCCCCTGCCATGGGGCACCTCCCACTAGACTAGGTTGCCCAAGGCCTCATCCAACCTGGTCTTGAACAGCTCCAGGGAGGGGGCATCCATGACCATCTTCCAGCTTAAATTCCTTCCCTCTTGTCCTATCCTACAAGCCCTTGTATTCAAGAACCCTTAAAATCAGACTTTAAATACAGATGAAAACTAACCAATGAGTTAACACAAGCCAAGACTGCATCAGAAGCTATGAGCTGAAGTTCAGAATATTACCAGCCAGCTGCAAAATTTTCCACTTCCCAATCTGCTGCAGTTTATATTTAACTGTATTTTACACCTACTTTCCTAGTGTCAGTTCTATAAGTGTAGAGAGCTTGTTCCTCAGCCCTGCTACTCAATGAATCATTGCTGCAGCCATTGTTTTTTTGAAGGGAAGCATACAGTACTTCTCCTTAATGTACCACACAAGGAAAAGCAAATGTTCAGAGATCCAAGTGCCACATTCTGTGCATACAGAGCCACATCCTTTAAAACTGCTCCATCAGGAAAATAAGACAGCCTTGAGACAACTGGTACTGACCTGGATTTTGCTTTATATGCTCTACTGATTAGAGCAGAGCAATGGTATTTACTGACAGCTTTTGCAGCCACTTACACACCATATGAAGAATATGGCTTCATATGAAGAAGCTGGTTTCATGTTCTCAACTCTCATATCTGTCCAGCATTCATTCTATCATCAGACTCTGCAGGACTGCTGTAAGGACAGCAAGAGTTTCCCTCTGCTGCCTCCCTGACTGCTCTGCCCTGATTATTCTTTTGCAGCATCTAGACTAAGCAGATTAATAATTCAGTACAGTCACTAAAAAAAAAAAAAATATGTATTTCAGGCCACAGATAACAAAAGGCAAAACAATCCAGTTTGCTGCCTTACAGTCTCTTCTTGACAACTCCTCTTTAAAAGGGAAGAAGAAAGAACTGCAAAGTGCTTTTGACTAACTGCAACTGCTGCAGTTCCATCACCAGAACCTTCTTCCTCCCTGCACAGCCATTGGTGTGAAGCACACACTGGAAAAAGCAAGGATTACACTGAACTGTTTCATCCCAAACATGAGGTGTTGTTCATCATCACACCAAACAGGATCATGTTGCTTTCTCCACCAATGTGTTTTGACATTCATGTACATCACTGTAAGCTGTGGCAAGAAAATGTTCAAGAGACCCAGACAGTAACAGCTGGGGAAAAAAAAGTGATTATGCAATTACATAGCTGTGTTATCTCACATGCCTAGAACAAGAGCATTCTGAACCTGAGAACTGAAGTGCAAACCTGAGCTTGCACAGGAGGCAGACTAAACTATGGGCACATTATGCAAACTCTTCCTCATTTCATCTGCTGTTTTCATCATCCTCATGCCAAAGCAGAAAACCAAACTCAAAGATGATATAGCACTGACACTGGCATGTCTCAACCAATTCTTTTTCCTGTATTTGTGACCCCTTCACAGCAGGGATAGGGTAGGTTCATTCTCCAGCATGTGCATGCATTTACTACAGCACAGGGTCTTGTTGTCTGGCACTGAAAAGATAAATAGATGCCCTCCTGCCAACATCATCTCATCCTAAGGGACTAAGTAATTCATCTTAAGGGGCTAAGTAATTTAGGAGGTGTTCAAGAAGAGGAAGTAATTGCTTCTTACATGGTCATCACCAAGAGACCTTCCCATGTGGGTAGAACTACTGTAATAGGAAGCAGAAGCAGTGATGGAGTAGAAAAGCAGATCAGCTATTACATTTCATTGTATCTGCTGTGTTAATCATGAACTGCTCAAAGCTCAAATTGTACCTCACCTCTTACACACTGCTGCCTTATGCTAGATATGGTACTGGGACCCAGAGATCATTATTCCAGTGACTGACTTAAGACCAAAGTCAGCTCTTTTACACAGAATCACAGAACCAAACAGGTTGGAAGAGACCTCCAAGATCAAGTCCAACCCATCACCCAACCCTATCTAATCAACTAGACTATGGCATTAAGTGCTTCATCCAGGCTTTTCTTAAACACCTTCAGGGATGTCAACACCATCACCTCCCCAGGCAGCCCATTCCAATGGCCAATCTCTCTTCCTGGGAAGTGCTTCTTGCTAAGATCAAGCCTAAACTTCCTCTTGCACAGCTTGAGACTGTGTCCTCTTGTTCTGTCACTGGCTGCCTGGGAGAAAAGACCAACCCCCACCTGGCTACAACTTCCCTTCAGGTAGTTGTAGAAAGCAAGAAGGTCTCCCCTGAGCCTCCTCTTCTCCAGGCTAAACACCCCCAGCTCCATCAGCCTCTCCTCATAGGGCTGTGCTCCAGACCCCTCACCAGCCTTGCTGCCCTACTCTGGACACACTTGAGCATCTCAACACCTTTCTTGAATGGAGGGGCCCAGAACTGGACACAGGACTCAAGGTGTGGCCTGACCAGTGCTGAGTACAGGGGTAGAAAGACTTCCCTGCTCCTGCTGACCACATTATTCCTGATCCAGGCCAGGATGCCATTGGCCTTCTTGGCCACCTGGGCACACTGCTGGCTCCTGTTCAGCTGCTGTCAACCAGTACCCCCGGTCCCTCTCAGCCTGGCTGCTCTCTACCACTCTGTCCCCAGCCTCGCTGAAAAGGCAAAGAAAACAGATGCTTTTTGCAACAGGATTATGTAAATCAGGCAGTTTCTGTGCCAGAATTAAGGAAGAATTTAACATACAGGCAGCAATTAAAATTAACAGCTAAAAACCCCCAAATTAATCCACGGCCTCCTCCTGAGGCACCCACCTACACTGGTTACACATCACCAGCTCTCTTTTTCCTGCAGGTTGCCATTTTTCAGTAATATTAATCCCCCCACTTAACCTTTAGGTTTCCTTCTCCTGTCAGGAACTCGGAGTAGCCGGCGTCAGTAGCCAGCAGCCCTACAAACTGCATGGAGGAGCGCTGCTGGATGAAGGCTTCCACGGCTTTGTCCGTAACATGCTTCCTTCCAGAAATGTCCAGAGACACCAGGTTGGGCAAGATATCCTTCTGCTCCAGCAAACGCAGAGCTATGTCCGAGGTGAACTGTTTGTCGTCGGAAATGTCCAGGTGATTCAGGTATTTGAGTTCTCTGATCACATCCAGGATCTGGGTTGTGGTCATCTTCAAGCATTTCAGGTGGTGCATGGTCAAGGACTTGAGGCGGTCTTTGCAGGTGAGGAGTGCTGTTATGTCAGTGACAGAGGTGTTGGATATATCCAGGCTTTCTAACCTAGGAAGGGAGGCAACGTCTGCCAAGTCCTCGTTGTAGAACAGAACGTTGGTGATGCTCAGTGCACGCAGCCCAGCCAGCTGACTGAAGCACCTCTCGTAGGGGTCTTCCAGAGACAGAGTCAGTGAGTTCAGCACCAGGCATTGCAGGTTTTGTTGGATCCATTTATTGCTGCCAAGTCCACTGATAATGTCTGTGATGGTGATGTCTGCGTTCACCCCTGTAGCATCAAGTTCCACCAGCTTGTGGTGGCAGAAGGCTTTCCGGAAGGCCACAGCAGAGATCTTGGCCTTGCGGATGCAGGCTCTCTTCAGGCGCATCTGGGTGCCCCGGAAGATGCCCACGGTGCCATCATTCAGCAGCCCTGGGGGAAAACAGTGTTAGTGCTCAGCTTCAGGCTCACACAGCATCACCAGCCTAAGGCTGCACAGTGTTGGCAAAGGAAAGTCACTGCAAAGTGGCTTGTCTGGGGTCATTGTGCCACTGATGGGATCCTGGGGTGCATCAAGAAAAGTGTGTCCAGGGGGGCTAGGGAGGTTCTTCTCCCCTCTACTCTGCCCTGCTGAGACCACACCTGCAATACTGTGCCCAGTTTTGGGCTCCCCAGTTCAAGAGAGACAGAGACCTGCTGGAGAGAGGCGAATGGAGAGGCACAAGGATGATTAGGGCACTTGAGCATCTCCTCTGTGAAGAGAGACTGAGAGTCCTGGGGCTGTTTAGTCTGGAGAGAAGACTGAGAGGGGATCTGATCAATGTCAATATGTGGGGGTTGGGTGTCCAGGGGATGGAGCCATCTCCTTTCAGTGATGTACAATAGTACGACAAGGAACAGCAGGTACAAGCTTGAACATAGAAGATTTCACCTCAACATGAGGAGAAACTTCTTTACAGTGAGGGTCCCAGAGCCCTGGAACAGGCTGCCCAGAGAGGTGGAATCTCCTTCTCCGGAAACTTTCAAAATCCACCTGGATTGCATTGCTGTGCACTACCCTGGGTGATCCTGCTTTGGTAGGGGGTTGGACTGGATGATCTCTGGAGGTCCCATCCAACCTCTAATGTACTGTGATATAGTGATCCCCAAAGCCTCTGCAGCAGAGTCCACTGAGAAGGTGATGACTTCAGTTTAAGACGACAAATGCAGATGCGGTACATGCACAGCACCTGTCTGGTTCTAACATGGAACACACAAGAAACAAAATGTGGATATACTAAAAACAAGGTAAATAAATCCAGGCTGCTGCCTGCATTTTCTGGATTTCCTGACTGAACTGGTTAGAAAGGTGCTAAAACCAGAACTTCAGAATTTCTGAGAGCTCTTCCTTGGTCACAGCTCCAGTAACCTCAAGATAGCCTCAGCAGTCAATGACCAGTTCTCATCTTGCTTTAACTCACTTGAGTAATTCAGTATTTGACTGAATTCCTAAGCAGGACTATTACACTAAACTAAGCTAATTAAGTTCTTCTCCACAACCTCATGAAGAGGGTAGGAGTGTTGCTCAGAAACAAGCTGAATGTGAGAAAGAAGCCTAAGAAGTGATTCAAACTGGAGAAAGAGGAGGACAAGGCAGGGGTGGGAAGGAAAGAAAGAGAGCAGTGAAGAAGGGAAATTCAACCAGCTGCCTTGAGATTATTATCTTGTTGGCTCTGTACAAGAAGACTGCCCAAGCAGTCTTTTCTTGCTAGCATACTGGCAACATTCTAACTGAAATAATGCATTCAATTCCATGCACAGGATTATCCCAACCATATTGAATCACAGCATGGCAGGGACTGGAAGGCACCTGCAAAGCTCATCCAGTCCAACCCCCGACCAGAGCAGGATCACCTATACCAGGTCACACAGTATCACAGTACCACAGTGCATTATAGGTTGGAAGGGACCTCCAGAGATAATCCAGTCCAACCCCCCCACCAAAGCAGGACCACCCAGGGCAGTCCACACAGAAATCCATCCAGATGGGTTTTGAAAGTATCCAGAGAAGGAAACTCCACAACCTCTCCGGGCAGCCTGCTCCAGTGCTCTGTCACCCTCACTGTAAAGAAGTTTCTCATCATGTTGAGGTGAAACCTTCTGTGTTCAAGCTTGTACCTGTTGTTCCTTGTCTTATTACTGCACACCACCAAAAAGAGCACACCCCCTTATTACTGCACACCCCCTCCACTTGACACCCATCCCTCAGATATTTATAGATATTGATCAGATCCTCTCTTCTCAAGACAAAACAGCCCCAGGGGTCTCAGTCTCTCTTCACAGGGGAGATGCTCAACACCCCTAAACATCCTTGTGGCTCTCTGTTGGACTCTCTTCAGCAGGTCTCTGTCTCTCTTGAACTGGGGAGCCCAAAATTGGACACAGTATTGCAGGTTTGGTCTCACCAGCACAGAGCAGAGGGGAGAAAAACCTCCCTAGACCTGCTGGACACACCCCAGGATCCCATTTGCTCTCTTGGCCACAAGGACACATTGCTGTCCCATGCACAACTTGCTGTCTACCAGGACTCCAAGGTATTTCTCCACAGAGCTGCTCTCCAGCAGGGCAGCCCCTAACCTGTACTGGTGCCTGTACTCAGACAGGCGGGTTTTTAATATCTACAGAGAGGGAGACTCCACAAATTGAAAACACCAGGGTTTCTTATTTGTGTCCTATCAACAGGACTACTGCTTCACAAGAAGCTATAGAAGGGTACAGCTGTGCTAGCCTGCATGCAGAGCAAGTAGGAGGAACACATTACTCTAATTTCACTCCAGAGGGTTACAAATGTCACCACTCCTGGGCCTTATCTTCAATCTCCAAGCAGACTGAACACAGAAAAGAAAGTGAAAATGCAACACACTTTAATACAAACACCATTTCCAGCACAGCTTGAATTCACAAGTCAGTAACTGACTCTGTGACGAGGCCAAAGGAATATCAAGTGCAGCATCAGCAAGCGTGCAGATGTGTGGTGGTGTTGATAAACCAGAGGGACAGGATGGCAGCCAGAGGGACCTGGGCAAGCTGGAGAGCTGGGCCCAGGTGAAGCTCATGAGGTTCAACAAGAGCAAGTGCAGGGTCCTGCACCTGGGCAGAACAATCCTCACTACCAATACAGACTGGGGGAAGAGGTTATAGAAAGCAGCCCTGAGGAAAAGGACTTGGGGGTGCTGGTGGGTGAGAAGCTGGACATGAGCTGGCAGTGTGAGCTTGTAGCCCACAAGGCAAATCACATCCTGGGCTGCATCCAAAGATATGTTGTCAGCAGATCCAGAGAGGTGATTCTGCCACTTTGCTCTGCTCTGGTGAGACCTCACCTGGAGTACTTCATCCAGCTCTGGAGCCCCTAAAGATAGGAAGGACATAGACCTGATGGAGAGGGTCCAGAGCAGGACCATGAAAATGATCAAGGGGTTGGAGCACTTCTACTATGAGGACAGGCAGAGGGAGCTGGGGGTGTTCAGACTGGAGAAGAGGAGGCTCTGTGGAGACCTAATAGCAGCCTTCCAGTACCTGAAGGGGTCTCCAGGAAGGATGGACAGAGACTGTTTGCAAAGGCCTGCAGTGAACAGGACAAGGGGCAATGGCTTCAAACTAGAGAAGAGCAGATTTAGATTGGATGTTAGGAACAAGTTTTTTACTATAAGGGTGGCAGAACACTGGAACAGGCTGCCCAGGAGGTGGTTGAGGCCCCATCCTTGGAGATATTCAAGGTGAGGCTCGACAGGGCTCTGGGCAACCTGATTTAGTTGGGGATGCCCCTGCTGACTGCAGAGGAAGTTCGACTGGATGACCTTCAGAGGTCCCTTCTAACCCAGACCATTCTATGACTAAGCAAGGCTGGTTTTGTTGTAAGGAGCAAACAGCTGAGACCTTTCTGACCAAGCAGTCAGGGCATTCCTCTGCTGCAGAGAGAGCAAAACTCAGGGTGAAGCAATGGGTACCCAGCAGAAAAAAAAAATCAATGCAGTAAGTAATCAGATTTTGGTTCAAGAGATGGCAGCCCTCTCCTCAAACATACACTGGCAGAGAACATGACAGGCCAGTACCTGCAACACAAGAACTTCAAGTGTTTATATTGCTTCTGAAACTGACTGCTTTCAAGCAAAGGATCCCCTTTCAACAGAGGCCTCAAAGAGATGAAAAACTATTTGGATGAAAATCAGAAGATTTCCTAGTTTAATCACAAGGACACACAGTAAAGAAAATTCATTTATTGCTCTGTGACACTGAAATATTTGAGTGCTGCTAGAAGTAGGAGAATTAAAGAAATCTCTTCTTTCTTTCAAGTGACTGAAAGAAGATCTATTAAAAAATATTCACTTAAAAAAACATTAAACTACAAGCACAGACCCAAGGCAAGGGACTTTCTATTCAGAACTGGAGGCAATGGGACACTTGGGTGAAGCTGTGGCAAAGTGACAATAACTGAAATCACAGATCAGAGGATGTTAGGGTTTGGAAGGGACCTCTGGAGATCAAGTCCAATCCCCCTGCCAGAGCAGGACCATAGAATCCAGCACAGGTCACACAGGAACACATCCAGACAGGGCTTGAAAGTCTCTAGAGAAGGAGACTCCACGACCTCTCTGGGGCAGCCTGTTCCAGTGCTCTGTGATCCTCACAGTGAAGAAGCTCCTCCTCATGCTGAGGTGGAACCTCCTGTGCTGGAGTTTACATCCACTGCCACTTGTCCTGTCACAGAGCACAAGTGAGCAGAGGCTGTCCCCTCCTTCCTGACACCCAGCCCTCAGATATTTATAGACATTGATTAGATCTCCTCTCAGTCTTCTCTCAGCCTCTCCTCATCAGGCAGTGCTCCAGTCCCTTCAGCATCCTTGTAGTCGTCCCTTGGACACTCTCCAGCAGATCCCTGTCCCTCTTGAACTGGGGAGCCCAGAACTGGATGTAATATTCCAGGTGAGGTCTCACTAGGGCAGAGTAGAAGGGGAGGAGAACCACCCTGGATCTGCTGGACACACTCCTCTTAATGCACTCCAGGATCCCATTTGCCTTCTGGCTACAAGGGCTCATTGCTGTCCCATACAGAACCTGTTGTCCACCAGGACTCCCAGGTCCTTCCCCTCTATGAAGAGAGTAAGGAACAGGTTTTTGACACCAGAACTGCAGGCTCCCATTCCAGGCATGCATTTGCACTGATGCCCCCCACCCTGAGTAGCTGTTACCGTGGAATGCCATCGTCTGCAGCAACCGGTCGGCCACTTCTTGAGGGAACATTCCTGGCTCCTGCAAGCACAGTGTCCCATCCTGCCTCTCAGTGCAGAACTTCTCTAGGTTGGCAGTCAGGAAATTCAAACAGATATCAAGCAAAGAGTAAGGAGAAGCTTCCTCCTGTCATAAGCAAAACACAATGAAACAGAGGAGAGTTAGTCCAGGCATTTTCACAGAATCACAGAAACATTCAGGCTGGAAAAGACCCTCAGGATCACCAAGTCCAACCCAGAACCCTACTCTACAAAGTTCACCCCTAAACCATATCCCCAAGCACCACATCCAAACACAATCACAGAAACATTCAGGTTGGAAAAGACCTTTCCATTGCTCTCTCATGGGAGATGATTGGCAAATCATTCTTTTTTATTAGTCTGATTCTCACTGCAACAGGCAAATATTACAGAAGGAGATGTCTCCCTTAGAACCACACCAAGTCAGGTCACATAAACTGATGGGCAGTGCCCTTCACCAGTCACCACCAGAGCCACATTCACCCTGGTCTGTTGATCTTGAGCCCTGCTTGCATTCACAGAGGAAGAGAAGTAATTGCTGGTGAAATCATTTCACAGTATCACAGCACATCAGAGGTTGGAAGGGACCTCAAGAGGTCATCCAGTCCAACCCACCCCCCACCCCCACCCCCCCACCCCCCTCCGTGAGAGACTAAAGCTTGTCTCTCCTGGTGTGACTCAACAAAGATAAAATCACCTTTGGTGCTTGCCCAGACAACAGCTGATGTGTATTGGGCAGAGCCACTGGAACTCTTGGGAAGGTGGAAAGGTAACATTGCTCACTGGACCACAGCTGGCCTGACAACAAAGACAAGATAATCTCCACCCATCAAGTACCCCGGAAAGGGAGGATGGTAAGACAATGGATTCACCACCTGGCCCCTGATTTCCTGAGGGACAATACTTGGACACATACCTAAGGACTAAAAACTGTATAAAAGACTTGAGCAAGTACTGGCTGAAGAGAAGAAAAACACGGAACCAAAAACACAGTAGAAGGAAAACACAGATGAAGAAAAACACAGGAGAAGGACAATGCTTGGGACAATGCTGCTCTGAAGAAAAATGACAGAGACATCACCACGGAGCCTGAAAGAAGCAGCAGAACCCTCTCTTCGTGCCCTAAGTTCTGCCTGCTGCAACTCATGGAGCTGAAGAGGCTGCCCAGAGGACCAGACCACATCTCTTCTACAGCCAAAGCCTCAGCACCCTTTCACTACAGACCCAACATCTCCTGCAGCACCTTTCCTCCACAGACTCAAACTGTCTTAGGGGCGGGAGGGTGAGGGGTGTGGTAATATAATTCCTTTCCTCTTCTCTCTCTGTTTTCTCTCTCTCCCCTTCTGATCCCTCCACTTTATTTATGTAATAAATAGTGTAGCTGTTGATATTTTGGCCTCGTTTGTGCCTCTAATTTCACAACACGGGAATATTCAACAGAACTGAGTCTCTTTCCCTCTGTGGACCGAGACAACCCCCCTGCCAAAGCAGGATCACTCAGGGTAGTCCACACAGGAATGCATTCAGACAGGTTTTGAATGTGTCCAGATAAGGAGACTCCACAACCTCTCTAGGCAGCCTGTTCCAATTTGAATGTATGAGGTCTACTAGGAATTAATCAAAACAGACTGAAAGAAGATTTGAAGTCAGATTTTACTTCTTGATTGAAGCGATTTCTTTTTCAGTGAAGTCAACCCACATTACAACCCTGGGTAAAAAGGACTAGGCAGGATGTGAACATGAATTTCCCTTCAGTTCGAAAGTCTATTGATTGAACCCTGGCTACAAAGTACCAGGCAGGACATGAACTTGAACTTTCCCTTCAGAGTTTGAGACTGTGTTGATTGACACAGGAGGATCTCTGAGGATTTTGATGCCACGGCTAATAATAGCCCACTGTTTCCAGTCACACACATTCATCAACATCAAGAACGACTCCAGCACTGTGAATCATCCCAGCAGCACACAGGGCAAGCCAAGTGACTGGTACACACTCCCCCACACAACTCTGGGAATAACAGCATCAACTGGTGCCAGATCTCATCCATAGGAAAAATTCCATCTCGCCTTTTCCACCGAAAGCTCTGCAGAAATTCACCTCTCTTTCCTGGCTCACTTCACTTCTGCTGCTTCATTCGCCCAGTATGCTCACCACAGAAATAGAACAAAATAGAAGACATATAAAAGAAAATGACAGAAATAAATCTCAGAAGGCAAAGTGCAGGTATTTGAAGCCTGGGGGTGGGTACACATTAGGGCAAAGATGGAATGGACCCGCCTTTAACAAGTCATGTTACAGGAGGGATGGAGAGAGACTGTTTGCAAAGGCCTGCAGTGACAGGACAAAAGGCAATGGCTTCAAACTAGAGAAGAGCAGATTTAGATTGGATATCGGGAAGGCACCTTTACTATGAGGGTGATGGAACACTGGAACAGGTTGCCCAGGGAGGTGGTTGAGGCCCCTTCCCTGGATAGTCAAAGTGACACTTGACAAGGCCCTGGGCAACCTGATCTAGTTGGGGATGTCCCTGATGACTGTGGGGAGGTCAGACTGGATGACCTTTGGAGGTCCCTTCCAGCCCAGCCCATTCCATGATTCTATGTATTGACAACAATACACAGTTTAATAGCTCCTGAAGACTTAGGTACAGGCTTGAGAACTAGGAACTCCACACTATTCCAATTCTGCAGCTTCCAACTCTACAGCTGACTCAGTTTTGCCAAGTGCTTCATTTTTATTACTTTTTTAAAAGCCTGACTGTTGCATCTTGGTGTTGAAGCAAGAGGAGTTACTCTGTGATACTGCTTGCTTGCATTACCAGGAAACAACTTTCTTTGCCTCCAGTCTCCACCTGATATGAAGAGGAAGCACAGAATTTGGAACTGTGAACATCTTTGCTTTCTCTAGAACATGCAGCAATGCCTGAAGTACTCCTGAAGAGACAAAACAACTATTTTTATACACAATTACTTTAAAACCATTATTTTTAAATGGTGTATTTTTTTTTCCAATGAGAGGAAAACATTTTCTTTCCAACCTGAAAATAATGCACATACCCAGAACTTGTACAACAAAAAGCAGACTCCTTGCTCAAAGGCATATGAAAATTATTCCCACTGAAGCAAAGATACCCTCATCTCCCAACAGAGCTTGTGCTTCCAATTTTCTGCTTAAATGTAACAAAAGACTGGCTGTCTTCAGTCTTTCTGGCACTGCTCCATAATTTCTGCCAGAAAAGCTAAAACACTTTCATATATATATATATAAAATAAATAAAAGTGAGCAAACTCCAACAACAATTTTTAGCCTAGCATATGACTCAGAAAGCTATTTTTTTTTAGCTAGTACCTCCAATCTGTAATTTGGAGATGCTGTTTTAATTGTCATATAAAGCAATCCCTTTAGAAGCCCATACAGGACATCTCCATGCAATAAAAAAAAATAACTCAGCCAATAATCCACAAGCAAGGATCAATTACACTTGCAAACAGCACAGAATCTTTTGCATTAACTCCACTTCTATCAGTTTGAGGAGCCCTCGTGAGACATAACATGGAATACTGCATCCAGTTCTGGGCTCCCCAGTTCAAGAGGGAAAGGGATCTACTGGAGAGAGACCAACGGAGGGCTACAAGGATGCTGAAGGGACTGGAGCACTGCCTGATGAGGAAAGGCTGAGAACCCTGGGGCTGTTTAGTCTGGAGAGGAGAAGACTGAGAGGGGATTTAATAAATGTTTATAAATATCTGAGGGCTGGGGGTCAAGAGGGAGGGTACAGGCTCTGCTCAGTTGCACCCTGTGACAGGACAAGGGGCAATGGGTATAAACTCCAGCACAGGAGGTTCCACCGTAGTATGAGGAGGAGGTTCTTCACTGTAGAGGTCCCAGAGCACTGGAACAGGCTGCCCAGAGAGGTTGTGGAGCCTCCTTCTCTGGAGACTTTCAACTCCTGTCTGTATGTGTTCCTGTGTGACCTGTGCTAGATTCTGTGGTCCTGCTCTGGCAGGGGTTGGACTTGATGATCTCCAGAGGTCACTTCCAAGCCCTAACATCCTGTGATCCTGTGAACTTGTTGCCAGAAGGCTGAAGAAACACCTAAGGAAGGCTTCTGAGGTAAGTCAGACAGAAGCAAAACACTGTTATCTGCATCTAATAAAGTCCCCTGACAGGCACCATAAAAACAGTTTCCTAGAGTGACTGCTGCTGAAACAGAGCAGCCTGAATGCAGTCTATAAACCTTTTATGTGAGCTAGTGGCATTCCTTTTCTCAGCTTCTCTTTACTTAAAGACAATACTGCCCAGTTAAAGACCTCACAGTAAAAGTCTTCTGTTGTGTTCAAGCCCTCAGCAGGTTAGCATTAAAGTGGTTCTTTCCTCTAGCTGTGCTTTTGAACTTCATCTTAAAAACAAACCTGTCACTTTCTGGCTGTAATATTCTGATGAGACACTGCCAATGTGCGTGTCAGCCTCGGCACAGCATTTCTTTTCATTTTCAATAAAGATCACCCAGCAATACTTGAGTAGAACTTATATTATGTCCAGCTGACATCTTCACAGCCATCTTAATTATTTGGTATCTCCATGGAACCTCAGTTTCTTCCATTCTAACAAACCAACTCAGTGGCCAGAAAAATTTAGAAAAGAACAAAATAAAGAAATTCCCCAGAAGGCAGAATTGCACAGGACATGATGCAAGCCTGGGCATCTTCCTCAGCTAAAACACAGATCAGAGGAGTGACACATCTAAAACCAGCACAAAAAGCAGAGTAACTGCATTTAGATAGGGCTTTTGAAACCTTGTGGAAATTAATTCTTGCTAAAAGATAGCTTTAAAAGTGCTCAGTTTAACCAAGGCAAACAAAGTGTCCAGGAGGAATAAAAACTGTCTGGCTGCTGGCATCTAACAGTAACCCAAGACATGAGGAGAGTGAAATGCAATACCTGCTTCAACACGATGGCACCCGGTGAGCTCATAGCTCACTACACTGCTGCAGTTCCCTACCTTCCACAGCTTGTTTTCAAAACTCCTTGAATTGAACATTGCTGCAGTCTACTGAATCTGCATTTCAATGCATAGATTAAATAAAAAGAGGGAAAAAATAAACAAAACAAGAGCTTCAAGGGACATACTGAAGTATCTGGAATAAATTAGCAAATCTTATGCCCAACACTATGCCTAGATTAAGTGGCTGTATCAAAACAAAATCATGTTCCTCTGGAGAAGCATCACCACACAAACACCTGCATATACAGTAACTAAAACAGAGACAGGTTGAACTGATCCTTTCCAACAGAAATGTCACAGGATCACAGAAACATTTAGGTTGGACAAGAACCTCAGGATCACCAAATCCAACCCAGAACCCAACTCTACAAGGTTCACCCCTAAACCAGATCCCCTAGCGCCACATCCAAAGCACCTTGGTGACTCAACCACCTCCCTGGGCAGCATATTCCAATGCCTGACCACTCTTGCTGGGAAAAAATTCTTCCTAGTGTCCAGTTTGAACCTGCCAGGTCACAGCTTGAGGCTGTTCTCTCTTGTTCTATCACTAATGACCTGTTAGAAGAGACCAGCACTAGTCTCTCCATAATGTCCTTTCAGGTAGTTGTAGAGAGCAATGAGGTCTCCCCTCAGCCTCCTCTTTTTCAAGCTAAGCAGCTGGGACCCTAAGCAGCCCCAGCTCCTTCAGTTGCTCTTCATCAGATTTATTCTCCAGTCCCTTCCCCAGCCTCCCTGCCCTCCTCTGCACTGGCTCCAGCACCTCCACATCTCTCTTGGATTGAGGTACCCAAAACTGAACACAGTACTCAAGGTGTGGCCTCACCAGAGCTGAGTACAAGGGGACAATCATCTCCCTACTCCTGCTGGACACAGCTTTTCTAATCCCAGCCAGGATGCCATTGGCTTTCTTGGCCACCTGGGCACACTGCTGGCTTGTGTTCAATTGTTTGTCCATTAGAACCCCCCAGGTCCCTTTCTGCCAGGCAGTTTTCCATGTCAATCTAACTTTGCACAAAAAAGTAAATTCCACTGCTGTGGGGGTCTTGTGCACTACAGGGGCTGAGATCCTACCAGCTCCAGCCTGAAACACTGATTCCTTCTGGCTTTGTGTCTCACTCATTAAAAATCAAACCTTTTTTTCCCCATAGGTAGGGGGGACAAAGAGGGTTATGCTTTATTTCCCCCTCAGTAAACCAGTATAAAGCACTAGAACTACCCATTTCAGCTCTAACAGAACCACTTCTGTGATGTGCTCACCTATTTTTATACCTGACTGCAGACTCAGAATGACAAAATCCAAAGGTGGAAGGTCCCATGGAGGCCTGTCTCAAAGAAGGTGATGGGATACAGGATGAGGCACTTTTCAAACGGCGGGAGTTCTTGCTCTCAACAGGTAAGCAGGAAGGTAGGAGGGAATTTAAAGCCTTAGTCTTTGGTGCTGGTCACACCATGTTTCTAACTGTTTTCCACTCTCCACAGTCCCAAAACCTTGCTTACTCTAACCAGGCATTCTTAAAAAGATCAAGAAACAGCAACTGAAGGAATAGACATTAAAACTCTTCCTTAAAGGCAAGGCAATGAAAAAATGAACGATTCCACAATCTAGGTCATGAAGAATGCTTATGTTCTGAAGAAAGATCAAGGCTGGAATATGCTCAAAAAACCTGAATCTAACATTAACTATTCCAGCAGAAGTGGGAACACGCTGATTAAAGTTGTTTGGGATACAAAGCTGGCAGGGATCCTAAGAGGTCTGAAATTAAATAGTGCCACACTAAACTACAGCAGGGCCATCTATTTCAGGATCAATGTGAAAAAGTTCAGCTATGAGTTCAGCAAGTAGAAATATGACTGGAGAGGAGAACCTGAATGGTTTGCTTAACCACAAGAAAACAGTGTGAGACAGTCAAAGAAGGCATCAGGAGAAGCATCATGTCAAGACACACAAACATCTCATGAGGCTATTTCAGCTTGAACATAACAGCTACCAGAATGCTCGGGGCAGGGGGGAAATCATGTTGGGAGTAGGAAAAAAACAAAAACAAACAAAAAACCAAACAACCCACCCTGCTTAGCCTTGCAGATCAAGAGGTGAGAGATATAAATGCTGCCTATAAATACAGTACTGTGAATAAAAGCTATAGAGGGAAATACAGCTAGTGAGGTGAAGCACAGCAACGAGGGGGCACGAAAATGCCATGAACTCGAATTTTGCCACAAATGCAGATGTCCGTAGCTCATTAAAAAAACCCCAAACACCCATCAAACAGACAAATTCTATCCTAGTCTGCTGAACTGAACAGCAGGGCAAAAGGGACCTACTTTTAAAATAAAGTTTATTAGGGGATTAAACGAAATTGAGCTTTCAATAACAAGGGACGAGCGCAGATAACGCAGGGAGCTCCTGCCAGTCCTTTCAAAGCAAATACGCACACTCATCTCTCAGAGGAGCAGCACCCACATGCTGTGCTCCGAGGCCTGCCTGCAACAGACGGGCAGTCCCCGGCCCCCAGCTCCAGCCAGCTCCACGCTGCGAGCGCTCGGTACCGCACGGGGCAACGAGGCCCAGGCACCGTGCGTGCAGCAGGCCCCCGCTTTCCGGGGCAGGGCTCTTTCCAGACGGCCCCGCACAAAGCACGCCCTGGCGGGACCGGCGCTGTGTGAGGGCTGCCCTGCGCCCAGGCCGGGGAGAGGCACAGGCGGCTGCCCCGTCCCGCCCTGCCCTTCACACCGGCCGAGGACCGCTGCCCGCCGGGCTGCCCCCTGCTCCTGCGTGGCGGGAAGCCGCCGGTCCGCGGCCCCACAAGGTGCTGCTGAGAGGAGCCGGCCAGGCAGCCAGGCCAGACCGGCCATCACCCTCTGGTGATACCGGGGCACATGGGGAAGGGCTGCCGCTGCCCCTTCGCACCGCGCCGGGCTCCAGCCTCCCCGCGGCTGGATCTCGATCGTCCTTTTATATAATCGGTAGGGCGGCAGCCGCGCCGGTTACACAACGGCGAGGGGAGCGAGAGCTGCCTGCCCGGCTCCATGTGCGCGTGTGGGGACGGAGCCGTGGCAGCCCCCGCAGGGTCGCTGCCGGCTCTGCCCCGCGGCAGCGGCGGCGGGAGGTGAAGGGGGACGGCACGCACCGGGGCCCGCTCCGTTCAACGGCCTCACCTGCCTGAAGGAGCGGGACCCGCGGCGCCGCCATAGCGGCCCCTTCCCCTCATCTGCCCTCGGCCGGCCGCTGTCACCCTGGGGCAGAGGGCTGCCTGCCCGACCGGCTCCTCCATCCCCCTCCCGATCCCCTCGTCGGCTCCTCGGCCCGGCGTTGCCCGCGGTGCTCACTCACCATCGTGACGCTGGGTGCCGGCGGCGACCGCCGAGCGAACCGGGTCCCGACAGACTGGCTTCTTTTTTTTTTTCTCTCTCTTTTTTTTTCTTCCCCTCTTCCCCCCGTTTTTTACCCCCTCCCCGACCTGGAAGTGAATCTGCCTCAGCCGGCCGGGAAGCAATACGGAGCCCGCCTCCCTTAAAGGGGCCGCGCCAGGCGCACACTGCCTGCGCCCGGGCAGCGGGAGTCGCCGAGTCCAGGTTAGGGACGAAAAGCGTCAGGTGTCGGGAGAAGGGGCAGTAGGACAACGAACCTCACTGGCCTGGCCTGTTACAGTGTGAGACATTCCCTGACGCCAAGTTGCTTTCATTTTGGAGCAGAGATGAAGCAGCACGAGGATGATAAGAGGGCTGAAGCACAGACAGACTGAAAGAGCTGGGGCTGTTCAGTCTGGAGAAGAGAAGGCTCCGAGGAGACCTTATTGTGGCCTTCTAGCATCTGAAGGGGGCTACAAGAAAGCTGGGGAGGGACTCTTTAGAGTGTCAGGTAGGGATAGAACTAGGGGGAATGGGGAAAAAAAATAGAAATGGGCAGATTCAGATTGGGTGTTAGGAAGAAATTCTTCACCATGAGGGTGGTGACACACTGGAGCAGGTTGCCCAGAGAGGTGGTAGAAGCTGCATCCCTGGAGGTTTTTAGGGCCAGGCTGGATGTGGCTGTGAGCAACCTGCTGTAGTGTGAGGTGTCCCTGCCCATGGCAGGGGTTGGAACTAGCTGATCCTTGTTCCTTCCAACCCTATCCGTTCTATGATTCTGTGATTCCAGCGGATCTGTCCCAACAGAAGCAGCTCTATGACAGTTCCCTGCCTTTGGGTAACCTCACACAGCCAGGAATTCAGCATCAGCTTCATGCTTGTTGCTCACAGATCAGCCTCTGTAATTTCAGTGTCTCCTGCCCCAACTAGTTTATTTGGGCAGTATGGGTGGTAGACTTCTCCAATACTATAGGGTTTGCCACCTGCTTCAAAGTTGGAACAGGAGCTTTGCCATAAGCTTTCACACAAACTCATTCCAGGTTTCGGATACAGTAGCGGTGATGAAAACCTGCCTCCCAACAAATGTGTGTTATATAATGTATTGTTGGTAAAGAGAACACAGTTGCTTTTTGTTTCAGGATACAAAGTAAAGAGTGATGCAATTACCCTGCCCAAGTAAAATGAAATCATAAAGACTACTGTTAAAACTTGTGCCCTCGTGGCCAAGAGAGCCAATGGCATCCTGGGGTGCATCAAAAGTGTGTCCAGCAGGCCTGGAGAGGTTCTTCTCCCCTCTACTCTGCCCTGCTGAGACCACACCTGCAATACTGTGTCCAGTTTTGGGCCACGAGGATCATTAGGGGTCTTGAGCATCTCCCCTATGAAGAGAGACAGAGACCTGCCACTGTTTAGTTTCAAGAAGAGAAGACTGAGAGGGGATCTGATCAATGTCTAGCAATATCTGAGGGGTGGGTGTCAAGCGGAGGGGGCCAAGCTCTTTTGGGTGGTACACAGTGGTAAGACAAGGAACAAAAGGTACAAGCTTGAACATAGAAGATTTCACCTCAACATGAGGAGAAACTTCTTTACTGTGAGGGAGCACTGGAACAGGCTGCCCTGAGAGGTTGTGGAATACCCTTCTCTGGAGACTTTCAAAACAAACCTGGATGCATTCCTGTGTGGACTACCCTGAGTGATCCTGCTCTGGCAGGGGGGTTGGACTTGATCTCTGGAGGTCCCTTCCAACCTCTAATGTACTGTGATACTGTAATACCTTCTAAAGAACTGCTGGTTCCATATACAGCAGCTTTGACTAAGGTCTGTTTGCAAACCAAGCAAAACAAATAAACATTAAAGACAACTGCTGAAAGAATTTTTGTTGCCATCATTACAAGATAGCCAAATATTCTACAGATGTTATCATTCTTCCTGTTTAGGGACTACATAGCAAAGGTCAGTTATAGCCCAAAGTCTTTAGATGATGATGTTGATGTACAGAAAGCAAATTATGTGCTCAGGGTCTAACAAGAACAGAATCAAAAGTCCTCATGTTCTCAATCTGACCACTTAAAAATCTAATCTGTTTTGAAGAAATAATTTCTGTAATTATGGACACAAATTATTTTAGATTAAGGAGGGGCTAGCACTCTTACTGTTAGTCCATTACATGTTTTTTCCAGCTCCTAATGCTTTTAGGAACTTCCAGACTCTTCTTTCCATGCCTATTAACAAGTGCAGTCAATTCACTCTAACGAGTGTCACCAGTTGTCCTGTCTTTGCCTTCTTTTTCTCATTCCATCAGGATTTACCATAGGAACTATCTCCTTTTCTCCTGCCCAGATTCAGACAGTTAAAAATGTTGAAGCAATAACCCGATTCCCTTCTTTCAGTGCCTGTTCTTGGCCTGCCCCACTGTACCTGAGAGCTGGAGTGGCAAAGGAAGCCTTACTGCACTAACGTTCTTACTATGGAGAGACCTTATGGTTGAGTTGGCACTGACTCATTTTGGCACCAGAAACAGCAAAGACAAAATCCCAAGAAGAACAGACTCTTAGGGACTGAAATGAACAAATTCAAAGAGTTTCTACTGAGCCTGTGCAAACTGAAAGTTTTCAAAGCCAGGTTTTCAGAGGAACAGGACTGCTGGTACAAAGGTAGCTCATCTTCCACAGTCCTACTTCAGAACAGGGGACACAAAAGTTCTCAGGCAGCAGTCAGCAGAGGCCAAACTACGTGAATCTTATCTGCCTTCTCACAAGCATCTTCCGTGGGTTTGGTGGATACCTTTTGAAAGCAAGGTTTTAACTTCACGTGGACAATGTGTGTGAACTCCAGCCCCAAAGACAGAGATGTTGAGCTGCAATGCTTCGAACTTCCAGCAGGTGGCGCCATATTTTTGGCAGCAATGGTTCTTAGGGGGCCTATGCCCAAGATTTAATCGAGTTTTATTTGGCCCCAAAGCTTGGCAAACCGTCCATACATTACTGCAAAAATTTGGCACAAAGCATTCTTAAGTATTCTTTACAATTCATTTTAACTGTTCTTTTAAATTCATTTAAATCTAAGCAATCTGTCATGTATATTTATAATGTAGAATGATACATTTGGGTGGGAGGGGAATTTTAAAGGTCATCCAGTTCCACCCCTCTGCAGTCAGCAGGAACATCTTCAGCTAGAGCAGGTTGCTCAAAGCCCTATTCAACTTGGCCTTGAATCTTTGCAGGGATGGGGCATCTATCATGTCTGGGCAAGCTGGGCCATTGTTTCACCACACATCATTAAAAAACTCTTCCTTCTAGCTAGTCTAAATCTCCCCTCTTTCAGTTTAAAACTACCATTCCTTGTGCTAATGCAACAGATCCTGCTAAAAAGACTGCCCACATCTTTCTTATAGCCCCTTTGAAGTACTGAAAGGCTGCTTAAAGGGTCTCCCCTGGAGCCTTCTCTTCTCCAAGGGTGAGTAACCCCAACTACCAGCCTGTCTTCACAACAGAGGTATTCGAGCCCTCTGACTATTTTCATGGACCTCCTCTGGACCTGTTCTAACCGGTTCATGTCCTTCTTGTGCTGAGGCCTCCAGAACTGGATGCAGCATTCCAGATGAGGTCTCAGAGTGTGTGCTGATACACTCAGGAAATGCAATTTGTGCTCAAAAGTGCTGGAATTGGCTGGCATGCTATGTTTTGTGTAAGCACCCCAACATCATGGCTGGCTTCAATTCAGCCATCACTGGAGAACTGGGGGTTGTGGTGTGCAGTTAATTCCATACCAGTTTCCAGCAGATTTCAACAATGCCTGGCACTGCCTGCTCAGACATACTGGGGTGCAGGGTCCCATCTCATGAAAAATATCTCTATACCACAGAAAGGAGAAGCCAGGAGCAGCAACCCACCAGTTCTAAAATCGAGTTGCAAATTATTTCACAGATAATCCCAGACAAAAACACATCAGCAGCAGGTAGGGAACTGGTGAAGCACCCCTGGTGCTGGATTAATGTGTATGACATTGCCTCAACTTAAGGATTTGTCCTACGGCAGACCTCAGAAATACGGGTCTGGGGGTGCAAAACTCTGGAAGTTAAATACTAATAGTGTGTTACTGCTTGAAACTTCGGACCCATCAGTCTCTGGTCACCCCGAGAGGTGGAGATGAGAGAAAGGACTTCCCCACCGAGCCGCCTGTGAACCGGCACTGGTCAACACCTGCAGTGGCGGTGTCTGGGGAAAGAGAGGATGAATCGGGGTAAAAAGAGGGAAGAAGAGGATGAACCGGAGTAGAGGCGGCCCCGCAGTAGCGGGGAGCGGACGGGGGCCCGGCGGTGCGGCAGGCACCGCTCCGCGCGCTGGGGCAGGCGCCAAATCGATCGCTCGGCGCTCGGGGCAGGCGCCAAATCGACCGCTCGGCGGCGGCCGGCGAGCCTGCGCGGCGGCCCCGTCGGCTCCAGCATGGCCGCGCTCATCAACTTCGAGGACGAGGAAGAGGTGAGGAGTTACTTGGAGAACTTGCACGTCGAGTACAGCTACCAGTGCTTCAAGGAGAAAGACCCAGACGGTAAACGGCCGCACCGCGACCCCTCTGCCAACCCCCTGGGTCCGGCGGGAGCCTCAGCCCCTTCACCGCTGTGTTGCAGGCTGCCATCGCCTAGCCGACTACCTGGACGCCGTTCGGAAGGACTTCGTGGGGGCGGCGCGGGTGCTGCGCGACAACTGCGAGGCGCACGGCCACAGCGAGAGCTGCTACAAGCTAGGGGCCTACCAGGCCATCGGCAAAGGTGAGCCGAGCTGCTGCTGTGAGCCCGTCACGCTCCTGCCCGAGCTGCTGGTAGCAGTGGTTGCGGTGTCGCGGGTTCTGCCGTGGCACTGCCAGCAGCGTGAGCTCCTCTGTGCAAGGGGCTCCGGGCGAGGAGGGTGGCAGATGCCTGTGGGCAGACACAGTTCTTGGCCTTTCAAAGGTGCTGAGCACCTGCAGCTCCTCCTGACCTTGATGGAGGAGCTACCCATCATGCCCCCTCTACGGTCACATGATAAAAGCTGGGGAAGGGTAGAAAACCTGAAATTGCTTCCTTCTGGAGAATCTCCTTTAGGTTAAAAACACACGTAGTGTTTTCTTACAATTACATCTGTGTAAGTGCCAAGTACATCCAGGGCTGAATGTTGCTGCGTGTCCTGTTCTTAAAACTTGGGTTTCTTCTCATCTCACTGCTCTTTCTTAGAGAAAGTGAAAAAAAAAAAAAAAACCACAAGCATGCAAACAGGTCTAAGTAAATCCAAGTCTGCCCAAAAGGTATTTGCTGGTACAGGAATGGGAAGCTGTTGAGAAGGCCATAGGTGTATGTCTGTGAGGTCCTAGATGTTGACTATAGCATGCAAAGAGAGGGAGGCTTTATTGCCCAAAAAGGACTGGGAAGCATGCTGCAAACAGAGAGCTTCCATCTGTGCCAGTGTGTCCTTACAGTAATCCTTTGGTTTCTTGGCTGACAGGTGGACTCGACCCAGATTTGAAAGCTGCCTACAACTCTTTTATGAAGTCATGTGAGAAAGGTGGGAAGAAGTCAATAAATGCATGCCACAGCGTTGGGCTGTTGGCCCATGATGGGAGAGTAAATGGTGATAAACCAGATCCTGTTGTTGCAAGAGACTATTATACAAAAGCCTGTGATGGCAATTTTGCTCCTAGCTGCTTCAACCTCAGTGTAATATACCTGCAAGGAGCACCTGGGGTCCCTAAGGACATGACCCATGCTCTGAAGTACTCGCTGAAGGGGTGTGAGCTCGGCCACATCTGGGCTTGTGCCAATGCCAGTCGAATGTACAAACTGGGAGATGGTGTTGAGCAGAGTGATGCTAAGGCAGAGGATCTGAAAAACAGGGCAAAACAGCTGCATAAAGAGCAGAAAGAAGCCCCAAGCTCTTTGAAATTTGGAGAGTAAAACTGTCAGTTGCAGCTACTGAGTTTTCAATGGCAAGTGAAGCTGTTATCTAAATAATGAGCATACATTGTGCAGTCACAATAAAAAACAAAATCCTTATTTTCATGGATGCAAACAAACATCAGCAACCCTGATGTGCCTTTCTGCATTTTTAAATACACAAATTCTTCCTCCTGCTGCTTGGATTTCTCCTCTTCTTTCAGGAAGACAAACACACCTGACCTTTTGGAAGTTTGTCCCCACGGTTTAAAGTATGAAATAGGTCCAAACATCCTTTGGGTTTTACATCTGTGCTGCAGATGTTTCCAGCAGGAGCTGTAGTTGTGTGCTGGGTTCAGGCTGCATAGCTGGCTTTCATGTAAAGGTTTCTGCTCTTCAGAGAATGTCGTGAATCCCACGTTTTCTGAGCTTGCTGGAGCAAGTGTGGATTTTGACCTGCTTCAAAATGATGTCTGAGCCTCAGCACTTCCACTCTAAAACTCAGGCTTTTAGGATGCTTGTTTTGCTCTCTTTGGCTACAGAAATACTGTCCTTTGCTTGTATTGCCAGCTTTGTTAAACTTGAGAAGTTATCCAGGCTGCATCTTGATCCTCGACAGTGCCTCTTGCTGTCTGTGACCTTTGCAGGTCGAGGGGGACATGCTGCTTTAGGCTCTAAAAGCACAAAGCTTTTCCGTGGTCGGCTTAGAGCTGGAAGCGTTTCATTCATGTTCAGATGATGCCAATCCCCTAAGAGTCATAAGCCTGTATGGCAGTGTGCATGAGAGCATCTCGGCCTACAGGTCTTGCCAAGGGAACAGGAAAGAATCATCCTTAGCCCTGCAGGGCAGATGAGCTGCAGCAGCAGGGTGTGAGAGAGTGGCCCCAGGCTGGGGAGGAAATAAAGAGAGCTAGGAATGTGCTTAGACCTGCTGCATTGCAGATGAGTATCCAAGGCTGGAGGTGCCCTCACAGACAATGCCTGCAAGCAGATGTTAACAGGTTTGTCATTGCATGAGTGCCAGATGAATTGCTCTGCAGCACACTGAGCACCACTTAACTGCACACATTGTTTTACATTCCAGCCAGCTTCTGAAACTCTGTTTTCTGTTCTTTGTAATGCAGGTTTAGGGAGGAGCAAGGTGCTAACTGATCAGATTGTTTGACTCAAATCTGTAACTTAAATCTGTACAAACCATAATTACACATACATGTTCTAAACCAGCTGCCTAAATTATAAGCAGGGCAATATATGTAAATGTATTCATGCACTGACAAGGTCCTTTGTCATTCTGATGTGTCTGCATGCAGAGTTTGTGATGTGTGTATATGCTTTGCTGTACTTTTACTGCTGATTCAGAATGTGAATACCCTGGCTGTGGGCTGAAGATACAAACTTACTATTGAAATAAGTGGGAGTAAAAAGAAAATCCCCAACACTAATTTGACTATTGCCACAACTAAAAGAATTATTAGAATGCTGTCTGAGGCAGAGTGTATGAAGGAAGGGGAGTTCTGCCACCCTAACTGCACTCTGAACAGACTGCTTGAGAAGGGTGAAAAGGGATGACATGGAAAGACATAGACCTGATGGAGACGGTCCAGAGGAGGGCCATGAAAATGATCAGGGGTTGGAGCACCTCTGCTATGAGGACAGGCTGAGGGAGCTGGGGGTGTTCAGCCTGGCGAAGAGGAGGCTGCCTGCCAGTACCTGAGAGGGGCCTGTAAGAAGGATGGACAAAGACTGTTTACAAAGGCCTGCAGTGACAGGATGAGGGGCAGTGTCTTCAAGCTACAGAATGGCAGATTTCATTTGGGTATCAGGAAGTTCTTTGCTATGAGGGTGGTGGAACACTGGAACAGGTTTCCCAGGGAGGTGGATGAAGCCCCTTCCCTGGAGATACATATGGTGAGGCTGGACAAGGCCCTGGGCAACCTGCTCTAGTTGGGGATGTCTCTGCTGACTGCAGGGAGGTCGGACTGAGTGACCTTTGGAGGTCCCTTCCAGCCTGGACTATTCTATGATTCTATGATGAAAGGGGACAAAGGGACAGCAGGTGGCAGTACATGAAAACCATTCCTCCTCACCGTGACTGGGAGACTGGTTTTCAGCAGACTGGGGAAGAAAATAGTGGTGACCCAAGTGAAATGAATTTTTCTCTGAACACAGTTAATATTCTGTGGCAGCTGAAGAGGGCAAAGCTCTCCTAGAGGAAGAGCCTGTGCTGACTGTTTGCTAGGTACTGTTGCGGGCATCTGTTGCCCTTGGGAAATGTGAGTAAATGCTACCCTGCAGAGTGTAACAGTCTAGCAATAAAACAGTTTGGCAGCAGTATGTTCAGAAGTAAGCAACTGCCAGGTGGCTCAAGGCACTGGAGAACTGGATGACATTTTAAGCTCTCATCTTTTTGTTTGAGCTTTTGTGCTCAGTGCCTCCGAGTGACTGGTTCAGCTCCTCACTCCAAGCAGAGCTGCATGCTACAGCAGGCTATCCTCTGGGATTACTGTCAGCAGTGCCCTGGGGAAACTCCAGTCAGTACCTGGGACTGTCCTCACTAAAAGTGACACCCAGTGCAGGTAGTTAAAGTGCATGTTGTAGGGAGTGTTAGAGAGTTGCAGGATTTAAATATAACATGATCTATTTTCATAAAAGCAGTCACAGAATCATCCACACTGGAAGAGACCTCCAAGATCATCAAGTCCAACCCATCACCCAACCCTATCTTATCAACCAGACCATGGCACTAAGTGCCTCATCCAGGCTTTTCTTAAACACCTCCAGGGACCTCAGCCCCACCACCTCCCTGGGCAGCCCATTCCAATGGCCAATCTCTCTTTCTGGGAAGAACTTCTTTCAAGCCTAAACTTCCTCCTGCACAGCTTGAGACTGTGTCCTCTTGTCTTGACTTTTTAGGATGTCAGGTAATTATAGGACTAAGGGGAATGGAAGGAAAATACAAATGGTTAGATTCAGATTGGATGTTAGGAAGAAGTTCTTCACCATGAGGGTGGTGAGAGACTGGAGCAGGTTGCCCAGGGAGGTGGTGGAAGCCTCATCCCTAGAGGTTTTTGCAGCCAGGCTGGATGTGGCTGTGAGCAACCTGATGTAGTGTGAGGTGTCCCTGCCCATGGCAGGGGGTTGGAACTGGATGATCCTTGAGGTCCCTTCCAACCCTAATGATTCTATGATTGTACAGAGGCCCTAGCATATGGTTCAGCATCAAACACCAATAGCCTGCTCTCATTCTCCAGATATTCCTTCAGTAGCATGTCCCAGAACCCATGCAACCCAGGCTCTTGAGACTTTCATGATCAACACTGCCCACTTCTCAATGTCTGATTTTGCATGCCATGTCTGCATCCTCCCAGTGCTTCCATTTGTCAGTACCCACACGTGAAACAAAGACAATAAGCACTCATTGCACTAATTGCAGACTGTATCATGTATTTCTGATGCACTGTTACTGCCTGCTACCCAAACACCAGTTACAATTACCAGTGGTGTTTTCACTCCAGCAGGGATGTTTTCTACTTTAGATACACACTTTTGGTTTACACTCTTGTTTGTAATATTAGCTAGCATGGGTTTGTAACATAGTTTGGGGTTTATCTTTTTCCCCCAGTTTGGCTTTTTATCTTTTTTTCTCCAGTTTGGGTTTGAATCCTTTTTTTTTTTTCCCTAGACCAACTAGTGAGAAATTTGTGTGATACAGAAAATACCAAATCAAAGCCACTTTGGAGTGGTGATTTCAGCTGGGGATTTGTGCACAGCCATAACGGTAATGCACACATACCCTCCAATTCCTGAGTGTGCTGGGAGTTTTCTAGGAGTTTTCATCCTGTCTATGCAAAACTGAAATCTGGTGCTTTAAACATACCCTGGAGAGGTTTTTCTTAGCAACTGAGAGGCTTCTGGTAAAACAGAAGAAAGAAGGAAGATGAAACCCCCACGTGTTTATACAGCAGTTGTCACTCGCAGCCTACCTTTCCCAGGGAATCAGAAGAAGCACAGAGCTGTTTTGCAGCTCCCAGAGCCATTGCTTATGGAGCTGGGGTAAGAAAGCCATCAAAGAAAAGTGTTAATAGTTTGGCCATGATGTAATCTCATACCTTGAAGATGAGTTTATTTATGTTAGAAGTTCCCTATTCTGACAGTCCTCATTTGACACTTAGTGGCGTGGTCTGAGATTTCATTGTGTCACAAAAGCCAGTGAAAAGAAGGGAGCTGTTTTCTTTCCAGCTCTCCTGCCACTGGGAGTCCTGCTCCTGTAGAGCTTCCTGCCCAGCAAACTCATTGCTCTGCAACAACCTTTTCTGCAAACTGGGAAGGAAACCTGTATTATCTCTGTTGGAAAGGAGGACAAGGCACTGAATAGCTACTGACATATTTCAGGCCACACCATGTCCACAGGGGCCCAGACTGATTATCCTGCACACAATATTTATCATGGCAAGGACTTGTCAATCCTTCACATGCCAAGAAACACTGAGATGGGAAGCTGGCCTTTGAATTTATCCAGATCCTATTTGTGGAGTGTTATTCTGGAAAGATGCAACAGCCACCTCAGAACAAGTGTTATTAATAACTGCTGCAGAGCAAAGGAGAAGCTGAGGCACTGAGCACTGTGAGCAGCCTTGCTGTGTTACCTTCAGGAGACTTCCTTTGTGTGCCGCCTTAAGTAGAACATTTTCTCTCTGCTCTTATTTTGCTCATTTGTTCTGTGGTTGGTACAAAGGCAGCACAAAGCATCTGGCTTCTCAGATGGGCTGCAAACAGAGTGATGTTAGCTGTCACAGTGTCCCAGACGTGCCTCAGACTGGCAGCTCAAACCCCGTGGGATTTGTGATGAACAGACACTGCCCCTCAGGGAGGTTGTGTCAGCTGAGGTGAAAAGCTTTAGACATTTTTGGAACCCCAACCTTATGCTAAGTTCTTTTCCTGATGGGCTTTATGAACTTCCCAGGGGCTGACACCAGAGGATGCCAGGGCCTGACCTTGTTACAAAGGCACAGAATGTGTGAACAAATCCAGCACCAGTGATGGTTTCTAGAGGAGCAGCACAAAGGTGTTGTTACAGTGAACCGAAAGAGCTTCCCAGACAATTTACCAGTTAGCCAGGATGGCTTTGCGGCGTACTTGGCTTTGGACCTGCTGTCTGTGTATAGCAGCATGAAATGCCCACCTAGGTGTGATGTTTGCTGACTCCTCTGCTCATGGCTCCCACAGCAGCCTGTGGACAGTTCCAGATCACGCTGTCACAGCCTAGTGCCAGTGCTGATCCACTGATGGTTTAATCTGCAAAACAAAATGAACCCCCAGTTAATTTAGTTAATGCAGTTCTAGAAATGACAGGAGCTAGGTTATTCCTGGTCATCAATTCTAATGCTCTGTGAACCTTCTTTCCTAATCTGATGCCATCCTAACAGGTTAAGCCTGTGGTCAGGATGGATTTTCTCATGCAGTGCCTATGTGTCCCTAGGGGTCTGTAGGGTAAAGAATGTCTTTACCTCCAGTCCTTTCCAATGCAGAATGATTTTGCCTTAGACATTGTGCAGTTCCAAGTTGCACCCTAAGGCTATACTTGTACCACAGCAGAGCCCTGGAAACATTTTCGTAGAACCATAGAATCACTAAGGCTGGAAAAGACCTTTAAGATCACTGAGTCCAACCATAATCCAACTACCATGGCCACTAAACCATGTCCTGAAGAGCCACATCTACAGCTTCTTGAGCACCTATTTTATATGTACTGTTGATATATACTGTTTATATATACTGTTATTTACATATAGTTTCCCCAGCTTTGGGAAACAATTGCAAGAAAGGGGTTTGGGCCATGATTTGAATCACTAAAGAACCTTGATTGTAGTGAGTGCTTTTTCCCTGAGCATTTTGCAGTACCAAGCTAGAATCTTTGCTTGTCATCCCACAAGCAGATACAGCCCAACAGTCAATGAGCCAAAGAGTTGAAAATTTTATACTTTAGCAGCACCAATCAAAACACCTCTGGAGAGCCAGAGGTGAGGTCCTTTAGCAGAGGGCAATACCAGCATCATGCACACAACCTGGGAAAATGGCAAACAGGGACAAGCAAGGACACCAGGTGCTCAGGAGCCTACTGCTAACCCTGCTAAAGAGCAGCAAGCTTCAGGCTGCTCACAGGATCACAGGATGTTAGGGGTTGGAAGTGACCTCCGAAGGTCATCGAGTCCAAACCCCCCTGCCAGAGCAGGAGCACAGAACCTAGCACAGGCTGCACAGGAAGGCATTTTCTGGGTCTTGAAAGTCTCCAGAAAAGGACACTCCACAACCTCTCTGGAGAGCCTATCCCAGTGCTCTGGGACACTCACAGTGAAGAAGTTCCTCCTCATGTTGAGGTGGAACCTCCTGTGCTGTAGTTTATATCCATTGCCCCTTGTCCTATCACAGGGTGCCACTGAGCAGAGCCTGTCCCCTCCCTCTTGACACACAGCCCTCAGATATTTATAGACATTTATTAAATCCCATGTCAGTCTTCTCCAGACTACAAAGCCCCAGGTCCCTCAACCTCTCCTCATAAGAAGGAGAGTTGGCTTTCTGCAGGTGGTTTCTCTTGTCCTGAAGCCACTGAGTTTGACTCAGTTTGGGCTCTCAAAGGGCACTAACGTTGCCTGGGGACATACGTAAGGTGACAGAAAGAAAGTCAGCAATATCTTTTGATGTTGAAGTATGAAAGAACAAAGCTTTCTGATTCAGTTCCTGTTCACTAGGCTGAATCAGAAGTACTGTGAGAGTGGGAAACATGTAACATTGAAAACCAATTGCATTATACATTGTCTGTCAGGCCCTTGTGCAGTCTGGGGTATGGGATAGCTTTCTGCTTGTCGTGGCACTGCAAATTGATCAGATGAATGTGTAGAGAGGCACTGATTGAGTACTCCCTGTGCTTGGAGGCTTCAGCTAATGAGTGACAAACACAAATGTTGTTTCTTGTTAGAAATTGCTAGGTGAAATACTGCTCAGCCTATGAATACAATTAAAACCTCAGGGACTCTGCACAAATCCTGCACCACATCAAGCAGCAGCTTCCCTCAGCTGGGACCTGTGATTGTTTTTAAAAGACTTGCTGGAGTGTAGCTTAGCTTGGTCCAAGCACTCTAAGAAGATAGTTCATGGCAGAGCTGCTGAAGAAAACCAGTAGCAAAATACTGGAGAGTCTGTAAGGAAGGCAGGGCTCACAACAAAAATGAGCCAGGATAAACTCTAGCAGATGAATTCTTTCTAGCTAGAACTCGCCTGTTCTCATACAGAATGAGATCAACTGATTAATTCATTCAGTGTGAGTTCTACCTTTTGTTCATTGCTTAATCAGTAAAAGCAATGGACAAGTAACTCCACTTGGCCCATGAAGCATCCCCTGATCCCCGTAAAGCATCAGACCAAACTGCTTTCTATCCTGATGTCTCCAGAGTGCAGCAAGAGCTGCACTAACAGTGTGCAACAGAAAGCCTGCTAGGACTCCTTAGAGATGCTGGACTGCCTTGTTTGACTTTGAAGTGGCCAGATAACAACTACCAGAGCCTGGTTCCAGGTGTGTGTGTGTTCCTAAAGGACGACCCAGCATCTCTTTTACCAGTGTATACGAAGAAACCAAATCCAGATCACAGCTTATTCCTGGAGCAGAATCCCAAATCAGACCAAATTAGCTCTTAGGTGTCTGCAAAGTGTCTGGACAACCCAAAACACAGATCATTCACACGTTCAAGATTGCCTCTGTTAATTCCTCTAGGCCTACCCAGGTTGGGACTCCCAGCAGGCCCTGTCCCTGTGGCTAAGGAGCATTTGTTAAACGGGGGCCTGCACAGAGTTTAAACCTGGCTGGGGCTGAGGAGCTGAGGGGACACCAGCAGTCCTTCAGCCAGGCTTCTTCACATTCTGTCTGCAGCCAAGGCTGAAGCCGTGGTTGCAATTATTAGAGGGGGCTGCAATAGTTGTGTGAAGCATTCCCAGAAGCCATTAAACGCTGATGAGGGCTCTGGCACTGCAGATTGCAGGCAGTCTCAGCACTCAGGATGGACACAAGATTAGAGGCAGCCATCTCTATTTAAAACCCCAACCTGACCCCACAACAAAATGGCAGCGTTCTAATGATCTGGCAAGCCTTTTGTGTGCTGTCCTCTCCACATGCTGTTCGGCTCTGCTTTTCTTCTTTCCCTGTGGGAGGACTGTTCCCTTGGCTACAAGTGCTGGCCTCTAATAGTTGGCATTTGGGCACTCCGAGCTAACGGGATGAAAATATTGCTCTGTTTGTCTTCCGCTCCTGCGGGAGCACAGAGAACACAGCTGGACAGGTCTCTGATAGGCAACAGCTCCAGGTGCTACCACTCATCCAGGTACATGATTTGGCCATGCTGCACCCTTCCCTCACAGGTGCTGCTGGGGTAGATGTCTTTATTTCTGCTGAGAAGTGCCAAGGGGAGGGGAGGTCTGGGGCTTGTTTCTCTGCCATCCTGCACAGGAGACAGCAGATTCTCCCTTGGGCTGCTGCAGCCAGAGGTCCTTTAGCCACGTCTGTCGCACATCATGAGGCATGACAGGCATAGCCAGTCCCTTGCTGGCAGGAGGGGCAAGTGGACACAGCTCATGCCCGGGAGCTGCAATCAGTATCTCTTAATCGTGCTGCCTTTCTGTAATAAGGACATTGTTGCTTTTGCATCAGGGGAAGGAGAACAGTCTTGTCTCTCTAGAGACATCAAGGTGCTGCCTTCATTTGCCATCAAGTGCTCCATGCACTCCCTTTCATTAAAGCCTCCACACAGTGACCTTTGCACAACAACTTTTTCTCTGAGACTCCTTCGTAGTCTGAGGCTGCTCCCATTTAAATTCCTGCTATGCTGAGGGAATCAAATACATCTTTTTCTATATTTAAGTGCTTGGCACAAACTAATGTCCTTCTCCAGTCATGAAACACAACAGAGGCACTGTGATTTCAAGGGCAAGGTGAGGTTTTCAATCACTATGAAAACTGGAAACCAGTCTAATGACACGGCCAAGAGGAAGCAAGAAGCCAGGACCATCAAGTGAACAGAAACCACTGGCTCTCAGACAAAAGCTGAGAAAACAAGGCAATACATTTGAGTGGACAAAGGATTGAATGCTAGGTAGCTGGCAATCTGGCAAAGACTCCTGGTGATTTCTAACCAGCAGACCCTGTGGCACAGCCCAAGCACAGACTGACAGCAGTAATCTGTGCTGGAGAGAAAGAGGAAAGCAGTACTACAGCAAGACTAGACTGCTCTCACTCTTCTCCTTCCCCCCCCCCCCCCCTGTTTTCTGTTGTAGTTACAGCAGCTGAAAACGTGAGCAAACCTCATCAGCACACCTGGTGCACATCCTGACTGATTCCAGCTTTGGAAGCAGTGCTGCTGGCTCTGCCTGCTAGAAAGACTTGGAGGATAGAGAAGGCAGCCTGGGGAGGAGGAACATAGGAGGCATTGATGCAGGAGCTGCATCCAAGTTGTAGCTGTTCTCCAGGAATTTGCACTGTCCCTGCCTAGTTCAAGAGCAGAGGAAGGTGATTACCTGATTTCATCTCTACAAAGCCTCCCTATCTGTTTTGCAGACTATGTGGCTATTCCCCAGAGCCCAGTCCTCTGTGATCCCCCATGAGCTCTGCTCTGTATGGTTTGCTCCTGAGGCTCTGCTCTGAAGTGTGCCCCAGGCTCTTTCAGGGTACAGCAATGCAGACTCTGCCCAGCAGGTTTCTGCCATGCCTGCAGATCAGTGTGTTCAGATGCAGGTCAGACACTCATTCCTACAGATGGCACAAGGTAATGCTGTATGAATGCTCTCCTGGGGAAAGCAAATTTCACTGCACTATGAGTGATATTAAAAGGCCTCATGCTGGGACACCAATGTGCACACTAATGACCTATGTGCTATAAAGAAACCTGGGCACACTGGGCAAGGAGAGGCCTGGTGCTCATACTGTCTATTTCTCTGTCCCAAGCCTGAATTATCTGTATTTATCATACCTGACAGCTCTCTGCCCTCTTTAACCTCTGGTGGAGGCTTCACTATCACCACAGGCAATTTTCCCCCAAGTTTCATGATCTTTCCAGCAGAAAGCTCCTGATTTCCTCAACAGCCACAAAAACAAGGAATGAATGTGGTGAAAGTACAATATGCAGACAGGCCAGAATGACCCAGCAGCACAGATGCAGGAGTCCTGGCAGGCTAAAGGGAAGCCCTGCTTGGTTTGAGCATTGATTTAGTACACTTTGACTACAGTAGGGTATTGTCTACAACCAAGTGAAGAACAACAGTCCCCTTGGCATGCTGAGAAGTGCAGACAGCTCTCAGATTCCTCAGAAAAGATAACTTGCAAAAGGAAGAAAGGAAAGGAAGGAAAGATAACTTGCAAAAGGAAGAAAGGAAAGGAAGGAAAGATAACTTGCAAAGGGTCAGTGTAAAGGTGCAGCTCACTGCAGTGAAAGGGAAAGGCAGAATAACTGAGAGCAGCCTCTGACACTCGGGGTAAGGACTGGCCCAGATCTGAGCTGAGTTGAAATGTCAGGGTTCTGCTATTGCTGGTGCTGTCACTGCAATCACATGCTAGAAATTAACTGTTTTATTTATTTAGTTGTTCCTGAGAAGGGAGATTTCCCTGCTGTCTGGCGCTCTGCTATTTTCACATCAGCACAAAGATTGGATCACAAATCCCAGCCAGCTGACTAATATCTGGAATTAGAAGAAAGGCAAATAGTGGACACCTGCTGCTCCCAGTTTCTGTCCTAGGAGAGGTGCTATGAAGTGCACTAACCTCCCCATTTTATTTGAAGTACTTTCATTTGAAAACTAAAGCTCTCCAGTGACTCTGGTCTGGTTCCTGAGAAAGGAGGACCCATGGCAGTGTCCATTGCTGGCACAGATAGCCCTGCTGCGTCACCTCCCTGGGGAGCCAGCTGAGAGGCCAAAGCTGTTGATCTGACTAAGCAGCTTGAGATGGTTTCCAAGCTCTAATCTGGTAAATGTGCCGCTAAAGGTTTGTTTGATGAGCAGTACAGAAGAAGATATTGTCCTTCGCAAAGATGGCTTCGTAGAGCACTTTTCCAGCCAGACCACACCGTTTCAGGCAAAGGAAATGAGAGGAAGCCCAGTGAGAGGACCATAGGAAAACAGATCTCACCCAGCTCAGTAAAAAGGCTCTCGGTGTGACCTGACAACTCAGCTCATGTCTTTTCAAGCACCTCATTTAGCAGACCTCAAACCCCTTTCACTGCCACAATTCTCTCAGCAGATCCTATTTGCATGTCCTGCCATTTCCTCTTTGCATTAAAACTCTGTGCTGCCTTTGCCAGGACTTTGCTGCCTTATCACCCTCCCCAGAACAGCTTCAGTCACATGTAGACCTGAATTAATATTCACTTCATCACTCATGCCTCAGAGCTCATAATCTAAAATCCCACGGCTAGCTTGATAGCTCCAGCAAACATTAGGAAGGATTGTCTGTAGCTCCTACCCCACCTGCTTTTGGCCTCCCAGGTAGAGGAGTGCTCCTAGGAAGTATCTCTAACTGTGGGCTGCTCCCCTGAAACTGAGAAAGCCATGAGGTTCCAGACCATAGTTTCCATTTCACTCAACACCGTGATTTATTGACACAAGTAACAAATGCAGCCTAACGAGAAGGAAAGCTGCAGAAACACATTTTGTCATTGACTCAGAGGAGAAATCATTGTGTTCGGATTCATTAGAGGGAGCAATCTCGACTGAAAGGCAAAGGGATGAGAAAACTTACAATACAATACAATACAATAATACAATACAATACAATACACCAGGTTGGAAGAGACCTTCAAGATCATCGCGTCCAACCCACCAAACAATCCAACCCACCCAACAACTAGACCATACAGCCAAGCACCCCATCAAGTCTTCTCCTGAACACCTCCTGTGAAGGTGACTCCACCACCTCCACGGGTAGCCGATTCCAATGGGAAATCACTCTCTCCGTGTAGAACTTCTTCCTAACATCCAGCCTAAACCTGCCCTGGCGCAGCCTGAGACTGTGTCCTCTTGTTCTGGTGCTGGATGCCTGGGAGAAGAGGCCAACCTCTGCCTGGCTACAACCTCCCTTCAGGTAGTTGTAGAGAGCAATAAGGTCACCCCTCAGTCTCCTCTTCTCCAGGCTAAGCAACCCCAGCTCCCTCAGCCTTTCCTCATAGGGCTTGTGTTCCAAACCCCTCACCAGCTTTGTTGCCCTTCTCTGGACACGTTCCAGCAAGTCAACATCCTTCCTAAACTGAGGGGCCCAGAACTGGACACAGTACTCAAGGTGCGGCCTAACCAGTGCAGTGTACAGGGGCACAATGACCTCCCTGCTCCTGCTGGCCACACTGTTCCTGATGCAAGCCAGGATGCCATTGGCCTTCTTGGCTGCCTGGGCACACTGCAGGCTCATGTTCAGCCTACAATCAACCAGTACCCCCAGGTCCCTCTCTGCCTGGCCACTCTCCAGCCACTCTGACCCCAGCCTGTAGCACTGCCTGGGGTTGTTGTGGCCAATGTGCAGAATCCGGCACTTGGATGTGTTAAATCTCATGCCATTGGACTCTGCCCATCTGTCCAGCCTGTCGAGGTCCCTCTGCAAAGCCTCTCTGCCCTCCAGCAAATCAACTCCTGCCCCCAGCTTGGTGTCATCTGCAAATTTACTGATGATGGACTCAATGCCCTCATCCAGATCATCAATAAAGATGTTGAAGAGCATGGGGCCCAGCACTGATCCCTGGGGCACACCACTAGTGACAGGCCGCCAGCTGGATGTGGTGCCATTCACCATTACTCTCTGGGCTCGGCCCTCCAGCCAGTTCCTAACCCAACGCAGTGTGCTCCTGTCCAAGCCACGGGCTGCCAGCTTGGCCAGGAGTTTGCTGTGGGGAACGGTGTCAAAGGCCTTGCTGAGGTCCAGGTAGACCACATCCACAGGCCTCCCCACATCCACCAGGCAGGTCACCTGATCATAGAAGGAGATCAGGTTGGTCAGGCAGGACCTGCCCCTCCTAAATCCATGCTGGCTAGGCCTGAGCCCCTGGTCATCCTGTAAGTGCTGTGTGATCGCACTCGAGATCGCACTTCTCCATAGCTGCTAGCATCCCAGGGCTTTGGACATGTTTCAGTCTCTGCCTTAATTCTCTCTCTCAAAAGCTGATGGGCTCACACCAGAGATCAGCCCTTACTGACCCCCTGCAGTTACCAGACCCTGCTGGGGAAGGTACCTTCCCAAAGAGTATCACAGTATCACAGTACATTAGAGGTTGGAAGGGCACTCCAGAGATCATCGAGTCCAACCCCCTGCCAAAGCAGGATCACCCAGGGTAAGCCACACAGGAATGCATCCAGGTTTGTTTTGAAGGATATTCCATAAGCTCTCTGGGCAGCCTGTTCCAGTGCTCTGTCACCCTCACTGTAAAGCAGTTTCTCTTCATGCTGAGGTGAAACCTGCTATGTTCAAGCTTGTACCTGTTGTTTCTTGTCTTATTACTGTGCACCACCAAAAAGAGTTTGCCCCTCTCCACTTGACACCCACCCCTCAGATATTGAAAGACATTGATCAGATCCCCTCTCAGTCTTCTCAAGACCAAACAGCCCCAGGGCTCTCAGTCTCTCTTCACGCGGAAGATGCTCAAGTCCCCTAAGCATCCTTGTGGCTCTCCATTGGATTCTTTCCAGCAGGTCTCTGTCTCTCTTGAACTGGGAAGCCCAAAACTGGACACAGTATTGCAGGTGTGGTCTCAGCAGGACAGAGTAGAGGGGGTGAAAGAAATTCTTCCCAGAAAGAGACATTGCCCATTGGAGTGGGCTGCCTAGGGAGGTGGTGGGGTCAACGTCCCTGGAGGTGTGTAAGAAAAGCCTGGATGAGGCACTTAGTGCCACAGTCTAGTTGATTAGTTACGGTTGGGTGATTGGTTGGACTTGATCTTGGAGGTCTCTTCCAACCTGGTTGATTCTGTGATTGTGTGAGAAGAACCTGCTGGACACTTTTTTTGATGCACCCCAGGATGCCATTGGCTCTCTTGGCCACAAGGGCACATTGCTGTCCCATGAAGAACTTGCTGTCCACCAGGACTCTGCAAGGAAGAGAAAGGTTTAGAAACATTTCTGCCTGTGAGCTGTCCAAAGGGACTGGAAGATGCAGGGGAGTTCGTTCAATTTCCTCCTGACACAGGCCATGCTCCCTTAAGAGAATAAAATCATAGTGATGGGGTTTGTGGGTTTTCTGATTGCCTGGAGATGAATGGGGTCAGTTCAGAGCAAAAGAACCATTTCCAGTGCTCTGCACTTTGTGCAGGTTTCTGTGTTCAAATAAAAGTAATCAAAAGAGAGTGTGAGTCACCAGCACCCTCTTTGTCTTATGAAATGAAAACGTTTTGCTGTCTTGGCAAATCAGCTGCAGTGACATCTTTCCAGCATGTCTGGCCCCAAGTGCAGCTGTGCTTTTTGCAAGCTAAGCCACAAGATGCTGCACCAGCGCCCTTCAAACAGAGAGGAGGCAAACTCAACTTGCAGTGCAGGCGTCACAAGGTACAGAAACACCCTTTTCATTATTGTGGTAGTTTTAGGCTGTACCTTTAAAACTATCCACAGATCTTGAACAGAAAGTGGTAGAATGTAAATTAATCACCACTGGGTGTAAAAAGGAAAATAATGATAGTTCTGAACAGTCCCATTGGAGAGAGACCTACCATAAGAATTAGTTTGGTAAATGTCTCTCTTTTGGCTTCCTTGCTCTGAGAAACACTAACTTCGTGCTTCTGCTGACCTTGGCTGCATCGTTTTGGCTAAGTTCTAACAACCCTCTGCTCTTTCACTTGACCCTTTGTGTCCAGGGAGATAAGGGGGGTTGGGGGAAGAGGTGCAGGGAGTGGAGAAGCTATTAACTCCCCTGGGTTTTGGCCAGGGGGTTCTTGTGCTGTTTGTAAAGGGCAAGTACCTGTAAATCTTGTAAATCCTGTCTATTTTATACCTATTCATTGCATTTCATTGTAGGTTGTAGTTTTGCTTGTAAATACAGCTTCATTTGCTTCCAGCTGGGCTGGGCTGGCAATTCAATGTTGGGGGAGTTTTCAACCCACCACTACTCTGTAGATAAAAACAGCACATCTAACTGAACAATGCTCCACCTAGAATCAGTTTTTACTCCCTCCCGGTTTAAGCCCCAAGAATAATGCTGCTTCCTCTTTTTCATTAACATGAGTTTATCCTGCTCTCCCTTGGGCAGAAAGGCATCAACCCTGAAGTTTGATTAGTGTTAATCAGAAAACATCCATACCTGTATGCAGGCAGTGGGAGGCTTTTCAATTAAAAATGGATTTCAAGACCATAATGTCTCTGCTTTGAAAGGACAAAGGCATCTTTCAAGGAATACAAGCTGTGCAATTAATTTCTGCACCGTGTCTCTTCAAGGATAAGAATGCTAGCAGAGAACAAAGTATCTGCATGCTGAAGGGACTGATTTCTGCTCTTTGGAACTGATGTATGCAGTGTCACTAAAGACATGCTGGAGAGTTATCAAAGGCTGGATGACTGAAGAGCCAATGCTTATTATCTGTCTAAAACCAGCTCCCTTTACCTTGCTCAGTTTAGACTCAAAACACAATACCATGGTTTTGGGCTCCCCAGTTCAGGAGGGAGAGGGATCTATTTGAGAGAGTCCAGCAGAGAGCTACAAGGATGATGAAGGGACTGAAGCACTGCCTCATGAGGAAAGGCTGAGAGCCCTGGGGCTGTTTAGTTGGGAGAGGAGAAGACTGAGAGGGGATTTAATCAATGCTTATAAATATCTGAGGGCTGGGTGTCAAGAGGGAGGGGACAGGCTCTGCTCCGTTGCACGCTGTGATAGGACAAGGGGCAATGGATATAAACTACAGCACAGGAGGTTCCACCTCGGCCGGAGGAGGAACTTCTTCACTGTGAGGGTCCCAGAGCACTGGAACAGGCTGCCCAGAGAGGTTGTGGAGTGTCCTTCTCTGGAGACTTTCCAGACCCATCTGGGTGCATTCCTGTGTGACCTGTGCTAGATTCTATGGTCGTGCTCTGGCAGGGGGTTTGGCCTCGATCTCCGGAGGTCCCTTCCAATCCCTAACATCCTGTGGTCCTGTGTGCCATAGATACTTTTAAGAACCACAAAGTTGAGGACCTCTAGGGGGTCCAGAGCATCCAGGGGTGGACAAGAAATTGTCATTGTTTGTTTTCATTCCCAGAATGCCTGCATCTAGTCTTTATAAGGGGACAGCACAAGCTGCCTCTTCCCCTTCTCCTCTCTCTGCTCCCTTCCCCACGCAGCTCCCTTATCTCCTGTTTGGTATGGGGGAGGGTTTCAGCTTTTAGCAGCCTGCTAGTGGCCTAAGTCAAGCCAATTTTAAGCTGAGTCATTTCGGGCTGGGGGGCGGCAGTGGCAGAGAGGTATGGGGGGCATTCAGGCCTGGGATTTTGGCTTGGTTTCGTGGAGGTTTGTACAAACATTGGCCTAAGGAGGTTCATGGATAACCATGGCCTATGGATTTCTTTATATCTTATATGCTTTGTACTGTAGTATTAGTTATGAATAGCACTTCCACTTAGACTTCCAATAATATTCTGTATTTCTATTCAATCCTGTGTGGAGTTTTTCTTTAGCTATGCTGAAAAGAGTTAGAGAGACTGTCTTGCTCTCTATAAAACCAAGACACACAGGTCCAGGGACCATGGTGTGGGCACCTGCACCTGACACAAAAGCAGCCCAGGAAGCACTGCAGCACAGTTGTGCATGAAGGAGCAGGATGATTACTTCTGAAGAAAGCAGAGTGACAATGAAGCAGTGCCTAACTGAGAGAAGTGATTTTTATTCATCCTGTTCCCAAGCCCTTGCTGTCTTTAATGCATAAAACATTTGGAGGAAAATATCCTCCCTTATGGTCTAGCTTTCTCACCTGTCCCTTAAATGCTAAGCATGTTTCTGCTCCTCTTTTGCCAAGTTCCCAGCAAGCCAGAGGAAGGCAAGACTTAATACTCTTGTTACACCTAAATGTAAACTATGAGCAAACTTATCAAAAATATCTACAGGCCTCTTCCATATGCCATAAAAAAAGCTTGGGAAAGTACATCTGGGCACTTCTGCTTCCTTTCCCTACTGTCTTTCACCTCCCTACTTCTGCTTCCCTAAAATAGAAAGGTAATGGTGTTAATCTATTCCCTGGGGCTCTTGTGAAGATTCATTAGTTAATATTTATGCAGCAAAATGAAATAAGTGCTGTGTAAGTGCTGAGCACCATTATTGTTCTTTCTCTTCATTAACTCACTGTGTACATGCCAAGCAGACCAGATAAACACAGTCATTAACTGTCCTCAGTGAGAGTCAAGTGAAAAGGCAACATGACTGCCACTAATTAGAAACCTTTGCTGTGGCTGATGGCCCTGTCTAACAAAGCAACTCCCCAAAGTTTGAAGAATTACAACTATTTCTTCATTCATTTGAGCAAGATCTGTCTGCAGCAAAGAAGCTCTGAGAAGGTGTCCAAATTAAATGTGCTGCACGTTTCCATGTGAGCTGTACTCTGGAAACCACATAAAATGTGCTGCACATTTCCATGTGAGCTGTGCTCTGGAAGCCCCACACACACACTGTGGAATCTGCACAGGATCACTCAGGAGAGCTTCCCAGATTTCAGAATGCCAAACCTACTTTCTGCTTTAAGAAGCCACTGTGGGAGGGCACAGCCATGGAAGAGTGCAGGGAGTGGAACATCTGCCTTATGAGGAGAGACTGAGGGAGCTGGAGCTCTTTAGCTGAAGCTGCATCTGGAGTATTGTGTCCCGTTCTGGGGCCCTCTGTTCAAGAAGGACCTCAGGGAACTGCTTGAAAGAGTCCAGCACACCGCCACAAAGATGGTTAGGGAGTGGAACATTCTATTCTATTCTAACATCTTCCTTATGAGGAGAGACTGAGGGAGCTGAGGGCTCTCTAGCTTGGAGTCAAGGAGCCTGAGAGGTGACCTCATTCATGTTTATAAAGATGTGCAAGGTAAGAGTCAAGAGGATGGAGCCAGGCTCTGCTGGGTGATGCCCAGTGACAGGACAAGGGGCAATGGCAGAAGTTGAGGCATAGGAAGTTCCATGGAAACATAAGGAAAGATGTTGTCCCTGTGAGGGTGACAGAACACTGGAACAGGGGGGTTGTGGAGTCTCCCTCTCTGGAGATACTCAAACCCCACCTGGCTGCATTCCTGTGTGATCTGCTCTAGGTGATCCTGTTCTGGCAGGGGGGTTGGACTGTATGAGCTTTCCAAGGTCCCTTCCAGCCCCTGAAATTCTGTGATTCTGTGACTGCTCTGCTCTAGAGCCCTGCACTGGGAAGCACCCTGTGTGGAAGAGGGAAAAGAGAAACCAAAATTACAAGAAAGACAAATTGCAGGAAAGAAGCCCAGCAGATCACACCGTGGCTGTGGAGGGAAGAGCAGAGGTGAGCAGTGGCACAGCCTTTTCAGCTGGGTGAGCCCTCCACCTCCCAGACCCACGTCAAGGTGTGAGGTTCCCACAGCACACATGGCATGTGGACCTTCCTGCCCTACAGCTCCCAGCAAAAGGGAGAGGCCCAGGAGCCTCCTGCACTGGTAAAGTCTCTCTGCTCTTTCTACTCTGCCTTCACTCAAAACCTGACTCCTTCCTCTTTCCTTTTCATTGCCAACAAAACAAGCCCTCATTCCCCCAAGCTCCACCCTCCATGTAATCATTTACCTCTTCAGCAGGGATCTGCAAAATGGAGCATCCTGATCTGACAGAGTTTTTACACTGGAGCACATAAAGCTGATGCAGTGCAAAGGATGTCTCTCAGCTTAAAGATGTGCTCTGTCTTGGAGGAGTTTTGTCTGGAGCTGTAAAACTGAACCCAACTTTCCAAGCAGAAGCCCCTGCTCCCTACAACAGCCAAGGCAAAGCCATGCACCCTGCAATAGCCAAGGTAAAGGCATGCTCCTTGCTTGGGCTAAACTGGAGCATGCTGCAGCAGTGGCAGGTGCTGCACAGCACTGCAGTTTGCAGCTGGCTCCATCTTTGCAACTACTACGGTAACCAATAGCCATTTCCACAGGTTTACGATGCAGGAATTTAAATTAGTCCCAATCTCTTTGGGATTTCTCACTTGTCCATCTAGAGGGCTTTTCACCTGGTCCATGTTGAGTTGCTCAAATGTGTCCAGAGAAGGGCAACAAAGCTGGAGAGGGGTCTGGAGTACAGCCCTGTGAGGACAGGCTGAGGGAGCTGGGGGTGTTTAGCCTGGAGAGGAGGAGGCTCAGGGGAGATCTTGTTGCTCTCTACATCTAACTGAAGGGAGGCTGTATCCAGGTGGGGTTTGGTCTCTTCTCCCAGGCAACCAGCGACAGAACAAGAGGACACATTCTCAAGCTGTGCAGGAGGAAGTTTAGGGTTGATCTTAGAAAGAAGTTCTTCCCAGAAAGAGAGATTGGCCATTGGAATGGGCTGCCCAGGGAGGTGGTGGGGCTGAGGTCCCTGGGGGTGTTTAAGAAAAGCCTGGATGAGGCACTTAGTGCCATGGTCTAGTTGATTAGTTAGGGTTGGGTGATTGGTTGGACTTGATGATCTTGGAGGTCTCTTCCAACCTGGTTGATGCTGTGATTCTGTGATCTCAAAGTGGTGGTTGTTTGGACACTGTGATCTCAAAGTGGTGGTGGTTGTTTGGACACTGTTTAGAATACCTTGGCCTTTGCTTTCAGAACAGTTTGAATTCATGTAGGAACTTTTCCTGATGCTGCACAATGTTATTCCCTAGCCAAGGCTGGCATGAACAATGCACAGGCACTTCAGCTGGAACAGCCCAGCAGAACCAGGCTGTGCTGTTACACTGCATCACAGCCTGATAGAGAAGATCTCTGCCCTTCTTTTAATCAAAGTGTTGAAGGGCCAGAATCACAGCTGCTGCCTGCTCAACTGTGCAGCAGTACCTAGGTGCAGGGGGAAAAGAGGACTTTGTGCAGAGGTTCTTGCAACTGAGATCCCTAGTTTGAGAAATGGGACTAAAATCAGTCTATGAAACCCCATTTGCTTTTCCTTTGCAGAAATAACCACTTCATAACACCATTCTGCTGGGCATAGCCTTCAGCTGAGGGAAGATTTTATTCCTGCTTATGCAGATGGGGAGTTGAAGCAGCCTTCCATGGAAACTCCACAGTCATCCAAGAATGGATCCACTCAAGGGGGACCAACGCCTCTATAATTGTTGGCTGGAGAGGAGCAGCTGCACAAGCAGCCCTTCCTTGCATCCTTCTGCATCACAACAACCTCCTGTCCCACTCTTCCAAACTCCAGCTAAAGCTGCTTCCTCCCAGGGTTTATCTGTGGTGGATGACTGGCAATTCTTGTCACTGAAGTGTGTTATGACATACCAAATGCTGCAGTGTTCTATTCATCAAGGACCATCTCCCAGACAAATTCATTAGAAGTGTGTAACCAGGGAAAGAGTAAAGATTATGGAAGAAAAACAACTTCTCACAGCACCTGAGACTGAGGGATCTGGCTTTCCAGTTGGTTAAACTGAGGCCTTATTTTACTAAGTTACAGCCTTTTACCTATTAGTGTAGTAATGGTGCACCAAGAAAAGTGTGTCCAGAAGGTCTAGGGAGGTTCTTCACCCCCTCTACTCTTCCTTGGTGAGACCACACCTGGAGTATTGTGTCCAGCTCAGGAGAGACAGAGACCTGCTGGAGAGAGTCCAAAGGAGAGCCACGAGGGTGATTGGGGGACTTGAGCATCTCCCCTATGAAGAGAGACTGAGAGCCCTGGGGCTGTTTAGTCTGGAGAAGAGAAGACTGAGAGGGGATCTGATCAATGTCTATCAATATCTGAGGGGTGGGTGTCAAGTGGAGGAAGCCAAGCTCTTTTCACAGTAATAAGACATGGAACAATGGAGACAAGCTTGAACACAGAAGATTTCACCTCAACATGAGGAGAAACTTCTTTACAGTGAGGGTGATGGAGCACTCTAGCAGGCTGCCCAGAGAGGTTGTGGAGTCTCCTTCTCTGGAGACTTTCAAAACCCACCTTATGCATTCCTGTGTGGACTGCCCTGGGTGATCCTGCTTTGGCAGGGTGGTTGGACTTGATGATCTCTGGAGGTCCCTTCCAACCACTAATGTTCTGTGATTTGGTGAAAGGCTGAGATTCCTTCTCACTCACCTTGAATCTACTGTCCTTGCTGCTACAAATACTCAGCGAAGCCTGGGGAAATGTTTGCCCTTTGGAACATCTGGGTGTTAAGGAAGGATGTGTCAGTATAAGTGTGCTTGAAGGGCAGTGTGCCTGCCCATGCACAGCCCTGCTCTCTGCAAAGCCTTTAAGGAATATTTTTCCTCATGCACTGCATCCTCCAGCAAAAACTCCCTTTTTGTCCATTATCCCAGGTAATTGAAGTGGTCATTATCTTACTGTAAGGGAAACATGAAAGGGATGCAAAAGACTGATTCCTGGCATCAATCAGTTTCTAAAAGTACTGACTTCCTCTGAGGCCCCCAAGACTCTGTGCTAGTCTGTTGGATGGAGCTAATCACGCCTGTTTCCAGAGCCAGCCCTATGGAGCCTGTAAAGTACTGACCTCAGAGAGCACAGCAGCTTCTGTGGCCCCACTGAGAAGCAGGGATGACAAGCAACAGCTCTCTGCAGCAGCTCCATGCTGTAGTAATTCTGAACTTTTCAGAAATGATGAAAATCTCTGAAATTGGATGTTAGGGGCTGGAAGGGACCTCCAAAGATCATTGAGTCCAACCCCCCTGCCAGAGCAGGACCATAGAATCCAACACAGGTCACACAGGAACACATCCAGATGGGTCTTGAAAGTCTCCAGAGAAGGAAGCTCCACAACCTCTCTGGGCAGTCTGTTCCAGTGCTCTGGGACCCTCACAGTGAAGAAGTTCCTCCTCAGGTTGAGGTGGAACCTCCTGTGCTGTAGTTTATATCCATTACCCCAGGGTGCAACTGAGCAGAGCCTGTCCCCTCCAGCCTGTCCCCCTCCACCCACTCACCTGGTGGCTCTTAAAACTACACCATGGGGCTTGAGAAAATAGTTTGCATGCTTCTAATTTGGAATTTCTGAAGATGAATTGATAGTTTAAGTAAGGGTTCATAAACTGTGTTTATACAGTGGATGCTATTGCCTCCACCTCACTCAAATCCAGTCTCTGACCTAAGGGTTTCACAGTTTGTGTCTCAGGTCAGAAGCCAACCTTCAGAAAAGACAAACTCACTTAATGCATTTTAAATGCCAGAGTCAGAGTTGCCTGGGAAAAGAGCCCACGTCAGCTACCAGTCCTTTATTGTGTGATATTCCTAGATTCTGTGTTCCAAAATCCAAGCCAGCTGTGTTTATTAAAAATAGAGATTTTCTCTCTGGGACTGGCTGGCTGCCTGTTGGAGTCTAATTAACTCTGATACAGACAGCTGTCAGAAAGAGCGTTGAGCCACTTCTTGTTCTCATCATTTGCATTCCAGAAATGTCCTAAAGAAAAGGAGGAAGGATTCCTGGCCAGTGCTGTCCATTTCTTTGCCTGATCTTTTCCTTTCAGGAGGAACAATCAGCAGTGAAAGCTGCAGATGGCCTGTAAGAATGAGGGTAAGGTGCATCTGTAAAGTAAGAGGTCCATTTGTCATGGACAAGAGCTAGTAAAAACAACTCAGTGATGCAGGCCACTTTTGCTCAATGGTTTTGCTCTGGTCAGCAGGGTCAGAATGTGATTGTCAGAGGACAAAATGCTCTTTCTTCAAGCAGACCATTGCATTAAAATAGCCTGAATTTGTGGGGTGTTCAAAACATTTCCAGAGATTGGAAGGGGCCTACAGAAGAGCTGGGGAGGGACTTTTGACAAGCTGGGAGTGACAGGATGAGGGGTGATGGCTTCAACCTGGAAGAAGCTGGACTGAGATGGGACATGAGGAAGCAGTTCTTGCCCATGAGGATGGTGAGGCACTGGGACAGTGAACAGAGAAGCTGTGGAGACTCCAGAGCTGGCAGTATTGAAAGGCCAGGATGTCCCTTGCCCACAGTATCAGGGCTGGAACTAGACCTTTAAGGCCCCTTCCAAGCCAGCCCAGTCTGTGATTCTGTGACTCATCACTCTGCTGTGGTCAGCAGGGTTGGAATGTGATTGTCAGAGGACAAAGTGTTCTTTCTTCAAGCAGACCATTGCATTAAAACAGCCTGAATTTGTGGGGTGTTCACAACATTTCCAGAGAAGAAGGCAGCTCACATGGAAAGGATAATAGCAGTTCTTCAAAGTTTGCCTTATGAACAAACTGGTTCACTTCGTTTTAGGATGCATTTCTGTGATGAAGAAATGCTTTCACAGACTCACAGAAAGCTTTGGGTTGGAAGGAACCTTACAGATCATCTAGTTTCAGTCCTCAACTAGACCTGCAGATTGTTAACACAATTGCTGCCAGTTATGCAGTGAAGGAGAGCAACCCTCCTCTGCTGCCAGCTGAAGCTGTTCCCTGCAGTTGTGTTGCAGGACTGCCAGAGGGCTCCATGGTAGTTTTAGGCTATGCCTTTAAAATTTTTCACAGATCTTGAACAGAAAGGCAGTAAAATGTAAATAAATCACTGTTGGGTGTAAAAAGGAAAATAAAGATAATTCTAAACAATCCATTGGAGAAATATCTACTATAAGATTTAGTTCACGGAACAATTTCTGTCTCTTCTCACTTCTCCACTCTGGGAGAGATACTAACTTTGTGCTTCTGCTGGCTTCTGCTTGACCTTGGCTGCATTGTTTTGGCTACGTCTAACTTCTCTGCCCCCGTCTCTTGTCCCTTTTTTTGTATAGGAGTGGGAGGGGGAGGCAGAGAGGGAGAGGCTAGTAGCTTCCCCTGGTCCTTGGCCAGTAGGCCTCTTGTGCTGTTTATTAATTGTAAATACCTGTAACTATTGCAAATGCTGTATATATTTGTACATATTCATTGCATTCCATTGTAGAGTGTAGTTGTGCTTGTAAATCCAGCTTTCATCTGCTTCCAACTGAGCTGGTCTGGCAAATTTAATGTTGGGAGGGAAATTTCAACCCACCACAGGCTCCCAGGGAAGCTTCATGTTACAGGGCACACCTGATGCTGGGGTAGGCACTGCCTTTCCATGTTTGCTGCATCATAGGTGTGTTGCTTGTACAGCAGCACTTGGCTTGGGGGTAATGATTTGAGCATTTTTGGTGTTGTTTTTTTGTTGTTGTTCTTTGGTTGGGTTTTTTTTTGCTAATGTAAACTTAAAATTAGGGTAGCTGATATTTTTATTGATTTATTTTAACCTGTAATATTGTGTGATTCCATCTCATTTCCTCACTTGTCACAGGATCACAGGATGTTAGGGGTTGGAAGGGACCTCCAAAGGTCATCAAGTCCAACCTGCCTGCCAGAGAAGGAGCATAGAATCTAGCACAGGTCACACAGGAATGCATCCAGATGTGTCTTGAAAGCCTCCAGATAAGGACACTCCACAACCTCTCTGGGAAACCTGTTCCAGAGTGCTGTTACCCTCACAGTGAAGAAGTTCCTTGTATTTGCTTCTTTTCTGGCTGAAGGATGGTGAAGGGAGTTGGGGAGTACACATGGAGGGGGGCAGCACCTGTGCATGCCAGGGCTGTTCTCTGCTGGCCAGAAGTCACAGCCAAACCTGCTCAAATGCTTTACTGGCTCCTCAGTGAACAGTGTGACTTCAAAGAGTCAAGGCTGACAGCTCCACCAGGCCAGCTTGTGGAAATGACTGCAAAGATCTGAATCAACAAGTCTGTGGACAAACATGGCTGAGCAGGAGACTGTCACTGGAGCTCCTGCAGTAGAGAAGTCTCCTGCAGTAGAGAAGTCTCCTCCCAGCTCTGTGCCTGTTGTTCTTCATCTTCATACCATCAGTTCTGAAATTCTAAGCTGTTTTTTCATTCACTGGAACAGGCAATATGAATAGAAAAAGTGAATTACCTTTGCTTTGCATAAAATGAAGATGAGATCACTTTTGTTATTTCATTTGTTTGATCAGTACTTGCTCAAAGCATAACTTACTTCATTATTATTTATACTCTTTGGCTACTGAAATGATCTGCTTCTCATTCTAGTAAGGCTCCAGGTGATCTGAAAGGACTGTGGGCAGGAGTCAGCTCCTGTGGCTGTCACTCACTAGTCACCCAGCACCAGAAGCTTTCCTGTGCCTTTCCCATAAAGAGAAGAGATTCATGCCCAGTCGCAGTGCCATACCTGGTCTGAGCCTACAGAGTCACTGTGGGCTATCACAGCATCACAGAACATTAGAGGATGGAAGGGAGCTCCAGAGACCATCCAGTCCAACCTCCCTGCCAGAGCAGGATCACCCAGGGTAGTCCACACTGGAATGCATCCAGACAGGTTTTGAATATGTCCAGAGAAGCAGACTCCACAAGCCCACCGGGCAGCCTGTTCCAGTGCTCTGTCACCCTCACTGTAAAGAAGTTTCTCTTCTATGTTCAAGTTTGTATCCACTGTTCCCTAACTACTGTGCAGCACCAAAAAGAGCTTGGCCCCATCCACTTGATACCCACCCCTCAGATATTGACAGACATTGATCAGATCTCCTCTCAGTCTTCTCTTCTCCAGACTAAACAGCCCCAAGGCTCTGTCTCTTTGCAGGGGAGATGCTCAAGTCCCCTAATCATCCTTGTGGCTCTCCCTTGGATTCTCTCCAGCAGGTTTCTGTCTCTCTTGAACTGGGGAGCCCAAAACTGGACACAGTATTGCAGGTGTGGTCTCAGCAGGGCAGAGTAGAGAGGGAGGAGAACCTCCCCAGACACACTTTTGATGCACCCCAGGATCCCATTGGCCTTCTTGGCCACAAGGGCACATTGGTGTCCCATGCAGAACTTGCTGCCCAGCAGCACTCTAAGGTCTTTCTCCATGGATCTACTCTCCAGCAGGCAGCCCCTAACCTGTCCTGGTGCCTGTTGTTATTCCTCCCCACATGCAGGACCCTGCACTAGTCCTTACTGAGCTTTATGAGGTGTTCCCTGCATCCAGCTCTCAGCCTGTCCAGACCTCACTGGATGGCAGCACAACCTGAGGGGTGTCACCCCTCAGTTTTGTATCATCACTGAACTTGCTGAGGGTACTCTCAATCCCTTCATCCAAGTTGTTGATAAAGATACTGAACAAATATCAGCTATCAGCCCTGCCCTGCTACACCACTGTTTTGAGACAACAGAAGATCAAGGCCCCCACACCTAGTAAGATGAATTCTGACTCCAATCACATTCATGCATATTAAGCAAGATTTTTAATTGCATTCAGGTATCTGGAGGCAAAGTGCTTAGTGTGAGCTTCCAGCCCAGAAGGCCAATTACAGCCTGGGCTGCATCAAAAGCAGTGTTGCCAGCAGATCCAGAGAGGTGAACCTGCCACTTTGCTCTGCTCTGGTGAGACCTCACCTGGAGTACTTCATCCAGCTCTGGAGCAATATAGGAAGGACATGGAGCTGATGGAGAGGGTCCAGAGGAGGGCCACGAAAATGATCAGGGGCTTGGAGCATCTCTGCTATGAGGACAGGCTGAGGGAGCTGGGTGTGTTTAGCCTGGAGAAGAGGAGGCTCTGGGGAGACTTAATAGCAGCCTGCCAGTACCTGAAGGGGGCTACAGGAAGGATGGGGAGAGACTGTTTACAAAGGCCTGCAGGGACAGGATGAGGGGCAATGGCTTCAAACTAGCGAAGAGCAGATTTAGATTGGATGTTAGGGAAAAGTTCTTTACTATGAGGGTGGTGGAACACTGGAACAGGTTGCCCAGGGACGTGGTTGGGATCCTATCCCTGGAGATACTCAAAGTGAGGCTCGACAAGGCCCTGGGCAACCTGATCTAGTTGGGGATGTCCCTGCTGACTGCAGAGGGGGTCAGACTGGACGACCTTCAGAGGTCCCTCCCTACCCAGACCATTCTATGATTCTATGATTCACATGGTTTGGTGAAATAGGACACAGTCTGATTTATAAACCTGGCTAATCTTCCCTCAGACTAGTCCATCTTTCTCTTCTCCAGCTCTCAGTCTGTGTTTCAGGCTGGCTGTCAGCACTACAGCTGTGCCAGCAGAGTCCTGAATCTGGGCAAATGCAGCTATCAGCACAGTCAGGGCTTTGCTAACCCTCTGTTTGGAGGTGGTAGTTTTCTAGCAAGCACAGAGTGAGATGATTTCTGCTCACAAAAACATGTAGGCAGACCATTAAATATCCAGGTAATGTCAATTATTCCTCCAATTTGCTGGCACACAGAGCAAAGCAGAGATTAAAAGTAAAGCTGGCTTTTGCACTCTGTTTACATTTTGTGCTGTTCAGGGCTCAGCAAATGTTCTCAGCCAGCAAACCCACAGGGAATCTACTTAGACTGGCTATCAGGTCCAGCACCAGGAATCTCTGTGCTGGAAATAAGCAGTGAAAAACTTCAATATTATTTAACATTGCAGAGCTCTTTCTCCAGAGGAAATACAGTTGCACAGGGGATGAAACACAGCTCACGGATCTAGCAAACCTGCATCAGCAGGGGGATTGGACTAACCACCTCCAGAGGTCCCTTTCAGTCCTTGCCATTCTGTGATTTGTGATTCTGTACTTGTGTGTCCTGGTTTTGCTGGAGCAGAATCACAGACCAGTCGTGATTATTAGCAGTTCCAAGTCAGCCAGGAGCCTAAGCTGGCAAGGGCCAGGGCAGCTGAGCCAAGCTGGCTCCATAAAAAATGATGCTCAGTATCAAGGGGAAGGTTTGCTGAGGACTGGGGCTCCTCCTGCTTCTCCCCATCCCTGCAGGGCCTCTGTTGCTATTCTGCTCCTGAGGACTGTTTCTGTTTATTGTGACTGCTGTACATTCACTGGACTGAGCACAACTTTGCACACTTCATACTGGGATTAGTTTTCCTGTTTTATTGACTGTTTTCGTTTCAGCCTGCAGGTCTGCTCTCCTTTTCCTGATCCCCTCTCTCACAACCACTGCTGTGGTTTAGCCCTGGACTCAGGCTAAATGCAAGACATGAGGTCATGCAAACAACCTGGGCAATCAAGTATATATGTGAGATTTTAGTGAGCCAGCTGAGCAAGACCTCATTATTGTTTTCTTAGCCTGCTGTGCTGACTCCACCCTCCAGCTGTGGACTGTACATCTCTGGAGTCCCTGAAGAACATTTTTGTATGTGGAAACCTGGGGGGAAAGAGGGCACCAGTTCTACATACACCTTCATCTGCCTAGATGAAAGCAGTACCCCTGGGTATTTTCCAGTGCTGGTCTCGCACTGTAGAGCACAAAGAGAGCAGGAAATGCCATCCACCTTTCCTAGTCCATAACAGACAAGCTGGGGTTCAGTTTACTGCATGTTAGGAAGAAATTCTTCACAGAAAGAGTGACTGGCCATTGGAATGTGCTGCCCAGGAAGGTGGTGGAGTCACCATCACTGGGAGTGTTTAAAAAGAGACTGGATGAGGCACTTGGTGCCATGGTTTAGCTGATTAGATGGTGTTGGGTGATAGGTTGGACTCGATGATCTCAAAGGTCTTTTCCAACCTGGTTAATTCTGTATCTGTAACAGCACAGCACTTTGCTAGCTGCTGGTGTGGGGATTTCTCATTAGCCAGGTTTAATGAGCATGAGGAACAATGCTGTGAATAGCTGAGCACTGCTGCAGCTTTTGGTCAGTGGGAATCTGCTATCTAAGTCAGGCTCAGCAGATTAAAACAAGTTTATGAAGCAGTACTGGGCACACAAAGAAATACAAGTCATGCTTGAAACTCAAAAGGAACACATGGCAGAACTTCAGAACTTGCTCCTTAGACACCACTGAATGTCTTTGTGAGGCATTCTGGAGCACGGCAGCCCTGTTAATGCCACACCATTTGATCAGTCTTCATAGTAACACCCAGATGTTAGCACAACAGCAGTTTTGCCCTCTCAGCTTTTCTCCTAAGCCTCTCTCTAACTCTATCCTCACATAGGTACCTTCTTTAAAGGCCTTAGATAGGAAAGTAAGAGCAGCACAGAGGATTGTCTCAAGTGAAACTAAGCTGGTTCCATTTTTTTGATTGATTCAAGCCTTTTCCAGGTATTTTGCCCTCCCCCCTTTTTCCCTACACTAAGCTCCCAATCATAAATAAAAAGCACTTCCAAGTTACCCCTGACAACACAATGAGATCCTGTAAGAAATGAAGAGATTTTTAAGTAACTGTTTCTGTCCTTGGGGTTTGGCAGGGGATAAAACCCTGGAATGCAGCTCTGCAAGCCCTGCTCCTCAAAGAAGAAGCAATATATGTTCCTTTGTAGTTTCCCTTAAAAATGTCTGGAATAAAGCTGGGATGAAGGCCAGGTGTGGTCTCAAATTTGGGAAGGTGAAGTAATTGTTATTTGCTGATAGTAATTGCTTCCTGTTGTGATTACCATAGCAGTCATGTAACTCTTGAGAGCAATAAATCTACTGGAGAACGGCAAACACATACCTGTGCCTGCTGCAGAAAACAGGTTAGTACTAGACCTGGTTTGTGGTATGGGCAGCAGGAGGGCTGCCTTGTCTGTATGACTTCACTTTGTGTTTAAATGCTTGGCTTAGACAAAGTTATGAGAGGCAAATAGGTTGTTATCACTTAGCAACCATAAATGGGTTCAGGAGCACACAGCACTTGGGAGCAGACAATGTTTGACTACTAAACATTACTGCTACAGTGCACCTAGGACCACTCCTCTTTAAAAATGGGGAGAATGGGGCACAGAAAACCACCAAATCATCTTCTAAAAGTGGTCCTGTTCCATTTCTCAAGCTACTAGAGAAGCTTTATCTTTCCTGATTTTCCACCACCCCATCACCCACAAAGAGGAGTTTCTGAAGATGTGTTTGAGACAGGAAGGACACAGGTAAGCACCTAAAGTTGTCTCAAGGCATCTAAGCTGTTAATGCCACCAAAATCACCCACATACTGTAGATATCCAGTGGACCTCTCCTTCTGTATGTTCACAAGGATCACTCAGGTGCTTCCAAGTTTCAGGCAGGTACTTAGGATGTCCTTGGATGAATAGGAAGTTCTGCATGAGACAGCAATGTGCCCTTGTGGTCAAGAAAGCCAAAGGGATCCTGGGGTGCATTAAGAGGAGTGTGTCCAGCAGATCCAGGGAGGTTTTTCTCCCCCTCTGCTCTGCCCTAGTGAGGTCACACCTAGAATATTGCATCCAGTTCAGGGCTCCCTAGTTCAAGAGGGACAGGGACCTGCTGGAGAGAGTCCAATGCAGGGCTACAAGGATGATGAAGGGACTGGAGCACTGCTTGATGAGGAGAGGCTGAGAGACCGGAGGCTGTTTAGTCTGGACAGGGGATCTAATCAATATCTATAAATGTCTGAGGGCTGGAGGTCAGAAAGGAAGGGGACAGCCTCTGCTTACTATGCCCTGTAATAGGACAAGGGGCAATGGATGGAAACTACAGCACAGGAGGTTCCACCTCAACATGAAGAGGAACTTCCTTACTGTAAGGGTCCCAGAGCACTGGAACAGGCTGCCCAGAGAGGTTGTGGATTCTCCATCTCTGGATACTTTCAAGACCCATCTGGATGTGTTCCTGTGTGACCTGTGCTGGATTCTCTGGTCCTGCTCTGGCAGGGGGTTGGACTTGATATCCAGAGGTCCCTTCCCATCCCTAACATCCTATGATTCTGTGATCAGCATTTCTGTCAGCAGATGCTAAGCACCAGACACTAATTCTACATTTCTTCTTCAATGCATCAAACATTGGTAACAAAAGTATGAATCCTTTGTATGAAAGTACTTCAAGCAACCCCTGTTGCCCTCTTCCCAAAAGATCCTAACTCAGTGGATTTATAAAACCCCTGCAGCCCTTTGTCTGCTCATGCAACATTCTGGAAGGGCTAGGGAAAGGAGCATGGGGAAAAGGACTGCGCAGCACCAAGCACAACGTTCTGTCCCAGACCTCAATGTATACCCACAGGACAAGTAATTAAATATATGCTGAGGGTTATTTGAGAAAACAAAGCACAGAAGACAGAAAGAGACAAATGCAGAAGAATCACAATACTTAAGACTCAAGGCCTAATTCTCTTTTGCTGAGCCACTCATACCATGTCCTTTGAAAGAATAAACTTGCTTTGGTGCATACAAGGGCAGCATCAGGGCCCTTCTGCTGGCAGCTGTGAGCTGACAAGAGCACTCCTGAGTCACAGATGCAGAGTGGGAGGCTCAGGGCCACACATCATCATCCCAGAGGGAGTTAAGCATGGATTTTCCCAGGAGTTTAATTACATCTTTGAAGAAGGTCTGACATATATTACAGGAGCTCCTAATGGGAGCAGAAGCCCAGGTGGCTTGGTCTCAGAGCACCAAGAGATGAGGAGTCTTTTGCTTTGAATGCAGCTAACCCATTCTGTTCTGGAAGACTGAACAGATGTAGCTCCAAGTACCAGCAGCCAAGTTTTCCTCAGTAGTTTTTGCTGCTGAAAAATGTTATGAAAAGTGGAGGAAATTAATCTGGTTGGGGCATGTAATGCTTGCCTGATAGTCCATAAGCATTTTCAGCCCCAGTACACAGGAAAACATCTGAATGCATCCAGTGAGGGCTCGGTTCTCTGCTGGCTGCACCAAACAGCAAGCCTGTGCCTGGCTGGAGCATGCTGCTGCTGCCTGGGGCGGAGCAGCTCTCACTTTGCCTGATTCCTGGCACCAGTGACCTGCTTATTGATGGTGCCCCACAGAGCCAGCTTTGCAAACATTATCTTCAAGGGATGTGGGCAAGCAGCAGAAAGAGAGTTGACAGATATGATGTGGAACCTGCAGCTATGGGCCCTTGGCAGCTGAGAGCAATTGCCTCCCTTCAAGCAGCTCAAAGCATTAAGCAGAAGAGATCCACAGGAAAAGCCAGATCCCTTCCACTGAGATAGCAGTATCACAAAGCTCTACATTCACCCTCCTTGCACCATCCCTGACCCTCTGTCCAGCCAAGTTCCTGGGTACAGAGCAGCAACCTGTACCTCATGTGTCCTTCCCTTCTCTGCTAACCCACCCACAGCCCTGTGCTGCTGGGGAACCTTCTCCATGCTGAGCAGCCTGTGCACCTCCATGAGCCATGAAGCTCAGCATCTCCTTATGGAGCAAAGGATTCTGAGGCACAGGAAAGGGCACAAAACCCTCACACACAGCAGAAGTCTAATAAATGACTACAATCCTGTCTGATGGCACTCTTAGGCTCCAGATGTGCTCAGAGCTCCTGGGGACCACAGTCACCACAGGAGGAGTGAGGTGAGAAGCTGTCTCTAGTTTCCAGTGAAATGATCTCCTGTAAAACTGCTAACACAAAGCTAGGGGCTGCTTAGGGTTTCAAGCTGTCTAAAGCTCTTATGTTTTGAAGGTGAGACTACAACAAACCCTAACAACATTCCTGCTCTGTTAGGCTTGTATTACTTATGTTCCATATAGAAATAAGAGGGCATTTAAACTGCTTCTAATAATGTAATTGCACTATACACTATTTCCATATGTTAAAACAGGACACAATGGCTGTGATGACATTCTTCTTCATTAAGAGATGCTCTTCCTTGTAAACTTATGCTCCTCCTTGGCACAAAATAATGACTAATCCCTGATCCTCAGGGAGAAATGGAATGAAATTCAGCAAGGGCAAGGGACGAGTCTTGCACCTGGGAAAGAACAACCCCAGGGATCAGTATAGGTTGGGGACTGACCTGCTGGAGAGCAGTGAAGGGGAAAAGGACCTGGGGGTCCTAGTGGATGGGAGGTTGACCATAAGCCAGCAATGTGCTCTTGTGGCCAAGAAGGGCTCCTGGGCTGGATTAGAAGGGCTGTGGTTAGTAGGTCGAGAGAGGTTCTCCTCCCCTCTACTCTGCCCTGGTGAGGCTGCATCTGGAATATTGTGTCCAGTTCTGGGCCCCTCAGTTTAGGAAGGACCTCAGGGAACTGCTTGAGAGTGTCCAGCACAGAGCCAGAAAGATGATTAGGGGAGAGGAACATCTTCCTTATGAGGAGAGCCTGAGGGAGCTGAGGGTTCTTTAGCTTGGGAGAGGAGGAGCCTGAGAGGCTGAGACGTAAAGGGTGAGTGCCAGGAGGATGAAGCCAGGCCCTGCTGGGTGATGCTCAATGACAGCACAAGGGGCAATGGTGGAAGCTGAGGCAGAGGAAGTTCCATGAAAACAGGAGGAATTTTTTTTTTCCTTGTGAGGGTGACAGAACACTGGAACAGACTGCCCAGGGGGACTGTGGAGTCTCCCTCTCTAGAGATATTCCGGACCTGCCTGGATGCCTTCCTGTGTGGCCTGATATAGGTGATCCTGCTCTGGCAGGGGGCTTGGACTGGATGATCTTTCAAGGTCCCTTCCAGCCCCTGAAATTCTGTGATTCTGTGAGAGGGAGATGTTCCTCCTGTTGCTGATGACTAACCCTTGATTCTGCAAAGGTAGGGCAAGTTTGTTTGCCTTAATGACTGCACTGCAAAATTGAATCCCTTTTTGGTTCCTAAATGCATCAACCACAGAAATTTCAGTAAATTGAGTCTGCTCTTTTTACAGTGCTGAATCAAAATGTCAAACCAGCACAACTCAATTATGGGAAAGGCTATAAAGCAACATGATGAATACCAGCAAGTTATTAATGAATGACTTCAAATTGCCAGTGCCATAACTGCCTGTGGGAAATGAGAAGAGACAGGAGTGTAGAATCAGCTGGGGGAAATGGACTCAGAGCAACTTGCTTGGGAAGCTTCAAAACTTGGTTTTCCAGAGAGTCACAGAATCACAGAATGTTAGGGTTTGGAAGGTACCTACAAAGACCATCCAGTCCAACCCCCTGCCAGAGCAGGATCACCTAGAGCAGATCACACAGGAACACATCCAGGTGGGTTTTGAAAGTCTCCAGAGAAGGAGACTCCACAGCCTCTCTGGGCAGCCTGTTCCAGGGCTCCAGCATCCCATCTAAGCTTTGTAGACTTCTTGCACCCTTCAGTCTGTTACTGGTTTTGCAAAAGAGACTTTTTAGCTGCAAGGGGCGAGGGAAGGGAAAGGAAGAACCAGATTTCATGCATCTGGACTTTTAAACAGGCAAAGAAAGTTGTTACTTTTTCAGGGGAATATTGCTTTGCATTATGCCATTATTTAAAAAGATCAGTCACCCCAAAATCTTTCCTGCAGAGGAGACAGTGTTGCAGCTGACCATTTTTCATTGCATTATTAAGCAGAGATAAGTACCTTATTCCTTATTTTAATGGTGCTGGGAGATAAGGTGCAGTGACTTTAATGTCGCATGAGATTGTATCTGAGTGCTTCACACTGAATGAAAAGCCAGATATTTCCAGGGAAATAAATAGCTTTATTTATGACAGAGACACAGAGACAGCAAATAGAGAATCTCTCCACAATTAATGGGAGCCATTAGGTAACTCCAAGAAATACATTTGGTATCTGTGCAATGCGTTGGGTTTAAAAAGTAATAACAACATTCTGAAGCGCAGCTGGGAAATAAATGCCTGAAGTTATTTGCCTTCAGAGCTACAGGTACAGATCACCCCTGAGTATTGAGGCTCTTGTGAGGGGCAAATCATTGGAGCCTGTAATTTGTGAATATTTACCCTTGTTTACTTTTTAGCTCTATCTTTTTATTTGCTGTTACTTTCTAGATTGTCTTTTCTCCATTGCCATGGGAAGGTAGGTGCTGGGAGAGCAAAGGTCTGGCTTAATCTTTTAAGAGCTTGATAAAGCGGTGCATGCATCCTACAGAGCCTTAGCTCTGCACCTGAGGGTGGATCACAAGCAGGTACAACAGTCCTGCAGCAGGACTGTGGATTTAGAGACAAATGCACTATCATGACACAGCCACAGCATGATGCAGTCTCATGCTCCATTGGGGTTCTTGGTGTGGTTTGCCTTGGGCTTGCTGTGCCTTGGCTGCTCTCCTCTTCCCTCCCCAGGGCATCAGTGGTCCCAGCAAGCAGATTGCCTCCTGTGGTAGGAGGGATCTATCTGTCTGTGGCAGTTTTAGGCTGATGCCTAGGATATTTTCCACAGATTCAGTATAAAGTGGTAGAACATGAATAAATTACCACTGGATGTAAAGGGAAAATAATGATAAGGTCTAAATAATCCCATTGGTCTGATAACTAACATAGAGTTAATTGTATAAACTAACTCTTGCTCTTTCTGGGCTTCTTTGCTGTAGCAGATACTAGATGCTAGCTGACGTTGCTGACCGTGGCTGCATTCTTATTGTGGCTAGGCACTAACAAGATACTCTCTGCTCTTCCTTCTCTCTTTTTCCCTTGTACAGGGTGGGGGGAAGGGAGCAGAGAGGGGGAAGCTATTGGTAACCCCTGGGTTTGTCCAGGGGGTTCTTGTGTTGTTTGTAAATTGTAAATACATGTAAATATTGTATATTTGGTACATATTCATTGCATTCCAGATTTCTAGATTTTAGTGTGCTTGTCAATGGAGCTTCATTTGCTTCCATCAGCTGGTCTGGAAATTTTATATTGGGGGGTAATTCTCTCAAATTAGTTGGGGGTAACTTCAACCCTCCACACTGTCTCACATGCAGTTTGCTTTGTCTGATGCAGAATAATTGCACATAAAGCAGTCTGTCCCCTTCAGTAGCATCACATCTGGGACTGTAAACCCTTTCTCAAAGCTTTACATTCTGTCTATGAGGAGTTAAACTCCCACTTCAGGTACAGAAGCCTTTCCCTCTCAGACATGAGTCTCAAGCCTGCAGCACAGCCCTACCTCAAATTTTAAGGCAATAAGTGGAAAATAAGTAGCTCTAAGCCTTCAAGTGACCAGGACTCTGAGTCAGTGTTTGGCCAGCTCAGGTGCACGCTCTGCCTCGGCAGACCGTGGAAGAAGGCAGCTGTTTGGGAATGCAGCTTTTAGCAGCTCTGAGTCAGCCTGGACAGCTGGCTCACCAGTGTGCCCCAAGCCAGAAACATCACACTCAGTGTAAAGGGGGAAGATCGCTGGGGAGAGGGGAGCTTCTTGCTAGAGCTCCCTGTCAGGATTTTCTGTTTCGGCTCCCGCTGCTCCTTCTGCTCTTGAGGGCTGCCTTCCTGTTCAGTCTGACTGCTGTACCTTTGCTGGGCTGAGCATAACTTTATATGCTTTGGATTGATGTTAGTATAACAGTGGCAGTTTTACTACATGTCTTTTCATTACAACCCAGGGGTCATCTTCTACCCTTTTCCAGAAATGTGTTTTCAGAATACAGAATTAACCAGTCTGGAAAAGACCTTCGAGATCACTGAGTCCAACACCATCTAATCAACTAAACCATGGCACCAAATGCCTCATCAAGTCTCTTTTTAAACACTTCCAAGGATGATGACTCCACCACCTCCCTGGGCAGCCCATTCCAATGGCCAATCTCTCTTTCTGTGAAGAATTTCTTCCTCACATCCAGCCTAAACCTCCCCTGGCACAGCTTGAGAATGTGTCCTCTTGTTCTGTCACTGGTTGCCTGGGAGAAGAGACAAACCCCCACCTGGCTACAACCTCCCTTCGGGTAGCTGTAGACAGCAACAAGGCCTCCTCTGAGCCTCTTCTTCTCCAGGCTAAACACCCCCAGCTCCCTCAGCTGCTCCTCACAGAGCTGTGGTCTAGACCCCTCCTCAGCCTTGTTGCCCTTCTCTGGACATGTTCCAGCAACTCAACATCTTTCCTAAATTGAGGGGTCCAGAACTGGACACAATACTCAAGGTGTGGCCCAACCAGTGCTGAGTACAGGGGCAGAATGACCTCCTCCTCCTGTTGGCCACACTATTCTTGATCCAGGCCAGGATGCCATTGGCCTTCTTGGCCACCTGGGCACACTGCTGGTTCATGTTCATTACAACCCAGGGGTCTTCTCCCTTTTTCAGATTCCTCCTCTCTGCTGGGGAGGGGTCACTGGGCTACAGCAGCTGCTGTAGTCTAGCCCCATATGTGGGCCAAACACAGATGCCAGTCTTACTGGTGAGTAACATGCACCTGATTTCCTTCCAATTTCGATGGCTTTTTGGTGTGTGGCTTTGGCTTTGACTCTTCACTTTCCTACTGAGTTGCATATTAATGGATGGCAGTTGGAGTAAAGATCACTCCAAGGCATCACAACTGGAGGGCTTGTTCCACTTGAGGAAAATAATGTTCTCTTCAACTCATCAATAGATGATGTTTCATGTTTATCAGCTTGGCAGCAGTGTGAGTAGCTGAAGAGTCCTCAGTGGTAGCAGTAACATTTCAAGCCACAGAAACATTAAGATTGATTGGAAAAGACCTCTAAGATCATCAAGTCCAACCTTCTACCCAACACCTCCATGACCACCAGGCTATTTCTTTATCTTCCCCAGCAGTGAGGCCACACCAATTCTTAAGACTTCCAGGTAGACCTTGTGCATAGTTTAAATTTTAGCATTGATTTAGTTAAAAATAAATGAGAAAGCAAAGGATAAGCATTGCTTTCCACCCCTTACAAAAGACTTGATGGGTTCTGACCTTTCCCTTAACCATCTCCCACATCAACAGCACTTAATGCTGGTCCCTCGTTGTGTGCTGAGCTCCTTGAGGCTCTCACCCCACCAAGGGCTGGGCAGAAGGAAATAATCCATTCATTCTCTAAATTAATGAGAATGCCACAACATCCTGAACAATAAAACATAGTAGCAAGGTGTTTGCACTGAGCACTTGCTCTGCACCCTTAGACAGGGATATGGAGCAACCCTTTTAACTCACCAGTTATCTGTTCATTGGGAGCTATCCAGAAAGAAAACCACTATAAACACCAGGCTTTGTGCAGCTGCTTGCCTATCTTCTTGTAATAGCATGGGGAAGCATAAAACATCCCAGGACAGAGAAGAATGGAAGCACAGGATGCTGTTGCAGTGATATAATGGGACTAAAATAAATCTGGAAGTACTAGTGGGGGAGTCCAAGCACTCACAGAAGGAGTTCACTGGTGGATCATTGAGCTGTGTCTGAACAGTGCTCAGCATCTTTTGCCAGTCCCACACAGTAACACACCGGAAAGGGAAAACAGAGGAACAACAAGCATGAGCAGTAGTGAAGGACGGAGCTAGAAAGGACTCTTTCTGCAGCAGTAGCAGATAACAGAAGGCCTTTGGAAGGTATTAGTCTGCCTGATGGTTTCCACCAGAGCACATCTGTAGCATTGTGTTGTCAAGGACACCAGGCAGTAGACAGCCAGGTCCAACTTTGTCATCATCTGCAAAATATTCTGTGGTTCAGGCTCGCTTTGGACACAGTTATGAGGTGAAATGCCAGGAGTACACCATCTGCTCTTGTGCTGCTTTAAAAGCATGTAAAGAAAGAGGAAAAGAAGGAGCAGGTGAGCCCAAGGTTCTCCACTCAGGGCTTAGTGATCCAGAGGGGATGCAGATGAGCTGCTGCAGCAACAGAATTTGGTGCAGGTCGATTTCATATTATCATTCAGCAGCTGCAGAGCTCATGCTGCTGTACTCAGTGAGGCTGGCTTCTCAGTCACCTCTGGGACTTGCTCTTGAAGGCAGGTCACACCACAGCATGATACATTGTCAAGTGTTCACACACGTCTGTAATTTCTCTAGTGTCTAACATGGCAGCAGAAATGTAAGAGAGATTCTCTGGAAAGTTCTTTCCAGCCTTACAGATCTCAAATTCTTCCTGTCTCTACCTCAGGAGGGAGGAATGATTGCAAAGTTTTGAGCCTCACAGCACAAGAGGATTCAGGGAAAAGTATTGGGAGTTTTGGCTTCTGGCTCCTACCTCCCCTAACACACTTTGAGTTTGTCCTTCTCTTTCAGGAAGAGCATGTTCAGTTCAGTACCTGAAACTCTGGGGTTTCATTGGAAAATGTTCGAGTGATGCTTGGTATCTTCCAGAACCTGAACTCCTCTGAGTTTTATTGTAGGGCACATTTGAAACCGTTTTGGAGCATGGGTGCTTTAACAAATGCTTGGGTAACACACAAGCTTTCCAGACTAATGGCTAGGAAGAGCAGGACCCCACAGTGCAGACACATAACAGCCTCTCATTAAACAGGTTTTCAGGAGGCAGGAATGCTACAAATGCTTAAGAAGAGAACTGGAAGGAAACACCCCTTAGCCCACATTGATCTGGCAGTTAATGAGAAGGTTTATTGTACTGTTAGGCATAAACTGAGCATGAGAATCAGAGCACAGAATCACAGAATTTCAGGGGCTGGAAGGGACCTTGAAAGATCATCCAGTCCAACCCCTCTGCCAGAGCAGGATCATCTATATTAAGCCACACAGGAAGGCATCCAGGCAGGTCCGGAATATCTCTAGAGAGGGAGACTCCACAGTCCCCCTGGGCAGTCTGTTCCAGTGTTCTGTCACCCTCACAAGGAAAAAAAAATTCCTCCTGTTTCCATGGAACTTCCTCTGCCTCAGCTTCCACCATTGCCCCTTGTGCTGTCATTGGGCATCACCCAGCAGAGCCTGGCTCCATCCTCCTGGCACTCACCCTGCACATCTTTATAAACATGAATGAGTTCACCTCTCAGTCTCCTCCTCTCCAAGACAAAGAGCCCTCAGCTCCCTCAGTCTCTCCTCATAAGGAAGATGTACCACTCCCCTAATCATCTTTCTGGCTCTGTGCTGAACTCTCTCAGGCAGTTCCCTGAGGTAATTCCTGAACTGAGGGGCCCAGAACTAGACACAATACTCCAGATGCAGCCTCACCAGGGCAGAGTAGAGGGGGAGGAGAATCTCTCTGACCTACTAACCACAGCCCTTCTAATCCAACCCAGAATGGCATTGGCTTTCTTGGTCACAAGAGCACATTGCTGGCTTGTGGTCAACGTCCCATCCACTGAGACCTCCAGGTCCTCAGTCCCCAACCTAGAGAAAGTAAAAACTTTGGACAGGGACAGTTCTAACCCAAGGCATGGTTTCTCCAAGGTTTTTCTAGTTCTCAGGTGGAGTTGAGTCCTATGGCCACCTGCAGAGCCATTTTGGCAGTCTCTTGACCCCTCACAAACACCTGGAAGCTTTCTCTCTGCTACACACTATGAAAGCAGAGGGAGAACACAGAGGCAGAGAAAATGGCAAAGGACTGCATCTTTTAAAGGTGCTATCTCTGGAAGCCAGATTAGCACAGTAAAGATGGGAACTGACAACATAAAATGTTCCTCAGCCAGCTGCCTGCTCTCCCCTGCTGCTTCCCTCCAATCCTGAATCTTGCTTCTGCGCACCCTTTGGGAAATGAAACAAGAACTTCATGTGAATGAGGGCTCAGGATGCTGTTCCATCAACACCTCTGTGCCCCTGTGCAGCTTTGTCCGACCAACAAAAGCCTAAACAATCCATTGCCTCCAAACATCTCTGGGTGACACTGCATGACCCAGCTGCTGTAATGCTGATGGTGCAGAGAAAAATATCATAGTCCTTCAACTCTTATCCCCACCAGCTTCTTCTTAACAAAAGAAAAAGGAAAGCTGTAGTTTGGTAAGGTGATAGAGTATCCTGAAACATCAGCTGCCCAAACAGCTCTTTGTGCTTAGGCTGTTCCCACTCAGCAATTCCAGCACTCTGTGCTTGCTGTTGCCACCCAAATGTTCCATGCAGGGACCTTCAACAGTTTTTCTAAAGGATGTGGACTGGAACAAACATAGCAGTAATGGAGGAGACCAACTAGCTGTTTTAAAGTACAACATAACTAAACATAACAAAAGCAAGCATAACTAAAATTGAAATTTGAATATATTAGTCACACACACTCATATATTAGTTACTGCTACCTGCAGATAACGCTGTCATGGTCCCTAAGGAGCAAGAGAATGGCAGAAAGGGGAAGCTATGCACAATAACCTCTTCAGCCACCAGAAACCAGCACCCTGTCTCCAAAGATCTGCTCAGAAATAAATATTTGGGCACTTGGACAGCTCCTAGCGCTTGCTCAGGTCAGGGCTGCAACTCTTCATTTTCTCTGTGTAGCAGAGATCTCTATTTTTTGAGCTATAAACAGCATCATAAGGCTGGGAACCAACTCTCCAAAAACCTGCAGAATTCTCTCATCCTTCTCTGGAGACTTTCAAGACATGTCTGGATGTGTTCCTGTGTGACCTGTGCTAGATTCTATGGTGCTGCTCTGGCAGGGGTGGTGGGCCCAATGATCTCTGGAGGTCCCTTCATAGAATCATAGAATCATAGAATCAACCAGGTTGGAAAAGACCTCAGAGATCATCAAGTCCAACCTATTACCTAACACCTCCTGACAACTAAACCATGGCTTCAAGTGCTACATCCAGTCCTTTTTTGAACACCTCCAGGGATGGTGAATCCACAACCTCCTGGGCAGTGCATTCCAATGGCAAATTACTCCTTCTGAGAAGAACTTTCTCCTCATCTCAAGCCTAAACCTCCCCTGGTGCAGCTTGAGACTGTGTCCTCTCCTGTCACAGTTGCCTGGGAGGAGAGACCAACCCCCTCCTGGCTACAACCTCCCTTCAGGTAGCTGTAGAGAGCAGTAAGGTCTCCCCTGAGCCTCCTCTTATCCAGGCTAAACACCCCACGCTCCCTCAGCCTCTCCTCACAGGGCTGTGCTCAAGACCTCTCCCCAGCCTCGTTGCCATTCTCTGGACACATTCATGTATCTCAGTGTCCTTCTTAAATGGAGGAGCCCAGAACTGGACACAGGACTCAAGGTGTGGCCTAACCAGTGGAGAGTTCAGGGGCAGAATGACTTCCCTGCCCCTGCTGGCCACACTATTTCTGATGCAGGCCAGGATGCCATTTGCCTTCTTGGCCACCTGGGCACACTGCTGATGTTCAGCCAGTTGAAATGGCTGAACCCCTAACATCCTGTGACCCTGTGATCCTCTGATTTTACTGCAATAGATTAATGAATCTTGATTCCACTGTGTGGCAGTTCAGGGTGGGTGCCTCCTGCTGCTGATGCCACAGAAGATACACCTTCAGTGCCCTGGGTGTCCAGCCCAGTGGGTGGACACAGGAAGCTGCATATTTCATACCCATAATGTCCTGCTCCCTATCAATCTATCAGCAAGGTCTCACACTTCCTCTTTCTTCCCTCACTGCTCCCATGGGAGATGCTCCCTATCGGGTAATGGAGGGGGAGTTATCTCAAGGCCTCTTAGGCCTGGCTAGGCCTAATGCCAAGAGGAGAAGGGGGAAGGGCAATCTCAGATCTGGCCAGCTGAGATTAGCCTAACAGTGAAAGGGGGAAGAAAGAGCCCTGGGAGGTTTTGGGTGTACCCTCAGGTGAGGAGAGGGGAGTGCTGGGAGGCTTCTGGGTATGCTTTGGGATCTCCTTTGTCACTGCGCTTGTGGTTCTCTGTGAAGTACTCACTGCTTTTCCATTTACACTTTCCATCACTTCTGCAATCCATTTGTTTGAGTCTCCTTTTTCTACCCTGGTGGGAGGCAAGGGAGGATCTGCCTTCCAACCCACCACAAATTGTTCAAAATCTATTAAAATATGAAGTCTGTTTACAGTTCTTCTTAACTTCCTAAACTGGTAAACAAACAGCTAAGGAAAGCTCTTCCCCAGACACCTAACTGACCACTCCTCTGATCTTACAGTTACAACTTCTGCATCTCTTGGACAACATTTAAAATTTCTTGCTTCAGATTAAAAGAGAAAATGTCTGTGTGCTTCAGGCTAACAGATGAGAACTTAAAAGCTTCTCCTTTGTATTCCTAGGAATCAGCTGGTGGAAGCCCCATCCCTGGAGGTTTTCAAGGCCAGGCTGGATGTGGCTTTGGGCAACCTGATCTGATGGAAAATGTCCCTGCCCATAGCAGGGGTTGGAAGTGGATGATCTTTGGGGTCCCTCTTCCAACCCTGACAATTCTGTGATTCTGTGATGCTTTTCCTGCCTCCTGTTTTCCAGAACCTGATGGATGGAACAATTTTGAGAATCTCTAGCAGTTGTCATGCCTGAAGAACATTGTATTCATTTAGAGACCTTAATTTTCTTTGGCCTTTCTTCCATAATTTAGCAATTGCAATGGCCAAAGCTTTCAGGCATTACACTTCAAGAAGGTGATTCATTATGAAAATCATCAAGTACATGACTGTTTTCTACTTACACCAAATCAGATTAAAGAGTGCCAGTGATTAATATTGAAGTATCCAGAGGGTGGTAGGGACGGGAAAGGGAGATCACTTTGCAGTGAACTGCCACTTCTGCCAGCGTGACTCCACAGAAGGATGCAGCCAGCCCCACAGCTACCAGCCTGGTCCCAGTAAAACCAGTCAGGGACTGCTGCACATGCTGCCCTGCTGGTACCTGTAAATGCAGAGAAACCAAGCAGCCCTTCTGCATCCACAGCCCTGAGACTGGCTGCACAGTTACACCAATCTCCCATTTTGCTTTTGTCCTTATCATGGGGTGGATTGTGGCAGTTTTAGGCTGTGCCTAGGAAAATTTTCCACAGGTCTTGAGTAGAAAAGTGGTAGAATGTAAATAAATTGCATTTGGATCTAGAGGGGAAATAATGATAAGGTCTAAATAATCCTCTTGGTCTGAAAACTAACATAAAGTTAGTTGTATAAACTAACTCTCTTTTGGGCTTCTTTCACTCTAGCAGATACTAGATGGTTGCTTCTGACTTTGGCTGCATTTCTTGTTGGGGCTAAGTACTAACAAGCTACTCGCTGCTCTATGTCTCTCTTTGGGTTGGGGGGAAGGGAGCAGAGAGAGGAAAGCTGTTGGTAATCCCCTGGGTTTGTCCAAAGGGGGTTCTTGTGTTGTTTATAAATTGCAAATACATGTAAATATTGTATATTTTGTACATACTCATTGCATTTCAGATTTCTAGATTGCAGTCAGGCTTGTAAAGAGAGTTTCATTTGCTTTCAACCGAGCTGGTCTGGCCATTTGTTGGAGGGGGTAATTCCAACCCACCACAGCTATGAAGAATAAAAATACTCATAGCAACTCCTGGGAGTTTTATTACCTTCTGCATGGCTGCTGGCAGCAGAGCAGCCCTGCATTTGCTTTCCTACTGGCATTTAAATAACTTCAAATGTTGCTAGGGCAAAAGATAGGGCTGTGCCTAACAACAACATTAAGCCTTATTATGTCTCTTAAGCACAGAAGCCACACTTGTGGTGACCACACATTACGTTTGAAAGCTGCTGAGGGCAGCATGCTAACAGCCCAATCAAAACAGCGTGGGAGGCACTTTCTGGCAACATTCAGAACCCTTCGCTACAAAATAGAGAGCTGAAAGGGCACAGAAATCACACAGAAAACATCCGGTGGGAAGAGACCTCAGAATTTCTCCAGTCCAGCCTTCAGCCCAGTTAATCCTAAACCATATCCCTAAGCAGCAGCTCCACGGCCTGTTTAAACACCTTCAGGGATGGTGACTCCAGCTCTGCCCTGGGCAGATCATTCCAACGTCTGAGAACCCTCTCTGGGAAGAAATATTTCCTATCATCCGGCCCGAACCTCCCCGGGGCAGCTTGGAACCATTTCCTCTGCTCCTGTCTCTTGCCACCAAGGAGCAGAGGCTGCCCCCTCCTTGCTCCAACCTCCATTTAGGGAGCTGTAGAGAGCAATGAGGTCTCCCCTCAGCCTCCTCTTATCCAGACTGAACACCCCCAGCTCTCTCAGCCCCTCCTCATAGCCTAGGTGCTCCAGGCCTTTCTCCAGCTTCCTTGCCCTTCTCTGGACACTCTCCAGCCCCTCAACGTCCCTCCTGCAGTGAGGTGCCCAGAACCGAACAAAACACTCAAGGTGTGGCCTCACCAGTGCTGGGCACAGGGGGATGATCCCCTCCCTGTCCCTGCTGCCCACCCTGTTTCTAACCCAAGCCAGGATGCCATTGGCTTTCCTGGCCACCTGGGCACTGCTGGCTCATATTTAATCGACTGTCAGCTAGAACCCCCAGGGCCCTCTCTGAGTCACAGCTTTCCCAGCACACATCCCCAAGTCTGTAGCTTACCATGGGGTTGTTGTGACCCAGGTGGAGGAGGTTAGGAGGTTTCCTAACACTACCAGAAACCACAAACAGGCCTTAGGCACAGGGAAAGAGCTGGAAGCACTTTCTTACATTCCAGTTTTACTTTCCTTCTGTTACTTTGGTATCTTAAAATATTAATAATTAATAGAAGGCCCAATATCAAAGGGAGAAATAACCTCAGCACTTGAGGAACCGAACATTCAGAAATTGCCCAAGAGACAAAAATCAAAGCTATTTTGATCTGCAACTTTCAAACCAGAATACTTTACATTTCAAATGTTACTAATGTGCTGCTTCAAGTTTGTATGAAAGAACTTAAACCCTTCCTTTTTTCATGTCTTGTAAGTTTCTTCTGGGTGGTTTAAAATGAGGAATATGCTTCCAGAATGTGTATCTCAGGGCTGGGATCCTCAAAGCAAAGCAGAAGGAGAAAAGAAGGCTTCAGGGAGACCTTAAAGCAGCCTCCCAGTACCTGAAGGGGGCCTACAAGAAAGCCAGGAAGGGAATTTGGACAAGGGCTTGTAGGGATAGGAGGAGGGGGAATGGGTTGAAGCTTGAGGAGGGGAGAACACCCTACAGCCATAGAATGCCATGAATTCATAATTTCTGGGGAATAGCTCTCCCTTTTTTTTTTCCCTTCCAAACCACTACAGGTGCCTTGAGCAACCTGGTCTAAGCGGAAGGTGTCCATGGCAGGGTGGGTGGACCTAGATGATCTTTAAAGTACCTTCCAACCCAAACCATTCTATGAATCTACAATAAAAATCATACATCTTCTCTTCTGTTCTCTGGCAGCTCCAGTCAAATAAGCTATGAGGCTTGGGGCTCAGCTTTTGGCTCTGTTGTTATAAAAAGTATTTCCTTTGTGCACCCCTGTGGTTTTAGCTTCTAGAAGTGCACAGCAGCAATTCCCTTTCTTTTGGAGGTACTGGTGCATTATTTCACACTGAAGAAAAGCTTAGATTTGGGGTGGGGTTGGATGCACAATACCAGACAGCTGCAGATTCATTTCAAGCACTACCAGACACAAACATGTCACTCCCAAAAAGCAGTCAAGCACCTGGCCTTAAAACATTGAAGCAGGTAGGTCAATATCCTGCACCTCACTTGCAAATGGAAGATCGAATCTGCCTGCTGCCTGCACAGAAGCAGTGTGCTTAAGTAGTGTGGAAATTCTTTTGATCATTTTGTCTTGTGAGGGTTTTCCAAGATCAAAGAAATCATTATCATTAATGTTCGCCACTTGGAGGCTGAAAGCTTGGAAGGCTTGAAAACTCAGATGACACTTAATGCCATGTTGGTTGTGTTCCTAAGACTTCTGGGGAAATTAGCTGTGTGCTTAGAGCTCTTAATTACCTGAAGGAAATTCAACAGTTCCCAAATTAGTGCTCCAAAGTGGAGCACTGCTGGAGAAGTTTCAAAGTTTGCTTCAAAATAAGCATTTGAGCTTCAACAAGGCCAAATGCCAGGTCCTGCACTTGGGTCACAACAACCCCAAGCAACACTACAGGCTTGGGGTAGCGTGGCTGGAAAGCTGCCTGGCAGAAAAGGGACCTGGGGGCTCTAAATGGACAAGCAACTGAACATGAGCCAGCAGTGTGCTCAGGTGACCAAGAAAGCAGATGGCATCCTGGCTGGGATTAGAAATACTGTGTCCAGCAGGAGCAGGGAGAGGATTGTCCCCTTGTACTCAGCTCTGGGGAGGCCACACCTTGAGTATTGTGTCCAGTTTGGGGCACCTCAATCCAAGAGAGATGTGGAGGTGCTGGAGCCAGTGCAGAGGAGGGCAAGGAAGCTGGGGAAGGGCCTGGAGAAGAAATCTTGTGAAGAGCAACTGAAGGAGCTGGGGCTGCTTAGTTTGAAAAAGGAGGCTGAGGGGAGACCTCATTGCTGTCTACAACTACCTGAAAGGACCTTGTGGAGAGGCTGGTGCTGGTCTCTTTTCACAGGTAAAACAAAAGGCAATGGCCTCAAGATATGACTTGGTAGGTTTAGACTGGACATTAGGAAGAATTTTTTCCCAGCAAGAGTGGTCAGGCATTGGAATGTGCTGCCCAGGGAGGTGGTTGAGTCACCATCCCTGGATGAGTTTAAAGGTGGTTTGGATGTGGTGCTTGGGGATCTGGTTCAGGGGTGACCCCTGTAGAGCAGGGTTCTGGGTCAGACTTGGTGACCCTGAGGGTCTTTTCCAACCTGAATGTTTCTGTGATTCTGTGATTCTAGCATAGAATCTGCCAGAGTTTTCAGGATGTTCATTTCAATTCCTTTCAGTGTTTGTTTCCTATGAGAACAGGTACTGAAGTCAAAACTTCCCTACAAAAAACCCCACTCCTTATTGACTTTGCTTTTTGGTTGGGAAATTCTTCCATTGAAATGATTCTAAGATCTGTGAGAACGCTGTGAGGAAACGAAGGGGAGGGAACAGGACAAACTGAGAAAAATCCAACACAAACAAATGCCAGCTTTTATTGAGGCACTGTGCATTGAACAATCACATTTGGCTAAAGACAATCACAGTTGGCATGTGAAGACACCACATTGAGATGGCACACAGAGAAAGCTTAAAATAAAGCTTGGACAATGAGGAGTGCCAATATCTGCTCTGCTTGACAACTCTGTTCTCTCGCTGGAACTGCACAGAGTCAAAGCAACAATTCACAGGAAAATAACTAGCAGCAGTAGCTGGTATGTGCAAATCAAAACACTGCTCAGAACAGCAAGCACACACAAACACATCTCCTGGAACAGATGCAGACTGGCCTCTGGTCATCCACAGTGGTTGTAAAGGCCAGGAACCACCTCTGGAGAAGTGTGTCAGGTTCTAGTGGCTCACAGTCAGTGTCCATCCTAGTGGCTCAGGAAATTTCTTGAAGCTCTGTCAACAGCTTGCTTCAGTGAGGGCCTCATGAAGGATACAGCTCTATCTGCAAAATACCAATCACAGTTCTGAATTGCATCAAACAGGAAGATTTTTTTTTTCCTCTGCTGCACAGCAGAGTTGGTAAGGAGAACCTACAAACAAATGCAGAACATACCACACAGCTCAATGCTCCTCCCTGGAAGGACTTCTTCTCAAGCATCTCATTATAGCACTAGCCTTTGTGATGTGAAGAGTTACACCTCTGAAGGGCACCACTGGAGGTATGAAAAACTAAATGCTTCCTTGTGGATGTATGTGGATGGGCAGATCTGCTGTTGCTCTTCTGCTGTGCAAGAGAGGATTTCACCTTGCACGTGATAAAGACTCAAGCCTCAACAGTGCTAAAACAGAACCAAAAAGGCTTAGCAGATAGAATCATACAATTATAGAATTGTTAGTAGTTGCCACTCTCTGGGGCTGGCCTTACACTTGCCCCAGTCAGGCTGATTTTCTCTTTGCCAGCCTCAGATATTTGTGTATGGGGAAAATCAGCCAAATTGGTTTGAACTGGTTTTTGAAAAGAATCACAGAGTTGTTAGGGTTGGAAGGGACCTCAAGGATCATCCAGTTCCAACCCCCTGCCATGGGCAGGGACACCTCACATTAGATCAGGTTGCTCACAGCTACATCCAGCCTGGCCTTAAAAACCTCCAGGGATGAGGCTTCCACCACCTCCCTGGGCAACCTGTGCCAGTGTCTCACCACCCTCATGGGGAAGAATTTCTTCCTAGCATCCAATCTGAATCTACCCATTTCTAGTTTTGTTCCATTCCCCCCAGTCCTATCACTACCTGACACCCTAAAAAGTTCCTCCCCAGCTTTCTTGTAGCCCCCTTAAGGTACTGGAAGGCCACAACAAGGTCTCCTGGAGCCTTCACTTCTCCAGACTGAACAGCCCCAAATCCCTCGGTCTGTCTCCATAGCAGAGGAGCTCCAGCCCTCTGATCATCCTTGTGGCCCTCCTCTGGACATGTTCCAGCATGTCTAGATCCTTGACAGAGTCATTCACCTAAGACTTCTAAGTCTCTCGGAAAATGCACAAACACTGTCTACGTAAAATGGTCCATTTTGCCTTTTTAGTTATAGACATACTCACATTGTGTGCCTTTGATCATGAAGGATACCAAAATACATCCCAAACCATTCTCTAAGAAATGCTATACAAAGAAATCACTGTTCATTAAAATAGGATGGCTCCTGAGGCAAAGCACAACAGCTGCTGGTGCAGGTGGGTTCAGCAGCAGATGCCTGTCTGAACAGGCAAAAAGCAATGGACACACACTGAAGTCTGGCCAGAAAATCTCAGCTACTTCAGCCACAGAAGTTCTGAAGTGTGAAATCTTGTATTTCAAGGCAGATGGCATCTAGCAGCAGAGAGCATCCTAACCAGCAAAGAACATCACTTCAGTACTGCTTGACTGAGTGACGCTTCAGCTGAGTTACCAGCGATACTTTTTGTAGATGCTAGATCTTGTTCTGCTCAGGGCTCTGAGGACGCTTGTAGCTATATATTCCTCACCACCTGAACTCAAAGCATAGGAGACACACTCAGATTTGTATTCTGTCCCAGCATTGGCATCTGCCTGACAGCAGGCTCAAGAGGAGTCATAGAATGGTCCAGGCTGGAAGGGACCTCCAAAGGTCATCCAGTCTGACCTCCCTGCAGTCAGCAGGGACATCCCCAACTAGATCAGGCTGCCCAGGGCATCATCGAGCCTCACCTTGAATATCTCCAGGGAAGGGGCCTCAACCACCTCCCTGGGCAACCTGTTCCAGTGTTCCACAGTGTACCCTGGCAGCCAAGATGGCAGACAGCATGCTGGGGTGCATTAAACACAGTATAGGCAGCTGGTCAAAAGAGAAGTGATCCCACTGCATTTTGCTTTGGTGCACCTTGAGTACTGTGTGCAGCTCTGGGCCCCACAGTTCAAGATGGAAGTTAAAGTGCTGAATGTGGTCAGAGGAGGGCAACAAAGCTGGTGAAAGGGCTGGGAGGCATGTCCTGTGAGGAAGAGCTAAGGACAAAACTGAGGTAGACATGCTTCCCTCATAACATTTGAGAATGTATCACTGAAGCCCACTTTGCATTTTCCAACAGACCTGTAGCCATAGCCTCTTGTTCCCACTTACCTCACAGGCACAGTTATCTGGACAAAGAGAAATTAGACTGGTTTGTCATGACTTGTCCTCATGAAATCACAGAATCACGGAACGTTAGGGGCTGGAAGGGACCTCGAAAGATCATGCAGTCCAATATCCCTGCCAGAGCAGGATCACCTAGAGCAGATCACACTGGAAGATATCCAGAAGGGTCCTGAGTATCTCCAGAGAGGGAGACTCCACAACCCCCCTGGGCAGCCTGTTCCAGAAATCTGTGTCAGATTTTTCACACATAACTCAACTGTTTAGTGGTTTGATACATTATCACTTCCAGCTTGAAGCAGTGCCCCCAGCTGCCTAGTTTCTTTCCCTTTTTAAAGCTGGGAGCTGTGTTTGCTCTTTGTCTGGAAAAGAGCATGCAACAAGCCTGAACTGGATGCTGAACTACACCAGTTGCAAGGGTGTAGGGGGTCCTGTTCCTAAGTAAGACCCAATGAATTTGTCTGAGTAAGTATGCACACTAAATCAAATCCAATTGCCACATGCAGCTTCCTCACACCAGTGGAAGGTTTGCAAGCCAGTGATAGACTCTCTGGCTTATCACTGCATTGTGAACTAGCTCCCTAGTGAGGGCATGAAATCTGCCACAAGCAGAGAACATCAAAAGCAAGAGGACAAAAAGCAATTAAACCCCTGGAATTTCTACCTACACTTAACCACATTATCTGTTGAGTTTCAGAGAAGATCCTTGTCTCACTTTTCCCAGCTGCTCCGTTCTGGATCTGGAAGCAAAAATGCTCACAGACTGGGGACACAGATCTCCTGGGTTTAGCCCAAAAAGAGGTCTCAGGTACTTTGAGTCTTCATGATTCTGCCAACTCAAATTTGCCAAAAAAGAAACCCAACCCAAGGCTGGTTAATTCACCCTCAAAAAAGCTCCTCAATTTCCCGGTCTTTGTATAATGCATGGATTCAGTCCCTCCAGGTAAGTCCTTTGCAGCTGGTCTTTCATATCCCTCCCTGTTTCTCTCCCCTGTAAGCAACAGTGCTTACCAGGCTACACTTCAGAGCACTCCACAAAGATGAGTGTCTGCAACACAGTGGAAGGTGGATGAACTGAAGCATGAAGAGATGAGAGGTTCATGGCCTTCAGAAAGCAATGCCACACTCACAGACCTGAGCTGGGGTCTCATCTCAGTGCTTAACACCTTTCCCAGATATTTTTGGCTCTCCTCAATACAGAAAGCTTTCTGACTGCAGGATCATTTTTAGTCTTCCCATGTCATTTTCCTTTCACAAGCAATTTCATTTGCAACAGCAGAAAGGGGGATGGGGGGGGGTGGGTAAAAAACAAGTGTGGAGGTGGTTAAGAGTTTCCAAGTGAGTTTTGTTACACTGAAGTATTTCTATGAGGACAAGCAGCCCAACCTAACCTGTTATGTTGGTAATAAGGAGGCTGGGAAAGATGTGTTTGCACTTACCCTGCACAGGGTGTTTGGCTTTTTTTTTTTAAGGGTACAAGAGAAAAGACACAAGGCAGGGAACTCTTACACATTTCCTTTCCTGCTCATCTAAGAGTAACTGCTGAGCAAACAGGCCCAGGGTTTCCCTCGCTCCCCCCAAGACAGCCACTGCTGATCTCTGGCTATCTTCACATTCTGTGGGGGCTTAGCCATGAACTCTCCTCCCCTGCAGAACATCAAATGTATGTTTCATGCCATCTGAAGTTTTTTGCATTATTCATAAATTCCTTTTCAGTACAATTCATCTGCACTGGCATACATCTGAAACGCTGTTTTGCATGGTCTGTGCCACAGGAAGTTTGACCTTTAAACATGATTTCAGCATAATCACAGACTCACAGAATCATTGAGGCTGGAATAGACCTCCAAGATCATCAAGTCCAGCCTATGACCCAGCACCACCACAGTGACCAGACCATGTCACCGAGTGCCACATCCAATCTTGCCTTAAACACCTTCAGGGACGGCAACTCCACCACCTCCCTGATATTCCTCCTAGTGTCTGATTCCCCTTTCCACCACTTCCCTGGGCAGTCCATTCCAGTGTCTGATTCCCCTTTCCACCACTTCCCTGGGCAGTCCATTCCAGTGTCTGATTCCCTTTTCCCCAAGGAAGTGCTTCATAACATCCAACCTAAACCTCCCCTGGTACAGCTTCAGGCCATGCCCTCTGATCTTGTCACAAGTTCCCTGGGAGAATAGCCTGACCCCCACCTGACTACAGCTTCCCTTCGGGTAGTTGTAGAGTCAATCAAGCCAGTGCAAGAAACTTACTGCTCTTACCCTTTTGTCACACAGAACCCTTCTAGCACCTCTTCACTAAAGAAGTTTTAAATGAAAAGTTGGCAATGGCTGCCTCCTTAGCAAGCCCTGTGCATCCTAGACAGCATTAGGGAAAGGACAAAGCAGCATAAGGGGAATGAATGTCTTCTTCTCTGGCACATAATCGTGATGAAGCAATCACAGGATCACAGAACTGTCAGGGTTGGAAGGGACCTCAAGAATCATCAAGTTGTAACTCCCCTGGCCATGGGAAGGGACACCTCACACTAGATCAGGTTGCTCAGAGCCACATCCAGCCTGGCCTTAAAAACCTCAAGGGATGGGGCTTCCACCAGAGAATCAAAGTACAAGCACATCAAGATACAAGTAAATCAAGAAGAAATTTCCCTGTGGAAGGACTCTGGTAAGTCTCTGTAGATACCTCCCTGTGCAAGGACTGCATCAGGGCATATACAAGTAAATCAGAGAGGGGTTTCTAGTGCTTTTCAAAAAGCTAAAAACCCACATGAAGAACCATGGCACTTTGAAAATGCTTACCACATCTGCATCACCAGGTACGAAACAGAGCAGAAAGTGTACAAATACAACAGAGCAGGATGAAAAAAATGTTCTCACTGTACCTATTTTCATCACAGCATTGGTAGAATCCATCCAGTCCCTCTGGCTATTAACATATTGAACTGCCTCTGGTCTCACTGTCTGTAAAACAAAAGCATTTTTAGTAGAACTAACAGGATTACTCCTGCTTTAGTTACAAGTAAGAATCCACAGACGTGCCCCATGCATGAGAAAAAATGTTCCTGGAATTGTCCTCTACAATTTTTAAAGGGTGTGAGAGACCAGAGCCATTCCACTCTCCACTCCTGAGCCTCTGAGAAGCTGCAGTTACTAACTTACTTGTGTTACAAAGCAATAAACATCAAGGTGAAGAGTAGTTTGAGGTAGCAGCACTATGGTGTAAGTAGGGTGTATAGTAGGAAATCAATGTCCCTAAAAGAAATGGCAAAAATGCTCCCATATTAAAGAAAACAGATCAGAAACCTCAGAAAGCATTGAAGCAGGCTGCCCAGAGAGGTTGTGGATTCTCCTTCTCTGGAGACATTCAAAACCCATCTGGATGCTTTCCTGTGTGACCTACTCTAGGTGACCATGCCCTGGCAGTGGGGTTGGACTAGATGATCTTTCAAGGTCCCTTCCAATTCCTAATGCTCTGTGATTCTGTGACTTTCACCCCTCTCCAAACACCATCTCCAGGCACTACCTCCTTCACTGCCCCTGCCATCCAGGGATCACAAAGCACTGCATGGGGGTGAGAATCACACACTACTTTGCATGACAAAAGTGTCACCCCTGTTTTTTGGAAGCATTAAAGGGATAACAGGAGCAAAAAGGTGAAAAAAACAAACCCATTCCTGATTAGTTGTAGAGGAAGGCACTCTGATTTTGAAGCCTGTCTAGATTCCTTATCTTAACCAGCTTACAGCACCTCTGGGTATCTTTGCAGTAAAAAAACTGACTTCATCAGCTGCAAAAAAAAACCCCTCACTGCTACAAGAAAGTTTGGGAAATGAAAAAGCTATGGAGTCCAATTTAAACACAGCCAAATTTCATCTTTCTGACTGATGTAACTTTGAGCTAATGATACACTTTCACTAAATTTTAATTCACAGCTCCAAACCAGGAATTTTCTTTGTTTCCTAAGGAAATGTTTGGGGTTTTAATAGATGAAGGCTGAGCAGCTGACATCATTTACCTGGAAATGAGCAAAGCCTTTGACACTGTCCCACACCACATCCTGGTCTCCAGGCTGGTGCAGTAAGGGTTCCAGGGATGGACCATTCAGTGGATAAAGAACTGGCTTGATGGCCACACCCAAAGGGTGGCTGTCAATGGCTCCATGGCCAAGTGGAGGCCAGTGACAAGTGGAGTTCCTCAGGGATCAGTACTGGGACCAGTCTTGTTTAACAACTTTGTTAGTGACATGGACAGTGGCATTGAGTGCACCCATGGCAGGTTTGCTGACGACACCAAGCTGTGTGGTGCAGCAGACATGCTGGAGGGAAGGGATCCATCCAGAGGGAGCTGGACAGGCTGGAGAGGTGAGCCCAAGCCAACCTCATGAGGTTCAACAAGACCAAGTGCAAGGTCTGGGTTCTACACATTGGCCACAACAACCTCATGCAGTGCTACAGGCTGGGTCGGGTGGCTGGAGAGTGGCCAGGCAGAAAGGGAGCTCAGGGCACTGGTTGACAGCAGCTGAACATGAGCCTGCAGTGTGCCCAGGTGGCCATGAAGGCCAATGGCATCCTGGCCTACATCAGAAATAGTGTGGCCAGCAGGAGCAGGGAAGTCATTCTGCCCCTGAATTCTCCACTGGTTAGACCACACCTTGAGTACTCTGTCCAGTTCTGGGCTCCTTCATTTAAGAAGGACATTGAGATACTTGAACATGTCCAGAGAAGGGCAACGAGGCTGGTGAGAGGTCTGGAGCACAGCCCTGCGAGGAGAGGCTGAGGGAGCTGGGGTTGCTTAACCTGGAGAAGAGGAGGCTCAGAGGAGACCTTATTGCTCTCTACAACTACCTGAAGGGAGGTTGTAGCCAGGAGGGGGTTGGTCTCTCCTCCCAGGCAACTGTGACAGGAGAGGACACAGTCCCAAGCTGTGCCAGGGGAGGTTTAGGCTGGATGTTAGGAACAAGTTCTTCACAGAAAGAGTGCGTTGCTATTGGAATGGGCTTCCCAGGGAGGTGATGGACTCACCATCACTGAAGGTGTTTAAGAGGAGACTGGATGAGGCACTTGGTGCCATGGTTTAGTTGATTAGATGGTGTTGGGTGGTAGGTTGGACTTGATGATCTTGAAGGTCTTTTCCAACCTGGTTAATTCTATTCTATTCTATTCTATTCTATTCTATTCTATTCTATTCTATTCTATTCTATTCTATTCTATTCTATCCTATCCTATCCTATCCTATCCTATCCTATCCTATCCTATCCTATCCTATTTGGGTGCTTTATTCACTAAATATCTGAATGTTTCATGTATTTGAATAGTGCCCTATGAGGAATCTTTAATTAAGGAGAGAAATAGGGACAGGAAGGCCACGTGTCTTCCTTTCCAGCTGAGTTTATCCTTATTATGAAATGAAACCATGAACTTTTGCATACTGTTGTGTCACTGCTTTGGAAGATGAAGGAATTAATCTCTTCTATTAAAGCACATTTTTTCTCAGCACTTAGAAGTAATTTGCAAGGTCACAGTTCTCTTCACACTGCAATCCAAACATCCCTGTTGTCTGACTCTGAATACTCAGCTGTATTCCTGTGCTAAGCCTTAAAGGCAAATGTTAGTTGCCACCATGATATGTTATTTGCTACTCTCACTTCACAGTGGTATGAGGACACCTTGCCCCAGAGCTCTTCCCAAATTAATGCTGTCAGAAATGCAGGGGCAACTCAGAAAATGTGATTGCATACTGCTTGGGTCACCAAGCTGGAAAACTCATGCTGAGGGGCCAGTAGAGATGACCTCTCACTTCAACTGCTGGTCAAGGGAAGCATACATACATCTCTTCCCAGGGCTGAGCAGCAGATATGCCTTTAGATTTCTCCCCTTCTGCTTGTCTACTGCTCCTTTCCTAGCAATTATGCAAGCTTTACTGTTTTCCTCATCTCCCCTAGATGCTTCAGCATTGGTTACAGAGCCTTAACAAAACACCTGCAATCTTGCGACTCCTGAGTTCCCCACATTTAGAAGACGATAAACCTGCACAAAGGTTATAAGGAGAACAAAGCATACAAACAAAACCCTTTAATCTTTGGGAAAGTACATGTCTTCTTGGCTTGGATTGATTTGATTTGGGACCTTTATTTACCAAGAAACACTTGTGCAGTTCTCCAGCCTTCAAATGGAAGAAATAGAAACACTTACAATGAGTTCAGTGAAAAATCCTTTCTTTCAGGAAGAGCTTATTGAGCAGCTTGGATGATTAAAAAGCAAATTCTCTATGCTAAGAAAATGTGTGCTCCCATGACTTGCCTTCCACCTTGGTCTCGAAAGGCACAGGTCAGTTCTGTACCAGAGAATTCCTCTGTTCAGCTAGTCTTAGAGCCATCTGTTTAGCAAAAGGACAAAGGTCTTCTGCGTAGTGATGTCCTTTCAAGGTTCCCCTGGACGCTAATGTCTATGCTGACACACAAAGCATTGAAAACCATGACACGTCCCTGCTGTTCTGTCTCCTTTTGAGATGTGGCTAATAGCATCTCCCCACTTCAGAAAGGCAGCAAGAGGACAAAGAGTGGTAAAACTGAGAAGCACTTCAACATTGAAGTAAGGCATATCATTTACCCACAAGCCAGATCCTAGGTGAACACCACATTCTGAGGGAGACTGCAAACAATTAAGGACATTGAGACACTTGAATGTGTCCAGAGAAGGGCAACAAGGCTGGTGAGAGGCCTTGAGCACAAGCCCTATGAGGAGAGGCTGAGGGAGCTGGGGTTGTTTAGCCTGGAGAAGAGGAGGCTCAGGGGAGACCTTATTGCTCTCTACAACTACCTGAAGGGTGGTTGTAGCCAGGAAGGGGTTGGCCTCTTCTCCCTAGCAACCAGCACCAGAACAAGGGGACACAGTCTCAAGCTGCAACAGGGGAAGTTTAGGCTCGAGGTGAGGAGAAAGTTCTTCACCGAGAGAGTGATTCGCCATTGGAATGCGCTGCTCGGGGAGGTGGTGGAGTCGCCGTCCCTGGAGGTGCTCAAGAGGGGACTGGATGTGGCACTTGGTGCCATGGTCTAGTCGTGAGGTTTGTGGTTACAGGTTGGACTCGATGATCTTCGGAGTCTCTTCCAACCTTAGTAATACTGTGATACTGTGATACAAGAAAACAGAGTATAAAGAGCTAAAAATTTACCTGTAAAAGGAAAGGATTTCACTGAAAGAGGTGAAGTACCACTGCTGCTGTCTATTGAGAAATGCTAGACCTGGTAAGAAACTGGACTGGAAACTCCAGAAGATATGGGATGCTCTTGTTTGCCTGTACACATTGTCTTGCTCGTAAGAGAGCTATTCTGCACCCCATACTATGACATTACAAATAGAAATACATGAAACTTTACTAATATTTATCAAGATGTGCAGGATGAGTGCCAACAGGATGGAGCCAGGCTCTGCTCAGTGATGCCCAATGACAGCACAAGGGACAATGGGTGGAAGTTGAGGCATAGGAGATTCCATGAAAACAAGAGGAAATTTGTTCTCCCTGTGAGGGTGACAGAACACTGGAACATGCTGCCCAGGGGGTTATGGAGTCTCCCTCTCTGGAGATATTCAAAACCCTCCTGGATGTGTTTCTGTGTGATCTGCTCTAGGTGATCCTGCTCTGGCAGGGGGGTTGGACAGGGATGTAATTCTGCCCCTGTCCTTGGGCTCCAGACTTCATCTCGAGCACTGTGTGCAGCTCCAGGCCTCTCACTTCAGGAATTATATTGAGGTGTTGGAGTAGGTCCAGAGGAGAGCAACCAGACTGGTGAGGGGGCTGGAGGGAAAGCCTCATGAGGAGAGGCTGAGGGGAGCTGGGGGTGTTCAGCCTGGAGGAGACTTAGAGGGGACCTTATCACTCTCTACAACTATCTCAAAGGAAGTTGTAGTCAGGTGGGGGTCAGGCTCTTCTCCCAGGCAACCACTGACAGGAGAAGAGGGCATGGCCTGAAGCTGTGCCAGGGGAGGTTTAGGTTGGATATTAGGAAGCACCTCCTGACAGAAAGGCTGATTGGGCACTGGGATGTACTGCCCAGGGAGGTGGTGGAGTCACCGTCACTGAAGGTCTTTAAGAAAAGCTTGGATGTGGCACTTGGTGGCCTGGTTTAGCTGCTGTGGTGGTGTTAGGTCCTAGGCTGGACTTGATGATCTCAGAGGTCTTTTCCAGCCTCAGTAATTCTGTCCCTTCCAGAGGTCCCTTCCAGCCCCTAACATGCTGTGAAAACTCAACTAATTTCATTTCTATGTTTAGATCTAGAATGAGCCCTCACTGGATGACCAGTTTTTACTATCACACAAGGGAGGAAAGGAATATATTAATCAATTGTATGCCTAATGAAATACAAAACTCCAGCTGAGCTGATGTATTATGGTGGAATTGAACACAAAAATACTGCTTTCATAAACAAGTTACACAGCCTTCATCTAAAGGCAAGACTGTGCTAGCTCAGAAAGCAAAGCTCATGGCCTAACATTTTCTGAAGCTTCATAAAACTGTTCCAATATTTTAATCCATTTTTATTGTCTCTATATAACTATGCTCAAATCTCAGAAGAACTGAAAGAGGAGAGCAGATGCTTCTGTTGTCCCCCAGGCCAGCAAGCAGCTAACCAGTCATCTCATAAGATACCCAGAGCTTGCATGACTTCCATGCAGAAGAAATCCAAGTATAATGAAGACAAGCATTCAGGCTTGTCAATGAAATCCTTCACTGTTTCCAAAGGTTTCTCAACCTTGGCAAAGCAACTGGCATTCCATTTCTGGCAACTCACCTCATCAACAGCTCAAGACATCAGAATTTAGGTGTAACGTAATTGTCATTTAGAGCAGTCAAAGAAGCAAAAGAATAGAAGTGAAAAACACAGGATGTGAACAAAGTCCAAACAGTTTAAACAAAGCAAAGCTGTCTGAGTAAAGCTCAAAACACACATGTCATGGTTAGGAATAATCAAAGATCTCTCAGCTTCCTGTTGTCCTAACACCTGGAATGAGAAGAGAGGAAGCTGTGTGAAAACTGGGTCATCAGTGGGGGCCTCAGGATGTTGTTCACCTCATGATAGGAAGAGAGGAGCTATCTCTAATGCCCAAGCATGATGCGGCTTTGCAGCAGGGTTCAGGTTTGTAGAGAAAGATGGAATCACTTGGCAGCAGCACTGCAGTAGCATCTGCCCCCTTCCCATCTCCTCATATGCCAAACGTGTCTGGCACAAAAATACAAAGCATGAGAAAAACAGCACTGCTGTTCTGGCAATCGATTAAGAGATGATGCCATAGCAGGAAAACCAGAGGGAAGAAGTTAAACAGCCATGCACTCAAATGCACAACACCAGTTTATAATTAGAAGACAACCATCTTGTAGAAGATCACTAGGCATTTTGTTCATCCCAACCAAGGGCTTATTGAGGCTGTTCGAGGTAGCAGGTCTGATCTCCACCCTCTCTCTGCAGGACAGGAGCGAAGTTTTCAATTTACAGATTAGTAGCAGTTTGCTGAATGTGTGACTTTCACACGTTGCCAGTTGCTTAGTTTATGTAGCTCCAAAGGGAGGCTTTGCATTTCCCCATAGCCACTTTTAGACCAAAGCCTTCATTCTCTGGAGAACAAAACAAGACATTGGGAGGTTGGTATGAAGTGGACTGTGTTATTTAGACACTCAGGAGGGAGCTCACTGCATTGTAATAAGCTATAATTACAGTAACTCATTAATGACTGATTGCCATGCAGGTAAAGAAGCAGTTAAGTGGTTAAAAATAAAGAGTTTGAGGTGAGGGGATTTCTTTCCATAAATTATTCCCCTTTCTTAACCTGTTCAACTTCCAAGACCTAAATAAGTACAACATTCCCTTTCCTTTCTACAACATTAGTGGTTAAACTACTGAAGCCACATTTAAACATTCAGGGAGTTGAAAACAAAGAGCATAGTCATCAGCCTCCACCACCACCACCAAAACTTGCAGCAAAATTTCACAGATGTAATGAAATGCAGGAGCAGCAAGAGGCTTTGCCACAGCAGTGGGCAAGGGCTGGCTACAAGCACTGTTCCTGCAGGCATCTGCCAGGGACATTGTGGCACAAGGCAACGGACTGCTGGGACTAATGGTACCAGATTTCAAAGCCTGGACCTATGTCAGGCATGAAGAAAAAAAAAGAATGATCTCTCCCTGTCACAAGAAAATACCCTTAAAATCTCTTTTGAGATTCTTGGTGCTAGAATGAAGTCACTACTGTGATGAGCAGGCAGTGTGAGCTTGCAGCACCGAGGGCCAATCACAGCCTGGGCTACATCAAAAGCTGCATTGCCAGAGATCCAGAGAGGTGATTCTGCCACTTTGCTCTGGTGAGACCTCACCTGGAGTACTGTGTACAGCTCTGGAACCCTCAATATAGGAAGGATATGGACCTGACAGAGCAGGGCCAGAGGAGGACCATGATTAGGGCGTTGGAGCACCTCTGCTATGAGGACAGGCTGAGGGAGCTGGGGGTGTTCAGACTGGAGAAGAGGAGGCTCTGGGGAGACCTAATAGCAGCCTGACAGCACCTGAAGGGGGCTCCAGTAAGGATGGAGAGAGACTGCTTACAAAGGCTTGCAGTGACAGGAAAAGGGGCAATGTCTTGAAACTAGAGAATGGCAGATTTAGATTGGATATCAGGAAGTTTTTCACTATGAGGGTGTTGGAACACTGGAAGAGGTTGCCCAGGGAGGTGCTTGAGGCTCCTTCCCTGGAGATATTCAAGGTGAGGCACGACGAGGCCTAGGGCAACCTGATCTAGTAGGGGATGTCCCTGATGACTGTGGGAAGGTCAGACTAGATGACCTTTGGAGGTCCCTTCCAGCCTGGACCGTTCTGTGATTCTATGATGTACCCTTGACAAGCAATACCAAGCAATTGACTCATTTTGCCTCTTCTTGATAAAGGGACTTCTTTGTTGCATCCTCACCTAGTCTTGTAAAGTTTTACATTCTTCCTGCCACTAAATACACTGAGCTTGTCTTCATTTTTCCATTTGAATTTGCTACAGATTTCATTCAGGAGGTAAACCAGCAGGATAACTTGACTGCATCTTGAGGCCCCCATTAGAAAGAAAATGAATGCTGCTGGATTCCTCCACATCCACTTAAAGACAGCAAAAGGCTTTTCCTCTGCAGGAGATAATGTGTGTCAGTAACAACTCACCTGTCATCTGTAAGCTTAAGCCAGTATCCAGTTTGCTGCGTGGCTTCGTGCTGATGAACAAATAGCAGAGAACGCAGACAGTGATGATGAAGGCAAAGAGGACCACTGCTGCTATCGACAGGCCCACCAGTGCTCCAACACTGCCAGAGAAAAACAAAGAAAGGATGCTACAGACAGCCCGAGGCACTCATTGAAACAATGGTCAGGGTGATGCCTGGAGGTTACCTGTACTCAGGTGGGGGAAACACTCAGTATTGTAAACAAAAGTTTAGAACTCAATACTTAAACTGCAGAAACTGGAATGATTTCATTGCCCTCGGAAGGGTTACTGCACCTGAACATCTGACCCTCACTGTCATTTCATGTGACCTCAGAATGCTATTCCTGAGTCTGATTTAAACTGTGTTTATGAAGATCAGAACTGTGCTCTGATTTAAACTGCTTATGAAAACCAGAAGCAGCTCCATGCAGTAGCTGCACCAGTGAGATCAAAACCTTCTCCAAGGCAGTGCATATTCCCTGATAAGCATAACACAATCACAGAAATAATCCCATTACTACCATACACACAAAAAGATGGAGCCCAGCGCTGCAGGCACCCCTTTTTCCCTCAAACACCACAACTACAAAAGCTGGGTTTTCAGGCTGAAATGCCATTTAGATGGCAAGAAGAGCCTGTTAAGAGTACTTCAAGCAAAGAATAAATTTGTCACAGACTTATCACCAAAGATGACATGCCCATTAAAAATAGGACACAAGATGTGCAAGCCATGTTATTCAAGTCCTTTGGCAGCTCTGTGGAGCAGGGCGGAAGACTGTGAACACTGTTGAGCCTTTGTGTTAATGCAATACATCTCCAGTCAAGACTGGAGAAGTTCTTCCATGAGCTTTGTCAGGATAAAAGGAAAACTAAACATGAATTAAATTTACACACTACCAAATGCAAAGGAGCAGGAACTTCATTGTTCAAGAGGTCAAGCATACAGCAGTAGATGTAGATTTTTATCAGGACACTACTCCTGAAGGATAGAAACTGCTTTATACTTCCTGCACAGAGATTCAGTGAGACAGTGCAGATACTCAAAGAAAGCTCTTCAGTAGTTTCCATATTTTCAATCTTCTTTTCAACTCTTTTCTTAACATAAAAACCACAGGACGAAAGAAAGACCCAGCTATCTCTTCTACAGTCCAAGACAAGACACTGACTTGTGCTGAAATTAAAGAGCGGCCTTTTGGTCACAGAAGAAGAGGCTGAACCTTTTTGTTACCACTCTGCCATATTTACAGGTTTGACAGAGGTAAAAAGGACAGAAGACAGATGAACGTCTTGAATTCCATGAACCCCACCCTCTAGTGATAAAAATGCCTTTATCCATCAGTGAGAAAGCACTTCTGCTGTGGGCTTGCAGGGAGATGAGAACTGTGCCTCAGGATGGCTTTTTATGAATTTTACATTGAAGCTACTGCAAAGCTTCTCTGCAAGCTCCCATAACAGCAGCAGACAGATATGTCCACAGGAGAAACTCTTATCATCAGGATAAGAGCAGCAGGTACTGGTATGATTTTAAGACACAGTTTTCATTATTTATTGGTCATGTCCATTCATGAAGTTTGTGCAACATTGAGCTCCATGCACAACTAAAATAATTTGTTTTCAAATGATTGGTCTGGAAAGAAGAGCTTTAGCCTTAAAAAGATTTTTCATGGTAGATATCTATATGAACTGAAGTGTCCTTCTGTGTTTGTGTATATATGCACTTGTGAAGCAAAGTTTTATCATTTGGGGGCTCAAACAAAACTTACAGGCAAGTAAGATTCTACTTATTATGGAACCTGAATATGTCCTTACAGTCAGAGATCTCACCTGAGTTCTGCTTCACTTCTGCATTTTCATGTGACAATACCTTGACCCAAATGAACAAACCCCAAGCAAGGTACTGCAGGAGGCTGAGGTGAGCCACCAGCAAACCAAGAGTGATCTCCACAGCTGAATCTGTTCAAAGAAGAAATATTAACCCAAAGGCTCGTCAGAAAAATGATTCATGGGGTTTTTTTATCCCAGGCTCCTGTCTGTCAGCACCTTCACCATGGCTCTCAAGGCTGCTGTCCACGGAACTGCTTAGTGGGTCGTCAACTTAATGAGGTTCAACAAAGCTAAGTGCAGAGTCCTGAGAAGAGTAAATTGCACCAGTACAGGCTGGGAGGTGATCTGCTGGAGAGCAGCTCTGGGGAGAAGGACCTGGGACTCCTGGTGGACAAGTTCTCCATGGGTCAGCAATATGCCCTTGAGGCCAGGAAGGCCAATGGGATTCTGGGGTGTATTATGAGGAGTGCGTCCAGCAGTTCCAGGGAGGTTCTCCTCCCCCTCTACTCTGCCCTAGTGAGGCCTCACCTGGAATACTGCATCCAGCTCTGGGCTCCCCAGTTCAACAGGAACAGGGATCTACTCAAGAGAGTCCAAGGAAGGACTACAAGGATGATGAAGGGACTGGAGCACTGCCTGATGAGAAGAGGCTGAGAGACCTGGGGCTTATTCTGGAAAGTTGAAGACTGAGAGGGGATCTAATCAATGTCTATAAATGTCTGAGGGCTGCGTGTCAAGAGGGAAAGGACAGCCTCTGCTCAGTTGCACCCTGTGATAGGACAAGGGGCAATGGATATAAACTACAGCACAGGAGGTTCCACCTCAACATGAGGAACTTCTTCACTGTGAGGGTCCCAGAGCACTGGAACAGGCTCCCCAGAGATTGTGGAGTCTCCTTCTCTGAAGACTTTCAAGACCCATCAGGATGTGTTCCTGTGCAACCTCTTCTGGATTCTATGGTCCTGCTCCGGCAGGGGGTTGGGCTTCATGATCTTCAGAGGTCTTTTCTAACCCCTAACATCCTATGATCCTGTGATCAACATTTCTGTCAGTAGATGCTAAGCACCAGACACCTACAGTTATTTTTGGTCCATAAAATTAGTTCATCCACACCAACAACAGCTAGGAAAACATTAAATGTTGCCTAAGCAGATGCAGTATGTCCACTGAGAGAAGCTCATGAGTCATCTGAATCCCAGTGAATCAAATGTTCCTAATGCTGCTGTTGCGGGGATGGGTTTTTTGTAGTATTTGCACAGCAAACACACAGATATTCCCAGGAGGCTGAAAGAAGGGGCATACAGTAAAAAAACCCTTGCTATTTTGGAAAGCCAAACTAGATTCCTGGAGATCTGCACAGCTAAGCAAACCTGGGCTACAGCATTAGGTCACCATGGTTCTACTGGCATTCACTAAAGCATTTTGAATAAAATCTCTCCTTGACCTGCCAGAGTTTAAATCAAATCCATAATATTGCATGAAACTTGCTAAAAGGTATGGATTTGGAATGGACACTGCATTTCTCCTTGACACTGCAAGAAGCCATTAAACTTGCAAAATAAAACATTTAACAGTGACAAAAATAACTTTAAAATATTTTAGAACAATGAGGAACAACAAAAACGTTGACCAAATCTGCACCACAGTTCAGTACCAGTACTACATTCACAGTTCTTGTCTTCCACTTAGCTTTGGAGGTACAGTAGGATAGAATAACTTCATGTACATGCACAGCATGTGGCACGGAAAGGTGAGCTACTCAGTGTTTTGATTACCAGTGTTTTATAGCCTCTTGCTTTGTGATTTCAAAAGCTGCATAGCATTTTGGTGTATTTTGTGCACCTCTGCCTTTTCCTAACGTTCTCTCCCTTGCTCCATGGGCTCCTGCCAGCTCCAAGAGACAGAAAAAACACATCTTCCACTCTTCTTTGCTGAGGTCAGCTTTTCAAGAGGTGTGGAAAAGGAACCTAGGCTGCTCTGACAAAAACAAAGTCACTACACTATTTGAAGTAGTAGCAAAAAGAGAAAGGATGAGAAATCAGTTATATTAATTACACCTAATAAATTCAGGAAAAAACAAAATGTGTCAAAGCTGCTCAAAGGTCAGTAATCTGTGATTGTTCAGCAGCTCCTTGTGCAGCAGGTGTTAGGATGCACTTGTTGAATACTGTAATTTTTACAGGAGTGGAAGGTTCCATTATGTAAGGGATAGTACTGTATGTAGCTCTAAACATAGTGCAGTCAGTAGTGAGTTGGGAAAAAATGAATAGCATAGGCCTTCAAGTGACAATTGCTTCAGGTTGCCTAGGATGCTGGTTTCTCTATTAAATGCTTCCATCAGAGCTGGCTGTCAAGTGGTCTGGCAACTCATCTCCTACAGCAGGAGAAACACAAGAGAAATATGCAACAGCTTAATGAAATTCTACCTGTGTCACCACAGACAAGTAATCCCTGAGACAGCACCAACCACTTGGTGGTGCATTCAGTCAGTGCTTTCAAATTAATGGAGGGAGTCAAGCAGAGATTTAGGATGAGAAACAAAGCTCAGGAGTAAAGCAAAATGAGTAACAATTTCCCCACTGGAGCTTCCAACCTCCTTCCCTTCCACTGTATGTCCAATCTCCAATCTTACCTTGGCTGCATTGGCTAACTCTTGAATAGTTTTAAGTCATACAAAAACGTCACCAGAGATCGGTGCTGAGACTGATTTTGCTCATCTTTGAAATGAAGAATGAAATCTGAGTTTCCGATGATCCTAAGTCCCAACAAGCAATCAAATGCTATGAGGGCAAGGAAGAAGACTTGTGAAAAACCGAGTGAGGAGGCAAAAGTGATAGAGAAGAGCTTTGGCATACAGAATGTAATGTACAAACAAACAAAACCAAGCCTACATGACAATCAACTCAGAACTGGCAGTTCTGAAGTCAAAGAAAAGGTGTAAGAGTCATCAGTGACAGATCACAGAAATCAGAGTCAATGTGCACCAGTGCCAAAAGTCAGCAAAACGCTGGCCACTAATGGGAGGCTTTTGAGAACAAGACTTGAAGGCAGGATTGTGCCACTGTGCTAAAACCTTTCCATGCCCACGTCCTGAGCATGCAGCTCCAGATTGTGCACCTAGAGCTAAGGAGTAAAAAAATGCTATGGAAGAGAGGCAACTAAAATGCTCAGTTGGAACACAGCATCTGCCTCAATGATAAACCAAAAGGACTTGGATGGTTTATCTGGCTGAGGTGAAAGCTGGGAACTGATATACCAAACAGCTTGGAAATTTTGAACACTGTGCATAAACTGCACGTGCAATTGCTGTTCATCAAATCTCACCACACTAAAAAAACTAATGCCAGAAAACAGATAGGAAACAGCACTAACCAACCATAAAAGGCTGTAGCTTAAAACAGCAGGTAGTGACTGCTGCCACTGAGGCTGCAGAAGCAGACAGCAAAACCAAGTTCAAGAAAGGATTAGGCAAAACCAAGGATAACAACTCCATATAAAAAGGCAGTGAAAGCACCACTCAGAAGTGTACTAACACCCTGATACACAGCCAGCTTGGGGGAAATCGGGCATAGAAAGCAGCCAGGCTGGCTGCGTGGAGCTCTCACGGCCACTGCTGGAGATCCAGATGAGCTAGAAGGAACCCCACAGTGACCGGGGACAGCACAACTCGAATTATCTGTCATTTTCCAAGTGGAAAGTCATGGAGTGCTTGACTTTACTTGAAGTCATTGAGAACTTTGTGTACGCAGCACCTGACACGCTCAGGCCCGCAGACAGCCCTTCCCTTCACCCCGCAAGGCCAGAGGTAGGCTCTGGGTTCTCTGTACCCAAGCAGGGAGCAGTCCCCGGGGCTTCCTTACGGACACCACCACTTATTTCTTTCAGAAACCACCCGGGCACAAGTACCAATTTCTCTGGGCAGCAGCTGCAGCTGTACCGCAACTCTCAGACGGAAAAAAGCAGCCTGAAAGCTCCCGGCTACAAGTACCCCTCAAACACAAGCCCGCCGTCAAGCTGAGGCGAGCGCCGCTCTCCCGCCGCCCCGAGGCGCCGAGCCTCGCCCGCCCGGAGCCTCCCCACCGCCCCCCATGCCAGACTAGAAGCGGGAAGCACGGCTCCCCTACCTGAGCCACCACATGTAGCTGTGCTCGTAAGGGAAGAAGCTATGAGGGTCATCGCAGCAGTACTTGACGTCCTGGAAGCCGCAGCAGTAGACGGCGCGGGCGTCGCCGCCCGTCGGCGGGCAGGTGAAGGCGCTCACCAGCACCTTGTCAGTGTTGAGGTAGCTGCTGCACTCAGCGCTCATGGTGCGACCGCCGTCCGCCAGCCTGCCCGGCGGCACCCGAGCGGGAGGTGTGGCGGCGAGCGGGCGGAGCTGGGGCGGGTAGGGGACTGGGGCGGGCAGGGGGCCGCACTGGCAGGCGGGCGGGAAAGGCCAGGGTCGCGGCAAGGCAAGGCGGGGAGCGGCGCGACTGGCCCGCGTCCTGAAGTGAGCGAGACCTGGGAGCGCTTCCCGCCCGCCACAACGGAAGGGAGGGAGCCGTGAGGGGCTGGCGGCATCCGGGGCTGCTCACCTCAAAGACTTCTGTGACTGGGGCTTGGGTTTACCTCAGCGCCCCATCCCACGTCGGGGAGAGACTTCGGGGGTCTGCCCTCATCTGTAAGCCTGGGTGGGGTCTCAGGACAGCCGAAGCAAGATGGTGACTGAGGGAGATCACGCCTTGGCTAGACTCTGGATCCCTTGGTTTTATGAGGGGTAAAAGCCCCACATAGTGTTAAATGTTTTGAGAAACTGGACTCCTGCTCTTTCCAGAAGGCATTCTCTTTCAGTATTATAGGCCAGTTTTTAAAGTAAAGTGTGTTCTAGAGGAAAGAGCCTCTGCCGAGGGAAAGGTGGGTCTGTCACAGCTCAGGAGAACACACACCTCTGCTGCGCTTTGCCTCATAGAAAGAAGAATAATAAAGTCTTCAGGAGAGCAATGGGTGGGCACTACCCCCTCCATCAATCTCCTGGCTAGATGACAAGAGACCAAGAGCTTTGCCACACAGGTGACTTCCTCAAGGAGAGAAGTTCAGGGTTTAGAGAGAAAGGGAAATTGTGTAATATCAGGGGAGCTTGACTTGAATTAAGAAGATCACATTAGCTGGACTAACAATTTACATTTTAATTTCAGGTCTTGCCTTGAGATGAACTCTAGACAAGTGGGAGTTTGCACATCTTCTAGCTAGCTGTCAGGCAACAGCAAGAACCAGGCGTGATGGCAGCTTAGGGAGGGGCAGCATCTTCACCAGCCAGGTTCTGAACAGAGCCAGGCTGGTGGCAGTGGCACCAGCTCTCAGCTGTCCCCCACAAGGTAAGACACTGAGTCCAGTTCAGGATCTGTACAGGAGACAGGATGGGAGGCAAGTTACCTACAGCATAGGTCTAAAGTTCAGTTCATCCCGGAGGACCAGCAAGCACTCCAGGCAAGCACTAGACTGGATTGAACACAAACATGAGCACCTCTGCCATAGCTTAGGGAAGGTCAAACTGCCCTGGGATGAACTGAAATGTGGCTCCTCAGCCAAGGAGCGGAGGGTTTGAGTGTGGTGAGGACCCAAGTGATGCTGGTCAGGGCCTGTCACTTAGAGCCCTGTGCCTGCTCTCTTATGGTGCTACATGAAGTCCTCCTATGTTAGGGTGTCTAATTGTACTTGCTAGAAAGTATAAATGTGCTGCAGTTGCTTGGTTGATGTTATTTTGCAAAATCAACAGTGACAGCATCAATTGGAATGAACTCAGAAATTCAGTCACTCTGATGAATTACAGATTTGCCTTCCTAATATGTAGCTATATACATGAACAGCCAGGGAAGATTCACATTATTGAACTGTTGGATGCTTTAAGCTTGAGCAGTTTGAGAAGGCTCAACACTTGATATTGCACTACAGAAAGTGAGAGGATGAATGAGAGCGATGTGGCTGGAACAAAAGCTGTCAAAACAGGGAGACAAGGAGGGATCAATGAGTATTGAACGTCAGGAAAGAAAAAGGCCAATTGCGATGAGATTTGATGGGAGTTGAGTTGTTCAGATTAAATCAGTTTTAACAGATCAATTGCTTTATGATGAAATTGAAGCTTAATTTATTCAGAATATGTTACCAAAGCCCAGCAGGCAGCCTTTATGTCAATATTGTCACTACATGTTAGGAGGTAATGGTGATTTTTGTGATACTTGCAGTCTTTTTAGAAACCAATCTCCAATCCAATTCATCTGACTCGGAGCAAGTTTCATTTCAATATGGTAGACATGGGGACTGTGTTCTGTGGTTGAGAGAACAGTCTCCAGTGAGGGAAAAATGTGTTAATCTCAGCTCAAAAGTCATCAGCTGGTTGGCCAGATAGTGTGTAAGGCATTCATCAGCTAATTTTTCTGTGATGTGGTTGAAACCAAGCAGTGTATTCAGGACTTATTAGTGAAGGGTGGACAGAACTACAGACAGCAGAGCTGTATAGACCTTGTTCTCAAATTAACTTAGTTTTAAGCAGAAGACATGCAAGAAAAATAGGGGAGGGAAATTAAATGGAACCAAGTCCAGAGGCATTTGTCATGGTAGTAGAGACTGAGTCAAGACTTCCTGAGGTTGTCAATACTGTGTTCACAAGGGTGGCCTGAGGCAAGCACTACAGCTTCCCAGGATGGAGGAACAACTAATTCTAGCCAGATGAGATTTATTGGAGAATTGAAACCAGAAGTGATTCAATTCATCTTTTCAACTGAGGATTCCCAAATCAAGTGTTTAAGAGATGTTTAGGGGATTTAAAGTGCTTAGAAATGATGTTTTGAAGGGTAAAAAATAAACAGAGACAAGTCTTCACTGCAAGGTTGAGATGCACAGTAAACTCAGGTAATTTTTGTTTGTTGGTATAGCAGTTAGATTCTTTTTTAGGTTAGTTCTTTGAGCTGTTTTGGTGTTTTGAACCTGTTTCAATGAACTCTTGGTTGCCAACTTCTCAATTGTTGGCTTTACATGCACTGTGCATGCATTTAATAGCTGCAAATGGTGTCCTGCAATTTCCAGTATTTAATAAGACAACTATATTCATGTAATTCAGAGACTTGAGCTTCCAGTTTTACTCAGTGATGTTTCCTGTTGACTTCAGAATACATCCAGAATAAACTAGAAGCCTCTGAAGCCAGCAGGACTTCTTCAAAGAGCCTTATTAGGAGTTGTCCATTTTTTTTTAAACCAAACTGCTCCCTAAGATGAAAGTTGTGGAAAAATGCCCATTTTGTCAAAAGCCACAGGACTCATTTTCAGGTTTTAAAACCATCAAAGCCTTCTGTATTGTCATTTTCCCTTTTAATATTTTAGTTGTATTTTTAAAGTTTGAAAATATGGATGTCCATTTTGAAGCATTTCTCTTAAGCTATAGCCAAAAAAAGGAAAAAAACAAACAAAAAGTTTCAGCTTAAGCAGACTGATGGTTTAGGGGTTACTCTGTCTGGGTTGAGAAAAGGAGACTTAAAATGTAAAATGCTTGTATGACTGGAAAGCATCTCTAGTGATTAGTGGTCACTCCAGAGGAGAGTAAAGTACCAATAGTAAAATAACTAGTAACTTGAAATTAGAACTAATAACAAATCAGTGTGAGTGGTGTGGCTCTAACTGAGGGTTAGAGAAGCTGATTTATTTTTTAAACTGGGAATTCAGCAAGCTCTTTGATTACATGAGCAGTCTGACTATTGCAGCCTTCTTTTAAATGGGCTGCCCAGGGAGGTGGTAGAGTCACCATCCCTGGAGGTGTTCAAGAGGGGATTGGATGTGGCACTTGGTGCCATGGTCTAGTCATGAGGTCTGTGGTGACAGGTTGGACTCGACGATCTTTGAGGTCTCTTCCAACCTTGGCAATACTGTGATACTGTGGTACTGTAAAGGCTGGATGAAGAATCTGGGGGGTACAGACATTCTCCTCAGCAGCTGCTCTTGATTTACCATTGTCAGATTTACCTGCTTGCTGAATAACAATATCCTGGTTTATCCCAGAGTTCATATGAAAGCACTAGTTATGGTGAAACAGCAATGCCTTTAGGGAAAGGGGGACAAAAATGGCATGGGGACAAAAATGGGGACTATTTTATAGAACACAATAATAGCTTTCTTACTGCATCTTTCAACTAAAACTACAGCTCCCTGAGCTAAGATTTCTGTAATTTCTGATGTGGCAGTGTTCCATTTGTGGATCAGGTGTTACAGAAGTTTGTCCTTCAGGAAACTGCAATTTAGTCCTCTGTATTGTTCAATAATGTTATTATTATCTTTTATTATCATTGTTCCACCGATCAATGCTTAGGAAATAATCTGTCTCTGATTCTAGGGATGCTGTTACTTCTGTTTCAGTGGGAGAAAAAAATCTGCATCAGGAGAATTGCCTCACAAACTTTCACATCTGTGCCTACCTTTCAGAGTACAAGCCTGCTTACTTATAATGCAGTGATCCTCCAGCTGCTCTCCTTTTCTGGGATTAGTTTAGCAGATCTTCTTGACAAGCAAGTATCTTGCAATGCTTTGAGATAAAACAGCATGCCTTATCTCTTAGGCCTGTAGAATGCCAGCTTGGATCAGGTTCTCTAGGCTAAGAGTGGAAAGTTACTCGGGGCTGGCTTCAGCTCCTGCATAGAGGCAGATGGAAAAGGTCAGCCACTATTGCTAAACAGGTCCCCACTGCTGCCTATGCCTAGGTGCTGCAGAGCTGGTAGAAAAGGCATAGCTGAGTTATGTTGATGTTTTTCAGCCTATATTTTGGACATCTCTGTGCTTGTGATCTGGCTAGGGAGATGAGTTAGTTCACAGTCACCTAGTTGGTGATCTTCAGGTAGAGCTCCAGATATTTCCTTCTCTGTGTATGTCTCTGCTATGGAAGTTTATCATGCTTCAGAATTAGCTCTCAAAGCTCTTGGTGCTTTTGGTGTGTCAGCCACCACGGGGTTTATGAACACCTTTGTGTTCTGTCAGTGATGTTTTTCTCCAGGATCTATTAATCCCATTGCAGAGAATACCTGATCTCACTGCTAGGCTATTTGGTTTTGTGCTCCTTACACTGCCAAAAAAAAAGGGTTAAGCCCCACTCCACTCCACTCCACTCCACTCCACTCCACTCCACTCCACTCCACTCCACTCCGTTCCATTCCATTCCATTCCATTCCATTCCATTCCATTCCATTCCATTCCATTCCATTCCATCCCATCCCATTCCATTCCACTCCTCTATTTCAATGTAGCATGCTCCAGTTCAAAGCATAGCTTTGGATATATGTAAGTCTTCATGAAACAAAATTCTGAAAGATTAAGAGTGTTCTATCTATTTCCAAACTTATTCTTAAGCTTTAAAAGTATTTCTTTTCCCTCTGGCATGCCACAGGGGGCACACAGCTTCAGACAGTCATGTGTCCAGGTGCTTAGTTTAGCATTTAAATCTACATGCCAGCAATTTATACCTTCAAAGTTGCAAACCATAAGAGATGAAAAGTTAAATGATCAAGATAATATCTCTCCATGCACAAACATTCTCATTTGTTAGTGCACAGTGATGTTTTCCCTGTGAAGTAGACAAGCTGGAAAGGAAATCATCTCATGCAATGTTTTCAGAGCTGCTTTACAGTTTTGGGGACTTGCTGTAGGGAAGATCCCTGTCAGGTGAAAACAGTGTTGGAATTCATGAACCTAAAAGGTAATTACTGATCTCTGCATGCTGTCTGTAGAGTCTCAACAGACAAATTCAACCCTGTGCAATTTGATTTGCAATTTTCCTGAGCAGGAGGTGGTGAAGTATTTATAGCATGACTAGACCTGAATTTATCTGCAGCGGAGAACATTTACCTTTACCTCTAACTCTGATGAAAAGACCAAAGCATTTGGTCAGCAGTACAGATTACAGTACAACAAAGGATGGTATATGTGTCATATGCTCAACTTAATCATGAAAATATTTCTGGTATCTTCAGAGAGAGTAGTTACCTGTTTAATATCATGCTTAATTCTGTTGTTTCAAAGCTTGCATGCATAATACTTACCTTAGTTCCCTTTGAATGGCCATACTGGTGAGAGCACCAATTCTAACAGTCATAGGTATTTATCTGTAGCACTCAGGCATCTGCTCGGCCTTCAGACTGCACAATTTCTTAGCTCACATTAAAATAATAACACTGACAATTACAGCCTCATTGCTTGACAGAAACACTTTAAAGATCTTTTCAGCAGGAACTCCTTTTATCTCAACAAAAACATTGTGTACAGGTCTCCTGCTCTTGACCTCAGGATGCTTTAAGAAGAATCTAATCTTGTCCAGTTGCAGTACTGTTGAGGAGTGAAAGCTTTTTTGTGCTTCATAATGCCTTTAAAAGCAGCACAAACAATATTTGACCCTTTCCAACTGATCACAGCCATTCCATCTCTTTAGACTTCTCAAATTTGCCTAACAGAGAATGCAAGACGATGCCTACGTAAAGTCAGAGTTCTGTTTGATGCCGGATACCCAAAACTGAAATAGAGATTAAAATGTCTTTCAAAGCATGGCCTGGGCTCACCCATGTTTTGGTTATAAAATAGAATCATATTTTCCAAGGAGAGCTTTTTAAGCCATGCAGCACTTGCTAACAGCACACTGGGCCATGGCATTAGTATCAATAGAGAAAGAAATGAGGAGCAGCCAACAGAGCAATAAAAGGACTCCTTTTCTAGTAGCTGAATTCTCTGTAGCAGGACAGGATCAGCTGGGGCTGATTTCCCCTTTCTTTGTGATATCCTTAGTAACCATTGTCTTAGAGTGATTCATATAAGAGCAGACTGAAGGACTGAATGGAACCTGGAGTTCACTTTTCTCATCAACAGAAGAGGAAAATGCAGGCATATTCACTGCCACAAGCACCAATTCCCTTCATTCTCACGTTACACTCCAAGTAGCTGCTATAGCTTGGAACATATTCATTAGTGTCAGTGTGTCCTGAATGCTTCCAGGCCCTGTTTGTCCCAAGATTCCTTGGCTGCAAACTGTCTTTTTATTTCCTTTCTACTTTCTTACTTTATCACTCTTTTTTGCTTTCTTTTTAATTTTTTCTTTCTTGTACTTCTGTTACTATCCTTCAGGTTCTTTCTACAAAGCCTAGAATACCTCTAGCTCTTACTTCCATAGACCACTCCACAGAATACGTCCAAGACTTCAGGAGACAGCAGCTCTTCAGGTATGGGAACTAGAGAGTACTCTGGGGGTCAATGCTTTTATTTCCAATAGTTCTTCAGTACTATTCTTTCCCCTCTTGTTCTGCAAGCCAGTGCACATCATGATACTTGCCTTTGATTTCAACTAGAGCCTGTTTGGTACTGAAGAGCTATAATGGCAGTGATGAGTTGGAAAAAGCTCTTACCACAGTCATTTAAGGTTTATTTGTACACTCAGGCACTGACAACAATATGGGCAAATATTGTTTGTGCTGCTTTTAAAGGCATTAAGAAGGGGGGAAAAGCTTCCACTCGTGAACAATACTGCAACTGGACAAGGCCAGGCTCCTCTTAAAGCATCCCAGGGTTAAGAGCAGGGGACCTGTGCACTGTGGTGGTGTTGAGATAACAAGAGTTCTTGCTAACAAGATTCTTAAAGGGTTTCTGTCAAAGAGCAGTGAGCCTGTAACTGTTAGTGGCATTCTTTAAATGTGAACTAAGAAGTTGTGCAGTCTGGAATCTGAGGAGATGCCTGAGTGCTACCTTCGGAAAAGGTGCCGTGGCATATTTGTAACATAAATGTGCTATTAAATAATGTAACAACTAAACACTAGAAAAAATTATTTCCACTGAAAAATGTTGATTCCCTGATGTTTGTCTGTACATGCAGCAGATGTTGATGGCATTATGAAGTGAATAATAGATGAGGTGAGGCTAACAGAAGAGAGAAACAGCCATTTCATACAGGCTCTGGTCCTGAGATGTTCAGTGGCTTTTAAAATAGGTGAGACAATGGCAGAAATTCTTCTCCTAGTGCTTGAAGTTCTATAGATATTTTTTTCCCATGCCCTGCTTAACTGACTTTGGAGGCAGATGAAGTTAAATATATTTGGCCTTGGTGTCCAGAAAGACATCTATGGAGTCTGCTTGGCTTGAAGGTATCTGGTTGGGCCCTCTTCCCAGCACCTGTCTTAATTCAACCAGTGAGATCCCCCTTTTTCTGAGCCTTCTTCCTACAGCTACTGAGCTGACTTCACACAGTGTTACCAACAAAGAATGATTTGAACTGAGAAAGAAACAATTGCTAAGAAGCTCTTTTTTCCTACAAAGGTAACATTTTATTCCGTGGGAGAAAAGAAATTGAATTCCTCTGACCATGATAGCTTGCTGTTTTCTACGTACTTTGGTTGATGAATATAGATTCCACAGGTCATCATTTCCCTTCCCCACATATGCTCCTTTGGAATGTGAAAAGACAAACCCCTGCTCTGATTCTCAACACAGATGTAATTGGCATGCTGGGATTTTTGAAAATCATAATTCATCCTTTTTCTTCAGGATGATTTTCCTTACAAGTTCTGTAACATGAGGTCTTATTTCTTCAACAGAGACAGTAGAGCCCCAGGCCTTTACTACTTTCCCATTGGGGTCCACCAGATATTTCCAGAAGTTCCAGGTTGGTTCTTCTCCTGTAGAATCTACAGGGGAGGGGAAAGAGGAAAAAAAAAGGGGAATCTTAGAAAAGAAAACCACATTAGCCAATTCCTGACATTTGTTCACATCAATTTGATGACTACATTCTCAGAGGAAGAAGGAATGTAAAATTAAGAGGGAGTTCAGACTGAAAAATAGAATTGATTTTCTGGTAAACAGGGAGCTTTAACTAGACAGTTGCCCCCGGCAGACTAATGGGAACAGTCCAGACTGAGACAGACAGACAGGAGAAAGCAGCATAATCAGTTCAAAGTGTGTGTGCATGTGTGTGGTGGTGCCACACAGATAAATTTGAAACAGTTGAAAATTATTAGGAGAATGGAATCTGGTAGAACAATGTGGCTGTACCAGGACTCATGGTCTGAATGTGTGTCCAGAAGCTTTCCTCCAGAAGCACCCAGTACCGCCTGCTTCAGAGGAATGTTTCAAGAAATGCTTGACAACGAAATAGCAAAGGAAATTGTTCCAGGAGGTTTCCTCCTAACCCTCAGCTACTCATTTTACATGAGTAAATCCTTTATTGCTGTGCTACATGACCAACAAAATGGCCATGACTTGCAATCAGACCAGGAGCCTCATCCCACTAATTGCCCAAGTACAGATGCTACAGGCACATTAGCATTTTCCTCCATTGATGCAATACTAGACAAAATGGCATCAGGAATCAGAAGGTATTTCAAAGACACAGCCAGGCCTACACTATTGCCTGTCTTGTCATTGTGCTTGTGGTGGGTTGAAAATTCCCCCCAACACTAAAATTGCCAGACCAGCCCAGTTGGAAGCAACTGAAGCTATATTTACAAGCAAAACTATAATATACAATGAAATGCAATGAATGTGCACACAGGAAGACATCTAGACAGGGCTTGAAAGTCTCCAGGGAAGGAGACTCCACAACCTCTCTGGGCAGCCTGTTCCAGTGCTCTGGGACCCTTACAGTAAAGAACTTCCTCATGTTGAGGTGGAACTTCCTGTGCTGTAGTTTACATACATTGCTCTTTGTCCTGTCACAGGTACAAGTGAGCAGAGCCTGTCCCTTCCTTCCTAACACCCAGCCCTCAGATATGAACCTTTTAAGTCCATCCTGCAGCAGCAGTGTCACAGGTGAATCACTTACAAGACCACAGTAGAGGAAGATTAGGGATAGGTACTGCATACATACAGGAGAATGTTTCAAGACCCGTGTTCCATGTAGAGATTTACTACATCAGCTTTTACAGGGAGTTTGCTGTTGTAGCATCTTCATCCCTGGAGGTCTTTCTAGGGGGTTAGTCGAAGCTGTGAGGGGTGACCCAGAGAGAAATCCTGCCTGGTGCAGGAGGATGGACTGTATGGCTTCTGGCCTCTTTGAGCCTGACAGTTCTACACAGGTATTTGTTATTTTTCCCCCCTGTGTCAGAGGGGTTCTGCAGTGAGGAAAGAAGACTTTTGCAGTGAGGGAAGAAACCTGCAGTTTTGCACATTACTCACCAATTAAATACTTGAAGGCGGGAATGGCAGCAGCTCCGCTGACTGCAACCTTGCTGAACATAGGGAAGGAGACACCGTAGGTCTTGCGTGCGAAGCTCTCGATTTCTTTGTTGGTGTCTGGCTCTTGCTGCCCAAACTGATTGCATGGGAATGCCAGCACATTGAAGTGGTAGGGGCCCAGGTCTCTCTGTAACTGCTGTAAGGCCTTGTAGTGGCTTTCTGTGTACCCACACTCGCTGGCAACATTGACAACCAGCGACACCTGAAGAACAAGAGATGAAGGTATGTGCTGCATGTCAGTTCTCCAGGTAGGCTGGCTGCAGATTATTTTCAAACAAATGAGGATGTCTAGAGAACTGGGAATGAACACTTATGCTTTAAACTGCATCAAGTTATATTCACCATAAGAAGATTTAATATTTCTTGTACGTATTCCCATTTGGCAGCTATGAAGATAATCAATAAACCACTAAGCAATATTAATTCTCATTTTACAGAGAGCCTGTGTTCCTCTGCTCTGCCTTTTGGATGGTTTCTAAGCATATTTAAGAAATTACCATCCAGCTAAGGTGTCCCAAGTTGCATGAAAGAAATTTGCAACTTAAAGTATTGCTGGTAGTTTGTTTCTCTGTGGTGAAACATCTGCTCTTCAGCATCCTTCCTTGCCCAGAACTTAGTGTTCACACAGAACCAGATGATCCACTTATCATTGCTAGTCTAGATGTCTTGGTCTTGAAAACATAACAGAAACCATTGCAGGGTTTGGGGCTGCACTGTGCAGCATGGACTGTAAAATTTCCCAGTAAGACTACGTAGTGGGGACGAAATTACAGCAGGCTTTGCATAGAGGTTTGCTGCCTGAATTAACGATTCCTGGAAGTGACCACTGGTTCCACTGTCCTTGAAAGAGTTCTTCCTGCAGCTGTTCATCTTTGATGTCGTGCTCATTGTGTTATTTGGACATTGCCATTGGGCACCTATCTGCCTGGGCAGATCCAGCAGAGAGGCAGAGTCCAAACACAGATGAACACTACAGTAAAACAGAGGCAGAATATATGGTGGCACAGATTCTACCAAGAATTTGTTGGAGAAATTCACTGAGCTAGCCCTGAGCTGTCACATACTGCACAGTGTCTCAAGGCCATGAAGAGCTTTCTGTTGTGGGTTTTGGTGTTTGTTGGTTTTTTTTTTGGTTTGGTTTGGGTGGGTTTTTTAGCTACTTTATCTTTAAAAAACTTCTAGAATTTGTTTTTAGAATTACAGTTTTTATTGTTCTTACTCATTTTGGGGCTTGCCATTTGTGAGAGACTAAAGCTTGTCTCTCCTGGTGACTCAACAAAGATAAAATCACTTGCTGTTTGTCCAGACAATAGCTGATGTGCGTTGGGCAGAGCCACTGGAAGGACTCTTGGAAGGTGCAAAGATAACATTGCTCACGGGACTGCAGCTGGCCTACAACAATGGCCCAAGGGCCCAGCATTCACACCTTCAGGACAAGATCATTTCCAGCCATCAGATACCCCAGCAAAGGACAATGGTTCCTGATGTGAAAAGAGTGTGTGGGTAGCTAGATGGAGCAGGAGGAGGTGGAGGCCTTCCCCCTCCATCCAGTGGCTGCCCAAACTCACCTGAGTACACAGAAAGATTTCCTGGGGAACGATACCTGGACCTAAAGATGATTTCCCAGAACGATATCCTGGGGAACAACACCTGGACACTTGCCTAAGGGCTAAAAAACTGTATAAAAGACTGGAGCAACTACTGGCTTTTGGAGGAGAAAATTGGAGAAGCAAGATGCAGAAGAAAGCAGATGGCAGCACACGCTGGAAACATCCCGGGGCCAACACAATGGATCTTGGACTCTGTGCTCTAAGTTCCGCCTGCTGGAACTCATGGAGCTGAAGAAGCTGCCCAGAGGACCTCATCCCTTCTACAGCCAAAGCCTCAGCACCCTTCCTCTACAGACCCAACATCTCCTGCAGCACCATTTCTCTACAGACCCAACATCTCCTGCAGCACCTATCCTCCACAGACTCAAACTGTCTTGGGAGGTGAGGGGTGTGGTAATATAATTCTTTCCCTCTTCTCCCTCTCTTCTCTCTCTCCCTATTCTCTCTCTCTCTCCTTCTGATCCCTCCACCTTATTTATTACATAAATAGTCTAGCTGTTGATATTTTGGCCTCGTTTGTGCCTCTAATTTCACAACACGGGAATATTCATTAAAAACCTGAATCTCTTTCCCTCTCCGGATCGAGACACCATTCGTTTTACATAAACTGAGTCCAACTCCCATGTTTCACAGGATCACAGAATGTTAGCAGTTGGAAGGGACCTCCAGAGATCATCAAGCCCAAACCCCCTGCCAGAGCAGGACCATAGAATCCAGCACAGGTCGCACAGGAACACATCCAGATGGGTCTTGAAAGTCTCCAGAGAAGGACACTCCACAGCCTCTCTGGGGAGCCTGTTCCAGTGCTCTGGGACCCTTACAGTGAAGAAGTTCTTCCTCATGTTGAAGTGGAACCTCCTGTGCTGTAGTTTATATCCATTGCCCCATGTCCTATCACAGGGTGCAAGTGAGCAGAGGCTGTCCACTTCCTCTTGACACCCAGCCCTCAGATATTTATAAACATTTATCAAATCCCCTCTCAGTCTTCTCCTCTTCAGACTAAACAGCTCCAGGTCTCTCAGCCTCTCCTCATCAGGCAGTGCTCCAGTCTCTTCTTCATCCTTGTAGCCCTCCCTTAGACTCTCTCCAGTAGATCCCTATCGCTCTTGAACTGGTCTCACCAGGGCAGAGAAGAGGGGGAGGAGAACCTCCCTGGATCTGCTGGACAAACTCCTCTTAATGCACCCCAGGATCCCAGTGGCCCCCTTGGCCACAAGGGCAAATTGCTGTCCACCAGGACTCCCATTTCCTTCTCCACAGGGCTGCTCTCCAGTAGATCATCTCTTAACCTGTACTGGTGCAGTTTATTCTTCCTTCCCAGGTACAGGACTCCGCCCCTATTCTTGTTGAACTTCATTAGGTTCCTCTCTGCCCAGCTCTCAGTCTGTCCAGGTCTCACTGAATGGCTGCACAGCTTTTAGGCATCTCAGCCAAGCCTCCCAGTTTGGTATCCTTGAGAGTGGATTGAAGCTGGATGTCATAGACCCTTTAGCTACAATATAATCTTATTAATGAAAACAGCACTGTGCCCTTTATACCCATATTTCTTTTACATGTTACTACATTCTATTCCTTTCTCTAGACCAATTCTTCAGATTCATAAGGCGACATAGACATTTCAGTACTGAAATGTTTCTACCAACCTAGCTGAAAAATCAAGCACAGTGCAAAAGAAGCGTTATGGTCTGGAAACTGAAATTCTACACTGAATCCAGTAGGTTTCTATGGATTACACATCATCCCTGGTCCTTCATTCTCAAATTGAAAAGAAAAAAAAAAAAAAAAAGAAAAAAAAAAAGTTTTTAATTGGATCAGAGTAGCCAATACATTCCCCAATGCCTGTCCAGCAACAGGAGCAATTCACATTGGATCCTTCTCCTAGGGTTTGGAAATTTCACAGAAGCTGGATGGTGGGTTCATTATTGTGGGTGTGAGACAGCAGTGTCAGAAGGCTCAGTGCCAACAAGAAAGCCTGAACTTTGGAAGCAATAACTGACCTGATCAAATCACAGGGCAAGTAGCTGCAGGGCAAGAACAGGAAGTAAAAAATTCAGACTCCAGCTCTCATAGTCTTCCATCTGTGACCTGATCTTGTATCTTGCTCAACTCAAAGATCAGATTCTAATGCTACTGTTGTTCCATACCCTTATGTGTACATTTTTTATGCCAAATATAAACCTCTATAGGAAATAAGAATAGAGTGTATCAAAGAAATTACAACAGATGAAAAATTACTGCATGTGTACAGTGGTTTTGAGGCCAGAAAGCAATCTGGCATATAAAAGCCCACAGTCTGGGTAAGGTGTAGCATAAGAAAATGAAATCCCTAGAAGGGTTAGGAATCACAGAATCACAGAATGTTAGGGGTTGGAAGGGACCTTGAAAGGTCATCAAGTCCAACCCTCCTGCCAGAGCAGGATCACCTAGAGCAGGTCACACAGGAACAGATCCAGGTGGGTTTTGAATATCTGCAGAGGGAGACTCCCCAACCCCCCTGGTCAGCCTGTTCCAGTGTTCTGTCATCCTCACAGGGAAAACATTTTTCCTCACGTTTCTATGGAACTTCCTATGCCTCAACTTCCACCATTGCCCCTTGTGCTGTCATTGGGCATCACCCAGCAGAGCCTGGCTCCATCCTCTTGACACTCACCCTGCACACCTTTATAAACATGAATGATGTTACCTCTCAGTCTCCTCTTCTCCAAGCTAACGAGCCCTCAGCTCCCTCAGGCTCTCCTCATAAGGCAGATGCTGCACTCTCCTATCATTTTTGTAAAGAAAAAGCTAAGGGCTGTTGTTTATAATTTCTAACATTAAATATAAACACTTGGTGTATTTTGTTCCTTCTATAGGTACCTGGCTATGTTTACAGTGGTTTTGGAGCAGCACTGTTTCCCCTGGAAGACAGGTGATCTTATCAAGAAGTGGATATAATCTTCCTCGTGGTGTAGTGTGTCAACAGCATGCACTTCAAGTGATCCCTGTAAACTCGTGTATGAAATATGCTCTGAAGCCCTCTAGCTCACTCCCAGAGCATCACATTCACTCAGCCCTCACTGAGGAGATCACAGAATCACAGAATGTTAGAGGTTACAAGGGACCTCCGTAGATCATCAAGTCCAACCCCACTGCCAAAGCAGGATCACTCAGGGTAGTCCACACAGGAATGCATCCAGGTGGGTTTTGAAAGTCTCCAGAGAAGGAGACTCCACAACCTCTGTGAGCAGCCTGCTCCAGTGCTCTGTCACCCTCACTGTAAAGAAGTTTATCCTCATGTTGAGGTGGAACCTCCTGTGTTCAAGTTTGTATCCATTGTTCCTTGCCTTATTACTGTGCACCACTGAAAAGAGCTTGGCCCCCTCCACTTGCAACCTACCACTCAGATATGGAAATGATATGCTGGACATAAAAATAACTGTTGGCTGCTCTGCTCTTTTTAAATCATCTGCATTTACCAAGCATAGTGACAAGTGTAGTTTGGTGTGATTGAAGAGAAATTGTAACTCTGAGAGCTGAACTCACATCTAGCTCTTTTAGATGATTTTCTAGAGGCTTTTTAAAGTATATTTTAAGACTTAATATTCTTATGATGCAGAAGTATTCAAAGCCTTTCTGTATTCATACCTATCCCAAATACAATCACAGAATTGTCAGGATTGGAAGGTACCTCAAGGATCATCTAGTTCCAACCCCCCTGCCATGGGCAGGGACACTTTGCACTAGATCAGGTTGCCCAGAGCCACATCCAGCCTGGCCTTAAAAACCTCCAGGGATGAGGCTTCCACCACCTCCCTGGGCAACCTGTTCCAGTGTCTCACCACCCTCATGGGGAAGAACTTCTTCCTGATGTCTAATTTATACCTCCCCTCCTCTAGCTTGGATCCAATGGCAGTGTAAGAATTGATTGTTGGAGATCTGGGGAAATAAGGTTCTGGAGACATTCAGATATGAAGGATGACTTGCCACTGAAAACAACCAAGCTTGTATAACTTTTATCTGAGTTTGAAGTTAGAAGTACTTGAAAGAATTCACTAAAAAAACCCAAACAAACCAACCCACACAACAACCAAGAAGCAAACAAACAAAAACCCACCAAAACCCAAACCCCAAACCCAACAGCTTTAATTTATGAGCTGTGTTAAGCCAGTGGTTAATCAGCACAGTGGTGAAAACCGTGAGAACTCACACTCAAAACAGGGCAAATTTCCAAACCTCACACAAAGTAGGAAGAAATTACAGGCAGCATTTCTTACTTAGAATGACAGATACATCCTACTCCTCTTCTTCCCTGTTACTGAACTCCATCAGTTAATACTGACAACCTCCTAACAGTATAACTAACACATCATAAAAACAGAATCACAGAATGTTAGGGGTTGGAAGGGACCTCGAAAGGTCATCCAGTCCAACCCCCTGCCAGAGCAGGATCACCTAGAGCAGATCTGTGGTGGAGTAGGAAGGTTCCCCTCCCCACACAAAAGAATTCCACAGCTAACTCAGCCGGAGAAGCAGATGAAAGCTGTATTTTACAAGCAGATATGGAATGCAGTGAATATGTACAAAAATATACAATATTTACAATATATACAGAAGTATACAGCAATGTATGTAATACAGGAAACCTTTCCCCAACCCCCTGCGGCCAGGGGGGTTTGGCCTGCCGCTCCCTTCTCCCTCCCTACCACCCCTTTTTCCCAAAAGGGTTAGAGAGAGAGAGAAAGGAAGGTAATTAAAAGGGGAAAACTTTGTTAAAGCTCAAAGCGAATGCAAAGTTAGTTTTCTTATCTGGTTAGCAAGAATCGTAGAGAGAAACGAGCCAGCTCACAGCACAGGGGGAAGAAGAAGACGACTACTGACTGCCCTCCCCGACTGAAAGACTAAACAAAAAAACCTACAGCCGGGTTCCACCAATGAAATTGAATTAGCATATCATTGTTTTCATTCTAATATCAAAACATTCGGCTAGAGTGTTCAGAAAGTGTCTCTTTCTTAAAGGCACAGCCTAAACTGGTCACAAGATCACATCCAGGTGGGTTTTGAATATCTCCAGAGAGGGAGACTCCACAAACCCCTGGGCAGCCTGTCCAGTGTTCTGTCACCCTCACAGGGAAAACATTTTTCTTCATGTTTCCATGAAAATTCCTCTGCCTCAGCTTCCACCGTTGCCTCTTGTGCTGTCATTGGGCATCACCCAGCAGAGCCTGGCTCCATCCTCTTGGCACTCACCCTGCACATCTTTATAAACATGAATGAGGTCACCCCTCAGGCTCCTCCTCTCCAAGTTAAAGAGCCCTCATCTCTCCTCATAAAAACAAAAGTTTCAGGATTTTTTAGTATTTCATGAGTAATGTTTAAAATGATTGTTCAAAATTCTTTACCAAGTTCTCTTTCACGTGTCTGGTACCAGAAGTGGTTAAATGCAGTGGTTTTTTTTTTAATTAATTTTTTTTTTGCTGGCAGTATTTTACTTTTAATAATAAAACAGCCACTCTTTTTATTTTGTGCTATGACTTTTCACAGCCATGAGTGATTTAAATTAAGTTCAGTGTGCTGCCTGACTGACTTCATGCTCTGAGAGTGCAAGCCAAGCACACCACCTAGTGTGCAGTGCAAACAGTTCATCCTGGGCCTAGCAAAAATAATGTTTTAAGCCCAATTCTGTACTAGCCATTGTCTGAGCTCTTAATGCTTCCTTCCCTTGGCTTAGGAAACTCATGCATTCTGGTAGGGAAATAATTTAACCCACTACAAACAGAGTTCTTGGTTTACTTAGTGTTTACACCAGTAGCCTCCTGGTTAGAGATTTGTGAAGCTGCTAGCAGTTTCAAGTAACCTTGCTGGATCTTTTAGCAGACAGTAGGTTCTGGAGGTTTTTAGACCTGGAGATTCTAAACTGGCTCCATATGACTGTTGGCAGAACCAGCCACGAGTGTCAGATTACACTGGCTCACCAAGATGCCACCTTCACAGAGATGAAAAGTAATACTTGTGCAGGAATGAAGCTGCAATGCTCTGTATTTATCCACACTCAGTAACATCACATTCTCAAACTGCAGAGGTGGGATGCAAAGGCCAGGTAAAATAATGCTTGACATTGTTACAGGGCCTAATGCTGTTCCATTATGAGAGTAGCTTTGGTTCTGGACTTGCAAAGCACTGCACTAACCCTGCTCAAACACTCCTCAGGACGCTGTCCTCAGCTCTGCAGAAGGCAGGCAGGCATTGTTGTATCTAGGTAGGTGTAAACACAGCAGGGAACAGATCATGCTTGGCAGTTCCAGCTCCCAAATAGATACTAGGTTTGGTGAGAATGCTGCCTCTGACAGCATATCTGGTGGAGAGCATAAATAACATATAAGCTTTCTTGAATTACATAGGTAGATAGATTAGTCAGAAAACTCCTCTTGTTTGGATCCTGCCCTTCATTTTGAATGTAGATGGGGAAACAACATAAGAATTGGACGTGGCACTTGGTCCATGGTTTATTCATGAGGTCTGTGGTGACAGGTTGGACTTGATGATCTTTGAGGTCTCTTCCAACCTTGGTGATTCTGTGATTCTGTGTTTAAGACCAGGCTGGATGAGGCTCTGGCTAGCCTGATCTAGTGTGGAGTGTCCCTGCCCGTGGCAGGGGGTTGGAACTAGATGATCCTTGTGGTCCCTTCCAACCCTGATACTATAATACTATGATTTGATTTTATAGCATATAGGTCAAATTTTTAGCACCCGGCAATCTAATCTCTTGTGCTCCCCTAAAAAGGCAGCACCTCCTCACTTACTTTTGTTATTTTAATTAAAGTGAAGGAGGTGTCTGTGTACATTTATTTCAGAAGAAAAAAAAAACCAGTCTGTTGCCCAGTTGTTGCTTTTTTTCCCCCATGTTGGTTATGTCAGAATTGTTAGCACATTTCTTATGTACTCTGTCCAGAGGTACTTGTGACTTGTATTAATATACACTTCAATGGAAGTGGAATTCATAGCAGTCTCTTTGTTTTTCTTACTGAGAAGAATTGCTTCAGTGATCTGAGTACACAGTAATATATTAATGATGAGTTATTGATGGAAGATTCTGCAAGTCATGACCTGCATGGCTCCTTTGGTTTTACAGCTAGCAAAGGTGTTTTTAAAATTTATTTATATATATATAATTATAGAATTGTTAGGGTTGGAAGGGACCTCAAGGATCTTCCAGTTCCAACTCCCCAGCTATGGGCAGAGACACCTCACACTACATCAGGTTGCTCACAGCCACATCCATCCTGCCTGCAAAAACCTCCAGGGATGAGGCTTCTACCACCTCCCTGGGCAACCTGTTCCAGTGTCTCACCACCCTCATGGGGAAGAACTTCTTCCTATCATCCAATCTGAATCTACCCATTTCTTTTCCATTCCCCTCAGTCCTATCACTATCTGATACCCTAAAAGTCCCTCACGAGCTCTCTTGTAGGCCCCCTTCAGATACTGGAAGGCCACAATAAGGTCTTCTTGGATTTGCTTGCAGAGAGCCCGGGGATGCTCAGCTAGCTGCTGTTTGATAATGCATGGGCACAATTTGCAATACAGTTATGGCAATAAAGCATAAAATGTCTGTCATTGCATTGTCAGAACTCAGTATCAAGGTAGACAAAGGTTAATTAAAACTTCCACTTATTTCTTAAAATAAATCTGCTTACATCTGCAGTTAGGCCAGCAATGTTAAGATGTAGATTTATCATAATATTTTAAAGCTATCAAAAGAAGGCAAATCATATGTATGCACTATATGTGTTCCCGGTGCTTTGAAGAAAGTGAGGTTCTAGTTAGGCCCTGGAACAACAGCCTGCTAATTGCTAAACCAGCTGTTCACAACCTTCAGCTTTCTGGCACATGTAGAGAAGATATTTTCTTCAATTCAGTCACTCAGCTAACTTAATTGGTAGTCAAGAAATGAACTGGGAATTGAAAAGATCCACAAGCTTCCAGAGGTGATGGAGCACCTCTCCTATAAGGACAGACTGAAGGAGTTGGGGCTGTTCAGTTTGGAGAAGAGAAGGCTCCAAGAAGACCTTATTGTGGCCTTCCAGTATCTGAAGGGGGCCTACAAGAGCTGGTGAGGGACTTTTTAAGGTGTCAGTGATAGGACATGGGGGAATGGAAAAAAATAAATAGAAATGGGTAGATTCAGATTGGATGTTCTTCCCCATGAAGGTGGTGAGACACTGGAACAGGTTGCCCAGGGAAGTGATAGAAGCCTCATCCCTGGATGTTTTTGCAGACAGGCTGGATGAGGCTGCGAGCAACCTGATGTAGCATGAGGTATCCCTGCCCAAGGCAGGGGGGTTGGAACTGGAAGATCCTTGAGGTCCCTTCCAACCCTAACAATTCTATAATCCTCTATGTGCTGATCATCCTTCCTAGAGGGTCAAACCACTAAAAAAAAAAAGTAAACTAAGATCAGGTATCATTCAAGGAAACTGTTCTTAAAATGGGAGAGTTCTGCCTGGAAGTCATCACTGTAATATGTAAGTAACATTTAAAATACATCCTTTGTGCATGTGTGTATCTACCTGCCCTTCTTCCTACTACTGTCACACTCAAAAGCAACCAGCGTGATGTTGCTACAACCTCACTACTATTAGGGCGTTAAAAATTATGTCTCACTTTTTTCTTGCTAATTATGGGGAAATCTGTTCATTCTATTGGCTAGTGACTAAGTCTTTTTTTTTTTTTTTTTAGGTAGAACGTCAAAGAAGATTGAGATTTAAGCAATTTACAAAACGTCATGCAGTTAAAAAGCAGAAATAAGCTTCAAAAGCAAGTTATATAAAGCTAGAAAACTTCCTGAGCTTCACATTTCCTCGGCACAACCCAGGGCAGTTTTTGGTGCTAAATGGAAGCAGCCAGGCATCGATCGCCTGCCTGCCACGTCTGCAGGCTGAAGCCTGCACCAGGCACAAAGGCGGACACACAGACAGGGGTTAGACTGAAAACGTTTTATTGAGCCTACGAAGTCCTCCGGAGCGCTATCAAAAGAGGCATGCAGGCAACCCTCCGGAGCAGTTAATGAAGAGGAGTACCCCCAGGTCTACCTTGCGAGCGTGCGATCTGCACCCCCGCTTGGTTTTGGCAGACATGCAGAAGTGGCTGGTTAGTGAACCCGGGCGAGAGCCGCTGGGCTCCGTGCAGACTTACCGAGCCCCTGTATTTCTCCAGGGAGACAAGCTTGCCCCTGATGTTTACAACTTTGAACGTGTAAAAATCGGGCTCCTTTTGCTGCGTAGCGGAAAACGCTAAGAGCAGCAGCGCTGCAATGGCAAGGAGCATGGCTAGAGGGATGAGGAGAGCTCTGAGGAGAGCGGAGGAAGGCTTGTGCTCCACACTGCCCTCCGGATCCAGCATGCTGCACGGCCCTGCCGCAGGGGCGCTCGGCACGGCAGGGAAGCGCTGCCGCAAAGAAAGCGCTGCTGCAAACGACGCTTTGCAACAGTCTGGCGCCTGCCGGGCCTCGGCAGCTCTGTGGCGAGCAGAGCTCAGGGGAGGCCGTGTCCGTGGAGACTTCAGAGCCTCCGAACCAGAGTATTCAACAGTGGTAGCGCTACCTGGCTCAAGAATAGTAGCAACCTATGCTTATTTGGAGATTGCTGGAACTGTGTCCTAGGAAAGGAAGGGATGGGGTCACTGTGATTTTTGATGCATTTGCAAATGCCTTTTTTTAGTATGCTAACTATAGCATCTGCTAACTGTTGTGTAATGCCAAAGGATAGGCACCAGTGGCTTGGTTGCTAGTGGTTACTGATGCAAATGTTCTGAACGAGAGTCACGGCACGCAGCAAAACCTGAGTTACAAACCTGCCATGGATAGTAGCATGAGAAATGGAGCACTGTTAGCCAGGCCTTTAGGACGTTTGCCTCTTCATGCACCTGGCCAGACCACTGCTCTTCACAGTGTGATCTGGGAGCAACCCCAGTAACAAAGAGTTTTTAAGGCAAGAAAGAGGCATTGAGCGTCAGGAACTGAATTTGCTACTAATGCTTTCAGATACAGAGCCAAAACACTGCTTTAGTGTACCAATGCCACTCTTGGGCTGTCTGCAAGGAAAAAAAGTGCCATTTGTACAATTTGTTACTAAGCCTGCTGGAAGAAAATCATCTGTATACATAAAGGAACAACAGGAGAAAGCATTTGATGGTCATCGATTTCTTCTTGGACCAAGAAACTGGTCTTCCTCCACGATTCTGATAATTCTGGACAAAGGAAAGCAAACTGTAGTGATTTGCAGAAAACAAAGTGTAGATCCAAGGCACATAGGAAATCTATCTTTTGAAGAGTAAATGGCATTTTGGAATCTCACCTTGGGATTTTTAGTTTTGTTTTATTTTTTTAAACTGAATTCTGGTACGTCTTTGACATTTGCTTAGGTCATTCAAACTGTGGTGGGTTGAAATTTCCCTCCCCTCCGCCCCCCCAACATTAACTTGGCCAGATCAGCCCAGCTGGAAGCAAATGGAAGCTGTATGTACAGGCAAAACTACAATCTACAATGAAATGCAATGAATATGTACAAAAATATGCAGTATTTACAATATTGAATGTGAATAAACTACAATTCAGATTAATAAACTAAGAAGCTTTAGAATTTCTTCAGACACAGCTGGAGATAGAAAATACAGCTTTAATATAGTATATACATTTAAATAAAGGGTACTAACCTGGTAAATCTTAAAAATACATTTTAAAAATCCTATTATTAAATTATATTTTTTTCCTGGCCATTAAATAAATAAATACATAAATAAAATCTACAATATACTTTTACATGTTACAGTAGTTGGAGTATGGGACTATAAATGAGGCAATATCTTGCAACATGAGACAAGCAAGGTTTTGCTCTGAATGGGACTCTATAAAATCTGCTTCCCACAGCTCTAGGATGATTGTCTCTGATTTCTAGGTGAAATGTAATGGCTTTCAGAATTACATTTGCTCCTGCAAACAGCTCAGAATCTGAACATTTTAGATCACTGGCACTGAACTGGGAATTCCTTAAATAATGGCCAGCTGGCAGTAGAATTCAGCTTCCTCTTTTACTGCCGTGTTTCTATATTGCTCCCTGAAATAAAATGTTCTTGAACATTGGCAAAGAAGAAATAATTGTTCTTGAATATATACAGAGAGACTATGTCAAAGACTCTTGGCTTTAAAATGGTTCAGGTTTTCAGAGCCAAACTGCACTAACATTTCATATTAAAGTCTATGCAACTATTCGAGCTCTATCTGATATATTCCAATAACTTCCAGCTTTCAGGAAAAATGCCAGTCAGGTTTGCAAACAGGTGTGTCTCCTCCCTGGCATGTCTAAATGTTGATCTAGGAGGATGGTATCCAATATTAACAAAAATAATTGGCCTACTAAACCTAATAAAAATCTTTATCAAATAGTAATGGGCTGAAGCCATTCACCCAGCTAACCTGACCTGTCCCCCAAGCAGCGTTGCTGTAGCTGTCCGTGCTGAGCTGAGCTGTGAACAGAAGCAGCCCATGTCCATAAGGATGAGAGTTCTCTGCTGCATCCCATCCGCAGTGCCCTGGGCTACCCAGTCCTGAGTTTGTGAAAGGTGAACCACAAAGCAGCAGATTAGGTCCAGGGATCACCCTGGTTTCACAATACGTTCAGAAGTGCATCTTGCCCACCTCAACATGAGGAGGAACTTCTTCACTTTGAGGGTCACAGAGCACTGGAACAGGCTGCCCAGAGGGGTTGTGGAGTCTCCTTCTCTGGAGACTTTCAAGACCCATCTGGATGCATTCCTCTGTGACCTGTGCTGGATTCTATGGTCCTGCTCTGGCAGGGGAATTGGACTCGGAGATCTCTGGAGGTTGCTTCCAACCCCTAACACCCTGTGATCCTGTAATTTCTAGAAGCCAGTATTACAGCTTTTGCAGCCTTTGTTTACCTACATACTCTCAGAGCTACTGTTTCCAGCGCCACTATTCACGTGGGTTTAGACACTTTCCTTTGAACCCCTTTAGTGGTTCAAACCCCTCTTTTACACGTCTTGTTTTTCTAGAAAGGCCTCCTTAGCCTGGGCTAGGAAATACCAACAACATGCCATTTCATTGCCACCTAGGGGTAGTGCTGTACTGGATGACAAGGAGGATTGCACTTGCCAGCTTTTTTGGGTCGCCGTCCAGCACTGGCCAGAGCCAGGTGGGCCGGCTCTGCCAGTAGACACAGCGGCCGAGGTGCTGTCCCCAGTTGCCGCCGCGGCCAGCTCCACAGCCAAGGTCAGGGAGCCAGGAGCCATTTGCCCCCGGAGCCCGTTCCCCAGAGGCTGCTTTGTGTGGAGCTCGTCTGCCTTTCTCCGCCGATCAGCAGCGCCGGGAGCCGGGGAGGGGCGGCGGGAAGCCCTGAGCAGGGGGGGGCAAGGCCCATGCCGCGGCGGGGGAAACCGATGCAGGCGGGCTCTAGCCCTGCTCCACAGTACCTGGGGCCTTGCGAGCGTGGAGAGAGAAATGGAATGAAAAATGAGGGGGAAATGACAAAAATGAAGGTAGATGTCGAAGGGGATAAATTAAAAAAACCGGAGCCGTTCGTTCCCACATCCCTGTTGCCAACTATGGCACTGGAGAAAGGAGGTCCTGACCAGTGGGGGAGATGGCAAGGACCCCTCCAGGAGAGGGGGATCTCGGGCACAGAAAGAACCCCCCAGCAGACCCGGGCGGATCCGGGCTCCTCCGCGGGCCCGCTGCCGCCCCGCGCCCGCCCGGCAGCGCCGCCCGCCCTCGCGGCTCTCCCGCCCGCCCTCACCCCACAATGCATCGCGCGGCGCGGCTGACATGGCGGCCGGGCCAGACTGAGCCGCTGGCGTCGGGGCCTCCAGCAGCTGGAGCCGGGCATGGCGGGGGCGCAGCGCTGGCACCCCTAGCGCCGCAGCCAGGTACCGGGCCCCAGGGGCCGGGGGCCCCGCCCAGCCGCGCGGGGCCTCCCCTGAGGGTTGTGGGGGTGGCTGGGCGCGCTCTGCGCTCTCCCCGTGCAGGGCGGGGAGGCGGCCTTGGGGGCCCTGTCCGCGCCGGCGCCCCCCGCCACCGCCCGCGGCGCCCCGGCTCCGCCCCGGTCCGCGCCCCGCCTCGACGGGCCGTCGCGGCCTGCCGAACTCTCCACCGGCGGGGGTGGCGGCGCCGAGGCTGCCCGGCACACCCGACCCGGGGCACCGGTCACAGCCCGAGGGGTGGCGGAGGGGTGGGGGGCGGCCCCAAGGTCAGCGTCGAGCAGGGTCCGGCCCAACGGCCGCGTCTAGGCGAGCGGGCGGCCCGAGGGCAGTGCCCGGCTGCGCGGCCGCCGGTGTCTGCCAGGCGTGAGCTGCGTGCGTGCAGCTTGTTGTTCTCGCTCTCGCTGGAATTAAATACTGTCAGGGAGAGACCATTGCAGATGGCGAGGCCCCCCGGGGACATGCCCCCTGTCCCGGGTCGTCCTTAGCCCGCTCCACTGTTCTTTGCCGAAACGAGAGGTTGTGGGTTCTGATCTGCCTGAAATGACACAGAGGCATCCTTTTGCCTATGGGTTTGTGCTCTTTTGTTGGCTTATCTTGTACACAAATACAGCCGAACGACTTGCCTTCCCTGCCCTTGCACTATGTTGCAATTTGCCATTTGGCTGGATGTGTCACATTACCTGAGGCCCTCTTGCATTTGAGGTTGTTCTGGGTATGTCAAAGGAGGACAAGCTCATAATGCGCAGACAAACAATGCAATCAGGTTTAGGCTAAGGTAGAGATTAGTACATTTTAAAGAGAGTTGTCTTTAAGTATGGAACTAATAATTTCTTTATATTCATGCCACCTCCATGTCATTTGGCTTTCTGAGCACCGTGCCCTGGCTTTGCGAGTCGGTGCATTGGGGGGATTTGTTGGTTCTGGGTTTGTTCCATTTGTGCTTTTTGGGTAGGCTGAACCTAGACTCTAATGATTATTTCCATGACAAGAAAAGTAAATGAGCCATGGCAGTATGACTTCATTAGAGTATCTGGCAGAAGATGCTTTATTAAGAGTGAGAAGTCTCCTTTACAAGCATCAGTTTTGCAGTGAGCTTTTTTTAACCTTTTTTTTTTCTTCAGTGAAAATACCTTCATAAAATTAACACTGAGGTAAATTGCCAAAATTAACACACCCAGAGGATCAGAAAGTTCCCTCTGTGCGCTGTTCTTGCACAAAAGACAGCTTGACTTTTCTTTCATACTCATCTGGCAGAGGAAAAGAAGCTGCCATATGCTGTGGAGACCTGCACACGGTGCAGGGTATTTACCTGGCTCTTCTGGAAATGCTGCCATGGGGAGAAAAAGGGAACAGGATTTCCTGTGTCCTACTTGAAAGCAATTTATCCCTGAGGAGCAGCTCTTAAATGTCTGGTGGATCTGCTTGTCACAGTAATTGTTTTGGGTTCTGTATTCATCCTGATACCATAAGGCAGGTCAAAATGTTGCCCAGTTCAGACTGTGTCCTGTTTTCCAGGCAAAATGCTGGCTTTTGAAATGTTACAAAGCATTTCTTCTAAATGAACCTTATTTTGGTTCCTGTCTCAATGAAATGATGTCATACTGGTACCGAGAGCTCACGGAGAGAGGGACCCTGCAATGTGCTGCGTGGATTAACTTGCAGAGTGGAAGCAGTCCAGGGGAAATCAACATTCCTGATGCTGTTGGCACATGAAGATTGTTGTAGAACAGTTGATAAATTGTTTAATTGCACATAAATAATAGATCTGTACTCTTGGAACTAGAGTTACCTAAATTTAAACACCATCCATAGGAATCTATTTTTGACTGTTTTTACCATGTGCCTAACTGTGTGTGCTCAAACTGTGTCCTTGGTTCCATACATGTGTGTGCTCAAACTGTATCCTTGGTTCTATACATCTGTGTGCTCAAACTGTGTCCATGGTTCCATGCATGTGTGTGCTTGCTCAGACTGTATCCTTAGTTTCATACATGTGTGTCCCTGGTTCCATACATTTCTATTGAGGCATGAAATACTATTTCCAGCTAGAAGTAGCTTTTATATTTTGGGGTTTGGTGTCAGAGAAGCTTGGTTTGGGAGTCTGAAACGGCTCTGTGCTCTAACTATTGTGGCTCAGGCTGTGTGCCAGCTCTCTGCTGTATTCTGGACAGCTTCTCTGAAGTCATGGTTTGCGGTGTGCTTCTTCCAGCTGGGAAAGTGCTGATTCTGGTGCAGCAGGCGTAGGGATACTGGTAGAAGATGCACCTGCTATAGCTGTAGTTTGTTACTAGTGTGTGACTGGCATGAAGTAGTTCAAAGGCTGTCCCTTTCTCAGGGATCAGAGTTTGGGAGAGGGGATCACTCCTGCCTCAATACAACATCCAAATACTGCTGTGCTGCAAAGTGCTGTGTTCTTACCTGGTGAAGTGCCCAGTATAAGCAGAAGTTTAAGAGAAGGTGGATAAATGGAGTTTAAATGTGTAACTGCTATTGAAGCCAGTTTCATGAGCAGCCCAGGCCTCAATAAGCTGGTTTAGCCTCTGAAAGTCTGGAAACCTGCGCAGTTTGTTTCTAGACTGCTCTCCTGTGTTGGTACAAAAGTTGTGTTTAAAGTTGGAGCTACCTTGGGTCAGTGTCCTGGTTCCAGCAGGTATCTTAAGGCATACAGCAACATTTGAGGCAGGTGGGACCCCTCTTTTGACTGCAGTGTTTGCTTAGGTTGGTTGTGCAATGTTTAAAGGACTATTACAGTAAACACAGGGATCAGAACCAAAACCTGTTAACGCATGGGGAGTCTGTGTGTGAAATACAGGGCTAGGGAAGCCGCTGTGGCTTAGTTACACAGCTGGTGTGGCTGGAGAGAGGCTGGCTTTCCCAGCTGGGAACAGCAGGCAGCAGCAGCGTTAGAAAGCAGCAGTTCCTGGCTCGTGGTTATGTGCCTCTGTCTTCTCAGTGAGTCATAGCGTGTTGTGGAAGAGACAGTGGGTGTCAGTGCAGAGAGTAACCTGCAACTGACACATCTTGCATGGACCTCCTGTCCAGCATGCTCTGCTCATTCCATGGTTTATTTAAGATACCTGCTCTGCATATGTTACTAAGTTTTGTATCAAGCAAGACCCTTTCCTGGTACTTTGATTACTAAGTGGTACTTTCGTGGTTCAGATCCAGTCCTGTTACAGTTCTGTCTTTATATGTGTGTATACACACACACACACAGATTCCTTTTTATCTAGCTCCTTAAAAGCTTTCAGGCCTCCACATTGGGAATATCTCAGAGCTTGTTAGAGAGCTGCATATCTTACAGAATGATAGAATTGTTAGGGTTGGAAAGGATCACCTAGCTCCAAACCCCTGCCATGGGCAGGGACACCTCACACTACAGCAGGTTCCTCACAGCCACATCCAGCTTGGCCTTAAAGACCTCCAGGGATGCGGCTTCCACCACCTCCCTGGGCAACCTGTTCCAGTGTTTCACCACCTTCATAGGGAAGAACTTCTTCCTAACATCCAATCTGAATCTACCCATTCTCCCTAGTCCTATCACTACCTGACACCTTAAAAATCCCTCCCCAGGTTTCTGTGTAGCCCCCTTCAGATACTGGAAGGCCACAATTAGGTCTCCTCAGAGCCTTCTCTTCTCCATACTGAACAGCTCCAACTCTCTCAAGTCTGTCCTCATAGCAGAGGAGCTCCAGCCCTCTAATCGTCCTTGTGGCCCTTCTCTGGACATGTTCCAGCACGTCCAGATCCTTCTTGTCATAGGGGTCCTAAGCCCAGACTGCTTGTTTTGTTTCATCCCTGTTTTGTGTGTCAAATTCTGTGTGTATTGTACTGGCTTCCTTCTAGGTAGATTTTGGTAGTACTGTACTTAGTAGCCCAGTCTCTGCAGCCTGTAGGAGCAGGAAGAGCGGGAGCACTGCAGAGCACTTATGTTTGTTACTAAAAACGCTGATAGGTTTATTGCTGGTGGAACCTGAGGTGCTTTAGTGGTCAGTAATCTCTGCTAGTTTGAGGTTTAAGTAGTTTGGAAAAACATCAGGGATTGATAATAGTGCTAAGTTATGTCTAGTTCATCATAAAACAAACATAAACGTGTGATAACTTTAAACCATTAGCACAGAGCATGGGAGAGGCTTGAATGATTTCTAGAAGTTCTGATACAAGAATGGGCCTAAGCTTGGAAAAGAGCCATGTCTCCAGTGCAGCAGGCCTGTCTGGTGACACTACCTGTGCTCCAGTCTAAGCAGAGTGCCACAAACCTTGATTTTTTTTCGTGTCTGTGGCTGTAACCTTTGTTTGCTAAGTTTAATTTTTGTTGAGGAAGTTCAGCTGGGCTATACTAGTAAGCAGGCAGGGGGGGACTGAGGTTAATCCCCCTACTTAAAGCTGGAAGGCTGGCTGGGCAGATTGGAGCTTAAGGAGCAATCATAATGGGACAGATAAAAGCAGGGCTCAGATAAAATACAGGTGCCTCTATCTCAAAGACAGTGATAATAATTCTGCTTGTAGCACTGTGTTTATATTAAATGTGGTACTCTGGGGAAAGTAAACTCTTCTCTTGCCCTTTAGTTGCTCTTGAACACTCTTGTCTTTACTTATGGACATTTCATCCAGTTGGGACCAAATGTTAGGATATATTTGAAGTTTCTGTGTGTTTTCTGGAAAGAAGGCGGCACAGAATCACACCATCATGTATGGTCCTACAGCTGCAGTATGTCTTCTCCACTTGCCCAATGGGCTGTGCCTGGGAGTGACAGAGGAGTGCAGAATGAATGTATAGGAAACCAGGTATGTGCAGTTCTGGTGCTAATTACATGATTATTAAAAAATAAAAGCTTTAAAGAAGGGCAACTCAGAATGCAAGTGCTCACAGCTTAGCTTGGCATTTACCTTTTGAAGAGTCCCTGTTACAGCAAAGTCTGCTACAAAAAGTATGCCTTTGAAGGAGTTAAATGCAGCTCAAAGACTGGAGAGGAGGGTGTGGAATGGCAAATGGGTAGAAATATCTTTTTGAAAGTGTTTTTTTGTTTGGTTGGGCTTTTTTAATCCTATTTGGAAGCAAGCCTTACCCTGCAGTTTTGCAATTCAAATGCAAAATTTTCTAATGCTAGCCTGAGAGAAGGAGGAAACAAAAGGAGCTGGCAGAAATGAAAGTGAAACAATCCTGTTGCTTCCTTTCCTGAGCCTAAAACGAATTCTGCAGGAGTGAAACTGAAGCTGATTTGAAACATTTTTAGTTTGGTCGTTGTAGGTATGTATAAGCTTAGTAGTTTTCTAGCGTTTGAGGTCGAATGGTATCTCGTCTGACCTTAAGATGTTGTGTTTCAGCCAGATTATTTTTCTACGAAGAGCCAAGAGCTGAGCTAAATTTGAGAAGTAGCCGGCACTGTGCATTCAGAAAGCAGGGCAAATTGAGTCCCCTCCAACACCAGGAGATTGACTACATGAAATATGTTGAAATTATTCCAACAGGTTAATCATAGCCCACTTTGCAAACACTGGTGGAAAACTCTGGTGGCGTTGCCAAGCTGCCTGGGAAGAAAGTAATTTTTGATTCTAGCTCTGGCAGTTTGGTGTGAGCCTGAGCTAGTGAATCAGATGTGCCATCCAGGCCTCAGAAAGATGCAACCTCAGCACTGATTCACTCTGCTCCAGAGTTTTGTTCTCATGTTGCTCTTTTCAGAAGCTCTCCTTTCCTTCCTCCCATTTCCCTCTCCTGCACAGATGGCCAATGTCTCACAGAGAAGGCCTCCAGAGGATCTTCTGGAGACTGTCTTGGGTTTAATAGTGCTCTCCCTTTATATTTCATGGCCAGCTTCATTATTTGGTTTACTTTGAAGGTCTTTGTGAAGTGGTGCTGTCGTTACTATTATGTTACAGATTTACATTATTGTTTGATAAATCATTTTGGCAGGAAAGCAAAACTCCATCCTGAAGTACAACATTAGGATTGCACTTGCATTTTTCAGGTTCTTGCAATTTCACTGTGGAAATGAAATGGAAATTTGTAAGTAGAATTTTTGTAGATTTTTGTTTGGTTGGTTTGTTTGCAAAGTATGAATGTTAATTTGATGCTTAGACAAAGTGGAGCAAAACGAGACCCTACTTTTCCTGCACTGCCGGAGTTTCATGATAGCTTTAAGCTGGAAGCGGTGCCAAAAGAAGTTGTCCCCACCCTACTAGTTGTTTGTTATTACCAGCTCCTGCTGCTCCTCCTCCCTGTGCCAGTTTTAAATTAAGCTGGATTGGTTTTCCAGTTTGGCTCACTGCATGAGGGAAGGAGCAGCCTGAGCAGTGGGAGTGAGTAGCCTGGGTTGGATGAGGAGTGTTCTTGCTTCTGTCAGGTTGGTGCTGACCTAAGCTGCTCTTCAGTCACCCTGCAAGCACGGCCTGGGTGTGCTCCAGGCCAGAGGTGAAGTGTGACGTTGATGTCAGAAATGAACCAGAAATTAAAGTGGAGCGTGGGGGGTTGGGTTATTATTTGTTTGGGTTTTTTTACCCTCTTCAGGTTGAGCTATTAGATCTTAAGGAATAGTTTAGAATTTGACAAACCCAATGCTCTTGCCTCTTTTGATTGCATAAAAATTAGCAGTAGAGCACAGTTTAAAAATAGCAATGTCTTGTGCATAGCTGTAACATCTCAGGAGGCTGTGGGACACTGTTTCATGCTAGTGGGCATGGACTGGAGTCCTTTAGCCAAGCTATGGGACCCCTGGGCTTGGCTAACCACACTGAGACTTGGTCATCAGTGCTCCAGGTGGGCAGTAATCCTTGCCTGCTGAGTTAGGGAGAATTGCTGTAGGAGGGCTGAATGCAATCTTGTGGTAGTTTTAGGCTATGCCTTTAAAATTTTTCGCAGATCTTGAGCAGAAAAGTAGCAAAATGTAAATAAATCACTATTGGGTGTAAAAAAGAAAATACAGATAAATAGTTATTTATAGTAAAGATCTTCTACCTGAGCTGGTCTGGCAAAGTTAATGTTGGGGGTGGAAAATTTCAACCCACCACAAATCTGAAGGGAAATACTGCTTCATCTTTGGGAGTTTTGACTTTTGGTCTAGCAGTAAGAGCCAGGTGTAATCAGTGTTTAATAAAAAAATCATTGTAATATTAACTAAGTGTATTTGGGAGATAAAGTACCTTAGCTTTTGGAAGGGATTTAGGAATAGAGATACTATTTATCTTTTTAAAGTCTTATATTTTACTAAAGACTGTGATGCTAACATTAATCTCAGGAAAGTTCCTCTGGCTTTTGTTTGATTTTCATTTTTGAAAGATAATAGATAATTTCATTTATGTCAACAGTGGCTTAAGATAACCATTTTAGGTATGTTCTGAAGTGTTTTCTGCTGTGTGTTTCTTTAAAGTGAGAGAGAGAGACAGTAACTGTGTTAACTAATCTGAAAAAAAGAAACAGTACTGTCCTTCATGCTGATAATACTCACAAATAGTTTTTATTTTAACCAGACATTTTAATATGATCCTTCCTTCCAGCCCTTATTATTTAAGTTCAAAAGTACGTTGTGATACTTCTGACTTTTCTGTTACTCCTTTTCTTGACTAAGTGATAAGCTACTGAGTTTGATGGGTTCTCTAAACTCCAGAAATGTCCATGGACAGTGCTTTTACCTCCCAAGTATATAGCTGGGCAGGAAAGAGAGAAACTCTGAGCTCCATCTCTTGCTATAGTTTTATAAAATTAATTCTCTTCTGTGTCCAATACTTCATTCTTATATTTTTATTGCTATCTCAAGGTTATAAAAAAATATTTAAAATCTTAGTTCTTATTGCAAATTTCCCCTTTGTTTTCTGTAGCAGTAAGAGTGATTCTGGTTCGGGGTACTCCCAAGCACTGATACGGGCTGGGCAGCAACTGGCTTGAGAGCAGCCCTGAAGAAAAGGACTTGGGGGTTCTGGGGGATGAGAAGTTCAACATGAGCCACCAGTGTGTACTTGCGGCCCAGAAAGCCAACCAGATCCTGGGCTGCATCAAGAGAAGCATAGCTAGCAGGTTGAGGGAGGTGATTGTTTCCCTCTACTCCACTCTGGAGTACTGTGTCCAGTTCTGGAGCCCCTGTTACAGGAAGGATCTGGAGGTGCTGGAATATGTCCAGAGAAGGGCCATGAGGATGATCAGAGGGCTGGAGTATCTCTGCTGTGATAAGAGACAGAGGGAGTTGGGGCTGTTCAGTCTGGAGAAGAGAAAGCTTTGAGGAGGCCTAATTGTTGCCTTCCAGTATCTGAAGGGGGCCTACAAGAAAGCTGGTGAGGGACTCTTTAGGGTGGGAGGTAGTGATAGGACTGGGGGGAATGGGGCAAAACTAGAAATGTGTAGATTCAGATTGGATGTTAGGAAGAAGTTCTTCCCTATGAGAGTGGTGAGACGCTGGAACAGGTTGCCCAGGGAAGTGGTGGACACTTCATCCCTGGAGGTTTTGAAGGCCAGGCTGGATGTGGCTCTGAGCAACCTGATGTAGTGTGAGGTGTCCCTTCCCATGGCTAGGGGTTGGAACTAGATGTCCTTGAGGTTCCTTCCAACCCTGACAATTCTATGATTCTGTGATTCCTTACAGACAGGCCCATTGATGCATGCTTGCCTTCCCATTGGACAGTGCTGGAGTTGTCTCCAACATAAAGCTGAGGTGATAACACCACCTTTAAAAGACTTGGCTTTAGATAGGCAGGGTTCGTCTGCAGCTAAATGAAATGAAATATTTACCATTTGTGGGGGGTTTGGCTAACCAAAATCTTACTTGCTCCTGGCAGTTAACTCATATCAGAATTATACCTGTCAGAAATGTGCTTAAGTATTTGTGGTCAAAGGTTGATGGGTCAGGTTTATTATTAATACTTGAAGCTCTATCTCTAAAAATTTCTAAGAAAATGGATTGCCAGAAAGTGAATTAGTTCTCTGTAGTGGCTAATTCGAGCTGAATATTTATTGAGTGGTTATTTGTTAGAGGTGTTATATTTTTTTCTCTCTCTCTTTCTCTCCCCCCCCCCCCCCCCTTTTTTTTTAATCCCAGTGTAGTTGCAGACATGTTGGTTCTTGTTTTTTCCTTCTTTTTTTTTTTCCCCAGAATGCCGAAAATAGGATAGAAAGGAAGAACAAGCTGTTGGCAGGTTTATCGCTGAGTGTTTTTTACCATGTACTGCATTTTTTTTATCTCTTCCCTTCTATGGACAGGAGTCAAGGTGGTCAAAATTTTCCTGACTGTTATGAAGATTCATTTATGCCTATGGGGGGAACAGGATTCCTGTGACAGTTTGTAATTACACCTTAGAGAGGTTTATTTTAATGTGTTGTCTGCACAGAGCTTTGATATTTCTGCTTCGGTTCAAAAATGTCTATCGTTGTTTCTTCATTAGACAATCAGCTACAATCCTTGCCTGCTCAGTGGATGTAAAATTAACTGCAAATTGCTGAAGGATTGCACTTCAAGTGGTCTCAAGAGACAGAAGAAGCAGGTCTTCACTATAATGGAAGAGGCCAAGAGCTCAAGGAATGGAAATCATGAGCCAAGGAAGTCTATCCGTCTTGCCTGTGAGGAAGGCAAAGCAGTCAGAGTTACAAATAACCAAAATTACAAGCATAATAGAAATGACAAGGCTGTGAAGGACGTTGGGAGAAGCTCCCCAAGTGGAAATAGCAGCAAAAAAGGTAAACAAAATGATGTTTGTTGTGAAAAGCCAGGAGACAATAAATCATGCAAAGCGAACAGTTGTATTCCTGGAGCTAAAGACGCAGGGTCAAGCGTTCAGGAGAGAAGTCATGGAAAAGCTAAAAAGTTTTCAAATTTATCAGCAGCAGTGGAAAACCTGAAACAGACAAAAGCTCAAGCGGTGGGAGAAGATTTTCCAGGCTCCCATGTTTCAGGCAATGGGGTCAGTATGGAAAGCTTGGTGGCTGCACAGAAAGGGAAAGTGGTGTTGGAAAACCCCCTGGGAGTTCATGCCGTGAAGACCAGTGCTGATCAGACTGGGGATCCTGGTAAGGCTGCTTCAGATCAAAGGAAAATGGACCATAAGCCTGATGACTTCAGTGAGTATTGTTCAGCACTGCCTTACTCAATTTTCTTCTGCTAAAGTTGTTAACCGTCTGAAACGGGCTTGGAAGCGTTTCTGTTTGCCTCCCTTTGCACGCATCTAGGAAGCTGCTGGTTGCATTTAGGGAGAACGTGCTCTTAGTGCAAGCATGGTACTCAGAGAATAAGAAATTGCATCTGGCTTTTCCCCTCCTGCCTAAAACATAAGCGTCTCTGCAAGATGCTTAGTCTGCCTGGGTTTCAGGCAGTTTGTGATGGTAGTGCCTTGGAAGGGGAGACCCCTTCACTTACACTGCCACATACCCAAATGCCACCTCTGCTTTGCAGAAAGGGCAGGGGAAGGTCTGCAAGAACAGCTTTCGTCATGGGTGGGGGCAAATATTTACCTTTCTTTCCTGTGACTGTCGTGCTCTCTTTGTCACTAAAATGTTTCAAATGCTGGTTTGGAGAGCTCTGGAGTACCTGCCATCCCTCAGCAGTTACCCTTGTGAGTGTTTAGTTTTTGCACCTCTTTTTCAGTTCAGGCTTTCAGGATGCTGTTTGAAGACCTGATAGTTGAAGACCTCATAGTTGAAGAACTTCCCATTGTTGCAACAGCAGTTGCTTCTGTGGAAATAGAGGGAAAATATTAATGTTCCTATGTTTTTAGCCATCTTAATAAAATTGGGCAGGAAAAGCAAGCTGAAGTGGCAGCATCTTGTGAACAGTCGGCTCTTTGCAGACCAGCATCATGTAGCATAGGTGCCATCTGTCACTGAGAAACCAGGGCTTGACAACTTGCTCTGTTTCGATTCCCAGCTGGTCTGAGGCCACAGATCTCATTTGAAAGGAAAGGAAACCTAAAGTGAAATGCAAAGAACCCTCAGTTTGTTGCTATAAAAACCACTGGAATGATGGAAGCCGTGTCTGTTTGTCCAGGTTGGTGGCCTGTGACCAATCCACAGGCATCTGGAGGAACTGGCCTGTCAGAGCTGCCCTGCATGTTTGCGAGCAGCTGCGTTCCAAAGCTCCACGCTTGCCAGACGTGGGCGGCAGGCTGGCACAGTGTGCTCAGGTACAGCTCCAGCAGCCTTCTAATTGAGAGCTTGGCATGCTCTGATGACTGGCTCCTTGAGATCATTGGCTGAATGTCTTTAAAGCAGTTCTGTGGCTGCTTCCTGAACAAAACACCTTTCTGAGCCTGATATTTGTGATTGTTACAGCAGAGCATCAGGACCTTGCATGCTCTGTTCTGCACAACCAAACCTCCTGTTTCTTGTCTTGAAGGACTTCAGAGAGACTCTAAAGTTGTCACCGAAACGCAAAATTCATCTACCAGTTTTTCTCCCCCCTTTTTTTCATAGCAAACTCTGAGGTCTCCAAAACGTTGGTTAATCTACTAGACAGACTGTGATATCTAAAGTGGTTTTGGCCAACCTTTGGATCAAACCCTGGGATGTAATTAATTTGTGTCTGGCTCCTTAGTGAGAAGCTCTTAACCTGCTCCTTAGTGAGAAGCTCTTAACCTGCTCTGTCGTCTTTACTTTTCACTTTTGTTCTCCTTGAGCTACTCTGAGGAGAATAACTTTTTCTTTTTTAGGTAAACTAAAGAATTCTGAGTCAACGAAAGAGCATGCTTTGGAAGCTGATGATTTAGAAAACACCGCTGTCCTTGATGAATCTAATCTGACAGCTGAACAGCAGCTAGGATTGAAACAAGCTGAAGAACGCCTGGAAAGAGATTACATCTCCCGCCTTGAAAAAGTAGGTTGAGTGATTTATCAGACAAAAAAATTAAATGAGTGGCTTCTTTCATCACCATCACCATGCTTCTGGTTGGGTGATATTTCTGCTAGAGCCTGTTGCTTCTCTTTTCTCCTTCTTTGTAGTCACTTTAGTGATCCAAGGTATTCCCAGTAGCTGACTAGTCATTCCTTCTGGCAGATAATATGGATTGAAAACTTAATGCTCCTTTTGTAGCACATGCAACCTTTGGAGAACAGCATTTTTTAATTCTACAGACCTAAAGGTGTACAGTTCTAATACACAACTAAGATTTTCTAGAACCTCTGGCCACCTGGAAACTCGGAATACAGGATCAGAAAGAACTTTGTACTATCTTCACCAGGTGTCAGGTAATGATAGGACTAGGGGGAATGGAGCAAAACTAGAAATGGGTTGATTCAGATTGGATGTTAGGAAGAAATTCTTTACCATGAGGGTGGTGAGAGACTGGCACAGGTTGCCCAGGGAGGTGGTGGAAGCCTCATCCCTGGAGGTTTTTAAGGCCAAGCTGGATGTGGCTCTGAGCAACCTGATCTAATGTGAAGTGTCCCTGCCCAAGGCAGGGAGGTTGGAACTTGATGATCCTTGATGTCCCTTCCAATCCTAACAATTTTATGATTCTATGATTCACCTTCCACCAGTTCAGGTCATGTGTATTGAACATGACTCATTAAATGTGTTCTTCATCCAGTCAGACTTGGAAGTCAATCTAGGTAATGCAGAAGTATTTCTCAATGGAGGTGTTTCTTACAGCATTTTAATCCCTTATATCTTGTCCTAGGAAAATAAACCTAAGTTAATAACTTTCTTCTACACACTTGAAGGTCATTGCCATGCCTGCAGTCTTACCTTCTTTAGACTCATTCTTTGATTTAGGGGCTCATTCTTTTTGCTGTTCTGTAGGCATCTGCCATGTGACTGGTATCCAAAAGTGGCCATGCAATTTCAGCTCAGGTCTTACACACAAAGAGGAAAGCTGACTTCATCTGTCTGATTAGGATCTCTGCTTTCTTGCAGCAGCAGTAGGATGTTGGCTTGTAGCTTGACCAGCAGTGCTGCGTCATATCCTTTTCTTAAGAAATGCCCTCTCAAGTGTTCCCAGCCCTGTGTTGTTTGCAGTTCATAATCCCTAAGGAGGAATGATACCTTGCTTTGGTAATACTTAATTGCAGCTTATTTAGTCCATTTCTCTGCTTTGTTTGGATCACTGAATTGTTGTGGCCTCTGTAACTCCTCCCATCTTGCTGTTTATCACAGCTCTAGTCAGCCCACCCTCTGCTACATTTCCCAGGTCTTCAACAATAAACCTCAGCAGGACCCCTGTTGAAAAATCCTTGGCACGTGCTTTTAGACTGGTGGTGAACCAGTCTAGGTGTGTGTGCTCTGAGGCTAGTGAGCAGTTTTGCTGCCACCTTGCAGTTCTTTTAGGTAGCATTTATGGTCTCATTTTGAGACTGATACTATGACAAGTGACAAAAACTTTGTTAAATTCAGGCTACAACATCTGCTGCTGCTTCCTCAAGCCTTACGATTTTACCTTTGAAAAGGCAGCCCTAAAATCAGTTCAGTGCAATTTGTTTCTAGCAGATGAGTTTCTCACCTGTGAGCTGCTATTGTGTTGATTACTAACTCCAGTTTATTACAGTAATTTCCTGGGTGCTAATTCTGACTTGTCTTCAATTCCTTGGCTCATCCTGTTTAGCCTTTCCATTCTCTGTAAGGTCTTTAAAATACAGCTGGCTCTAAGTTGCTTTATTTCCATGAAGGGGGCATTGAACTAGATGACCTTAGGAGGTCCCTTCCAATCCAGACCATTCTGTGTGATTCTGTGAATATCCAAGCACAAATTTCACGAAGCCTGGCTTGTTAGGATGCATCTGTCTTAAGTAGTAGTCTGTAGCTTTTTTTGTCTTGCTGCCGTGGGTTCTTGCCCATTTCATTGCTGTGAAGAGCTAAATGATTTTAAAAGGCCTTACAACAAAGGAAAATAAAAGGCCTTATATGATTTACCCATTCTGGCAACAATACTGCAGATCGCTGTAAATACTCAGTTCTCAACAGTACTGCTACTGCTGATCTTCATTCACTTTTGAAGAGTGGTAAAAGATTTCATCTACTTAAATCATCAACTGTTGAATACTTGAAGCTTCCAAGCTAGCCAAGAGTAACAGTCTGTAAGTTGTTCTCCAAATGGATGCTTTATTTCATCTTGTTAGGTACGTGCCTCACAGAGAGTAGGGGTGAAGAGAATTAGTGCTAAAAGCATAATGACTGTTATTTTAGAGTGATATTTACTCTGCATTTGGACAGTATCAGACTCCGCCCCCCCCCCCAAAAAAAGATCAAACTCAGTAAGTGAAAGAAAATTTCCCCAAGTTTGCAGTGGTTTAGGTTTCCATATAGTAAGCTAAATTTACCTGATTTACTTAGTCCATTTTTTGTCTTCAAGTGGTATTCATGCATTATGTCACTGTTTAAACATCTGGTGCTTTTCAGTATGCTTTTCAGTGTTTTAATAAACACAGATGTAGTAGAGTTAAGATGAAAATGCTAAGTAGGATGTTTCCTTTCCCAGATATAACTGATAGCAGTTATTGGAGAAATGCTAGCATGTCAGAAGGAAGACTAAGGCTTTTTGTTGGGGCCCTTCGTCTTTGCAGTGCGCCTATCAAAAGGTTTCCAGTCTTCATGGCTGTGTTTCATTAAAGCAAGACAACACTACTGCAGGATGAGACAGGTTAAAGTACAACATTTGTTAGCAAGCCTTCATCTTGGCAGAGCTGGTCCTTTCTGCCTTTTAGTCTCGTAGTTCTCCATGGTTTCTTGGCTGAATAAACTGGATGGTATCAGCTCTTGGACCCTAGGAAACCAATGATTCCCCAGCCCCCACCTCCAGCATCTCCTGAGGCTTGGCTGCTTCTTACAGACTCTCAGGGGACTCCCAGGTGGCAGCTTTCTATTTGCCTACTTTTCTACCAGCCTGTCTGTACAAAAAGGTGCTTGTTCTGCATGCCTCTCCAGTTCTGAGCATTCCAAAGTAGTAATCACAATGGACTGATCTTCCCTTTGTCAGGGGTCCCACCTTTTCCAGAGTAGAGTCATTAGCAGGTCAGACACTGGCTCTCTTCTTCCATGTTGGCCAGCTGCACCTTTTGGACTGGAACAAAGCCTGCAGCACTTCCAGAGTGTACTGGGAATGTGCTGGGCAGACAACAGCCCATCTGCCAGAACATGGAGAGAGAATGAGGTGGTGAACACTTCTCATTTTCTCATCAGAGAAAGCAGGATGCGTGCTGAGATTTAATAAATCCGTAGTTATTAAAAGCTTCAGCTGACAAAGGAGTGGTTTCCTGGCCTTTAGGTCAGCCTGAAGAGGCAGAAGCTCTCAGTCTTTGCTGAAAAGTGTCACAGTCAAGCCAGCTCACATTCCTTCCTCACTTTCCCCACGTGCCATACAGGTAACAATCCAGGGCCACTGTTTTCTGAAGACTGCCTAATGTTTGCGAAGCAATCTGTAATTGTTACACCTGGGTTATTAACTCAGAGAAGTTAGTTTTTCAGACCCCCCCACCTTGGCAGAACATTTTGGTTTCATCTCTGGCCATTTATCCCCAGCGCTCCCCAGAATACACCAACTGTCAGTACCTGTGCAAGCTCTGCTTGGTTCACATCGAGAACATCCAGGGAGCTCACAAGCATATTAAAGAGAAACGGCATAAGAAAAACATCATGGTAAGTGAACACCTGCACTTGTGTTTGGTTTGGTGCTGGGGGAAAGATCCACACATTCCTGCTGTTCTTTTTCTGTTTGAGAGGAAGGGCTTGATGATCTGCCCAGGTGTGGTAGTTTGGTAGTGGTAGTAGGTTAGGTTCCTGCATCAGGAACAGTGTGGCCAGCAGAAGCAGGAAGATCATTCTGCCCCTGTACACTCCACTGGTTAGGCCACACCTTGAGTACTGTGTCAAGTTCTGGGCCCCTCAGTTTAAGAAGGATGTTGACTTGCTGGAACATGTCCAGAGAAGGGCAACAAAGTTGGTGAGGGGTTTGGAACACAAGCCCTATGAGGAGAGGCTGAGGGAGCTGGGGTTGCTTAGCCTGGAGAAGATTGAGGGGTGACCTTATTGCTCTCTACAACTACCTGAAGGGAGGTTGTAGACAGGTGGGGGTTGGTCTCTTCTCCCGGCAACCAGTACCAGAACAAGAGGACACAGTCTCAAGCTGTGCCAGGGGAGGTTTAGGCTGGTGGTTAGGAAGAAGTTCTACACAGAGAGTGATTGCCCATTGGAATGGGCTGCCTGTGGAGGTGGTGGAGTCACCATCATTGGAGGTGTTCAGGAGGAGACTTGATAGGGTGCTTGGTGCCATGGTTTAGTTGATTAGGTGGTGTTGGATGATAGGTTGGACACGATGATCTTGCAGGTCTCTTCCAACCTGCTCTATTCTATTTTAATTTTTTTGCTATGCCTTTAAAATCTTGAGCAGAAAAGTAATAAAATGTAAATAAATCACTATTGGGTGTGAAAAGGAAAATAGAGATAATTCTAAACAATTGCATTGGAGACATATTCACCCTAAGAGTGGTTGTACCAAAACCATTCTGGGCTTCTTGTCTCTTGCTTCCTTGCTCTGGAGAGGATACTAACCTGCTTCTGCTTGACCTTGGCTGCATTGTTTTGGTTATGTCTTAACAGCTACTTTCTCTCCTTTCTCCCTTTTGGACAGGGAGTAGTGGTGGGGGGCAGAGAGACAGCTTCCCTGGTCTCTTGAGCAGGGGGGTTCTCGTGTTGTTTGTTAATTGTAAATAACTGCAAAATATTATAAATCCTGTATATTTTGTACATTTTTGCATTCCATTGTAGATTGTAGTTTTGCCTGTAAATACAGCTTTCATTTGCTTCCAACTGAGCTGGTCTACCAAAGCTAATATTGGGGGTGGGAATTTCAACCCACCACACCAGGCAGAGAGCTCATTGCTTCTCAATTAGTGTCTCCAAATAGTAGCTCGTCATACTTACAGTAACAGAGTGCAAGGTAACTTAGGTGAGAAACATATTTACATCCTCCATGTGTTCCAAAAAATCACAGTGTTGGTAGCAAGCCCAGCAGGGATCAGGTATTATGTCTAGAGTGAAAGAAAGAGAGGTAAAATAGGGAAGGATTCAGTTCCCAAGGTGACATCATCTCCACTTGTCCTCAGATAGCTTTATGCTGTGTGCCACAGGACAGCCATTGGAGGTACGTAGCTCTCTCAGTGTTCCTCGTAACATACACTCATTGACAGCTCCAGCTGTGACATACATGGCTATCAAAGGAGCTCAGCAGCAGCTCTGGCATCCCCACTCAAGAAATACCACCAAGTGGTGACTTGATAAAACCCCCAGCCCTTTAAAATGCACATATCTCTGCTAAATTTATTCAAGTAAGAACAAGGGAGTTGAGAGATGCTGCCTAGAACTAGCCAAACGCTTTCATCCTGGGCTGTGTTCTCTTAGTGCTTTATTGTTTCCTGGTTATTATTTCTTTCTGTTGTCAGTCACGAGTTTCATTCAGTTGATAAGTTTGTGAAACCAGTGGTTGTTGTACTTAATGACTTGACACATCTGACATATTTCCTGCTGTTGAATTGAATTGATTTATAATTTGATGCACTAAAAATAGCACCTTCTGACAGCAGCTGCTTAGGCTGCAGTGGGGCTCAACTTACCAACATTTCTTGGGAGCTATGAATAATTTTTTTGCCTCTGATGTCTTCCTCTCAAGAAATATCCAGTCTGAAAAAAAAAAAAAATCTATGTCTCTGGCAAACTTTCCCAGCTCAGTTACTTTTATTATGTGGGAGCAATTACATCTTTCCATTCCTTGGACTAATTCTGTTTCAGAACTGTCAGAAAATGTGATTCAGAAATGCAACCCAGCAGATCTCCTCCTCAGCTGCCAGTTGTAGAACATCATCTTCTCTTTTAAACAATGAGCATCTCCTGGCATTTCTGTGAGCCACTAGGGCCAGGCAGAGTTCCTGCCTTAGCAAGTGTTTTTTGTCAGGACACCATATGAAGAGGAGAACAGGGAAAAAAAAAAAGCAAGCACTGTGTTCTTACGGCATGCAATAGTATGAGATAACTTTTTTCTCTTAAAGTACCACTTTTTCCTTTTGTCATCCAACAATTACTCAGGAAAAACAAGAAGAAAATGAGCTGCGTGCCCTGCCACCCCCTTCTGCTGCCCAGCTGGCTGCTCTGAGCTTCACACTGCTTGAAGCAGCAAATGAGCAAGGCATCTCAGATGAGGACTTCAGAATTCGCCAGGAGATTGTGAACGAGATGGAAAAGATTATCCAGCAGCCCTTACCAGGTACTTGGTGCTCTCTGTTTGCTTTGGGAGCTGTCCTTTTCCTTTACTTTTACACACATTTTGACAATTAGGAGTGAATGAATGTGTCTGTGGTTATCTTTGTATTCTGCATTCTTAAGGTACATTGACATTTTAACACAGACTGGCAGTTGATTGAAAAGGAGCTGCCAAAGCTACAAAAAGAGGAAAATATGATTGTGCTCGATTTTGCTTCTTTGTCTTTAGTGAAGCTATTGGCCCTCTTCAAAATGATGATTTCTGATGTAGATTGGAAATTCCCAGGGCACAAAATACTTCCTTCCTGGCCATGTTTAAAGCCTCAGCCAGTGAGGATCTCCCTCTGGGTCTCACCCTACAGACCTGTCCCACCTATACTTTATCTAGTATTCACCTTACCTTACTATCTGTGGCTGTTAGAGATTTATGTTTTTTTTTAAGTGCACTTAAATAAATTAATATAAATGTAGCAGGAAGGAAGTGAGAAGGAACACAAAATATATCTGTGTTTCCTACCTGTCCTTCCATTGTTCATAACATCTTTCATGGCATAGTTTTAGGAAACAAAAATTAAGCTTCAGCTAGGGGTGATCTCAGTGAGCATATAGGACAGGATTAGAATCATAGAATTGTTAGGGTTGGAAGAGACCTCAAGGATCACCTAGTTCCAACCTCCCTGCCATGGGCAGGGACACCTCACACTACATCAGGTTGCTCACAGCCACATCCAGCCTGGCCTTCAAAAACCTCCAGGGATGAGGCTTCCACCACCTCCCTGGGCAACCTGTTCCAGTGTCTCACCTCATGGTGAAGAATTTCTTCCTAACATCCAATCTGAATCTACCCATTTCTAGTTTTGCTCCATTCCCCCAATCCTATCACCACCTGACACCCTAAAAAGTCCCTCACCAGCTTTCTTGTATGCCCCTTCAGATACTGGAAGGCCACAATAAGGTCTCCTCAGAGCTTTCTCTTCTCTAGACTGAACAGCCCCAACTCCCTCAGTCTGTTCTCATAGGAGAGGAGTTCCAGCCCTCTGATCATCCTCATGACCCTTCTCTGGACACATTCCAGCACATCCAGATCCTTCTTGTAATAGGGACTTCAGAATTGTGATCTGAAATATCTGCAGGTGGTAATGAGTAACTGCTCGTTCAAATAAGCCATTAAACCCCAGAAGGGTTATTGTTTAAGAGGCATTTCTTTGTGGTTACTGTATCCTAAAATAAGGAGAGATGTACTTTGAGGGAAGCAAGTCCCTCAAATTGTCTTAAATGATCAAAATTACTACATTTACTTAACTACCTATTAATATCATACCTTATCTGTCTTTTTCTTCATTGTCTGCTTTAAGCTGATTAAAAATCAGATTCATTAAAATGAAAGGCCTTGAGTAGGTTAAATTCTCAGTCCCATTTTTCTGCTCCAGTGGGTCAGTAGAATTCAGTGCTTTAACAGAGTTTCTAACCATTGTCTGGCTAAGTTGAAGGGTTGTCTTCCCCCTTCCCATTCAGAGTGCAGTAGGACATGTTAAAGGTGCACATCCAGTTTATGCTACTGTTGGCAAATCGAATAGTATCACAGTATATTAGAGGTTGGAAGGGCCCTCCAGAGATCGAGTCCAACCCCCTGCCAAAGCAGGATCACCCAGGGTAGTCCACACAGGAATGCATCCAGGTTTGTTTTGAAGGATACTCCACAACCTCTCTGGTCAGCCTGTTCCAGTGCTCTGACACCCTCACTGTAAAGAAGTTTCTCCTCATGTTGAGGTGAAACCTTCTGTGTTCAAGTTTGTATCCATTGTTCCTTCTTGTATTACTGCACACCGCCAAAAAGAACTTGGCCCCCTCCACTAGACACCCACCCCTCAGATATTGATAGACACTGATCAGATCCCTTCTCAGTCTTCTCAAGACAAGTAATAAGACTGAACAATGAGTACAACAATAAGATAATCTTGGATGTTTCCTTTTTGCACTGATTTCCTATCATCTCCTGTAGTTAATTTGCTGGAGTTGGAGAGCTGATTTTTGGAGCTGCAGTAACACTGATGTTATGTTAACAATGATTTGGGTGTCAGTGAATCTGAACAGAAGGAAGTATTGAGCTCATTGACAAACCCCAAGTTTTCAAACTTGTGATTTTATCTCTGATGGGTTGATTTTGTTTTAGAAATCTCCTCTGTTTTCCCTCTGCTCTCTACAAATATAGTATCATAGAATCAATAAGGTTGCAAAAAACCTCAGAGATCATCAAGTCCAACCTATCACCCAAGACCTCATGACTAGCTAAACCATGGCTTCAAGTGCCACATCCAATCCCTTTTTGAGCACCTCCAGGGACGGTAACATTCTGCTTGTTTGCTGCAGGATGGTTAGCTTTCTTTCTGGGATATATATTCAATATATAGCTTCTGGGAGCTATATTAAATATGTGCTTAAATAGGAGGTGCTGAATGGAACAGGAGCTTGTAGGGTGGAGATTTGCTAATCTGTTTGCTCTGTAGCATTGCTTTTTAGTGCAAGCTTCAGCTCTGACAGGCTGCTGAGTTTTCCACTGCTGGTGCATTAGCATAAGACAAAGAAGAGGGAATTGCTAGTTTGACATAAAATTACTATGTCGGTGGTACTGAGCTGTCTGACTTGTTTGAATTGAGGAACTAATGTGGGGGTGTAGTAGTAGTGGAGAGAGCCTATAGTTGTAAAAGACAGTTTGCTATTCCCCTTTGCAAAGCCTGCTGGGGTTGAGTAACTGTTTTCTAGGTTTTAAATTAGGGAAAAATTAATAGATTCACAGTGTAGAAAACAGAATGGTCTGGTATGATTTTCTCCTGAGGAAAAAGTTCTTACTACTATGAAAAGTCATTGGAAATTATGGCAGATGATGGTGGTTGTTGTTGTTTACCCTACAGGAATTCATGTTGAGAGGGCTAGTTTCTAAGTAGTGAAAAACAGAGAATGGTTTGCTTGAAGCTGTGTATGTGTAGGATTTGTTTTCTCTTTTAAGAACTATTTTGTTCTGTTTGAGACAGTTTGGTAAGAACAAAAAATGAAAATATTAAGGAAAAATACAAAGACAAGCCTCTTCACTCTGAGGCTGAACATTGTCAGAGGTTGCCTCTCCATCCTTGGAGAGTCACCTGGTCACAGTTCTGGGTGGCCCGCTTGAACAGGGTGTTGGATTTGGAAGGGATTGAGAATAGCCTAAATTCTCAGCTGACATAAATACATCAGAGCCCTAGTCTGTATTACAGGAAAGTTTTCATCTACAAAAGTTCTATCATGAAGTGGGATAAATGGTTGTTTATGGAGTGCAATGGCATCTCTCAAGAGGTTAGTACTGAGTAGTTACTTTCTAGTGAGTTTAGATCTGTAGTACAGCTTTGCAGGTGAGGAGCAGTGTTAACTACAAAGCCACTCAATGGATAGTGTACTTTGTGTCTTGAATTGCACCTAAGTTATGTTTTGTATGCATGTTTTGTAATGAGCTGTGCACAGGAACTTGCTAATGAAATTAACAAATTCTAGCAGCTGTTAAAAACTCTGTCACAGAAGTGTGTGAGTTAACAAAGAATTCTGAAATTGGCTACCTGCTGCAGGGGCATCCAGCTGGACTCAACAAAAGCTGTTAAATAACACCCTGCACTGGGATGGTGACAGTTATGAATGATTTATAGTTAATTTTATATTGAGAACACACAAAACTAAAGCTGGACTGCAAAAATACTTCCAAAGAGCTTGAGAAATTTGGGATACTTGGCAATTATGCTATTGGAATGGTCTCTTGTTACACAGGAGTGAAGAAGGGCTTCAGTAATTAATCTGGGAGTACCACTGGGGAGGTGCATTGTCTAAAGCAAGGACATTAAAGAACAATGGTGCTGAATAATGCCCTTTCTCTCTCTGCAGACTGTTCACTGAGGATGTATGGCTCCTGTTTAACCAGATTCGCTTTTAAGAGCAGTGACGTTAACATTGATATCAAATTCCCACCCAAGGTGTGTATGTGTTCATTTGTATTAAATAAGGCTGGGCGTTAAACCAAGGGCATCAGCCTTACATTTCTACTGCATGACCTTCATCTTCTCTAAGGGCATACAGTGCTGGAGTAGTACAAAGCATACAAGCTTTGATCCATGTCAGTTGTACTGTGAATTGAGTGGATAACTTTAATCCTGGGGAGCTGGACAGTTCGTACAGCAGCCTTTTTGGGGGGTTGAATTGTTGGAATAAGCAGTGAAGCAATATGGCAATAGTTGACTCTAGATAAGTGTATTTTTATGTGCTGGTGTTTCAGACAGTAAAATCTTGTAGGTCTTTGTCCCTCCCCCACTGCATTCTAAAGGAGGATTCAGCAATTCTCCATGCAGTCACTTGCAAGTAGCTCTCACAGCCCAGTTTGCTGTGGTCCAGTACTGCTGCAGGGAACTGTAGCTTCTCTTTAAACACTGAGGTTGGTTCACCTTTAGTGTGATATTGGCAGCACATTCTCCTTAGAGGCAATGGTGTATGTTGACACTGAAATTGTTTTCCTGGTGCAAACACATACAGTTAACTCCCTGAGGAATGCTGACACCTGATTCCACTTCTGTGGAAGAACATATTGCTGCTGGTGGTGCAGTTTAAGGGGTTTTAAAGTGTGAAATAAACCAGGCTGGTCTGAATAATGTCATCTGTTCTGATTTTTGGCATTTCAGATGAGTCAACCAGATGTTCTGATACAGGTGCTTGAAATCTTGAAGAACAGTGGTGAGTTCTAGCTGCACCCCATTTTTATTTAATTAACATTCCAGCTGCTGTTCATTTGGGTTTGGGCCTCATTTTTCTAGACATTTACAAAAATGGATTAGTTTTCAACCAAAGTAGCTGAGCTTTTTTGATGTGAATTTTCTGAATACTAATGCTTGTGTGAGTGAGATCTGAGAAGCTGCAGCAGGAGTCCAGTTCAGGTTGTTAGAATTCATGGTAGTGATGTTAGAGGCCAGGTGAAAAAGCATTCAGCTTGAAGCCACTTTCCACTTGAGTGTGAGAACTGTTACAATACTTCTGAAACGTATGGCAGCCTTATTCTGTCAGCAAGTCATTTAACCCTGACAGGTCTTCAGCCAAGTCACACAAGTAGCACTGCGTTTTTGATCCTTCAGGAAGCACTGGTGGGTCAGCTCCTGAAGTGGTTCTCAGACTATCCTGATAGTTTGTCAGAGGTTCAGCCTTGTGTCTTTCAAATGTTGTGAAGACAAAAATGGTTTGAGAAGATAAGCCAGACCAGTTTGAAGAGTTTTCCTTTATTTTTTTACTTTTCCCTGGTGGCTGTATCTGATACTGGTGGTGACCATCAACAGTGGCCAGAAAATACTGTTTACAGCTCAGCTGTGGGTTAGCTATGGTCAGCTGTGGGTCAGCTGTGCTTCGCTGTGCTCAGCTATGGTCAGCTAATGATTAGCTGTGCTGCACTTAATTGGAGTTGTTCTGTAAAAGTGTGCTATCTGTGTCATAGACTTAAAGACTCATTTGGGAAGTCTGGAAAAGGTTTTCATACATGATGTTGTCTGTCTGTTTTTTTCTCTCCTTGCTCAGCTCTCTACTCAGATGTGGAGTCAGATTTCCATGCCAAAGTTCCTGTTGTCTTTTGCAAAGATGTGAAAAGGTACACCTCAGTTCTGCTGTGCTCCTTCATAGCAGGTGCTGGCCTGCATTCCTGACAGGAAGTGTCCCTGTAACATTTATCTCACGGTCATGGACAAGGGGAATTTCTCATACACAAAAACACAATCTTAGAAAGCAAGCTTAGCTTTGTTTTTGTGCTTCCCAGAGCTCATTAGCTGTAGGAGTCTGAAAATACCAGTTCTGCATAGAGTTAACTTGGGGAAGACTGGAACGGTTTTCAGTTGACAGTTAAAATTTCTGCCAGCAGTTCAAGACCTCTAAAAACATTTTATGAGCTCCACATTGCCAGAAAGGACACGTCAGCTGAGCAGCTCAGTCAGCTCCAACAGGAGATGGGATTGGTGTGTGCTGGCCCTGCTGCTCTGACTGGCTAGCTCTAAGTGACTGACACTTCAGGGAGGCAAACTCAACAAGGCTTGGTTGATCTTTCCCTCTCTTTGTAGATCATGCAAAAGAGAGTGAAAAGAATGAATCTGAGAAGCAAACCATGAGTTTTTAGAGAAGCCATTTTGAGGGTTCACCACTCTTTGTGTGCAGTAGGCCTGGAGTTTTGATTGATTGATTGATTGGCTGATTATTTATTTAGTATGTGGAGAATCACAGAATGCTAAGGGCTGGAAGGGACCTCAAAAGATCATCCAGTCCAACCTCCCTGCCAGAGCGGGATCACCTAGAGCAGATCACACAGGAACACATCCAGGCAGGTCTTGAATATCTCCAGAGAGGGAGACTCCACAACCCCACTGCGCAGCCTGTTCCAGTGTTCTGTCGCCTGTACATGGAGTTTGAGTTGTGCAATATTGCACAATTAAGTAGTGGCAGAAAGAGTAAATTCTTAATGCTGTTTCTGTATTTTTAACTGTAAGGAATCTGTGTAAATTCTAGACCCAACTGGTGAGCATATTCTGCAACTTTTCTTTAAAAAGTTTGGGTTCTTAGGTTGGGAGGCACCAATACATGTTTTTATTATGGTGGATGTGATGCCCCCCTTGCCCTGTTCCCCAAGCATCATCTGTATACACAAGGCAATAACCCTGTTTTCTCTGTTTTCCATTTGTATTTGCAGTGGTTTGACATGTAAAGTGAGTGCTAGGAATGATGTGGCTTGCCTTACAACTGACCTGCTGGCTGCCCTTGGGAGACTGGAGCCTGTCCTTATTCCCTTGGTTTTGGCTTTCCGCTACTGGGCTAGAGTAAGTGTCTAACTAGGGAAGCAAATTAAGTATCCATATTCCCTCTTTGGAAGTGCTGCATACAATATAATGTGTAACATCTTGGTAGAAAAGATTTGGTGCCACTAGTTCACCTCTCACCTTAACAGGCTGGAATGAGACTGAAGATCTTGGTGGGAAGCTTCCTCTATTCTGTTAGCAAGCTTTTACACTAGTTCCTTAAAACTACTTAATTAAGGCATAGGATAACAAATGTGTCCCACAGTCACAGAAATCTGATGAAACCGAAGAGAATAAGAAAGAATCAAACCCCAGGCACTCTGTGAGTGACTGCAGTTGGCGTTTTGTCTGTCCATGGCATAGTGACTGCAGTTGCTGAGACAAAGGTTCCTGTTTAACTCTAGTATGTGCCTCACATTTCTTTAATACTTGCCCTTTTATGTAAGGTTTGAAATGAAAATGCTGTTACACCAGAAAACCAATTCTTTATGCTCTTGCAGCTCTGCCACATTGACTGTCAGGCTGAAGGTGGAATTCCCTCATACTCCTTTGCCTTAATGGTGATATTTTTCCTTCAACAAAGAAAGCCACGGATTTTGCCATCCTATTTGGGCAGCTGGGTAAGTGAGCTGCTAACAGAGTCACCTTGTTCCACAGCTGTTGGCATTGTTTCTGTGTTCTGTGTAAGGAATTTGTCCATAGGAAACTTTGGTACTTAATCCTCATGTGGTTTTGCTGCCTGGTGATTCTGATGACCTTTAAGAAAAGGCAGCTGCTGTAGCCAGGGCTGTTGTGTCCTCCTGAATTTTGGGGGCAAGGACAAACGTTTCCTTCTTTAATTCTCTGCAGCGATTTCTCTGACGTCGGTCATGCTTGCGGGGGCTAAATACTACAGTTGTCAGTGTTACCTTTGGTGAAAGCTTTGGGTTGTTTGTGTTGTATGCAGCATGATTTCAGAGACTTTAATTGTTGTTAGATTGAAGGCTTTGATTCAAAGAGGCCAGATGACCACCAGCTGAAAGGTATAGAAGGAGAAGAGTTTGTACGGTGGGAGTACAAGCCACCAACAAACGGAGCAGCAAAAAACTCCGTTGGAGCGGAAAGCAAGACTAAAGTTGAACAGCAAAAAGGTGGTGGCAAGAAGGTAACAAACTCAGAAGTGGACAGCCAGAGTAATGTGAAGGAGAAGCAAGGCAATGTAAGTCATGGTTTTATTTATTGTCTCTCCTGATTTATCTTTAGATGTTAATGTTGGGTGGAACCAGGGCAAATCAAGGGATTTTCATTTCATACTGCAATTGAGCATTCTTGTTTCAGTCTGTCTTAGCATTCAGAACCCCCCACCAAGTTTCCCTGGGGCAGCTGTGGCTGGAGCTGTTGAAGTTTTACACACTGGAGTTTGCTTTGGAGGAGTATGTCATCAGCATCCGGGTCCAGGAGCTCCTCACCAGGGAGAACAAGAACTGGCCCAAGAGGCGAATAGCCATCGAAGGTAGGGCAGTACCCTTCCCAGCTTCCTGCAGCATTATCTTTATTTACCTAATGCTTACAGCTCTGTCACAAGAAGCCTGGACAATAAATTACATCACTAATTGGAGAAGAAAGAAAATGTGTATTTTATTTTGCTTTATATAATTTGTCAGCTATTTAATCTGCTTAAAGACAAATTTTCTGTTCACTACAACTGCTTGCAGTTCTGGTCTTTGAAATGCTGGGTGTGAGTTTCTGGTTCCACTACTTCCATAAGCTTCCATTTATTCCTATTCAACAAGTCTAATATTAGTATCTTCAGCACCCCTAGCTGCATTTCCAAAAGCACAATGTGTTTCGAATGTTACCAGCTAGCAGTTTGCTTCCTCTGACTCTCATGCAGGCTGAGCAGAGAGGTTAGCTGTGAGCAGAGTGAACTGGACCAAACCCATCGCAGTGACACAAGCAATACCGTGTGCCCCAGCACTTTCCCTTTGTTCTTTCTCTGTTGGAACCATTTCCATACTGGGAAATTCAATGGCTGTGCTTCAGGGCTTGGATATTCTGCTAAGGGAGTGAGACCCTGTGAATTTGCTAGTAATATGTACCCTGAGTTATGCAGGGTGGGGAAAGAAAGAGAGAAAAAGGGAGAGAGAGAGAAAGAGAGACAAAGGGAGAGAGAGAGAAAGAGAGAGAGAAGGATGGGGAGAGAGAGGGAGAGAGAGAAAGAAAATGACTGTTACTTCTTTATAACTGGAAGATATCTCTGTTTTCTGTTCCTCAACAGAAAAGCATGTAAACAGTACTTGAGAGGGAAAGTCACAGAGCAGTGCATCGCTTTCTGACTTGCGTTAAGAATAGAGAATTGGGGTATTCCAGGAAGGTTAAGAAAACATCTCAGGTGATACTTCTATAAAAGTATAAATCATGGGGTTTGGAGTCTTTTTGGAGATGTTGATGAAGCACCTTTACTGTGACTTTCATGAAATGATGGAGAGGAGGAGAAATAGGTCAAAGAGAACCGTAAAGACAGAGAATGAGTTACTAAAGGTGTATTGAAGGATGAGCAAGGAGAAAGAGTAAAAAGGAGAAATGCAGGCAATTAATTGCTGAGGCATGTGTTGAGAAGTGGCTCCCCAGATCATTCCTGTGTCTTTAATTTTCCAACTCTTTCCTTCAATCACTTCAGCTAAAGAGTTTTAAATTATAGCAGTGTTTATTCAGCCTAAATCTGTGAGATGAAAGAGCAAATTGCTGAAGAGGAACCAGGAAGCCATTTCAGAAAGCAGACTGCTTGCTCCTTCTGATAGCTCTTATTGCTGGTCTGGTTATATTATTTCTCTGTGGTTTTGGGTTTGGTTGTTGTGGTTTTATTTTGGTTTTTTTTTTTTTTTTTTAATGTTGACTTTGTAACTGTAATGATGAAGTAACAGAATCTCAGTTTGATGCTATCTTCCCAGGCAAACTTGTAGCAACTATGCAAGTGCTCTTTGTACTTGAAAAACATGTTTGAGCTAGAAAGACTAGGAAGGACTAAGAGTGAAACCTGGTGAGACTGGTTCTTATAATCCTTACAGCATTACTGTTGCTCTTAGAGAAGTTAATTTTTTAAGGGTAATGCAAATCCTTCCTCAGTGAGGGCAGGGGGGAACTTCAGGCAGGCCTGCCTTTCTTTGGCCTTTGTATGTTTATTTTGTTTTCAGGTTTAGAAAAATCATAGAATAATAGACTTATTGAATGGTCTGGGTTGGAAGAGACCTCCAAAGGTCATTTAGTCCAATTCCCTCTACAGCAAGCAGGGACATCCTCAACTAGTTCAGGTTGCCCAGAGCCCTGTTGAGCTCCACTTTGAATATCCCCAGGGATGGGGCCCCAACCACCTCCCTGGGCAACCTGTTCCAGTGTTCCACTACCTTCATAGTGAAGAACCTGTTCCTGACATTCAGTCTAAATCTGATCTTTTCTAGTTTGAAGCCATTGCCTCTCATCCTGTCACTACAGGCCTTTATAAACAGTGTCTCTCCATCCTTCTTGTAGGCCCCCTTCAGGTACTGGAAGGCCTCTTATTAGGTCTCTCCTAATAGGATGCCCCTAATAGGAATATCTCAAGAGAAAAAGAACCTGCAACAATGGCCAGTGTAGCTGTGGGTTGCTTTATAAACAACACTGTGTAGAATGGTTTATGGTTTCCAGCCATTCCTAGCCACATGTGTGCTGTGTTTGCTGTGGAAGAAGTCCAAAAGACCTCCTGGGCCCCGTGTTCTCTAAGGGTATCCAAATCTAATCCTGGGTTGTATTAAAGAAGCTCTCTGTAACTGCAGTATCATAAGTTAGGCATTTCAGTTGCTTGGGTGAAATGTAGAAATGAAGGATTTCAGATGACATTTTTCTTTCTCTTCCTAGACCCTTTTGCACTAAAGAGGAACGTTGCACGCAGTCTCAACAGCCAGATGGTGTTTGAGTACATCCTGGAGCGCTTTAGGACGGCATATAAATATTTTGCCTGTCCGCAAAGTAAAGATGGGATTAAATCCAAGCCAGATACAAAGAAAAAGGAAAAAGGGAAAATGAACAATAAGAAATCCATGAGGTCTGAAGAGCCTATAGCCAACTGCTGCCTTCCACAAGGGGAGAAAGTTGTGGATAAACACAATATAGGAAGTGGATGTAAGACACCAGAGAATGAACTTGAATGTAATGAGGTGGTAGAAGCTGCAGCCAAAAGATGTACTCCCAAGGACACAGACTCTGTGCTGCTGTCAACACTGGACTCTAGCTACGATGAAGACAAAGATGAAGCTTTATCTCTCCTTCCTAAGGAATGCTGTGAACTGAAGCAGGAATCACTTACAGAGAGGGATGATGGAGAAATTTCAGTTTGTGTGAGTGAAAGCGAGCTAAGCCCCTGCTCTAACTGCAGCGAACATCGGCCCTACGACACACGTTCCAGCAGTGAACTTCCTGATGCTGAGAGCAGCCAGGGTTTGGGAACAGAGTCCTCTCCGAAGAGTCAGTGCACTGGCACACCAGCTACCTCGCCCCACTGCAAAGCACTGTTGGAAGCTGACGAGCTCAAAGACGAAGGCAGACTCTCTACAGAAGAAATGCATTATGTGTTTGATAAGTTTATTTTGACTTCGGGAAAGGTAAGCTGTGTGAGTGGTAGTTGTGTGTCAATGGGCAGATCACTACAGCTAAGAGTGGAGAGGTGGTGGGGTTCTGCAAGTGACTGTTTCAGTTTCTCATAGGGGTGGTACTCTGTAGTCTTTTCAGAGTAGCTGCATTTCAGGACTGCAAAACACTGGACCTCTCTGCATTTGTGCTTCTCTGCATTGAGACTCTGCTGTCCTCATCTTATTCAAAGTTTTCTAACTTCCCTAAGAAAAGTCCCCCACTACCTGAGTTTTATTTTTCCATTGGTTTAGGTGGATTATTTTGCCCCTTCCTCCTGCTTTCATGTAGAATGTCCAGTTGGTGGGGGAGCAGAACACAGCCTGTTGAAAAGTGGTCTTCTGTTCTTTGCTGAGACCTTATGGTTTTTCACGGATTACATGTTCTTGGTTGGGTGACTTAGATGGAAATGTTAGGTCTGTTGAACGACCTTAAAAGTAAAATGACATTTGTGCACTCCCCTCTGCCCCCCAAGCCACCAACTATAGTATGCAGCATCTGCAAAAGGGATGGACATTCCAGAAATGACTGCCCAGAGGATTTCAAGAAAATTGATCTAAAACCACTACCACCAATGACAGACAGATTCCGGGAGATCCTTGATATAGTCTGCAAAAGATGTTTTGGTAAGCTGGGGAAGTGTTTGTACTCCACTGTAAACTCTGATCTGAGGGGAGGAAAAACAAACAAACACAAAATAACCAGCTCTGGGGTTGCATTGCCCGCTCTGGGAAATTCAATGAACTCTTTGCCAGGTACCCAAGGCTACCAGTTTTAATTTTAATTCTCATGTAGTCCGTGGTTGTGATATCAAATTCTTACATCCATTTAAGAAGCTAATATTACACAGGATTGCTCCCTGGGTTTGTAGAAAGTTACTCCTGTTTCCAGAAATTAGGCTCTTATTTTGGTGCTGTGGTTGGATGACAGCTGTCTGCCAAGCCACTCCAGTGCTGGAGTTAAGTACAGAGGAACCAGACACCTGAAATTAAATCCTGGTGACTCTAATAATGTCAGAAAGAAGAAAAACCTGCATTAAAGGAAAGTCAGTGTAACAAAAAGGTATACAGTACTTGAACTTAACTGGAAAAGATTTTTGAGGTAGCTGAATCCCATCTGACTGTGTTTTAACTTGTTTTCAGATGAATTATCCCCTCCTTTATCTGAGCAACAAAACAGAGAGCAAATTCTGGCAAGTCTGGAAAGATTTATTCGCAAGGAGTATAATGGTAGGTACCAGTGGGTTGTGCCTCTTGGTAATGCCTTCTTCATTCCTGCTGGCCACAGTATGAAGATCACAGAATCATGGAATGCATTGGGTTGGAAGACACCTTTAAAGGTCATTTAGTCCAGCCCCTCTGCAGTAAGCAGGGGCATAAGTGTCTCACAATTGCTCATTTTCCTTGCTTAAAGCAGTGGCATCTCTTTCCCCTCTGTATGTAAAGCTATCTTGTAGCCTTCTAACAGGAGCATTCCTCAGTGCTGTTCCATTGAAATGTCCCTGGTGTGGAGGAAGAGCTGCAAAAGAATCATGCATATGCAGTCAGGACAAAAAGAGCCCTGGCCAGCTGGCTTTAGTGTTACCTGGCTTGTGGGCCAAGTGGTCTTTTTGCCTCATCACCAATGTTTAAGTACCTCAGAAATTCTACTGAGCTGGTTATGTTCTTTTAGTATCCTACCACAGTGAGGGGAGTGCAGGCAGAGTTGGAAAGCAATGCTTTTTATAGGTGTTGTAAAACAGTGTTAATCCCAATCTTCAAGCACACTTCTGTTGGGCATCTACACACCCTGGTTAGGCAGTATCCTATAGGAAACACTTAACCATTCAATTGCAAGAGAACTTACCTGTTTTGGCCTGTTCTTTCTGTCAGACAAAGCCAGACTTTGCTTGTTTGGTTCTTCAAAGAATGGGTTTGGATTTCGGGACAGCGATCTAGATATCTGCATGACTTTGGAAGGCCACGAAAATGCAGAGGTAAGAGTTCTGAAACTGGTAGCATTTACTGGTTTAAATTCAAGAAGTCTTTAAGAGTTGTAGTTCAGTTAAGATTTCTGGGCCCCTCAGTTTAGGAAAGATGTTGACTTGCTGGAATGTGTCCAGAGAAGGGCAACAAAGCTGATGAGGGTTTTGGAGCACAAGCCCTATGAGGAGAGGCTGAGGGAGATGGGGTTGCTTAGCCTGGAGAAGAGGAGGCTCAGAGGAGACCTTATTGCTGTCTACAACTACCTGAAGGAGGTTGTAGCCAGGAGAGGGTTGGTCTCTTCTCCCAGGCAACCAGCACCAGAACAATAGGGCACAGTCTCAGGCTGTGCCAGGGGAGGTTTAGGCTGGATGTTAGGAAGAAATTTTTCATAGAGAGAGTGATTGACCATTGGAATTTGCTGCCCAGGGCAGTGGTGGAGTCACCATCACTGGAGGCGTTTAGGAAGAGACTTGATGGGGTGCTTGGTCCCATGGTTTAGTTGATTAGATAGTGTTGGATGATAGGTTGGACACAATGATCTCGGAGGTCTCTTCCAACCTGGTTTATTTGGTTCAATTTGATTTGATTTGTTTCGATTCTATTCGATTTTGCTGGTACTGCGGTGGCTTGTTGCAGTCTGTGGAGCTGAAGCAAGATAAGCCTGTTTTAATGCCCTGTAGACACACACTTTGTGCACTGTAGATGTTCATATACAGTATGAGTCATCTGCTGCCTTACTGCTTCCTACTTCTTGTACCTAAACTTTTCCTCTGTTAAATATATGCTTGATAGTAAATACAGGTTTCATAGCAAATACATGTTTTGTAGTAAATATGCTTGCTGGGACAGAATCCATATTTGAACATCTGAAGTTGTGATATTTGTTCTTCCTAGAAATTAAACTGTAAAGAAATAATAGAAGGCTTGGCAAAAGTTCTTAAGAAGCATCCAGGTAGGTGTTTAAAGTATTACTTGGTTTGTATTTGCATTGACTGTCTAGGTAGTTAATGGAAATGTTTTATGTACTAAAGTGTAACTTCCCCAGGTTTGAGAAACATCTTGCCTATAACCACAGCCAAAGTGCCTATTGTGAAATTTGAGCACAGACGGAGTGGCTTGGAAGGGGACATCAGTTTATACAACACACTGGTAAGCATCTGCTTGGGTTTGGGGTTGTGTTCAAATACAGTGTAACTTTATTTAAATTCAGTGGCCCATGCCCTCAGACCAGCCCAAGTGACTGCAGTCTGATGGCAGAGCAGCAGCATGGCACACCAAGCATTTCTGTCCATGCTGCTGCAGGGCTGGTAGTACTGCATTCACTGGGGCCTTTCTGCCAGCATCAACAGTACAGCTCATCCCAGCTTACATCCAGCACAGTGGAATTTTACCATGTCTAGTGTAATGGCCTCATATTCACCTGCAAAGAAGATACAGAGTGTGGAATTTCACAGAATTGTCAGAGTTGGAACGGACCTCAAGGGTCATCTAGTTCCAACCCCTCTGCCATGGGCAGGGACACCTCACACTAGACCAGGCTGTCCAGAGCCCTATCTAGCCTGGCCTTAAAAACTTCAAGGCGTGGAGTTTCCATCACCTCCTTTGGCAACCTGTTCCAGTGTCTCACCACCTTTGTGGTGAAGAACTTCTTCCTAATGTCTAACCTAAATCTCCCCTCTTCTACCTTGGATCCATTCCCCCTTGTCCTGTCACTACCTGATACCCTAAAAAGTCCCTCACCAGCATTCTTGTAGACCCCCTTTAGATACTGATGGAATATTGCTGTGATTTTTGGTGGGGTTTTTTTTGTTCTCCTATTATATTATGCATCTCCTGCAGGCTGTACTGTAATTAACTTTAAATTACCTGGAGACATATGTTTGGGTTTTTTAGTCTAGATTTTTTTTTAATGTGTTTTTATTTTCCCTTTTCACAGGCACAGCATAACACAAGAATGCTGGCTACATATGCAGCTATTGATCCTAGAGTGCAGTATCTGGGCTACACAATGAAAGTTTTTGCAAAGGTAATGTGAAAAGAAGGTTCTTGTTCTTGTTTGTACAGCCACTGGGTTTACTTTTAACAGCAACTGGGAAGGAGACAGTAGAATGCTTTTAACAGGAAATGTGCTTTCTTAAGCTGACTGTGCTGCACCTGATCGTGTGTGCCAGAATCAAGTTCTTTAGTCCTCGTTGAAAGATTTTTGCCTGAGAGGAAGCTGATGGAAAGAAAACTTTTGTGGTGTTTGTTTGTTTTATGTAAAAAAACCCTCCCAAACAAACACAAAAAACCCTGGGAAAATAGGTAACTGTAAGAGAGAGGATCATGTGGTTGTGCATGGGCTTCCCAAGTTTCCATATCTAGGACCACCCCAGAGATTACTGCAGCTTTCTTCTGGCTTAGTTGCCTCGTTCTGCTTGCTCTGAGTTAGGAGCAGATATGGGCTGATGAATGAGTGCCTAAGTGCCTGGGCTTGATACGCCCAGGACATGCACTTACCATTAAGAGTTTGGAAACAACAAATTCCAAATCTCCTGCATCTTTTTTTTTTTTCCTTATGCTACTCTAGTGAAGTGTTCCACTATACAGCCCTTGCTAGCTCAAACATGAGCTTTCTTTTTATTCAAGCTGCACTGCCAAATACCTTCCCCCAAAGAGCTTTGTGAGACAGGGGCAAATAGAAAATGGGTTATAGAGAGGGCAATACAATGCATCAGGTTGAATGAAATACCTGTGTTCCAGAATGGAATGGACATGTCCATTATACTACCACCAAGACTTTTGTTTTGGTGTGCTCAGATGAAAAACGCCTCGTGTCCATAATAAGGAATCTTGCCCTTTTGCTCTTCTATTTTGGTAGTGCTGTGTACAACAGTATATTAGTGTAATGTAATTTATAATAGGATAGGCAATGCTCTCTTTTGGTAGGGTTGTAAACAGCCTACAAATGTGTACTTTCTAGAAATCTTACTGCAAACAGCAAGCTTCCAAGTTGTGTGACATAGGCTCCTGCCTCTGTATGGATGCAGGTGACTTCATAGCTATACAAATGCTCTGTGTTTAAGCAAAATGCCTCCTCCTCTGTGTACATTGGCAGAAAACCCAGGAACAGCTGTCACCTCTGCTGCTAATGGGAATTTGTGGATCCCTGTTTTCTTTCCAGACTTAGGAGGTTAAAAGTGTGTTGTTTGCTATGACATGAAGGGTAGCTTAGAAGCAGGTATGGTGGAAAGGTTATACTGGAATAAGATTTTCAAGCACAGTAAGGTATTTCACTGAGATTTGCATTATGCTGTGCTGTGCAGGCTGGGCCCCTGCGTGCATTTGCTAGCAGACTGCCTAAGGTGCCAGCGCACCATGGCAGTACTTGCCCATTAATTATTCACACTGTGGTGGGGAACCAGAGCAATAAGGAATCACAGAAACAGCTCAAGTGACACGAGTTTAGGAACACTAACTTTGACACCATTGGATATCAGGTTTGCTGGGATTTTTGTTGTGGGACTTTTTTCTTTTTTTGGTCTTCAATTTGGCACATTACAAACTAAAAAGTAACATTTTGGCTGTGAGAAGCTTTTCTGTTTTCCTGTGAGTCGAGTTACGCTGTGGGTTTGCCAGATGGCACCTGTCTCTAAGGACATTTACTTTTCAGGCCTCATAAACCAATTCTTAGTTCTGAAATGAAAGTGTTTTCTGTTCCTGGTTGGGGTTCTGCTTGCTGTCTGTCATGGCTGTTAGTCTTGACTACTGAAACCTAAGCTCAGGGTTCTGTTTCCCATGTGTTTTCCAGCGCTGTGATATTGGTGATGCATCCCGTGGCAGCCTGTCTTCATACGCCTATATTCTTATGGTTTTGTACTTCCTACAGCAGAGGAATCCACCAGTTATTCCAGTCCTGCAGGAGGTAGGCTTTCAGAAAAAGCAGCTGTGAAAATAGATGCACTGTTTCTTCAAGCCAGATATAAGAAGCCTGGGCCTTTAGGATCAGGGAGATGAATGAAGTCTGAGGCCCTTTTGCATTAGCAGCTTCCCGACTCCTGCTTGGTTTTAGTAGGTAGAAACTTGCCAAGAAAATTAAAGCAAAATGGGAAATCTATTAAACCTGAGTTCTGCTGTTAATTTACTTTGGGATTATTTGGTCTTAGGATGGTATTTATATGCAGAAAAGCATAGGAAAAAATTGGCAGGTGGTATAGTGAGAAGGGAATTGTAATCAGGATGCTGTGCCAGATGATCTTGAGATGCGAGTCCAGCTCTGCCATCAGTGATTTTCAGAAGCTTTATTTATTGCTCAACACCTTATCTGTAAGATAAGAAGTTTATTTTAATGATTTCATTAAGGGGAAATTAAAAAGCTAAGTAATCATTTGGTACAACTATAAATACAGTATCTCATATGTGCCAGGAAACTTTACTAAGAAAATAACATTCTGTACCTCTGTCGCATGGGTGGGGAGACTAATTAGTCAGCTACCTCCCTCTTCCAAGCACTTCTAAAGCTGTTCCTTCCTGACTTTTATTGCTTTTTTGTCTGCAAGAGGAAAATTGGCTTAAGCACTGCAGCTGAGACTCAGACTTTCTTGCTGATACTTCAGTAGTGGTTGGGGGTTCTTATTTGATTGCTACCCTGAGAGTGCATTTAAATAACAGTGGAATTTCCCCTTGGCTTAGCTGAAGTCAAAATGTAATAAGAGTCGTATAAAGTCTCCTGAGAGAGTTTGTGGGCCAGAGGGATGCTGGATTCCTGATGAGGTAATTCAGTCATGTTTGTTTAGTTGCAAAGAACAAGTCAAAATAAAATAACCCAATAATTGGAGAGAGGTTTAGCAGTAATGCAGAATTGCTTTCAGACTTTTTAGCAGTGGGGTGTTCTGCACCTATAAGAAGCAATTGTTAAAGTGGAAAAGATTTCTGGTTTGGTGTTCTTTCTTATCAGCAAGGCTTTGAATTAGAGTGGCTTTGAATTTGAGTGGTAACTCTGTCCCTTTATTTTGGCAGATATTTGATGGAAAACAGATTCCACAAAGAATGGTGGATGGATGGAATGCCTTTTTCTTTGATGACATGGAAGAATTGGTAATATTCTAAATCTAGAAGAGTCATTAAATTGTACAAGATTGTTTTGATGGGAAAGTCATCCGTTTCTAACAGTGTAATATATCAAGGAATAAACTGGAGCAGACTCCAGGGAGACCTAATAGCAGCCTGCTGGTACCTGAAGGAAGGCTACAAGAGGGATGGAGAGAGACATTGCAAAGGCCTGAAGTGACAGGATGAGGGGCAGTGGCTTCAAACTAGAGAAGAGCATATGTAGATCGGATGTTAGGACCAAGTTCATTACTATGAGGGTGGTGAAACACAGGCAGAGGTAGTCCAGGGAGGTGGTTGAGGCCCCTTCCCTGGAGATATTCAGGGTGAGGCTCGGCAAGGCCCTGGGCAGCCTGATCTAGCTGGGTAAGTCTCTGCTGACTGCAGGGAGGTTGGACTGGATGATTTTCAGAGGTCCCTTCTGGCCTGGACCATTCCTGTGATTCTATTATTATGTTTTTCCTAACTAGCCCTGGAATAAATGTCTGGTTAGGGTTTTTTTTTTGTTTGTTGTAAATTATTTCTGAAAAAACATAAACCAGAACTTTATGGTTTTTACTCTTAATAACTTTATGGTTTTACTCTTAATAAACAGCCCAGGATTGAGTGCTAACTGTAGAGGTTTAACTTGAACCAGATGGAACTGTTGGTGGCAGACAAACTCAGAGAGAGAGAGTTGAGGAGGAGAAACAACTGTAGCTCAATAAATTGTGTCTTCAATTGCATGCAGAAGAGGCGCCTGCCCTCTCTCGGGAAGAACACCGAGTCCCTGGGGGAGCTGTGGCTGGGGCTGCTGCGGTTCTACACTGAGGAGTTTGACTTCAAGGAGTATGTGATCAGCATCCGGCAGAAGAAGCTGCTGACGACATTCGAGAAGCAGTGGACATCCAAGTGTATTGCTATCGAAGGTACTCACCCGCTGAGGGCTGGCTCCTCTGCTGGGGGACAGCTGGAACATCAGGAGCTTTGTGTGGGGAAAATACCATTGGTGGTTAAGAGATAAGCATGGTTTGCAAGGCTAGAGCTTACCAAATGAGATGAGATGACCCTTTTAGAGTCCAGCAGTACTCTGCTCTTGCTTTGTTACAGTTAGCTGTGTACATTCAGAACATTCTGTGTGGTGCCCTTGTGGCTGAGAAGGCCAAAGGGATCCTGGGGTGCATTAAGAGGAGTGTGTCCAGCAGATCCAGGGAGGTTCTCCTCCCCCTCTACTCTGCCTTAGTCAGACCTCACTTGGAATACTGCATCCAGTTAAGGGCTCCCTAGTTCAAGAGGGATAGGGATCTGCTGAAGAGAGTCCAAGGAAGGGCTACAAGGATGATGAAGGGACTGGAGCACTGATGAGGAAAGGCTGAGAGCCCTGGGGCTGTTGAGTCTGGAGAAGAGAAGACTGAGAGGGGATGTATCACTAAGGTTGGAAGAGACCTCAAAGATCATCAAGTCCAACCTGTCACCACAGACCCCATGACTAGACCATGGCACCAAGTGCCATGTCCAGTCCCCTCTTGAACACCTCCAAGGATGGCGACTCCACCACCTCCCGGGCAGCCCATTCCAATAAATTTAAATATAAATTCCAATATATTTACCGTGTAAATTACAGCACAGGAGGTTCCACCACAACATGAGGAGGAACTTCTTCACTCTGAGGATCACAAAGCACTGGAACAGGCTTCCTAGAAGGGTTGTGGAGTCTCCTTCTCTGGAGACTTTCAAGCGCTGCCTGGATGTATTCCTGTGTGACCTGCACTACTGAAAAATCAGTTCTCTGTCTTGAAAAAAGGTTGCATCATGTTTTTTCCAATTCTGAGTTGTTTTTCTCCATTCTTTACACAGATCCTTTTGACTTGAATCATAATCTCGGTGCTGGAGTCTCTAGAAAAAGTAAGCTATTAATGTCTGCTAATAATTAGTGGCCACTAACTTCCAGAGTGCTGCAGCTTTTCTGATGTTTTCCAATAACTTTGTCTTTCTTCAATAGTGACCAATTTCATAATGAAGGCATTTATCAATGGGAGAAAATTATTTGGTACCCCTTTCTACCCAGCTGTTGGAAGAGAAGCTGTAAGTGTTCATAGTTTTTTACTTTGTCCACTGAACCAATGCATCCAAAGCACATATCTTTGATGTGTCTGTCAGTTTGGTATGCACCATGCATGGAACTGCACACCACTGTGTCTGATGGACAGCTTGGGGGTAAACTCCTGCAGTGTAAACACCACAGGATCAAATGCCTTCCCAGCCCTGGCCCTCGACAGTGGGTGATGGGTACTTTTGGCAGGCTTGGGGAAAATAACTTCATTTTGGTTTTGGGGTTCTTTTATAAAACATTTCATTGTGTGACATTAAATCTTGCAGAAAACTGCAAAATTGGCTATAAAACCCAGCAAAAGCTTTAGGGCCCTTACAAGCTCTTCAAGCAGCCAAAGAAAACAAACTCAAGAGCTGTACCATTCTCCTTATATTTCCAGATGGAGTAGAAAGGAAGGATTGCTGCTTAAGGAAGAGAAGGGGTGGTGGTAAACATGGGGATTTTTAGTAATCTGGGCTTCTTAAGGTGCATGGTGATTCAGGGTCAGGAGTATGTTCATGCTACATCATACTAGAGAAAGCATCCTCTGTGCTACAACTCCAGGTAACAGAAAACTGGTTGTCTTTCAGTGAGCAAGTAAGTCCTCTGGAATGTATGGGAAGGACATGGACCTGATGGAGAGGGTCCAGAGGAGGCCATGAAAATGGTCAGGGGTTGGAGCACCTCACCTCTGCTACAAGGACAGGCTGAGGGAGCTGGGGGTGTTCAGCCTCGAGAAGGCTTCAGGGAGATGTAATAGCAGCCCGGCAGGACCTGAAGGGGGCTACAGGAAGGATGGAGAGAGACTGTTTGCAAAGGCCTGCAGTGACAGGATAAGGGGCAGTGGCTTCAAACTAGAGAAGAGCAGATTTAAAGTGGATGTTGGGAACAAGTTATTTACTATGACGGTGGTGGAACACTGGAAGAGGCTGCCCAGGGAGGTGGTTGAGGATATTCAAGGTGGGGATATTCAAGGTGGCTAATGAGGCCCTGGGCAACCTGATCTAGTTGAGGATGTCCCTGCTGACTGCAGAGAGGTTGGACTGGATGACCTTTAGAGGTCCCTTCTGTCCTGGACAGAGCTGGCAGAAGGAGCCAGGGAACAGCATAGTTTTCCCCTGTTCCAGGATGGGATAGTTAGAGATCTTCTCAGCCGCTTGGACCCCCACAAGTCCATGGGACCGGATGGGATCCATCCTAGGGTGCTGAGGGAGCTGGCGGATGAGCTGTCCAGGCCGCTCTCCATCATTTTTCAGCAGTCCTGGCTCACTGGAGAGGTCCCAGAAGACTGGAAGCTGGCCAGTGTGGTGCCCATCCATAAGAAGGGCCAGTTGGAAGAGCCAGGGAATTATAGGCCTGTCAGCCTGACCTCAGTGCCAGGCAAGATTATGGAACGGGTCATCTCGAGTGCGATCACACAGCACTTACAGGATGGCCAGGGGCTCAGGCCTAGCCAGCATGGATTTAGGAGGGGCAGGTCCTGCCTGACCAACCTGATCTCCTATGATCAGGTGACCCGCCTGGTGGATGCGGGGAGGCCTGTGGATGTGGTCTACCTGGACCTCAGCAAGGCCTTTGACACAGTCCCCCACAGCAAACTCCTGGCCAAGCTGGCAGCCCATGGCTTGGACAGGAGCACACTGCGTTGGGTTAGGAACTGGCTGGAGGGCCGAGCCCAGAGAGTGGTGGTGAATGGTGCCACATCCAGCTGGCGGCCTGTCACTAGTGGTGTGCCCCAGGGATCAGTGCTGGGCCCCATGCTTTTCAACATCTTTATTGATGATCTGGATGAGGGCATTGAGTCCATCATCAGTAAATTTGCAGATGACACCAAGCTGGGGGCAGGAGTTGATCTGCTGGAGGGCAGAGAGGCTTTGCAGAGAGACCTCGACAGGCTGGACAGATGGGCAGAGTCCAATGGCATGAGATTTACCACATCCAAGTGCCGGGTTCTGCACATTGGCCATCACAACCCCAGGCAGCGCTACAGGCTGGGGTCAGAGTGGCTGGAGAGCGGCCAGGCAGAGAGGGACCTGGGGGTGCTGGTTGATGGGAAGCTGAACATGAGCCAGCAGTGTGCCCAGGCAGCCAAGAGGGCCAACCGCATCCTGGCCTGCATTAGCAATAGTATGGCCAGCAGGAGCAGGGAGGTCATTGTGCCCCTGTACTCTGCTTTGGTTAGGCCGCACCTTGAGTACTGTGTCCAGTTCTGGGCCCCTCAGTTTAAGAAGGACATTGAGACACTTGAACGTGTCCAGAGAAGGGCAACAAGGCTGGTGAGAGGCCTTGAGCACAAGCCCTATGAGGAGAGGCTGAGGGAGCTGGGGCTGTTTAGCCTGGAGAAGAGGAGGCTCAGGGGTGACCTCATTGCTCTCTACAACTACCTGAAGGGTGATTGTAGCCAGGAAGGGGTTGGCCTCTTCTCCCTAGCAACCAGCACCAGAACAAGGGGACACAGTCTCAAGCTGCACCAGGGGAAGTTTAGGCTGGAGGTGAGGAGAAAGTTCTTCACCGAGAGAGTGATTCGTCATTGGAATGGGCTGCCCGGGAGGTGGTGGAGTCTCCATCCCTGGAGGCGTTCAGGAGGGGACTGGATGTGGCACTTGGTGCCATGGTCTAGTTGTGAGGTTATGGTTACAGGTTGGACTCGATGATCTTCAGGGTCTCTTCCAACCTTGGTAATTCTATTCTATTCTATGAATCTATGTCTCTACGAACCAATACTTTTAACATCTACTTAGAAAGGTGTTCTCTAAGATAGTTCAGAGGACTGCTCTCAGAATCACAGAATGTTAGGGGTTGGAAGGGACCTTGAAAGATCGTCCTGTCCAACCCCCCTGCCAGAGAAGGATCACCTAGAGCAGATGCCACAGGGATGCATCCAGGCAGGTTTTGAGTATCTCCAGAGAGGGAGACTCCACAACTTCCCTGGGCAGCCTGTTCCAGTGTTCTGTCACCCTCACAGCAATTTTTTTCCCCCTCATGTTTCTATGGATGGTTTTCAGCAAGGTTTGTTTCTAAGGGATTTTAAAAAATCTTTTGAAAGCTTTTGTTTCCTCTCATCCTTCTCTGTCTTCTCTTTTCCTTTAGCTTTCTTTATCTGTGTTAAGAGAAACTCAGGAAAAAAAACAACGTTCTTTGGTACCAGGGCTGTGTTTGTTTTGTACTGTGCTAGTGAAACAGGACCTGGTTTTATTGGGGCTTTTGAGTGCTTCTGTGACACTAATAATATGAATTACAGTGATAGTGTTGCTCTTTGTAACTGACAAATACCTGAGCCTGTGGAATAAATAGAATTGCTAGGTTTTTCTCAGTTGTGCTCCACAGAAGGCTGTGGTGCTTGTGAGAAGCACACAGTGTGTGTGCAGCTGTGGTCAGCGATGCTGGTCTACCTCCTCAGATTTTCACTGAACATGTTACCCACAGAAAGCAGCCCTGGCATGCAAAGGGGCTGCCTCTCCTGAAGGAAATAATACCAGTGGCACTGCTGAGCATTTGATTTCTCCAGGGTGCCCAACAAAGACAAAGCCTCAGTTTCCTTCTGAAGCCAGTGCCCTGTGTGACAGCTTAGTGGTACAGAGAAGAAATGGTAGCACTGTCTGCACTGGGACTTTGTACGTGCTGTGTGTACCTCTGTTTCAGTCTCCACCAGCAAGAGAGTGTTTACATCATGTGCTCAGGGGCTGTGAACTGCAGCCTTTGTGGTGACTGACATCAGAACTGCAGCTGTCCTGAGCAAAGTCCAGGGAAAGGGAGTGATAGAAGACAGTGTGCAGATGCTCCATCTGTTTCCCACCTGAGCTTTGTGCTGCCTAGAGGGATATAGTTGTGGCATTTAGGAAGGGGCAGGCTGCTTCAGAAAGGGTATGAGCAGTGACTCAGGTGCCAACAGAGATCATATGCAGGGAGCTGTCCTCTTGTGGTGGGCTGAAATTACCTCCAAAATAAATTTGCCAGACCACCTCAGTTGGAAAGCAAATGAAGCCCTATTTACAAGCACAGTAAAATCTAGAAATAGGAAATGCAAAACCAGGGGGCTACCAACAGCTTCCCTCTCCTTGCCTCCCTTCCCCCCTGTACATGAGAAAAGAGAAAGAGAAGAGCAGAGAGTAGCTGTTAGTACTTAGCCACAAGAAGTATACAGCCAAGGTCAGCAACAGCCAAGCAAAAGCTACCAGCTAGTATCAGCTAGAGCCAAGAAGCTGAAAAGAGAAAAGAGTTAGTTTGTGCAACTAACTTTATGTTAGTAATCAGACTTCATCATTATTTTCCTTTTGCATCCAATGGTAATTTATTTCCATTCTACCACTTTCCTGCTCAATCTGTGGAAAATTTTCCTAGGCACAGCCTTAAACTGCCACACCTCTGAAGAGCCTTGGGGCAGCATAAGGTAGGCAGCAGGCTAGATCTATGAATTCTATAATTTCAGCCTCTGGCCCTAAGAATAAATAGCCCTTTTTTAGCCCAAACTGTTCCACATCTCTGCAAAAGCTGCCATCATTTACAGGTAGGAAAGGACTGGGTGTGTTCTAAGCAGCAGTGAAACCTTGGGAGATGAAAGCTGTCTATGGTGGGTGGTTTATGTATTGTATCTGTCTGCTGTCTTTTGACAGGAATACTTCTTTGACTCAAAAGTGCTGACAGATGGGGAATTGGCACCCAATGACAGATGTTGTCGTGTCTGTGGAAAAATTGGTCACTACATGAAAGACTGCCCAAAGAGGAGGAGGTAAGGGGTACGCCAAGCTGGCAAAGTTCTGACTCAGTGGGATTGCTTCCTAGAACTAATCCCAAACTAACTGGCACGCTAAGCCTACTGAAATGCAGTACAGTCCTCAACTAATACAGATAGCTTCTGGACAGTTCTGGGGAGCTTCTAAGTTCATTAGAGTTACACAAACAAGTTGTTAGCTAGCCCAGAGTCTGAAAGTGTTTTTTCTGGGGTTCCTGAGCTATTTGTACTCTGCCTCAGCAGCTGGTTTTGTAACCATTTTCTATCATCTCAATGTAACAGCCATGAACAGATCTGCTCTGTGTGTGTGTGCTTTTGTGATACTGCTAATAAAAAAAATGCTATTCAGGTTAAAGAAAAAAGGAGAATGAGAAAGATGATGAAAAAGACACAAAAGAAGATGACAGAGAAACAAGAGAGAAAAGATGTTTCATCTGTGGAGATGTGGGCCACGTTAGAAGAGACTGCCCTGAGTTCAAACAAACCCGGCAGAGAAATAACAATGTGGCAGGTAAGTCAGGGTGGGTGGTGGCAGTGTCACTGGAGAGAGCTCTGAGGTCCCTTCTCTCTAGGGTTCTCTATAGGCTTGGTAAACATCTTCCCCAGAAATCTGCAACTAATCTTTTCAGTCATTGCAAATACAGCAAGTGCTGCTTTCCTTCAAGGGGACTCACGTCTCCTGAAGCAGAGTCTTTACATAGGTGAGAAGGTAAGTGTACTAAGCAGTAGGAGTAGTCTGCTTCAGGGACAGCACTGTTTGTCTTCCACTCACGATGGGAGCCTTTACGAGTAATAATAATTGAATGCACTTCCTCTTGTGAGTGTTTCTCAAATGTCAGCTCTCCTGTCATCACCTGAGAGGGAAGGAGGTGTATTTGCATCCAAAAGCAGTGTCTCAAATTAATGCTTTCAAAACCAAACAGATGCATGAGGAAGCTGGAGCCAGTTTTCAAGTTACTGTTATTAACAGATGAGTCTGATTGCACCCTTAGGTGCCTGCAGTACTTAAACATATAGAGCAAGCCCATCATAAATGAACTCCAGAGTTCATTTGCTTTTTGCTTTTCTTGCTGCTTTTCTGTAGCCTTATGTCCCTTACTCTTTTCTTTCTTTACCCAAAAGTTTCCATTGTTGCTGTTTAAAACCCCACTGCTTACAACAGTGGCACAGAAACCTGCACCAAGTAGCCCTTCCATAGCAAAGTGAGGATTTGTGTTACTGGGAATTGTGTTTGGGTTTGGCTGCTGTACCTACTGATGTCTCTTTGTGCCAGCAGACAGAAAGCTTCCCACCTAAAGGAGAGGTTTAGGTGATGGATCTGCTGTGTCACTGACTGCCAGGTCTCTGTTTGTTATTGTCACTCATCGCCTTGTGGGGTTGATTAACATCTTTGTTCCTGGCTTAGGTACTCAGCTGGTCCGGAGCATGGTCAATTCCCAGCTAGTGGCTGTGAGCCAGCAGCAGGTGGAACGTCCCTTGCGCACCAGGCAGTCCTCAGAATGCGTAAGTTGCAAGCACCTGTGGCAGTGAAGTAAGCACGCTGAAGCAAACCAGCAGGCTTGGGCCAGGCTAGCAACAGACTTGCACAGGTTTTTCTCAACAGCCTCTGCACTTGATAGTGACAGCATTGCACTCTGCAGTTAATGAACTTTGGGTTATGGTGTCCTGACTTTTGGAGAGCATTGATGGCCTTCCTATGTGGAAACTGTGTAGTCAGCTTGGTGTGAGAGATCTTGCAGCTTCAAAAGGCCAGCTTCACTGGCTTGGTGATTCCAAGCCTTACAGGCTCCCCAGAGAGGTTGTGGAGTCTCCTCCTCTGGAGACTTTCAGGACCCATCGGAATGTGTTCCTCTGCAACCTGTGCCAGATTCTGTGGTCCTGCTCTGGCAGGGGGGTTGGACTCAATCTCCAGATGTCCTTTCCAACACCTAACATCCTATGATCCTGTGCACTCTTGTGCTTAGTTACTCTGGAAATGTTCTGCAGTTAGTAAGTGTAGTAAAGCATAGCTCATTAACACACTGGAGACTCAGGTTTGTGACTATCTATGCTATGAGGCCTGTCTTAAGGCATGGAGTGCAGAAGTGTGGCAGAACACACCAGAAGCACAAACAGAACAACGAGGTTGTTGTAGGTTTCTCTTAGAATGTGTTTAAGTATCAAGAGGTCTGGATAAAATGTTTAACTTGGTAAGTGGCGATGGAGGGCAAATATGGCTGGTGGCATTTAATGTTGTTGGAGTGCAGAATACAGCAGAAACTAATTAATTTTAAGCTACTAGTCTGAGAAACATGCCTACTAACGAAGCTGGCAAGTAAGCAAGCATAGTAATGGAGGATGCTGATCACTAATGTGCTTTGTTCGGTTTACTGCTTTGGGTATAAAGTATTTAACTGATCACAAGTGTCTCATTGCAGTAACAGAGGATTCCTGCCACCACTGTTACTATATAACGTGCTGTTAAGGCTGTAAATAAGTTGGGGTGGGGAAGACTGATTAAAAATCAGGAACAGATGTGTGAGGAGTCTGGCGAAGAGCTTGGGGCTTCAGGTTTGCTTGGAGTGGTGTTTCTGATTGTGGGATGTGCCAGGCTAGCTGACCAGGTCATCTGATGGTGAAAATCAGTGTCAGCTGAGCTGCACTAACTGTGCCCAAGTGCCTGCTGGTTTAAATGCTTGGGGTGTTGCTGGGGAGTGCTTTGCCATTTTTATGAATAGTCTGATAAGGTGGGTGCTTACTAAAGGGAACCACTGCTCAGTAGCTGGTGAATTAATCCTAAATGCATCCTTTTTCTTCTCCTCCAGTCTGATTCGCAGCAGTCCTCTTACTCTCCACAACCTCAGCAGTTTCCACAGAACTCCTCTCAGCCAGCCTCCATTACCCAGGCTCAGCCACAGCCTGTGTCCCAGTCCAAGCATGTGCCACAGCCACAGCAGGGTGCTCAGCCACCCCACCAGGTCCAGCTGCCTTTGTTTAACTTTCCCCAATCTCCCCCAGGTCAGTATTCCACTTTGCATAACCTGGGACTGCTTCAGATGCACCATCACCACCAAATTCAGCTTCCCAACACCTCTTGGCCTATTCACGGGCCTGTGATTCACTCTGCACCTGGTAACCCTCCTCATTCTGCAAATGTTCCATTTTCTATGAGATCTGGCAGCAGCAGCACCACAAATAATCAGAGCAGTTTAAGCTTGAACGATCCCAGTATCATCTTTGCACAGCCTGCTGCCAGGCCCATGGGAATCCCCAGCACTTCTCACGAGGGACACTGGCACAGCCCTGTGACTCCGAACTCACTGGTGAACAATGGCACTGTGGGCAACTCAGGTAACTCTTCTCTGTCCTATCAAAGCTCTCTCACTGTGTGTACAAATGTTAAGTGCTACAGGAACAGCCAGCTCAACCTGACTGAGTTTAAAAATGCAATGCTTAAGAAGCTAAGTCATTAACTTTGCTGTAGGTAAAAGGTCAGGCAAGTCAGATCATTGTAACCTTCAGGCTTGGCCTTGTCTGCCCTTACCAGCTGTGCAGCACATGAGAAATCATGCATTCAACTGGGCAATGCTCTAGCTGTTGTGTGCCTGAAGCCCTTTCCATTGAATTGTAGGATCATAGATAGAATTGTCAGGGTTGGAAGGAACCTCAAGGATCATTCAGTTCCAACCCTCCTGCCATGGGCAGGGGCACCTCACACTAGATCAGGTTGCTCACAGCCATGTCCAGCCTAGCCTTAAAAACCTTGAGGGATGAGGCTTCTACCACCTCACTGGGCAACTTCTTCCAGTGTCTCACCACCTTCAGGGTGAAGAACTTCTTCCTAACATCCAATCTGAATCTACCCATTTCTAGTTTTGCTCAGTTCAAGATGCTTACAAAGATAGTTTCCATGTTTCTTATGTAGCTTGTTAGATGAATGCTGAGCCTGGGAACTTAGAGAGGGGCAGAATTGTGGTTGTGCAAGTTGAATGTTGCCTCTCCTTGCATGTAGTGCACTAGAACATTATCTGATACTCCCATAGCTTATCCTGCCATGTTTCACTTCCATAATTTTATTGCCATGTCCTGAAAGGACTTCCTAGGGATGTTCCCTGAGACAAGTAGGCTGCTAGCAGCCTTTGCCTCCTACCAAAGCCATTCGTGTGTTTGAGGCTGAGAAATACAGTGTGTAGTAGTTGAAGCCCTACAATTGTCTGAGCAACAGAAATTGTGGCAGCTCCTGAGTTAGGAGTCTGCTCTTTAAATCACATGGTCTTTTTGATCTATTCTGTGTAACTTCTCCTGTGGTTAAGAAACACATCCATCAGATACTGTACTGACATGATTGGTCCTCAGGAGATGGAGATGTTGACTTTGCTGAACAGTTTTTTTCTGTACTAGTAGGCTGGTTGGCAGCTACAGTAGCTGAGCCAGCAGTGCTGGGTCAGGCAGGCAGCAGCCAGCTGCAGATGCTGAAGTGCTGGAGATGCATGTTTTTCTCTCCAGAGCTTGGTGGGCAATACATTTTAGAGGATACAGAATCTGCTGTCAGTGTGTTTTCTGTGCTTTTGCTGTGCTTTGTCCCTACCTCTCCATTTCTGATCTTAAAACTATCCAGGCTTGTCTGACCCCTCTTTTGTGCCCATACCACCTCTGACTTTTTGTCTGTCAGTTCCTTGCAATCTAAGTCTTCTTCCCCTGGTAACTGTCTTTTTTTCAGATAAGCTCCCCAGATCCTAGTTTCTGCTGCATTCTCCCTTTGTGAAGCCCGTTTCTCATCATGTAATCAGTCATTTTCTGGCTTCAGTCTCTTTCCTTTTGCTTTTCCTGCTCTTTGCTTCTGCTCTCATTGTGCCTGCACAGAAGGTTTCCCAGTTTTCATGTGCTCTTAGCCATATTTTATTTTTTCCCCTTCCCTTCACTTCCATCTATGTTCATTTTTCATTACTCTCTTCTTTGTAGTTCCCAGTCCTGGTATTTTTCCTCTTTGTATTTTAATAATCTTTATTTCCTTTTTGGCTTAGGTGCCATCAGGGCAGGGCCACTGGGTAGGGCAGAGTAGAGATGAGCTGGCTGTTTGGTTTGAAGCCTGCTCTCTTAATTGCTTGGGACAGTCTGAGAACAGTAAGTTCATGACATCTTTGTTTTGGCTCCCATAACCTTGGCTTGGAAGAAGCCTTCTCACTTCCTTCTCAGTGGACAGTCGGTCAGAAGGAGGATCAGTGGTGTAGCTCAGTGTCAGTCAGTGCTTCTTCATGCAACCTCCAGAGCCATGCTTCGTGTTTAGTGGGCAACAGTCACTGCTCTCTCTAAACCTGCAGGGCACTGCTCTGCAGTGGAAGTTTGTTTGCAAGGTTTGTGTTATGGTGAGCTTGAAGGGGAGATGACATTTATTTAGTTAATTCTGAGTGTCCCTGGATCAAGTTTTGAAATGAGCAGGCATTGCTGTGCCTTGTGAAAGTGGGAGCAAGATCAGTAACAGAGCATTTGGTATCAGCCTGTTCCCCCTGCCTCCTTGGATGCTTGATTTCTCATCCCTGACACTGCAGTGTTACAGGGCCAGTAAGTGGAGCAGTTCGCAGTTGATCTGCTTACTTCCAAAGTTTTCCATCTTCAGCTGGTCCAATGATCTAGATCCCAAGTTTCTTAAGCATGCTGGTACTAGTGGAATTCAGTCTACATCTGAGAATCCTTTCTTGCAGGAGGACAATAGCCTTCATGTCCCAGCTCCGTCAGTAAAGGTTTCTGTGGCATCAGATACCAGTAACACTGTTTAGACCTGGTGGTTTTCATCATGAGAATGGCATAGGAGTAGTGGGCATTGTAGGCCTCGATTTTCATGGTGATTCATTCTCTGTCTACCTCCCCAGTAAATTCTGTTACAGTGAATAAATGAAATGATGTAGGTGGTAATTTTTATTGCTGTGTATTCAAACAACCAAACCAAACGAACAAGTAGCACATCAGCCTCGTTGCATTGTCCCCCTGCAGACTGTTATGTACGATGTAAATTGTATTTGTGACTTACTGTTTAATTATTTCAACTTGCACTGTGCTTTTCCCTTTCAATTGAAAAATAGATCAGGGTTTCCAAGGACAGTTTGGTAAAATGAACCCTCCTTCTGTCCCTTGGGACCATGGGACCCCTACCCATTTTCCTCTCCTCCGAGGAGCGTGGCCTTACAATATGCCTCAGAACTACATGCAGCAGGGAAATGCCAGCTACCCACCGAACAAACCTTTCTACCCTCAAGGTACTAGCACTAGTGTATGAATCAACAGCTCGTGCAACCTGTCTCTTTACTGTCTCCAGAGCTTTAAAAGCCAAGCAATCATGTTTCACTTGCTGGGCTCCCTGGAACCATAGTGAACCCAATCTTGAATCAAGCCTTTGGCTTCCTCTATGGATGGATGAAAATTTTTGTGGGAGGGATTAAATCATATTCTGAAATCTGAGCCGGTTTGTAATCTGTTGCACTTCAGGCTCTTTCTCCTTCATTGCTGCTGTCTCAGTGTAGACCCACCTCTGCTTCAGTAGAGGTTAAGATGATTTGCCCATGAGCATGTTAAGAACTTGAAGCTGTCTTTGTCCTGGTTCATTGTATTTGGCTTTTGTACCTTGCCTGTGGGATGACTTAGAAACAGACCATGGAATAATTCAGGGTAGAGTGGGCCTCTGCAGGTTATCAAGTCCAACCTGTCTGCAGTCAAAGCAGTGCTAGCCTCAAAGGTAGGACAGGTTCAGCTATTCAGGTACTTTGAAGGGTTCACTTTACCTCAACTCTTTCTGGTGCTAGTGAACAGTGAATGGTGTTCAGCATCTGCTGGGATTGGGAGAGGCTGTGGTAAAAAAACCTTTGGCTCCACCAAGAGGGAAACTGTGCCCAGATTGTACTTGGAAGCTTTGCAGTGCCCATGTTGCTGGCTCCTCCAGCATCAAATGAGGTACTGGCACCAAACCTTTTGCTCCAAATCCAATCTGCCGGCCGCAGCAAGGCTTCCAAGAAAGCCACGTTAAAAAAATCCTGAAATGGCTTTAAGTAACTGAAGCAACGCAACAAAACAATGTTGGAGGTGCTGAGGGAGTTTTGGAGTGGGGATTGAAGCAGCACTGCAGTGTGCTATGGAGTGGGTTAGATGCACAGTCTAGTCAATGCCACAGTGACTCTAGCTAAGGGCTGCTGATGCTGTGTCCTGAAGTAACTGTGATCCCTTTGCTTGCAGCTGGCCCACTGATGCAGAGCAACCAGCGCTTCTCGCTCCTGGCTCAAGGACACCCGCACTTGAATATGAGCTACATTCAGCAGAAAAAGTGAAATTGGATGGGGCTGGGGGGAGGGAGGGAGGGAGGGAGAGACAGAGGGAGGGGGAGGAAAAAAATTCAGGTTCTGATTTAAAAATCTTAATGCAACATGTTTAGATACAAGATTATTTAAGACTGTTTTTAAACTGTATCATTTGTACATAGATATGAAGTATAGTTTTTACAAGTATCACAAAGCCCAGTGATACAAATCTCATCTATTTTATTACCCTATTTTTAAGGGGAATTGTGTTTTGGTCTATCTTGATAAAACTGTAAAGAGAGAGAATTTTTAAAATTAAGTTCTTTATTTTCTATTAGCTGTATTCATACTTTGGTTGCTTCAGACTTTATATATATTGTTCTACAAAAAGAGAAAAAAAAAAAAGGCAAGAAAAAAAATAAAATTAGAAGGGGATTTCATGTGTTTAAAAATTTGTCACTTCTATTCTTTACAGAACTATGTAGTGCCAAAAAAAAAAAAACAACAAAACCCAAAAAACTTTTTAAAAGAAAAATAAAACTGGAAAAAAAAAGGACATAAGCATTTTCCTCTTCCCTCTTTGTATGCATGCTTGCATGCAGCTGTAATTAGGAATCCAGAGTAATAAAAGCAGCTGTAATGTAGGTGTCTTAGCAGAGAGGAGCAGCTTCAGTGAGTCACACAATCAGTACAGCTGTGTTGTTCCCCAGGTGTCTTCCTTGTAAAACACTTGGGGGAAGAACACACCTGCCCTGTGCAGACCCTGTGCCAAACAGGCTGACCATGCCCTGGAGAAGTCAGGCTGAACAAGGACGCCATGCTAGAGGCCTTTCCATCAGTTCCCTTGGCACTGCCACTTTGTGGTGCAGCCTGTGAGCTTACCTGAGCTGTAAAGGCAGTGTTCAGGAGAAACCTGGCAGTCCCTGCTCCTGAAGACTCAGGAGTATGAATAAGGGCTGGTACACAAGGATTTTCACTGGTGATTGCACTATATCATTAACTGTACTGAGAACTGTACCATCAGTAACAGCTTAATCACTCTTTTGTGAAACAGAGACTTAGTGTGAACCAACTTCATTCAGACAGGGTACAGCTGAGAATAACTGTGCCCTATTCTGTCCCCAGCCACAGGTAGGCCACAAACTATGCTGAAAGTAGAGCTTCAGTGTCTTATGAATACACTGACTAACTCTTGTCTGGAAAGATACATGGAATGATAGAACTATCAGGGGTGGAAGGGACCTCAAGGATCATCTAGTTCCAAACCCCTGCCATGGGCAGGGACACCTCATTAGATCAGGTTGCTCACAGCCACATCCAACCTGGCTTAAAAACCTTCCCAGGATGGGGCTTCCACCACCTCCCTGGGCAACCTGTTCCAGTGTCTCACCTCCTTCATGAGGAAGAACTTTTTCCTAACATCCAATCTGAATCTACCCCTATCTAGGCTTTTTTCCATTCCCCCTAGTTTTGTCACTACCTGACACCCTAAAAAGTCCCTGCCCAGCTTTCTTGTAGCCCCCTTCACGTACTGGAAGGCCACAATTAGGTCTCCTTGGAGCCTTCCCTTCTCCAGACTGACCAACCCCAACTCCCTCAGTCTGTCTCCATAGCAGAGGAGCTCCAGCCCTCCAATCATCCTTGTGGCCCTTCTCTGGACATGTTCCAGCACCTCCAGATCCTCCTTCTAACAGGGGCTCCAGACCTCACCTCTCTTGCTCTGCTGGCCACACTTCTCTTGATGCAGCCCAGGATCTGGTTGGCTTTCTGGGCTGCAAGTGCACAGTGGTGACTCATACTGAGCTTCTCACCAGCATCCCCACGTCCTTTTCTTCAGGGTTGCTCTCAAGCCAGTCATGCCTAGTCTATATTTGTGCTTGTATTGCTTGAAGCTTCTGATACTTCTGCTGATACTACTACCCTTAGACTCCAGTGAGACTTCAGTTAGCTCTTGTTTTTAGCTAACACTGGATGATGACTAGATTATTTCTTTTGCTGTAGTGGGAGTTTGAGATAGTTCAGGCTGGTAGCTCTTCAAGGCCTGTAACTTGAGCATACTCTCAGCTTTAGGTACTAGTCACAGTAGCAGGTTGTCAAAACAAGGCCCTGATGGGAGAAGGAAGCCAGCTTCAAAGCAGCATTACAAAAGAAAGAGCAAGGAGCCTTTAAAGACAACCCCCCCCAATTTTTTATTGCTCTTCACTAGCTTTTACAGGTCTTGAGAAAAACAATTTAAAAACAATCCTCAAATGAGTAAATACCTACAGAAAAAAAGTATCCTTAGCTCTCCTGTAATTTAAAATGACAAACAAGACTTGGACAAGAGGGAAAGGATTGAAGAAGTGGACTGCAACAGCAGCCAGTACAGATGCAGCTGCCCTGTGAAGCCCACAGGACAGCACCGGCCTGCAGTTCAGGGTCCTCAGGCTGTGTGCTGGACTGCAGTTGTCACTCGTTCCCTCGCCTGCTCTTCTTGTGGCTCTTCTTAGATCTGCAACAGAAAACACCTCACCAGATCCCACAGCACTGGTGTGGTTTGAAGGACTAAGGTGACACATAGGAAACAGAGGGAGGTACTCTGGGAGATGTTTCACCTCCAACATGGTAAGACCACCTTCAATCCCCAGACTGAACTGCCACATAGGAGCTCCTACTGGACAGACAGCCCCAGGACTCAGGCCACCCTTTACCTTTCAGGTGACTTGGAATGACTTCTGTGTCTGTGGCTGCGGTGATGCCCTGCAAGGCAAAAGAAGGTAACAGCTTACTGCCACAGGCCCTGGAATTCCTTTACTTTGCTAATGCAATCTGCTTCAAGTGTCCTAAATGATGCCTTAAACAAACAATCAAATAAGTAAGTATTTGAGAAGGTACTGAAGGCAATTTAGCATGGATGAAAGGACTCCTCCAGCTGCTTTTTCATACAACTAGCACTTTTGTAAGGCTGAAGAAGCATCCATGCTACCTTCCTGACACTGTGGGTGTTCTGCTGTTAAAGACTGGCCAGAGATAATCCATCAATGACAAAAGTACCTGGAGATTTGGATCGTGACCTGTGGCGCCTCTCCCGGGACCTGCTGCGGTGTCTCCTGGGGCTTTTGCTACGGTGCCTCTCACGACGTGGGGATGGGCTGAGAGAGAAGCAGCTTTTCAGACAGCCACACTAAGAATGCAAACCTTGAAGTTGAAGAACAGAACACAAATGCCTACCTCCTCCTCTTGGGAGAGCGGCTTCGCCTGTGATCAGGGGGGAAAAGAGAGAAAGTCACTCAAAACAGAGCACAAGCAGCTGGGTCGCTTCCCATCTTCTCCAGCAACAGCAGCAGGACTTCCCTTGCACTCCTGTGCATTCATGAGGAGAAACTTCTTCACAGCACTGGAGCAGGCTGCCCAGGGAGGTTGTGGAGCCTCCTTCTCTGGAGACTTTCAAAACCCACCTGGATGCATTCCTGTGCAGACTACCCTGGGTGATCCTGCTTTTGGCAGGGGGGTTGGACTGGATGATTTCTTGAGGTTAGTGAGGACTTTTTTTCCTGGCTAATTGTCAATAAAAACAATTAACAGGGTTTTCCCTGCAGTTTCTGGATTACAGGAGAAAAAGCCCTTGGTTCTCCTTAATACCTTTACTGCAGTGTCCAGTTCAGCTAACATGGGCCAGCAAGGTCAAGAGTTACTGAAGGGCTACAGAAAGAGGCAGAACACAGGATAACAGGATGTTAAGAGGTTGGAAGGGACCTCCCAAGATCATCGAATCCAACCCCCTGCCAGAGCAGGACCATAGAATCCAGCACAGGTTGCGCAGGAACACATCCAGATGAGTCTTGAAAGTCTGCAGAGAAGGAAACCTCCATAACCTCTCTAGGCAGCTTGCTCCAGTAATCTGTGACACTCACAGTGAAGAAGTTCCTCCTCATGTTGAGGTGGAACCTCCTGTGCTGTAGTTTATATCCATTGTCCCTTGTCCTATCACAGGGTGCAACTGAACAGAGCCTGTCCCCTCCCTCTTGACACCCAGCCCTCAAATATTTACAGACATTTATCAAATCCCCCTCAGTCTTCTCTGGATGGGTTGATTGTGCACTGCAGTTCACTTCACAAAGTGGCTAAAGGCGGTGGGAGGTAAAAGAGAATTGTCACCTCCCCTTCAGTGCTTTGCTCAGGCCAGCTACAGTACGTAAGTAAAAGCAATGCTGAAGGAGAAGCCGTGTCACCTTCTGGGAGACCTGCTGCGGCTCCGCCGGTACCGCACAGCTGGTGACCGCCGAGGTTTGTCGAGGTCCCGGTAGCCTCTTCTGCGGTGGTCAGGAGAGGGCACTCGTTCCAGCTGCAAACAGAAGGTTCTGTAAGTATGGCTTTGTCCAGGTGTTTATCAGTAAAGATTTCCAAACATTTAACATGAATGACAAAAGTCAGGCAGTCCAGCTTCCTTATCCTCAAGTGTTTCCCAGCAGGCAGTGAGCAGCACTGCCCGTGTTTGCCAACTGGGAATTGAAGTGACAGAACTGACTAGGACTGTCACCACCACTTTCAGCATCACCATCACCTTCACTTCTCTCCATTATATGCAGTAAACCAATTTTTCTGAAGTATGTTTACATACAACAGATTCAGAGCTGTGAACTTCAGGAGACACCAAAGCTTGCCAGACAGAGCACTTGAGAACTGCTTCATAGCCTAAGAGATTCTCACAAGCAAAGAGGAAAATATGTTAAGGGGAGTGATACACGTTGCAAGCAGCCCCCTGGTGCCTCCTCTCCTATTTCTCATGGACTGTAAAGTGTTCTGTGGTGGTTCAGCAGCAGCTTTAACTACCCCTTTCCAAAACAGTTCACCAACCTTCTCATCTTCCTCTTCTTCCTCCTCACTAGATTCTACATCATCCATGTCTTCTTCCAAAGCACTAACACGGGGCTCAAGCTGCTCAGCTTCCTCCAGGACGTATCGTTTCTAGGAGAGGCAACAGCTTTACCTTACCTTACCAGGTGAGAGCAAGCACCTAAAGAGACAGCTTGTGAGCCAGAAGGGCCTCTGCCACAGCTCTCTGCAACCTGCCAGCAGCTCACACAACCATCTACTTCTCCAAACCTGCAGTCGAGGCAGAATGATATCACACACACGTTCCTCGTGGAGGAGCTCATCGATAAATTCATCCACATGCATTAGTTCAAATTCTGGAGGGGAGAAAAATCGCATGGAAAAGACAACGAAGGGTGACATTAGAGGTTAAAGATGATACACTTCAGCTAGTTCATGTCAAGTGGGCTGCCCAAGTAACAGTTCCAAAATAATTCTCAAAGGTGAGGAAAGTTGTTTGGCTTATCTTGCACAGCTAGGAGTAGCAGTGTGACAGTGCTCAGCACCCAGTGTTCCTTTGGTATTTGTGGAGCTGCGTTTCAGTGCCCAACAGAACACATAGGCACTTGGGGAAAGCATAATAAGTAAGCCAGCAAGACTGGCAACAGACTATGCAAAGCAAGAAAAAATAAAACAAGGTTTCAGAAAGATGGTGGCTATACCACAGTTCTTTAAGCTTGTATCACTATTTACTTCTAACTAACATGGCTGGGGTGGTGTTGTTGTTTGTTGTTGTTGTTTTTTTTAACCAAAAGATCATGAGTGAGGTACTAAGAAACCACAGCTAAGGTCGAGTGCTTACCCCCATTTCTGTTCTGGCTTTTGATCTTGCGGTAGTCATTGTAGAGTGGCTCAAGGTACTTGTAGCAGTCGATGGCCGTGCCTGTCAGCCTCATGTACAACGCACCCAGCATCCGGACGTACCTGAGGAGTGAACCATTTCATCTACCTCAACTTTCCACGTAGTAGCTCGAAGTTTTTCCTCTCAGTTTCTGAGGAAAACCAGTACACTAAACAAAACAGAGCAGCCAGCCATTTAGACTTTCTCCTTCAAGCACAGAAGTGTGATCTCTGCCTGGCTTCTCACAGAATACAGAATTAACCAGGTTGGAAAAGACCTTCAACGTCATCAAGTCCAACCTATCAGCCAGCACCATCGTATCAACTCAACCATGGCACTAAGTGCCTCATCCAGTCTCTTTTTAAACACTTCCAGTGATAGTGACTCCACCACCTCCCCAGGCAGCCCATTCCAATGGCCAATCTCTCTGGGAAGAATTTCTTCCTCACATCCAGCCCAAACCTCCCCTGGTGCAGCTTGAGACTGTGTCCTCTCCTTCTGTCACTGGTTGCCTGAAAGAAGAGACCAACCTCCACCTGGCTACAACCTCCCTTCAGGTAGTTGTAGACAACAATAAGGTCTCCCCTGACCCTCCTCTTGTCCAAGCTAAACACCCCCAGCTTCCTCAGCCTCTCCTCATAGGGCTTATGCGTAAAACCCCTCACCAGCTTTGTTGCCCTTCGCTGGACACGTTCCAGTATCTCAACATCTTTCTTAAATGGAGGGCCCCAGAGCTGAACAAAGTACTCAAGGTGTGGCCTAACCAGTGCTGAGTACAGGGCAGAGTGACTTCCCTGCTCCTGTTGGCCCCACTACTCCTGATGCAGGCCAAGATGCCATTGGCCTCCTTGGCCACCTGGGCACACTACTGGCTAATGTTCAGCTGCTGTTGACCAGTACCCCCAGGTCCCTTTCTGCCTGGCCGCTCTCCAGCCACTCTGTCCCCAGCCTGTAGCACTGCATGGGGTGGTTGTGGCCAGTGTGTAGAACCTGGCACTTCATGCACACAGGAGCTGCATTAGCACTCAAGACAGGCAGAAAAAATAGTAAAAGAGACTAACAGGGCTTCACAGAACCACAGAATTATTGAGGCTGGAATAGACCTCTGAGATCATCAAGTCCAGTCTATGAATGCTTGTGCAGGTCTAACTCCCGTCTATTAACTAGATCATCAAAAATAAAGCTAACTCAAACCACTTTCCTTTATGCCCCTTGTTCTGAATGCTTCAGGCAGAGGTGTATTGCCACAGAGAGCACACACCACAAAGGCAGGCCGGCTATGCCGACAGTACAGGTGACAAGGACAGCAGTCTCAAAGCAAGTGGAAGGATGTGCATTTCAACAAGAGTTTATCAAGACCCACTAAAAATTAAACTCTGCATTAAGTTTTCTGTGGCGGTTTTGGACAGTTTCGTTCGGTACGACAACTAGAAGCGGTTAAAAAAAGAAAAAAAAATCAAGCTACCAACTTACTTGAAGTCCTCGTTCTTTATGAACTCCACGATGATGTCTTTTTCGGGCTGGATTTGCAGCATCTTCAGCGTCAAGCACAAGAAGGGGGTAGGCTTAATGTTCCCGCCATAGACGCCTCCTACGTACTTCAGCTCCATGGCCTTGTCCACCACCAGCTCGGCTAGGATAGGGTCGGGCCGTCAGCACGGGCTCTTCACCGAGCTCCCCACCGCGCCCCCTCCCGCCCCTCCCGCCCCTCCCGCCGCGCCATACCCGTCAGGCCGAAACACTCCTCCTTCCAGTACTTGGACTCGTAGATGCGGGTGCGGATGATCTTCTCCACCAGGTACTGCGGGTTGGTGCCGTGGATGCTGTGCGCATCCTTCACCGTCCGGTTCGCCATGGCCGCCGCTCTACGGCTTCCCTCAACTGCGCCGCGGAGCTCCCCGCTCCCCTTCCGGCAGGGACTCCAGAGACTTCCCCTTCCGGTGTAGGCCCTCCGGCCGCCATCTTATCTTTGGGCCGCAACGTCCTTTACGGCCGCGGCTTCGGGTGGCCAGGTACAAACATGGCGCAGCTGGTGAGCGATCTCTTCCTGTCTCCTCCACCCTATGCGCGCGCGCGCGCCGTGGAGGGCGGGGCTCCGGCACGGCTTTGGCGCGAAATTTCATCCTGGTGGCGCGGGGGGACCGAGGAGCCGAGCGCGGTGAGTGGGCCTCGGCCCGCAGCCAGAGAACGGGGCAGGCGCGGCAGGGCTCTGGAAGGGTGGCGGGGGCCTTGGGGTCTATCTGCGGGTCCGATCCCGCTGCGCCCAGGGCTGTTTGCGACCCCGTGGCCCCGCAGGCAGCATCCTGTGGTGTGGAGCGGGCATCCTAAGGCAGAGCTCCGCCTAAGCGGATGGGCTGAGGCAGGTGAGGGGGGAGCAGCACCGTGGCCTGTGTCCTGGGCCAAAGGTCGTATTTAGGAAGAGAAAAAGAGAGAGGAATATAACTAGCTATAACAACTAAGCGTAAGCGGAACGTTCATGTGGTCTTCTCCGCCTGCTCGCCGTGAGGTCTGGGTGGCCACCAGCGAGACGAGATCCTGAAGCGGGCGGCAGCGTGCCCCGGCCATTGTGCGACGGGCGACCCGGGGCTGCGCCGGCCCCCAAGGCAGCGCGGCGGGGCGCCGGGGCCTGGTGGTAGGCAGGCAATAGCTGATCAGCGCCTCTGTGAACGGACTTAGTGGCCAGTACCCAGGGGATGGTATGTCTGTGCGATGTGTCAGACAAGCGCTGGGCGTGAAAAGAGGAGTTGAGGAACAATCCACTGCTGGACACCGTTCTCCTCCCGCAGGGCAGCAGCGGCTGGAGGCTTGGGTTGGCTTCTGTGAACAAATGATGCATGGCAGCTTCCTCACTCGTCGGGGATTGGTGGCGTTTTTGTGTACTTGCCCATCGTGACTCCTTTGCTTGTTCTGTTTTTAAATAATAATATTAAAAGATTCGCTTGTTCGTTTTAGTTTTCCTTTGGGAATCATGAACATTCAGCAGCAAAGAAAAATTGTCCACTCCTGGTATGGAAAACCCACGAGCTCTGACAGGAAACTGAGGACTTTACAATACAAGTAAATAACGTTTATTTCTGCTTTGCTTGGGGAAACTTAAAGAAGTTTGCTTTACCTTTCTGGCAGACTAATGCAGCAGGCAGTGAGAATCACATATTGAGCATCATGTCGTGAGGCTCTGTGTGTGTAACAAAAGCATTACAGAGCTCTTGAGTTAGGAATTGAATGAACAAAGACACTTAACTAAATCTGTGAGTGTTAGCTGCCTAACTGACACAGATACGAAAGCTTTCAACTGGGGAGTTAAGTTGTAAGGTTTGCAAGAGGGAGTGTAGCTGTTTGTAAAGCTGCCAGGCCATCAGCTTTAGTGACACAGGAGTATGTGAAGGCTGCAATCCTGTTAACTGCACAGCTGTGTCACTTCCTAGGGGCATCCTTATTGCACCAGAAAGAAGCAGAAAGGAAACCCGTGTGCAGCTCGGTGATTTTATTTTAGTAGAAGGGGAGAACGCAGATGAACCTTTTGTGGCACAGCTCCTGGATTTGTATGAAGATGGTAAGAGAAATAAACATTTGCTTTCTATCTGAGCAATCCTGAAGTACTCTGCAGTTAGTTATTTTGTGCTGATATAGTTAGCATTAACTCCATAGCACTGGACTCATTTGCTCAGGAAACTGGGCCTTAGTCATCGCTGTGTTCATATGCTCCCCAAATGCTCAGGGCAGATGACTGATTTCACCTAGCCTTGATAGATAAATGGAGAGCTTAGACATGAAATCCTTAGAATCATAGACTGTTAGAGGTTGGAAGGGATCTCCAGAGATCATCCAGTCCAACCCCCTTGCCAAAGCAGGATCACCCAGGGCAGTCTGCACAGGAATGCATCCAGGTGGGGTTGGAAAGTCTCCAGAGAAGGAGACTCCACAACCTTTCTGGGCAGCCTGTTCCAGTGCTCTGTCACCCTCACTGTAAAGAAGTTTCTCCTCAGGTTGAAGTAACCTTATATGTTCAAGTTTGTGTCCATTGTTCCTTGGCTTATTACTGCACACCACCAAAAGGAGCTTGGCCCTCTCCACTTGACACCCGTCCCTCAGATATTGATTGACCTTGATCAGATCTCCTCTCAGTCTTCTCAAGACTGAACAGCCCCAATCTATTTGCTTAGTTGCCCAGTTTAAAAGGGATGGTCCTTGAGGAAGGCATTGTGAGCTTGTGCTTTATTTAGACTGGAGAATCCAAATGGAGCATAAGCACTGCTGTCCTGGGGCTGCGTCTTATCAGACATCAGGTAGTGTAGCAGTAAGATGCAAGGCTAAATAAAGAGGGCTCACCATTTCTGTCCCTTGCCTGTAGATGGAGAGGCACAAAGCATGGAAGAGGAGTGACACAAAAACTGTTTTGAGTCTGAATTCAAAACTACTCTTTAACTATGTCTGATTTCTTTGAGCAGCTTTTGGTGTTTGTTTGGGGCCATCATCATAATTGGGGGTTTTAAAATCTTTCTTAAACAGAAATACCTATCAGTCCAGCTTCTTTATTTCCTAATGCACATTTGTTGTGACATAACTGGATATTCTTTTCATACTGGAATGAAACCCCTGAGACTTCCTTGAAAGCAAGATCTTCTTTTTGTCTTATCTCTGACAAATGTGTTAAAGGGATGTGGCTTTGTGCTCAATGAAAGATGAAGACCTTTAAAATGTAGAGAGTAACTTACTATTTGTCTGTCATATCTTCCAAACGTTTCTTTTGACTCTCCACAATTCATTTGTAGTGTTTATTCAGACTTTCCCCATGCTGTTTCAGCAGCAGGCTTCTCTGGTTTGTGGGTGAATGACTGCTTTTGGCTTCTGTCTGAAACAGCATTGACATGACAAATAACACACTGCCGTGCCTCCTTTTGGTTTGGTGGGGTTTGATTAGATCACATTGTGCCAGTAAGGAACCTCTTCATTTGTGATTGTGAAGTGGTGATCCATGTACTTGGTGGCTGAGACCCTCTGTAGGAGTAACCTGAATCCTTACGTCTCAACTCAGACATTTCAGTTGAGTTCAGAAAATGCTAACTGCGGTCTCTATGAGATGCTTTCTCCCCTAGGCACAGGGAGGGTGGCATCTCAGCTGCAATAATAACTCTTTGCCATGCCCCACCCCATCCCTCTGCTCACTGCCCTGTGTGGTTGCTGCAGGTGCTCAGCAGAAGCACGCCGTTGTGCAGTGGTTCTCCCGGATTACAGAGGTCCCACAGAACAAACGCAAGCTTTTGAAGAGAGAGGTCTCTCCCAAAGAAGTGTTCCTGGATCAGATTCCTGGCTATGACACTGACATAGCTGTGGAGAGCATTATTAATAGCACCACGGTATGTACTGCAACCCTCTGCATGGGAGGGAAGAAAGAAGCAGAAACCTTTTGAGCAGCATTGTAGAGCGGTGCAGCAGCTTTATTCCCTCTCACACATGGCCAGTTTACTTTATTTGTCAGTGCCATTAATGTGAGGTAGATAGTTAAAAACTGTTGATGTGTTCTGTCTTTTCTCCATTCCCAAATGATTTGTTTGTTTGGCAGCCAGCTTAGAGATTTGCATGCAGGGGAGTAAGGTGAATGGGAGTCTTGTAGTGCAGTAAACTCATGCTTGTGTAAAGCTGGTTGGAGGTGCTGCCCTGTGTGATGGACTGCATGGATTCCAGTCACCTGTGAGTGAAAAAATAGTTGAAGGCTAAATGAACAGCCAATGCTAAGCTGTGTGTTCTGGTATTTTCTGCTTTTACAGGTAATGCCTCTACATCTGGGGGAGGAAATACCTGCTGCATTAAACAAAGAACAAACTTTCTACGTAAAGCAGTCATGGGATGGGAAATGCTTTAAGATTTTGTCCCGTGACACATTCTCTAAGCTGAAAGAAGCTAACAAGAAAGGATGTGGCCCCCAGACTCTTCAGACTCATTTATTGCTTCAGACATTGTTTCTCCCCTGAAAAAGGAGGTGAAGAGTGTTGTTCGGAGTGCCACAAAACCAAGAAATGGGGAACTGGAAATAGAATCAAAACATTCTGCTTCCAAGTCCTCCCTCTCTAAGGAGAGGCATTCACAGAGAGTGGCTAATGGCATCAAGACTCCAACAGCAAGGAAGAAGCTGCAGTTAAACAGTATGTACATGGCAAGATCTGGGAATCTAATGCTTTGTGCTGCTTCATCCTGGGGAGTACAAACTGCTAATATTCAGCATCAGTAGTGTGTGCTGCATAACTCAGGCTGTGGGCTTAGCCCAAGCCTTTGGGTGCAGCAGTTGTTCATGACTGTTACTTCAAGCAGCTGTACTGCTTATGCCCAACTTACCTTGAGACTGGCAAATTTCAATCAAAGAGTTTGTTGGCTGAAAGGCTGCCAAGCAGCCTAGCTTCACCTCAGTGTCTCACTTTCATCCTCTGGCTCGTGGTGCACTACAATGTTTGCACTGGTCTGGCTGGATAAGCACATTTTTGATCCTGTGTCATGTGCCATATTTTCAGACTGGAGCCTGAGTGAAGTAAATGATGGAGGCAGGTTAGAAAACTGGAAAAATCATTTTGTGTTCTATTTAGTCATTGTCTCAGAGGAAGTGTGAGGCTCCTCTACACATTCAGCTCATTGTTCTTGGAGGGTAAAGCCTTCCCCTTTCGTTTAAATGACAGCCAGTTGTACCATGTCTTCTGGAGGTTAACCCAGACCATGGCTGGTACCTGACAGAAGTTCATTTTGCTCCTGATTCCTAGGTCCCACAGGATCTAAAGGCAGGCTCCTGGGAAGTGAAGTTTTGGAACTTTTGGATGACGACTGTGATGCTGTAGCACCGTCAGAACCATCTGCCACTAAAAGAAAAGTGCAATTCACTGGCATTCTAGGCTCCCCAGCAAAAGTACCTTACGCCAATGCAAAGTCAAAGCCAGCGTGTGGTGATGCAGATCACTGGGGGTGTCTTGCTGATTCCAGACGATTATCCCCTTACCCTCAGGTCAGAGACTTCAATGAGCAAGCCAAGGATCCTCATAAGGAAGATGACTCTAACTGGTAAGTGATGGCTTTTTATGCTGTTTTCATGTAGTTTTCTAACACATCAGTGAAAGACTTGTGAGAAGAGCAGGGGGTGTCTGTGTGGCACCTTTTGCCTGTTGAAATCCCTGGGAGAAGAGGGGTAGCCTCAATTAGAAGTGCTCTGTGGTGAGGCTCTGGGAATGTGTAACTTGGAGATGAATGAGATGGTCAAGGAGACTGTAAGAGAAGCTGACTTTAAAAATGGACACAAGCAGTATATGATTACAAGAACTGAGAGAAGGGGTTGGAAATGGCAGTAGTAGGATGCTAGAATCCGAGCTAAAGCAGGGTCATCCGTAGCAGCTTGCCCAGGGTCACAGAATCATGAAAGGGAATTGAAGCCATTGTGGTTTGTACTCACAGCAGGGATAAAAATATGTCGCTGCAGTCACTGCCATATTGCTGAGAGCTGTTGAGATAAGGGGAGCTACAGAAAGGGGTGCAGCTGGCCTCGTGAGCCTTCTCCTGAGAATTGTGTGCTTCATGCTGGCTGTTCTGAAGAAATCTAACCTCAAAGTGTGGTCACTTGTCATTTATCAAGGCTGTGTGAAGATATTAAGCTGGGGCAGGAGGAGAAGGGTTCAGACTTCCTTGTATGAGATGTTGCTGGAAGTCAAACAGTTGTGTTCCTTCTTTCAAAGAGGAAAGCTGTGGGTACAGCACTTGGTGGACCCTTATTTTTGTCACTTACTGTATATCAAAGGAAACCCATTCAAAACACATTTTCTTTTCATTGACAAGATAAAGGCATTTTGGTGGTGTTTGGAGACCTATCAGAATTTCTGAGAACTGTCCACAAGTCATTAGGTCCTCTGTGTCCTTTGAACTAACAGGGAAGTTGTATTAACAGTCAAGGGGTCCACTGGTAGGGATGAGGAAGTGCCCAAGAAGATCAGAGATGCCCAAAGACAATTGTGTTATTTTTTTATTTCCCTTAAACAAAACAACCCCCCACACAACAAAATCACAAATGACAACAGACTCCCACATCCAAGCAAAGTGAAACCCCTGCTCTTGTGAGCCCCTGTCCCTTCAGTCTGGTAGTGTTGCATTGGCAAAGTGGTTTGGCTGCTGATGCGGCTGCACTTCAGCACTGTTCAGTGCCTCTCACTGATGTGAATGCATCTGGGCTCAGAAGTGAGGGAAAGCTGCAAACCTGTCAGTGCTGATTAGGCAAGGGGAAATGGTTGCTGTTGCCTCCTGAGGGCGCATCAGGAAGCAAAATGGTATCATGCTGATAAGGGCCCAGAGCTGTGTCGGGAGCTAACGCTCATGCAGTCACTGGTGGTCACAGGTGGTCACAAGTCACCTAGCAGCTCTGGCTTGGAGGGATTTGGGGTCTCTCTTTAGGCATAGCACCTTCACAAAGCTTTTCAGAAACACTCATTGCTATAGAAATCTTTGTGAATGAACCACAGTAAACAATCTGTAGTGCTTTGGTGGATTTAGTTTGGCTTTCTTGGTGATGAGGCTGGTGAGAGGCCTCAAGCACAAGCCCTATGAGGAGAGGCTAAGGGAGCTGGGATTGTTTAGCCTGCAGAAGAGGAGGCTTAGGGGAGACCTTATTGCTGTCTACAGCTACCTGAAGAGAGGCTCTTGGCAGGTGGGGGGATTGGTCTCTTCTCCCAGACAACCAGCACCAGAACAAGAGGACATGGTCTCAAGCTGCACCAGGGGAAGTTTAGGCTTGAGGTGAGGAGAAAGTTCTTCACAGAAAGAGAGATTGGCCATTGGAATGTGCTGCCCAGAGAGGTGGTGGAGTCACCATCCCTAGAGGTGTTCAAAAAGGGATTGGATGTGGCACTTGGAGCCATGGTTTAGTAGTCATGAGGTGTTGGGTGACAGGTTGGACTTGATGATCTTTGAGGTCTTTTCCAACCTTATTGATTCTATGATCTATTGGAGAGAGGGTGCGAGAGAGGGGAAGCTTTGCTGCCAGCATCCATGCCCCAGCCAGTCTGTAAATAGCTAAACAAGAATACATTGACAGCCTGATGTTTGAAAGCCTTCTCTTGATGGTTGCAAATGTGATGCCAGGACGACACACAGACAGCTTTGTGCTCCTTCTTTACAGTGTGACTGGACATCAGGAACTGGACACTCGGAGCCTCATTCTGACGCCGCGTTCTCGCCGCGCGTGTGCACAGCAAACGATCAGCCGCATTGCAGAGCACACCAGGTAACAGCTGCAGCCAGGGTCACAGGATGTTAGGGGTTGGAAGGGAACTTGGGAGATGCTTGAGTCCAACCCCCCTGCCAGAGCAGGACCATAGAATCTAGCACAGGTCACACAGGAATGCATCCAGATGGGTCTTGAAAGTCTCCAGAGAAGGAGACTCCACAACCTCTCTGGGCAGCCTGTTCCAGTGCTCTGTGAAGTTCCTCATGTTGAAGTGGAACCTCCTGTGCTGTAGTTTATATTCACTGCCCCTTGTCCTATCACAGGGCACAACTGAGTGGAGCCTGTCCCCTCCCTCTTGACACCCAGCCCTCAGATATTAGTAAACATTTATTTAATCTCCTCTCAGTCTTCTCTTCTCCAGACTCAACAGCCCCAGGGCTCTCAGCCTTTCCTCATCAGTGCTCCAGCCCCTTCATCATCCTTGTAGGCCTCCCTTGGACTCTCTTCAGCAGATCCCTGTCCCTCTTGAACTGGGGAGCCCTTAACTGGATGCAGTATTCTAAGTGAGGTCTGACTAGGGCAGAGTAGAAGGGAAGGAGAACCTCCCTGGATCTGCTGGACACACTCCTCTTAATGCATCCCAGGATCCCCTTGGCCTTCTTGGCCACAAGGGCACATTGCTGTCCCATGTTCTTCTCCCCAGAGTTGCTCTATAGCAGCTCACATCCCAGCCTGTACTGGTGCAATTTATTCTTCCTTCCCAGCTGCAGGACTCTGCACTTATCCTTGTTGAACCTCATTAGGTTCCTCTCTGCCCAGCTCTTGGTCTGTCCAACCCTCTGACTGGCTACAGAGCCTTCAGGTGTCTCAGCCAAGCCTTACAGTTTGGTATCATGAGCAAATTTGCTGAGCAGACACTCTGTCCCCTTGTCAATGAGACTATCAAGGAGACCTTCTTCACAGTGCTGTTGGTGGTTTCAAGCCTTGAGAGTTTGCCCAGCTTAGCACTGCAATGCAAATGGTTCTAGAGCCATGGCTTCCTTGCCATGTGAGTGAAAACTCTGATGTCCAGCAACAAAAAGCTGACTCCTGCTGTTCTTCAGAAAGTTGCCTGTCTTTGAGTCAGTCTGTGAAAAAGCCATGGCAGATGAATAGATGAAGCAGAAAATAAGTTGGGCTGATTATAATTAACTACATAAAAAGCTGAAGATGTGCAAGTGATGCTTTGCAGTGTGTGGAGTTGTATCTGTTCTTTTAAACTACTGTAATTTGTGTTCCTTGCAGCATATTAAATGCACTAGAGTTGGACACGGAAGAGGATTTTCTGTCTAGCTCAGACAGCTCTTACTCTTCAAGTAGTGAGGAAGAGGAGGATGATGTGCTCTGCACACCACCAAAGAAAACTAAAGCAAGTGGAACACTCAGCACCTCACTGTCTTCAGGGAAGTCTTTGGTTCACACTCCTGCAAAGACCCCAAAAAAAACTGTAAGGTTCCATTAAAAAAATCTGGGTTTATTACCTCTGAGCCAGTTGTTTGGATGCTTGGTGCCTGTGTAGCACAGTGAAGTATCTGAGCCCCTTAGCTTTTAATGAAACACTGCCTTGATCTGTGATGTGTCAGTCATGCAAATGCATGAAGCACTTGTGTGCTGTGAATATTGTGACCATGTTGACCAGGAAATGGGGAAAATGTCAGGCTGGGCTGGAGCCAAACTTATGAAGCTATTGCTGGCCCCCATTTTTACTTGCATTGTAAACTGTGCACTGAGACATTTTAGTTCTGTTAGTGTGGTCTTTGAGTGCAGGCTGATAGGTAACAGAAGAAAGCCATAAGCCCAGCTTTGTGTTTGGCAGCAGAGCTGTCCTGGATCTTGAAAGCTTTGCAGTGTGCAGGTGGTTACCAGTGCAGAAGGGATGCACTGCAGCTCCCATGGCCAAGAGTGGCCAGCTGTGTCTGGTAGTGTCCTGGCTGCTGGTGGAGATGGGTTACCAGGATACAGCACCATACTCAGGTGCATGCTGTCGGTGGCTAAGCTTTACTATGCTTATGAAATGCCTAGCATGCAAAACCTGGTGTGGCTAGAACTTGTAAGCACAACAAAGAAGGCGCTGTATGGCTTTTGTGGTTTGGACAATGAAATTAGATCCATTTCTAGCTGCTTGCTCTTTCCTGGGAACCAGATCACTTTGTGGCACAGCACTTCTGAAAACCATTGGTAATTTCAAAACTCCTCAGACAGTTCAAAGGGGTAACTGTCTGCCACCACCTCCCTTCCAGTTTCTTTTTCCCTTCAGTAAGAGCAGAGAGCAAGGCTTTTTTGATGATGCCCTCTCTCAAGACTCTTTCTCCCTTCGTCTGTGCTCTGGCATCCCCAGGCAGTCTTTGTGCATAACCTGAGTTTGGGAAACTTGTGGACAATCAGTCCCCAGTGGAAAGGGCTGTGTGTAGAAAAATCTGTCTGAGGTTGTATCTTTTCTTCGCAGCCCTTGCCAGGAACACCCAAGACACCTCGAAATGCAACTCCTGAAATCCCCAGGCGCAGCCACGTGGCACAGAAACCAGGCAGCGTTCTGGAGGAAGCCAGGCTAAGGTAATGTGTGTGCAGGGGAAGAAGTCATCTTCCTGTGCCAGGTGTGCAGAGCAACGAGCTGTGCTGACACAGGGAAATGCCATCTTGACCACGTTGAATATGTTAGTGTTGTGGGATAAGCTTAAGCCCAAAATGGAACAGATTTAGATGGCCTCCCCTCTCCTTTCTTTCCCAGTAGGGGAAAGCAAATTAGGCAGGAGAAAAAAGAATTGGAACTGTTTAGAATCAATGTGGAAGTAAAAAGGTAAGTTTAACAAAATATAAAAAGCATTTGAGTAAAAGAAAGGTTACAAAGGTATAAGGAAAAGGGGTAAATAAAAATAAATACAAAACCAGGCACAGCTGGCAAAGGATTCTCTGGAACCCAAGTGGATTCTCCTTAAATGCAGTCCTTAGGAGTCTGGAGCAGCATGGAACAGGCCCTTCCACGTGGTTACTGCAACAGCAGGGAACAGCATCTTGGGCAGGCTAGGGCAGGGGCAAGAGAGCCAGGAAATGTCTCGAAGCGGGGAGCAGAATAGACTTTGACCTGGGGATCCCTCCCACTGGGAGTGGGGACCAAGTCTCTGCCCACCTGGGTCAGGTTTCTTTGTCCAGCTGGGGGCTAGGTTCTTTTCAGTCCATCCCCTCTTGGGCTGGGTGTAACCTGGCAGAGTTAGGTACAAGTGCATGGTGTTCTGAGAGTAGAAGAACGTCTGTGAATCTACAGCAGGGGATGTCCAAATGCCACTAGCACCAGAACAAGAGGACACAATCTCGAGCTGTGCCAGGGGAGGTTTAGGCTGGATTTTAGGAAGAAATTCTTCATAGAGAGAGTGATTGCCCATTGGAATGGGCTGCCCAGGGTGGTAGTGGAGTTGCCATCACTGGAGGTGTTTAGGAGGAGACTGGATGGGGTGCTTGGTGCCGTGGTTTAGTTATTTAGGTGGTGTTGGATGATAGGTTGGACTCGATGATCTTGAAGGTCTCTTCCAACCTAGTCTGGTCTATTCTATTCTAAATCCTGCTTCTACAATGTCAAGCTATGGTAACCAGGCCATGCAAGTTCTGCAGAATTATGTATCTGTGTTGTGTGCAACAGCAGAAAAACAAAGATCCTCTCTTACTAACTTCACATTGTCGTGGTACCAGGCCTGTCTCCTCCTGGGGGTGAAAAAGCTTTATGGGAATGGTTGTAAATCTTAACAGTGGAAAAAAGACTGATTGCAGCTCTCAGACCTGGGCTTTAGGTTTTCAGTTTCCTGTTAGTGGGGTCTCCTCTTTTCTCCTACCTCTACATTGACTTAATGTGTTTTTATTTTTACATTGAAACTTCATTGCTGCATATTGATGCTATTGGTATATTGAAGATGACTGTTCAGCCCTCTTAAAACTTAAGAGCACACATAGAGATGCTAGGCTAGTTCCATTGGGATGCTTGATGTTGGTGTTCAGACTTACTATAAGAGAGATTTGAAAGACTACCAGCAGCTGTGAAAGTTGAAGCACCTGGCTGTTTGTTTCCCTCAGGGAGGCCTTTCAGGTAGAACTATGAGAATGCAAACCTTGGAGCTCCTATTTCAATGTTCTTTTCTCTCTTTTTGCTCCAAAGGCTGCATGTTTCTGCCATCCCAGAGTCTCTGCCTTGCCGTGAGGAAGAATTCCAGGATATCTACAACTTTGTGGAAAGCAAACTTATTGATGGAACAGGAGGGTAAGTGTGTTGGTGAGGCTGTTCAACATCTTCAACAATGACATTGATGAGGGGACAGACAGAGAGAGTCTGATCAGCAAGTTTGCTGATGAAACTGGGAGGCGTGGCTGAGACACCTGAAGGTTGTGTAGCTGTTCAGTGAGACCTGGACAGACTGAGAGCTGGGCAGAGAGGAACCTAACAAGGATAAGTGCAGAGTCCTGCATCTGGGAAGGATGAATGAACTGCACCAGTACAGGTTAGGAGGTGATCTGCTGGAGAGCAGCACTGTGGAGTAGGACCTGGGAATCCTGGTGGACAACAAGTTCTGCATGGGACAGCAATGTGCCCTTGTGGCCAAGAAGGCCAAGGGGATCCTGGGATGCACTAAGAGGAGTGTGTCCAGCAGATGCAGGGAGGTTCTCTTTCCCCTCTACTCTGCCCTGTTGAGACCTCACCTGGAATATTGCATCCAGATCAGGGCTCCCCAGTTCAAGAGGGACAGGGATCTAATTGAGAGTCCAATGGAGGGCTACAAGGATGCTGAAGGGACTGGAGCACTGCCTGATGAGGAGAGGCTGAGATCCCTGGGGCTATTTAGTGTGGAGAAGAGAAGACTGAAGTGGAGATCTAATCAATGTTTACAAGTATCTGAGGGCTGGGTGTCAGGAAGGAAGGGACAGACTCTGCTCATTATGCCCTGTGATAGGGCAAGGGGCAGTGGATGTAAACTACAGCACAGCAGGTTCCACCTCAACATAAGGAGAAATTTCTTCACTGTGAGGGTCACAGGGCACTGGAACAGGCTGTCCAGAGAGGTTTTGGAGTCTCCTTCTCTGGAGACTTTCAAGACTCATCTGGATGTGTTCCTGTGTGAGCTGTGCTGGATTTTATGGTCTTGCTCTGGCAGGGGGTTGGACTCGAGCATCTCCCAAGTTCCCTTCCAGCCCCTAATCCTTTGATCTTGTAAACAAGGTCACATCTACTCAGGGCAGAACAGCAGTCAGGCAGTCAACCCTGCTTTTATTTCCGAAGCTGCCAGCAGGAGGCTGAATTCAAGTTCCCAATTGATTTCCTCCTTAAGAAGGGTTGTACATAGAAGTAATGTGGGCTTCTTTTTTCTTAGTTAATATCTCCTAATTCAACACCAACATGTCACTAGTCAATCTTAGATGTCTGGGAAGCACTATAAAAGAGGTAAATGACATCTCTAAAGTTTTTTCTGTTGTCAGTTGCCTCTGCAATAGTAAAATAATTCTCTGATGTGTTACTTATCCCAGTTTGCGAATAAAGTAAGCGAGTGTGCCCAGGTGCCCAAGAAGGCCAATAGTATCCTGGCCTGCATCAAGAAGAGTGTGGCCAGCAGGAGCAGGGAAGTCATTGTGCCCCTGGACTCTGCACTGGTTAGGCCACACCTTGAGTCCTGTGTCCATTTCTGGGCCCCTCAGTTTAAGAAGGACATTCAGACGCTTGAACATGTCCAGAGAAGGGCAGCGAGGCTGGGGAGAGGCCTTGAGCACAAGCCCTATGAGGAGAGGCTGAGGGAGCTGGGGTTGTTTAGCCTGGAGAAGAGGAGCTCAGGGGAGACCTTATTGCTCTCTACAACTACCTGAAGGGAGGTTGTAGCCAGGAGGGGGTTGGTCTCTTCTCTCAAGCAACCAGCACCAGAACAAGAGGACACAGTCTCCAACTGCGCCAGGGGAGGTTTAGGCTCGAGGTGAGGATAAAGTTCTTTACTGAGAGAGTTGTTAGCCATTGGAATGTGCTGCCTGGGGAGGTGGTGGAGTCACCGTCCCTGGAGGTGTTCAAGAGGGGATTGGACGTGGCACTTGGTGCCATGGTCTAGTCGTGAGGTCTGTGGTGCCTGGTTGGACTTGATCTTTGAGGTCTCTTCCAACCTTGGTGATTCTGTGATTCTGAGGTCAAGGGAATTGCCTGAAGTGGCAGAGCAGTGTTCCAGGCTGGTCTTCGAGGCCAGGAATTCCAGGCCATTAATTCTCAGGCTGCTGACAGATTGTGGTAGTTTTAGGCTACGCCTTTAAAAATTTTTCACAGGTCTTGAGCAGAAAAGTAGTAAAATGTAAATAAATCACTTCCAGCTAAGCTGGTCTGGCAAATTTAATGTTGGGGGGAAATTTCAACCTACCACACAGGTGCTCTCCTGTTGCAGGTGCATGTACATCTCTGGAGTGCCTGGCACAGGTAAAACTGCCACTGTTCACGAGGTGGTTCGCTGCCTGCATCACGCCGCAGAGAATGATGAGCTCCCAGCATTCCAGTCTGTGGAGATCAATGGCATGAAGCTGACTGACCCTCATCAAGCTTATGTGCAGATACTAGAGGTAAGCGAAGCCTCTTCAGGGCCTCTGTTTTGAAATGAGAGATCTGGTGCTTTGCCATCAGGTCCTCAATACATCAGCATTAGAGGCACTCCTCTCTCTGAATTGGATGCCCAGGTCCAGGGCTGTAGGATCAGGATCCTCTGGGATCCCACTGCTTTGTGTGACTGGTTTAGACAGTCCTAACATGAAAGAAGTGTAGGTGGTAGCCTGTGGTCATCCTCTGGCATGTTTAACAAAGAGGAAATTGCAGGTGAGTTTGCAATGGATTCTGGAGGACAAATACCATTCTCAAATACAGCCTCCAGTTTGCTTTACAGCTTGACTTTCAGCAGCTGACTCAGCATTCAGCACAGCTCCTTTCTGGACAGTTTCTGGTAGACCTCAGTGCTTTATGAACTACTTTTTTTGCTTTTTACTCCCCTCCCCCCACAGGAAAATCCAGATGCTTGGTGTAGACTGGTAGGGAAAAGTTAAAACCAAACAGAAGTTAACTTCCCATTTCCAGGATTTTGGTGTGACTTAACCTGTAACACTGTTTAATCCTCATCCAGTTTCTGACAGGCCAGAAGGTGACAGCAGCCCATGCTGCAGTGCTGTTGGCAAAACTCTTCTCTACACCAGGACCAAAGAGGAAGACCACAGTGCTGATAGTGGATGAGGTAAGACAAAGAATTCTTAAAGTATCATAAGAAATGAGGTTTTTTGGAGTATAGAAAAAGATAAATTACACACTCTTAGAGTATATCACGTGTGACCTAAAAGGAATAAACTTAGACACACAAATAGTTTCCTCTTAGCCCCACTGGAGAACTGAATTTAAGTAGGCAGGTATTTTGTTCCCTTACTGCCTTGGATTTCACACTGGTGTAACGGTTTGGTTTGGTCTAAGTCACTGAATGAGGTGTTGTGTCAAGTTCTAAATACCATAGAATTCACCTCTCTTTTGTCTGGCAGCTGCTACTTTTCCAGTGAGAGAACTCAGTGAAATAGGTCATATTAAGTTTTGGAATCTCTTGACTGTGTTCTGTTTAGTAATAAACAAATATACACCTACTTTCTGCTGTAAGATAACCTAGGCTCTCTCATGGAGGGTCTTTGAGTCCTGTTTACAGAATCACAGAATTACTGAGGCTGGAAAAGACCTGAGATCATCAAGTCCAGCCTAGGACCTAACACCACCACAGCAGCTAACCCAGGCCACCAAATGGCCACATCCAAGCCTTTCTTAAAGACCTCCACTGATGGCGACTCTACCACCTCCCTGGGCAGTCCATCCCAGTGCCTAATCAGCCTTTCTGTCAGGAAGGGCTTCCTAATATCCAACCTAAACCTCCCCTGGCACAGCCTCAGGCTATGCCCTCTTGTCCTGTTCCAACTTGCCTGGGAGAAAAGTCTGACCCCCCACCTGACTACAACTTCCTTTTAGATAATTGTAGAGAGTGATAAGGTCCTCTCTAAGTCTTCTCCAGGCTGAACACCCCCAGCTCCCTGTTTAATGTTGTATGAATTCCTCACAGTAGCATTTAAGAGCTCCAGCCGTTTAATCAATCACTGCTGTGATGAATACAGTTCAAGCAGCTACTAGGGCTGTGCTTTTCCACATGAGACACTGGAACAGGTTGCCCAGGGAGGTGGTGGAAGCCTCACCCCTGGAGGTTTTTAAAGCCAGACTGGATGTGGCTCTGAGCAACCTGATGTAGTGTGAGGTGTCCCTGCCTATGGCAGAGGGGTTGGAACTGGATGATCCTTGAGGTCCCTTCCAACCCTAACAATTCTATGATTCTATATGAAAGCCCTAATTCAGGAAATGGATAAAGGAAACACAGCAGAGGCAGCTTGCTCAAAATCACACAGGAGGTCTTCTGTGGCAGAGCCAGCTCTCAGCCCCCATCAGGTACTGTAAGTAGCAAGGCTGTTCTTCAGCCTGACCTTTCTCTCTCTGTCTCTGCAGCTCGATCTTCTCTGGACCCGGAAGCAGAATGTGATGTACAATTTATTTGACTGGCCCACTCAAAAGCACTCCAAGTTAATCATCTTGGCCATTGCCAACACCATGGACTTGCCAGAGAGAATAATGATGAACAGAGTAGCCAGCAGGCTGGTATGTCCCAGCAGCTTTGTTGCTATGGTGTAAAATGAAAACAGATTAAATACTGCGTGCAGTCAAAAGTAATGAGGAGAAAGGTAGGGCTGGTTCCATCAGAGATTAAACAGTGCTTGAGGGCTGATAATGAACACTTCAACCTTTAGCAAAGTAAATTTAGGAGCCAGCTTGCTTATTCAGATGCTGTGCTGTGCAAGTACACTGTTGCAGCAATCAATTAGGAATGCAGATACCTTTTTAAACATATTAAGATCTAGTTAATCAAATGCCATGCTTCATGGTTAAACTGTTTACTCTAGAATTCAGAATTCTCTTCTGGTTTCCCTTCCTCTTTTCCCTTTCATTCCAGGCAGTTACCTGGCACCTACTTCTTTCTCCCTGTTTGCCATCTCCAGCTGGTAGATTGCTGAATACCTTTGGACAGAAAGTTGTCTGTTGCTGTGTTAAATAGATTTTCCTAGCTCATCTCTTCATCACTGCTCTGAAAAGTGATGTTCAAACCCAGTGCTCTGCCTCCTTCTGTGGCTCAAAAATAGTTCCACAGTGTGTCAGTTGCTTTCTCCCACTCACTAAGCCTGCAGGTCAGCTGAATCCACGTAGTCACAAGAGAGAATAATTCTGCATTCAAAATGCAGAACTCAAGCCTCCTGTAGAATATGGAAGGCACTGTCCCACCTCTCACATGGATTGTCCTCATCTGGAAGCACTTCTTAGTAGCTTCAGCCAGAAGAGGATGTGTAATTCTTGGCATGCTAACATGCAGCCATTAAAGGACTGTAGACATGTGTGCAGGTTTGCTGAAGGAGATGAATATTCCTTCACAGATTCTTCTGTTACTCTGTTGGCAAACAGTCTGAAGAGTTGTAATCAAAAGAGCTTCATGTTGGGTGGCTCTGATACTATTTTTTTTTAATGAGTTTCGGACAAGGACTTTGAATGCTCATAGCTGCAGCACTTGCTCTTCAGCCCTTACAGTGGGGACTTGGTCACAGTGCAGTGGATTTGCATGTTCATTTCACAAATATGAAGTGGAAAAGTTGATTAAAGCATCTGTCTTGGAAGGCAAGAATGTGAAAGAGAGGTTGCTCCTATCAGAAAATAAAATTTAACCTATGCAGGCTGTGCTTGAGCAGCTGAGAGTTTTCACGTGCTTCCTCTATTGTGTTCTTTCCTGCAGGGCCTCACCAGAATGTCCTTTCAGCCCTACACCTACAAACAGTTACAGCAAATCATTTCATCCAGGCTGAGCAGCACAAAGGCATTTGAAGAGGATGCAATTCAGCTGGCTTCCAGAAAGGTGAGCACAGCCTAGGGCTGAGTCCTTTGTGCCCTCCTGGTCAGAGTGTGGGGCAGCAGGGCAGAACTTGTAAGTGGGCAGACTTGGCTCTCTGGTTCCATGGTCTGTATTGGGGACAAGTGAAGAGCCAGTACTGGATCATAGAATTGTCAGGGTTGGAAGGGACCTCAAGGATCATCTAGTTCAAACCCCCATGCCATGGGCACGGACACCTCGCACTACATCAGGTTGCTCACTGCCACATCCAGCCTGGCCTTAAAAGCCTCCAGGCATGAGGCTTCCACCACCCCTGGGCAACCTGTTCCAGTGTCTCACCACCCTCATGGGGAAGAACTTCTTCCTAACATCCAATCTGAATCTACCCATTTGTAGTTGTTTTCCATTCCCCCTAGTCCCATCACTACCTGACACCCTCAAAGTCCCTCCCACCTTTCTTGTAGGCCCCCTTCAGATACTGGAAGGCCACAATAAGGTCTCCTTGGAGCCTTCTCTTCTTCAAACTGAACAGCCCCAACTCCCTCAGTCTGTCCTCATAGCAGAGGAGTTCCAGCCCTCTGATCATCCTTGTGGCCCTTCTCTGGACACATTCTGACACATCCAGATCCTTCCTGTAATAGGGGCTCCAGAACTGGACACAGTACTCCAAGTGGGATCTCACCAGAGCAGACTAGAGGGGAGCATCGCCTCCCTCGACCTGCTGGCTATGCTTCTCTTGATGCTTCATGCAAACTCTGTGTATGACATGCAGGGTGTTGTCACAGGAAACATTGCAAAGCAGTAGCCTTGATTTTTCCACCTGCTTTGAGAAGGCAGCAGGACATTATGAGAGCTGAAGGCACCACATCAATGAGGTTTCAGCTTCCTGCAGTGTTTGGCACCACGTGAGTCACTGGATGGTCTTGGAAGGAGCCAACAGGCAGTATGGCATTAGCAGGGGAAACAGCCATCCTCATTTTCTTCCTCAGGGTGTTTGAAGCCTTGGCATGGTGGATAGCACCTGTTTTGTTGCCAGTTTTAATACTGTTGTATAAAAACCCCAATGTATTAGACATCAGCAGCTTCTCCAGTTAAGATGTATGCATGATTTACTATCTTACGGTAGCAGTTACCATAGAATCAGAGGATGGTCTGGGGTGGAAGGGACCTCCAAAGTTCATCCAGTCTGACCTCCCCACAGTGAGCAGGGACATCCCCAACTAGATCAGGCTGCCCAAAGCCCTATTAAATAATCTGTTAAAATGATGTTAGCATGTCTGTCTTCCAGTACATGCCTGAACTTTTTCTACAGGAGTATAAAAAGATCACTCCCAAATGTCAGAAGTAAATATAAGCATTTGTTCAGTTATGGTGGAGCCACCTCTTTGTAAGAATTATATCAATGACTTTGCACACTAAGTGATCTGCAGGGTTTTCTGGTGTGATTGTTTTTCTTCAGAAGTATAACTCTCAATTGCATTTTCTAAAGGGTTTCTCATTCTTGGCTCCAGATGGACTACAGGGCTCTCAGATGCTAGCAGCATATCCTGGGCAAGCAAGCCCAGTACTGTCTGAGGAGGTTCATAGCTTTAGGAAAGCTGTAAAGCCCAGCTGGGAGTTGAAGAAATAGTTTCAGAAATCCCAGACATCCAAACGTTTTCAGACACTTGTAAATGTAAATTCATTATCCCAGATTGTTCTTTGTGAGCCACTGGGTGTACTCTTAATACTCTGTGATAGAGTATGGAAAATCTGATCATTTTTTTGCACTCTCTTCCTTTTTATTTTGCCTTTTTTTCCCCTCTGCCTGAAGCTGGACTGTGGTAGGGTCTTTATTGATGACATTTGTGAAGAAATGTGGTGCTGAACTGAACTGCTCAAGCTGAATTTCCTGGATTTTTAGTGTTTTAACCTGACTTCTGTGGTTACAGGGGAAAACAAGTCAGTATTGAGTTTGTGCTGGCCAGATGAGCGCGGGAGGGTTGCTTCTGTTGCTTTTGGTCCGTAAGATCACTCCTTACAATCTGGGATTCCAGCCACACAATTTACAGTAGCATTGCTGGCCTGGTTTGTGGGTGGGTTGTTGGGGTTTTTACTCTATAGTTTCTTGCTAACTTTTTCCTCAAATTGTAGGAAATGTTGCTACAAACCTCTCATGGTTCCTCCTTCCAGGTCGCAGCACTCTCTGGTGATGCAAGGCGCTGCCTCGATATCTGCAGGAGGGCCACTGAGATCTGTGAGTTTGCTAGCCAAAAGAGAACCCCGAGATAGTCAGGATGGCCCACGTGACAGAAGCCATAGATGAAATGTTTTCATCACCATATATAAAAGCAATCAGGTAAAAGCATCTCTGAGGATTTTCCTTACTTTTTTGTATGGTTTTCACTGAGTTGATCTTTTGGTTTGTGTTTTTTTTTGTTTTTTCAACCCCCTTCAGTCTGTCCCCAGCACCCTTTGGAGCATCCACAGAATCACAATAATTCAGGTTGGAAAAGGCTTGGGATCAGCGAGTCCAACCATTAACCCTACTTTACTAGCATTCACAGAAACATTCAGGTTGGAAAAGACCCTCAGGATTACTAAGTCCAACTCAGAACCCTACTCTACAAGGTTCACCACTAAACCATAGCCCCAAGCACCACATCCAAACCACCTTTAAACACATCCAGGCTTGGTGACTCAGCCACCTCCCTGGGCAGCACATTCCAATGCCTGACCACTCTCGATGGGGAAAAAGTCTTCCTAATGTCCAGTCTAAACCTACCCAGTCACAGCTTGAGACCATTCTCTCTTGCTCTATCACTAATGACCTGTGAGAAGAGACCAGCACCAGCCTCTCCACAAGGTCCTTTCAGGTAGTTGTAGACAGCAATGAGGTCTCCCCTCAGCCTCCTCTTTTTCAAACTAAGCAGCCCCAGCTCCTTCAGTTGCTCTTCATCAGATTTCTTCTCCAGGCCCTTCCCCAGCTTCCTTGCCCTCCTCTGCACTGGCTCCAGCACCTCCACATCTCTCTTGGATTGAGGTGCCCAAAACTGAACACAACACTCAAGGTGTGGCCTCCCCAGAGCTGAGTACAAAAGGGGACAATCTCCTCCCTACTCCTGCTGGACACGGCACTTCTAATCCCAGCCAGGATGCCTTTGGCTTTCTTGGCCACCTGGCCACACTGCTTGCTCCTATTCAGCTGCTTGTTGATTAGAACCCCCAAGTTCACCACTAAAGCATATCCCTCCATTTAAATGACCTTTAAACACATCCAGGCTGGTGCATTCTGCCTTGGGGAACAGTTAGGAGAGAGAGAGAGGGACTAAACAGGAGTTAAAGAGGAAACAAAGGCATAGAAATCACTTCATATATGAAGTTTATGCAGGATGTTTCCATGTTACTGCGTTAGCTCACATCAAGAGGGTGGTTTTGAAATGTCCTGATTGTCTCTAATTAGTGCATGTTGACTTCACTGAACAGCAGTTTCCAAGTACAGATTGGAATTCCTTCCAGTTGGAACTAAATCTGGACGATACTCAGGAGCCCACAACTGCAAACAGTGCTGGTTAGTCAGCATCCTGGAGCACAGTCCTATGAGGAAAGGCTGAGGGAGCTGGGGGTGTTTAGCCTGCAGAAGAGGAGGCTCAAGGGAGACCTTATTGCTCTCTACAGCTACCTGAAGGGAGGTTGTAGTCAAGTGGGGGTTTGTCTCTTCTCCTAGGCAGCCAGCGACAGAAGGAGAGGACAGTCTCAAGCTGCATCAGGGGAGGTTTGGGCTGGATGTGAAGAAGAAATTCTTCCCAGAAAGAGAGTTTTGCCCTTGGAATGGGCTGCCTGGGGAGATGGTGGAGTCACCATCCTTGGAAGTGTTTAAAAAGAGACTGGATGAGGCACTTGGTGCCATGGTTTAGTTGATTAGATGGTGTTGGCTGATAGGTTGGACTTGATGATCTCAAAGCTCTTCTCCAACCTGGTTAATTCTGTGATTCTGTGAGTTTGATCTGGACTGAAGGAAAAAGCACTCAGATAAGCATAGTGTGGCCACTGGGTCCTCAAGGGTGGGCTGTTCCCCTCTACACAGCTGCTTGCCTTATGCCACTGTCTTTGCTTGCTCAGATGCAGGCAGAGAAGTCTGAGCATAATGCATGAATCTCCCATTTGGGCTGATTTTTTTCTTTACCATAGATTCTGGTAGGACTTCCAAAAGGTTTCCTGAGGGAAACATATGAGGAATTTGCCCTTCAGTGCTCTACACAAGCTGTACCTGGTAAAGTGATGTACCAGTTTCTAGTCAGAAGGAAGAGCAGCTGTTTCAGCAGGGAAGGAGACACTAAGGGATGATAATACATTATTTTGCTGGGTATGTAGGGATTGCTTTCACAGTGCTGCTTAGGCCCAAAAACCTCAGTGTTAGCTTAAATGTAAGCACACTGCAAAACGTGTGATGTGTAGGATGAAATGTAGTCAGAGACAGAGAGAGGGGAGGGGAAGAGAAATGAGGGGATTGTGGTGCCAGAGTTGCATGGCTGGTTAACACAAACTGCTCCTTCTCAGGCAGAAAAATACCCTGGAATTGAGTATGTGGCTACCAAGGAATTTCTGTTGCAGCCTTCTCCCTGATCTTTCATGAATTCCAAACTTGCAGGCTGATGTTTTTGTGTGTGTTTTGTTTTGATACTCAGGAATGCCTCCTTGCATGAACAGATCTTTTTGAAAGCAATTTTGGCAGAGTTTCGCAGGGCAGGAGTTGAGGAGGCAACAGTACAACAGGTATAGTCATGTTTGGGGCTCCTTTTCTTTTTTCTTCTTAGAAAGAAAGGGGAACTGTCAAAATGATCAGGCAAAAGTGTAAATATTTCACTACTTGGGGTTTTCATTGGTAAGATTTGATGGAGGCAGTATTGATGGCAAAGTGAATTGGGACATGGCTGCCCAGGTCAGGTGCAGAGCCGAACCGAATGCTCCCACCTGTTGTGCAATGGGACTGAAAACTGGCAAGACCTGCTCCTGGGCTGGCATCAGTGATCTGGATCATTTGCTTTGGCCTGCATCTGACAACCCTGCATGCCTCCCCCTGCCATGCTGTCTAACAGGGAAAAGAGAACCAGAAAATATCAGGCAGGTGATTGAAGGAGGAAGACTGGGAAGTGGTTCAGTGGCTCGCTCAGCAGAGGCAGGTGTGTCACTAGGAGCTTCAAGTTTTTAGTAGACCTGTAACACACCTGGCACCAGCAGAGCTGAGGAGACTCTGCACCACCAGTCACACTATGGAAGCTAAATGCTAATCCTTAAAACATCAGCTGAAAACATTTTTATAACATGCCAGGTTTCACTAATTCTCCAGGTCTGTAAGTAAGAGTTCTGCCTGGATTTTCCATTACTGACTCCTGAACACCTGCATCAGTTGGTTGCACAGATAACTGGGCAGTCTGTTCTGGAATGCCAAAGAATTCTCGGTTACAATCATGTTACACTTCCCCTTAGTTCTCTTCTAACACTGAAAGGGTTTTCTTCTGCTTTTCCTAAACAGAAAAGCAGGAGACCCCAAGTGGTTCTTCTCAGTTTTACCAGGCTGTGTGATTTGTGGCCTGGGCTTAAAAGCCTTTGCAGGCTGTAATGCTGCGTGTCTGTAGTCAGTGTGACTCAGTGACTGACAGTGAGTCAGAAGTGCCACTTCTGAATGGATTGATATGTAACTAATTGTATATCAGTTCTTAATCCTCTGGATGAGCTTTAGTCCACATAGTCTGGGGAGAAGAGGTATAGTAACAGATAAAGTCATCTAGTTCTAAAATTGCAGACAAGATAAGAAGCTAATCGTTTTGTATTGGGGCTATATGAAGGAGGAGACTGTAGCCTGGGGTAGCTAATTCCTAAGTCCTACCAGCTTGTGTGGGAGCAGCAGGGGGTTGTAAGTTCCATGAGCAGCCTGGAGCTAGTTTCTCCCCTCCCAGAGGTGTGGAGGGAAGGAAGCTGCTCTTTCACCTCAGCGTGGGGGACTGCAGCAGGGGGTGAGCAGGGCCTGTGATCTGTGTGGCAGGTCTGTGGGCAGCACGTGGTGCTGTGCAGGGTGGGAGGAGTGCAGAGCAGGGGGTGACCATGCTGTGTGCTTCATCGCAGGTGTACCGGCAGCACGTGGTGCTGTGCAGGGTGGAGGGTATGCAGAGCCCCACTATCTCTGAGATCATGGCAGTCTGTTCTAGACTTGGTGCCTGCAGGATCTTGCTGGTGGAGCCCAGCAGTAAGTACCTGCAGGTGCGGGTGAGGCTCAACATCAGCCAGGACGACGTCACCTATGCGCTCAAGGACGAGTGAGGCCACAGCTTTTATTTTTGTAGGGTGTATGAATTATTTTTAATATTGTCTATTTTTATTGTTGATGATAAAATGGAAAGAGCAAATGTATTTTCCCCCTGAATGCTTCCATTAAAGAATTGAATTTAAGCACTTTGGTAATGGGGTCCCCTTTCAGTGACATAGAGGGGGTTGGTCTGTGAGATGGATTGAAAACTGGCTCAACAACAGAGTTCAGAGGGTTGCCATCAGTGGTATGGAGTCAACTTTGAGGCCTGGGGCCAGTGCTGTTCCCCAGGGCTCAGTACTGGGCCCAGTTTTGTTCATTATCAACAACCTCGATGATGGGATTGAGAGTACCCTCAGCAACTTCCTGATGATACAAAACTGGTGGGGGTAGCTGGCATCCCTCAGGCTATGCTGCCATCCAGAGAGATCTGGACATGCTGAGAGCTGGGTGAAGGCAAACCTCAGGAAGTTCAATAAGGACAAATGCAGGGTCCTGCATCTGGGGAGGAATAACAACAGTCACCAGGACAGAGAAAGACCTGGTAGACAGCAAGTTCTGCATGGGACAACAATGTGCCCTTGTGGCCAAGGAGTGACTGATACCAAGGATTGATCACAAGCTCTGAGGGGTTGGAAGGGACCTCTGGAGATCATCGAGTCCAACCCCCTTGTCCGAGCAGGACCACAGAATCCAGCACAGGACACACAGGAATGCATCCAGATAGGTCTTGAAAGTCTTCAGAGAAGGAGACTCCACAACCTCTCTGAGCAGTCTGTTCCAGTGCTCTGTCACCCTCACACTGCTGAAATTCCTCCTCACGTTGAGTGGAACCTCCTGTGCTGTGATCAAAGAAGCTGCCTCATCTCGGTCCTTGGCCACAGTGCGTTAACCATGCGGCGGTGACGGTTCGGACATACTTTTCAAGGCCGCTGTGGAGGAGCTTGGCCAGCGCCGGAGCCGCGCCGCCCTCGCGCGGGGCCCTCCCCGTCCCGCCCCGAGCGCGCTCTGCGCATGCGCCCTGCTGCCTGGCGCCGTAGCCAAGGCGTCCCGGGGCCGGGCGGGCGCTGCTGCTGAGGGCGGCTTCGCGCTTGCCGCGGGAGGTAGAGGTGAGCCGGGGCTGGCCCGCCACGGGCCGGCCGGTCGCGGTGCCGCTCGGGGCCCGGCGCCGGCAAGCGGCGGTTATTTACACGGCATTCAGCCTATCCCCTCCGCCGGCTCCTCCCTGCGCCGGGGCGGGAAGCGCTCCGCGGGGGCGCGGGGCGGGCCGGGCCTGCTCCGCCCTCACGCGGCGCCGGGTCCTGCGGTGAGGGGGAGTCGGGCTGCGAGCACCGGGCCGGGCGCGGGGGAGGGGAAAGCCGGGTGCGAGGGAGGGCGGGGTGCGGCCGGGCTGGGCGGCCGGCTGACAGTGGCTGTGGGGACGGTGGCGCTGGCGGGCCTGGGAGGTGTTGGGGGTGTGTGTGTGTGTGTGTTACATGGCGTGTGCCTCCTTCCCCCGGTACTGCTCTGTGTTTCGGGGTGCCGGTGAAAGCTGTAGGGCTGTGCGCAGCCTGGTCTGCTGCTTGCGTGCAGTTGGCGGTGCCTTGAGACAGGAGGGGGTACTGACGTACAGTTTCGTGTGCTCTCAGTCCCTTAGAGACAGTCCTCTGAAACTCATGAACCAGCATGCTTGGCAGAAGACCTAAAAAAGCCCTCAGGCAAAGGGCCAGGGAGCTGCAGTTGCAAAGCAGGTAAGGAAGGTAAACGCTAGGGACACGTGGTTGCAAAGCAAGTAAAGAGGGTAAAGGCCAGGGATGTGTGGTTGCAAAGCAGGCAGGGAAACCTCCTACTCCTACTGCAGGGTAGTCTTCAGAACTCTTGCTGCTGTTTTCCTGCTGGAATCTCCAATATTAATAAACCATTACAGTATTACAGTATCACCAAGGTTGGAAGAGACCTCAAAGATCATCGAGTCCAACCTGTACTATTGCAGGACTGTGAAAAAAACTTGTGTGGTGTTTTGCTGCTCTCTTCTTTAGTGCATTCTTTCTTAAAGCAAGAATCTGATCTGTACCAGTGGAGGTCTTGCAGGAAGCCACAGTGTTGCAATGCTGTAATCCTGGCATGAGACCTCATGACTCACACTCATAGTAGCTTCCTACCCTAGCTATGTTGAGATTTAATAATAGCTTCAATAATTACATGGAAGCTTTCCTTATACGTTTAAGATGACAGAAATAAGATCTTCCAGAATATCAAATAACAGCTTCAGAGGCACATGTGGGAAAACATTAAGGTGCTACAAGAGAGACAGTTAATTTCCCAATGTGTAGCATAATTTTTTTCTTCCAACAGATACACTGATAAGTTAGTGTTCCTCTCCTGTAGCAAAAACTGAGCTTAAATGTGTCTGTGTGCTGGGGTTTTGTTGTACTCTTTACCTTTTGGTGTAATTTCATCAGCCTTGAGAAGAGAAACAACTTTTGGTTGTGAGTGGCAGGTGCAGGAAGTCAAAATTAGAAATACAGCCAAGGCAAAATTTTGGGTAGAAGTGGCAGAAAAGCAGAATATGGTGAGAGGTGAAGAAAGTTGCAACCAGACTGGAACTTCAGAAACTTTTGAAGGTAGACTAGAAGCAAGTTAAACATAGAGGACAAAAAGCTATTCAGAGTGTAGAGAAATGCTACAAGGACAGGCTGAAGGAGCTGGGGTTGTTTAGCCTGGAGAAGAGGAGACTCCAGAGAGACTTAATAGCAGCCTGCCAGTACCTGAGGGAAGCCTACAGGAAGGATGGAGAGAGACTGTTTACAAAGGCCTGCAGTGACAGGATGAGGGGCAATGGCTTTAAGGTAGAGAAGAGCAGATTTGAATTGGATGTTAGGAACAAGTTCTTTACGATGATGGTGGTGCAACACTGGAACAGGTTGCCCAGGGAGGTGGTTGAGGCTGCTTCCCTGGAGATATTCAAAGTGAGGCTGGATGAGGCCCTGGGCAACCTGATCGAGTTGGGCATGTCACTGCTGACTGCAGGGAGGTCCCTTCCAGCCTGGACCATTCTATGTTTCTAAATAAGAAAAGAGGGTGGGCTAACATGCTAGAGCAGGGAAATCAGCCGAGATCACCTCTCTTGGTGATTTCTTAGGAACTAACATTCTCCTGCTGAGGCAGAATGGTTTAGACAGAGCTCTGTCATGTCACAGTTGCTCTGGTATGCAGCATTCCTCAGTAGGTGGTAGCATGCAGTTTAGTTCGTTTGAACAAGGGAGAAGATAAAAGGTGAAAATGTCTTCCCCAAAACCCCACACTCTAAAAAGCTGAAGAGTAAATAAAGGATCTGATTAACACACTTTGCTCATTTAGGGCGCATAGGTGTTCAGCCTGGCTTACAGTATGGAGGATTGTTTCTTGAGACAGATGCCCTCGCAAATTAATCTAAACTTATTTTGTGCTATGGAGGGTGTCACCTTCAAGGGTTCTAATAGTTTCTTTTGTTCTCTTTTATTATATGTTTCTTTAATGCTGTTTATTTATTGGGAATGTGCCTCACTGAACAGATTGAGAGACTCAGAGCTAGAACCGGATTCTGCTCTGGGCTTGGTTCCTTACTACACTTGCTTCACTTTCTCTTTTTGCAGTGTAGGAAGGAACAGCTGCTGCCTGCTCCTGACCTGTTTTGCATGTTGATAAAAGCTCACCATTATAAATATTTCCTAACTAAATCTTGTCCTGACCTTCTTTCTGCTCTGTCCAAGGCTGCAAATATGTTAGTTTTGTTCTAGGGAAGGGAGGTGGCTAAGGCAGAGGATGGCCAGCTAGTGTGCCTGGGGCCTTACAGAATGGCAAGGGCATGATCAGCACCAGTAGACAAAGACCTGCTGGTTTTGAATACTGGTCCCCGTGCCTCAGTTATGTTTTGCATTCCCCTGTGGGATTCTAGAAGAGCTCAAAGAGGGGCATAGAATATTTCAAGGTAATAGCCACCAGCACCTCTATTCCCACAGGCTTAAAAAAAAAGTTGTTATTCACACTAGTTTATAAACTGACAAGCTTCTGGCAGCTCTTCAGACCTTTGGAGGCAGGAGTAGATTGTTAAGCCTAGTGAAAATTGTTAAGCCTAGTGATTTTTATTCCTTGCTTGAGAAGCTGAGCTGCTGCCTGTTTGGCCTTGTGAAGACCGATAACCCAACAGGGGCTTGTGCTTTGGAAAGGTCCGAGGAAAGCTACTCCCCCACCCTCACAGGGTGAATCTAATTCAGTGAATTCATGCTTATAAAAAGGCTTAGCACCCTTTGAATAAGAATGTTGTTATTCCTGGGGCAGTTAGTGCCTTAACCAGCAATATAAAAATTGAGATCAAATGGCATTTTAGGAGAATGCCTTTTAGCCACAGACCTGAGAGATCTCCCTGAGAGTTGCTGCCTTGGGCATGGTTTGCAACAGCTGAGTGATAGCTCCCCTCTGCTTCATCAAGTTCTGATTCCTGTTTTTCATGGCATTACCTGAGGTGCTGCCACTGAACTGATGATTCCATGTGTTCATGAGTTGCAAACAGTCCCCCAGAAGTACGAAACAGTTCTGTACATGTTAGTATCACTTCCTTCAACAGCTAAGGATGAAATCCTTGCAGTGTGTGCATGCCAGGCCTGTGCTGTGTGAGCCATGGGTGAATACTTTGGAGCTGAGCTGTTACAGACTGCCCTGAACTTCCCCGATGATACCTGCTGTGTGAGGCTCCCTTTGACAGGCATCATCCTGATCTACCTCCTTATCTCAGACTGTTAGATAGGCTTGATTTTAAGAAATCATTGATTGTGCAGGGTTTTAGAGGGAGGATTTGTGGCTCATTAAGATTTCTGTTCCTTATGTGGGTTTTGGGTGGCTGCTGTGCCTTGTTCTGAGAGTGGCCCTTAAACAAGTGCACATAATGCATGAAAACGTTTCAGTGGTGCAGGCACTGTGATGGTTTGGGTGCCATGGCTGTTCTCACTGCAGAATTTGATTTGATTCTTCCTTTTCCCTTGGCTCCAGCTGGGGCTGTTTGTAGATTTCAATCCTGAAGAGATGCTGCTGGCTGCAGAGGATGGTGGCGATGATGGGGACCTAGAAGCAGAGCTTGCTGCTCTCACAGGAGCAAAAGTGAAAGAAGGCAAATCAAAACCAAAAGGGAGAAGTAAGTTAAAGTATCTGGATTTTATTTATTGACAACCCAAATAATTTATTGAAGGTACCTGTTCAAAAATCACTGATTTATCTGAAATGGTTTCCCATTACTGGTAGAATCTGAAATTGCAACTGCTCTTTACTTCAGAAGGCTGAAGCTGTTAGGACTCAAAAAGGGTAAAAGGCTTCTGCCTGTGTTTCTGTTTAATGACTAAGTGAAGACATGCCTGTTTAGCACATGGAAAGTGTAGGATGAATTGGTTTTGGCTAATGATCTCCAGAGGTCCCTTCCAACCCCCTAACATCCTGTGAATTCAAAGGGGAAATTGTCTTGTGGAAGGGGATTTGTTGTTTGGACCTTCTGATTTTTGTTTGAAGACTGAACTTAGTGAGTAAACATTATCCTTGTAGTTACTTGGAGTCTGTAACCAAAACTGAATGCCCTTTTGAGGGGGAAATTCTGGAGCTGATGGAATTACTTGGAGAATCCTGTGTCTTGTGCTAGGCAGGAGGTCAGAGTGTCCCTTGAAATGGATCATTGCATTGTTGATGTTTTAGTTGGGCCTGGTACCGCTTGAGTGCAGCCGGGCAGCATTCTGCAGGGTTTCTGTAATGCACTGTAAATGCAGGCTGCTGCTGAGGGGGACATTCTCCAGTGAGCTGGTGTTACCTGTTTGTGGAGCTGCAGGGTGAACTGGTTCAGCCAACTGATCTGTAAAAATAAAACATCTGTTGCCATGCTGGGTGTGCAGCTGAGGCAGGTCCTTGATCTGGTTTTGCTACCTGCCTGTTTCAATGGTGCTGTGGCTAGAAGCTCTTGAGATGGGCCAAGGAGAATGGGACCTGTCCTTGCTTACGGGCTTGTGAGCAGGTGCTGGAAAGTAGTGCAACTGCAGCCTTATTTACAGCTCTGCAATACTTTGCCTGTAATATTTGAAGGGACTTTGCCCAAAGCAGCAGAGAAATAAAGACTTTAAAAACAGTTAGAAAAAGTGCTTGTCTGAGCACTGTGACTGATGACAGACAAGGTGGGGTTGTGTCTAAAGCTAAACTCTTAATCATTGCCACTCTTCAGATTGTAGCCAACCCTTAAAGCTGATCAGTATCATCGTGCTGGTAAGCACAACATCTGCTATTGGACACGTGGTTTAAACACGTGGTGTAGTGTTTTGAGAATGAGCCTCTGTCTCAGAAGGTCTTGAACTGTTGTCAGCTTTTCAAGTGCTGACTTCTTGGCTTCTTCATGTCACTCACTCACTGTGTTTTTTCAGCCTCTATTCATAAAAGGGAAATAAAATTGCAGGTGGACATGTGCTGTGTGCTAAAGGTGTGTCATGGTTCATAAAACTCTTTTCCAGAATCACTTATAACTGTTCTGTTTCCCATATTATAGATTAGAAGCTTGCAGAAGATGAGCAACTGAACAGCTGGCACTGTGGGCTCTGAGACTTGGTAGAGTGTAGTGATGAGGACATGCTGCGTGGTGGGGGCAGGATGCAGGCCAGCTCCTGGGAAGAAGGGTACAGTAAGGATGAGGGAGAAACATCCTGTGTGTGGGGAAGGACAGGAAGAGACCTGCTACAATATGTACAGTGCTCAGTTCTTGGCTGAGCACAAGGTGCAATAATTCACTCCTGAAGTGATCTTTTCCTCTGGCTTGAAGATGCAGAAGCTGTCCAGCTGCAACAGCTTAACTACAGAGGTGTCTGCTGTCTGTGCCTGATAAGTGCCGTCTGGGCAGCCACTCAGGTGTTTGAAATTGTATCCCTGCACTTGCCATACCACGTTGGAATTGCTTCTAGCTTTTTGTAAGGACCACTCTGATTCCTGAAGTGCATCTTTGGGTATGCCCTACTGTACTGGTTGTGGAGTTTTGCTAAGGGTCAGACATGAGCAAGACATTTGAATTACTGATATGGTAGAAGAGGTCCTTTGAAGCGAATCAGCTTTGTACCTGGGTTTGCTTTCAGCTGATTCAGCAAATGCAGGGAACAGATGGGGTCTGGGTTTACCTCCATTCAACCTGGCTGTAAAGCTCTGTGCTGCAGATATCTCTTTTATGCATGTTCACTGGCACTGGTGAGTCACAGTCATGTGTCTGCACAGGGAAGTATCAGAGGCATTTATGGGCACTGCTGGGATTTGTGTGCGAAGAATTGCACCTCTGAGAGAGTGTGGAGGAAGTTGATAGCTAAGGAAGATGTGGTTGGCACAGCATGGAGTAGAGACAAGAACTTGACAAGGAGTTAAGTAGTGCTTTCAGGGTGAAGACCAGAGGCTTGAGGAGAAATTACAAGATGATAACCCAGAAAGAGTTGGAAAAGGGAGGATCTCATGGGCATGAGAGCAGTGCAGAAAAGCAGTCAGAGAGACAGAAGAAAGAGCACTCTTTCTGGTTTTCTTAGCAGTTCTCTGGGTGAGAGTTCTGCCCCTGCTTTTGGGCTCAGGATAAGGATGATGCCTTGATTTGGAGCATTCTGTTTCCATATGCTGTGTGTGAATTTGTAGTGCTGTTTGATGCATAAACCAAAGAGTTTCTCAGAGCAGAAAGATTTTGTTGTCATCTTGCTGTCTTCAAACATGTAGGTAGTTTTCTGTGCTCCTTCCTTGTCATGGTAACAGCCAGTGGCTTGGCTTAAGGCTTGTGTTGTGCAGCAGGTCTCTAAAACTGCTGTTAATCATCATCAGATTCAAAGGATAAATATACACCTAGTTTAAGATGAGAGAGATTCTTCTGCTTAAAACTCCTAGAGTGCTGGAATCTCAGCAAATACAACCTGCAGTGATGCAGCTGTAGTTTGCTTGGAAACTCTTTGAATTCAGCACTGGTTTTGGTGAATGCTTTGAGCTATGTTGTGTGCCTGTGTGTGCTGCACACATTAGAACATATTTATGGCTTGGAAAGGGAATGTGAACAGAGGTTTCAGTAGCAGGTGTGCTGGGATGTTTAATCCAAGTGTTGGTATCTTGTGCATTAAAATGTGGGGCTCACTCGATGGTGTCTTGAGCTAGAGTGCTTTTAACTCACAGTAGTTCAGTGTGAGGGGAGAGGAAAAGGGATAGAACTGGGAAAGGGAAATTGTTGGCATTGAGGGAGAGATGGATGGGTGGATGTGGACCGCTTGTGTTCTGTATCAAGTCAGGATTTATTCTGTCCATCAGGGGCCATACCAGGAGTGAATTACATTTTGTTAGGGTAAACTGACAGGAGACAAAGGACACAGAACAGGAAGACTTGACAAAGGTGCTGAGTCTAATCTTTGTTAATATGGACAACCGTATCATAAATATCTAGCATCAGCTTGAAACTAGTTGAGATGTTTATTCCTACTGGGAGCAGAGGCTGCTCCAGCAGTTCCCTTTCATGCATAGAAAGATTTGCTCCTCAACAGCTTCTATTCATTTTCTCTCATGCCAGCACTGATTGTTATTTTAACTGAGGAATGCAGCTCTGACAAAACATCAGAGAACAGCAGTGTTCTGTGGTTTGTGCTTGGAAAATTGAAGTCTCTTCCTTATCAATAACATTTCTGTTAGGAGTTGTTGTAAATGATACCACACAAGTACTTAGAAGTGTCTTCAGTGAGCCTAGGAGCTTAAGGTGGCTTGCAGGAGCTCTTCCCTGGAGAAGCAGCTGTTGCACCCAGTCCCACTTGTCTGTCTTACACAGCCTGAAATGTCCTCTTGTGCCAACCTGGCACAGTCTGTCTGTGGCCCTGCTCCCACCATACCTGCTAGTCTAGCACAGTGATTTTGGTTTGCCACTCAGGTTCCTTGCAAGAGTAACCAGACATTGCTACTGTAGGTGAGAGCTGATTTCTGGGCTCGGTTACTGAGTGCATTCATTTTCCTTGTCTCATGCCTTCCCTGTCACTCTCAGAAGCACCAGCACTGCTTATCTCCCAGATGTCCACTTCCCGGTCCTTGCCCTTTCTCCATGAATAGTCCGTCCTTACCTGTGGCTCTGTCCTGTAGAGGCAGAGCCAGAGGAGAATTCACTGCTCATGTTCAGCTGGTAGCAGCTCCTTTAGAATTTATACTGACTGCAAAACTGTTCCTTGGGGTTTATGGCTCCTTGTGGTTTCTTTTTGCAGCTCCTCTGCCCATGGATCATATTGAAAAGATGGCTGCAGAGTGTATGAAGGACCTGAATGAAGATGACGAGGAAGAAGCAGATGATGAAGACTTGGAGAAGGACACTGACCTGCTGGTATGCATAACACTGTTAGCAAAAAGGTTTGGTGTGTCTTTGTTGTTTGTCTGGGGACTTTTTTAAACAGCATTTAGCAAAAGTGTCTGTTAGCTTTGTGGTGAGAAGCTAAAAATGTTGCAGGAGCATTCCAGCAGGGAAAAGGTTTTGCAGGATCCAGCCTTACCCAGAGCAAGAGACTTTCCTAACTAACATTCATGTGTTTGAGGGTCTTAGAGCAGTGAGGGGAGCAGCAGGAGCCCTGTTCCATGTCAGCTGGTGAAATACAGCCAGGGATGTTCTTGGGGTGGTGTCTGTCACCATTTTGCTTCTGCCTCAAGCAGTACTTGGCCTGAGAGAAAATCCTTCCTCATTTCAGTGAGGGAGCTGGCAGGCAGGGTGTCAGTAGGGACACTTGGGAAATGCCAGATTTGGGGTCGAATTATCTTTGTGGAGGTGCTTCAGAACTTGAGCTTCAGACTTTGTGGTGGTCCTGGAGCTGCAGCATGGCTGTTGAGTGGGATGTGGCTTCCTGCTGAGAACACAAGAGCCAATATTTAGGAAAGCAAAAACCAGCAACACAAAAAATGTGTTGGGATGGAACATGAGATGTTTCCACTCTTTGTTTGATTTCAAGGTCCACCCAAAGGTTTTGGAGCTCAAGACTCGATTTTATTTTGTCTTTTGTGGAAACAGAAGGTGTAGAGAAGCCTTTTGTTAGAATTTCCTTTCACTCTAGGCAGAACTGCAGGAAGTTCTGGAGGAGGAGGGAGAGCCAGGAAGCTGTGAGGATGAAACAATAGCAATGGAGCCTTCCACAGCTGAACCAGAAAAGGAGCAACCTGAGCTGCAGCCACAGGTAGGACAGAGCTCCATCTTCCTGACAGCTCTGCTCAATCACTGTTGTCATGCAGCTTACATAGGGGTCACCAACAAGGATCTAGAGAGTTCTTGTCCTCCAAGGAAGGGCAAGTTGCACTAGTGCTGTCTCCTCTGTGGAAGCCAGGGCCATACTAATATTGGGTGAGTTTTGTGCTTTGTTCAGAGGGGGATTTTTTTCATGTTGGCATAGAACTGAGGAGGTGAGTTGGATTGAGGCATGCCTTGTCTCCTCTTATGCTGGATCATGCAGACTGCATTCCACTCCCAGAGTTGGTATGTTCCCTCTCAGGGTACTGAGCAGTGTGCTGAAGTTGTCACGTTTGTTGTGACTCAGCATTTTTGATACCTTTGGAGTTTGCCTCAGCAGCCGTAGCTTTCTCAGCTTCATTTGTCAATCCTCATGCAGTCAGATCCTTTACTGGGTTACTGCCACTTGTGTGCTACAGATTGCAGAGCCCCTGTGCACTGGGCCCATTAATAACTGGGTGTGAGGGTGTTGCTTCAGAGGTAATGGCACTGATTGTATCAGCAGCCATCTGAAAGGTCTCTGTTGCTGGGGAGTGTTTGCACATAGCTACTCACAACTTTGCTTCGGCTGCTTTTGTCACTGAACTAATTCCAGGCTGGAGGAGGAGGAGAAAGAGCTCAAGTGGTAAAGCCATGCTGAAGAAGCCCAGAATGGAGCAAACTAGCATGTTTTAAAAGAAAAAGTAAAGTGTTTTGCCAAAATACCTCTTCACACCCTCTGTTGTGTGGTGTTTGAGAGGCTTTACTGTTCTTTTCACCTACTCCCTAGCCACATGGCTGCAGTTACTCTGTGGCTGTGAGGTTTCTGGATGTCTCCACCCATTTTTCTCCATTACACTTCTGAGAGGGAGCCCAGAGGTGGGTCTCGGGACTGCTGGGGCGGTACAAGAGCTCCTCTGTTTCCCAGCCTGCCTGCTGCTTGTGCCCACGGGCAGGGGTGTGTGTGGAAGGGGAATATTTGTGTTTCAGTGCTGTGGGAAAACTCATAAGGCTGGATGAAATCAGCTTTCTTGATTTGTTTTATTATTTTTTCTGAGACCACCTCACTTCCTGCTGTTACCAGTGAGCTGCAGCAGACGATAGAGGAGAGGATTGAGAGCTACAGGACAGCAATTTCGAATGCAGAGCAGTCAGGGGAGGGTGCCAAAATACGCCGATACCAAAGAGGCCTTAAGGTAAGCTGGGTTCATCAGGTGTGTGAGTGAGGGGGAGGCAAAGGCAGCTCTCCAAAGTGTGCTGCAGATTCTTTCCAGATGTCTGTGTGTGCATCTCTTGAAAGGGGGAGAAATTCTGGAGTGCTGCCTTGAGTTACTTCACAAACATTTCTTGTTTGTTACTGCCAATCTGCTGCAGCAAGTACCCACATCAAGTTTAACTTCACATGCCCTTTGGGTTTGCTGCTGTTGAGTGTGGTTAGTGGCAGCTGGAGGCAGGGGCTGTGGTAAACACTGATATTTTGAACCTTTCCTTTTAGATATGAGGTTGACCTGTGGTGGCTGTTCAGTGTTACCTTAAGGGAAAGGTTAGGAGCTTTCCTAACATCCTTCCAGCTCAGCACCGCTGCCTTCCACAGACACTGACCTAGCACTTGGTTCTGTGAGACAAAGGAAGGTGGCACCTCTTCCTGGTTCTGCTGGCTGTGCATGGAAATGACCAGAAGAGGATTTTCCATGAAGGCAATTACAAATTGCAGGCAGGAGCCATTCCTTCATCTGTTTTCTTTCCAGCCAGGTGTTGTGCTTGTAGTTAGCTGGCAGTGCCTGGTGATCAGGGCTGTGCAGGCTAACTTCCTTTCCCTCTGCTTTCAGCTGTCTGCTGCATCAGACAGCAGCCAGCTTTGCCTTGTTGAGCAAAGCTTTACAGCTCAGCAGGTCTGCTGAGGGAAGAATGCGATGTCTGACTGGCTACCTGGTGTCTTGGGGTACAAAGGGAGCATGGGAGGCCAAGCCCAGGGGAGGAGTGCATGAGAAGAAGAGATGTTTGTATATGCCCACTGCCTACTGGCTCTGCAAGGAATGAATGTGACTCTACCTGAGCTTTCAGAGAGCAAGAGGGATGGGCAAAGCAGCTCACCTCGTCCAGGAACAAAGCTTAGTGTGCTGCTTTCCCCTTCCTGTATTTCTCAGGGCTGGGAGTTTCCCTGTGCCTGGGTGGTGTAACTAAGGATAATAGACCTCTCAGTTCCTTAATTAGCAAAGCCACGTGCCAGCAAACAGTGCAGTTATCTCTGGTGCTTGGTTCCTGGAACCGGGAACTTTCATCTTGGCCTTTAGTTCCATTCCAGTTGGTCTGCCATCCTGCACATGGGAGAGAGCTGTATGTGGGCTGCTGCACTGGACTGAGCCCCAATCTCACAGGCAGCCAGCCCTAAATATCTCTGCCACTGTTGCTTAATCAGGTCAGACAGTGTCATGGCTAAACAGAAATAGCAGCAGCTCTGTTGGCATTTTATCGTCGTTGTCTTTCTGTGGAAGATGACAAATTACAGCTTTGGGTTTGGCTTAGTGTATGATGCTCTTTGGTCTGTTGGTGGATGGTGCTCTTTGGTGTGGACCTCACAGCAGAAAATTCTGAGGAAAGTACTGGTTGTGGTTGGGGAATGGGCAGGAGCTAGCCTGTGTCAGAGCGTAGTGAAAGCTTCTGTGAAGATGATTGGGGGACTGGAACATCTCTCTTATGAAGAAAGGCTGAGGGACTTTGAACGTTTTTAACCTGGAGAAGATTGAGAGGGGATCTTATCAATGCTTATAAATACTTAAAGGGTGGGTTTCAGGAGGATGAGGCCAGTCTTTTTTCAGTGGTGCCCAGTGACAGGACAAGAGGTAACAGGCACAGATCTGAACATAGGAAGTTCCATCAAAACATGAGGAAGAATTTCTTTACTTTGAGGGTGGTAGAGCACTGGAACAAGTTGCACATTTGAGGTGGTGGAGTTTTCATCTCTGGAGTCATTCAAAAGCCCACCTGGATGCTGTCCTGTGTAACCTGCTCTAGGTGATCCCACTCTGGCAGGGGGTTGGACTAGATGATCTCCAGAGGCCCCTTCCAACCCCTATCACTCTGTGCTTCTTGCCATAGCTCAGCAGGTAAAGCTTATTTCCTGTGGTGGTGGTTAATGGGGTTTCTCATGACAGGAAGTGGGTGTTAAATAGGCACATCCATAGGCAGTGACATTCCAGAGCAGTGTGTTTTGTTTTAAAGGCATAAAACCCATCTACAGTTGCTATGAATGGCTTCCTTGGTGGCTTTGTGACAAAGCTGAGTGGACCACATCAGCTACCTAGTGATTGTATCACAGAATGTTGGGAGCTGGAAAGGACCTTGAAAGATCATCCAGTCCAACCCCCTGCCAGGGCAGGATCACCTATACCAGGTCACACAGGAGTACATCCAGGCAGGTCTTGAGTATCTCCGGAGAGGGAGACTCCACACCCCCTGGGGTTCCAGTGTTCTGTCACCCTCACAGCACAAAAATTCTTCCTCATGTTTTCATAGAACTTCCTATGCCTCATCTTCCACCATTGCCCCTTGTGCTGTCATTGGGCATCATCCAGCAGAGCCTGGCTCCATCCTCTTGGCACTCACCCTGCACACCTTTATCAACATGAATGAGGTCACCCCTCAGGATCCTCCACTCCCCTAATAATTTTTGTGGCTCTGTGCTGGACTCTTTCAAGCAGTTTCCTGAGGTCCTTCCTGAACTGAGGGGCCCAGAACTGAACACGGTACTCCAGATGCAGCCTCATGAGGGCAGAGTAGAAGGGGAGGAGAACCTCTCTTGACCTACTAACCACAGCCCTTCTAATCCATCCCAGAAAGGCATTGGCCTTCTTGGCCACAAGAGCACATTGCTGACTCAGGGTCAACCTCCCATCCACTAGGACCCTCAGGTTCTTTTCCCCTTCACTTCTCTCCAACAGGTCAGTCCCCAACCTATGCTGATCCAGGCAGTTGTTGAGGTGCTTGCAGTTGTGTTCTTTGGGTAGCAAGCCCTTCACCTTGTGTGGCTCTGGTGATTGGACACTTTTCATTAGCGCTGAAGTTGGCCTTGAAATAAAATAGGGGCTGAAGAGCAGAGATCTGTAGTGGTGTGTGTGATAGACAAGGGCATGTGTAGGTGAATTAATTGGTGTGTGTTTTATACTAGTACTGTGGCTGATGAAAATGCCTGCTGACTGCTGTTCTGTCTCTGCCAGACACTGGAGACCATGCTCGCAGCAGTGAAGAAAGGCAAGAAAATCAATGAGGAAGAAATGCCACCTCCTGTTGCAACAGGGAAGAGTTCTGCTCACTTACCTCAAGCTGTAGGAGTGGAGATAGAGAATTTAGGAGATTCAGTCAGTGTCCCACCAGGGAATAAAGCTGAGTCTTCTGGTGATGATAAGCAGAAGACCTTTCAGGAGGAGCCAGTGCAGCATCTGGAATCGGAGTCTCTACAGGGTGATGCTGCTTCTAGTCCTACAGCGGAAACAGGTACCATGATCTGACAGGAAGAGCAGGTGCATCACTGTTCTGGTGCTGCATCTGCCTTGGTATTTGTACTGTGCAGCAAAGTTCTGCTTGTGCTGGAACTCCCCTCCCGAGTTCTTCAGGCAGCTGTCAGTGGGCGACTGAATTTCTGGTACTGGAATCAGTTGTTGCCACAGAGCTCTTACATGCACTGCATCAGCATCTTTCACTTAACTTTTCCTGTGCCTCAGTTTCTCCTTCAACATTGTGACCTGGAATTCTACACTTCAAAGTGTTCTTGAGATACCAACTAAAAGACTTTGAAGTGGGGAAATACTGGGTGGTTAGAATCATAGAACTGTTTGGGTTGGAAGAGACCTCCAAGATCATCCAGTCCAACCATCGACTCAATACCACTATGGCCATTAAACCATGTCCCCACGTGCCATGTCCCCAAGTTTCTTGAGCACCTCCAGGGATGGGGATGCCACCACCTCCCTGGGCAAGCCTGCTTCAGTGCCTGACCACTCCTGCAGGAAAGAAATCCCTCTCAATCTCCAACCCAGATCTTCCCCAGCACAATTTCAGGCCATTTCCTTTTCAGCTCTTGGTGCCTTTAACCTGCTCTTACATGGAATGCTTACATGGTTGTGTCTGGCAAGACTTGGCCAGGCTGGAGGAAAGAAGGACTTGTGTAAGATGGCTGTGTGATTCAGAGCAAAAAGAGGACAGGGGCAAGGGTGGGATGCAAGGGGTGCACATCTTGTGTGCTCCAAGCCTCAGCATTGCTTTGTTCTCACAGATCAGAGCAGCAGCACACGAGCGTTACTGCTTGCAAGGCAGAAGGAGTACAAATTAGCAGCTCTGAAAGCCAAGCAGCAAGGGGACCTGGAGAAAGCAAAGGAATACATGAAGGCAGGCAAGGTAAGCACACAGATCCTGAATGCTGACCATAGCCTGGGCAGCAAGTGCCAGATACTCATTGTGGTACTGGCAAGTCTTGGACTCACTAAAATAAATCTTCTGGTTTGTTTTGTTGGTGTTTTTTTTTTCTGCATTAGAAATTTAATGTAGTCTTGGAAGCTCTGGACACTGGGCAGCCAATAGACCTCCAGAATATGCCTCCACCTCCTGAGGGTAAGGCTTGTCTTACAGAAGCCCTTTTGTAAGTCTCTCTGTGCTGTAGTGATATGATTCTGCATTGGATGGCAAACTGAAGATCACATAGGTGTGAGGCTTGCTGCATAATCAAATGTGAATTGAGGCTAACAAAGGAAATGAGGTATCATTGTTTATGTTGAGAAGTTCAAGTAGGTGCTGATGGCTGATACTCCTGGGTCTGTAGCTTTAGATATTGCCAGCCAGTATTTAAAGTGGAAGGGAAAGAAAGGTAATGACCCATGCTGACAGTTTAATGGCATATATGATGGTTGTGTGGATGGGCAGATGAAGAGGTTACCAAACAGATTGCAGTGCAGCAAAGGCTAATTCTTAAAGCAGGTTACTAACAGTAAAGCACATTGCTGACATTGTGCTGGGTTAGGAACTGGCTGGATGGCCAGGCCCAGAGAGTGGTGGTGAATGGTGCCACATCCAGCTGGCAGCCAGGGATCAGTGTTGGGCCCAATCCTGTTTAATTTACAGAATACAGAATCAACCAGGTTGGACCTTCAAGATCATCAAGCCCAACCTATCACCCAACACCATCTAATCAACTAAACCATGGCACTGAAAGCCTCATCCAGGCTGTTTTTAAACACTTCCAAGGATGGTGACTCCACCACCATATCTTTATTTGATATGGATGAGGGGATTGATTCCACCACTAGTAAGTTTGCAGATGACACCAAGTTGGGAACAGGTGTTGATCTGTTGGAGTTGCTCTTCAGAGGGACCTTGACAGGTTGGGTAGATGATCAGAGTCCAAGGGCATGAGATTGAACAAGTCTAAGTTTTACACTTTGGCCACAACAACCCCATGCGGTGCTACAGGCTGGGGACAGAGTGGCTGGGGAACAGCCAGGCAGAGGGGGACCTGGATGTGCTGGTTGATAGTAGGCTGAACATGAGCTAGCAGTGTGCCCAGGTGGCCAAGAAGGCCAATGGCATCCTGGCCTGCATCAGGAACAGTGTGGCCAGCAGGAGCAGGGAAGTCATTGTGCCCCTTAACTCTCCACTGGTTAGGCCACATCTTGAGTCCTGTGTCCAGTTCTGGGCCTCTCAGTTTAAGAAAGGTGTTGAGATGCTGGAGCATATCCAGAGAAGGACAACAAAGCTGGGGAGAGGTCTGAAGCACAGCCCTGTGCGGAGAGGCTGAGGGAGCTGGGAGTGTTTAGTCTGGAAAAGAGGAGGCTCAGGGGAGACCTCATTGTTCTCTACAGCTACCTGAAAGGAGATTGCAGCCAGGTGGGGACGGATCTCTTCTCCTAGCCAACAGTAACAGAAGAAGAAGACACAGTCTCAAGCTGCACCAGAGGAGGTTTATGCTGGATGTGAGGAAGAAATTCTTCCCAGAAGGAGAGAGTGGAATTGGAATGGGCTGCCCAGGGAGGTGGTGGAGTCACCATCCCTGGAAGTGTTTAAAAACAGCCTGGATGAGGCACTTAGTGCCATGGTTTAGTTGATTAGATGGTGCTGGGTGATAGGTTGGACTTGATGATCTTGAAGATCTATTCCAACCTGGTTACTGCTGTATTTTGTAATTAAGATACTTTGACCCTTGCGAGAGAGGGAGGTTTTAGCAACAGATCTACTATCACCACCAAGGAATATTTGGTCTGTGCAACTCAGTGTTTGAAACCATTCACTTTCAGTAGAGAGTTTTACTTACAGGAACTAAAGGACAGATTCTTTTATTTCCATAAACATGAGATTTATGGCTCTGATTTTATAATAGTTACAAACTCATCATCAAATGGCATTAGAGAGAAACTTCACCCATGATACAATCCTGCCTTGGAAAGTGCAGGATTTTTGCAGGGGCTATTTTTGTAGTTTTCTGAGCTAAGCACTGTTACACCATGCCAGAAAGTTGGGAATCTGACTGGGTGCTGTCAGTTGCTTCCTTTTGGAATCATGCCTTTTGTTACTAGGGTATTTTAGTCAATTAGCAATGGTGTTCACTCTTCCCATCTGCCAAGATACCAAGTTATATTTTGAGGAGAGAATTCTTAGAATACTGGAACTGGGGTTTTTTTGTTGTTGTTGTGGGGCTTTTTATTTATTATTATTATTATTATTATTATTATTATTATTATTATTATTATTATTATTATTATTATTTTTATTTTGTTGGGTTTGGTTTGGTTTGGTTTTTTTTCTTCTCCCCTCAGGCAGCACTAACCTAAATTAAATCAGCCTCTGAGATTTTCTGTTCTAAAGCATTTCTTTGATTAATGGGAGCCTTAGGCTTAACCTAGCCATGTAGATGCTGTTTGGAAGGCAGAAAGCTTTCGGGAAGATGCTGTGATTAAATTGGTTTTCTGAGGGACATCAGTTGACTTCTGCTGTTTATGGAGAGCATGCTGTGAAACTTCCTGCTTCCCTTGCTTTGCAGATCTTGAAAGCGTAAGGAACGTGCAAGATGCATCCAAGCAAACGGTACCTGGTCCAGGGGAAGTTCCCAGGATCTCACTACACCTGAACCTCAGCCCCAAGAAGCTGAAGGTGGGATTTCTGGTGTTCTGTAGCAAGCCATATAAAATGGCAGGGGGGAGGGGGCACTTCCAGGTCTGCCTCATCCCACTGAACTGCAGCAGGCCTGAGTAAACCCAGTTCATGTTGCTCAACACTGCTGCTGATCCCAGCTGTGCTTCTGCTCTGCACCAGTAGTGGGAGCAGAGTTAATAAACTCTTCTTAGGAGAATTGTCTTCCTAGGAAGACTGTGCAGTAATGCTTGTGTCTGCAGCAGGCAAGGAGAGGGGAGAGAGAGGCAACTTCATGTTCTGAAATCTGAATCCTGTGTCATTTCCTTGTCTGTCTGTTTCCAAGCTTCCCTGCAGCAGCCAAAGACGGTGCTGGAGGCCCTGCAGCAGAGGCTGGAGAAGTACAGGGCAGCAGCAGCACAGGCCAGAGCCAGCGGGCAGGAGAGGAAGGGCAGGATGCACGACAGGATAGCCAAGGTAAAACAAACAGGGGGGGTGAGGATGCACCAGAGGATAGCCAAGGTAAAACAAACAGGGGGGGGTGAGGATGCACCAGAGGATAGCCAAGGTAAAACAAGCACAGGGGTGTGAGGATGCACCAGAGGATAGCTAAGGTAAAACAAGCACAGGGGTGTGAGGATGCACCAGAGGATAGCTAAGGTAAAACAAGCACAGGGGTGTGAGGATGCACCAGAGGATAGCCAGGGTAAAACAAGCACAGGGGTGTGAGCTGTCTGCAGCCAGCACAGCCTCTGCAGTGAGCTCTCTGGCAAGGTAGAAATCATTTGTGTATTGGCCTTCTGTCTGAAAATAGCCAGTGGGCAATCTAAACCATTTGGAGGAAGGAGAAATAGAGACAATGCACATCTTAGAGCAAAATGCTCTGTGTCCTGCAGTGCTATCCTGGCTAAATACAGATGATTGGTCATTTGTAGTCAGCTTCATTTGATGTCTTACTGAGTGCCTTTGATTCCAGCAATACCAGGATGCCATAAGAGCCCATAAAGCAGGAAGGAAAGTGAATTTTTCTGAGCTACCTGTTCCTCCTGGTAAGTGTGACTATCAAATGTCCTAACACCAACTCCTGCATATCTACTAGGCTCTGGAGGATTTGTGCAGGTATTGCTTCCTCCTCCAGTGGAACAGCTCCTCCTGTAAATAAATGACTATTGGGTGCAAAAAGGAAAATAAAGATAGTTCTAAACAGTCTCACTGGAAGGGAATAAAGCACTTAAACTAGTTGTACCAGAACGATCTCCCTCTCTTCTTGCTTCCTTGGGCTGGCAGATACTAACTTGCTTCTGCTCGACCTTGGCTGCACTGCTTTTGTTGTGACTGGTATTAACTTATCCACTTCTGTCTCTTGTCCCTTTTGTACAGGGGGCAAGGGGGAGGCAGGGAGGGAGAAGCTAGTAGCTTCCCCTGGTCCTTGGCCAGGGGGTTCTTGTGCTGTAAATACCTGTAAATACTGTAAATACTGTGTAGTTTGCACATATTCATTGCATTCCATTGTAGTTCTGTTTGTAAATACAGCTTTCATTTGCTTCCAGATGAGCTGGTCTGGCAAATGTAATGCTGGGGGAAATTTCAACCTGCAGCACCCTTGCTGTAGAACGTGAGCCATTCCTTGGTGAGCAGCAGTTAGTGCTAGAGTAAGGGTCTCCCTGCTGCACCTCTGAACACAGGGACAACTCCTTCACTCCTCTAGCTGTCAGCTGCCTGTCTGTCAGCCATCACTGAAGGCCCACATGGTGTAAATGGCAGGCACCCACCAGACAGTCACTGAAGCCAGTGGTGGGGTTGCAGTGGACTGGCAGTGCACTTGTGTTCAGAGTTGCCAGCCTTGACCTCCCTGGAGACAGAAATGCAGCTGAGGAGTGGCTTACACCTCACACAGGGGCAGCAGCACAGGGAGCTGTGTTCTACTTGCATGTGTACCTCAAACTTGTTCTGTCCCCTTAGCAGCCATTCCTAGCTTTCAGAGCAGTTTGGTCATCATTTCTTGGCACTCCTGCTGACATGACAGGAAGTTTCACAGAAAGAGATTGCCCATTGGAATGGGCTGCCCAGGAAGGTGCTGGGGTCAACATCCCTGGAGGTGTTTCAGAAAAGACTGGATTGTCTAGTTCATTAGTTAGGGTTGGGTGATGGGTTGTACTTGATGATCTTGGAGGTCCCTTCCAACCTGGCTGATTCTGTGACTTTTGTGATACTGCATATTGATGAGAGAAATGTCATTAACAGGGTTGTGTGCAGCTGACACTGAGCTGGTAGTGTGGAAGTGAGCATCTATCTTCCCTCATCAGGCCTTCCTCCCATCCTTCAAAGGACACTGAAATAATGGAAGGAATTGTTCTTCATCCACTTCCCATTTAACTGCTGTGGTTCTGCTTCACTTTGCAGCCTCTGCAGTGCAGTGGGTGTGCAGCAGAGGAGAGGCTTGGTGTGTCACACAGTGCCAGTGCTGTGGTGGTGGTGTCTCTGGGGTTGTGTTTCTGCTGGCCTCTGTACCAGCTGGGTGGGGCAGCAGCGAGAGGGGAAAGAACCAGCAACTTCTGGAGCCCCTATTGTAGGAGGGATCTGGATGTGCTGGAGTGTGTCCAGAGAAGAACCATGAGGATGATCAGAGGGCTGGAGCACCTCTGCTATGAGGACAGACTGAGGGAGTTGGGGCTGTTCAGTCTGGAGAAGAGAAGGCTCTGAGGAGACCTAATTGTGGCCTTCCAGTATCTGAAGGGGGCTACAAGAAACCTGGGGAGGGACTTTTGAGGGTGTCAGGGAGTGATAGGACTAGGAGGAATGGAACTAGAAATGGGTAGATTCAGATTGGATATTAGGAAGAAGTTCTTCCCCATGAGGGTGGTGAGACACTGGAACAGGTTGCCCAAGGAGGTGGTGGAAGCCTCATCCCTGGAGGTTTTGAAGGCCAGGCTGGATGTCATTCTGAGCAACCTGATCTAGTGTGAGGTGTCCCTGCCCATGGCAGGGGAGTTGGAACTGGATGATCCTTGAGGTCCCTTCCAACCCTAAGAATTCTATGATTCTGGTACAGTTCACTGTGCTTTTGTGCTGAGGAGGGAGGTGAAATTCATTGGTGCATCTGGGAGGACCTCTGTCGCCAAAGGCTGAGAGATTTGCTGACTGGCTGCCCGTCACGTGTGTTAGAAAACTCTGCTCTGGTGTTGCATCGTTTTAGCATCATCCCTTTAAGCCTGGGTGTTTGTGAGAGATCTGATTGTCAGAGCACCCCTTGGACTTCCTCTAGCCAGAGTTTGTGGCCTTGGCCTCAGTCCAGTTAGACTGAGCACTGCAGTGTGCAAGGTGACAGATTGTACGGGGAGAATGGAAAGAATGAATGGGGAAGACACAGCATAGGTCTGATGGAACTCTGCTTCTCTCTGCCTGTTCTCCTCAGGATTTCCCCCTCTCCCTGGGGTGGCAGCAGCGGATGGTGCCAGCACAATAGCTGCTGTTCTGGAAAGTGCCAACAAGCTGGCAAACATGGAGGAGAATGATGAAGAGGAGGAGGTTGGTACTGCTTAGAAAGAGGTGGCAAAGTGCTCTCTCTTGTGGCATGCAGGGATGAGGCTGTTGGATTTGCAGTCAAGCAGGGGTCCTGAGATGAAACAAATTTCCCAGAGGTCTGAGGAGTGCAGGATCTCAGCAGTAACTTCACTTTGCATTACAGATGTTATTGCAGAGTCCTTAAACCCAGAAGCTGGCTCTCAGAGCTGCCTTGTATGTGGGGTTTATTTTCAAAGCATATCCTGGGCACCCCTTTACATTGTTCCAAAGTACTTCCATCTGTACTTTCATCCTGCATCCCAGTAGCTCCTGGGTTTGGATTTTCCTGGGCTGTTCAGCACTTCCTGCTTTTTGTCAGGCAGCAGCAGCCTTTAGGCCATAGTTTGATGTCTTTGTCTCTCTGGATTTGGTTGCTGATTTTTGTGCTTTCAGCTGGAGTGCTTTTAGGGGAGAGTCTTCCTGGAGGGTAGTTTTTCTGCATTCATCTGCTGGTGCTGGAATCATTGCCTGGTGAAACATTTCCCCTGTCCTGCTCCAGTAGTTTTGACACTTGCACAGGTCAAGGACCTGCCGGTGTGGCATGGGCCATAAACCTCCACAAGTTAAAATCTGCTGTCTGCAATGTTCTGTCCCCTGCAAAAGTGGTGTCAGGAGGCTGATACAGTGACAACCAAGGCTGCTGGTGCATGAGATGCTGTCCCCAGCTCTGGAATAGTCTGGATACATCTGATGGGAAATTCTTTCTTTCTGTTGTGCTAGAGGGAACCTCCGACCCAGGCCCCACTTGCCAAGAAGACAGCTCAGCTCCCTGGGAAGCCCACTCAAGTTGTTAAGCCAATTACAGTCCCATCTGCTGCAGCTGAGGAGAGTTCTCCTGAGCCTGTGAAACCAGCTACTTCATCCTCCACCTTGAACAAAGAGTCAATGGATCATCTCTCTCCAGCTGGTAAGGGGAAGTGGTCATCACTCCCAGTGATCCAGGTGCATGGTGCTTGCACTAGCTGCATTCAACACCTTAGCAAAGACTCCTTTTCATGGTGTTAGAAATGAGGCTGTGAGTGTGGCACAGGAGCCCCAGGGCCTGTCTGCTGGAGGGCACATCCAGAGCAGCCACACAGCTTTACTTCACAGAGGCAGCATGTGTCATTATAAGGGTGATGGGGTTTTTAATGAATTTTGATGTGACCACTGTATTGATTCATCATGTTGAACTCTGCTCACAGTTGAACTCTCATTAGAGTGGACAGCTTGCCAGGGTGAATTATTCATTGGTCTAAAGCAGCTTCCTACATCCAGCAGTGGTTTCTGCCTAGTGCTTCACCCAGGGCTCTCAAACTGCTGTGCAGGCCTAGTCCTGTTGCTAAGGTCACTAAACAGTTGTCTGTACGAGATGAATTGTCCAGGTAGTGAGGGACAGCCCCCATCTCGGTGTGATTTGGGCACACATGAACACTGTTCAAGCTTTCACTGGTTCTGTTGTCATCTCTTGACTCTAATCCCATCCTTATTCCATTCTGCCCTGGGTGGTTCCCTCGGGATAAAGCAGAGCTGCCCGAGTGGCTGGTGCAGAGTGCAAAGGCATTTCACAGTACCACTGTGATCAGATCATAACTCTTCCCTCTAGAAAATGCCATTAGTTGCTTTATAAAAACCACTCAGACACAGCAGTTGTCCATTTTGCTTTTGGAAATCAGGAGTCATTGGGAGTTTTCTTTTGAGGGAGTTTTAGCTGATGTAGAAATCTCTGAAGTGACTTGCCTCAGACCTGTGCTCTCCGCAGTCTCTCCTTAGTGTTTTAAGTATTTTCAGATAGGACTACTAGATGAAACAAGAACCTGCAGAGATTGATACCAGCATGACTGCCCAGGGAGCTTGTGAATGCTTCCTCCCTGGGGATGTTGAAGGCCAGGTTGGATGAGGCCTTGAGCAGCCAAGTCTAGTTGACAGGTGTCCATTGGCATAGATGATCCCTGAGGTCCCTTCCAACCTGAGCTATTCTATGATTTTCACCACCAAATGCCAGTATCTCACTACTGTGGAGCTGTATTTCACTTGCCAAAGTGCATTCTGTGATCCAAGTGTTACCTGCTCCAGAACTACCAGGTGCAGCTTACAGCTGCCCACAGCTGATAAATCAGCTGTAATAAACCCTGGCTTTTCCTGCTTGGAGAATGCAAGGTGTAGAGAGGCGTGGGAGTGGAGCACTTGCACTTGAGGCCTGTACCAGTAAGGCCAAGGAGCCAGGATCTGTGGGATGAGTGGCTTTGTTCAGATGTTCTGTGCCAGTACCTCTGTGTGCCAGCCTCACAGAGCAGGCTAGGGGCTTTGTCTCAGTGCAGTCTGGCCTAGCTGCCTTGTCTAATTAATTTGGTTGTGGCTGACTGGGCAGGTTGCTTGCAGCAGCAGGAAAGCAGGCTCCTCTGCAGGGACAGGAATCATTTGATTGTCACCTGCCAGCAGTGAAGGTGCTGTGAGAGTCACTGGTGGTGTTTGGCTGGTGTAACCACAAGTCTGGAAAGGGCTGTAAGCAGCTTCTGCTGTACCTTTTCCTGAGGCAGCTGCAGAAGAGACAGGCTGCACTGACCTGCTACAGTGTAAGGTGATCTTTGAATTGTGTCTTTGCTGTTTTGGGAAGGAAAGAGGACACTCAGGAATTAGTAAGGAACTAATATGACAAGGAATTACAGATAAGTGGAGGTGATGTGTGAATGTGCCTGCACATGGGCTCCTCTGGGGTTTTTCAGACAGGTCAGGGCAGAGGAGAGAAGAGTACAGGAGATACTGATAATATTCACTGCCTTTTAGAAGGTAACATGTCAAGCTAGAAGTTGGAATTCAGCTTCTGCTTTGGACCAGTCAGCTGTACTGGAGTCTGTCTTCTGTCTGCAGTTGCTCTTGTGACACTTGTGAGGTGTTCTGATGAAGGATGCCAGGACAGAAGGAAGTTTGGTTCTTGTTCTGATAATTGAAATCAAAACTTCCCAGAAGCAATTCAGTGCAGTAAGGAAATGCCCTGCTTTGATATCTGTACCCTTACTGACCTCTGTGTGACTGCAACCTCAAGGTGATAAACCTGTCCCAGGGGCAGGGCAGTGTCACATGAGGGAGGGGTTTTATGCAACTGTTTTTCAGCTAAAGAGCAGCTGGAAATCCTGGAGAACAGAAAGAAGCAGTACATGAAGGCAGCTGTCAAAGCAAAGAAGGAAAACAACCTTGAACAAGCTAAGATGTATCTCAGAACAGCAAAGAGCCTTGACCTAAGGATTGAGCAAGCAAGATGTGGGAAACATGTTGATCTTTCCAAGGTGAGTAGGGCTGTTGGTGTTCTGCTTTGTTTCATGTTCTCAGACATCTAAGGGCTTGCTTCAAACAGTGATTGATTTCATAAATGTTTCCTGACAACAGTTAGCTTCCTCAAGTGACAAGTCTGGATACTGAGCCCTGAAATTCCCTCTCTGTTTTGGTTTAGTTTTTGGTTTCTTTCCTCTGCTGCTCCTCAAGTGTGTCACATTTGGAGAAGATTTAGTCTCCCTGGACCAGTTGCTCCTTGGTTTTCTATGGCACAGCTAAACCATGCACTTCGGAAGTGTTCCTTGGGCTTAAGCTCTGAGTGCTTTTCTGAGCTGTGTCTGAAGGCCTTTGTGGGGTGCTGATCAGGTGCATGTGGTACAGTGATGGCTGTTTTCCCTGGGTATTGGGTAGATGGGGAAATCAGACTGCACCCTAATCGCTCTCCTGACCTGGGGAACCAGGGAACCAGGCCTGGAAGGCTGCTTGCACTTTTGTGGCCTAAGCGGTTGTGAGGCAGTGGTGTAAGTGTGGTTGGGTTGGAATTGCCTTGAGGGGAAAACTAGCCCATGTCCTTTGCCTGCCCTTTCTATACACTCTGACCACTTTTTCTCTGTCATTTTTTTCCTCCAAGGGCTCTGAAATATGATGTTCTTGTGTTGCAGCTGCCATCACCCCCTACAGATGAGGAGGGTGATTTTATCTTCATACACCATGAAGATGTCAGGCTGTCTCAGAAAGCAGAAGAGGTGTATGCACAGCTCATAAAACTGCTGAAGGACCAACATGAGGTGAACATTTTACCCTTTTTAGAAATGTTTTGGGCTTCTTGTGGTGGTTTGTTTGTTTTTTTTTTCCACATGAAGAAATTCTTCACAGAAAGAGATTGGCCATTGGAATGGTCAGCCCAGGGAGGTGGTAGAGTCATCATCACTGGAGGTGTTTAAAAACAGACTAGATGAGGCACTTAGTGCCATGGTTTAGTTGATTAGATGGTGTTGGGTGATAGTTTGGACTTGATGATCTCAAAGGTCTTTTCCAACCTGGTTAATTCTGTATTCTTTGGGGTTTATTAATGTTATAATCCCATCACTGCTTCTGTGGGGCCTTTTGCTTGGCTTTTAAGATACCTCTGGGTTCGTGTGTCCTGAAGTAGAAAACGTTCAACATTGGATTCTCTGCTGGTTGAAGTCAGAGGGTGTGCTTGGAGGCTTGGGACTGTGAAGTTACCACTAGTTAAATGTGAGCATCCAAGTGATGAAGTGTAGCCCCTGGGTGAAGCTCATATCTAGAAATGAAGTGATTCTAAAGTAGTAGGGCAGAGCAACTCAAACAAATGCTGTGCTTGGCTTGGAGCTTACAGGACTGAGGCTGGGGGCTGGGGGGTGTTTTGGGGTGACCTGGGACAACAACTGGCTTTTCTTAAAGGAGGTTGTCACCAGCTGTGACTACTGAGTGCATCTCTCTGTGTGTTTCTGTTGACAGAGGTGTTTGCAGTACTCCAGGCAATTCACACACCTGGGAAATGTAGCAGAGACAACTCGGTAAGCCCTGATGTTCATCATCCCGCAGCGTGGTCACTGTAGGCTTTGGTTTGCCTGCCTCCTGTTAGCTGGAGTACTGTGTCCAGTTCTGAAGCCCCTCTTACAGGAAGGATCTGGAGGTGCTGGAAGGTGTCCAGAGAAGGGCCACGAGGATGATTAGATGGCTGGAGCTCCTCTCCTATGAGGACAGACTGAGGGAGTTGGGGCTGTTTAGTCTGGAGAAGAGTCAGGGCACTCTTGTGTGGCGCTGGCACAGCAAGTTGCCAGCAGGAAGGCCACATGGTCCTGGGGCTGGTCTGGCTTCAGCACAATGGTGGGCTGTTTACAATGCTATTACTGCAAAGGGCTCTTGCTTTGTCCTGGGTAAACTGAGGCACAGCAAAATTGTAGTTGCAGGGGGAAGCAAGGCTTGGCACTGACTCCTAAGCTTGTGGCTTTTATCCCAGGCTCTGGACCAGGCACTCGAGGCTGGGGCAACTCGAGGCAGCTTCAAGCCAGATGGGTCCAAGCAGGTTTAAGCAAGGCAAGGCAAAGCAACTAGAGATCAGGCTGTATATACATCTTGCCTGAGATTCAGTTGGGCCAATAGGGCAACTTGAAGCTAGCACATGGTTACCCAGTGAAAAGGGGTTCTGCCAGGCTGTGGCCGTAAAAGGCAGAAACAGAGGCCTGGTCTGGGAGAAGCAGTGGGCAGTACCCGTGCTCTTACCCCAGAGCTGGACTTGTTTACCAGACACGCAGGGGCCTGTTCCCTCTGTTCCTCTTCCTGTGTTACCCCAACTTGCTGCAGGAAGGAGGAGGGAGAGGGGGACCATGTCTAGACACATCAGGGTCTGTCTGGCTATGTGCTGGGGCTTGTTTGGCCCTACCATGACCACTCCCCTGAAAGTGGGGGGGTGGGGGGTGGGGTGTTGAGGTTGGTAAACTTTATGCGAAGAGCTCAGTAGCTGCCAGGCCTGCATCCCCAGCTTGCTCTCAGCCCTCTGGTCCGAGGCCTGTGCTGTGGCTGTGCCTGGCAGCATGCCCTGATGCTGCAGGGTGTGTAAGGTTGTGTTGTTTGTTTGCCTTTTCCGCAGCTTTGAGAAGCTGGCACAAGGTTGTAGAAAGGACATGGACATCCTCCAGCTTGCACGAGCGCAAGGGATGGATCCTCCAAGCCATCACTTTGAGGAAAGAACCTTTAAAATGATAAGGTGTGGTTTAAAAAAACAAGGCACTGCTCAGGCAGGCTGGAACAAGTTTTCTGGCTTCAGCACACTTGGGTGGCCCCTAGACAAAGGCTCCTGAGAGCACCCTCTCAACAACTGCAATACGAAGAAGTTGTTCTCCAACTTCTCTTCTGGGTTTTCAGAATTCCTGAAGCTTCATCCCTTATGTTCTGCCCCCTCAGCCACTCTTCCTTCCTGTCAGCCTCTATCCTCTCCCTCAGTCTTGTTTGCCTCTGGGCTTTGTTCGTGGCCTTTTTCACAACGCCTCAAGAGATGTTTTCACCTCAGCTCTCTACTTGCTCTTTTTTCACTTTCTGAAGACCATCTGCTTAGGAGGTCACTTTTGACAATGCCAGGGCCAGCCTGGCCTGGCAGTGGATCAGGTGGTGGTGGCCTACTGGGAGAAACACACTTCTTGTCTTTGTTCTTTCCCAGGATATTTTCTGAACTCAACAGCACAGAAATGCACCTTCTGATTGTCAGGGGGATAAACCTGCCAGCTCCACCAGGTATGTAGAGGGCCCAGGAGACTTCTCCTCTGACCTAGGTGAGGGAAGGAGAGGGGAATTACCCCCACTTTAGGGGTCAAGATCTTTGTAGCCAGCACTCATTAAACCAAAATAACCAGGTTTCAGGCTCAAACCCCCAACACCCCTCCCCCCTCCCTTTAAACAGCATTAAAAAACTAAGCAAACAAACCCCCCAGAAGAACAAAGAGAATCTGGGAAAGACTTTAAATTCTCCTGGGCTTGCTTGTATCTGGTCATGGTTTAACTTCCATGTTTATCTTCTGCTTTGTTAGGAGTGCCTGCCTTAGCTTTGCACCACCTTAATGACCTGTAACAGACAGGAGTTGCTGCTGCTGTAGCTGCTTTTAGTCCCCTGTTTCTGGGAGCCTGTAGAGCACCTGTGCTAGACTGCCTTGGGCCTAGCAGCAGCATTACAAAGAGCAGAGATCTTCCTTTAGATGCCAGCTTCCCATGGGCTTTGGGGTGATGGATGGGTTTTTCAGCTCTCAAGAGACACGTGGGTATGAATTCTACTGGAAAATTGTGCTCAGCATTAAAATGCAATGAAAGTGTCTGTGCTGGCTGTCTGAATTGGCTGCTGGCTGTCTCCCCCAGGTGTGTCACCAAAAGACTTGGATGCATTTGTGAAGTTTGAATTTCAGTACCCGAGTGCGGTGAGTGTCCTCCTGGGGCTTCTGTTCCCTCAGTCTTGGGACCCTGTCACTGTGTTAGCTTGGGGGGCTTCAAGGAGGAAGTGGAGGGGTTTCTTCTAGAAGGGGAAAACACTTCTGGGCACACTGGCTGAACTCATTTGTAAAACAAACTTCTTGTGAGAAATAGAGCTGCATCTTTCACTGCTCCTTTCTGCTGCTCTTCTCCACACCTGACACTTAGCAGTGTGGTGTCTTCTTCAGGCCTGCATGTTCACTGGCTGGCAGTTAGCAGTTACTGCTGGCCAGCATTCAGAGTGCTAAGCCATGCCCAACTCTGCCCCCTGATGCAGCAGTCAGAGTGGTTTCAGTGTTTGCAGAATGGGTAAAAGTTCATTTCTTTCAGGGGTGCAGCTGCACTGGTAACTTAACCAAACACCAGGGCAGGCAAAGCTGTCACCAGGGAACAGGGACTTGGCTGTGCATGGCTGGAGGAAGGACTTAGGCCAGAGAAGTTTCTTGACCTTACTAGTGAGCAGTGCTGTGTATGTGCAGGTGTGTATGTGCATTATGTATGTACATTAAATCCATATTTACAGACAGATGTTGCTTCTTTCCTTGAAACTCACCTCTGCCATCATGTTCCACTCACCTCTAGAAGCAGTCCCTGGTTTGAAAGGTACTGAAACCACTGAGCTAGAAAGGCTCCTAAGGAGGCCTCCCCAGCTGCTCCACCAGGTGTGCTAGGGCTGCTGTTGCTTTGTAGGGCAAACCCAATCATTGCTCTTACAGGACTAAGGCCTAGCCCTGTGAGACTGCAGAGCCCAGATTTTACCTCCTAAGAGAGCCACAAAAATGATTAGGGGAGTGGAACATCTCCCTTATGAGGAGAGACTGAGGGAGACACTCTTTAGCTTGGAGAGGAGGAGACTGAGGGCTGACCTCATTCATGTTTATAAAGATGTAAAGGATGAGTGCCAAGAGGATGGAGCCAGGCTCTGCTGGGTGATGCCCAATGACAGCACAAGGGGCAGTGGTGGAAGTTGAGGCATAGGAAGTTCCATGGAAACAGGAGGAAAAATTTTTGTGTTGTGAGGGTGACAGAACACTGGAACAGGTTGCCCAGGGGGGTTGTGGAGTCTCCCTCTCTGGAGATATTTAAAACCCACCTGGATGTGTTCCTGTGTGACCTGCTCTAGGTGATCCTGCCCTGGCAGTGGGGTTGGACTGGATGGCCTTTCAAGGTCCCTTCCAACCCCTAATACTCTGTGATTCTGTGATAATAAATTTTGGAGCAATTCCACTAAAATAGATCAGTTATCTGGGGGAGTTGGGGATGGTCAGATCAGGTTTGAGTCACACAAGGCCTTGATGGAGAAGGGCCCCCCACCAGGGTGGCTGCAAACAGAGCTGGTCTGCAGGAGTGATTTTTCTGGGGAATAAGGGAGAATCAGCATCTCTGCTTTTATCTGTTTTCCTTTGTGCCAGGGAAAGGCAGATCTCTACTGTTCAGCCAGCAGTCAGGCACACCACCTTCCATACCACCTTGCTCCTCCCTATCTGCAATCACTTTGGCAAAGTAGCTGCAATAATTGGGTCACATTGTCCTCATTCGGTCCCCAGAGACGTAGTTTGTACTCTGCTGCAGGTTAAAAGTTAATTCATTTTGGTGGCAGACTGATTGTCAGGCAGAATAATAGTAGGGCAATTCCCTGAATGATTTGTGCTGAGTTCCTCAGGTAGCTTTATTATTACAGCTACTGCAGGAGGAGCAGCATTACTGAGTTCAGCTCCCACAGTCAGTGGTAACTGGACTGAGCTGTGAGTGCCTGCAGAACTTCTCTGTGGCTCCTGTATTTAATGTAAGGTGTGGGCTGATGTGTGCTCTGGTACCGCATTTGTTAGCACAGCCAAATGTACGTGTCCGAGTCCTGCTCTTGTCACTCAGATAACCCCCTAGAGCCTGCTTCTGTTCCTGTACAGGTACCAGGAATGGTTGCTGCCTGTGTTCTGCACCAGTGTCTGATGGCTTTGTGCAATGTGTGTCTCTCTTAACAGGAGCAGCCTCAAAAGAGCAAAACCCCTGTCATTAACAATAACAACTGTCCAGGTTAGTATTTCCTCTGGGACAGAGGGAAGAACTTGGGAATCACTGGAGAGCACAGGCCAGGCTCATACTGTGTGTTAGGCCAGGGGCCTTCCACCACCTTGTATCTTTCTTCTTAGGAAAAGGCTTGTTGGAGGGGCAAGTCCAGCTGGGTTGGCAGAGCTCCTTCACCCTCATCCCAACAGTGGTGGCAGTTACTGTGGTATGAAATGGAGAAATGAGGTAGCCACCAGCCATGCTCCAGCTGTCAACCCTGCTGGGAGCTGGGCCAGAAAAATCACATTTCCTTATTGACTAAGTGAAATGGTTCATTTGAATCTCCCCAGGGGTTAGCTCTTTTTCAGTCCATTGCTGTATGCTGGGAGAGGGCCACTTCTGTCCTGACTTCTGGGAACCAGCTAACATCTCTGAACCTGGTTTTTTGTAGACAGTGTGGCTTGAAACTAATGAAAGTCCATTCTTTGCACCTTTTGAAGAGTGCCCCTTTGCAGCTGGCTGTCAAGTGCAGGCGTGAGGCTCGCTGTGCATTTCAGATCTCATCACCTTGCACTCTTGACTTTGGTTTATTTGCTGTGGTGTTTTTTCAGCTCTTGCAATAAGCCAGCTGGTATCAAAATGACTTTGGATTCAGTATCCAAATTCCTAGCTGTGAATTTATCTCAAAAGAGAGATTGATCTTCTGAGTTTCTACCTACTTTCTGTTACTAGTGGAAGTTCCTAAGCTCAGATGCTGAGAGCTTGTTCCAAGTCTTCCAATCACTTGATCAGCACTTGCTGAGCAGCCACTTTGCTTTGAGTGCTTTGGGTTCCCAGGCTGCCAAGCAGAGGTGACTGTTGTGGGTGGCACACCACATAAGTGTTGGAACATCAGTTGTACAGTGCTGTGAGACTCTCTGATCAAAAGACATCCTGGGGCACAGTTCTAGTAGTGAAACTGGTGTTAAAAGAGCATTAATGATGTCATTAAACACCCTCCCCAGGCACACCAACCTTCCTCTGTGTTTTCCTTACTGGTTTGTACTCTCTTAGCTGCAGACACTCTGTTTAATCTCTGAAGGGCTCTAGCTCTGCAGTACCTTGCTGTCACCTCCTCATGATGACTTGGGTTTTCTGCACTTTGGTTGCTGCCCCTGTACGGGGAGGATAGCAGACATGTGCTGTCACACAGGGACACCAGCTTGGCAATGACTTCCTGAGAAGAAGTCACAGAGATGTGACTTGTCCTTCACAGTTGGGCTGGAGGGAGATGAGCAGAGGTCTGAGTAGTAGGTGCAGGTAGCAGAGCAGTGGCCATGGCTTGCCTCTCACAGTTGCTCTCATTTCTGTCCCCCCACTGTAGAGTACAACCAGCTGTTCAAGCTGAACATCAACCGCAATCACCGAGGCTTCCGGCGAGCCATCCGCTCCAAAGGCATCAAATTTGAGGTGTTCCATAAAGGGTGAGTGCAGAGCCTGCTGCCCCACAGTGCTGCTCCACTAGCAGCTGAAGAGAGTCTGGGATCTGAAGGCTATCAAGCACAGTCTCCAAACTCGCAGTAAAGACTTGTCTGTCTCTCACATCTGAGGGCCTACAGGAAGGATGGAGAGAGACTGTTTACAAAGGCCTGCAGTGACAGGACGAGGGGCAATGGCTTCAAACTAAAGAGCAGATTCGGATTGGATGTTAGGAACAAGTTCTGTACCATGAGGGTGGTGGAACACTGGAAACAGGTTGCCCAGGGAGGTGCTTGAGGCCCCTTCCCTGGAGATATTCAAGGTGAGGCTGGACAAAGCCCTGGGCAGCTTTGATCTAGTTGGGGATGCCCCTGCTGTCTGCGGGGAGGTTGGACTGGGTGACCTTTGGAGGTCCCTTCCAGCCTGGACCATTCCATGACTCTGTAATTCTATGATTCTATGAAATGTGCCTGAGCTCTCTGGGGGTGAAAAAGGGCAGAAGTTTAGTGAAGTTGATTCCTGACTGGTAGGTGAGTTGAGGATGAGTTTGTTAAGAGGTATTGCCGAGACCGAAGGTGATGATTCAGCTTCAAGTTCCAGTTTGGCTTTAGTCATCAGGACTGGGAGGTTTAGATGTTACATGGGATAACTTCCTAGAATAAGGAAGTGGCAGCAAAACACCACCAGCAGCAAAGCAGGTGCCAGGTGATGGCAGAACCAGCACCCTGGGTTTGTGCTTCTCTTGGTTCTGATGATCTTACAATGTTTCTTGAACACTGCTAGCAAACTGTTAGGCTGCCTTGGGAGAGACAGAGTCCCCTTGTCTGAGAGCCCACCATGCTCAGATGGGTGCTAGCAGTTGGTAACATTCAGGGAAATGCTCCTGCTGCAGGCTCACTACTCATTTATTCCAAACTGGAGTGGCCTCTCTTTGCTCTGCAGGGTGAGAGCCACGAGTTGGATGTGCTGTTACATAACCCAGTTCTGTCTCAGGGGCTCCTTGTGCTGTTCTTTGTTTCCGAAGCCCAACTGGTCTTACTCCAGATCTTCCATCTTCATCTCTGCTGGTCTCCTGGCTCCTCATCTGGCAGTCTGGCTGCTGCACTGCTCTGCTGCTCAGGACCTCACCAGAGATCCTGCCTGGATCGCTGAAGTGTTCACATATGATTAAGATTCTGTTAGATTAGATTCTGTTAGGTTGGACATTAGGAAGCACTTCCTGACAGGCTCATTGGGCACTGGGATGGACTGCCCAGGGAGGTGGTGGAGTGGCCATCCCTGGAGGTCTTTAAGAAAAGCTTGGATGTGGCACTTGGTGGCCTGGTTTAGCTGCTGTGGTGGTGTTAGGTCCTAGGCTGGACTTGATGATCTCAGAGGTCTTTTCCAGCCTCAATAATTCTGTGATTCTGTAAGAGGTTTTCCCTCTCTCTTGCATTCCACTGTGCACATGGGGCATACCCTCTTCTCCTGCCAGCTGCAACTGTGCTTGGTTTTAAGGCCTGACCTCAGGCCTCAGTTCTCCATTGGGGAGCACACTGCAGTGGTTCTTGAGCTGTGTCAGCTCCAGGCTGCCCCTTGAAGCCTTTCTGGAGATAAGCAAAAGATGTGGTGTGAGTTCTCTGGTCCTAAGATACCTTCCTCACACCAGGAACCACAGAACTGTGGAACCATGATTGCTTCTGGCTTGGGCTGGAGGGGTGGCAGTTCCCCTGGGAAAACAGCAGCAGAGAAGGAGCAGAGAAGAAATGCCCTCTGATCACCTTGCCCCAGCCACCTTTGCAGGAGAGGATGAAGTGCTTCAGGCTCTGAGGGCTGTCTGCTCCTTGTCTTCAAGACTGTAAATGAGTAACACCTCAGAAATGCTTGTAGATCATAGAATCACAGAATGGTCCAGGCTGGAAAGGACCTGCAAAGGTCATCCAGCCCAACCTCCCCGCAGGCAGCAGGGACATCCCCAACTAGATCTGGTTGCCCAGGGCCCTGTTCAGCTTCACCTTGAATATCTCCAGGGAAGAGACCTCAAGCATCTCCCTGGGCAACCTGTTCCAGTGTTCCACCACCCTCATAGTGAAGAGCTTCTTCCTGATATCCAATCTAAGTCTGCCCTTCTCTAGTTCGAAGCCATTTTTCCCTTGTCCTGTCACTGCAGGCTTTTGTAGTCTCTCTCCATCCTTCCTGTAGCTCCCTCCAGGTACTGGCAAGCTGCTATTAGGTCTCCCCAGAGCCTTCTTGTCTTCAGGCTGAACACCCCCAGCTCCCTCAGCCTGTCCTTGTAGCAGAGGTGCTCCAAGCCCCTGATCATAGTGTAGATGATGTAGTTTGGGGGTCTCTGATAGCTCTCTGACCATCTCTCAAGAATTATTTTCTCTGAGTGAGCAAAGGAGACTTGTTCCAGGTCACAGATACCACACTTCAGGTTAAAAAGCACTTGGAAGTAAAAACCCAGGAATATGTATTTCCAAAATGAAAGGCTCTCCTTCAACCTCCCCCAAAAGCTTCTACAGACAAAAGGAGATATCCCCAGAGCTGTTTCTGAAGCCAGGGCCTGGAGTAAGTTCCCATTCTTCACTGCAGGCCAGTCTCTGTTGTTTGCAGAGGTATGCAGTGGAGGAATGCTTTCAAAACCTGCAGCCTGGAGTAGCACTGATTCTCCCCTTCAGCTGATGAGCAGTGTCCAGCACACTGCAGCACACTTATGTAACCCAGCTCCATTTTAATGTGCTTGTGAGGGAGTGGAGGCATCCTAGCATAGAAGCTAACAAATCCTGACCCTTCCAGAATGGCTGTGTGAGGCTGCTGTAGACTGCTCAAGGTAGAATGCAGCCTCATCTCTGGAAGGCTTTCTGTCAGCCAGATTCCCAGGCACTGTGCTGGGAGGCAGTGCCAGCAGCCCCTGAGCTAGCTGTGACGTTGTTCTTTACTACAGCACTCTGTGCTGAGATGGACAAGCTGCCAAATAAAGGCAATCTGAACTGAGCTGGAGCCTTTCCAGCCCTTCAGCAGCAGGCTGTGGGCAGAGGTGCTCCTTGCTGTGTGCTGCAGTGCATTCAGAGTCCAGAAGTGTCTGAGCTCCCTCCTGTGAGCTGACTGCAGCCTGGGCTTGATGGCACCATTGTGCTTTTGGCCCAGAGAGGCCTGGGCACCATGAGCCACACACATTCTGACACCGTTAACCTCACTCCGTGCGTTGTGAAGGTCTGGGTGATGTCATCAGTTGCTGACACTGCAGCTGATCTGAGCTGTGTGGTGTCTGGGAATGAAGCAATCCTTGGGGTGATGGATGTGAGGAGACAGCCTACATCCTGTTCCAGTCAGATTGGAGACACTGGGGTTCACAGGTGGTCACTTGGAGGCATGGATGGCAGCAGCAGGTCTATGCATTCCTGTACTGGGTACTTTGCCACAGATGGCATGGCCCTGAGGCTCTTCAGAGTGCTCACTGCATGGCTCAAGTCTCACCCTGATGCTGACAGGAAGCAGGGTGATGCTGCAGGCTTGGGGTGTTTCTGTTTGGGTTTTTCCTAAATAAGAAAGGAAGCTTCTGAATTCTTGTCAGGTTCTCTGTCTAAGCCGGGACAGATGTGGTTGGTTGGCTTCCTACCTCCAGCCCCTGTATTTTGATTTATCAGAATGAAACAGGCTCATACCTCTGAGTTCTCCCTACGAAGTGCCTTGCCAAGGTCAGCAGCTTCCTGGGACATGTCAGCAGCTCCCTTGGGAAGTCTCATCCTGTTCTGTTGGCCAGCCTGCTGCAGAAGGTTGCTCGGTCCTGGCTGTGCTGGGACCAAAGCTGCTGCCATTCCAAGTGCTAGTTCAGTTGATTGTCCTCACTGCTGTCCTCATCTTTCAACTGGGCTGCAAGAGAATCATCCAAAAAGGAGTCTTCTGCATCTTGTCCTTGCAGTGCAGTTCACCAAGGGTTTGTCCCTTGCACCCTGCTCTTCAGAGCTCCAGCAGCATCCCTTGCCTGGCTCTCCTGGATGCAGTGATGGTGCAAATAGTGATGGCCTCTTAGCTTGCTTTCTCTTCAGTTAGCTGAGGAAGATTTCTTTCCAACAGGTCCTTCTTCAGAAGTGACAAGCAGGTGGGGACAGCACACTTGAAACTGGAGAGGCTGGAGTCCGAATGTGAAGTCCGAGAGATCCTCGAGGTAGGTTCCCTGGCTGCCATGGGAGCTGCAGTGCCTGTGTGTGCAGGGAGGCTCTTCATGGCCTTCTCAGCTCTTGAAGCTTGGCTTAGCTGGGACACTTCTGGTCCTGGCAACTTTCTGGGGACGCTCTCCTGCAGCTTTTTTGTACCGAGACAGTCTCCTGTGTTGGGTCCAGAAATTCTGGCACACCCCCACGTTATTTGTGTTGGTAGCTAGCAGATCAAAGGGCTAAGTGAAGACTGCTGGAGTAGGTAGAGAGCTGCCCTAAAACTTACAAGGAGATCACCAGGTGTGAACCTCAGTAAGAAACGGCCACATCACAGCCATGCTGAGGACACCACTGCTCTTAGCGTCCTCTGAACTGCCTGTGGAGTCCATTTGTACTTGAGGGGCTCAGCAGGCAGGGGTAGTGCAGGCAGGGGTACAGCTGCCTTGCTTGGCTTGTGTGGGTAACCTGCTCTGCTCAGTTCTGAATCTGGGGCAGCACCTGGCTGTGGCACTGCAGTCACCTGCAGGTGACTGTGTCATCTTTTAGTCCTGGGGCAATAGTCAGTAGTTGCTTGAGGCACTGTGGTGGGACCTAGTTTGTGTGTGTGTGCTAACTGCTCTTGGCTTTGTGGTTCTTTCAGATCTTTGATTGCAGAAAGCCCACCGGAGGGAAACTGGAGGTGAAAGTGAGACTCAGGGAGCCCCTCAGTGGTCAAGATCTTCAGACAGTTACAGAGAACTGGCTGGTCCTGGAGCATTAGTTCTGGGTGAGGTATGGATCTGCACCTGAAGAGGGACAGGGCTGCAGATCACTGCTCCAGTCCTTTGTTGGCGGTGACCTCATTACCCAGCTCTGGCTGTGACACACTAAGCCTTACTCTGGTAGTGAGGAGTTGACATCATTGCAGACAGGAGGCTTGCAGGATCTCTGATCAGTTTGTGTATCAAAGATGCTTAGGTCACAGTCCCCTGAGCTACCAGGAGAGCCTGTAGCATTGCCTTTACTGGGAACAGCACTGGAAGGTTGCTGAGCCCTGTCTAGGAGGGAGGCTGGCTAGCTGTCCCAAGGTTAGCAAAACACCCTTCAAAGTTAGCAGGACCCTTACCAGAAGATAGAGAGAGGCAAAGTCTGCTTGGTTTCATCTGAAAGGGAAATGTGGAGCTAGGCTTCCTTCCAGGTACCTAAGACTTCTGGAGGAGCTGTGCCTTTGCTTCTCCCACAGCTTCTGTTCAGAGAGCCAGGCAGAGGACAGGGACTCTGCAGGGACAGTTCTGTTTGTGGTCCCCTGCACCTTTCCTGCAGTCACAGGGCCTTAGTGGCAGGGCACTGCCTGTGCTGAGCCCTTTCCAGCAGGTGCTTGCTGTGCTGCAGCAGCTCCCAGAGCCCTCCTCATGCAGCAGAGCGGGGAGCAAACCTCACCTTCTCTCATGGGAAGCAGATGATGGAGCAGTGCAGTTTTCTTAACTGTTGCCTTTCCTTGAGCTCCTGAACTTGTTGTGCCCTTTCTTCCTTAGCCTGTTGTGCTTTTCACTTCTAAGTGGCAGCTCAGCTGATGCTCATCAGCTTCACATCACCTTTTGCCAAACTCTCTGCTTCCAAGTTGCCTTAGATTTCACACATGGAGGGCCTGTTTCACTACAAAAGTCTGGAAGTGTAGGCTGCAGCCAGGATGGTCAGAGTGGCCTGTGAGGGACAGGTGTGATGGCTGTCTGCCAGGACTGCACACCTGAGCACTTTCAAGCAGCAGAGCCAGAGAACTGTGCCCCAGGGATTGTTCTGCTGTCCATCCAGAATGATCCTGTCAGCATTTTATGCATAACATGACCTTGAACTGCCCAGTGCTGCATCAAGTAACTTCCTGGGGGTTGTGTGTACTTCTTCCCCGCAGCTCCCTTGGTACATTGAGAGGTGGTGGGACAAACGCACGCGGAAAGATGCTGCTAGCTGCAAGCACCAAAGATGTTCAAAGCTGCACTACTGCCCCTGGCGCCCGTTTGGTAACAGCCACACTGCTGACTCATGGCTCTGAGGCAAACGTAGGGCTCCCAGCTGTGCTGCTGCAGGGAACTGGGACTGATTACACAGAACAGACAGTGTTGCCTTAACGTGGAGCTGCTGGGGCAGCACCAGTGAATGTTCCATGAACTATGCAGAGCTGTGTGCAGAGGCAGCCCCTCACGAGCTCCCTGAGGCAGTGCAGCAGCTCTTGAGTCCGTCACAGGTAAGGCCTTTCCTGGCACTCATTTCTTCACCTGCAGAGCAGCCGGTGTGCTCCCTGCACAGCCTGCTCCTGCTTTTTCTGTTTGCTTACCGAGGCCTGTTTGGTTTTTTGCCGTTTCCTCGAGCAGAGGAGCCAGAGCTGGGGCAGCAGGCACACGGCGCTGTGCCCCCTTCCCACCTGCTGGCGCAGTGCCAGGCTCCTTTCAGGAGGAAAGGAGGCAAACTTCTGAGGCGTTGATGTTTTTGTTCTGGCTGCCAGCTGTCTGCCATGCTTGCTGCACTGCAGCCTGGTACTGTGCCTTCATCCTTCTTCTGGGCTTTGTGGGGTTTTAATTTAAGAGAGGAGGGGAAAATGTCCATCAGCCTCTGCTGCTTCCCAGCCTTCTTCACGTCTTCACAGAAAGAGGCTTCTGCAGATCTTCCAGGGGAGGGGGAGAGCAGCCACTCTGTCAGGTAGAAAACTGGATTTTGACTGTCTCCAAGAATGCTTTTGATCAGCAGCACACGAAAATAGTAGCAAATCTGTTTGTGCTTTTAAAGCTCTGGTCTGAGAGGAGAGGCTGTGCCTGCGCTGGGGCACGGGGGCAGCTCCCGCCCCAGCTGCCTGGGCAGGGCCTCATGAGGGTGAAAGGGAAGACGAGTGCAGAGTGAGGCAGAGCTGCCCCTGTCCTCCTGAGCAGATGAAGACAAAACAGTGTTCAGGTTTGAATTTCAATAAATTTAATATACAAAACTACATGTTGGAAATAAAAATATAATATGCTGTTTTTTGCAGTGTTAACTAACTGAAGTTCAAAAGTACATTTTGTTTCTCAAACAAGCACTCATCTCTTAACAACATGGTCATCGAGGTCAGCCCAAAGGCTGTGGTTGAAGCAAACATCAGTCACCAGCTGGTAGTGTTCTGCACACCTTAACCCAAACCTAAAAGACTCTGGGGCTAGAGGCAGAGATTTTTCACCTCTTTTTGCTGCGTTATTGAGAGTAAGGATGCAAATAAGGTAACTGGAAAGCTGCTGCTGTGGCAAAGCTGGGTACAGGCTCTGGAGGAAGGGCATCATCGCTTAGTGCAGGGGCTGCTCTGCCAGCTGCTGAATGCTGCCTACACTAGAGAGGGCCTTACCCGGGTGTGCAAAAACTGTGCAGGGGAGGTCTGAAAGCAGCCTTTGTGAGGCTGCAATGCACAGACAGGGGGAGGCTGCCGAGTGTGTGCCAGCCCCAGGTCTGCCCAAGCAGCATCGCAAGCCAGGCAGCTCTGCCCAAGGCCAGGGCAAGGCTTTGCTTGGGTGTGACACTTAACCTCCCAGGGCAGCAGTGTGCTACTACTGCTGGCCCCCTTTTGTTGCTGGAGTTGGATTGGTCAGCCTTGGCTTTTCCCTCGAGGCGTAGCAGGCATTTCTGCACCACTGCACAGCTGTGCTCTGCTTCTCTACACACTGCATGGTGGTAGGGACAGGAGCCTTGCCCTTTGCCCAGCCAGGACTGGCTCACTCCAGCAAGGGCTGCCTGCATTACTCACCTACAGCAACACTACAGCCATGCCCCACCCCTGCACCCATCAGCACTGGCTGCCAGGAGGGACACTGCAAGGTCTGAGCTGGTGTCCTCCCCCCTAAATGAGCCTCTCTTCCTGCATCCATTTTGTCTATAGACAGGAGGAGAAACCTGCTACCTCCCTCCCTCCCTGGGAGGGACTCACAGCAGCAGCTTTGCATGGCTATGGCTAAGCAAACCAACCCCCTTCTCCTGCTTCCAGCTCTTCTCACTGCTTAGCACCTTTCCAGGGAGACAGCTAGAATGTGGAACCACATCTCTGGCTGGTGCAATTCCAGCTTCACAATGTCGTGGCAGCTGTGAGCAGCTCAGTGCCTCAGTAAAGCCCTCTCCAGTGAGACCAAGAGCACTGGGGCCAAGTGCAAGTGTTGAGAGCTGCCCAGAAAACCTTTAACAGCTCTGCTGCAGAACCAGCCCCTCTGTGCTTGTATCACAGGTGAGCCCTGGCAGCGTGCTGGCTGCCCCTTAGAAGTGCAGGCTCTGGTGGTGTGTGACTCCAGTGCCACACTACAGCATATAGTGAGGAGGGGCCCTAGAGCTGCCCTGGGCCTTCCATCTGCTGGGGAAGGGGCAACAGCCAGAGCTTCTCTTCAGGGCTCCCATTTCCTGTGTTTTAGAGAGAATTATAAAGGAAGGAGAGAAGAGCAGAGTTGTTCTAGGCGCTCGTAGTGATGGGTTGATAGGAAGTAGAGGAAAGGAGCAAAGCAGCCTGTGCCAGGCAGAGCTGCACTCTGCACCCCAGCCTCTGCCCTGCTGGCCCCACTGCAGACATTGCTGTGGGTAGGGCCAGGTTTCCCCCCCTTTGAGTCTCTCAGGGCTCCTCCAAGCCTACTGCAGCCACCAACCTGGCGCAGGCAATGGCTACAGAGTAACCGGGGCCAGCGCTAAGAGGAGGGCAGCGTGGGGGCCCTGGCTGCCATCTCTCAGGTGTCCATCTACAACCAGGACAAGAGTGGAGTTTCACCTTTTATTGAGGCCCCCGGGGCCCTTGTGCCCCTTCGAGCACGGCGAGTACAGGACTGCGAGTCTCTAACATCAGCATTTGTCTAAACAGTAACAGAAGTGGAGTAGCTGCAAGGAGAGCGTAGCCATGTTGCAGTATAGAAGCTGCCCTGATCCTCTGGTTCTTGACAATGCATAGAAGATTCAGAATTATGGACCAACTGTCCCTCCCCTCCCTCCCTCCCCAGTAGTGTTAACAAAAGCTTAATTTTTCCAGTTTTAAAGTGCAAATGATTCAGATACAACTGCTGCTGGAACAGGTCTGAACAGAAAATGAAGTCCTCTTATGAGATGTTCTCCAGAATATAAAAGATGAGCTCCATTATGACCGGCCCCTCGCTCAGCTGACATGCCCCTCCATGAATCACTGGCACTAAGGCACTGTCCAGGTCATTCATGTACTGAGAGGGCAGTGGCTGTCCATTGCTCCCAGCTTGATAACCAACCTAAAAAATAAACAGAGGGGGGTTGACAGAGCATGGCTCACAGGGCTGCAGGCACTGAGGGACCTGCTGGGCAGGAGGATGAGCAGCAGGAGGATGAGCAGCAGGAGGCCATGGCCTCTGAACAGGATGCAGCAGGCACTAAGCAGCTTTTCCACTTGTTTTTGTTCTTCCCCTGTTCCCAGTGGCTGCCTAGACCCTCTTTTTTTTTCTCCTCTGGCTTTGTCAAAGCAGATCACTCAGATGAGCAGGAACCCACCCTGCCTGAGCAGATTAAGGCACGCAGTGTTGAAAAGCTGGGTTGATGCTGAGGACACCGCACGCCAAGGCCAGCTGTCCTGCCAGGAGAGAGCCTTATCTCTGCTCACAACTTTGGCTGTAGAGCAGGCTTGAGACCTCCCATCTGCTTCTCTGCCCCGTACAGAGCCATCTTTTAGGAAGGGACAAGAATCTATTTAAAACACCTGGTGTCACCTCTGGGGACAAGGCTGCTTTAGAATCTCCTCTGAGCATGTGGGGGAGCCTGCAACCCACAGGTATCTGATCACAGAGCAGCTGCAGAGGTCAGGCCTGGTGTTAATTCAGGCTTGCCCACTGCAACAGGTGGCCCCACACACCAAGCAGCAGCCAGCACCACTGCAGCGGCATACACTGCCAGTGGTATTTCAAGCATGTATCCAGGGAGGTGGTTGAGGCCCCATCCCTGGAGGTGTTTTAAGACCAGGCTGGACGAGGCTCTGGCCAGCCTGATCTAGTGTGGGGTGTCCCTGCCCATGGCAGGGGTTGGAACTAGATGATCCTTGTGGTCCCTTCCAACCCTGACTGATTCTATGATTCAACCCCACCCCAACCCTCAGTTAACCCAAGCTTAGTCAAGACTTACTTGATCTGAGTCAAGTGTCACACGCAGGCCTAGCTTGGTCATTCCATCTTCTTTCAGCAGCTTCAGGTGAGGACAAAGAGCCAAGCAGAAAGCCTTAGCCACGTTCTCAGTCAGCCTGCTGTGATCGGCTGGGTCGCTCAGGCCGCTGTGTTGCTCATCATTTTCCAGGAAAAACACCTGAAGGGAAGAGTTGGCACAAGAGGTGGTACCTGACTTGACAGAAAATAAGGCTAGGGAGAGGCCAGTTAAACTTTTTACAGATGAGGAGGTAAAGTAGGGCTGCTGAGAGAGGACCAGACCCTGAAAGACAAACCACCCTGGGGGGCATGGGGGTTGGAAATAAACCTTCAAAATAAAGATTTTGAACAGTCATGGTCTCAAAACCCTTTCAGTTCTGCTCAAAAGCCTCATGACAGGAATCCACTGTGCACTGCAGAGAGCTTTTAATCACAACCTTTCAAACGGATGTCGGCTCCAGAAGAGTCACAATCCTGGTACAGCCTGAAGATCCGTACTGCTGCTGTCACTGAACTTGTCTCTGTTCTGCCCAGCAGCCCTGGGAGAAGAGGACACTAAGCAGCCAAGCTGCAGTGAGTAACTTGGTTCCTCCTGGGCAGCTTAAGTGAAACACTTCAAGAACTCTTTTGCCATTGGCATTTGTGTGCTGGCAGAGGCCCAGGTGCCATCAGCTGTGCCAGCAGTTTGTGCCAGTGATTGATGCCACAGAACATTCATTTTCATTTGCAGCACTTGAGGGAAGGTGGCTCCAAATCGCATAGTTTGAAGGCCTGTCTCCATTTCCAGAGTTGGTTTTTAAACCCAACCACTGGTGACACCAACTGTCACCTTCCCTCCACCTTCCACACCCACATGTGAGAAGAGGTGGCCAGCGCAGAGCGGGCTGCAGAGGCTGGCTGTGGGAGCAGCCTGAGCCCTGCACCAGCACTAGGGGATTCATTCTGCCACACTGAATCTTCCCTCGGAGGGAACAGAGCTAACAGGTTGGTCCTGAAGAAGTTGCTGCTTTAATTGTGGTGATCAGGGAGAGCAGGGTGAAAGAAGCCAGGGAGAGCAGGGTGAAAGAAGCCAGGGAGAGCAGGGTGAAAGAAGCCTGGGCAAGAGCTGCCAGGCCAAAATGCCAGAGGTGAGTTTCACAGAATCACAGAATGTTAGGGGCTGGAAGAGACCTCGGAAGTTCATTCAGTCCAACCCCCTGCCAGAGCAGGAGCACCTAGAGCAGATCACACAGGAATGCATCCAGGCAGGTTTTCTGAATCTCCAGAAAGGGAGACTCCACAAACCCCTGGGCAGCCTGTTCCAGTCTTCTGTCCCCCCTCACAGGGAAAATTTTTCCTCATGTTTCCATGGAACTTCCTCTGCCTCAACTTCCACCACTGCCCCTTGTGCCATCATTGGGCATCACCCAGCAGAGCCTGGCTCCATCCTCTTGGCACTCGCCCTGCACATCTTGATCAACATGAATGATGTCACCTCTCAGGCTCCTCCTCTCCAAGCTAAAGAGCCCTCAGCTCCCTCAGGCTCTCCTCATAAGGAAGATGTGCCACTCCCTTAATCATCTCTGTGGCAGCTCCTGCCACTCCCTCTGCCTGCTTACCTCTGTCCAGCGGATGACCTTCCCGTTCGCCTTGTACTCTGAGCCGTGGAAGATCTTCACGCTTGTGATAGACTCCATTGACTTCCCATCAATAGGGCTTACAACACTGGAAGAGGGAGCAAAAAGGGTCAGTTCCATGTGCTGAACAGAGCCCACTGCACAGGAGAACCACCTCGGGATCCAAGGGCAGCTCGCTGTGACACCTGAATCCTCCAATGGCCTCACTGCAGCTCTGTTGGTAACTGAGTGTTCTGCAGCTGGACCCAGCTACCAGGTGGTGACTTAGCCACATCAGCTTAACAGGACACAGACCCAGCCTCAAAGGGACCCCAGATGCTCCTCTCAGGCTGCCAAACCCAGTGATCTTGAATGCAGCCAGCTGTGACCCTGCTGCTGGGCCTGGAGCTCCATGGTAAGCAGCCTTGCTGGAATGGGCTTCCCAGAGGGCAGAGCCAAGAGGCTGCATGCTCCCTGCTGTCCCTGCAGCTCCTGCCCCTGACACCCACCCCGGTCTGTACAAACATGGTGCAGGGGGCACCTTCCTGCAGGCTTTCCAACAAAGCTTCCCACCAGAGCTGAGCTCTCCTAAGGCACTGACACAGCAGTGAGGTGTTTCATAGAGAGTTCACAGAATCACAGAACTCTTAGGGTTGGAAGGAACCTAAAGGAACATCTAGTTCCAGCCCCCTTGCCATGGGCAGGGGCACCTCAAACTAGATCAGGTTGCTCAGACCCACATCCAGCCTGGCCTTCAAAACCTCCAGGGATGAGGCTTCCACCACCTACCTGGGCAACCTGTTCCAGTCTCTCACCACCCTCATGGGGAAGAACTTCTTCCTAACATCCAATCTGAATCTACCCATTTCTAGTTTTGTTCCATTCCCCCCAGTCCTATCACTACCTGACACCCTAAGAAGTCCCTCCCCAGCTTTCTTGTAGGCCCCCTTCAGATACTGGAAGGCCACAATAAGGTCTCCTCATTGTCACAGATCTGTAACCCTAGCATCAGCCAAGCAATGCTGAGATGCTGCTTAGCCCAGAACTTAATGAGAGACCCTGAAACTGCAGAGACATCCTTCCTGCTAGGTGCTGAGTCCTTGCCCATTGTACCCATCACAACAGCACTTCACTGCCATCAATACTTCACTGCCATGTGCACCTTTCTTTTGGCTGAACTACCAAGAGCCCCAACAGACTGCTGCTGTTCAGCAGTTTTATTTCTAGCACTCCTTAATGCAGCCCAAATGCCAAGAAAGCCAAGTGACCACGATGTGCAGGCTTCAGCACTGAGCTTGGAGACAGCTTAGTGGTTTCCAATAACTGGGTATCAGCAATGGGAAAAAAATCCATAGCACTGACAGCTTCCTAAATTGCTGCCCCAAAGCTCTGGGGTCTCAATTCCATTTTCATTACATTTAATTGCATCTTATCACTCAGAAAGAGAGGCCCAGACCTGTAACTCCTATTGATTTGAAGGCTTGTGCACCTTATTAAGATCAATTAACATTTTTAATAAGCACAGTGACAGAGCCACCATTCTGTGTCAAGTGATTGCTCCCCTACTTACCCCTTACTGAAGTTCTTATAATCTTCTACCCACTGAATATGGACATGTTCCTGAGGATCTTCAGCATCTACTTTGCCACAAGTGATGGTGAAGTCTTTCATCTCTCTCAAGGCCTGCCTCAAAGAGTCCATGTTCTCTGCAGTGATCTGGACCATTACTCCATCTAGGGAACCAAGAAATCCTCATAAGGCAAGAGAAGCCATGCTGAAGGGAGCCTCTGTACCACAGAAATCAAACATCCTTTCTCTTTGTGCAACAGACCTGGGCTAGGAGTCATGGCAGCAATGCCTGATGAGACAATTCCTGAGCTCTCAGATTCCTACCATGCAACACTGAAGAGCCTTGACTAGGGAAAACCAAGGCTAAGGTGAAGTCTATCTCCCAGGTAAAGTCAGCTATAGCAGTGGCCACAGAAGCTTCCCTCAAAACCTGCCACTTGCCCTAGGCAGCCCTCAGAAAGCCCAGGTGACCTCCCTCCATTCAGTGCCACCACTCCTGACACTGGAAGCAGCGCTCCAGTGGTGGGAACTTTGAGAAGTCAATGCCTGCCTGACAGCGGCAAAAGAAATTGGACTGGGTCAGCCTATAAATCACAGCAGAAATAATTTGTGAGCCCCCCCAGCGTGCAGCCTCCCTGCCTGAAGCCCCCTGCAGCTCTGCCCGGCAGTAAATCCCCTATTTAGACACAGAAAACGGTGCCATGACCTAGAGCTGCTGGCTTACAGGGAGGGCTGCTTTCCAGCCCTGGGGACCACTTGCCCAGACAGCTGCAAGCTCTGGAGCTGGCACAGCTTAAGGAGTTGCTGCTGGTCCTCCTGCACCACTCTCTCAGCCTGAAGGGAGCACCCTGCCAGCACTGCTGTCTGCTGTCACAGCTGTGGGGAGCCCAGGCTACAAAGCTCTGCAGCTCAGCTAAGGAGCAGCACCACATCCCTGAACACATTTATTGGCATTTATTTCTGTGACAAGACAACTGCTAAAAGAAGAACAGATCAGAGAGGGACCAGCTCAGTCGTCTCCACTTGTCATGTTCTCATCTGCCCACATGCAAGCACACAAGCAATGCACATCAAAACCTTGCATAATGCAGAGCTATTTGGGAGCAGGGCTTCCTCTGCTGCTCAGTGGATGACACATTCCTTGCTGCTTAAACTCAACCCAAAGCTGATCCCACTGATCCCAGGCTCACCAGCCAGGTAGTTCATCTCTCACCCACATTTTCTTGTCTCCCTGTCTCGTGCATATGGAGCAGCTGCTCCTCATTGAAGGAAACTGGGGATTTCTGGCTACAAAGCAGGATGAAGCTGAAGCAGCAGCCTGAGCCAGGTGTCCCAGGCACAGCAGCAGAGCCCTGCTCTGCTGAGCCCTTAGGAGGGGAGCTCCTCAGTGCTTACCTTCCACGATGCTGGACTTGGCAAGGTAGCCTGAAGAGGATTTTAAAGCTCCGCTGAACACAAAGAAGCTGGCACCAGTCACTGCAACAACAACAGGAGAGCTTCAGTGAGGCTTTCACCCAAACAGGGCCTTGCAGAAGAACCAGGTGTGGCAGCTCCATCAGCCACAGAGCTCACCAGTCTAAATCAGGGCTGGTGCTGCTTAGAACGAAGGTGACTGCAGTGCACATCCCAGGCTCGGACACGGGAGGGCAAACCACCCAGCTACTACTTAACCTGGACATGGGTTTTGTTCAGATTTCACCACCCTCCCTCTCCCCACACACACCTCTAAGTTTCAGGACTACTCATTTAGGGTAACCAAGTACATAATTAACTTCTAAATGTTCTCACACAGCTGGCAGACACTGTGAGCAAGCTGTACCACCAACCCAGTGGCAAGGCCACAGCCCAAAGCCCTATAATTTGAAGTAAAGTTCCCTTAGATGAACACCATGAGATTCCTGCTGGAAATCCCTCCACTTGTCCCATGTGTAAAATAAACAGAAGACAGAGAAGCCCACAGGTCCTGAGTCACATCCCATGCCACTACCCTCACTGGAGTGACTGGGGACACCTGCAAAAACATAGCAGTTGGCCTCTGTCTTGCTTGTTCTCATCTGGAAATAGCATCAGTATCTTTGCTGGAGATGTTCCCCCAAAACCACATCATTTAAATTCTCAGCACACTGCTGCTGCAGCCTTTCAGCCTGCTCTAACACAAATAAGCCTGGAAATGAGATGGGCTAATTGAGGGGAACAGGAGGAGCTCCTTGAAGCAGAACCATTAAAATGCTGCTGCTGTTGGCTCTTCCTATTTACCTTTCTCTCATACAAATCTAATCTTCCTCCTTTCACACAGTGCAGGGCACACATAGAGACAACCACAACCTCACCTGCAGTCCCCAGTAATGCCAAAGCTATCCATGGAGAAGTGATGCCTAAGCCAGTTCCAGCTCTGGGAGCTCTGGAGCCCCTCAAGGCCTGAGCTGTCTTGAGCAGGCAGCAGTACCAGCTTGCTCCCCCACTAAATATGGTTGTGTGCTTTGTCTTACATCTGCTTGATCTGTGAAGCTGCTGCAACACCTCTCAGGATAATTCAGTGCAGCACCACTGACCTTGAGAAGGGTGATGTGGGCTGCAGACAGGATGCAAAACACACTGTGCCCCCCTCACACCTCAGAATGTGGATTCTGCAAGGGCTGTAAAACACTAAGGGGGCAAAGGGCAGGCAGGGTTACCGTCTCTGGAGGTCTGACAGGAGCTGGGGGAATGTAGGCAAGCCCAACTGTGAGGCACTGGCAAAGGCCCTGCTGGCAGGGCGGCAGGAGCAGCAGGGAGGTGACAGAGCCCTGGGAGAAGCCCCCTCTCACCCTTCCTGGGCTGGTTGTGGATGCTGATGGCCTGTGTCTGGTAGTTGCCGTCGTCGTTCTGCACGCACACCAGGTGGGAGTCCGCCTTCTCGTTGAAGCAGGCGCCGCCCGCTAGCACGTGCTCGTTGGACTTGTTCATGGCTTTCATCATCTGCAAGCACAGACAGGGGACACTGCCACCCTGCTGCTCAGCCACCACCTGGCACAGGTGGTTCTGGAACAGCCCGAGCAGATACCAAGCTTCTTAGCTGCGCTCTGTGCTCCTGTCTGGCTCCAGCACTCAGAACCACGAACTGCCTCTGCAGAGAGGGTCCAGGCCTTACACCACCCAGGTGCTCTGAGGTGCCACCTTCCATGTGATTAAGATACATCACAGAAACATTCACGTTGGAAAAGAACCTCAGGACCACCACATCCAACCCAGAACCCTACTCTACAAGGTTCACCACTAAACCATAGCCCCAAGATACCAGATCCAAACTACCTTTAAACACACCCAGGCTTGGTGATTCCAGCACCTCCCTGGGCAGCACATTCCAATGCCTGACCACTCTCGCTGGGAAAATATTCTTCCTAATGTCCAGTCTAAACCTACCCAGTCACAGCTTGAGGCTGTTGCCTCTTGTTCTATCACTAATCACCTGTGAGAAGAGACCAGCACCAGCCTCTCCACAACCTCCTTTCAGGTAGTTGTAGACAGCAATGAGGTTGCCCCTCAGCCTCCTCTTTTTCAAACTAAGCAGCCCCAGCTCCTTCAGTTGCTCTTCATCAGATTTAGTCTCCAGGCCCTTCCCCAGCTTCCTTGCCCTCCTCTGCACTGGCTCCAGCACCTCCACATCTCTCTTGGATTGAGGTGCCCAAAACTGGACACAATACTCAAGGTGTGGCCTCCCCAGAGCTGAGTACAAGGGGATAATCTCCTCTCTGCTCCTGCTGGACACAGCATTTCTGATCCAAGCCAGGATGCCCTTGGCTTTCTTGGCCACCTGGGCACACTGCTGCCTCATGTTCAGTTGCTTGTCCATTAGAACCCCCAGGTCCCTTTCTGCCAGACAGCTTTTTTGGCGTTAGGCACAGCTGAGCAAAGCTCTGGTGTCAGGGACAGCTACACAGGCTGCAAAAGCTCTTCTCTCTAGCACTGTTTCACAGAACACTGGGAGGAACTCTCTGGCTTGTTGACCCAACTACAGCTGCATGTGACCCAAACCCTAAACGCTGTCCTCAGTTCAGTGCCAGACTGGCATGCAGGCTCATGGCATTTAATGCTGGCTCTACCATGACCAGAACCCAAACCTTCAGTGTCTCTGAGCTTCACCAGCATGAACCAGTGAAACTGGGATCAATGCTCCCAGATTGGAAACTTTTTAAAAGGATCTGCATCCCAGGCAACAAGACATCCTTTTAATCCTCTGCAGAGGAGGCCTTCTCAAACCATCTAAACCTGTTTGTGACCTGTCTGCACCTGGGTTTTGCTGACCACTCTCTGATACACATAATCAGTACAGGTCCTGACAAATTATTTATGTAACTTCCTTCCTCCTCTCTGCCTCTTCGTGGAGGCTGAGACTATCAGATGTTTTTTATCCCAAAGAAAACTGAGGGAGCCACCTAGCTCTGGGATTTGTTTCAAAACCAAAACTTGTTTGTTTGCTCAAAAGAGAAAAAGGGAAAGCACATTATAGACATCCCCCCAGTGAAAGCCCTGACAAGGAGAATCACAGAATTACTGAGGCTGGAAAAGACCTCTGAGATCATCAAGTCCAGCCTAGGACCTAACACCACCACAGCAGCTACACCAGGACACCAAGTGCCACATCCAAGCTTTTCTTAAAGACATCCAGGGATGGCCACTCCACCACCTCCCTGGGCAGTCCATCCCAGTGCCTAATCAGCCTTTCTGTCAGGAAGTGCTTCCTAATATCCAACCTAAACCTCCCCTGGCACAGCTTCACACCATGCCCTCTTGTCCTGCCCCAAGTTGCCTGGGAGAAGAGCCTGACCCCCACCTGACTACAACTTCCTTTTAGGTAGTTGTAGAGAGTGACAAGGTCCCCCCTGAGTCTCCTCTTCTCCATGCTGAACACCCCCAGCTCCCCTTCACCTCTTTTCATCAGACTTTCCCTCCAGCCCCCTCTCCAGTCCGGTTGCTCTCCTCTGGACCTCCTCCAGCACCTCAATATCCTTCCTGAAGTGAGGGGCCCAGAGCTGCACAGAGTGCTCGAGGTAAGGCCTCTCCAGTGCTGAGCACAGGGCAGAATTCCATCCCTAGTCCTGCTGGCCACACTGTGACTGATCCAGGCCAAGATGCCATTGGCCTTCTGTGCCCCCTGGGCACCTGCATTATTTGACATCACCACTCCTGCTCCCATCCTCTGCCTCCTGCAGCTGCTCAGCCTGCACCATACACACAACAGCTTTGCCTCAGTCTAACCCAAAGCCTTAATTACAGTGTCAGGGGCACTGGCTGATGCTCACCATTGACAAATGTGCAGAGGTTCAATGTTTGGGGAGGAAATGCAATGGAAATGCAAACTACTCTCTGGATAGTTTGAATGACACTTTTTTCCCCCTAATCATATACTGCTTTGCACAGAGGAAAAAAGCACCCAAAGTATTCTGATTTAAACCACCTTAATTCAAACTAAAGGTAGGTGAAAATTTTCTAGTAACTCAGCCTTGCCAGCAGTTATGTTAATAAGTGACACAGGCTCCATTTCAAAAGGTTGGGGCAGTGTGGCTGCAAAGCTGCCTGGCAGAAAGGGACCTGGGGGTTCTAATGGACAAGCAACTGAACACGAGGCAGCAGTGTGCCCAGGTGGCCAAGAAAGCCAAGGGCATCCTGGCTTGGATCAGAAATGCTGTGTCCAGCAGGAGAAGGGAGGTGATTGTCCCCTTGTACTCAGCTCTGGGGAGGCCACACCTTGAGTATTGTGTCCAGTTTTGGGCACCTCAATCCAAGAGAGATGTGGAGGTGCTGGAGCCAGTGCAGAGGAGGGCAAGGAAGCTGGGGAAGGGCCTGGAGAAGAAATCTGATGAAGAGCAACTGAAGGAGCTGGGGCTGCTTAGTTTGGAAAAGAGGAGGCTGAGGGGACACCTCATGGCTCTCTACAACTACCTGAAAGGAGGTTGTGGAGAGGCTGGTGCTGGTCTCTTCTCACAGGTGATTAGTGATAGAACAAGAGGCAACAGCCTCAAGCTGTGACTGGGTAGGTTTAGACTGGACATTAGGAAGAATATTTTCCCAGCGAGAGTGGTCAGGCATTGGAAGGTGCTGCCCAGGGAGGTGGTTGAGTCACCAAGCCTGGGTGTGTTTAAAGGTGGTTTGAATGTGGTGCCTGGGGCTATGGTTTAGTGGTGAACCTTGTAGAGTAGGGTTCTGGGTTGGATGTGGTGGTCCTGAAGGTTCTTTTCCAACCTGAATGTTTCTGTGATTCTGTGAAAAGCTGAAGCCTTCACTCACCCTGGGCAGAGAACCCAAACTTGATGCAGAGGTTTTGCTAAGCTGTACAGCACAGGAATTTCCTCAGAGCCCAGCCTGCTGCAGTGCCCAGCAGAGGCCTGAAGCCTTGCAAGCAGAAGGCCCAGGCTAACACTGCCTGAAGTGCACTCTGTGTGCCCACCTCTATCTAATCCATGCAAACTTCACTGACCTCCATTTTCTCACAACTTCATCAATAATTAACAGCCCTTTTAACAAACCCTCTGTCTTCTTGCTTTATCAGTTTCATCTTTTCCAAACTTCACTTAAGAACACTTTTTCCTTTTGTTCAATTTACTTCATTGTCAAATGCTTCTTGCATGCAGGGCAATTCTCTTGAGATAAAGCTGTAAGCAAAAACTTTTACCAACAGCATTTTGCTCAGCATCTTTGCTCTCAGTCCAACTGCTGATTGGTTTCAAAATACCAAGTTATGCCCTTCTCTCCAGGAAGAGCACCAATCAGCTTCTCCAGTGCTCTGTTGGGGAGAGAGTTGGGGCTGTTTGGTTTGCAGAAGAGAAGGCTCCAAGGAGACCTTATTGTGGTCTTCCAGTGTCTGAAGAGGGATACAAGAAAGCTGGGGAGGGACTTTTTAGGGTGTCGGGGAGTGATAGGACTGGGGGGAATGAAGCAAAACTAGAAATGGGTAGATTCAGATTGGATGTTAGGAAGAAGTTGTTCCCCATGAGGGTGGTGAGGCACTGGCACAGGTTGCCCAGGGAGGTGGTGGAAGCCTCATCCCTGGAGGTTTTTAAGGCCAGGCTGCATGTGGGTCTGAGCAACCTGCTGTAGTGTGAGGTGTCCCTACCCATGGTAGGGCTGTTGGAACTGGATGATCCTTGAGGTCCCTTCCAACCCTGACAATTCTATGATTCTGTGTTCAAGTATCTTCTCACCCAGCTCTCCCCACAGCACTGAGGAGACTGATTTGCTCACACAAGTCAACACTGAGATGTTGCAATTTTACATCCAATAAGCAGCACTCCAACAAACAGCAATAAATGCTTCCAGTATACACAATCATGGATGAGAAAAGCTGAGGTACTTTGGCCTCCCAGTTTACTTCCAATGTGTATCTGCCAGCTTCTTTGCTCAAAGCAAGCCAGTTTCCCCATGTTATGTGTAAACAGTTAAAACCCCTGAAGAAAAGGCATTAAAGAATTTAATCAGCACCAAAGTGAACAGAGTTCTCCCTCCCTGTGAGCCACCCTCAGTCACCTCACGAGGATGTGTGCATCATGCATTTATCACTTGCTTTCGAGGCAGTCAGGGAGGCAATAAAATTCCTTTAGATCCCAGGTATTTCTCATGAGCTTTACCTCATTATATCTGTTGCTGGGAATTTTGATGCTGGTTTTTCTGACTTCCATATCAACCACTAAGCCTTGAACCACAGGCAGCGTGTACTGGTAGTTTCTGAAGTCCTGGTAATGAAAACAAGTTTTGAGAAGTTAGAGGAGTGATGATCACCATCAGCACTGCAGGCTTCATAACTATCCTAGTGACTACCAGCTAGCCCATTCAAATAATTGAGTCAGTGATGAAGGCAAGGAGGGATGGAGATGTCATAGCTTGTACTCTGTGTGCTTGAACTCAAGAGATGAAAGGACATCATCGTGGCTGTTAGCCATGGCCCTGCTTTTCTTACATCAACATTAACATTCTCCAGCTTTGCAAGTCATCATTGCCTGGAAGGAAACTGCTCCCTGTGCTCTCTTACACTACTGGATAAAGTTGTTAGTTTTTCTAGCAGTGAGATTAAGTCACACATCAAAGAGAATTTTCTGTATTGCAAACATTTGCCAAGTAGGGAGAGCTAATAACTGCTAAGGATGACATGTCACCAGAGCTGTGACTGCATGCTGTGATGACCCAACTCTTCTGAGGAAAGAACCTGCCCTGGTTTCACCACCCCACCCCCCCAAAAAGGTGCCCAGGTGGCCCTTGGTTTGGGTACCTTGTTACAATGCACCCCGCTGCTGGAAGCTAACACCCAGCAGCCATTACAGCAGGGAAACTCACCCAAATGCCCACCTTCTAAGCCTGCCAGCTCCTCTGGGCACCAGGAGCCCAGCTCTCCCCACACCCAGCAGTGGAAGGTGCAAAGCCAGCCTCAGCACTTACTGCAAGGAGGTTCATGATGGTGTGTCCTGTCTCGCCAAACAGAGGCTTGCGAAATCTGACACTGAAGAGTGGGCAGGGATAAACTAGGACGAAAGAAAACAGAGGAGGTCAGGAGGAAGCTTCCGTGCCGACATTCTGCAAAGCCAGACTCACATACAACATGGTAAGCAGCAGCTAAAGAGGAGCCTGGAAGGGAGGCCTGAATTTAAGAGGCAGGAGGGCAGGAGAGCTTCACGTTGCAGTGCGCCTCACACGCCTGCCACAGCTCCCTGCCCACCCTGCCAGAAGCAACACCCAACAAACGAGTGCCACGCTGCCAGGCTGAACCCAGGCACCTGGATCCTGACTGCAGAGGTGACCCTATCTAAATGCTCTTCTCAGCCTGCTTGGAAGTGGCTTCCTCCCTTCCCATGGCCACCCTGCTGCTCTCCAGCACAGCATCACAAGCATTCAGCTGCCGTGGCTGCCACAGGCGACACTCAGGCAGTACCTCAGATATGTCACTTCCTGGGTTCAGGAGAACATGGCACATTCTCTCCAGGAGGATGTCAGAAACAATTAAGAGGACACTGACAGTATGTCAGCAATGTGAAAGATCTGCATTCCCTGGCTGACAGCCATATTTGTAGAGCATCTCTGATGCAATTCCAAGTGCAGTGTGTGGATCTGGCTGCATTGCTTTGTTGCAGCAGGAGCCAGAGCAGTGCTTGGAGCATGACTCATGCAGCCATATGTAATGCCAAGGTTTTCTAAAGGCATGTTTGAAGGAAGGCTCCTAAACTATCCTCAGGCAGACACTCGGCTCATTTCCCAAACTGCTGCACACCTCCAGCTCCCAGAGCAGGCAGAATGGGCTGCAAGGCACTCAGCAAGTTTGAGCATCATCATCAGGACTTCCTGACAGAAAGAAGCTGCAGGTTCTGCACACTGGTGGGATCCCACAGCTCCCACACACACTCCACAGGGCTGAGCAGCTGCTGCTGCACAGTGTCCCAGCTGCAGGGGGCTGTACAGCTCATCTGCAGATGTATTTTGTACAGTCAGCATCCCAGAGTGACTCCTGCATATCTGACCAGCTGCACATCCAGCAGTACTGCACCAGTAGCCACAGCCTCACAATTCCACCAGAGAAGCAGATGCAGCATTCAAGGCAAGCTGGGGCACCAGTGCAGCAGAGGGGACTGAGAGAGTGACCCACAGCCACAACTGTCACAGCACAATGCTTAAACCCAAGTGACTGCTACAGGAGTGATTCAGAACCCAGCTTCCCAACACGCTGAAAGCAGGTCCTTCTCTTGGCCAGTATCAAACCCTTTGTTCCTGTGCTCAAAAACAGATGTCACACCCAACACTTGTGCATCTTTGTTTTACTACATGCTGATGTGAATAAATGCACTACCTAAGGATCTCAGCAATCCACACAAGAACTTCTACACTTTCAACACCAAAGTTTCTTTAGACAAGTCTAACCTGCAGACCTCAGCCTCCCAAAGCAAGTTTGGAAGCTTTTCCTCTTCCTCTGCAGTAGCACAGGCATGCTACTGAACATAGTGCATGTGCAGTATATACACATGGTGGGCAGCATCTGGCTTGAGAGCTGCCCTGAAGAAAAGGACTTGGGGGTGCTGGGGGATGAGAAGCTCAACATGAGCCACCAGTGTGCACTTGCAGCCCAAAAAGCCAACCAGAGCCTGGGCTGCATCAAAAGAAGCATAGCCAGCAGGTCAAGGGAGGTGATTCTCCCCCTCTACTCCACTCTGGTGAGACCCCACCTGGAGTACTGTGTCCAGCTCTGGAGCCCCTATTACAGGAAGGATTTGGAGGTGCTGGAAAGTGTCCAGAGAAGGGCCACAAGGATAATCAGAGGGCTGGAGCTCCTCTTTTATGGAGACAGACTGAGAGAGTTGGAGCTATTCAGTCTGGAGAAGAGAAGGCTCCAAGGAGACCTTATTGTGGCCTTCCAGTATCTGAAGAGGGCTACAAGAAAGCTGGAGAGGGACTTTTAGGGTACAACAATATAATACAATAATACAATACACCAGGTTGGAAGAGACCTCCAAGATCATCGTGTCCAACCCATCAACCAATCCAACCCACCCAACAACTAGACCATACAGCCAAGCACCCCATCAAGTCTTCTCCTGAACACCTCCAGTGAAGGCGACTCCACCACCTCCACGGGTAGCCGATTCCAATGGCCAATCACTCTCTCCGTGTAGAACTTCTTCCTAACATCCAGCCTAAACCTGCCCTGGCGCAGCCTGAGACTGTGTCCTCTTGTTCTGGTGCTGGCTGCCTGGGAGAAGAGGCCAACCTCTGCCTGGCTACAACCTCCCTTCAGGTAGATGTAGAGAGCAATAAGGTCACCCCTCAGTCTCCTCTTCTCCAGGCTAAGCAACCCCAGCTCCCTCAGCCTTTCTTCATAGGGCTTGTGTTCCATAGGGCTGGTGTCGGGTAGTGATAGGACTGGGGGCAATGGAGCACAGCTAGAGGAGGGGAGACTCAGATTGGAAGTCAGGAAGAAGTTCTTCCCCATGAGGGTGGTGAGACACTGGCACAGGCTGCCCAAGGAGCGGGTAGAAGCCTCATGCCTGGAGGTTTTTCAGGCCAGGCTGGATGTGGCTCTAAGCAACCTGATCTAGTGTGAGGTGTCCCTGCCCATGGCAGGGGTGTTGGAACTAGATGATTCTTGAGGTCCCTCCCAACCCTGACAATTCTGTGTGATTCTGTATTTTGTGAAAATCTCCCCATGGTCCCTAAATGTCCCAAGACCAAGTTACAAAACCCTGTAGTAACACAGACTCTACACCTTATTTTGGTAAGAAGCTCTTGAGCACAAGGTAAGAAGCTCTCAAGCACAATGTCCAACAGCCACTTTCCTGACCTTTCAGACTTACAAGGTGTGCCAGTTAAAACAGCTGACAAACAAGACATCATATTGTTGGCCCACCATGGTACACTTCCAATCATTCCTTTGCTCCAACAATGACAAACATCTTTGGAAAACTATTTTATCCCAGCTTTATGCTCATTTCATGCTAACTGCTACTATTTGATTTAGCTGAAGCACTCTCTCCAGCCTACTTATTACTAGCTTCAACAGAGGATTTTCAAGCAGCTGCCACAGCAGTTGTCTTCACACACCTTGTAATCCTTTGGAAACCCAACCTGGTTTTAACAGTCCACAGCAAATGCTCTTTAATTTCCACAGGAAGAGAGCTCAACATCTCCAAGGCTCTCTCTTATCCTAACTACAGCTGCTGAATCAGACTTTTTCTGCAGGTACCTGTCAGGTCACAAAGTGAACACCACACAGCTACTCAGAACTAGATTGGTCTCCACAAAGATGTCCCTGATCAAGCAGCACAGCTGTTGGTAGGTCACAAGAAGGGCTGTGAGACACAATCTGTGCTTGCTGTGTGGCCTGCACAGCTCACAGCTGAAGGCTGGGTGCTTTAGGCAGCAGCTGCAGCTACCAGAGGCAGGTTACTGGCCTGTACCAGGAATTGTGGGGCCAGCAGGAGCAGAAAAGTCATTCTGCCCCTGAACTCTCCACTGGTTAGGCCACATCTTGAGTACTGTGTCCAGTTCTGGGCCTCTCAGTTTAAGAAAGATGTTGAGATGCTGGAATGTGCCCAGAGAAGGGCAACGAGGCTGGGGAGGGGGTCTGGAGCACAGCCTTGTGAGGAGAGGCTGAGGGAGCTGAGGGTGTTTAGCCTGGAAAAGAGGAGGCTCAGGGGAGACCTCATTGCCCTCTACAACTATCTGAAGGGAGGTTGCAGCCAGGTAGGGGTTGGTCTCTTCTCCCAGGCAACAGTGACAGAAGGGGAGGACACAATTTCAAGCAGCACCAGGAGAGGCTTAGGCTGGGTGTGAGGAAGAAATCCTTCCCGGAAAGAGTGAGTGGCATTGGAATGTGCTGCCCAGGGAGGTGGTGGAGTCACCCTCCCTGGAGGTGTTTAAGAAAAGCCTGGATGAGGCACTTAGGGTCATGGTCTAGTTGATTATTTAGGGCTGGGTGATGATGATCTTGGAGGTCTCCTCCAACGTGGTTGATTCTGTAAGACCCTGTGTGAAACTTACGTCTGTACTCAGCGCCCAGTCTCAGCATCAGGCGGATGGGGAAGACCTTGGCCCAGGGAGTCTCCCACTTCTGAATGAGGATGCCAAACAGGTACGGCGGGGTTGGCAGCACCAGGTCTTGCAGGGACTGGTAGGTGGCTGCAACGTACAAGAACCCTCCATGTTCTTTGCTTCCAAGGAAGCTCTGGCTGAAAAAGGAGTGTCCCAGATTGCCAACAACGTTGCCTGTGAAGGAAGAAGCTTCATTATTTCACTGGGCTGACAGCTGGGGAAAGGATTTGAAGAGTTTCTCACAAGGAGAACCAACACATACTCAGCTCACTTTGCTTCCTGAAGCATTAGTGTCTGCTCATCACACAAGAAACAATGAAACATGGGGGCTGGGGTTACCTCTTGTGCAGAAGTGTGGAATCTGCTACACAAATACCACTGTAGACCAGAGCACCAGAGGCATGGTACCTCTGGTCAAGCCACCTTTAGTGACACCTTTACCGAGTGACATCACTGTAGGAGCTCAGTTTTGTAGGCACACACACATGTGGCTGCACTCCTGCCCCAGACTGGGAGATGCCTGCCAGTCTACCAGGACAGTACAACCACAGACCTGGGAGAGTATGGGGAGGAGACCAGCCTCAACCATTCCTGTCATCTACCTGCTTCAGGTGGCAGAGGCAGTGTAATGGAGGGGATGATGCATCCTGCAGACAGTCTAGGAAGAGGAAAGACAGCTCAGGCCAGAACTGCTGCTAAGGAATTGGTTCCTGCAACCTCCCTCTAGCACTACAAAAGCACCCAAACAAAGCCAGGTTTCAATGTCTATCAGATATCTGAGGGGTTTCCACTGCAGAAGCTGCTGTTGACTGAACAAAACTTGTGAAGCAGCTGTGACTGAAGGAGCTGTGTGGCTACTTTGACCACTCCTGCCTGCTGGCTGCCCTTCCATGGGGCACAGTGCTGGGCTGCCTGGCTCAGGCACACTGGAATCTGGGTCACTTTAAAGATTACACAAAAGACTGCTTATTTAATTAGCACACTTCATGTAAAACACCACTGAGAGAGAGACACAGGGGAGAAACATCACTAATTTTTACTCACATTTTCACTCTTTGAAGCTCTTAATTTCAAAATATGTTCACACTGGAAGGGGTGAATGCATCTGAATGCTGATTACACTATTGCAGCATTTAAGGCAAAGAACCATGGTGTGATTCCTTCTATCAAATGGCCACAGCAGCAGGCAAACAATGCACAGAACAGCTGGTCCCAGATCTCTAGAGGGAGATGTGAATATTAACAGTGCTGGTTTGCTCTCAGAGAGACAACCAAGCACCCTCAGGGAGCAGAGTGGGGTTGATCACACCACTCCTGAGGAATCACATGGCTTTGAGGCACTCAGGCAGACCTCCTGGGCTTCTGCAGCAATCCCAGGCTTTGCCACCTGCAGACAGAGAGGCTGCTGAGCAGGAGTTTCTGCTCTTTCTGCCCTACCTCGTGATGGGGAATTTGTATTTGAGCTCAAGGCAGTGATGTGCACATCTCCAACATGCAGGTTGAGGGGATGGTCACTGGAGGCTGTCTCCCTTTTGCACACCAGACACACACACACACCAACACCAGGTGTTCAGCAGTTACAAATGAGTCACAGAACTGCAGCTCAGTAACAGTGTGCTTCAAGTTAAGCCTCCTCTGTTTTTATACTGCAAAACAGCCTAAAAACCATGCACATGCCAGAAAAATAAACACAGCAGGTGCAGGTCTGGCCAGCAAAGGAAAGGTTAAGCAATGAAGCCTTTCAAGTCTGTCTTTTACACTGAACCTCAGTGCAAGTCCCAAGACAAGCCACCCTCCGTGAGGTAAGCACTGGCCTAAGAATCACACAGCTATTCCTGCCCCTACTCAGATGTGGCCATGCTACTTTCCATCCCCCTTCCAGACCACCACAGCACAATCACCACTAACTATTTTTCCTTTCACACGACCTTGGGACCTCCAGCTTTAAATATAGCTCCCAGCAGGTCTAAAGAAAGGCTCCTTTTATCCTCCAAATAAGCTCAGGTGTTTCCTTGCCATTCAAATCTGTGGACAACTTAGTGGAACTTTTCATTTTGCTGTACTCACAAGGTGCTGCACAAAGTTCTCAAGTTCTTGGCAGATCATTCTGTGACTGGGGAGGTTTAGACTGGACATTAGGAAGAATTTTTCCCAGCAAGAGTGGTCAGACTTTGGAATGTGCTGCCCAGGGAGGTGGTTGAATCACCAAGCCTGGATGTGTTTAAAGGTGGTTTGGATCTGGTAGCTTGGGGCTATGGTTCAGGGGTGAACTTGTAGAGTAGGGTTCCTGGCTGGACCTGGTGATCCTGAGGGTCTATTCCAACCTGAATGTTTCTGTGATTCTGTGATTCCTAGCTTGCCACTATACTGAGAAAACTGATTTGCAATTTTACAGGCACACACAAGCCAGAGCTGAAAGCATCACCCCAGATCAGATTGCACAACTCTTAGAGGAGCTGCCATTCCGCAGTGCTCAGCTGAGCACTGTCGATGGAAAGCAGCTCGTCATCAAACCAAAGCCCCAACATGATTAACAGAGGCACATCAAATGTTGTCAGCTGCTCAGAGTCACTGACCCTGCCCACATGCAAATGCATTTCCCTGCCAGCCTGTGGTGTGACACCACTGCCTGCTCAGGGAGTCCACTGCTAAGGCACCATTGGGCATCCTGCTACCGACTGCAAACCAAGTAGCAACCATGCTCACGGAAAAGATTTTCTCTTATCTAAAATAGCTGCTGGCACCTTTCTATCTCAACTCCACTCATTTGCTTTTGCAGTTCCCACCTCCTCTCACTAATCTCCTCTTCATTTATACTTCCTTTCTCCCTTCCCATCTGTTCTTATCCAAATAGAAGCTACAGGCCCGATATTAAGATTACTTGGAGAGCTTCTCGGTTCCAACGTCATGGCCATAATAATCCTTTCTAAACTTAAAATGCATGAAAGGTTTGAACTGCTAAACTGAACTGAACCCTGCACCCTTTTCTGAAGCACTCTGTGTGACAGAGGCTGGGCTGTACAATACCTCACAGTTCTGAGATGTGTGCTACTACTGCCCACTGGCAGTACACAAAGCAAGCAGACATTTCCACTTGTGACCGAACCCAAGTGCTGCAGCAGAAGGGGACACCTACTTTGTTTTTCTGCTTCAGAAGATAAAGCTTCAAGGCTCATGCACTTGGGATGCCTTAACAAGATTTTTTCAGCCAAGAGGAACATGAAAAATCCCCTCAGAGTGGAATCTGTGACTCAGCTGTTCAGCACTTTGCTGCCGTAAGCCACAGTGTCGTAAGTGGCTCCTTGTGACACAAGCAGCTCACGCACTGCAGGCTCCAGGAGGTCACTACTAGGAAGAGGACAAACCAGTTGTGCTGTAACTCATCACTCAGAAGAGCATGCAAGAGCCTGCTGTGGGGAGAGCATGGGAAGAATCAAGAGTTTTCCTGCTCACCTCTCTAGTGCCCTTTTCAACCAGCAAACCCCAGACAAAAAGCCTCTTTGGGCTTGTCCCACAGACACTTCTGCTCTGATCAGAGACTGACAGCCTTTTCTGACCTGCTTCTGAAGGCGGTTCCAAGTCAAAGCCTGGATGCTTTTACTAACCTGATGTGGTCAAACCCAACACACGCCAGCATTACGTATTTTAAGCACACCACTGTGTTTCAGAAGCTTGTAGATAAAGGGTGGGTGCCAGAAGAACCTTCCAAACAAGCCAACCTTCTCAAGAGCATGGAATGTAATTCACCAAGTGCCAGAAGTCCCTTTCCAAAGGGGCAATCCCAGAGTGCACAGGAAGGTGCCTTTCCTCACATTAAGTTCCAGCATCTGACATCAGACAATTGCCATCACTTAGGAAGTGCCATGGGTGTGCGCTATGAATCTAAAGCAGCCCTGCAGGAGGTCAGTGCTTATTCTCTTCTCAATTATGCTGGGCTACCCTTGACTTTAAATCCTAAGCAGTTCTACCAAGTCCTTTAAAAACCCATGCTTTTATCCACTGATGGTGACTTTCTCTTCAGTCATGAGCCACGATGTTTTGAATGCCTCTCTTGAGTATCTTCCTCTGACAAACAACCTACTTTGCCTATCAGTTTGGCAATCCCTTCTGGACTCAAATAATATAGGAGAGGTAAAGAAACAAAGATTCCTGCTTTTGTTTATTGCCCTCAATCCCTGGTGAAGCCAGTGAGGTGCTTTTACAGAAAGCAGTGAGGTGAAATTCCCAATGCATGCTTCTTATCTTTTGGTTAATGCCAGGTCAACAATCTGGTGTGTTAGCATCCAGTCTCAGGGAAGGCACAGGTACGTCAGGAGGAAGTCAGCTGCATCTGTCCAACCTCCTCCCACTGTCATCAGCCAAGAACTGCCAAGTACCACACCCCATGCCAGCCAGCATCCTGAAAACCCAAGCATCCCAGTTCTGTAGCCAGAGATGCAAAGCAACATTCACCTGGGCACAATCCTGGACTTTCTTCAAGAGCACAGGAGCACACACTCGGGAAAGCAACACAAACTCAGTCACCACCACACCAAGAGCCACAAGGAGACACAGAAGAGACAGGACCATGAATGGAACTCGATGGCACCATGCACCTGTGGCAGATGCCAGCACTGAGAAAAGAGAAACTCAACACCCAAAGTTCTGACCACGTTCAGCATTATTTTATGGAAGCCTATCAGCAAACAATTCAGAAAGAACTTTCTCATTTTGGCAAGGGCCACAATGCTTCACTTACTATCACTGTGACCAGCAGTTACCAGCATCCAAACTCCTCAGGATAGTCTGTGGCAGTCTTCCAGGCAATCATACCACACCTTCCATGACATCTGACTTTGTAGCCATCTTTCCACGTCACATTGCAGGGCTGTGTTATTCACTCAGTTCATCTGCTCAGAACATCTGCATGGCCTTCACAGATCTACTCTGTGTTAGCTACCACCTCATTTAATTAAAACCAGGCTGGGTTAAAAATACCCTGAACTGTGCCTGGGACAGATCCATTCTCACCCAGGGTATCCCCCAAACCATGGCAATCACAAAGCCATTGCCAGCAGCTGCCAGGTTTGCATTCTCACTACAGAAGTAACAGTGGCATTTATTGTATTGCACCAGAGCTGATGCACGAGGGTATATTTGGCAGCTCTGTATTAACACATCCAGCTGCTTCAGAGTTCCCATTCAGACAGACAGAAGTTCTCATTTTCCCATTCACCAGACCTCCTGCCAGGCTTATAGCCAACAGACAAGGATAATCATAGGATTACTACTACAAGAGTGCAACTACTACAGCCACAACAGAAATCATTAGCTTTCCATTTCAACCAAGCCACACAGCAGGCAGCTCAATGGCACAGGGGCCAGAGGAAAACTAAAGTCATGGAAACTGAACAGCAATTAATTAACAGCTTTACAATTTATCCTAACTCACAAGTGTACAACTATAGTGCCAAACACCATTTTCTCTTCCAAATCCCTCCACTGCTTTACACTTAAGAAGTCCTAACACCAGACCATAGCCTGGGGTTGAGGACATCGGGGTTGCAGCCATTTAGTGAGACTTGGACAGGAACCTAATGAGGTTCAACAAGGATAACTGCAGAGTCCTGAACCTGGGAAGGAAGAATAAACTGCACCAATAGAGGTGGTTAGGAGGTGATCTACTAGGGAGCAGCCCTGTGGACAAGGACCTGGGAGTCCTGGGGGATTACAAGCTCTGCTCAGGACAGCAATGTGCCCTTGTGGCCAAGCAGGCCAATGGGATCCTGGGGTGCATTAAGAGGAGCGTGTCCAGCAGATCTAGGGAGGTTCTCCTCCCCCTCTGCTCTGCCCTGGTGAGACCTCACTTGGAATATTGCATCCAGGGCAATGGCATAAACTACAGCACAGGAGGTTCCACCTCAACAGTAGGAGGAACTTCTTCACTGTGAGGGTCCCAGAGCACTGGAACAGGCTGCCCAGAGAGGTTGTGGAGTCTCCTTCTCTGGAGACTTTCAAGACACATCTGGATGCATTCCTGTGTGACCTGTGCTGGATTCTATGATCCTGCTCTGTCAGGGGGCTTGGACTCGAGCATCTCCTGAGGTCCCTTACAAGCCCAAAGATCCTATGATCCTGTGACTTCCCCTAACAAAAGAAAGAAGGCTTGGGGTGGTGCTGCACCAGCATGACACCTTACCTGTGCTGAAAGGGGAGATGAAGCTGAAGGACAAAGTGGAAAGCACTGAGAGCTTTCTACTAAATCCCAACTGCCTGTGGCACACAGGCCTGGCTCTGCTGCCACTGCTTGCACGCCAGAACCACAGCCTGCAAACAGCTTACAGCAAGGGCTGGCACAGAGGACAGGCCTCAGCCTCACCAACAAGGTATCCCCTGAGGAAAGCAGAAGCACCTGGCAAGAGGCACAAGTAACTACAAGTTTGTGCTTCTGGGCTTGAACACACAATTCAAACTTCAGCAAAATGAGCTCCTAAATAAATATGACTCTGAACTGCTAGGGATAGGGGCTTCAATTACACAAGCACAAGGGGAATGCTGCATTTTCCAGATGAAAACAAACCCCAAACATCCAGTACCACTCCAAAACAAAACCAACATCACTAAAACTAATCCTTGTTTCCATTCCAATAAAAAAAAAACCTGTCTTGTCATTTTCTAGACTGGTTTTAAGAAAACCTTTCTACAGGAGATAAATAAAAAAATACCCCTAGATCTATTTCAGCTTCCTGATGGTGAGATAAATTCAAGCAAATAGATTAAAGAATGAAAAACTAACCCATGAGGCAGGGGATGCTCCTCCACTCCAGGTGCTCCATTCAATGGCCAGTAGGTGCAGTACCCCCTGCAGTCAACAAGTCTGCAAGCCTGGCTCCATCCACAACAGCATGCAAACAGCTAACCACTTCCAAGGGATGACAGCCCCTACAGCACCACATCCTGTCTCTCTGCCTGCACAACGTTTAGAAGAGCTAGAGCTGCAGACACGTTAATGGGATTCTCCTTCCCAAACATGCCTGATGTGGAAAGGAAACAAGGACCAACACTGAGAGAGTGCAGTGCAAAATGCTCTGGCAAGTCCAGAGAAGGGCCATGAGGATGATCAGAGGGCTGGAGCTCCTCTCCTATGAGGACAGGCTGAGAGAGTTGGGGTTGTTCAGTCCGGAGAAGAGAAGGCTCCCAGGAGACCTTATTGTGGCCTTCCAGTACCTGAAGGGGGCCTACAAGAAAGCTGGGGAAGGACTTTTTAGGGTGTCAGGGAGTGATAGGACTGGAGACAATGGAGCAAAACTAGAAATGGGTAGATTCAGATTGGATGTTAGGAAGAAATTCTTCCCCATGAGGGTGGTGAGACACTGGAACAGGTTGCCCAGGGAGGTGGCGGAAGCCTCATCCCTGGAGGTTTTTAAGGCCAGGTTGGATGTGGCTCTGAGCAGCCTGACGTAGTGTGAGGTGTCCCTGCCCATGGCAGGGGGGGTTGGAACTAGATGACCCTTGAAGTCCCTTCCAACCCTAACAATTCCAGGATTCTATGATTCTAAGTCATGAAGGTGCCAGGTTCTGCAAACACCTCAGTGCAGCTTGATGCTACAGAGCAGCTCAAGGTATCTGTCTACTTCTACACGTCCGAAATACTACACAGAGCAAATCTTACCAAGAGAGTACTGCACAGAGGAATTCTTACCAGTGACATTTGGTGTCTGCCTAAGGACTACACAACAGAAAGCAGATCTCTGCACCAGTGCAACTGGAGGGGATCAAATTACTACCACGAGAGCACTGGATAAAGAATTCCAAATCCATTATGGAGGAGTTATAAATTATGGATTTCTGTAGTGTAACTATACAGAACTTCAAGGCACTGTACACACCAAACTGGGTCTGTAGCTGCAACATGCACACACACACACAGAGGTGGCTTCTCCTGTCTGTCTCCCTCTGAACAATACCCTAAGTGGAAGATAAAGCACTGCAAATGAAGGGAGGTTTGGAAAGGTTGGGGTTTTTTTTTCAGTGCAGGGGAGATTCATTCTGACATGTGATAATGGTGCACTGTCAACCTGGCAGCTCCTCTGGACAAGCTGACCTTTGTTGTACCAAGACATTTCAGGAAACAAAGATTTTCTTTATTATCTTATTAAAGCACTGGACTCAGACACTCCAAAGGCACAAGTGATATGCAGAACCTGTTGTAAAACTGTTTTCAGTACATAACCTTAATGTGAGGGGTATCAGTACTGGGACCAGTGCTATTCAATATATTCATCCACAACCTGGATGAGGGCAGAGAGAGCACTGTCAGCAAGTTTGCTGACGACACCAAACTGGGAGGGAGGCTGACACAGGAGAGTTGTGCTGCCATTCAGCCAGACTTGGACAGGCTGAGAGTTGGGCATGGAAAAATTGAATGAAATTGAACAAGGGCAAGGGTAGAGTCTTGCACCTGGGAAAGAACAACCCCATGGACCAGGATAGGTTGGGGACTGAACTGCTTGAGAGCAGTGAAGGGGAAAAGGACCTGGGGGTCCTAGTGGATGGAAGGTCGACCATGAGCCAGCAATGTGCTCTTGTGGCCAAGAAGGCCAATGGCATTCTGGGCTGGATTAGAAGGGCTGTGGTTAGTAGGTCAAGTGAGGTTCTCCTTCCCCTCTACTCTGCCCTGGTGAGGCCACATCTGGAATATTATGTCCAGTTCTGGGCCCCTCCATTCAGGAAGGACCTCAAGGAACTGCTTGAGAGAGTCCAGCGCAGAGCCACAAAGATGATTAAGGGAGTGGAACATCTTCCTCACGAGGAGAGCCTGAGGGAGCTGAGGGCTCTTTAGCTTGGAGAGGAGGAGCCTGAGGGGTGACCTCATTCATGTTTATAAAGATGTGCAGGGTGAGTGCCAAGAGGATGGAGCCAGGCTCTGCTGGGTGATGCTCAATGACAGCACAAGGGGCAATGGTGGAAGTTGAGGCACAGGAAGTTCCATGGAAATGTGAGGTAAAAGTTTTTCCCTGTGAGGGGGACAGAACACTGGAACAGGCTGCCCAGGAGGATTGTGGAGTCTCCCTCTCTGGAGATATTCAGAACCCTCCTGGATGTGTTCCTGTATGACCTGACAGAGGTCATCCTGCTCTAGCAGGGGGATTGGACTGGATGATCTTCCAAGGTCTCTTCTAGCCCCTAACATTCTGTGATTCTGTGATCCACTCTGAGCTCTGGAAAAGTAGCTTTATTTCCTGGTCAGTGGAACTGACTGCTTGCTTTTTTCTTTATGCAAGTTTGTGCTTCTGGACTTGAACACACAATTCAAACTTCAGCAAGATGAGCTCATAAGTAAATGTGACTCATACCAAACCTGAACTGCTAGGGATAGGGGCTTCAATTAAACAGGCACAAAGGGAATGCTGCATTCTCTAGTTGAAAATAAACCCAAAACATCCAGGATCACTTCAAAACTAAACCAATGCTCAATTATCTGGCAAATCTAAATTGTGTAGTGGTTTACATGACACAATCTTGCAACTGAGCTGCTAACATTCATAATTCAGGTATCATCTCTGCAATGCCCCACAAGTGATTTCAGGCACACACAGACATGTATATAAACTATGATCTCCACAATGTGGCAAGAGATCCCTGAACTGCCTGCTATGGGGCCACTTAACACACCACACACAGGGATTCTCAGCCTTTTCTTACCATGTCTATAAAAAGCAACCATGGTCTCAAGCTGCAAAAATTAAAACCAATTATTAGAAGCACAGTCATTAGCATACCCAGGAGCCCTGCTAAGCATCCTGCTGCACTCACTGCTCAACGAAATCCAGGACTAATTTCAGGTATATTCAGATTGGATGTTAGGTAGAAATTCTTCCCCATGAGGGTGGTGAGACACTGGCACAGGTTGCCCAGGGAGGTGGTGGAAACCTCATCCCTGGAGGTTTTTAAGCCCAGGCTGGATGGAGCTCTGAGCAACCTTATCCAGTGTGAGGTATCCCTGCCCATGGCAGGGGGGTTGGAACTAGATGATCCTTGAGGTCCCTTCTAACCCTAACAATTCTGTGATTCTGTATTTGCTACAGTCAAATTCTTAACCCAACACTCATCAGAAGCAGCCAGAGTGGACATTCAGCAATGGCTGCTGAGCATAAGGATGCCATGGGCAGAGTCCTCCTGCTCCAGTAGTCTATGCCTCATTGTTCAGACTCCTTTGCTCTGTTGGCTCCCAGATAGAAGCTGGAAGATCTTTGGAGCATATTACCATGTTACCAGCACTGAATTAATACTTCTGTTTGGTGAGGTAAAAGTAACAGTGGATACTAACAGCCCATAATAATTCAGATCCCTGTCAGCTTTGACCCTTATTGTCTTTTTACCTTCTTTTATACCAAACAATCCATTTGCTAAATGACCAGAGTGTGAGTAGCTGAGCTGGTCCCACCCAAAAATGGGTCCAACCCACTTTTAACTGAGGATTCCTACCTGCTAAGGCATCCCGGTAGAGTTGCACAAAATGGTTAAAGATATCCTTAGGCAAACATTTCTCATCAGGCAAACACTGCAAGAGAATGACTATTTCTGACTGCCCCACGGCGTGCATGCCTTTGGTGGTGAAACACCAGCACTTCCTGTTCACATCTGCAGGGAGGAAAACACAGATCAGATCAGCATCTCATGGAATCCTCCTCAGTTTCACAAGAGGAAGACAGATTGGTTTTCCAGCGTGGCTCCTGTGATATCTGCCATACAGACACCTCAGGTTCTACACCTCTTACCCTGCAAGCAAGCACATCACCCAAAAGAGAAGCAGATCAATTCCCAGCTTACAGCTAAAGCCGAGCCAGAGCATTCCAGCTCCCGGTCAGATCTTGGGATTAACAACACAGACTTGCAGCAGTTTCTGTACCCAAATTAAAGGACAGGAATAAAAGGGGAATGAAGGAAGCTGGGGAAAGGCCAGGCTGTTGGCTGTTGGGGGGTGGTTCTGACCCAGTTCAGACAGTGATCTCACTCAAGATGGACAGCTGGGTGTCAGGAGCTTTCAGGAGGTGTCACTGTAGTGTTGTACTTAACATGACCATTAGTGGTGTCACATGCTCTAAGCTTGGCAATTCCTTTGCTGAGAACATTAAGCTACTGGAACAAAATCCTTCACCTAACAGGTACAGATGCATGCATACTGATGACATTGCTCTGAACGTGTAGAACATGGCACTGCTAGCTGACCAGGCGCTGCAAAAGAGCATAAAGGGACAGAAGAGATGCACAGTGGGACAGAGCCTGTGTGCTACCGTGGGATCCCCATCTGCTTTTTCCAGAATGGGATGACAAGGGAAGGAAGAACAGTGATAAAGCACCTTGCCCTCCCAAGTTGGAGAGGAGACACTGATCTCCAAGCCTGAGCCTGCAGGCTCCATCAGTCTACATTTTCTACGCCAAATCTTCTGTACTGATGCCTAAATGACTGCAAAGAGCCTCTTACAGTTTAATGCAATGTGGCCAAGTACAAAGTTTCAATTCCATGCACATTTTCAGAGATTATCCTACCAAAAACAAGTGCTGCTGTTCCTACACATACATAGAGATAACATTTCCCCTCTCACATCCCAAGCCTTATTTAATAATAACAACTTACAATTTACTATTTTTACCATGGACAGCAAATTAGCATTTAAAACAAATACAAGAGGGTCAGGGCCACCATCCTCCAGCTGCTGCATGACAGAGATCTGAGAAGGTCTCTCTTCTACAGCATAGTCTACAAAAGAAACAAACACACATTGGAGTCTTTAATTCACTGGTGCAGGACTGTGCATTATACTCAAATAATCCCAATTCTGATGCTCTCTGCTTTTTCTGACCTGAAGAAAAACCCCAAAGTTATTCAAGTGCTGCCAGTTTTGTTTCCTGGGCTTGCTATTTTCAACTCTCACTAGCAGTGATGTGCATAACCCCTGCACATCCTTTAGAGAAGTGCAACTTGTTGCATAAATCACTTTTTGGTTTTTCTGCTTAGTATCACATGAAGGAGAAAATGGAAATTGAATTGAGAAATGTCTCAGGCTTTCAACTGAAATCCCAGATGACAAAGCAGTTACCAGTGGTTGTTTTCATCACAGCAAAGCACAAGAGCATCAGTTCTGGACTACAAACACCAACACATAGCCTGTCCCTGTGTCACAGATCTTACAGTTTCCATGCAGTAGCTACAAGGAAGATTAACAAAGAGGGGCACACAATATAAACCAACCTCAGAACGTCTAAGGCCACTGTAAAATGGATCCCAACATGAAACCTCCAAGAGGTCTGCAGTGTCCCTCTATGATCAGATCTAGCAGATTAACATTCTTCACCCCAAATCTACTCTGCATTTATGCTTTAACTGATGAAAACAAGAGTTTGAAAACAGTGCATTACCCTTCCTGCTCCAAATTCCCTAGTAAGCAAGGTAAAGTGGGTTTCTAATGTGAAAAAAAGGTGTCTGGGGGGTCTTTTTAACTAGAACTGGAACATCAGAAGTAAAATGCTGTGAAGAAAACCTGCTTTGTGACAGCACATGAAACAAGCAGCAAACAGAACAGGGTGTCTGTGAGATTCTCCTTGTACGAGCTGAGCAGTGCACTGGAGTTACAGGAAGAGCAACACAGGATGGGGCAGGTATGCTTTAAAATTAGCACTGCTCACAGTTTGGGTTTGACACTACCCTGAAAGGAAAGGTTACTTCCAGCTTAACATCGCTCAGCAAAAACAGGAAAAAAGGAAAAGTGACAGAATAAATTAATCCCAGCAGTGTGTGAAAGGATGTCAGGGATCTGACTGTGGAGAGCAGCTAGCAGGTAAACAAATATCTACAGTGGTTTAATCATAAAAAGCAGGGCTTCATTTTCTGACTTCTCTGGCCACTAAAAGCTTCACTGTGGGCCACCACATGCAACAGTACTGTCGAATGCAGTGCTTGGGGATGCCTCACACTGGCAAGTGTTCCAAGAGAGTTTCATAAGGCAAACATGAATACTCATAAGGCTAATTAAAATGTCTCTCAGTATGAAACACTCCCCACAGTCTTATTAGTGAAGACACCAGCAGGTATTCCTGGACCAAAGAGACATCTTCCTCTTGCTTTGTGTTTTACTTCTTACAGTTAATTCCCTTGCAAGATGAGGTTCTTCCTGGATGCTGATACAGGATCAAAGATGCAAATATGTGTCACAGCATTTGGTCACAGGGACTTCCCATGGATTTCTAGAAGCACTCAGCACCTTGCCAGCACCTTACTTCTAAACCAAACACAGAAACTCTTAGGTTAATTGCAACCAGTGAACATAAAAGTTAGCTGCCAAATTATATCCTCACCTCCTTTTACTCCAGTGGAGATGAGAATTGGAGGAAGACCATCTTCAGGAATTAGATTCATTGCACTGCCAACAGGACTGCCAACCTGAGTTATGTTGCCCGAGAACACAGACGCATTATCAGTCTAGGAGAAGCAAACAGGAGAGGCCAGCATTACAAAACAACAACGAGAAAAATGCAGGAGGTGGCTGAGCAGATTACTAGGGGCAGGTAATGAGCCTGTGTCTGCTGGAGAACCAGAAGCACCAGGTAATTTGGCTCCCGAACAGCAGCTGACTGTGATAACAGGGACTGCATCTCCCTGCTCTGCCCCTTCCCTCACCATCAGTGATGCTTCAGCTCTGCTCACATGGTGCATTTAACACTGCAAGATGATATCTGCACTTTCCTGCATGCATTGATTTATGAGACGTGTCAAAGTGTTTTTCTGCTTTGTGCCATGCCAGTCTCAGTGTTTCAGACTCCACACTGAGCAGGATTCAGCTCTTTAGAAGATGCACAACACAGACATCCTTCACACACAGGCCGGGCAGCTGAACGCACGGAAGCCACCTAGCACTTCAACCACTGCTTAGTGCTCTACCCCATCACAGCTCATTTCAGTTCCATCTCCATGGCTGTTCCACCTTGCAAGCCATAAAATAAGCAAGGCCACTTGCTGTCCAACACAGGAAGACAAGCCTCACCATATTTCCCAGGCTGCCCACAGAAGCTAACACACTATTTACTACCAAAGCAAGCGGGGAGCAGTGAAATACTTCCTTACTTCTGCTGATAAAGAGTTGTTTGCCACAGGCTTTGATGGATCATGGGACACTGCTAAGGTTCCTGTGGATGCTGTCCCAGCCACTGTGAGTTTTGCTGCATCAGCAACTTCTCCATTGGGTAATATGCCATCAGCAAACCAAACACGCCTTTGCTCTCTGGGTTGAGCCACTGGAGGGAACATGAAGAAGAACAGAATTTAAGATCTCACTGCAGCATTGACTGGAAAATCTGAGTACAGAAGAAAAGCAAAATGGAAAATTATAAATAGAGGAATGCAGACTAAAAAAGGAACTTAGGATATCACCTAGTGCATTCCCTATGGCAGCACACCTGCTGAGAATAGTTTACTTGTGTTCATGTCCCTGCTGAGGACAGGAATATCACGTTATGGAGGGCACTTGGAATGGATGAAATGCAGATATTCTTTCTAACTTCTCACTACATGCAAGCTGAAAGTAAAAAGAATGCTCTGACCTTCTGCTCCAGGATGCTTTAGAACTCCCACAGGCACCATGACAGTGGGAGGTGGGGAGCTCAGGGCACCCGATGCCTGAGCCTGCTGCAGAGGAGGGATGGTAGAGCAGTATTCAGCAGGATTGTTTGGGTTAGGACTCTGGCTGGAGGCACTCATCATGTTCTCCCAGGCTTGAGCTAAAGCAAACAAAGAAGAAGAAATATGAGCACAGGGGAAGGTATCTAGCAGTCCAGAGCACTGCCTTAGGCTCTCACCTGCGGCAGGTTTGGAGCCTGTCACCCTCCACAGACCATCTCTCCTCAGTTTACATCTCAGCAGGCTACAACTCAGCAACAAAAGAAACAGCACAGGGCCTGTTCCCTAAAACCAGCTCATGGAGAGGTATGTTCTGAAAATCACAGCAGTAGACCATGACCTGAGGGATGCTTAGTTCCTCATGCTTCATGTTGCTGCCTCCTGATTCAACTGAGAACACTGAGACCACCTATGTGTGCATACCTGTCCCACTGCATGGACAGCTGGACACTGCTTTTACAAATGGTTTATAACCTACAGGACCTTCAAGCAGATTTATCTTCTGTATAGAGAAAAGGTACCTTGTCTTTCCTTATAGCCAGAGCAGTTCAGGACAGATCACTACTTATATTCTTAACTATAAAACAATCTTCCTACTGTTCATTCTGGAGGCAGGACTTGAGCCTTAATTCAATTGCCCAAAGAATAATACATCAAACTTTTTGTCAACCCTCCCAGGGAAGTTTCTCCTCTGGCTCAGGACACAGACTGCATCTCCACAGCAGTACTCCTTTTTCACCTGTAAGGAAGCATTGCAGATATGCAAGGTACTAGAAAACTCCTCTGTGTGCTTGCACCTTCAGCCACATTAGTATGTTACAAAAAAAGGCATTTCTCTAGGCAAGCATAAACATCATGCCATCTAAGCTCCAGGAGCTGCTGGAAAGCCTGGACACATGAGGGGTACAGCTTTGGGTTCCTTTAGCTATAATTATCAGAAAAACAAGGTGAAAATGACAAGACTAAATAAATAAATAAACCACACACAACACCCAAACAGAACACAACAGAACCTGCAAAACCAAGAGACTGAAATGCCTGACAGCTGAGAAGAGCAATTACAGTGAAGTACTTCAATTCTGCATTCACTTAAGAGTATAGGTCAAGCACAGAGAGAACTCAGATCTCTAGGACTTCTTTAGCAGAAAAGTCATACCATGGGCAAAGAACATCTTTAAAGCCTTTTCTAAACCAAGTGCCAACTGAGCTGATCTACCAACTGAAAAGACAGTAAAAAGAGCATTGGGAACTTATTAAACACACAGCTGGGCCATGGGAAAGCGACAGAAAATACACAACTGTCCCTCCCACCCCCAAGAAACCCAAACCAGACACCAAGCAACCAACTGAAATAACTACTTCTAAACTGCAACTCCCCCTTCCCAGGCTGTGCCAAGATGAATGCTGAACCTGCTGCACTGAGTAGAGAACACTCAAAACTGTACTGACAAAGAAACTGCAGGGATGAGGAAGGATCAGATGTGATCAGGCTACAGGTTAAGTAAGCAGTAACCAAAAGGATCACCACAGAGCACTGCAGCAGGGGGAGAAACAAAGAACAGCCTGGGGCAAGTCCACCCAAGCAGGCAGGCAGCATTGCCCTGTAACAGAACAAGCAGTGGTGTCCCTGCTCACTGCTATTAATGTGCCCTTGTCCTGGCAACAGGACAGAAAGGCTTTTACAAGGAAATAATGACAATATAATCCATTTTGTGATGCCTTTTTACAAGAACACTTCTGGTTTCAACTGCAGTGTTTTCGGATTCTTCCCTCCCCCACATGAAAACAAATCCCCCTCAGCAGCAAAAGGAGCCAGCTGTGTTTTGCCAGGTGTCATTCCCTGCTCCTGCACCCTGAAGCGTGCTCCTTTCTCAATCCTAAACCCAGTGCTTCAGCACCCCTTCAACAGCACCACCAGGAGTCAGGTTTCATTTCTAGGTATTGCAACCTGCCATTTCCTATCACCTTACACATTCAGCCTACAGCAACAAATTGTTAATAAATTAAAATATAACACTGCATACTAGTTTTTTTCAATTGTTCCTGCTTCATAACAGAAATAGTCTACTAATTTTGGGTGCTCATCTCAAGACTAAGCACTCTGTCACTCTCAAACAAACCTGCACAACACTGAACTACTTTGAAGAGAAAAATTAAGGTAGGTGCTTCTTAGCTAGCTGCTCAGTACACTAGCAGACCTTTCTGAAAGCAGCAGCCCAAGTAATCTACACTGTCACAATGACCTGGCCTGAACCAGAGTTTCCTGTTTCTTGCTTTAAACTTACAGCAGCAAGCTTGAAGAAAGCCTCCAAAGTTAAACTCAGCATTTACAGCAGTGGAGACTCCATGAGAACTGCTCAGTAATTAATTATCAGGATAGTTATGGTAATGGTTAAAAGTCTGCATTCCCAAACCTGAATTTGTCTGACTTCTCGTTCTGCCTACTGCATGTCAGAGTGCACCCGTCAGACCTTTCCCTCAGGTAACATCTGCCACCGAGTTTTGGTTACCCAGGTAATATATCTGAGACCACATCATCACCTAGCCAACTCTCCATTAATAAACCAAAGGCAGGGTGCCTGGAATTCTCCCCATGAGCCAGGTTTACTCATGTTTTAAGCACTCACAAGGATCCTCTCTCAACTTAATCCAATTTTTCTACCTCCTCAATTCAAGACATAAAAAGTGAATGCTGAGTCTTTCAGCAACAGCTGTCTCAGTCTGATGGGCACAAGTCAGGTGGACAGTATCACCACCCAAAGGTTAACTGCCATCACTGGAAGTTCTTGACATCTTCAGAGGTCTCAAGATGCAGTGGGAAGAATCTGCCCACATTTTTTAACACATATCTGCAGTGCTACTACTAGAAAAGGGCAAAATACAGAAAAGCTTCCATGGCCCTTTGGTTAAAACCAAACATAGTCCTTTTTTTACCACAACAAGAAGTGAAGCACCTTTGTTCTATTTCTTAACCTCATAACCACTTTTGAGCTCTCTCATGTGTCCTATCTTCACATCAGGCAGCCATCCACAGCACTCCCCTGTGTCTGACAGACTTTCCAGGAATGTTCCCAGAGCAATCACCCAAACTCAGCTGCCCACATTTGTGGACAGGTTTCTAGAAAAAAACTTCCTGCTCTAACACCAAGGAGTTAAGGAGCAAGAAGAGCTGGTTTAGTTTGTGGAGTGTACTTCTCCAATTTCCTATAGCTATCATCTACAAGAGGCACAACTGCATCAACTCTTCTCTTTGGCATCCAACAGAGAAGCATAACAGGTTGTCAAGCATCGAAGGACAGAGACTAGGCTCCTGAATTCAAAGCAAAACAAACCAAAAAACCCCAACCCAACAACAAAAAGCCCCAAAAGAGAACCAAATCCACACACAAATCCCCCACAAAAGCAATCAGTTTCTGCAGTGCTGGTACACTGCTCAAAAGAAAGCTTCCCAAGGCCTTGCAGCCGTACCAGTTGTGCCTGCTGTTAATTGCATGCTGCTCTTCCAAGGGCCGTTGCTGGCTTGCAGTACTTACCCATACAAATGGGGCATTTGGATTTTGGTTTTTAACAGCACCACTGCAGCTCAAGAGGAGGCCAGAGCCTCTCCACACTCACCATTCATCAGCACTGAATGGCAGATGACACACACTCTGGCTTCCTTTCGATCCATGTACAGCAGCTTGCACTTCAGGCTGCAGCACGCTGCGCAGAAAACCTGCGGCCAAAGGGGAGACAGCTTAGGTGGTGTTCACAAACGTGAGAGGAGCTGAGGAGTTCAGGCAAGAGACTGCCTGAAAGCCCTAGACACACAAAACCAGGAGATAAATGATCAGCCTTTTCTCATTAAAGCCATAGTGACTAACAGCTGCCCAGGCTGCCTTTCCCATAGCCCTGGTGAAGCAGCGCTGTGTGGAACACATGAAGGCACCTTGCCCTGATACTGCACTGGAGTGGTTTTAGAAGCTGTTCGTCAGGAATGACAATGACAGAGTGAATTCCTTCCACTTTTGCAACCCTTCACAGAATTAACAATGTGAGAATTAATGTCACTTTTGGTAAAAGCACAAGTACCTTCTAGACCCAGCGATGTTTAAACTCTCTCTACATAAGAGATTGCTGTGGCACAGATTAATGCCAACAGGTCACTTCTATTTGCAGCAGGGCAATTTGTCTCTTATTAGCAACTGCAGCTATTTAATCTCTTCATATGCAAGAATCCTCAGCTGAGACTCGAGTGAACACTGATGGATCAGAATGTTTTAAGTGTTCAAAATACAAACCAAGATATTCTAAACTTCTCAACAGCACTGGAACTGCAAGACAAGCCTGTTCCATTCTCACATCTGTGTAGAAAGCCAACTTCTATCCAGGTGATTACAAACACTGCAGCATAACAACACTGGAGAGAAATCAAGAACTGCCTTTTACACACAGGGGCTACTAAAGGGGGGCCCAGTGAAAAATCTCACAGGGTTCAACCTGCTGCAAAGATGCAATTGCATCTCTAGTGCTTCTCACCTAAACCAGCTCTAGCAATTCCCCAGTCCTGGGCAGGGAACAGTCTTGAACTTTGACAGGCCAGGCTGGATGTGGCTGTGAACAACCTGATCTAGTGTGAGGTGTCCCTGCCCACGGCAGAGGGGTTGGAACTAGATGATCCTTGAGGTCCCTTCCAACCCTGACAATTCTATGATTCTATGAAGCTTCCTCCGGAGAAGCAAGACCATAACACATAAGCATGGCTCATGCACCCAAACAAACACTTGTATGCAGATGGGACCCTACAATAGCAATGGCAGTCTCAAAATCCAGCAGAACACACAAACCAAGGTGCCTCAATGATGTCTTTTTTGTTTTAAACAATTATGTTTTCTGTGTTTTATAAAGCCCCCAGTGTTTCCCTAGAGCTGTGGTTTAAGTGAGGTGCAAACAGCAATGGAGGCTCACTTCATGAAGGAAGGAAAGGTTGGAACAGCAGCAGCTGCCTTGCTATCCAACAGCTTGGATAGCAAGAGAGGATTTCAAATGTTAGTTATAGGAGGGTAATATACCTACAATTCACTACCCTCAAACCAGCACAGCCTTATCATCATCTGTAATACTTCCTTAATCCAAAAAATGAGTCCATCATCACTGCAACAGCAGCATTTCTGTAACACAAATGAGAAACTGCAAGGGCTTACATCCATTTAGGTATGAGAATGCTAACTAAATATAGAACCATAGAATTATATAACTGTCAGGGTTGGAAGGGACCTCAAGAATCATCTAGTTCTAACCCTTCTGCCATGAGCAGGGACACCTCACACTAGAGCAGGCTGCTCAGAGCCACATCCAGCCTGGCCTTAAAAACCTCCAGGGATGAGGCTTCCACCACCTCCCTGGGCAACCTGTTCCAGTGTCTCACCACCCTCATGGGGAAGAACTACTTCCTAGCATCCAATCTGAATCTACTCATTTCTAATTTTGCTCCATTGCCCCCAGTCCTATCACTCCCTGACACCCTAAAAAGTCCCTCCCCAGCTTTCTTGTAGGCCCCCTTCAGATACTGGAAGGCCACAAGAAGATCTCCTCGGATCCTTCTCTTCTCCAGACTGAACAACCCCAACTCTCTCAGCCTGTCCTCATAGGAGAGGAGCTCCAGCCCTCTGATCATCCTCATGGCCCTTCTTTGGACTCAGGAGGAAGGCAATCCAGCACAACTGACAACTCAGGCTTGTTATTACCAATCACCAAGTCATTCTCTCAGTATATCCTGCTACTAAAAAAATAACATGGCAGTGTCAAAGCAAGTTTATTTGAGTTTCTAGGGATTTCAGGTTCACTGGGAGTTGCTAAAGGAGCAGTTGCTAGGGGGTTTGAGTGATATTTTTTTGTATGTGAGTAAAAAAAATGCAGTTTGGGTTGTTGGTAAAAAGGGGACATGCAAATTTCTGGTTTTCCTATTGAGGATGATTGTTCCATCTGACAATGGAGGATACATAAATGCCTAAGATGAGAATTTATGAAAGTGTTCACACACATTCTTCAGTTTCTTAATTCAAAATTTACTGTAAGTGTACCACTTTCTACCACTCCCCTGAGGCTCCTATCTTCCATTAATTTTGCAATTATTATCCTCAAATTAAAAACTGAGACAGACTTCCCAGGTGCCACTCAACTATTTCTAAGTGCAGTTTTCATTCCCAAGTGAAGCAGATACATTTAGCCCTGCTGCAATGATTTCTCATGGTGATGATCAAAAATGCATTCCAAAACACTTAGTCCCATGACTTCCCCTAGAAGCAATTAATTGCAAGAGCTGAAGATACTGTCTCCCCACTTCTTTCAGTGAGACTCCTTTAGTAGAAACAGAGTGGAAGCACCACTGGGACTCAGCAGTTAGCTGCACCACAGGCATGGTCAGCATGACTTGATCTGGGGGCAGTTATCTTAACCAGAAAGCAAGAACAGCAGCTGAGAAAAGCCATGTCTCAAGCCATGGCAGCTCAGAGCAGAGGCTGCCTCTCAAAGCCTTTGCTTCTTTCCTCCCAGACCTGGAACAAGAATCAAATGTTGCAGGAAGTGCTAAGTATTATTTCACTGGTTCATAGCTTTTATTAACAAGTGCCATTTATTAAATCAAACCAACAAACAAAACCAGGACAAAGCATGAAAAAGAAGAATTCTCTGCCACGTCTTTTGACTGCACATAGAATCATGTAATTGCTAGGCTTGGAAGGGACCTCAAGGATCATCCAGTTCCAACAGCCCTGCCATAGGCAGGGAAACCTCACATTAGATCAGACTGCTCAGAGCCACATCCAACCTGGCCTTAAAAACCTCCAAGGATGAGGCTTCTACCACCTCCCTGGGCAACCTGTTCCAGTCTCTCACCACCTTCATGGGGAAGAACTTCTTCCTAACATCCAATCTGAATCTAACCACTTCGAGTTTTGCTCCATTCCCCCCAGTCCTATCACTACCTGACACCCTAAAAAGTCCCTCCCCAGCTTTCTTGTAGCTCACTTCAGATACTGGAAGGCCACAATTAGGTCAACTTGCATAACAATGTGCAAATTTGGCCCAGTTAGCCAAAAACTAACTACCAAAAACTTCTAGACATGAGCCATTAGAGAATGATTCTAACGCTCTGAGACAATTACACACAACATGTGATGTATTTTTCACACTGGAGAATTGTTTGCCTGCATGGCAAAGAGCTCTTTTTTCTTATCCATTCCCCCTGTATCAATCAAACCAATGCTGGTTTTTCTTTTCAAGGCTTGGTTTCTGCAGTTTTACAAAAGAAAATCACCTCCACCCTGCATTTTTCAGCCTTGCTCTCTCTCTATCATGTTTTATCCATTTTGTTTACACACATTTTCATTTTATGCTTCTCACTGGTGCAATTCAAGCCTTCAGTCATTACAATGGAGCAATTAAATCCAAGCAATGAACTTTCTGGAAAGACAAAAATGAGTAGAAAACATTACTGTAAATGAAAACTGTGGTCAGATTTGTTGAACTCCTACACACCCCAAAAGAATGACCCAAGTAACTGCAGGTGTAAGTTAATGGGTCAAAGCTAAAAGCAGAGGACATTCCTTTCCCTTATATGCCTTATAGATTCTCCTCAACTGCAATGAGAAAAAGATGGAGCCCTTTGCTATCGACTAAAAGGTACACAAAGTGTAGGCAAGTCCCTCATATGATGCTTATTGATCACCTCTGGTTACTAGCTCCACTGCAACCAGCCTGCAAGAGCATAGGCAGAAGCAAGCAACTGGAGGTCTTGGACCAGTGCACAAAAAATGTCAGCTTAGCTTTTAAAAGTGTCCTGGAAAAGGTTTTTCTGCATGTCTCAAAATCATACTAGAATCAAATCTACTTACCTGGTGCTGCAGTGAAGCCACTGAGCGCTGTGCAAGTTGGTTGCTAAAGGGACAAGTAGGACACATAGATGGTTCACAGCCTGCAGTTTCTGCAAGGCTGCTTCCAAGAGGTGTAAGTGTTTGAGCTTTCCAGATACATTTGCTTCTTTTGGTTCCTTTCTTCCCTGAACTCTTCTGGCAGCACTCAGGGGGTCTTTCAATCAACTTCAGAAACCTTTGGATAGGGCCTAAACGGTGGAACACTGGATCAGGTTGTCCAGGGAGGTGGTGGAGGCCCCACCCCAGGAGACATTCAAGGTCAAGATGAGGTACCTGAACTAGTTGGGGATGTCTCTGCTCACTTCAGGGGTTTGGCCTAGATGACCCTTAAAGGCCCCTTCCAACCAGACGCATTTCATGATTCCAAATGAACCAAAGTTATTTTTATTTTAGTTTTTAGTGGAGTTTAGTATTTCTTTTCATCTGAAAACTATTCATGGCTATCTACTTGGCAAGAGTGTTCACGGGATCACAGGATGTTAGGGGTTGGAAGGGACCTCTGAAGATCCAGTCCAGCCAGAGCAGGACCATAGAATCTAGGGCAGGTTGCATAGGAATGCACCCAGACAAGGCTTGTAAGTCTCCAGAGGAGACTCCACAACCTCTATGGGGAGCCTGTTCCAGTGCTGTGTGACCCTTACAGTAAAGAAGTTCTTCCTCATGTTGAGGTGGAACTTCCTGTGCTGTAAGTTGCATCCATTGCCCCATGCCCAGTCTATTTTTACTTAAGTTCCTACTTGCCATGTGCCACTGACTTGCATTTCAGTAAGAAGATATTTAGCAACACTTTGGAAGCTGATAATTGACCAGAAACTTGCTACAATAGAATGTGTGTATGCAAATTAAACTGCAGTAAGAGCCAACAATAAAATATTTCTCACACACCACAAGGTGATACAGAAATCAGGTTTGAGTCATCTTCATTATGAAGCTTCTTGCCATGTGTCCATACAGCAGGCTGCAGGTAATTTATTACAGAGGAGGTGTTTCCAGCAGCAAAATGTTAGCTTCTTTACAATAATGCAAGCAATATGACAAAAGAAGATTCAAAGGCACCGAGTGGGTAAGGCACCTCAAGCAGCCTAAGGAACGCCAGCAGCTCAGCAGCACACTTGCAGCTCATACCAGTATGCTTCAGTGTCTCTAATGGCATTATTGATCCCTATTACAAGAAAGATCTGGACATGCTGGAACATGTCCAGAGAAGGGCCATGAGGATGATCAGAGGGCTGGAGCTCCTCTTCTATGAGGACAGACTGAGACAGTTGGGGTTGTTCAGTCTGGAGAAGAGAAGGCTCCAGGAGACTTTATTGTGGCCTTCCAGTATCTGAAGGGGGCCTACAAGAAAGCTGGGGAGGGACTTTTTAGGGTGTGAGGTAGTGATAGGACTGGGGGAAACAGATCCGAGCTGGAGGAGAGGAGATTTAGATTAGACATTAGGAAGAAGTTCTTCCCCATGAGGGTGGTGAGACACTGGAACAGGTTGCGCAGGGAGGTGGTAGAAGCCTCATCCCTGGAGGTTTTGAAGGCCAGGCTGGATGTGGCTCTGAACAACATGATCTAGTGTGAGGTCTCCCTGCCCATGGCAGGGGTGTTGGAAGTGAATGATCCTTGAGGTCCCTTCCAACCCTGACAACTCTGTGATTCTGTGATTTTTGCAAACTGCTTTCCTGCACTTAGCCATTCTACAGCTGTTCAACAGGAATTCAGTGCTGGTGACTGCTGCAATCAACACACACACTGCCAGCACAGGCAGTAATTCATTCTGTTACACATAACAATTAATTATTCTCTACTAGAACTCTAAATAGATTAGAGCTGAGAAGCTGCTTTTTTTTTTTTTAATCCCTTCACAAGCCAGCCAGGGGTTTCTAGGAAGAGATGTCACAGGTAAGTACAACCAGTGGCTTAGGGAGTCCTCTGGTTAGGTTTTGCACAGCATGAGACAAGAAAAAAAAGGAAAAAATGGCAAAAGGTGTTTTGAGCTTACTCACAAAACTGAACTTACCTTCCCACAAGCTCTGCAGTGATGCCTTCTTTTGGTGAATGTAAATCTGGCCTCACATTTCATACAATTTGGTGCTTGAGAATCTGGAACCCAAACTGGAGCCACCTCACCCAAAGTCGTAAAAGGCTTTCTAGCTGGAGCTCCAAACTGACCAGCTCTGAGATCATTATCTGGACTATCTGGGGCGACTGCAAGGCACGGACTACTAGAGACTCCAGATTCATACTCTTCCAAATGTTCCCCATTAGTACCAGTAACAGAGGCATTTGAAGATATATCACCAGGGAACGCATCTGCTGCATCTCCTAACGTCTTACCAAAGACATTTTTGTTTTTGCTGCTACCTCCACAGTTTGGGGGAATGAGATCATTTTGTAAGTGGTCCACCAATGGCTTGGGAATCTGCAGTTTAAGATTGGTAGGCTGCTTAGGTCTCGCACCACCAAAAGGAACGCTCAGAGACTGAAGATTAGTCACTGGCTTGGGTGAGTTTTGCCCTTGTGTGGATGAAACCTGACTACAAAGATTGTGTAAATAATTTTTCTTGATGTGGTCACCAGTGCTGTTTAAAATCAGCCCACTGCCATCAGTGGTCTCATTTCCTCTTTGTTCATAAACATTCAGGTAACATTCTGACTTGCTCTCCTCTATCTCCTTCTCCTCTGTTACCGAGTCTTCCTTGGAGGGTAAAGTCTTTGGAACGTGAGCAACAGCCGGGTTCTGCATTCCATAGGAATCACAACCATTAGACAGAGAGCTTGCTGCTGATGTAGCCATTACATCAGAGAGACTAGACCCTTCAAGCTCATCTATACCAGTCCCTTTTAAGTCTACGCCTGCTTCCGTCACCCCGTCTCCACCTTCTTTACTATTACTACATGCCTCAGCAGGCTGCTTTGTTTGCGGAAGGCTTTCATTCTCTCCCAGAGTTTGCTTACTATTCATCTCATTCAGCTTTGGCAGTTCCCAGTCAGCCATCTCCTGAGACTCAGGGCAACGCTCTGACAGGCCAAGCGCTTCTCTTGTGCCAGGACTTTTATCCCATTCGGTGACTTCACTTTGGGTGGCACCAGCGTCCTCAGGGGCACAATGTTCTGCACCACGTTCCCTGTAACTGCCACCTCCAGCCACGTCAGGCTGGCAGGTTTCGGTGAGCCCAGACGGCCTGCACTGTAACTGTGGGGTTGGCTCCTGCTCTACATTGAAGCTTCCATTACTTGAAGCAGAAGAGCTGCTAGCTTCTGGCTCCATTCTGGGAGGAATGGCTTTACTAGGAACATTTTCAACCAACACACAATCTTCTTCCATTGAAAGTGGTCTCTGCAAGAGAGTCACTGCATTAATCCCTGCAGCTGGAGCTTCTGGAAACAGTGAATCTTTGCTCGCATTAAAATCATCCTTTAGGCGCGAGGAGGGGCATGCAAGGGGCAGGCTTTCCGAGGAAGCATTCATCAAAGGACCTACAGAGTCACCGTCAGCACATGGCCTGGGCACTTGCTTCTCTGGAGCTCCATCCCTTTCTGTGGCTCCATTTACAGTCACGCCAAACTGGTCACTCTGTTGGTGTTCAGCATCCAGTGTAAAGCTAACGCTGTCCATCAGGGACTGACTAGTGCAGTCCTTACAATCCAGCAGGTCGCTGCTCTGGAGCGCTCTGCTGTCACAGTTATGCATGACCGCCACCACCAGCACATTCTTCTCCTCTGGCAAACAAGCTAAGCTCCCACACCTCTTTTCTCCTGCTTGCACAGCGTTACACTGCTCATCCCCAGCACTATTTCTTTTCATCAGCTGCTCATCTGCTGCTGCCTGATCATCAATCCACATGACTGGGGACTCTGGGCTTATGCTAAAATCCTTGCCATTAGCACAGTGATCCCCTCCTGCTGTTGGTGCAGTCACTGAAGGAGACAAGGAGAAAGACTTTCTTCTCTGTTGACATTCATTAGCAGCTGTAGCTTCATTCACGCTGGCCACAGCCGGGTTAAATGGCAGGCGACGAGACGGTGGATCTAGCATCTGACTCCACTTTGCACCCAGCAGTGTAGGTGAGACAGCAGCATCTGAAAAAGGGTTTAAAGAAGAGAACTTACTGCCCTAGTCAAGTTACAGGTTCCACTAACTCTGTTGGATTAAATGCCCCATATATACATGCAGAGAGATGTTCAAATATGAGCACAAAAGTAAAACATATCTGCCACAACTAACATCTTTCATTAGTCACAGAGTCAGTGCACAATGCTTCTGGGACTTAAAAATTGCAGAGCTACAAACAGTATCAGATTGAATTTGCACAAGCAACTTTCAGTTATTGATTAATATACTTTAGACACTGGAAATGCCTAGAGAGATGCCCACTGACAGAAAATGTTTAATACTTCAAATATGGTCAGTTTCCATTATCTCATTTGTGACTGAGTAAAACATTTCTATGCCTGAGCCTGCCAAAACTGCAGAAGAAGTTTGTGCTTGGTTTGTTCAAATAAATGATCAAGATCTTGCCACTGAGATTAAGCTCCCTTTAAGCTTTCTTTAGAAAGTGTATGAAGGATTTTGTATTAAGAGTGAGAAACGTTAAAACAGTAAAGATGAATGGAACCACAGGAGAACATTGCTGACAAATAGTGAAGACACGCCATGCAAAATTAACAGATGCTTGTTTGCAAGTTCTGAAGGTAATTTGCAACTCAAAACTCAGAAGGGTAGCACAGGACTCCCTCTTCAATGGTGTTCTGTGCAGAATACACCCAGCGTGCAGCTAGGAGCTTGTTCCAAATGACTCACCTTCATTTTGCTCAAATTCATCTAAAACCTTGTCGAGATTATATGCCTCTGCTTGGAAATAGTTCTCCATTTGTCAGGGAGAGCCCACCAGATTCTTGTCTGAACCTGCCAGAGAACAAATTACAAGCAGTTATCTACCTTTCAGTCCACAGCTTTCCACTCCATATTTCCCTGATTTAAGGGGACAAGAAGGCCATTGTAAATCAGATTGTAGATACATTACACACATAAATCACAGAGTCCATTCCGGGAATAAAACCTGCCTGCTCCAATTGGCTTCATTTGGAGTTAACAACATCCCCAAACTTTCTTTGCATTATATTACTACCACTCTCCCACACCGATATGTCTAACCATGTGGTCAACGTAACTGTAAGGGCAAAACTGCTCCAATGCCAGGCAGAAAATAGAGGAACAGAAGGCTCAGTGTTGGGACCCCTTCTGTATCACATCTTGATTGATGCCCTTGATGAAGAGACAGAATGTGTCAGCAGTAAGCGGGCTGATGACACCAACTTAGGTGGCAGTGTTGATCTGCACCAGGGTAGGGAAGCTCTACAAAGGGACGTGGATAGACTGGATCCATGGCCAACGTTAACAGGATGAACTTCAAACAAGGCCAAGCGCCAGGTCCTGCACTTGGGTCACAACAGCCCCAAGCAATGCTACAGGCTTGAGGCAGTGTGGCTGCAAAGCTGCCTGGCAGAAAGGGACCTGGGGGTTCTAATGGAGAGGCAACTGAACATGAGCCAGCATTGTGGCCAAGAAAGCCAACGGCATCCTGGCTGGGATTAGAAATGCTGTGTCCAGCAGGAGAAGGGAGTTGATTGCCCCCTGGTATGCAGCTCTGGGGAGGCCACACCTCGAGTACTTTTGGGCACCTCAATCCAAGAGAGATGTGGAGGTGCTGGAGCCAGTGCAGAGGAGGGCAAGGAAGCTGGGAAGGGCCTGGAGAAGAAATCTGATGAAGAGCAACTGAAGGAGCTGGGGATGGTTAGTGTGAAAAAGAGGAGGCTGAAGGGAGACCTCATGGCTCTCTACAACTACCTGAAAGGATGCTGTGGAGAGGCTGGTGCTGGTCTCTTCTCACAGGTAATTAGTGACAGAACAAATGGGAATGGCCTCAAGCAATGACTGGGGAGGTTTAGACTGGACATTAGGAAGAATTTTTTCCCATCAAGAGTGGTCAGGCATTGGAATGTGCTGCCCAGGGAGGTGGTGGAGTCACCAAGCCTGGATGTGTTTAAAGGTGGTTTAGATGTGGTGCTTGAGGATCTGGTTTAGGGGTGAACTTTGTAGAGTAGGGTTCTGGGTTGGACTTGGTGATCCTGAGGTTCTTTTCCAACCTGAATGTTTCTGTGATGGCCAACTGACGATCCAACAGTCTGGCCTTCAGTTCCATGCTACCAACAATTAGCTCATGCAGCTTTGAACAAGTTTTTCAAAGTCTCCATGCTTCTGAATTTTTAATGCATACTAGGCTAGCAGGATTCTCTGTCACTCCTCATTTCCCAGAGATGCTTCAAAGATTCATACTTGGAAAATTGTTAAGGGACTTAATGGGTGTTACTTGAATTGTGCTAGTGCTTAAGATGCCTGCTTTAATAATCCTTGTTTCCCTGAAAGGCAGCCACTGGAAATCTAGCAAAGTGCACAGAAGTGAATAGTCTCATCAAAACATAATAGTCTCAGGCTAGAAGAAAAAAATATTACAAGGCAGGAAAAAAACCCCAAACAAAACTGAACAACTGAAGTCATTAAGTAACTTCCTAAACTTCACATACTGAGCAACCTTTTCCCCCCAGCAGCAGATGGTCTTCTTGCTCCCAAAGGCTCATCCCAACAGGACACATTGATTCTTTTTTCAGAAGTATCCTCTACCAGTGGAGACATTTTCACTGAGCAAGGTGTGCCACAACCCACACACCATATGGGGAGACCTTAACTTGGTCTGCTCTCTGAGCACTACCCAAAGCAGCTTCATTCTTTCCAGAGTTGTGAAATAAGGAAATGAGCGAGAAGAGGGTGAGAACTTTGTACCTTGTAGGGAACTGCGTTAGAGCTGACAGCTAGACTCCAGCTGAGGAAAACACTGCCTCCTTTACACTACAGATACAACAGGCACAAGAAACAGGAGGAAGTTTCCAGTTCCAAACTATACTTTAACATTACCCCCACAGTATCTAGAATTGAGCAAAACACCAACCAGTTTTATTTGAATAACTACAACCTTAGACACAGTCAGTGTGGGCAATCACTGCCACCTTAGACACAGTCAGTGTGGGCAAACACTGCCACCTTAGACACAGTCAGTGTGGGCAAACACTGCCACCTTAGACACAGTCAGTGTGGGCAAACACTGCCACCTTAGACACAGTCAGTGTGGGCAAACACTACAACTAGGTCATTGGCACAAAAAGGTCATGCAAGGAAATATCACAAAATGGAGAGTTTCAAGTTTTTGAGACCAATCTTGAACTTGATAGATGTTTTTTTTAAGTGTGACCATGTCACAACACGAACACATTGCTATTTAATAGAACTAATTTAATTGTGTTTTAAAGATACATAAAAACACAAATGTGAAAGAAAATTACTGTAACAGCAACTCAGAAACTGCAGGAAGCCCATTTGTCACCTTACTGACCCCCAGGTTTGTCCTCCAATCAGCATGCAGCTTTGGAATAACTCCTTCTGCAAGGAAACCCATGACGGGCCATGCAGCTGCCTCTGTACACAGATGCAGGGATGGTAACACAGGCAATGGAAGAGCTGCTCACCTTGAGCAAAGGATGCATTTCAGAGAGCTAAACAAGCCAAACATTTGACATTCTCTACTAAAAGCCAGTTTCTGACCTCTAACTGTGTCAGCATATTCTTTGATCCCTTAAATACCTACTGTAGAGTCCTCCTGAGCTACCCAACATGCCTACCAAGTCATTGTATTAAAAACCTTCTATCCAATGTCAGCTGAAGCCACTGCACTTAGCATGCATTCTGCAGTTAAACCAAATGATTTTACAAGCAGATGCTTCTCCTCAGAAATTCCAAATACTAAAGTAATTCAAACTACATCCAAACTGCAAGAGTCTACAGGTTCTTTTGTCCCTTTCTCTCCACCTCACTTCAACTCCTTACTAGGAAGCATCTTTACCAGCTTAGTAAATATCAAATATTGAAAAGTTCATTAGAATCTGTCCAAATTAATCACAAAATTACTGAGGCTGGAAAAGACCTCTGAGATCATCAAGTCCAGCCTAGGACCTAACACCACCACAGCAGCTAAACCGGGACACCAAGTGCCACATCCAAGCTTTTCTTAAAGACCTCCAGGGATGGCAACTGCACCACCTCCCTGGGCAGTCCATCCCAGGGCCTAATCAGCCTTTCTGTCAGGAGGTGCTTCCTAATATCCAACCTAAACCTCCCCTGGCACAGCTTCACACCATGCCATCTTGTCTTGTCCCAAGTTGCCTGGGAGAAAAGCCTGACCCCCACCTGACTACAACTTCCTTTTATGTAGTTGTAGAGAGTGGTAAGGTCCCCCTTGAGTTTCCTCTCCTCCAGGCTGAACACCCCCAGCTCCCTCAGCCTCTCCTCAACAGACTTTCCTCCAGCCCCCTCACCAGTCTGGTTGCTTCATACTTCATTTTTTCTTTTTCCATTCAGAGTTCTAAATATCAACCAAAACTAACTCATCACAGTAAGCCTCCTTTGTACAAAATTCCACATCCATCTATCATGCATTTAATTTGCATTATAATGATCACATTCCAATCAAACCAACTATTGATGTTGCTGTGAATAACTACCCCTAGGCAAAGTCCTACCACTAAGGTTAATGATGCAAAGAGTATTTTTCAGTGGAGCACTGCAAGACTGGAAAGTGTCACACAAGGCACCACACTCAGATTTCCATGCACTATCACAGCAAGAGAGGGCATCCATTCAAGGCACTCCCTAGGACATAAACACAGGCTCTGCAGTATGGCCAGCCCCAAAGAAACAGGCTACAAGCATTGATTTTTTTTGGGGTTTGCTTATTTTAGAGAGGATAATGATTACTGACAAGCAAGCTGATGGGGAAGGAATACTGTGCTGATTATATCACTGCTGAAACATGCCCACCCAAAGACAGCAGTGTGAGAAGCTCATAATAAATAGAAGCATTTATATTGACTTCAGTCAGACTTTGGCTTTGAAATCTGACATTAACTACCATTTTATGACATTAGAAAAATATTAATATTCAGATTCAGGAGACCACATTTAAAAATAACAAGGGCACACAAAGAAGACTTACTCCCCTTAGAGTTCCAATGTAGTTAGCACTTCATAGCATCTCTAGGCAAATAACCTCTTATTAACATCTCTATTATCTAGTGTTATCTAGTCTCTCTGGAGACTTTCAAGACCCATCTGGGTGTTCCTGTGCAACCTGCACTGAATTATATGGTCCTGCTCTGGCAGGGCTGTTGGACTTGATGATCCCTGGGACCAGTCCCAGGGATCAGTACTGGGACCAATCTTTGTTGGTGACCTGGACAGTGGCATTGAGGCACCCTCAGCAAGTTTGCTGATGACACCAAGCTGTGTGGTGCAGCAGACACACTGGAGGGAAGGGATCCACCCAGAGGGACCTTGACAGGATGCAGAGCTGGGCCCATGACAACTTCATGAGGTTCAACAAGACCAAATGCAAGGTCCTGCATATGGGTCAGGACAATCCCAAGCACTGATACAGGCTAGGCAGGGACTGGCTTGAGAGCAGCCCTGAAGAAAAGGACTTGGAGGTGCTGGTGGATGAGAAGCTCAACATGAACCACCAGTGTGCACTTGCAGCCCAGAAAGCCAACTACATCCTGGGCTGCATCAAGAGAAGTGTGGCCAGCAGGTCAAGGGAGGTGATTCTCCCCCTCTACTCCACTCTGGTGAGACCCCACCTGGAGTACTGTGTCCAGTTCTGGACTTCCTATTACAGGAAGGATCTGGTAATGCAATGTGTCCAGAGAAGGGCTATGAGGATGATCAGAGGGCTGGAGCTCCTCTCCTGTGATGACAGACTGAGAGAGTTGAGGCTGTCCAGTCTGGAGAAGACAGGAGAACTTATTGTGGCCTTCCAGTATCTGAAGGGGGCCTACAAGAAAGCTGGGGAGGGACTTTTTAGAGTGTCAGGTAGTGATAGGACTAGGGGGAATAGAACAAAACTAGAAATGGGTAGATTCAGATCAGATGTTAGGAAGAAGTTCTTCCCCATGAGGGTGACGAGACATTGGAACAGGCTGCCCAGAGGGGTGGTGGAAGCCTCATCCCTGGAGGTTTTGAAGGCCAGGCTGGATGTGGCTCTGAGCAGCCTGCTCTAGTGTAAGGTGTCCCTGCCCATGGCAGTGGGGGTGGAAACAGATGATCCTTGAGGACCCTTCCAACCCTAACAATTCTATGATTCTATGATCTCAGAGGTCCCCTCCAACCCCTAACATCCTGTGATCCTGTATTATATGTGAGTTAAAATTTGGTCCAGTATGAAAGACGACTTTTTTTCCATACTCCTTAAAAATCTGAGTAGAGAGAATAATGTGTATGTAACTGTATGCACCCACAGGAATTCTGCAGCTCCACTACTGTTGCACAATCATGCAGACCAAGGGATGCTCAAAACGCAAGCAGAAGGCAGAGAAGACCTTTTATGTCATTGCTGTTGTGCCACTCACCGATGCACCAGGATATACAGAGCATCTTTTAACTCACTGTTGCTAAGCTGACAGCCACTCCAAAGGAGATCTCACTACCTCTGCAACTGCCTCTTGCAGGTCGGCTGCAACTCTTCAGGTCTAACATCTCAAATTATTATTAGCATTCTATAAAAGCACACAACAACTTGCCCAAGCTCTTCCAGAAGCTTCTGTCCAAGGGCAAAACACACAGCCAAACCCACAGAAGTCCTTGCTGGTCTCTCCCTGATGGAGAAGGAGGACAAGGACTCACATTCCTAACAGATACCCGCAACACTTCTTGACCAGTACATTGTCAGCAACTCCTATTTTTTGCCAGTTTGATCTAATTCTTCAGTTTTGCATAGGGAGCAATTCAAGATCAAAACAGGTAACACAGAATGCTCTGACACTGCATGCTGCAATAATCAGGTAGCTGCTTTCCTTGTGGTTTAGAAGTTAATTTTGAGTATTTTTGTGACACATTCAACACAAAGAGCAACATCCTGGAGAATAGATCTGATGAAGAGGAACTGAAGGAGCTGGGGATGGTTAGCTTGAAAAAGAGGAGGCTGAGGGAAGACCTCATTACTCTCTACAACTACCTGAAAGGACACTGTGGAGAGGTTGGTGCTGGTCTCTTCTAACAGGTAATCAGTGACAGAACAAGAGAGAATGGCCTCAAGCTGTGACTGGGTAGGTTTAGACTGAACATTAGGAAGAATTTTTTCCCAGCAAGAGTGGTCAGGCATTGGAATGTGCTGCCCAGGGAGGTGGTTCAGTCACCAAGCCTGGATTCATTTAAAGGTGGTTCGGATGTGGTGCTTGGGGCTATGGTTTAGGGGTGACCTTGTAGAGTAGGGTTCTGGGTTGGACCTGGTGATCCTGAGGGTCTTTTCCAACCTCGATGTTTCTGTGATTCCTTTATAGGACTCTGGAAACTTAGATTGGAACTCACAGGTACCACTATAAAAGCTTCAAATAGCTTTAGAATTATTCTAGTCCCAAACTTCCTCTTGGTACAAATGTTGAAAGGACAATTTTAAAGGATCCTCAATATTGGTGACTTTTTTTAGTGTTGGTCGACTATTTCAGGTCACAGCCTAGAGAGAAGCTGATGGAGCAAACACACAACTTAAACCCTGAAAAAGTGACACCATAACCATGAGCAAATGAGGAATATATTTCAGTGGAGAGCTCAGCTGCATGCTGCCAAAAAGGAGATACTCTCCACATTATTATATTGGGATAAACAACGTGAAGTAGAGGACATTGTGCCAGTGCAATGAAAAGGAGACATAAATCACCAATCCAGCAAAAAGCACAGGACACTTTCTAGAAAATGCAATTCTCCCTGCAAAAATTTGGCAGAAAAGACCAATTAAGCCCACATTAAATAGCAAGTGATTTGTCTGATTTAAAAAAGGAAATGAAAAGAACACACAATGGCTCTCACTGGTACAGTAAGCCCAGAAGCCAAGATCCCCTGTCAGCCATTGCAGAGTCCCCTCCTGTCTTTCATGGCCAAAAGCTACTGAAAACATGCAGCCTGTCAGTCGGATTGTTCTCATATGTGATCATGCGTCATCCAGAAACTGTGATTTAGTTATCAATTTCTTCATGCAACAGCCCAGACTTATGATCTTCATGTCTAAATCTTAAGAACTTACATTTCATCAAGCTTACAGGCTCTCATCTCCCCTGATGTCTAAATATAAAGGTCCATGTACCAGAATGTGTGTCATGTGCATCCAGAATTACTATCCTAGTCATCACAGCATTCAAACATAAGACAAACTTGACAGCAGGAGACAAAAGAAGGGTGGAAAAGCCTTCCTCAGAATTAGATTATATTCTGAACAGGCTTAACCTTGGAAACTGCCTGTCAAGACAGCTCAGATATCCCACATGCCAGCTTCTTCTTGGAAACCGAGTGCACAAAGCAGCAAGACTCAAGATTTGGTTTGGTCTCTACAACAAGGAATTACCTAACACACTGCCTAGCCCATGCCTGGGGTTAACCTACAGCAGCTACTCTATCACCCCACAACCCCTCCCCAGCTGAGAAGGGGAACGAGGAAAGGGAGAGAAGACCCCTGGGTTGAAATGAAACATTTAATGAAGCGGCTAAACTAACACCAATGCCAACACAAGGCATCCAAAGTTATACTCAGCCCAGCAAAGGTACTGTGGTCACAGGTAACAGGAGTTCAGTCCCCAAGAGCAGTGGAGCAGAGTCAGGAGGAGCCCAAGCAGGAACCCCCAGGCAGGAGGCTCCTCATCCTCAGCAACGCTCTCACTTTCCAGTGAGCATGAAGTGCACAGCCTGGGATACACACCTGTAGCCAGCTCAGGTCAGCTGCTTTGGCTGACCAGAAACTGCTAACAGCCTGCAGCCCATGGCTGGCCTAGGATTCTGTCCTAGCAAAACCAGGACAGCCATGATCTTCTGCACTGCACATCCCAAACCATCCTCACGATTTTTTCATCACTTGAGCTGACAGCTTGAAGTCTTTCAAATCCCCCTACAGTGGATGACCACTAAAAGGCTATACTAATACATAAAGTGCTCCAATTGAAACACTCTAATAAAAAAATACACCAAAAGGAAACAATTAGCCTCGTAGCAAAGGCCTAAAAACCAGCATTAAGATCCTCAGGGCTTTTTGTCATGTTGTCCCAAGCAGACTGCTCTTTCAGTATGAAACTGTGAAGAGACACGCATCAATGAAGTCTCACTGAACAAAACACTCAAGTAGTATCACCAAAAATAGATTTGAAAGACTCCTAAGATGAAAGTCACAAGGGACATGATCAAACTGGAAACCAAACATTGCTCATTCATCCTGCTTAAAAAAAAATAAAATAAAAATCCAGACATTCAGAAAATGTCATTTTCCCACAGCATGACAAGGTGGAATGACCTATCAAATGTACAAATTAATTTATTAGTTCTGGTGCTCCTGAGGATTTCCTTCAGCCTCAAGATACAACAGTAAATTCCACATACAGTTCCAGCTCATTTTAGAGGTGTTTGTACTATTTGCCCCTGGGAGGAAGAAGTTAAGCACCTCTGCTGCAATGACCAGCTTGTTCAGTGCTGTCAACTGATGAGATCGGCCTCCAGCACAGACTGAAGAGGAGAGTCTGCACTTCCCCCTCCCTCAAACAAAGTAAGACGTCTTTGCTCTGAAACAAGGCAATTGCTCTCTATAAAGATCAAACCACCAAAGTGCTCAAAACACTCCACCAGCTCCCACACATCTGCATCCCTAGGTGTATGAATACAGCTGCATATCCATAAGCACACATAACAGCCCATGCATTGCAAGTGCATACCCCTGAATCATTACATTCTAAGCAGGACTTGCCTCTTACCTTTTTCTCTTACACATATGTTAAGAAACGAATGACCCTGTGCCTACTCATGATGACTGAAGCACAACCAGCCAGTTCTGCTGAATCAGAGTGTTCTACTTGATCCTAGAAAGAAAATATAAACATGTATTTTATGATTGATAATCCTGCCACAAACCATGGGTTTTTTTCAGCACATGACTGCAGCTAGCACAGGCACATTTGGCAAACGCTGCAAGCCTTCAAAACCATTTGGATTGCATTTGCAGCTTTAAATTTGGGGATCTGTGCACTACACCAACACTCTGGTGAGAAGAAGCTGATGACAAAACCCCACATTGCTATCTACCTACCACTATTCTCCATTTAACTGTAAACCCACAGAGCAAGGCAGCAACTCCAGCTGTCCTTGTATTCCTGATGACTTTGACTGTAACAATTTATAAAACTAGCCTCTGAAGTTAATTATATTACACTACAACAAGCCCTCCAAAAAGGAAGAGCTAGCAGCTTTGACACTCAACAAAAATTCACAGCCTTCTGCATGCTGCAAACTTCATTCAGCAGCTTCCCACTGATTTTGCTACAGCTGAATAACTGGGTTTGTCTTTTAATTATTTCCCCTACAGTCTTAGGCTCCCTTCAGTTCCTCAAAAACCACAATGGCATCAACCTTCAACAGCTGGCAGGACCCAAGGAAAAAATAAAAAATACAGGAAGAAATTGTTTTCCTCTAACTACAGCACTTCTGTAGGTCAGGTGGGGGTACTGGTAGATGGTAGGCTGAACATGACCCTGCAGTGTGCCCAGGTGGACAGGAGGGCCAATAGCATCCTGGCCTGTATCAGGAACAGTGTGGCCAGCAGAAGCAGGAAGATCATTCTGCCCCTGTACACTGGACTGGTTAGGCCACACCTTGAGTCCTGTGTCCAGTTCTGGGCCCCTCAGTTTAGGAAGGATGACTTGCTGGAACGTGTCCAGAGAAAGGTAACAAAGTTGGTGAGGGGCTTGGAACATAACCCCTATGAGGAAAGGCTGAGGGAGCTGGGGTTGCTTAGCCTGGAGGAGGTTCAGGGGAGACCTTATTGCTGTCTACAACTACCTGAAGGGAGGTTGTAGACAGGCGGGGGCTGGCCTCTTCTCCCAGGCAACCAGCACCAGAACAAGAAGACACAGTCTCAAGCTGTGCCAGGGGAGGATCAGACTGGATGTTAGGAAGAAATTCTACACAGAGAGAGTGATTGTCCATTGGAATGGGCTGCCAAGGGAGGTGGTGGAGTCACCATCATTGGAGGTGCTCAGGAGGAGACTTGATAGGGTGCTTGGTTGCATGGTTTAGTTGATTAGATGGTGTTGGATGATAGGTTGGACACAATGATCTTGAAGGTCTCTTCCAACCTGGTTTGGTCTATTCCATTCCATTCCATTCCATTCCATTCCATTCCATTCCATTCCATTCCATTCCATTCCATTCCATTCCATTCCATTCCATTCCATTCCAATTTCCATGGGCTGCATCCCAGCATTTAACATAGCTCCAAAAAATCCACCACAACCATGAGAAGAGAGACTAGTTTATGACAAACAGTGCAGCAAGATCAAGGAGTGAGGTAAGTTAAAATCATGTTTTAAGGTATTTGACCTGTTAGGTAGGTGAGATACTCACTGGTATTTTGAAGGAAGCAGCAGCATATTTTAGAAAAGAATCTTAAAACTTGAGCAAAATGAATAGAGCTATAAAAAACCAAACAACAAACCACCAGTTCTCCATGCCTGAAAGCATACTCAGTGCTACACCACCATTCCACCAGGGTTGTTTATTATTCTTTTCAGAAATAAGCTACAGTAATAATTCCAGGAAACTAATGAACTGAACAGTAGGACTCTTGGTGGTACTATTTCCAAACTCAGAACAAAATCCCACAGCTTTGTATGCCAACAGAGCTGTTCCTGTACACAAGCAGAATTTCTGATGCATGTCTATTTCCACCTCTACCAGTTCAGAGGAATCTGGGGTATTTTGAAACAGTAAAAACTGTTATACTATAGATTTCTTCAGATATGCTTCAGATGCATGCAAAAATGGAGGTGAGGGAAATTTAATTCCACAGAAAGGTTTTAGTCTTAAGAGCTTTTTCAAAGGGTTGTGCAGGACATGTGGCAGCAGGGCAAGGTTATCTATACCACCACCACTTCCCAGCCTGCAGGTGAAGGAAAGCGATGACGTTTCAGTGAGCCCTTGGCAAAGGTAGATCAATTGGTGACAATTCTGTCTGGTTTATGACAAAGCCTGTCAACTGCATCGTGAAGATCAAACACAGTTCCCATGACCCACTCACTGAGACAGTCTTCACCGGCCAGAAACGGCCCAGACCTAGCACAGAACTTACAGAATTTACAGAAATAACCAGGTTGGAAAAAACCTCTGAGATCACTGAGTCCAATCTATCACCCAGCACCATCTAATCAGCTAAACCATGGCACTAAGTGCCACATCCAGTCTCTTTTTAAACACTTCCAGGGATGGTGACTCCACCACCTCCCTGAGCAACACATTCCAATGATCAATCTGTGAAGAACTTCTTCCTAACATCCAGCCTAAACTTCCCCTGGCACAGAGGTACATCTCCAGCTGAGATGTGCTGCACTGTTACCAGTGCTCTGGGCCAACAAGGGATATTCAGGGCAACAGCACAGCTATATTATGCATTGGATTTATCCTCATCACCTCTCTGGGTTCCATTCTTCCCAGGCAGTAACTTTTTGTTGGTAGCCATTCAGCTCAGAAGAACACAGAGACAATCAGTCACTGCCCATCTCCAGCAAGAGCTCTGCAGAGGTATCACTTGCAGGTCCTGGGGCTTTCTGTTTGCAGTTCAACATTCACACTTGGCAGCCATTTACCCTCACAAAGACCAACACAAAAATCAAAGCACACTTACAGATATGGATGTAACATACTGAAACAAAGAGCAATTATAAAAAAGTAAGTTATGAGGTCTGGGTTTCCTGAGAAAAGCAACAGAGCTGAGTTATTTTTACAATAAGAAGTGAATGTAAGAGAAATTCAGAGAAGGGCAACAAAGCTGGTGAGGGACCTGGAGCACAGCCCTATGAGGAGAGGCTGAGGGAGCTGGGGGTGTTTAGCCTGGAGAAGAGGAGGATCAGGGGAGACCTTATTGCTCTCTACAGCTACCTGAAAGGAGGTTGTAGCCAGGTGGGGGTTGGTCTCTTCTCCCAGGCAACTAGTGACAGAACAAGAGGAGACAGAATCAAGCTGCACCAGGGGAGATTTAGGCTGGGTGTTAGGAAGAAATTTTTCACAGAAAGAGAGACTGGCCATTGGAATGGGCTGCCCAGGGAGGTGGTGGAGTCACCATCACTGGAAGTGTTTAGAAAGAGACTGGATGAGGCACTTGGTGCCATGCTTTAGTTGATTAGATGGTGTTGGGTGATACGTTGGACTTGATGATCTCAAAGGTCTTTTCCAACCTGGTTAATTCTGTAGTCACCTTTGAACTGTATTAAAACAAACATCAAGGCCAAAAAGAGGAAACCCAAAGAAGAGCCATGGATAACCTTGTGGTTCTTTGGTTTTGCACAACTCATACACATGCTAAGAAAGGGTTCCATGGCACCTGAACAAATTGCATACACTTTCACCTAAACCCTATGTGCCTACTGAGACCTAAGAGCACGGTAACTGAGGGAGGCCCAGTGGCTCTGCTGTTCCAGTGTGCTCACTTGAAGCACTTCAGGTTCTTATCTCTTCTGCTGATGGCTGGCTGAGCTCTTCTGCCTCCTGCCCTACAATTTTATCACTCAGGTGCTGCTTCAGTTATACTCTACGTGTCTGATTTCCCTCAGGAGCTCTGGGAGGGCAACTGCCAATTATTGCAAAAACAGAAATTGAAGTGAAATTTGACAGGCAGAGACGTGCCCAGAATAAAGAGAGGAGGAAGAACAGAAGAAAGAGCTCTAAAAAAAAAAGAAGAAAAAAAAAAAAAGAAGAAAAAAAAAAGAGGAATGTAAAAAATGTTTACAACATCAAATGGAAGTAATCAGAACTAGTACTAACTGGAATAAGAAATGGAAAGACTGAAAAAGAAGCAATTTTGATAGTATGTTAAAAAAATTAGGAAAAAGCTCAAAGCTTGCTTGAAGAGATGCTAAAAAATGCTTCCATCTACTGGCAAGGGTTCAACACTTAACTACACTACAGATCCTCTGTAATGTGCTACCAGCGAGAAGATGTCTTTGAGTAGGCAGGAATACATCTGCAGCCATTTTAAGGCACTTTATTACTGCTAGATTAGTTGGACCAGGCATTACCTTAAATGTAAGCCCAGACTTCAATGCAAGAATCTGAACTTCCTGGCTTGTCTGCACTCTGGAACTATCAGAGGGGAGATTCAGAGAGGCTATCGATGGGACATAGTCGGGTCCCAGCTTCACAACATTAAGAACTACAACAAGAAATACTATAAGCAGGGGGCTACATTAAGAGGGGAAAAGTGGCCTTGAACAGGTAGAAAGTTTCAGGACACACAGTAGTCATACAAGATGAATTATCTGATCAGTTGAAGCTAAATCTTCCCCAAGTGGAAAAGGTGGGGGTCTCTTCACTGAGGTGAGGAAATGCTTGGACTAATGGTAATTGACAATGTGACCAGGAATTTTGTCACACCATACTGCTGCCTTCTTGCTCTCTCTCACAGCTTCCAGTCAGTTTTCACATGAACAATTGTTTTTGTCATCTCATGACAATTAATGTAAGCAGAAAGCATAATGCCATGCAGAAAGGCTCCTGCCACAAAAGCAGCCCTCCAGACCCCTCTCAGGATGCAGCACACCACAGCACCCACAATCTGCGTGGATAGGGTACGTCCTGCACACCAACTGAATGAAAGCTTCACTCTCCATTGTTCCTGCCCCTCCAGACCCCTCTCAGGATACAGCACACAAAGGCACCCACAATCTGCATGGACAGGGTATATCCTGCGCACCAACTGAATGAAAGCTTGCCCCTCCAGCCCCTCTCCATTGCTCCTGCCCCTCCAGACCCCTCTCAGGATACAGCACACAAAGGCACCCACAATCTGCATGGACAGGGTATATCCTGCACACCAACTGAATGAAAGCTTCACTCTCCATTGCTCCTGTCCCTCCAGACCCCTCTCAGGATACAGCACACCACAGCACCCACAATCTGCGTGGATAGGGTACATCCTGCACACCAACTGAATGAAAGCTCCACTCTCCATTGCTCCTGCCTCTCTTGAACACTGCACTGACTTTTAGACCACTCTTCACTCTGTACAAAGCACAGGGATCCTTCTCCCTCATGTGTGCCACAGGAAGGGAAGAGCAGGCATTTTCAAGTGGTTGTGACACTGCAGTAGCAGTATCTGTGTCACACACATGAAAATGCCTGCAACGGCAAGCACTTGGGATTAGGCCCCAGTTAAACATTTTGACATGGATTGTTATACTAATAAATTTAACTAGTATTTCAACTATTTATTAAAAGCAGACTCAGCAAATAAGAACACAACTTCTCAAAAATGCTTTGCCAAAGAATCAGTTCAGGATTAAAAAATCCCATCTGAACCGGAAAGATTAAATGTAACAAACACAAACAAGACACAGTTGCTGCTAACCCTCTTCCTGCACCCAAAGCTCAAGAGGACCAGGTATCTTTTGGATTTATCTCCCTAATTCACTGATGTTCCTACTACTCCAAGTCAACCAATGAAAAAAAGTAGAGAGGCTGCTTCTGTGTAGAATCATAGAATCAGCCAGGTTGGAAGAGACCTCCAAGATCATCCAGTCCAACTTATCACCCAGCCCTACCCAATCAACCACACTGTGGCACTAAGTGCCTCATCCAGGCTTTTCTTGAAGATCTCCAGGGACTGCGACTCCACCACCTCCCTGTAATACCACACTGTAGCAGCTCACCAGCTGTGAATGCTGACAAAAGGTAAATATTCCCAGTGTTGCACTGCTTTGTCTTTTTTTCCAGTCAAGTGAACAGAGATGGACAACACCCAAACAGAATATAGTCTAATTACTTCACTAGTATTTGCATCTCTTCCCTTGACTTTTCCCTGTGTCATTTTAAAGCTATTATTTCACTTCTGTCTCCAGCCAAGTTTCCATAAGGAGACATTCACACATGCCAGAGCAGTAGCAAGGCAGTCAAAAGAGCTTCAAAGAAGCATGACAGAAAGTATCACAGTCAAAAGTACCAAGGAGGCAAGGAAAAGTATAGGAGGGTTCTCAACCTTTGTCCTCCAGAGAACGAGATAAAGCAGCCCAACTGAAAAGGGCAGCTGCTTTAGCACAGTTTACAGGAGCAATTCAGTTCTGTTTCCTACTCTTTTTACTATTTCAAGGTGAAATAAATGCAATTCTTTTCCCCTGACACAAATAAGAGTCTTGACAAAAAGCCAGTGCTTCCTCAGCAGGCCACAGAGGCAGGGCCCTCAGCACCTGAAGACAGGAACCACGCGTCCTGCTTATGTAACTGCCTGGAAGTGTCCATCCCCAGCTCCCTGGAAGAACAAACAGATAGGTTTACACCGCAGTGCTGCCTTCCCTGCAAGTGCTTCCAGAGGAGTACAGCTGGGGAAGAAAAGAAGAGAAAATCCTGTCCTGAGATTACTCCTGCACTCACAGATCTCACTTCAAAGTTTTATGTTTTATAACATTATAACTTGAGGAAAGGCTGAGAGACCTGGGGCTTTTTAATCTGGAGAAGAGAAGACAGAGGGGATTTAATAAATGTTTATAAATATCTAAGGGCTGGGGGTCAGGAAGGAAGGGACAGCCTCTGCTCACTTGTGCCCTGGGATAGGACAAGGGGCAATGGATGGAAACTACAGCACAGGAGGTTCCACTTCAACAGGGGGAAGAACTTCACTGTAAGGATCACAGAGCACTGGAACAGGCTTCCCAGAGGGGTTGTGCAGTCTCCTTCTCTGGAGACTTTCAAGCCCTGTCTGGATATGTTCCTGAGTGACCTGTGCTGGATTCTATGGTCCTGCTCTGGCATGGGGGTTGGACCCAAAGATCTCCCGAGGTCCCTTCCAACACTTAACACTCTGTGACAACACTTTATTTTGAAGGTCTCTTCCAACATGGTCTATTCTATTCTATTCTATTCTATTCTATTCTATTCTATTCTATTCTATTCTATTCTATTCTATTCTATTCTATTCTACTCTACTCTACTCTACTCTACTCTACTCTACTCACATATAACTCCCAAGTTTTAATCACTGTAAACCACAGAAATATAAATGCACAGTGCATTCATTAAACATAAACTTAATATGAAAGCAAGATTCTCAATTTCTGCACCATCAGTGTAACACTAAAAAAAAATCAGTATACCTTTAACATCCTGAACTGAAGCTGTTACTCTACGTCTGAATACAGAACACCTAGGTTTATGACATGACCTTTTATGTTTCTGCATCAGAGATACAAAGGTTTGACCATTAGAAGTTGATGTTTAACAGATATGAAGAATAAAATTACACAGAGTCATACACTATGTATCTCAGAGTGGGTCAATGCTGTATTAGAATACTTTGTGAGCTTTTCTTCTTTCTTATGTAGGGTAGAAAGGAGAACAAATCCCAAACATACTGCTCATCACTCCAGATGTTCCTTAGATTTAGGCAGTAAGGGAAAAACTGACTAGGGTCCCCTAGAATCACTAATTAACTCCTACAACTGCCAAGGAACTGTCCACTCTGGTGAGACCCCACCTGGAGTACTGTGTCCAACCCTGGTGCCCCTATTACAAGAAGGATATGGATGTGCTGGAACGTGTCCAGAGAAAGGGCCATGAGGATGATCAGAGGGCTGAAGCTCCTCTCCTATGGAGACAGATTGAGAGAGTTGGGGCTTTTTGGTCTGGAGAAGGCTCCAAGGAGACCTTATTGTGGCCTTCCAGTATCTGAAAGGGGCTACAAGAAAGCTGGGGAGGGACTTTTTAGGGAGTCAGGTAGTTATAGGACTGGGGGGAATGGAAAGAAGGAAAAAAAGAAATGTGTAGATTCAGATTGATGTTAGGAGGAAGTTCTTCACCATGAGAGTGGTGAGACACTGGAACAGGTTGCGCAGGGGGGGGTGGAAGCCTCATCCCTGGAGGTTTCTAAGGCCAGGCTGGATGTCATTCTGAGCAACCTGATCTAGTGTGAGGTGTCCCTGCCCATGGCAGGGGTTGGAACTAGATGATCCTTGAGGTCCCTTCCAACCCTGACAATTTTATGACTATGAAACCCATCGAGGCCTGATACTTGCAAGTGACATGAGCAAAATCTGCATCTCATACCGAAGGCCAGAATTGCCATGCAACCAGAATGGGGCCGATGAAAAGCACAATAGGCAAAGAGGGAAACCACCTTGGTACCATTTACAAGCCCATCAATGCTGAGTTGTAGCCACTGGGGAGAGAGGCTGCTAGAAGTGATGAAATTTATGCACTCAGCTGCTCTTCAGAGAAAGGACAAGACTCTGAGCACCTACAGTCAGGCAGCTAGCACCCTCTTAACACATCCAAGTGCCGGGTTCTGCACATTGGCCACAACAACCCCAGGCAGCGCTACAGGCTGGGGTCAGAGTGGCTGGAGAGCGGCCAGGCTGAGAGGGACCTGGGGGTGCTGGTTGATGGGAAGCTGAACATGAGCCAGCAGTGTGCCCAGGCAGCCAAGAGGGCCAACCGCATCCTGGCCTGCATTAGCAATAGTATGGCCAGCAGGAGCAGGGAGGTCATTGTGCCCCTGTACTCTGCTTTGGTTAGGCCGCACCTTGAGTACTGTGTCCAGTTCTGGGCCCCTCAGTTTAAGAAGGACATTGAGACACTTGAACGTGTCCAGAGAAGGGCAACAAGGCTGGTGAGAGGCCTTGAGCACAAGACCTATGAGGAGAGGCTGAGGGAGCTGGGGCTGTTTAGCCTGGAGAAGAGGAGGCTCAGGGGTGACCTCATTGCTCTCTACAACTACCTGAAGGGTGGTTGTAGCCAGGAAGGGGTTGGCCTCTTCTCCCTAGCAACCAGCACCAGAACAAGGGGACACAGTCTCAAGCTGCACCAGGGGAAGTTTAGGCTGGAGGTGAGGAGAAAGTTCTTCACCGAGAGAGTGATTCGCCATTGGAATGGGCTGCCCGGGGAGGTGGTTGAGTCTCCGTCCCTGGAGGCGTTCAGGAGGGGACTGGATGTGGCACTTGGTGCCATGGTCTAGTTGTGATGTTGTGGTTACAGGTTGGACTCGATGATCTTCAAGGTCTCTTCCAACCTTGGTAATTCTATTCTATTCTATTCTATTCTATTCTATTCTATTCTATTCTATTCTATTCTATTCTATTCTATTCTCTCTTGCCAGCACCGTTCATCTGACAGCCAGGAGACATAATCAGCACTCTAAAACCTTACACATATGCAGTTCTAAGACATTTCATGCCATTTCTCAAATCCTATGTTATCTACAGCTGGATTATCTTGCATCCCTGAAAATAAAGTCAGAGATCTAGGAATTTGTATCTCACACTCTCTTCAACCTTAAATTATCTCAAAGGAAGTAATTTCTAATTCCCATTTTGTGTTGATCTTTCTATTCTCATCAAGCCAAAATTCAACTTTTATGATCAGAGGGCTGGAGCACCTCTCCTATGAGGACAGACTGAAAGAGTTGGGGCTGTTCAGTCTGGAGAAGAGAAGGCTCCGAGGTGACCTCGTTGTGGCCTTCCAGTATCTGAAGGGGGCCTACAGGAAGGCTGGGGAGGGACTTCTCAGGATTATCAGGTAGTGATAGGACTAGGGGGAATGGAATGAAGCTGGAGGTGGGGAGATTCAGGCTGGACGTGAGGAGGAAGTTCTTCACCATGAGAGTGGTGAAGCCCTGGAATGGGTTGTCCAGGGAGGTGGTTGGGGCCCCGTCCCTGGAGGTGTTTAAGACCAGGTTGGATGAGGCTTTGGCCAGCCTGATCTAGTGCAGGTTGTTCCTGCCCATGGCAGGGGGTTGGAAGTAGATGATCCTTGTGGTCCCTTCCAACCCTGACTGATACTATGATATAGACACACACATAACACCAATACATTACAGAACACTGTTGTCTGGTCCAATGTAGCAAAGTTCACTCCCTCATTTGTGCCCATGTTCTAACCACGCTGCTGATGCTCACAGTGTGTTGTGTCTCAAGTCGCCTGTAACCACTAATTCAGCATAACTCAATACATCCATGCCAACAGCATGCATTGAAACTGCTGCTTGGGAGTACGATCCTGATGGATGCTGAGCTCCCTCTAACAGTGCTGAGGGGACTAAGTGCTAACCAACAGAAATTCTCAGTAACTGGAAAGCTTCTTCTGGTCCCATAACTTCAGTGGTGCAACCTAATGATCAGGGCATTTACTTAACATTTATGAAAGACTCCCAAAAAACTTTAGATAGAAAACTAAGTGCCCATAATTGTATATAATATAGACTTAACATACATAAAGACTAAACAGATTAAAATTAAAAAAAAATTGGAAATCATTCCTTATTAATGAGTCAAAATACAGTTTTCAGAAATCTTATGGAGCTCTATGAACACCAAATCCTACTAAGCTCAGGTTTCTCAGATAGCCCCAAAGTGAGAAACATCTGTCACCTCCTTTGTCCACTGATAAGGTGGTTGGTTCTGATGAGCCATGAATCCCTACCTCTATTCTCTCTCTCTCCTTCTTCTTCTCATCTTCCCCTGGATGTGTTTAAAGGTCATTGGGATGTGGTGCTTGGGGATATGGTTTAGGGGTGAATTTTGTAGAGCAGGGTTATTGGTTGGACTTGGTGATCCTGAGGGTCTTTTCCAACCTGAAAGTTTCTGTGATTCTTAGACTGCAGTATGCTCTCATGCTCTATTTTCTTCATCTGTTAGTCTTGTTTAGCCCTCTCAAACATATTCCTTCCTCATTCACCTCCTCCTGCATCCATTTTTTTTCTTCCTACTCATGCTTTCTTCCTTCTCTGACCAAAAGGGGAAAAAAAAAAAAAAAAAAAAAAAGAGAGAAGCCACCTATTTCAACATCACTGTTCTCAAACCCACTGGTACAAACCTGTGTACACAACCTTATTAACCATGCAGTATTATTCCTCACTTCTGGGAACAGTGGGAAGAAAACCAATAGCAAATCTACTTCGCGAGCATCAATGAAAGCCTCAAGACAAATCAGGAAAAAATGTGGCTGAAGTAACAGCCAAATGATAAGACATCACTGCAACTGTCCACCTGCCTCCTGCCTATCCCAGTCAGTATTTACTGTCATCATGGCTCCTTCACAAATTTATTTAAACACTCACCTTTCAGACTGAAATATCACCTCTGGCACGTACACACACCAGGCGTTCATCATTCAGGACAAGCACAGCTACAAGCTTCTCTCAAGCTTCTATGTATTTGAAACCTCACAGAATCATAGAATGTCAGGGGCTGGAAGGGACCTTGAAAGCTCATCCAGTCCAACCCCACTGCCAGGGCAGGATCACCTAGAGCAGGTCACACAGGAAGGTATCCAGGTAGGTTTTGAATGTATCCAGAGAGGGAGACTCCACAATCCTCCTGGGCAGCCTGTTCCAGTGTTCTGTCATCCTCACAAGAAAAAAATTTTTCCTCGTGTTTCCATGGAACTTCCTCTGCCTCAACTTCCACCATTGCCCCTTTTGCTGTCATTGAGCATCACCAAGCAGAGCCTGGCTCCATCCTCTTGGCACTCACCCTGCACATCTTTATCAACATGAATGAGGTCACTCTTCAGGCTCTTTTTCCCCAAGCCACAGAGCCCTCAGCTCTCTCAGTCTCTCTTAAGGAAGATGTTCCACTCCCTTAATCATCTTTGTGGCTCTGTGCTGGACTCTTCCAAGCAGTTCCCTGAGGTCCTTCCTGAACTGAGGGACCCAGAACTGGACACAGTATTCCACATGTGGCCTCACCAGGGCAGAGTAGAGGGGGAGGAGAACCTCTCTAACCTACTAACCAAAGTCCTTCTAATCCACCTGAGAATGGCATTGGCCTTCTTGGCCACAAGAGCACCTCTAATGAAAACAAGTTTTACTAAGTACATAAGAGCCACTACTTCTGCATTTCCTCAAAGCAAAAGGAGGTACAAGTGCATCTACAAGCCATCTGCACAGAAACAGGGGAAAAAGGGATAAAACATAACCACAAAACCCCATGTTCGTTCTACCATACTATGAAAGGGGAAAAAATAAACAGAACTATAGCAAATTCCAGCTATATGCTAAAGTGCTCTTTACAGGTGACTTTTTAATTACAACTAAGGTAAATACAATAAAGAGACACAGACGTACAGAGACTGATGCTTAAAGGCAAGGAATGACCTCTTACAAGTTTCAGTTATAAAAGAAACAAGAAAGAACTGTGAAAGGCCTTACTCAGCCCTCCTCATTCATACACAAACACAGGATGTACACAACCTGATGTTTCAGTCAAGAGCCTGTTTCAACACATGAACTGTTTAAAGCAATCTGCTCAGAATACCACCTAAGTGGTAAGCTTTGCACTCCTTGCACGTTCACCAAAGAAGAGATCATTAAAACACTCATTTTGAATCACCCAGTATAGCACTCCCCACATAACTCTGTACCATGATGACAACCAAGATGCTAAACTGTCAAACCAGCCAGCAAACAAACAGCAGCTGCATGGTGAAGTATAAACCCCCCAAAGGTGTAAATCAGATCCCCATGCTTCCCTCTACAAAATATGACATGCAAGATATTTCTAGCTTGGGTAATCCCCGACAAGCAGGTTGAGAGGGACCTGGGAGTGATGGTTGACAGCAGCTGAACATGGGCCAGCAGTGTGCCCAGGGGACACAGAAGGCCAATGGCATCTTGGCCTGGATCAGGAGCAGTGTGGCCAGCAGGACTAGGGATGGAATTCTGCCCTGTGCTCAGCACTGGTGAGGCCTCACCTCGAGCACTGTGTGCAGCTCTGGGGCCATCGCTTCAGGAAGGATATTGAGGTGCTGGAGCAGGTCCAGAGGAGAGCAACCAGACTGGTGAGGGGGCTGGAGGGAAAGCCTGATGAGGAGAAGCTGAGGGAGCTGGGGGTGTTCAGCCTGGAGGAGAAGAGGAGACTCAGAGGTCTTTTCCAGCCTCAATAATTCTGCGATTTCTACAGTACTGCAGAAGAACAAGCAGTTGAAAAAGACTGCCAGATAAATGGGGAAAAAAAAGGCAAAGAGGGAACTTTTGTATTAAATGTTCATTTATCTGCATTCCATTGCTGATGGAGAATTTTTTTTAAAATCCCATTGACATGACTGGCTTGCTGGCTATATCTTAACCAAGTAACTTTTGTGTCTCCTCCACTCTTCAAAGAAAACTCAGCATTCCCGGTCTCCATAAGACAAGCAAGAAGAGGAGGTATGTACTGCTAAGTGTTCAGTTGCCACCACTCTTCAAGTGTTGCGCCTTTAACCTGACCCGCTACAGAAACAAAGATTATAAGATCAAATGGTTTATTCACTATTCTTTATGCTCATCTTCTCAAGAATATATGCATTCATGAAAATTAGGACCTGCAGAGTAAAACCAAATCCCCATGACTGTCCTGTGAGGTAAAAGCAAGCTGCTTATATGTGCACTTGCAGCCCAGAAAGCAAATCATATCCTGGGCTGCATTGAGAAAAGCATAGCCAGCAGGTCGAGGGAGGTGATTCTCCCCCTCTACTCTACTCTGGTGAGACCCCACCTGGACTACTGTGTCCAGTTCTGAAGCCACTATTACAGGAAGGATCTGGTGCTGCAACATGTCCAGAGAAGGGCCATGAGGATGATCAGAGGGCTGGAGCTCCTCTCCTATGAGGACAGACTGAGGGAGTTGGGGCTATTCAGTCTGGAGAAGAGAAGGCTCCATGGAGACCTGACTGTGGCCTTCCAGTATCTGAAGGGGGCCTACAAGAAAGCTGGGGAGGGACTATTTAGGGTGTCAGGTAGTGATAGGACTAGGGGGAATGGAACAAAAAAAACCCTAGAAATGGGTAGATTCAGATTGGATATTAGGAAGAAGTTCTTCCCCATGAGGGTGGTGAGACAATGGAACAGGTTGCCCAGGGAGGTGGTGGAAGCCTCATCCCTGGAGGTTTTTAAGGCCAGGCTGGATGTGGCTGTGAGCAACCTGATCTAGTGTGAGATGTCCCTGCCCATGGCAGGGGTTGAAACTAGATGATCTTTGAGGTCCCTACCAACCATGACAATGCTATGAGTCTGTGTACTTTTGGCAGCAACATGCTGAGCAATCAATAAACACACAGCTCTAGAAAAAAAGCGAAACAGAACTATAGTGTTATGTGAGAAAGGTGGGATTGCTGCAGAGTGGGGAGGGAGAGATACTCTGGGACAAAAAGGATTTAAATTTACAGAAAAACAAGCTTCTTTCATTCTACTGATGGTAGAATAGCATGCTTGCCAATCAAGAATCTCAAAGGACTTGGGCGCATATAATATCAGATTGAGTTCACACTATAGAACTCACTCTCTAATTCAAAACAAAACAGCTTGCTCCATCTCCAGATCTTGTAAGCATTTCCCTGCTACTATGCAAAACCTTTCACAAATTCTAAAGAAGCATGTGTGGAACCTAACCATCAGAAATCAGTTTGGATTTAGACTCCCACTGCTTCAAGCTAGAGCAATGGGAGCTCCTCTCCCAGCAGAACAGGAGGCTGTATGGACCCTGTCCCAAAGCCACTCAGCTCTTTTGAACACAGGCTTAATCAAGCCCAGTTCTCAGTCCTGTCTTGCATGACTTCAAGCAAAACACTCTTTAGGTATGTGATGTCCCAAATACACAAGCAAGCATTATGCCTATTCAACACTCACTGGAAGTGGCACACAGAGAGATCCAGGATGCTCTTCTCTTTCATAGCTTATCCCCCTTCTGTGATAGATTACTGAGCCACACTTGCCCTTCCTCCTCTGCAACACCTGCGGGGAAAGCAAACGTGCTATCTCTTTGGTCACTGTCCGTCCCAATTTGGTGTAGTAACAAAATTCATTTGATTGTGTTTAAACCGATATGCAAAGCTCAGGGCTGCAGAACTTGAAGCAGGAATACAAATTTAATTCTGCCAGGCATCTTCAGCAGATGACTGGGGCGAGGATTGCCCAAAGTCACCCCCAAACAAATCACCAAAGTCTACCTCAGAGACACTGTGTGTGTGGCACACCCAAGATCAGAATGAGGTCTGAGCACAACACAGACCAGAATCTCTATCACTAGACTCATAGAATGGTCCAGGCTGGAAGGGACCTCCAGAGATCATCCAGCCTGACCTCCCTGCAGTCAGCAGGGACATCCCCAACTAGATCAGGCTGCCCAGGGCCTCATCAAGTCTTACCTTGAGTATCTCCAGGGAAGGGGCCTCAACCACCTCCCTGGACAACCTGCTCCAGTGTTCCACCACCCTCATAGTAAAGAACTTGCTCCTAACATCCAACCTAAATCTGCTCTTCTCTAGTTTGAAACTGGGCCCCATATTTTACTGCTAATGACACCATTCTTAAACCTTCCCCTTAAAATCCAACAATTCTGAAAAAAGAGAGAGAAAATTAGATGAAAAAAAATAAATAAATAAAGCTGTTGAAGAAGCAAAGGAAACAGATGAGAGAACAGCTTCATTGCCCAAGCTAAAAGAAAGGCAAGCAAAGAACAGCACAGTGACTAAGAAATAAAAGACCTCAGACTGCCTTGTTTGTCCTCTAGTATCTCCCAAACTTCCAATAATCTGACTGGCCAACGATCAAGCAGTACATCTTATGTATATTCACATGACTTGCCAAGTCCTCTTGAGTTTATCATAGAATCACAGAATTGTCAGGGCTGGAAGGGACCTCAAGGATCATCTAGTTCCAACACCCCTGCCATGGGCAGGGACACCTCACACTACATCAGGCTGCCCAGAGCCACATCCAGCCTGGCATGAAAATCTTCCAGGGATGAGGCTTCTACCACCTCCCTGGGCAACCTGTTGCAGTGTCTCACCACCCTCATGGTGAAGGACTTCTTCCTAACATCTAATTGAAACCTCCCCTCCTCACGCTTGGATCCAGTCCTATCATTACCTCACACCCTGGAGTCCCTCACCAGCTTTTTTGTAGGCCCCCTTCAGATACTGGAAGGCCACAATAAGGTCTCCTCAGAGCCTTCTCCAGACTGAACAACCCCAAATCTCTCAGGCTGTCCTCATAGGAGAGGAGCTCAAGCCCCTTGTGGCCCTTCTCTGGGCACATTCCAGCATACCCAGATCATTCCTCTAACAGGAGCTCCAGAACTGGACACAGTACTCCAGGTGGGGTCTCACCAGAGCAGTGTAGAGGGGGAGCATCACCTCTCTTGACCTGCTGGCCAGACTTCTCTTGATGCAACCCAGGATACGGTTGGCTCTCTGGGCCAACCATAAATATTTATAACAATACATGCACCAGAAATCCACAGTTTCAGATGGCTCTGCCTTGATTTCAGTCATCCTGACTCAATCCAGATCGCACTCAGGAGTGCAAGCAGGTAAGTCAACGTGTACACTGAGTTCAAAGCAGAGTATTGACACTACAAAACTGCATCTGGAGACAGCAAAGCTCCTCTAACAGGCAGTGTCACTCCCAGATAAAGAAGCTATTATATGGTTTAGAAAGCTCTTTGATCTGCTTCTTACACCGAACGTTACCCATTCCTTTCTAGTTCATCATGCTGCTTTTTTCAGAAGGATGTACCAGCGTATGTTCCTCTGCTGATCAGCTTCTGCAAATTCTGCCCTGTGTTTCACCTGCAGTACTTGCCCAGATACAATTGCAAACTTAGAGTCAAATATGGGTGTTGTACTGGGAGCAGGCTGAGCTCCATTATTTATAAACAGAGACACTGGTAGATCACAGAGGTAATCCAAACCTTGCTGCCTATTGCAGCAATTTTACAAATGGGAAGAATCCAGAAGGCTGATGAGTATTACTGGGCTGCTACAGCACCTCTGTCATTGACAGAGCTCACGTGGATCTCTGACAGAAGCATGGCCTGATTTCAAACTATCACCTGATAGGAAATGAGCTCTGGATGCTTTGTACACTGGGAAGAAGGAGAACAGGTTCCTCCCTGCTCCCACTTCACTAACACAGAAAGAGGCACTCAAGACATACACTAAATATTTGCCTCTTGAAGCAGACCCATAATGGCTCTTTGGTAAAACTGAAGTATAAGAAGTCAGTAAGACTCAAAATTAAACATGATGAGTGAGAATTTAGTAGACATAATTTCTGCTCTAACTCTTAACAGGCAAAGACTCCAGCATTTCTGATCATGCCTAAATGCCTCTAACAGAAAATTGCTGGGAGCAGTCCTAAAATAAGTACCAAACTGAAATGCACCACACAGAAGTATTTTTATACACAGATAGCAACAGGGAAAAAACCAAACACCACAGTTGTGGCTGTGTACATTAGGCTTTAGTGCTTTCTTCAACTACTGTGAACAACAGTTTAGCTCCATGTTATGAGGTTTAACAAGGCCAAGTGCAGCATCCTACACTTTGGCCACGACTCCCCCGTGCAGTGCTGCGGGCTGGGGAATGAGTGGCTGGAGAGCAGCCTGGCTGAGAGGGACTTGAGAGTGCTGGGTGACAGGAGCTGAACATGAGCCAACAGTGTGCCCAGGGGGCACAGAAAGCCAACGGCATCTTGGCCTGGATCAGGAATGCTGTGGCCAGCAGGACTAGGGATGGAATTCTGCCCCTGTGCTTGGCTCTGGTGAGGCCTCATCTTGAGCACTGTGTGGGCCCCTCACTTCAAAAAAGGTTATGAGGTGCTGGAGCAGGTCCAGAGGAGAATGACCAGACTGGGGAAGGGACTGGAGGGAAAGTCTGATGACAAAAGGGAGCTGGGGGTGTTCAACCTGGAGGAGACTCAGGGGGACCTTTTCACACTCTACAACTACCTGAAGGGAAGCTGTAGTCAGGTGGGGGTCAGGCTCTTCTCCAAAGCAACTTGTGACAAGATGAGAGGACCTGGTGTGAAGCTGTGCCAGGGGACGTTTAGGTTGGATGTTAGGAAGAACTTCCTTAGGGAAAGGGGAATCAGACACTGGAATGGACTGTGCAGGGAGGTAGAGTCACTGTCCCCGGAGGTGTTTAAGGAAAGACTGATGTCACAGTTTAGCTGATGTGGTGGGTCATAGGCTGGACTTGATCTCAAGAGTTCTATTCCAGCCTCTGTAATTCCGTGGTTCTGTGATTCCAGTCAGGCCAAAACCCAAGGAGGTACCAGTGAGACATATTACTGCATTACTTCACATACAAAGTCATAGTCTAAACCAGGGTTCAGCAGCACAATCTGAAGTATCTATCAGTAGATGCCTCAAGCCTCCCCTATAAAGCTTTCCACCCAAACCAGTAACAGCAATCAAATTAAATGGTTTTAAAAAACATGATTAACTGACAATACCATTTCCAATTGTCAAGTCTTACTCAACTTCAGTATGTCATCAACCCCTTTTGAAGACTCAGCAAGTCTCTCATTGACATTAAAAGGGAGGGAAGTACAGAAAACAGAAACACAGTACATATTACCAGCACCTAACACAGTTCTTGTAGGAAAACCCAGACAGTCCTAGCAGAGTACAGGAGAGCTTCTGGACCCTGAGAGCATTCCTTTCAACAACTGATACTACAGTAACCCCACTGATTGATAAGGTAGGCTTGTAGTTTCAGTTGCCATCAAAATATCAGAGAGGGAAGCAATGTTAACACACACAGAAAAAAAAACACAAAGATATTTGTACATTCTGTATACAAGATGGAGGCAGAACGTAGAGGGAACAGCCTTGCATTAGCAGCAAATAATTCAACATGAAGGTTAGCAACTGCTGCTCAAGAACACAGAAACAAATCAAAATCAGTTCAAGCAGAAATCCAGCACTGAAGTCTGTTTACATTTGCCCAGCATACAGTGGACACTGGAGGTAGAACATATGAGAAGTTTCCTATATGGACACCGTCACTTCCAAACATGGTATAGGGTCCACCTGACACAAACTGACACTTCCAAACTACCAAATATGAAACAGAAGCAAATGTTTCCGTTTCTTTAGGCTCTCTCCTCACTGGCCTTCACAACTAAGACAATTATTGCCTTGGTCTATCCTTGAAGCTATCACAGAAGCTATCCAGAGAGTTTTGTGCTGTCTAAAATACAGTAATACTACAGACTGTGACCCCACATCTGTTTTTCACCTAGTTTATCACTTTTTTGTTTGTTTGTTTTCTGTGGTTTTGACTCTAACAGAGCTATCTGTGCAAAATTCAGCTGACTAGACTTGAAGTCAACTCCCACGGGAGCAGGTCTGGATGAAAGAATACAGAAGAATCAATTTTCCCAGTGTTACCGGCCACAACTTCCTGGCCATGCACTGGTTGTCTTTAACCTAAGTTTTTAAATTAATTAGATTTCTCTAGTAATGACCTTTCAAATAGTGTAAGTGACCCTTTATGGATTTCCTCTACCATTTGCCTTCAGCCTTTTTCATGCTGATGTACGGGTCGGAGGGAGGGCTCTTATTTGGGTCAGTGCAATCCCAAGCACCGATATAGGCTGGGCAGGGACTGGCTTGAGAGCAGCCCTGAAGAAAAGAACGTGGGGGTGCTGGCGGATGAGAGGCTCAACATGAGCCACCAGTGTGCACTTGCAGCCCAGAAAGCCAACCAGAGCCTGGGCTGCATCAGGAAAAGTGTATCCAGCAGGTCAAGAGAGTGATGCTCCCCCTCTACTCCACTCTGGTGAAACCTCACCTGAAATACTCTGTCCAGTTCTGGAGCCCCTATTACAAGAAGGATCTGGATGTGCGGGAAGGTGTCCAGAGAAAGGACAGAAGGATGATTAGAGGGCTGGAGTTCCTTTCCTATGAGGACAGACTGAGAGATAGAGTTGGGGTTGTTCATTCTGGAGAAGAGAAGGCTCCAAGGAGACCTTATTGTGGCCTTCCAGTATCTAAAAGGGGCCTACAGGAAAGCTGGTGAGGGACTTTTTAGAGTGCCAAGTAGTGATAGGGCTAGGAGGAATAGAGCAAAACTGGAAATGGACAGATACAGATTGAATGTCAGGAACAAATTCTTCACCATGAGGGTGGTGAGACATTGAAACAGGTTGCCCAGGGAGGTGCTGGAAGCCTCATCCCTGGAGGTTTCTAAGGCCAGGCTGGATGTCATTCTGAGCAACCTGATCTAGTGTGAGGTGTCCCTGCTTATGGGATGATCCTTGAGGTCCCTTCCAACCCTAACAGATCTATGATTTCTGACAGTATTACACATTTCTACCTATAATTTCTAGCAATACAACAGCAATATAATTACTGTTGCAATATTCTACACAGAGGCAGTGATTGCCCATTGGAATGGACTGCCCAAGGAGGTGGTGGAGTCACCATCACTGGAGGTGTTTAGGAGGAGACTTGATAGGGTGCTTGGTTGCTTAGTTGATTAGGTGGTGTTGCATGATAGGTTGGACGCGATGATCTCGAAGGTCTCTTCCAACCTGGTCTATTCTATTCTAGTAATAAACAACACTGGAAAATTCACTGGAAGAACACATACAAAATGTGCCTTGAAAGTATTGCTCCTATTCCATGTGTTTGCTTTGGCAGTCTGAACAGCAGCATTCCTAAATACCCCAAACTCTGCATGTGGACAATACAGAAGGGAGAAAAATATCATAAAGCACGTTCAGGAAACAAAATACCTGTCAAGAATAAAAGCAGTTTTCCACTGATCACAACGAGAGGTCCTGGCATCTGCAATGCTTTGTAATTTGCTCTAGAAAGTAACATTTAAAGGAAATGCAGAGTTCAATAACAGTTTAATACCCTAGGTATAACACTCACACTCATTCCTGCCCACAAATGCTAGCCAAGAATCGCTCTCGTGAAGATTGAACTGGGCACCTTAAAACCTACAAACGTTCAATGTCTAAAATGAATCTTCACAGCTGAATTAAAGAAAATTGTGTCATGCTTTAGCTCCAATTAAGTGAAACCCAGCCAAGCAAACAGTAAGGAGGAAAGTACTTTGTCTGCAAAACCAGAGCCATTTATATATACAAAATAGATAATGATGATTGTTTCTATAAACCCCAAACATTTTTATGTCCTACCCTAATGGTAATTTACTTTTACCACACTGATGCTTCCAACTGTGCTGCTGTTTTGATAACTATGCAGCATGTTTTGCTCTGGTCACCTATCAAATAAGTTTGTATGAATATGCATCCTGAATTCTGATTTAAGCAGAAAGTACTATATCAACGAAGGACCTCTGAAATATCCTTTAAAATTTCCCACCCACACATATTTGTTGATGGCATTTTCCCAGCGTTGCGAGATGTAGCAAACACAGAACTAAAAGCTGTTTCTATCCCTTGTAACTCAACACCTTTGGGTTACTCAGGGCCCTTTGCTTTTGACTGTATTTCTCACCAACGCAAAAGCTTTGTAAACTTACAGCATCCTTACACAGACCCATTTCTCAATGCCCACAAAGACACCAAGAGGAAAAGCTGAGCATGTTAGCTCACATTTCTACTCATTTCAAAGTTTGAGTCTCATAAAGAATCACAAAGAGAGCTCTAAACCAGGCCACCCTTCAACTGCTTTAGTGGCTTTAATCTCAATCACATTAAAAAAACACACAAACTACGGTTTGTTTATACACTCTATACCTTTATACACTTTCCAAGGAGTCTATGAATATACTGGTGTCTTCCAACAGTGTTCTGGGGAAAAATAACATCTCTGATTCATCAACACACAGAATAACTGCACTGAAATGATCATTCCCCCTCTGATTCTCTGTCAAGAAACTCACTTTTATTTGGAGACTCCCAGCTTAATGCATCAAGAAGATTCCTCTGATCCACAAAACAATGCACACACAACTTCTTCCTAAAATCTGTTTCTTTTTGGCTGACTTGTATTTGAAAGAAAAGCTTCACACTAATCCTTTCACAAAACAATTCCAGACCATTTTTTTTACAGGCAGCCTGTGAACCCCAAAACTTGCAAGCTATTTTCTGCTAACACTGGCACAGCCAGCGGACAGGCAACAACAGATATGAAAAGCTTAGCATTCTTCAGCCACAAGTTTTAATACTGCATCTTTGTTCAGTCTCTACCTTTGTTCCCTCAGACAATCACAGCCAGACTTTATGCCAAACTGAAAAAAAAACCACTGTATTTCATCTGAGTCTTAGCCTCGGGCCTCAGATCCTGAAACGTGTGTTCGAAAGTATTTAATCCTCAGCCTAATAACTGACTCACAGCTAACATCCAAAAGTAACACCCAATATCAGGACTCAGCACTGCAGCTTTGGGGTGTTTTTCTTCACACTGGAGAAGGCATCATAAAGCAATGGACAAGGAGAGAATCAATCACAACGTGTCACAACATGGCAACTTGTTAGGTGCAGACGAGGGCCTGAACTAGAGGGAAGCTCGTCTGAGGTTTTAAGGCCCTTGTTGGGCTTCCATTTCAGACCCCCATACCTCTGAGCAGATTTTTCACTTTGTGTCCCTTGGGTCAAGGAGCCTGCTCCCATCTGCGGTTGGACTAGATGACCACTGGAGGTCCCTTCCAACCCAGACCATTCCATGATTTTCTATCTCATGCCATGACTTTATCTTTAAAAAGTGCACTACTGGGTTCAGGCAGCAACAAAGGATTTTGATGCTGTTTCAGTCGCTGAAGGTGTACCTAAAATCTGGATTAGCTCCACGCTATCAAAAATTATATGCTAATAAAACTTAATGACAATGTTTTAAAGCATTGCCTAGTCAGTAAAATGCTGCCCAGAGAAAATAAAAGCTTTATTCCACTAGAGTATCTTTTTTTTTTTTTTTACTGTTTTACTTTTTCATACAGGGGCCCTTCCAGTTTAGGATTCATCTTCTTAGACCAAAACACTGTGCTCTTCAGAAATTCTAATCTAATACACCCCATACTTAATATAAAGACTGCCAGAATCCGGTCAACTTCTAATATTTGAACTGAATGAAAACACGAGTGAAAAAATTAAACCCTCTGAAAAACCTCTGTCACAAAATAATCAGGAATATCTTGTCTATAAATAAACAAGACAGCATGAAAACATCAAGTCTATCCATTCCCATCTGCTACTTGTTTGTCAGTCTGCTTAAGAAGATAAAAACAGTTCTTCAGCCACCTTCCATCGCACACACCTATTTAACCGTAACATCCACGAGCAACTAACCAACCCACCTCTGCACAAAGTCTGACACGCCACGAGTGCCAGTTATTCTTAGAGTGAGACATGACCACGTAATTAGCGATGTTATAAAACGCATCCCGCCCGCTGACCCATCCCCCTCCACCACTACCACCATTGCAGGAGTGACTTATTACACATCGCGATGAGCAAGGCACATTCCCTGCCCGGGGAGAGCGGAGATCAGGCCATAAAAAGGGCACGGGATGCAAACAGGGATCCTCCCCTCTCCGGGCTGGGAGCCGAGGCTGCCCGCTGGCTACCGTGCGCGGCCCGGGAAACAGCCTCGTCTTGCCCCGCGCCGCAAGCCCGGAGTCCCGGGGGGGGGGGGGAGCAGTACCGATGAAGGGCAGCAAGAGCTCTCTCCCCTTCTCCAGGATCGCCGGCGCGGGGTGAAAGGTGCCCCGGCCGAGGTCGGCGAGGGGTGACCCGATCCAGGCATCCGGGGGATAGAGGAGTATGGCGGGGAGGGGGCTCGCAGGACCAGCGTCGCCGCCAGTGAGGGCTGAGGGGCGATCGCTGCCTTCCCCCTCGGTGGCGAGGCGCCTCTCCCCGCGGTGGCGTGCGGGGGACAAGGGCGGCGGGGTGAGGGGGCACCCGAAGCCCCCAGGCCCTGGACTAGGGCGGTGTCGGCGATACGGCGGCTCCGCAGAAGCGTCGGAGCCCTCCCCGCTCGCCTGCGGGGCCTCGCTCCGGGCGGCAGGGGCCTGGGGAGCGGGATACCCCGGCCTCCCGGGCCTGGGGGCGGAGGGCTGGGCGCCGCTCACTCACCTCGGGAGGTAGCAGGCACCGCTGGGTCTGCATGGCGAGGAGGGTCTCCCGGGGCCGCGCTCCGCCGCCACCTCCGCCGCTCGGTCCCGGGCGGGCCCCGCAGACCCCGCGAGCGCTGGAGAGGCCGGCGTCCGTCCTCACCGCCTGCCAGCCGGGCTCGCTCGCTGGCTCCGCGGCCAAGGCCGCCGCAGCTACCGGCAGCCAGCGCCCCCTGGCCGGCCCCAGAGGCAGCGCACGGCACTGCGGCACCGCCGGGGAGGCAGTGCGGAGCCTGCCGCACCCCCGCCCCGCGGCGCGGGGGCCGGGCAGGCCGCGCTGACACCTCCGGCCCGGCCGCCTACCACCGCCGTCACGGGCGGAGAGCGGGAGGAGTCACCCGGCACACGGGGACGCACCGTGGCGCCGCGGACGGAGCTTGGCCGTACGCACGGAGTTCGGCCCCACGCACAGCTCCCTCCGCGGGGTCCCGCCAAGCCTGAGGGCCGCGAGCTAACCACCGAGCCCGAGCGGCCCCGCAGCTAGAGCCTCCGGCCCACACACACGCGGAGGGCGGTACCGGGGTTGTACCGCAGACCAGCCGCAGGCATAGGGACTGCGTGAGGCGCGGCTGTGCCGCTGTCCGCGCCGCAGGGAGGCACCCATCGATCCCTGCCCGGGCACTGCGCGCCGCACCGGTGTGCCCTCGGGCGAGAGAAGTAGCCCCAGCCGGTGGCAGCAGCACCTACGCGCTGTAGGCAGAAGGATTCGCAGCTAAGAGCTGTTCGTATTTTATTTCGCCGTTTCCTGTTGAGTACCTTCAAAATTAGAGAGGGACACCCTGTCCTGTGGGACACCCACAGCCGCCCATGCACGGCCGTCCCTGAGGGGTGCCTGCGTGCGCAGGCACGATCAAAGACACTGCAACTCCTCGGCAAAACAGGATACCAAAACAAGCAGAAACCCCACACTCTTCCCTCCGAGAAACAGCCTCAGCTGCAATGGCAAACGGACAGGTTGTGCCAAACCATAACTATGCGCCCGGAGTCTCACCGATTCTCTCCTTAAGAGGAGGCGGCCACAGCAGCGCCCATGCCGGGAGCGGGACTCTTTTCCCAGCCTGTCTGCAGGCACTCGCGAGCTCGAGGAAGCGTCAGTTGCCCGCCTGTGACCTGCTGCGGTGCTGCCGTTCCGACGGAGCCAGGACTCGAGAGCAGGCTAACGCCTACGGCCACGGCGCGCACAGGCGCCCTCTGCCGGGCGGGGGCACCATCCCGCCCCAGCGCTTCAAGCCGCTCACTGGTCCCTCAAGCCACTCTCCGGTCCCTCAAGCCACTCACCAAACCCTCATGCCCCTCACCAACTCCTCATGCCCTTCACCAATGTCTTACAGCCCTCGCCAACACCTCACGCCCCTCCAACATGTCCCCCTGCCTGCTGCCTCACCCACCCCTAGTAAATGCTTATCACATCCCCACTTGCCTCAGCAGCTCCTATCTCCTTAGGAGCCCCAGCCTCAGCTCCCCTCAGAAGCAGCTTGCCTTGCACCAGGAGAAGCAGAGGAGAGCCACTGTCCCCTCACCTTTAAGCAGCACTCCACCCTTCTCCCAGCCATGGAGCATCATGTCACCACTAGGAGAGCACCAAAGGCAAGTGTGGTGGTTGCTGATGCAGTTGTATTGCCATTCCCAGCTCTTTGCCCTCACAGGATATGGCTTTGCAGCAAAATGGCATTCTCAATTAACTTCCTGGTGGTCAATGGAGTTAAATCCAGATGGTGTTCCAAGCAGTGTTCCTCACGACTCAGTGTTGGGACCACTTCTGTTTAACATCTTGATTTATGACCTTGATGAAGAGTGTGTCAGCAGTAATTGTGCAGATGACACCAACTTAGGTGGCAGTGTTGATCTGCACCAGGGTAGGGAGGCTCTACAGAGGGACTTGGATAGATTGGATCCATGGCCAGCGTTAACAGGATGAGCTTCAACAAGGCCAAGTGCCAGGTCCTGCACTTGGGTCACAACAGTCCCAAGCAATGCTACAGGCTTGAGGCAGTGTGGCTGGAAAGCTGTCTGGCAGAAAGGGATCTAGGGGTTATAATGGACAAGGAACTGAACATGAGCCAGCAGTGTGCCCAGGTAGCCAAGAAAGCCAATGGCATCCTGGCTGGGATTAGAAATGCTGTGTCCAGCAGGAGTTAGGGAGGTGATTTTCCCCTTGTACTCAGGTCTGGAGAGGCCACACCTCAAGGATTGTGTCCAGTTTTGGGCACCTCAATCCAAGAGAGATGTGGAGGTGCTGGAGCCAGTGCAGAGGAGGGCAAGGAAGCTGAGGAAGGGCCTGGAGAATAAATCTGATAAAGAGCAACTGAAGGAGCTGGGGCTGCTTAGTTTGGAGAAGAGGCTGTCTATAACTACCTGAGAGGATGTTGTAGAGACGCTGGTGCTGGTCTCTTCTCACAGGTCATTAGTGATAGAACAAGAGGGAACGGACTCAAGCTGTGACTGGGGAGGTTTAGACTGGACATTAGGAAGAATTTTTTCCTGTCAAGAGTGGTCAGGCATTGGAATGTGCTGCCCAGGGAGGTGGTGAAGTCACCAAGCCTGGATGTGTTTAAAGGTAGTTTGGATGTGGTGCCTGGGGCTATGGTTTAGTGGTGAACCTTGTAGACTAGGGTTCTGAGTTGGACTTGGTGATCCTGAGGTTCTTTTCCAACCTGAATGTTTCTGTGATTCTTATGTGTGGCAGTGAATGCAGTGTGATGAGCCCTGGTGATCAAATGGAGGCTTTCTTGCCAAGAGCATCAGCTCATCCTGCTCCCAATAAAAGGGAAGCACTTGATGTTTATTCATTGATTCTGGTAGAACTATGTGCTTTTCAAGCAGAAAATACAAGATACTCCTAACCCACTGAATCATCAGTCCATGGGCAAAGAGCTGAGGAGATTAAAAAATGCTAATCAATCATAGCTGGTAGTACCATGTTAATGCAGATGGAATTTATTTTCTCCCACAAAGAATTCCCAGTTAACCCCCACTGGCTCTCTGTAGCAATCAGTGGCATTAGAGGAGTTCAGATCAGTCCAATACACAATTACTGTCCTCAAAGCAGTTCTCATGAAACACCTCAGACAGACAATATGCCTGACACACAGAAAGGAAATAAGCTGAAGGATGAGCAGTGTAACACTTTGTACCCTCTGGCCAAACACAGGCAAGCACATCTCTGTTTGTCTCACAGAGGCATATCACTGCTGTATTTTTGTTGCACTTCATTCTCTCTGCATACCACCATTCATTGGCATTTTCTCACCAAACACAGAGATTTTACCTGAAGGATAACAAAATTGGCTGTTCTGCAAGAAGGCCAACTCATGAAAGTATGGGACAATGGGCAATGGATATAAACATGGATAAAGCACAGGAAGTTCCACCTCAACATGAGTCCAACAAGATGCCATTTAACAAGTCCAAGTGCCGGGTGCTGCACTTTGGCCACAACAACCCCATGCAGAGCTACAGGCTGGGGTCCGAATGGCTGGAGAGCGGCCAGGCAGAAAGGGACCTGGGGGTACAGGTTGACAGCAGCTGAACATGAGCCAGTAGTGTGCCCAGGTGACCAAGAAGGCCAATGGCATCCTGGCCTGCATCAGGAACAGTGTGGCCAGCAGGAGCAGGGAAGTCATTCTGCCCTGTGCTCAGCACTGGTTAGGCCACACCTTGAGTCCTGTGTCCAGTCCTGGGCCCCTCAATTTAAGAAGGACATTGAGACACTTGAACATCTCCAGAGAAGGGCAACAAGTCTGGGGAGAGGTCTGGAGCACAGCCCTATGAGGAGAGGCTGAGGGAGCTGGGGTTGTTTAGCCTGGAGAAAAGGAGGCTCAGGGGAGACCTTCTTGCTGTCTACAACTACCTGAAGGGAGGTTGTTGCCAGGTGGGGGTTGGCCTCTTCTCCCAGGCAACCAGCACCAGAACAAGAGGACACAGTCTCAAACTGTGCCAGCAGAGGTTTAGGCTGGAGGTGAGGAGAAAGTTCTTCACCGAGAGAGTTGTTAGCTGTTGGAATGTGCTGCCCAGGGAGGTGGTGGAGTCACCATCCCTGGAGGTGTTAAAAAATAGATTGGATGTAGCACTTGAAGTGGTTTAGTTGTCATGAGGTGTTGGGTGATAGGTTGGACTTGATGACCTCCGAGGTCTTTTCCAACCTGGTTGATTCTATGATTCTATGAGGAGGAACTTCTTCACTGTGAGGATCCCAGAGCACTGGAAGAGGCTGCCCAGAGAGGTTGTGGAGTCTCCTTCTCTGGAGACTTTCCAGACCCATCTGTATGCATTCCTGTGTGACCTGCACTAGATTCTATGGTCCTGCTCTGGCAGGGGGGTTGGACGATGCTCTCCAGAGGTCCCTTCCAACCACTAACATCCTGTGATCCTGTGATCCTTCAATACTGTTAAAAAAGTTGCTAGGAGGAATTGGGAAAGGTGACAGGGGCCACGGCTTCATGCCCCCTACCTTCTCAGCAGCTCTGTGTATGACACATGACTTGTTCTCAGTGAAGATGTGTCTAGAAGAGCAGGAACTCAGCAAAGCTCAGGCTGCCGCTCCAGGCAGTTGTGCCAGACATCTGAGCTCAAAGCAGGGAGGCCTCCTGTCTTGTGTTCTAGTGTGCTCCTTCTGCTAGTATCTGCCCAAGCAGGAAATGCTTTGGTGTGTATAGTGAGAAGCATGACCTACAAACCAAAGCAGTAATTTTGATCCCAGGCCCTAGCAAGGCTGTAAGACATGGGCCATGACTTTCTACTTGACACATTCAGTGCAAGTGTCAAGACTCAGAAAATCTCTGAAAAGTATCTTCAGTTCTTCCACATACATCAGGCTCACATCAGTGGACCTCAGTGGCATTGTCATAAGAAATTATGCCTAACAGTACCCCACCAACAGCATGCACATGTGGTATTCAGTTTGCCACCTCTTTTCCCAAGTCTTTTACCGCATTTTCCCAGGTTTTTATGAGAATCATAGAATCAACCAGGTTGGAAAAGACCTCAGAGATCATCAAGTCCAACCTACTACCTAACACCTCATGACAACTAAACCATGGCTTCAAGTCCCACATCTAATCCTTTTTTTTGAACACCTCCAGGGAGGGGGACTCTACCACCTCCCTGGGCAGCACATTCCCATGGCAAATAACTCTTTCTGTGAAGAAATTTCTCCTCACCTCGAGTCTAAACTTCTCCTGGTGCAACCTGAGACTGTGTCCTCTTGTTCTGGTCCTGGTTGCCTGGGAGAAGAGACCAACCCCCACCTGACTACAACCTCCTTTCATGTAGTTGCAGAGAGCAAGAAGGTCTCCCCTGAGCCTCTTCTTCTCCAGGCTAAACACCCCCAGCTCCCTCAGCCTCTCCTCATAGGGCTGTGCTCCAGACCTCTCCCCAGCCTCGCTGCTCTTCTCTGGACACATTCAAGTGTCTCAATGTCCTTCTTAAATTGAGGGGCCCAGGACTGGACACAGGACTCAAGGTGTGGCCTAAACAATGCAGTGTACAGAGAAGAAGCCAAGCAGGAGAAATGGAGGAAAACATACAGAAGACTGCAGTTTGCAGAAGGCAGGAAAATGGAGTGAGAGACAACAGCTAGAAAGGTGAAGGGATGTTATGAGATGCCCTGCTTGAAGAAGGGAGCAGAGTGTCATGGGGTCAATACAACGATTGGTGTGTCTGCACCAATGTATGACACACTGGGAGCTAAGGGCAGTTGATGCAGGATCCAAACTGATGCAAGAGTGATCTAAGAACAAGAGAGTTAAGGACAAATAAGTGGATTTTATAATTACTTGGCGAAACTTGCTGAAACTTGGGGGAAAAAAAAAAAAAAAAAAAAAAAAAGGCAGCTTAGAGATTGCTTCAGTCTAACAGTAGATGGAAATAGCAGAATGGTTAACAACGATGTAGGAAAAGTCAGAAGAGCTCAATGACTGTTTCTGGTCTGTATCTGGGGAAGAGCCAGATGATATATGAATATCAGATGATGAAGAAGAAGATGATGATGATGAAATACATTCCATTACAGCAGGCACTGGGGAGGATGTTAAACAGAAGCTAATAAAGTTGTACAGCAGCAGGTCTAGGTATCTTGCATCCAAAAGTTTTAAAAGCACTGGCACAGAGTATCTTCAGACCATTAATGTTGATTTTCAATAACTCTTGGAATGCTGTTCAAGTTCCAGAGAAGTGGATGAAATACTGCACCAACATTATCAAAAGGGTAAACAAGGTGACCAGGCCAATTATGACCTGCCAGCCTGTCAAGAGTTCTGGGTAATGGGACATTATCTACATTACTTGATTAAAAAAGAATTAAAGGGTGGCAACACAATAAATTCAAATTAATGTGGGAAATAAATCTTCTGCCAAAATAATTTGATTTTTTTGTTTGTTTTAATGGCATTACAAATTTGGTTGATCAAGGCAAGAAGGTCTGCAAAATATTTGCTTTGGTATCTTGCAGCATTTTAATTAAGAAGCCAGAATGATACAGACTCATCACAGCACATATTAACCTGTTCAAACTCAAACAGATAAGTGACAGTTACAAAGTGAGGAAATAAGAAGTCATGATCAAAGACTGTGTTTCTTGGTCCAATGCAATTAGTTCCACACTATATTGGGCTGCTGTTAAGGGCTCTAAGGAGAGTGTAAAATCATCACAAAGCTTCCAATGGATGTAAACAATAGGGAGTCACAAATAACAAGCCATGATGTAAAGTATCTGAGACAGCTTGGTAAAATAGAGAATGCATTGCTATACAGCCAGATGTGAAAACACGCTCCAAAGAGTAAAGGCAGTGGTTAGAGGAGGGGAGAATTAGTGTTCTAACAGGTTAATGCTCAGAAACAAGCTCCAAAGAGTAAAGGCAGTGGTTACAGGAGGGGAGAATTAGTGTTCTAACAGGTTAATGCTCAGAAACAAGCTCCAAAGAGTAAAGGCAGTGGTTACAGGAGGGGAGAATTAGTGTTCTAACAGGTTAATGCTCAGAAACAAGCTCCAAAGAGTAAAGGCAGTGGTTACAGGAGGGGACAAATTGTGTTTTAATGAGCTAATGGTCATAAACAGCTCCAAAGTGGTGGTGTGGCGCTGTGACTACCAGGTTAGTGCAGTCCTCAGGTTTATAAGGAAGAGAATGTGGAAAGATATCTTCATTTCTTTTGCTGGTGCTAGTCTAAATGCTCCTGAATTTCTTAATTCTTTAAAAGAAGCAGGAAAAGAGATGGTTCAGAGAAGACCAATACAACTTATTTAGATTGAAAGTTAAAAGATTCAGACTATTTCAGTGTCAGAAAAGAAGGTGAAGGGGTGACTCAATCACAGGTTTTAAGTACTTCCAAAATTCAGTGGCAAATTCAGTGGCTGTACGCTAAAGGCAGCTGTGCTCAGCTTCCTGGTGAGGTTTTCTACCAGTGAAGGCACTGAGACATTGCAGGGAGGAACAGGTTAAGATTTCCCAGCACTGGAAATGTCAAAATCTAGTGCTTGGAAAAAACATATTTTAACACAAGCAAGAGTTCAGTCCTGTAAGTCTGTTACCCATGAGATACAACCCTGTGACCATGGCTGTGGATGCTCTTTACTAGTCTATGCAGACGCCTGTCTCCTTGGGCACTAAGAAGTAACAACCTGTCATCCCTTCCAGCATCATCTGACAGAGATCATGTGTTGCTGAGCACATGATGGGAGCAGCCCGGGGCGGGGGAGGGTAATGTTTCTGGGGTCTGGAGGGAAGGGTGGACTCTTTCACAGAAGGCAAATCCTTTGAAGCATATTGCACACAAAGATAACTTTTCTCACTCAGGAAGTCTGAGACATATGTTCCTGGAAGCTGGGAGGTTGCTCCTGACAAGTGTGACTATACAATTATCCTGCTGCTGAGCTCTTCCTCTGGCATCTACTTCTGGACACTGTCGCAGGCAGGATGCTGAGCTTTCTTCTGCCAAGCATTCTCTCTGGTCCGTGCTGAGGCTGACCCACCCCTCATCTCTTATGTAGTGGAGTGGGAGTTTTAGTGGGAGCAGAGAACAGACACTTCAGAATAAACAGGCATAGGCACAGGGCAAGAACCAAGGAACACTTAAAGGTCAGGGACTGACTTGGATCGAGGATTCTATGTGAGGCTTTGGACCTCTCCAGAATCTGGCACTGACTGAAACATTCAGTAGCCTCCTGGTCTGATCAGGTATCATCAAACAGTTAGGAAACCTTGCAGCAAAATGTTAATTACTTTCCCAGTATAGTTTCTGACACAAATACTCAGCTTTCTACTGACATGCAAGATCTGGACCAATACATCCCAGTCTCTTGGGCAACTGAAGCTTTTGCTCAGTTTCATGGAATGAACTGTTGGCTTTCTTCCCTACAGTTGCTGCCAACTGCTTGTATCCTGCACTGACAGAAACCACCCTCCTAGGTATTCATTACTACCAACACTGCCAGTCGAATGCTGTTGTTCTTACTACACCTTTCCACTGACACCAAGAGACCTGCAATGAAGGTGACGTCCTGAATTTGCCCTCTAGTGCCTGAGTGACTGGTCCAGTTCCTGTGGCATCTGTCTTCATACATCTTGATGACCTCATCAGCATTGAATCTTTCATGCTTCTCAAGTGTTTAGAAGCTTCATCCATTATACTCAAGTACTAGCTGCACTGGAACAATCTGGATCAATAAAAATGCTTGGCTAAACAGCCTCAGAATCCTATATTAAGGCTATCTCAGTATTAGTGAGTCACACAATATAGCTTCTTAATCTGTGATGCATTTTCCGCTAGATATCACTTAATCTCTAGAAAAGAAAAAGTCCTGCTAGCCCCTCTCGTTCTGTGGGTCATAGAATTGTTGGAGTTAGAAGGGACCTCAAGGATCATCCAGTTCCAACCCCCTTGCCATGGGCAGAGACAACTCACACTAGATCAGGTTGCTCAGAGCCACATCCAGCCTGGCCTTAAAAACCTCCAGGGATGAGGCTTCCACCATCTCCCTGGGCAACCTGTTCCAGGGTCTCACCACCCTCATGGGGAAGAATTTCTTCCTAATATCCAACCTGGATCTACCCATTTCTAGTTTTGCTGCATTCCTCCTAATCCTATCACTCCCTGACACCCTAAAAAGTCCCTCCCCAGCGTTCTTGTAGCCCCCTTCAGATACTGCAAGGCCACAATAAGGTCTCCTCAGAGCCTTCTCTTCTCCAGACTGAACAACCCCAACTCAATCTCAATCCTTCTCCGTAGGAGAGGGAGCTCCAGCCCTCTGATCATCCTCATGGCCCTTCTCTGGACACGTTCCAGCATGTCCAGATCCTTCCTGTAATAGGGGCTCCAGAACTGGACGCAGTTCTCCAGGTGGGGTCTCACCAGAGTGGAGCAGAGGGGGAGAATCACCTCCCTTGACCTGCTGGTTATGCTTCTCTTGATGCTGCCCAGGATCTGGTTGGCTCTCTGGGCTGCAAGTGCACACTAGTGGCTCATGTTGGGCTTCTCATCCACCAGCACCCCCAAGTCCTTTGGTCAGTTTGGTCAGCAGCACCCCCAGGTCCTTTGGTCAGTCTGGGTCACTTTGGAGTCATTCCATGTTGAATACCTCTCCTTATATTATCCAGTTTAAATTTCCACCATGCCATATATTCCTAGGAGTACAAAAGCAGATGGCATTTTCATCCTTTCCAGCAGCAAACTCACACTGGTTATAGCCTTCAAAAGGAAGCATAACTTCCTGTCTGTGCTGGTTAAACCTTTCTCATCTCTCTCTGTATTCCAGACACTGGCCTAGAGGCTCTAAAAGCCCTGTGTCTGCACCTGTGTGAGCTTGAGCAAGAGCTCTGGACTTTAATTACTTCTTGGTTTATTCTTTTTCTCTCCCTCTGGCACCCATTTTAACTTAGGAGCCCAAGCTTCAGCAGCACACTTACACAATTACATTTGTCTTTCTCTTCCCCCTCCCTCCTTCCTCTATCTTTAGGATCTCTTGGCCAATTTCTGCCACAGCTACAAAACTGGTAAGCCTCAAAGGGAATGAAGTTCTTACAAGTGTTGTGGCAACCCATGGCCAGACAGCGAGGGGATGAGGCAAAGCTCTGCAGCACCCCTGGTGCACACTGAGCATAGCAGCAGCCAGGTTGTTCATCACGCCTGCTTTGGCTGCCTGGGCAGCGTGCAGGCACAACCATGTGTTCCCTACCCCACTGTGGTAGTTTTAGGCTGATGCCTAGGAAAATTTTCCACAGATTGAGTAGAAAAGTGGTAGAATGTAAATAAATTACCATTGCATGTAAAAAGGAAAATAACAATAAAGTCTAAATAATCCTGTTGGTTTGAGCATGAGCCAGTAGTGTGCCCAGGTGGCCCAAGAAGGCCAATGGCATCCTGGCCTGGATCAGGAATAGTGTGGCCAACAGGAGCAGGGAAGTCATTCTGCCCTGTGCTCAGCACTGGTTAGGCCACACCTTGAGTCCTGTGTCCAGTTCTGGGCCCCTCAATTTAAGAAGGACATTGAGACACTTGAACATCTCCAGAGAAGGGCAGCGAGGCTGGGGAGAGGTCTGGAGCATAGCCCTGTGAGGAGAGGCTGAGGTAGCTGGGGGTGTTTAACCTGGAGAAGAGGAGGCTCAGGGGAGATCTTCTTGCTCTCTACAACTACCTGAAAGGAGGTTGTAGTCAGGTGGGGGTTGGTCTCTTCTCCCAGGCAACCAGCACCAGAACAAGAGGACACAGTCTCAGGCTGCACCAGGGGAAAGTTAGGCTCGAGGCGAGGAGAAATTTCTTCACAGAAAGAGTTATTTGCCATTGGAATGTGCTGCCCAGGGAGGTGAGGGAGTCCCCCTCCCTGGAGGTGTTCAAAAAAGAATTGGATGTGGCACTTGAAGCCATGGTTTAGTTATGAGGTGTTGGTTGATAGGTTGGACCTGATGATCGCTGAGGTCTTTTCCAACTTTATTGATTCTAGGATTCTATCAAATTAGTTGTGTAAACTCTTGTCTCTTTGTGGTTTCTTTGCTCTGGCAGACACTAGCTGGTGGCTTTTGCTGGCTTGCTGACCTTGGCTGCATTCCTGTTGTGGCTAAGTACTAACAGCTACTCTCTGCTCTTCTCTTTCTTTTACCTTGTGCAGGGGGAAGGGAGTGGAGAATGGGAAGGTGTTGGTAACCCCCTGGTTTTGTCCAGTAGAGTTCTTGTGTTGTTTATAAATTGTAAATACATGTAAATATTGTGTATTTTGTACATATTCATTGCATTACATATTTCTAGATTGTAGTTTTGCTTGTAAATAGAACTTCATTTGCTTCCATCTGAGCTAGTCTGGCAATTTTATTTTGGGGGAGGGCAATTTCAACCCACCACACCTCCCTAAGCTGCTTCAGCCTCAGAGCACTGCACAAGAAGGAGATCAGACAGTGAAGAGACAAATCCACGTGCAAACCACGGCTGGTTTTCCAACACTCACAGGACAGCTTCGCAAGGGCTGTTGGTTGGATTCAGTATTGGAGACTGGGATGTGACAGGGAAGTAATCTGAAAGTCTCTGCTAATCAAGAAGTCACATTACAGGATTTAGTAGTCCTTGTTGACAAGAAAGCAATAAACATTGTGATCATTTAATTCTTAGTGTTTATTTTGCTATTCATCTGGGTTTGGAAGCCCTGGAAATGCTCAAGCACCTTTTTGATTGCATTTCTGGTCTGGCCAGAGGCTGAAAATGCCTTTAGTGAATCCCTGTGGGGCTCGAGGATTTGTGAGCATTCCAGATGAACATGTCTGTGCTCAGGAACAAAAAGCCTGCCAGGATTTGCAACTGGGAGAAACAGGTTCTTGTTCAACTCTTTAGCTGACATGCTGAGTGGCATTTAACCTGTCTGATCCTTCTCTCCCAGTACAAGTAGTTATATTTACATCATAAGTAAGAATTGCATGAGACCTTACGAAGGTCTGGAGCCCCTATTACAAGAAGGATCTGGACATGCTGGAAGGTGTCCAGAGAAGGGTCACAAGAATGAGCAGAGGGGCAGAGCTCCTCTGCTACGGAAACAGACTGAGAGAGTTGGGGCTGTTCAGTCTGGAGAAGAGAAGGCTCCGAGGAGACCTTATTGTGTCCATCCAGTATCTGAAGGGGGCCTACAAGAAAGCTGGGGAGGGACTTTTGAGGGTGTCAGGGAGTGATAGAACTGGGGGGAATGCAGCAAAGCTAGAAATGGGTAGATTCAGATTGGATGTTAGGAAGAAATTCTTCCCCATGAGGGTGGTGAGACCCTAGAACAGGTTGCCCAGGGAGATGGTAGAAGCTCCATCCCTCGAGGTTTTTAAGGCCAGGCTGGATGTGGTTCTGAGCAACTTCATAGAAGTCCTGCTTTCACATCCTGTCCCCTGTATATTGGCACATCACTTGGCTGTGGCATGATTTAGTTTAGTCCACATTCATATAAAAGCTTCCATCAAAGGTGATAGCACTCCCAGAGTAATGCTGGAGCTGTGCCGGAGCGCGGTGAAAGGTAGAAGTGAGATTCTCATTGTTTGGATAAAAGTCATAATTCAGATCAGTTTGGTCTAAAAAAGTCTGCTTCCAGAATGATACATTGGTGAGGAGAGAGGGACCAGCATATCTCACAGCTTCTAGAAGGAAGTTTCTGAGTTGATGATAGTTCTTTCTAAAAAGCCTCATGTGTGGCACCAACATACCTGTGCTTCGTGGCCAATGGAAAGCACAACGGTGCAGAACAGGTAATTTTTACACTGAGCTTCTCCAAACCCAGACCAGATACAGGCCTGCAGGCAGCTTACAGGCTCACAAGCTAGGTCTATATAAATATCAGTCTCAGGCATTTACATGTGGGCTTCAGTGAATGTATTCAGTGCTCAGTGCACTCACTCATAGAGGCAAGACTTGTTCCATATGCTGGCATCAGACACATCAGAAAGGAATTCCACCAGCAAGCAGTAGCACAGAGGATGTTTTGTGGAGGATTTTTGAATGACTGGTTTTGTGAACAGAAACCCACTCCCTCCAACGTCAACACTTCAGATGCAAGGAAAATTCTAAGAACAAAACAACTTCAGACATGCTGGAACGTGTCCAGAGAAGGGCCACGAGGACAATCAGAGGGCTGGAGCTCCTCTCCTATGGAGACAGGCTGAGAGAGTTGGTGCTGTTCAGGCTGGAGAAGAGAATGCTCTGAGGATACCTTATTGTGGCCATCCAGTATCTGAAGGGGGCTACAAGAAAGCTGGGGAGGGACTTTTGAGGGTGTCAGGTAGTGATAGGACTGGGGGCAATCCGGCAAAACTAGAAATGGGTAGATTCAGATTGGATGTTAGGAAGAAGTTCTTCCCCATGAGGGTGGTGAGACACTGGAACAGGTTGCCCAGGGAGGTGGTAGAAGCTCCATCCCTGGAGGTTTTTAAGGCCAGGCTGGATGTGGCTCTGAGCAACCTGATGTAGTGTGGGGTGTCTGTGTCCATGGCCTGGGGGGTGGAACTAGATGATCCTTGAGGTCCCTTCCAACCCTGACAATTCTATGATTCAGAGAAATCAAAGCACTACAATTAAAACTTGACTGAATTTTCATTATACATAGTACAAAATCAAACCATTTCCAATTGAAAAACCATATCAACATGGGTGTAATTAATTAGCCCATTATTAAGTGCTGAAGTGGTATCCTTTAATGTGAGACTCTGGTCTCTTGTTTCTTCCAATGGAACTATATTCTATGGCCAAAAAAAGCTGCCAGATTTCCTTTTTTATAGATGCACTATCCAAATAAATCAGTTTGTTGTACTTATCTCCTATGAATGGACACAGGTTTTATACACAAAACCAATCTAAGCCTTTTTAAATCCTTTCTTAATCTGTGATGTCTCATAACAACGAGCCCTATGCACTAAATGTGGTACTTGAGAGGAGTTGTCTCTCATCAGCTGCAAATCCTCAACTGCACAATTTAATTGAACACCCTCTCATACAGGAACAATCAACTTTACTCTGTATAATTCTCTGTTCTGTTTATTTCTGCTGGGTTCCTCCTGATTCATCTTTGTTCTGCAAAAAAAATGGGACATTTTCCATTTCTCTTTAAATCACAAGTTTCCCTGCATCTTGGTATGGTGTCATTTTCAGCTTTTAGAGCCTTCTAGGCAGGCTGAAGTTTATGGCCAGAGCTGAGAGGGCCACGTCACCTGGCTGGAGAAGTATGAGCACAGCCTCAGTGTCACTGCCTTCTCTTTTGGAGCACAACAGCTAACCAACAGCAGGCAGAGTTACCCACCTGTGCACCAGAGCATCTGTGAGAGGTGCACCTCCAGAGGGGTGATTCTGCCACTTTACTCTGGTGAGACCTCACCTGGAGTACTGCATCAAGGTCAGGAGCCCTCAAGATAGGAAGGACATGGACCTGATGGAGCAGGTCCAGAGGAGGGCCACAAAAATGATCAGGGGGTTGGAGCACCTCTGTTATGAGGACAGGCTGAGGGAGCTGGGGGTGTTCAGCCTGAAGAAGAGGAGGCTCTGGGGAGACCTAATAACAGCCTGCCAGTGCCTGAAGTGGGCTACGGGAAGGATGGAGAGAGACTGTTTGCAAAGACCTGCATGGACAGGATGAGGGGCAATGTCTTCAAACTAGAGAAGGGCAGATTTAGATTGGATATCAGGAAGAAGTTCTTTACTATGAGGGTGGTGGAACACTGGAACAGGTTTCCCAGGGAGGTGGTTGAGGCCCCGTCCCTGGAGATATTCAAGGTGAGACTCAGCGAGGCCTGGGCAACCTGATCCAGCTGGGGATGTCCCTGCTGACTGCAGGGAGGTCACATTGGATGACTTTAGGAGGTCCCTTCCAGCCCAGACCATTCTATGATTCTATAAAAAACAGGGATTCTTCTTGTGTGGTCAACCCTGAGAGTTAATGCATCCTTCTGGAACAGCCCATAACAACTTTCATTTGCTTTTGCCAAAAACATTCCACATTCTGTAAATCCACCTTAAATATCAGAGGGGAAATCTCTACTCTGAGGGTGGCCAAACACTGCCACAGTTTGTCCCCAGCAATTGCAGAGGCTCAGCCCTTGGAGATATTAAGAAGCCTACAGGACGTGGCCCAGGGCAATATGCCTTAGCTGACCTTGCTTGAGCAGAGGGTCAGCAACCTACGGAGATGCATTCCCACTTCTGCTGTTCTGTGATTATGTGAAAGGCACCTAAGAATAAATCAAAGACCAAGATGGAAACACAGATAAAGTAAACAGATGAAGGTCAGAACCTGACTTCTTGTAGAGCTTGTGCTTTAAGAGCAGCACCAAACAGTGATGCATCCATTCTATGTCTCACAGACATCAGCACAGAGCACTGGGCCCTGACAGCGAGTACTGCAGGATAATTTTTTCTCCATACCTTCCTTCACCATCCATTACTCCAGATCTAAAGGTCTGTGAACCTGCCAGTCTCAGAATAAGGGAGGACACAGGGAGAAAGATTCCAGTGAGGGCTGGGGCATAGGAAGGCAGAGAATGAGGGACTGCTGGAGCAGCAAGGGCACACATCTTGCACGAAGCTCATACCTTCTTGCTGAGGTAGGAAATACATTTCAGAAAAGGTTTCCAGCCCAAATGTAGAGTTGGCAAGATGACGACAGACATGCAGTTGCATTTCCCATATGCTCAGAGGATGTAAGCAAGCAGAAGTATAAACTTTAATCTAGAATAGCTTTGTATTTCTTTCACTGCTTCTGTAAAGGGTTTCATCTAATTTACCTCTGAATGGTCTTTCTGGATTCCAAGGAAGAGTTGGGTTTTCTTTAGAAACCACAAGAACTGAAGCATACTCAAAAGGAAGTGAGAGATGTAGCTGGCTCATTGTTATCTGAAGAATTTCCTTTCTTTGTTGTGCTGGAGATAAAGGAACAACTGCTATGCATGGACACACTTAGATTCCCCAGCTCTGCTTCATGACTTTTTCTTGTGACTAAATCATCCAGTGCACGACAGAGTCAAACTCCAGCAATGGGGATTTTATTGTTGAAGGGATCCATCAGGTACTACTTTTGCCACACTGTCTTGGATTATCTGCTGTTGTCACACTAATCTTTTCCACCCTAATTTTCCTTAATGATAGTGAGTGTGTGGGCATCAAACCCACCACCTTTTCTGCACACAGCTTTTTGAAGCCAAGGCTTTTAGAGGAAGGCTCCCACAGCTGTGCTGCAGAGCAGGTACATCTTCCTCTCCTTTGGAACAGTTCAGGAATATGCTTGCTCAAGATCAGCCACACTGGAAAGAAACAACAACTGGTGACTGCTAAAGGAGAAAGCTGCACATGACTGCCAGTACCAAGGGTACAGCTGAGAGCAGGCAGCCACTCAAACTGCTTTTAGTCAGCCACTTGGAGGTCTAAGACTTCAAACAGTTATCTCTGTCCTGTCAGCACTGCCCTGGGGGATGCGCTGCCCATACCGCAGGGGAAAGGTGTGATGGAGGGCAGGTAGAGAAGGATGTGGTTAAAACCCACAGCTCCTCCTGCTTGCATTGGTTCTTCCAGCGGGGAAGCTGTTCACACACACAGGCCTTTAAATACACCCTAAAGTATTTGAGGCATTAAAGAAACCCCAAAGCATCTTGTTCATTTCAATTGCTCCTCCACCCACATTCCTCATTGAATTAAAGGATATCCTACATGCTCTTTTGTTTCACTTACTCCCCAAAGATCATTTCATCACACACCAAGCAAGGATCTTCAGCATATCCCTAGGAACATCTCAGCCATGGCATGCAGCACTACGGTTTTGCTGGCACAAGAGACGTTATTAAAAGACTGAAGAGATGAATAGATGGCACATCTCCCCAGGGCAGCACAGCAGAAAATGGACATCAAAGGAACCTGGCTCAAAATGCAGTGAGTGTCACCAGCTTCTAGCAAGTGCCACTCATCTCTGAACAGTAACATTGTTGGGCTGTGCCAGAGTTACATCCACCCCAGGTTAGCTTCTCCAGTAACAGCATTCCCATTTCAACACTTGCCCTTGCTTTCACACACACACAGGATCACACAGGATGTTAGGGGTTGGAAGGGACCACCAGAGATCATTGAGTCCAACCCCCTGCCAGAGCAGGACCAGAGAATAGAATCTAGCACAGGTCACACAGGAACACATCCAGATGGGTCCTGAAAGTCTCCAGAGGAGACTCCACAACCTCTCTGGGCAGCCTCTTCCAGTGCTCTGGGACCCTCACAGTGAAGAAGTTCCTCTTCATATTGAGATGGAACCTCCCTCAGATATTTGTAAACATTTATTAAATCCCCTCTCAGTCTTCTCTTCTCCAGACTAAACAGCCCCGGGGCTCTCAGCCTCTCCTCAACAGGCAGTGCTCCAGTCCCTTCAGCATCCTAGTAGTCCTCCATTGGACTCTCTCCAGTAGATCCCTGTCCCTCTTGAACTGGGGAGACCAGAGCTGGATCCAATATTCCAGGTGAGGTCTCACCAGGGCAGAGAAGAGGGGGAGGGGAACCTCCCTGGATCTGCTGGACACACTCCCCTTAATGCACCCCAGGATGCCATTGACCTTCTTGGCCCCAAGGGCACATTGCTGTCCTATGCAGAACCTGTTGTCCACCAGGGCTCCCAGGTCCTTCTCCACAGGGCTGCTCTCCAGCAGATCACCTCCTAACCTGCACTGGTGCAGTTTATTCTTCCTTCCCAGGTACAGGACTCTGCACTTATCCTTGTTGAACCTCATTAGGTTCCTCTTTGCCCAGCTCTCAGTCTGTCCAAGTCTCACTGGTTTCTCCAGTCTTTTCTCTCAGATCCAACAGGATTGCCCTAGCAACCCTGCAGATCTCTGAACATGTGAATCTCTCTCACAGGACGTGTAGGTTGCCACATATTACACATCATCTTCACAGACCCCAACAGGATGACAGGCCACAGTCTGTGACAGGAAATTTTTAACATTTCTATTTCCTCATTCCACCAAGAACAGGTTGGTATTTATTTTCTTAAAGCTATTTTGAACCATGAGCAACAATTCTTGAGTAGGCATTGAGGAAGGAGAAGCACATTCACCAGCATGATGTCACAACCTGAATTATTATGCTGGGTTAGGAAAAAGAAGAAAGCAAAGTTTGAAAAGCAGCATGGTCAAAATTACCACAGCATTTAATTACAACCTCCTTTCATGACAGGCCATCAGTTAATTAAGAGTGTCAAAATGCTGAAGTGCCTCCAGCTTCTAGATGCTTTGCAAATGACATGGAAGTCATCTTTCTAAATAGCAGCAGCTCAACTGGAAATGTCAAACCCACAGTGAAGCGCCTTGGAAAATGAGGCAGCCAGCTGAGCTGACGTGAAACCCAACATGAGGAGGAGCTCCTTCACTGTGAGGGTCACAGAGCACTGCACCCTCACAGTTTGGTGTCATCAGCAAACTTGCTGACAGTACTCTCTGTGCCCTCATCCAGGTCATTAATATACTGAATAGAACTGGTCCCAGTACTGACCCCTGAGGGACTCCACTAGACACAGACCTCCAACTAGACTCTGTCCCATGTACCACACCTCTCTGACTTCCTTCCTTCCACCAGTTCCCATCCACCTCACTACCTGATCATCCAGAGCACACTGCCTCTGTATAGCCATCAGGATGCTATGGGAGATAGTGTCAAATGCTTTACTGAAATCAAGATAAACCACATCCACTGCTCTGCCATCATCTGTCCACCTGGTTATGTCCTCATAAAAGGCTATCAGGTTGGTCAGACACAACTTCCCTTTGGTAAAACTGTGTTGATTGATTCTGGAGTAGTGCACAGGGCATCACAGAAAACTCTCTGCAGTGGGAAATAATGTTTGAATAACCCTGGAAAATGATGGGATTGGTTTTATTACACCTGGCACCAAACCCCTTACAGCCCCTGTAGGGCAGCCTGCTCAAATGAATGATTGTGTGTGAATTCTAGAAGATGAGGATTTTGTATAAATTATAGCAAAGCAAAAGAAGAATGTACTGCAAGGCAGACTAGATAGGAAGCTCATGCCTCAGCCAGCCATCACAGCATCACAACAGTGCACAAAGGCAGAATTAAGCCAAAAACCTGAAACCAAAACGGAAAACTCACAGCCCCTCTCCCTTGTTATTTCTCTGGTAACAAGGTGGTCCTTTCATCTGACAGCCAGAAAGAAGAGTTCAGGAATTTGCTGCTTCCCCCTCCCCAGCCAAAGCAAGTCCTTACCACTGAAACTCATGAGCAAACGTCTCCCCCTATGGTGTGCAAAAAGCTGAGCACCTTCAGAACAACAAAATCCTGGCTTTGGGCTGCAGAGAGGAGCCAAGGTAAAGTGCAGCCAGACTTGATCACAGAATGGTCTGGACCAGAAGGGACCTCCAAAGATCATCCAGTCCAACCTTCCTACACTCAGCAGGGACATCCCCAACTACATCAAGCTGCCCAGGGCCTCATTGAGCCTCATCTTGACTGTCTCCAGGGAAGGAGCTTCAACCACCTCCCTGGGCAACCTGTTCCAGTGTTCCACCACCCTCATACTAAAGAACTTGTTCCTAACATTCAATCTAAATCTGCTCTTCTCTAGTTTGAAGCCACTGCTCCTTGTCCTGTCAGTGCAGGCCCTTGCAAGCAGTCTCTCTCCAGCCTTCTTGTAGCCCTCTTCAGGTACTGGAAGGCTGCTATTAGGTGTCCCTGAAGCCTTCTCTTCTCCAGGCTGAACACCCCCAGCTCCCTCAGTCTGTCCTCACAGCAGAGGTGCTCCAACTCTGTGATCATTCTCTTGGCCCTCCTCTGACCGTACCTGAAAGAGCCTCTACAGAGAGAGGGCCAACTCCTAGTATCTGGCTTTAGAGAAACGAGTCTGACAAGGAGTTAATACCCAGCACTGCCCATTACACAATATGATGATGCAACATTATTTGCATGCTGTTCTCCCCAGAGCTCTTACCTGCAGTGTTTAACAGACAATCCTGGAGATGCAAGCACCAGCCCAATACTGGCCACAGTGGCACTGGCTACACCCATTTCCACTTCTTCCCCATTTGGCATGGTGGAAGAGATCCCATCAGTGGCAGCTGCATTGGCTCAGCAAATGCTTCAGCTATCAGCCTGTGCTAGCCTCCTTATTCATGAAAGCATACCTAAAATTCCCATTTGCCAGGTGTGGTGCTGAACATGGACTGGAAGAGTCTGGAATCCTGCAGGCATTGACATCTAGACACTGAATCAGAGAAAATTCAAGTGAAACAAGCAGCAGCCTGACCTTATGTAAAGATGAATACCAGGCACTGCTTATTCCAAGCAGGCTGCACCTTTTTCTCCATCAGTTCATTTTTCTTTCACCACTACATGTGAGGGGAGGAAAATAAACAAACAAACAACACACATGTGCTCATTTTGATCCTGTCCTTTATGAAGCCAGCAGTGATGGCAAACAGGGAATCACTCAGTCTGACCATCACAAACCCCACCACTAAAGCCCATGGAAGTGAACACATGTAGAGAGAACAGGGTCATGAGCACACACACACTCCCACTTGCCCTATGAACGTGATGCCTCTGCTTGAACCTTCCTGTTCTCCTAGCAGTGTGGCAACTCCCAGCTCAAGCAAAAGGACATTGCTTCACTGGGTGTAATTATCCTGTAAAGAAAAATCCCCAGGCTTATTTCTACCTCACTAAATCACATGATTGAGATCATGAAGTGCTGTGAGTCAGAGCACTTGGAAAGCCCTGACCAGGTACTTCCTCAACATCTTGGTGAGGGATTTAAGTTTGTTCAGGTTTGTAACTCAGAAGTCAGTCAGCTGAACTGCCAGACCCCTTGGAAAACAATTCTGACTGGGATACAGGGATTAAGCACAACGTCAGCCAACAGAACAGGGCACAGTAAATAGCAGCACAGCCAGTAGGAGCTGCTTTCTTGGGGGGTGTGTGGGGGAGTGTGAGATAGTAAAACACTACAAAGCTCTTGGGCATCTTTGACATCTGCTCTTTATCTTGATTTTACCAAATCAGAGAGACACCATAGGTATAAAACCTACAGGTGTCTTTGCTGTAGCAGAATTACTTAACTATAGTGGTAATAACTGTTAAAGCTTGGTTTTGTTGTGCAAGTTGACACTGCATCTAATACCTCCCACCTGCACTGCTTAAATACACAGAAGACTAATTAAGGACAAGTATTTAGTTGCCTCTCTCTTACCCTGACTTATCTAAGACACCACACAAAAGGGTAAAAGTTGAATCAAGGCACTTATTAATAAAAATTAATTCTCACCATGTTTACTCAATGCAAGTGAAATCTTCTTTTGAGCAGCTACTTGTTAATTTGTTCCTTCCTGACAAATCCTGGCCCATCCTGAACCCAAGGGCCCAAGCAGTTTGGAAGTGTGAGCATCCTGTGATATCAGGCAGCCCACACTCTGTCCCTCTATGAAATTCCAACACTCACTATAGACACAGAGAAATGAAGTGACAAAACCAGCAGTCACACAGGCACTTGGTACACATGCCTGATGCTGGTCCTGTGAGCCATCTAAACCTTTCACTGCAGCTTACTGCAAACTCCCGGTGTTCCTGTGCAGGTTAAACCCATTAAAGGTTTATGCATTTCTCATGGAAGAGTTTCCATCAGTCAAGGTGCTAATGCCATGCCTCTGCTTGCTCTTGAAGAAGCAGCAGCAAGCTCATTCCAAGGAGTCACAAAGTTCTCAGTGACCCAGCCCGCACTACAAAAGTCCTCTGTAACCTACCAAACCACCAGGCTAGATCACACATAGCGCTAGCAACAATACCTAGATGATCCCTTCAAATTAGACTAGAGCCTTTAGAGGGGAAATCGAGTGGATGGAGTTTAGAAGGAGAAAGAGTGGATGGAGTATTTTTATGGAAAACTCATTTCAAGATTCTCAGCAGTGAGGTGGAAAAATCGCCGTGTAATGGCATCAACCATTACATTTCAGGGCTGGAAGTAGCCAGCCTGACTTCACAGAGCACACTGCCAACAAAAGCAATCCTGCAACTCAAAGGGCAGCAGAAGAGATGGAGGTAACAATATCCCTGTGTTGATGAGTTAGTCATTTACACTGCCACACACATCATGCAGCTAAGAGGTGATGCACAAAGAGCTAGAAAAGGAAACACACTCCCTGTTGTTCAGAAAACTGGCATCACCTGTGGCAAAACAGACATCCAGCCAAACACCCTAATACCCAGCAGCAGACTATGAGAAAACCTGGTGTCTTGCAGTCAAGCTGAGGAAGCAGGCTGTGGGAAATTTAAGACAGACAGGAGAAGAAATCCATATTCAAAGTAAAAACCATTTTAGTTCCCATTTGCATTCTCCCAGAAACATGCAAAAGTGCAAGCCATTGCTAACTGCAACTGCCAATCACACAGAGCAGAGACCCCAGCATCAGAGCACTGTTGCAAAATGAAACAGGGCAGAAACTCCAGTTGCATTATTCCCTGGAGCCTGCAAAAATGCTCTAAGCAAGTTACAGCTGTTTCAAATTAAACATCAGAGTGCCAGAAACCATCTGAAACCAGATCTTGTCACAAAAATGGAAAACTCCCTATTAAAAGATCTCAGTAATTTTTCAGCGTTCAAGAACCTGCAGCATGAATCTGAACTTCAACAGCTTGCCCCCAAATTAATAACTGTTCACCTAAAAAGAGACATGCAGAATGGTCCCCCAGGGAAGGACTGAGTTGGGTGCTGTGCAGCTGCAGCATGGTGGGATGGCTGGGGCAGAGGGGGCATGCTGGCATGACACACTGCAGCTCATCAGCTCAGGGTGCAGGCAATGCCCACATCTCACAAGACATCGTGAATCACGCTGAACCTGTTTCACAACTCAACCAACCTGCAGGTTACAGCCTCTGACCCAAGGCATCGCTATGGAAATGCTTCCCTTCCTCCCAAGCTCTGCATGACCCCAGCGGCAGCACCGCAAGTTCCCACACACTGCCTTGCCAAGACAAGCCTCAGAAGCAGGGCAGGCAGCAGCAGAGGTTCATTCAGTGGGTGGCTGGCATGAGCGATAGTCATCCCAGCCAAGCCTGCCCAGGAGGACAATGTGCAAGTGCTGTCCTTGAAAAGGAGATCATCACCCTTCATGGCACAGCAATTTAAAGCTAGCTGTAAGGCAAAGGCACTCAGGGTGGGCCCCAGAGACACAGCTTCCTCTGCAGGCACCCGCTCACGGAATGAGCTGTGGCAGCTGCAGGGTCAGACACCGCTACCACAGCTCAGAATGCAGTTTCACAAGCTGGCCAAGCAGACAAAAAACAAGCTGCTAGGGAAAATGATTGAGCTCTTAGCATGTGCACAGCTGCTGGTCAGCGTCAACAGCAAGGTGAGCTGGGAACCACCTGAAGACCAACACTGCAAAATGGAGCTTACAGCCAGCTGAGGAAGCTGATCCAGATGGCCTCAGACATCGGCTCCTACAGCTGGTGCTTGGGAGAGCAAAGTCTTGTCCCTTGGTGAAGGCCTTTCAGGTCTGGTGTCCTGCTGACAATATGTTGAGGTCTTAAGTCTTCCCTTGCCTACATCTGGCAGGAATTTGCATTGCCTGGAAATTTCCAGCTTCACACATGGCCTCCAAACCAGGTCTGACATTCTCCCAATGTAGCTTGTGACACATCTCCCAGTGTCTGTAGAAAGCTGGTCATATGGCACTGGCTCTTGTCAGCTAAGTTGCTTTACCACAGGATCTAAAAATACATTAAATACTTGCTAATATTACATTTTGACATAAGCAGTTACTGTAGCTGCAAGGATGTTGCAAGAAAGGGCAAGAGGTCACAGAAATCCTTTTATTGAGATGGGATGTGTGCACTGAACGGTCAGCAGACCTTGCAACAGGATTGTTTGGAGGTTTGCCTTTGCATTGATACTTCATCAAAAAAACATCAAAAGCAACTTCAAACCTCAAATGAGTGGATAATCTCCTACTCCAAGAAGGAAACTGGTTTATGAGTTACAGAATCCATCTGCAATGCAAAGCTCAAGGAAGCTCTCCCTAATGTTTGAGAATATGACAAAGAGAAAATAGAGTCTGAGCAAGCTGTGGGACTGTTCAGTGAGAGGGTGTTCAACAGACAGCCCATCAAATAGCAGCTATCATCACATGGAAGTGGCTTCTTTGTGCCACTGGCACACATGGAGCTCTTTTTTCCCCTCAAGCATCATCCAGGTTCTATGTTTGTTAATTTACCTCACACATGCTCCTAGGAGGTAGAGCAGCAGCCTTGAAATGCAAACCAAGGCACTGGAAGATGTGCAAGTTTGGGGTTTTTTTCTTGCCAGGCACAGCACCAGCTTGAACTGAAAGCCCAGTTCCCAATAACCCTGCTTCAAACACCAACCCAAGCTTCCACCCAAACATACCAGGATCAGCAGCTGTTGAATTACTTGCTTCACTTGCTCTGCTTGGCTATCTGAATCCTTGATTGACACTGCAGCCCCCATGTTTCTGCAGAAATCCATGAAGTTCTTCAATGTCTGCAAGCTGCTCTTTGAAACAAGGGTGTGGGATTAGAATAGTTTAAAACCCCACCAAAACCCAAAGCCAATGTTACTTGATGCAAAAGCAAACAGCTGACATTCCCTGTAGCTCTGCTATCACTTCCCTAAGTTGCCATGGCTAGTGCTGTGATGTGCTTCTGTCCAGCATCAATTCTCTCGCTCAAGCACAAAACACAGATCATTGGATCAGTGTCATCATGATCTCCAGAACAAGCTGTCTGCTCACTATGCTGAACAAACTAGCACTGACTTCAAACAGCAAGGGAAGACCCATCTTAAAGGCAGATGTGAGAATTTGCTCAATCACCTTCACCTACAGCACAGCTTGCCCTGCCCCTCCATTCAGCCTCGAGTTTGGAGCCGTGTAATCTGATTACAGGGAAGCTTAGGAGGATGACTTCCTGGATATTCCTCAGCAGAGGCATGACTTCATCTTACAGACAGCACAGACTTACTGCTGCCACAACTTCAGTTCCTTGCTGTTAACAGCAATACACTTCTCAGCAATTAAACTGCACGACCTCCAGTGCTCATTTTGCACACACAGAAAATCTGAAACATTTGTGAAGATCCCAGCAGAAGGCAATTGACAGCAACTCCCATTCCCATGGAAAGCTAGCAAGCACTAGTGAATTACCTGCATAGTTCAGCAGAACTCAGGCAGCATTCTAATATTCATCCTTATCATCCTTTGCCACTCTTCCAGTATTTCTACATGGAGTTCAAAGGCAAGAAATTCAGTTGAGCCCTATTTTGACAAGGTCTGTACTGCATGCCTGATGTTCTCTTGGCTTCTTCCACCATACCAGCACGGAGCTGCAGTTTTGTTACCAAGTGCTGCAGGAGTAATCCCTCAGCACTCAGTGCCAGGGACCGCACAGCCATCTCTGCCTCCCATCAGACATGGGCATTGCTTTCATAGACCAGATGCACCACAACTGTAGGTTTGGGCAGAAGAGCAAGGCTGTGCAAGAGTAGCCTGCCAGTCCCAAGTTTCTCTTCCGTACACCAAGGAACTACACAGATCTACTCTCAGTCAGGGCAGGAAGACCAGCTTCGGCTCTTCAACACTTGCCACATTCTCCATTCTTTGATATGCAGCTGGAATTCTCTCCCATACAGTCCAAAGGATGTTTAAACCTACTTTCTGCTCCATCTTCCTACTTTCAGATCACTGCCACGTTCTTTAATATGTCAAGTATTTAAGTAGTGGGCAAGTGAGTTCAAAAGCTTCAGAAGTACAGCACTTATCCTGCTTCAAGCCAAGCAAAGAATCATAGAGTTGTCAGGGTTGGAAGGGACCTCAAGGATCATCTAATTCCAAGCCCCCTGCCATGGGCAGGGACACCTCACACTAGATCAGGTTGCTCAGAGCCACATCCAGCCTGGCCTTAAAAACCTCCAGGGAGGCTCCATTCCCCCAGTCCTATCACTACCTGACACCCTGAAAACTCCCTCCCCAGCTTTCTTTTAGGACCCCTTCAGATACTAGGCCACAACAAGGTCTCCTCAGACCCTTCTCCTCTACAGACTGAACAACCCCTGTCCTCACAGGAGAGGAGCTCCAGCCCTCTGATCATCCTTGTGGCCCTTCACCCTCAGAAGGTAGTTTTTCCTGCACCAACACTCCCCTTAGCATTTCCATCAGGACGTACAAACGCTGTCTGCATTATACCAAGAATAAATACAAAGAGAAAGAGCTTTTCCCACAACAGCCTTGATGGGTTACTTTTAATTAGAATCAGTTTAATGATTGATAAGCTCTAGTATTTCCAGCAGTGGTTGACTTTTTCCAGATACAGTGAGAAACTGAAGATAGTAACTACATAAGCTAGCATATTTACGTTAGTTTACTGGTTGGCAAACACAGGAAAGAGTGAGGCTTTAACATGTAAGTTGTCATGACCAAGAGCAAAAATTAATGAGTGTTCTGTAGGAGTCTGTTAAGTTCAGCTGTACAAGCTTATGGAATAATCATTTCCAATGCTTACTCTCAAGCTCTCACAAAACTACTTTTGACGCACTTCCTACATCAGAAACCTATCAGCACAAGTTTTCAGTCTCTGATTACAGAATTTAGGGAGAGGGGACATTCCATACATCAACTCGAAGCAGCTGCTACTTTGAAACATTCTTCACTCATGGCCCTTGAGCAAATGAAGAACACTGCACACACTGTTTCCTAGCATCCCTCATTTGCTCCTCGAGCTTGTAGAGGCAGCAGAAGGCAATTCAGTGTGCCCGTGCACACATTCATGAAGTTATCTCTTCCTTATCCACAGATCAAATGCAGCTGCATTAAGGTCAGCCATACAACAAACCCAAGTTTCATTCAACACTGCAGGGAAAACAGGAGGGTGGGTTCATGGGAGTGTGAAATCCTAAAGCTCCTCCCTAGTCCTGCTTGTATCTCCCTCAGACACTGCCAGCAAGAATGGAACAGAAACAGCTGCTGCCATCCACCTGCCGGTCCTGCCACAGGGAGGAGACAACACACCAGAGGCAGCGGTTCCTCTTTTGCATTGGTATTTTATTTGGTAGTAAGGTCCATGTAGTATAGAAAATAGAACAGGAAAACTGAACAAAGCCTATAAATTAAATGCAGGAGTTCAAGTGATGAACCACTTTCATGGTTCCATGATGATGTCACCAGAACTCAGATACTGCTTGCCTTGTACTTTTACAGTTCTCTAAGCATAGGAACCTACATAAAAAGCTGGTATGTTCCAATTAAGCCATAGTGAAGTGACAGATGTAGAGGGGGAAAAAAAATGGCTTTCTTAAGCCACAGCTGCCCTTGACACAGGTTACAAGGATGTCTAACTATACCATAATGCACATTACATCAAGAACCTTGAAAGAGCCTCTGAGAAAACAGGTTCACATTAAGCACTTTAAAGAAAGCTCATAAATACTGCACTGTACCAACAGTACCTCCCAATGTCCTCCTTATGCCTGAGGAGCATTTGTGGTTTTTGAGAAGCTACTACATAGGTGACACCAAACCTAGAGGTAGGTTATAAGCAAAAGTAAGTTACAGGCAAAAAAAAAAAAAACAAAAAAAAAGAAAATATCCCTTCAGAGCCAGTCATCCAGTCATTGCTCAAACTGCCCAGCAGGACGCAAGGCAAAATGCCAACAACTCTTTCCTCCCACCTTCCATGTTGCTCCCACTGTGCACTTGATTCCTAGTGCCTCAAGAGTGACAGGGGATCATCAGCTGCTAGTAAATGCAGTCATGCCGAGAGAACAGCTTGAAGTTACTCAAGCAAAAATCTGTTACTGTGCAAAAGTGATGCACTGGACCGTTACCAACTAGACCTCCAAGTTCGGGAAGTGACATGATGGTAAAGAACCAAAGTGTTTGTTTTCTTTTCTGAGATGGGAAATACCCTACATAATCAACAGAAGAACATACTGCTAAGCCTACATGAAAAAGAGTCAAACATTAGCTTGTCCCAGAAGTTTAGAGACTGGGGGGGGAAACACAAAGAAAAATAGAGGAAAGTTAAAAAAAAAAACAAAGCACCCTTTTCCAAGACCAAGTTTTGTTTTTCAACAAGTTACTGTACCAAGTGAGCTGGTGAAGCAGCTCACCTCCACTGCCAGCTGGGACCAGCAGAAGGCTGCCAATTATCATGTGTACAAGAAACATCCCCAAGCACAACTGTGAACAGCAAATTCAACCCAGGTTATGACTTCAGGTCACATCACGTGGACAAAGTTTTAATCTCAAATACCTTCTGTGCACTATTTGGTGACAATCAAAGTAACAGTGCTGAAGATTGGTGTTCTTCCTACTTCCAAAGGAAAGGGGGAAAGGTTAAATAAGTGTCCTCCAATTAGTTCTCCACTATATGTACACCCACACACATACACACGCCCACATGCACACACCCCTCCAACTGCACTGACGTTTTCTTTTTGACCAAAAGAGTAGATCCTGGGAGTAAGTGCAAAATGCAAAATCAACTGACAGAAAATGCTGACCAAACAGCATCATAAAAATACAAAATATTTATATTACTGAACTATTAACAGATGATGTTCACTGTTTCTTTAGAACTTTGGAACCACATAGCTGATTTCTTAAATCTAGTCCATGCCAGCTTCCAGAACTATCAATGTTTTAGTTAGCTTCATTCTTTGATGCTTCATCAAAGTTTTCTACGAGATCTGAAAGAGATGAAGATATGTATTATACAGTAATGCCCAGGAACACCACCCTCAGCAGCTTCAATGCAAATGCATGTTACAGAGAAAGGTAAGTACTATTTTAACTACACTTTTGTACACCATTATTTACAGGCAGATTTCAAAGGGCTTCAGAAAGTATGGTTTGGTTGAACATACACAAAGCACTAGAAATGCAGGAAGACTCAGATCAGTGGAAGTTCAAACATGAAGTCATTAAGACTAGATTTCTGCAGCTGCTCTACTAGCTGCAGCTGAGTCTTGAGCCATCAGCATTCTTGAACAATACCTGAAGTTAGGCACCCCTTAACTGTTGTGCTCTAACAAGCCGAACATTTTAGAGAAATGAGTTTTTATGCAAGGTCAAAGACATAAACCTGTGCCAGGGCATGAGGAACTGAACCTCTGGGTTTCTTGTTTTAGGTGATACACCACACAGTTACAGCAGAATGTGGTTATTTAGCTGGAGAGCTATTCATTGACTAAGAAATGACAATATTTATTCATTGAGGAACTTTTAAGACACATTGTTTCTTCTATGACAGAAATAGAAATCGCTGTTTCACACCCTGATTTAAAGACCAGCTGATGACTACCTCAGTCATGAGATTTTGCAGCCCTAAACCTCATGTGCATATTTAGATTACCTGCTCCAAAAGCCCTCCCAGTATTTTAATATATTTGCATGCCAGAATTACACCAATTGAAGAAAGCAAACTTTTTTCCAAAAGCTAGAATCCAAAGTCAAGTTTTAGTGATGCCCAAAGCCTCACTTAGCAAGTGAGAGAATAAGGAGCTAAATATTTGAATGCATGAGTTGTAGTACACATACATTAAATAGACATACAAATGTCTGTGTGCCTACCTGGGACATCGTCATCTTCTTCATCAATATCTTCAGATTTCGGCGCCTTACTATCCAACACTGTCAAAACAAATTTGGTGCCCAGTGCTCATTACAAAGAAATTAGGGACAATCATACAACAAAATAAATGCACAGCTGAAAGAAGCCAGCATCTCCCCAATCCCTAGCAGTGACAAGCACACAAAGGACTGGGTATCAACAGCAAACAGCACGACCAGAAGGTCTGCCAGTGAACATTCCTATACCAAAGTATCAGCACAGTCATCCCCAAATGCTTAGGGCTATGAACACAGAGCTAGCGCAGGACCAAATGATACAGAAAAAAGCCAGTGTGACTAAATCTTCTAACTGGAGTCATGTGCCTCAACACAGACCACCACACACAATTCAACTATAACAGGGCCACAACTGTAGAAAAAGTATTTCTGTATCAAGGGTCCTGCATCAAACAGCCTACTGTTACAGTTCATCTAAAGAGATGCAACTATTTAACAATAGAAGAATTTCTTCTTGGTCTGACTGACTGCACTATCTACAGAGAGCAGAGTAAGTATCCATTGGTATCAAGGTTGTACCAAAGAAACCGTCTGTCTTAAGTGCAACACATCCATCACAGTTGTTTGAATGGCCAGCTCCAGAGTCCATCACCAGAGTCCATTTCTTCGCTGTGTAACTACTCTCATAGTTACACCACACACCTCCCATGGCTTTTAAATTAATAGGAACTAGGGGCATTAAAAACTGATTTTTAAAAAGACTGTATTTTGAATTACATCTTTGAATTTGAGTCATTTTAAGAAGTCTCAGTGTAACTCCAAGGGGAATTAAAGAATGCTTCTTCTCCTGCATTCACAACAGAACCATGTTTGGTATGAACAAAGAAAACAGAACTGCTTCCCTGGCAAAAAGAACCTGTTACGTTCTTCCAGGTAACAAAAAAAAAGGGACTTGTGTTTTGTCATACACAGCTGCACACCTGGAATCACAACATGTCTGACACCAACTGTATCTTAAATCAGGGCTTTAAAGCAATCCTGAATCAGTAAGAAGAAAAACAAACCACAAGCTTTGTTAATCCTGCTGTATTTCCACAACAGTGCCAAGCAAAGTGGTCAAAACCATGTGTGCTTTTATGTCGCATGTGACATCTGGGTTGTAACTTTTAATACTTCACACGTTCAAAAAAACAAGGAAAGATTCCAAAAAGACCTACCTTGTCTTGGGAACTGTTCAGCTAACTTCCTGAGACTTGTTAAGCTGTCAGCACCAAGCTGGCTTAAGATGCCTGGAAGCATTTCTGTGATCGGTTTAGCCTCTGCATGACCAGTGATTGCAAAAGTGTTAGCAGAGAGGGAAGCTTGAACCTTGGGGTTGTTGAAGTGAATGACTGTTCCATCATCTTTTATCATGTTCACCTGGTTAAACACACCAAGAACATTTACCAAAGCATTGCAGCACCTTCTTAATGAGCATGAGAAAAAGCACATTCTACATCTAAGAATTTACCAAAGCAACACTCCTCCAGGAGAAAAACACAACCATGATAAATGCCCCTGGAAGTGACACCACCACCTGAACTGAAAGTACAAGGTAAAGGTGAAATACAGGTTCATACACACTATGTGAAATACACTTCTTCCATTTGAACGTAATAAACCTTACCACTCAGCTCATGGCTGTTAACAAAGGCAAAACCATGCACAAGTTATTAGACTGTAAGCTAGGAACAAGTTAGCATCAGGAACTTGCAGGGGAAAAATAGCACCAACCCCGAAGCCTTTAGCTGTGTAGTTAACTCTTTACAAACTCAAAGCTCTAACAGCAGAGTCACCCCAAGTTAAGTTTAAGACATGACCACTTGCAGCTATCTGTGCCCACCTATCAGGGCAACATTTCCACAGCAGAACTGGCAAAGGCACAAGATCCACAGCCTGGCCTAGTTGCTGAAGCTGCCCAAGGCAAGGATGCCTCCTGACACAGACACACACAACTGGAGATTTATTCACCCACTGCCCAGCAATTCCACTGCAACTCTTTTAAGACTAGGAGCACCACACAGTGACACCATTCTCCTCTCTCATCTTCTGAGCCACCAAGATGAAATTTTACAGCCAGTATAGTGGCTTGCTTTGCTCCTACTGTCAATGTTTATAGTGGGATGTCTGATTTGGTTTATGGTTTTTAACTTAAAAGGAGAGAGAACAGAAAGTTAAAATAGTTTTCTTCCTTCTGGGCATGGCTGAACTATGGCTAAGTGGAAAATAATTTTGTCTGAAAAAAAAAAAAAGAGAGGAACCAAACAACTGTAATAAACTTCTGCCACTAAAACTGGTAAATACTGATTTTACAGAGAGAAAATAGCCATTTGGAAACTAAAGATCTAAAATATGACACCATGTGAGTTACCAATCTTCACAAAGCATCAGTTTCAACAGGAAAGCCAGGTGTGTTGCCTCCCTGCAGAACTTAAGATGTCCTGTCCCTAACACCTGGGGAAAAGGTGAAGGCTTCAAGCACTGTCATCCTCTTCAATGCCAAAGAAGAGCTACTAATGTTTGACTCAACATTACTTGTCTTCCCAAACTCCATCTACACAAAGCTGACCATGGTCAACTTGTGTCCACCTGAACACAACATCCTGCAATTATGAACCCAGTAATAGAGGCAGAGGCATGTTGCATTATCTTCTTTCTGGATGTGCTGGAGTGAGTCTAGGGAAGGGCCACAAGGACCATCAGAGGTCTGGAGCTCCTCTCCTATGAGGACAGACTGAGGGAGTTGGGGCTGATCAGTTTGGAGAAGAGAAGGCTCCGAGGAGACCTAATTGTGGCCTTCCAGTATCTGAAGGAGGCTACAAGAACACTGGGGAGGGACTTTGTAGGGTGTCAGGTAGTGATAGGACTGGGGGGAATGGTAAAAATAGAAATGGATAGATTCAGATTGGATATTAGGAAGAAGTTCTTCCCCTTGAGGGTGGTGAGACACTGGAACAGGTTGCCCAGGGAGGTGGTAGAAGCCTCATGCCTGGAGGTTTTGAAGGCCAGGCTGGATGTGGCTCTGAGCAGCCTGCTCTAGTGTGAAGTGTCCCTGCCCATGGCCTGGGGGTTGGAACTGGGTGATCCTTGAGGTCCCTTCCAACCCTAACAATTCTATGATTCTATATGGAGACATTTAAAATCCTTAACTGACTGTGTCTGAATAAAGAGCTTATGTTCTGCAGGGACAAGAAAGTTAAATCCAAGCCAGAACAAAAATTGTGTCTCACTGGGTTTGCATAGATGAGCATATATAGCAGAGGTGTGAAAGCTGAGACAAACCACACTTCTACACTGCATCTGCCTTTGAAGAGAGGCAGACACTAAGTGACCTCTGGAAGCACCTTGCAATCCTGCTTAAATTAATCACAGATTAACTACTGTGTTTCTCTGAGTACTACAGTAAAATTGAGTCCGTGATGAAGAAACATCTCCCTCCTCTCACACAGGAGCATCAGTCTCCACAATGGTATGGAAAATATGAGCTCATATTTGATAGGTGCTGAGCAGACATACTGTAGGAGAACCTGAATCTTTTATATTCCTATAGAAGCTAGATCTGTAGAGTCTTGGCTGTATTCCAAGAAATGTCACTTCCTGTGATTACCACAAACAATCCTGGTCATTTTTGTGCAATAAAGGGACCTAATTTTAATAACACAAAGTTCCTACCCCGGGTATTCTTATGCCTTCCTTTACATTCTGCACCACAAACCCCTTCCTTTCAATGTGCCTGCACAGTACACATGTGTAGTGCTCTTGGCTTTAAAGCAGGTAGTCCAAGCTCATGAATCAGGAGAAGTTTTGCTCTGCAACAAACACAAGCCACAGACGTGACAAGCAGCTTACTGAGTTCTATTGTCACTCTCTGGCCAGGAGAGCCTTCTCCCTTCTAACCATTAATGGGAATGAGACAACATTCAACTAATTCAAATAATTTCACCTATCAGTAACCAGACCTGTAAGTTTGTGCAGGAAAGAGAAAACTGGTTTTTAAAAAAATCCAACAATATAGTGAGTTCAATTTCAAAGAGGAAGAAGTTATTTCATCACCATACCTCTTCAATGCCAGCAATGTTATTTACTGCCAGTTTTTTGAGAGAACTCTGAAGTTTTTTATCATCAGCTGTAGCTGTTCTGTGCACTACCTTCTTCTTTCTGCGAGCTGTTCCCTGGAAAAGAACCAACAGTCAGATGTCCTCCAAGTATCACACCACCTCAATTTTTGAAAGTCACACTGCACTCTGATCAACCTGTCTTTAAGATATGAGAAAGCTCTCTAGTCAAAAATGCTTCTCAACTTACTTCCCTTCACCTACAGCCTTAGCTGTCAGTCTCAATTTTAAGAGCTTTCTTAGAAGACCAAAAAGACATCAGACAGCAGTAGCATTATCCCTTCCCACAAAATAATTATAAAACTAGTAAACACCTGACAATGTGTAAGAATGTCCTCCTCCTCCCCCCAGCAAGATGATGACCAAATACAGTGACTTGAAAAGATCAGACTCATCACCCAGTAATGAAACATTTTGAAACTCTTGCACAGAGGGCAATTTTGGAATTGCTACTCTGCAAGTTTCTCTCTGACCCCGCCTACAGTTAGGTGATGAACACCTCCACTGAACAATTACAGGCTTTTTGGTCATAGGAACTACCTGCTGGCTCAAAGAAACAGCTCAAGAGTCAGATAAGCCCTGGATCTGGCACAAAGGGAGGAACTCCTCAAAAGGGAAAAAAGAAAGGCAAAACTGGAACAACCAAGAGGTAAAGCTTGGCTTGAGTTTTCACAGGTCACAACAAGTCACTGAATTAAAAGGAAGCTTACACACTGGAAGCCACTCACGCAGCAGTTTTGCACTGTTCAGGCACTAGTACAAGAGTTCAGACCACTGAAAAACCCCTCTTTCCAGGCTTCAAATGCTACTTCCCCCTGCCTCTCATGAACTAAAGGTTGTTTTGAGAAACAAATTTGTCCTTTGAACTGACAAGAAACAGTCTCTGATGGCTTTCTTACCTTTCCTCCTATTCGGACCTGTGCCTGAAGCTTGGCCAGTTTTTCCTGGTTCATGGTGCTGCGTCTAAAAAGTAAGAACAAGACACAAATTAACCATCAAAATATTAAGGAAGGGGAAAAAAAAAAAAAGAGCCCTGAAATTGCAGAGGGCTGTTAACCTTACAGAACATCTGACAAAACAGTGCAAGCAAACAGACAAACAAAAAGCTTTGAAGCCACACCACCTAAGCAACACAGCGTGGTCTAGCTGAGGTGTCTGTGCCATGATGAGGCAAATCAAAAGGTTCTGCATCAGTCTAAGCTACTGAGAATTACAAATGCACCAGTACACTGCTGGAACCATTTGACTGATCTACTGACTTCAGAACACACACAGCACAGCTGCTTCTAGGAAAACTCGTGGAAGAGGACCCATGGAGAGACTAAAAACTACACTACTTGGAATGCTACTTCCAAATAATTTATCTCTGATACTTTTGGCTAATAAACCAGCTCCAAATTCGATGAAGATCACCTCGTGACAGAATTCCCATATGAACCTCCGGCAAGCTATTCATCCAATTCAATGACTGGAAAGTTAACCAAGCAGCTTCTACAATGGGTCATGAAGGCCCGAAAATCCGAAAGGGGTGGAAAAACGCCTCAAGGTTTCCAGCACAAAGCCGGCATCTCCCTGCTCCCAGTAAGTCAGCAGTGCTCCCCTGAATGAAGAAAAAAAAAAAACCTCTGCATTTGCGATGTGCCGGGGAGGGGAGGACGGGCCTCCCGCGGGTGAGCGGGGACCCAGCGAGGCCATACAACCAGGGACTGCCGAGGAAGCAGCAGGAACTCAGAGCACCAGCGCAGTTCGCTGGCCACCCCCAAAGAATGGGGAGCGGGAGAGGATCAAGTCCCCGTCCCTCGGGAGACAAGGCAACACCGCCTGGCTGAGGCGCCGCGGCATGAGGCGAGATTCGCAGGCCCCCGCCCGTGCAAGGGCTGACCCCGCACGCTCGGCGCCGGGCCTCGCTCTCCCGTCCTCCCTTTGGAGAGCGGCCGGCGCCCACGGCCCCACCACAGCACGCCACGGACGGACGAGGCCGAACTTCTGCAACGCCCCGCGCACGGCAGCGGCAGAGGAAGGAGAGGAGGCCGTGCTGGGGGCCCGGCGCCGAGGAGCGCGGGGAAAGTCTCACCTAAGCGCGGCGGATCCTCCGCAGCCCAACACGCGGTGAGAACAAGATGGCGGCCAAGGAAGGAAAGAGAGGCGCACAGAGAAAGGAAGCTTCGCGCCACGTGATGGCACCAGCGCGCCCGCGGATTGGCGGAGCCGCGGAGCCACACCCCGCAGCGACAGGAGCGGTGCCACGGCGCGCGTGCGCGCTGCGCGCGAGGCCCCCTGGGAGTTGTAGTCCAGGCCAGCACTGACCCGTGCCCTGAGGCGCGCAGCGCCGCTCCAGGGCGGGCACCGACGCCGGTTAACCCAAATCGGGGACCCCAAACAGGAGACGCAGAGGCTCCAAGCGTCACCACGCACTGTTCGGTGCAGTCCCCCCTTGGCGAACCTTCCTTCATATACGCGTGCTTGCGGTACGTCTTACTTTTCCAACAAGGTGGTCAAAAATCGGGATAAAAGGGTTTATTTGGGAAAAGGAAGTAAACCTGCAGAAAATTCATCCTTTGTAGCCTGCTCCCGCCAGGGTAACCCTTGATTTTCTGCACGACAGTAAGCAGGGGTCTGGAAAGCCGGTGAGACTGAGGTATTCCTACCCAGGAGATCTCCGCTACCTGTGCGGAACCGAACTGTCCTGACCGAGACGGACACGGTTGAAGGGCCGGGGAGAGAAACCCATACAGCAACTGCCCACCACCCCTTTCCTTCCGCAGCACCTCCGAGCACAGCGGTGCGGCCGGAGCACCGCCCACATCCGCCTCACATCACTTCCTGGGCTCAAGGGAAAAAAAAAAGGTTGCTTAAAAAAAAAAAAAAAAAAAAAAAAAAAAAGAGAGAGAGGAAAAAAAAAATCACCTAAGCTGATCCGGTCCCTTTTCGGAGGCTTAGTGGCTGCACCCAAGGTGCCGCTGCTGCCCGCACCGACACCATGAAGGCTCAGCCCGCGGCAGCGTCCATCTTCTGCCTGTGCCTGGTGCTGGCGGCCTCCGCAGCCTCCGCCGCGGAAGGTCTCGGAAAGGGTCAGGCAAACGTTTTCTTTGGGCTTTCCTCTCAACTTTTGTCATTGTCGCGAATGGGTGCTCCTGGGCCGGGACGGTTCTCACAGCCCGCGGCGGGCAGGGGCCGTGAGGGCGGTGGGGGGCCGGGCTGGCCTGGCACTGCCGCCGCCGTTTAGCGGAACACCGCCGCCTTTGGACTTTAAAGACGAGGGGGAAGTCTTTAACCGATCTTTGGTGTCGTGGTTCTGTTCTAGCTAAACCCCGAGAAGTTTCGAGGGGCCCCGCTTTACCGTGGCGAAGGCCGGGGGAGGGGGGGGAGAACGCAGCCCCTCAGTGCTCCCGCCCTGGCTGGGGCTGCCCGTCAGCTCCGCTCAGCCTCTGCCGGCTCCTGGTAGACGGTGAATGGCTCTTGCTTCCCGCCCTCGGCTTCCCTTTTCCTTTCCGACCGCTCCTCACCTCTCTTCTGGCACGCCGAAGCCTCCCTGTGTGATTGCCATGTCCGATAGCCCGGTTCAGTCAGGCTGCGCCACGGCCCCCTGCTTCGCCCCGGGTGGTGGCTTCAGCCCGTCTGAGGGATCGATCTCCTCTAACGCAGTGTGATCAATGACCGCAAGGCTTTGTGGTGTGCATTGCCAGGCGCTCCCATTTGCTTTACAGTTAATTCCTCAGGCGACTTTCATTCAAAAAGAAACACTCCAGTGTGTTGTGTAGTGCTTTTAAAAACGTACTGAAACTCACCACGCAGTGAGGTTTAATTAAGAAAAAAAAACAACCAAACCAAAAACCCAAAAGAAGTTAAAATAAATAAAAAAAAAGAAAGAAAAAAAGAAAGAAAGAAAGAAAGAAAGAAAGAAAGAAAGAAAGAAAGAAAGAAAGAAAAAAGAATGAATTAAAAAAAACCCCAACCTACACAACCAAAAAACAGTGTAAGTGTTTCCTAGCTGGAACAGTCCAAGGTTTTCCCTGTTTTAAATGTTGGCCTTTAAGTGAAATAGCTGCTCTGTCAATATTCTGAGTAAACAGGACTTCTGCTTATGGATATAAACTCCAGCACGTTGATACAAGCTCCAGCACAGGAGGTTCCACCTCAACTTGAGGAGGAACTTGTTCCCCGTGAGGGCCACAGAGCACTGGAACAGGCTGCCCAGAGAGGTTGTGGAGTCTCCCTTCTCTGGAGACTTTCAAGAGCCATCTGGATGTGTTCCTGTGCCATCTGCACTAGATTCTATGGTCCTGCTCTGGCAGGGGCGTTGGACTCAATGATCTCTGGCGGTCCCCTCCAACCCCTACCATCCTGTGATCCTGTGTGCTAACTGATCTGCTTTTTGCTCTGGTACAAACATTGCCTTGTGTCCTGGTATGTGTGTGACAGGACAGGGACCAGACGTTCTCACTTTACCCATAACTGCTGTGGTAGGGGTAAGACCCCAGCACCTGTCAGTCCCGGAATCCAGGACTCTTACTGCAGCTGTTTGACAAAATTAACATTTGCCTCATTTTTTCCCCACTGCCCGAATAAGGACTTGCACTGACAAAGGTTCAGAAAGTTAAAGTAATTAAAAAGTTTAATTTATTAAAGAGACAGGCAACCAATTGGGGATTGCCGACGAGAAATGCACTGGCTGCAGGGGATTGAGCTCACGTTCATAAACCCTAGGTAACATACAACATGGTGATACATAGTGGAAATGCAGCAGAAGTGAAGCCATACATTGAAGGTGCAGTTCTTACTAAGAAGGTATCCCTACCTTGGGTGAAGGAAAAGGATCACAGCCCATCCACTGTCCTTGTCCAGTCTTCCCTGCCATGCTGCTGCAGGGATATGTTCCTGACATGGTTTTTTGCACCCTAACCTGGCTGTCTCTGCCTTGTGGTTGAGGTTTAGCATGATTTGGGGGAGAGTTGAGTCATGTGTGCTTGGCATGTGCTCCACCTGTCTTATTATTGTACTGAGGGGTGTCAATTTTAACATTAAAATTGCAGTTACTAGGCAGATGTCTTCTCCCAAGCACTATAGCCTTCAAAATCTGTTTCAAAGCTGAGGGGTTTTGTTGATTTAGCCTTGCTTCAGTAGTTTTAGCCAAAACAGGGCTGTCTTGTCTTCACAAGACTGCTTCCTTTTCAGCCATATGGCAGGTGAGCTTCATGGGTCTTCATTTAACATAGAGGGCTCTTGGTTGTAAAATGACCTTGCCCCTGAAGTGCATTCGATTAGCCTGAATTCCTGTACCATGGTAAGCTAGGCAGTTACCCCACATAGCACAACTAAATATTTGATATGTTGCATCATATATGTGCATAGTTGTTCATATCAGGAGAGAAGAGAGGGCAATAAAGATACTGTGCCAGCTGTTCACTGCTCCCGGATGCTGAACTAGGATGGCATGAGGTTTTGCTGACTTTGTTTTTGGCTTTCTCCAGCTTCTTTGCCATGTTCGTCTATCGCAGACAATATCCACTCCCCCTGTGCCAGCGCCGGGCAGTCTGCAGCTCCCAACCCCTCTATAGCTCCCCAAATCTGCTGTACTCAGCACCCTAGGCACTGGGGGTTGTTGATCAAGCCAGACCCTCAGGGATGGGAAGTGGCAAGCAGAGGATGATAATTTGTCATTCAGTACAGGCATGAATTACTGGAGCCTTTAGGCCTTTGAGGAGGTCTCCCAGGGGAGTTCCCCTATGAACAGTTCCTGGATCTCCTTCATCTCAGCTTCTGTGTGGTTTTCAGCCATATGCTGTGTTGGCTATAGGGTCAAAAAAAATCTGGCAGTCCCTGTACAACCACTGTCTCTTCTCACCTGACATAAGAAGACTTGTTACCTTGATGTGGGATATTCCCTGTATCGTTCAGTCATGGAGTTCTTGCTTACTCTTTTGACAGTATTCTCAGCAGCAGTAATGCTTAGCAGGATAGTTTGAGAGCCATTAATGATCTTATGTGGGCCTAAACATTTTTAAGTTTCAAATTCAGAGCGCTTGAGGAAGACAAATGCTGACATGTTTGATTTGCCTCTAACCAGTTAATAAATGTTCATGTCTTGAAAACGACTGAGGAATAACCAGAAACCCCTTCAGTTTTAATCTATGCTTGGGGAATTTAAGTGACATTTGCATACATAAAAATAAATATTCATGAGTGTGGCATGTCTCAGTTAATTAATTTCAGTGGGATTTTCCTCATAAGGCTGTGTGGGTTGGGTTTTTTTGCAGAAGTCTTGCCAGGACTGGGATTATAGTTCCTTAAAAAAAAGAACATAAAATGAGCTGGAAATATTCCTAAGGGTCGGACTGGTTTCTTCTGTTAGTTGCCACGTTAAATTATGCAGCATTTATAAACCCTTCTCTCTGGCAGGTTTTGGAGATCATATTCACTGGAGAACCCTGGAAGATGGGAAGAAAGAGGCAGCAGCCAGGTAAGTTGACTAGATACAGAAAAATGTCTTTAAAGACATTCACAAAGGTTCCATCTCACTCCTAAATTAATTCACAGAAAAGAGAGGAGTCCTTGACAAGCATGAAGGTGGCTTGGGAGACTGCTTAGATCCTTAGAGCTCATTAGGGAGAAAATGTGGAATTTCCTAACTTTGCTGAGACTACCTGAGTTTAATCCCTGGTCTGATTAAATGGTGGAATTCCCAGCATGTCTTTGAAGAGAAAATAATTGAGTAAAGAAAGACATGGTTCTTTGACCCCCAAATGCATGTTTAAGGGGATCAGTTGTTTAAGCAGAAACTTTCTGGGGCTAAGCTTAAATGCTAAGCTTAAATTCTCTGTGAAAAGGTTAAAAATGGCATTCTGGCACGTTTCTTTCTTCAGGATTTCTTCTGTTTCATGTTGAAAAGGAAAATTGTCTGCTGGTATTGTATGCTTGAGAAGGAAAATTGTATGCTTGTAGGTTCTACTTGTACTTATTTAAAGGCATAACCTAGATCTGACAGTACTGGCATGGGCAGAAATTCCTTCTGCCTTCCAGGTTTGCTTTCGTTGAATTCTGCTCTCAGAGTGAGGCATCTGCCAAGTTCTGCACTCTAGTGTAGACACCAAATTAACCCAGACAGAGTGGTTCAGAGGCCTGTGACCGTTTTAGGCTGTGCCTCTAAGAAAGGGACAGTTGCTGGAACACTCTGGCTCATATTCATTTCTGCTTCTCCGACTGAGTTAGCTGTGGTTTCTTTGTGTGTGGGGGGGAGAACTGAACTTTCTCTCACCACCACAAGGCCTTACAAGTTTTTACAATGGGATATTTTATTTGATACAGTTGTGTAAAAAACATAGATTATTTCAGTATTTGGATGAACAATTGCAGCATTACATTGCAGTGAAGCAGAGGCAGCTTTAAAGTGAGATGGAGGAAGGAGAGGTGGCAAGCTCTTGGGGGTAGGCAGGATGAGAATTTCAGCTCTGAAACACCTCATGAGGGGTGGCTGGAATGTGCATTCATGCTCTCTCCCTTCATTGCCATTTGAGTTCAGCAGCATTTGAGTGCTACTGAATGGAAGGACTGGGAGAAACCAGCAACCACAAAGATAGACCTCAGATTTTTGTTCTAAATCTGACCTTAGGCCTGTAGATGAACAATTATATGAAAGTATGTGTTATGGATCAAGTGAGATACATCAGAACCAAGTGGTCTAGAAGTTCTGTGGCTTCAGTTTCAGTTAAGTAGCACACTCCGGATGTGATGGAGACGACTTGTTTTAACGTTCCCTGTGGGCAAAGGAAGGGGTACAGCTCCCGTACAATTAGTGGGCGCCAGGTTCTCAGGGGTAGCCGTGGTACGAAAGCGCTCTTCAGCGGGAGGCCTGGCAGGACGGTGCCGCTGGGCCAGGCGCGCTCTGCAGGGAGGCGATTGCCCTTGGGATAGGCCCTTTCGCCGGGCTGCCGAGCCCGCGCTGCCGAGCCTGGGAAGCAGCGGAGGCGTGGGGCTGCGAGGCGCAGGCGGCGGTTGCCTGGGCGACCGACAGCGGGGAGGTGCGGCCTGCCCCGAGCGGAAGCAGTCGCCGTGTCCGTCCGGGTCGGAACGGCGGCGGGGCGGACGGGGCATGCCGCTGGTGGTGCTGTGCGGGCGGCCGGGCAGCGGGAAGAGCCGGCGGGCCGCGGAGCTGCAGGAGGCTCTGGGCGGGCCCGAGAGGCAGGCGCATGTCGTGGCCGAGGCGGAGGGCGGCCGGTCTGCGCTGCGGGCCGAGGTGGAGCGGCTGCTGAGCCGGCGGGACGTGGTGATCGTGGACGCGGGTAACGAGCTGCGGAGCATCCGCTACGAGCTGTACTGCGTGGCGCGGCAGGCGGGCACGGCGCGCTGCCTCCTGCACTGCGCCGGCGGCGCGGGCCGCCCCGACGAGCCGCCCTTCGAGGCTCCCGACCCGGGCAACCGCTGGGACCGTCCGCTCTTCACGGTGCACGGCGAGGAGCCGCTGCCGCTGGCCGACATCCGCGCCGCCCTCTTCGAGAGCGCCCCGCCGCCGCCGCACCGCGCTACCCGCACCCAGCCCCTCCAGTCCTGTAGCTTCCTCCACCACCTCGACCGCGTCACCCAGGAGGTGCTGGCTGCCGTCATGGCCGCCCAGAGGAGCGGGGCGCAGCCCGGGGAGCTGGTCCGCGTCCCCGGCGTCGCAGAAGGGCTGGTGCTGAACCGGCCCGTGAGCATGGCTGAGCTGAGCCGTCTGCGGAGGCAGTTCATCAGCTACACCAAGATGCAGCCCAGTGACGAAAACTTGCCCCAGCTGGCCAGCATGTTCCTGCAGTACCTGAGCCGCAGCATCCAGTGAACCCTGTCACCTGTGGTGCACACGGCAGTGGCTGCAATTCGGCCCCAAAGTACTTGCAACAGGAGGAACACGCCTTCCACCCACGGACCTGACAGAGCTCGGGGCCAGCAGATCACATATTGGATCATGTGGCAGCAGCAGCTCTGAGAGGATGGATGCTGTGTCCTTGCAGCAGCTGTGCAAGCTATATTGCTAAGAGAATCTACTGGGATGCTGTTGCCCCACCTCCTCAATTGCGTCCTTTGAAAGGAAGAGTTACTGTTGCATCTCCAAGCAAGTGAAGTCTCCTATGGAGACATAAACCCCAGTAAGCATATAGTGTCTGAGCATGAAAACCCAAAAAGAAAACCTTTCCCTTCCATGTTGGCATGTGTATGTCTTGAATAAGATGACTTTTCCAAGATTGACTCCAGATTATGTCAAACTGCAGAAGAAACTTCAGGTCCAGAACTGCACCAGGCTGTATTTTTAGGGTGTGACTGTTTCATAAAACCCTGCTGAGCACAAGAAATAGATTTGCAAGCTCTGCACAAACAGAAGGGTGCTGGCTTGGCAAACTCAAACCCCTGTTTCAGGTTTAACAATAAAATGTGTGCCTTAAATGGAGGCTATGTCTTTTCTGTGCAAGGTCAACATCAAATGCCTTTGAAAACAATTGTTTAAGAGTGGGTGCTCCCATAAGAAGACTGGGCTAAAATGTCAGTGTTTCTGCTGGGTGAAACTCTGATGAGTCTGCACCAGCTGTGACAGGTAACAATTCTGCACTTGGCTTCAGCTAATTTCAGTCTTTTTTCTACCACATATACAGCTAATAGAAGCTTTTCACTTCTTGGTGAATGCTTAATCCCTGTCTTTAATAACCTGTGTGTTGGGTTTAATGGTATGAGTAGTGCTGCCTGGGAGGCAGAGCTGCTGTGGGGCAGGAAGGCTTCCTGCAGTTAGAGTGGCTTGTGCAAGTATCAGCTGCTAGCTGGTCGTACACGCTGCAGGGCTGAGGAGCTACTGCAAAAACTGGTGTAAGGTTGTTTTCCCAGTCAAAGAGAATAAAGCTGTGAAAATAAGTTCAGTATCTTGAAAATCTCTGTAAGTTCTCACTAAGAGTTGGTGTTCCAAGACTGCAAGCACTTCTGTTTCAAATCTGCATTGAAAATGTCTCTTAACTTTAGAAACAAAGGTGTGTGCCAGTACTGATTACCAGATGATTTCACTCTTCTGAAGTGAAGCACTGATCTTTGATGATAAGAACAACGTGTGTTTCCCAGGCTTAAGTCAGCCTCTACTCAAGAAAGAGGCAAAATCATGTTGGGTTATATGGAAACAATGGGAAAAAAGGTGCATTTCATCATCAGGAGAGGATGGTGATACAGCCCAAGCTTTGCCAGGGAAATATGTATTCTTGCTCCTTACTGCAAAGAGTCCTATCTAAAGAGGATGGTACCACTGATTGGTTCTAAGGGACAGACTTTTTGTGAACTACTCTAAGTGGTAATGGGTTCCTCTCCACCCATTCCTGCTTCCAAAGGCCAGAACTGAACGCTGCAAAGATTTCTTTTGTAGCTCTTTGCAGCTAAAGATAAACTCGTACATCAGTCCTGGTAGTAATTCATTCAGTCACTGATTGTATACAAAGCTGCTTGTGAAAATTTCACTTTATTTTTACCCCCTAACAGCCCAGTGAGTTAACAGTGGCAGAAAGTACACAGTTTGCTGTGTTTGGCATATCCTGAAAGAAGTAGCTAGGTTGTACATTCTCTCTAGATTACTTCCTTCCCTTCACCTAGTATTAGGCTGGTTTTACTGTTCTGGGAGCTGTGTCATTACCAGTGTCTCTTGGATAATAGTCCATAGTTTAAGGGGTTTATTGGTAAGAGGAAAGGGATGAGATTCCCAGTTCCTTGTTCTTAGTGTTACTTAGCTTTCTGGCATAGGCAGGATTCACCAGTTCGACCGCTGGGTGGTAGAAACAGTGGCAGTGTTAGGAAGGACTTCCTCGTGCAGCAAGCTTGGAGGTAAGTGTTGTACTACCGGGATGTGCTCAATAGGAAAAGGAAGTCACCTGTAATTGTATCACCTCTATTGTCAGGTAAAATTGATGCCTAATAGTCAGGAGCAGTGAAGTGGTGGATTAATTGAATCACCCACACTAACAACAGGGAGTACGTGAGATGTCTTTAGTGCCTCTAATGACATAACGCAGCCTGGATACATTGTCAAGGGGCCTCAAGAAGCTGAACTTGGTAAGGAGGTGAACTGCTAAAGGGATTTTTGAAGAACAGGAATAGCTACTAAAGTCTCTACAAGAACTATTGGCTGGCAGTTAAAATGAATTGTTATTACACATGTTTGAAGACTGGGAAGTCTTTCTGCAAGAGAACCTTAAATGACCACAGAATCTCTTTACATCCCTCGTTTGCTGTTCGGTTTAGCCTTTGCAGAAATCTGTTAAAATGTTACACAAGTTCAACTGTAAGCTTTCTTTGATGGCTTGCTTTTTTTTTCTTTTGTGTTTTTTTTTTTTTTCAGTGGTTTGCCTCTTATGGTTATCATCCACAAGTCTTGGTGTGGAGCTTGCAAAGGTAAATATTAGAACTCGTTGAAATTTCTAGGGAGCTGCTGTATGCATATCGTGTAACCACGAGAAACCTGAACTCTCCGCATTCAAAATGTAGCTAAAGGGATTTGTGTTTCATGTAGGGTGGTATGATACCACGCCACCTCACCTACCTCTTAGCACTGTCCAAAGCCAGCCATGCCTAAATGCAGCAAAATAATCGGCTGTAAGAGTGCACTTGTGTCGTGGCTGCACTTTCTCCTGCACTTAGCTCTGAAAAATGGAACAGAATGAATGGTTTTCAAGAACTCATTGTAAATTGCCGTGCTCTTTCAGTATTTGGGCATAAAGGCTAAGCTTAAAGGATGAGCTAATTGAGTGAGAGCAGTGGTTTAGGGCAAGCTTTTTGTTTCTGTTCTGTTGGTTCAAATCTGTCTGTTGGCCAGGCTTCATCATATGGTTGCCCAGCAAGCCTCGGTTCCCTGCTGTTCTATTCCATTTGCTTACTGCTTATGGAAGAGTACCAGCACTCAGAGGGAGCAATGAAGTTGAGAATTTGAATGCTGGCTTGCCTGCAAATCTGAAATCTTTTCCACTGTCATCACTCACCTTTTCATTTTTCTTTTCCCTCCTCCTCAATTAGCCTTAAAGCCGAAGTTTGCTGAATCCAAGGAGATCTCTGAACTTGCCCATAATTTTGTTATGGTCAACCTTGAGGTATGCTGCCCTCTGATGTGTATTCATGCTACTGCCTAGAAATTAACCATTTGGTTGCACCCTGGTTTGTGTCTTCAGTCTGGTTATTTCAGTTGCGTTTACAAACCTGGCTCTGTCATGGTCTCTAACAGTTTGTGCCTTGTGCCATTCTGTTCCTGCAGTAAAGGAACTTACATTCACTCTGTCATGACATATCAAACATTCCTACACAGAATTTTCACAAATGGCACTTGTTCAGGTATAAAGCTTCCTTCCCTTTGAGAGTGGAAGATACTGCACTTACTGCTCTGCTCAGAGTGTAAATTGATCAGGGTAAATGGAATCTGAAGGCAGCAGCTTGTTGCTTTAAAAGGTGTGGTGTGTTTTGTTACATACCTTGCTCATATGTTCCCTCTCCTCTGTCCTGCTTTAATAGGATGATGAAGAGCCAAAGGATGAAGCCTTTAGTCCTGATGGAGGTTACATTCCCAGAATCCTTTTCATGGGTAAGGCATCTACAGCTGTTGTATCTTCTCACAGGATTGTGTTGTTGTTGTCTTATCTAAATTTCCTGTTTGATTTCTCGTTTCGTAGACCCCAGTGGAAAAGTTCACCCAGAAATCATAAATGAGAGAGGAAACCCCAGCTACAAGTACTTCTATACCAATGCTGATCAAGGTGGGTGCTAAGTAGTTTGAAGTGCTTTTAGAATCATTCAGAATCATTACAGAATCATTACAGAACCATAGAATTGTTGGGGTTGGGAAGGACCTCAAGGATCATCTAGTTCCAACCCCTCTGCCATGGGCAGGGACACCTCACACTAGAGCAGGTTGCTCAGAGCCACATCCAGCCTGGCCTTATAAACCTCCAGGGATGAGGCTTCTACCACCTCCCTGGGCAACCTGTTCCAGTGTCTCACCACCCTTGTGGTGAAGAATTTCTTCCTAGCATCCAATCTGAATCTACACATTTCTATTTTTTTTTTTCATTCCCCCTAGTCCTATCACTACCTGACACCCTAAGAAGTCCCTCCCCAGCTTTCTTGTAGGCCCCCTTCAGATACTGGAAGGCCACAATAAGGTCTCCTCAGAGCCTTCTCGTCTGCAGACTGAACAGCCCCAACTCTGTCAGGCTGTCCTCAGAGGAGGGGAGCTCCAGCCCCTTTGCTCATCCTCCTGACCCTTCTCTGGACATATTCCAGCATATTCAGATCCTTCTTGATTCACCTCATGATTCATAATCATAATCATGATTCACCTCACTACCTACTGTAATGTCTGTGAGACCTAGATGTTGTCTCCAGCTGTGGCATGGAATATGGTGCCTTTCCCAGCTACAAAGAGTTGGGAAAAGGCTGTAGAATTGCTTGGGTTTTTCCCCACAGGCTAATTTGTAGATCTGCATTCTGTACCTGTGTTGTTTTAAAACACTTTCAATACCAGTCCATCTTGATGTTTTCATGTTTTGATTAACAGTTGATATCTCTCTGCCTAATCTTTCAGTTGTCCAAGGGATGAAGGAGGCCCAGGAGAAGCTAACAGGTGATGCTTTCAAACAAAAACACCTGGGAGATGAACTATAATGAATACACTGAATGGGGCTTTTCTGTCATTTCAAAACCCTCAAAGGAAATGATTAAACAGACCAAGAATGTAGGTGCATTGGAGGGACATCATTCTCCGGTCCACAATGTTAGGTTAACCCCTGTTCAGAGTTCACACACATCATTGATTGCAGTGTTATCTCCTCTGCCTGGCAGTTTGTGCTCTTAATAGTTATTTGCAAGTAGGTAATGTGCAAACACATCACTTCTTGTGTTTGAGCAGCCACTAATACTTGGTGTTAAAAGGGAGGTGTGGAGGACAGAATCTTCATTTGAGGGCAGTATGATTGGAATAACTACAGAGCAGCTGACGTTTTGACACTTAATCAGGGTCAGATCCCTCCTTCCTCACTGGTATTATGTGATCCCCTTGTTTTTACTGGGAATTCCTATGAACAGGGCGTGTTCCCAGGCCAGGTGTTTTCTAGACATCCCAAACCATTAATTCTGCCACTAAGCCAAGTAGACTAAATGTCATGAATGTCCAAGCAGCATGTGAAACTATTAGCTCTGCAAACATTTTTTTTGTGTGTGTCTGTAAACCTGTGTGGTTCATCTTTGTTTGCCTCTGGGCAGCACTGTAACTTTCTCACCTTTTGATTGCTGCCCAGGTGAGGGTGGGTTATAGCAAAGCTTTACAGGGGGGGGTTTCCCTTGATTCTTTGAATGTTTCTTGGTGAATGCCTTGCCATCACATTGTACTGTACTTTTTGTACCAGGGTGAAAAATTAAACCTTTTTAAACAGAAGCATGCAGACAGTGTTCTGTGCTAAGGGGTGTAGCTTTCCATTCTTAAAACTACCACAGGATGGATGGGGGGGATATATTTTTATGTTGCAGTAGTTGTTAATATTGAATGTCACAGCTGAAGAAGGTTTCTCCTGATTATAATTCAACTACAATTCAGCCATTCTTGCACTATCTGTACTGTTGAGGGCAGACTGAATACCTAGTTTTTATCTACTGGAATTGAGAAGAAAACTGAAGGGGAAAAAGCTCCCTCTTCCTGACCTGCCGATAACGTTTCCAGCACAGCCCAGGATGCTGTTGGCCTTCTTTGCCACAAGGGTGCGTTGATGGCTCATGGGCAGCTTGGCCTCCACCTGCTCTCCCACCTCCTCCTCTGCAAAGCTGCCTTCCAGACTGTCAGCCCCCAGCCTGTACTGGTGCACAGGTTATTCCTCCCCAGCTAAAAGACTTCGCATTTCCCCTTCCTGAACTTCCTGACAACTCTCTCTGCTCATTTCTCCAGCCTTTTGAGGTCCTTCTGCACAACCATCTGGTTGTTGGCCACTCTCTGGCTTTGTATCTGAGCTGTTGAGAGAGGACACTACCTGTTCATCCAGGTTGTTAATGAAGGTGTTAAAGTATCAGCCCCAAGGTTACTCCACTAGTGATGAGCCCCTTCCAGCCCAACGATTCTGCCAGTTTTCTGTTCACCTCACTGCCCATTTAATCAGTTTGCCTGTGAGGATGCTGTAGCAGACAGGTCAAAAGCCTTAGTAAAGCCAAAATCATAGAATCATAGAATCAGTCAGGGTTGGAAGGGACCACAAGGATCATCTAGTTCCAACCCCCTGCCATGGACAGGGACACCCTACACTAGATCAGGCGGGCCAGAGCCTCATCCAGCCTGGTCTTAAACACCTCCAGGGATGGGGCCTCAACCACCTCCCTGGACAACCCATTCCAGGGCTTCACCACTCTCATGGTGAAGAACTTCCTCCTCACATCTAGCCTGAATCTCCCCACCTCCCTCTTCATTCCATTCCCCCTAGTCCTATCACTACCTGAGATCCTGAGAAGTCCCTCCCCAGCCTTCCTGTAGGCCCCCTTCAGATACTGGAAGGCCACAATGAGGTCACCTCGGAGCCTTCTCTTCTCCAGACTGAACAGCCCCAACTCCTTCAGTCTGCCACCTCCCGCTCCTGCTCTCCCCTCATCCACCAAGCTAGTCATCTAAAGGAAGAAAATCCAGTCCAAACGCTGCTTGCCATAGCTTCCCTCAACAGGGAGAATTTTTCACAGGTACTTTTTGAAGAGCTCAGGACATTAGTTGGGGTAAATTGTACACACTAAACCAAACTTGTCTACTGAGGCCATTTTACTGTTCCTTAAGTGTTATGAATTCTGCTTTCCAGGGCATTACAAGGCATGGACTCAGTGGAAATAATGGGATTGTTGCACATTACAATTGCCCTGCTCAGCTACTAAAACTTACTCTTACAGGTTTTATCCTCTTGCAAATTGTCTGATAAATTAACAATGAAATTGAAGTCTGAATGTGTATCAGCCTTCAAAGTAAATAATTCTGTGCAAGCCCTGAAAAAGGATTTGTGTTGTGCAAAACTCTCTTTTCTTTTTCACTCCACCTGTATCAGCTGACCTAATATAAACCAGGTCCTGTCTGATGCTCCTTATTTCATATAAAGCCTTCCACTGTCATGACTGTAAAAAGCCTTTGCTACGTCTTTCTTACTTGCCACCAGAGGGAGGACCCTGCTTGTTCATCTGGGATAGGATTCAATAAATAATAATTAAAATGAAACCAAACAATTTCTGATGCAAAATAGTAGAGTGCACCCTTCCCCACCCTGCCTTCTTGCTCTTTTCTAGACCATGCTTTTGTCCTCTGTAGCAAGATGAAGCTTGCCACTGCTATCCTGCTGGGTGTTTATCTGGGGTCACAGTAGAGTATGATATGGGTGCTGCCACAGCTTGATGGCTGGCAGCAGCCAGTTAAGTGTAAAAGCTGTGTCACATCACTGGCTTGCAGGGTAAACTTACTTTAGATCTGCTTCTATATTTCTCTTTCTATCCTCTTAGTTATATACCTGGACATTTTAATTTCTAGCTTCTAATTCATGTTCTTTACACCCTTCTGCTTTTTAAGGTGATACTGCTGGTTGGCATTTTTCTTCTGCTTGGAAGGAGGGATACATCTGAACCTTCCATCCAACAGTTGTTTTATGTGTATGGTGTAACTTTATGCACCTGAGCAACTCCACAGGGTTTAGAGGGCCTGCTACAGGTCAGTGTTTGTTGCAGTTGTAGTTCAAGTTAATTATATGCTGCAGCAGCTCAACAGCATGCAGTAACCAAGGCTCCAGGCTAGCTTGTCCCCATCAGCTTTGCTCTGTGTGCTGCCCATCTGTATATGACTTGCAGTAACCTGCGTATTTACATCACTTCTTGAGGTGCATCCTAGAAATCTCCTTGGATTCTCATCTTCTGTTCCTTTTATGGCAATAATAATACCCAAAGACACTTCAAAAATCTTAGGAGAGGCCCAGGGAACTGCCAGGCCAAATCAATCTCATGGAAACAAACATGCTGTCAGCTTCCCTTTCTCTCAGAAACAACCTACAGAGGCAAACCCCAAAGTTAATTAAAGAGTGACTGGATTGCAGCTAGCCATCTGGCTGCTTGGGAGCAGAAGTTGCTTTGTGCACCTGGAGGCGAATAGGATTTAAGGAAGTGTCAGCCAGAGACTCAGGAAGCCTTTCCCTTGCCATGTTCAGCAGCAGGAAACAAAAGCACAACCACCAAGAATGCCAACACAGCCAAAGGGGCCTGGCTGTCATCCTGGCAGGCCGAGTTTAGGAGTGTCCTACTTCAAATGCACTTTTGTCCCTGTGGCTGCTTGTCTGCCATCCTGTCCAGCCTGTATCAAACTGCTAATGAGCTTCAGTCATTGTCCTCACAGCTTGTGTAATGAATAGCTCTGAAGTGAGGTGTTTGTAAACCCCTAGGAGTGCAAGGCCATAGCTCCTTAGAGATGATGAAACTCACCTTTGGCCAGAGGAAAGGCACTTGAATTTGCATCATGCTGTGATGATTATTTGCAGCTCACCCAGTATTGTGCCTGACTGGGTTCGGCCAACCAGAAGACCACTCCAGGGTTATTCCTTGACAAATGTGGCTATAGGTAGATCAAAACCTGAGACCTGAGAATGGAGATTCAACAAGGAATAAAAGTGGGAGTACACTGAGCAGTGGGGAAAGAAAGGGCACTTTGCTGCAAGTTCCTGCTCATCTCAAAGCCAAAGGATAAAGCTTATCTAAAAGGTTGCACCACACTTGCAAACAGCTGTGTAAGTTGTCTTTGGGGCTAACTGGACAGGGGAGCTTGCTGCCTGGAGGAACCAGGAAATAATCATGAAGGTCTGTCAGAATGGGCAAAGTCACTTTTGTCTCAAAACTATTTTGGCATGTTAACTCATTCCTCCTTGCTGCCTCCAAGAAACAGCTGCTGATTTGTAAGTTAAATAAACTCAGTTTGCTTTCCCTGTCAAAGTTTGTCTAGTGAAAGGAGTGGCTGCAGGCTGCAGTTCCCAGGCCTGCCATTGTCCCAGAAGCACCACTCCTACAGGAGGTCCTGAGTCCCTGCCAGCCTGGTGCCACCACGTCAGCATGCCCCAAGGAGGAGGAATGTCCACTGACAGCTTTCAGCCAGCTGCTGTGGCTTCACACAGGCAGTGGGGACAGGGACCAAGACTTTAGTGATCCTCTCCAGTCTGTGACAAATGTCATGGCACAACTTTGTAATTGCACTAGGTTCCTTCACTTGGGGACCAAAAAGAAGTATGACCCCAAGCTCTTCATGAGTATGCTGGAAGCAGGGACTGGTTGACCTGTGCTTACCAGCATTCCAAGTTCTGACTCAGAACAGCCTGAGAGGCTGTTACACACCACCCTGTGCTGGCACTCATCCCAGGACAGGGCAGAGTGGCCCTTCAGGGAAGGTGCAGGGAGCAGGCAGGGTACGTCCCGGGCACAGAATCATGGAGTTGGTGGGCGCTGTAAAAACAATGGAGTGTTTCTGAACTGCTCCCATGTTTTGCTTTCCTCTGACCAGCATATGGGTGCACTCCTCCATTTCTCATGTCCCTGCCACAATGTGGGAGATGAAGGAGTGACAAGTTCCTAGAGCTTCCCCCTTCTCAAAAGGCCATGAGCCATTGCTGGTCTTCCAAGCCAGGATAAGGGAACTGAGACCCACTGGAGTGGCAGGAGGAGCCAGGGCAGGGCTGCAAAGGCAGGGCAGTCTGGACTGAATCTGGCTGTGAGTGTAACTAACTAGTTGCTGATGGGATTGTTTGTTGGTATATACTGATTTTTGGACCATTTTGCACATGCACAGCCTGGGGCTGGTAGATGTGCTGCAGAAATGTTAAGTGATAAGGGCTGCAGGTGTTCGTTCTCACTTTGTGAGTGTGTTTCAGGACACAACAGAAGATGCTGTGCATAAAAGAAGCTGTGCAGTGCTGTGCATTGGCAGTGCAGTGAAATTTGGATGTCACTTGAATGTGAGCAGTTTTCAAAATCCCATTTGTCAGGATTTGGTGCATTAGCCCTGTTGAAGAGAGTGAAATCCACACACATCTCAGACACAGCATGGGGCCTATGTGCTGTTTGTTCCACAGGGAAGATGCTCCTGGGTGAGTGATACCTATTCAAATGAGGATGATGTTGTTATCTCCCTGTGGATGGCATGTTTTCATCTAGCTGCCCTGGACAACAGCTGGTAATGAGCTGAAGCCACTGCTCTGTGTTCAAGATGTGCTTCTTTGGGATACAGTTTTGCCTAGGTAAGCCCAAGGCCTAGCAGGAGCTTAGCCAATGAGTCTTTCAGACTCAGGCTTTTTAGTACTATTATTACAGGGCCTACAAGAAAGCTGGTGAGGGACTTTTTAGGGTGTCACGTAATTACAGGACTAGGGGGAGTGGACAAAAAAGTAGAAATGAGTAGATGCAGATTGGATGTTAGGAAGATGTGGTGGAAGCCTCATCCCTGGAGGTTTCTAAGGCCAGGCTGCATGTGGCTTTGAGCAACCTGATGTAGTGTGAGGTGTCCCTGCCCATGTCAGGGGGGTGGAACTAGATGATCCTTGAGGTCCCTTCCAACCCTAACAATTCTATGATTCTGTGATTGCGCATAGCAGACCATTACCCTTGATTTAAGTGCTTTGGTCTTGCTCCTGGTCTAGTAATAGACACTGAATAAATTACTGGTTTTAGAAAAGAAGGATCTGAAAAGATCAGCTGCACTCTGAGGATACAGTAACTTGAACTGGAAGAGTGTGCCTGTTGTGCTTGCATGGCTGCTGGGAGAGAGGAAGATAGAGCCACATGTTGGAAAAAAAGGCAGTGCCTAACATCTGCACATCCCTTCCACCTCCCTGAGCTGGTGGGAGTTCTCTCTGTTCCCTCATTTGCCCATCTGCAAATCTGAAATACAGACCTCCCTCACTGGGAGTTGTGTAAGCAGCTCAGGGCTGAAGGGAAGTGCACAGAGAGAGCTCACAACACTCACTTCATCAATTAAAGAAACATGGCTAAGTGAAGTGATAGACAGAAAGAATCTCTGCAAATTCCCCTGCCTCCTAATTACCTGCCTGCATCCCTTCTCCTTTTGGTCAGCCCTGACTAAGAAAGGGCTTGCATATAAGCACTGGCATTTCAGGGAATGACATGGTATCTGCCAAAGCCTCTGGAAATCAGGCTCAAAAGTGGCTCTGTGCTTTTGGCTGCACCATGGCATGTTAAATCAGGTGATCACCAAGCAGGTACCCAAGTAAACATCAATCATAACGTGCCCTTTCCATCAGAGCTGTAGGAATCTGCCCAGGAATACTTGGTGCTTTATAGAGCTGTTAGCTTGCAGTGGTTTTCTCGATTGAGCATCAGACAGCAGACAGTGAAAAACATTATCAATGTCACCACAGACACTGTGCTGGGGAGAAGGCAAGTCAGACTTTGGAAAAGGCAGAAATCACATTTCCTGGAGCAATGAGAAGATTGCAAGGAGCAATGAGAAGATTGGGGGGGTCAAGCCTGTAAGGCTGCCTTTGATATAATTGTTGTAATAAGCCTGGGATTTTGTCATGCTATTGATTATTGCAGGTTGGTTACACAAGGCTGATACCTTGCTTAAGGCTCAAATCAGGGCCTGGCTTATGTAGCAATGCCTTTAGTTGCAGTCTTGATGGCAAATAAACTTGGTAATTCTAGATGAGGGTAGGAAATCACTTGGGGGCTGGGTAGAACTGTCCCCCAGGCCACATGACAGATAGCTCTGGCTTGAATAAAAGGAGAAGATGGATGGCATCTCTGATCTGCAGTGAGAAGAGGTGTTCCTTGAAACTCCTCTGCATCTCTCCTGTGGTTGTTCCTAAAACATGGACCTTGTCTAGACACAGGTATACAGCACTGCCACACTCCCTGGATTTCTACATCTCATGGTACTGTTAACTAGTCAGCTACCACAGGCAAAATGTAGCAATAAAAGCAATTTACAGATTCCTTTAAAGTGCCTAAAGCTTGTCCAAGGGCTGGTTGACCTGCAAGCCAGTCCAAAGATGGTTGCTGAAGATAACCAGATGTGCAGAAATAGTAAAAGTAGACAAAGGCATCTCTGCCCTGCCTTGACAATGTCCAAGTCGAGTCAAAGTGCTGCACATCAGACACACCAAGGGCACACCACAATGAGAATGGGTAGGAGGGGAATGGTGCTCCTCAGAGGTGATCCCTGGAGGCTGTTCAGCCAGTCAGTGAGATATGACAGGCATGCTACAAACTCCAGTGTCTTAGCTGGCTCCTACTCCAGCCTCCCCTTGCAAGGAGCCAGTCTCTCCTGAGGCTGAATAAGAACCTTGTGTGTGAAGCTCGGCGCTTGCCCAGCCCCCAGCAGTGATAAAATGGCGTTGCCACCTTGTCTGGCTGTGGAGGAAGCACCTCTTTCAATTAGGTCAGTGACTTTCCACACCCATGATTTTAGTTACTTTCCCAGGCGATCATCTCCAACGGTTTTGGTTTCCCAGCAAGGAACAGGCCACAGTCAGGTCTCTGGTTTTGAACTCGAGGTCCTTTTGTAGGATTTGAAAGCCAAGAAAGTCTGGCACAACCTCTCCATCAGACCTCCTTCAGGCAAGAAACTTGAGCACAGCTACTACCTCACTTGTCTGCTCTTCTCAGCAGCCTCTGCTGTAGTTCCTGATGCCACAGACATCGTCACCAGGCATCAGGAGCAAGAGTTCTCAATTCCAGACCCTGTAGAGAGTGCAAGAACAAGCTAGGCTCGCACCTGGGACATCGTTCGCTGGCAACGGGGCTCCAGGAACGCCTGAGGTGATTTCCACTCCCGGGAGCGGAGCGCGGGGTAGGGGCAGAGGGCGAACACCTGCACGAACCACAGGGTTCCTGCGGCCAACGGAGTGATTCCGCGCACGGCGGGGACACCCCTCAGCCCCGACCGAGGTTCCCGCGCTCCCGCTCCCGCTCCCGCTCCCGCCACCGGCCACCGCGCCCCGTCGCGGCTCCGCCCCCGGGGCCGCCCCAGGTGCCGGCCGGGGGGCGGCTCCCGCCACGCGAGCAGCTGTCGCGGGACCCACACGGCTCGGCTCGGCTCGGCTCGGCTCGGCTCGGCTCGGCTCGGCTCGGCTCGGCTCGGCTCAGCTCAGCTTCGCTTCTCCCGCTCCTCTGCCTCAGGTAAGAGCCGCGGGGGGGTTCTTCCCGTGAGGTGCGCGCCGTCGGGGCGCAGTCTTCCCCTTCCAAAGTAACGGTGATAGGGGGCCGGCCAGCGGGACGTCGCGTCTTCCTCAGGCTACTGCTGTGGGGTGGGAACCGCACCTCGCCTCACCGATCCCTCCGGGGGCCTCAACACTCTTCCCGCCCTCCTCGGCTCCGGGTGTCAGGGGTTGTGGCCGGGCTCCGTGGGACGGTGGGAGGTCAGAGCCCCCGCGGGGCGGGCGTGGGCTGCAGTGCCGGCGGCGGGATGAGTGTGGTGTGAGAGACAGAACCTCCGGAGCGACGAGGAGCGGGACGTACTGGCGCTGAGCTCTCTAAACCAAACCTCGGTCGGCAGCGAGAGGCGATCCGGTAACGTTTTGCCTTGAAAACACCCCGGGCGGGGCGGAGGAGGGGAGGCTGCAGAGCGGGGCCTTACCGGCTGTTTCCCAGCTGGTGCGTAACCTTTGCCGGTTCCCGGCGCCCTGGGCGGTTGCTTTCTGCTCAGGTAGTTGCAGCAATTAAAACAACAACAACAAAAAACCACTGTTGAGCAGCAGAACAGGCTGCCGGGGAACACAGGGCTTCGGGTTTGTTGCGGCGCTTCGAAGGGAGCAGACGCTGGCTGCTGCCGGACGCTGGCTATACAGAACGCCCACCCGCGGGTTTGCTTCTTGCCAGACAGGTGAAGAGTGGACGTGCAGGCTGTGTGTGCATCCGCGCTGCCCTACAGCCCGTTGCACAAGGCCCAACGGATCAGTCACTCTCATTTAATTCACCAGAAGTATAAACTCTTGGTGTCAAGGGTCCACATACAGGTGGCCTTTTTGTCGTACGTTCTTGAGGCCGGATGTTGGGTTTGCTCTGGTGTTTCTCCCCAGTGCTTGCCAGCAGCAAGGCAGCATTGCCTGGTGCACACAGTGGCGTAGGGCAGTATTATAGAAATGTTAGGGTTGGAAGGGACCTCAAGGATCATCTAGTTCCAACCCCTGCCATGGGCAGGGACACCTCACATTAGATCAGACTGCTCAGAGCCACATCCAGTGTGGCCTTAAAAACCTCCAGAGATCAGGCTTCCACCACCTCCCTGGGCAACCTGTGCCAGTGTCTCACCACCCTCATGGGGAAGAACTTCTTCCTAACATCCAATCTGAATCTACCCTCCTCCAGCTTGGGTCCGTTTCCTCACTACCTGACACCCTAAAAGTCCCTCCCCAGCTTGCTTGTAGCCCCCTTCAGATACTGGAAGGCCACAATTAGGTCTCCTTGGAGCTTTCTCTTCTCCAGGCTGAACAACCCCAACTCTCTCAATCTGTCCTCACAGCAGAGGAGCTCCAGCCCTCTGATCATCCTTGTGGCCCTTCTCTGGACACCTTCCAGCACCTCCAGATCCTTCCTGTAATAGGGGCTCCAGAACTGGACACAGTGTTCCAGGTGGGGTCTCACCAGAATGGAGTAGAGGGGGGAGAATCACCTCCCTCCACCTGCTGGCCACACTTCTCTTGATGCAGCCCAGGCTGTGGTTGGCTCTCTGGGCTGCAAGTACACACTGGTTATTGCTAACCCCAGCATGAGCATTTCTACCTTTGTGCTCCCACCCTTCTGCCCCCTTGCTGTCCTCTCTTTACAGCTTGAGCAGTGTGTGTTTGTGCAGTGCATCAGGTTGATCTGACCTAAATTAAGGCTAACCTTATGGGAGAAAAAAAAAAAAAAAAAAGAGGGGGTTTAATTTTAACCTGCGTTTTCCTTTTGCCTGAGGCACTATAAGACCATGGGCTCTGAAGTTTAATTCATGTTTCTATGCCTTTTCTTGATGGCAAACCTGGTTTCAGCCTCTCCTGCTCTGGCTTTCATCGCTTACCCCCAACCCAGTGCTACACTCTCAGTTGTGCTAATAACATTTTGTGGGGCTTTATAGTAGCCCAGATTAGCTCTAGGTTCAAATAATCCCCCTCTCTTAAAGGATGTTTGTTAAACATACCAAGGTCATGGGAATATTTGATTATAGTGGCTACAAGATTGAACCCATGTACTACCATACGCAAGCCTTCAGTTAAAACACATTTATTTCCTGTTACTTGTGTTTGCTGCCCTGGAAATGCTTCTACAGGCATTTACTGAGACCTTGGTGTGATCACTGCCTTCAGGACTGCTTCATCAGGACAATTTGTAGTGTAAGTCAGAATAGAGGCAAATAGACCAATCTTCAAATTGCTCTTCCTTTGCAGCCTCGACAAAACTGTGCTGCCCTCTGTGTGGACCCAGTACACTTTTGAGTAACTGTGAAGACTTACTCCCTGTAAGTTCTCCCAGCAGTTGTTCTTGTTGCCTCTAGGTGTAGCAAAGCAGTGCATGTAATGTTCATAAGCGTGCTAGCTGTCCTTGTTCTGCAATAGCCATGTTAGCTGGCTTGCATGTGCTTCAGAGAGTTTATCCTGTTTTAATTTTCACATGATGCAGCTGCAGATCCCAGGGCAGGTCACAGCACCACATTTCAGGGTGCTGCATTGCCCTGGCTGGTGGCAGTGTCAGGGAAGGGCACTCGCATCTGCTTGAGTCTCCCCAGTAAGTCCGTGTCTGTGCTCTCTAGGTAGTTTTATGTGGGACAGTCCTCAGTGGCTGAGGATTGAGAAATATCTTGACCTGGTCATCTTGGGTATGCTTCTTGCTGTAAAAACGTAGAGAAGAGAAGAGAAGAGAAGAGAAGAGAAGAGAAGAAAGAGAAGAGAAGAGAAGAGAAGAGAAGAAGAGAAGAGAAGAGAAAGAGAAGAGAAGAGAAGAGAAGAGAAGAGAAGAGAAGAGAATGGAATTAACCAGGTTGGAAGAGACCTTTGAGATCATCGAGTCCAACCTATCATCCAACACTATCTAATCAACTAAACCATGGCACCAAGCACCCTATCAAGTCTCTTCCTAAACACCTCCAGTGAGGGTGACTCCACCACCTCCCTGGGCAGCCCATTCCAATGGCAAATCCTGCAGCCTTTAGTTGAGCTGTTGTGAATGTGTGCTTAGCTTAGTGCAGCGTGGTAGTGTTTGATCTTTGACGTGAGCAATCAGACCTGTGTTTGGAAGTGTTAGCTAATTAAAACATGGGAATTGCAAAGGTGCTTGTTTCTAATCCTGGTTAACAGGTGGCTGACTTTGCAGTAAGAGCTTCATGGAGTAGACCATAACACAGAGAAATGAAATGGCTTGTTCATTACAGGATTTCTGCTTGGAGGAGGAGGAAAAAAAGGCAGCAAATTAAACAACTTCTGTGCTGCAGAGGCATCCTGAGCTGGCCCCGTTTCCGTGTGGTTCTGGTTTACAGGTGGTTACTACATGACGATACCAGTCTCCAGTCACCTCATGTGGTCAGCAAAGCAGCTTGCTTTTACCTATAAATGAAAGGTTTTAGAGCTGGTGATGCAGAAAAATCTGTAGCTCTATCTCCTGTGCACTGGTGGAAGGGTGTGCACAACAATCTCCTTGTGGCCTGACAAGCTCTATGTAGTGATTTCCACCTGGAGTACCTGAACTTGCCTTACCTTCCTCCACCATGGGAGGACATGGTCACAGCTGTCTCCGTGAAGGACTGTATCCCAGCACAGAGCCTTCCAGCTGGGGAAGGACCAGCAGGGAGTTACAGCTGGCTGGTAGCAGCGTGCTTACTGATTTGTCTGGTGTGCTGCTTGCAGTGCTCTTATATCACTGCTACTTCAGTGTGCTCAGCAGTGAGATACTCAGAAGCATTTCACTCTTGCCAGTTTGTTCTCAGAGTAGCTGAGAACATCCAGGGATAGGGATTCTAGCACCTCCCTGGGCAACCTGTTCCAGTGTCTCACCACCTTCATGATGAAGAACTTCTTCCTAACATCTGATCTAAATCATGTTCTCCCCAGCTGCAAGGCTGGGGAGCCTGTGAGAAGGGCACTGAGGTCTGTTACCTTAGCCATAGCTGCAGCAGCCAGGAGCGAGATCTTTTAGTGACAGTACATTTCAGAAGAGCAACCAGCCTCTGCACCTTGCACTGTTCTCTGGAGACAGGGCTGGATTCGGGGTCAGCCTCACACAGTGGTTCTGTAGGTCTGGAAATAAGGTGGTTCCTGCTGGGCCTTCCCAAACTTAGTGGAATATTCCGGGGATTGTGGAATTCCCTGCATCCGCTCTTTAGGCACAAGGAGGATGTTAATCTCTTGTTCCATGCATCCTCCGGAAGTGAGCTGAGCTGGGCTCGGGCAGTGGTTCCCTTGGAAAGGGGACATCTCTCTACTGTTAAATGTTTTTATCTTTGTACTATTAAATGTTTCTCTCTGAGTCTCCTGCAGTAACGTTTGGCAGCAGGTGTGGAGCAGTGTGAGGTGAAAGAGCCACAATGAAAGCACTCGCAGGAGAGAGGGAAAACACAGGGACTTAGATATACTTCAAAGAGGATAGGGATGTGCTGGAAGGTGTCCAGAGAAGGGCCACGAGGACGATCAGAGGGCTGGAGCTCCTCTGAGGACAGACTGAGACTGGGGTTCTTCAGTCTGGAGAAGAGAAGGCTCTGAGGAGACCTTATTGTGGCCTTCCAGTATCTGAAAGGGCCTACAAGAAAGCTGGGGAGGGACTTTTTAGGGTGTCAGGGAGTGATAGGACTGGGGAAAATAGAACAAAACTAGAAATGGGTAGATTCAGATTGGATGTTAGGAAGAAGTTCTTCCCCATGAGGGTGGTGAGAGGTTGGCACAGGTTGCCCAGGGAGGTGGTGGAAGCCTCATCTCCTGAGGTTTTTCAGGCCACACTGGATGTGGGTCTGAGCAGCCTTGTCTAGTGTGAGGTGTCCCTGCCAAGGGGGTTGGTACTGGGTGATCCTTGAGGTCCCTTCTCATTTGAAAATGAGAGTGACTAACACCTTCTTCCTGAGAGTTTTGTTGTGGCTCCAGGATGGCCTTTAAGGATGTGGAACATTATGCAGGATGTGGGAGAGGCCTGGCCCCAGGCGGATGTTGGCTTGAGGAAATCTTTCTAATAGCAGTCTCAGCCTGCTGCCTGGCAAAGTGTAGCTGTGGAGAACTGATGGGAAAGGGGAGATAGCCACAGGTCCCTGACTTCTGTTCTACACCCAGAAAATTCTTAGAAGACTTTTTAAAGTCTGTGTTCCTGAATCTGAATGGATAATAGTCAATAACCAGCCAGAGTTCAGAGGCTTTTATCCTTCAGTTGTCATGCATGTATTGAACTAATTTGTAGCATATGAATTCCAGACCAGATCCACTACAAGCATCTTCTTACAAAGACTTCTGGACTCCTTAGTAAATCAATTCAATATAAATCAATGCAGGGAGACCTTATAGCAGCCTTTCCAGTATTTGAAGTGGACCTACAGGAGAGCTGGAGAGGGAATTTGTAGAAAGGCATGGAGTACTAAGACAGGGGCAATGCCTTCAGGCTGGAAGAAGCTCAGTTTAGATTATCAAGGAAAGTGTGCTTTTGTGGCCAAGAAGGCCAGTGCCATTCTGGGGTGGATTAGAAGGACTGTGGTTAGTAGGTCAGAGAGGTTCTCCTCCCCCTCTACTCTGCACTGGTGAGACTGCATCTGGAGTACTGTGTCCAGTTCTGGGCCACTCAGTTCAAGAATGACCTCAGGGAGCTGCTTGAAAGAGTCCAGCACAGAGTCAGAGAAATGATAAGGGAGTGGAACATCTTCCTTATGAGGAGAGCCTGAGGGAGCTGAGGCTCTTCAACTTGGAGAGGAGGAGCCTGAGAGGTGACCTCATTCATGTTGATAAAGGAGTGCAGGGCGAGTGCCAAGAGGATGGAGCCAGGCTCTGCTGGGTGATGCCCAATGACAGCACAAGGGGCAATGGTGGAAGCTGAGGCATAGGAAGTTCCATGGAAACAGGAGGAAAAAATGTTTTCCCTGTGAGGGAGACAGAACGCTGGAACAGGCTGCTCAGGGCAGCTATGGGGTCTTTCTCTCTGGAGATACTCAAAACCTGCCTGGATGTGTTCCTGTGATCTGCTCTAGGTGCTCCTGCTCTGGCAGGGGGTTGGACTGGATAAGCATTTGAGGTCCCTTCCAGCCCCTGACATTCTGTGATTCTGTGAGACATTCTGAGGGAAGTCTCAGATGGTACAGTAGTAAGGCAGTTAAGCTTTGGAAGGGTTAAACAGGTTGTTCACATCCTGACAGCTTGGATTGAAAGCTTTTTCAGAACAGATGTTTTGTGATTACATATGGTCTTATGTACCTCAGAATGTTTTGCAGTTGTCCTTGCCTTGCTCACTAAGATTCACTTTCACAGTGTTACCTTCTGCATGGTGGTCATCTGTATTTGGTGTTTAAATGTCTGGCTGCATTGTGACCAGTTATTGAGGTAGTGCTGTAGGTGGAATTTGGGAGTTCTCAGAGTGCTTGTCTCTAGACAGCATGGACTGAAACTGTGTCATAAGTTTTGGGTCAAATGAATATAAACAGGCTGTCCGGGGGGTGTGTGTGGAGTCTCCCTCTTTGGAGATATTCAAAACCCACCTGGATACCTCCCTCAGTGACCTGGTATAGGTGATCCAGGGAGGGGGTTGGACTGGATAATCTTTCAAGGTCCCTTCCAGTCCCTGACATTCTGTCATTCTGTGATCTCCTGTGAGGCTGGAGGGGCACTGAAACAGGTTTCCCAGAGAAGCTGTGGAGGCTCTAAGCCTGGAAGTATTCAAAGCCAGGTTGGATGGACTTTTGGGCACCCTGGTCTAGGAGTAGGTGTCCTTGCCCATGTCAGGGAGGTTGGAATTAGGTGGCCTTTAAGGTCCCTGTCAACCCAAGCCATGCTGATTCTATGAATTTTAGTTTTTGCTGTCAGACTTTGGGACTTACCTTTCATAGAATCATAGAATCAACAAGGTTGGAAAAGACCTCAAAGATCATCAAGTCCAACCTATCACCCAAGACCTCATGACTAGACCATGGCACCAAGTGCCACGTCCAGTCCCCTCTTGAACACCTCCAGGGACGGTGACTACACCACCTCCCTGGGCAGCACATTCCAATGGCTAACAACTCTCTCTGTGAAGAACTTTCTCCTCATCTTGAGCCTAAACCTCCCCTGGTGCAGTTGGAGACTGTGTCCTCTTGTTCTGGTGCTGGTTGCCTGGGAGAAGAGACCAACCCCCACCTGGCTACAACCTCCCTTCGGGTAGTTGTAGACAGCAATAAGGTCTCCCCTGAGACTCCCTGAGCCCATAAAAGTAAACCCCAGAAACTTCATTTTATTTCTTTAAACAAATGAGTTTTGTTCTAGTTATGTGGACAATGTTGAACTGAAAGCCAGAGGCTGTCCCTGGGAGCAGCTGTTGCAGAGGGCAGGGTCGTTAGAACAGAAGGCAGCGTAATTGGTACTGCAGAACGGGTCACACGCGGGGCAAGAGCAAGGTGTTGGTGTGTGGCGAAGTGAGGTGATTGTCACAGAATCACAGAACCATTCAGGTTGGAAAAGACCCTCAGGATCACCAAGTCCAACACAGAACCCTACTCTACAAGGTTCAACTCTAAACCAGAAAGGGACCTGGGGGTACTGATTGACAGCTGGCTGAACAAGAGCCAGCAGTGTGCCCAGGTGGCCAAGAAGGCCAGTGGCATCCTGGCCTGAATCAGAAATAGTGTGGCCAGCAGGAGCAGAGAAGTCATTGTGCCCCTGAACTCTCCACTGGTTAGGCCACATCTTGAGCACTGCGTCCAGTTCTGGGGCCCTCAATTTAAGAAGGACATTGAGACACTTGAACATGTCCAGAGAAGGGCAACAAGGCTGGGGAGAGGCCTTGAGCACAAGCCCTATGAGGAGAGTCTGAGGGAGCTGGGGTTGTTTAGCCTGGAGAAGAGGAGACTCAGGGGAGACCTTATTGCTGTCTACAACTACCTGAAAGGAGGTTGTAGCCAGGAGGGGATTGGTCTCTTCTCCCAGGCAACCAGCACCAAAACAGGAGGACACAGTCTCAAACTGTGCCAGCAGAGGTTTAGGCTGGAGGTGAGGAGAAAGTTCTTCACAGAGAGAGTTGTTAGCTGTTGGAATGTGCTGCCCAGGGAGATGGTGGAGTCACCATCCCTGGAGGTGTTCAAGAGGGGATTGGATGTGGCACTCGGTGCCATGGTCTAGTCATGAGGTCTTGGGTGACAGATTGGACTTGATGATCTTTGAGGTCTCTTCTAATCTTATTGATTCTATGATTCTGTGAAACCAGATCCTCAAGCACCACATCCAAACCGCCTTTAAACACATCCAGACTTGGGGACTCCACAACCTACCTGGACAGCACATTCCAATCCCTGACCACTCTTGCTGGGAAAAAAAATCTTCCTAATGTCCAATCTAAACCTACCAAGTTGCACCTTGAGGTCGTTCCCACTTATTCTATCACTAATTACCTGTGAGCAGAGACCAGCACCAACCTCTCCACGATATCCTTCCAGGTAGTTGTAGACAGCAATGAGGTCTCCTCTCAGCCTCCTTTTCCAAACTAACCATCCCCAGCTCCTTCAGTTGCTCTTCATCAGATTTATTCTCCAGGCCCTTCCCCAGCTTCCTTGCCCTCCTCTGCACTGGCTCCAGCACTTCTACATCTCTCTTGGATTGAGGTGCCCAAAACTGGCCACAATACTCAAGGTGTGGCCTCACTGGAGCTGAGTGCAAGGGGACAATCTCCTCCCTGCTCCTGCTGGACATAACATTTCTAATCCCAGCCTGGATGCCCTTGGCTTTCTTGGCCACCTGGGCACACTGCTGGCTCATGTTCAGTTGCTTGTCCATTTGAACCCCCAGGTCCCTTTCTGCCAGGCAGCTTTCCAGACACATTGCCCTAAGGTAACACCAGGTATTTGCAGCCATTGGTTTAAAGTTTATTGAAGATAGATTAACATAAAAGTTCCAGGTAAATCCTACAGGTGGATGCAAAACCTCAGGCAGGAATCACTGCACACCTGTCATGCAGAAGAGCAGCAAAGCAAACAGAAGCAAGGAGCAGCTGAACTGCATCTGTGTACACTGGTGATGTGCACAAAGCCTGGGTCAAAGTCTGCTGTGCTGCAAAGGCAAACTGCCACAGGACATGGAAACCACGGCAACTTACAGCTCATCTATGCGAAAGCGACTGCCCCAAAGTAAAGTTATTCCAGATTCACAGCAGAAAATCAGAACAATATTTAGCCCTCTTTTTCTTGGCTAACACAATTGAAAGACCAACTCTGTCTCCTCTCCAGGAAGCAAGGGAAAGTCACTGTTTGTCATCTTGAGACACATTATTTTGCCTTCTGGAGACTGCCAAAACACATGGCCAGACTCAGACCTTATGCAGATGACAAGCTACAGCCACCTACTGCAGGTCAGAATTTGGATCAAACAAGGACAAATCCTTTCTCACGGTTCACACAATTGACAACTGATTTGAACTGTCTTTTCCAACCTGGATGTTTCTGTGATTCTGTAATATCTGTCACTAGCTCAAGCAGTGGCTTTCCCCTTTGCCTGCAGTGAAGAAGTTCAGGCCCTCACCCAGCATGGTGCTTGCAGCCATCCCTGCCTACCTGCTAGTCTCTGACATCCTTTTCTCCTTGTCCCTCTGTATCACAAACATTGTAATCCTTCTGCTTCTGCATCGCAGGTTCAGCACTGTGACCACTCTCTTGGTTCGTACACTCACAGCAAAGCCTCCATCTGTCCCATGGATTATAGATCTAAATTGGTAACTATCACTTGCTTGCAATATTTATTAGTAGTTCTGTTACTTGCTCCTGCTGTGTTTTCTGCTTCTGATAAATCTCTCCTGTAGCAGTAGTGGTTTCATGTAAGACTCCTTAAGGTCACAGCCCCCAGCTGCTTTATAGGCTTTATTCTTAGTACAGCATGCATTGGCTGTTTAAGAAATTGCTTGTTATGAAGCTGATTCAGGATTTAACTGGATGCCTGAAAAATGAAAGTTTGTGTGTGTTTGTTTTCAGATGACAGAGCACATAAAGGAGTGAGTTTTTATAACAGAAAATGGATGTAGTTGTGTAACTACATCAGGTTGCTCAGAGTCCCATTCAGTCTGCCCTTAAAAACCTCCTGGGATGAGGCTTCCACCACCTCCCTGGGCAACCTGTTCCAGTGTCTCATCACCCTCATGGTGAAGAACATCTGATCTGAATCTACCCATTTCTATTTTTTTTCTATTCCCTCCAGTCCTATCACTACCTGACACCCTAAAAATTACCTCACCAGCTTTCTTGTAGCTTCCTTCAGATACTGGAAGGCCACACTAAGGTCTCCTTGGAGCTTTCTCTTCTCCAGACAGAATAATTCCAGCTCTCTCAGTCTGTCTTCATAGTAGAGGTGCTCCAGCCCTCTGATCATAAGGTCTTTGACTTTTAAACGTACAGATGGGCAGTTTCATCCCCACCTTCTCACCTGCCTGGGGAAAGAAATGTGTGGTGGCTCATGTGTGATGATGGAGCAGTTAAACAGGCAAGTTTAACTTGCTGGCTCTATGTAACATGTGTGGTAGATGTCAAGTTTTGCTTTGAAAGTAACGCGGTGACAAATATTGAAGGATGTTTTTAGTGTTAAAAATACAAAGAGATTTTAACATACAGAATGCACAAGTTAGAGCAAGTGGGAATTGCAGATACGTCTTAGTGTGTAGTTGGAAGTGCAAGTTCCATCAGTGTGACTGTGTTACATGGTTAACTGAGGTGACTAAGAGGAGGCAGAGAGCCTTTTTCAAAGGTGGTTCAGACTTCTTCCCTTGTGATGCTGTGGGAGAGAATGGGTCATGAAGATGGCCATGTCTGTGAGCAGACCCATGTGGTTGCTTGTGGGAAAGCAGAAAGTATCTATGGAAGGTTTCAGGACAGGAAAGAACAACAGGTTGCTGATAAGAGAAGAATGGCCTGATGATAAAGAGCTGACTGCAGTAAACAGCCTGAAGTGTGAGACAGAAAGTTGCTTGCCTCCATGCAAGACCAGCTCAACCTGATAGGGGATGAAGGTAACAATGGACAGCTGCATATCAAAGAAGAAAACTCAATTAGCAACAGGGGGTGCAAAAATGTCAGGGAATTGCTTAGCCTGCTCAATTTTTCCTATATAAGCTGCTTGCTCTGTACCAATAAATGATTCCTGCTTCACCAACAAGGGAGTCCGTGCATGCAGTCTGACAGTTGCTGATATGGAGATGCCTAAGTTTCCAAGGTAATGAGCAGATCTTTTGTATCATAGAATGGTCTGAGCTGGAAGGGACCTCCAATGGTCATCCAGACCAACCCCCTCTGTAGTCAGCAGGGACATCCTCAACTAGATCAGGTTGCCCAAGGCCTCATTGAGCCTCACCTTGAATATCTCCAGGGAAGGAGCCTCAACCACCTTCCTGGGCAACCTGTTCCAGTGTTCCACCACCTTCATGGTAAAGAACTTGTTCCTAATTTCCAATCTAGATCTGCTCTACTCTAGTGTGAAGCCACTGTCCCTTGTCCTATCACTGCAGACCTTTGCAAACAGTCTCTCTTCATACTGGAAGGCCACAATAAGGTCTCCCTGGAGCCTTCTCTTCTCTAGGCTGAACATCCCCAGCTCCCTCAGCCTGTCCCCCATAGCAGAGGTGCTCCCAGCCCCTGACCATTTTCATGGCCCTCCTCTGGATCCTCTCCATCAGGTCCATGTCCTTCCTATATTGAGGGCTTCAGACCTGGACACAGTACTCCAAGTGAGGTGTCACCAGAGAAGAGCAAAGTGGAGAATCGCCTCTCTGGATCTGCTGGCAATGCTGCTTTTGATGCAGCCCAGACTGTGATTGCCCTTCTGGACTGCAAGCTCTCACTGCCTGCTCATGTCCAGCTTCTCACCCATCAGCACCTCCAAGTCCTTTTCCTCAGGGCTGCTTTCTATCATCTCCTCCCCCAGTCTGTATTGATAGTGAGGATTGTTCCTGCCCAGATGCAGGACCCTGCACTTGCTCTTGTTGAGCCTCATGAGCTTCACCTGGGCTCACCTCTCCAGCCTGTTCAGGTGCCTCTGGATGCCATTGTGCCTCTCTGGTGTATCAACACCACCATACAGCTTGGTGTCATTTGCACAGGGTGCATTCAGTCTCACTATGTCCTTGATAAAAATATTAAAGAGCACAGGTCCCAGTACAGACCCCTGAGGGACACCACTGTCAGTGCTCTCCAACTGCACTTCAAGCCATTGAGCACCACCCTCTGGATGCAACCATCCAGCCAATTCCTTACCCACTGAACAGTCCACCCAGCAAATACATATCTTTCTAATTTGGCATTTCTTGCCTGAGTGGATGGAGAGCAGCCATCAGTTAGTTGTAGCCAAATCCATAAGGGCTGGTGACACCTGAAGTCAACCCTGGTTTGTTTTTTTCAGGAAATAACTAGACGGTGAGATACAGCAGGTGGGTTTTGGCCAACACCACCAGCTGCAGACAGCTCTTGTACTGCTTTTCACTGATGTTGGCTGTAGGAAGCAAATACTGCAGAACTAGGGCAGCAGGACTTCCTGGCTGTTTTCCAGTTCATTAATACAGATGTAGCTTCTTCAGCTGTGCAGCAACCTTACCTGAGGCTCCCCCATCCCAACTGCTCTTTTACTGCTGGGATAGACAGAATTACAGAATTAACCAGGTTGGAAAAGACCTTCAAGATCATCAGGTCCAACATACCACCCAGCACCATCTGATCAACTAAACCATGGCACCAAGTGCCTCATCCAGTCTTAAACACCTCCAGTGATGGTGACTCCACCACCTCCCTGGGCAGCCCATTCCAATGGCCAATCTCTTTGTCTGTGAAGAATTTCTTCCTAACATCCGGCCTAAACCTCCCCTGGCACAGCTTGAGACTGTGTCCACAGAGACATCTTTGGGGAATGAGTTTCTTCACTTTGGAACATGGTTTAATGGTCATGACAGTGTTAGGTTGATGGCTGGACTTCATGATCTTAGTGTTCTCTTCCTACCACAGTTTCTATGATCTATGTTTCAGTGAGCACTGAAAGCTTCATAGGCTGGTTTTCCGAAGAGGTATCTCACAGGGATGGGCTTTTTTTCCAACTTCATCAGACTAAAATAGAAAATAAAGGCAGGAGATAACACACCTTGACTGAGGAATGTACTCTTTGGTGGCTAATAAGCTCTGATTAAGATTTCATTGCTTTAGAGCAATTGTAGCATCTTCCTCCTGTGCGGTTTCTCTGTCTAGTCTAAGATAAGCTCACACTGCAGGCTTTTTCCCCAACAGGGAAGTAATGAGGGATCTCATAGCTACATAACTGCCTAGTCTCATAAAACTGGGTGGAAGTGGATGTGATTGAGAACTTGTTCCAATTGCTGAAGCCTCTGGGGAAAACAGGTTGTCAGTATTGGTGTGCTGTTCATTACAGAGTTGTGGAGTACCCGGGCAAAGAGCTAAAGACAGAAGGTCTCATACAGAAGTGTTCTTAAAGGCAACCTGATTGGTGTGTTTTTCTTCCTCTGTGTAGTGCATTTCCTGTCCTCCAGCTAAATCTTTCCTGTATAGGTATTTTCTTGAGGATTATTCCAAGGCAGCCAGACCAGAAGCAGTGCTAAGCCTCTCTTGCACTCTGCATGCCAGTTGTTTTTGACTTGGTCTTCTGTAACAAAACTCTGCTGACTCTGTACAGGCACATGCTTGTAAGCCACCAGAGATTCTGCTATACTTGGAGTCATCCTGAGCAAAGAGCCTGTGCAGCTGTGTACCCAGAGAGCAAGGGGTTACACTGCCAGCTCAGTGTCCTTTCCTCCCCAAGGAGGGCATAAAACCCTGTCAGAGCCATGATGAGTTGTACAGGTGCTGCCCAGCATTGCTGTGTTGTTGCCTTTTCCTTCCACTGCTGGTGCTGAATCTTGGCCAGGTGCAGAGGGCCTGCAGGAGATGTAATTTCATGGACCTTTCTCTCAGTAGCATAGCAACTACCATTGCATCCCACCACTTCGTCCCCTCTGCTTGGCTTCCTCAGCTGTGCTGGATCAGGAGCTGAACCAACTTTCAAAACAGCCCTGAAAAACAGGAGAAGTTGTAGGAGGATTTATTTTTGACTAGGATCTCTCTGTTCTCTGAACCAGGTCTCTGCATAGTCCTCAGGACTGGCACAACTAGGGAGTGCTTGCAGCAGGGGTGGCACAACAGGTGGGGAAGGGGAAGGGAGGTGAGGAGAATTGGGAGAAAGCTCTGCCAGTTCCTGGCTTCACGATTCAAGCACAAATTCAGGGGCAGCCCAAATACTGCTGGAGTACAGCTTCAGTAAGGAGCTGCAATCAGAGGAGTCATCGGTAATTAGTACTAAAGTCCTTTCAGTTTCACACTACTGTCCAAAGGAGGGGAAAGAGAAAAGTGAGATTTAAGCAGGGGTTGGAATTTTCTGTGGAATGTTTGCGCTCTGAGGCTGCCTCTGATGGGTGGCGGGAGCCGACCTGCAGCATCTTCAGTGAAGCACAGAGGCAGGCACAGGCCAGCCAGGGTTGTGCTTCTATGACAACAGCCCCACGCTCTGTGCAGGTATCATCTGATCTTGTTTTCTGCTTTGTGCCTCTAACAAAGCTGCTCCAGCTGGCCAGGCTCTGTAATTGCTTTTCTAACTGAGACCAGGATTGTGGCCATGTATGCTTCCGATCACAGCAATCTGGGGCGGGAGGGGTTAATAGAAGCAGCAGTGTTTCATTGAAAAGATCAGCTTGGAGTGTGTGGCTGTGTTCTGCAAGAGCAAGGTTAGAGAGAAGATATTGATTCCTGTGTGATTAGTTCAATACTTTGTTGAATGCCTCCCTCTGAATCTGTCAGTGCCTGGGCTTTGAGTGGTGAAGGCATCTCACTTTTTCCAAGCCTTTAGTGAGCAGAATGGAGAAGTGAAGGTTTTTTGATTCTTCCTTCTCCTTTAGTAAGTGTGCACGAGTTCTCAGGGGTGTTTGTGGAGGTTATTTATGTGTAAGAGGAAGATGAATTGCTCAAATAGAGAACTTCTTGCTGTCTTCCAGCTTGGTAATGGTACAGGTCAACAGGCATCTACTTGAGAGAGTCCAGCAGGGAGCTACAAGGATAATGAAGGGAAAGGAGCACAGCCTGACGCGGAGAGGCTGAGAGACCTGGGGCTGTTTAGTCAGGAGGAAAGAAGACTGAGAGGGGATTTAATAAATGTCTATCAATATCTGAGGGCTGGGGGTCAAGAGGGAGGGGACAGGCTCTGCTCACTTGCACCCTGTGATAGGGGCAATGGATATTAAACTACAGCACAGGAGGTTCCACCTCAGCATGAGGAGGAACTTCTTCACTGTGATGGTCCCATAGCACTGGAACAGGCGGCCCAGAGAGGTTATGGAGTCTCCTTCTCTGGAGAATTTCCAGCCCCATTTGGATGTGTTCCTGTGTGACCTGTGCTGGATTCTATGGTCCTGCTCTGGCAACATCCTGTGAGCCTGTGATCATCTGAACTTGTAATTTTTGCAGCTGAGATTTCGAATGTTTGAGATGAGGCAGTGGGTGCTGGTGGAAGTCAGCTGCATGCTGAATTCTTCAGTTTAGAAATTTCATGTGAGAACCACAAGGCATGAGGAGAGCAACCCTTTCCTGGTACACTGGTGAGGAAGCAAACTGTACTTGAGTTTTCTGGAGTGCTTGCAAGGGACTGTAGTCCCCATTGTTTAGCGTGGAGGAGGCTCAGGGAAGACCTTGTTGCTGTCTACAACTACCTGGAGGGAGGTTGTAGCCAGGTGGGAGTTGGTCTCTTCTCCCAGGCAACCAGCACCAGAACAAGAGGACACAGTCTCAAACTGCACCAGTGGAGGTTTAGGCTGGATGCGAGGAAGAAATTCTTCACGGAAAGAGAGATTTGCCCTTGGAATGTACTGCCCAGGGAGGTGGTGGAGTCACCATCACTGGAAGTGTTTAAAAGAGACTGGATGAGGCACTTGGTGCCATGGTTTGGTTGATTAGATGGTGTTGGGTGATAGGTTGGACTTCATCTCGAAGGTCTTTTCCAGCCTGGTTAATTTTGTATTCTGAATGACAGCTGAAGCTCACAGATGTGTTATCTCCTGTACAGCACTGCTTGGGAGAAGATTTTCCTGCATGCAGTGCAGGTGCATATAAAGTTCTTCAGAAGTTGTCTTTGTCAATGAAGTCTTTAAACAAAATGCCTCCTGCAGCAGCCCTTGGCTGTGTGAGAAAGGTGCATGTGGTTAGTTGGAGAGAAGCAGTTGTGTGTGTTGTGCTGAAGCTAAAACTGGCTTGGGTTTGATTTGTGTCTCCTCTGCTGGGAATTTAGGTTAAATGCTGGCATCCCAATTTAAATTGCCTTTGGGAAACATTTTGGTTTGTAGCTTTTTAACTGCTGTGAGACGTGAACTCTTTGGTTGGGTTTTGTTGGTTTGCTGTGAGGTCTTGTGCGCGGGTGAGACTTGCCAAGGAAGGAAGCATCTGGGTACATGGAGAAAATAGACATTACTGGGAGCTTTGTTTTCCACCAATCTGAGTTGAGGGGAAAATTAACTTTTTTCTTTGGATTCTGGGGGAAGAAGAGACTTTGGTCTCCACTGAGTGCTTTCTGATGCTGCTCACAAGTAGCATGTGTCCTAGTTTGATGGAGGAATAGCCGCTAATTAGACCTGTGCTGTCATTGCCCCAGTTTGCACAAAGCCCTGACTGGTTATAAGGAGCCAAGACCTTTGCTCCTTTGATGCAGGATAGGTTTTGAAACAGCATTACGAATGAAAAGTGAGGTATGTCTGTTAAAAGGTAAAATGTCCTTATCCTCCCCTCTTGTGGTGGTTTGACACCAGACAGAATATGGAGTTTACCTCAAGAAGTAAATTACCACACCATGCAGAATTTGGAAGTAAAATGATATTATTATTTACAAAAAGCAAACTAAATATGAAAAGCATGAAAGATAATATATATATATGTATACACATACACACACAACTAGACAATAGCCCAGTTAACCCCTTGTGTAGACCCAGACCCTGTACAGACCCAGACCCCCTCCCACCCTGGATGTTCTCCAAAGTCTTTTCCAACCTGATTAATTTTGTGATTCTGTGGCAAAGAACCCAGAGGGCTGTTAGTAACTAACAAGTTATCTCTACCCCACTGCTGCTCCTTACCAATAACCCAAACAGGAATGATCAGGCCAAGCAAGCAAGGTCAGGGAAACAAGATGTGCTGCAAACTATATAGAAGCTCTGCAGGCCAATGAAATGAGATGAACGTGTCTCTGAACTTCTTGTTCAGCCCCTTTGCAGTGTCCATCCCCTGGACTCTTTTGAATTCTCTGGGAAAATTTATTTATCATTTAATATTCAAACTATAACACCTCTGTAGTAATTTGGCCTGTTTAGCTGTCTTCTGCTCTGTGCAGAGATGAGAAGTCAGAGGCCTGCTTTTTCTCAGGGAGTGTCTGAGCTGTATGCCTTGGAGCAGCCAAGCTGCTCAGGGAGTTCCACCTCCCCTGGTATTTCAGATTCTGCACTCGTTCTTGGTTTCAGAATCCAGTGCAAGGTCACAAGAAAAGGCAGAGTCTTTGAGGCTCCATCTTCCTCCCTCCCATTCCACAAACATCCCTAATTCTCACCTCCCCCGTAATCAAAAAGGATCATTTCTCCATTCCAAATGCTGCCTGCAGCCTCACTGAGCCCTGGTGTTTTATGCCGGTTCTGTTTGTTTTAACTGAAGTCTTGAGAGCAGATCAGTGTTGGATGGATTAAAAGTGTTCAGCTGAAATTCCTGATCTTTCCTCTTCTCCCATTGGTTGTTGCATTAGATTTTTTTTTAGTTGCTTGTTGTATCTTTTTAGTGGTTGGTTGTTGTGTTTTTTTTAGTGATGGGTTTGTGGTGGGTTTTTTTTTAGTGGTGGGGTTTTTTTAGTGGTGGGGTTGTGCTGGGTGTTTTTTAGTGGTGGGGTTGTGCTGGGTGTTTTTTAGTGGTGGGGTTGTGCTGGGTGTTTTTTAGTGGTGGGGTTGTGCTGGGTGTTTTTTAGTGGTGGGGTTGTGCTGGGTGTTTTTTAGTGGTGGGGTTGTGCTGGGGTGTTTTTTAGTGGTGGGGTTGTGCTGGGTGTTTTTTAGTGGTGGGGTTGTGCTGGGTGTTTTTTAGTGGTGGGGTTGTGCTGGGTGTTTTTTAGTGGTGGGGTTGTGCTGGGTGTTTTTTAGTGGTGGGGTTGTGCTGGGTGTTTTTTAGTGGTGGGGTTGTGCTGGGGTGTTTTTTAGTGGTGGGGTTGTGCTGGGGTGTTTTTTAGTGGTGGGGTTGTGCTGGGTGTTTTTTAGTGGTGGGGTTGTGCTGGGTGTTTTTTAGTGGTGGGGTTGTGCTGGGTGTTTTTTAGTGGTGGGGTTGTGCTGGGTGTTTTTTAGTGGTGGGGTTGTGCTGGGTGTTTTTTAGTGGTGGGGTTGTGCTGGGTGTTTTTTAGTGGTGGGGTTGTGCTGGGTGTTTTTTAGTGGTGGGGTTGTGCTGGGGTTTTTTTTAGTGGTGGGGTTGTGCTGGGGTTTTTTTTAGTGGTGGGGTTGTGCTGGTTTTTTTTTAGTGGTGGGGTTGTGCTGGGTGTTTTTTAGTGGTGGGGTTGTGCTGGGTGTTTTTTAGTGGTGGGGTTGTGCTGGGGTTTTTTTTAGTGGTGGGGTTGTGCTGGTTTTTTTTTTAGTGGTGGGGTTGTGCTGGGTGTTTTTTAGTGGTGGGGTTGTGCTGGGTGTTTTTTGGGGTGGGGTTGTTTTATAGTGGTGGGGTTGTGCTGGGTGTTTTTTAGTGGTGGGGTTGTGCTGGGGTTTTTTAGTTGTTTGTTTTTTTTCTGTAACTGCTGAGGACAGAACTTTCCTCAGGCTAAAATGGTGGTGGGGCCTGTGCTAGACATGCAGATTTTTCCCTAGCTGTCGTAAAAGGAATTATTTAGGTTTACCTGACTTGGAGGCTGCTTAATGAATTGCACAGTTGGGTGCACCATCAAAGATTACAGCTCTTGGTTGCAGTACTCCAGGTTATTGGAGTACCAGAAGTGGCATCCTGCCACAGGAGTCATGAGTGCTGCTTCCCTGCCAGTGTTTGAACAATCTGCAATAGCCATCTGTTACTCTTTTAAACACCGAGTGGTACAACAGGTGTATTTTGGGGGGGTTGGAAATCTCAACAGTGCAAGTGGATAATAGAAATCTGAAGCCAGGATTTAAAAGTTTTGAGGCTGTGTTGCTCCTTATGCAGCAGATAGAGTGGTGATGGAATTAGAGAGAAGAGAGAAGCTAAACATATGGTGCACAGTCAAGGCAAACAAGTGCTGAACTGCTCTTAAATCTGTTCTTTTCCAATGTTTGTAATTTTCTTAGATGGCTTCAGTAACAGATGCCAGATACAGGCAGAAAGATACTTCAGATCAAAATTTTGATTACATGTTCAAGCTCCTGATCATCGGCAACAGCAGTGTGGGCAAAACCTCCTTCCTCTTCAGATACGCTGATGACACCTTCACGCCAGCCTTCGTCAGCACTGTGGGGATTGACTTCAAGGTGAAAACAGTGTACAGGAACGACAAGAGGGTGAAGCTGCAGATCTGGGTAAGTGCCAGTGGTTTCAAAAGTGCTTTCCTTAACCCCAGCAAGGACACGATGGTAAAAAATTGGCCTGTTTGGAAGTGGGGTTTTGATTCATGTAGATTTTGGTTGTTGGTGGGTTTTGTTGGCTGCATTGTTTGTGGCCCTGCAGTAAGTTCTCTTTGTTTCGCTGCCTTTGTCAAGTGGTGGGACTCCTGATATGGGTTGAGCAGCTGCTCTGTGTTCTCAGAAGTCAGCTACTATTAAACTGCAGCAAACCCAGAGCCGGCAGGGGAGCCCTTGAGTAGTGCTTTTAAGTGAGCTCTAGTAGGTGAAGCAACTCAATGAGTAAACTCTGCACGTAGCTTCAAAAGTGCTTTCCTTAACCCCAGCAAGGACACAATGGTAAAAAAATAGCCTGTTTGGATTCGTGTAGATTTTGGTTGTTGTTGGGTTTTGACGACTGCATTGTTTGAGGCCCTACAATAAGTTCTCTTTGTGTTGCTGCCTTGCTCCAGTGGTGGGACTCCTGATACGGTCTTGGGCAGCTGCTCTGTGTTCTCAGAAGACAGCTACTATTAAACCCAGAGCAGGCCTGGAGCCCTTGAGTAGTGCTTTCTGAGTGAGCTCTAGTAGGTGAAGTAACTTGGTGAGCCGTCAGTGAGTGAACTGCACATAGCTACTGGTATCAGTTTACGTCCTCCAAGTAAGATAGTTGTATTGTGCTACAACTTGCCTACCTGCTCAGCTAATTTTATCCATCCTCGAGTCCTTGGAGGAAGACAGAGGTATGCCTCAAACTACCATTTTCTGCAGCAAAACAAGAAATGGGTAGATTCAGATCAGATGTTAGGAAGAAATTCTTCCCCATGAGGGTGGTGAGACACTAGCACAGGTTGCCCAGGGAGGTGGTGGAAGCCTCATCCCTGGAGGTTTTTAAGGCCAGGTTGGATGTGGCTCTGAGCAACCTGATCTCATGTGAGGTGTCCCTGCCCTTGGCAGGGGATTTGAACTAGATGATTCTTGAGGTCCCTTCCAACCCTAACAATTGTACGATTCTATCTCTGCTGACACAACTTTTTGGTAATCAAATGGGAAGATAGGTTATGCAGGTAAGGTGAAAGCTCTGTCTGCTCAAACACCTAGTCATGGGACATCTTCAGCCTTTTTGGATTACAGCAACCTAATCTAGTTTGAAAAATACAAGTTCCTGAGCTACAGAGTGGCAGACACAGGCCAAGCATTTGACAGTAGCCCAGGATGTTCCTCCTTAGTGAAAACAACAGCTTTCTGTTATTCTGCTTGCTGGCAAGGGAGTTAAACCCTCGGGTGCAAGCCCAGTTTATCCTGATGGTGCTTAAACCCTGTGTGAATCACTGAGGGAGCTCAGAAAGAATCGACCTCAGGTTGCTGTGTTTAAAGTACCACAGGGATCCAGCTGGAATTCCAGTCTGCAAGAATATTCTCTTTTGCCTTGCATAAAAAGATCTCAGACAGAAGCTATGAGACTAATGCTCTCTTAAACAGTTTCAAAGGAGTTAGCTTCCTCACTGGAAATAGCTGGCTGCTTAGGGATTTCTTCCACCAATTAGGCTTAAAGTTCAGGCTGAAGATGAACTGAAACTCTGTAGTGTTTCTACCCAAACCCTGCTCCAGCATAGTCTTCTAATTGATCTAAAATACACTTGATTTATAATTAAAGTTTAAGGACTGCATTTAAGTGTAGTATTGTAGTAACCACCTTGGGGGTTATGTTTATTGTGATTGCCTTAAGTAAATAGTCACAATAAAACAGACTCTAAAATGAAGAACTGCAAGAACTGGCATTGAAACTAATCCAGCTAAGGTGGTGTGAAACTTGGGATGTAATTTTAGGTTTAGGTAAAAAGAATGGTTTGCAGCCCCCTCAGCAGCTAAAGACCATCTGTCCTGAATGGACAAAAAGCCTCAAAATTGCTCTGAACCAGACAATGAGGCAGAAGCTAGTAGATGTGGTTCTTTAGGTTTGCCTGAACACGTTTCAGAGCCAGAATGAGCCAGGTGGGTGTGCTTTTGGCCACATTTGGAAAGAAGGCTTCCTATAGGTTGCAATATCAGGGGTTTATCCCTAGATCTCTGTTGCTACTGGCCATTATTGTCTCGGGAAATCTATTAAGTACCAGCCCAAAGAACCAGAGCATTGTCTTGCAATTGTCCGCGCTCTGGAAGGCACCATAAGCTTTGCTTGGAAGCCAACTGGGTTTCAGTTTACCCAGACAAGACAGCAGAGACCCCTCGCTATTTTCAGCCGTTGTAAAGCCCCGGAACAGACACACGTCTTGCCGGGCCGAGAGGCGAAACCCCAGAGGAGCGGAGAGCCCCGCGGTGCAGTTGAGGGGAGCTGTAGAGCAGCGGCCATGGCGAACCGGACGGTGAAGGATGCGCACAGCATTCACGGCACCAACCCGCAGTACCTGGTGGAGAAGATCATCCGCACCCGCATCTACGAGTCCAAGTACTGGAAGGAGGAGTGCTTCGGTCTGATGGCTGAGCTGGCGGTGGACAAGGCCATGGAGCTGAAGTACGCAGGAGGCGTCTATGGCGGGAACATTAAGCCTACCCCCTCTTGTGCTTGACGCTGAAGATGCTGCAAATCCAGCCCGAAAAGGATATCGTGGAGTTCATAAAGAACGAGGACTTCAAGTACGTCCGGATGCTGGGTGCGTTGTACATGAGGCTGACAGGCACGGCCATCGACTGCTACAAGTACCTTGAGCCACTCTACAATGACTACCGCAAGATCAAAAGCCAGAACAGAAATGGGGAATTTGAACTAATGCATGTGGACGAATTTATCGATGAGCTCCTCCACGAGGAACGCGTGTGTGATATCATTCTGCCTCGACTGCAGAAATGATGCGTCCTGGAGGAAGCCGAGCAGCTTGAGCCCCGTGTTAGTGCTTTGGAAGAAGACATGGATGATGTAGAATCTAGTGAGGAGGAGGAAGAGGAAGATGAGAAGCTGGAACGAGTGCCCTCTCCTGACCACCGCAGAAGAGGCTACCGGGACTGCGACAAACCTCGGCGGTCGCCGGCCGTGCGGTACCAACGGAGCCACAGCAGGTCTCCCAGAAGGCGAAGCCGCTCTCCCCAGAGGAGGAGCCCATCCCCATGCCACGAGAGGCACTGCAGCAAAAGCCCCAGGAGACACCGCAGCAGGTCCCGGGAGAAGCACCACAGGTCACGATCCAAATCTCCAGGGCATCACCGCAGCCACAGACACAGAAGTCATTCCAAGTCACCTGAAAGATCTAAGAAGAGGCACAAGAAGAGCAGGCGAGGGAACGAGTGACAACTGCAGTCCAGCACACAGCCTGAGGACCCTGAACTGCAGGCCGGTGCTGTCCTGTGGGCTTCACAGGGCAGCTGCATCTGTACTGGCTGCTGTTGCAGTCCACTTCTTCAATCCTTTTCCTCTTGTCCAAGTCTTGTTTGGCATTTTAAATGACAGGAGAGCTAAGGATACTTTTTTCCTGTAGGTATTTACTCATTTGAGGATTGGTTTTAAATTGTTTTTCTCAAGACCTGTAAAAGCTAGTGAAGAGCAATAAAAAACGGGGGTTTCCCAGAGAATCCCGATCACGCGAAAGAAACCCCAGAGGAGCTGATTTTAATGGTAGCTGTTTGAAGGCTTTGAGGGGGAAAAAGGCTTTGTTAATCTTAAACTTCTTAATACTGCAGCTACCAACCACACTGTTGATTTAGAATGTATTTTCAATAACAGGTTCATTTAAGTGTCTGACATTTTTGCAGTGTTCTTTTCTTCCCTCTTTCTGTGCTCCTTGCATGGATCCCTGATGTGAGTCATGATTTAAGGACCCTTAACAAAGGGCTCTTAAGTGTGTGCCTCTATAAAACACACAGCATTTGAGCTTGTTTACCTCCTGCCTGTCCTGAGACTAAGCCTGTAGTTGCAAGGCATTTTTCAAGGTACACGTAGTAGTAGTGGGGGCCAGCAGCACACTGAAACTGTGCTCCTCTCTGTAGGAAGGAAGAGTTTTCTTACCAACCTGGCTTTCCATTCCTTTTGAAAATGATTGACAGCTGCTGTTGAGTTCCTGTGAGTGTGGGACTCTGAGGCTCCACTGAACGCTTTGCTCTTCCTGACAGCTTCCCAGTTACGGTGCCTTTTTTAATGGTGGTCCCACCAAGCTTGATGTTGCCTTATCTGAATTTGGTTCATGTTAAGCAAAGTGAAGGAGGAGGATGTCCAAATGTTTAAATGAAGCACTTCAAAGTCTTTATAAAGAGAGGAGCACCTGTAGGACCCTTAGCTGTTCTCTGCTTAGTGGAGCCAGGTCCCTCTCAGTTCCTGGGTTCATGGGCACCTGTGGTGCTGCTAAGTGCATGCAGGTGTGGCAGGCTGGAGTTGCTCAGGGGCTGTGTACAGATAACCTCCTTTTGTGTCCCACAGATCTCATGGTGGGGGGAAGTGACTACTGCTGTGCTGCATTCCAGAGAGATCAGTGATCAGTGGGACTTACTGCACTGGGTTTTGCCTGGGTTGAAGAGCAGAAGGCTTGGGTGTAGGACTTCAGCTACCAAGAGCTCGTCGGGTTTTCATAGAGCTGAGACAAACTGACATGGCTTCAAGCACCAAGCTGCTGCACATAAAGACTGACTGTGTGTCACTGTGTCAGGAAACATCTTTCTGCTCTATCTCAAGGTTAATGTCTCCAGCAGAAACTGAGGAGAGTTTTGAAGCTAGGGATATGGCTTTGAAGTTTGTACAAGTCCATATGTTTGTGAATCAGGATTTGACCAGCTGTGATCAGTGTGATCAAAAGGGAAGTGCTGCTCTGGTTAATTGTGCTGTCATTAGTGGGCCTCTTGCTTTGCTGACATGAACAACTCAGTCACCCATGCTGACCTTTCAGTAAGAGCCCTATCAGTCCTGCTAGTGACCTAGCATCTGGGGAATGCTCTGCTTTGGGAAGACATGAAAGGAGAATCTCTTGCATCTGAGAGGAAGAGGACACAGGAAAGGTATTCCTAGTGGGTTTAAGGCAGAGTGATAGTTCTGATAGAGAGCAAAGCAGTGAAATGGTCTAGAGAGGAGTTCTGTGAAATGTTTTGTAGGCTTTGGTTTTGCTTTTTCTTTAAAGACAAGGATCTACTCAAGAGAGTCCAATGGAAGGCTACAAGGATGATGAAGGGACTAGAGCCTGATGAGGAGAGGCTGAGAGCCCTGGGGCTGTTTAGTCTGGAGAAGAGAAGACTGAGAGGGGATTTAATAAATGTCTATAAATATCTGAGGGCTGGGGGTCAAGAGGGAGAGGACAGGCTCTGCTCACTTGCACCCTGTGATATGACAATGGGCAATGGATATAAACTACAGCACAGGAGGTTCCACCTCAGCTTGAGGAGGAACTTCTTCACTGTGATGGTCCCATAGCACTGAAACAGGCTGCCCAGAGAGGTTTTGGAGTCTCCTTCTCTGGAGACTTTCAAGCCCCATCTGGATGTGTTCCTGTGTGACCTGTGCTGGATTCTGTGGTCCTGCTCTGGCAGGGGGTTGGACTTGATGATCTCTGGAGGTCCCTTGCAGCCCCTACCATCCTGTGGTCCAAAGTCAGTTGACTCTGGTTTCATTTCAAGTCTGTTCTGCCTTGTTTAGGAATGGTGGATTTATGCAAAGAAAATTAATTACCTTTAGCAAGAAAGTTAATTTTGTAATTGGATGAGATTTGGTAATTTAAGCATTTCTAATTTAAAACATTACCTATGTAAATACATTCAGATACTGTGTAGCTATTCCTACAGCCACAATATTGTAATTCTTGGGCTATAATTTTTTTTATACCACTGCCATCTGTTCAAACACTTCGATATCAAACATCTCCCTTAAGGTACATTGTAAAGAGCCCCTTTATAGCATCCCTCTGCATTTGGGGTGTGCATGTAGATTATTTCTTCCTTGACCAACAGTTTTGTGTTCCCAGAGTTGCGAATTCATGATGGGCAGTCGTTCTCTTTTCATCTAGGTGTGCTTTTTGTGATGAATGACACCCAGAGCTGACACTGTTACGCTCCCAGTAAACACAGGTGGTTAACTCGGTGCAGGACTCAGGTTGCCTAGCAGCTGGAGAAGGCCACTTTGGCCAGAGCCAGGCGGAAGCAGTGCCAATGAATTAAAGTGAGTGGGGTTGGAGCAAGAGCAACATGAGAGTTCTTTTTTTCCCACCTCCTCCTGTGCATTTGTGTGTCTGTGTCCAGTTCTGGGCCCCTCAGCTTAAGAAAGATGTTGAGGTGCTGAACATGTCCAGAGAAAGGCAGCAAGGCAGGGGAGGGGTTTGGAAGACACCCCTGTGAAGAGAGGCTGAGGGAGCTGGGGGTCTTTAGCCTGGAGAAGAGGAGGATCAGGGGAGACCTTCTTGCTCTCTACAGCTACCTGAAAGGAGGTTGTAGCCAGGTGGGGGTTGGTCTCTTCTCACAGGCAACAAGCACCAGAACAAGAGGACACAGTCTCAAGCTGCACCAGGGGAGGTTTGGGCTGGATGTAAGGAAGAAATTCTTCACAGAAAGAGAGACTGGCCCTTGGAATAGGCTGCCCAGGGAGGTGGTGGAGTCACCGTCCCTGGAAGTGTTTAAAAACAGCCTGGATGAGGCCCTTGGTGCCATGGTTTAGTTGATTAGATGGTGCTGGGTGATAGGTTGGACTTAATGATCTCGAAGGTCTTTTCCAGCCTGGTTAATTCTGTATTCTGTAATGGTGGTGAGCATGAATAATGGCAGCACTCTTGAGCAACATAGCACAGAGGTTAACTTCCGAGGGGCAAACTCGGGTCCTTTGTGCTGGCCCAGCCTAGGTCAGTTCTGTGAGCTCTAGGTTAATTCCAATCCGTTTACTGATTGTAAGTCATTGGCAATGTTTAGCCTGAGGCATTTGCATACCGTGACACTTTGCACACCACCACCCAGTGTGTGCAGAGAGTGAGGGATTTCATTAGCCTTCCATTAGCCTTTTTGCTAAGCACCCTGCACAGTGGAGTCTCACTTCTGTTGCACACACGGCACACAACAGAAACACACACCTGATTAATAACAAGACATTAAACACAGGGCTTGGCAGCTGCTGTTACAGTTCAAACGGCTTTGAACCCCTTTTTTTAAAGGCAAATAGAAGTTAAATCTACAGGTCCAAAGGCATAAAGGATGTGATGTTCAGATGGAGGCAGCTTGTTTAGACTGCAGTGTGATATTTTTTCTTTTCTTTCAAGGTGCTGCTTATCAGATTTAAACTGCTAAGATAAGTATAGGTTTTTCTTCCCCATTAACAAAAGTGTTCCGTGGCTTAACTGCCAAAACCTGCAGGGGTTTGAGATTAGCTCTAGGGGATGTTAGAGCTTTCAGGCACAGCTGGGCAGAGGGTGGAAAGCACCATCACCCTGGTTTTGTGGGAAAGATCTTTGTGAGCAGAAATGTGACAACTGCTAATTATACTGAGTGGCAGCTACCACTGCAAAACAAAACCCTGTAAACCAAAATGACCCCCAGGCTGCCTGGCTGTCCAGAAGGCAGGTCTGCAGTATTTTAAGCAGCTTTTTGCATGGGTTGTCTCCTGAGTGACAGGATGTCACTGTTCAGCTGCCCTCATAAGGGAAAAGATTCAGTGAAACTGTGCTGGTAACTAAGTTCTTCTTTTCCTCCTCCTTCCCCCCCCCCCCCGCTTCATTTGAAGGAGGTAAAATTAGAACACCATCATACTTGATTGTAAATGTTAATTGCACACTTTACCAAAAGCTAATTATGCATTTGAGATGAGAGAATCCCCTATTCCCCTGACATCTCATCCCCATCATGTTTTTGCTAAATTCTTTATAAGCAATGCCTTGAATGCTTTCACAAAAGTTGTTTCTCAAACAAGAGGCAGTAAGAGTTTTGTAATTCAATATATAGAGGCAACAGGAATGGATGTCTCTAAAGATCTAATGGACCTGAATCTGTTCAGGAGGTTCAGTATAGAAATGCAACAGCAATGGATGTCTCTAAAGCTCTAACGGGCCTGAATCTCTTCAGTAGGTTTACAGCCGTGGTGAAATCCTCTGATTTGCTGTTCAGACAAAGAACTAAGATGGACAAAGTCATGACAATGAAAAGAACAGATTGATTCTTATAAGAGGAGCAAAGATTACATCTCAGTTGCAGCACTGAGGACTTACTGGGTCCCAGGAATGAAAATTACCAGGGCTGAGTGAATGTAAAGTACTACTTCTGGTGTTAAAACACAATGCAGAGTGGAGAAGAGAGACAATAAGAGCATTTATAATTCAATTCCAAGGTCTTGGTTATATCTCAAGTAACAATACTCTTGCTTTGGGAAGAACTTGGTGTTCATGCCACTCTGAAAGGTCTTTAAGATTAGAAATGCAAGAGTGCTACAAAGAAGAGAGAAATAAAAACCTGGGTGGATAGTGTCTCAGTCTGGAGGGGGAGAGAGACTCGGTTCTTCTTTGAACATTGCTGTGTTGTGAAGTTAAAGGCACAAATGAGGTCAAATATCAAAATGAGGCTATTTATTAACAGATAAGGTGGACAGAACAGAAGAACGGGCAGAGAGAGACTAAATGAACAAAGAGAGAGAGCAGGAAAGGAATTCCATTACCATCACCCAACCCCGCCCTATGATGATTTAGGTCCGAGGAAGGGTGCTGCTAAGAGGGGCTAGGAGGAGATGTCATCCGTGTTGTCTTGTGCTGTCCTCCCTGGAGAAGGGAGGGAGAGATCCCAAAATGCAAGTCCTTCTCTGAGCAGCCTCCAACATACGGTGTCTTCAGTAAAGATGTCTTTTATCTTCTCCAGGAGTTCTTCTGTTCATGGTGCAGAGAGGGTTCCTGGAGTGTGACTTCCAGGCTGCATGGTGATATCTTTTTCTCTCAGTCTGAGCTGCTAAAGCTCAGTGCCTTTTATTCAGTGAATGGCAGCTCCCCCTGACCCACACCCCAGTCACATTAATGCATATGGGACTGCCAGGTGTGCTGGCAATGGGCAGAGCTGACTCATCAGGCAGGTCATTCACAGCAATCTTATCTTTTGTTGGACATTCCAGAAGGTCTTTTTCACCATCCCCTCCCTGGGCAGCTGTTGCCTGGGTGAGGAGCAAAGGTGATTTTATCTTTGTTGGTTCACATCAAGAGAGAGGAGATTTAGTCTCTTGCAGTTAGTTATCCTGCTCACTGCTCAATTAGTTTAACAGCCAAAGCTCTCTGAGCAGGGCATTCCTGTGTTTGCAGTTCAACAGCAGATAGGGAAGGTTTAGTTCTGCTTAGAGCTAATCACCTCAATCCCATTGTTACCTCCTTATAACTTCATATTACAGTGAAGGTCAAATTCAACTTCAGCCTAAGCTCAGTCACTGCTGGAGTTACTCCTGCTTACCATGCTGGCTTTGCTCTCACTGCAAGGTGCAGTATCTCTTCCTGTGCTACACCTTTGCAGAGCTGCTAGGCACATGGAGCTAGTAAAATGACGTTTCAGTAAAATGCAAATGTTCCAGTGTTGCATTCAGAGGTATATGGTTGTACCCAGGAGCATCACTGAGTGTATTTGTGTTAGGATCTGTTGGTAGTTCAAAGGCTTGCATGTTGTTTAGAGAAAGCAGGCCAGTGTTAACTGGCTGAGCAGTAGAGGACAACCTGTGCATGAGACTACACACTGCACTTATTGTAGCCAAAAGGCTGAGAAGTGATTCTCTTGATTTCAGTAAAGCATTTGACACCATCTCCCACATCATCCTTGCAGCTAAACTGAGGCAGTGTGCTCTGGATGATCACATAGAGAGGTGGATGGGAGCTGGTTGAAGGAAAGAAGTCAGGGAGATGTGATCAATGGGACAAAGTCTAGTTGGAGACCTGTGTCTAGTGGAGACCCTCAGGGGTCAGTACTGGGACCAGAGCTGTTCAGTACATTCATTATTGACCTGGATGAGGGCACAGAGAGCACTATTCGCAAGTTTGCTGAGGACACCAAATGGGAGGAGTGGCTGACACAGGAGGGTTGTGCTGCCATTCACCCAGACTTACACAGACTGGAGAATTGGGCAGGGAAAGATGGAATTCAGCAAAGGCAAGGGGAGAATCTTGCACCTGGGAAAGGACAACCTCATGGAGTAGGGTAGGCTGGGGACTGATCTGCTGGAGAGCAGGGAAGGGGGAAAGGACCTGGGGGTCCTAGTGGATGGGAGGTTGACCATGAACCAGCAATGTGCTCTTGTGGCCAAGAAGGCCAATGCCATTCTGGAGTGGATTAGAAGGACTGTGGTTATTAGGTCAGAGAGGTTCTCCTCCCGCTGGTAGGGCCACATGGCATACTGTGTCCAGTTCTGGGCCCCTCAGTTCAAGAATGACCTCAGGGAGCTGCTTGAAAGAGTCCAGCACAGAGCCACAAAGATGATTAAGGGAGTGGTGGCACATCTTCCTTGTGAGGAGAGACTGAGGGAGCTGAGGCTCTTCAACTTGGAGAGGAGGAGCCTGAGCGGTGACCTCATTCATATTGATAAAGGAGTGTGCAGGGTGAGTGCCAAGAGGATGGAGCCAGGCTCTGCTGGGTGATGCCCAATGACAGCACAAGGGGCAATGGTGGAATCCGAGGCATAGGAAGTTCCATGGAAACAGGAAAAAATGTTTTCCCTGTGAGGGAGACAGAGCACTGGAACAGGATGCTCAGGGCGGCTATGGGGTCTTTCTGGAGATACTCAAAACCTGCCTGGATGTGTTCCTGTGATCTGCTCTAGGTGCTGCTGCTCTGGCAGGGGTTGGACTGGATGAGCTTTTGAGGTCCCTTCCAGCCCCTGACATTCTGTGATTCTGTGAGACATTCTGAGGGAAGTCTCAGATGGTATAGTAGTAAGGCAGTTAAGCTTTGGAAGGGTTAAACAGGTTGTTCACATCCTGACAGCTTGGATTGAATGCTTTTTCAGAACAGATGTTTTGTGATTACATATGGTCTTATGTGCCTCAGAATGTTTTGCAGTTGTCCTTGCCTTGCTCACTAAGATTCACAGTGTTACCTTCTGCATGGTGGTCATCTGTATTTGGTGTTTAAATGTCTGGCTGCATTGTGTGTAGTGCTGTAGGTGGAATTTGGGAGTTCTCAGAGTGCTTGTCTTTAGAGAGCATGGGCTGGAACTGTGTCATAAGTTTTGGGTCAAATGGATATAAACCAGCTAATTTATTGATCTTATTTATAATTTACATGCATTGTGTGGCCTACTTCAGGGTAATGTTTATGCAACACTGAATGGCTGCTTTTAGAGAGGAAAACAGGACCCCAGGACCACCAAACCTGGTTATCAGATGTGAGGAATTGTACCCTGTAGCACAAGGGCAGTGCTCTGCAATTTAGCAGTGGGTGCCTGGTAATTTATTTCCTTTTCTCTAGCTATTTAATGTCATCCTGAGTCATTAAACAGTGTGAACTGAGCTCCAAGACGTTGAGCAGCGTTGCTGTTGGGAGGCTGTTGTGGAGGGAAGATTGTGTGAGTATCACAGAATGTTAGGGGTTGGAAGGGACCTCAAAAGATCATCGAGTCCACTCCCACCCCTGCCAGAGCAGGATCACCTAGAGCAGGTCACACAGGAACACCTCCTGGTGGGTTTTGAATGTCTCCAGAGAAGGAGACTCCACAACCTCTCTGGGCAGCCTGCTCCAGAGCTCTGTCCCTCTCACATGGAACCTCCTCTGCTGCATGAAGCAGCTTTTGAATCCTTAGAAAGGTGAATGAGTTGATGATCCTTTCCAGCACAGAGAAAATGGGAATGCTGTTTCCTCTCCACAAGGTAAAATGAGCTGTGGTTTGGTTTGTTTTTCTTTTTGTTTGAATAAGCAGGTCCCCAAAGTGACATCTTACCTAGTTATTGTAGTTAAACTGTGCTGAAGCTGCAGTGTAGCCACAGTGTGCTGAGAGATCCACCTGGCCGCTGCCTATAGTTGTGTTGGACGGCAGCAGTGTTGGACTCTGTGCACTTGCATGGTGCTTACAGAAGGAAACACTAGTGAGAAGCAGCAGAAACTGGACAAAAATGCAGCACACTTTGCTGTGTGGGAGGCTATGGCTCGCTGGTCAGGTCCTCGCATCAGCAAAACACCACAATGTTTACCAGGAGATGCTGATCCCTAGCTAGGTTTCTGGCGAGCTGTTCTGGCTGCCCAGCAAGTGTTAATGGGAGTGGCAAAATAGGAAACATAAATCCTGTCTGGGGATGGATTTATCTTTCATTAGCAGCTTAGACCCTTGCATTTTATAGGCAGGGGCCACTGCAGCCTGAGAGTGTAACTTAGACATCCTAGTGTATCCTTCTTTCTCTGCTTCTGTTGCAGTCTAGGCTTTGTGGTGTTGTTAATATGTTCCTCCTTCCAAATGGACCTGCCAATCCCAAGTCTTTTACCTGACTCACATACGGCATCCTGTGCTTCTGCTGTGCACTCTCATCTTGTTTAAAAAGTTCTCTAGTTTTGCAAGTTCTCCTTCACATCTATTCCTTTGCTACTTGTAAGTCAAGTGCTCACTGCTTTGCCACTAAATTATGTTAGAGACTGAACAGGAGGCTGCAACAGTGCTTGAACCTTGAGGGCAGCAGCTCTGTGTAGAGCAGACAGATGCAGTGAGCTGTTCTGCTTTAGTAACTGGGAGAATTTCATATGGTGCAAGACTTGAGGGATGAGAAGCTGGCCTGATGGACAAGAAGCTAAACGTGAGCAGGTAGTGTGAGCTTGCAGCCCAGAAGGCAAATCACAGCCTGGGCTGCACCAAAAGATGTGTTGCCAGCAGATTCAGAGAGGTGATTCTGACACTTTGCTCTGGTGAGACCTCACCTGGAGTACTGTGTGCAAGTCTGGAGCCCTCAATATAGGAAGGGCATGGACCTGATAGAGCAATTCCAGAGAGGGCCGCATAAAATGATCAGGGGTTTGGAGCACCTCTGCTATGAGGACAGGCTGAGGGAGCTGAGGGTGTTCAGCCTGGCAAAGAGGAGGCTCCGGGGAGACCTAATAGCAGCCTGCCAGTACCTGAAGGGAGCCTACAGGAAGGCTGCAGAGAGACTGTTTGCAAAGGCCTGCAGTGACAGGACAAGGGGCAATGGCTTCAAACTAGAGGAGGGCAGATTTAGATTGGATGTTAGGAACAGGTTCTTTACTATGAGGGTGGGGGAACACTGCAACAGGTTGCCCAGGGAAGTGGAGGTCCCATCCCTGGAGATATTCAAGGTGATGCAGAGTGAGGCCCTGGGCAACCTGATCTAGCTGAGGATGTCCCTGCTGATGCAGAGGGGGTTGAACTGGGTGACCGTTGGAGGTCCCTTCCAGACCATTCTATGCTTCTATGATTAAAATTTGTGCACTGTTTAAAGAAGGTTCAATGGGGATACTAATAAAGGCTCAATAGTGATATTTTCTCAGCCAGATTCTGGCCGCTCAGTGGCTCTGACAATCTGGCACAGACATCTGTACCAGAGCTGGATGGTAGAGGGATGGGAGAGAGCGGTGTGTGTGGGTACCTCTGTGCACTGATATACACTGCTGCTTGTCTGTCTGACAGAGCAATGAAATGGAACAGAGCAGGGATCTGTGCATAGGATGTTTGTTAGGCAGGATATTCCCAAAGATGCTTTTTACTGCTTTTGCATGCACTTATTCCATGATCCACCTGCTGCCTCTTCTCCTTTGGTCCTTACCTGGGTGATGATGCTGCGGCAGCTCTGAAGTCACCAAGCGTCGAGTGCCATGGTAACTGCATCCTGCGCCCCTGGCTGCCAGCAGGCATTGAACTCTACCCAGCTCTGCAAGGAAGCAATGTTCCAACTGCCAGAGTGTGGCAGGCTGGTGTGAATCAGCTTCCATAAGCCCATGTCCATGTCCAGAGAAGGGCCACAAGGATGATCAGGGGGCTGGAGCTCCTGTCCTCTGAGGACAGACTGAGAGGGTTGGGGTTGTTCAGTTTGGAGAAGAGAAGGCTCTGAGGAGACCTTATTGTGGCCTTCCAGTATCTGAAGAGGCCTACAAGAAAGCTGGGGAGGGACTTCTTAGGGTGTCAGGTAGTGACAAGACTGGGGAAAATAGAACAAAACTAGAAATAGGTAGATTCAGATTGGATATTAGGAAAAGTTCTTCCCCATGAGGGTGGTGAGACACTGGAACAGGTTGCCCAGGGAGGTGGTGGGAGCCTCATCCCTGGAGGTTTTGAAGGCCAGGCTGGATGTGGCTCTGAGCAACCTGATGTAGTGTGAGGTGTCCCTGCCCATGGCAGTGGGGTTGGAACTAGATGATCCTTGAAGTCCCTTCCAACCCTGACAATTCTATGATTCTATGACTGCAGCTCTGTGGCAGGTTGAAATTACCCCTCACACCACTTAAAATTGCCAGACCAGCTCAGTTGAAAGCAAATGAAGCTGTATTTACAAGCACAACTACAATCTATGAAAAGCAGTGAATATGTAGAAAATGTACAATGTTTACATATATGCAATTTATAAACAACACAAGAACCCCTTTGGACAAAACCAGGGGGCTACCAACAGCTTCCCCTTCCCTGCTCCCTTCCCTCCCCCCTGTACATGGGAGAAGAGAAAGAGCAGAGAGTTGCTGTCAGTACTTAACCACAACAACAAACACAGCCAAGGTCAGCAAAGCCAGCAGAAGCCAGAGCTCGTGTCTGCTAGAGTGAAGGAAGCTGAAAAGAGAGTGAGTTAGTGTACAAAAGCAGCTTTATGTTGGTAATCAGACCAATGGGATTATTTAGACCTTATCATTATTTTCCTTTTTACATTCTATTACTTTCTGCTCAAGATCCATGGAAGATTTTCTCAGCAGAGCCTAAAACCACCACAAGCTCTCTCTCTTTTCTTTCTTTCTTTTTTTGTTTTTTGAGGGAAAAAACCAACTCCCCTCAAATGTGGTTTGGATTTTTTAAGAACTCTGAAACTGTCACACGTGACTGAAAGGCTAAAAATAAAGTTGTCTTCCCATTGAAATTGCCATCAAATGGTAAATTGCTTCCCTGCTGTGCATTTCAGCCTCGTGCTGTACACATTGCATTAAGGCTTATGCCACTTTATGTGTGGATTTCTGCTGCCTCTGTGCTGTGCACCCTGCCTTGCTCCCGTGAAATCAGGCAGCACCTCTGCAAGCACCTCTGCATTTACTGGGCAGGGAGAAATTTGATGAAGTTCAACAAGGGCAAGTGTAGATGCTTGCCCCTGGGAAGGAACAACTTCATGCACTGGTATAGGTTTGGGATGGACCTGCTGGAGAGCAGTGAAGGGGAAAGGGACCTGGGGGTCCTGGTGGATGGAAGGGTGACCATGAGCCAGCAATGTGCTCTTGTGGCCAGGAAGGACAATGCCATTCTAGGGTGAATTAAAAGGGGTGTGACCAGTAGGTCCAGAGAGGTTCTCCTCCCCTCTACTCTGCACTGGTGAGGCTGCATCTGGAGTACTGTGTCCAGTTTTGGGCCCCTCAGTTCAAGAATGACCTTAGGGAACTGCTTGAGAGAGTCCAGCGCAGAGTCACAGATGTGGAACAGAGTAAATGATCTTCCTTATGAGGAGAGCCTGAGGGAGCTGAGGCTCTTTAGCTTGGAGAGGAGGAGCCTGAGAGGTGACCTCATTCATGTTGATAAAGGAGTGCAGGGCGAGTGCCAAGAGGATGGAGCCAGGCTCTGCTGGGTGATGCCCAATGACAGCACAAGGGGCAATGGTGGAAGTTGAGGCAGAGGAAGTTTCACATAAATATGACGAAAAATGTTTCCCTGTGAGGGAGACAGAACACTGGAACAGGCTGCCCAGGGGGGTTGTGGAGTCTCCCTCTCTGGAGACACTCAAAACCCTCCTGGATGTGTTCCTGTATAATCTGGTGTACGTGATCCTGCTCTGGCAGGGGGGGATGGACTAGAAGATCTTTTGAGATCCCTTCCAGCCCCTTAAATTCTGTGATTTTGTGAACTGCAGGCGTAGTTCCTGCAGAGTTCTGGGGTCACAGAGTTTGCAGTGATGGAGTTGTGTGTAAGTGTGAACAAGGAGAGCTGGGGAAAAGCGCAGAAGTCAATTTATTGTTTTGCATTTCAGAGAAGCAATATTCTGGCTAATTACAGCAGACTGGTGCCTCAGTTGATTGCATGGAATAACTATGCTGGGGAGTTACAGCCAGGCAAAGCTAATTAAGGAATGCATTTTAAAGGTCTCCCTTGCCTAAGAGTGGAATGATGGGCCTTAACATTTTTGTTTCTCTTACCCTCTGTCAGCCCTTGCTGGCTTGCAGAACTGCCAAAACTGTGAAGCAAATCAGACTCACTGTGTGTGTGAGCAGTTTCTGAAGAGGTACTTTTGTTGTTACCAACTTCACCTGTGGTAACAGGGACAGCACTGCAGAGGTTAACTGAGGTTGTGTGCTGTGGGGTGTGCAGTCGTGTAATGTCTTGACAACTGGGTGGACTGAATCAACCCTCTCTGGAGTTGTTTCTGCAATGATGCTGACACAGCTGTGCCATTTCCACTTCTGGAGCTAGGCCTGTGTAGACAGCCCTGCTGCGCAGTGCTGCCATGCCCATGAGTGAGTGGAGTGAAAACTGGCACAAAAATAGAGTACAACCAAAGCAGGACCGCGAGATCAAACCCAAAAATACCCCAGTGCCTTTAATGATTCCATTAATTACAGTGGAAAGCACCACTGAAGGAGCAGTCCTTGTAAATGCTGGCTTGCCAGGAGTGGCTGCAAGCAGCAAGTGCAGGAGGGTTGGTTCCTGCTGGGATGGAACTGCAGGTGCAGCAGTGTCAGTCTGCACAAACACCAGGTGGGCTCCAGCCTTCCTGCGAGGCGGCTGGTGCCTGGGCTTAGCTTTTCCTGTGAGGAGGAAGGTATGCATTTGGAAAGCTCTTCAGTCTGTTTTTATGAACCCTTCCTCATCCAACCCACTGCCTGGGTTGTTTTCTGAAGTGTGAGACGTGATGTAAAGCACAAAAGGCACCTGGCTGGGTTGGCTGATACAGGAATTCAGGGCTGCAGATGAGCAGTATTTTATCTTGATGCTCATTCCATCTTGGGCTATAATTGTGTGACAGCTTGTGGTAGTTTTAGGCTATGCCTTTAAAAATTTTTCACAGATCCTGAACAGAAAGTAGTAAAAAATTTAAATAAATCACTATTGGGTGTAAAAAGGAAAATAATGATGATTCTAAACAATCCCATTGGAGAGATAAGGGACTAAAACTAGTTGTACCAAAACAGTCTCCCTCTCTCTTCTCACTTCTTTGCTCTGGGAGAGATACTCACTTGCTTCTGCTTGACCTTGGCTGCACTGCTTTTGTGGTGACTGATATTAATTTCTCTGCTTCTGTCTCTTCTTCTTTTGTACATGGGAGCAAGGGGGAGGCAAAGAGGGAGAAGGTAGTAGCTTCCCCTGGTCTTTGACCAGGGTGGTTCTTGTGCTGTTTATTAATTGTAAATATTGTATATTTGTACATATTCATTGCATTCCATTGTAGATTGTAGTTTTGCTTGTAAATACAGCTTTCATCTGCTTCCAGCTGAGCTGGTCTGGCAAATTTCATGTTGGGGGGGGTGGAAATTTCAACTCAGCACACAGCTGAAAATCCATACCTGTTGAAGGCTCCTTACCTTATCTAAAATGGATCTCCTCTTCTACAGGAATGCCTTTCAGCTTGGAAATAGCTTGCACAGAAAGTCACTGCTGCAAAGATAGGAGGTGAGCTAAATCTGTGAGAATTTCTTGGTCCTTGCTCAGTCTTGGGCCATCAGCAGTGTAAAATTAATTATTTCCTTTCACTTGTGCTAGTTAATGATTTATTCAGGGAAAAGTGAACTCTTCCAAGGGGAGAATCTGCATAAGTTTCTGGCCCCATGGTGCGCTTGCTACTGTTCAGGGTTGCACGTGCCCCACTCCACAGCCTGTTCAAAGCTGTAGCCATCATTGTGAAGTCTTGGACATGTTTGAAATGATTTCACATTGCCAATGGCACCCCGGCCTACATCAGGAACAGTGTGGCCAGCAGGAGCAGGGAGGTCATTCTGCCCCTGTACACTGCACTGGTTAGGCCGCACCTTGAGTCCTGTGTCCAGTTCTGGGCCCCTCAGTTTAGGAAGGATGTTGACTTGCTGGAGCGTGTCTAGAGAAGGGCAACAAAGTTGGTGAGGGGTTTGGAACACAAGCCCTATGAGGAAAGGCTGAGGGAGCTGGGGTTGCTTAGCCTGGAGAAAAGGAGACTCAGGGGAGACCTTATTGCTCTCTACAGCTACCTGAAGAGAGGTTGTGGACAGGTGGGGCCTGGTCTCTTCTCCCAGACAGACAGCACCAGAACAAGAGGACACAGTTTCAAGCTGCACCAGGGGAGGTTTAGGCTGGAGGTTAGGAAGAAGTTCTACACAGAGAGAGTGATTGCCCATTGGAATGGGCTGCCCGAGGAGGTGGTGGAGTCACCATCACTGGAAGTGTTCAGGAGGAGACTTGATAGAGTGCTTGGTTGCATGGTTTAGTTGATTAGGTGGTATTGGATGATGGGTTGGACACAATGATCTTGAAGGTCTCTTCCAACCTGGTCTGGTCTATTCTATCCTATCCTATCTTATCCTATCCTATCCTATCCTATCCTATCCTATCCTATCCTATCCTATCCTATCCTATCCTATCCTATCCTATCCTATCCTATCCTATCCTATCCCAGCTACAGCTGTGTTGTAAATATTTGTAGGAGCTACTTAGTTATGCCAGGAATCAGCAAGAAATCCAAAGGGAGAAAATCCAGCAGAAATAATGCACACCCTTGTCATGACAAAGCTGTCATTTGAAAACTCTTATCAATTAAATCTAGAAGTAGTCTTGGTCTTCTGATGAAGAGCAACTGAAGGAGCTGGGGCTGCTTAGTTTGGAAAAGGGGAGGCTGAGGAGAGACCTCATGGCTCTCTACAACTACCTGGAAGGACCTTGTGGAGAGGTTGGTTCTGGTCTCTTCTCATATGTAATTAGGGATAGAACAAGAGGGAACAGCCTCAAGCTGCCACTGGGTGGGTTTAGACTGGACATTAGGAAGAATTTTTCCCCAGCATAGTGGTCAGGCATTGGAATGTGCTGCCCAGGGAGTTGGTGGAGTTCCCAATCCTGGATGTGTTTAAAGATGGTTTGGATGTGATGCTTGGGGATCTGGTTTAGGGGTGAACCTTGTAGACTAGGGTTCTGAGTTGGACTTGGTGATCCTGAGGGTCTTTTCCAACCTGAATGTTTCTGTGATTCTGTGAATCTGTGCAGTGTGACCCTTTTTCCCTTTTTCCCTTTTTCCCTTTTTCCCTTTTTCCCTTTTTCCCTTTTTCCCTTTTTCCCTTTTTCCCTTTTTCCCTTTTTCCCTTTTTCCCTTTTTCCCTTTTTTTTTTTTTTTTTTTTAATTTTTTTTAGCCCTTCAGCTGTAGTTTATGTGTTTGAGGATCATCTAGTTCCAACCCCCTGCCATGGGCAGGGACACCTCACACTACATCAGGTTGCTCACAGTCACATCCAGCCTGGCCTTCAAAACCTCCAGGGATGAGGCTTCCACCACCTCCCTGGGCAACCTGTTCCAGTGTCTCACCACCCTCATGGGGAAGAACTTCTTCCTAATATCCAATCTGAATCTACCTATTTCTAGTTTTGTTCTATTTTCCCCAGTCCTATCACTACCTGACACCCTAAAAAGTCCCTCCCCAGCTTTCTTGTAGCCCCTTTCAGACACTGGAAGGCCACAATAAGATCTCCTCGGAGCCTTCTCTTCCCCAGACTGAGCAACCCCAACTCTCTCAGTCTGTCCTCATAGGAGAGGTACTCCAGCCCTCTGCTCACCCTCATGGCCCTTCTCTGGACATGTTCCAGCATGTCCCTATCTTTCTTGTAATAGTGCCTCCAGAACTGGGCACAGTGCTCGAGGTGAGGTCCCACCAGAGTGGAGTGGAGGGGGAGAATCGCATCCCTCGATGTGCTGGCTGTGCTTCTCTAACTAATCTGGAACTGTTAGTAGGAAATTTGAGAATAATGTTTCACTTCTCACCTCTCTTCTTCTTTTATGGAGATAAATACCAAAGACCACCTGTGCCCTTCTGCCACAGGTGAGTCATGTGTGTTCTGCTCAGTAAAGTACTTGTTCAAAACAGTCTCACCAGGGATGATGCTGAATGACTTTTGCAGTCCTGGTTCGTTGAGTCTCAGTTTTGTCAGTGAAAAGATTGCCAAGACCTGTTAATTTTAAGATCTCCTCTGTTAAGTTCTTGATTAATAACAAGAAGAGTGTTAATTTGGCAGTGTGGCAGGATTGGAGAGACTCCTCGAGCCGGTGTCTTTATTCAGAAAAGGTGGGCTAAGGATAGTTTGTTTTTTCCCAGAGGGGCTCTTGTACAGACTCAGGTTTGGAACTGGAGACCGCCAGAAGCACTGCAGTAGATTGTCCCCCTGTGAGGTGCAATCAGGAATGATCTCCCCACCTGTATGGTCTTCCCTTCATCCAGAGGATGTACAGTGCCTGTGTATCTGTAAGCAAGGGACAGGATTTGCAGGGGTGAAACCCATGCTGGCAGCAGCGATTACATCCTGCTTCCTAAGCCACAGGAATGAGGAGTTCTCAGGTTTTGCACTTCACAGCACAGTTTGCACTTTGAAGCAGGACTTGCAATTTGAAGCTGTTTCCAGCAGGGACTTAGGACTGTAGAGAAGCTTTCTTCCAGATGATGTCAGGTTTGTGTGTTCCGAGCAAAGAAGTGATATCTGCAGGGTGGCTTGAGGCGTTGCTTCCTTGCTCTGGCGTCCCAGAGCATCGCTCAGCTCTTGCAGGTTGCTGCCAAATCCTGTGCATTTAACACCACTTTTATAACTGAACCTCTTCATTCACTGTGAGTAATGAATGGAAGAGAAAATTGTCTCTCTTTGTTTTATTGAGTAGTGAAAGAGGAAAAGGCACTGCTTCTACCACACAACCCTTGCCAGAAATAACACCTGACTATATTTTTCTCTGGCTCTTTTTATTTTACTATATTAAACACAATCCCTTTTCTTTGCTTCCTCCTTTGGATTTCTTTCCATCTTTGTGCCCTGAAGCTTCGAGCACCAAATTTTGTGAGTCACATAAATGCTCTGAGACCTCAAATTAAGTAGAAAGCGGAGAATGAGTTCTCGAAAGGTTGTGAATGCTGCTGACGTCAATCTCAGATTGAGATAAGAAAGCAGATACAGCTGGCGGATCCTGTGAGCAAGGATGTAAGGGCACTTATGCTAATTCTGTTGTTGGAGAAGAAATTGTGTTTTTATAAATGAAGGCAATAGTCCCAACTGAAGATGTAACAGGCATTCATCTCAGTAACTAGATGATCCTGAGCTTTCATACTTTACACTGAAATTTGCCTTTAGCAGATTAAACTGAAATTGCTTTGGAAGCGATTGAAATGAATGGCAGCTCACTCCCAGCCTGTTCAACTTCTCATGCTCAGCTTTCCAGCTCTGCTTTTGCAGAACTCCTTCTCCAAGGCAGCGTTGTAAGGTTTATGGGGTTTATAATGAAAGACAACTGTGGACCTGTTTAGAGGTCTTTGATTGTTTGTGGGAGAGAGCTGAATTTTGCAAGGAGCAAGAAGTCGTGAAAGTCCATATGTCTTAAGAATGATTTTGACAACATGAAACATTTCTCTCTTAGGAAGCAGTAATACTGATTTGAAGTTCAGGGCATGCAGATGGTGTATCTGTAGTGATGGTGCTACTGAAACTTCCTATAGGTGTAGTAAGAAGAGAGCCAAAAGTTCCTAAACAAAGGGAAATCATTTGCTGTTAGCTTACCAGTGCAGAACACTGCTCTGGGAATGAGTGTTTTGGCTTTAACAAACAGGGCAGTTCAGAGCTGACAGGTAACTGGGACACTTGTTGACTCTCTTATCCTGCCTCCACTCAGCTCACTGGACTCCTGCACTAGTTGTTAATTAATAGTGCTGCAGTGATCACTCACTTGAGATGTGTTTTGCCTGGAAGTTTCCAGTGGCGTTAAAGAAATTGAAGATGTTGATCCCTTTGTAAAGTCAAACTCTGGTCTGCAGAACATCTTAGAGCAGCAGACACAACAGTGTCAAGTTCAGAGAGAGCAAAGTGAATTGAATTGAGCCCAGGGGTACTGAGGGAGCAAGGTGATGTGATTGCTGGTTAACTAGATCAAGACAGCAAAGTGAATGCCTCCATCCTCTTGTCTGTACTGCTGTGCTCAGGAGCCTTTCTGACTCTGAAGAAGGCCTCTTGACAGAGTTCTATGGAAAGTCCATTTACAGATTGGTGGCATAGCATGTCCCAGTGCATGGAATCTTGTAGTCAAGGCCAGTATGAAAATAAACAAGAAACATCACAAGTTCTGCATGGGTCAGCAGTGTGCCCTTGGGACTATGAAGGCCAATGGGATCCTGGGGTGCATTAAAGGGAGTGTGTCCAGCAGATCCAGGGCGGTTCTCTTCCCCCTCTACTCTGCTCTAGTGTGACCTCACCTGGAATATTGCATCCAGTTCTGGGCTTCCCAGTTCAAGAGGGACAGGGATCTGCTAGAGAGAGTCCAATGGAGGGCTAAGAGGATGGTGAAAGGACTGGAGCACCGCTTGATGGGGAGAGGCTGAGAGCCCTGTCGTTGTTTAGTCTGGAGAAGAGAAGACCTAGAGGGGATTTAATAAGTGTCTATAAATACCTGAGGGCTGGGTGTCAAGAGAGAGGGGACAGGCTTTGCTCACTTGCACCCTGTGATAGGACAAGGGGCAATGGATGTGAACTACAGTACAGGAAGTTCCACCTCAACATGAGGAGGAACTTCTTCACTGTGGTGGTCCCACAGCACTGGAACAGGCTGCCCAGAGAGGTTGTGGAGTCTCCTTCTCTGGAGACTTTCAAGCCCCATCTGGATGTGTTCCTGTGTGACCTGTGCTGGATTCTGTGGTCCTGCTCTGGCTGGAGTCTTGGACTTGATAATCTCTGGAGGTCCCTTCCAGCCCCTAACATCCTGTGATCCTGTGATCACTTCAAATTTCCTGATGAAATACAGGCTGGATTTATCTGCAGGCAGCCAGTAGGAGCTAGATAGCACATCAGGACTGGCTACTCTGTGCAAAACATACTTGTGCTTGGAAGCTGAGAAGAGTGCCATGGAAGCAGTTCTGGCTCTTGAAACTATTGTTCTGTGAACAGAAATACCAAAGAAAAGCTTCCTTGTGAGCTGGCATTCCTGTCAGCTGCAGGGGACACCAGAGTGAGCCCATCCCAAGGCTCGGTCTCTATCCACAGGCTGCTTCTGGGAGCACGGGCAAACCTCATCAATTTCCAGCCCTCCTTCTGTCATACCTTCCTGGTCACCATTACAAGAGAGACTCAGGCAGTGATGATAGATAATGTGATGGAAAATTTATCATCAAGTGGGCTGTAAGAGAGTTTGCCTGATGTATGTAATGCCAGTGGCTTTCTGAAGCTTCCCACTGAGAATGATCACCTTGCAGTCACAGCAGACACTTTTACCAGGGAGGGAAGGACCTGTGAGAGGTGAGGTCCTTTATAGTGCACCTATTGGGTTAAGAAAAGGTTTTAAACTGAAAGCATCCCATCACAAAAAGAGTCTGTGGAGGTTTTCTGCATGTTTGGCCATGCAGGCCAGAGGGGAGGAGGAGGAGAGGTTTCAGTGTTTCAGGTATACATGAAACAGTATCGAAAAGGAGGTCCACCGCAGCCTGGTTCATGGAATGTAGGAAGATGTTTCCCCTCTTGGAAAAGATTGACACAGTTGTACATGACAGCAGTTTTGTGTCTGGTTTGCTTGGGTAGCCATTTGCATCAGTAGCTTGTACCGTTCAGACCAGGCGCTGAAGCACACTGCTGGTCTGAGGTGGCCTGGTGATTTCTCTGCCCCACGGTGAATGAGCACAGGGGCAGAGCAGCATTTCTGTACCCTGAAGCCATCTGTTTCTGTGCTTAACTAGCATAAAAATGAGGATCTGCTGAATTGGTGCTTATCAGAATTCTTAAACAACTCTTCTGCCTCTGGCAGTGACACTCGATTATGTTTCTCATTCCTAAGCTTCTTAGAGGTTTAGCATTTATGAATCTCTTCTAATACCATTTGCCTGACACATTTAGTTAGGCATATGACAGTGATTGGTTGAGAGAAAAACAAGTCTCATTGAGCACAAATTCAGGCTTCTGGTAAGAAGAGTGGAGAGGCAAGCAAAGGTTTCCTGCTGTCTGAAATGAAGTTGGACCAGGGCCGTTAAAATAACTGACATAGGTTTGATATAAAAGCTTGGCTTCAGGTCTGTCCAATTCCCAGCCAGCTTCCCTCTGCACTGCAGCTGCTTTGGTTAGCACTTGGCCGGGGGCTGAATGGACCATAGGGTAGCTTGGCTCTCACCTGGTCCCTTGGGATGTGTGAGATGCAGTCTCACCTTGGTGTTGATTCTGCAGCTAAATGTGGGATGAAAACAAAGGGGATCTGCAAGGAGCTCTCTGCTCAGTGCCTTCCATGAATGCAGGGCAGACAGCCTCGTATGGAGGAGGCAGCTCCAGTACTGAGTGGGGTGGTGGCTCCTGCAGCCCTGTGGCTGTCAGAGCTTGCTGCTGAGCCTCCTGGCCACATGCAACTCCAGGCTGGAGGAGGTGCTGTGTAGCCATTCTGAGTTACCTTCCACTGTGGCTTCAGGCCAAAAGGTCCTAAGGGCTCTTGTAACAGCAGTGATGGTCAGAAGCAGTTGGCATGGTGAGCAGATGTACTCTGGCTCTGCAAACCTTGACAGTTTGACAGCAGCCAGATGTTTAACTAGGCAGAGTAAATGATGGCTCTAAATGCTATCATAGAACTGTTGCTGAGACTCCAGATACATGTGGTGAATTGTGATTTCTCAGGGGTCCTGTTGGATCAGAAGGTAAGCTTATGTCTTTGACCCTTGATTGGGCCCAGCCAAGACAGCACATATGGGTCAGTAAGGGCTGGTGTCAGCAAGTCAGTTAACTGCTCCTTTGGAGCTGCACAAGGCTGGTTGAAAGTGGTTATACAGAGATTTTCTGACTATTTGAATGGAAGTGACTGGCTTGAGAGCAGCCCTGAAGAAAAGAACTTGGGGATGATGGCAAATGAGAACATGAGCTCAACATGAGCTACCAGAGTGCACTTGAAGCCCAGAAAGGCAAGCAGAGCCTGGGCTGCATCAAGAGAAGCATAGCCAGCAGGTCAAGGGGAGGTGACTCTCCCCCTTTACTCTACTCTGGTGAGACCCCACCTGGAGTACTGTGTCCAGTTCTGGAGCCCCTATTACAAGAAGGATCTGAATGTCCTGGAACATGTCCAGAGAAGGGCCATGGGGGTGGTCGGAGGCCTGGAGCTGCTCTCCTCTGAGGACAGACTGAGAGAGCTAGGACTATTCAGTCTGGAGAAGAGAGGGCTCCAAGGAGACCTTATTGAGGCCTTCCAGTATCTGAAGGGGGCTACAAGAAAGCTGGGGAGGGACTTCTTAGGGTGTCAGTGATAGGACTAGGGGGAATGGAGCAAACCTGGAAATGGGTAGATTCAGATTGGATGTGAGGAAGAAGTTCTTCCCCATGAGGTTGGTGAGACACTGGCACAGGTTGCCCAGGGAGGTGGTGGAAGCTTCATCCCTGGAGGTTTTGAAGGCCAGGCTGGATGTGCTACTCTGAGCAGCTTGATGTAGTGTGAGGTGTCCCTGCCCATGGCAGGGGGGCTTGGAACTGGATGATCAATTCTGTAATTCTCTGATTCTGTGAAACTGACCCAACATTGCTGTTGGATGTAGCTGCAGAAAGAGGCTTTTGACAGCAGCAGTCTCTTCCTTCAGTGTACATTTCAGCCAGCATATGGTACGCATTTTAACTGAGCACATGGAGAAATAATTTGATCTAAGTTGATTGATTTTGATTACTGACATGAGGATATGCTAACAAGAACCAATCCATCATGTCTAAAAGACTGTTTCAGTTTCTAGCACAGCTGACATAGTGCTTGTGTGACATGCATGGAAAGGACAAGGGAAAAAAGTGTTGGACTGCTTTCATGTTTTTCTCTGTGGTTTCTCCTTGATGAACAGGAGGAGAGGCATCCTTCTGATTGCAGCTTGACAACACATTGCCTGTACAAATGAAGAATGTTGAATGTATCCTAGCTAGGATAGATAGATATTTATTGCCTCAGGAAATGGTTAATAGTGCTAGTTGTAGAAACAGCCCAACACCCCATAAACACCAAACAAAACCCAACCAGCCAAAGCCCCCTGCTAGCCTGGCAGTGGAGTGTGGAGTGTGGGAGCTCTCAGCTTTGCACCTCCATGATTAGGTGTGTGAAAGCCTCCAGCTGCTGGACAGCTGCAGCCTTCTGCTGCTGCAATTTGCGGTGGAACAGGGTAACCCAATACTGTTCCACAGCAAAATTTCTGCCTGTGGGTCAGCAGGACGTGTTGAAAGAGAAGTGCCAAAGAGCCTCTGGTATGCAAGAAGTTTCAGAAGGATGTGATTCGAATGCAGCACTGACCTCCCGCTAATGATGTGTGAAGTCTAGGCACACAGTTCACACCCATGTCTTTGACATTGGTCCTTTACTTGTTAATGTCCTGTGAGGACAGGCTGAGAGATTTGAGATTGTTCAGTTTGGGGAAGAGAAGACTTCCAGGGGACCTTCTTCTGGACTTCCAGTATCTGAAGTGGGCCTGGAAGAAAGCTGGGGAGGGACTTTTTAGGGTGTCAGGTAATGGTAGGACTAGGGGGAATGGAACAAAACTAGAAGTGGCTAGATTCAGATTGGATGTTAGGAAGAAGTTCTTCCCCATGAGGGTGGTGAGACACTGGCACAGGTTGCCCAGGGAGGTGGTAGAAGCCTCATCCCTGAGGTTTTTAAGGGCAGGCTGGATGTAGCTCTGAGAAACCTGATGTAGTGTGAGATGTCCCTTCCCATGGCACAGAGTTGGAACTGGATGATCCTTGAGATCCTTTCCAACCCTGATTCTGTGATTCTGTGTAATTTACTGGAGCATGTTCATTTTGGATGTTTGTGTACATGTTGTGTAGAAAGAAAAAGGATAATATCATAGTGGGGAATTTTAAGAGAAAGCAGATTGCTGGATACAGTATCTCAGACCTGGGGCTGAAAAAATTTTGCTTGTGAGCTTTCATTTATAAGTAGGAAGCCTTCCTGTTGTACTGTGCAAGTGTAAATCAGCCAAAGTATAAAGTGCTGTTCTTTGTAAAGTAACTAAAAGTGATCAGTCATGTCTTGGTGTAGCTATTCCTTCTGTGCTCCCAAAATGTCACATCAGCTTACGTGGGTTGTGATCCTGCAGATGCTTCACACACCTGTGCTGCTCTAAATACACAAGGTGCAACACCCTGCTCCACTGTTCTTAGCTCGGGAGCACAGAACTGATATGAAAATATTTCTGAATGACCAGTTACTCCTGTTCTAGCAAGTCAGCTTCTCTCCTTAGTGGAGACTTGCCTGATATCTAGGCCCTGAAGTGTTTTCCACCTTGCCAAATACTCATTTTGTCAAGGAGGTGAAACCTTTATTTGTCCAGAGACATGAAGTGATAACCCACCATACATCATAAACAGCAACTGACCTGAGTGCCTCAGGCAGATAATCACTATAGACACAGCTGCTGCAGGAGGAGCAAGAGGGAGCTGTTTTACAGCTCTCTGTGCCAGGTTTCTGAGTGATCACACTGCCTGTGCAACCAAGGTGAGCCATGATTAAGTAGACAAGGGTCTCTTGTATTGAGCCTGAGCAGGAGGAGGTGAGCTCTGCTGCTTTTTTTCCCTTCCCATAATCCCTTGGAGTGGTCAGGGTTTGTGCTTGGACAGGAAGCTATCCCCCACAGAGAAGAAACTCACAGGTAAAGGAAGCTGGTGAGTGCCCACAGATGGCAGAGCTGCAGCTGCTACCTTCTGGGGCAGCTCCAAGGCAAGCACAGTGCTTGTTGTGCTGTTAGCAGTGCTAGTGAGGCTGCTCTGGAGTTGAAAAGGAGGTTGTGGAGAAGTTGGTGCTGGTCTCCTCTCACAGGTCATTAGTGATAGAACAAGAAGGAACAGCCTCAAGCTATGACTGGGTAGGTTTATACTGGACATTAGGAAACATTTTTCCCAGCAAGAGCGATCAGGCATTGAAATGTGCTGCCCAGGGAGGTGGTTGAGTCACCAACCCTGGATGTGTTTAAAGGTGGTTTGGATGTGGTGCTTGGGGCTGTGGTTTAGGGGTGAACCTTGTAGAGTAGGGTTCTGGGTTGGACTTGGTGATCCTGAGGGTCTTTTCCAAACGTTTCTGTAATTCTGTGTGAAAAGAACTCTGAAGTTCTCTTGCCTTCAGGCAGTGTGATGAGTTGAGAGGAGGAGATGGCACTCTTGTGAAGGAGAAAGTCCTACTCCCATAGCTAGGTGTGGTCTTCTGCCTGGGCACAGAACAAGGCAGCCTGACTTCCCTGCTGTTGCTCTGTGTTTTGCAGGAGGTGAGGTGAGCACAGCAGCTAAGACCGGGAAGAGGTTTGCTGACATTTAATCTGCACCTATCAAGTGGCAGGGTGGCAGCTCCTCATGGATGAAGCAGATGACAGCCCTGCTGTGTGTGATGCAGTTTGTATCTGCTCTTTGGGAAGCACAGCTTGTCAGTTGACACCTGGGTTCATTCAGGTGGATGAGCAGGCAGGCAAGAATGGCAAAGGAAGGGCACTCTTAATGCCGGCTGATGACATCCAATGTTTCTCTGTGGCCAAAACAATCTGTATTTTAATAGACCTGAATAGCTGCTTCCAGACTTGGGTTTCTTTTCTTGTAATTTTCCTTCTGTAGATTAACTCCTGGAAAGTTATTTCCTCTTTCACTTCAAGTAGTCCTGCACAGTGTAGTTGTAGATGTGGCTTTGTCATACCTGTGTCTGTAGGTGTCTGTCTCTCACATGCCCCAAATGTCTTCTCTGCAAGGACAGTATGGGACAAAAACATACTGTGGGCACTAGATTTTTTTTTCCCAGCAAGAGTGGTCAGGCATTGGAATGTGCTGTCCAGGGAGGTGGTGGAGTCACCAACCCTGGATGCATTTAAAGGTGGCTTGGATGTGGTGTTTGAGGCTATGGTTTAGGGGTGAACCATGTAGAGTAGGGTTCTGAGTTGGACTTGGTGATCCTGAGGGTCTTTTCCAACCTGAATGTTTCTGTGATTCTGTGAAGCAGTCAATGGAGGCAGGAAGGTGTAGTTGGGAGGGCAAGTTAAAGGTCAGTGGAGAGAGCAGAGTCCTCACCCTGGCTCAACAGAATCCTCGAAGGTGCTGGCAATGAGCTCTGTTCTCCCTTGCGCTCACACTGCCTGCCACACTCTCTCTTCTCCTTCTCTAAGCTGCCTCTCTGGTGCTGTCCATGCCGGGTGACAGAGCCTGCTTTGGAGCCGACAGCAAGTGAATCAAGCCTGGATCCGCTGCTGCTCTCAGCTGAGATCAGACAGGCCTGGGAAGCTGCAGCTTCTACCGCACCGAGCCCAAGAGCAGAATCTGCTTTGGACGCTTTGTCTGAAGTTACTTTGGAAAAGTGCTGCCACAAACTGTTTTGCTTTCAAAGTGTAATGAATTATGAATAGCAAACTGGTGGCTCCTGTGATCAGAGAGAGAGTCCAAAAACCCTGTGCTGGTTCCTGCAGCTTCCCACAGAAAGGGATGAATGAGTTCCCAGTGGAGCAAGTGCAGCTCTGTGTTTGTTACCTTTAAAGCATCCCATTTTGTGTTGAAAACATGAAGCTGGCAGGAACAATGGTGCCATGGTAACTTGTGTTCTTTTTAATCTTTATTGCAAGATTTTCAGCCTGTTTCCCATGGCAATACCAAGCCAGTGCAGCACATTCTTCCTCAGTTTTCTTGTTTTCCCTTTCATTCTTAATCACAGAATGGTTTGGATTGGAGAAGACCTTTAGGATAACAGTGTAGTGGAGAGTACAGAATACAGAATTAACCTGCTTGGAAAAGACCTTTGAGATCATCAAGTCCAACCTATCTCCCAGCACCATCTAATCAACTAAACCATGGCACTGAGTGCCTCATCCAGTCTTATTTTAAACACTTCCAGTGGTGGTGACTCCACCACCTCCCTGGGCAGCCCATTCCAATGGCCAGTCTCTCTTTCTGTGAAGAATTGCTTCCTCACATCCAGTCCAAACCTCCCCTGGCGCAGCTTGAGACTGTGTCCTCTCCTTCTGTCACTGTTGCCTGTGAGAAGAGACCAGGCCCCACCTGGCTACCACCTCCCTTCAGGTAGTTGTAGAGAGCAGTAAGGTCTCCCCTGAGCCTCCTCTTCTCCAGGCTAAACACCCCCAGCTCCCTCAGCCTCTCCTCTCAGGACTGTGCTCCAGACCCCTCCTCAGCCTTGTTGCCCTTCTCTGGACATGTTCCAGCAAGTCAGCATGTTTCTTAAACTGAGGGCCCCAGGACTGGACACAGTACTCAAGGTGTGGCCTAACCAGTGCTGAATACAAGGCAGAATGACTTCCCTGCTCCTGCTGGCCACACTGTTCCTGATCCAGGCCAGGATACCATTGGCCTTCTTGGCTACACTGCTGGCTCATGTTCAGCTGCTATCAACTAGTACCCCCAGGTCCCTTTCTTGCCTGTCTGCTCTCCAGCCACTCTGTCCCCAGCCTGTAGCCCTGCATGGGGTTGTTTTGGCCAATGTGTAGAACCCAGCACTTAGATGTGCTGAATCTCATGCCATTGGACTCTGCCCATGTGTCCAGCCTGTCAGGGTCCCTCTGACATACACTGCTGTTGAATTGCTGTTGGCAGTACCTTCAGCCAAAGAAAGATGCTAATTATGAGCATTTTTATTACTAAGCCTGGTTGATTTTTTTTTTCTCTCCTTGACATGTTAATTTTTTTTATTTTAACAATCCTATTAACACCTCAGCATTCTGACCTCAGCACAGCCTAATTGAGACACAATGTGAAGCCTGTCATTGAGTTTCTGTTTTCATTAGATATTTTCATTAATTATATTTCCGTCCTTGGCTCCTGAAACTTGAGAATGATGCCTGAGAAACATCTTTTCAGTAACCACATGGATGTAAAGGTGGTGAGAACTCTGCTTCTCCAGAGTGTGCTGTTAACTCTCAGTGCAGTGTGTGCACTAATCTGTTACCAGGCTATGAAATTGGGCAATCTTCAGACCGTGTCACAAGTTGACAAAATGGAAGAGCTCCGAGAGGATGCTGCTGCATGCTCTAAGCATGTGTCACAAGACATCAAATCCTGACCTGAGCCTCTGTGATGCAGACAGAGCATGAACAAAATGCAGCTTCAACTCTGAATGTCTTAAGCTTTACCAGATTTCTTCACAACCCTGTGAGTGCTGAGTTTGGCCAAATGCCTTGGAGGTGACAGCAGAAACTCTACACAAAGATTTAAACAACCAAAAAAACCCCAAACCAAATGAAAATCCCAACAATCAGAAAAACCCCTGGCCAGCAGAAACAGAGGGCTGTGATAGCCAGACAAAAGGACAGATTTAAGGATTTTTCTCCTCCACTGAAAATTTAGTGAAATGGGTCCAGAGGAGGGCCATGAAAATGATCAGGGGCTTGGAGCACCTCTGCTGCAAGGACAGGCTGAGAGAGCTGGGGGTGTTCAGCCTGGAGATGAGAAGGCTCTTGGGGAGACCTAATAGCAGCCTGCCAGTACCTGAAAGGGGCTACAACAAGGATGAAGAGAGACTGTTTGCAAAGGTCTGCAGTGACAGGACAAGGGGCAATGTCTTCAAACCAGAGAAGAGCAGATTTAGATTGGATGTTAGGAACAAGTTCTTTACTATGAGGGTAGTGGAAGACTGGAACAGGTTGCCCAGGGGTTTTTTGGGGCCACTTCCTGGAAACACTCAAGGGGAGGCTCAGAGGGGCTCTGAGCAACCTGATCTAGTTGAGGATGTCCCTTCTTGCTGCAGAGGGTGTTGGACTAGATGACCTTTGAAGGTCCCTTCCAACCCAGACCATTCTACGGTTCTGTAAGTCCTGTGCCCTGTGATATCAACAGCAGTTCTTGCAGCTTACTGACTCTGACAAAGGTAGTGTTAACTTTTATCATCTTTAGTTCTGATGCTCCTGGGGAACTGCAGAAGCAGAACAGCATTCAAGCTCGAAGGACTGCCTGAAGACCTGCTGGTCTCTGGCGTACCTGAAGAAGCTTGCTCCCTGCCCTGGCAGATCTGCTTGTCTTGCTGTTGCCAAAACAAGCCTTGTAACACCCCAGAATGATCATTGTTACTTAGCTCATCCTAACACAGCTCACCTTTCCAATGTTTTTGTTGTTTCCCACTCCCCACCCCTTTTTTTCTTCCCACTGAGCCACCTCTCCCATCATATATTTTTGATGTCCTTTTGTCTTGTTTCAGTTTGTCCCTTTTTCCTCCACCACAATGGGTCATGAGATTTCTGCTTTCCAGTAGTTCAAACTCTGCAGCAGATGTCCCAGTGTATCTGTAGTATTGTCTCTCCCATTTTAATTCCTGGGCACAAAGATGAACCTCTGTTTGACAGATGTACCTTTAATACCTGCTGGTTTTCTTTCTGCACAAAAATGCAGCCTCTTGCATTTTCAGAGTGGTGGAGCAATGGATGTAGCACCAAAGGGAGCCTACAAGAGAGCTGGGGAGGGACTTTTTAGGGTGTCAGGTAGTGATAGGACCAGGGGGAATGGAGCAAAGCTAGAAGAGGGCAGATTTAGATTAGATATTAGGAAGAAGTTCTTCACCATGAGGGTGGTGAGATGCTGGAACAGGTTGCCCAGGGAAGTGGTGGCAAGCTCCATTCCTGAATTTTTTTAAAGCCAGGCTGGATGTGGCTCTGTGCAGCCTGATCTAGTGTGAGGTGTCCCTGCCCATGACAGGGGGGTTGGAAATAGGTGATCCTTGAGGTCCCTTCCTACCCTGACAATTCTGTGATTCAATTCTGTGAAGAAAGTGTGGGTGAAATGTTGTTCTGGCAGCTGTCCTCATACAGGCTGCTGTAAAAGATAGGACATATGTGGAGGTCACTTATGTTTACATCTCATTTCATGAGATAGACTGCAGCTTGTCTGTTCATTAATTAACAGAAAGTAAACATGCAGCAGAATGTTGCCTGTTCTTATCTAAGAGATTTAACAGGGCTTCTGCTGTCTGTTGATGGAACTGGCCTAGTGAATGCAGGGCTGACTTGCTGTGGTATCAGCAGTGATATGGAAGGACACTGAGATTAGAGCAGTGACATGGAAGGACACTGAGATTAGAGCACTGCATGTTCTTTAGCATCTAAGGCTTCTTGTCTGAGTGTTTGGCTCAGGAAGTGGCTGTCATGCTGGATGAAATATTGCAATGTATTTATTTACGCTGTACTGGATGAGGATAACTAGAACCAAGTCACCAAGTATCAGGAGGGCTAGCACAAAACACCACTCAGCTGTGGTAAAGACTCTTTGTGGAGGATTGATATTACAGTTCCCTTTCCCTGGAAGTGTTCAAGCAGGGGCTTTGGGCAACCTGGTCTTGCTAGAATGGTGACTTGTGGTAGGAGTATCCCAGTGAAACAAACCATTTCCTGGACTAGAAACAAGACCAAGTGCAGGGTCCTGCATCTGGATCGAGGCAATCCCAGGCACAAATACAGGCTGGGCAGTGACTGGCTGGAGAGCAGCCCTGAGGAGAGAGACTTGGGGGTGCTGGTGGACGAGAAGCTCAACATGAGCTCTCAATGTGCACTTGCAGCCCGGAAAGCCAATCAGATCCTGGGCTGCATCAGGAGAAGTGTGACCAGCAGGGCAAGGGAGGTGATTCTTCCCTTCTACTCAGCCCTGGTGAGACCCCACCTGGAGTACTGCCTCCAGTTCTGGAGCCCCTATTACAGGAGGGATGTGGACGTGCTGGAGTGTGTCCAGAGAAGGGCCACGAGGATGATCAGAGGGCTGGAGCACCTCTCCTATGAGGACAGACTGAAGGAGTTGGGGCTGTTCAGTCTGGAGAAGAGAAGGCTCCGAGGTGACCGCATTGTGGCCTTCCAGTATCTGAAGGGGGCCTACAGGAAGGCTGGGGAGAGACTTCTCAGGATCTCAGGTAGTGATAGGACTAGGAGGAATGGAATGAAGCTGGAGGTGGGGAGATTCAGGCTGGACATGAGGAAGAAGTTCTTCCCCATGAGAGTGGTGAAGCCATGGAATGGGTTATCCAGGGAGGTGGTTGAGGCCCCATCCCTGGAGGTGTTTAAGACCAGGCTGGATGAGGCTCTGGCCAGCCTGATCTAGTGTGGGGTGTCCCTGCCCATGGCAGGGGGTTTGGAACTAGATGATCCTTGTGGTCCCTTCCAACCCTGACTGATTCTATTCTAGAAATCATTCTGTTCTGCAGCAGCTGTCCCTGCCTGACAGCATAAAGCACTGGAGTCTTTGCCCCTTACTGCTTGCATGCATGTGCACATCGTAGCCTACTAGCAAGCTGAGTTTGAAATGATTTGTGGGGTTTATGTCTCACTGTTGTAGTTTGAGGCTGATGCTTTAGCCTAGTGTCTGGATTGTAAACAACAATAGGAAAACTCCAGAGACTCCCAGTATCTGAGCAGAAAACAGTAAAAGGTAAAGGTAGCGGTTGGATACAGAGGAGTAATAATGATATGTCTGTATCATTCCATTGGGCTGCTGATCAGGGTGAAGTTTCCTGCATGGATTGTTTTCTCTCCTTTTCACCTCTTCTCTCTGCAATACTGCTTTGCATTGCTCCCTTACCTCTTTTCTGACCTTCTGCTGGTTGAACTGACTTGTGTCTCTGAAGGCACCAGGGAAAGGAGGGGGAGGAGGTTGCTAAGAGCCCTCTGAGCTGTCCAGGGTGGGTGTGGAACAACCCAAGGAGGTCCTCGTATTGTTTTTTTCCTCTGAATTGTAAATATATGCAAATACATTTTGTACACAGTCATTGCATTTTATACATTTGGATTTAAGGTTACCTTTTGTAAATATAACTTCCATTTTACTTCTGAGTTCTGGGTTTGGGGATTTTGGGGATTTTACTCTGGGGGTAATCTCCAATTAATTTGGGGGTTAACCTCAACCCACCACACTCCCATTGCTCAATAAATCACTAGAAATATGATTCGAGTCCTCCACCCATGGTTTGGTCAGTGCTCATTCTTTACACTGGTTGACTTCAGCTGCACAAGACACCCTCTGGTGCAGTCATCCATTAGTGCTCATTTTCCAGCAGATTATGCTCAATGGCAATGTAAAGTGGGCCCAGCAGCACCTGTCCTGAATTTAGGCCAGAATTTCTCACTGAAATCCTGGTCATCTGAAGTGCTGACATGATACTCTCAGTAGTATTGGACTTACAAAAGAGCTTGCAGAACATGCTATGATTGACCCCTCTACTATGATTCTCCCCCATGCTATGATTCTCCCCCTCTAGTCCTTTCTGGGGAGACTCCACCTGGAGCACTGTGCCCAGTTCTAGAGCCCCTGTTACAAGAAGGATCTGGGTGTGTTGGAAGGTGTCCAGAGAAGGGTCATGAGGATGATGAGAGGGCTGGAGCTCCTTTCCTCCGAGGACATACTGAGAGAGTTGGGGCTGTTCAGTTTGGAGAAGAGAAGGCTCCAAGGAGACCTTATTGTGGTCTTCCAGTATCTGAAGGGGGGTACAAGAAAGCTGGGGAGGGACTTTTTAGGATGTCAGGGAGTGGTAGGACTGAGGGCAATGGAAAAAGAAACTAGAAATGGGTAGATTCAGATTGGATGTTAGGAAGTTCTTCCCCACGTGGGTGGTGAGACTCTGGAACAGGTTGCCCAGGGAGGTGGTGGAAGCCTCATCCCTGGAGGGTTTTAAGGCCAGGCTGTGTGCAAGAGGTCCTAACACCACGAAACCCGTAGGCAATGTGCAATCACAGGGACCTCACAGCTGCTCACTGAACTGCCTCAGGAGTGCAGTAGAGCCATCTGCAGCTGCTACACAATAACATTTCTGGATTTAGCATCAGGATTGTGTGGTTATAAGAGAAAAATATTGCAGTAAATGGTAGGTTATTTTCTTTGTTTTGTGTTCTGACTGAGCATCATCCTGCAGGTCCTGTTGGGGTTGACAAAAAACTTCAGCTCCAAGTCTCTATTTTAAGGTGCTTATGACTATTCCAAAATAGTTGTCCTTTAGCTGAAAGTCTTCCTTTCTATTCTCAGCAGAGATGTGGGTTTACTTGGAAAATTTCAAATTCCATTTGACTGTTGGGTTTGGTTTTTGTTTCTTACATTGTTGTGAATTTAAACAAAAGTTCCCTCGTGTACCAGTGCAGACTGGTATCAGATGGATTTACTGCATGGCTTTTCAGTCTGCACATCTCTATCAAATAACAGCCTTATAAGGTAGAGCAATCTCTGTTACTGCTAATCCCAGCATTGGGGAAAGGTATTTCAAGCTCTGCTGCAGGGAGATAGGGTGGAGTGGAGTGGAGTGGAATGGACTGGACCAGGTTGGAAAAGACCTTTGAGATCATCAAGTCCAACACCTTGTTAGTTTCCTTTTTATTTGCCTTCTGATTGATGAGCTTCAGTTTGTTTCTAGGTTTTGGTGGTGTTCAGCTTTTGTTATACCTTCTTACGTGCTGGAACCTTACATGTCTTTATATTTTTGTTTAATGCTCACCTGAAGTTAGCAGTGACACTTTTTTCCCTCTTCACAAGATAGTAATTTGGAAGTTGCTTGATCAACTCTTAATTTCTGTCAAATTGTGAAAAATCACACCTTATGGTTTTAAAAACTTTAAGAGAACTTATTATTGTATTTTAATTGGCATGTGGTTCTTAGTATAGATTATGTTTGGTTGTTTTCTTTGTGTCTTGTAGCTGCAATTCAATTTACAACGTGTGCTTGCCTCCTGGTTATAGTTTGATTTGGTATTTTAATCTTAGAAATATCTTAGAAACACCTTCCCTGAATTTCTGATCACTCTTATCATAGCATGGCCTCCTTGACAGGTATCACTAGGGGGTTCTTGGGATGGATGAGGCTCAAGATATGGATGTGCTGGAACATGTCCAGAGAAGGACCATGAGGATGATCAGAGGGCTGGAGCTCCTCTTCTATGGAGACAGACTGAGAGAGTTGGGGCTGTTCAGTCTGGAGAAGAGCTATGATTGACCCCTCTATTATGATTCTCCCCCATGCTATGATTCTCCCCCTCTAGTCCTTTCTGGGGAGACCCCACCTGGAGCACTGTGCCCAGTTCTAGAGCCCCTGTTACAAGAAGGATCTGGATGTGTTGGAAGGTGTCCAGAGAAGGGTCATGAGGATGATGAGAAGTCTGGAGCTCCTTTCTTCCGAGGACATACTGAGAGAGTTGGGGCTGTTCAGTGTGGAGAAGAGAAGGTTCTGAGGAGACCTTATTGTGGCCTTCCAGTATGTGAAGGGGGCTACAAGAAAGCTGGGTAGGGTCTTTTAGGGTGTCAGGGAGTGATAGGATTGGGGGGAATGGAGCAAAACTAGAAATGGGTAGATTGAGATTGGATGTTAGGAAGAAGATTTCACCATGAGGGTAGTGAGGCACTGGCACAAGTTGCCCAGGGAGGTGGTGGAAGTGTCATCCCTGGAGGTTTTTAAGGCCAGGCTGGATGTGGCTCTGAACAACCTGATCTCATGTGAAGTGTCCCTGCCCATGGCAGGGGGGTTGGAACTGGATGATCCTTGAGGTCCCTTCCAACCCTGACAATTCTATGATTCTATGATCCCTAATCCACTACTAAATAAACTGAAATCCTCCCTTGATGAGAGCAAGCCCTAAAAGTGATGCTCGTAGCAGAGGACTACATTTTCATGCAACACACAAAGTCACTGAGCTCCATGTCCCCTTCCGGAGTGACCTGCAGGCCTGGCCCAGAGCCATGCAGCCAGGCCAAGGCTGGGACCAGCCCTGGGCAGGGACCAGCCCTGGGCAGAGCCCAGGAGGCATGGAGCTGAGGAGCCCCTCTGTCGGGCTAGCTCCCTTGCTGGTTGCCATGACATTTGATCACCTAGAAATAGGTTCTGAGAAGTCTGGGTCTTGTTCTGCAGCTCTGGAGCTGGGATTTGCTCTGTTTTGCTTACAGACCTTTGAGGTGGGGGAGGAGGAGGAAGAGGAGAAAGAAGAGGGGGCTGGTAGCAGTCTAATGCTAAGTCCCTCAACCTGTCCTTGTTCCTTTCCAGATCAAAGACCCAGGCTACTGAATGCAGACAGATTTGTACCACAGATCTTTTATCGTCCTCCTCGTGCATTTTGCATCTTTTTTTGGCAGCTGATTCATAACATTCTGAGGTTTTCCTTTCTGCTGCACACCTGCAGGGGCTGGCGGGATGCTGTGCTGACCCACATGGCGATACTGGACCCGTCTCTGCGCTGCAGGACGGTGGCAGGGTGCCTGTGCTTGCTCACCCATGAGAGTGCAGCACTTTTTCTTTAGTGCTCTGCCTGAGATTAATTAATCTGCTTCTCTGCAACCTTAGCTAATGAATAATGCTTATGTATTCCCCATAAAAGAGTCCTTTCTCCGCTCTGCAAAGCCCGTCCACACAGAGTGGAGATGCTTGCTGTGCTTTGGCTCTGCAGAAGCAGGTGCTAGGAGATAAATCACAACCCCAGCACACTGCCAGCTCAAGCAGCAGTTTATATCAAGTACAAATAACAAAGACATTGCACCTGATTGCTTACATCAATTACCTAATTCATTATACTGCTCCATCAATTACCTAATTCACTATGCTGTTACCAAATTCATTATACTAAGGTGGGTCCTACATTTGCATTTAAGCTTTCCCACAATAGCTTATGTAGGGGCCACCTGGATGTATTGATCTTTGTCCAAATCTGTCCCTGGTTTATGGAAAGAAGCCATAATGAGGCATCCTCTACAGAGGTTGATAAAATTTTACTATCTTCATCGACTTCTCTTAATTACTGTGTCTTGTTTCTGATTATTTTAACCTTTGAGTTTCTTCTGGCCTTTGCTGTTACAGCCCTTTCATTCTTGTTATCCTGGTTTCAGGCCAGTTCATTATATGCTTATTCAACCTAAAAGTTGTTTATTTTATCCTTCTGAGATCACTTATAGTGGCTAACATTGCCCAGAAATCTGTGCATTATACAGCTCTTCTTTCAGTGGTTGAGTGCTAGAATTAAAGGATATCCCTGATCATGGCAGAGGGCTTGGAATAGAATAGAATAGAATAGAATAGAATAGAATAGAATAGAATAGAATAGAATAGAATAGAATAGAATAGAATAGAATAGAATAGACCAGGTTGGAAGAGAGCCTCGAGATCGTGTCCAACCCATTATCCAACACCATCTAATCAACTAAACCATGGCACCAAGCACCCCATCAAGTCTCCTCCTGAGCACCTCCAGCGATGGTGACTCCACCACCTCCCTGGGCAGCCCATTCCAAGGGCCAGTCTCTCTTTCTGTGAAGAATTTCTTCCTCACATCCAGCCTAAACCTCCCCTGGTGCAGCTTGAGACTGTGTCCTCTTGTTCTGGTGCTGTCTGCCTGGGAGAAGAGGCCAGGCCCCACTTGTCTACAACCTCTCTTCAGGTAGCCGTAGAGATCAATAAGGTCTCCCCTGAGCCTCCTCTTTTCCAGGCTAAGCAACCCCAACTCCCTCAGCTTCTTATAGGGCTATGCTCCAAACCCCTTCCCAGCTTCGTTGCCCTTCTCTGGACATGTTCCAGCAAGTCAACATCTTTCCTAAACTGAGGGATCCAGAACTGGACAGAGGACTCGAGGTGCGGCCTAACCAGTGCAGTGTACAGGGGCAGAATGACCTCCCTGCTCCTGCTGGCCACACTGTTCCTGATCCAGGCCAGGATGCCATTGGCCTTCTTGGCCACCTGGGCACACTGCTGGCTCATGTTCAGCTGCTGTCAACCATTACCCCCAGGTCCCTTTCTGCCTGGCTGCTCTCCAGCCACTCTGTCCCCAGCCCGTAGGGCTGCATGGGATTGTTGTGGCCAATGTGTAGAACCTGGCACTTGGATGTGTTAAATCTCATGCTGTTCGACTCTGCCCATCTGTCCAGCCTGTCAAGGTCCCTCTGCAGAGCTCTCCTACCCTCCAGCAGATCAACACCTGCTCCCAGCTTGGTGTCATCTGCAAATTTACTGGTGACTGACTCAATCCCCTCATCCAGATCATCAATAAAGACATTGAACAGGATGGGGCCCAGCACTGATCCCTGGGGGACACCACTAGAGACTGGCTGCCAGCTGGATGTGGCACCATTCACCACCACTCTAGATGACCTTTAGAGATCCCTTCCAACCCAAACTATTCTGTGATACCTGTGGGACAATGTGATGGTTTAGAGACTAGGTGCCTTTAAGGACCACAAAGTTACAGACGTCCAGGAGGTGGACAAGAAAAGTGTATTTCACTCCTGTAAGTCCTGCATCCCTATTAAACTGGCTGCACTTTCTCTTTTCTTCTCTTTTCCCTTCCTCTCTGGTCCTGGGAGGACATGCAGGCTGTTATCTCCTTCTGGGGGCACTGAGGCCTGGAGTTTGGCCTTGGCAATACTGCCAATTAGGCCAGGACCTGGAGCTGCCAAGCTGCATTTTATGCTGTGTCACATTGGTTTGGTACGGGGGATGCAGAGAGGCCTCGTGGTGGGGGGCATGAAGGCTTGGCTTTGTTGGCCTGGTTTAAAGGGAGGTTTCTGAAAGCTTTGGCTTAATGAGCCTCTGTGTTAAGCCCAAAGTATGGATTTTAGTGTATTTTGTATGCTTTGGACTCTTTTGTGTAGCTGTGAATAGCATTTCCATTTAAACTTCCCAATCCTATCCAATCCTGTGTGCCAGCGTTTTTCTTTCGCCCCTTTTGGAAGAGGCAAAATAACAAATGTGTCTTACTCTGAACTAAGACAGACAACCAACCAGAGTAGAAAAACTGGCAAAAGTGACTAAAATGCTTCTGACTCTAGGATCTCAGCCTCTGAAATTTGTCTTTAATTTTATTTTTTTTTTTTATCTTTATCGTTGCATTGCTGATTTTATCACTCCCCCACAGTGGATGGCCTTTCAGATGCATTATACCTCTTGAACATTGCTGTTTATTTGCAGGCAGGGAAATGGAAGCTGGAAGGAGGATGCTACCTGTTTTTATTGCTGCAGTTTCTCTATTTTTCTATCGAGGTAACTGGATCAGGAGGAATCAAAACATACCAGACTGATCTTCATGTTAATTCTAAGTCATGAGAAAGGAGACTTTTCATTTCTATAAGAGCGTAAGGAATGTTCACAATGAATGTAGTATTCTTGTGTATGCCTTCATGTAATTGCATTTTTGTGGCCAGTGTCTTTTAGATACCCTGTCAGAGAAATTCAGCCGACAAAAAGATCAGATCACAGAAACATTCAGGTTGGAAAAGAGCCTCAGGATCACCAAGTCCAACCCAGAACCCTACTCTACAAGGTTCACCCCTAAACCACAGCCCCAAGCACCACAGCCAAACCACCTTTAAACACAACCAGGCTTGGTGACTCCACCACCAGTGGAGGGCAGCACATTCCAATGCCTGACCACTCTTGCTGGGAAAAAAAGTCTTTCTAATGTGCAGTCTAAACCTCCCCAGTTGTAACTTGAGGCCATTCCCTCTTGTTCTATCATTAATGACCTGTGAGAAGAGACCAGCACCAACCTCTCCACAATGTCCTTTCAGGTAGCTGTAGAGAGCCATGAGGTCTTCCCTCAGCCTCCTTTTTCAAACTAACCATCCCCAGCTCCTTCAGTCTCTCTTCATCAGATTTATTCTCCAGGCTCTTCCCCAGCTTCCTTGCCCTCCTCTGCACTGGCTCCAGCACCTCCACATCTCTCTTGGATTGAGGTGCCCAAAGCTGAACACAATACTTGAGGTGTGGCCTCCCCAGAGCTGAGTACAAGAGGACAATCGCCTCTCTGCTCCTGCAGGACACAGCATTTCTGATCTAACCCAGGACACAATTGACTTTCTTGGCCACCTGGGCACAGTGCTGGCTCATGTTCAGTTGCTTGTCCATTAGAATCCCCAGGTCCCTTTCTGCCAGGCAGCTTTCCAGCCACACTGCCTCAAGCCTGTAGCATTGCTTGGGGCCGTTGTGACCCAAGTGCAGGGCCTGGCACTCGGCCTTGTTGAAGCTCATCCTGTTAATGCTGGCCATGGATCCAATCTGTCCAAGTCCCTCTGTAGAGCCTCCCTAACCTCATGAAGAAGATGAGAAGAGCAGGTAGTGTTCATAAGCAAGCAGCTCTATTTCAGTCCTCCTTACCATTTGACAGATCAGGAAGGGCAGCTGCTGCTAATCTTCACTGCAATCTCAAGGCACCTGGAGAAATGGAAATAATTTATTTTAACGTCTTAGCAGGTCATGGCCAGTAGTGTGAATCACAGTGCCTTGGCCTGATTCCAGCCTGAAAGTTACATTTTGCTGAGCAAATGCACCCCATGGCATTTTCAGTGATTCTCTTTTTTTGTCTTAACATAGTTTGGAGTTGCTGAGGAAAGTTAAAAAGCTGGGGGCTTCCCAACTAGCAGAAAGATCTTAGTGGTGTCTGAGCTGAACTGATGCTAACTTTTCCTGCTTGTCCAAAAGCTACATCATAGGAAAAGAGGACCACAGGATGTTAGGGGTTGGAAGGGACCTCTGAAGGTCATCAAGCCCCCTGCCAGAGCAGGACCATGGAATCCAGCACAGGTTGCACAGGAACACATCCAGATGAGGTTTGCCCGTGCTCCTAGAAGCAGCCTGTGGATAGAGACCGAGCCTTGGGATGGGCTCACTCTGGTGTCCCCTGCAGCTGACAGGAATGCCAGCTCACAAGGAAGCTTTTCTTTGGTATTTCTGTTCACAGAACAATAGTTTCAAGAGCCAGAACTGCTTCCATGGCACTCTTCTCAGCTTCCAAGCACAAGTACGTTTTGCACAGAGTAGCCAGTCCTGATGTGCTATCTAGCTCCTACTGGCTGCCTGCAGATAAATCCAGCCTGTATTTCATCAGGAAATTTGAAGTGATCACAGGATCACAGGATGTTAGGGGCTGGAAGGGACCTCCAGAGATTATCAAGTCCAAGACTCCAGCCAGAGCAGGACCACAGAATCCAGCACAGGTCACACAGGAACACATCCAGATGGGGCTTGAAAGTCTCCAGAGAAGGAGACTCCACAACCTCTCTGGGCAGCCTGTTCCAGTGCTCTGGGACCCTCCCAGTGAAGAAGTACCCTCATGCTGAGGTGGAACCTCCTGTACTGTAGTTCCTATCCATTGCCCCTTGTCCTATCACAGAGTGCAAGTGAGCAGAGCCTGTCCCTCCCCTTCTTAGCCCCCAGCCCTCAGGTATTTATAGACACTGATTAAATCCCCTCTAGGTCTTCTCTTCTCCAGACTAAACAGCCCCAGGGGGCTCAGCCTCTCCTCATCAGGCAGTGCTCCAGTCCCTTCACCATCCTCTTAGCCCTCCATTGGACTCTCTCTAGCAGATCCCTGTCCCTCTTGAACAGAGGAGCCCAGAACTGGATGCAATATTCCAGGTGTGTCCTCACTAGGGCAGAGTAGAGGGGGAAGAGATCCTCCCTGGATCTGATAGGCACACTCCTCTGAATGCGCTCCAGGATCCCATTGGCCTTCCTGGCCACAAGGGCACATTGCTGTCTCATGCAGAACTTCTTGTCCACCAGCACTCCCAGGTCCTTCTCCACAGGGCTGCTCTCCAGTGCCTTACCTGAAGGGACACTCAGCCATGGAATTTCAGGGGACAGCTTCAAAAGCGTGTGTGTATTGAGAAAGGCTGAGCCCTCTGGTGCCTGACCAGACACTGGTGAGCTTGTGTAGGCTGTGCATGTATTAAAAGTCTCTTTTAATTTCCAGCTCCTTGGTGGGAACAGTAGTGTGGAAATGTTAGAGAAAACGGGGTGGTAGAAGCTTCCATACAGGGTATGTAAAATCAGATGGGAAAAGTGAAGCTTCTGCAATTAGTGGTTGAGAGATTATCCATGGCTTCTGGTTTTACTACCTTAAAAGAGCTGGAGTGAAGCTAGTGAGACAGGGGAAATATTTAAAGAACACTTTGCAAGGACAGAACCTTTTATCAATAAAGGCTGGGGGGGGGGGTTGTGTTGTGGTGGTTTGTTTTTTTCACAACAGAAATGTTTTGCTGCACATTGCTAATGCTGCTCAAATGGAACTGCCTCTCAAGGCATCTAAATGTGTCTGAGTAGGTTCCTGTGGCTCTCAGGCAACAGGAGCACTCAGTAACATGAGATAAAAAGATAAAAAACATGCTTAATATGATCTGTTGAACTGGAGCATTTTAATCAGAGCTGAGCTCTGAAGGAACCAGGTGTTATTTTGCTCCTGGCAGCAACTGAAACTTCACAGGCTTTTCATGACATCACGTCTTTGCCGTGTCTTAACCAGTGACTCATCTTGCTTGCCTGTTTGTTCCTATTTCTAGCTGCCAGAAGGAGCAGTAAACTCAATGTCATCATTCTCCTGTTAATGACACCTACTTGTCTGCCCAAGGCCATTGTCTTAGCACACCTTTTTGGTTCTTGGTGGGTTGTTTTCTCTTCCCCTTTCCTTTTTGTCAAGGTGGCTTTTGTTTAGCTGATTTCTTTGTGGCCTCCACTCAGAATTTTGTCTGCTTTTGCAAAGGAAACGTTTGTGTGTGTGTAACATCCAGGAGCTCCAGCTGCAGAGCAGAGCCCTTCCACACTGAGCAAACACATAGAATCATAGAATTGTCAGGGTTGGAAGGGACCTCAAGGATCATTCAGTTCCAACTCCCCTGCCATGGGCAGGGACATCTCACACTAGATCAGGTTACTCAGAGCCACATCCAGCCTGGCCTTAAAAACCTCCAGGGATGAGGCTTCCACCACCTCCCTGGGCAACCTGTTCCAGTGTCTCACCACTCTCATGGTGAAAAACTTCTTCCTAACATCCAATCTGAATCTACCCATTTCTAGTTTTGCTGCATTCTCCCCCAGTCCTGTCACTCCCTGACACCCTAAAAAGTCCCTCCCCAGCTTGCTTGTAGGCCCCCTTCAGATACTGGAAGGCCACAATAAGGTCTCCTCAGAGCCTTCTCTTCTCCAGACTGAGTCATAGAATCAATAGGGTTGGAAGAGACCTCAAAGATCATCAAGTCCAACCTGTCACCCAAGACCTCATGACTACTAAACCATGGCACCAAGTGCCACGTCCAGTCCCCTCTTGAACATCTCCAGGGATGGTGACTCCACCACCTCCCTGGGCAGCCCATTCCAACAGCTAACAACTCTCTCGGTGAAGAACTTTCTCCTCACCTGCAACCTAAACTTCCCCTGGCACAGCTTGAGAATGTGTCCTCTTGTTCTGGAATAGTCCTAGCTCTCTCAGTCTGTCCTCATAGGAGAGGAGCTCCAGCCATCTGACCACCCCCATGGCCCTTCTCTGGACATGTTCCAGCACCTCCAGATCCCTCTTGTACTAGGGGCTCCAGAACTGGACACAGTATTCCAGGTGGGGTCTCACCAGGGCAGAGTAGAGGGGGAGAGTCACCTCCCTTGACCTGCTGGCTATGCTTCTCTTGATGCAGCCCAGGCTCTGGTTGGCTTTCTGGGCTGCAAGTGCACACTGGTGGCTCATGTTGAGCTTCTCATCCCCCAGCACCCCCAAGTCCTTTTCTTCAGGGCTGCTCTCAAGCCAGTCCCTGGCCAGCCTATATCGGTGCTTAGGATTGCCCTGACCCAGATGCAGGACCTTGCACTTGGTCTTGTTGAACCTCATGAGGTTGGCTAAAGAAGTCTCAGCACCGGAGTCTGTATGCATATCCTGACATAACAGTAGTGGGATGGGGGCACACCAGCCACCTCATAGCAGACATCAATAACATTAACAACACACCTAGAACTTCTAGAGGTCAGGAGAAATTTAACCCTCTTCATTGCAACAGTCCAGCAAAGTAAGGAAGTGCATCTCTGAGCAGCTGGCTACAAGTCTTGGGCATGAAGAGGTGAATCATAGAATCACAGAATGGTCTAGGCTGGAAGGGACCTCCGAAGGTCTTCCATTCTGACCTCCTTGCAGTCAGCAGGGACATCCCCAACTAGATCAGGTTGCCCAGGGCCTTGTTGAGCCTCACCTTGAATATCTCCAGGGATTGGGCCTCAACCACCTCCCTAAGCGGCCTGTTCCAGTGTTCTACCACCCTCATAGTAAAGAACTTGTTCTTAGCATCCAATCTAAATCTGCCCTTCTCTAGTTTGAAGCCATTGCCCCTTGTCCTGTCGCTGCAGGCCCTTGTAAATAGTCTCTCTGCAGCCTTCCTGTAGGCTCCCCCTCAGGTACTGGCAGGCTGCTATTAGGTCTCCCTGGAGCCTCTTCTTCTCCAGGCTGAACACTCCCATCTCCCTCAGCCTGTCCTCATAGCAGAGGTGCTCCAATCCTCTGATCATTTTTGTGGCCCTCCTCTGGACCCTCTCCATCAGTTCCATGCCCTTTCTATCTTGAGAGCTCCAGCCCTGGATACAGTACTCCAGGTGAGGTCTCACCAGTGTCAGAATCACCTCTCTGGATCTGCTGGCAAAGACATCTTTTGATGCAGCCCAGGCTGCCATTTGCCTTCTGTGGAGCAAGCTCACACTGCCTGCTTGTGTCCAGCTTCTCATCCATCAACACCCCCAAGTCCTTTTCCCCAGGGCTACTTTCTAGCACCTCCTCCCTAGTCTGTTCCCCAGGCTGGTCTGCAACAGAACAGCTCTCTGCCTTCAGCATATGCATTTATTTCTGCTTACCCAGATTGTCTGTCAGGCAGAGAAGAGGAGCTGAAATGGCTAGTGTAAGAACTGAGCAGTGTGTGCAGGGATTCAGATGTTCCCTGACACTTGGGTATTTAACAGCTTGCTGCCCCCATAACCATGGGGCCCTGAAGTCCGTTATCCTGTCTGCAGAGCTGACCAAACTCTGATCAAGGAGCAAAATACCTGTCCTGGAGGTGTCAGCATGGGGAAGGAGAGACCTCTCATTCACCATCAGGCTGGGAACAGGTGACTCTTATCCTTACATAATATTCCTTTCAAAACAAACACCACCCAACCCAAGCAACAAATTCAAACCTCAATCCTTTCAACAAACCACAAGGCTTAGCGCTGCGTTTGTCACATAGGCTGCTAAAGCTGCTGCGGTACTGAGGGGATTAAATCTGGTACAGATGAGAAGTTCCTGTGACATTTTATTTGGAACAAAGAGCTTGTGGCTGGGAAAATCTTCCCTAGAAGAAGGATGGTTCAGAGTCAGGGATTCTTACTTGTCAGACCTGCAGCAATGAGCGTTCGGAGTGATTTAAGAACCACAAATACATTCATTTCCTGTGAAAGGGCCTCGCTGCTTCTGCTGGCAGCCAAGTGAGTTCACAATAGGAGCACAAAATAGCTTTTCTTAGATGTGTGGGTGATAGATCTTGTAAGTAGAGGGCAACCTGCACATAATGCAAATGCATTTAGGTCTTTGTCTTCTCTGATAAACACTGAATTTTGATTGCTCATTAACGTGAAAGCTTAAAGTTTTTTTTGTTTCAAGCTACCGACTTATGGTCTGGTGGAGGTTTTTAATAGTTTCTGTCAAAGACAGGCACAGAGGTAAGCTACAGAAGAACAGAATTCTTAGTACCTTACTGTAAATATATCTCACAGGGACCCTTCCGTGCCTGGTTGCAACAAACCTTTCTGATTCTTCACTGGGGACGGCTAAGCAGGCTTCAGGATGCTGAAGACTCAGACTACTCTTCCTAGGCATTTGGCTAGACTGCTAATTAGAGCTTCTGCTGATCCCTGCCTGTGCCTCAGCTACTTTGCCTTCTAATGAGTTTGTGGTCTACCTGAAAATCTCGCCAAGAACTTGGAGGGGGGGGGGGGAGGGAAGGAGCAATCTGCATCAGTTGCTTTCTCCTTCATTAGATAATCGTCTTGCACGTCACCCCCTGAAATGCCCAATTACCCACGGTTTGTGGTGCTTTAAACAATTCACAGGCAGCTACTGTAAACACTGAAGAAGCTGAGCTTAGATTTTTGCACTTTGTTTTATTTATGCCCACGTATCTGAGGGGGAGGGGTGTTCACTTGGAAGGCGGCATAATATATGGTGTGAGCCGAGAAAATTAAGCCAGTTTATAGCTCTCTAAGAAGCTAACATAGCCTGAGGAAAAAAAATATCACTTCAGGGTGATATTACAAAGCTCCAAATGGATTTGGAGAAAGGCAACTAAAGCCCTTTAAGGGGAGATGACATGCTCTTTACCTGCACATAAAAACCGAGCCAGGAATCCAGCAGTGACTCACATCAAGATGAATCACATCTCTGCCTTGTAGCACCGGCTACGAGGGAAAGGTTATGAATAAACTTTACATACCATGAAATATAGAGTGCCTTTTCCTGCACACACTCCCTTTGGTAACCTGAGAAGGCTTCCCTGCGATGAATATGCAAATCACCTTCCTAATGAGGTAAGTGCATTGTCCACCGAGAGCAGCAAAAGCATGCAGCCCTTGGGATTCTGTTTCCTGCAGGCACATCCCTGCCTCTTGCAACCTAATCAATCAGGGCTCGCCCCCACACAGGGGTTCGCAGGCGAAATACTGAGATCAACAAGCCAGAACTACTGAATTTCAGAGCTTTCAGGCAATAGCACAGTTTGCCAACTCTGTGGGCTGACTCCAGTTCCTCACTAAGCTGCTATGAGGACAGGGTTTGGAAGGCACCCTGAGAGACTTTTGAGGCTGTTTATCCAGGGCAGCCTGGCTGTGCATCCACTAAGCTAACAGGTATTTGCTCCTAGACATGGAGAGGCTGAGGGAGCCGGGGTTGTTTAGCCTGGAGAAGAGGAGGCTCAGGGGAGACCTTTTTGCTCTCTACAACTACCTGAAAGGAGGTTGTAGCCAAGTGGGGGTTGGTCTCTTCTCCCCGGCACAATAAGATGACACAGTCTCAAGCTGTGCCAGAGGAAGTTTAGGCTTGAGGTTAGGAGAAAGTTCTTCACAGAAAGAGGGGTTGGCCATTGGAATGTGCTGCCCAGGGAGGTGGTGGAGTCGCTGTCCCTGGAGGTGTTCAAAAAAGGATTGGATGTGGCACTTGGAGCCATGGTTTAATTGTCTCGAGGTGTTAGGTGTGAGGTTGGACTTAATGATCGCTGAGGTCTTTTCCAACCTGGTTGATTCTATGTTTCTTTCCAATCATTCTGTGTGTAGCTAGGCAATGTTCCTTGCAGTTGCTTACTGCCTGCTCAACAGCCTCATGCCCAAAGCCAAAATGAACCCTAGTTAAATGCAGAGCACAAAATAGGAGGTGAGATTTGGGAGACAAAAGAAGCTGGGAATGCAGATATGAAACAGTAACAGAGAGCATGAGCAAGGAAGAGGCCTGACCTCCTTTACATTTGTTTCCTTTTGTTGGTTGCAGAATCTGAGAAGTTACTAATTTAGGTCTTTCTCCTAATGAGGCATGAAGTAAGTCTCTCTCCTTGGGTTTCTTGGATGCTGGAAAGAGATAAGCATTGCATTTAAGCCTTTTTCCCCCTTCCTCAGCTAAAGTATGCTTAAGGTCTGTCTCTTTTCACGTTACTGACTGTATTGGTGACACTTGTAGGAATGCAGCTTTGGGGGGTTGTTTCCCCTCAGTCCAATCTGACCCTAAGTCAGAAGAGTTACCATGAGCACACACACCTGTGGAGGCTGAGGATTTGATAAGCCTCCTGTACGTTGACTTGCTGGAATGTGTCCAGAGAAGGGCGATGAAGTTGGTGAGGGGTTTGGAACACAAGCCCTATGCAGAGAGGCTGAGGGAGCTGGGGTTGCTTAGCCTGGAGAAGAGGAGACTCAGGGGTGACCTTCTTGCTCTCTACAACTACCTGAAGGGAGGTTGTGGACAGGTGGAGGTTGGTCTCTTCTCCCAGGCAGCCAGCACCAGAACAAGAGGACACAGCCTCAAGCTGCGCCAGGGGAGGTTTAGACTGGATGTTAGGAAGAAGTTCTATACAGAGAGAGTGATTGCCCATTGGAATGGACTTCCTGGGGAGGTGGTGGAGTCACCATCATTGGAGGTGTTCAGGAGGAGACTTGATGGGGTGCTTGGTGCCATGATCTAGTTGTTTAGGTGGGTTGGATTGGTGGATAGGTTGGACACGATGATCTTGAAGGTCTCTTCCAACCTGGTTTATTGTATTGTATTGTAAATCAGGTTAAAATGAAGCAACTCTCACAGTCCTCTGACTAAAGAGAAGAATCCATTGCTGCTGAGACCTTCCCCACCTGGAGAAGTGCAAGTAGGCTGCGCTGTGTTCAGCAGCTGAGCAGGGCTGTGGTGTCAGTGAATACCAGAGTGCTCTGTGATGCATTTATCAGTGCTAGGAGAAGAAGTGGTTGCTCAACCCCACTCGGTGTGGTCCACCTCATTCTGCTCCTTTTTGTCAGGAGAGAACAGGAGGACTATTTCTCGGTCAGTGTGCAGTGCCTACTGTGATCAGCCAATGGACTACCCTGTCTTGAAATAAATGCACAAATATCAAGGAAAAATCACAGAATTGTAGAATTGTCAGGGTTGGAAGGGACCTCAAGGATCATCTAGTTCCAACTCATCCAATCCCTTCTTTTCCTTGGGATTGGTGCAGAAACAGCAAGATTCCTGCTGCGTAATCTCTGTCCTAGGAAACTGGCAGCATGTCACAGCTGTGGGAGGTCTCATGGTAGTGCAATAGGCAGAACCTTTTAAGAAAGCTGCAGGGAGCTTATTTTCCAGAGCTGTCCTCCTACAGAGAGCCTCTGTGAGATTCTGGTGCAGAACAACAGGGGATCATTGATGTTTTCCCCGCTCACAGACTGGCTAGCATGTCTTCTGGAAGGGCCATCACTGTCTCATGCCATCAGCTATAACAAGGCTGCTTGCATGGCAATGATGGACAGGAGGATTTTAAAGCTGAGCAGTTTTCCACCCACTGGGGTTGTGGTGATGTGTTGTTTCTGATCAGAAACTGGGTCTGTACTCCTGAAAGTGTGCTCTACATGGATTTATTTCACTCTTGCAACTAGCTGTAGGGTTGAGAAGTCCTTTCCCCCCCCCCTGGAGAAGAGAAACTTTATAATCACATTTGAAACCAGGGGCAGTACTGTGAGTACTGTGCCAAGTTCTGGGCCCCTCAATTTAAGAAGGACATTGAGATGCTTGAATGTGTCCAGAGAAGGGCAACGAGGCTGGGGAGAGGTCTCAAGCACAGCCCTGTGAGGAGAGGCTGAGGGAGCTGGGGTTGTTTAGCCTGGAGAAGAGGAGGCTCAGGGGAGGCCTTATTGCTGTCTACAACTACCTGAAGGGAGGTTGTAGCCAGGTGGGGGTTGGTCTTTTCTCCCAGGCAACCAGTGGCAGAACAAGAGGACACAGTCTCAAGCTGCACCAGGGGAAGTTTAGGCTCAAGGTAAGGAGAAAGTTCTTCACAGAAAGAGATTGGCCATTGGAATGTGCTGCCCAGGGAGGTGGTGGAGTCCCCCTCCCTGGAGGTGTTCAAAGGGGATTAGATGTGGCACTTGAGCCATGGTTTAATTGTCATGAGGTGTTAGGTATTAGGTGATAGGCTGGACTTGATGATCTCTGAGGTCTTTCCCAACCTGGTTGATTCTATGATTCTATTCTAAACGCTCTCTTCAGTGTGGGGTTTGGAGGTCTATAAGAGCATTCATTTCAGAGCTGCTAACTCCTAAGAGTAACTGGCAGTCAACACCGTATGCTGGACCTGTGCTGTAAAAGATAAGGTCTTTTTGCCTCCCTGTAGCTGTTTCAGAGTTGTCATTTGCCAAAAGCTGGATGAAATGTGCTTGTTCAAGTGACAGAGACCTCCCCAATTAAAGATACACCAAGCACATGACTTCTCTCTTGGGTTCAGATGACAGTCCAGAGGGAATGGATTGGCTGCAGGACTGCTGATGTAACGTAGAAGTATTGCTCAGTGCGAGAGCAGACATCCAAAAAGGGGAAGCATAAATGCTGTGGAAGCTGACTTGTTTTCTAGCTGTCACAAGTCTTTCAAAATCCTTCTCTTGTATATGCCAGAGTTTCACCTTTGTGCTGCCAGGCTGAACACAGAAATGACAGCTGGGGGTTAGCACTCTGGAGGTGAAAGAAAAATGATTAGGCTGAACAAACAGAAAAAGAATTAGTAAGTCCCAAATGAGTGTGTGCACCTCAGGCATCACAGCTGGGATATTCTGCAATAAATTCAGTTTGCAGAATAATTTGCCATTGCATCGAATGGTTAATTGTTGTCTTTAAGCTCAGGGTAAGAGTGGAGTCACCTGCAGTATCTATTTCAAGGTCACTTTCCTGACTGTGACATGAAATTGCAACGTGTCATGTCTTTTGCCTGGTAGCCCTGCACTGTTTTCTGTTGCCTCTGCTTTGAAGTGCCAGCTTCCAGTGAACTCTGCTAACATTTCATTATTGCACTGAGGCTGAGGCAGAGAAGAGCAATTAAAGGGTTGACATCTTTGGTATTTTTGTAATAACACATGTGTCAAACTGCATTGAACAAGTCACAGTTGATGCAAAAGCCCAATCAATGCCAAAATGCAAGTAGAGTTTATTTCAGCTGGGAGCAAATGAGAATTTTAAAGTGCATTTAAAAAAAAAGTGTTTGCCTTTGTTTACATACAGGACCTCATTCTGGAGGTCATCTCTAGGCAATTGGAAGAGAAGAAGATGATCAAGAGCAGTCAGCATGGATTTACTAAGAGGAAGTCATGCTTGACTAATCTGATAGCATTCTGTGATGTCCTAACTGAATGGGTAGATGCAGGGAGAGCAGAGGATGTAGTCTACCTTGACCTTAGCAAGGCTTTTGACACTCTCTCCCATAACATCCTTGTGAGTAAGCTCAGGAAGTGTGGGATGGAAGAACAGACAGTGAGAGGGATTAGGAACTGGTTACAAAACAGAGTCCAAAGAGTGGTGGTCATTGGTGCCAAGTCCAGCTGGAGAGCTGTGACTAGTGGAGTCCCCCAGGGATCAGAGCTGGGTCCAGTCCTGTTCAACATCTTCACCAATGACATTGTTGATGGGACAGAGAGACAGAGTCTGATCAGCAAGTTTGCTGACAATACCAAACTGGAAGGCTTGGCTGAGACACCTGAAGGCTGTGCAGCCATTCAGTGAGACTTGGACAGACTGAGAGCTGAGCAGAGTCCTGCAGCTGGGAAGGAAGAATAAACTGCACCAGTACAGACTGGGAGGTGAGCTGCTGGAGGTCAGCCCTGTGGAAAAGGACCTGAGAGCCCTGGGCGACAACAAGTTCTGCATGGGACAGCAATGTGCCCTTGTAGCCAAGAAGGTCAATGGGATCTTGAGGTGCATTAAGAGGAGTGTGTCAAGATCCAGGAAGGTTCTCCTCCCCCTTTACTCTGCCCTAGTGAGGCCCTATCAAGAGTACTGCATTCTGTTCTGGGCTCCCCAGTTCAAGAGGGACAGGGATCTACTCAAGAGAGTCTAAGGGAGGGCTACAAGGATGCTGAAGGGACTGGAGTACTGCATGATGAGGAGACGTTGAGAGTCCTGGGGCTGTTTAGTCTGGAAAAAAGAAGATAGAGAGGGGATTTAATAAATATCTGAGGGCTGGGGGTCAGGTCTGCTCACTTGTGCCCTGTCATAGGACAACGGGGAGTGGATGTAAACTACAGCACAGGAGGTTCCACCTCAACATGAGGAGGAACTTCTTCACTATGAGGGTCCCAGAGCACTGGAACAGGCTGCCCAGAGAGATTGTGGAGTCTCCTTCTCTGGAGACTTTACAGGCCCATCTGGAGGCATTGCTGCGTGAGCTGTGCTGGATTCTATGGTCCTGCTCTGGCAGGGGGGTTGGACTCAATGATATCCAGTGGTCCTTTCCAACCCCTAGCATCCTGCAATCCTGTGACCTGTCTACAACTCCTGCTTCTGAGAACTGAAGTCTTCCAACGCAGGCATTCCTTTCTGTTGCAGGACACAGCTGGACAGGAGAGGTACAGGACCATCACTACAGCCTACTACCGAGGAGCAATGGGCTTCGTCCTGATGTACGACATCACCAGTGAAGACTCCTTCAATGCAGTGCAGGACTGGTAGGAAATGTTCTTACTGCTGCCTTCGGCTGGGGGGACTTTGCCAGTTCTCTCCTTAGAGTTGGCTGTGGAGTACCCTGTGGAACCCTAATAGCAACCTTCCAGTACCTGAAAGGGCCTACAAGAAGGATGGAGAGAGTCTGTTTGCAAAGACCTGCAGTGACAGGTTGAGGGGCAGTGGCTTTAAGCTGGAGAAGAGCAGATTTAGATTGGATATTAGGAAGAGGCTTTATACTATGAGAGTGGTGGAACACTGGAGCAAGTTGCCCAGGGAGGTGGTTGAGGTCCCATCCCTGGAGATATTCCAGGTGAGGCTCAATGAGGCCCTGGGCAACCTGATCTAGTTGGGGATGTCCCTGCTGACTGCAGGGAGGTTGGACTGGATGACCTTTGGAGGTCTCTTCCAGCCTGGACCATTCTATGATTCTGGAGATATTCTGTGACCATTGAACATCCCACTCTCCAGAGTGCTTTGCATTGTCAGATTCTGTCCTCTTCATCTAAACTCTGGGAGAAGTAATTTGGCTTTTAAAACTCTTCTTAGAAAAAGTTTTACAGCTTCACTTTAATGACAAATGTTCTATTCAGATATAGTGGCATACCAGAGCAGCTGTTGCTTTTAGAATGTCTCATTCTTGTAAAGAAATTAATCCTTTGATGTGGTATTTGGGCTTACAAGGTCTCTGTCTATGCTGCTAAAACAATCCAGTTTGAGTCAAGTTTCATTAAAATATCTCATCAGGCTAAATGTTTCCAAAGTGCCTTGAAAGCTTGGGGGTTATTTTTCAATGATTCTTTTGGTGGTGGTGGTTTTGTGAGTTTTTGTTGTTGTTTTGGAACCTTCAAGTGTAGAGACATGGAACAGCATTCAGCTTCCCCGAATTGAGATAATTAAACATCTAACTTCACTTGTTTAAAACTTGTGGAATTTAAATTAGTTGTAGTTGTAATAGGAGGAGGAAGTTCAAGGTCTAGACAGAAAGCAAACATGTCCTTCAGAAGGGGCCTGTCTGCTACCACTGACTGCAGAAAACCTCTGAACAACTTTGTAAGGCAGTGCTCAGGGTGGAGTGGTGGGATGAGGATGAAGGAGTTACCCTTTCCCACCTGGAGGCTCCCCTTGTAGTTCATGCCATAGGAAGAAATGTCCTATCTCGCCCCACACTGTGGTCTGCTTTTGGAACTGGAACTGTGGCCCAGACCTTCTCCCTGCTCTTCTGCCTTCCAGACAAGTGTACAGAGTGGGAAGAGCAGTGGTCCTCCCAGAAGACCCAGAGCAGGTCGTTGCTGTGGCCATGGACAGTGCCTGCAGCTCCATCAGTGGATCCAGCACAATGCCTGAGGTGGAGACATCTGAGGTGCTGCAGTGAGGCAGTGACCGCAGGCACAGCACAGATGCACAGAGGGCTGGACCCTGTTGCTGGAGCTCACGTTTTGGCATGGCATCCTCCCAAAGGGGTGCAGGGCTCTATGGGGCTGGGGAGAAGGCTGTGTTTATCCTCAGCAGTGGTACCCCTCTCCTGCCCTCAGATGTCTTGCAGTCATTTCTCCTTCTCACCCTGGTGCCGTGTCCTGAAGATAGGGATTGTCAGCATGCAAAGCAAGGCAGTGCAGTGGTTAATGTAGTCTCCCAAGCCTGGCAGATTGATTTGCTATGATCTCAGTGACCTCCTGAAAGCATGTGACATGTGCTGGCCATGGAACTGGTTGGCTCTTAGCATCCAGTTCAGTCTGGCTTTTTGTTGAACATTATTCTATACCCTCTAACCAAGGCTGTGACTCCAAAGCCACAGCAACCTGGTTTGCTGTTTCTGGTAATTTGGCCTTCATCCAAGGCTGCTCACCATTTGTTCTTGCTGTCCACTGAAGCAGTTGGTCATGATCGTCACATCTAAAGGTGTAGTCTCCACTTTCACCCCATCTCCACTATCAGCCCACCATGCTGCAGAAGGTGAATTCCAACACTTGCCTTGTGCTGTCCTTCAGCACCTGATGGAGGAATCTATCTTTTCTTTGCTGGAAACAAAGACCCAGAGGTTTGCCAAAAGCCTCCTCAGTGCAGCACACCCTCCCCAAGCTCAGGTGAAGCTGTTTCTGCAGATGTCTGCACACCAGGCATGTGAAGTAGGGCCATATCTTTCACTAAACTCTAAATGTTTTCAGCTTGATTCTTGGATAAAACAAAGCATGGTATGACCAATTCATCTGTTTGTTGGCTCCTCTCCAATCAGTTTTACTTAGGAGCCTTAACCACAAAATACCCTGTCTCCATACATGAGCTGCCACTGGGAGCAGCTACTGTTTTAAAGTTTTAACAGGTGAAGTTCAGCCTGAAGCTTAGTATTGGAGATGTTCTAGCATCAAAGGCAATGGTGCCAGGGTGCAAGAATTAGGAAAGGTCAGATTTGTGTATCTGTGGGAGTTGGACTCGATGACCTTTAAAGGTCCCTTCCAACCCAGAACATTCTGTGACTTCACATCTCCCTGTGCTACAGGGGCTTCATGAGTATTTCTGCTAAGAGCACCTTGTCAGCCAAAGGGCAGAGGTGACTCACCGTTGGTCTTTACTCTCTGTGCCAGGAATCTTTCCAGCCGTCGGTGCTACCGTGCCAGGCCGGGGCCGTGCAGCGCGGCAGGTGCGGCCGGCCCGCGGGAGAGGCGATGGAGCTGCGGCTGAGCGGCATCGCTGGGCCAGCAGGGCCCTCTAGTGGCGGCGCCGCGAACAGGCGGCTGCAGGTTTGCTTCCTAACCTTCCGCGGGGAAGGACATGGAAAGGGACGTTCGTCCGGTGCTGCTGTGGCAGCTTCTGACAGGTGCCAGCACAGCAAGTACGTAGAATTGATTGGTTTGGATTGGTTCAGTTTAGTTTGGTTTGGATTGGTTTAGTTTGGCTTGGCTTGGTTTCGTTTGGCTTGGTTTGTCTTGTCTTGGTTTGGTTTTTCATCATGGTGGGTGACATGCTTTAAAAAAGGCCCCACAACATTACACTGGATCTGGTCTTCAGTCAGGGACTGTTTTCCTTGGAAAGTTAAGGTGTCTGTCAAATGAGCTTCTCTAGCTCAGAGTTTTTGTCTGTGTGAGTCAAGTGCAAGACAGCAACAGCATGCCTAATGGTACAAACAGAGCCCTAGCAGTCCTGAAGTGTTTCTGTGCAGTGCTGGTGAAAGGATGGAGTGGCAGCACTTGGGAAAGCTGCACAGGCTGCACAGCCAGTAGCAGGCCTCTGCTGCTCAGGCCTGCCTTGTCTCATCCATCACATGTGGATGGGACAAGCCTTCCTGCTCTGCCTGCTGTGCCCATAAGGGGTGAGTGGGCTCAGAATATTTGGGATATGAGATATGAGGTGGGAGAACAAATGCCTGAACCACCTTTTCTTCTCCTTGAATGAAGCTGCTACCCTCAGTAGTGTTGCTCCTAGATTCCCAGGAAGTGGCCAAGCTGCAAGCTGCTTTTTACCGTGCAAGGAAGGAGTGTAGCCTGACACGTGAGGTGCTTCTCTGCTTGCAAAGCTTTAGGTGAGGCTACAATAAACCTCACTAGTCCTAAGAGCTTACTTCAACCCTCACTGAAATTAAATGCAGCATCTGCCTAGGAATATATGCAAAAACTAATAGCAGAGCCCATCCCAGGTCATCTTACATCCTGCAGGCTGCGAGAAATTACTGCCATCAATCCCACACATCCTTTCTTTCAAGTGTTCTGTTGTCCTAGCTGGCTAGCCATGCGTTCTTCAGTGTCCAGCTACACCAGCTGTGTATAGCTGAATAGTTTGTTTTAAATGCAGTGATGTAGAAGAGTAGCTGAGCTTGGCCTCTTAGACTTTGAGAATAAAGCAGCAGTACTCGGGTAATGTGAATTAAAGACAGTAAGAAACTTGTTCACCTTCCCTGCTACTTCTAAAATGCCATGTGTGGATGGAGTTTGAGAGTTTCTCTGGCATACAAAGATGAGTAAGGCATCTGCCACATGATCATGGGACTGGATTCATAAAGCAGACAGAATCAAGCTTTATGTCTCAAGGATTCCTCAAGGAAATCATCAGCAAATTAATTATGAAGTGATGCCCTTTTGGCTGCTTTCCATTCTGTTGTTGTCTGGCAAGAATTTCCCACATGAACGTAATTCCTGGATCCAAGAGTTGTACCCATTCACAAACCTTGGAATGGGTCAAGCTGTGTGCAGTGGTCATCTGTGTGTTCTACAGGAGGACAGGCTAAGTCTTGTTCGTTCTTGCTGGTTCCCTCTCTAATGCATTTAGTGACTCGGATGTTTAGAGATGCTCTATAAGCAGGCTGCCAACGTGAATCTCAGCCCACCTCACTGCTTCCTCCTGCAACATCTCTTCCTGCAGAGTTCCCTGGAGGAAACAAGCCAAAGGCAGAGATCTAGCTCTCTAAGTAAGCTCTTGTCTATGACAAGCTCTTCTGTTGAGCTCATAGAGGTGTGCATAGACCTCAAAATTCCCCTTCATAATTACCTGGAGTTATGGGAACGTAGCCTTGTGCAGTCAGTCTCCATCGGAGAAGAGTCTTTCCTTTCTGTACATCTCCAGCACCCTCCCTCTAGCTGAGGAATTGCCACAGCAGGTTGTGCTCTCTGGCCTCATTATTCCCCAGGCCTTTTCATGAAGCTCCACCATCATCTAAAACTGCCTCCCACTGTGTAAAGTGCAGCTGACTTCTCTCTGGCTCACTGGTGTGTGACTCTTGCAACAGCCTCCTGACCTGGCCTTGCCTGTCCATGAGGGAAATGAGAATACAGAATTAACCAGGTTGGAAAAGAACTTCGAAATCATCAAGTCCAATCCATCACCCAGCACCATCTAATCAACTAAACCATGGCACGAAGTGCCTCACCCAGTCTTATTTTAAACACTTCCAGTAGTGGTTTAAGGCTGAACCATGTAGAGTAGGGTTCTGAGTTGGACTTGGTGATCCTGAGGGTCTTTTCCAACCTGAATGTTTCTGTGATTCTGTGAAGCAGTCAATGGAGGCAGGAAGGTGTAGTTGGGAGGGCAAGTTAAAGGTCAGTGGAGAGAGCAGAGTCCTCACCCCAGCTCAGCAGAATCCTCGAAGGTGCTGGTAATGAGCTCTGTTCTCCCTTGCGCTCACACTGCCTGCCACACTCTCTCTTCTCCTTCTCTAAGCTGCCTCTCTGGTGCTGTCCATGCCGGGTGACAGAGCCTGCTTTGGAGCCGACAGCAAGTGAATCAAGCCTGGATCCGCTGCTGCTCTCAGCTGAGATCAGACAGGCCTGGGAAGCTGCAGCTTCTACCGCACCGAGCCCAAGAGCAGAGTCTGCTTTGGACACTTTGTCTGAAGTTACTTTGGAAAAGTGCTGCCACAAACTGTTTTGCTTTCCAAGTGTAATGAATTATGAATAGCAAACTGGTGGCTCCTGTGACCAGAGAGAGAGTCCAAAAACCCTGTGCTGGTTCCTGCAGCTTCCCACAGAAAGGGATGAATGAGTTCCCAGTGGAGCAAGTGCAGCTCTGTGTTTGTTACCTTTAAAGCATCCCATTTTGTGTTGAAAACATGAAGCTGGCAGGAACAATGGTGCCATGGTAACTTGTGTTCTTTTTAATCTTTATTGCAAGATTTTCAGCCTGTTTCCCATGGCAATACCAAGCCAGTGCAGCACATTCTTCCTCAGTTTTCTTGTTTTCCCTTTCATTCTTAATCACAGAATGGTTTGGATTGGAGAAGACCTTTAGGATAACAGTGTAGTGGAGAGTACAGAATACAGAATTAACCTGCTTGGAAAAGACCTTTGAGATCATCAAGTCCAACTTATCTCCCAGCACCATCTAATCAACTAAACCATGGCACTGAGTGCCTCATCCAGTCTTATTTTAAACACTTCCAGTGGTGGTGACTCCATCACCTCCCTGGGCAGCCCATCCCAATGGCCAATCTCTCTTTCTGTGAAGAATTTCTTCCTCACATCCAGTCCAAACCTCCCTGGCGCAGCTTGAGACTGTGTCCTCTCCTTCTGTCACTGTTGCCTGTGAGAAGAGACCAGGCCCCACCTGGCTACCACCTCCCTTCAGGTAGTTGTAGAGAGCAGTAAGGTCTCCCCTGAGCCTCCTCTTCTCCAGGCTAAACACCCCCAGCTCCCTCAGCCTCTCCTCTCAGGACTGTGCTCCAGACCCCTCCTCAGCCTTGTTGCCCTTCTCTGGACATGTTCCAGCAAGTCAGCATCTTTCTTGAATTGAGGGGCCCAGAACTGGACACAGGACTCAAGGTGTGACCTATCAAGTGCTGAGTACAAGGCAGAATGACTTCCCTGCTCCTGCTGGCCACACTGTTCCTGATCCAGGCCAGGATGCCATTGGCTTTCTTGGCCACCTGGGCACACTGCTGGCTCATGTTCAGCTGCTGTCAACCAGCACCCCCAGGTCCCTTTCTGCCTGGCTGCTCTCCAGCCACTCTGTCCCCAGCCTCTAGCACTGCATGGGGTTGTCTCTGCCAGTCTCCTCTGTAATTTCTTCCTTGGGTGATCTTTTTACTGCACTCTTCTTACAGATGGATGTTCTAAAAACAGGCTTGTGTCCCTCCAGAAATACTTCTCCTAACCCAAGTAAAGGCTCTTTCTCTTGGCCATGGCTGCATTCAGACAACCTTTCAAGGTAGCATATGAATGTTAGGTGCAGTCTTTCCTTCCTTCATGTGAATCACCCTGATTGATGGCAATCATCTTAAAGCAGCTGAGAAGCAGTAAGATGCAGAATTAGGATGCATTTGGGAATATCTTGGTCATGTTCTCTTGATCCTTCACTGGGAAGGGTACAGAAGATTGTATGAGATGCCTTAAGAGAGCAAGCCTTGAGTAATTATTCCTTGCTGTAGTGTGGCAAGAGTGCAGTCAGGTTCTCTTGGAAGAAAAAGCATCAATTGGTAAAAGCAAAGCTGGATTTTCCTGGATATTTGAAAGTAACTGATTCTTTTGTTTGAAGAAGAAGCTGTGTTTCCTGCAGGGTAAGTGAAAGGGTTAAATGAGCTTCCACAGCTTTCAGCTCAGTGTCTAGGTTTGGGGTGTTTTTTGGCAGGCTCCTGTGACAGTTGATATCTGACATTGGCTTGGCAGTTCTGCATGGAGATAAATCAGTGGTTTATACCTCATTGGACACAAACCTGAAACTAGTATCTGCTCAGCATTTGATAACTGTGTAGTAAATAGAAAATAACATGGGGACTCTGCTTTGGTCAATCTAGGTAATTTCACAGAAGGGAAGAAGAAATTGGTTAAATTTAACATAGATTTAGGAGACAGCTGGGTTCAGAAATCATCAGCTTCCTGTATCTTTCAGACCGGTCTCCACATTAGGCTGCTGACACATCCATGTAACGGTGACCCCGAGACTGTTTTCCTTCCAAGTGTGAGACATAAACCCCTCCTTATTGTTAACTTGGGGAGCTGAGCTCAAATAAAGCACAGCATTGTTATTGTGGCTCAGAGGTCTGCTTTTCTGAGTATGTGTGTTGGGCTGCTGAGAGCTGTTGAGGCGCCTCCATTGCTGCACAACCCTGTTCGTTGATTTAACTAACTGCCTTTCCAGAAGCTTCTGAAAATTCAGTGTCTTGTCTTTTTTGCTTTTTTCTTTCCCCTGTGAGGCTCAGGGCTTCTTTTAGCCATTCTTCTTTATAAGGTTGGTGGGTTGGTGGGGTTTTTTTATTCCTGATAAATCTAAGTGTCAGTGTTCTATGAGAGACTTTTCTCTAACTTGTACGAAATCACAGAATTGTCAGGGCTGAAAGGGACCTCAAGGATCCTCCAGTTCCAACCCCCTGCCATGGGCAGGGATACCTCACAGTACATCAGATTTCTCACAGCCACATCCAGCCTGGCCTTAAAAACCTCCAGGGATGAGGCTTCCACCACCTCCCTGGGCAACCTGCTCCACTGTCTTACCACCCCCATGGGGAAGAACTTCTTCCTAACATCCAATCTGAATGTACCCATTTCTAGTTTTGCTCCATTTCTCCCCAGTCCTATTACTATCTGATTCCTCCCCACCTTTCTTATATCCCACTTCAGGTAGTGGAAGGCCACAATAAGGTCTCCTCAGAGTCTTCTCCTCTCCAGACTGAACAACCCCAACTCTCTCAGTCTGTCCTCATAGGAGAGGAGCTCCAGCCCTCTGATCATCCTCGTGGCCCTTCTCTGGACATGTTCCAGCATGTCCATATCCTTCTTGAGAAGGATGAGTTTCTGTGGGGAGATCCTTCATCATGCTCATTTCATCTTTCTCATTTGCTAACTAATTCTGTTTCAATAGCTAAGATTTGGCAGTGTGTCCCTGCATGACCCTGCAGGGGCTGAAATGAATCCTGAGAGAGGCCTGGTAGGTTAGAAGGAAAGCCTGGTTAAAGGGTGTTTGAAATTGAACCTGGAAAGGCTTTGTTTCTCTCTGTTGTTTATGGAGGGAGACTGGGGAGATTGAGCCTTCCTGGGTTTTGGTCCATTTCTGGGATGACTTTGAGACACCCAAAGGACCACATAAACTCCTCAAGACTCTATGAGCTCTCACAGGGCTTGCCTGTGTGGAGGCACTCAGAAGGGAGCAAGTGGAGGAGCCAAAGCTGGGTCTGGAGGAGTGCCTGTCCAGGAGGACACTGAGATGAGTCAGAAGGTTCACTGCATGCACGAAGTCCATGGTTATTTGTGTGTGTTGCAGTGTGGGTCGGGGTGTATACCGTGGGCTTCATTTTGGTGTCTGTTTTCCAGAGCAATCCAAACAAACTGCTGCTTAAAGGCAAGGGGCACAGCAAAGTGACTCCTTTGTCACAGAGAGCTGTGGAGTAATGTGACTGGCTGCTTTCCTTGGAAAAAGCAGGCAGGCTACTCCCACTAAGAATTTTCCTCATTAGATCAGAGCTGGAGGCTGCTGTTCATTCAAAAGAGAAGGTACCAAGTGCTTTTGAAGGGAGCTCAAGCAAATCAAACAGAAGTGAAAATCTGAGGGCTGTCTTGGCCTCTCCTGGGAAATGGCAAATTTGTCTGGAACTGCAGTGGCCTGTGTGGAGGGGTGGTGAACAGGGACAAAGTGTGGGAGGATGAGTTAGGGACTGGAGGAGGAATGGAGTAGTTAGGGAATGTGTTGCTTCTGGCAGAGCAGCCTAATTACCTTTGGGAAGGAGGGAGTCTTAGAAGATAGAACTAGGATGGAGAAGATAAAATAGATTGGGCCTGTCTGAAAAAAAAATGATGAAAATTAATGCTGCCAAGTTAATTCTGTTCTGCTGCTGGCTCTGGGACACCTCACCAAGGATGATGGGAAAGTACTGGCCCTCAGCATAAACAGGAAAAAACCATAATCTGTGGTTTTGTCAAAGAAAAAACATAGAGGCTAAATGTAAAGTCAGGCTCCTGAGATCCACAGGTAGCTCCATTCCAGTTCCATCCAGTACACGAGCCACAGAAGGCTTTAGAGTCTGCGAGTTCATCCCAGTTCTCTTGCTTAAGCCTCCCTGTACTTGATCCCTCTGTCACTGGAGTTAGCATTTGTCTGATGCACGCCGTCTGTCCTTGCAGCTGCTGCTTCCTGCTTTAGGTATCTCTTAATCTGGCTGGGTTCAAATATCTGTGATTAGCTCACAGAGCCTTACCTTGATCCCACATCTTCTCAATCTGGTGAATTTCTCCTTCTCTTCCACGTTTCCATGCAGTTTTCAGTCTCTGTGAACCCCTTTTCCTGTTCCAGGAAAGATGACTTGATGCTTCCATCTGCTTGACTCTCAAAACACAGGGATTTTTTTTATGGTGTTACTAAAACAGCACAGCAAATGTGCTGCAGCAAATGAGCATCTCTTTTGTTTGCTCTGAATTATTGTTGTGCTGTGGTTTACAAGAAGCATGATGTGTGTATCTGTTGTCTGGCTTTCTCTGTAGGGACAATATCCTTAAGAGGTGTGATTGGTTATTGGGCAGATGGCAGTTGAAGGAGAATAAGCCTAAGAAAAATGCTTTTCTGTCCTTAGACTTCAAAAAGTACTCATTTTTTTTTTGTCCAGGTCTCACCAGCTTTAGAACACTTGCAAAGCCTTAAGAGAAAAGCTTAATTGTAACACAGAGTTAAGGAGTAGTAAACTAGAGCAGTGCTATACATCCCAGTCTGCACTCTTGCTTTGTGTGTCAGCCTGGTCAGAGACCAAGGAGAGGAGAGACTGAGGGAACTGGGGCTCTTTAGCTTGGACAGGAGGAGACTGAGAGGTGACCTCCTTCATGTTTGTAAAGGGTAAGTGCCACGAGGATGGAGCCAGGCTCTGCTGGGTGATGCCCAATGACAGCACAAGGGGCAATGGTGGAAGCTGAGGCAGAGGAAGTTTCATGTAAATATGAGGAAAAATGTTTTCCCTGTGAGGGTGACAGAACACTGGAACAGGCTGCCGGGGGGTTGTGGAGTCTCCCTCTCTGGAGATATTCAAAACTCACCTGGATGTGTTCCTGTGTGACCTGGTGTAGGTGACCCTGCTCTGGCAGGGGGTTGGACTGGATGAGCTTTAGAGGTCCCTTCCAGCCCCTGAAATTCTGTGATTCTGTGATTTGTCTGAAGGCCACCACGCTCTTTAGGGATGCTGATGCTGTTACCAGTGGTGCTTGTTTTCACATGTGATACATGATTGTGCCGTGCCATGGCTGATGGAAGCTAATGATCGTTTTCTGACCTGCTGTAGGGCCACACAAATCAAGACTTACTCCTGGGACAATGCACAAGTGATCCTGGTTGGAAACAAATGTGACATGGAGGATGAAAGAATTGTTCCTGTGGAGAAAGGGAAACATCTGGCAGATCAGTTAGGTACATGCCAAAGCTTTTCTTTCTACTCTTTCTCTTGTGTTTCTTTATACCATGTTCCTTTTAATTTGTACCACAAAAAGTCCTGCAAACAGTAATACCTAAACCATGGGATCATAAGTAAGAAGCATAACATATTCTAGGTCCATATTTTACTTGCTTTGTGCTGAATGCTACCTTATGGTCTGCAAAACCAGTTGCAGGCTCCCTTTTTACACATCAGAATTCAATTTGCTTTTGAAATATGCATGTGAATAAGCTCAGTTCCTGGCTTACAAACCTGTTGTGAATAGATGTGCCCTCAGATGCTGCTGTAAAGAGAATGACCCTGTCAGCAGTTGAAAATGTGTCCAGAACCATGTAAATGTAAAAAGTGAGTTTTACTGGAACTCCCATTCCTGTTTGGACTTCTAATGTTTTGGGGGCTTTCCTCCCCTCAAAATTCATGTGTTTGTTTAAATAGAAACTTGGCATCTAGAATCTGAATCCTTTCTGTATGGGACCTTTAAAGCACACAGAGTTTCCATAGCAACTGACTCCTTCAGTAGGGATCTGCTCTGCTGAAGAATCCCCAGTCCTGTCCCAGACCTGTCCTGTATGTGCCCAGCTCACCCTGGAGAAACATGCCCCAATGCAAAGCAGAGCAAAAGGCAACTGTGCCTGTGCAAAGTGCTGTCTCAGTCTTCCTCTTCTGTAGCCTCCCAAAACACTACCTGCTCATTTTAAAAAGGGAAAAAAACATAGCTAGTTTTTATCACTCAGCTTCATATCCTTCTTGTAACAGGGGCTCCAGAGCTGGACACAGTACTCCAGGTGGGGTCTCGACAGAGTGGAGTAGAGGGGGAGAATCATCTCCCTCAACCTGCTGGCCACACTTTTCTTGATGCAGCCCAGGATCTGGTTGGCTCTCTGGGCTGCAAGTGCACACTGGTGGCTCATGTTGAGCTTCTCATCCACCAGCACCCCCAAGTCCTTTTTTTCAGGGCTGCTCTCAAGCCAGACCCTGCCCAGCCTATATGGTTTGTCCCAACCCAGATGCAGGACCTTGCACTTGGTTTTGTTAAAGCTCACGAGGTTGGCTTGGGCTCACCTCCCCAGGCTGTCAAGGTCCCTCTGGGTGGCATCCCTTCCCTCCAGCATGTCTGAAATGACTCTGTGTGTGAGGTGGTTGAAATGTCTTTCATTGACTATCGACTGCCCAAAGTGCTAGCTTTTAACATAACGATCACAGGAAGGTTGTCTTTTGGCGTGTTTGTCCAAGCTGGTATAGTAACATTAACATCACTGAAATCATTTCCTAATCAGATCAAGAAATCGTTGTTGGCCTGAGCACGAACTAAATCAAACCAGATTCAGCCACAGCAGAGGCTGAGCCAGTGTTGGACTGAGAAATACCACGAGGATGATTAAGGGAGTGGAACATCTTCTGTATGAGGAGAGACTGAGGGAGCTGAGGGCTCTTTAGCTTAGAGAAGAGGAGACTGAGAGGTGACCTCGTTCCTGTTTATAAAGATGTAAAGAGTGAGTCCCGAGAGGATGGAGTCAGGCTCTGCTGGGTGATGCCCAATGACAGCACAAGGGGCAATGGTGGAAGCTGAGGCAGAGGAAGTTTCATGTAAATATGAGGAAAAATGTTTTCCCTGTGAGGGTGACAGAACACTGGAACAGGCTGCCCGGGGGGGTTGTGGAGTCTCCCTCTCTGGAGATACTCAAAACTCGCCTGGATGTGTTCCTGTGTGACCTGCTCTAGGTGATCCTGCTCTGGCACGGGGTTGGACTGGATGCGTTTTCGAGGTCTCTTCCAGCCCCTGAAATTCTGTGATTCACAGAATTGATTGTGCATTCTACATGCATTCCTAGTCACCACCAAAGAGCAAGTGGGGCAGACAGGACCCTTGTCAGATGCAGGGCAGCTGTCCTTACTTAGTACTGCAGTGAACATCTCCAGTACCGCTACACCTACCGCTCCATGATTTTTAGAGTGCTGGGTTGGGCTGGCTACCTGCTTGTCATCTTGCACATCACCCTTGGGGACTCAGTCCACCAGCAGTGACAGACAGACACATCAGGTAAGATGACTTCTCTTTCTTTGTGGCAGAATCAAAGCAAACTGATGCAATGCAGAATGCACCCCCAAACCAAACCAAACCAAACAAAAGAAACACAACAGAATGAAGCTTACTGCAAAATGAACTCTCTGTGGTGCTGGAGCTCTTGCTGTTGGCAGTATAATAACCTGGCAGAACAGAAGCAACAGCCATTGTAAGTGATGGTTGGCCTTTGAGGTCCCTGGGGTTAGAAAGATAAAAGAAATGCTTCACACTTGAGTGCATTCCTGCTGGCTGAGGCAGGGTTCAGGCTCGTCTGTCAGCAGGTTGGGTCTCCTGTATCACAGGGTGTCACTGGAGGCAGCAGGAAGAGCTGTCTCTGCCATCCCCACCTGGGCACAACTCCAGCCTTGATGGTTCTGGGTTTTTTTTAATCAGAAGGGGTCGGTGTTGGAGAATATTTACTCATCACTGCAGCCAGGAGCTGGTGAGTGGACACTCGTAGGAGGCACTCAACATAATTTGTAATTCAGCAGTGCTGAATAGCACTTGTTAGGGCGCTCTGCTCATGACATGAGCTGTACAAGTATTAATTACCTGAAGAGCTTTCTGTCTAATCAGATAAGGAATGGGAAAAACAGGGCCAAAATTATGGAGTGTTTTGCTCATGAGGGCAGAAGTTAGTTAGCAGAAGAAATACAACCATATTCGTGCTCTTCTCTTTCTGGTCTCCTTCTACCAGGCTGCTGTAGTGGTTCAGAGTAAGCCTGGAGCTGTCTTGCAGGTGTGCACAGAGCCCATCTGAACATTACTAGTTGATGATACTGGGGGAATTTGACTCCCTCATCCTGGGCTTGTCCAGGTCTGGATCCTTGTCAGATGTGTTTACTAGGGCTATGGCAGAAATCCATTTTTGGATGTGACTTTTACTGATGCTTGATAGGTTTTAGAAGGATTTCTGCTCAGTTTTCTGAGCCTGTGGGAATCAGCTGAGCTGAGAATTATCTGATGTCTTGTTCTCTTCAGGTGACTTCTGACAGCCATGGTCCTGTATTCAGCACTGGTTAGGCCACACCTTGAGTCCTGTGTCCAGTTCTGGGCCCCTCAATTCAAGAAAGATGTTGAGATGCTGGAACGTGTCCAGAGAAGGGCAGCAAGGCTGTGGAGGGGTCTGGAGCACAAACCCTGTGAGGAGAGGCTGAGGGAGCTGGGGTTGTTTAGCCTGGAGAAGAGGAGACTCAGAGGAGACCTCATTGCTCTGTACAATTATGTGAAGGGAGGTTGTAGCCAGGTGGGGGTTGGTCTCTTCTCCCAGGAAACAGTGACAGAAGGAGAGGACACAGTCTCAAGCTGTGCAGGGGGAAGTTTAGGTTTGATCTTAGCAAGAAGTTCCTCACAGAAACAGGGATTGGCCATTGGAATGGGCTGCCTAGGGAGGTGGTGGGATCAGCGTCCCTGGAAGTGTTTAAAATAAGCCTGGATGAGGCACTTAGTGCCATGGTCTAGTTGATTAGATAGGGTTGGGTGATGGGTTGGACTTGATGATCTCTGAGGTCTCTTCCAACCTGGTTGGTGCTGTGATTCTGTGGTCAGTATTTGACAAACCATTGCCATTGCTGTCAGCCTCTGTTGATCTCTCTGGGGTCTTTTTCTGCTTCTTCCTCGCAGGTTTTGACTATTTTGAAGCTAGTGCCAAAGAAAACATCAACGTGAGGCAGGTGTTTGAGCGCCTGGTGGACATCATCTGTGAGAAGATGTCGGAGAGCATAGAGTCAGACCCTGGCAGAGGCACCTCTGGCAGGGGCATGCGGCTGACAGACAACCCCCCGCCGGCACAGCACAACTGCTCCTGCTAGAGACCTTGCTCCCGGGGAAACAGCCTCCTGCTTTCGTCTCTCCATTTGTGGTGATGCATTGTCATGTAGCCCAAAGGCAGAAGCCTCTGTTGTAGGAAACTGGTATGTTTGTGGAATGTGCTGGAGTGTTGATGTTCTGTATCTCCTCATCCAATCAACAAACCAACACCCCAAAAATCTGAATAAATATTGTGAGTGCACCTGGTGGTAATCTTACACTGAAGAAGAGTTCTGTATCTGGGCAGAGAGGAACCTAATGAGGTTCAACAAGGATAAGGGCAGAGTCCTGCAGCTGGGGAGGATGAATGAACTGCAGCAGTACAGGTTAGGAGGTGATCTGCTGGAGAGCAGCCCTATGGAGATGGACCTGGGAGTGCTGGTGCACAGCAAGTTCTGCATGAGACCGCAATGTGCCCTTGTGGCCAGGAAGGCCAATGGGATCCTGGGGTGCATTAAGAGGAGTGTGTCCAGCAGATCCAGGGAGGTTCTCCTCTCCCTCTGTCCTGCCCTAGTGAGACCTCACCTGGAATACTGCATCCAGTTCTGAGCTCCCCAGTTCAGAAGGGACAGGGATCTACTGGAGAGAGTCCAATGGAGGGTTACAAGGATGCTGAAGGGACTGGAGCACTGCCTGATGAGGAGAGGCTGAGGGCCCTGGGGCTGTTTAGTCTGGAGAGGAGAAGACTGAGAGGGGATTTAATAAATGTTTATAAATATCTGAGGGCTGGGTGTCAAGAGGGAGGGGACAGGCTCTGCTCAGTTGCACCCTGGGATAGGACAAGGGGCAGTGGATATGAACTCCAGCACAGGAGGTTCCACCTCAACATGAGGAGGAACTTCTTCAGTGTGAGGGTCCCAGAGCACTGGAACAGGCTGCCCAGAGAGGTTGTGGAGTCTCCTTCTTTGGAGGTTCCCCATCTGGATGCATTCCTGTGTGAGCTGTGCTGGATTCTGTGGCCCTGCTCTGGCAGGGGGGTTGGTCTCGATGATCCCTGGAGGTGCATTCCAACTTCTAACATCCTGTGATCCTGTGACTGGTTTCAGGATGAAGGAGAGGAGGAACTGGTTATTGTGTGCTTAGTTGGAAGCCAAATCTGCCCTGTAAGACTTGGACAGGACTGTCTCAGAAAGATAAAAGTATCAGGAGCACCGAAATGTGGGTGCTGGCCAATGTTAGTGCCAGTACGAACAGATATTTTTTTCCCCTCTGCATCTTGTGTTGATTTAGATTTTAGATGTTGTGCTGGGTGGTGTGTGGGGATTTTTTCCCCCCTGGTTTTGGATTCAACCACAAAGTATGATTCAAAATAAAAAGAAGACTGATTACAAAAAGTCACCTGCCAAAAATGGTGAAGATGTCCTGCTGAGAGTTACCTTGCAGGGCATCGTTCTTTGGAGGGAGGAAGAACATTTAATGCCTGACATCTAAAGTATTCTGGTACTTCCCACAGCTCTAAAATGACAAATACCTTTCCATCTCTGTCCAGAACCCTGTGTACTATCCCCAGGCAGAGCTGTGGGTGGAGGAGGGAACTACTTTGGTGAGTCTGTGACCTTGCCTACTACACTGTGTACCTTTGTGAGCGCACCCTTTTTGCATCCCCGCTCCACATGGTGGCTGCAGACTGTGCCTGCCAGTGTAAACCAGGTGGAATTGCAGAGTTTGCTGTGACAAGGTGACAATTCTGACAAGTTGTATGGCTTTACCTTAGGCCTGGGAGCTTCTCTGACTGAGGAGACTTTCTGCTGTCGGTACCTGCCCCCTGCACTGAGATTTGCTGGATGGGGACACTAGTGATCGCCTTTGTAACTTTGTTCTGTTGCTTCTGGCAGTGTAATAGTTCCCAGAGAACAGGCACAATATTCTGGAGGAAAATGCAACTCCACTGGTGTGGTCTGAGCTCCTTGTGCTAAAGGCTCTGTCTCTTTGTATGCTGCTTTCAGAAATCTTTCCTGTGACGTGTTTTGGGCGTGTGTGATCCACTACTGGAAGAGTGATTTGTGCAGTGCTAGGAATGTGGTTCCTGTATCTCTAAAGCTCTGAAACTGCGAAATAAAGAGAAATGTAGCCACTGAGTGTGACCAGAGAGCTTGTGTGAGCTGCATTGTGTGAGCATCAGGCAGTGATGTGCTTCTACAAAGGTTTCTTTAATGCTTTTAAAACACATCACCAGACTACATCAATGTTTTTCAACAGGGAGACAATCCTTGATCCCAGCGATCAGGAATCACCCTGCAGATTTAAAACAGAGTGAAGAGAAGGATTATTTGGCCAATAAACGTGCAGTGTATTGTTCTAAGTGTAACAGAAGCGGGTTTGAGGGCAGCAGAAAGCAAGCTAAGCTTTCCCAGCAGGGAGTAATGACTTTGAGTTGTGCAGATACAACGAAGTGCATCCGTGCAAATAACGATTTTTCAGCTCAGCAACCCAGTGGTTGAAAGAAAATGGATTCAGCAGAAATGGAGTTTCTTTTATTTTCTTTTAGGCTGTCCTTTTTAAATTTATTTTTTCTTTCCTTTTTTTACTCAATATATCATTGTGTTTCATTGTGTTCCGATCAAGCCACAAGTATGTTCCAGGACCATCAGGCTAGGATGGGCAGAATTGTTTTTCACAGCACAAGCCAGCAAGTATAGTCTGAAGAGCTGGAGAAGATGGTTATGAATTAGACCTTGCCCTGCACTGCATGCATGCATGCATAAATCCCTGCAGAGTTTATTTCAAATAAGAAATCAAATCCAGACACACAACTGATACATAAAATACGTGTTAATGGAGAGATGTGTCTCACCAGCTTACATTTGCATCAAAATCTGTGAAAATACAGAGAAAAGCTTTTGCCTTAAGTGCCAGGCAGCTGATTTTTCAGTGTCACCAGTGAGTCAATCGTAGTTGTTACTTGTATGAACTCCTAATGGCAAAGTGCAAGAGAGTAATTTGTCAGGGCAAGGGGAAAAACTGGACAAACCTGAAATTCTCCATGAGGTCTTTCATAGAGCATTGCACTTGGCTGGCAGTGGCCTGGGAGTGGCAGTGCTCACGGAGCAGTATGGTTACAAGATGAGTAAAGTGTATCGCAAAGTAACAGGGTGACTGCTCTTCGCAAGCTTCTCTGCGGCTTGCGTAACACAGCACCGCATGTAAGCCGGAGGCTCTGGGTTAGAGATGGGCCTTGGCTTCCATCTGGTGGACAAAGAAAGCACTAAAGCATGAGGTGGCTGACCAGCCTGAATTCCCTTCCTAGCCATCTAGTGTCAGTCACCCCTGTCTCTCAGACGGCCCCCTCTCATCCCTTAACTTTGCTTTCATCATCTCCTTTTTATTCTTTGCAGTCGACATGTACTTACACACACGCAATAACTGAACAGCACTGGTGTTAAGGGAACAGTGCAAAAAAGGATGTGACAAATGCAATGGCAAGCGTCCTAACAGCTCTCCTGGCATTACAAGAAGGATTTTGGTATCAGGTGTCAGCTTCAAAGACATTTAAGGCAAGAGGAAAAACGGTGTTCCTATCGCCAGGGCTTGAAATCACTGCATCAGCACTTCAGCCTCATCATGGGGAGCTGGGGAATGTTTGAAAGCATGTGGCCAAGGCTCGGCCACGACAGAGCAGACAGGTGATTGTTGCATGTACAAACTCTCGGCTATTACGGCTACCATTAGGGGAAGAAAGATTCCAATCAGTAATCAGCAGCAGGCACGAACTGGATGTCTCCGAAGGCGGCAGTACTGGTGGCTGAAACGAAACGACTGCTGGCTGAAACGAAACGACTGCTGGCTGAAACGAAACGACTGCTGGCTGAAACGAAACGACTGCTGGCTGAAACGAAACGACTGCTGGCTGAAACGAAACGACTGCTGGCTGCGCGTAGCTCTTTTAGGCGCGGGAAAAAGCCAGCTGGAAGCAGTTGTGCTGAGAGCTCTGATTCGATGTGCGCTCCATAGTGCTTGGCTGTGCCAACGACCGCCGAGGGAGGCCGATGACTACGAGCCCCCTTCTTCTTGACAAGTTTTGGTCTGCGTTCAGCGCCTTTGGCTCTACCCAACCAGAGGACTTAGCCGGTCTGAGCAGCTGGGGTCGCAGACGGACCCCTGGCCGCGTACGCCACCTGCTCCTCCGCCGGAGCGAAAGGCGCATCCCTCAGCTGCGCCTCCTCCACTACCGCCTCACCCTGCACTGAGAGGCGTGCGTGAGCGGATTGGTCCTGTCACGAGTGAGCGACAGCTACTTGGACCAATAGTCGAAGGCAATAAGAGGAGGAGGCTGGCCCCCTCGGCCCAGTAGTTGGACTGTTACAACGCAAGAGCAAGGGGGCATTAATACCGGACTGGCAGGACACAGAGAGGAGTTCCCGGGCTCTGCCTCTGCTCTTCCGGGCTTTCCTTTCTGCCATTGAGTTCTCTGTTCTCCCTGCCTGACTGATGCAAGGAGCTGCTTTTCTCTCCATCTATATCCCCATCTACGGATTCCTACACCCCGACCATGCCGCCAGACTTCTCTCCGCCAATCAGCGCCATTTCCCGACCAAGTGAGGGCCTGGGATTGGTCGGTTTTCTCCACCTGGCGCGGCGGCGGCCGCTGACTGGTGCGGGCCTGGAGCCGTCGTCATCGTCACAGTTACTTCCTCGTGCGGCGGAAGCTGACCGGCTGGCGGCGGGGCGAGGGCGGCCGCTGCCGGCGGCGCATGCGTAGTGTGGCGGCCGCCTTCGCACGGAGCGGCCGAGCGGTGCGGGCGGCGGCCCGCGGCCTGGCTGTGCGCGGCCAGCTGCTGCGTGGCCAGCTGCTGCGCGCCGTTGCCTACCCACGGTGGTGCGGTGCAACCGCCGTCATGCCCGGTAGGAACAAGGCGACGTCCAGCTACAGCCGCCCGGAGCTGGCGGTCGGGCAGCAGGCCGGAGAGGGCAGTCGCGACTCCAGAGGCCGCTCGCCTCATGGAGAAGAGGAGGACCGCGGGGGCGTCGGTCCCGGCACCAACCTCGGCGACCCTGATATCGTCAAGTCTCCTAGTGACCCTAAGCAGTACAGGTGAGGGCTGGCGGCGCCGAGACTCGTTCTGGAGGCACGGGAGGGCTTACGGCGGGGGGAACACGACGACATGACACAGCCCCTGGGCGCTCTCTGGGGTAGGCTGGGGCGGCCTCTCCACGCCTGCCCACGGGGAACCGGACCCGGCCGGCGGGAGGGGCTGGGTCGGGAGCGTGCGGGGCTGGGTGCCAGCCTGCCCCATGTCCCCCAGCACTCTGGCAGAGCTGTAACCTCAGGTGCTTGAGGCCGACCTCGTTGATCACAGGATCGCAGGCTCTTCTCACTTGCTCCGTGTGATAGGACAAGGAGCAGCGGTTGTAAGCTGCAGCACAGGAGCTTCCACCTCAATACAAGGGGGAACTTCCTTACTGTAAGGGTCCTAGAGCACTGGAACAGGCCATCTGGTTTGTGTAAGGTAATGGGGCTAGGCTTGCACAGAAAGCCTTTAAATAAGTCATGATTTTTCCTGTGTTGAGGCACTGCGTGTTCAGGGCACAGCAGAACGGAATCGTTAGTTTGCAGCCCTTGTTCAGGCAGCTCTGATCTCAGAGCGTTAAGCTGAAGTACAAAATGCAGTTGAAGAATAGCAGAGGAGATGCTGACTTTGAAAAAGTCTGTTGATCTGCCTGGTTTAGATGAGCTGCCAGTTTGTAATAAATATGCCTGTGGTTTGAGACAAAAATTACTTTTGTGCTGCCATTTTGCTTGTGTTTTCATTGTATGTTTCTAAGTAGTACCCCCTAGAATTGCTAGAATTATCACCTTCACCTTTCCTGCGGGTGGCCTCTGTGGCCGTCCCACAGTGAGGGACTCAGCTGAGAACACGAGTGGAGACTGAGCTGTTCAGTCATTCTTGAAGGAATGCTCTTATAACTTCTTTTTGCTTGGCAGGAGATTATTCAGCCCTTGCTAGAGATGGGTTTTTTTTTTAATCTTTATTCTCGTGATGTCTGATCTGTGCAGCCAGTTGAGAATCTGCCTAAGCCTGGTACTGAATTTTGGGTTTGCAGTGACATTGTCTGACAGTGGAATTCCCTGCTGGCTGTGTGAAGACCGTGCACATTGGCTTAAGGAGAAACTTGCTCCCTCCTTTCTTGCCCTACTTCCTTGCTACTTCCTCTGGATCTCTGCCTGCCTCTCTGTGGCATTCTTACTCATCCCCTGCTTTGCAGGAGGCTTGTCTTTCTGCACATTCCAGAGTTACAGATGCTGTCAGCTTAGGAAACTTCTGCTTTTGCTCTCTGAAGCAGCACAGTGATGAAGCTTGGCAAAATCCACTGAGGACTGCCACTTGCTCTCTGTCTGTTTGGAGGCTCAGGAGCCTTCTCTGCATGTAGAGAATGGGAGAGTACATTTGCTTATAGCATAAGACAAACTTACACCAAAATCTTCCCCAACCCCTGATGCATGTTCTTAACAGGTGGAGGTCAGAGCTGCATCTTTCCAGCCTGATTTCTGTGTGGGGAGGTGAGCCTTGCACAGGGCAGATTGTGTCTGCATTGTAATGATGCTTCCACATCATCATCATCATCGTTATTACCTTTAAGAAGGAGAATGTCAGCATGGCAGAAAGCAAAACAGACCTGTGTCCACAACTATCCACCAGGCCTCCTAAGTGAAGGTGGTGGTGGGTGATTGGAAGATGCACCTAGCACTTCTCTCTTCATGCATGCAGCCCAGTCACAGCAGGCTTAATGTGTCCAGCTGGTGACATGAATCTTAATGGAAAAGTTTGTATTCTGTCTTCTCAGATATAGTGAGCATAAATCAAAAGAGTTCTGACAGGGATTGCAGAGCCTATCTTCCAAAGTGAATCTGTTGGGGTAAAAATAATTGTCACAATGCAAGTTGGCTTTGTTCATTAGAGCTGTGAGTGGGTAGTTACCTGTACCAAAATGCATCCTCTGTTTGAATTGCTCCATCTAGGGAATTCCATGGGCTTGCACTGCTTGCTTTGGGTAGTTTGGAAAGTTAAAATGTTTCTTTCAGTGCAGACTGTGCATCACTGTGTGTTTCAGTATTTACTGAACTGCTAAAAAACCATCACAGAATAGAATTGTGGAATGGTCCAGGAAGGGACCTCCAAAGGCCATCCAGTCCGACCTCTCTGCAGTCAGCAGGGACATCCCCAACTAGATCAGGCTGCCCAGGGCCTTGTTGAGCCTCATCTTGAATATCTCCAGGGCAGGGGCCTCAGTCACCATCCTGGGCAACCTGTTGCAGTGTTCCACCACCCTCATACTAAAGAACTTGTTCCTCAGGTCCAATTTAAATCTGCTCTGCTCTAGCTTGAGGCCATTGCCTCTTGTCTTATCAGTGCAGGCCTTTGCAAGCAGTCTCTCTGCAGCCTTCCTGTAGCCCCCTTCAGGTACTGGCAGGCTGCTATTAGGTCTCCCTGGAGCCTCCTCTTCTCCAGGCTGAACGCCCCCAGCTCCCTCAGCCTGTCCTCACAGCAGAGATGTTCCAATCCCTTGATCATTTTCGTGGCCCTCCTCTGGACCTTCTCCATCAGGTCCATGTCCTTCCTATCCTGAGGGCTCCAGACCTGGACACAGTACTCCAGGTGAGGTCTCCCCACAGAGGAGCAAAGTGGCTGAATCACCCCTCTGGATCTGCTGGCAATGCATCTTTTGATGTGTTCTTGTGTCATCATTGATACAACAAAACCCTTGGTGGTAGGCAATCCTGTTTAAACTTGTCCAAGATGTTTAAACAGTGTCTTGAAAAATGTGAATTCTGCATTTCATTTTTCTTTGTATCAGTGCTTCTGCAGCTCTTCAGAACAGCAGCTGGGCTGTACTTGCTTTTTGGTCTGTATTTTGCACACTAGCTGATGCTCCTGTATTGCTTACACTTGTCCTTTTCCATGGGACTGAAACATGGAAAAAGTAAAGAGCACCCATGCCAGTTGCTGCCTCTGCTCAGTATGACCTAAACTGTTCTAGATTCTGATGAAGTGCAATCTGATAGCTTCCAGCAGTGGTTTGCTTCAATTGTTGCCTTGCTGCTACGTGTTTTCTGTCCCAGTGTATAACACCCATGACCCTGAAGTTGAGTAATGTAAAATTAGTGTCATCTGCTGCATTGATGGAGTTACACACACTGCTTCAACACCCCCAGGGATAGTGACTCCAGCACTGTCCTGGGTAGACTATTCCAATGTCTGAGAGCCCTCTCTGGGAAGAAATATTTCATAGCATCCAGCCTGAACCTCCCCTGACACGGCTTGGAACCATTTTCTCTGGTCCTGTTGCTTGCCACCACAGAGGAGAGGCTGCCCCTTCCTCACTCCAACCTCCCTTTAGGGAGTTGTAGAAAGCAATGAGATCCCACCTCAGCCTTCTCTTCTCCAGCCTGAGCACCCTCAGCTCCCTCAGGGCCTGGAGCACCTGGGCTACAAGGAGGGGCTTTTCTGGACACACTCTGGCCCCTCAGTATCCTTCATGTAGTGAGGGGCCCAGAGCCGAACACGACACTCAAGGTGTGGCCTCGCCAGTGCTGGGCACAGGGGGATGATCCCCCCCCGTCCCTGCTGCCCACCCTGTTTCTAACCCAAGCCAGGATGCCATTGGCTTTCCTGGCCACCTGGGCACTGCTGGCTCATATTTAATCGACTGTCAGCTAGAACCCCCAGGGCCCTCTCTGAGTCACAGCTTTCCCAGCACACATCCCCAAGTCTGTAGCTTACCATGGGGTTGTTGTGACCCAGGTGCAGGACCTGGCACTTGGCCTTGTTAAACTTCATATAGTTAGCCTTGGCTCATTGGTGTAACCTGTCCAGGCCCCACTGCAAAGCCTCCCTACCCTGGTCTGCTACAGACTTGCTTTGTAATCCTGATTTTTCTGGGGGTGGGGGATGTGAGCATGGGTTTGGTTTATGCTGGCATCTTTGGGGGTTTTGCTGGATCAGATACAACCTGTCCACATCACACTGGTTCTTTGGTTGGGTCAAGTTATTTTCTGGATCTAGCATTCCTTCCTTTCCACAGCTGGTGTGCTAGCCAGTGTGAGCTCCAGGAGGGGAGCTCTGGCTACCTGGACAAACTGTGATTGTTTAGTCCTGGTCTGATGTGGGTCTGAAGCTGCTGAGAGATCTTACTTTAAGGGACTGGAGCACTGCCTGGTGAGGAGAGGCTGAGAGCCCTGGGGGTGTTTAGACTGGAGAAGAGAAGACTGGGAGGGGCTTTAATAAATGTTTATCAATGTCTGAGGGCTGGGTGTCAAGAAGGAGGGGACAGGCTCTGCTCAGTTGCACCCTGTGATCACACAAGGGGCAGTGGATATAAACTACAGCACAGGAGGTTCTGCCTCAACACTGAGGGTCCCAGAGCACTGGAACAGGCTGTCCAGAGAGTTTGTGTAGTCTCCTTCTCTGGAGACTTTCAAGCCCCATCTGGATGTGTTCCTGTGTGACCTGTGCTGGATTCTATGGCCCTGCTCTGGCAAGGGGGTTGGACTCTATGATCTCCATAGGTCCCTTCCAACCCCTAGCATCCTGTGATCCTTACAGTGCAGAGCATTGGTGCCTGCATTCCTCAGCCTGAAAAGTTGTAGAATGGTGCTGAACAGGAGGCTTGTGGGTCTTTTTCATCCCTTTGTGCACACAGATCCATAGGAACCTGTATGTGTGAATGTACACACAGACACAAGTCTATGCTGCTGCTCGGTACCAACCTAACCAACCCACTGGGGCTTATTTTATTAAGCCTGCAGTGGAGATCTCTCCTTTCTGACACATGCCTGCAGTGTCTGTGGGCCTCATTTAATGGGAAGCACTGATAAAATCAAATACAGTGAAGTCTCTGGGGCCTGTTTGGAGGCAAAGACTATGATCTTAATTGTGTCACATCCTAATGTTTCCCAGGGCCTGACAAGCATAACAGGCTGTGGAAGTTTGGGTTTGCATGTTCTGAGGATGTGAGTCTTTTTCTCAGGGGGTGTTAGTAGCTTAAAGATTTCACAGAGAGAGAAATTAAAGCCCCAATCAACCTCCCTGACCTTGTGGGGAGAAGGGCTTCTGCTGTTACCTCAAAATGCATCTATCTTAGTCATGTAGCTATTGAGTAGCAGAAGAGCTGTTGAGGAAAGTGCAGAAACTTGATCAATTCTGAAAACTGAGGCTTGGGAAATGAGCACAGTCTCTGCCAATGATCCTTCTTTCAGGTACATCAAGCTGCAGAATGGCTTATCTGCACTTCTAATTTCGGATTTGAATTACTTGGATCTTGCCCCAGCGGCTTTGTCTGAGGGGGAGGAAGACTCTGATGGGTCTGAAGAAGAAAGCGATGAAGATGAGGACTCGGGATCCGAGACTGAAGATGGTAGAGAAGGCTTTGATGATGAGGACTGTGATGAGGAGGATGAGGGCAAGGATGGAGATTTCAGTGATCCTGATGACAGTGAATTAGAAGAGTTAGCTGAGGAAGCAAGAAAGAGAGGCTCTACAGAAAAGCAGGTGAGTGCTTGAAGCTGTAGGGTAAAAAGATAGGTGGGGAGCTTTCTTGTTGTTTGAAAGCTTGTGACTGGGCCTTCAAACTCGAGTTTTGTGTTGTGCATGTCCTGACTGATTTATCTTGTGCTTCTGTCATTTGCCTGAAGTGTTTCTTGAAGCATTTTTTTCTGTGTGTTTTATTGTCTCTAGTCTGCAGCAGCCCTTGCCATTGGTGTTGGCAGCTTCTCTGATCCTGAAGACCTGCCTGGATTAGCACACTTCCTGGAACATAGTATGTGTTTTCTCCTCCTTTATCTGCTCCAGCTTCAGTGCAAAATAACTGCTGTCTAGGTCTGAATTTCTGTAGTCTTTTAGTATGATGTCAGCTACCCTATCATCTATTTTCATTAGTTAAATAAATGTATACTGATTTGTAAGGAACTCTTACTGTGGGAGAAGGTGCCCCATGCTCCCTGTCAGGCTGTGTCTTCAGGTGCTCTTTGCTGTTCAGAAGGTGCCCCATACTCCCTGTCAGGCTGTGTCCTCAGGTGTGCTTTGCTGTTTTCAGCAAGACATGGACAGACTGAGAGCTGGGCAGAGAGGAACCTGATGAGGTTCAACAAGGATAAGTGCAGAGTCCTGCAGCTGGGAAGAAAGAATAAACTGCACCAGTACAGGTTAGGAGGTGATCTGCTGGAGAGCAGCCCTATGGAGAAGGACCTGGGAGTGCTGGTGGACAACAAGTTCTGCATAGCACAGCAATGTGCCCTTGCGGCCAGGAAGGCCAAGGGGATATCCTGGGGTGCCTTAAGAGGAGTGTGTCCAGCAGATGCAGGGAGGTTCTCCTCCCCTCTGTTCTGCCCTAGTGAGGCCCCACCTGGAAGAAGAGAAGGTGCCTCTCACTCCCTGTCAGGTTGCGTCCTCAGGTACACTTTACTGCTCTTTGTGCAATGTGCCCTTTACCAGTGGCTTTATGATCTAGGCTGGCACTGCACACCTTTGTCCCTAGCAAAGGCTCATGTGTAAGTAAAGCAGGGCCAGGAAACTTGTGACATTACTGTCTAGACCTCTCTGAAAATACAAGTCTTAACTTGGGGAAGCCAAACAGGCCTAGAAAGGCACTGCTGTTTGCAGTCTCTTTGCTGTTACCTGCCTTCAGCAGGGGGCTTAGTTGCACACAGTCTATTGCTGTTTAGTAGTTAACCTCTGCTCGTGAGCTGAGAGTCAATTGTAGGTAGCACTGTGCTGAGGATGGATAGCTGTAGCTGCCAGTTGGAACAGCAAATTAATGTCACTTTGGTAATCTTGCTGATTTTCTCTCTTCCCCCCCCCCCAGTGGTTTTTATGGGCAGCTTGAAGTACCCAGATGAGAATGGGTTTGACGTGTTCCTGAAGAAGCATGGGGGCAGTGACAATGCCTCGACCGACTGCGAGCGGACCGTCTTCCAGTTTGATGTGCAGAGGAAGTACTTCAAAGAAGCACTGGATAGGTAACTTCAGAGGAATGGTGACTAGGTGTGCAGGAATGTTTGTGTGCCTCAGGAGCTTGGGTGTAGCTCTTCTTCATTTTGGGATGAAGAAGGGTGTTGCTCAACGTCCGTAGGTACTCACCCTGCAACAGTGGCCCTTGGCTCCAAGGAAAGACTATTTCCCTTTGGGCAAGTTAATGTCTGTGAGGCAGAGCCACTGCAGTGGGGGTGTCTAGGATCCATGTCTGAGTCTTCATACTTTTGGATTTGTTTTGTTAATTAGCATTGGTGACAGGATAAATCTTACACAGCATGACAGCTGTTTAGGGGGAAGTGGTCAGGACAATCCTCACTATCAATAGAGATTGGGGGATGAGATGTTAGAAAGCAGCCCTGTGGAAAAGGACTTGTGGGGGTCTGATGGATGAGAAGCCGGACATGAGCAGGCAGTGTGAGCTTGCAGCACAAAAAGCAAATCACAGCCTAGGCTGCATCAAAAGATATATGGCCAGCAGATCCAGAGGGGTGATTCTGCCACTTTGCTCTTCTCTGGTGAGACCTTACCTGGAGTGCTGTGTGCAGGTCTGGAGCTCTCAAGATAGGAAAGACATGGACCTAATGGAGAAGGTCCAGAGGAGGGCCATGAAAATCATCAAGGGTGCTGCAAGGACAGGCTGAGGGGCTGGGGGCGTTCAGCCTGGAAGAGGAGGCTCCACGGAGACCTAATAGCAGCCTGCCAGTACCTGAAGGGGACTACAGGAAGGCTGGAGAGACACTGCTTGCAAAGGCCTGCAGTGACAGGACAAGGGGCAGGGGCTTCAAACTAGAGCAGAACAGATTTAGATTGGACCTGAGGAACAAGTTCTTTAGTATGAGGGTGGTGGAACACTGGAACAGATTGCTCAGGAGGTGGTTGAGGCTTTTTCCCTGGAAATACTCGAGTTGATCCTTGACAAGGCCCTGGGCAGCCTGATCAAGTTGGGGAGGTCCCTGCTGACTGCGGGGAGGTTGGACTGGGTGACCTTTGGAAGTCCCTTTCAGCCCAGACCATTCTATGATTTTGTGGTCTCAGAGTCCCATGGACTCATCCTCTGAAATACCTGTCCTGAGAGAGTGAGTGCTGTTTTCAAGTCTTTGTTCCTGAGTGTAAGCCCTCATGGCGGGTGGGAGTGCAGCCTTGAGAGCTGCAGTACAGAATGTGCTTCAAAAGGATGCTGTGCTCATGATACAGGTTCTTCACTTAGATGCATATCTCTTGCCAAAAAGTATTAGATATGTTGGTCTGTGCTGTGGGCTATACTGGGACAACAGAGGTCCAGCTCTTGGCATGGTTTCCTTGAGGGGAAGGAGGTGACTCATGCATGGGGGCATGGCAGCTGAGTATCCTTGTGGGACAGCAGCCTCCACTGCCAATTTACTTCCACAAACCAGATTCCTGCAGTGACACCAAGACCAAGTATTTGCACATTTTACCATGTATTGCCTAAATCTTACTTCACTGGGCCAAATTCAGTTTTCATTTGCACTTTAACTTTTTTAGATGTTTGGAAGTGTGAAAGAAGAAGGAAAAAAATCAATTCCAACCTGTCGCAGCAGCTCACTTGGTGGAGGGGAAAGAGAAATGAAGAGTCCTGTAGAGCAGCATCTCATAAAAAGTCTAAATGAATGGTGCTGGTGATTTCTGGTCATTCAAGCACTTGGGAATCTGAAGAGATTGGAAGACATCACCTTACAGTAGTCTTGAGCTTAGGGAGTCCTGTATCTGTAGAACTGCCAGCCATAAGAGAGACTGGATGAGGCACTCGGTGCCATGGTTTAGTTGGGTGATAGATGGTGTTGGGTGATAGGTTGGACTTGATGATCTCAAAAGTCTTTTCCAACCTGGTTAATTCTGTGTTACTGTTAACCTCATGCTTCAGTCAGTTCAATGCATCACCAAATTAAACACATCCTAGATCAGAAATTAAACACATTCTAGATTCTCTGTCAGCCTTCTGCGGAGTTTTCACTGTAGGTCTGTCCCTTTCTGTTGCTCTGCTCTCTATGTGTACAGGAGAAGAGATGGATCCAGATGACAACACTGCAGTAAAATTGCACTGGATATTAAAAAAACTACATTTCAGGACATAAATCAATAATTTGCTGCCTGCAGTTAGGAAGGAACATTCCTTAGGGCTGTGTTACCCTGTCAGGAGAGGCTGAGGGAGCTGGGGGTGTTTAGCCTGGAGAAGAGGAGGCTCGGGGGAGACGTTATTGCTCTTTACAGCTACCTGAAAGGAGGTTGTAGCCAGGTGGGGGTTGGTCTCTTCTCCTGGGCAACCAGCAACAGAACAAGAGGACACAGTCTCAAGCTGTACAGGGGGAAGTTTAGGTTTGATCTTAGCAAGAAGTTCCTCACAGAAAGAGAGATTGGCCGTTGGAGGTGATGGAGTCACCGTCAATGGAGGTGTTCAAAAAAGGGTTGGATGTGGCACTTGGAACCATAATTTAATTGTCATGAGGTGTTAGGTATTAGGTTGGACTTGATGATCTCTGTGGTCTTTTCCAACCTGGTTGATTCTGTGATTCTATGATTGTTCCTAATGAACAGCTGAGGATTTCATCTGAAGCATCTGATACTGGTCCCTGTCAGAACCAGGAACCAGACTAGGTCTTGTCTTGACCTGATATGATAATTTTTGGGTTGTAAGTGCAGGCAGTCCTGCACCCATGAGTGTCATGCCCTGCTGTATCCAACCAATTCATTGCCATTTGGTGTGCAGGGAACCCTTTCCCTTTGGTTCTGGCTAGTGTCGTACAACTGGCACTTAGCCTTCCTCAAGACAGTATAGTCAAGGCTTACATCATTTGTAGTGAGACAACACTATAAACAGGCAACATTATAAACTGAAATAGCAGATGCTGGGTTTAATTGCTGGGGTTTTGCCCTACTTCAGTAGACACTGAAGAGAAATGTGTGATTCTTTTGTTTCCTAGGTGGGCACAGTTCTTTATTCACCCACTAATGATCAGGGATGCAATAGACCGAGAAGTGGAGGCTGTAGACAGTGGTAAGTAAAAGTACCTTTTCCTTTATGTTTAGCTCATATTCCTAAACGTGTTTGGTGACACTGGTCATGGGGTTCCAATCTGAGCTGCCCTTCTGAGCTTCAGTCAAGTTCACCTAACTTGACAGAGAACTAGCTCTTCAGTTTAAGTTCAACAGATATCAGTGGCTGTTAGATGAGAGAGTCTGAATGTGAGGCCATCACTGCAGAAGTTTATCCTCTCTTGAATTAAAAGTTAAGCGTTTTAAGTGGTTTGGCAGTAACTGGTGGGGCAGTTACTTGAACATGGGGATGTCCTTCAGTGAACTACATCCCTATAGCTCCAGCATAGCCCCAGTGCTCTTTTCAGTCCTATGTGGAGTTGATACAATAAATTGAGGTGCCTGTACTTGTCTCCTTCTGACACCTTACTGCACAACTGCTTCACAGAAAGAAATTGAACCAGGTGTAGAAGTGAGTGGAGTGTTCACTTTTTTCCCCCAAGATGTAACAAATACCCTCAGACTACCTATAAAAATCACACATGTTTAGAAGAAGCCCTGCTGTTGGCAGATACACCAAGTGGTTCAAATATCTACTCCAAGACCTCCTCTTCTGGCAAGGGCAAAAGAGCAATTTGATCTTAGTGATTCACTGTCAATATAAGCAAGGGCCTGTCAATTAAGGTGTGGTTCTTGAACAGCTTAAGCCAGTTTATGTCTTCACTTGCCCTGCCTTGGTCATGCATATCTGCTCCTTCCCTTGTACTGACACTATAGTAATGAGCTGCCCAGTAAATTGTCAGCTTGATCAGCTGGCTGCAGCATAGCCCAGCCAAAAGAGCTCTTCTCTGCATCTGTCTTATTACCAGCAGAAACAGGAACAAGAAAATGCAGCTCAAGAAGGTAAAATTTTGGCAGAACACCCAAACTGGTGTAAACTGATTGCACAACTGCTTTTTTTTTGGAGTACCTTGTTAAGCTTTCCATTTCTTATTTCATTACTAGGCTAGAAGTTTTTCTGTGTGATGTACAGGGGCAGCAGGTTTGTAATTTGTTCTCTGTCCCTTTCGGCAAGGCCTGACCCTGTAGAATGTCAATAGCCTTTGGTTCCCATCAAATTGAACAGATGGAGAGTGTCCAAACAGGGCAGGTTGGGGCTTTACATGCTTCCCCTCCTTATCCTTGTCTTCACTTCTCAGCAAGGGGCTGTGCTTTTCCCCTTCTCTTGACTGAAGTTCACTGTTGTTAGCAAGTCCTCCTTCTCACCCTGTTTCCCCACTCCGTCCTACGTTAAAGCACGTCGCAGGTCACATCTGGTGTGTCTGCTTCTCAGTTTGGTTGAGGTTTGTGATTTGCTGTGTTCTGTGAGAACATGACCTCGAATTTCCATGCATGCCACTGAAAATTCTTTCCATTGACAGAGTATCAGCTAGCAAGACCCTCTGATGCAAACAGAAAGGAGATGCTCTTTGGGAGTCTTGCCAAGCCGGGACATCCGATGAAGAAATTTTTTTGGGGTGAGTTCTGAATTGATGTTATCAGCAGTGATAAACTTTTCACCACTTAAAAGGTGCACTACCATGAGCTATCTTATCACAGCAAACACTAACCTTTCTCAGAAGTATTAGTGGTTACTCATTTTACAGCACAGTGCTTGAGAACAAAAGCAGCTGTCTGCTGTGTAAGGTGCTTTTTGTTCTGGCACTGCTTTTTGCTGCTAGCTTGCCCTGGAGGTAAAATCCTGTAACTTGATGTTAATGTAAAGGTGGTGCCCTCTGAGTCATCTCTGTCTTGCTTAAGCTTACTCTTTTTTTTTTTACTGTTAAAATTTCCTGGGGGGAAAAGAGTGTTTATTGGTTTGTGTCTAAGGAAGCTTTTCAAAGTCAGGAATTCACTGTTGGACTTTCAGAAATGCACAGCTGTGTGACGGGAGCAGAAAGGAAGTTGGTTCTTTACATCCTGGACAGCAGAGAGTCCTGGCTCCCTCACCCTCATGGTGCTGGGGAGCACGTAATGTGGTGGGCAGCAGAGTTAGCTGAGAATTTTCATACAGGTCTCTAGTGACCTGTACTGTACAGCATACTTGTTTTCCTCTCTCTTTCCCTCCCTGGTTCTGCAAGTTCCATTGGTGAGGGAAGAGCTTGCAACATGCAGTGAGCTGTGCAGTGCATGGTACAGGTGATCAGTAGTGCAGGAGGGGCTCTGTCTTCCCTTCTTATAGGAACTAGAGCCTGGGAGATGCTAAATTTCATTTCACATTCCTTTAACTCCAGAGTTCTGTCAGGTATTGTTAACGTGTGACTGTGACCATGTTCACTACAAGGGGAGGAAAAGAGAGCCTTGGTATATGTGGCCTTACAGTAACCAGGGTCTAGGTACTGACCAGCTGGGCTAATCACATCCTGGGCTGTATCCAAAGATGTGTTGCCAGCAGATCCAGAGAGGTCATTCTGACACTTTGCTCTGGAGTCCTCAATATAGGAAGAACATGGACCTGATGGAGAGGGTCCAGAGGAGGCCATGAAAATGATCAGGGGATTGGAGCACCTCTGCTATGAGGACAGGCTGAGGGAGCTGGGGGTGTTCAGCCTGGAGAAGAAGAGGCTTCAGGGAGACCTAATAGCAGCCTGCTAGTGCCTGAAGGGGACTACAGGAAGGCTGGCGAGAGACTGTTTGCAAAGGCCTGCAGTCCCAGGAAAAGGGACAATGGCTTTAAACTAGAGAAGGGCAGATTTAGATTGGATGTTAGGAACAGTTTCTTCACTATGAGGGTGGTGGAGCACTGGAACAGGTTGCCCAGGGAGGTGGTTGAGGCCCCATCCCTGGAGATACTCAAGGTGATGCTCGACAAGGCCCTGGGCAACCTGATCTAGTTGAGGATGTCCCTGCTGACTGCAGGGAGGCGGGCTGGATGACCTTTGGAGGTCCCTTTGGCCTGGACCATTCTGTGCTTTATGCCTGCAGGTAACGCGGAGACGCTCAAACACGAGCCCATAAAGAACAACATTGACACCTACACCAGGCTGAGGGACTTCTGGCAGCGCCATTACTCTGCTCACTACATGACTTTGGTTGTGCAATCTAAAGGTAACTTTGTCTGTCCTTTCCTGATTTGCAAGGGAAACAAGCCTTGACCAGTTGTGCTGTGTTACTGTCAGCCTGCCTTTTGAGAAACTTCTGGCTGGAGCTGTTGAATCTGTTCCAAATTAAGACAGGAGGTAAAATGTCCAGGATCTAATTCAAACAGCATCTTGTTGGAATGTAGAGTCAGACCACTTAAACGACTTCATGGTACTGATTTCTCTGCCATCAGCTGTGAACCTCCACAGAACATGATGGGGAGCCTGACAGGGGTTCTCCCAGTTGCCTTGTTTGGCAGGAGCTGTTAAAACACATTTCTCTAGGAAGAACACAGGTTGAAGGGCTTTTGGCTTTTTCCCCACCATAGACTGAAAAATTCTTTGCAAGTGGATTGAGTTTCATTTCAGCAGACTTCAGCCCTCTGGGCTGCTGCTGCTGAGAAGACATGTCTTAGAAGTGAAGCATGCAGTAGAGACCTGTGCTGGAAATAAATAGCTGTGTGTATCCAAGTTATGGATGTGCTTGGGGTTTTACTGAGTGCTAAAACTGATTGCAGTTCCCATCAGTAAAGTGGAAATGGGAATAGCAGAGGTGGTAATTCTTTCCTGCTGTGCTTTTTATTTTCTGCCTAGACTGTAAAGTACTGAATGCCTCTTGAATAACAATTTGCATGGTGAAGTTTCTTCTGGTGACTGGGAACATCATGTAGCTGATGGGCAGCCAGGCCAACTTTGTATTTTTGTCTGTTAATACAGAAGAAACTATGATTTTCCCCCTCTTCTTGGTTGCTGTTTAACATGTGTCTGCTCATTAAGTTTGCTGATAATACCTAAGTGGGAGGCTTGGCTGAGGTGCCTGAAGGCTGTGTGGCCATTCAGTGAGACTTGGACAGACTGATAGCTGGGCAGAGAGGAACCTAATGAGGTTCAACAAGGATAAGTGCAGAGTCCTGCAGCTGGGAAGGAAGCATAAACTGCACCAGTACAGGTTAGGAGGTGATCTGCTGGAGAGCAGCCCTGTGGAGAAGGACCTGGGAGTCCTGGTGGATTACAAGTTCTGCATGGGACAGCAATGTGCCCTTGTGGCCAAGAAGACCTATGGGATCCTGGGGTGCCTTAAGAGGAGTGTGTCCAGCAGATGCAGGGAGGTTCTCCTCCCCCTCTTCTCTGCCCTGGTGAGACCTCACCTGGAATATTGCATCCAGTTCTGGGCTCCCCAGTTCAAGAGGGACAGGGTTCTGCTGGAAAGAGTCCAATGGAGAGCTACAAGAATGATGGACAGGAGCACTGCCTGATGAGGAGAGGCTGAGAGCCCTGAGGCTATGTAGTCTGGAGAAGGTTGAGAGGGGGTTTGCTCAATGTCTATAAATATCTGAGGGCTGGGTGTCAAGAGGGAGGGGACAGCCTCCGCTCACTTGCTCCCTGTGATAGGACAAGGGGTAATGGATATAAACCACAGCACAGGAGGTTCCACCTCAACATGAGGAGGAACTTCTTCACTGTGGGGGTCCCAGAACATTGGAGCAGGCTGCCCCAGAGAGGTTGTGGAGTCTCCTCTGGAGACTTTCCAGCCCTGTCAGGATATGTTCCTGTGTGACCTGAGCTAGATTCTATGGTCCTGCTCTGGAAGGGGGAGTTGGTCTCTATGATCTCCTTGGGTCCCTTCCAAACCCTAGCATCCTATGATCCTGTGATGTACAGCATCACTTGAGAGTTCAGAGCACTTGCTTAAACAAGCAATTTCCAGTTGGTCACCTGTAGAAACCTGGAACTTCTGTTCCCTGATAATTTCTTTCCTAGAAGAAGATGAGGAAAATGAATTCTTAGCAGTGCAAGAATGCACTTGGGGGTGAACATTGCTGTGTGTGTGCTCTGGACAGAGTGATGGAATGTGTCTTTCAAGCACTGGTGAACCTGTAGATCCTGAGGTCAGTAATTCATTTTCACACCAGCTGCTGCTGGACTTTACATCCCTTTTCAATCAGCCTGAGAGTTCAGCACTAGATACAGAACCAGAGCTGTGGCCCAAGTTCGGTGGCAGTTACAAACAGGCTGAAGGCAACAGTTTTGTAGCTTTTGATTTAGAACTTTGGAACTTTAAAATGCACTGACTTGCAGCCTCTTTGAAACAACAGCTGGGGAGATGAGATAAAAGGCTTTGTGTTGGATCTTCAGGAAATTGCATTGCTGGCCTTCTGTGTTCTCTTTCTCTCTCCTCATTAGAAACACTGGATACATTGGAAAAGTGGGTGACAGAAATCTTCTCCAAGATCCCAAACAAGTAAGAGGCTTTTGATGAATAAAGGCATTATAAATTATGAAATTACCTATTCTCAATGATGGCTTTGAGGGGGTGTGTGTGTGGGGGGAATCCCTTAATGGAGAAACTAAGGAAATGAGGATTTGTTAATTAACTTCCTTGTGCAGAAAAGAGGGGAATGAAAGACTGGAATTAATTTTTCTTTGCTTTCAGAAAGGCTTTGTTTATGCTCAACAATTACTTAGCCTGCAAGCTGTCTGGTGCTAACTTGCAGCAGCCTTTGCTTAATCTCTGCTGATGCCTTGATTTTTATGAAAGTCACTCAAACCTAGGTTATTATTTTTGCTCTGTGTCAAAAATAATGAAGAAAGTAAATGAACATCCTATCCTGGGGTGGCTGCTGCTCAGAACTTGGCCCCCTTTTTGTAACAGTTCATTCCAATGTGAATGTTTACTGACTTGAAAAGCATTCTCCTTCCTCTTCATTTTCTGCTTTTGCAAAGATGTTTGTTTCTGTGTTGCATGGAAATGTGCTTGTGAAGCTTAATGCCACCCAGAGGTGTGTCCTTGTGGTTCCTCCTTCCCCACAAGACAATCCATCAGGGTTTTGTGATCCAGGGCCAGCACAGGGAGTTGTTTGCTGTGCTTGTCTTTCCCTTCCCCAGTAATGAAGGCAAGCTTTTTGCTGTTACTGCCTTGGAAAGGAGGAGAGGGAGGAGTTGGTGGGGGTATCCTAGTGTTGGGCTGTTGCTCTGTGCAGGCAGAAGGCGAGTGCCAGGCTGTCTTCCAGTTTGGGCTGGGTCATGGATCCTGGCTGCTCTCCTGGAAGGCCATGTTCTGCTTGTCTGCTCTACTGCCTCTGCCAAGCCAGAGCTATGGGTGCTTTCTGGTGATTATCTCAGTGAAGCCTGAATCCTTGCCAGTAACATCATACTCTTAATTTTGCTTTGAAGTGGTTTGCCCAAACCCAGCTTTGCCCACCTGACTCAGCCTTTTGACACACCAGAATTCCACAGGCTTTACAGGGGTAAGTAGAAAGTGAATGCTTTCCATGCCTTCTAAGCTGTGTGATGTGAATTCTTTGTAGAAGAGCTCTCTGTGGTTCTGAATCCTGTAACAATTCTCATCTCTGCCTAAGTCATTAACACTCATCAATTTCTTTGTGTTCAGTTGTTCCCATCAGGAAGGTTCATTCACTGAGTATCACTTGGGCACTTCCACCACAGCAGCAGTATTACAGGTACAGTGGTGCTGCATTTCCTTACTGTGTGCATGTACTGAATAGTGTGGGCTTTGCACCACGTGGTGAGAAAGACACTGATCCTGGTCCAGCTGGTTCCCCCAGGATGAATTAAGATACAGACTGACAGACCAGTGGTGAGGAGGTCACCTCTGCAGAGTGGGTGAAGTGGCCCAGACCTGCAGAACCAGGGGCTATTTAGAATCATAGCATTGTTAGGGTTGGAAGGGACCTCAAGGATCATCTAGTTCCAACCCCCTGCCATGGGCAGGGACACCTCACACTACAGCAGGTTGCTCAGAGCCACATCCAGCCTGGCCCTAAAACCTCCAGGGATGAGGTTTCCACCACTTCCCTGGGCAACCTGTTCCAGTGTCTCACCACCCTCAAGGTGAAGAACTTCTTCCTAAGGTCTAATCTAAATCTCCCCTCCTCTAGCCTGGATCCATTCACATCACTTTGGTTCAGCTAGGAGAACACTTGTGAAAATGAACTGATGCAGATATGGTTCCTGTTACAAATGGAGTGGTGCTTGGGGCACAGCTGATGAATGTCATTCCTCACTGACTCACATCAGTCATTATGTTCTCAACTCCCAGGTTTTTATGCTTATTATCCTAATGCTGCCTCCATGCAAAACTTGGCTTGAAGAAATAGGCAGTGCTTATATTAGTCATTTTTCTAGTGATTGAGTTCTTCCTGTGAAATACTACTGCTGATGCTTCATCTCCTTCACATTTTCTTTCAGGGTGAAGCCTCTCCATTATATTTCCTGGTTGGTGGGACACGAAGGCAAAGGCAGTGTTCTGTCTTTTCTTAGGAAAAAGTATGTGGTTTGGTTTTTTTATAAGGATAATAAATCATTGAATCATAGACTGGTCCAGGCTGGAAGGCACCTCCCAGGGTCATCCAGTCCAACCTCCCTGCAGTCAACAGGGACATCCCCAACTAGATCAGGTTGCCCAGAGCCTTGTTGAGCCTCACCTTGACTGTCTCCAGGCATGGGGCCTCAACCACCATCCTGGGCAACCTGTTCCAGTGTTCCACCACCCTCATAGTAAAGAACTGGTTCTTAATATCCTATCTACATCTGCTCTTCTCCAGTTTGAAGCCATTGCCCCTCATCCTGTCACTGCAGGCCTTTGCAAACAGTCTCTCCCCATCCTTCCTGTAGCCTTCAGGTACTGGCAGGCTGCTATTAGGTCTCCCTGGAGCCTCCTCCTCCTCTTCAGGCTGAACACCCCCAGCTCCCTCAGCCTGTCCTCGTAGCAGAGGTGCTCCAAACCCCCTGATCATTTTCATGGGCCTCCTCTGGGCCTGTTCCTTCAGGTCCATGTCCTTCCTATACTGAGTGCTCCAGACCTGGACACAGTACTCCAGGTGAGGTCTCACCAGAGCAAAGTGCTTTGCTGTGATTAAAAGAAAGGCAAACTCTGTTCTGTGTGTCTGGTTTTTTTCTAGGTGTGTCAAAGCAGACTGGGCCTGCTTTTTTGTCACAGCATTTTTTAGTGACATTTAAATTGATGATAGGCCCAACTAAGAAATAAGTGGTTTCTGGTTTGTGGTCAGCAATATCTGTGACTGGTTTTTAAGAGGTGTCCCAGAGATAACTTAGCTTGTCTTGTTTTGGTTTTAACTGTTCTTAAATTCTGTATCCTGAGATTCACCTCTTCATGTGGGAAAAGCTTTGTGTAAGCTATGCACAGGTGGAAGGCCAGTGGAGTAAAGCTCTGATAATGCTCATTGTAACAAAGCTCACAGAGAGCTGAAAGGGGTCATTAACAAGTGCATTTAACTCCATCCATAGATGCTGGGCTCTTGCATTGTATGGAGGAAATGGTGAGACTGGCTTTGAACAGAACTCCACTTACTCCATCTTCAGCATCTCTGTGACTTTGACTGATGAAGGTTACAAGCACTTCTACGAGGTATGTTTTGCTGCAAGCTGATTTGGCTCGCTGCTTGCCTAGTGCTTGGAAGAGTTAATCTGTTCCTTTCTGTCTGCAGGTGGCCCACATTGTGTTTCAGTATGTGAAGATGCTGCAGAACAGAGGGCCAGATAAAAGGTAAGTGTTTGCCTCTGCATCAGCTCTTTGGAAGGTGGTCCTTTCCCCATTACTCTTGTGGCATGGAGGGGGGAGCCAGCAGCAAGGCTGGTCTGAATGGAGTGTCAGTTTCATTTGTTAACTGTCTGTGTGTGGTAGCTTTAGGCTGTACCTTTAAACATTTTTCACAGATCCTGAACAGAAAGTGGTAAAATGTAAATCAATCTCTCTTGTTTTGCAGGCTCTCTTAGTTTGATTTATGGTAATCAGGTTGCTGACAGTAATGAGCTGAGCTAGTGAAGGTGTAAGGTGCAGTTCTGCCTGTAGTTTAAATACATTTGTTGAGCCACATCTCTGGCAGTCAGGACTGCAGTGTTCTGAGCTTAGTCTTCAGGTTAATTTTGTATCAAGTTTTTACTCCTTGGAGCTAAGTATTCCTTTCTGGGAAAGAGCAGGGAGAAATTTAATGAAGTTCAACAAGGGCAAGTGTAGAGTCTTGCACCTGGGAAAGAACAACCCCATGGAGCAGTGTCGGTTGGGGACTGATCTGCAGTGAAGGGGAAAAGGACCTGGGGGTCTTAGTGGATGGGTGGTTGACCATGAGCCAGCAATGTGCTCTTGTGGCCAGGAAGGCCAATGCCATTCTGGGCTGTGGTTAGCAAGTTGAGAGGGGTTCTCCTCCCCCTCTACTCTGCTCTGGTGAGGCTGCATCTGGAGTATTGTGTCCAGTTCTGGGCTGCTTAGTTCAGGGAGGACCTCAGGGAACTGCTTGAAAGAGTCCAGCACAGAGCCACAGAAATTATTAATGGAGTGGAACATCTTCCTTGTGAGGAGAGCCCGAGGGAGCTGAAGGCTCTTGGCTTGGAGAGGAGGAGCCTGAGAGGTGACCTCATTCATGTTGATGAAGATATGCAGGGTGAGTGCCCAGAGGCTGGAGCCAGGCTCTGCTGGGTGATGCCCAATGACAGCACAAGGGGCACTGGGTGGAAGTTGAGGCATAAGAAGCTCCATGGAAATAGGAAGAAAAATTTTTGTGCTGAGGGTGACAGAACACTGGAACAGGCTGCCCAGGGGGGTTGTGGAGTTTCCCTCTCTGGAGATACTCAACACCTGCCTAGATGAGTTGCTGTGTGATCTGCTCTAGGTGATCCTGCTCTGGCATGGGGTTGGACTGGATGATCTCTTCAGGTCCCTTCCAGCCCCTGACATTCTGTGATTCTCTGTCAGTTAAGATGATGGAAGGGCAGTGTATATAATGCTGGCCTCTGTGTCCTGTACCTGAATGAGTCACTGAGCTCCCCATTGATGCCTTTCAGAATCTTCATGAATGTTGTGGAATAATGAAGGAAATACACTTTCTTCTCTTCTCCCTCCTTTGCAGGATATGGGAAGAAATCCAGAAGATTGAGGATAATGAATTTCACTACCAGGAACAGGTACTCAGCCACTCTTTTGTGTTGATTATAGGTAAACTGTGAAAAGGCTTTAGGCTGGAAGGCACCTTAGAGATCATCTACTCCAACCTCTCTGATGGACAGGGACACCTCACACCAGACCAGGTTGCTCAAGGCCTCATCCAGCCTAGCCTTGAATGGTTTGGGGCAGTGTGGCTGGAGAGCTGCCTGGCAGAAAGGGACCTGAGGGTTCTAAAGGACAAGCCACTGAATGTGAGCCAGCAGTGTGCCCAGGTGGCCAAGAAAGCCAGTGGCGTCCTGGCTGGGATTAGAAATGCTGTGTCCAGCAGGAGAAGGGAGGTGATTATCCCCTTGTACTCAGCTCTGGGGAGGCCACACCTCAAGGATTGTGTTCAGTTTTGGGCACCTCAATCCAAGAGAGATGTGGAGATGCTGGAGCCAGTGCAGAGGAGGGCAAGGAAGCTGGGGAAGGGCCTGGAGACTAAATCTGATGAAGAGCAACTGAAGGAGCTGGGGCTGCTTAGTTTGGAAAAGAGGAGGCTGAGGGGAGACCTCATGGCTGTCTACAACTACTGGAAAGGACATTGTGGGGAGGTTGGTGCTGGTCTCTTCTCACAGAAGAGGAGGAGCAAGAGGGAATGGTCTCAAGCTATAACTCGGTAGGTTTAGACTGGACAGTAGGAAGATTTTTTTCCTGTCAAGAGTGGTCAGGCATTGGAATGTGCTGCCCAGGGAGGTGGTGGAGTCACCAAGCCTGGATGTGTTTGGATGTGATGCTTGGGGCTGTGGTTTAGTGGTGAACCTTGTAGAGTAGGGTTCTGAGTAGGACTTGGTGATCCTGAGGTTCTTTTCCAACCTGAATGTTTCTGTGGTTCTGTGACCTCCAGGGAGGGAGAAGGTCTTTTGCCATTATTTGTGTGCATCCAGGTGAGGTGAAAGCAAACCTCCTGGGAGTATTAGCTGATGATTTGAATTCACTTTATTTTGCTAGCCTTAGAACAAGGCTGACAAATCTGTGTGTCATACTGAACTTTCACTGTGTTTAATCACTTGTCCTCTGTGAGTGTCTCTCTCTCCCCCTGCCCTCCCTCCTCTTGTCAGTTTTGAAACACAAAGTTCCATTGAAGCAGAAACAGATTTTGCACTTCATGAGGCTGTATTTTGCTGAGAAAACACTGTATTTCAGGTAGAGTAATGGAGTGACTTGGACAGAATATAGCAGGACCTTTTCCATTGCCTAGTAGGCAGAGAATCATGTGGCCCTTGTGGGTGAAGCTCTGTGCCCATTAGTGGTGCAGATTGGAGCCTTCCAGTAGTTTTTGCTTGATTTCAATTTTTAAAGTGTTCTAGCACTGCTCATTTAGGGGAATGGAAAAGCACAGCTGGGTGAGCTGTGTGGCTGGCTGGTGGTGCCCTGGAGTGAAAGGGGAAAAAGAGGAGGTATTGGATCACAGGATGTTAGGGGTTGGAAGGAACCTCTGGAGATCTTCAATTCCAACCCCCTGCCGGAGCAGCACCACAGAATCCAGCACAGGTCACACAGAAACACATCCAGACAGGGCTTGAAAGTCTCCAGAGAAGGAGACTCAACAACCTCTCTGGAGAGCCTGTTTAGTGCTCTGGGACCCTCACACTGAAGAAGTTCCTCCTCATGCTGAGGGTGAACCTCCTGTGCTGTAGTTTACATCCATTGCCCCTTGTCCTATCCCAGGGTGCAAGTGAGCAGAGCCTGTCCCCTCCCTCTTGACCCCCAGCCCTCAGATATTTGTAGACATTGATTAAATCCCCTCTCAGTCTCCTCTCCAGACTAAACAGCCCCAGGGCTCTCAGCCTCTTCTCATCAGGCAGTGCTCCAGTCCCTTCATCATCTTTGTAGCCCTGCCTTGGACTCTCTACAGTAGATCCCTGTCCCTTCTGAACTGGGGAGCCCAGAACTGGGTGAAGTATTCCAGGTGAGGCCTCACTAGGGCAGAGTAGAGGGGGAGGAGAACTTCCCTTGATCTGAGTTTGGAGCTGGAGGGGTTTTTTCTTCCCAGATGCTCTTGAGACCTGCCAGTCTGCTGTGAGCATCAAGATGTTAGAAATGCCATTTTTAGTACATCGTGGCATCTGTAGCTCTGCCTTCAAAATAGCATATGGAGGATCTGGAGTGTCTTGAGTGGCCTTTGAATAACAGAAGTGATCTTGGCAAGTGCTGCAGGGAGCAGGAACTGCTGCCTGCAGGCCCCAGCACGAGATGGGAGCGATAGATTTCTTTGGTGTGAAGGAGTTCATACTGATGGACAAGAGCCTTTTATCATGGCATGTGGTGGGGTTTTCAGTGGAGCACAGCTGCTACAAAATGACAACAGACTGTCTTCTCCTAACAAAAGCTTTCCTCAGAACAGTGGAGAAGAGCTACAGCTCCACACAGGGAGGCTGCTGGATGCAGCAGGAATTGCCCTGCGTACAATTGTTACATTCTGTCTTCACTCACAGCAGAGTTGTCCAGGTTGACTTTTTCATCAAAATTAAGCTATTTAGTCCTGAAAGGGTCTTTTAATTCTTCCTGGTTCTTTTAGTCTTCTCAGGCAGAGTTTCCTGTTCCCCAGAACCGTACCTGCTCTGCCAGGCTCTGCACCTGGCAGTGTCAGGTTGGGGCAGAGCAGAAAACACCTGAGTTCCCTTGGGGAAATCCCTGCTTGGCCAGTTGACTGTGGGTTGTCATGAAGAGATTACAGACATTTAACTTGCAAAGCAAGGATCAGAGAGGTGTGTGTGTGCTTTGGTGACAGGCTTGTGTATCTTAGGGGCAGACAAAGGATTTGGTTATGGCGTGCTGGGCTTCTGGTGGATGGAAGGAGCTGGTACGTGGTCACCCTAACATGGTCACAGGGGCATATGTCTGGATAAGCAGTTAGGTGCTTCCAGGAGTGGTTTCATGTTTCCTCAGATATGCAGTGTCTTTAGAAAGTCTTGTAAATGTTGTGTAAAACATGAGCAAGATGCAGATGCACCAAGCTGGCCTCTTTTCAGGCAAACTGATCTGTAGGGCTCAAAAAGCACTCAGCCAGTAGCTCTCCACTAGGCAGTCCTAAACTGTTACGAGGCAACCCATACAGAATCACAGAATCAACCAGGTTGGAAGAGACCTCCAAGATCATCACATCCAACCAATCACCCAACCCTAACTAGACCATGGCACTAAGTGCCTCATTCAGGCTTTTCTTAAACACCTCCAGGGACATCAACCCCACCACCTCCCTGGGCAGCACATTCCAATGGCCAGTCTCTCTTTCTGTGAAGAACTTCTTGCTAAGATCAAGCCTAAACTTCCCCCTGCACAGCTTGAGACTGTGTCCTCTTGTTCTGGTGCTGGTTGCCTGGGAGAAGAGACCAACCCCTACCTGTCTACAACTTCCCTTCTGGTAGTTGTAGACAGCAAGAAGGTCTCCCCTGAGCCTCCTCCTCTCCAGGCTAAACACCCCCAGCTCCCTCAGCCTCTCCTCACATGGCTGTGCTCCAGACCCCTCCTCAGCCTTTTTTCCCTTCTCTGGGTGTGTTCCAGCAACTTGTATGTCCAAGTAGGAGGAGCTCTTCCTGTACATCTTGGCAGAGAATTTGGGTCAGGAGCAGAATCAGAGGTTGCTCCTGTAGCAGCAGCTTGCTCTTTCCAGCTTCCATATCACTTTAAACCTTGCGTGGTGTGACTCTGCTGGTGTTCCCTGGGGCCAAGGAGTGCATTCCACTGGGTCTTTAACCTCTAAGTGTAATGACTGCAAATGTGGGCTCAAGGCCCTTTCTTCTGTAAAGCTGATGTCTGATACTTGGGGATTCTCAGAGGAGTCTTGACCATTAGATATGCTTATGAAACCTATTTAAGTTTAGTAACAAAACCTGAAGGCTGTAACAAGCAGAGTGTGCAACTCATGCTCAACAAACCTGGCCAGCCAGGCTCTTCTCAGATGTGTTATGCTTGCTGATGATGTGAAAAGTAGCTTTACCCATTTGCCTACAGACAGATCCAGTTGACTATGTGGAAAGTCTTTGTGAGAACATGCAGCTGTTTCAGAAGGAGGATTTTCTGACAGGAGACCAGCTCTTGTTTGAATACAAGCCTGAGGTAAATGTTCTTGGACCTCTTGAGTACATGTTTGGATGTAGAGAAGACCCAGGCATCCCATATGATGTAGGCATGATGTGAAGCATCATGCAGGGTTTGTGTTAAGTCACTCTCTTCTCATGCTGTGGTGGGTTGAAATTCCCGCCCCCCCCCCCCCCCAACATTAAATTTGCCAGACCAGCTCAGCTGGGAGCAGATGAAGGCTGTATTACAAACAAAACCACACTCTACAATGGAATGCAATGAATATGTACAAACATACAGGATTTACACTAGTTACAGATATTTACAATTAACAGACAGCACAAGAGCCCCCTGGCCAAAGACCAGGGGAAGCTACTAGCTTCTTCCTCTCTGCTCCCCCTTGTGCCCCTGTACAGAAGGGAAAAGAGAAAGGAGCAGAGGAATGTTAGACTTGACAGAAACAGTGCAGCCAAGATCAAGCAGAATCAAGTTAGTATCCCTCCCAGAGCGAAGAAGCAAGAAGAGAGATTGTTTTGGTACAACCAGTTTTAGTCCTTTGTTGTTTAGAATTTATCTTTATTTTCCTTTTCATGCCCAGCAGTGATTTATTTACATTTTTACTACTTTCTGTTTGAGATCTGTGAACAGTGTTAAAGGCATAGCCTAAAACTGCCACATGTGCTCAGAAAGCAAACCTCCTCTTTATATAGACTCCTTGTGTCTTGTTCTTCATGTGATCACAGCAAGAAGTGTGCCAGAGTTGTACTGAACTGAAATACTGTCTTGACCTTGTAGATCATTGCTGATGCCCTTAACCAGCTCAGTCCCCAGAGAGCCAACCTGGTTTTGCTGTCTGCTGCCAACGAAGGCCAGTGCCAGCTGAATGAGAGGTGGTTTGGAACGCAGTACAGCGTGGAAGGTAAACAGCAGCAGCAACTCGGAGAACTCTGGGTCCTGCTTTAGAGAGAGTAAAAGGTGACAACACTAAACAGTACCATATGGAAGAAGGGCAATGAACCCTCAGTGCTTTACTGCCCTGTCAGCAGTCAGATGTTGTCCTTTGTTTGCTGTCAGTTGATTCCCACTCTCTAATTTACTGTGGGTTTAGGATGTGGGGATCCCAGCCAGCCCTCATCTTGGCTGCCATTCAAGCCCTGGGCAGGCAGAAGAACACTAACAGTGAAGGCCAGGGCATGTTGGGAGCTGGATTACTATGCAGGCAGGCTTGATTTACTTTGTAATAGAACTGCTTCAGTCCTGCTCCAGGGGAGTCTGTGGGAAAGGATTTAGCAGTCACAATGACCAAGGTGACGGGAAACACCTCTTGTAGATCTTCATGGAGACAGCTGAAAGATGAGAGGAGTGGCCTAGGAAAGGGGATAGCATCACCTGCCTTCTGGACTAAATGTGTTTGATGGTTCTTAATAGATATTGACAAGTACTGGAGTGATTTATGGGCCAGTGACTTCGAGTTAAATCAGGATTTGCACCTTCCAGAGGAAAACAAATACATAGGTAAGGCACTTGAGCATGGATGAAACGTTCCAGTCACTCACTTGATCATTTTCTGTGGTCTAGAAGCAAGCTTAATTTTTGTCTGAACATCAGCCTGCTTTTGCACCATAAAAATGAAACCAAAACACCCAAACAACAACAACAAAACCCTAAACAAACAAAACCCCCTCTGTTCACTTGACTTTTAGTTAATATTCTTTTGTTTATGAGCTTGAGAGCTGTTTGGTTTGGGGTTTTGAGGTGTAAAAGTGCAGCTCACATAGCCATAACAGGCCTCAGACACTCAGAGTTACTACAGAGCTCCAGGCACCCTAGAAGAGCAATTTTATTTGCTTTGATCCTGCTGGGTTTGCAGACATCCAGATACCATCTGGCTCTGTTGCCCAAACAAATGGGAAGAAAGCATCATTGCATATCATTTGGCACACTGGGAGAGGGAAAGTGTGTGGTGATGGTGATTTGGAAGGCCTCCATGAATGTAGCCTGGCTGTATCTGTAAAGCCTACTGACCTTTTGCTTGTGTGTTGTTTGTTGTTGTCTTGTTTTTTTCACAGCCACTGACTTTGCTTTGAAAGTTGCTGACTGCCCTGAAACAGAATACCCAGTCAAAACAGTCAGCACCCCACAAGGCTGCCTCTGGTACAGGAAGGATGATAAATTCAAAATCCCCAAAGGTAAATGCCTGAGGGCCTGTGAAGAACAGGGCACTCCCTCTGCTTTGTGTGAAGGCAAATAACCCTGGAGGGTAGGAGGATGCTGCAGAGGGACCTGGCCAGGCTGGGTCAGTGGGCTGAGGCCAGTGGTACGAGATTCAACAAGGCCAAGTGCAGGGTCCCGCACTCTGGCTACAGTAACCTCATGCAGGCTACAGGCTGGGGATGAGTGGCTGGAGAGCAGCCTGGCAGAGAGGGACCTGGCAGTGCTGGCAGACAGCAGCTGGACATGAGCCAGCAGTGTGACCAGGGGACATGGAAGGCCAATGGCAACTTGGCCTGGATCAGGAGCAGCGTGGCCAGCAGGAGCAGGGATGGAATTCTGCCCTGTGCTCAGCACTGGTGAGGCCTCACCTCGAGCACTCTGTGCAGCTCTGGGGCCCTCACTTCAGGAAGGATATTGAGGTGCTGGAGCAGGTCCAGAGGAGAGCAACCAGACTGGAGAGGGGGCTGGAGGGAAAGTCTGATAAGGAGAAGCTGAGGGAGCTGGGGGTGTTCATCCTGGAGAAGAGGAGACTCAGGGGGACCTTATCACTCTCTACAGCTACCTCAAAGGAAGCTGAGTCAGGTGGGGGTCAGGCTCTTCTCCCAGGCAACTTGTGACAGGACAAGAGGGCATGGCCTGAAGCTGTGTCCGGGGAGGTTTAGGTTGGCTATCAGGAAGCACTTCCTGACAGAAAGGCTGATTAGGCACTGGGATGGACTGCCCAGGGAGGTGGTGGAGTCACCATCCCTGGAGGTCATTAAGAAAAGCTTGGATGTGGCACTTGATGGCCTGGTTTAGTTGCTGTGGTGGTGTTGGGTCCTAGGCTGGACTTGATGATCTCAGAGGTCTTTTCCAGCCTCAATAATTCTGTGATTCTGTGAACCCCTGACAGTGCTCTCCATTTAAACTCAGTCTTTGCTGTCAGCTCTTTCCCATTCCTTTTGGTATGCTTGTCAGCTGCAACAAAAAAAAGCAGTTCAACTACCTCTCAGCCAAGAAAACCTACCTCAGGTTAAGAAGTGGAGTCACTGGGATTTGCTGACTGCTGGACTCTGACTGTGGGCAGGCAGAGTCCAATACTGAGACAAGGGCTTGAGGACCAAGGAACACATTAATTAGAAGTGACTGCAAACAGAGAGAATGTAGCCTGGATCTGAGACTAATGTGGGGAAAATATTGCTGCTTTCGAGCAGATTGCCACATTTTTAGTGTCTGTTAAACACATGTCCTGTGGAGTGTGTGTTTGTGCTAGTCACACCTCATGAGTGAGTACTCTGCAAAGCACAGCTTTGTGCTGTCTCCTGTTTGGGAAGTGTAAAGGGAACAGACTGAAGGAGTTGGGGCTGTTCAGTCTGGAGAAGAGAAGGCTCCGAGGTGACCTCATTGTGGCCTTCCAGTATCTGAAGGGGGCCTACAGGAAGGCTGGGGAGGGACTTCTCAGGATCTCAGGTAGTGATAGGACTAGGAGGAATGGAATGAAGCTGGAGGTGGGGAGATTCAGGCTGGATGTGAGGAGGAAGTTCTTCACCATGAGAGTGGTGAAGCCCTGGAATGGGTTATCCAGGGAGGTGGTTGAGGCCCCGTCCCTGGAGGTGTTTAAGACCAGGCTGGACGAGGCTCTGGCCAGCGTGATCTAGTGTAGGGTGTCCCTGCCCATGGCAGGGGGCTTGGAAGTAGATGATCCTTGTGGTCCCTTCCAACCCTGACTGATACTATGATACTATGACTTAACGTGAACAAGAATCTGTTCTTAAGCTGAATAACCTTTTTGGTTAGACTCAGACTGTGACCCAAGAACAGCCTGATGGAAATGCATTGGATGACTTCAGAGCCTGTCCCTTTTGACACAGTTGCTCACTGAAGTTTCCTTTCCCCACCCCCACAGGTTATGTTCGATTCCATCTGATCTCGCCGCTGATCCAGCAGTCTGCAGAGAAGTGAGGATTGTGTTGTTGCTGCTTGTCTTGCAGACTCACTCATTTACCATGCCTAGAGAGAAACCATGGAGAGAGAGGAATCTAAAACCAGAGCAGAAGGAGGCCTCCTTTTCTCATGTTCTTAGTTTTGCTCCTGGGTTGATTTGTGGCTGTGTAGGGTGGTTCTGCAGCAGGTCCTTCCTGGAGCACACAGCTGCCTGCAGTGATTGGCCATTGGGATGGGCTGCCCAGGGAGGTGGTGGAGTCACCATCACTGGAGGTGTTTAAAAACAGCCTGGATGAGGCACTCGGTGCCATGGTTTAGTTGATTAGATGGTGTTGGGTGATAGGTTGGACTTGATCTCAAAGGTCTTTTCCAACCTGGTTAATTCTGTATTCTCTGTATTAATGTGTTGAGTATTAGCACATTACCAGGTGTGTTCCTACCTTGAAGAAACCTTAAGTGGTGGGAAGCTCCAATCTGAGTCATTGCAAAGGATATTTGAATGGCCAAAGAATGCTGAAGTAGTGTCAGGAGCTTTCTGGCAAAAGGAAGCTTCCACTCTGCATTCTCAGGCTTATTGGCAGCTTCTTTCTGAATCTGGCTGTGGTCAAGTATTGATTTCTGCTGGAGAACTTGTGTGTGAAGCACTGAGCATATTGGGGTTTGGTGTTTATTTCCTGCTGTCTGTCTCACTCTGCCCTTTCCCCCCCCAGCATAGTTTTGTTTGATACGTTTGTAAACATCCTGTCCCACAACCTGGGTGAGCCAGCCTACGAGGCAGACGTGGCTCAGCTGGAGTACAAGCTGGTGGCTGGGGAGCACGGCTTGGTCATAAGAGTGAAAGGATTCAACCACAAACTACCTGTAAGTACTGCTGCTGAGCAGCTCTGGCTGTGCTGCTCCTCACCTCGGGAGCTTGTGCTCCTGGCACCGGAGCCTGGCTGGCTTTTGAGATGGGCTGCTGAAAACTGGAGGAGAGGGGAATGCAGCAAATGCTTTCTGCTGTGCTGATGTGTATAAAGAGGTGGTTTAACTCACACAAGCTCCAGTGACTGACCTTAAGCTGACTTGAGAGAAATCTTCCTCGAACAACTGTATCTCCACTAAGGCTGTTCCTTAAAAGGAGCTATGTGTCTCCCATGGAGTGTTAGAGCCTCTCCATCTATAAGCTATTTAGAGCCACAAGGATGGTCAGGGGACTTAAGCATCTCCCCTGTAAATAGAGACTGAGAGACCTGGGGCTGTGTAGCCTTGAGAAGACTGAGAGGGGATCTGATCAATGTCTCGTCAACATCTGAGGGGTGGGTGTCAGGTGGAGGGGGCCAGGTGCTTTTCAGTGGTGTGCAGTAATAAGACAAGGAACGTGGATACAAACTGGAACATAGAAGGTTTCACCTCAGTGTGAAGAGAAACTTCTTCCCAGTGAGGGCGACAGAGCCCTGGAGCAGGCTGCCCAGAGAGGTTTTGGAGTCTCCTTCTCCAGAGATTTTCCAAACCCACCTGGATGCATTCCTGTGCAGCCTGCCCTGGGTGATCCTGCTTTGGCAGGGGGTTGGACTCAATCTCTGGAGGTCCCTTCCAACCTCTAACATTCTGTGATCTGCACACTGTCTGGAGAAGTGTCTGGAAGGGGGTTTGGTCACAATTTGACTTTAGAGGTACAGCTTCTGAATATACTTGGGGTGTAGTATTCCTTTGTTGGGCTGCTAAGAGCTGACTTTCTGAGCACTGGGTGTCTCTCTGATGTTAACCAAGTAATGATGGCATTTGTTATTATTACATTAGCACTAACTTTAAATTGGCTCTTAACAAACCAACCCAAAACCTCTTGACTTAAAACTGCTTCTTTTACAGCTTCTATTTCAGCTCATCATTGATTACTTGTCCGACTTCAGCTTTACTCCAGCAGTTTTTGAAATGATAACAGAGCAGCTGAAGAAAACTTACTTCAACATCCTCATCAAACCTGAGACACTGTCCAAGTAAGTTTTGGGGGAGGGCAGAAAGTGACTGCACAGTGAGTGCTGAGGTTGAGCTGAAGAGCTCAGGAATTGCTGCTCTGTGCCGGTAGAGACGTATTCCAGAGTATGTTTGTAGCTTAGCTCAAGCAGCTCTGCAACCAGCACATCAGATGTGTGGATTAGATTGGATATGGAAGATGGACAGAGTCTAGTTGGAGGCCTGAGTCTAGTGGAGTCCCTCAGGGGTCAGTACTGGGATCAGTTCTGTTCAATATATTCATCAGTGACCTGGATGAGGGCACAGAGAGCACTGCCAGCAAGTTTGCTGATGACACCAAACTGGGAGGAGTGGCTCACACAGGAGGGTTGTGCTGCCAGTCAGCCAGACTTAGGCTGGCTGGAGAGCTGGACAGGGAGAAATGGAATGAAATTCAACAAGGGCAAGGGTAGAGTCTTGCACCTGGGAAAGAACAACCCCATGGAGCAGGATAGGTTGGGGACTGACCTGCTGGAGATCAGTGAAGGGGAAAAGGACCTGGGGGTCCTAGAGGATGGGAGGTTGACCATGAGCCAGCAATGTGCTCTTGTAGCCAAGGCCAATGGCATCCTGGGGTGGATTGGAAGGGCTGTGGTTAGGAGGTCAAGAGGGGTTCTCCTCCCCCTCTACTCTGCTCTGGTGAGGTCACATCTGGAATATTGTGCCCAGTTCTGGGCCGCTTAGTTCAGGGAGGACCTCAGAAAACTGCCTGAGAGAGTCCAGTGCAGAGCCACGAAAATGATGAAGGGAGTGGAACTCCTCTCCCTTATGAGGAGAGCTTGAGGGAGCTGAGGGCTCTTCAGCTTGGAGAGGAAGTGGCTGAGGGTGACCTCATTCATGTTGATAAAGATGTGCAGGGTGAGTGTCAAGAGGATGGAGCCAGGCTCTGCTGGGTGATGCCCAATGAAAGCACAAGGGGCAATGGTGGAAGGTGAGGCATAGGAAGTTCCATGGAAACAGGAAGAAGAATTATTTCCCTGTGAGGGTGACAGAACACTGCAACAGGCTACCCATGGGAGCTGTGGAGTCTCCTTCTCAGGAGATATTCAAAAGCCACCTGGATGTGCTCCTGTGTGACCTGCTCTGGCAGGGGCTTTGGACTCTTTGGATGATCTTTGGAGGTCTCTTCCAGCCCCTCACATTCTGTGATTCTGAAGCGACCTGTAGTCAACAGCAGATGTGGAGGGAGGGCAGAGTTAACCCACAGCAAGGCTCCTGGGGACCATCTCCCTGTCCCCAGTATGACCCTGAATCAGAAATGGGATCTCTTCCTTCCAAAGCAGTTGATGGCCTGTGGTTGTGCTTTGCCTCTTGCGTGGCAGGGATGTGCGCCTGCTGATCCTGGAGCACGGCAGGTGGTCCATGACAGACAAATACCAGGCTCTGATGAAAGGCCTCTCCGTGGAGTCTCTGGCCTCCTTCGTCAAGGCATTCAAGTCACAGCTCTTCGTAGAGGGTCTGGTGCAAGGAAACTTCACCAGCAGGGTAAGTGCAGCTTCAGCCCTCCAGAGGCCTGGAGCCCCTCTCCTGTGAGGACAGACTTAGGGAGTTGGGGCTGTTCAGCGTGCAGAGGAGAAGGCTCCGAGGAGACCTTATTGTGGCCTTCCAGTATCTGAAGTGGGCCTGGAAGAAAGCTGGGGAGGGACTTTTTAGGGTGTCAGGTAATGGTAGGACTAGGGGGAATGGAACAGAACTAGAAGTGGCTAGATTCAGATTGGATGTTAGGAAGAAGTTCTTCCCCATGAGGGTGGTGAGACACTGGCACAGGTTGCCCAGGGAGGTGGTGGAAGTCTCATCCCTGGAGGCTTTCATGGCCAGGCTGGATGTGGCTGTGAGAAATCTGATGTAGTGTGAGGTGTCCCTGCCCATGGCAGGGGGGTTGGAACTGGATGATCCTTGAGGCCCCTTCCAACCCTGACAATTCTTCAGATGTGCTTGAACTTGATTGCCAGAACTCCAACGCTCACCTGGAGGCTTCACCTCTAACAGCTCAGCAGTGCTGCTCTGGAGAAGCCTCTGGGCACTCCATGGGTGCCAGTGTGAACAGAAGTTTCCAGGAGTTTAAACTGCAGAGAGGGAAATGCATAGTAAAACTGCACCTGTGGGCTGCTTCCCCAGCTGGCTCTGGGTTTGTGGTGTTTGCTGTGTTGCTGTATTTGGTAATGAGAAATTGCCAGAGCTGTGCCCACACCGGGAAGCTCCCCTCCCAGTGCAGGTGTTCTGCACACTGGACTGCTGGCATGGTTTGATCAAACCTTGCCGAGGGCCAATCATCCTCAGTCCTGTCAAACACCTGCAGTGTTCATCAGAGAACTGTGCTGGGACTGGGTCACACATAACTCCTGTTGGGCTTTTGAAAAGAGGGTTGCAGGGGGCTTAGCTCTGTGTACCCAGTGCCACGGAGAGCCTGTGTGTGGCAGGGGAGAGAAACCTTCTGCAATTAGGACTTGTGCCAAGATGTTTGTATTGGGCAGTGGTTTGTCCTTAAACTCTTTAAATCCTCCTAAAGAAAAGGTGCAGAGTAGTGTAATGTCAGCTGTGGAAGAGCACCTGAGGATCTTCACTCACAATGCACCTCTTTGGCCTAAGCTCCTTTCACAGTGTGGCACACACACACCCTCCAACTCCCACATCAGTTTCACTGTGTGTCTCCTCACATTTCTTCCACTGAAGCCCAAGAATTTCCTTCCCTGAGCTCCAAGTTCTTGCCCAAGAAGGGCCATACCTCATGCTGTGTCCACCTTGTGTTGTTGTGGCGTCTGATGCTGTTTCTCTGGCTTCTGTATGCTCCTGCTGGAGCAGCTGCAGTGCAGGAAACTGCCTGGAGCTCGTTTTGCTTTGCAGTGCGGTGCAGAGGTGTCCCAGGGAGTGGAACAGGGCAAGGGGGCAGGGAGCTGTGTGGGTGACAGAGCTCAGCTGTGCCCTGCTTGGGGTCACTTTCTCCAGCAGGCAGTGAGCTGGGGTAATAATTCTCTTACAACTAAAGCTCCTTTATGCTCTTCTAGGAAGCCAAGGATTTTCTCAAGTGTGTCATTGGGTGAGTATCTCTTGGCTCTTGCATCATTCATGATGTGGAAACTACTATCAAGGTAAGATCCATTTCTGGAGAAATGGGGCAGGCTGGGAGCAATTCAGGAGTTCCCTTCACCCCTCCTGGGTGTTTGTGGGAGGTGGCCACTCCTCGTGGCAGTTCAAGCAGGACAGTGCTGGGCTAGGGAATGGGAAAGGTCAGACCAAGGGCGTCACAGCCTAGGCCTGTTACTGGTTTTGGCTAAGATGTGAGCAAGGGTTTGATGCTTTTCTGTTTGTGCTCCCTTCAGAAAGCTCCAGTTTGCTCCCCTGGCCCATCCCTGCCCTGTTCAGTTCCGGGTGGTGGACTTGCCAAGCACACACCTGCTCTGCAAGGTGAAAACGCTCAACAGAGGCGATGCCAACTCGGAGGTGACCGTCTACTACCAGGTACCAGCAGCTCTGTGGGCCTGCTCCCTCTGCTGGTGCCCCAGCACGGAGAGCATTCCCTGGACAGGAGTGTTGAGAGTGCACCAAAGCCTCATGTGAGTGCATGCCCTTGGCCTAAGAGGCCAAACTCGGCTGGGCTCTCGCAGCTCTGCGGTTCCTTGAAACTGGCACCTTCCCCTCCCTGCCTGTGCTAGACCTGGGTTGGTGATTTTCTGGTGTCCTTACCACTGATGTCATGATCCTGGGCTGAGCCCTCTGTCCTGAAGGCCATTATTGAGGCCTCTGCAGAAACCAAGACCTTCCCATCTGTCCTTGCTGAGAAGTGTGCTGCAGCTGTCTCCTTAGCCTGACCTGCAGCATTGACCTCCATGGAATCAGCCTAAATTCTGCCTTTTCTCTCCAGTCAGGTGCCAGGAACCTAAGAGAATATACCCTCATGGAGCTGCTTGTGGTATGTTAGTGTTTCTCTTGTAACTCATCCAGGTGTCTGCCCTGGAAACAGTGCATGGGGGAAACTACCAGAGGGACAGCCGAGAGCTGTTGCTCACTGACGAGAGCAGTGGGGACAGGATCCCCAAAGTGCTCCAGTGACAGACAGTATGGAAGACCGTTGCCTTAGCTACCTACCCAGGTGACTTAGATCTCTGAATTCAGTGGGCAGGGCCAGGCTTCAGTGGTGCTCAGCCTGTGCTGATGTTTGTGCCTGCAGAGGAGCATCACTTCTGCTGTAACACATTTGTGCTGTGTTTCAGATGCACATGGAAGAGCCATGCTTTGACTTCCTGAGAACCAAGCAGACCCTTGGGTGAGTTCACTGTGTGGGACAGCTCCTCTGTACCTGCTCTTGCTGTTCCCTCTGGACAGTGGCAAATTCCTGCGTTAGTGTAATGCAGACCACAGCATGACCTCATCAAAGCCATGAGCAGACCCAGTATGAGCTGCAGCCGAGCTGCTTGCGAGTCCTCTTGAGAGGACCAGAGTGTCAGGTTGGAATTATTCAGCATCAGGTGCTTCCTCCCCTTCCCAACTCGGCTCCCAGTTCCTCACAGCTGCTTTCACAGAGGCTCTGTAGGGTGCAGCAGCCTCCTCAGAGCCACCCTGCTACCTCAGGGAACTGGAGCAAGCTTTTCGCAGCCCTAGGTGTGTCACTGCTGAACTGGTTTGTGGCAGCACAAACACGAGTACTCTGCCAAGCTTAAAAGCCTTTCCTGCAAATGAGAAAAGCTGAGGTGCTGAGGTGCAGGAGGTGCAGGAAGCCTGCTGAGAACTGACAGGGCAGGTTCTCCTTTCTGAAGTGCCAACACTTTAAACTTGCAGCAGGAGGCTGCTGTAAATGGAACTGTAATTGTGCTTGTGGAGCGGCTGCTTTGGCAACTCCCTTTCCTCTTTTGTTTTCTCTTGAAGCTACCACGTGTACCCTACCTGCAGGAACACCTCTGGGATTCTTGGCTTCTCAGTCACAGTAGCAACCCAGGCAACTAAATACAAGTAAGTGCTCCTCTGTGGTTAATGTTGGTCACCACTCCCACACTTGGGCCATGGGAGCGGCCAGTGCCCATTTCTGGTGACCCTTCTGCACTGTGTCCACCACATCCTCCTGACGGCTGCAGACCTGCTCTGCTCCAGAAGGTGCTGCATGGGTCTGACAGCCTGTGACTCCAGTGAGCTGGGTGTTCCTTGCTGGTTTGCAGCACAGAGCCTCTCTGGGACATCAGGGGCTGCTTCTGTCAGCTCAGCAAGGACTTCAGCACCTTATGGCAGCTGGTTTTAGAGAAGTGAAGCTTCTACAAGATGCCCAGTGGCCCTGGCACGTTCAGGCATTGGACATGGGAGCCTCCTGGGGTCTAGTGAGGTATGCAGCCAGCTTTGTGCCCATGTTTCTGCTGGCTTGTAAGCTGGGTATTTACACAGCAGGCAGCTGGAGGGACTGCAGACCTCCCCTTAGTCTTTGCTTGCTCTGTTTGATTAGGTCACAGCTGGTATCAATTTGCTCTTACAATACAATACACTAGGTTGGAAGAGACCTTCAAGATCATCGAGTCCAACCCATCATGAGCTTTTCTGTGCACCTGCCCTCATTAAGAGCTCACACCTATTTCAACCCAGGGAGAGGGTTTTTGTTTGTTCTCTGAGCCCAAAGGGAATGTCACTAGAGTCACCCTGGCTTTGGCTTGTGAGGCTGCTGCAACTTGCAAGATAGTGACTGAAAACCACCCTCTAAATAAAGCCTTAAGCTTCTTAATACTGCAGCAGGCCTGACTTGAACAGGGAGAAGTAATCCAAAGAGGAGGTAAAACATCACACAGAAGGTCTGAGGAGCCTCTGCCAGAAGGGGCTGTCACCAAGGCCATCCTGAAGAGCAGGCAGAACCCTCTGGTGGGTTTGTTCCAAGCTGGGGCCAGCTGCAGGTATCTGGCCTGCCAGACTGGAAGGTTCTGTGAAGAACAACTGTTGACAACTGCTGTGGTGCTGAGAGCTTCATTAGCACAGGCCACTGCTGCCTCTAGCTGTTACAGTTGGATGGCACTTCCAGTAGTGAGGGCTGCGTCCTCTGAAGGGTTTAGAAAGCTCACAGTGCATGCAGCACACTTTTCTTTGTCTTAGTCCAACAGAGCAGAGCTGGCCATGTGCAGGGCTCAGGCCTGACGCAGTCTGACTCCTGCTGCTGTTGGGTATATCACCACCCACTCCCTGGTTAGCTGGAGCCCTTGTGCTTTAACAGTGCTGAATACAGCTCAAAGTCAGCACTGGTTCTTTTCCTCAACACCAGGAGGAAGGTTGGTGTTGAGGGATAGGGGAGAAGCAAGCCTGCCCTAAGCAGTCCATCAGTGGGGGGCTGTTCTGCTGCTCTACCCTGCAGTATTTGCTTTTTGGATTGGTTTGATTTTGTTCCCTTTTTTCCTGCCTGGTTTAATCATTGAACTCTCTTTTAGTTCTGAATTGGTTGACAAGAAAATAGAAGAGTTTCTTTCTTGCTTTGAAGAGAAAATCAAGCATTTAACTGAAGAGGCTTTTAGCACCCAGGTAAAACTCCTCTTGAAAAGCTCTTCCTTGCACTGCTAAGTGGCAGCCAGACTGGAGAAGGCTTCAGTTACACCTCTGGTGTGTTTCTGAGCTTTACCTGCACACAGGGCTCTATGAATCCTGCCACTTAGCCTGCTCTGCAGTCATTCTCTGGTCACTTAACACTGAGGTCTGAAAGCAATGAACCACCTTGTGAATGGCACTGGGGGAGGTTCTTTCACTGCAAGTAACTGGCAGTGTCAAAAGGTTTAAAATGCCTCCATTTCCTAATGGTCTTTTTCAAATGCAGGTTACAGCACTGATCAAACTTAAAGAATGTGAGGACTCCCATCTTGGAGAAGAAGTAGACAGGAACTGGAATGAAGTTGTGACACAGCAGTACCTCTTTGACAGGCTTGCCCGGGAGGTTGGTGGTCTCTTGTTGGTTTTAAGGTGATGGCATGTGGAACACTCACAGGTTCCCCTTTGCAGCAGCTCTAAAAGCAAAGCTTTAAAAAGAGAGATTCATGCTACTACTACTTAAAACTCCACCCTAGTCTAAAACAGGGAGTGGAGCATCTCCCTTACAAGGAGAGCCTGAAGGAGATGGGGCCTCTTTCATGTTTATAAAGATGTGAGTGCTGACAGTGGCACTGGCTAGAGCATGATATTCCCAAAGATTAAATGAAGATGTTTTCTGCATTGTGTAGAAAAAATTACTCTGTTAGATATGTAAAGAGTGAGTGCTGAGAGAATGGAGCCATGCTCTGCTGGGTGATGTCCAATGACAGCCCAAGGGGCAAGGGTTTCCTCCTGGAAACAGGAGGAAAAAAATTCCACTGTGAGGGTGTAAGAACACTGGAACAGGCTGCCCAGGAGGGTTGTGGAGTCTCCCTGTAGAGATACTCAAACCCCCACCTGGATGTGTTCCTGTGTGAGCTGCTGTAGGTGACCCTGCTCTGGCAGGGGGCTTGGACTGGATGAGCTGTCAAGGTCCTTTCTAGCCCCTAACGTTCTGTGATTCTGTGAAGGTGCTTTTGTCTCATGGGAGAGGTGGTGGAGAGTCATCCCTGTGCTACTTAAACCTCCTTCCTTTGGGTTTCAGATTGAAGCTCTGAAGTCTGTTACCAAATCAGACCTGGTCAGCTGGTTCCAAGCTCACAGGACCAGCAAGAGGAAAGTGCTCAGCGTCCACGTGAGTCATTGTCCCCTTCTGAAACGCCAAACTTTGAGCCCAGGAGGGTGGGGCCAGAAGAGCTCTAATCTTAAGTCTGCACGGGGTGCTGGTCACAGTTCTTACATGGATAATTCCTGCTGCTCTTTCAGTTGCACCTAACTGTGTCTGTTGTGCCTGGGGCAGGTGAACACCACTTTGGTCACTCTCTTTGCAGGTGGTCGGGTATGGCAGACACGAAGGGGACTCAGAGATTACAGCTGCCCCAGCAGTACAGAACTCTTCATCTGGTGAAATACCTCATCTTGTTTTCTTGCCCCCATCTTCTTTGACTAATGTTACTTCCATCAAGGACATCAAAGCTTACATATCAACTCTCAATGTTCTCCCTTACCATAAGATACTCAAATAAAACGGAGGTGGTGCCCTGCAGTGTGGTGTATAGTGCAGCTGCTTTCTCCAATGCCAACATTACAAACCTGCTTCTGGTAGAACAGGGCTGCAGCTGGAGGTGGCCATTTGGATCCTGAGGGAGCTTTCCTCAAGCAAGCATCCAGCCACCCTTTCCCATTCATCTCCTGGGCTCATTAAGAACACCACAGCCCCCACTTCAACCTGGAGCAAAGGGAGAGTTCTTCCACCACCAGTGTCCGCATTCTCCCCTCCAGCTCTCGGAAAGGGTGGGCTGCACCTTTTTGTTCAGGCTGTCCTGAGCATCACTCCTGCAGAGCTGGACCAGTTGCAGCTCCTCAAAGAAAGTATTCCACAGTTCTAGAGGAGTTGAGTGTGGGTGGGAGAGGAAGAAAGCTCTGAGGCGTCTCTCACCACCTTATTTTTTTCCCCCTCCTCAGTTTTTCTGTATGTGCAACACAGGCAAAATTGAGATGAAATCAAACAAAAGCCAGCTACACAAGAGTTTGAGTGCTTCATGCAGCCACTTACATGACCAGTGCTGAACCTCAGGCTAAAGCACAGAAATGCAAAGATTCCTAAAGCAAGGGGGAGCTCCTCAGCTGAAGCAAGGCTCAGCTGTAAAGCCCAGGAGACTTACCCTGTGGGTGCTGCAAGGTCTGCTGCTTTTGCTACTTCAGGAAGTGGGTTTAGCTGCAAGGATTCCAGTCAGGAAACACTACCCCCTTCCACATGAAACAAACACTGGCTCATCACTCCGCTGAAAACAGTCTTGCTGCAAAGGTTTATTATGAAATAAATAAAGTGTCTGTAAGAGAAGTTTGAAAAATCTATTTTATGAAGCTTTAAGATGAACTGAGTAGAATTATCTGTGGGTACATTTTAATCTCAAAATAACAAAAGTTACTTTGGGCAAGACATGGAGATGGCAGAAGGTCTGATTATCATACAGGTGGGAAGGTAACAGTTAGGTAGCAGTTTCTAACCACTGTCCCTTGAAGGACTCCTCCTATGTACAGATGGCAAACAGTAGCTAGGTTTAAATGATGTCTTGCAGCTTGCTTCTTGGTGTTTAAATACGGAGGACCCAGGAATATTCTGCAACTGATACCGAGGCCGTGGCCTTCACAGTGGTTATACAGAGTGTCTATGCTTTACTGTCCTGATTCTCCATGCTTTAGAGCAGCAGTAACAGGGCTCCAGGAGCCTGCCTTTGCACTACCAACAGAGCACAGTCCAGTCTGAATTACTGTACAGCCAATTTAATTGCTTATCTGCATCAGTAAGTCCAGTATCCCTGAGATAGGAACCACTGTAGTGGGAGGGGGTCAGGCTCTCCGGAGGGTACGTACGTGAACTGGTGCCTCTCGGGTGTCAGCTGTAAACTTGGCAGAGCCAAGGCTCCCCTGCTGGCTGGTTTGAACCCACTTAGTGTTTGCTGGCAGCCAGGCGCTTCAGCAGTGGCTCATCGTACACCCAGCACTCCCCATCCTCATGGAATAGCTAGAAACAAGGCAACAAGCAGCTGTGAGTCCCTGATGGCAGCTGCCAGAGGGAAGAGGGCATTTACACTGTGCCACTAAAGCTCACCCTTGTTTCCCATGACGTCTCCTTCTCCTTCCTGGCTCTGGCTTCAGCTCTCTGCCTCTCCTCCAGCGCGTGCTTTGCCGCCGTGGCTGCATCGATGTCTCGGATTTTTAAGTTGTAGGTAACATCCTTCCATAAGCTTGTAAGAGAAAGTGGAACAGGGACTGCTTTAGAGAAGCAAAGTGCTGTGAGATTGGAAAACACACTTGTGGCCAGTAGCTGGTTTGAATTAAGGTTGGTCTCACTTTATGACAACCCCCCCCCCCCCCCCAATAGATATTAAACCACAACTCCACAGTCTAGCACCAGCACTGAGGCCACAGCAAAGTGCTGCAGACCTCCCTGGAACATTTGGTGCCCACAAGGATGTGACCAAGAATTACAGGGCGCCTGTTCCCCCTTAAACCTCCAGCCTGTCCTGCAGTTCAGGCTCATGAAGAGCACAGGTGACCAAGCAGTGCATGGATTAAGGGTAACACGAGCCAGACTCTACTACACACTCAAGCCTTAACTAAAAAAAAAGTCTTAATTTGTGCATTTAACTGAAGTCCTTACCAGCGAGACTCAAAGTCATCTTGGTCCTCTAGTTTCCTCACCTTCTTCTTAATTATAGGCATCTTCTTGGTATCTATGAAGACAGTATTCTCCTAGAGAGAATAAGAATCAGTTGTTTAGCTAGGCTCGAAATGTATATCCACCCACACTCTGGTACACTAGTGGTCAGGAAACACAAAACCAAACACCACTCTGCCTTCTCTTCGTGCTGCAACAGTCAGGTGGTGGCCTTAAGAATAAAGCAACAAAGAAACTTCTGGACTCTGATCCTGAGTTCAGCACTCAGGAGCTCTTTTGGGCAGCTTCATGGGAAGGGCCCAACTATTAATGTTTGTTTGAACAAAAAAGAACAAAACACAAAAAGTACCCCACACCACCACCCCCACACACAAACGTTTCAAGTCTGATCCTCCATTTCTGATGCAGAGGAGAAGAAGCTGCGTTACCCCCGTGGTGTACTTTGCGTACATGACGCCGTTCCATTCTCCTTCGATGGAGCAGAAGGGCTTCTTGTCGTTGGGGGAACTGAAGAGGAAGAAACAGGCATTGCTCAGCAACTGGAAGACCCTCAAGGATCAAAATGTCATCCTAGCTGCTGTACAGACTGGTTTAATCAGCCCTCAACATGTAAAGAAAGGAGGCCTGTGTTTTCCAAAACACAGGAAGTTTTGCACTGGCTGCTCCGAGTGGCTCACCCTCAGTGCGGAGTGCTGGTGCAGGGTAAGGCAGGGCTTGCCCTAGGGCACTTGGAGTTTAGGAAGCTAGTTACAAGCTTTGGAAACACATTTATAGAGTGGTCAGCTTAGAAAAGGTTTCACAAACTCAAAGCTGTTTCCCCAGGCTCTTGGGAAGCACAGACACTCTGGTTCACAAATGACATCCACCAGTGTGTGTCCAGAAGGGATTTAAACCCCAGCTCTGACCCTCGTTCTGTCAGTACCATTTGGTTACGTTACAGCGGAACAGGAGCGAGAATCTGCACCGAGTTCTCTGCCCAGGGCATCTGCAGCAGAGGTGCAATGACACTCTGCAAACAGCAGCCTTACAAGGCTTGCTTCAGTGTTTTTAGGAGACACACTGAGGAAGAAATTTCAAGTAATTCAGGAGTGAAAGTGTAGATTCCTTTTGGTGAAGAGCTGAGGACACTCCAGAGCGGGACAAGGCAGGATGCGGGCCTGTGCTGATCTCCTGACAAAGCTTGGCTATAAAGTAGCATCCCCTGAAAGGTACCCAGCAGATAAATGACTGGGTGCAGCTGTTGCAGTATTTCACACTCCTGCCTGTCAGCAAATAAAGTGAAGAACAAGTGAGATGAGATGAAGGAAGCTGCTTACAAAATTTCAGCTGTAATTCTGTGTTTCTTCCCTCCATAAAACGGTTTTGTGTGGAAGACGATGGAAGCATTGTAGCCAGTCTTGGAGCAATTAATGCTGCACTCTCCTCCCAGTTCTATCCATGGCACAGTGAGAATAGACCTGCAGTTACAAAGAGGTAGGTGATGTGTGTGTCACCCTTCAAACAATGAATACTAGGCATTAAATATTGCAAGGCATTAGAAATGGAAATGCCAAACGAAGCGTTTACTCACCTTCCATAACCATTAGGGAAGGTCAAAATGTAGTGTTCATCATAGTCTAGGCAAGTGACACAGCCTGTCAGAAATAAAAACAGATTCAAGAAACATTAAGCAAAATCTTGACCAACCTTCTGTTATGTCCTGAAATTGTTCACTACAAACAGGTATCATAAAGGGAAAGGTGAAGAGCTTGTGTTAGAAGCTGAGAATGCCCAGCAGCAAGAGAAGTTCAACAAGGCCAAGTGCATAGACCTGCATCTGGGAAGGAAGAATAAACTGCACCAGAAGAGGCTGGAGAGCAGCTCAATGGAGAAGGACCTGGGACAACTTCTGCATGGGACAGCAACGTGCCCTTGTGGCCAAGAAGGCCAATGGGATCCTGGGGTGCATTAGGAGGAGTGTGTCCAGCAGATGCAGGGAGGTTCTCCTCCCCCTCTACTCTGCGCTGGTGAGGCCCCACCTGGAATACTGCATCCAGTTCTGTATTCCCAGTTCAGGAGGGAATTAAAAGTCCAATGGAGGGCTACAAGGATGTAACTGGAGCACTGCCTTGTGAGGAGAGGCTGAGAGACTTGGGGCTGTTTAGTCTGGAGAGGAGAAGACTCAGAGAGGATCTGATCAGTGTCTTATCATTATCTGAGGGCTGGGTGTCAGGAAGGAAGGGACAGCCTCTGCTCACTTGTGCCCTGGGATAGGACAAGGGGCAACGATGTAAACTACAGCACAGGAAGTTCCACCTCAACAGGAAGAAGAGCTTCTTTACTGTAAAGCTCACAGAGCACTGGAACAGGCTGCCCAGAGCACTGGAACAGGCTGCCCAGAGCGGTGGTGGAGTCTCCTTCTCTGGAGACTTTCAAGCCCTGTCTGGATGTGTTCCTGTGTGACCTGCGCTAGATTCTATGGTCCTGCTCTGGCAGGGGGATTGGACTGGAAGATCTCAAGAGGTCCCTTCTAACCCCTACCATCCTGTGAGGACAGGGAGAGGTGTGTTTATGTGAAGAGTTGGGCCCTAAATGATTTCAACACACAAAGTGCAGAAAAGGCATCACCAACTCGTAGCCAGGCAAGCTCCAGTTACATCAGTGCAAACATCCCCTGCATCTCGTAGGATGATGTTGAGCATTTTCTGCCGGCAGCCTGGTGGCAGGGTGTCAGCTCAGTGCAGACACACTCACCTTGCCCGATGTTGTGCACCCCAATGGACATTCCCAAGAACTTGGACTTGGTCCATATGTGAGCATTGAACTGGATCCTCTTGTTAAAGCACTCTGCGTAAAACGCTGAAACTGCAGGAAGAGAGCAGCACGAGTCATTAACGCTACTACTGCCAAATTCACTCCCCCAAAGCGTCTCGAAATGCCTCCCACTGATGTGGCAACTGAGCCTGCAATTTGTTTCTCACAAAAGCAATCTCCAGAGAAAAACTTTTCAGCATTTAAATGTGGAGGGCAAATGGAAATCCAGAATGTCAACCAGGAGCTGGCCTCACTGTGGCTCCTATCCAGATGCCATCTCTATCAGCAAAGCTACTGACAACTTACTTGGAGGATGGTGAGAGACCTGCTCTGCCACAAATGTTACATTGCTTTTGCTGACCCAAGGGACTGGTCCTTCTGAAACTGGTTCCTGCATGAGAGGAGAAAGGATTTGCATCAGTGCCAGTGCTCAGGGGGCACTGGATGCTGCCAAGAGAAGCTGGTTCCATGTCTAAAGGCTTCCAAAGACAACACTGCAGTGGTTCTAACAGCTTTGTCAATTTACTGACCTGATGGAGAGTAACTCCTGAAACCAGAGTGGCAAATCATGAAAAGCATCAGGTCAGCATTAGAAGCAATGGAAGCACAAATGCAGTATCATCCTTATGGCAGCAAATGGCATCCTAAACCCTGATCTGAAGCAAGGGAAAAATCTGAGCAAACTAATGGGGGGAAGGTGGATCAAATGGGAAAAAGAGAGCATGGTTTGTGTCTGAACAACCATGCTGACATCTGCTGAGGCTGCCTGAGGTATCTCACAACAGCACTTCCCACATCTTCATTTGCAACTTCCTAGGTGTGAAAATAAAACAACAAAAGCACTTCCTGCAGGCTGCCCTGCAAGTCTTAGAGCTGTTCTCTGCAATCAGTGGTTATGGTTCATGTGCAGAAAAGTCTGATTCGTCCTTGAGTCTCATTGAGACCCTGGCAAGTAAAAGAGCAGCTCATCCACTGGCAGAGGATTGAGGATTACAAGCGGCACCACTCTCAAGTGCCCTTTCCTTCACCAAACATACCCTGAGAAAACACAAAAGGAGGAGTAGTGGCCTGACAACTAAAATATCCAAGCTCAGAATCCAAACCACAAAAAGATCTGTAATTAAATATACTGGAGAAAGTGCACTGCTTCCTGGGCTGTAAGTGAGGAAAAGAAACCTCACTGTTAAAAACACAAGGGGTTAGGGAAATGGGAAAATCATAAATCAGAGCTTTGGAAACAATGGAGTTCTCAGCCAGGGCTATAAGGCAGTTCAGGACAAAGGGAAGCACTGTCAACACGTCAAATAGTTATTACACTAGTAGCTCAAATTTTGTTAGGCAAGGTATTTTAGACCTCTGTCTAAAGCACAGGAAGATGGAGAGGGGGAAAATCAGTTAAGAGATTGCCACGGATTGCCGATTTTACTGCTTGAACACAGCACGAGCCATTTCGGTCAGGACATTCAGCAGTGTCTGGCAATTACTGGGATGGATTCTAGGCAAGGAGAACTATGCCACAGGAAACTCACCACGTCATCTTCACCTTCAGTGCCCGGTAGCACCCAGTGACATCGGAAGATCTCGCCCAGGATGGGGTTGTAAGGCTTCTTAGCTACCGACCCTTTTCTGCCGGCATGGAAGGCTGACAGGTACCATTTCACCACCTGAACCATGCGGTCCTTTGGGTCCTTCTGGTCACTGATGCTACAGGGGCCAAAAGAGAGGAAAGGACAGGCAAAATGAGGTACAAGCAGGTCCTTTAAACCCAGGAAAGCTTTTTGGATGGTTGGTTGGTTGGTTGGTTTTACAACTAGAAGTTTGGTTGCTTTGATGTTTGGATCAAACTCCCAAGCGATAGTCTTCAAAACAACCAACTTCTGGCAGCCCACAAAGGCCACAAGCAGCACCAGAACCAGTTAATGCTCCACTTCAAAACTCAAATACCTGACAAATAGATCTGGATGTGCAAAGAAGTCAGCATACATTTCCAGCAGCGATCTTCGCTCGAGGATGAAAGTTGGGAGAACCACCTGGGTGAAGAAAAACACCAGCTGCAGCTGAGGCAGAGGAGCACCTGCAGAGGAGCACCCACAGGTGCTGGAAATAGCACACACAGCACTCAAGGTCTGGGGTGCCTGTAAGCTGATTGTGCTCTCAGACCCACCCCCGAGTCCTGACATGTGCAGGCCTAGTTGGCATCTTCTATAAACCCAAAGATTCAGAAGGAACCATCTCATGTCCTACTTAGAGCACATCCAGCTACATGGCTGAGCTTATCAAAAGCTGTTCTTAATTACAGGCACACTGATTAGTTTCATCTATGTACACACTGCCAATTCCTTGTTATAGTCAAAACCACAGTTCATGGAGTCACCTGCCCTTCAGTGCCCCCTTACTGAGGCAAAGATCTTCCCCAATATCACTTGCAGGGCTCCACTCTTGTGGACACGCTACAGACCACTGTTGGGAGCAGTGCTGAGTGCTGCTGCTGACTTTAAAGGGGTGCAGACAAAATGCATGCTCAAAGTGCTCCTTGGCAGCTTGAGAGGGCTAACTTTCAACTGTCCCAGGAGCTGCCAAAACAGACACATTGGGGATCAATTCCTATTCAGAACTGCCAAGTAACTTCCATAGTTTGCTTGTGAGCTGCTGGATATTTCTCCAGCAAAGCTGAAAGTTTATCTTTTCATTGTCTATTTTGAGTTGCAGACTGGACACTTGATATCAACCACTTCAGGAAAGTAGTAACAGGGTTGACCTGTTTTTGGTCTAGAATCACTTGCTTGAATTTAACCAAGCTGCCTAGAAAGATCAGCACCTTCAGAATGCTGTTCCTTCAGCCTTTAAGACAAACACCACCATGAATCACATTCACACAAAATCCCAACTCTTTCCTTGCCCAGCTAAGCCAAGCATTCCACTCCATGCTTCTTTACACCTGCTGGTTTATTTGTATCTTCCTGAGGGTCACCAAACACAGGGATCTTGCACATCTTTGTTCTAGGAAGCTAAAGACAGGGCATTGCTACTGCAGGGAGCATTCCTCCTATCCCAGCTTTAGAGGCACTCCAAAGAGGAGCTCAAGGAGGACAAACAGCTACTTTCCACAGCAAACTACTATCCCCAGACTGAGTTCAGCAGCTGGATATATTTATTCTGTATTCATTTTTCACCTGCCAGTAACAACTCCAGTTAAAAAAGATCCCATGTGAAAGAGATCCCAGCTTAAGGAGCTCTAGGAAAAAAAAAAAGGACACTTTCATTATTACTTTAACACTGAACTGATTCACACAGAACTCAGGGCTCACTCTCCCTTCCCCATAGGCAACCTGCAAGTTTACCTTTGTTAGATCCATTCCTAACCTAACTTGTGACAGCAGATGCATAATGACACTCTTGTGTTCTTCCACCGACTCTCCTTCCCCATCATCATCTCTATCGTCAGGAGGATCGAAGAGATCTAAAAAACCAAATTGCTTTTGTTTTCCTCTAAACCTTCACAGACTGACTGTATTTAATGAGCTATCAAAAAGGTCTTAGTTGTAAATGAGGCTTTTTAAATTCCACAGTTAACCAGCTTCCACTGGCAAAGAAACAGCAGGTAAATCACTCCGCAGCAGTACCTTGTCATGCACACAGAGGCACAGAATTAACCAGGTTGGAAAAGACCTTCGAGATCAAGTCCAACCTATCACCCAACACCATCTAATCAACTAAACCATAGCACTGAGTGCCTCATCCAGTATCTTTTTAAACACTACCAGAGACAGTGACTCTACCACCTCCCTGGGCAGCACATTCCAATGGCCAACCTCTCTTTCTAGGAAGAATTTCTTCCTCACATCCAGCTCAAACCTCCCCTGGCACAGCTTGAGACTGTGTTGGCCAGCTTCCAGTCATCTAGGACCTCTCCAGTGAGCCAGGACTGTTGAATGATGATGGAGAGCGGCTTGGAGAGGTCATCTGCCAGCTCTCTCAGCACCCTAGGGTGGATCCCATCCGGTCCCATGGTCTTGTGGGGATCCAAGTGGCTGAGCAGGTCTCAAACTTCTTCCTCCTGGATTACAGCAGAACTACACTGCTCCCTGACTCCATCTGCCAGCTTGGGAGGCCAGTTGTCCTGCAGACAACCTACCCTGCTATTGAAGATTGAGGCAAAGAAGGTGTTAAGTACTTCTGCCTTTTCCTCATCTTTAGTTACAATATTCCCCTCCATGTCCTTGTCCCTCCTTTTGCCATTAATATATTTATAGAAGCATTTTTTGTTGTCCTTCACAGCAGTGTCCAGTCTAAACTCTACATGGGCTTTTGCCTCTCTAATTTTTTTCCTACACAACCTACAACATCCTTAACCATTTCCTGGGTTACTTCTCCTTTTTTCCCAAGGTGATAACAGTTTTTTTTTTCCCCCTTAATTCCTTCAGAAGTTCATTGCCCATCCATGCTGGCTGTCTGCCCCGGCGGCTCATCGTCTGGCACATTGGCACAGCCTGTTCTGAGCCTTCAACAATTCTTTCAGCCCTCCTGGACCCTTTTGTTTTTAAGGGCTGTTTCCCAAGGTACCTTCTGAGTTAGTTCCTTAAGTAATCTGAAGTCCACCCTCTGGAAGTCCAGAGTGGAGGTTTTGTTGCTGCTCCTCTTAGCTTGACTGCACATTGAAAACTCAATTATCTCATGGTCACTAGACCCCAGACAGCCTCCAACCACCACATCTCCCACCAGCCCTTCTCTATTGGTAAAAAGAAGATCAAGCAAAGCCTCACCCCTGGTAGGCTCACTCAGCAGTTGTGACAAGAAGCTATCCTCCATACACTCTGAGAACCTTCTAGACTGGATTAGAAGGGCTGTAGTTAGTAGGTCAGAGGGGTTCTACTCCCCTCTACTCTGCCCTGGTGAGGCTGCATCTGGAGTATTGTGTTCAGTTCTGGGCCCCTCAGTTCAAGAAACAGTGAACTACTTGAAAGAGTCCAGGGCAGAGCCACAAGGATGATTAAGGGAATGAAACATCATCTGTATGAGAAGGGACTGAGGGAGCTGAGGGCTCTTTAGCTTAGAGGAGACTGAGAAATGACCTCATTCCTGTTTATGAGGATGTGCAGGGTGAGTCCTGAGAGGATGGAGCCAGGCTCTGCTGGGTGATGCCCAATGACAGCACAAGGGGCAATGGGTGGAAGATGAGGCACAGGAAGTTCCATGAAAACATGTAGAATAATTATCTCCCTGTGAGGGTGACAGAACACTGGAACAGGCTGCCCAGGGGGTTGTGGAGTCTCCCTCTCTGGAGATATTCAAAACCCACCTGGATGTGTTCCTGTGTGACCAGGTGTAGGCGATCCTGCACCGGCAGGGGGGTTGGACTGGATGATCTTTCCAGGTCCTTCCCAGCCCCTGAAATTCTCCCTTGCATCTTTAACACGGGCCCCTGGGAGGCAGCAGCCCTCCATGTGCAGCAGGTCCAGTCTGCATATCAGGCCTTCTGCTCCCTTAAGCAGTGAGTCACCAAAGACAGTGACCTGTCCTTTACTCCTTACGGAGAAGGTTTTAATGCAGGGAGCAGTTTGACTAGATTTGGGTGACTCCTCTAAGCAGGAGGAACCATCACACTTGCCACTGTCCAGTTCTCCTTGCAGAGCACTGTACCTGTCCCTGTCTCTATCTTCATTCTCCTGGTTGTCAAATCCCAAAGCCCCGTATCTATTGTGCGAAGGCAGCTGGGTAAGTGAGGGTGGCCGAGGAGGTTTTTGCTTGCTTCTCCGAGGAGGCACCTCTTTCCATTTCCCCTTGCCCATTATGTCCCCTCCTCCTGTCTGGTGACAGGAGGAGTGGCGATCCTCCACTGCTCGTACAGCCTCTTCCTGCTGCCTTGACCTCAGAATATGGCTCCACTAATCTATCTATCTCACTTTCTCACACTCTGACTGTTCTCAGTCTCTCTACCCCCTCTCTGTTTGACCACCTGCCTGGGCAGGTCATTTAATTGATCACACTGTACACAAGTGGTGTCTTGGACCCCTTCAAGCACCAGGCTCAGGCACTCACTGCAGCCAGAGACCTGCACAGCTGTTTGCTTGAAGTGAGCTCGGTCTGAGTCCCCACAGTTCTTCACGCTGTGGTTCTTGGCCGTGTTGTGACCATGATCTTATCTCTGCCCAGGAAGGAACCAGCCACTGTTTGCTGCTTCCTGCTTGCCCTACTCACTCACCCCTACACCTTTTTTGTTTATTCCTTTTCTGGGTTTATGTTTTTGGGGGTTTCTTATGCTGGTGCATGGCTGGCTGTGATGAGGTGAGTTGGCCATAGCTGCCTCTCTGGGAGGATGGTCTCGAGCTACCTTGTCCGTGTTTTACCTCACGTGGTAACCACAGCAACGCCCCCAGCCACCTCTGTTCCCTGCACAGGTGCATGAGGGAGCACACCCTGCTGCCCCCCCCCACCCTGCTGCCAGTGCCTCTGCTTCTGAGAAGCACCCTGTCCGCCTGAACAGCAAAGCTGAGTCAGTTTAATCACCGCTCTGCCAGAGCCGGTCTCGGTGCCGCTGCCTCCCCAGAAGGACAGTCTGAAGCTGGCTTGCCCGGTAACCACAGCAACACACACGGATATGTGCCCATCCACACACTGACACAGCTTGCACACACGCAGAGAGCGCGGCTCCCACTGGAAGCTCATGCAGCCCACTTACCAGCATCATTTGTCCCGCTAGATATGGAAGAATTGAGGGACTCCGTGGTGTCTGGACGCTTCAGGCTGCTTCCTGTGCTGCTCCGAGTCAGGACTGCAGCAGACCCTGAAGAACTAGAGGAACACATTCTCACAATTCACAGTGCAGTAATTCAGACCCAATGTTTATAATTGCATTCCCTTGTAATTATTTGCTTGCTTAATTTAAGCAATGTCTATGGAGGAGCCATGCCCTTGCATTCAGCACGCACCACCTGCTCCCAACTACTTACTCTATGCAGCGCTTTGGGGAAGAACTGCTCTGGTAGAACTCATCAGCATCATAGAACTCATCCTCACTGCTTGAGTAGGAGAAATCTGGGACTGTATTTGGAGACAGGTTGACATGGCTTGGAGAGGTGAGACTGCTGCTAGGCGCCGACTGCCCACTGCCTATGGAGCATTAAAAATTAAGACTTAAAAAATAATATGTAATTAACCCTTAAAATGTAAGAGCTGGAGAAAGTACAGCAAACCTCACACACACCCAACAGCAACTTTTGCCTTCAAGGAGCTGCTGCAGTTTTTAAAGTCCAATGAATGCTGTTAAATTTAAGGGGGAGAGGAGAGAATCAATGAATTAAAAACTCCAAAGGCTACACCTGATGTATTCGTAGAATCCCAGAAACATTCAGGTTGGGAAGGACCCTCAGGATCACCAAGTCCAACACAGAACCCTACTCTATAAGGGTCAACCCTAAACCATAGCCCTAAGCACCACAGCAAACCACCTTTAAACATGTTCAGGGCTGGTGACTCAGCCACTTCTCTGGGCAGCACATTCCAAAGCCTGGCCACTCTTGCCCTGAAAAAATGCTTCCTACTGTCCGGTCTAAACCTACCCAGTCACAGCTTGAGGCCGTTTCCTTTTGTTCTATCACTAATCACCTGTGAGAAGAGAACAGCACCAACCTCTCTACAACCTCCTTTCAGATAGTTGTAGAGAGCAATGAGGTCTCCCCTCAGCCTCCTCTTTTCCAGCAGTATTAACTGCAAAGTTCCCATGCAAGGTTGCATTGACTGAGGTAAGAGATGAAGCTGGAGTACTCCTATTGATTCTGAGTACCAGAGTGGGGAGGAAGAACAGAACAGCTGATTTTAACACAACCATGAAATAACCGTTGATGAAAAGCAAGATGTAAGCCACTATGATGTCATCTGAACAGCTAATGACATGAGGTTATAGACAACACATACTGAGGCTTTATTTCTTGTACTTCAGTAGGACAGTTACACACAGCCATACCTGTACTATTTGGTGTTGGAGTCTGATTTCCAAGTGATGCTACTACAGGTCCCACTGGCAGTGATGAGGGTCGCTGCTCCGACTTGCACAGCTGAGCAGGTTCTAGGAGATATTGTGAGATGTTAAACCCAAAATTCACGTTAAATTGACAAATGATCCCTGTGTTGGGAAGGAGATTCCACATTATTTCACCTCACCTTCAACAATGAAACCCCTTCTATAAAAGGCATCCAGAGAGAAAAATGTTTCTGTCATTGTTACCCAGCTCTTCTTTATTATCAAGCAAAAAGCATTTAAAACCTGCAGCTATTTAGCTGGAAAGCATTTATCTTCTCTGAAAATTACACTGTCTTTTAAAGAAAGCATATTAGAAATGTAAGCAAGGAAAGTGTATCAGCTTCTCTAAGGAACTACCTGGAGGGAAGCTCCACGCCTTCCACTCCTTTCCCTTCCTTTGCACCACTAAGTGCAGCGCGCACCAGTGCTAACCTGGTCAGTTCCTGGGGTCCAGATGGCCAAGGCAAATGTATAGCACATGTAATTAACCTTGTAAGCACTCCTGAATATGCAAACCTGGACACTTCCTGGGGTCCAGATAAACAGGTAGCACATGAGATTTAACGTTGTGCCACAGTTGTGAACTGCGTGTGTCCTGGGCCTTGCTTGGATATGCCCCATCCTACAGGTCCAGTTACCAGGGTTCTGTGGTGCCAAAGGGCATTAATTATCTTGGGACAGTATTTAAACCAGCTGAGAAGTTAGGCAACTTGCCTGGTTCTCACCCAGACAGCAACAAGAGCCAAATGCTCCCAGAGTAGCAACTGAAGAACTTGTCCTAACAGGTAACGACTACACCCAGGCCTTGCACTGGGACCAAGGCAGAAAGGGGAAAAGCTCCAAGGGAACTGAATCCCAGAAGAGGCTACAGCCCAGCAACGGTGCACACAAGAGGCAGGCCTCCTAGCCCTCTCCGAGCCAAGGAGTGCTCAAATTATAGCCACAGCATCTGGGAAGATAACAGACAGAGGAGCAAGTCCTGAGTCCCTGGCTAATCTGCCACAGAATCCCCTTGGTGGGAAAAATCTCAGATCACAGCGGCTGTATTTCCAACTGGAAATGTTAGATCTGTGCTTGAATCATTCAGCTGTCTTTTTATGTGGAATGTAACACTCACAACCAAACAGAACCTGTGAACATACTTTGTAAATAAGTTACAGCGGTGTTTGAAGACACCACTGCCCAAGATATTAAGTAGTAAAATATATCGAAATCCACATTTTATTACAGTGACCCAGAAGCTATCCACCACTGTGCAGCTCCCTCCACCCAGCCTGCAGCTGCACCCCACGCTGCTCTTGCTGCACACCATACCTGGAGGTAAGACTGCTTGGGAAGGCATGGTGCTGATCACAGACTGCTCCAGGGGACTGGGCTGGTACACCGCGTCCACTGGGTTGATGGTGCTCTGGGACAGAGAGAAGCACAGCTCACCTCAGTTCAAACCACACCACTAGAGCAGAGAGCAAGAACTCTGTGGGCACAAGAGATGCCCAAACACGAGACAGCTAATTCCTGAGAGAGAAAGTCAAACACAAACTGACAGCTGAGGACATGAGAAATACTTTCCAAGTGCTGACGCTTGAAGCTGAACTTGCTACAGGTTGGATTTGTCTTAGCAACAATTCTTAGTTCAGAACTCCTGAAAGAAGGAATTCCTTCTGAGACCCATGCCTAAATATTGCATGCAGAGAGTGGGCAGTCAGATGCAAGTTATCCAGCAAGACCTGGGATAGGTAATCTGTATTTTAACACACTCTTTTTGAAAAATACATTTATTTGTCCAGTAAATCAACCCACGGATCAAGGCAAGAATCATCAGCCATCAAGTGGCTTTGCTCCCAGATCTCTTGTCCAGTGCAAGCTGTTTTCAGCCTGTCTCCAGTACAGGACATTTCCATCCACTAATGAGTTTGGGCACTTCCAGACTGAAGCACCAGCTCAACCCAACACTCCCAAAAGCCACTGACTTCAGGAGAAGTTCTTGGCTTTTACACCTCTTGGGAATCTAAACTCCAATGGCTTTGACTCCAGCCTCCCTCCACTGGCCTATGGTCTTATCATCTAAGCATTACTTGCAGTGTACATTGACGTATGACAGCCAGAACTTCTGTTTTCTCCTGGGTTGCTCATTGGGTAAGAGGCACATGAACCTCTTTTCCAAACACCCTGCACTTTAAAGCCATTGATCTGCATCAGAACTGTGCAGACCTCGGCCTTCATTTTCAAGGAAATGTCACCACTGTGGTGAATTTGAAGACCATCAAGCACAGGAAGGCCACTCAGTGCGAGTCCTACTTCAAAGATGTTCTGCTTTTAAAAAAGGTAGGAGTTTTACCTTCCACTATCTTCTTTTTAGATCAGGATTTCTAAGAGACAACAGATTCCAACTTGCCTTCCTCCCTTTCGCCTGTAACTTCTATCTGCATATAGACTGAGGGAAATGGGGTCAATTCTGACCTTCTTCCTCCCATTTTCCTACAGGAGGAAGACCTCCTTCTTGCCTCCTCCTCCTGGTTAACTGCAAGTCTGCACTTTATCCTACATTAAAAAACAGTAACATTTTCTACTCTCTTTTATAGCACAAGATTAACTCAACTGAAACCAAAACTATCCCTGTTTATCTTTTTTAAATCTCTCATTAAAAGTAATAAAGAGAGGCATTAAAAATTGCTGCCTACACTTTGTGCTGATGTTACTGACACATAACCCAGTGCTGTTACTCCAGGCTATACCAGCACCAAACCCCACGTCCCTTACGCATTACTTCAGCTGTCTGTGCCATTATGCATGCAGCACAGCCAAGTCCTTGTCCCACACATCTCACAGCTCAAAAAACCCCATTCCTTTTTCAGAGTTAAGAAACTTTAAAGCTCAAGCTGGTCCTATGAAGCACAGATTCCTATTGCTCTCTCTGCTTCTCCTGCTTTTCACATGATACGGAGAACTGCTGTGACAAACCACAAAGCAACTTTGGCTTTGTCTGCAGGACTGTAACCATATCCCTATGGAACGCTCCACCCTGCAACATGCACTGGATTTTCCTGTTGGATGTTCTGGGGTATGCCTTCATGGCTTAGAAACAAGTGAAGGCAGACCTACAAGTTTCCCACTCTCAGTTTAACAGCTTAGAAGCAATGATGATGAAATGAGGAGACTATCACCCCGCCAAGGGATCAAACACTCAGCACATTCTTGCCTAAGGAACCCTCACCTTCAGCCCAAGCTGATGCTGGCCTCTGTGGCATCAAGTCTTCACAAGCACTGATGCATCAGTTAATAAGAAACTCTTTTTTTTTTGTTCCTCCCCAGTACCAGCCAGCCCACAAATGATGAGAAGAGTGACTAACCAAATTCAGACTGCAGTAAGTTCTAACATCTATACCAAATTTCCAACCACCAGACCTGTGCATACCACCTCTGCCTGTGGCAGTGTCTAGCTGCATAACCTCTTTCCCGGGACACAGAACAGTACCTCTCCCATGACACTAAGACCTGAATGATGTGACTATCCACAGGGTAATCATTCATTTCTTTACAGCAAGCATGAAACCAAAACCTGTATGTGCATCATTACTCCAAAGTTCACAGCAGAAAATCAAACTGCTAAAAGCTGTGTAATGGAAAGACAAAGCTTGGGAATTGTTGGCAGCTGTAATGAAAACGTAGCACGATTTGGAGTTATGTTTTACCGAAACCAATCTCCTATTAAAAGTATCCAAAATGTACTCAAGTGACAAAAAAAGAAGGAAGAAAGAGAAGTCAGAAGTGACTGAAACCAAAGAGGACAGAAGTTACATTTAAAAAGCAGAAGCTCTACTAAAGAAGAAACATTGCTTGAGCAGACAATACAGCCTGGCATCAAACAAGCAGCGCTGCAGAAAGGCAAACTACTTGAAGCACACGGACAGGTGATCTATTTCAGACAGACACTTCAGATGGAACACACAACTACTTCCAGCCCAATCATTTCCCTTTCAGCTGTTCAGAGGGCAGAATGTTTTTCTAAGTGCTCAGTTGCGACACTGCCATTGGATACACTCAGTGTAACACTGATCACTGTTAGATTTTGAAGGCAAGGGTGTTAGCCGACATCAGAAGCTAAAGACCGAAAGATCATTTCAGCCATTTTTAACAAGACACTTGAAGCAGTAAATCAGAGAAAGGAAGAGGTACGTTGCAGAATGAGTGGAAATTCAGGTCTCTGTTCACATGTTCTGCAGAAATAAAGGGAGATAAAGATCAGATTCAAACTTACTATAAGTCCATCTGCGTGCTTCTCCTCATTATTTTGATCCTTAAGGAAAAAACGTTAAAAATATCAACATAACCATCTTGTATGACTTATCACTTGTGCTAAGTGAGAACAGCAAGTTTCTCTCAGGCATGTTTTACATTTTCAGCCACAAAATGTCCTTCCTCATGTGGTACCATAACCAAATTAGAAGGAAGTTCTGTGCATAGTCCCTGCAGCTCTTGAGGTCAACATTTGCTCAGCACTTGGCCATACAGGCCTGAAGAAGTTTTCAAATCTCCTTCCTGCAGTGCAGAACACAATTAAGCTTCGCAGTGTGGGTTCTGCCCAAACAGCCAAGAGCCCCTCAAAACTGCAGCCCCACAGAGTCCCTGCACACCAAAGACAGGAAGCTCTCAGTTTCTGAAGAGCTACCATGAGCAGAGAGGTCAAGTTCTCAAAAGCACTTTTTGCTGTTGAAGGGCAGAAGTGCCCTTCATAAGTGAAATGTTTAACTTTTGCTTTCTGCTATCTACTAGATTATGAAAAAGGGTTTAGATTATTTACAATCTAGGATTTGGGGGTTTTAGCCCAGAAGCACATGTGAAAAGGCAGGCAGTACAAGGAATAAAGCTGTCATCAAGGGAAATGACCAAGGCCAAGTTAACGCCAGCCCACAGTTAGCAGGGTTCTAACACTTTACCAACAACAGTATCAAGTTTACTGGGCAATAAGCCAAATCTCTTCACTTCTGCTGCAAAGTTCCTATTGCCCAGTGCATCAGCCCAGAATCTTGTTCATTCAGTGCAAACCTTAAGACTATTCTGCAGAGTACTTCCCCAGATTTCCAGTTGTGAAAGAGGAACAAGAAAAGACAAAAAGCTGTCAATGCTATCAAGATTGTTGGCACTTATTTGATTTGCTACTTCACATGGTCTCCCTCAGCTTACACAGCTGGCAACAGGCTGCTCACATTTCATCTCTGCTAGCTGACACTTCTTAAGGAAGTCTTTCCATCACAAAAATGACACCAAGGGCAACGGGTTGCAAGCGTACAGACAAGAAAGATTTACACTGGAGTCCAAACAGTTTTTTTTCTCAACAAGCACAGCTTCCATCTTATGCTATCATCTCCAAGACCTAAGAAACAAAGCACAGAGATGCTGCATTTCTCTCAGTAACACACAATCAACATCCACAGGTGGGATGTTGTTGAGGCAACAAAGGCAGAAACTCTACAGAACTAGGACTGATGGAGTGAAAAGAGGGAGGCAGTGATGTAAAACCAAGTATCTCAGTTGTAACAGCTCATTCATGAACCATGTATTGTGGATTTCCAAGACTGCAGTTCACTAAATCACTACTACAATACATATTGGACAGACAATTACATACACTGGACAACACACCTGGATAGCTGGAAGCTGGACAGCTTCAACTGCCACACGTGCAAAGGGCACAACATGAGCCAGATTCTGCACCTACCCATCCTGCTTGGCTCATTTGGATTGCTTTGTGGCAAGTGCTACATGCACTGGAATATATTCCTTGTTAGCTGCTATTTGCTTTGTTATTTTCATAGACTCAGAGATTGGTTTGGGTTAGAGGGACCCTGAAGATCATCTAGTTCCAACCCCTCTCTGTTGGCAGGGATGCCTTCCACCACACCAGAAAGAGATCTAAAAACCTGTTTCTCTGTTTGACACACTGAAACAGCGCAGAGCTCAATGGGAATGCTCAAACAGGGTGATGTGCAGTTGAAGGATGGGTAGGCAATGCCATAAAATCTGTGCTCAAGGGGTAATGATCAGGCTGGCATTTATTGCTGCTGAGCCTTTGTGCTTTTGGATCGGGACACTTTTGAAAAGGCTTGGCTCATCTCAAGTATGATCACCACGATTACATACTCGATTTACCAGTAGGTTTACTGCAAATTGAACTGTCCAAGTCCTAAGACAGGTTGCTTGAAGAGCCCACAAAATAGGTCAACACAAAAGTTTAAACAAACAAACAAAAACCACCTCCAAAAAAACAGGTTTGCCCCCAAAGTCCTCCAAATAACAAAGGGTTGTTTGCTGGAAACAGATGTTCTGAGTGTGTGGAGAAGTGAGCATGATTTTCAAGGTAATTCTGGTCTGTCTCCTAATGAGAAACAAACTGTAAAAGGGAAAACAAATGGAGGGCAGAGGTGGCATTAATATGATTTATTTTCAGCAATGGAAGTCAGCAGCCTTACAGCTTTGGGGGGGGGGAAAAAGCCTTGCAGAACCTCAGAAGGTTCTATACTGGAGAAAAGAAGGCTGTCAGACAGACAACACATCTGAACTTATTTAATGCTTCATACACATGAAACAAAGAGCTGGAAAAAACCCAACAAAACAAACCCTGTGTTCTTAATTTCCTGCAGCAGTACAAAATCAAGATGCCACCAGCTGACAGAAAGAGGGCAGGGTCTGGTGATAAACAGAAGTGCCATGTAGTCAACAAGTATAGATGCCTCAGAGAGGAAGAAGACAAAGAGATGAAGCAGAATAAAGGTTACTTTTAAATGGCAGGAAGATTTATAGAGGGTATTTTTCACTGTAAGTGGATCAACTTATCCCAATTAGCTGCACAAACTTAGCTTCAATAGCTGCAAGAACTTTAGACCAGGTGGTTTAGGTAAATAAAAAAAATATAGGGCAGCCAAACAAATCCCTTCCAGTCCCCACTAGATGAACCCACCTGTTTACACTGCCATGGAAAGAAGGACTTCAAGGGCTGATTTAGTGTTACAGAATCACAGAATTATTGAGGCTGGAAGAGACCTCTGAGATCATCAAGTCCAGCCTATGACCCAACACCACCACACCAACCAGATAATGTCACTAAATGCCACATCCAATCTTGCCTTAAACACCTCTAGTGACAGTGACTCCACCACCTCCCTGGGGAGTCTATTCCAGTGACTGATTTCCCTTTCCCTGAGGAAGTGCTTCCTAACATCCAACCTAAACCTCCCTGGCACAGCTTCGGGCCAGGTCCTCTCATCTTGCCACAAGTTGCCTGGGAGAAGAGCCTGACCCCCACCTGGCTACAACTTCCCTTCAGGTAGTTGTAGAGTGTGATAAGGTCCCCCTGAGTCTCCTCCTCTCCAGGCTGAAAACCCCCAGCTCCCTCAGCCTCTCTTCATCAGACTTTCCCTCCAGACTCTTTCCCAGTCTGGTTGCTCTCCTCTGGATCTGCTCCAGCACCTCAAAATCTTTCCTGAAGTGAGGGGCCCAGAGCTGCACACAGTGCTCCGGGTGAGACCTCACCAGTGCTGAGCACAAGGCAGAATTCCATCCCTAGCCCTGCTGGCCACACTATTCCTGATCCAGGCCAAGATGCCACTGGCCTTCCATGCCCCCTGGGCACACTGCTGGCTCATGTCCAGCTGTTGTCAACCAGCACTCCTAGATCCCTCTCTGCCAGGCTACTCTCCAGCCACCTGTCCCCCAGTCTGTAGCACTGTATGGGACAGAAAGCAAGCCTTAGAACCTTTGGGGGTAGTTGGAGCAGTAAAGCACTGAACCTGCTCAAAAATGACTGCATCTGCCATTGCAAGTTCAGTTTGTCCATAATGAGCAAACCATCTAAACAACATCAGCAAAACAAAAGCAGCCACAGTCAGCTGTCCCCCAGTAAACTTACCTGCAGGGGAAATGGAATTTGCTAACTCCATAGAAACAAGGAAGCTAAGTCAGACGCCTACCACCAGCTTTGATTAAGACTCTGAGAAGCAGATCCTAACACTGCCCTTTTGGATTTGCTAACTGCATAGCACAGCTTGGGTTTTTTGTTTGTTGTTTGTTGTTTTTTTTTTAAGAGCAAAAATTCATAGAAACTAAACCTCAGTGAAAAGAGTAACTATTGAATAGATTTCTATAGTAATTAACAAAACCAGAGTCATTTCTTGCACAGTTATCCAGCAGCTGCTTTAATAGAGCAAGGCACATACAGATCAGAGGGCAGTCTGCTGATTTTCTCACAGCTGTAACTGACACCACCAGAGCCCCACCGAAGGACACACACTCTGCTAGTTTCACTGCATCACAGAATTGTCAGGGCTGGAAGGGACCCCACAGATCACCAGTTCCAACCCCTGCCATGGGCAGGGACACCTCACACTACATCAGGTTGCTCACAGCTACATCCAGCCTGGCCTTAAAGACCTCCAGAGATGAGGCTTTCACCACTTCCTTGGGCAACCTGTTCCAGTCTCCCCACCCTCATGGGGAAGAACTTCTTCCTAACATCCTAGCTGAATCTACCCATTTCTACTTTTGCTCCATTGCCCCCAGTCCTATCACTTCCTGGCACCCTAAAAAGTCCCTCTCCAGCTTTTCTGTAGCCCACTTCAGATACTGGAAGGCCACAATAAGGTCTCCTTGGAGCCTTCTCCAGACTGAACATCCCCAAGTCTCTCTGTCTTTATAGGATAGGTGCTCCAGGCCTCACATCATCCTTGTGGCTCTTCTCTGGACACACTCCATCTAGCATGTCCAGAACCTTCTTGTAATAGGGGCTCCAGAACTGCACACAGTGTTCCAATCAACTGCAGTATCAAACCAATTCTAAATATACCCAGTACTAAATAACAGCACATCACAAAACTATTTCATTGCATACTACTACTACCACCTGTAAAGTATTTTTGGCTTTGTGTAAACCTGTTAACTAACACATTTTCTTCAGCATTTTAAAGCTATTGATATGAATTCTGAATTTCTACTCTACTCTGCCCTGGTGAGTCCCCACCTAGAATACTACATCCAGTTCTGGACACCTCTGTTCAAGAGGGACAGAAGGAGCAAAACAGAATGCTACAAGGATGATGAAAGAATTGGAGCACTGCCTGATGAGGAGAGGCTGAGAGCCCTGGGGCTGTTCAGTCTGGAGAAGAGAAGACAGAGAAGGGAATTAATAAATGTTTATAAATATCTGAGGGCTGGGTGTCAAGAGGGAGGGGACAGGCTCTGCTCACTTGCACCCTGTGACAGGACAAGGGGCAATGGATATAAACTACAGCACAGGAGGTTCCACCTCAGTGTAAGGAGGAACTTCTTCACAGTGACAGTCATCAAGCACTGGAATAGGCAGCCCAGAGAGGTTGTGGAGTCTCCTTCTCTGGAGGCTTTCAAGCCCCATCTGGATGTGCTCCTGTGTGACCTGTGCTAGATTCTATGGCTCTGGCAAGGGGGTTGACTCAAAGATCTCCAGAGGTCCCTTCCAACCCCTAACATCCTGTTATTTCACACAATACACACTTCCAGTGAAGGCCTTCTTCAATTTTCACTGATCTCAAAACATTGTGCGATGTATCTAGCAATTCCAATGGCGACAAAAGAGCAGTGTTCTATTTGAAAGTGACAAAAGTTCATCCAGACCACAGGGGGAAAAAAAAGTGGAATTGAAAAGTCTATGCCTATTTCTGAGTAAGTGAGAATGTGCTCTGATGAATCTCAGCCTTAAATTCAGAAAGCACCATAAGACAGCTGCTTTGCAAAACGCTGTCTTTCTTCACTTTGGTTGCAAGACAAAAATCAGCAGCTCACAAAGGTCTGTAAGAACAGAGCTTGGGAGCTCTGGGGTGGAGGGTAGGTAGTAAATCCAAATCACTACATTTTTCAAAGCAACAAAACATTCAGGTGAAAGGTGTTAGTGCGTTACCCATACTGCATGCTCAGCTCATATGAGTCTTACTTCACCTGCGTTACCAACTTCAGTCTTGGCCAAAGCAGTTTAGATTCCTAACATCATGATCTTCCCTTTTTCTATTTCATAGTCACCTTCTCAAAGGAAGCAGAAAGAAGGGGCTTGTCAAGATTCTATTCTGTCATCCTTCCCTGGCTCAGTCTAACAGCAAACTCTGCAAAAGAAAGCATCCTTCAAAAGGAAAAGCAATGCCATCGACACAACTGCTACCATCAATGTGACCAGGACTGGCTGCTATGGAACTCAGGATTTCAAACCCTTCATCAAAACAAGAGCATAAAGAAGCTTCTACCAACTTTTATATCCTGAACCATGCAGAAGGCACTTGCAGATTTCAACTGCTTTCACACAGAGTATTGCTGTATAATTAAAATGCAGACTGGTTTACAGGGTACTTACCTTAGCAATCTGTAGCAACACAATGCAGTGTTTTATTGACTCTACCATGCTCTAGGAAAACAAAAAACAACATTAAAAAGCTTTGCATTACTGCCATGTTTTATATTTACAGCTGTTTTCACTGGTTACACAAATTGTTAACTGAAATATTGGGTGAGAACTAAGTGGATATTTGCTTCTGTAGAGCCCCTACTTCCCCTTCCCTTTTTACGTATTTTTCCAGACACAAGAGCAGCGCAGAAGCTAAGTTTCCAAAAGCCAGGCACAGCACAGGCTATCAGGCTGAGGGTCAGCTGCAAACTTGCAGAGCTCTGAGGTAAACTGTCATGTGAAGATAGGCTGAGAGCTGGGTTTGTTTAATCTGGAGAAGAAAAGGCTCAGGGGAGACTATCAGTGGGCATCAAGGACTGATTGGGCTGGCAGAATGTGAAGAGCTCAGTGGGGGCCAGTGACAGGACAACACCAATGGCCACAAACTGAAATACAGGAAATTCATCTTAAACATAAGAAACTATTTTTACTCTAGGGATGATTGGCACTGGGTCATAGAGAGCCTTCACCCTTGGGAGTTAACTCAAACCCAGGCAGATCTGGTCCTGGGCAACCTCCTCTAGCTGACCACAGTGACTACAGACCTTTGGAGGCCCCTCACAGTATCACCAAGGTTGGAAGAGACCTCAAAGATCATCAAGTCCAACCTGTCACCACAGATCCCACGACTAGACCATGGCACCAAGTGCCATGTCCAATCCCCTCTTGAACACCTCCAGGGACGGCGACTCCACCACCTCCCCGGGCAGCCCATTCCAATGGCGAATGACTCTCTCGGTGAAGAACTTTCTCCTCACCTCCAGCCTAAACCTCCCCTGGTGCAGCTTGAGACTGTGTCCTCTTGTTCTGGTGCTGGTTGCCTGGGAGAAGAGACCAACTCCCTCCTGGCTACAACCACCCTTCAGGTAGTTGTAGAGAGCAATGAGGTCGCCCCTGAGCCTCCTCTTCCCCAGGCTAAACAACCCCAGCTCCCTCAGCCTCTCCTCATAGGACTGGTGCTCAAAGCCTCTCCCCAGCCTCGTTGCCCTTCTCTGGACACGTTCAAGTGCCTCAATGTCCTTCTTAAACTGAGGGGCCCAGAACTGGACACAGGACTCAAGGTGTGGCCTATCCAGTGCTGAGTACAGGGGCACAATGACTTCCCTGCTCCTGCTGGCCACACTCTTCTTGATGCAGGCCAGGATGCCATTGGCCTTCTTTACCACAACCTTGACTACTGTACAATTTATTTCTAGCACCACAGGACCATAAAATCTGAAAAAAAACAGCACCAGAACCAACCAGGCTGCCTCTGCCACCACACTGCAGGACCTCATTTAGATTCCCACTTTCCTGTAAGAAGCTTTAAAAACATGAGTCACAGACTGCATCGGGTTGGAAGGGACCCTAACAGGTCATCTCTGTAGCCCCCTACTCTCCTCTGTGGGGAGCCCCGTAGCTGGGCACAGTACTCCAGGTGAGGTCTCACCAGAGAGGGTGAGGTCTCACAGAGCAGAGTGGCAGAATCACCTCCCTGGTTCTGCTAGCCACAAGAAAATCAGGTGAATTGCAAAATTTACAGGCAACAGGCACAAAGTCTAATAAACTTACACTGGTTGTTTCTTTGAGACTTTCAATTTTCTGTAAAGAAAAATCAGAACAGTGTGGTTAAAGGCAGGCTTTCAAGCATCTGGTTTGACCTAAAGACTAGACAAACACTAGATTTGATCTTAAACTGGGGAGGGGGGCAAAGCAACCAACATGTAAAAGACATTTCCATATATAGACATAAATTTAATTTTGTAATTGACAAGAAAGATATCAAACTGCTAATTAAAACTTAGAGATGACAAGGTTAGGAATTTCTGAGCAGTGGCATTACACATTTCACTTCAGTTTTGCATATCACCAACAAAAAAATTCAATGCAGTATGAAGATTCATTTCAAGTTCAGCTTGCATCCTTGTTTCTGTGCTTCTGTGACACTGTGCATTCAGGTTGGAAAAGAACCTCAGGATCACCAAGTCCAACCCAGAACCCTACTCCACAAGGTTCACCACTAAACCACAGCCCCAAGCACCACATCCAAACCACCTTTAAACACACCCAGGCTTGGTGACTCAGCCACCTCCCTGAGCAGCACATTTCAATGCCTGACCATTCTTGATGGGAATAAATTCTTCCCAATGTCCAGTCTAAACCTACCCAGTCACAGCTTAAGGCCATTCCCTCTTGCTCTATCACTAATGACCTGTGAGAAGAGACCAGCACCAGCCTCTCCAAAAGGTCCTTTCAGGTAGCTGTAGACAATAATGAGGTCCCCCCTCAGCCTCCTCTTTCTCTAACCATCCCCAGCTCCTTCAGTTGCTCTTCACAAGATTTATGCTCCAGGCCCTTCCCCAGCTTCCTTGCCCTCCTCTGCACTGGCTCCAGCACCTCCACATCTCTCTTGGATTGAGGTGCCCAAAACTGGACACAATACTCAAGGTGTGGCCTCTCCAGAGGTGAGTACAAGGGGACAATCACCTCCCTGCTCCTGCTGGACACAGCATTTCTAATCCCAGCCAGGATGCCATTGGCTTTCTTGGCCACCTGGACACACTGCTGGCTCATGTTCAGCTGCTTGTCCATTAGCACCCCCAGGTCCCTTTCTGCCAGGCAACTTTCCAGCCACACTGCCCCAAGCCTGTAGTGTTGCTTGGGGTTGTTGTGAACCAAGTGCATGATCTGGCACTTGGCCTTGTTGAAGCTCATCCTGTGAACATCTGCCATGGATCCAATCTATCCAAGTGCCTCTGTAAAGCCTCCCGACCCTGGTGCAGATCAACACTGCCACCTAACCTGGTGTCATTTGCACCCTTACTGCTGACACACTCTGTCTCTTCATCAAGGGCATCAATAAAGATGTTAAACAGAAGTGGTCCTAACACTGAGCCCTGAGGAACACCACTTGTGCCCAGCCACCAGCTGGATTTCACTCCATTGACCATGTCATTGCCCTGGACAGTGATATGTTTGAACAATCCACAGTACTGGGAATGACCATCATGCAGGTGTAATGAAGATGAGTAGTTAAGCATGGACAAAAAAATATAAATTACAAAAAACCCCAAAGAAATCCCTCCCAGTGCACATATGTCCTTGCTCTAAGCATCCAGGAACAGTGCATCTGTAAGTCTGCCCACTTCATTTGTTGTGAACCAGTGTTTCTAGATAGATTTTCTGCCTGGAATAACACTGGAGGCATGCAAAAGGCATCTGCAAGCCATTTTACACACAAGCAGCATATGCACCCTGTTGATGTCTCTGGGCCTCTCTGCAGAAGGCAAAACACCATCATGTTGCACTCAGCACTGACTCTCCACTCATTCCATTTCAGGACCTCTGTGTTCTGATTAATACAAGTGGCTCATGTGACTTGGGTCACAGTTGTCTCGATGCTTGAATAATCAAAGTGTGTAAAGGAACTTTTTCCTCCCCACAGAGCCCTGCAAGCCCAGTTCTACACTGTCAAAGACAACAAGAGACATCTATAAATCTCCAGAAATTAACAGTCTCATTTAGTGGATTAAACCCAAAATAAATGCAGTGACAGCTTCCCAGTCAATACCTGGTAGAATTTATTTCAGTTATGCTCTGTCCTGTATACATAAGGATGCTATACATCTTATTCATGATTAATTGGCAAGAGCAGACAAACCACACTCAGCCTTTTCCACTTAAAAGACTGAACCACGTTGATGTAGTTAGCAGCATTTCAGGGATGTTCTATAACAAAGTTTGTTATATTTCCTTCTGCAGCTAGAGATGTGCCAACAGCTAAAAATTCCTTTGTTTTGGTTTGCATTTCATGTCTCTACTACACTTCCAACCCAAATGTTATCAACACACTGGGGAAAAAAAAAACCCAAACATTTTAAATATGACAGCAGTGAAGTTTGGAGCCTTTTAGCAGCAAAACAGAACAGGCAATGTGCAGATCTTGTCAGATGAAAGATCATGCAGTTGAAACCAATCACTCTCAAAGCTTTAGTACCAGCTGCAGGGCAGCCATCAGCAGCTTTGACTATTTGCTACCAATTTCTCCCCCCAACATGTTATAGAATATTTACACACCAAACAAACTGGTGTTTCACTCCCCTCATTGATACCATCCTTGCTGGAAACATGAGATGGGGAAAAACATCCAGATACTTCTCTTCCAAGGCCTACCAACAAATTACACAACCATCATTTTTTTTAAGTCTCTGTGGAAATTAACTCTCTGAGGAAATGAACTCCCTGTGAGCTGGCCAGGTTTAGCAGCAGCAGCACAAAATCCACCATTTTCCACATCTAAACTACATGACCCCCTTGCACAACAAACAGGAAAATTGTCTGTTTCATAGCTACCCAAAAATGATGAGAATCATAGAATTGTCAGGGTTAGAAGAGACCTCAAGGATCATCCAGTTCCAAGCCCCCTGCCATGGGCAGGGACACCTCACACTACAGCAGGTTGCTCACAGCCACATCCAGCCTGCCCTTAAAAACCTCCAGGGATGAAGCTTCTACCACCTCCCTGGGCAACCTGTGTCTCACCACCCTCCTGGGGAAGAAGTTCTTCCTAACATCCTATCTGAATCCACCCATTTCTAGTTTTGCTCCGTTCCCCCCAGTCCTCTCACTACCTGACACCCTAAAAAGTCCCTCCCCAGCTTTCAGATACTGGAAGGCCACAATAAGATCTCCTCAGAGCCTTCTCTTCTCCAGACTGAATAGCCCCAACTCTCAGTCTATCTCCACAACACAGGAGCTTCAGCCCTTCCATCCTTGTGGCCCTTCTCTGGACACACTCCAGCATGTCTAGATCCTTCTTATAATAGGGGCTCCAAAACCTGCATTCTTCTCTCCAGAGAAGAATGCATGGAAAGTCACACATAGCCTTGCCCTGTTCTCTAGGGCAAAGCAAATGCTGATATGGCATTCTCTGGGCTTTCATGGGCAATGTGTTATTCTAGAATGGTGATGTAGGCAGGCATCAAATAAAGTCTGAATTCTCCCCTGTAAGACCCTGTACGAAGAAACTGTAGACATGAAATGGGGGAAGAGAAAAAAAAAACAAGTGGACAACCACCACAAACCTAACATGCTTACAAGAGTGGTTTGTAGAAGTTAGGCAAATGATTCTACCTCATCAGGTGCAGAGAACCAGACTGCTATGCATACACACTGCTACAGTCCTTTTAACTTTACTCTTAGGATCTTAAACTTGCATTAAAGTAAGTAATCTAAGATCATTCAGAAAGCACTAAACTGTAAGGGAAGCCAAAGGCCAGTAAAATAGGTATGTTGAGGATCAAAAACTTTACCAATAAAAGCAAATAATACAATTTACTACTAGAAGTTATCACCATTTTCTCTCTTTAACCACCCTACTCTTTGAAAAATAGGGAAGATACCATTTTATGAAGCCAATTTCCCCAGCTTTAGGTTATGTCTACACATATTGTCAAGTGAAGAATCCATTTCCTGAAGACTTACCTTTGCAGAATGCAGCCATGTGCTCTATGTCTGATCTAACCAAATTGCAAGGTGCTGCTCAAACTACTGCATTTACTTGCTGCTTCATGCCCCTCCTTGACTTCTGACATTCCATGAAGCCACTGGTGATGAAACAGGTAGCTGATGCTCTTTCACTGAGCAGGATTTCTGCCTCATTCAGCTGACACATCTGAAGGCCGTGCAGCCATTCAGTGAGACTTGGACAGACTGGGCAGAGAGGAACTTAAAGAGGTTCAACAAGGATTAAGTGCAGAGTCCTGCACCTGGGAAGGAAGAATAAACTGCACCAGTACAGGTTAGGAGCAGCTCTGTGGACAAGGACCTGGGAGTTCTGGTGGACAGTAAGTTCCTCACAGGACAACAATGTGCCCTTGTGGCCAAGCAGGCCAATGGGATCCTGGGGTGCATTAAGAGGAGTGTGTCCAGCAGATCCAGGGAGGTTCTCCTCCCCCTCTACTATGCCCTGGTGAGACCTCACCTAGAATATTGCATCCAGTTCTGGGTTCCCCATTCAAGAGGGACAGGGATCTAGTGTAGAGAGTCCAATGGAGGGCTACAAGGATGATGAAAGGATTGGAGTACTGCCTAATGAGGAAAGACTGAGAGACCTGGAGGTGTTTAGTCTGGAGAGGGAAAGACTGAGGGGGGATCTAATCAATGTCTATCAATATCTGAGGGCTCGGTGTCAGGAAGGAAGGGACAGCCTCTGCTCACTTGTGCCCTATGATAGGACAAAGGGCAATGGATGTAAACTACAGCACAGGAGGTTCCACCTCAACATGAGGAAAAGCTTCTTTACTGTGAGGGTCACAGAGCATTGGAACAGGTTGCCCCAGGGAGGTGGTAGAGTGTCCTTCCCTGGAGACTTTCAAGCCCTGTCTGGATGTGTTTCTGTGTGACCTGTCCTAGATTCTATGGTCCTGCTCTGGCAGGAGGTTGGACTTGAAGATCTCCAGAGGTCCCTTCCAAGCCCTAACATCCTGTGACCTCTGTGCCTGTAGGGCAATTGGCTCGCCCAGCACAGCCACATGGCAGTTATGCAATGGCAGCCGACTCACGGGCAGAACCGGTCAGGTGCACCCTGCATTTGTGTGCTCAGCATTGGATTTACACCACAAAAAGTACTTCTGGAGAACCAAGCAGCTTAAGCAAGCTACACTTGCCTCCAAAAACTTGTTAAGTAATGCCAGCTTTGCTCCAGCCTGCCCAAGTGTGCCTCTTCACTGCTCTGGTACTTTTGAATGCTTAAACTTTTGCACTCCCTGATCTTCCCAGTCAAGGCAATGTCACCAACCTGACCGGGAAAGCTCTCACCGACAACGTTGCTAACACTGTGAGAAAGCAAGGGCCTATCTTGTCTTCACCTTGAAACACCAGGACCCTCAGCTCATGCCCCATCCCTCACCTCCTACATCACTGGATACAGACACTGCACTCCACCAGCAGGCTCTGCAAGCCTGGCAGCACTGCTGGTTGCAGAATGCTTGCAGGACAGCAGGATCCCACTGTACACTGACAGCTGTACTTCTGCCTGGACTCTGGATCTATCACAGGGCACTTGTGAGCGTCACAGTATTTCTCACTCCTCAAAATTCATTAAGTCTACAGCTGCACTGCCTTCTTCCAAGATCATCCTGTCTCAGAAAGAAGATATCCAAGTGATCCTGAAGAATCTCAGAACACCTATCCCCCACACCATTATCTCCAAAAGGCCAGATATTCTGTACCTAAAGACTAATTCATGCAATATTGTGCTGCCATTCAGCCATACTTAGACTGGAGAGCTGGGCAGGGAAAAACTCAATGAAATTCAACAAGGGCAAGTGTAGAGTCTTGCACCTGGGAAAGGACAACCCCATGGAACAGGATAGGTTGGGGACTGACCTGCTGCAGAGCTATGAAGGGGGAAAGGATCTGGTGGTCCTAGTGGATGGAAAGTTGACCATGAGACAGCAATGTGCTCTTGTGGCCAAGAAGGCCAATGCCATTCTGGGGTGGATTAGAAGGTCTGTTGTTAGTAGGTCAGAGAGGTTCTCCTCCCCCTCTACTCTGCCCTGGTGAGGCTGCATCTGGAGTATTGTGTCCAGTTCTGGGCCCCTCACTTCAAGAAGGATGTCAGGGAACTGCTTGAAAGAGTCCAGGGCAGAGCCACAGAAATGATGAAGGGAGTGGCACATCTTCCTTATGAGGAGAGACTGAAGGAGCTGAGGGCTCTGTAGCTTGGAGAGGAGGAGCCTGAGCGGTGGCCTCATTCATGTTGATAAAGATGTGCAGGGTGAGTGCCAAGGGGATGGAGCCAGGCTCTGTTCAGTGATGCCTAGTGACAGGACAAGGGGCAATGGTGGAAGGTGAGGCATAGGAAGTTCCATGGAAACAGGAGGAAGAATTATTTCCTTGTGAGGGTGACAGGACACTGGAACAGGCTGCTCAGGGGGGTTGTGGAGTCTCCCTCTCTAGAGATATTCAAAACCCTCCTGGATGCATTCCTGTGTGACCTGCTCTAGGTGCTCCTGCCCTGGCAGGGGTTGGACTGGATGAGCTTTCAGTGTCCCTTCCTACCCCTAACATTCTGTGAAAAACAAGAGCTCAGGTTTTAAATGTCTGGCCATGAACAGTGACAGAAAACAGCACCCAGCCAGCTGAGAACCACGTAACACTTAAAATCCTGTTTCCTCAGAAGGGGAAAAAAAAACTCCAATGGGCTGAATCTTTCAGGTTCCACTGAGCTCAGTGAACCATACTGCCATAAAGAAACAAGAAAATTGCTAAATAAAGGATCAAAAAAACCTCTTAGCTGCTTTAGTACAGGAAGAGACATGACCAGAAAGTGCTTTGCCAAGTCTTTTTCATTTTTAATAGGAGAATAATGTGGAATCTATAGTAACAGCAACACTCGTCAAGCTTTAAAGCCAGAGGATGCTGACCTCTTCTAAACAAGTCTCCTGCTTTCTCTGTAAACTCAATCTGTCTGTTTCATAGATACCTTGCAGAGATAAAGACAGAAATCAGCAGGACATGCGGAAAGCCCCTGGGGTTTTGAAACCCTGGCACAGAGAAAAAGGAAGTACTGCCTGATCTGCAAAGTAGCATCTGGAGGGAGGTCAAAATTGAAGGAGAACTCTTCCCAGCAAGATGCACTGAAGGAGAAATACATAGTCTTTAATCTCACTCTTTTGGTCAGTTGTCTACAGATTAAACTCACCCAGAGAACACTTTAATTCAAAGCTATTTTAAAAGCCTGCACATGCAAATGAACTCCAGAAAGACCACCACTTGTGAACTCCTTAAGACACTACAGAACACACCAAACTGTGGGTAACACATGGAAGGTCACAACCATTCTCTAAAGAAGCAAAGCAATCACAGAAAGCATCAAACTCTTTTCACAACTGAAACCAAACACTTGTTCTTCCTAAGTGAAATTTGGGGGAGAGAAGGAACTGGGATGAAATACACCACTGCTTCCTGACACTGAAATGTCTGCATTTGCTGAAAATAAAAGCACCTCCTCAGTAACAAACCTTTCATAGGGAACAAATAAATCTCTCCTTCAGAGAATCATAGAATTGTTAGGGTTGGAAGGGACCTCAAGGATCATCTAGCTCCAACCCCCCTGCCATGGGCAGGGACACCTGACACTACAGAGCCACATCCAGCTTGGCCTTAAAAACCTCCAGGCATGAGTCTTCCACCACCTCCCTGGGCAACCTGCTCCAGTGTCTCACAACCCTCATGGGGAAGAACTTCTTCCTAACATCCAATCTGAAGCTACCCATTTTTACTTTTGCTCCATTCCCCCCAGTCCTATCACACCCCATATACCAGCATGCTCCTTAATGCCAAACCCACACCACCAAAGGTACATGCCAGGTGAACTCTGACCTGCAGACTTTGAAATGCAACAGGATAGCATGCAAAAAACCACACAACACTGAAGTGAATCACAGTCTTGCCAAAAAAGCACTGCCCCCTACACAGCAAGCTACAGTTTTGGTTTCTACTCTCCTAAGGTGAATGAATGTTGGAATTCTCAGACTTCTAACACGTGGCATGCTAGTCCCAGAGCCACACAGGATGCAAGCTGATGATGCTAAATATGTCATTCTTACTACATTATTTTTTTATTCAGACTAGCTTTGTTATCTTTACAAACATTAAACACTCACCCTTGTTAAAGATTAAACCCCAAAACATGTAGCAAAACATATAAGTTAAAATTGCCTTAGACAACACAGGACTAATCATTTCCTACAGACTGAAACCTTTTTCAGGGTTATGAGACCCAGCATTACTAAAGCTTCTGTTTGGGACCTGTTTACAACACAGCAAACATTATCAGTTACTCAATCTGCTTTAAGTGGTTTTGACAACTTGATGAATTTGAACTGTACTTTAAATTTCTATAGGCTACAGTGAACTGGTGTAACATAAGCAAATTAATCAATGCTTAAGGCAAAATATACTTGCTTTTCTCTGGTCATCATCTTTGCAGTTCTGGAGTTTGTCATCAAAGAGCTAAAAGACAGAAAGAGTTGTGAAAATACTGAGAGTGTTACTTTTTTCACATCAGATCATGCACAAACACTGGCATTTCAAAACCAAAAGCATTTAATAAGCACTTCATTTTATCACCTTGGTATTACAACCCAAGGCAGTTTTAATCTAGCATTTCTTTATAGCATTTGTGACAGAACAAATTCGTTACTGATGCCTCACATTATGGCAAGAGACCAAATCTCGGCTCCTAGCTAGTTCCACAGCTCAGTCTGGCATGGTTCTGCTATGGTTTGGAGGAGAAGGTGAGGTTAAGTGATAAAAGCGACAGTCAACACCTCAAACTGCTTCTATTTCAGCAAAGATCTTTGGGGCTTACCAGAACACCCTCCACACCTACCAACCCCTCCAGGTACCTTGGTCTTTAGGTGTTCATAGAATCCTTGATTTGCATTCAGATGCAAGTCATGTAAGACCTGTAACCACACCTCTTGCAAAAATCTACAGTGACTTCCCAGCACTAACTTCCATTTATTTCCTTAAAAGTGGAATATGAGATCCAGCTAAGCAAACTGAAAACAAATTCTTACTGAAAAGCCTGCACCTGTGTTTAACACATGCCAAGCTGAAACAGTTAAAAGTTGCCTCCCAGAGCTCTCTAAGGTGCAGGCACAAATAAACACTAAGTGCAAGCTGTTCAAGGAATCAAAAAAAACCCACCCATTAAATATAATGCTCCCCTTGCTCAGAAAAGAGCTTGTCATGTTTTAGTAGGTAAGCTACAGTTCCTCACCCAACTGCCTGCCTAAATCCTGCTCAGGTGTTCATTTTCCCTTGAGGTTCTAAAAAAAGTCTGTAGTCAAATTCACTCTGCTTTCATTATTAACTAAGTCCTATATCACCCTCCCAGCTGGCCTGAAGCACCAGCCAGGTGGTGTGAAGATGTAAATACCTTCTTTCAGTGAAGTGCACAGGATGGCTGTGGAACAGGAGACAAAGCTGACTCCTGAGCAAGTCTTTGCAGTCTTTGCAATTTAGCTTTGAATTTTGTTTGTACTGCTTCTTCCTCCTTCCATTTTTTGGGGGGGGGGGGGGGTATGCTTTTCCCCCTCTCTGCCCTCTCCTGCAGCTGAACTTTTGCTGAATCTCCCACGTGCAATAATACTTGCCCATCATATCAGGAATGAAAAATAATTAAACCAGCAGAACTGAAGCAATCTTAACAGCAATTTTAACCTGCTGAGTCATGGGGAAAGAGTGCCCTGAGTAGCAGCAGAACCTGTTTTTCTCGATAAGGTGAGAACTGAGATATGACCTCACCACTCCTCACCTTCCCACCCACTCTGACAATACATGCAGGTAGTGTAGAAGGAGTGTGTTTATACACAACTGCTACAGAATGTTTTCACTCAAGGACAGATTATCTACTGCTACTGCTGCAAAGCCTGACAGAACCTGCAGCTAGAGGTACACTTGACTAAGTGCTCTCAAGATACACTTTAAAATGGTACGAGCAAGACAATGATTCGAAGTTAAACTTAGGTCATCTCTGTCATTTCCATGAAGCCACGTATGCAAAGGAATGTTTCAGTAAAATATTCTATAGAAAATTAGTTATTCAAATGTTCTAACTTAACACCCTCAAGATTCATTCTGAGAGAGAGCCATTTTCAGCTTCTCTCACCTCTTAGCTCAGCACAGCTTTTTTATCCTTCTAGGAAGACTTTATTTCAGAAGCAGTTAGATAACATCCTGCGTTAGGGACACATTTTCTGCAGGTCACAGGCAGCTCAACCAGAGAGTGTTCTCTGCACCCCACATCTACCAGAATACATACCAGGACTCTCTGCTGAGCTCCCTTTCAATCAGACCTTGAAGCAAGGCACAAACAGTAAAGGCAGTAAACACACCAGTTAGTTACCATACCTTCAACTGGTCTATCAAGATCTGTAAGTAAGCATCAGCCTCGGTAAGTTTCTTGTCAAAATCATGAACGCTGGGAACAAATCCTGAATCCACACCCTAGATATAAATAAATAAAAAACAAATACACAATTAGACTTTCAGAGGAGGAAAAGGGGTAACAAAACTATCATTTTGCCTGCCAAGCGACTGATAAAACGCTGCCCGGCCTCTCCTGCCACGTGCAAACACCAGCAGCCAGATGAACGCATTTGCCTTCTATTTGCAGCTGAATCACCAACCCTAAATTGCCACACATTTTCAGCTGGGGTATAATCATCACACACCAGAGTATTTAATTACTTGCCATTGAATGAATCCCCTTAAATTACACTAATTAAAATTTCTTTGAAAATATAAAGGAGAACTCAAGGTTTGTTTTTTTTTCTCCTGAAGGCTGTCTTGTGATGCCATACTCCAGTTAAGAAAGACAAAACCCAACTGAACTGCACTTTTCACTCTGCCGACAGCCTTGCTCAGCTCACAGCTTCTTAGTGAAGACCTGAAGTAATCACAGTATCACAGTATCACTAAGGTTGGAAGAGACCTCGAAGATCATCGAATCCAACCTGTCACCACAGACCCCACGACTAGACCATGGCACCAAGTACCATGTCCAATCCCCTCTTGAACACCTCCAGGGACGGCGACTCCACCACCTCCCCGGGCAGCCCATTCCAATGGCGAATGACTCTCTCGGTGAAGAACTTTCTCCTCACCTCCAGCCTAAACTTCCCCTGGTGCAGCTTGAGACTGTGTCCCCTTGTTCTGGTGCTGGTTGCTAGGGAGAAGAGGCCAACCCCTTCCTGGCTACAACCACCCTTCAGGTAGTTGTAGAAAGCAATGAGGTCGCCCTGAGCCTCCTCTTCTCCAGGCTAAACAACTCCAGCTCCCTCAGCCTCTCCTCATAAGGCTTGTGCTCAAGGCCTCTCCCCAGCCTTATTGCCCTTCTCTGGACACGTTCAAGTGTCTCAATGTCCTCCTTAAACTGAGGGGCCCAGAACTGGACACAGTACTCAAGGTGTGGCCTAACCAGTGCAGAGTACAGGGGCACAATGACCTCCCTGCTCCTGCTGGCCATACTATTCCTAATGCAGGCCAGGATGCTGTTGGCCTTCTTGGCCACCTGATGTTCAGGTGGCTGTCGATCAGCACCCCCAGGTCCCTCTCTGTTTGGGAGCTCTCCAGCCACTCCGACCCCAGCCTGTAGCTCTGCATGGGGTTGTTGTGGCCAAAGTGCAGCACCCGGCACTTGGACTTGTTGAATGCCATCCTGTTGGACTCTGCCCATCTGTCCAGTTGGTCGAGGTCCCTCTGCAGGGCCCTCCTACCCTCTAACTGACCAACATCTGCTCCCAACTTGGTGTCATCTGCAAATTTGATGATGACTGTCTCAATCCCCTCATCCAGATCGTCAATGAAGACATTGAAGAGGATGGGGCCCAGCACTGATCCCTGGGGACGCCACTGGTGACTGGCCTCCAGCTGGAGGTGGCACCATTCACCACCACTCTCTGGGCTCGGCCCTCCAGCCAGTTCCTAACCCAGCGCAGAGTGTTGCTGTCCAAGCCACGAGCTGACAGCTTAGCCAGCAGTTTGCTGTGGGGGACGGTGTCAAAGGCCTTGCTGAAGTCCAGGTAGACCACATCCAGTAATCAATAATGAGTGCTAAAGCTCTTCTTAAATACGGATATGCCAACAAGGACAAACTAGTGCCATGAAAGTTACTTCTTTCATATTTTCTTGCTTGCAAATACAGAATGGCTCAGGCTGGAAGGGGCCTCGGAGATCACCTAGCCCAGCTTCCTGGCCATGCACAGGGATAGCTCTCAATTAGGCTCAGCTGCTCAAGGCCTCATCCAACCTGCCTTGAACACCCTCAGGGAGGAGGCATCCACAATCTCCCCAGGCAACCTGTTCCAATTTTTTTCCCCTTGATGTAAGGCTCAAAACATATTCTGCATGTAACTGAATCCCCACATTTAAACTGATAAACCCTTGTATTTAAAGATCTGAACAAACTCCTGCTGGGTGACCACAGCTTTAATTACACAAAAGAAAGCAGAGGGCTCTTGAAATTGGTATTTTGCCCTGTATTTGCCAGGCCACACTGGACAAATGCAGAAATAGTGTTTTGAATCAGGAGAAGGGAGAACAGAAGCAAGCAATGGTTTTGCCTAAGCGAGGAAGACAAAAAGCCACTCAAGTGTAACAGGTCACTAAACTAATAGGCAAAAGCAAGAAAGTTTTGACACTCCCTCAAACTGTGTAAAAAGGCAATGAAACCAGATCTGAAAGGCTTGAAAAATGGGTATTGCCTTCCCTTGCTGCAAATGGAATTGTCTGTACAGCTAAGCAGCCAACAGCATCACTGCAGCAAATGGTCCAGGATGCTCAAACCCTGGAGGTCAGGTTTCATGCATCAAAACTGTGTGGACTCTACAGAAAGACTCTCCCTAAAGATACTACACAGAGAAAAGTAATTAACAATGTGAGTTACCTGCATGCTGCATCCAAATGCTGATTTTTATTCTGGCTATCAGTCTGTGACTACAAATATGTAACAATCAGGTACCTTTTGTGGTGACTTAAAGATTAAATGCCATTCTTAAACTTCAGCTGCCCAGCAGTAAGGGAAAAGCTGATTAAAACATTTTGGGTTACAACTGAGTAGATAACTGTGGCAGATGTAGGCTGATACCTAGGAAATTTAGAGGACAGTCTCAAGCTGTGCCAGGGGAGGTTTAGGCTCAAGGGGAGGAGAAAGTTCTTCACAGAAAGAGTAATTGGCCATTGGAATGTGCTGCCCAGGGAGGTGGTGGAGTCACCATCCCTGGAAGTGTTCAAGAAAGGACTGGATATGGCACTTGGAGACATGGTTTAGTTGTCAGGTGGTGTTGGGTATTAGATAATAGGTTGGACTTGATGATCTCTGAGGTCTTTTCCAACCTGGCTGATTCTGTGAAATCTTCCACAGATCTTGTGTAGCATGTAAATAAATTACCACTGGATGTAAAGGGGAAAGAACTGTAAGGCCTAAATAATCCCATAACTGGCATAAAGTCAGTTGTGTAAACTAACTTTTTCTTGGCTTCTGCACTCTAGCAGATACCAGCTGGTGGCTTCTGCTTGGCTTTGCTGACCTTGGCTACATTCTTATTGTGGCTAAGTACTAACAAGCTACACTCTGCTTTTCTCTTTTCCCTTGTACAGGGGGGAGGAGGCAGAGAGGGGGAAGCTATAGGTAGCCCCCTGGATTTGTCCAGGGGGTCCTTGTGTTGTTTATAAACTGTAGATATTGTATATTTTGTACATATTCACATCATTCTGTACTTCTAGAATTTAGTTTTGCTTGTAAATAGAGCTTCATTTGCTTCCATCAACTGAGCTGGTCTACCCCCAATTTATTTTGGGGGTAGTTTTCTCCAAAATAGTTGGGGGTGGGTGAGTAATTTCAACCCACCACAATAACCACATCAAATGGAGCAAGAATTGTGACCTACAAAGTTCTGTTCAGAAGCTAAAACTTCAATCATCATAAAGAGAAAGGCATAAAACCAAGTTTAGTGCCCAGTTGATACAGTACAGAGATGAAATGTGCAGTCTGGAAAGCCTATGCTAAAAGCTGCAGCACTTCACTAATTTGCTCTTACTGGTCTGCATTATATATGAGATTAGGTTAATAATGGGAAATACACTCAGCTTTACAATTGAAAACCACAAGATAATTGGAAAGTTAAGAATACCGCAGGCAGCAATAGCCCAGAAAACACAAAAACCAATCAGTATTTCAAACCCTGCAGTGATCTAGAAAGAGTAGATATACAAAGTGTAGATTTGCATAACAAATCCTTATTTCTTCATTTCCCAGTCACCCAAAGACACAGTAGAGGCAAAAAGGGATCACTTTCTCTCCTTCCCCTTTCTTCCTTCCCTTGCCATGTAGGAAATGAGGCCTCAAAAGAAATGGGGGAGCAGTCAAGAGACTAGCATTTAGCAGCTCATTAAAATTGGAAATTAGGCAGCTGCACATCAGAACTACCAATCAAATCTTTATGAGAAACTTGTATTATATGCTGCTCACCTATTCATAAACCAATAGAAGAGGCTGCCTGGAGGTATCACTGAACTTCCACCCCGAGGGCAGAGTTAAAAACTCAACTAGATTTGACCCTAGACAACTTGAGCTAGCACAGAAGTTGGGCTCGCTATCAGAAGGGACTTGGACCAGGTGACTTCCAGAGGTGGTCTCCAGCTGAAATTATGCTGTGATCCTAAAATAAGTATCTTCAAATTATGGAAAAGAAATGGAACCCAGAGTGGTTCAGATCTTCAGAAACTGACTCCTTCCTATTGCCAGTACCAATCCATACTGGTAAGTGCACTTTACTGCCCTCAAATAACCACAACTCAGTGTGCAAATAGGTTTTAAGGAATTAGTTACATTATCAGACGAAATAGCTGCAGAAGCAGCTACTTTATGTACCTTCTTACCTGCCCACCACCTCCCAGAACAAGACATTTGGTATTTGATTCTTCCCCACAAAGAAAAGAGACTAAGTACCTCAGCGTTCTTTCCCTCATTCCTCCCTCCTGCAACATCTCCCAAAAGAAACTTAGAGATCAGACTCTATAGGACACATGCCAATCCTCATGTTTCTAGGTAGAAAGGGGAAAGCAGGACCCAGCAGCATAATGCCCTACCCAGGTAGTGGTCTCCCAGTGTGATCCTGCGTGATACCCAGGAACTTGGAGCAGACAGCATGGTTACCCTAGGAGAGTGCTCACGTGCTGGTTTGGGGCTGAGTCAAGAACTCTCACACTATGAGTCTTGCAAAATTATTCCCTTCACAGAATCACAGAATTGTTTCAGTTGGAAAAGACCTCTAAGATCATCAGATCCAATCCTCCTCTTTGGAGGGGGTAAACAGGAAGGCAACAACAAAATATAATCCAATTAAAAACACTCATTATGAGCCTTGTTTCATTACAGAATTGATGGTATTAAGGGTGCTTCTATGCTGTTCCCTTGTCCTCCGCATCAGAAGTCACACAGATCACTAATACACTTGCATGCAAAAGTTGTCCACGCTGAGAAGCAATTCTAGTCTCACCCAAACCAGTTCTTTCAAACCAGAATGAAATTAAGTGCCTTAGAGGAAGCATAGCAGAAAAATTCAGATATATTTCTCAGAGAAAAGCATTACAATAATAACTTCTGTGGAAAATGAACAGTAGTGAAGGCAGGGAAAGAAAGAAAAAGATGGGAGGCAAGAGCAAAGACTTGACAAGAGTTGTCCTTATAGAAGAGCTTTCATGGGAGAGGAAAAGAGAAAGCTGTAGAGAGTAAACATCTTTATCCTTCTCAAGATAGTGATGCTGTATTCTTCATCTAATTAGGATTTCAAGTCCAAGTTAAGTTTGAAGGAGCAAATAAAAGCATTTCCCCTCCATCTGCCATACCTCATCAGAAACACATCCCCTGCCTACAGCACATTTGACAGTCAAGCAGGGTATTGCTGGTAAGAACCACTGACAGAAAACTGAAGAACAACAAATAATCAGCTAGGAAGCCATCAAAGAATGGCACCTTCTTGTCCTTTTAGATGTGGAAAGACAACTGCATTCTTTTCATCTGATAGCTTTTTAAGCAGCACTTAACACTTCAGGATGTAAATGTCTCAAAAACAGCTTTAAAACAAGTGTGAGTTCTGGAAGCCTCCTGAACACTCTGAATATTGCACTTCTTTAGGGGGGAAAAAAGAGAAGAAAAAGTATTTCTGCTTTGCAAAACGCAAAATGCTTAGCAAAGACTGTGTGGCTACAGATATTATCAGGTCTTCTAGGAAAATTACAGTTCAAAACCCAGAAGTATTCACATAGCATCATAGAATGGTCTGGGCCAGAAGGGACCTCCAAAGGTCATCCAGTCCAACCTCTCCACAGTCAGCAGGGACATCCCCAACAAGAAAAGGTTGCCCAGGGCCTCATCGAGCCTCACCTTGAGTATCTTGAGGGAAGGAGCCTTAACCACCTCCCTGGGCAACCTGTTCCAGTGTTCCAACACCCTCATAGAAAAGAGCTTGTTCCTCACATCCAGTCTCAATCTGCTCTTCTCTAGTTTGAAGCCATTGTCCTTCATTCTGCCACTACAGGCCTTTGCAAATAGTCTCTCTCCATCCTTCCTGTACCCCCCTTCAGGTACTGGAAGGCTGCTATTAGACCTCCCTGGAGCCTCCTCTTCTCCCAGCTGAACAACCCCAGTTCCCTCAGCCTGTCCTCTTAGCAGAGGTGCTCCAACCCCTTGATTACACTGATGTAAAATTTGTCTCTGAAGCCTAGGCTAAAATTCTGAACTCTGACAAATACTAAGTATATCCTGGAGTCCCATTTGTTCAGTGCATGATTTACCATGGATGCAGATCATGCACGTGTACTAATGTGCTTACTGACCCTCCTAGCTACTTTCTTAGCCACATCTGAAGAAGGGCAGCAGGCCTGTTAACTCTACACCTTTCCACCGCCACATCTACACCAGGTATATTCTCAATGCAAAATAACCTGATCTTAGCTTTATGCAAGCATGCACGACTCACACTGGAAAACCAGCAAGGAACAATGGCATATATGGAAGTTTCAGCTTTTTTCCTTGTTTGCAACTTTAGAAAGATCATCAAAAATGCTGGGTAAGGTGACACTAAGTGAACCATTACTAGCCAGGCAGTTTCACAAACACTTTGGCCCAAGTGAAAGAGAAACCAATTGGTCACCAAGCTGTTTATTCTCACACTTAGTCTACTCTTTTGAGTCAACACAAACATTTATTTTGTCACTTAATCAACTGTATTACTCCAGGTTAAAACTAAACTCAGAAAAGGAGGGCAGCAGGAAAAGAAGTTCTAATGCGGGGCAGTTGTGAATCTGGTTCCAAGTTCAGCTATTCCTGCCGCACCACCTCTTCATTTCTGCTAGAAGTGAGACAGGACTGCTTCCAGCAGCAGCACCAGCTCTTCAGAGCTGGTGAAGCCACAGTGAAACTCTTAATATTCCAGCTATTTTATCACTCTTCACAGCAACCATTCCAGATCCACGTCTTACCGTTTTCTTGCCCTATTATTTGTTACTTAGGAAGTAAACCACTTGTTTAAATTACAGAGGCATCAAGCTACAGAGCCATTTTGAATTCTTCTTTAAATTCCTTTCACTTTTACTGTGGTAGGAGACTGCCCACCTTTGTACTGGCAGTAATTTCAGTTTCTTTGTCTCTAGAGTGAAACCACTTAGAGGCTGAAATAGTTTAAAGCATTACCTGAAGGGTTTCCTTAAGTCAGGGTAGGAAGTCCTTCGCAGCTTTCTCGTATTTAAAGACTCTAATGTGGAGTGACTGTCAGATCTACTCAGAAAGCATGAAAAGACATCTTATTTGTAGAATGTGCACATTTCAGCTTTGTATGTTAACTATTTTTTTAGTATCATGTCGGTAATTAGTTGCCTTTTCCTGCAATTCTCAACAGCCTCTTTAGCTACCACTTTTAAGTCACCTCTCAAGATGCACTGGCAACATCAGAAGAGCAGAGGAGAAAAGTACAGTGTAAGACAAGGGATTTAAAGCAAGAATGAGTGTGTAAGACTCAGCTAATAGGAGGAAGGAGGAGGAGGAAAGCCTCATGCCTGCAGCTCAGGGTAAGCACGACTCCTACAGATAGGATCCTAACACTACTAGAATAAATGCACACATTCAGCCACTTGGAATTTAATTTAAAAGGAAAAAAAAAAAGGCTGAATTTTAAAGTTTCTTGAGGCATGAAAAGAGTAAAGTCACTAGCAGGTTTCAGGCAGATTTGTATCTTAACAGCTGTCTTGCACTTCTCAGATCAAACAAAGCTACCATGGTCCTAAATGACATGAGTAATCTTCAAGTGAGTTTTACATGGGAGAATTCCAGAACCACACAGTGCCACTTGAATGACAGAAGAGGGAAGCAAGACACGGTCTAGTTGTTGGGTGGGTTGGATTGTTTGATGGGTTGGACGCGATGATCTTGAAGGTCTCTTCCAACCTGGTGTATTGTATTGTATTGTATTGTATTGTATTGTATTGTATTGTATTGTATTGTATAGTAGGTACAAGAAGACTAGAAGCGCTTCATGCCTGAATGGGATTGCTGCTTTACCAGACACTAGTGAGGAGCAAAAGAAAACTTGAGATAATTTACCACCCTCCTACCTCTGCCCAGAAAAACAAGAAACCCAAGCCACAATACACTTTCAACCCATGCACAAACTTCCCCTTATCTCTTGTGGGTATAAAGCAACTCGGGTGCTGCCACTGCAAAGCCACTGACCTGCTAATGACAGAACAATGAGGGGTCAGGGAGAAAACACTGAACGGTACTTTCAATCCTGTTGCAACATATACTGCTCAAGGAGCTTTCAACAGGCAAAGCTAATACTAGAAAAACTATTAATAGCTTTAGCCATGCCTTTAATATAAGAACATAGAAAAACACAGGAAGCAGAACATCAGACTTGTTCCAAAACTCAGAGAAATTAGATCAGAGGTGTACCTGAAATATTTCTTCCCTAATCTAGGTTCTTTTGAATACAGCTTTGGACAGCCAAGGTTTCTTTCCTCATTCTGTCATTTTATGACTCAGTTCTCCCTGTGTTCCTTGACTGTAGCTCATTCTTGCAAGTTTAGGGTGTGGGGGAGGAGGTGTGTTTAATTATTTTTAAGTGGTTCAAAAACACATCCGTTATAAAGACTTAAGGACAACACAGTAAGGCATTTAGGCAACCACGAAATTAGCAAGACTAATCAGACTAGAGAACACCCAGACACCACTTCACCTCTCCACCTCCTATTAATTCCTTATCCTTTCCAAGCCGGTTCACACAACATGAGCACTGCCTAGGCTGCAGTGAACTTTCTCACGTCTAACAGAGGTGTCTGACAAAGAAAACTTCGAGTCTGACTTTCCAAACTTGAATGCTCCAGCACCAGACCAGGCTGACTGAAAGCAGCATGAAAACACACTCAGAAAAGATGTGTATCTCTGGAGAAAAACAGATGCGTGAAGGTTTTATATGACAGATAACCACGTTTCCGCCTGCCACTGAAACTAAGACCCTAAGAAAATACCCTCACAGAAAATAATCTGCCACGGCACTCAACCCCTCGGCCCTGCCCGCTCAGCCAATAATCCTCCCAAAGAACTCATCTGACTTTAATGACAAATAAAAAGGAAAGCAAAATAACATGAAGCGGCGTTTTAAATGTTAACCGCGGCCAAGGCGTGTTTGTACACAAGGCACTCTTGTACCGGATGAAAGCATCCCTGCAGGCACGCAGGGCGCACGGAAGCTCGGCGGCGCTCCGGTGAGGAATCCAAACCTCTCCCGGAGATTCCGCCAGCCCCCCCGCGCCGGCAGCCCGTGTCCGTGTTCTCCAGGGAGCTGCCCAACGCCTACCTCCACCGTCCGTTCCCCGGGACCGCTCCGAGCGGCCGCTCGGGCGGGGCAGGGCAGCAGCCAGAGCCGCTCGGCCGCCGCAGGCAGGAGGCAGCGCTCGGCTCCCAGTCAGGGAAAGGGCTGCGGAGGGGAGGGAACCTGCCCCGGAGAAGGACAGCCAGCAGCCCTAACACCTGCCCCCTGCCCCCCCCCCTCCCTCCCTCCCTTCTGTGTACTCACACCGGCCATTCCGCCTCGCGGTGCGGCGAAGGGACACGGGGCGTGCGGAGCTGGGGGCTGGCTGGCCGCCCGCCGGGCCCCGTCAGCGCCGCCTCCGGCGCGGGGAGCAGCGCCGCCGGGGCGGAGAGGGAAGCGAAGGGCAGGGCTAGGCCAGGCCCCCGCGGCTCGCATCACGAACAAGGCGGCCACCCATTGGCCAGGGAGCGGAGCACGGCCGTCCGCCGGAGAATGGCGATCAACGGGCGGGGGTCGGGCGGGGGTCGGGCGCGAGCGGCGGCCTCGCGGAGAGGACAGCCCGGCCCGCAGGCCACGGGGAGGCAGAGCGGGCTCAGCGCCGCCGGTCCCGGCCTTGACACAATAAACCATCCTGAGGAGCGGGCGGGGGCCGGGAAAGCGGCTTCGGGGTGACCCCGTGAGAAAAAACTCTGGCTTGGACAGCGGCAAGCGCGCTTACAACGGCTGTCAGAAGGGAGGCGTTCCTGCTCGGACAGCCCTGTGCTGGGCGCCGCCGGCACCCCCGTAACTTCAGCCTAGGCTCCAAGAGCTGTGCGTTCCGCCCGCACATCCCACCGCTGAGGCAGGAGCGCAGTAACTGGGACGGCCCTTGCTAACTCGGGAGAGAACGGCGTTTTGCAAGGAGGTGCAGCCTTGTTCCCACTGTTCAACCACTACCCGCTCAATGGCCCCTGTCAAAGGAGCCCCTTGGCAGTTCCCGAGCTGGGTGTAAGTGAGCGGTATTCCAGCTACTTTTAATATAAGGGCTGTGGAAACAAAACCAGGTACGCAACTGACACATGGAAGGGTCTTCAAAATGAAGGTATTAAGAAAAAGCCTTGGGGGTGCTGGTGGATGAGAAGCTCAACGTGAACTGCCAGTGTACACTTGCAGCCCAGATAGCCAACTGTATCCTGGGCTGCATCGAGAGAAGTGTGGCCAGCAGGTGGAGGGAGGTGATTCTCCACCCACTACACTACTCTGGTGAGACCTCACCTAGAGCACTGTGTCCAGTTCTGGAGCCCCTATTACAAGAAGGATCTGGAGGTGCTGGAACGTGTCCAGAGAAGGGCCACAAGGATGATCCTCTCCTATGAGAGCTCCTCTCCTGTGAGGACAGACTGAGAGAGTTGAGGTTGTTCAGTCTGGAGAAGAGAAGGCTCCAAGGAGACCTTATTGTGGCCTTCCATTATCTGAAGGGGCCTACAAGAAAGCTGGGGAGGGACTTTTTAGGGTGTCAGGTAGTGATAGGACTGGGGGGAATGGAGCAAAACTAGAGATGGGTAGATTCAGATAGGATGTTAGGAAGAAGTTCTTCACCATGAGGGTGGGGAGACACAGGAATGGATTGCCCAAGGAGGTGGTGAAAGCTCTATCCCTGGAGGTTTTTAAGGCCAGGCTGGATGAGGCTCTGGGCAACCTGATCTAGTGTGAGGTATCCCTGCCTATGGCAAGGGGGTTGGAACTAGAGATACTTTCCAACCCCGACAATTCTGTGATTCAGCTCAATAGTGAACGTACTTAAGAGGGATTGAGGATGTGTTGCTTAGTAATCAGTTCTAAGTTTTTAATTATTCCCTCAAACATCACTGGTTAATTCACTAACTTAGGCTTTTTCATCTACTTATGCCTTACCTATTTGAAAACCTGGAATGTGAACAGATTATGTAAAAGACCAGAGTTCCAGTATTAGCTGCAATCATGAAATCTGACAGCAATTACAATGTCCAGAGGGCATGGACATGTACATTTTACTAAAACCACAGTATATTCTGGTGTTTCATTCTGTACTCTTCATCTCCAAGCCATAAAAAGTCTTCTGGACAAAGAAAACTGCACAGGTTCCTCCTGTTTCATGTCAGGCCCTAAGCAGGATTCCTCAGTTAACCTATTCACTTTCACCCTCCAGTCTGGGGATGGGGAGAAGGCATCCCCTGGGGAGGCAGCTTGGCCCTGCTGAGTCCACATGTGGTTCTCCATATGAATCTGTCTGCTCACATTCACTGCAGAGCAGAGTTCTTGAGCCTGTGGTCAGATACTGCGTCCAGACGGAGAGATTACTTCTAAAATAACCATGGCATGTTACTAGGGATACAAAGCTGATTGTCAAACTTGAGGTTTTATCCAGGGATCTGCTAACCACTAGAAAATTTGCAGTGGTCTTTCCTAAGTCAAAAAAAGGTTAAAAACTACCGTTCAGCAGGACGTTAAGGTAAGCGGACTGAGACAGCATGAATGTCTAAAGGCCAAAACCAAAGGTTTAGGCATGTTTAGGTCTAGAATACACCAGAAACTGATCTCAGATAACTAGTGCTAAGAACCACCTTCAGTCCAACCACCTATTTTTTAGAACCAGAAAGCCACCCAGCTTACACAGTGGATTCAAACATAAGGTATTTACCATTTTTTGTCCTCCAGAAAGAAGTTCAGTGCTGCTGTCTCATTTTAGTTTCAGAATTAGTTGCTGCACACACCACAGGCTTGACCAAAAAAAAGGACTAACTCCCAGTTTAAGAAAAAAAAAATTTAATAGCTAAATGTACAACAGTAAGTCTGGAACCATCAATTAAAAATATGAATTAATAAAGGGAGGTTTTACACTGACTTTTCATGATGGTAAGACACGAGTAAGAGAAAGACTCAAACCTAATCTTGGCTACCCATACAGATGTCTTACAACATCTGGCTGTACAGGCTGTAGAATGGCCAGATATAATACAAGATTTGGTTGATATTAGCAGTCATGCCACTGTATTTCATTGCTTTGAAAAGAAAAAGAAAGTAAAATGGGGTAGAAATGTAAGTGAAACTTGCCTGAAGCTGGAGGGTATGGCGGAGAATGGTGTCCTCTAAAGCGTGAATCCACTTCTCTCTCTCATCAGCATCTCGTGCTGAAAAAGTATTCAAAACATATTGTTAAGTTATTTGCAGTCTTACATACTAAAGCAAACAGAATTTAAACTATAGTCTCTTTGTTAAGTCACCAAGGGGCATAATTCCACTCTTGTCTTAATATCCTGTTCATTATTCTCTGGTTACAGCTCTGTAACATTCTGTTAATCTACTCTGTGGTACTGCAGAGGTGTTTGAAGTAGCCACACATGCAAAAAGCTGTTATGTTTTGCTAGGAATTTTATTTTACCAATGACCTCTGTACCATCTATGTAAAAATATATACTACAAATATAAGAAGAGTGCTGCATTACTGCTATTTGTGGCTATCTGTCCCTTGTCCATCCACCCACAGGGGCAAAGACTTGTGAGCAATGAGAGTTTGCACAGACATTCCTCACTTAATTCATAAAGTCATGTTTAAATGTTCTTAGTTATGAGAAGCTGTTCAACCTGTAATACATTACCCAGTAATTCTATTTCAGTATGGCAACAGTAGCTTTGAATAAGTTGGCCTTTCAGGTAGGGATTCTTGAGACATGATAAACACTCTGTGAACAGGTAACCTTATAATGAAGAGTGAAGAGTAATCTGAAGTATGTGAGAAATGGTTTTTAAACTCAAGACAATCCTGCTCTAAAGCTGAGTAAATCCTGAATCCTGTGCTAACAACACACACAACAGCACTTTTGTACTTCTGCAACAAAGCACCATATGAGAAGCTGGAAATGAGCAGGCAGTGTGAGCTTGCAGCCAAGAAGGCAAAGAACATCCTGGGCTGCCTCAAAAGACGTGTTGCCGGCAGATCCAGAGAGGTGATTCTAACACTTTGCTGAAACCTCACCTGGAGTACCGTGTACAGGTCTGGAGCCTTCAGTATAGGAAGGACATAGACCTGATGGAGAGGATCCAGAGGAGGGCTACAAAAGCGATCAAGGGATTGGAGCACCTCTGCTACAAGGACAGTCTGAGGGAGCTGGGGGTGTTCAACCTGAAGGGGGCTAAAGGAAGGATGGAGAGAGACTGCTTGGAAAGGCCTGCAGTGACAGGACGAGGGGCAATGGCTTCATACTGGAGAAGGGCAGAATTAGATTGGATATCAGGAAGAAGTTCTTTACCAGGAGGGTAGTGGAACACTGGGACAGGATGCTCAGGGAGGTGGTTGAGGCCCCTTCCCTGGAGATACTCAAGGTGAGGCTCAAAGAGGCCCAGGGCAACCTGATCTAGTTGGGGATGTCCCTGCTGACTGCGGAGAGGTTGGACAGGATGACCTTTGGAGGTCTCTTTCAGCCCAGACCATTCTATGATTCTATGGTTTTAATTAACAATCCAAGTCAGGGTGCAATGATTATGCTTCTCAGTCAAAGATGATGATAGTTAAGAAGGTAATATATAAAGCGATGACTGAAGGCGACAGTGGATGGTGACAAGGAAGAGGAGGGGAGCTTGAGAAGGAAGATGAAGAACACATCAAAAGAGACTTAGACCTTTTTCTGTTTCCCCAAAACTGCTTTCCTTCCCCCTGCCCCCACCACCGACACACCACCCCTACTTTGCTAGTTTGAAGAGCTCCTTGCTGTGCTCTTGAGTGTTTGAAAATCAGGAGCAGACAGAGTCAGTGGACTCCAGGTGAAGAAAGATGATAAAAACTGACAGGCATTAAATAGACTGTAACCAAGCTGGCCCCTATACAGATTTAGAACAGTTATTGACAATTGTTTCTAGTTCCTCATTCAAGTGGGAGGTATTTAAAAGAAACAGGAAGTCTGTTAAAAGCAAGGAAAGCTTAAGTGAGATAGCTCCTATTATGAAAGAGAGAATTAAGATTCCTATCTGACTGACTTGTTATGGAGGTCAGAGGAAATACCTGTAAGTTATTCTTCTGAAATGTGCTCTCCAGCCTCAGAATGCTTTGTTTTCAACGTTCCCTTTCTCATGTTTCCATTGCTTTTATTCTTTGGAATTCTGCAGCTCAAACCCATCGGTACCAAACCCACTACAAGGTCTTTCCAACACGTTAAATAAACTCTTCTCTAAGAATTTGTTTATTACTTGTTTGCACATTCATTCCTATGAAAGATCTTTCATTGGCCACAGGAAGGGATCACAGGATCACACAGGATGTTAGGGGTTGGAAGTGACTTCTGGAGATCGAGTCCAACCCCCATGCCACAGCAGGGCCATAGAATCTAGTGCAGGTCATACAGGAACAAATCCAGATGGGTCTTGAAAGTCTCCAGAGAAGGAGACTCCACAGGCTCTCTGGGCAGTCTATTCCAATGCTCTGTGACCCTCACAGTAAAGCTCTTCCTCATGTTGAGGTGGAACCTCCTGTGCTGTAGTTTATATCCATTACCCCTTGTCCTATCACAGGGTGCAACTGAGCAGGGCCTGCCCTGTCCCTTCCTTCCCGACCCCCAGACCTCAGATATTTGTAGACATTTATTAAATCCCCTCTCAGTCTACTCCTCTCCAGACTAAACAGCCCCAGGGCTCTCAGCCTTTCCTCATAAGGCAGTGCTCCAGTCCCTTCAGCATCCTTGTAGTTGTCCCTTGGACTCTCTCCAGCAGATCCCTGTCCCTCTTGAACTGGGGAGCCCAGAGCTGGATGCAGTATTCTAGGTGTGGCCTCACTAGGGCAGAGTAGAGGGGGAGGAGAACCTCCCTAGATCTGCTGGACACACTCCTCTTAATGCACCCCAGGATCCCATTTGCCTTCCTGGCCACAAGGGCATATTGCTGTCCCATGGAGAACTTCTTGTCCACGAAGACTCCCAGGTCCATCTCCATAGGGCTGCTCTCCAGCAGATCACCTCCTAACCTGTACTGATGCAGTTTTTAATTCCTTTCCAGGTGCAGGATGAGGGAAGGAGAATCAGAAATCCACAGAAGAATTTCTCCCTGATGTCCCTCAGCCTTTAGGTGGAGGAAGACAGATTTTTCCAGCCTCCCCACACAAAAGCCTATCCATATCAAGATGAGCACTGTACAGTTCACTGCAGCAGATCCACTCTAACTGTGCTGCATTAACAGGAGGGAGATGCCAGCTCTGTGTTGGTGAGAGATGGGCAAGAATGCTTGCTGCACGTCTACCTAAGGAGGTGGCTTCACAAAGTAGTGGGGCAAAACCTCCACTGCACACAAGGTAGAAGTTTAAGCCTAGTTTGAAATCTAGTGTTAGCCGTTTGAAGGGGGAACTTTAGCCTAGTCCCTCACTGCAAAGACTGAAAACAAATTACCAGTGGATGAAAAGAATAATAAAGGTAAGGTCTATATAATTCATTGGATTGCTAATGGGATATAGAGCAGAGGCATAAACAGTTCTTGCTCTCTTTTTCCTTCTTCTGTCACTTCTGCTTGCAACTTCTCTCTCACTCTTCTGTGGCCTTGCCAGGGGATCTCTGTTTTGACTACTGTGTGAGGTAACAGGAAGGAGGGAGGGAGTGGGGGAGCAGGTGAAGGGTTCCCTGCATCCATCCAGGGGGTTCTGAGGAGTTTCTGTGTTGTTTATAAATGGTAAATATCTCTATGTTGTACATCCATTGTGTATTTTGTACATATTCATTGCATTTCATATTTCTAGATTTCAGTTTGCTTGTCAATACAGCTTCATTTGCTTCCATCCCAAACTGAGCTGGTCTGACCATTTTATTTTGGGGGTAGTTTCTCCAAATTAGTTGGGGGTAATTTCAACCCACCACATCCAGCAAGGTTTTCCTTTAATACATATTTCCCCAGATACTCCAAGTCAATCCCTACTCATTGATCATTTAAAACAGTGTAGTGTGATCAATTGCCATAGTCATTCTGGTAATGATACCATTAACCTGCACAAATCAAAAGGACACATCATGGAAAGTGGCTGCCCAAAGTGCTCTCCTATGCACAAAGGAAGTCTGCAGGAAGTTGGGTAATTAAATGTGACTTGGAACAGCAGGTAAATAACTTTCCTGCAGGAGCTGCAGCTGGTATTCAGCAATAGTCTGAAAAAGTCATTAGAAATAACTTCTGAGCTATGCTTAGAAGCAGAGGTTGTTCCCAGTAGTTCTCTAACTTAATTGAGGAGCCAAAGCAGGTGCTGAGGACAAGTTTATAATGCAGGGATGGTGGACAGGAGGGAGGGACAGGAACCCTGTGCACTCTGCCCAGGTGGCTGCATTAAGCAAACACATTCTGCAGTGTGCAGCTCATACATTTTCACATGAGGTCCAGGCATGTAAATACCTGGGGGTTTTCACAGCACAGCTTACATGTTAACACTAATTTCAATTACTGAATTGGTCAATTACAATCTGGTATCTTCTCCTCTGACAGTAATTTCAGTGCTTATTAGCTTCTCTGCTTCTGCTAGCTCCTCTGCCCAGTCCTGACACACACATAAATCAAGCTTATGCTTCTCAGGTCATGCAACACTGAACATACCACCATTCAACATACAAAGTATGAACATGTAGCATCTACAGTTCACTCTGTTAATAATCTACCAATACTTAAAATACATAACTGCTTCAACTTCTCAACTGTGTGTTCAAAGTGGCAGTGATTAACATATTTACGTGTGTTAAAGTTTCTTGGGTCTCTTCTCTGGTTTTCTGTGGTCTGTTGTTGTTTTTTAATCAACCATCTCCTAGTCCCCAAAAAAGAAAATCTTGGTGGTCAATGGAGTGAAATCCAGCTGGTGGCTGGGCACAAGTGGTATTCCTCAGGGCTCAGTGCTGGGACCACTTCTGTTTAACATCTTTCTTGATGACCTTGATGAAGAGACAGAGTGTGTCAGCAGTAAGGGTGCAGAAGACACCAGGTTAGGTGGAGTGTTGTTCTGCACCAGGGTAGGGAGGCTCTACAAAGGGACTTGGATAGATTGGATCCACAGCCAGCGTTAACAGGATGAGCTTCAACAAGGCCAAGTGCCAGATCATGCACTTGGTTCACAATAGCCCAAAGCAATGCTACAGGCTTGGGGCAGTGTGGTTGGAAAGCTGCCTGGCAGAAAGGGACCTGGGGGTTCTAAAGGACAAGCAGCTGAATAGGAGCCAGCAGTGTGCCCAGGTGGCCAAGAAAGCCAATGGCATCCTGGCTGGGATTAGAAATACTGTATCCAGCAGGAGAAGGGAAGTGATTGTCCCCTTGCATTCAGCTCTGGGGAAGCCACACCTCAAGTATTGTGTCCAGTTTTGGGCACCTCAATCCAAGAGAGGTGTGGAGGTGCTGGAGCCAGAGCAGAGGAGGGCCTGGAGAATAAATCTGATGAAGAGCAACTGAAGGAGCTGGGGATGGTTAGTTTGAAAAAGAAGAGGCTGAGAGGAGACCTCATTGCTGTCTACAGCTACCTGAAAGAACATTGTGGAGAGGCTGGTGCTGGTCTCTTCTCACAGGTAATTAGTGATAGAACAAGAGGGAATGGCCTCAACCTATGACTGGGTAGATGTAGACTGGACATGAGGGAGAATTTTTTCCCAGCATTGTGGTCAGGCATTGGATTGTGCTGTGCAGGGAGGTGGTGGAGTCGCCAAGCCTGGATGTGTTTTGGATGTGGTGCTTGGGGCTATGGTTTAGGGGTAAACCTTGCGGAATAGGGGTCTGGGTTGGACTTGGTGATCCTGAGGGTCTTTTCCAACCTGAATGTTTCTGATTCTGTGACCTTACCGGGATACTGGGAGACAAGTTGCTGAAGAGGTAGATGTAATTTGCAGGGTACAAAAGTCCTGAGTTCATTTTTTTGCCCACTATTACATGAATTTAAAAAAAGAAGCAATCAAGCTGCAGAGCACTGAATTAATCCTTGTATTTGCAACAGACTTCTTATGACCTTCCATACTGCCAGCAAAAAGAGGTCACTGTATTAGTTCAACACTGTTCTCAGTGTATAGTACCCCATTAATGAAGTGTTCAAATGTATCCAGAGATGGGCAACAAAGCTGGTGAGGGGTCTGGAGCACAGCCCTGTGAGGAGAGGCTGAGGGACCTGAGGGTGTTGAGCCTGGAGAAGAGGAGGCTCAGGGGAGACCTTATTGCTGTCTACAACTACCTGAAGGGAGGTTGTAGCCAGGTGGGGGTTGGTCTCTTCTCCCAGACACAGTCTCAAGCTGTGCAGAGGGAAGTTTAGGCTTGATCTTAGCAAGAAGTTCTTCACAGAAAGAGAGACTGGCCATTGTAAGAGGCTGCCCAGGGAGGTGGTGGGGTCGATGTCCCTAGAGGTGTTTCTGGAGGTGTTTAAGAAAAGCCTTAGTGCCATGGTCTAGTTGATTAGACAGGGTTGGGTGATTGGTTGGAGTTGATGATACTGGTTCCAATCTGGTTGATTCTGTGATTCTGTTAGCACTTTGAAGTGTGTAGATGAGACACTGACAGACCAGAGAAGGCTTGCAGCACCAGAGAGGACCCAGAAACCAACCAATCAGTACAGATCCAAAACTGATCTGACTTTCCCATGCTCAGAAACAATCTTCTGAAGCTTCTGTGCTGCTAAAAGCCGCTTTACAGGGGGCTTTTTCTACCCGAGCTCAGCAGAAGGAACAGAGCTGTATTTCTCCCTCATGTGCTAGACTTTGCAAATGTTGGCACAGCGTGACCAGACCCCGGGGGCAGAACACGTGGATCTCATGAACACACGTGGTAAAACAAAGTCTCAGCCACAATGAATCCAGGAGCACTGCAAGGGAAGCCTGCTCACTGCACAGAAAGACACAGCGCTGCAACCTTGTAAGCACTCTGCTCAGGGCTCAGGCCCTCTACCATCCACAGCAGATTCCCCTGGCTCTCCTCCACACACTCTTCAGAAAACCATGGAGAAGACAGTAGGATGCAGTTTTTGGTAAAGCAGGATGTGAGAAAAGTTGTATTAAACCTAATCAAAATGGCTGCTGTGAGATTAGGTGCAAGTAAAAGCTCCCTAATGGTAAAAGCAATTTAGAACTGAACAGCTGCCAAAAGATCACTGGTGGGGAAAAGTAAACTAAACTAAAATAAATCAATAGCAACATTCAAAAAAAGAGATTAGCCAATACACTCAGAAACAATTTATGGGAAAAGGCTACACACAATGGTCAGAGATCATTATCCACCCACCTGCAGGGGAAGCTAGGTATCCAAAGCTAGTTTTCATTTAAAGAGGGCAACTTCGGCCAAGGAAAAAGCTCCCAGTATCTCTTAATCTAAAAGCTCTGTGATGCACATGACATCAAATCCAATCTGCATCAGCAAATGCTGGAAGCTTTCTTCAGCAGACAGGGGACAAGAACACCTTGTTCATTAGTCCTGTGTCTCAAGTACCCTGGAATCCACTCCAACCTTTTTCACAGTTTGTTCAGGCCCCGTCTTTAAGTTAATTCCCCCTCCAGTTCCTGTGGGGACTGCCAACATATTTGGGGTAAGGCAATTGCTATGTAGTCCAAGGCATTTCTCTACTATCTGTGCTTGTATAAAAACAGAGGAATAATCTCTAGTCCTTAATGACAAAACTCCTCAAAAGAGAAGAAGGGCAGGGGGCAAGAGAGAGAAGCAAGTTGTTTCTTCCTAGGCTGACTCTGGAATACCAGAATCATAGAATTGTTAGGGTTGGAAGGGACTTCAAGGATCATCTAGTTCCAACCCCCCTGCCATGGGCAGGGACACCTCACACTAGATCAGGTTGCTAAGAGCTACATCCAGCCTGCCCTTAAAAACTTCCAGGGATGAGGCTTCCACCACCTCCCTGGGCAACCTCTTCCAGTGTCTCACCACCTTCTCATGAGGAAGAACTTCTTCCTAACTTCCGGTCTGAATCTACCCATTTCTAGTTTGCCCCATTCCCACTTATCCTATCACTACCTGACACCCTAAAAGTCCCTCCCCAGCCTTCTTGTAGCCCCCTTCAGATACTGGAAGACCACAATAAGGTCTCTTCGGAGCCTTCTCTTCTCCAGACTGAACAGCCCCAACTCCCTCAGTCTGTCCTCACAGGAGAGGAACTCCAGCCCTCTGATCATCCTCGTGGCCCTTCTCTGGACACCTTCCAGCACCTCCAGATCCTTCCTGTAATAGAGGCTCCAGAACTGGACACAGTGCTCCAGGTGGGGTCTCACCAGAGCAGAGAGAGAGAGAAAATCACCTCCCTTGACCTGCTGGCTGTGCTAGAATTCCACAAGACAGGTAAGAAGCAGTGAGACATCTACAAGAGAAACCCCTGCCACTTAAAAACACAAAAGTGTGACTTCAGCTGTTTATAAGCAATTCCAATTTTGTTTACACTAATTAGAAAAATAAATTAAATAGAGGAGCCCACTACACTACATGAACGTTCATTGTGGTTCTCAGGTGTTAATGCAATAGCTACCTTGTAATCTGAAAAATCAGATTGTACTGGAGCATCAACTATCCACAAAAATGCCAACTGTCTGCAGTGGAGAGAACACCAACAGTCCCTGAGCTTTCCTCTAAGAGTTACAAGATTTAGGGGTTGGAAAGGACCCAAAGAGATTATCGAGTCCAATCCCCCTGCCAGAGCAGGACCATATAATCTAGCTCAGGTCACAGAGGAACACATCTAGATGGGCCTTGAAAGTCTCCAGAGAAGGAGACTCCACAACCTCTCTGGGTAGCCTATTCCAGTGCTCTGTGAGACTTAACAGTAAAGATGTTCCCCCTTGTGTTGAGATGGAACCTCCTGTGCTGCAGCTTACATCCATTGCCCCTTGTCCTGTCCCAGGGAGCAAGTGAGCAGAGCCTGTCCCCTCCCTCTTGACCCCCAGCCCTCAGATATATATAAACATTTATTAAATCCCCTCTAAGTCTTCTCTTCTCCAGACTAAACAGCCCGAGGGCCCTCAGCCTCTTCTCATCAGGAAGTGCTCCAGTCCCCTCATCATCTTCAGAGCCCTCTGCTGGACCCTCTCCAGCCGATCCCTGTCCTTCTTAAACTGGGGAACCCAAAACTGAACACAGTACTCGAGTTCAAGCAGTGAACATTTGCACATGGAAGCAGCCAAATCCACACAGAGCTCTACAATCCCTTCTCTATCCAAGAGGCCAGGGCCTTTAATGGCTGAAACATTACAAGTTTGCCATGCATATGTCAGTTAAACTCTTGTTACATTTTCCTAGCAGAATTAGTATTTATGAGCCAGATTACAGTTTGTTTCCATGCACTTCACCTTTCAGTCCTCAGTGCCTATTGTGCATCCCTCAAGAAGGTGCCTGTGTAATTGACTGTGACATCTCAGGCATGTCTGGGGCCACCACAGGGTACTTAACACAATTACAGTTCCATCCATGACTCGTTAAGAACATACTCAAGAAGTATGCAATTACATTACAGTGAGATTTAATGTGCTAATAATATTCTTTAATAGGTGCATGTTTGGTGATGGCTTATCGAGATTATTCAGGAGATTATTTTAACAGCCAGTTTATACTAGGAAGAAGCTTCTCCACTGTTTTCTAGAGGAGGGGAGAAAAGTATTTGTTACAACAAGGAGAAAATGCTAGAAAGAAAAACAAAACCCACTAAAGACAAGAATCATTGCTTCTGCTGAGGAACTTCTGTAATTCGGAGAAATCCTCTTTCACAACTGCTGAAGTAGTCACTTATCACAGGATCACAAAGGATCACAGCATGTTAGGGGTCGGAAGGGACCTCCAGAGATCATTGAGTACAACCCCCATGCCAGAGCAGGACCATAGAATCCAGCACAGGTCACACAGGAACACATCCAGATGGGGCTCGAAAACCTCCAGAGAAGGAGACTCCACAATCTCACAACTTCTCTGGGGAGCCTGTTCCAGTGCTCTGGGACCCTCACAGTGAAGAAGTTCCTCCTCATGTTGAGATGAAACTTCCTGTGCTGTAATTTATATCCATTGCCCCTTGTCCTATCACAGGGAGCAAGTGAGCAGAGCCTGTCCCCTCCCTCTTGACCCCCAGCCCTCAGATATTTATAAACATAGATTAAATCCCCTCCCAGTCTTCTCTTCTCCAGACTAAACAGCCCCAGGGCTCTCAGCCTCTCCTGATCAGGCAGTGCTCCAGTCCCTTCAGCATCCTTGTAACCCTCCATTGGACTCTCTACAGTAGATCCCTGTCCCTTCTGAACTGGGGAGCCCAGAACTGGGTGAAGTATTCCAGGTGAGGTCTCACCAGGGCAGAGCAGAGGGGAGGAGAACCTCCCTGCATCTGCTGGACACGCTCCTCTGAATGCAGCCTTTGAATTGCTCGAAGTGCCCAGGCAGATAGAGCGGGGAGAGATTGTAAAGAATTCTGTTGGGTGAGAATGAGAAGGCAAATGAAGTGCAGCAACACTGAATGCTCTCAGCCTCTGTCAATTTCCCAAACAGAGAATACATTTTGTAGTTTTTAGGGTTCCTGTAATATTTACTTTGTTTGGAAGAGATTATATGTGTTTATACAACCTATACCAAATGTTAAAGTACAGTGTAAAACAGATTACTTTGTTTTCCCCCAATCCTAAGCTTGACAGCATCTAAAGATTAGGCACAAACAAGTCTAACAACTCTGCTCCACCATACAGCAGCCACCACTAGCATTTCTAGGTCATGCACAAGCAGCCCTGGGAAGACAGAATACACCAAGCTTGTCACCTCAGAATAGCACACTGGTGCTGCTGTTCTGGTTTGGGTTTCCCCCCCGTCTGTACATCTTCCTTGGGCATGAGGATGAAAGGAAAACCTTGAGAATTATTTTTTTTTAATCACTACACTGCTTATAACTACACCACACCATCACAAAATCTTCTATTTTCATTCACTGTGACCTAATTGCAGGCAGGACTCAGTAAAAAAAAATAAAATCCATTAGGCTCAGAGAGTCAATAGAGTCAATTATGCAGCCTTCACCCTGACAAAATTGCCACTGATTTGTATGCCAAGTGCCTGTATTTCCTCAGCCCAGAGCAGAACTAATGTAGTGTCTTTCCACACCAGTAACCAGCTGGGAGAGATGAAATTCTGACTCTGTTGAGCTTGATAGGATTTTTGCTACCAGTCTCAGTGGAGGGAGATGGTTATTACAGAGTCACATTATTAATCAGGTTGGAAAAGACCTTTGAGATCATCAAGTCCAACCTATCACCCAACACCATCTAATTAATTAAACCATGGCACCAAGTGCCTCATCCAGTTTCTTCTTAAACACTTCCAGGGATGGTGACTCCCTGGGCAGCCCATTCCAATGGCCATTCACTCTGTCTGTGAAGAATTTCTTCCTCACATCCAGCTCAAACCTCCCCTGGTGCAGCTTGAGACTGAGTCCCCTCATTCTGGCACTGTGGCCTGGGAAAAGAGACCAACCCCCACTTGACTACAGCCTCCCTTCAGATAGTTGTAGAGAGCAATAATGTCTCCCCTGAGCTTCCTCTTCTCCAAGCTAAACACCCCCAGCTCCCTCAGCCTCTCCTCACAGGGCTGTGCCCCAGACCCCTCCCCACCCTCTGGACACGTTCCAGCATCTCCACATCTTTCTTAAACTGAGGAGCCCAGAACTGGACACAGCACTCAAGGTGTGGCCTCAGCAGTGCTGAGCACAGGGCACAATGACTTCCCTGCTCCTGCTGGCCACACTATTCCTGATGCAGGCCAGGATGCCATTGGCCTACTTGGCTACCTGGGCACACTGCTGGCTCATGTTCAGCTGCTGTTGACCAGTACCCCCAGGTCCCTTTCTGCCTGGCTGCTCTCCAGCCGCTCTGTCCCCAGCCTGTGGCACTGCATGGGGTTGTTGTGACCGAAGCACTGCCCCATAAAGTGGAAAAGTCACACATAAAAAGGGCTGTCTCGTGGCTAAATAAATGGCTTTTAAACATCATTGAAGGCCTTTCAAACCATAGAAAAATGCAAGATGAAGCAGGGTTTCATCAAAGCCTACCAAAGCACTGTAGATTCCTTGCTTACAAATACTGTCCTCACATCTGGCAGCAGGCTGAACACTGTCTCAGTGCCTTATTTCCTCTGCATCAGAATTCTGGAGTTGTCACAATCGTTGCTCTCCCTTCTGTTAGCCTTCTTCCTGATGCTATTCTCTGCCTACACATGTAAATCAATCCTCCTTCTCTTCTGCAGATTTTTGACCTGCCCAATCTCCCTGTGCCTACAGAATACCCTGTACAGTTACAAGACAGAGAAAAACCTAATCTGGTCCAAAGAGGGAGCATCAAATGGCCTCCTGCATGCAATGTACAAGTAAAATCAATCTGTGATCTTGCAAAAGCAACTTAACTGCTGTTCCATTATTACCTAATCATTTGTAGCAGGCCTTGTAATCAGCCCATAAGCATATCCTCAACCACCTCCCTGGGCAACCTGTTTGAGTAATCCACCACTCTCACAGTAAAAACCTTGTTCCTAATATCCAATCTAAATCTGCTCGTTAGTTTGAAGCCATTGCCCTTCATCCTGTCACTGCAGGCCTTTGCAAACAGTCTCTCTCCAGCCTTCCTGTAGCCCCCTTCAGGTACTGGCAGGCTGCTATTAGTTCTCCCTGGAGCCTCCTCTTCTCCAGGCTGAACACCCCCAGCTCCCTCGGCCTGTCCTTGTAGCAGAGGTGCTCCAACCCCCAGATCATTTTTGTGGCCTTCCTCTGGACCGGCTCCATCAGGTCCATGTCCTTCCTATACTGAGCTCTCCAGACCTGGACACAATACTCCAGGTGAGGTCTCACCAGAGCAAAGTGGCAGAATCACCTCTCTGGATCTGCTGGCAATGCTGCTTTTGATACCACCCAGGCTGTGATTTGCCTTCTGTGCTACAAGCTCACACTGCCTGCTCATGTCCAGCTTTTCATCCATCAGCACCCCCAAGTCCTTTTCCTCAGGGCTGCTTTCTATCACCTCCTCCCTGAGCCTGTACTGACAGTGAGGATTATTCTGGCCCAGATGCAGAATCCTGCACTTGCTCTTGTTGGACCTCATGAGGTTCACCTGGGCCCAGCTCTCCAGCTTGTCCTGGTCCCTCTGCATGCTATCTGGTGTATCAGCAACACCACACAGCTTGGTATTATCTGCACACCTGCTGATGGTGCCCTCAATCCCCCTATCACTGATAAAAATACTAAAGAGCACAGGTCCCAGTACAGACCCCTGAGGGACACCACTCTCACTGCTCTCCATCTGCACTTCAAGCCATTGAGAACCCCCTGGATGCAGCCATCCATTTGAGATTCTAGATTCCTACTGATGCTAAATGCAATGAGTAATAAATACTGTTTCTTCTAGAGGAAAGAAAAAACAAAGCCCCTGGACACATCACACATTATTTCAAGGTATTGTTTTCTTCACTACTGTCAAGTTTAATATACATTTTTAAATCTGCTGGTTCAGCCCCAAGAAATGGAAACACAAGAGGTGTTTCTATACAACCCTAAGACCGGGGTGCACACAGCCTCATTGCAAACAGCATTATAGAATCATATTAGGGTTGGAAGGGACCTCAAGGATCAGCCAGTTCCAACACCCCTGCCATGGGCAGGGACACCTCACACTACAGCAGGTTGCTCAGAGCCACATCCAGCCTGGCCTTCAAAAACTCCAGGGATGAGGCATACACCACCTCCCTGGGCAACCTGTTCCAGTGTCTCACCACCCTCATGGGGAAGAACTTCTTCCTAACATCCAATCTGAATCTCCCCATTTCTAGTTTTCTTTCCATTCCCCCTAGTCCTGTCATTATCTGACACCATCATGGAGTGATCAGAAACCAGACCACCTAGTATGGGACACTGTGGCTGCAAGGAAGAACTGCATGGAGCAGCAGAAGCACAGCCATGCACCATGCCCTGTGCTCTGGTCACAAGTGTCAGCTACTCAAAACATTAATAGATGAAGGAGAGAGCAAGAGTTCAAGACCATACTGCAAAACCTAAATCTAGTTCTGTTCCACTGAGGAATTTCCACAGTTTGGTCAGGGGGGAGAGGATGAGATGGAGCCCAGAGCTTTGTGGTCAGTTAACAGTTAACCAGTAGCTCAGCTCTGATGTAAATGTACAGAGAGGCAAGGCTGGAAGTTCCTTCTTAACATAGATGCTCATCCTCCTCTGTGACATCAAAGCACCCCTGGGCATGGCAGAGAGGAATTCAGCATCACTGGAATCCTCCCCAAGCTGTTCTTGATAATGTGTTTTGTCTTGCTGTAATACATCCCTATTCTAAGTGATCCATAACCTTCAAACACTGTGGGGTTTTTCTTGGTTGGGTTTTTGTTTGTTTTGGTTTTGGTTAGCTGCTTTTTTCCCCCTCTCCACACCTTCCTGTCATGACCTAGCTAGAAGCTCTTTCCATTTGGAAAGTCACTCTTTCTGTCCTTCCCATCACTCGACTGCTCTGTCTGTGGTCACCAGTTACAAACATCACTGAGACACCCAGCACAGACCGAGATTCCACACCCAGACCTCTTGCTAGGCATTTTTCCATAGCAAATTAAAAAACCTCTCCAAACTTTTTTGGGGGAAAAGGCTGCCACTGTGTAATCTGATAGACTAAGTGCCTCCCTCTGTCACAAGGGCAATCTGCGTCCTGACATCTAGCCGGTGGACAATGCTCAGGTTTTATAGAGGACTATAAATATTGACTATCTCCCCAAGCAGTCGTGAGATGCAGATCTAAAGCCATTATACTTCATTTTGATGCTTAATATAAATATTTAAAATCTCAGTTTCTGATACTGCTCAGCAGCTAAGGCCTTTGGGGACCTCAGTATATCCTCACTGATAGCTGTGTCCCACATCCCTGCTTTTACAGCATTAAGACATCCCATTGCTGTGCACATCTCCCTCTTCCTCAGCAGTCACAAATAAAGCTAGAAACTGGGGCAGGGTGGGCAAGAAGGAGAAATGCAGCTTTATCAGCTGACAGCATTCATGTTATAGGAGAGCAAGTTGCACAGCAACGTCCATGATTAATTTCTCCGGTACTTTTGTGGCAGGAATAGGAAAGGAAAGACAAAAGCCAAAGCAAAATCATCTCAGATCAATGCACTGGACTGCTTCCAATATTTCAGTCCTCTGATAACACAAAACAGTGGAGACAAGGCTGATTTGCCTGCCAAGGAACTTTGCTGCAGGTTGTAAAAATAAGAGCAGGGTTTTCAGGGTAGGAGTTGAAAGATCTGAATTCTTGTTTCTGCTTTACAATATGTGTGTTCAGTGAATTATTTCAGGCCAAATAAAAGCCATTACCGCTTCAGGTTAGGTAGCAATTTGAGCATTAAGAAGACAAACAATACCATTGACAGACTACCCTGAACATCATGTTCCCACTCTTGAATTCAAGCCACAGACATCTAGAGAGCAGGAAGAGCAGCTAAGTGATTGGAAGGATAGAAATAGTGATTTTGCAAATGGAAAGAGCTTCTTGGTAGGTGATGACAGAAAGATGTGAAGAGAGAAACAACAAACAAGGAAACAAACCAAACCAACCAACCAAAGAAAAGCCCCACAGTGTTTGAAGGTTATGGACCATTTAGAACAGGGACATGTATTACAGCAAGACAAAAATATATTGTCAGGAAGAGCTTCCTGAGAGGCAGGTGCCTTAGACTGTGAGTATTATGCCAAATGTCTTGCAGCAACTCAAATGGATTTTTGCATCTAATCTTAAGAAACCCATAAGGAAGTGCTCTGAGATCTACCTAATTCAGCAGCCTTAGAATCAAGCCATGAAACTGTGTGACCGAGCAAGGACCAACTGGGAGACAAAATCCATGACTTTGAATTATATTTTCAAACTGCTGTGGAGTTTCTGTCCCTCTCTTCCTCCTCCAGCGTGAACAGGCATCAACAGAGTCATATGAAGCAATAAAATAAAGAGGAAAAAATGTCTGCTGGGCACTCTGGCAGAGCTGAAGTTAAGCTGGCAGGAAACCCAAAACATACTATCACAGTATCACAGTATGACCAAGATTGGAAGAGACCTCAAAGATCATCAAGTCCAACCTGCAACCACAGACCTCACGACTAGACCATGGCACCAAGTCCCACGTCCAGTCTCCTCTTGAACGCATCCAGGGACGGAGACTCCACCACCTCCCCGGGCAGCTCATTCCAATGGCGAATGACTCTCTCGGTGAAGGACTTTCTCCTCACCTCCAGCCTAAACTTCCCCTGGTGCAGCTTGAGACTGTGTCCCCTTGTTCTGGTGCTGGTTGCTAGGGAGAAGAGGCCAACCCCTTCCTGGCTACAACCACCCTTCAGGTAGTTGTAGAGAGCAATGAGGTCACCCCTGAGCCTCCTCTTCTCCAGGCTAAACAACCCCAGCTCCCTCAGCCTTTCCTCATAGGGCTGTGCTCAAGGCCTCTCCCCAGCCTCGTTGCCCTTCTCTGGACACGTTAAAGTGTCTCAATGTCCTTCTTAAACTGAGGGGCCCAGAACTGGACACAGGACTCAAGGTGTGGCCTAACCAGTGCAGAGTACAGGGGCATAATGACCTCCCTGCTCCTGCTGGCCACACCATTCCTAATGCAGGCCAGGATGCCATTTGCCTTCTTGGCCACCTGGGCACACTGCTGGCTCATGTTCAGGTGGCTGTTGATCAGCACCCCCAGGTCCCTCTCTGTTTGGCCGCTCTCCAGCCACTCCGACCCCACCCCGACCCCATGCTGCTTGTTTTATTGTCTGTATTTATCCAATTCACTTCTTCCCTCCATACCCAGACACTAAGTGCATGGATGCCATTTGATGTGTATGCAGTCACCATTCATACCCTGCATTTGCTTTGTATTACAGACGTTTTAACTTTTACTGATGTTCAAACAGGGATGGCCTCTAGGAAGCACAGCTGCTGACAGAACGGAGGGAGATTGTCAGAGGCAGGGAAAAAAAAAGCAAACTACACACTGGAAAGGCTACACAGGATCACACACAGAATGTTAGGGGCTGGAAAAGACCTCAAAGGATCATCCAGCCCAAGACCCCTGCCAGAGCAGGAGCACCTAGAGCAGATCACACAGGAATGCATCCAGGAGGGTTTTGAATATCTCTAGAGAGGGAGGCTCCACAACCCCCTGGGCAGCCTGTTCCAGTGTTCTGTCACCCTCACAGGGAAAAATTTCTTCCTCATGTTTCCATGGAACTTCCTATGCTTCAACTTCCACCACTGCCCCTTGTGCTGTCATTGGGCATCACCCAGCAGAGCCTGGCTCCATCCCCTTGGCACTCACCCTGCACATCTTGATAAACACGAACGAGGTCACCTCTTAGTCTCCTTTTCTCCAAGCTCAAGAGCTCCAGCTCCCTCAGTTTTTCCTCATAAGGAAGATGTTTGTGGCTCTGTGCTGGAGTCTTTCAAGCAGTTCCCCGAGGTCTTTCCTGAACTGAGGGGCCCAGATACTATGATAGAACTGAACACAATATTCTAGATGTGGCCTCACCAGGGCAGAGTAGAGGGGGAAGAGAACCTCTCTGACCTACTAACCACAGCCCTTCTAATCCAGCCCAGAATGGCATTGGCCTTCTTGGCCACAAGAGCACATTGCTCAGAATTTACCAAGAGCCAGTGACAAGAAAATCTTAGTGGGAAATGCTGGAGGTTTACTGCTTTGGAAATTCACTAACACACACACACATGGGAACAGTATCCCTGTGAGAAGCTGATCAGGCATCTTGAAATGACTTCTCTGCCCTTCATCTATAGAGTGTTAAGACAAATGTGCAATTTTGAGCAACTGGCAGTAAGAAGTAATTAATGAATCCAGTAGGAAGTTTTCCCTTCTTTACTCAATTTCAAATTCTGTCACTGCCTGTCAGCAAAATTTCACTGAGAGCAAAGAAAATTCAGGTCTTCACTAATCAGTACTTAAAGCCTGAGGACAAGTTTTGGAGCCTGAAAAATAAACTGCTCCAGTGCAGATGGAACCCTAATTTTAGACACAGGTCAGCAGATCTTTGAAATCTCTGTATTTTAAAGTTCTATTGTCTTCCCAGCTAGGCTCCAGGTTGTTTGGATCTCTGCTTGTCCTTAAGATTCAAGAGAAGGCAGTAAGAAGGAAGGAAGAAATGACACCTTTAAAACAGTTGCCATTTCTGCATCAGTCTTCCCTTTTACAAGGCTTCTTTCATAAAGAGTGAATGCAGTTACAGCTGTGGCTATTGCACAGAACAAAAACTCTGTCTGGATCATGTATCTTGTAGAGAATACTGCAGGTTTTCCTGGATTATCCTGTATACAGTATTGACATTATCACCCATTCCCCATTCATGACAGACAGTGACCTGTATGTCCCACCCATTAAGTCCTGTGCAATACTGAATCAATCTAATGAACAAACATTTTCTATTTACGTGACCTAAGGGTTGCATGAAGTGGAGATACATTTACAGGGATCAGAAGAACTACAGATGCAGTTCCACAGAGCTGTTTTATGCTGAAATGTCCCAGCACTAGTATCTTCCCTGGCTTTCTACATTTCTGCTTTACAGACATACACTGCTACTGTTCTTCTATCATTACAATTTTCTGGATACCAAGGATTTTATCTTCATAACAGAAAAATGGAACACCTTAGTTCTCCACTGAAAGAGCATACACAAATCCTGACCTGGTAGGAAATGCACACAAATTGAGATTCTAAAGCATGAGATGTTATCTGACATAGCTGGTGTTCAAAAATTATCAATATTACTTAGAGCATTACATTACTTGTATCAGATACTATCAGTCTTCTTTTCAGGCACCTGACTACTCAAAGGAGAATACAGCTTGTAAGAAATCAGTGCAAGTAACACATCCTTAAAGAGGCTTATCTTAGTAACTAAAGATGAGAGATTTCTAGATTTACCTGTATCAAGTTCTCAAATATTCAGCAGTATTTAGCTTCATAGTATTGAAAGGCTGCCACAGTACAGCTTCCCATGACTGCATTAGCAATTACCTTGCATTTTATCCTTGGGAACAGCAGATTTAAGTATTGCTGTGTGCTCAGCATTGTGAAGGTATGTTTGTGAGGCTTAATGCAGTGAAAAGCCAGTAAGTGCACAGCAGCAGCATGTAGGAAGAATTGTAGCACAAGGAATACAGATGCCAGTGACAATATGGTGTGCAATTAACATTTATCATTAGCTATATTCTCCCCAACACAGCAGCATGATTAATGATATTAATGGTAAGTCCCATTTCCAAATCACTGATCACAATACAATATGGGTTACAGAATTCTTCCACTTCACATAAATTAACCTGACTGCTCAAATGCAAACATGCCTCTTGGATATTTACAGTCTCCTGCTCCATGCAAAGCAATTCAATCACTCAGTCACTGCATTTTGTGCAGAAGAAGCAAAAGGACTAACCACTGTTAGCTGAAAAATATTTTCACCCCACTTCCCTCGGATTTTAACCTTCAGCACAGAGGTTCCCTAGTCAGTATCACCACAGCATGCCGAGCTGCTGCTGCAGATAAAACAATGTAAGGAGTAAGATAACAATGATAAGAGCACCTTACCCTTTCTACCGGTGAACCATAGCATGCAATGACGGAACATAGCAGTGACAGATGGCATTGGTGTTAGTAAATGTGAATAAAAGGATAGCAGCAGAGAAATGGTGACTGGCAGACAAGACACAGAAATGTAGATGAAATGAACGCAAGCTGGTTAAGTCCTGAAGCAAAGCTCCACCTTTAAGGCAAGTGTTGCCTCTAGTCTCCTCATAATAGAGCATTAAGTTCTATTGGGATACAAATTGCAACCTTCAGACCAGTCTTGATTCTCTTCACAGGGAAGTGCACAATCGCATCTTGATATCGGCGAGCAGAAACAGTTTGTAAGCAAAACCCATCATCAGAAGCCCATTACTTCCTCCCCTGGAGTGATTTATTCTTTACATTTTTAATCTCCAAATCCTGCCAGAGCTACAGTCTTTTTCTATCACATATGTGTCCGCTGCAGATGCAAAATCCCTGCCTAACCTGCAGCACTCCTGGATCCAGAACGTTCTCAGCGTGCTCATTCCCGCTGTTCTGCTGCCAAACATTTCAAATCATCCATCAAACACAAGTGGAATCTATTATAAGAAGGGAAAGAAAAACCACCAAAACCAACAAACAATCTCTTCTGTCAGCTCACCCTGAAAATGGAAGGTTTTCTGATCAACAGTTATCGTGAAGGTGCTGTCGTCCTCATCGTCTATACCAATCACAGCTCCCTGTGAAACAAAGAACAAAATCCTGATAAGGCAAGCAGTGACATCAGCAGCACACACTCTAGCACTACACCGCTGGCATTGAAAAAGCATCGGCAAACGAGAAGCAAACAAGAGCAGAAAGAGTCTCTGTTTAGTCACAGGATGCAAGTCGGTTCTTAAAATGATATTTTTAGATGCAGGGTGGGGTGGGAGGGGAGAAAAACCCAAACCACCACCAAACCCAGGGGTTATTTGTGCAGCTGTGATTTTCCAGCTAACGAAATGCAGCTTTTATCTGTGCAGTGGAGGTGGCGTTCGGCTACAGCATCCCTTGGAGCAAGCAGTTTTCCACTACGTTCCACCTTACGCTTTAAAAAGGTGTGAGGAAGCAATATTTTATATGTGCTCTGCATGGATAAAAATACTAATTTGTAGATGCTCTGGGAAAAGAAGCTCCTGACCTGATTTTATCTGCCAGGCTATAAAAAATAATAATAAATCCTCCCAGCAGAATGAATTTGGTGCATCGTGTCATGTCACTGGTACGCTGCGTGATCTGATTTGCGGTCCCCTAAGTAAATATTAACGGCAAGGCATCAGGAGATATCAAAAGCTTTGTCTTCTAATTCCTCGTGAGTGCTGAGAAGGAAATGCAAATAAATTGCAGAGTTAAAGGCCATCTGTGCTTGGCTATTTACAAAGCGATGATCCACATCTTCATTCCTGCCACCGCAAGCAATAGGAGAAGACAACACTCAAGAAAAGCCTTCTGCCAGCTCCAGCAAATGACAACATTCACTTCAGAAATCACCACTGGATTTGCTCAGTTTCTCTCCTCCTCTTCCAGCAGGCACAGCACCTGTTTTATCCTTCCCTCTCCCACAAAACAGCCAGCCAGCCTCGGGGGTGCACTTACTTAAACGGTAAATTCCACCTTTACTCTCAGAGTAAACAGCAAGTTAACAGCAGAGCATCAGTTCCAACAAGTGCTCCATCCAGCCAAGAGGAACTACAGAGCTGGGAGGCAGGTGTGTATCCAGGCTGGCCAAAACATAAGACTTAGGGGCAAGAGGAGCTGAGTCAGTCTTACTCTTGCACATTCTTCACACCCTCTATGTGAGGTTTCTGGCTCATATATAGCTGAGACCTTTTCAGGCACCACAAGACAGGCCAGAAGAAACATGTCTTGTTTCAGAGCAGCACCAACCATGTGTAACTCAAGGCTACGCAGCAGGAAAGGATTAACTCCAAACTAGTTTCCCCTTACTTCCATTCCTCCAAAAGAGTATCTCTCACATAGGCTTTTCAAGCACAGCTCTGAATTCAGCAACTGAACATGAGCCAGCAGTGTGCCCAGGTGGCCAAGAAAGCCAACGGCATCCTGGCTGGCATTAGAAATGCTGCATCCAGCTTGAGCAGGGAGGTGGTTGTCCCCTTGTATTCAGCTCTGGGGAGGCCACACCTTGAGTATTGTGTCCAGTTTTGGGCACCTCAGTGCAAGAGAGATGTGGAGGTGCTGAAGCCAGTGCAGAGGAGGGCAAAGAAGCTGGGAAAAGGCCTGGAGAATAAATCTGATGAAGAGCAACTGAAGGAGCTGGGGATGCTTAGTTTGGAAAAGAGGAGACTGGGAGGAGACCTCATGGCTCTCTGCAAGTACCTGAAAGGACATTGTAGAAAGGCTGGTGCTGGTCTCTTCTCACAGGTCATTAGTGATAGAACAAGAGGGAACAGCCTCAATCTGCAGCAGGGTAGATTTAGACTGGACATTAGGAGGAATTTTTTCCCAGCAAGAGTGGTCAGGCACTGGAATGTGCTGCCCAGGGAGCTGTTAAGAGTCACCAGCCCTGGATGTGTTTAAAGGTGGTTTGGATGTGGTGCTTGGGGATATGGTTTAGGGGTGACCTGTAGAGTAGGGGTCTGGGTTGGACTTGGTGATCCTGAGGGTCTTTTCCAACCTGAATGTTTCTGTGATTCTGTGATCACTGTATGAGGCACCTACAAAGTGTATCCCAGCCAGTACAATGCTGAATACTTTTATTGCCAAGACACAACAACAACCAGCTGACCAGCCCCTGCATTTGGAGACTATGTGGTAATCATGCAGTGTGCCAGGGATGTGACATGGTGGGTCAGAGTCATGTTGCCAGAATGAGGGCTTTTTTAAACATACCAACAGATAAAAAGTGTCTGGCACTTGCAGTGTGTGTTTTGCCATGCAGTAACTCAGACGATCACTGCGAGTTGTACAATATTGCCCTCATCGCCAGCTATCAATAGTCTGTAAGTCAGACACCAAGAACACAACTAAGGTAATCACTCCAGACAATACAGTAACAGAAAGCCATAAAGGTCAGGGAGGACAGCTAAGACCCACCTCCAGCCCAAGTGGTGGGAGGAAACTGAGGAGCAGGAAGAGCACCCCCTGTCTGAGATCTCAGCCCAAAGCTGCACGAAGTGCACACACTCCAGCTGCAATGTTGAGGCAAAGGGTTTGAGCATAAGGACAGGAGATGCTTTCTTGCCATGCATATAATACACATGAACAAGTTTAAAAAACCCCAAAAACTACATTGTGAAAGTTGAAGTGTATATTCCAGAAAGCTTAGGCAGGATTTAAGGCATAGGAGGAAGGAAGAATAAACTGCAGCAGTACAGGTTAGGAGGTGATCTGCTAGAGAGCAGCCCTGTGGACAAGGACCTGGGAGTCCTGGTGGACAACAAGTTCTGCATGGGACAGCAATGTGCCCTTGTGGCCAAGAAGGCCAATGGGATCCTGGGGTGCCTTAAGAGGAGTGTGTCCAGCAGATTGAGGGAGGTTCCCCTCCCCCTCTACTCTGCTCTAGTAAGACCTCATCAGGAATATTGCATCCAGTTCTGGGCTCCCCAGTTCAAGAGGGACAGGATCGAGAGAGTCCAAGAGAGGGCTACAAGGATGATGAAAGGTCTGGAGCACTGCCTTGTGAGGAGAAGCTGAGAGACCTGGGGCTGTTTAGTTTGAAGAAGAGAAGACTGAGAGGGGATTTAATAAATGTTTATAAATATCTGAGGGCAATGGATGTAAACTACAGCACAGAAAGTTCTACCTCAGCATGAGGAAGAACTTCTTCCCTGTGAAGGTCACAGAGCACTGGAACGGGCTGCCCAGAGAGGTTGTGGAGTCTCCCTCTCTGAGGACTTTCAAGACCCATCTGGATGCATTCCTGTGAGACCTGAGTTAGATTCTACGGTCCTGGTTTGGCAGGGGGCTTGGACTCGATGACCTCTGGAGGTCCCTTCCAATCCCTAACATCCTGTGGTCCTGTACAGATGACACACTGTCCTCTGTGAACACACCTCCCAAGTATATTATGACCATCAACAAAGGAATTTGAAGATGAAACTTCAGGCCTATGAACTGTGTATCAGGAGCAAAAAGGTGAGGAACAAGCTTTTTAAAATCCACTCAAGAAAAAGGGAAGTATTGCAGCCAAACTGCCTAAATTACATGTTTGTTTATGTTCACACCTCCAGTCACCAATCAACAATTGCTCTAAACAGAAAACATCTTGGATATAATTTCAGACTGCAGGAGCCCATCTGCTCAGCTATCAGTATCACTGTCATCTGCCAGAAGAGCTGCTTCACAAAAGCAGGGGGAAAAAAATGAAGAAAGATTCCTTCCTCATGAAAAAGCCACACATTCAAAAGAAAGGAAGGGCAAGTCAGCAAATCTCCAGAAAACTCCAAAGAGTCATTTGGAGTGGGAGAGTGGCATAGGTGAGGAAAGAGATGGGAATTGGCTTATGTTAAGTACATATGAAAGTGGACCATGTAATATGGAATGGATTGTTCCCTTTTAATATTGCCTACACACAAGCCCTATGAGGAGAGGCTGAGGGAGCTGGGGTTGCTTAGCCTGGAGAAGACGAGACTCAGGGGTTGACCTTAATGCTCTCTACAACTACCTTAAGGGAGGTTGTAGCCAGGTGGGGCTGGTCTCTTCTCCCAGGCAGCCAGCACCAGAACAAGAGGACACAGTCTCAAGCTGCACCAAGGGAGGTTTAAGCTGGATGTTAGGGAGAAGTTCTACACAGAGAGAGTGATTGCCCTTTGGAATGGGCTGCCCAGGGAGGTGGTGGAGTCACCATCATTGGAGGTGTTCAGGAGGAGACTTGATAGGGTGCTTAGTGCCATGGTTTAGTTGATTAGGTGGTGTTGGATGATAGGCTGGACACGGTGATCTTGAAGGTCTCTTCCAACCTGGTCTATTCTATTCTATTTCTATTCTATTCTATTCTATTCTATTCTATTCTATTCTATTCTATTCTATTCTATTCTATTCTATTCTATTCTTCTACAGACAGGCTGAGGCCAGCCTCTACACGGACAGGCTCACAACACTACTAAAAGCAGGCATGGGCTTTAACAGAATCACAGAATGTTAGGGGTTGGAAGGGACCTTGAAAGACCAAGTCCAATCCCCTGCCAGAGCAGGATCACCTATACCAGTTCAGGAGAGACAGAGCCTTGCTGGAGAGAATCCAACAGAGAGCCACAAGGATGATTAGGGGACTTAAGCACCTTCCCTGTGAAGAGAGGCTGAGTCCTGGGGCTGTTTAGTCAGGAGAAGACTGAGAAGGCATCTCATCAATGTGTATAAATATCTAAGAAGTGGGTGACAAGTGGAGGGGGCCAAGCTCTTTTTGGTGTTGCACAGTAATAAGACAAGGAACAAGTACAAGCATGAACATAGAAGGTTTCACCTCAACATGAGGAGAAACTTCTTTACAGTGAGAGTGACAGAGCACTGGCACAGGCTTCCCACAGAGGTTGTGGAGTCTCCTTCTCTGCACACATTCAAAACCCGCCTGGATGCATTCCTGTGCAGTCTACCCTGGGCGATTCTGCTTTGGCAGGGAAGCTGGACTGGATGATCTCTGGAGGTCCCTTCCAAGCTCTAATATATTGTGATCACACATGAACTCATCCAGGCAGGTTTTGAATATCTCCAGAGAAGGAGACTCCACAACGCCCCTGGGCAGCCTGTTCCAGTGTTCTGTCACCCTCACAGGGAAAAGCATTTCCTCATGTTTCCATGGAACTTCCTATGCCTCAACTTCCACCACTGCCCTTTGTGCTGTCATTGGGCATCACCCAGAAGAGCCTAGCTCCATCCTCTTGGCACTCACCCTGAACATATTTAACAGAGTAAATTTTTCCACACAATGCAGAAAACGTCTTCATTGAAGCTTTGGGAATGTCATGCTCTAGACAGTAGTTTGAGTTGACATCACCCTTAAAGAAATTCTAAAATAAAGACATCAATATATTAAGCAAAAGAAAGTGCAAGAAAAAAGAGTCCTCTGGAATTCATATGAATGGAGATTCTCTGCGTGAGTCTCAAAGTGCTATTGGTACCTCTTTATTAGGCCCACAGAAAGACTAGAGAGGAGTAGCAACAGAAGGAAGGAATAACTGGAAAGAACAGAGTTCTGCTGCAACTCATCACATTGTGTGTCAGACCACAGCTCACCTTCCCTATACTCCTCTTCCTTTAAGACTCAAAATGCTCCCATTCATACCCATTATCCTCCTGATTCCTTCTCCCTGTTTACATCAGCTCTTCACAAGACTGTTGCATAGTGGAACCACAGATTCTATAAGGAATGGGGAAAATGCAGGAAAAGGACTTCTGCAGTACTTTGGCATGTGCATGACAGAAAGTAGACACTAGACATTTGCAAAGACATCAGAGCATTCCCACCTCACTTCGGCGCTGTCATTTCAAGCTACAACAGCAACACTCAAAGTTAAATGTCCTAAGCCAGAGTGTCTCAAACAGGTAACACTCAGCTATCACACCCTGCAGGTTCTCACTTCTGTTACCCTAATTTAGAATCATAGAATCATAGAATCAGTCAGGGTTGGAAGGGACCACAAGAATCATCTACTTCCAACCCCTGCCATGGGCAGGGACACCCTACACTAGATCAGGCTGGCCAGAGCCTCGTCCAGCCTGGGCTTAAACACCTCCAGGGACGGGGCCTCAACCACCTCCCTGGATAACCCATTCCAGGGCTTCACCACTCTCATGGTGAAGAACTTCTTCCTCACATCTAGCCTGAATCTCCCTATTTCCAGCTTCATTCCATTCCCCCTAGTCCTATCACTACCTGATAGCCTGAGAAGTCCCTCCGCAGCCTTCCTGTAGGCCCCCTTCAGATACTGGAAGGCCACAATGAGGTCACCTCGGAGCCTTCTCTTCTCCAGACTGAATAGCCCCAACTTTGTACCCTCTCCAGCTGGTATTTCAAAACCTTTGCCTGCTGTCTTCTTCCTTCCTTTTCCAGTCCTCCTTTGTTTCACTAAAGATCAAGCACAGCCTAAGAGGCAGGCCCAAAGAGTGTCCAAACTGGCAGAACAGAGCCACAGTGAGAGAATAAAGGTAAGTCAGAAGGACAAGAGTAAGCAGCTCTGTAATGACTCCTGCAGGTAGAGAGCACAGGTGTACATATTCCTGTGTGGTAGTTTTAGGCTATGCTTTTAATCTTTTTTCACATTTCTTGAACAGAAAGTAGTAAAAATGTAAATAAATCACTATTGGGTGTAAAAAGGAAAACAATGATAATTCTAGACAATCCCATTGGAGAGATAAGGGACTAAAACTAGTTGTACCAAAACAATCTCTCTTCTCTTCTTGCTTCTTCACTCTGGGAAAGATATTAACTTGCTTCTGCTTGACCTTGGCTGCATTGTTTTGGTTAGGCTAACTTCCCTGCTCCTTTCTCTTCTCCTTCTTTTGTACAGGGGGTAAGTGGGAGGCAGAGATGGAGAAGCTAGTAGCTTCCCTGGTCTTTGGCCAGGGGGAATCCTTGTGCTGCTTAGTAATTGTAAATATCTCTAACTATTGCAAATACTGCACATTTTGTACATATTCATTTAATCCCATTGTAGATTGTAGTTTTCCTTGTAAATACAGCTTTCATTTGCTTCCAACTGAGCTGGTCTGGTAAATTTAATATTGGGGGGGGGAACTTTCAACCCACCACATCCTGCATCTCCACACACAGAAATGAGACTGGCAAACAGCAGCTTCCTCATAGCTCCTACTACCCACCCCACTCTGTTGGATAATGCTTCCTTATACCAGGTAGAACATTACAGAATGTCATTAGCATAGCATGTCACTTGGCCTCTCATGTTTTCTTTCCTTAAATACTTCCACTATTTCAGTATTTTGCAGAGCCAGGAAGAGAGCCCAACCCTCAGAAGCCTCCTTGCAGACCTCCCGTCTTACAGACAGTGAGTCACAAATTAAACAGCACTTACCCTGAGTCTAACACACCCTCGGCGTGATCCTCTCATCATCTTGTCTTTGGACTGAAAGAGAAAAAAGAGAGAAAAAAAAAAAGATCACTGGGTTAACAAATACTGTAAGAAGTGCAAGGAGAGAATTAGTTATTCAAAGGAGCTGGGAAAACAAAAAAGCTGTCCTGACCGATCGACTGCGATGCAACTCCTGTTACCAAATAGGTTAGCTCTTGCCCAACAGAAAACACACCTCCATGCAATGACAAGGTAATCCTGCAAGAAGAGCAGCCCTGTGCAGAAGGACCTGGGAGTCCTGATGGACAACAAGGTATCCATGGGTCAGCAATGTGCCCTTGTGGCCAAGAGGGCCAATGGGATCCTGGGGTGCATTAAGAGGAGCGTGTCCAGCAGATCCAGGGAGGTTCTCTTCCCCCTCTACTCCCCCCTAGTGAGACCTCACCTGGAATACTGCATCCAATTCTGGGCTCCCCAGCTCAGGAAGGACAGGGATCTACTTGAGAGAGTCCAAGGGAGGGCTACAAGGATGATGTAGGGACTGGAGCACTGCCTGATGAGGAGAGGCTGAGAGACCTGGGGATGATTAGTTTGAAGAAGAGAAGACTGAGAGGGGATTTAATAAATGTTTATAAATACCTGAGGGCTGGGGGTCAGCAGGGAGGGGACAGGCTCTGCTCACTTGCACCCTGTGATAAGGTAAGGGGCAATGAATATAAACTACAGCACAGGAAGTTCCACCTCAACATGAGGAGGAACTTCTTCACTGTGAGGGTCACAGAGCAGTGGAACAGGTTCCCCAGAGGCTGTGGAGACTCCTTCTGTGGACACTTTCAAGACCCATCTGGATTTGTTCCTGTGTGACCTGCTCTAGATTCTATGGTCCTGCTCTGGCAGGGGGTTGGACTCGATCTCCTGAGTCCCTTCCAACCCCTAACATCCTGTGATCCTGTGACCCTGCTTCAAGAAGTTTTGCAGACACTTGAATAAATACTTAGAGGGTGCATTCCACACTTCTACAGAAAGTAAAACAAGAAGTGAAGAAGAAAGGAATTTGGAAATATCAAAACTGGTTAGGCCACACCTTGAGTCTTGTGTCCAGTTCTGGGCCCCTCAGTTTAGGAAGGATGTTGACTTGCTGGAGTGTGTCCAGAGAAGGGCAACAAGGTTGGTGAGGGGTTTGGAACACAAGCCCTATGAAGAGAGGCTGAGGGAGCTGGGGTTGCTTAGCCTGGAGAAGAGGAGACTCAGGGGTGACCTTATTGCTCTCTACAACTACCTGAAGGGAGGTTGTAGACAGGCAGAGGTTGGTCTCTTCTCCCAGGCAGCCAGCACCAGAACAAGAGGACACAGTCTCAAGCTGCACCAGGGGAGGTTTAGACTGGATGCTAGGAGGAAGTTCTATACAGAGAGAGTGACTGCCCATTGGAATGGACTTCCTGGGGAGGTGGTGGAGTCACCATCATTGGAGGTGTTCAGAAGGAGACTTGATGGGGTGCTTGGTGACATGATCTAGTTGTTTGGGTAGGTTGGATTGGTTGATAGGTTGGACACGATGATCTTGAAGGTCTCTTTCAACCTGGTTTATTGTATTGTAACTTTGGCAGTGTGCTGATTGACATCTCCCTCCTTCCTTCTCTTACTCTGAGAAAAGTGTCCACATTACAAAATCCAGCTGTGCAGGCACAATTGTACAAAGGAAATTATACCTGTTTCCAGATATCATCCCCTTCTCCAGAAATCATTCCCTTTTCACACAGATGCCATGTTCAGACAGGAGTCTGTGCCTACTTTCTAGATAGCGCAGCCTGCTTTCCTTAGCACGGTTAGAAAAGTTACGTTTACAGCCACTGGAGCAGTAAGAGACCAGCTCAGGATTGCTCTGTGTATAACCAGTGCTCAGACCTGCAGCCTAGCCTACCTGGCAGACAGACACTGAACCTCATCTATAGTATCTGCTTGAAGCACTGACAAGCAAATTCCAGGGGAAAAAAAGCCCCAACAGGCAATTGTAAACAGCTAACTTGCTGCCAGCTGAAACTGTGATACCTTCAACTTTCAGCTGTTGCCAGCACCGGCTCAGGCAGACCTGTCAGTAACTTTCTGCTCTGCTGCTGAACAGTGGTGGCAAGCCCAAGGGGCAAGCACACAAACTCTTTAACATAAAGGAAAAAAACCAACAAAACACATCTCTCCATCAGAATTAACCAGGTTGGAAAAGACCTTTGAGATCATCAAATCCAACCTATCACCCAGCACCATCTAATCAACTAAACCATGGCACTAAGTGCCTCATCCAGTCTCTTCTTAAACACCTCCAGTGATGGTGACTCCACCACCTCCCTGGGCAGAGCATTCCAATGGCCAATCTCTCTGTGTAGAATTTCTTCCTCACATCCAGCCTACGCCTCCCCTGGTGCAACTTGAGACTGTGTCCTCTTGTTCTGTCACTGCTTGCCTGGGAGAAGAGACCAGCCCCCATCTGGCTACAACCTTCCTTCAGGTAGTTGTAGAGAGCAGTAAGGTCTCCCCTGAGCTTCCTCTTCTCCAGGCTAAACAACCCCAGCTTCCTCAGCCTGTCCTCTCAGGGCTATGCACCAAACCCCTCCCCAGCTGTATCGCCCTTCTCTGGACACGTTCCAGTATCTCAACATCTTTCTTAAACTGAGGGGCCCAGAACTGGACACAGGACTCAAGATGTGGCCTAACCAGTAGAGTACAGAGCAGAATGACTTCCCTGCTCCTACTGGCCACACTATTCCTGATCCAGGCCAGGATGCCATTGGCCTTCTTGGCCACCTGGGCACACTGCTGGCTCATATTCAGCCTCCTGTCAACCAGTACCCCCAGGTTCCTTTCTGCCTGGCTGCTCTCCAGCCACTCTGACCCCAGCCTGTAGCCCTGCATGGGGCTGTTGTGGCCAGTGTGTAGAACCTGGCACTTAGATGTGTTAAATCTCATGCCCTTGGTTTCTGCCCATCTGCCCAGCCTGTCAAGATCCCTCTGCAGAGCCCTCTTCAATACCCTGTTTTCTGACAGATGCAAAAACATCTTCTGGTTTTTAACTCCATACACTTTCTGGGGGTTAAATGAGATGAACCAAAGTGAACTGAGATGAATTATCTGCTGTTGTAGCCTTCCCTGCAAAGGCAATCCTGTCTAATGTGAACCCTTCTCTCTTACCATCCAACTATTCAAGCTACATTCTTCCAGGTCACAAAAACACAGCTATCACTGATGTCTCATGAACAGATTCTCTGGCTGTTAGCTTCAGAAACATCACTTATTTACATCAGTATCTTAGCAAGTCCATCTAGGCATGTGATTGTGATGTGATTATGACCTGCCCTGTTTTCACCAAAGCCATCAGACAGTGCAATCTTATTGCTATCTGTTGCAGCCACTGCTCTGAGGGCAGCTGCTGGAGGCGTGCAGAGCGCATGGGAATGCAAAATACTCTCTAGCTGACCTGGAGTATAGCATCCAGTTCTGGAGCCATTATTACAAGAAGGATCTGGAGGTGCTGGAAGGTGTCCAGAGAAGGGCCACAAGGATGATCAGAGGGCTGGAGCTTCTCTCCAGACAGACTGAGAGAGTTGGGGTTGTTCAGTCTGGAGAAGGGAAGATTCTGAGACCTCATTGTGGCCTTCCAGTATCTGAAGGGGGCTACAAGAAAGCTGGAGAGGGACTTTTTAGGGTGTGAGGGAGTGATAGCACTAGGAGGGAATGGAGAAAAAAATACAAATGGGCAGATTCAGATTGGATGTTGGGAAAAATGCTTCCCATGAGGGCGGTGAGACACTGGAACAGGTTGCCCAGGGAGGTGGTAGAAGCCTCAACCCTGGCTGTTTTTAAGGCCAGGCTGGATCTGGCTGTGAGCAACCTGCTGTAGTGTGAGGTGTCCCTGCCCATGGCAGGGGGCTTGGAACTGGATGATCCTTGGGGTGCCTTCCAACCCTAACAATTCTATGGTTCTATGATTCTAATTGCACACTGAGAAGAGCAAAACAATCACATTCCCTGTGCATCAAGAACAACATCCTCACATTGGCACCCTTGGACTGGAACGTGCTGCAGAAGCCACCTACTTGACACACTGGCACCTCTCTCATTGGAAGTATGCATTTACCTTATCTATGTGTTTGGCTTTTACTGGTTAAGTGATTGATAAGAAAGAGAATTTAAGCAGCTATTCAGAGCAATACTGGAGATTGGGTGGGGTGGTGGGTGTTAGGGCTTCTCTAGGGACTTCTATACTGCTAGGGATATACTGCTAGGGACATGCTCAGGACTTCTTCCGTTACCTGCTTCTTCTGTTAAGGGCTCTGGGATTTCTTCTAAGGATACTCTGTGACTCTGTAATGCTAGGGATTCTACAATGCTATAATAGGACTTCTGAGAAGACTTCTGAGATTCTCTACTCTGCATTTCTGGAATTCTGCTTGCAGCAGTGGCAGGGCTCTTCCCCCACCATTCGTCACATCAAAGGGCATCTGGGACTACATTCAGCAGCCCCAGGCCAGGGGAGCAATACTAACACTGGAAAACCAAGAAGAAAACAAACAAAAGATGGGAATAAGAAGCATCAATCTTAACAGTAACAAAATATTATTCATCTGCTATGCATTGATGTAGCTACAATGAAAGCATGAAGCAGTCACAGCAGATTCACTAAAAACATTAAAAATACAGCAATAGGCTTTGATAGGATTAAGGCAGGTAGTGTATTTACAAAGTGAAGAACTGGCTAAGAGGGAGTTGAAATAACCAAGAACGAACCAGGCAGTTCACTTTATCTATGTCTATGTAAATCACAAATAGCCTCTGCTAAGGGCCGTATCTGGGGTCTTGCTGTAAATCAGTGGAGGGGCTGTCTAAAGACAACAGACACTGAACACAGCCTGAACTGATGAACTTTCAGGACAGAGCACAGGCTTAATAGGCTGCTAAATATTAACTTCTCCACCCAGAGAAGTGAAGAGCCTAATTTAAATGAACATGCATTGTATGATGAGGGCGCGGCACCACCGACAGCTTGGGGCTCCCCCTGGCGGTCTGAGCAGGAACATCAGCATCTACCTTAGCAGAAAGAGTCTGCTCTGAGGATGTCTCTGCAGCTGCCTAAGAGCCCTGCCGGGGCTAACCGCCCGGCTCAAGCTGTCCAGGCACAGCCCCATCCCCCAGCTCACGGCACCGAGCGCGGGCGGGGGGGACACCAAACCAGGCAAAGAGCAGAGGGAACAGAAGAGACTTTTGGTCCGGTTTAGATCCCCTCAAGCAGCTACGTGCAAGGAAGACAAGAAGCAGTCCTAGTTGCAAGGGAGGGCAGGATCCCTACGACCCCACTTTCCACGGTGCACGTTAACTGTCCACTGTCCACGCTGTGAAAGCTTTCCTTTCACTTTGTAATGCAGTGGAAGCTAAGTTTAAACATTATCATGTTGCCCTCTGCAAAAAGATTCCTAAGATAAATTACAGGTTCAGAGCATGAGTCTATAGCATGGTCCTCTATGGATAAATCCCAGGTCCAGAGCATGACCATTTTCAGACAGCTTTAACTGGTTAATGCCACTAATAATGGAAGTGCAACCCAGCTTCATTCTCCCTCAGCAGAACACAGCACCAAACGGTCCAGGACCTGAGCTCCCTCTGCATTAAAGCGTGCAGCCAGCCTCACAGAGTCCTGTTGCTGCAGTACTTTAAAACAGAACTCAGCTGACATCTTAGATTTGCTCTGCCCTCTGAAAGTAAGATTTTTATTAAAAATGTAATTCAAGCAGCTTCCCCTCAGAGAATCATAGAATCATAGAATCAGTCAGGGTTGGAAGGGACCACAAGGATCATCTAGTACCAACCCCCCACACCATTGGCAGGGACACCCTACACTAGATCAGGCTGGCCAGAGTCTCATCCAGCCTGGTCTTAAACACCTCCAGGGACGGGGCCTCAACCACCTCCCTGGACAACCCATTCCAGGGCTTCACCACTCTCATGGTGAAGAACTTCCTCCTCACGTCCAGCCTGAATCTCCCCACCTCCAGCTTCATTCCATTCCCCCTAGTCCTATCACTACCTGAGATCCTGAAAGGATACAATACAATATATTACACCAGGTTGAAAGAGACCTTCAAGATCATCGCGTCCAACCCATCAACCAATCCAACCCACCTAAACAACTAAACCATGGCACCAAGCACCCCATCAAGTCTCCTCCTGAACACCTCCAGTGAAGGTGACTCCACCACCTCCACGGCCAGCTGATTCCAATGGGCAATCATTCTCTCTGTATAGAACTTCTTCCTAACATCCAGCCTAAACCTGCCCTGGCACAGCCTGAGACTGTGTCCTCTTGTTCTGGTACTGGCTGCCTGGGAGAAGAGACCAACCTCTGCCTGGCTACAACCTCCCTTCAGGTAGTTGTAGAGAGCAATACGGTCACCCTTGAGTCTCCTCTTCTCCAGGCTAAGCAACCCCAGCTCCCTCAGCCTTTCCTCATAGGGCTTGTGTTCCAAACGCCTCACCAACTTCGTTGCCCTGCTCTGGACACGCTCCAGCAAGACAACATCCTTCCTAAACTGAGGGGCCCAGAACTGGACACAGGACTCAAGGTGTGGCCTAACCAGTGCAGTGTACAGTGGCAGAATGACCTCCCTGCTCCTGCTGGCCACACTGTTCCTGATGCAGGCCAGGATGCCATTGGCCTTCTTGGTTGCCTGGGCACACTGCAGGCTCGTGTCCAGCCTACAATCAACCAGTACCCCCAGGTCCCTCTCTGCCTGGCCGCTCTCCAGCCACTCTGACCCCAGCCTGTAGCACTCCATGGGGTTGTTGTGGCCAATGTGCAGAAGTCCCTCCGCAGTCTTCTCATAGGCCCCCTTCAGATACTGGAAGGCCACAATAAGGTCACCTCGGAGCCTTCTCTTCTCCAGACTGAACAGCCCCAACTCCTTCAGTCTGTCCTCATAAGAGTGTTGCTCCAGCCCTCTGATCATCCTCGTGCAGAGCATTATGTTTTACCCTTGAGTTGAAATTAGGCATGGACACCCTATGTGTCCTATATGTGGCTAAGCAGCTCAGATAAATAAAGCCAACCCACAACTGTTTTGAGGAATGGCTCTAGTTCACTGAACAAGAGCTCATCTAGCAGAAAGACATCTTTGAATGACTAATGAAAAAAAAAGTCACATTTTACTTTCTTTTCACATTTAAAGTTTTCACATGCAGCTACTTCAGTGTGTGTGTGTGTGATCAGTTTTATACCCAGACAAAATGACATTTCCAATAAACTTTCAGTACACAGCATCCTGATTTTGATGATAATGGAACTTGAACAGGTTACAAGCAGACAGCAACAGGAGATGAATTTCAGCTGAAACTCAAAGAACAGTTTGTAAATTGAACAAAGCTATGCAGTATTACTGCAGAGGGAACATGGGTATCTCCCCCAAAAGCATGGCCTCTTGCTGTTTGAAGGGGGAACTTTAGCCTAGTCCCTGACTGCAAAGACTAAAAGTTACATAAAATACTACTGGATGTAAAAGAAAAATAATGATAAGGTCTATATAATTCATTGGCTTGATAATGGGGATATAGAACAGAGACATAAACAGTTCTTGCTCTCTTTTCTTCTCCTGTCGCTTCTGCTTGCAACTTCTCTCTCTATGCCATAGCCTTGCCAGGGGATCTCTGTTTTGACTGCTCTGTGAGGTAGGGGAAGGAGGGAGGGAGTGCGGGAGGAGGTGAACAGGTCCTCTGGAGCCACTCAGGGGTGGGGGTTGAGGAGTTTCTGTGTTGTTTATAAATTGTGTGTATATATATATATATATATAGTACATAGATTGTATATTTTGTACATAATCATTGCATTTAGTATTTCTAGATTTTAGTTTGCTTGCAAATGGAGCTTCATTTGCTTCCATAACCTTCTGAGCTAGTCTGGCAATTTTATTTTGGGGAGTAGTTCTCTCAAATTAGCTGGGGGGGTACTTTCAACCCACCACATGGCCTTTGTGGGTTTGCCTTTTCTACGTCCACACAGGGGAGTCTATTGAATACAGAACTGATCTAACATAAGGCATTTCAGGCAACCCACAGCTTCTTAGAGGAATCAAAATAATGCCTGTGTCTATTAAAAAGAAAAAGGGGAAAAAAACAAACCAAACCAAACCAAATTTATATCCTAACCCCTCAAAGGCCCACAGCCCTCTTTAGCACTACTACTATTTCATATGAGTTTTAGCTGTTGCAAGGGAAGTTTCAGACACCAGTATAAAAGCCAGCTGCTGTCTCCGCCTTCCCAGGCACCAGTTCTGCTTGTGCAGAAGTGCTCAGAACTTGAAGAAGTACATTTTTGACTCACACAATTCTGTCAGGGTAATCTCTAGCATAAGTACACAGATGAGCAAAACCACTTATGACATTTATTTCCCATTAGGGATGAAGAACCAAGCTCTATTTATAAAGAGTGATATTTGCAGTTGAGCTACATCTGCAGAAGCAGCTTTAGTTTGGATCACTTTCCCTACGAGTCATTGTTCTCGTCAAACACTAAGGCAGCAGAAATAAACCCCAACAAATCAAAAATCTCACATGCTGTTCCCAGCCCACCATTCCTCTCCCTTGCAAGGTACACTGCAGTCTCAGAGGAGGACCTCCTTGAGCACAGGGACGGCACCGAACAGCCATGTTGCTTCTGCAGCTAAAGCTCCGACTTTGGAGGATGCAGTCACAGAGCAGGAGCCACAAGACTGCAGCAGTAACTGAGGATACCACTGGGGCTCATTTAACCCCAGTGGATGCCATCTACAGCTGAAAAAAGTTACAGTGACTATTTACAGCTCCTGACATGGGAAAGCACTACAGTGTTGATAAAACACTGTAAGAAATTAATGCATGGGAGATCTTAACTAGATCAAGGTATAAAAGATACAGCACAATGTTAGGGCTCTGCCTTCAGCCTCTTCCCCAGGAAGCAGCTGTATCTGCAGCAGGAGTGGGTATCTCATCACCATGTTGATCTTTACAAATTTCTAAATACTTAACTGTTACTAAAAGTCCATACATTAAATTAAAGGTCAGTCATTAAATCCTCTCTTACCTGACAATTCATTAGCTCATTAGACTCAGCTTAACTGCTTCATTCCCAACCTGCACCAACGAAAGACTTAAATAGCGAGAAACCTTAAACTAAATTGTAATCTAACAACAGAAACTGATCCTCTAGATTGCTACTGGGTTTATTTTGCACACCTCGCAAAGCAAGTATCAAAAACTTCCACTAGGTTCTCCTCCCCCTCTACTCTGCACTAGTAAGGCCCCATCTGGAATACTGCACCCAGTTCTGGCTCCCCAGTTCAGGAGGGACAGGGATCTACTTGAGAGAGTCCAGTGGAGAGCTACAAGGATGACGAAGGGACCGGAGCACTTGCCTGATGAGGAGAGGCTGAGAGCCCTGGGGTTTAGTTTGAGGAAGAGAAGACTGAGAGGGGATTTAATAAATGTTTATCAGTATCTGAGGGGACAGGCTCTGCTCAGTTGTACCCTGGATATAAACTACAGCACAGGAGGTTCCACCTCAACATGAGGAGGAACTTCTTCACTGTGAGAGTCCTAGTGCACTGGAAGAGGCTGCCCAGAGAGGTTGTGGAGTCTCCTTCTCTGGAGACTTTCCAGACCCATCTGGATGTGTTTCTGTGTGACCTATGCTGGATTCTCTGGTCCTGCTCTGGCAGGGGGGTTGGACTCAAAGGTCTCCAGATGCCCCTTCCAACCCCTAACATCCCGTGAGCCTGTGACTTGCAGGGAAGTGAACAGATGCAGTACTGAACTGGTTTTTTTCTTATATCCACAATCTGTACTCATCTGATTCAGCAAACATTACCCATCCTGATCCAGATCCTAGAGGAGCACCCAGTTCATCAAATTAATGGGGCAGACAATACGGCTGGCTTTGAGAGGACTGATGACACACAGCTCAGACTGGCAGTACAAACTTAACCCATCAGATATTTTTGAACAAATCTGAACAAGAACAACAAGTTTCTACTGGATGAGAAATGCCAATGGCACGCATTTCTAAGTGATAACCAGCTATTGGGAGGTCTAAAACCAGACCCATAGCCCAACTCTAAAGAGGAGTCAACCACCTCAACTATAACCCTGTAGCAATTTATTCAGTGCATCAAAGCCTGTGGTACAAATGTAAAACTATATACAAAAGTCAATTTAGTGCTGCCTAATAGCCACCAATATTTTTTATCCTGTGTCCATACATTCAGAATTCTTTTTCTCACTGTGCCTACTTGGTTTACAGTTTTGTTTGTTAGTGTTAGATTCACTGAGCTGTTTGCAGTGCCTGTGACGGATCACGTTAGCACAGGAAAAAGTGTCACCTCAGCTGAGGATGGAAAGCAGAGACTGCAAAGGGAATCACAGAATGTTAGGGGTTGGAAGGGACCTCAAAAGATCATCCAGTCCAACCCCCCTGCCAAAGCACTATCAGGTCACACAGGAACACATCCAGGTGGGTTTTGAGTATCTCCAGAGAGGAGACTCCACAACCCCCCTGGGCAGCCTGTTCCACTGTCCTGTCACCCTCACAGGGAAAACATTTTTCCTCATATTCACATGGAACATCCTATGCCTCAACTTCCACCATTGCCCCTTGTGCTGTCATTGGACATCACAAAGCAGAGCCTGGCTCCATCCTCTTGGCACTCACCTGTGGGGGATTGTGACCCCTGGACTCAATGATTGAAAGATGAGAAACTGCTAGGACAGATGAAATGGGAACCACCTGTGGTAGCTTAACAAGTAACTCTAATAGATAAGATAGGAGTCAGCTGTGCTACCTTAATAAGTATTACCAGCTAGTAAGAAGAAGAGGTCATTGGCCAATCCCCTGCAGCCACATCAAGAGGAGAGCCACGAATGTGAGCTGCATGAAGGCAGCAGTCTGTCTCGTGGGCTTGCTGCCGTGGGCAGGAGCTCTCGATCTGGGCTCTCGCTATACTCTGCTTGAATTCCATCCTCGTTGCTGTGGGTGCCACCCTGAACCCCACAGCGATACTCACCCTGCACATCTTTATCAACATGGACACCCATCAGTGTCCTCCTCTCCAGCTCCCTCAGTCTCTCCTCATAAGGAACATGTTCCACCCCCTAATCATCTTTGTGGTTCTGCGCTGGACTGTTTCAAGCAGTTCCCTGAGGTCCTTCCTGAACTGAGGGGTCTAGAACTGGACCCAACACTCCCAGCGTGATCTAGTGTAGGGTGTCCCTGCCCATGGCAGGGGGGTTGGAACTAGATGATCCTTGTGGTCCCTTCCAACCCTGACTGATTCTATGATTCTATGACATGCAGTCTCACAAGAGCAGAGTAGAGGGGGAGCAGAATCTCTCTTGACCTACTAACCACAGCCCTTCTAATACACCCCAGAATGTTTGTGAGGACTTTCCCCCCTTTCTTTTCTTGGGAATTTTTTCACACAGCTGTTGACTGAGGAAATTGTATTTGGAAAAAGCAGGAAAACGCATTCACCTGGAAGTCTCTACCATAGGGGCACTAAGCCATGACTCCAGCTTCAGAAGCATCATTTGAAATCAAGTTAAGAAGATTTGTTCTCAGTTCACCATTAAAGGTTCGTCCAACCACTGCCAAACTTCGGGCCCTCTCCTCGGTATCTAGACTCCACAGTCCACAAGCAGGTCTTCGGTACAGTACAACCACTATGCAAGCTGCAAACTAGCAGCAATCTTCAAAAAGGAAGAGGGGGAAATGTTTTTACACCCCACAACTACTTCAGCCCAGTGATGCTTCAAGAATTACAGTGGTGGTGTGCACAACCATTTTTCCTTCCAGCCTGACTTGCTATGCAGGGCAGCTGCTTGAGTCCACTACATTCTGAACAGTTCTCCTTTCAATGCCACCACATGGCAAATATCCACAACTTTTAAAAATATCTTCAGGAACTGACCACCTTTCCTGTCTGCTGGCCCTGGCTTTATCATCGCTTCCACAGCTGTGCCAGTTGTGCTTTCAATTTACAATACAATACAATATATTACACCAGGTTGAAAGAGACCTTCAAGATCATCGCGTCCAACCCATCAACCAATCCAACCCACCTAAACAACTAAACCATGGCACCAAGCACCCCATCAAGTCTCCTCCTGAACACCTCCAATGAAGGTGACTCCACCACCTCCACGGCCAGCTGATTCCAATGGGCAATCATTCTCTCTGTATAGAACTTCTTCCTAACATCCAGCCTAAACCTGCCCTGGCACAGCCTGAGACTGTGTCTTCTTGTTCTGGTACTGGCTGCCTGGGAGAAGAGACCAACCTCTGCCTGGCTACAACCTCCCTTCAGGTAGTTGTAGAGAGCAATAAGGTCACCCCTCAGTCTCCTCTTCTCCAGGCTAAGCAACCCCAGCTCCCTCAGCCTTTCCTCATAGGGCTTGTGTTCCAAACCCCTCACCAACTTTGTTGCCCTTCTCTGGACACGTTCCAGATAACACATATAAACCAAGAACTGTCATCAGAATTGCAACCTTGAGGGGTTCTGTGGATTCTTTCTATACAAAAGCTGGTGAGGGACCTTTTAGGGTGTCAGGTAGTGATAGGACTAGGGGAATGGAGCAAAAATAGAAATGGATAGATTCAGACTGGATGTTAAGAAGAAGTTCTTCTCCATGAGGGTGGTGAAACACTGGAACAGTTTGCCCAGGGAGGTGGTGGAAGCCTCATCCCTGGAGGTTTTTAAGGCCAGGCTGGATGCGGCTGTGAGCAACCTGCTGTAGTGTGAGGTGTCCCTGCCCATGGCACAGGGTTGGAACTGGATGATCCTTGAAGTCCCTTCCAACCCTGATGATTCTATGATTCCCAAGGGTAATCACGGCTATCGCTGATCGTGTATTTAAGACAGCACTTCCACCAGGAAACATAAACAAAGAGCAAATTGCTGTCAACTCCCTCTTCCTCCCTAGCCATTTATTTGTCTTCATGTTATTTTTTTTAGTATAATGACAACACTTTTTTTTTTAATACTGAAATGATGGAAACAAATGACAAGACAAATTCAGCTGAAAAAAAAATACATCAGCATGATGGGCTTAAAAAGTAACCAGTGTCCTTACAAAGGAAGAATCGTCTAAGAGAGGGGTTGGAAGAGGAAGGGGGAAACCAGGCAGTTCCCCTTATCTATGTGCATAAACAACAGAGGGGCAGCTCCAAAGTACCTTATCTTAAATTCACTGTCGATCAGTGGGAGTCTGTCTGAGGATGAGAAGACACTGAACACAGCCTAAACTTTTGAACTTTCAGGCCAGAGTGCAGGCTTAACAGACTACTAAATATTAACTTCTCCACCCAGAGAAGTGAAGAACCTAATTTAAATGAACAAATGATGTATGATGCAGGGGAGGTTGCATGTGAAGGGGGTCATGTAGTAGGCGTTTCGGGAAAGACTGTAAATCCTGAGTACCTGAGCCGATGGGGAAAGGGAGAGGGAAATTTGTGTCTGGGAATTTAGGGTAAAAGGGGAGCCACGTCTCCCAGCAAGTTGAGAGACCCCACAAGGAATTGTATCATAGTATAGTATCAGTCAGGGTGGGAAGGGACCACAAGAATCATCTACTTCCAACCCCCTGCCATGGGCAGTGACACCCCACACCAGATCAGGCCGGCCAGAGCCTCATCCAGCCTGGTCTTAAACACCTCCAGGGACTGGCCCTCAACCACCTCCCTGGACAACCCATTCCAGGGCTTCACCACTCTCATGGTGAAGAACTTCCTCCTCACATCTAGCCTGAATCTCCCCACCTCCAGCTTCATTCCATTCCCTCTAGACCTGTCACTACCTGATAGCCTGAGAAGTCCCTCCCCAGCCTTCTTGTAGGCCCCCTTCAGATACTGGAAGGCCACAATGAGGTCACCTCAGAGCCTTCTCTTCTCCAGACTGAACAGCCCCAACTCCTTCAGTCTGTCCTCATGGGAGAGGTGCTCCAGCCCTCTGATCATCCTCGTGGCCCTTCTCTGGACACCTTCCAGCACCTGCATATCCCTCTTGTAATAGGGGCTCCAGAACTGGAGGCAGTACTCCAGATGGGGTCTCACCAGAGCTGAGTAGAGGGGGAGAATCACCTCCTTGACCTGCTGGCCACACTTCTCCTGATGCAGCCCAGGATCTGATCGGCTTTCCTGTGGACTCTCCCTTTATTTGAATCAAGTTTTACTGAACTCCTCTGTCTCCGCTGTGAACAGGAACTTATAAATTGAGAGAATTTTTTCCTTCCAAGCAGAAAGCTATTTTCCAGCTGGAATCCAGCACACAGAACAACTTTACAGCTCTTGTGCCAGCAGAAGGCAGAAAGAAGCCGCTTTTGAGATTCTCCTGTTAAATGTTGTCAGTGCAGCCAACCACACAATGAAAAACCCACAGTGCTTCAACAGACTTGTATTTGCTATACCCTCGAGAGAAGACATTGGTGGAGTCCCCAGTCAAAGAATATTGAGGGGGAAAAGAAGCAATTTGTCAAACCATTGGTCAAAATGATCCAAAATGGCACATGGTCATTTAATTCATATTTTGCTTCTTATTTAAAAGAAAATTAATATTGGTACCAGATAACCATTTACCCAATTACTGTCATCCATGATATTTGCATGACAAGTCCAGGCAATACTCTCTGGAATAGAGCTCAGAAATACATTTAAATAAATGTAAATATAGGGGGAAATATACAATAAATGTAAATATAGGGGGAGGATGTACATTTCTATTCTGAAAGAGGAAAAAAAAACCCCAACCAACCAAACAATGCAAACTGCACAAGTGGGGGATAAAGCAAACCATTTGGTGAAAAACCCCCTGTAAAACAACTTGGCGACGCATGTGAGAAACACTCTCAAGTGCTACTGCTAGTGTTCACCGCAATAAAACCAAGCAAAGAGGAAGGAATACACAAATGAAAACACAAGTAAGTGTGAACATTAAATTTTGAATCTTTTTTTTTTAAACTTCCTGGCTCAGACTTGATGTAAAATCTTTTTGCCTTGCTCCTTGAAAGTCCTGATCATGTCAGAAATGTAGTCATTGAAATAATTTGCTTTTGATGTATGCTTCCAAAGCATATTTAGGTTAACATCTATTCATTTTACCAAAAGGCAAAGCCTGCTAATTCAGGTGCCTTTTTTTTCTTTCATTCCCCACAAGTGCAATACTATTGCAGACTACTTGTGTTTGAATGTTTAATCCACACTAAGGGCAAATTTTTCTGCAATCTCTTTTAAGTTACTCCCAATGACAACAAACTACAACAGTGCAAGAACACATCTCTGAAGAGACGGGTTTCTGGATGTAGCTACGATGGAAAGTTCAGCTGCATCAGGAGTTACTACCCTGCTGTTTTCTACAGTTCCTCTGCCAAAGGTTACTTGGCTGCTAGATCTGCTGGAGAAAGTGTTTCGTTCATGTGCAGCTTTCTGGACTGCAATGCACTAAGGCGAGGAGCAGGTAAATGCTGATCAGTTAATTGTAATCTCTCCTATCAGCAAAACTGTTGCCAGATTCCAGGTCTATAAAGCCCGGCTGAAACAGCCTCAGCCTACCCCACCCATGCATTGCACTCCTAGGGAAGGGCTGGTTTCAGGCTCAAAAATCATTGTAACATGCAGGCACAGCAAAGCAACTCCATGGTTCCAGACTGAAATTGTCTACAAGCACACAGAGCACACTGGCCTGCGTGCATTGGAAAGCCTTAATTCAAAACACAAGTCACAGGATCAGAGAGTGTTAGGAGTTGGAAGGGACCTCTGGAGACAAGGTCTCCTCGGAGCCTTCTCAAGACCGAATAGCCCCAACTCTCTCAGTCTGTCTTCAATCTGTCTTCATAAATTATAACAAAGTGTAATAATATGTAGGGATACCCAGTGACAGGAAATCATGAAGTACAAGAATTGAGTTTTATTAAGCTGGTGAAGAGCACAGAAGGAGAGCCATTGCCATAGCCAGAATGATTACTGTACGCATCAGTCACCAGCCAGCGCTGCTATTTCTATAGGTGGAGCATTAAATGACTTTGCACCTTGGATCTCTACTTACCTAGACTACAGTCACTAAAATGCATTTCAGTCAAACAGCTGACATTTGAACAGCCAGTAAAATAGAACTATAAACTTTTATTTCTTCATCCCTATTCCAGGTGAGAGATTTTCAACCTGCACGAACCAAAACTGGTTTGTCAGTCTGTAACTGGTTTATGCTGAGAGCCTCATAAACCGCTATGTCTGGCAAGGCAAACTCTCTCCCGGTAGGGCTGCAAATCCAGATTTAGGGGGAATATTTTATTCTAAGCAATACTTCTGTATGAACATGCTTTCGCAGACAACCTGATACTACTACTCCAAGTGAAGTGATTTGCTGGAAATCTGTTGCAGTTTACTACAGGTTAAATGTTTGTTTTATCCAGACTGACACACACGCCAAAGAAAACTCAGTGGTGCATGCAGGTGGCTCAGACAATTCACCTTCTCAAGTAAGGGAATAAAAAAAATAATCCGTACTCTTATTTGTCAATGAATTCGGATTTTTATAGAAGCAGCTGAACCAGCTAGAAAGTCAGGATCTGTCAGTGGTTACACAAAAAGCCCCAAGGTGGCAAGGAGAACATCGCTGTCTCCTTAATAGGCTGCACTTCAAAAGTTCGAGCTTACAAGTAGGAAGCGCTGACGGAGTCTCAAGCGCGGAGGCAGCGAGCTCGGCTGTAACGCGCCCGGGCGCTCGGCAAGGGGTGACCGGTGACGGCTGCTCCGCGCAGACGTTTCTGAGCCAGCCGCCCGGGAAGGCGACACTGTCACCGGACGAATGAGGACAAGTTCCGCTGGACAGAGAGGGGAGCGCTGGGGCCGCGGGAGCCGTGAGCCCGAGGCCATTACCGAGCAACACTCTGCACCACCCAGAGGGAGCGGGCCGGCCCCGCTCCCCCGGGGCAGCGGGGTCGTCACCCGCCCAGGGGCGGGTGTGAAGCCCTAGGAGCCACCCACTCTTAGGAGACTCCAGAAGCGACGCCAGCTCCGGATCCACCGCCCGGAGCGTACTCCCTGCGCCAGGGCAACTGCCGCTGCCCGCCAACGGCCGCTGCCCGCCAACGACCCCGCCCCGGAGCCGCCCCCTCCCCCCGCGCCGGCCGCCAACAATAACAGCGCCGCTCGCCCCCACGGCGAGATCTCCCCGCAGGGGCACCCCATTGGCTGCTTCCGCCGCCTCCTCCTTCCCCATTGGACACCGGAGCGCTCACACCGCCCCGAGTCCCCTCCCCGCCCCCACCCTGCGCCTCAGCCGCTCTCCCGGCTCCTCGCCCGCCCGGCCCGCCGCTACCCCTCACCGTGTAGTAGGAGAGGAGCCCGGCGTTGTAGTCCAGCACGAACCAGCGGTACTGCCAGCCCTTCATGACATTGGTCCATTTGCTCAGCGGGCCCTCCATGATAGACGCCATCTTAGGCACCGAACCGGCACCACCACACACACACACCGCCTGCTCGGTGAGGGGAGCCGGCGAGAGACAGGGCGCGCGCCAGCGGGGACGGGCGGGGCACGCAGCGAGGGGCGGGCGCGGCTGCCACGCTTCCCGCGGGGCGGGCGGGGAGGGGGCGTGGTCTGCGCGCGCGCGTCGGGGAGAGGAGGGGAGGGGCTGGGCCGCGCCGGGGAGGGCAGCGCTAGGGAGTGGAAGTGCGGTGAGGGGACAATGGGTGGAGAGGGGGAGGAGGTGAAGGGAGAGGGGGAGGAGGTGAGGGGACAGGAGTACGGGTGAGGGGACAGGAGTGCGGGGCCCGGGGTGTGTGTGGCGCTTGTCCTTGTGCGTGCTACCTGAAGGATCTAGTCCGTGCAGTGAGGCGGCTTCCCCTCACGGCTCAGGGTGGGCGGGGGATGAGGCGCGGCGACAGTGAGGTGGTGAGAGCCCTGGAGCTCGGCTGCGGGAGGGCGTTAGCCTCTTGCCTCCAACACTTAGCACCAAGGCGCTTCGTGATTTCGCCGTTGTGATTGTCCTTTTGCCTCTCCGTTGTTTCCCTGTCCAAAGAGCCCCTTGGACTCGCTAGTGGAGTCCAAGGACCCGTGTCTTTGCCTGAAGGGGCTACATGACTAGAGCGTGTAAAAAACATCCATGACTTGAGATAACCTTTTAAGGGTAAGGCTGCTTTCAAGGGGACAGAGCTTCCTGTGGTCTGATCCAAGAATGTGGAATGAATTCCCCAGGAGTTACAGACAATTCGTTCAGTGCAAGACTCGTTCTTTGGCACTGATCATTTCTGACTTAAGTACAGAACTTCAGTTGTATTCTTGACACAAAAACTTCAAAAGGACCCACGGAGACACTCATGTTCCTTCCTGTGACTTGACAGTACAACAGCAAAACCAGTGCTTTTGCCATGAGATGTGCGTTTGTCTTGTAGTCCTTACAGCATCCATGGACTAACTTTAAAATCAAAACAACAACAAAAACTATTTCCTTTAATATAAAGAGGAGACTGAGGGGTGACCTTATTGCTCTCTACAACTACCTGAAGGGAGGTTGTAGACAGGCAGAGGTTGGTCTCTTCTCCCAGGCAGCGAGTACCAGAACGAGAGGACACAGTCTCAGGCTGCGCCAGGGCAGGTTTAGGCTGGATGTTAGGAAGAAGTTCTATACAGAGAGAGTGATTGCCCATTGGAATCGGCTACCCGTGGAGGTGGTGGAGTCACCTTCATTGGAGGTGTTCAGGAGGAGACTTGATAGGGTGCTTGGTTGCATGGTTTAGTTGTTTAGGTGGGTTGGATTGGTTGATGGGTTGGACGCGATGATCTTGAAGGTCTCTTCCAACCTGGTGTATTGTATTATTGTATTATTAAAAAAAGAACCAACGACAACAAAAACTAATGTTTAATATAAAATCTTTTGTAGTAGGACTGACAGAGGTTTAGTGTCTTAAAATGTTGCACCTTTATACTAAGTTAAGCTAATTTTAATAGAGGAATGACCCCAGCTGCCCCTTTTGTGAAAAAAGAAGCACTCAAAGGCAGAATCTTTGTGTTTGGCCTTAGGAAGTAAGAAATACTTCCATGCTTCTAATTGATCCTGCTATTTTAAATGGCACATTGCTTACCAGTTCATTACCCAGTGGAATTTATAGCATTATTTTTACATACCCCTTGGAGTCACCTGGTGCTGTGTTCCTGGGTGGTGTGCTACCAGTTCAATCTAGCATGTGCACAACTCAGTCTTGGACCTGGCTCTCTTGATTTTGATGTGACCTTTGTAGCCTGTTTTCGTCTTCAGTTTCACTGACCAAAGTGGGCTGCCTGGAGATTATACACAGGCAAGCAAAACAAAAAACATCAGATGGTGCCAGAACATGACTAGTACTCCCGTTTAAAGCTGTAGTTGGACTGGAGCTTTATCATCTCAGATCACTCATTTGACTGTATTATACCACAACAAGAGTCGAAACTGCGCACACAGCTTGTGCAAAAACCTTCTGGTCTTGATGGTGAAAGGGCTGCCTGTAGGCAGAGCATTCTCCATTAAATTCTTGACAGAAGAGCTTCCAGCCACAACATTCGTCCCATAAAGTGTCCTCTGAGGTACCTGGACTGTCCCAGGAGGAATGTGGGGGGAAAACCTCTGATATGCCAAATCCTTGCTGTGTTTTCCAGGTCGTCCGAATTGCGTATCTAAAAAATTCCTCCTGCGTTCTTTTCCTTTGTCCAAGCTTGTCCCACAAATCACATCTGGGGGTTTTAGGACGTTTCAGTTTAAATCTGTGTGGTTTCTAGGCAAGGGGAAGGCACTGCTGATTTAAATATCAGTGAAGGACCTGAGCAGAAGGAATGAGAAACAGGAGCATGCTGGAAGTCTGATTCTTTAAGAGGAAAATGCTTTGCAATTGTACATTTTCCGGCGATGAAGTTGTGTGGCTTGTGGGTTTCTTTAAGGGTGTCTGGGAGTGTGGCCAGCAGCAGAGAAAGTAGCTTTAGCTTCTCCCAACAGCTGCAATTGCTTGAGGTTCTGTAGAACATAAGGAAGCCATTTGAGAAAAGAATAAATGACGTTTCCTTTTCTCACCTCAGGAATGAGCTGGTAGCTTCATTTTGTATTTCTTGTCCTATCAGGTCACGATGTCAGCTATTGACAACATAATCATCATCATTAAGAAATTATGTTCTAGCCTAATTTTGGAGTCTCCTTCTCTGGAAACACTCAAAACCCACCTGGACATGTTCCTGTGTGACCTGCCTTCGCTGGTCCTGCTCTGGCAGGGGGTGTTGAACTGGATGATCTCTGGAGGTCCCTTCCAACCCCTAATGCTCAGTGATTCTATGATTCTTTTCCTGCTTGTAGGCAGCCAGTATTGCCTTTTATTTGTACCTTCAGGGAAAAAAAAAATTCCTCCATTTGATTTGTTTTTTAATGGTTAACAAAGGCACTAATAAGCTGCAGTCAAACAGAAGATGAAGCCTTCTGTTCATCTTCAGTCCCCTGCCACTGTCCTTTACAGGTATTTTCCAGTCCTTCTATGTGCATGCCAACTACACTAAGGGCAGGAACAATGACAGAGCCCAAGCATTTTTTCATTTCATTTGACAGAATTATGTCTGGTTTAGGGGGCTGTGGAGAGGAAGATAGATGGGAGAGAATCTCCTTTACTCTACAAGCAGTCAATAGAGTATGTGAGTAAGTGCCATCATAAGTAGATTTTCTAAACAGATTTATTACACCATCACTGTTAATAAATATTTATGGGGGAAAAAAAAAGCATTAAGGTGGAACAAAAACAGTAGCTGCTTCTCTTTCTGAGGCAAACAAATAGTTCTATCTTGGGTCCTTTGTGGCAATTCCTGTGTGATCCCAGCAAATACAAACCATTACCAATAAACATTCCAATTGTTCCAAATCATGCCCATATTAAGCTACTTTTTCTCTGATTGTAATGAATTGCCATCAGTTCCTTTTGGTTAGGGTAGAGGAACCTTGCTGAGGGCTAATCAGACCTTCCCTGTCTTCTAAATGACTATATTAGCATGTACCAGAAGAAATCACATTAAATGGAATTGAAGTCCTCAGGCCTCAGACTCCCTGTTTCATTTCTACTTAGAGCTTGTGACTATGTTTCATAAGGGGCTCTCCTTTCAGAACATTATAAAATGTACCTTATTATTGTCCAGATTCTCATCTTTTCACTGCATGTTTAGAGTGCTATGTTCTTGGAGCCATTTCCCCAAAACACATGGAATGTGTTCAGCCAAAATGCGGGAATGTTTAAGAGCCGAAGAATCTCTGTTGCATTTAAAGCAGAGATTGTTTTAAAACTAAGATTTGTTTTATCTTTAGTCATCTAAACCAGTGTGTCTGGAGGATGATGCAGCAGAGAGACCTTTGACTGCCCTGTCTGGCACCAATACATTACAGAACTAGGAAAGGTTTGTCAGGTGTTGGCTGTATTTGTTACAGGATCACAGAAACATTCAGGTTGGAAAAGACCCTCAGGATCACCAAGTCCAACCCAGAGCCCTGCTCTACAAGGCTCACCCCTAAATCAGATCCCCAAGCACCACATCCAAAAACATCCAGGGTTGGTGACTCGGCCACCTCCCTGGGCAGCACATTCCAATGCCTGACCACTCTTGCCATGAAAAAAATCTTCCTAATGTCCAGTCTAAACCTACTCAGTTGTAGCTTGAGGCTGTTCCCTCTTGTTCTATCACTAATGACCTGTGAGAAAAGACCAGGACCAACTTCTCCACGACCTCCTTTCAGCTAGTTGTAGACAGCAATGAGGTCTCCCCTCAGCCTCCTCTTTTTCAAACTAAGCAGCCCCAGCTCCTTCAGTTGCTCTTCATCAGATTTCTTCTCCAGGCCCTTCCCCAGCTTCCTTGCCCTCCTCTGCACTGGCTCCAGCACCTCCACATCTCTCTTGGATTGAGGTGCCCAAAACTGGACACAATCCTTGAGGTGTGGCCTCCCCAGAGCTGCATACCAGGGGTCAATCACCTCCCTTCTCCTGCTGGACACAGCATTTCTAATCCCAGCCAGGATGCCACTGGCTTTCTTGGCCACCTGGACACACTGCTGGCTCCTATTCAGTTGCTTGTCCATTAGAACCCCCAGGTCCCTTTCTGCCAGGCAGCTTTCCAACCACACTGCCTCAAGCCTGTAGCATTGCTTGGGGTTGTTGTCACACAAATGCAGGACCTGGCACTTGGCCTTGTTGAAGCTCATCCTGTTAACGCTGGCCATGGATCCAATCTATCCAAGTCCCTTTGTAGAGCCTCCCTACCCTGGTGCAGATCAACACTGCCACCTAACTTGGTGTCATCTGTACACTTACTGCTGACACACTCTGTGTCATCAAGGTCATCAATAAAGATGTTAAACAGAAGTGGTCCCAACACTGAGCCCTGAAAACACAGTGTCATGGCCTTCAGTTAAACAGCCCAAGTGACTCACTCACTAGCCAAATCCTATCACAAGGTCTACAGAGAAGCAATTTTCACTAGCATTGTAGATTTGAGTAGCTTTATAACAGTAACATAACTTAACATCTTGTTATGGTTTCATGAAAGAGTAAATTTGGGTTGCAGTTTTGCAGGACAGTTTGATTTAACCTTATCTGGGAGTTGCAAGACATTGTAAACTGACATGTTAGGACTCAACATTATTTCAAGAGGAATGATTCTGAACTTGCTGAGGGGCTTTGCCATTTAGATATGTGGGGGTCTTCTGTGCTCTCGCTGCACACAGGAGGGCAATTTCTCCCACATTTGAGATCTTTCGGTGCTCAGAAATGAAGGCATTAACAGCAACACAGATTTAATAGGGAAAGCACCTCCTAACAGAATCTGTAGCTTTAATGTACTATAAATCTATCCCAGAAGAATGAGAAGATTTGCCCAGCCCTTCACGCTGCAGGAATAGTTACAGGAGATGTTTTCTGCCTGCACGTAGCTCTGGTAATGCGGAAATCAGTCTAGCGACCAGAAAAAATGCTGGAATTATTTTGCAGGGTGAAAAATTCACTGTGACCTTGGTATGATCACCTACAAGAAGTGATCATTTGCTCTTGAGCACATCAGGCCTGATGTCTTCGCTGAGTACAAGAGTTCAGAGTTCCCAGCATGCTGAATTACATGTGGCGCTTCTAATGCATTGCCTAGATGGGTCACGGCTCATCGTTTGCTTTAAGGATCTTCTTCTCCTGTGGGCAGCCTTTATTTCAAATGTAATGCACAGTTCCCTGATACTTTCTTAACCACAAATAAGGGATTTCTACATTGGTCTCCACAGAGACTTTGAAAAAGCTACAGAGGAATGCTGCTCAACTGGAATGTTAACTTCACTGCAGCCGTGGTATGCAGCCCACTGGTACAGAAAGGCAAATAAGCATAATCTCTTCTCCCAAAGCTTTCCCACCATCACCTCTTTCCATAGTGTTTACCTTGTTAATACCTTTCAAAGATATTTGCTCTTTGTAGGCCCTTTGCAAGAGTGCAATAGATGCTCAGAAAATTTAAACTGTTCACAGCAGTTGGTGTGTAGCAAATTTAGCAAGTTAGAAGGTAAGAGCTGATTAGGTATTTTCCTTAATCATAAGGGTTATAAGCTATGTTTATGTTCAGTAAGGAGTGTTTATTTTTCTTTCCACACTGTATTTATTTGTTATTAATAGATACAGGCATAGCAAAGCTAGTATTTAAAGCTAGTGGATATGCATTCACAAGCAGGTTCCAAAATATATGCATATTCTTAGGCTGTCAGGAGCAGTATCCATGCTGTCTGGCACAAAGTCTCATTAAAATCTAGAGGAATAATATATTTTCCCTTCCCTTTATGTTTTGGTTGTTGTGGGTTTTTTTTTTTAGTGTGTTTCTTTGGTTTGTTTCCCCCAGGAAAATACAAAATTAGAAATAAATCTGAGTATGGCAGTTTTGGAGGCACTAGGTGGGAAATCAAACGAGATGACAGGGAGGAGAAAAGAAAAGCCAGGAAGATCTAGAACTGAGCAATCAATCATGAAGCAGAAGTGTGTGGAATGAGCTATCCCAGGAGTGCTTCTGTGACTCATTTTATTTCCATAGCTAGAAGTATTAAGGGGGTATCCCTTAAAAGTAAATTTCAGTTGTGTACATTTAGTGTCAGTTTCTGACTCCTATGTTTCATTCTGGGATTTAAGGCCAATTCATTTTCCTTTAGAACTAGAGCCACTTGCAATGATTTGTAGATAAGGGAAGCTCTATCTGCAGCATAACCCCTCATCTAATACTGTCCCAATTTAGGAGGCCAAAAAGAGCTTTCTTTAGGGTTACTGTTTCTTCTCACAAGGATGGGAGACAAAGGTAGCAAGGTTGAGCTTTCCAAAAACTGGAGAAATCTTTTTCTTCTTATCTGAGAATTAAAATAATGCTCCTTGGTGCCTGCTTAAAGGGTTTGCTTCCTCCTTGTTCTGATGGAAGCAAAAAAGCAGAAATTATTTTTTCCTCCTACTCAGTTGTCTCTTCTCCCTTCCCTGGGAAATGGAGAAAGAAGTGGAGGATTGATTTAGCAGAAGAAAAAACAAGCAGCCACTAGAACTGGCAGAATAAACTCAAATTGCTCTCTGAAAATCATAATCTGCACTTGGACCTCAGTTTAGAGAGCAGATGGGTCTTTCACTACTCTGACAACTCTGAGGAGCTGTCAGGAGACTATTCTGGCTATGTGTGAACTAGCAGACTCGTGCAGAATGCAGCCATGCCTGATTTCCAGATGAAGTGAGACTATGGTTGACAGCAGCACCTCCTGCAGCTTCACCAGTTTGGTATCAGCAGGAAGAAAACCCAGGTTCAAAAACCAGGGCAAATCCCCAGCCCACCCTCAATAGGTTTCCAACCCACATCATATAAAGACAAAAGCCCTGGACATATTATAGGGCACATTCATCAGCTCTACAGACTAAACACAACCACTCAGAGCAATTAAAAAACACCAGCTCAGGTGACTTCTGAGCTGTAGCTTTAATATTAGAGGTTTGCAAAGTACACCAGAGCATGCTTACCTATTCCTCCTTCTTCCGTAGCTACTAGGTACCCCCACTGCTGGAGATGGAACATCAGGCTATTTGAACCTTTGTTCTGAGCCACTACCTCCATTCTTGTGGTCTGATCGTATTTTCAGAGAGTCAGCTAAGGAGCTTTATAGATATCCTTTCAAGGAGAGGTTTGGATTGGTTTGTTTGGGTGGGGTTTTGTTTGGGTTTGGGGTTTGGTTTTTTCCCCTTTTTTCCAGTAGGAGTGGAATTCCTGTAGGGATCCTTAAAGATCTTGTAGCCTAATTGTACCCATTCTCTAACGTGATCGGTTTCACTGACTTGTGATGAAGCTGAAGTTGGAGAAGAGAAGGTTCCGAGGACACCTTATTGTGGCCTTCCAGTATCTGAAGGAGGCCCACAAGAAAGCTGGGGAGGGAGTTTTTAGGGTGTCAGGTAGTGATAGGACTGGGGGAATGGAAAAAAACTAGAATTGGGTAGATTCAGATTGGGTGTTAAAAAGAAATTCTTCCCCATGAGGGTGGTGAGACACTGGAAAAGGAAAGTGGTGGAAGTCTCATCCCTGGAGGTTTTTAAGGCCAGGCTGGATGTGACTGTGAGCAATGTGATGTAGAGTGAGGTGTCCCTGCCCATGGCAGGGGGGCTGGATCTAGATGATGCTTGAGGTCCCTTCCAACCTAACAATTCTTTGAATCTATGTTTAGGATGATGTGGTTTCTTACAGTTGTGTATTTACTCGAGCTTGTTTTAATTTACTGGACAGGTTTGCAACATAGTTCACAGATTAGCAGCTGTAAGTCTCTGGAATTAAGATAGCAACAAAGGAAAGCGTGAGGTTAGCCTGGAGAAGAGGAGACTCAGGGGTGACCTTATTGCTCTCTACAACTACCTGAAGGGAGGTTGTAGCCAGGCGGAGGTTGGTCTCTTCTCCCAGGCAGCCAGCACCAGAACAAGAGGACACAGTCTCAGGCTGCACCAGGGGAGGTTTAGGCTGGATGTTAGGAGGAAGTTCTATACAGAGAGAGTGATTGCCCATTGGAATGGGCTGCCTGGGGAGGTGGTGGAGTCACCATCATTGGAGGTGTTCAGGAGGAGACTTGATGGGGTGCTTGGTGACGTGATCTAGTTGTTTGGGTGGGTTGGATTGGTTGATAGGTTGGACGTGATGATCTTGAAGGTCTCTTCCAACCTGGTTTATTGTATTATTGTATTGTTACTTGGGTGTTTCCACTTCTGGCTGAACAGACCAGAAGCTGTTCTTACTTGTGTTGTTCCCTTGGCATGGATGAGGCTGATGGTACTCAGGGCAAAGTGACTGAAAGATTAAAGCATGCAAATACCCCAAGTTAAACAGGTGTTGGGGGGATGCCTCATATGTTTAATTGCTACGGAGTCCCTGCATTCAATCCACTCATTGCACCCAGCGCCTAAATCACGAGGAGGACGATGTTCTTTTGCTTGTGGGTAGTGGAGCCCTTCACAGTATCACAGTATGACCAAGGTTGGAAGAGACCTCGAAGATCATCGAGTCCAACCTGTAACCACCGACCTCACGACTAGACCATGGCACCAAGTGCCACATCCAGTCCCCTCTTGAGCACCTCCAGGGACGGCGACTCCACCACCTCCCGGGCAGCGCATTCCAATGGCGAATGACTCTCTCGGTGAAGAGCTTTCTCCTCACCTCGAGCCTAAACTTCCCCTGGTGCAGCTTGAGACTGTGTCCCCTTGTTCTGGTGCTGGTTGCTAGGGAGAAGAGGCCAACCCCTTCCTGGCTACAACCACCCTTCAGGTAGTTGTAGAGAGCAATGAGGTCGCCCCTGAGCCTCCTCGTCCTCCTCTTCTCCAGGCTAAACAACCCCAGCTCCCTCAGCCTCTCCTCATAGGGCTTGTGCTCAAGGCCTCAAATACACTTGCACCACAAGTATTTGTCTTGGCAGGAGAGTTAACTGAACCTACATTTTCTCTGTGGTTTTTAACTCAAATCCTGTATCCCCACAAATCCTTCATTGTGGCATTGTAGCAGTTCAAAGGCTTGTGGGGATAATCAGTGCAGTGCCCACTGATGGCGGTGGCTGTGTGGAGCACAGGTAATGAGCTGTGTGGCATAACTGATCTCAGTAGTGCTTGACTGGGGAGGGACTTTTTAGGGTGTCAGGTAGTGATAGGGCTAGGAGGAATGGATTCAAAATAGAAATGGGCAGATTCATATTGGATGTTAGGAAGAAGTTCTTCCCCATGAGGGTGGTGAGACACTGGCACAGGTTGCCCAGGGAGGTGGTAGAAGCCTCATCCCTGGGGGTTTTTAAGGCCAAGCTGGATGTGGCTGTGAGCAACCTGCTGTAGTGTGAGGTGTCCCTGCCCATGGCAGGGGGTTTGGAACTGGATGATCCATGAGGTCCCTTCCAACCCTTCCTACCAGTTCTATGATTCTATGACTCTAGTGATGGCTGTCATTGCTGTTCCCCATAGCAACGTGGGCATTTCCTGTGCTGTGGATGCTCAGACATTGTAATTACTTCTTGGAAATGTTTGATTTTTGTCATGCACAGAGAAACTCTGCAGTATGCAATCTGCCATTTTTTTTGAAGTGTTGTGTCAGGATTCCTGATGCTAAGAAATTCAGACATCTAGACACATCATTTTGGGGAGATGGACAGATTAATAGACAGAGAGATACATCCTCAGGAAGAAAATCCATATGGAAAAAAAAACTGACATAGCTGGGAAAATCTAGACATAGGGTAGCTTTAAATCAGGTTTGCTTTCCACTTAAGGTATTGCCTAAGGCATAGTAACACCTGCAGGAACAATTGCAGGCTCCCCTGAGAGGTTGTGGAGTCTCCTTCTCTGGAGACTTTCAAGCCCTGTCTGGATGTGTTGCTGTGTGACCTGTGCTAGATTCTATGGCCCTGCTCTGGCAAGGGGGTTGGACTCAATGATCTCCAGGGGTGCCTTCCAACCCCTAACATCCTGTGATTCTGTGTCATTCTGTGATCTTGTGATCCTGTAATGCTTCCACTTAGGCAAGCCACGCACCAAGTCTTTTGCAGGGGGTCCTGTGGAAAGGCCGGGATGTATTACAAGCTGGGGAGAACTTTCTGGGAGCTGTTTCTCTATCAGAATGCTTAAATGGGAAAATCATTAGGCTTCATATTACAGGTATTTTAAATTATTTATTTGTGCTTAAGCTCTGCCAGCCAAAGCATAAGTTAAAAAAGAATTTTGGTCTCTGAACCTTCAGGGTTCACATTTTTCAAGCTTTTCTTGGCAACCTTGAGGGCCAGAAAGGGCCTCTGTTTTGCTGCTTTCTTGTTGCCTTTTAAAATTAAAGCTCAGATAAACCATGTAAGCTCTTAGCTCCAGAGGCTGTATCTTTATTTTAAAGTAAAGCAGGAAATAACTAACTGACTAAATACATAAATGGATGGAAAATATGCAACAAAATGTTCATAGCTAGTAAAACTGATTTATTTTTTTTTTGTCCCCTAGAGCCTGTTCTATTTGAAAACAAAATAAGTAGGAAGGCAGAAAATGAAATAAAAAAAGAGAGCATCTTCCAAGCAGATAGGCCTGGTTTATCTACAGTGGTGGAAGGAAAAGTTTTATCCCACTTAACTTTTACTTTTGGATGGCATTTGAATTGACCTGGTGTGTTTGGCAGCTCAGCTGCTGAGCCATCTGCTCTAAATTATGCATGCTCAGAGGGCATAGAGCAGCCAGGGATATAGTTCCCCCAAACACAAGAAATCTGAATTGGGTTTGCAGCTGAGTGATCTGTAAATACAGACCTGCAACCATATAGCTAAACAAACACTGCTTATTTTGGAGAAATGGAAGGGTTCACACGGCTGGAGAAAGCTGAGGAAAGCTGTAAGTGGAAAGCCTTAGGCCGTAGTCACTGTCCTGTGTCCCCTGCACAGTTCTCAGGCAGCACAAAAGAAGAGGAAACCACCCAAGGTTCCCATCTAGGAAATGTCTCCTTCAGACTGCAAAATTCTTAATGGTCTAAGAGCTGAGATACTAACCCACTTTACAGCCCATCTGAACAGTGTTAAAGGCGTTGGGGAAGAGAGAAGCTGCGGTTTGGCTCCCCTGCTAATGAATCATCTCCATTCCCATCACATTGCTAGAGATGAGCTGGGCAGTGAATCAGAAAACTATAGCCAGTTCTCTGAGAGCCTTTGGTGAGCAGGTACGTTTTGGCCAGGAACCAGGATTTGATCCACAGACTTTAATGGTGCATTAGATCAATTTGATAATATTTATGGCTTGCTAGTAGCACTTATCTTTCCCATATGTTATCTGCTTTGAACATACTTCTATTTGGAAGAATATACTTCTTGTTCCGCCCCTCCCTGTTCCTTCCTTTCCCCAGAATGCTGACTCAATTCCTTTTACTCTTTCAGTCAGCTCGCAGTTTTAGGCATTTCCTTGTCTGGTTTTCAGAGCAAGACCTTTACTTTCCTCTCACCAGCATTGTGCAGATCTGTTGAAGCTGTTGAATAACATGTTGGCTGGAGATGGAAGAGATTTCTTTACGATCAGTACATACTGACATAAGAGCATCTCGCCAGCAGGGCGAGGGAGGTGATGGCTCCCCCTCTACTCCACTCTGGTGAGACCCCACCTGGAGTACCACATCCAGTTCTGGAGCCTCTATTACAAGAAGGATCTGGATGTGCTGGAATGTGTCCAGAGAAGGGCCACAAGGATGATCAGAGGGCTGGAGCTCCTCTCCAGACAGCCTGCGAGAGTTTGGGCTATTCAGTCTGGAGAAGAGAAGGCTCCGAGGGGACCTTATTGTGGCCTTCCAGTATGTGCACGGGGCCTACAAGAAAGCTGGGGAGGGACTTTTTAAGGTGTCAGATAGTGGTATGAATGAGGGGGATGGAGCAAATCTAGAAATGGGTAGATTCATATTGGATGTTTGGAAGAACTTATTCCCCATGAGGGTGGTGAGACACTGGAACAGGTTGCCCAGGGAGGTGGTGGAAGCCTCATCCCTGGAGGTTTTTAAGGGCAGGCTGGATGTGGCTGTGAGCAACCTGATGTAGTATGAGGTATCCCTGCCCATGGCAGGGGTTTTGGAAGTAGATGATCCTTGAGGCCCCTTCCAACCCTAACAATTCTGTGATTCTCCTCATGGAGTAAAGTGAAACTATGGACTTCCGTAGCAGTTGTGCAGCAGCCTACCAGGGAAGGGAACTGGGCTTACATAATGCCGTGATGAAAGTAGTGGTAAATCTAGAACCAGCTGGGAGACTCGTGGGCTAAATGTAATTCTGTCATAGATTCTAGACTGTTATATTTCCTTTTTGTAGGCTTTCACATTAGCCAACCCCCAGATTGTTTGCATCATCAGCAAAGGTTGAGTCCTCTAGTGTTGAGAATCAGACTTGACTAATACAGTTTATAATAAATGCATTGACTAAATGCAGACCCGTTCTATTGTTTGGGCAGCTCTTACTCAATGTGCATGAAGAGTCAAATTACATCATTAGGCTGAGTGAGGTACTTGGAAATATTTCCCTCTGCCCGAAGAAGCACACACAGTTCATTAAATAATGATATATGCTCAGTTTGCACATGTAAAACTTTGGGAATTTTACTGTTTTCTAATACATTTCATCTGCTCAAAACCAGCTCTGTACATTACATTGCTTACTCAAGCATGAAGTTCTATTACTTTTTAAATGAGCAATCCCAAAGGAGATGGAGTCATGGATGAGCACTACTCCAGCAGTGGTACCAAACTGAGGTAACTGAAAGTGGTAGAAAAAGGCCCATGAACATTCTGACTTTTTGAATCTCCTTCGCAGAATAGGGCAGGAGATGGAACTGCAGACGGGTGGAAAAGACAGATGTATGAAAATGGCAAAGGGGGTAAGGAGAGATTCGTGCAGGATCACAGGTTGTTAGGGGTTGGAAGGGACCTTTGGCGATCATCGAGTCCAACCCCCTGCCCAGAGCAGGACCATAGAATCCAGCACAGGTCACACAGGAATGCATCCAGATGGGGCTTGAAAGGCTCCAGAGAAGGAGACTCCACAACCTCTCTGGGCAGCCTGTTCCAGTGCTCTGGGACCCTTACAGTAAAGAAGTTCCTCCTCATGTTGAGGTGGAACCTCCTGTGCTGTAGTTTATATCCATTGCCCCTTGTCTTATCACAGGGTGCAGCTGAGCGGAGTCTGTCCCCTCCCTCTTGACACCCAGCCCTCAGGTATTTATAAACATTTATTAAATCCCCTCTCAGTCTTCTCCTCTCCAGACTAAACAGCCCCAGGGCCCTCAGCCTCTCCTCATCAGGCAGTGCTCCAGTCCCTTCAGCATCCTTGTAACCCTCCATAGGACTCTTTCCAGCAGATCCCTCTCCCTCTTGAACTGGGGGGCCCAGAACTGGATGCAATATTCCAGGTGAGGTCTCACCAGGGCAGAGCAGATGGGGAGGAGAACCTCCCTTGATCTGCTGGACACACTCCTCTTAATGCACCCCAGGATCCTATTGGCACATTGCTGTCCCATGCAGAACTTGTTGTCCACCAGGACTCCCAGGTCCTTGTCCACAGGGCTGCTCATTTTAGAATCTGCCAAGGATGTAGATGCTACATTGTGGACAAGAGAGCTCTTTTGGACCAAGCCCATCTATCTGGCTTTTGTCTGTGCCAGTTGCTAATAGGCCAGGCCTCCTGTCCCACCTCTACCATGTTTGTTGAGACAGAAACTACCTTAAAAATACAGTGATTCCCAGTCAGCTGACTGGAAACGTACCTATTAAATGATTTAGCAACCCAAGGAAGCTTCTATGCTTCTATCAGAGACTTCAGTCAAAAGTTTCCTGATGCATTTCTTGAAGCAATTTTTGTGATACTTTTCCCCTTTCGAGCTCCCAAGGGCAAAAAAGCCTGGCTGTGGGATGGGCTCCAATTGGCTGTCAATTGGCTCTCCTATGAGGACAGACTGAAGGAGTTGGGGCTATTCAGTCTGGAGAAGAGAAGGCTCCGAGGTGACCTCATTGTGGCCTTCCAGTATCTGAAGGGGGCCTACAGGAAGGCTGGGGAGGGACTTCTCAGGATCTCAGGTAGTGATAGGACTAGGGGGAACGGAATGAAGCTGGAGGTGGGGAGATTCAGGCTAGATGTGAGGAAGAAGTTCTTCACCATGAGAGTGGTGAAGCCCTGGAATGGGTTATCCAGGGAGGTGGTTGAGGCCCCGTCCCTGGAGGTGTTTAAGCCCAGGCTGGACGAGGCTCTGGCCAGCCTGATCTAGTGTGGGGTGTCCCTGCCCATGGCAGGGGGTTGGAACTAGATGATCCTTGTGGTCCCTTACAACCCTGACTGATTCTATGATTCTATGAAATGTACGTGATAAATACAGTTGAAAACCCAAACCCAGACTCCGCTCCCCGCCTCCTCCAGGTCTGATGTCTCATTCTTTTAATTAGTAACTCCTCTTTCTGAGATGCCATGCAGCTCAGTGTCATGGATTGCACTGAACCTGCTGCTATTACCTGTGCCACGCTGCAGGCATGCCAGCTTCAAAAACGAAACTGCTGACTGGGGCAAAATATTATGGGGCTTGAAGCTCAGGTTGCAACACAGGAGGCTTCCTGTTCCAGTTGGTGCTTCTGGGTCCCAGATTTTTTGGGTGTTGTCCTTGCTGCTGGGATGGTAGGGGAACAAGGAGGGATGGGGGAGCAATTTCCTGGCTTGGGCTTTTGGCTCACTTGCTGCTGCTTGCCACTGCTTTGTGCTGTGCTTCTTCTGCACATAGGCTAAGGGAATGATGCATTTTTCACCATGTTGATCTGATTTTTTATGTTCTTTTCAAAAGAGCACATCCTGTGTTTCTGCAGAAGTCCTCTAGCTATCTGATCTGATCTAGCTTGTGTGGCTGTTTCTTTTGTCTTAGACCTAACCCCTCAGTACTTTCCTCCTTTGGACCTCAGTGGATTTTATTTAGGCTCCAGGGAGACTTAATAGCAGCCTTCCAGTACCCGAAGGGGGCTACAAGAAGGATGGAGAGAGACTGTTTACAAAGGCCTGCAGTGACAGGACATGGCTTCAAACTAGAGAAGAGCAGATTTAGATTGGATGTTAGGAACAGATTCTTTACTATGAGGGTGTTGGAACACTGCAACAGGTTGCCCAGGGAGGCGGCTGAGGCCCCGTCCCTGGAGATATTCAAGGTGAGGCTGGACAGGGCTCTGGCAGCGGCTGCGCTGAGCTGCGGCTTCTCGTTTACTGGGCCTAAAGGAAGAGCGGGACGCTCGGAGTGGTCCCGGGTTCGGTGCAGTATAGGCAGGAACAGTGCTTTAGTCTTCCCTGAGGTTTACAGGGCTCAGAGGGGCACACGTGGCGGCTCCTCTCCCACTATGGCGGGGCTGGGCGTATGCGGACTCGGTCTCGATCAAATCCCTTCTCCCCGGCAACTGGGCAGACCTTACCCTCGGGGGTTGGTCCAGTCCTCCGGTGGCACGGTGGGCTCTCCCGGTTGGTACGACTGGCTGTAGTGACGCTGGCTTCTCGGGCTCAGCGAAGGTCCTCCCCTCACGAGTGCTTCTCATGCTGCAGAGGCTTTCAGTATGCGTGCACATAGGAGAGAAGCTAACAACAACAAGCTCAATGGCAGAGGCTGTGGCTCGAGCGTTGTTCTCTTGAGCAAGTACAGAGACAAAGTGAAAGAGGGGGCAACTTGTTTACCAACTGGGGTAATACTTATAGATTCCTCGAGGCTGGGTTTGACCAATGGGCACTCTCATGGACAACTGGCTTCAGCCTATAGAAAGTGTGAGGCTAGAATTACGCCGTACTTGGTATTTGCACAAGCACTGCATGCTTTTGTCTTCCTCCTGAGGGAGGGGAAACTTGTCCACAGGCTGGGACAAGGTCTAGTATCTGGGCAAAAATGTGCCTTCACCACAGGTTATTATTTTATTAACATGAAATATGAATAATAGAATTATTTTATTATTAAAATTATCAATAACCAATGAGTCGCTATTTTAAATATCGATTCTAGTGAACGATTGTGAAATACATCCCATAAGTGGTTTAGTATTTACAATTTGGACCCAATTGGAATATTTACAGAATTAATGTCTATTAATGTCTGCAAAGGGTGCAGTGCCGCCGATTGTCCACCAGGTGGTGACTCGACAGGACGCTGGCGGCTGCTTAACTCTATACGGAGACTACTACAATGTGTCAGAGGCTTGAACTGCAAATGTTATGCTGCTCGGCGCAGGTGCTTTGAACTGAGCGTCAGTGAGCGGAAAGCACGTGGAAGGTACACTGTGTCCTTTGTTTGTAGCGAGGTTAGGTGCTAGGCTGCGGCAGGCTGCTGGGGCTGGCTCCTGGGCTGGTCCAGACAGCGACGGTGGGGGCAACCTTCTCCCTCCCGCAGCAGCGGAGAGGGGACGGAAGGTAGGCTAGCCTGTAGGCAGGCTCCCTTCGCAGGACTCAGGCGGCTCCCTCCGGACGGCAGGGAGCGGTCCTGCGGGGTCGGCCCAGCAGGGCCGATAGGGCTGGTCCCTGGGTGGGGTCGGCCCTGTGATAATGGGCTTTGGGGGCGATGTGGACAGCCCCGGGGGAGAGCACGGCTGCACGGAGCGGCGGCTTCCCCTTTGCTTGGCTCGAAGGAGCGGGCGGGACCCCCTCGGTGTGGTCCCGGCTGTGGAGCATAGGCACGGACGGTGCTCTGGATTCCCCTAGGGTTCACAGGGCACGGAGCGGCGGCAGTGGCAGCTCCTCTTCTCTCCTGCAGCGGCGGGGTCACGCAGGCGTGCAGCTAGGCACTGCTCCTGCTTTACGCGAGCCGGTACACACGGCTGTGCCTCGGCAGTCTGCCGCTTAAGGCTGAGGCAGGCGTTTGGACTACCGGACTCGGCTAAGTCCCTTCCCCGACAGCTGGGCAGATCTTACCCTCGGGGTCCAGTCCTCTTGCAGACACGGCGGGCTCTTCCGACCGGTGAGACTGGCAATACAGTGCTGTAGCTTCTCAGGCTCTCAGCGAGGGTCCCTCCTCTGGAGATACCCTCAGGGCTGAGGCTGGACAGGCCTGCCCAGATGCTGGCTTCTCCTCGTCGTGCAGAGGCCGCTAGTATGCTTGGTTGTAGGAGAGAGAAGACTTACGAACAACGGCTCAATAGCAAAGGCTATGGCAAGTAGGCAGAGAACTTGGTAGCTCGGACCAAGAGAAAGAGGGCAACTTGCTTACAAGTTGGGGTAATACTTACAAGTTTCCTGAGGCTAGATCTGGCCAATGGGCACTCTCATAAACCACCATCTCTGGCCTACAGGAGGCGTGAAGCTAGCGTTACGCCACGCTTGGCATCAGCACAAGCGTCCCATGCCATGGGTGCGTGCAGTTGTTTATGCCGCCTGGCTGAGGCCTGGGCCTTTGTTCCCCTCATGAAAGGAGGGGGATGTGTCCACACACGCTGGGACAAGTTTCAGTATCTGGGGACATAATGCTGGGCATAACGTGCCTTCACCACACTTCCCCCACCTCCCTGGGCAACCTGCTCCAGTGTCTCAGCACCCTCATGGGGAAGAACTTCTTCCTAGCATCCAATGTCAATGTCTCCATCCCCCCCAGTCCTATCACTCCTTGATACCCTAAAAGTCCCTTCCCAGCTTTCTTGTAGCCCACTTCAGATGCTGGAAGGCCACAAGGAGGGTCTCCTCAGAGCCTTCTTCTCCAGACTGCGCAACCCCAACTCCCTCAGTCTGTCCTCATAGCAGAGCAGCTCCAGGCCCCTGCTCATCCTCGTGGCCCTTCTCTGGACACCTTCCAGCACCTCCAGATCCTTGCTGGAACAGAGGCTTCAGAACTGGACACAGTATTCCAGGTGTGGTCTCAGCAGAGTGGAGCAGAGGGGAGAATCCCCTCCCTAGCCCTGCTGGCCACACTTCTCTTGCTGCAGCCCAGGCTCTGCTTGGCTCTCTGCACTGCAAGTGCTCACTGCCAGCTCCTGTTGAGCTTCTCCTCCCCCAGGACCTCCAAGGCTTTTTCTTCAAGGCTGCTCTCAAGCCAGTCCCTGCCCAGCCTGGTGTCCCTGGTGTCTTTGCTGTCCCATGGCCCTGTGTCCCCCACCCCCACTGGAGCTGGAACAGTGGAACGGAAAATGTTGTGGCTGAGGAAGCATCGAATGAACTGGGCTGGAACCAGGAGCACAGGAACCGAGACTAAAGGCTGTGATGAGCTGGAGGGCTGAAAGAACAGCAACAAATCAAGGCAGGGGTTACACATGAGGGGTGGGGAGGGACCGTGCAGCCACCTTATGCAGGCAGTGATGAAGTGGGACACAGAAGGACTGAGATCCCAGGTGACTCCTGCTGTGGGGTATGGGGGCAGGGGGAGGGTATTTGGGTAAGACCCCTGAATGTCTGTTCAGGTGGTGGTGGATGTCAGGGGACTGTCCTGACCCAGGCAGGGGTTGGGTGTTTGAGCTTCTGGGTTCAAGGGTTGTCATCACCACTGTAGGTAGGCAGGATCCAGCCAGAGCCACACAAATGCTGAACTCCTCCCACGTCTGAGAGAGTGGAGCTCTCCCTTGTACCTGTAAATCAACAAAGATAAAATCACATCTGCTCCCCAGATAGCTGCCTGGGGAGGGATGTGGTAGAAGACCCTTGCAATGTGTAACAAAGGTAAGATCATCTCTACCCATCAAGACTGCAGCTACCCTGGAAGTGGGGGGAGGGTGGAAAGATGCAAGAGATCACTACCTGGCCTGATCAGCCCAGGGACGTGTAAGGGGGCAGAGGCCACTCTGGTGCAGACTGCCTGGAATGTGCACCAAAGCCCCTCCCGGCCTGAGCAGCAGATTGTATTGGGTTTGGCTGAGCTGGAGTTAATTCTCCTCACAGTATCTTTCTAGTGCTGTGTTTTGCAGCAGTAGTTGATAACACAGCAGGGCTTTGGCTACTGCTGAGCAAGTATCCAGGCTGCGTGCTCAACATTTCCCTGCCCCGAGGGTACACTGAGGGGCGGGCAAGATCTTGGGAGGGGGCACAGCTGAGCCAGCTGACCCAGACTGGCCAGAGGGCATTCCGTGCCGTGTGAGGTCAGCTCAGACAGAAGAATGAAGTGACAGAAGGAAGTGGAGGATTGGTCCATGGTGTCTGTCCTCCTAAAGAACCACCAAGCTTAGAGAGCCCCGCTGCCCGAGACCAACCATGGTCCTGCTGATGGGCAGCAGAGACCAACATCTCTCTCTCTGCTTTCCCTTCCATGCTGTCTATTGCCTTTGCTCGTTATTGTTATTAAATTGCTTCTATCTTATTATTGGCTTTTGTTGTATTTTCCCCCTCTCCCCTTGTCCATTTAAGAGGAGGAGGGATAGAGAGGCTTTGGAGGGCATCTGGCCTCCAGGCCAGGGCCAAACCACCACACAGGTGAGAAGTAGAGGGGCAGAGGCTCACTCTCGAAGCAGCGGACCCCTGCAGGCACAGGAGTCCCTGGAGGCAACACCTGGACTAAGTGAGCAGCCAGGAGGAAGCTGCAACTAAAAGAACTGAATAAAAGACACTGAGCATCACCATGGCTCAACCTGGCAGCAGCAGTGCAGGACGTCTCACCACCGTCACCACCACCACCTGAACAAGCCGTGCCCTCTGTAAGAGAGAACTCCACTGAAAGCAATACATGCTGGAGACATCACAGGACTCGGCAACTCCCTCCCCTCCTCTGGCCCAGGACAGCACAAGGTAAACAGGACTTGGACTTTGGAAACTCTGTCTCCCTCCTCTCTTCCAAGCCAAAGTGGCAGCAGCCTCCCTCAGACCTCCTCCAGCCAAAGAAAGCATCTAGGGAGGGTTATATCATCATTATTTTCCTGCTCTCGCCCTCTTTCTCCATTTGCTCCTCTCTCCCCCTCTCTCTCTTTTCCCCTTTTCTCCCTTCCCCTGTTCCATTCACTTTATCCTTTAATAAGCAGCTTCACTTCTGATATTTGGCTTTGTTTGTGCCTCAGTTTCACACCACAGGAGTATTAAATAGAGAGCCGAGTCTCTGTCCTCCTCTGGACTGAGACAACTTCCTTCAGCCTTGACCCTCCATCTGTCCATCTGCACTCACTTTGTGCCCCAAGGCACTCACCAAGACCCCTGGGGCTGATCTGGAGCCCCAGCAAGGTGCAACAGAAGCTCCTGAATGAGAGCCTGGAGGAGAATACCCTCACGTGCAGCCTTGAGGGAGAAGAGGAGGAGGAGAAGGATGATGATGATGATCAGGACAATGAAAGAGACAAGGAGGAGAAGTATGAGGAGGAAGAGGAAGAGAATAAGAAGGCTGAGACAAAGAAAATGAATATGCAGTGGCCCTCTCTGTGCCACCTGAGGTGTCATAACAATGCCCTTGTGCAGCCAGCTTCCCACCCCGTTCAAAGCCATTGCAAGCGCCAGGGGCCCCACCCTGGGAGCCAGCCATTTGTGTCCAAAACCATTCCAAACAGCCTAACAAGATCTAAAACCGCATGTAAAAAATCATCAAAACCCCTTCAAAACGCATCAAAAGCTCTTAAAAAAAAATCATTAAGATCTCTGAAAAACACCAATTGTAAAGAGATTGCAGTCAGCCTCTAGGCTTAGTTACGTTTGACACTCTTTCAAAGGGCTTAGAAGGCTTTCAAACTGCCACAAAAGTCATCAGCACCTCTTCAAAACTACTAAAGGACCCCCCCCAAAAAAACCCTCATAAAAACCTTTCCAGAACGCTTAGAAGCTCCTAAAACCATCCAAGGAAGAATTAAAAGCTCTCTCTTAAGATTGTTGGACGGAGTTTAAGGAGGTTTTGGTTCTCAGTGCTCTTCAAATATGCCTGAAATGTCATCCAAATGTTTTCAAAGCTCCAAAAGGCCTTCAGCAGTCAACAGACCCCTTCAGAACTGCTCAAATGCTCGGGTGGCCTGCGGGGACCCTGGGGATGAGGGAGGGATCCTGAATTGTGAGCAGGATGCCCTGGGGGGGGAGGGGTTTGTCCTGGAATGGGGACTGGGGAGGGGTCTCTGGGTCTGGGGGTGAGTGGCTCTGGAGGACCCTCTGTGGGGATCTAGGGGGAACCCCTGGGATGTGGCTTGGGAGCATCTGTGGGGTACAGGAGCGGTCTGTAAGGTTATGGGATGGAGTCGGTGCACTTATGGGGGGTCTGTAGTATTTGGGGGTTCGATGGGGCCTGGCTGAGCTGTGCACACTGGGTAGGGGCAGGGGGCACCTGAGCACCACAGGTCCCTGATGTGTCCCCAGCTGTGCCCCCACTCAACAGCAGCTGCAGGAGGGGGCGGGGTGGATCCTTCCCCCCCCCCCAGCCACAACAAAACGCTCAGGGCCAAGGTGCAGAAGCTGGCAGCCAGCAAACACAGCAGGGGGGACTGGGAGGGGTGCTTGGGGGCGGGGGGGCTGTTTGAGGTGAGTCTGACACCTCCTTAACCTCTCTGCCCAGCTCTGCAGAAGGCCCAGCACGAGGGGCAGGCTCCACGGTGCCAGCCCAAGGGCTGAGGCAGAAGCACCCTAGCTGCTGGCCCAGCAGTCAGCTGCAGGCACTGGCAGTCGGGGGAGGGGGCTAAAGCTCCTGGATGAGACCCAGGAGGAGAATACCCTGGAGAAGCAGTTGGAGTAGCTCAAGGGCAATGTTGAGGGAGAGGGAGAGAAAGAGAAGGATGATGCTGAGGAGGAGGAGGTTGAGGTCGAGAAGGAGAAGGATGAGGAGGAGGAGTACGAGAACAAGAATGCTGAGGACAAGAAGGAGAAGAATGAATCTGCCACTTTCTAGGGATTTTGATGACTTTCTGGGAGCTTCTTGGAGCCTCCAACACCTTTCAAAAATGCTTAACAAGATTTAAAAGGTTGGGGGAAGTTTGGGGGGGGCTGGAGCAACCTCTGTGGGCATCTAATGGGGAGCTCCTTGGGTTCTGCGGGGGTGTCTGTGGGATACAGGAGCAGTCTCTAAGATTAGGGGACGGGGACTGCGCAGTTATTGGGGGGGGGGGGAGGGTGTCCTGGAGGTTTCTGGGGTCATTGGTGGGGTCGGGGGTAGTCCGTGGACATGGGGAGGAGTCAGTGGGATTGAGAGCCCTCGGCGCAGGGGCGGGCGGGCGAGCGCGCGGCAGGGACCGGCTCGAGAGCGGCCGGCTCGGGACAGGCGGCGGGGCGGGAGGGGCTGAGGGGGACGCCGGGAGGCCGCTCTGAGCCCTGCCAGTCAGGAGGGTGAGACGGGGGTGGGGTGGGGACTGCAGCGCCAGGGGCGGATCCTGCGATGCCATTGGCCGGGAGGCAGGAGAAGGGCGGGGCGGACGCGGAGCGAGGTCGGGGTTATGGTAATAGGGGCGCGAGGCATGCCGGGACCCGCGCCCGGGGGCAGTCCGGGGGCTTGAGCGGAGCTGAGTGTCCGCGAGACCCAGCGGGCCCGTGCCGGAGTGTCGGGGAGCGGAGCGCGGAGGCGGCTGCGGGCGGCAGGGCGCTGGGCGTGTCCTAGGGGGGCCCCGCGGGGCACGGGGGCGTGTGGGCGGGCAGGGTGGGTATCGCTTCTCGGCCTTTTGGCTAAGATCAAGTGTAGTATCTGTTCTTATCAGTTTAATATCTGATACGTCCTCGATCAGAGGACTTTATATTAAACGGATTTTTGGGCCTGGGAGTTGGATCCGGAGCTTGCTCCCTCCGCTCCGCGCATCGTCCTGGTATTGCAGTGCCTCCGGGAACGGTGCACCCCCACTCCTGGGGATCTTTCTCGGGTTAACGACAGAGCTGAGTCCTTCTTCCCGCTTCCCTTCGCTGGCCTCGAGTTACCCTTTCTGCTTTTCAACCCTCTCCCACTTCTTCTGCCCGATCCTCCTCTACCTTCGGAGCAGCTAAGCAGGGTTCGAGGCACCTAAGGGTTGTTTGAAGGAGCTGAAGGAGGGTTTGACTAAACATAAAGAACAATTGGGCTGACGTAAGGGATCGTTTGAGAGAGATAAAGAAGGGGTTAAGGAGGTCTATGAACGACTTAGGGATTCTAAAAGGGGTTTGGGAGATTTAAAAGACTATTTGAGAAAGCTGAAAAAGAGCGGAACTGGAATAAACGAGGCAGGGCTTCAGATCTGTCGTTAAACCAGCAAAGGTCCCCGGAGGGGGTGCACCGTTCCCTGAACCCCCTAACAGCCTCCCCCAACTCCCTATGCCCCCCCCAGGCAGCCCACGCTGGACCCTGCCACAAGCAGGAGGAGCCAAGGCCCAGCCCAAAATACCCCCAGGGAAGCCACGACAGCAGCCTGAGAGCTCACAGTGCCTCCCTGGGGCCCTCAGTTACCCTCCTGCACCCCAAAACTATTCCAAAGGAACCAAAAATGGCCCCAAACAACCAGGCAGCAGGAAAAGGACTTCCCGCCCCGGGACCCAGGACTGGGGGCTGCAGAGCGACTCGGGGGTAGGGCCACGGCAGTGCCAGTTTGGACCCTTCCTGGGTAAAGACAACGCAGCAGGGCAGCAACACTTTGGGAGCCTCCTGTTCCTCCCTCCCCACTCCACCCGAGGACTCCTCCGCTGGCCCCCAGTTTGGGGACCCTGGGGGTACCCCCATGTCCTGGCCTCCTCTCACCACGTGCTGGGTTAATGCCCTTTCTGAAAACAAAGCGGGGAGGGCTTGCCAGTGCTTTGCCCTCCCCTGCAGGGCGTGTTCCCCGGGAAACCCAGTCTGTTCCACTCCCCCTCCCTGCCCAGCTAGGGTATAAAAGGGAAGGCATTGGGGTCCTTAGCTCTCCTTTTGGCTCCTGCCTCTCCTGGATGAGAGCTACTGCGGCTGCCCTCCTGCTCCTCTGCCACGTGCTCGGGCCTGATCCTTCTCCCTGCTGCCTCTGAGCCTCCTCACAGAGAAACCGGTTTTGTAGTCTTGGGTTTTTTCCCCCTCCCGTCCATCCCTGCTCCTTGCCCTTGTGAACCTTACCTGTTATTGATACATATATATATATATATAGCTTTGTTTAAAGAAAAACTCTTTACCTCTCTACTTCCAGGCCGACTCCAAACCATTGCTTGGTGGATTTGCTCCTTGCCTCTGTTTTTCCCCTCTCTGCTGGGAGGGAGGAGGGGGAGCGGGGGAGAGATTCTCAGCCATGCCCCCATCTGAGCTCTCTACTCCCAGTTAAGGTTTAAACCACCACACACCAGTAGCCTTCGTCCCCACGTGGGGGCTCCTGCCCATGAGGCCACCCCAGCCCCAAGCCCTGGGCTCACAGACCAGGCCGGGCCAGGCTCCGAGGTGCCCCGCGGCCAAGCCAAGCGGAGTCCAGCACCAAGCCACTGCTGCACCCCCTGGGCTCTTTCTTGTCCTGCCCCCAGCAAGGGCAGCACTCAGGGAGGTGTCCTGCAGCTTGTGCAGGGCTGAGAGCAGCTGAGGAGAGAAGGCAAAGAGAGGGCAGAGAGCAACAAGCAGAGAGCTCGGCACCACCCCAGGCTCCCATCCAGGCTGCCAAGGTGCTGGGCACCCACTGGGCTTGGCTGTGGGGGCGCCACCACTGCCACCTGTCAGGGTCCAAAGGGCCCTGGGGCGCTGAGGGCAAGCTGGGCACACTGGGCACAGGGCTTGGACTTCCTGAGGGCAGGGACAAAGCCAGAGCCCAGCTGGGGGACACAGAGACCCTCCCAAGGGCAGGCAGAGGCAGCCCTGGCACAACACCTGGCACAACCAAGCCCCCAGAAAGGGCTCCACCTGCACAGGGGAGGGCACCTGAGCAGAGCTCTTCTGTGCATGGGCACAGCTCTGCCAGAGGCCAGCTCAGGCTGCAGGGGCCCAGCACCAGCAGTGCCCTCTGGGGCAGTGCCCCTGACCCAAAAGCAGCTGCAGTGCCCAAGGCCTGCTCTGTGCTGCCCATGCTCCTCAAGGTCCCCCAGGGCTGCAGTTGGCTCAGTCCTGGCACTCAAGCTGCCAAGGCTCACAGCTGCCCTTGCTTCAGGCCTGCCAAGTTGCCACCTGCCAAGTGTGGGCACCTCTGCCCTGCCAGCCCCTGCAACCCTGGGCTGCAGCACCAGCAGGTGCCCACTTGTGCCTCTGAGGCATCCTCCTGCCTGCTCTCAGCAGCTTCAGCACCTCCAAACCCCCAGAGCCCCCCCCCAGGCGGCCTCTGCTGCACCCCTGCCCCCACGCTGCCCACCACCTCTCCTGGCCACAGCAGCCCCCACAGCGCCGCTGCCAGGGCAGCAGGGAGCAGAGGGGGACAGGGACACAGGGCCAGGGCCAGCCCCTGCAGCCCACCAATGGCTCCGCCTGCAACACAGCAGCAGCCAAAGGGGGCCTGCAGCTGCCCCTAGCAGGGCGAGTAGGGGGATTCAGCAGCACAAGCAACCCCAAACACACCCACCCCGACCCAACCCCACCCACAACTGCACACACCCCTCCCACAACAGCACAGATGACACCCACCGACCCTGCACACCTCTGCCCTACCCCACAGACACCTCACCCCAACTCCCCAGACCCCCCCCCCCAGCACAGATCCCCCCAGCACAGACCCCCCACAGCTGCCCATACACTGCCTACAGCCACACAGCGGTCCCAAGACCCGCATGGACGCCCCCAGCCCCACTCTCCTCACCCCAGGACTCCCCACTCCAGGGCTTGGCCTTTCTGCTTCACAAACCCAAGCCAGGGCTTGCTGCCCTGCACTTTGCCTTTGCCTGCCTGCACCCATGGCCTGCAGGGAGCTGCTCTAACGAGTCCTCGGGGAGGCTTTGGCACTAACGACCCCCAGCGGGGCCCATCCATGCTTCAAGGTACTTCGGGCTTTGCTTCTGACTTAGACTTCTGGAGAGGTTTCCTCAGCCTCCTGGCAGTTCCTGAAGCTCATGCACTGAGCCCCAGGAGCCCTCAGGAGCCGCTTCTGTTTCGGCACTTCTCTTCGGGACGTCAAAACGCAGCTGACACAGCTCAGTTTGCATGGCAAGGGGAGAATGTTTTATTGCTTCTCAGGTTAGACGAGATGACAGCACCATCCACCGCACAGACCCCCCCCGACCGCACAGACCCCCCGACCGCACAGACCCCCCCAGACCGCACAGACCCCCCCCGACCGCACAGACCCCCCAGACCGCACAGGGCCCCCCAGTCCGCACAGACCCCCCCCACCGCACAGACCCCCCCAGACCGCACAGACCCCCCAGACCGCACAGACCCCCCAGACCGCACAGGGCCCCCAGTCCGCACAGACCCCCCCAGACCGCACAGACCCCCCCCCAGACCCGCTCTCCTCACTCCAGGACTCCCCACTCCAAGCTTGACGGGAGCCTCTCCACACCACAGCCACACAGCGGCTCCCCCAAGCACCACCAACTCCCAGCACACAAACCAACCCTGCGCACCCTGCGCACCGCGCTACACCCCGCGGACCCTCCCGCCCCCCACCCAGCCCCACGCACCCCTCCCGAGCTCCAGGACACAACCCTCGGCCCATCCCGAGGATCCCCTCCTCAGCCCCACACATTCCCTCTCACCCCACCTGCAGCCGCCACAAAGGCGACGCAGAGCAGGCGGCCGACCAAGAGCTCAGCGCACACCAAGCTGCCGGCCCCGGCAGGCAGGCTCCTGGCGCGCACAGAGCGCTGCGAGGGAGGCCCCGGAACCACCCCCCTCCCGCCTCAGGGGCCCACCTGGCGCTGGCGGCAGCAGCAGGGCTGCGGCCGGAGAGGAAGCCCCGCCCACAAGTGGGCAGCAGCCGCCAATCAGAACCGGAGCGCGGTCGGGGTTATGGTAATAGGGGCGCGAGGCATGCCGGGACCCGCGCCCGGGGGCAGTCCGGGGGCTTGAGCGGAGCTGAGTGTCCGCGAGACCCAGCGGGCCCGTGCCGGAGTGTCGGGGAGCGGAGCGCGGAGGCGGCTGCGGGCGGCAGGGCGCTGGGCGTGTCCTAGGGGGGCCCCGCGGGGCACGGGGGCGTGTGGGCGGGCAGGGTGGGTATCGCTTCTCGGCCTTTTGGCTAAGATCAAGTGTAGTATCTGTTCTTATCAGTTTAATATCTGATACGTCCTCGATCAGAGGACTTTATATTAAACGGATTTTTGGGCCTGGGAGTTGGATCCGGAGCTTGCTCCCTCCGCTCCGCGCATCGTCCTGGTATTGCAGTGCCTCCGGGAACGGTGCACCCCAACTCCTGGGGATCTTTCTCGGGTTAACGACAGAGCTGAGTCCTTCTTCCCGCTTCCCTTCGCTGGCCTCGAGTTACCCTTTCTGCTTTTCAACCCTCTCCCACTTCTTCTGCCCGATCCTCCTCTACCTTCTTCAGACCTTCAATCTCTCAAATCCTCCCTGGACCTCCTAACTCTCCTTTAGATCCTTTAAACGCTCCTTTAGATCCACCAAGACCACCTCTAGCTCCCTCAAACAACCTTTACATCACTCTAATCCTCCTTAGATACCTCGAACCCTCCTTAGATCATTCTCACCCTCCCTACCGTCCCTCAAATCCTCCCTGAACTTCCTTAACCCCTCCTAGAAATCATAGAATCGGTAAGGTTGGAAAACACCTCAGAGATCATCAAGTCCAACCTGTCTCCCAACACCTCATGACTACTAAACCGTGGCTCCACGTGCCACATCCAATCCCCTCTTGAAGACCTCCAGGGACGGCGACTCCACCAGCTCCCTGAGCAGCACATTCCAACGGCTAACAACTCTCTGGGAAGAACTTTCTCCTCACCTCCAGCCTAAACCTCCCCTGGCGCAGCTTGAGACTGTGTCCTCTTGTTCTGGTGCTGCTTGCCTGGGAGAAGAGACCAACCCCCTCCTGGCTACACCCTCCCTTCAGGGAACGGTGCACCCCCTCCGGGGACCTTTGCTGGTTTAACGACAGATCTGAAGCCCTGCCTCGTTTATTCCAGTTCCGCTCTTTTCAGCTTTCTCAAATAGTCTTTTAAATCTCCCAAACCCCTTTTAGAATCCCTAAGTCGTTCATAGACCTCCTTAACCCCTTCTTTATCTCTCTCAAACAATCCCTTACGTCAGTCCAATTGTTCTTTATGTTTAGTCAAACCCTCCTTCAGCTCCTTCAAACAACCCTTAGGTGCCTCGAACCCTGCTTAGCTGCTCCGAAGGTAGAGGAGGATCGGGCAGAAGAAGTGGGAGAGGGTTGAAAAGCAGAAAGGGTAACTCGAGGCCAGCGAAGGGAAGCGGGAAGAAGGACTCAGCTCTGTCGTTAACCCGAGAAAGATCCCCAGGAGTGGGGGTGCACCGTTCCCGGAGGCACTGCAATACCAGGACGATGCGCGGAGCGGAGGGAGCAAGCTCCGGATCCAACTCCCAGGCCCAAAAATCCGTTTAATATAAAGTCCTCTGATCGAGGACGTATCAGATATTAAACTGATAAGAACAGATACTACACTTGATCTTAGCCAAAAGGCCGAGAAGCGATACCCACCCTGCCCGCCCACACGCCCCCGTGCCCCGCGGGGCCCCCTAGGACACGCCCAGCGCCCTGCCGCCCGCAGCCGCCTCCGCGCTCCGCTCCCCGACACTCCGGCACGGGCCCGCTGGGTCTCGCGGACACTCAGCTCCGCTCAAGCCCCCGGACTGCCCCCGGGCGCGGGTCCCGGCATGCCTCGCGCCCCTATTACCATAACCCCGACCGCGCTCCGGTTCTGATTGGCGGCTGCTGCCCACTTGTGGGCGGGGCTTCCTCTCCGGCCGCAGCCCTGCTGCTGCCGCCAGCGCCAGGTGGGCCCCTGAGGCGGGAGGGGGTGGTTCCGGGGCCTCCCTCGCAGCGCTCTGTGCGCGCCAGGAGCCTGCCTGCCGGGGCCGGCAGCTTGGTGTGCGCTGAGCTCTTGGTCGGCCGCCTGCTCTGCGTCGCCTTTGTGGCGGCTGCAGGTGGGGTGAGAGGGAATGTGTGGGGCTGAGGAGGGGATCCTCGGGATGGGCCGAGGGTTGTGTCCTGGAGCTCGGGAGGGGTGCGTGGGGCTGGGTGGGGGGCGGGAGGGTCCGCGGGGTGTAGCGCGGTGCGCAGGGTGCGCAGGGTTGGTTTGTGTGCTGGGAGTTGGTGGTGCTTGGGGGAGCCGCTGTGTGGCTGTGGTGTGGAGAGGCTCCATCAAGCTTGGAGTGGGGAGTCCTGGAGTGAGGAGAGCGGGTCTGGGGGGGGGTCTGTGCGGTCTGGGGGGTCTGTGCGGACTGGGGGCCCTGTGCGGTCTGGGGGGTCTGTGCGGTCTGGGGGGGTCTGTGCGGTCGGGGGGGGTCTGTGCGGTCTGGGGGGTCTGTGCGGTCGGGGGGGTCTGTGCGGTCTGGGGGGGTCTGTGCGGTCGGGGGGTGCGGTCTGTGCGGTCGGGGGTCTGTGCGGTCTGTGCGGTGGATGGTGCTGTCATCTCGTCTAACCTGAGAAGCAATAAAACATTCTCCCCTTGCCATGCAAACTGAGCTGTGTCAGCTGCGTTTTGACGTCCCGAAGAGAAGTGCCGAAACAGAAGCGGCTCCTGAGGGCTCCTGGGGCTCAGTGCATGAGCTTCAGGAACTGCCAGGAGGCTGAGGAAACCTCTCCAGAAGTCTAAGTCAGAAGCAAAGCCCGAAGTACCTTGAAGCATGGATGGGCCCCGCTGGGGGTCGTTAGTGCCAAAGCCTCCCCGAGGACTCGTTAGAGCAGCTCCCTGCAGGCCATGGGTGCAGGCAGGCAAAGGCAAAGTGCAGGGCAGCAAGCCCTGGCTTGGGTTTGTGAAGCAGAAAGGCCAAGCCCTGGAGTGGGGAGTCCTGGGGTGAGGAGAGTGGGGCTGGGGGCGTCCATGCGGGTCTTGGGACCGCTGTGTGGCTGTAGGCAGTGTATGGGCAGCTGTGGGGGGTCTGTGCTGGGGGGATCTGTGCTGGGGGGGGGTCTGGGGAGTTGGGGTGAGGTGTCTGTGGGGTAGGGCAGAGGTGTGCAGGGTCGGTGGGTGTCATCTGTGCTGTTGTGGGAGGGGTGTGTGCAGTTGTGGGTGGGGTTGGGTCGGGGTGGGTGTGTTTGGGGGTTGCTTGTGCTGCTGAATCCCCCTACTCGCCCTGCTAGGGGCAGCTGCAGGCCCCCTTTGGCTGCTGCTGTGTTGCAGGCGGAGCCATTGGTGGGCTGCAGGGGCTGGCCCTGGCCCTGTGTCCCTGTCCCCCTCTGCTCCCTGCTGCCCTGGCAGCGGCGCTGTGGGGGCTGCTGTGGCCAGGAGAGGTGGTGGGCAGCGTGGGGGCAGGGGTGCAGCAGAGGCCGCCTGGGGGGGGCTCTGGGGGTTTGGAGGTGCTGAAGCTGCTGAGAGCAGGCAGGAGGATGCCTCAGAGGCACAAGTGGGCACCTGCTGGTGCTGCAGCCCAGGGTTGCAGGGGCTGGCAGGGCAGAGGTGCCCACACTTGGCAGGTGGCAACTTGGCAGGCCTGAAGCAAGGGCAGCTGTGAGCCTTGGCAGCTTGAGTGCCAGGACTGAGCCAACTGCAGCCCTGGGGGACCTTGAGGAGCATGGGCAGCACAGAGCAGGCCTTGGGCACTGCAGCTGCTTTTGGGTCAGGGGCACTGCCCCAGAGGGCACTGCTGGTGCTGGGCCCCTGCAGCCTGAGCTGGCCTCTGGCAGAGCTGTGCCCATGCACAGAAGAGCTCTGCTCAGGTGCCCTCCCCTGTGCAGGTGGAGCCCTTTCTGGGGGCTTGGTTGTGCCAGGTGTTGTGCCAGGGCTGCCTCTGCCTGCCCTTGGGAGGGTCTCTGTGTCCCCCAGCTGGGCTCTGGCTTTGTCCCTGCCCTCAGGAAGTCCAAGCCCTGTGCCCAGTGTGCCCAGCTTGCCCTCAGCGCCCCAGGGCCCTTTGGACCCTGACAGGTGGCAGTGGTGGCGCCCCCACAGCCAAGCCCAGTGGGTGCCCAGCACCTTGGCAGCCTGGATGGGAGCCTGGGGTGGTGCCGAGCTCTCTGCTTGTTGCTCTCTGCCCTCTCTTTGCCTTCTCTCCTCAGCTGCTCTCAGCCCTGCACAAGCTGCAGGACACCTCCCTGAGTGCTGCCCTTGCTGGGGGCAGGACAAGAAAGAGCCCAGGGGGTGCAGCAGTGGCTTGGTGCTGGACTCCGCTTGGCTTGGCCGCGGGGCACCTCGGAGCCTGGCCCGGCCTGGTCTGTGAGCCCAGGGCTTGGGGCTGGGGTGGCCTCATGGGCAGGAGCCCCCACGTGGGGACGAAGGCTACTGGTGTGTGGTGGTTTAAACCTTAACTGGGAGTAGAGAGCTCAGATGGGGGCATGGCTGAGAATCTCTCCCCCGCTCCCCCCTCCTCCCTCCCAGCAGAGAGGGGAAAAACAGAGGCAAGGAGCAAATCCACCAAGCAATGGTTTGGAGTCGGCCTGGAAGTAGAGAGGTAAAGAGTTTTTCTTTAAACAAAGCTATATATATATATATATGTATCAATAACAGGTAAGGTTCACAAGGGCAAGGAGCAGGGATGGACGGGAGGGGGAAAAAACCCAAGACTACAAAACCGGTTTCTCTGTGAGGAGGCTCAGAGGCAGCAGGGAGAAGGATCAGGCCCGAGCACGTGGCAGAGGAGCAGGAGGGCAGCCGCAGTAGCTCTCATCCAGGAGAGGCAGGAGCCAAAAGGAGAGCTAAGGACCCCAATGCCTTCCCTTTTATACCCTAGCTGGGCAGGGAGGGGGAGTGGAACAGACTGGGTTTCCCGGGGAACACGCCCTGCAGGGAGGGCAAAGCACTGGCAAGCCCTCCCCGCTTTGTTTTCAGAAAGGGCATTAACCCAGCACGTGGTGAGAGGAGGCCAGGACATGGGGGGTACCCCCAGGGTCCCCAAACTGGGGGCCAGCGGAGGAGTCCTCGGGTGGAGTGGGGAGGGAGGAACAGGAGGCTCCCAAAGTGTTGCTGCCCTGCTGCGTTGTCTTTACCCAGGAAGGGTCCAAACTGGCACTGCCGTGGCCCTACCCCCCGAGTCGCTCTGCAGCCCCCAGTCCTGGGTCCCGGGGCGGGAAGTCCTTTTCCTGCTGCCTGGTTGTTTGGGGCCATTTTTGGTTCCTTTGGAATAGTTTTGGGGTGCAGGAGGGTAACTGAGGGCCCCAGGGAGGCACTGTGAGCTCTCAGGCTGCTGTCGTGGCTTCCCTGGGGGTATTTTGGGCTGGGCCTTGGCTCCTCCTGCTTGTGGCAGGGTCCAGCGTGGGCTGCCTGGGGGGGGCATAGGGAGTTGGGGGAGGCTGTTAGGGGGTTCAGGGAACGGTGCACCCCCTCCGGGGACCTTTGCTGGTTTAACGACAGATCTGAAGCCCTGCCTCGTTTATTCCAGTTCCGCTCTTTTTCAGCTTTCTCAAATAGTCTTTTAAATCTCCCAAACCCCTTTTAGAATCCCTAAGTCGTTCATAGACCTCCTTAACCCCTTCTTTATCTCTCTCAAACGATCCCTTACGTCAGTCCCAATTGTTCTTTATGTTTAGTCAAACCCTCCTTCAGCTCCTTCAAACAACCCTTAGGTGCCTCGAACCCTGCTTAGCTGCTCCGAAGGTAGAGGAGGATCGGGCAGAAGTGGGAGGGGGTTGAAAAGCAGAAAGGGTAACTCGAGGCCAGCGAAGGGAAGCGGGAAGAAGGACTCAGCTCTACCGTTAACCCGAGAAAGATCCCCAGGAGTGGGGGTGCACCGTTCCCGGAGGCACTGCAATACCAGGACGATGCGCGGAGCGGAGGGAGCAAGCTCCGGATCCAACTCCCAGGCCCAAAAATCCGTTTAATATAAAGTCCTCTGATCGAGGACGTATCAGATATTAAACTGATAAGAACAGATACTACACTTGATCTTAGCCAAAAGGCCGAGAAGCGATACCCACCCTGCCCGCCCACACGCCCCCGTGCCCCGCGGGGCCCCCCCTAGGACACGCCCAGCGCCCTGCCGCCCGCAGCCGCCTCCGCGCTCCGCTCCCCGACACTCCGGCACGGGCCCGCTGGGTCTCGCGGACACTCAGCTCCGCTCAAGCCCCCGGACTGCCCCCGGGCGCGGGTCCCGGCATGCCTCGCGCCCCTATTACCATAACCCCGACCTCGCTCCGCGTCCGCCCCGCCCTTCTCCTGCCTCCCGGCCAATGGCATCGCAGGATCCGCCCCTGGCGCTGCAGTCCCCACCCCACCCCCGTCTCACCCTCCTGACTGGCAGGGCTCAGAGCGGCCTCCCGGCGTCCCCCTCAGCCCCTCCCGCCCCGCCGCCTGTCCCGAGCCGGCCGCTCTCGAGCCGGTCCCTGCCGCGCGCTCGCCCGCCCGCCCCTGCGCCGAGGGCTCTCAATCCCACTGACTCCTCCCCATGTCCACGGACTACCCCCGACCCCACCAATGACCCCAGAAACCTCCAGGACACCCCCCCCCCCCCCCCCCCAATAACTGCGCAGTCCCCGTCCCCTAATCTTAGAGACTGCTCCTGTATCCCACAGACACCCCCGCAGAACCCAAGGAGCTCCCCATTAGATGCCCACAGAGGTTGCTCCAGCCCCCCCCCAAACTTCCCCCAACCTTTTAAACCTTGTTAAGCATTTTTGAAAGGTGTGGGAGGCTCCAAGAAGCTCCCAGAAAGTCATCAAAATCCCTAGAAAGTGGCAGATTCATTCTTCTCCTTCTTGTCCTCAGCATTCTTGTTCTCGTACTCCTCCTCCTTCTCCTTCTCGACCTCAACCTCCTCCTCCTCAGCATCATCCTTCTCTTTCTCTCCCTCTCCCTCAACATTGCCCTTGAGCTACTCCAACTGCTTCTCCAGGGTATTCTCCTCCTGGGTCTCATCCAGGAGCTACTGCTGTGCCATGTTGGGGCCCTAGATCAGCTTTGTGGTCCTGGAGACTTTAGTGGGTTGCTGAGTACAGATGACCTGTGGACAGATGGATGGAGGGTCGAGGCTGCAGAGTGTGGGAGGGGTTAGCTTATCAGCTGTGGGGCTCTGGCTGGCTCCTACCTACAGTGGTGATATCAGAATCCGACCCCAGAAGCCCAAATGCCCAGATCCTGCTTGGGTCAGGACAGCCCCCAGCATCCAGCACTTCCAAATGCTGACGGTCCCCTGACCCTCAACACCTCCTGGCATCCAACACCACCCAAGCAGGCACTGTGGAGGGGGTCCTAATTCCACGCACCACCCCATACTCCAGGGCACTCCAGGGCAGGAGTCACCTGAGCTCTCATTCCAGCTCTGCCCCCTTCATCAGATCTTGCATGAGGTGGCTGCAGGGTCCCTCCCTCATTTTGCTGCAGAGATCAGCTTCACTGCAGGTAAGGATCTGCTGGGCAAGGGATCCAAGTAACCAAAAGAGCCATTGAAAAGCTCTTTTTAGGTCTTTTTGAAGCCAAGGCAAGCAGCTTTACTGTGCTGGGGGCTGACAGCTTGTGGGTGTGCTGCTGAGCTGGAGTGTGTGGAACCAGCACCACTCAGTAAATCTAAACGAGGCATTAACACAGCAAAGGGCCATTTGCTGCAGAAATCAGCACCACCCACCCGTGGGGGCAGAACCCCTACCCCCATTGTTGATCAGGTGATAAGTTTTGGAGGGCAGCACAGGGTGAGCAGACAAAGATTGTGTGTGCCCCAGGGGGTGCTGCAGCTGTTAGCAGCTCGTTGGGATCTGTGATCCCTGTGTGAGTTGGGTGAAACTCACTGGGCAAGGCCAATCCACAATCGAGGTGAATCATCTGGTTGTGTCCCAGCAGCCTGTGAAGTCAGTCACAGAGCCATGGCTGAGGGCTGTTGGTAGAGCTGTGGGTACCCAGACGGAGGTTCTGAGCAGACATGTGTCCAGGCCCCTGGCTGTGGTGAGTGCCAGAGCCTGGCACTTGCAATGGAGTGCTGCAGAGACAACACATGATTAGATGTGAGCAGGTGAAGGATCTGCTCAGTCTGATGGCTGAGCTGAAGAAGGAAGTTGTGAGGCTAAGGGGATATGAAGAGGGTAGGCTTGTGGAGTTGGGCTCTGGCATCCCTGAGGGAGGGGCAGCAGGTGTGGATGGCACAAGAAGCAGGGGATCCCATGCCCTCTTGTCAACTGGAAAAAGAAAGAGACCTAAGAGATGAGGAGGAAGGGAGGCAGGAGAGGCACACGAGTTCCCTGCCAATCCCTGAAGTCTTCCCAGTTGCCCACACACAGCAGGTGTGGGGCTCTTGAAACAGAGTCCATGCATGCAGCTACCCAGGACTTGTCAGCCAGTCCCACAACTTAGGATTAGTGCAAACAAGAAAAATGCAAGGTGGCAGTAGTAGGGGAGTCCCTTCTGGAATCCTTACTCTGCCTGGGGCATGAGTTAGGGACGTTTCTAAGAGACTCCCCAGTCTGGCGTGGCCATCAGACTATTACCTGCTGCTGGTTATGCAGATTGTGAGTGAGGAGGCAATGGATAGGAGTAAAAAGCAATTAAAATTACTTCAGGGCTTTGGGGAGACTACTTGAGGGCTGGGGAGCACAAGTGGTGCTCTCCTCAATCCCTCTGGTGACAGGAACAAAAATCCGTGTGATGAACACGTGGCTTAGATGTTGGGGCCACCAACAGAACTTTGGGGGTTTTGACCATGGGGATGTTTTCTTGGCACCAGGTCTGCTGGCGACAGATGGAATCCATCTGTCCCATGAGGGGACAAGAATCCTTGCTCATGAGCTGGCTGTGCCCACTGACAAGGCTTTAAACTAGTGTAAAGGGGACAGGGACGTAGCTGGCCTTGCCACTGGGAACCCTGGGTGTAATAGCCCAAGGCTTGTGGAGCAGTGTGTCGTAACCAGAAGGTCTACCCCAACTCAAGGTTGAAAACTATGCACTCAGTCCCCTCCCTGAAACCTTTATACACCAATGCACACCGCATGGGCAGTAAACAGGAGGAGCTGGCGGCCATTGTGCTGCAGGGAAACTGTGACCTAGCAGCCATCAGGGAAACCTGGTGGGATGACTGCCACAGCTGGAGTGCTGCCATCCATGGGCACAAACTTTTCAGAAGGGATAGGCAAGGAAGAAGAGGTGGTGGAGTGGCCTCTGTGTTAGGGAGACATTTGAAACCCTGCAGATGAATGCAGGTGATGATAGGCTTGAGTCCTTATGGGTAAGAATCGGGAGTGAGGCCCAGCAAGAGAGATACCATGGTGGGAATCTGTTCCAGATCACCCAACCAGGATAGAGAGAGAGATGAAACTTTTAATAAGCAGTGGAGGCAGCTCTCACAGTGCTTGCCCCTTGTTCTCCTGGGACACTTCGGCTTCCTGGATGTCTGCTGGGAATACAATGCAGCAGGGAGAGAACAGTCCTGGAGGTTCTTGGAGTGTGCGGAGGATAACTTCTTGACACAAGTGGTGAGGAACCCAATCAGGGGAGGTGCCCTCCTGGACCTGCTTCTTGCAAACAGGGAAGAACTTGTGGAGCAAATAAAGGTTGGAGACTGTCCAGGGCTCAGTGGTCAGGAGAAGGTTGAGTTCTCCATCCGTGGGGAAAAAAGGAGAGGGGGCAGTAAAACCGACACCTTGGGCTTCCAGAGGGCAAACCTTGGTCTGTTCAGGAGACTGACTGACAAAGTCCCTCGGGAGGCCACCCGGAAGGATACAGGAGTCCAGGAGGGCAGCACACACTTCAGGAGGGAAGTCTCAAAAGGCACAGGAGTAGCTGTCCCTGTGTTGACAAACAAGTCAGCAGGAAAGGTGTCTGGCCTGGCTGGACAGGGACCTTGGGCTGGACCTCAAGGACAAAAGAAGTGCCTATGGCCTTTGGAAGAGGGGACAGGTTTCTCATGAGGACTATAATGATGTAGTGAAACTATGCAGGGAGAAAATTAGGAGAGCCAAAGCACAGCTAGAGCTCAACCTGGCTAAAACTACTCCAGGCTGTAGGTCACAGCAGTTAAGGAGAATAAAAAATGTTTCTATAAATTCATTAACAACAAAAGGAGGACTGGGGAAAATCTCCATCCTTTGTTGGATGCAGAAGGAAACATAGTGACTGAGGATGAGAAGGCTGAGATGCCTAATGTCTGCTTTGCCTCAGTCTTTAGCAGGGGATCCAGCAGTTCCCTGACACCCAACCTCATGAACCAGTAGTCAGGGAGGGGAATCAGAATGAGGTCATCACAATAAATGAGGCAGTGGTCACTGACCTGCTATGCCACTTAGGCATGCACAAGTCTATGGGGCCGGATGGGCTACACCCAAGGGTGCTGAGGGAGTTGGCAGATGTGCTCCCCAAGGCACTTTCCATTATTTGCCTGAAGTCCTGGGGAGGTCCCAATGGACTGGAGAGTAGCAAATGTAAAACCCATCTACGGGAAAGGAGAAAAATAAGGATCTGGGAAACTATAGAGCTATCAGTGTGACCTCAGTACCAGGGAAGGTCCTGGAGCAGGGCATCAAGCACCATTACACACCACAGAAGGAACAACCAGGGGATCAGGCCCAGCCAGCATGGGTTTATGAAGGGCAGGTCCTGCCTGACCAACCTGATCTCGTCTATGATAGGATGACTGACCGTTGGATGAGGGAAGGGCTGTGGATATTGTCAGCCTAGACTTTAGAAAAGCCTGTGGCACAATTCTCATCGCCAACATGCCTCCTGGTGGCTTGGCTGAGCAGTGCTCTGCTGAGTAAAGCACTGGCTGGCTGAAAGGGCCCAAAGAGTGGTGCTCAATGGAGTGAAATCCAGCTGGCGGCTGGTCACAAGTGGTGTTCCTCAGGGCTCAGTGTTGGGACCACTGCTGTTTAACATCTTTATTGATGAAGACACAGAGAGTGTCAGCAGCAAGTTTGCAGATGACACCAAGTTAGGTGGCAGTGTTGATCTGCACAGGGTAGGGCGGCTCTGCAGAGGGACTTGGATAGATTGGATCCATGGCCAACATTACTAGGAGGAACTTCAACAAGGCCTAGTGCCAGGTCCTGCACCTGGGTCACAACAACCCCAAGCAATGCTGCAGGCTTGGGGCAGTGTGGCTGGAAAGCTGCTGGCAGAAAGGGACTTGGGGATACTAATGGCAAGCAGCTGAATAGGGGCCAGCAGTGTGCCCAGGTGGCCAAGAAAGCCAAAGGCCTCCTGGCTGGGATCTGCAATGCTGTGTCCAGCAGGAGCAGGGAGGGGATTGTGCCCTGGGACTCAGCTCTGGGGAGGCCACACCTTGAGTGTTGTATTTGCCCTTGGTGAAGCTGTGCTGATTGTGCCCAGTCACCTCTTCATTATTCTTCTGCCTCAACAGTGTCTCCAGGAGGATCTGCTCCATGATCTTACTGGGCACAGAGGTGAGACTGACTGGCCTATAGTTCCCTGGGTCATCCCTCCTTCCCTTCTTGAAAATGGGAGTTGTTTCCCCTTTTCCAGTCAGTGGGGACCTCCCCAGACTGCCAGGACTTTTGGAATGTGATGGAGAGCAGTTTGGCAACCTCCTCCCCAGCTCCCTCAGCACCCCTGGGTGTATCCCATCGGGTCCCATGGACTTGAACACTTTCAGGCTCTTTAAATGGTCACAAACCTGATCTTCACTCACCATGGGCAGTTCCTTCTTCCAGCCCCTGCCATTATCTTCCATTATTCTGGGAGTGTGTGTAGCAGTTTGGGCTGGGTGCCCTCTGCTACAGGGGGTGCTTCCTGTGTCCAGAAGTCCAGCCCAGAGAGGTGGACACAGGAAATCGGGTATTTCATACCATAATTCTCTGCACCACTATAAGATCCAGCGCGGGGTCTGGCACTTTCTCTTTCTTCCCTCTCCGCCACCCGGTAACTGGGGAGATGTCTCCCGGCCTTGGGCCTGGCTAGGCCCAAGGCCACAGGGGGATAGGCAGTCTCAGATCTGGCCAGCTGAGACTAGCCTAGCAGTGGCGGGGGGAAGAAGGAGCCCTGGGGGTCTTGGGTCTCAGGTGGGGACGGGATGTTTCTGGGTTTGCTTTGGGATGTGTCACTGCTTCTGGCTCTCTGCACACACTTCACTGCTTCCCATTTGAACTTTCCACCACTTTTGCAATCCGTTTGTCTGAGCCGTTATTTCTGCCCGTGGTGGGGAGGGGCTCTGCCTCAACCCATCACAGTGTGGCAGGAGCCCTTGCCAGTGAAGACTGAGGTAAAGAAATCATTGAAAGCCTCAGCCTTCTCCACGTCACTTGTCACCAGCTCACCTGTTTGCTTTCTGATGGGGCCCACCCTTCCTCAGGCTTCTTTTCACCGTTACTATGCCCATAGAAATTTTTACTGCTCCCCTTGATCTCCCTGGCTGGATTGAATTCTAGCTGAACTTTAGCTTTTCTAACCAGGTCTCTTGTGCTCAGGCAGCTTCCTTATATGTCCCCATTCCAGCTGTCCTCTCTTCCACTCCTTGTAGAGTTTCTTTTATGTGCCAGCATGTCCAGGAGTTCCTTGCTCATGCAGGCAGGTCTCCCAGCATTCTTTCCTCCTTCTGGGTATACTTTGCTCCTGGGCATGGCGAAGCTGATCCTTGAACACTGACCAGCTATCCTGGGCCTCTCTTCCCTCTGGGGCTTTGTCCCATGATACTTTGGCTAGCAGATCCTTGAAGTGATCGTGGTCTGCATGTGTAAAATCCATGGTTGCAAGCTTGGGATACATCCTCCTAGTTGCCCTGAGGATCTTAAATTCTATTGCTTCATGGTCACTGCAGCCAAGGTTATTCCTGAGCCTCACATTTGTCACAGCCCTTCCCTATTGGTGAGAACAAGGTCCAGCACAGCCTTTTCTCCTTGGTTCCTCTACCATTTGGAGGAGGAAGTTGTCATCTATGCATTCCAGGAATATCCTGGAATGCTGTACCTGGCTGTGTTGTCCCTCCAGCAGATGTCAGGGTGGTTGAAATCCCCCACGAGGAGCAGGGCCTGTGAATGTGAAGCCACTTCTATTTGCCTGTGGAGTGCCTCACCTGCTTGGTTCTGCTGGTCAGGTGGCCTGCAGCAGATCCCTACAGTAACATCACCTTCCCCTCTCTTCCCCTTAATCTTCACCCATATGCTCTCAACCAGCTCATCGTCCTTGGCCAGGTGGAGCTCCACTGATTCCAGCTGGTCACTGATGTAAAGAGCAACACCTCCTGCCCTGCCTGTCCTTACATTTCACTCACGGGAATCATCCCACCAAGTGTCAGTGATAGCCTCTATGTCATAGCATTCCAGCAGCACAGTGCCCTTTATTTATCCTGTTTGCTGCCCCAGCTGTGTACATTTGCACAGAGGCACTCTAGCTGGGCTGGCAGTGCCACCCTCTTAGGTGAATCCCCCTTGATGCCCTTGGGGTGTCCCAGTGCTTCATCCTTGGCTTGCCTCAGGGCAACAAGTGGAGAGCCCTTGCTAGCATCCATCCCTCTGTCTCTGATTAGCTGCCCCAATGTTTGTCACAGGCAAGCATGAGATTAACAACCCCTTCCCCTTTCCAATGTAGTTTAAAGCCCTATCAGCGAGCCCTGCCAACTTCTGCCCTAGAATCCTTTTTGTGCCTCTGGGCCAGGTGCATCCCATTGTTTGCCTGCAGCTCTGGTGCCCTGTAAGATGAGCTGTGATCATAAAATCCAAATCCCTGTCAATGACAGCAGTCCCAGAGCCATGAATTGATTTCTTGGCTCTTCCTAAATGTTCCCTCATCGATTGCTGATGTCAGAGGGGTGGAAGAGAACACAACTTGAGCTTCTGATCCCTTTAGCAGTTGCCCCAAGGTCCTGAAGTCTCTTTTAATTGACTGTGAACCTCCCACTGCCGCACCATCACTACCCACCTGAAAAAACTATCAGTGGGTAATAGTCTGAAGGACTCACAATGGTGGGAAGTTTACCTACGACATCCTTTACCTGGGTTCCAGTGAGATAGCAGAGCTCTCTAGGAAGTGGGTTTAGTCTGCATGCCCAGACCCTGGGTGGATCTACGTGTGCTTCCCCCACGGTGTGGGCTGCTCCCCGGTGTGGGTGCGGCGGTGCCGACTGCGATTGGATTTGTTTCTGGAGCTCTTGCTGCAGATAGGGCAGGTGAAGGGCTCCTCCCCGGTGTGGGTGCGGTGGTGCTTGGTGAGGTTGGAGATCCGCCTGAAGCTCTTGCCACAGTCGGCGCAGCTGCAGGGTTTCTCACTGCTGTGGATGAGTTCTGGATGGATGTAGTGCTCAGGGTGAAGCTCTTGCCACACGCAGCACAGGGGAACAGATTCTCTCCGGTGTGGATGCGGCGGTGGTTGCTGAGAGCGTCGCTGTGGTAGTGAGAAAAGTTCAATTCTTCCCCCCCCAAACCACAGCTAACTCAGTCCCAGAAGCAAATGGAAAAGGCTATATTATTACAAGCAGAATGAAATGCAAGGAATATATACACAATATACAGTATTTACAGAAATATACAGGAAAGAACGTAACACAGGCAACTCCCTCCTGATGGAGGAGGGTTTCCCCCCAAACCCCCCCTCCCCACCTTCCCCCTTCCCCCTTTTTTTTCCAAAAAGGATTAGAGAGAAAATGGATATTAAGGGAAATTCTGTTAGTTCAAAGCAGTCGTTAAGGGAAGAAAAGAATTAGTTTCTTATCTCATTAGTCCAAGGTCAGTACCACCAGGAACAGAAGGAAGAAACTGCACAGCACAGAAAACAGCTGAACAGACCGAACTGAAACGAAAATCCTTGAAGATACACTCCTACTGATCTACCAATCAAATTCGTTTAGAACTGTCTTTGTTTTCCTTTTTTTTGCACCAAAACATTCAGCTGGAATGCTCAGCAGCTGTCCTTTCCTTAAGGGCATGGCCTAAAACTGGCACTGTTGCTGCGGCAGAAGCTCTTGCCGCAGTCAGGGCAGGGGAAGGGCTTCTTGCCAGCGTGGCTGCACCGGTGGCTGGTAAGGGAGCTGTTGTTGCTGAAGCTCCTGCCGCAGGCAGCACAGCCATAAGGTTTGGCACTGGTATGGATGCGGCGGTGGCTGCTGAGGGTGGAAATGGAGTTGAAGCTCTTGCTGCAGTCACCACCGATGAAGGACAGGGCGCCAGGGTCAGGGCAGTGGTGCTTCACCAGCTCTGAGCCAGGGGGAAGCTCTGCCCACACACAGGGCACTGATTCAGCTGTTTGGGGGGCACAGAGGGGGCTCCCATGGCTTTAGCCTCTTTCCCCTCTTCTTTATCCTGGTCATTTTCATCCTTCTCCTCCTCATATTCATCACAGTCATAATTTTCCTCCTCCTCCTCATCCTCCATGTTGTCCTCTTCCTCAGGGCTGCGCTTTGGCTGCTCCATCTTGATCTCTGGGTGTTCAACCCCTGATATCCTGCCTGGGTCATGACAGCTCTTGACATCCATAGACACCTCCCAACACTCAACACTCAGCTGGGGCAGAGAATGGAGAGGGTCGCTCAACCACCTGTGCTGAGCCCTGGGATACCTGTGCTGGGGAGGTGGAGACTCTCTGGTACTTAGGGAGAGGTCTTATCCCCCTGTTCCTGAGCCTTGCAGCATTGCCAGGGTGGTTCCTGGCCCAGGCCCTGTCTTTTGATCTCTCCTGGCTCAGACAACAGAGGTGGCAGAACTGACCCAGGAAGACCAAACCACCTCCAATCCTCCAAGGGATGGCTCAGCACTGCCCAGGACCATGCAGAGCTGAACCTTACTGGGGGCAGCTCCCAAGCCCAACAGCACAGGCACAGCACACAGCCAGGGCTGCTGAAGATGGGAGGTCTGAAGTGCAGACTCGGCTCCTTGCCCAGGACACAACCCCCAGCACACAGCTGCAGGGCAGCACCACAAGAGAGCTGCCTCCAGCCAGCCTCTCCCAGGCCTTGGCTACAGCTTTCTTCCACTGCCTGCCCAGGGCTCTGCTGCCTGCAGCTGCATTTGCCAGAAGCTGCTGCTCTGGCCCCAGGTCTCCTCCCTGACCCTACTCACAGAGCCCACCCACTTGTGTTCAGCTCTGCCCTGCAGGCACCTTCTGCCAGCAGGACCCTTCCCAGTGGCATCTCTATGCTGGCTACGCTCCAAGAGAAGATCAGAGCAGTCCTGAGGACACAGCAAAAAGGAGGATCATGCTCTCTGGAGATGCAGCAAAGAGGGAAGGGACTTGGTCAGCTTCTTGCAAAACCTGTTCAGCCCTCACTCTGATGCTGGAGGAGTATCTGTCTCCTGGCCAAACCTGACCTCCCCAGCACCACTCACACACAGGCAGCCTAAAGAGACTCATTTGAGAGGTTTTTGATTTCTTCTCTCCCTGCCCATTTCTCTCAGCTTTCTCTTTGGAGTTCTCCTGGAGCTGCCATTCCACTTCCCCAAGTGAAAACAAGGTTTGATGTGAGGGCACAGCGCCCATAGGCCGTTGGTGATCTCCCAGCTGCCACATGCAGAGCTGCAGGAGAATTTGCTCCTTTGACCTCCTGAAATGCTGCCAGACGATGCCATTTCCTGTACAAACAGTTTTTAGCTGGGCCCTTGATCCTGTCCCCTTTTGGGGGGGACAAGGCCTAATTGTCAGCCTATCAGTGTCCCTGGTGTCCCATGGCCCTGCATCACCAACTGCCACTGGAACTGGAAGGGTAGAGTGAAAAAATGTTGTGGCTGAGAAGGATCTAAAGACATGGGCTGGAACCAGGAGCACAAGAATGGAAGGTCTCTGAGACTAAAGGCTGGGATGAGCTGGAGGGCTGAAAGAACAGCAATGAGCCAAGGGGAAGGGTTGCAGATGGGGGGGGGGGGAGGGTTGCAGATGAGGGGGAGAGGGACCCTGCAGCCACCTCACACAGGAACTGATGAAGGGGGCCAGAGAGGGAGTGAGACCTCAGGTGACTCTTGTCCTGGACAGCCCTAGGGTATGGGGTGGGGCATGGGAGCAGGACTCCCTCCAGTGCCTGCTTGGGCAGTGTTGAATGTCAGGAGGTGCTGGGGGTCAGGGAACTGTCACTGTCTGGAGGTGTTGGATGCTGGGGGCTGGGCTGACCCAGGCAGGGTTTGGGCGTTTGAGCTTCTGGGGTCAGGTTTGAAACCACCGTTGTAGGTAAGAGCCAGGCAGAGCCACACAGCTGCTGAGCCAACCCCTCCCACCCCCTGCAGCCTTGAACCTCCACCTCTGTGTTGGGCCCCAGCCTGATCAATATCTTTATTGATGATCTGGATGAGGGGATTGAGTCAGTCATCAGTAAATTTGCAGATGACAGCAAGCTGGGGGCAGGAGTAGATCTGTTAGAGGGTAGGAGAGCTCTGCAGAGGGACCTTGCCAGGCTGGACAGATGGGCAGAGTCCAACGGGATGGCATTCAACAAGTCCAAGTGCCGGGTGCTGCACTTTGGCCACAGCAGCCCCATGCAGAGCTACAGGCTGGGGTCAGAGTGGCTGAGAGCAGCCAGGCAGAAAGGGACCTGGGGGTAGTGGTTGACAGCAGATGAATATGAGCCTGCAGTGTGCCCAGGTGGCAAATGGCTCTGGGTGTGTTCTTGAGCCACCTGTGCTGGATTCTATAGTCCTGCTCTGGCAGAGGCTTGGACTCAATGATCTCCAGAGGTCCCTTCCAACCCCTAGCATCCTCTGATCTGTGATCCTGTGATCTGTGATCCTGTGATCTGGTTTGGGATCTGCCATTTGGATTTTCCTTGTCTCTTGGACCACAGATCACAACTCCTGGCAGTGCTCCACCCAGGCAAGGTTCTGCTGATCAGCAGCTCAGGGCTCTGTGAGTGCCTGCAGCTAATTTCCCTGATTGCTCCTAAGAGCTCAGAGCTTTCCCTGAAGCTTGGCTCTGTTCCTGATCCCAGGAGGAGTCCATCTCACCACCCAGCTCAGCAGTGCAGTTTGGTTTTACACTTCTGAGGTTCTCCTGCTTGTTACTCTTCATTCCCAGTCCCTGATCTTCCTGGGCTGCTGCTCTGTGGTTTGTTCTTCTCCTCTGGTGAGGACTCCCCTGCCTGCCACCCACCAGCCAAACCTTGCTGGTCAGACCAGCTCGGGCCAAGGGTGTTTGATACTTAATCAGATTCCTCTTCTATCAGGTTCCCTGCTGATCATCGTGGTCATAAACTCTAACACAGAGTCCCCCAGAGCCCTCCCCGAGTGCTGCTGCTCCAGCCCTGCCCTGCTGCCAGGCCAAGGGCACCGCAGGGGCATTTGGACTCCTCTCTGCCTTACTCTCTGCTGTGCTCTGGCTGCCACCGAGGCTGTGCCTGGTGTGTGCCTGGTGTGTGTCAGCTGTGTGCCAGATGTGTGTCAGGTGTGTGTGTGCTGTGTGCCAGATGTGTGCCCGGTGGTGCCCAAAGGCACCAGGCAGGGAGGTCTGAAGCTCCCTGCCCTGGTGCAGTGCCCACGGGTGGGAGGCTGCCCAGGAGCCAGCAATGAGCTCTGGTGGCCAGGAAGGGCGAAGGGCAGCCTGGGTTGGGGCAGGAGGGCTGTGGGAAGCAGGTGCAGAGAGGTTCTCCTGCCCCTCTGCTCTGCCCTGCCAAGGCCACAGCTGGAGCCTTGTGCCCAGCTCTGGGCCCTCAGCTCAGGAAGGAGCTCAGGGAACTGCTGGAGAGAGTCCAGCTCAGAGCCACAGAGGATGAAGGCAGTGGAAGATCTTCCTCAGGAGGACAAACTGCTCCCAGCTGGGCTCTGGCTCCATCCCTGCCCTCAGTGACCCCAAGCCCTGTGCCCAGTCTGGGACCTGCTCCCAGTAACAAACTGGTCCCAGTTACCTGCCCTAACTGGCACCAGATCCCCTCCCTCCCCCTACCCCAGGTGCCTTAACCTCCTCCCAGTAACAGACCAGTAACAACCAGCACAGTGTCAAGCAGGAACTGGGAGCTGTCACAAGGTGAGGGAAGGAAGCGGGGGAAGGAAGTGGGAGGGAAGAGCAGGGGGAAGCAAGAGGGGAGGAAGCAAGGGGGGAAGCAAGGGGAGGGGGAAGCAAGGGGGAGACAGGACAGACAGGAGCCTCCCAGTTCATCCCAATTTGCTCCCAGTTCCTTCCCAGTCCCCCCCCAATTCCCTTCCAGTTCCCCCTCCAGATGCTTCTAGTTCCTCCCAATTTCATTCCAGTTCCCTCCATTCCTGCCCCCAGTTCTCTCCCAGTTTGCTCCCAGTTTCCTCCCAGATCATCCCAATTTGCTCCCAGTTCTCTCCCAGTTCCCTCCAAGCTACTTCCTAGTTCCTCCCAGTTCCTTCCCAGTTCACCCTGCTTGCTCCCAGTTCCCCCCGAATTCTCCCCAGATGCTTCCAGTTCCTCCTAATTTCATCTCAGTTCCCTCTACTCCTCCCCACCTCTGACCCCACTTCCCACCCAATTGCTCCCAGTTCCCCCCACTGGGTGTCACTGGATGTTACTGGTGGGTGGTACTTGGTGTTACTGGTAAGTGGCACTGGGTGTCACTGGTGGGTGGCACTGGGAGGCGCAGGTAGGTGGCACTGGTGGGGGTGCTGAGTGTCCCTGGGTGCCACCTGTGGGTGCTGGGTGGCACCTGGGTGGCACCCTGTGGGAGGTGGCCCCAAGGTGCTGGAGATGTCCCCAGGGTGGTGGAGATGTGCCCAAGGCCACAGGAGATATCCCCAGGGTGATGGGAGGTGGCCCCAAGGCTGTGGGAAGTGGCCCCAAGGCGCTGGAGGTGTGCCCAACATGGCCCCAGAAGCCTTTATTGAGGAGCAGTTGTGGCTGGGGACAGAGCAGGCCCCAGGGGACAGCTCCCTGGGCCACAGCCAGCTCTGGGTTGTCCTCTTCTGGCTGCCCCTCAGCGGCCTCACCCCCAGAGGTGACAACTCAGGGCCCCAGGGGGACCCCTGGCAGGCGTGGGAGACCCAGGGGCAGCCCCAGGGGCAGCCCCAGGGGCAGGCCCAGGAGCCCCCCAGGGACCACCAGCTGGGGACCTCCCAGGGGCAGCGACCCCAGCAGCTGGCCTGGAGGGGACAACAGGGGGCAGGAGGTCTTCTCCAGGTCCTCTCCACCTCCATGTCCCTTCCACCATCTCCATGTCGCCTCCACCACCATCTTTATCTCCATATCCCCTCCATCTCCCCTCCACTTCCACCACCACCTCCACCTCCATGTCCCCTCCACCACCACCTCCATGTCCCCTCCACCACCACCTCCATGTCCCCTCCACCACCACCTCCATCTCCCCTCCATGTCCCCTCCACCACCACCTCCATCTCCCCTCCACCACCACCTCCATCTCCCCTCCAAGTCCCCTCCACCTCCATCTCCATGTCCCCTCCACCTCCATCTCCATGTCCCACGGTGGCCTCCTCACCTGTCAGGTCCCTCAGCCTCCGTGGAGGGTCACAGCTGGCTCCTGGCTGGCAGCCTGGGTCCTTCTCTGGGCACCACGGGGCTGTTGGGTGGGGACAAGGGGACAGGAGACAGGTCAGAGGTGGGTGGAGAGGTGGAGAACATCAAGGGTGGACACCTAGAGGTCACCCTGGCCTCACAGGAAGGTCATGGATGGACAAAGAGGGGGAGAACATCAAGGGTGGAGGCCAGCCCCAGCCCACCCAGCAGGTCCCAGCAGCAGCAGCAGCACCTCCCACCCACCCCTTCCCCAGGGCCCTCCACTCACGGCAGCCATCGGGGAGGCTCCAAGGTGCCACCTTCACCCCAGCCTGGTGGCAGGCGGCCTGGTAGTCCTCCAGGACCTGCCTGAGGACCTCTTTGTCCCCGGGGGTCTCACAGAGGTCCCTCAGGCAGATGTGGTAGAAGGCGCCAGGGTGGACCAGGGGGTGGCAAGCTCCGAAGGGGCCTCCGGGAGCCGCCAGGAGGCCGCAGAGCTCCGCGTGCAGGGAGGAGCTCCGGGGGGGCTGGCGGCAGGGGGGCAGGCGGGGCCCAGGCAGGGCCGGGGGGGCAGCCCCCGGGGGGAACCTGGGGCAGGTCCTTGTGGGGGAGGCGGCTGTGGGGGAGGTCGTTGTGGGGGAGGTCGTCGAAGTTGCCGCAGAGGCCGCAGGTGAGGTTGCGATGGGAGGAGGCCAGGGAGATGCCCAGGGAGGTGCCAGGGCCCAGGCGTAGGTGGAGCCCCAGGGCAGGCAGCAGCAGGTCGGTGCCAGAGCCGCCGGAGGTGGCGCAGAAGCTGCCGGCGGCAGGGCAGAGGGGGAGGGGCAGCAGCAGGCCGTCCACCTGCGGGGGAGGGGGTGTGGGCAAGGGCCATCTCCTGCCACCCCCAACCTTCTCCATCCATCTCCAACCTTCTCCATCCATCTCCAACCTTCTCCATCCATCTCCAACCTTCTCCACCTCCATCTCCAACCAACCTTCTCCATCCATCTCCAACCTCCATCTCCATCCATCTCCAACCAACCTTCTCCATCTCCATCTCCAACCAACCTTCTCCATCCATCTCCAACCTTCTCCATCCATCTCCAACCAACCTTCTCCATCCATCTCCAACCAACCTTCTCCATCCATCTCCAACCAACCTTCTCCATCCATCTCCAACCTTCTCCATCCATCTCCAACCTTCTCCATCCATCTCCAACCAACCTTCTCCATCCATCTCCACCCATCTCCAACCTTCTCCAGCCAACCTCCTCCATCCATCTCCATCCATCTCCATCCAACTTTCTCCACCTCCAACCTCCTCCAGCCAACCATCTCCACCCATCCCCACCCTTCTCCACCCCACCCTACCCCAGGCCACTTCCTCACCTCCATCTCTCCTGGGCGCCCTGCCCACAGCACCCAATGCTGCTTCTCAAGCCTGACCATCACCTTCCTGCCGCTGGGGTCACCTCTAGGGGGTCCTCCACAGTCACCTCGAAGCCAGGGTGCCCACCACCGGCCGGCCCACAGCTCCTGGCCACCACGTAGGAGCAGTTGTGCCCTGCCACGGCCACAGTGGCACCATCGAAGCTCAGGAAGTGCCTGGGCCCCACTGCCCGGCAGGTGCCCGGCCTGCTGCTGCCACCTGGTGGCATCTCCGGGCACCCCTGGGGGCCACCAGGCTGGGGGAGGTGGTGGTGGTTGGCCACACAACCTTCTCGGCACCCCTGGGTGCAGGCAGGGATGCAGGTGGAGTAATGGCTGCCCAGGGGGCACCTGGGGGCTGCAAGGGGTGGGAGAGGAGAGAGAGGAGAGGACATGGGCAGGAGGTCACCCAAAGGGGGTCCAGAGCCTGTTTGGGTGCTCCATGGGGTTGGTGTCCTCCAGCTACACCTCTGGGGCCTGCTTGGTGGGGTTCCAGTGGCATTCTGGAGAGATTCTGGAGAGGTTCTAGTGGGGCTCAGGTAGGTTCAGGTGGGGTTCAGGTGGGGTTCAGGTGGGGTTCTGGTGGGGTTCTGGTGGGGCTCAGGTGGGGTTCTGGTGGGGCTCAGGTGGGGCTCTGGTGGGGCTCTGGTGGGGTTCTGGTGGGGTCTGGTGGGGCTCAGGTGGGGTTCTAGTGGGGCTCAGGTGGGGTTCTGGTGGGCTCAGGTGGGGTTCTGGTGGGGTTCTGGTGGGGTTCTGGTGGGGCTCTGGGGTTCTGGGGCTCTGGTGGGGCTCTGGTGGGGTCTGGTGGGGCTCAGGTGGGGTGGGGTTCTAGTGGGGCTCAGGTAGGTTCAGGTGGGGTTCAGGTGGGGTTCAGGTGGGGTTCAGGTGGGGTTCTGGTGGGCTCAGGTGGGGTTCTGGTGGGGTTCTGGTGGGGCTCAGGTGGGGCTCAGGTGGGGTTCTGGTGGGGCTCAGGTGGGGTTCTGGTGGGGTTCTGGTGGGGTTCTGGTGGGGTCTGGTGGGGCTCAGGTGGGGTTCTAGTGGGGCTCAGGTGGGGTTCTAGTGGGGCTCAGGTAGGTTCAGGTGGGGTTCAGGTGGGGTTCAGGTGGGGTTCAGGTGGGGTTCAGGTGGGCTCAGGTGGGGTTCTGGTGGGGTTCTGGTGGGGTTCTGGTGGGGCTCAGGTGGGGTTCTGGTGGGGCTCTGGTGGGGCTCTGGTGGGGCTCTGGTGGGGTTCTAGTGGGGCTCAGGTGGGGTTCTAGTGGGGCTCAGGTAGGTTCAGGTGGGGTTCAGGTGGGGTTCAGGTGGGGTTCAGGTGGGGTTCTGGTGGGCTCAGGTGGGGTTCTGGTGGGGTTCTGGTGGGGCTCAGGTGGGGCTCAGGTGGGGTTCTGGTGGGGCTCAGGTGGGGTTCTCGTAGGGCTCAGGTGGGGTTCTGGTGGGGTTCTGGTGGGGTTCAGGTGGGGTTCTGGTGGGGCTCAGGTGGGGTTCTGGTGGGGCTCAGGTGGGGTTCTGGTGGGGTTCTGGTGGGGCTCAGGTGGGTTCTGGTGGGGTTCTGGTGGGGTTCTGGTGGGTTCTGGTAGGGCTCAGGTGGGGTTCTGGTGGGGTTCTGGTGGGGCTCTGGTGGGGCTCTGGTGGGGTTCTGGTGGGGTCTGGTGGGGCTCAGGTGGGGTTCTAGTGGGGCTCAGGTGGGGTTCTAGTGGGGCTCAGGTAGGTTCAGGTGGGGTTCAGGTGGGGTTCAGGTGGGGTTCAGGTGGGTTCAGGTGGGGTTCTGGTGGGGTTCTGGTGGGGCTCAGGTGGGGCTCAGGTGGGGTTCTGGTGGGGCTCAGGTGGGGTTCTGGTGGGGTTCTGGTGGGGTTCTGGTGGGGCTCTGGTGGGGCTCAGGTGGGTTCTGGTGGGGCTCAGGTGGGGTTCTGGTGGGGTTCTGGTGGGGTTCAGGTGGGGCTCAGGTGGGGCTCAGGTGGGGTTCTGGTGGGGCTCAGGTGGGTTCTGGTGGGGTTCTGGTGGGGTTCTGGTGGGGCTCAGGTGGGGTTCTGGTGGGGCTCAGGTGGGGTTCTGGTGGGGTTCAGGTGGGGCTCAGGTGGGGCTCAGGTGGGGCTCAGGTGGGTTCTGGTGGGGTTCTGGTGGGGTTCTGGTGGGGCTCAGGTGGGGTTCTGGTGGGGTTCTGGTGGGGTTCTGGTGGGGTTCTGGTGGGGCTCTGGTGGGTTCTGGTGGGGTTCTGGTGGGGTTCTGGTGGGGCTCAGGTGGGGTTCTGGTGGGGTTCTGGTGGGGTTCTGGTGGGGTTCTGGTGGGGCTCAGGTGGGTTCTGGTGGGGTTCTGGTGGGGTTCTGGTGGGGCTCAGGTGGGTTCTGGTGGGGCTCAGGTGGGTTCTGGTGGGGCTCAGGTGGTACTTACGACAGAAGTCTTCTGTCCTCCACCCCAGCACCTCCTGCCCAGCTTCCTGGCAGGCAGCCGCGTAGGCCCCCAGGACCCTGCAGACCCCCTCGGGGTGGTGGCAGCGATCGGCGACACAGTCCTGGTAGTAGCTCCAGGGGTCCACCAGGCGATGGCAGCGGTGGAAAGGTCCTTCCTGCCTCAGCACCATCCCACAGCCCCCGCCCCTCCTTCTCCCCTCTCCCCACACTCCCTCACCTCCCCGCACCCTTTAGCCCCCGCCGGCACCGCGGCCTCGCCGTCATTCCCAGGGTCTCCGTCGGCGTCGCCGCAGAGGCCGCAGAGCCTGGGGGCGCCGCCCCTGCCCCCGCCTCGGGCAGCCGGACGCTCGCCCGCCCGTGGCGCTCGTCCAGGGTCACCACCACCCCTTGGGGGGTCCTCAGGGTCACCTCCCAGCCTCGCTTCTCCCAGGTGAGCCCCGAGGCATGGGGTGGGTGGGCATGGGCCCCGTTGACCTGCGGGGGAGGAAGGGGAGAGGCTGGGGTGAAACCGGGGGGACTGGGACCAGTGAGGGGGTGCTGGGGGGTGGGAGTGGGTTGAGGGGAGCCTGGAGAGCATTTGGGTGCTACTCAGGGGTTACTCAGGGGTTACTCTCCAGTTCCTATGTCCTCCCAGCTTGCTCAGCTACTCATGTGCTACTCAGTACTCACTACAAGACCCAAACCCTCCTCCAAGGTTACTCACCACTTACTCACCCTACTTACTACCAGCAGGGCAACAAGGTTCTAACTCAAGGGCCAAGGCTCTGCTCAAGGCCCAAGACTCCACTCAAGGTCCAAGACCTCCTCAGAGGTTACTTACCACTTACTCCACCCTCCCAACACCCTCTTTATGTCTCTCTGACCCCCTCCCACCACCCTCCTACCACCCTCCTCACACCTTCCTCCCCCTTTACTCAGTGCACCCTTGGCACCTACTCACCGTCACCCTCCCAGGCTCCAGCCCCACACGAGAGCCTCGGACCAGGACCTCAATGGCCTCGACACCACCAGGGCCACCATGGAGGAAGACCTGGAAGGGCTCCAGCCCCTGCCAGGTGCTCCTGGGACAGGAACCAGCCAGGAGCTGGGTGCAGGAGATGGGGACCTGGAGGTGGAGGTGGTCAAAGGTCCGGAGGTGGCCCAGGCCCAGGATAGAGCAGGTGACAGGGCCGGGCACGTGGACAGGGCTGGGGGTAGGAGAGGGACCCATGGTGGTGCAAGGCTCCTGGGGACCTTCAAGGAAGCAGGAGGGACCTGTGGGGCAGGAGGAGAAGAGATGAGGGCAGGGCAGTTTCTGGAAGGGCCAGCAGGCAGCCACGGCCACGGCCAGCTCCAGCTTCATCCGTCCAACTTTCTCCAGCCACCTCCAGGCCCTCCTCCATCATTTCCATCCGTCTCCCTCCATTCATCTCCACTCAAGCCCTCCTCTGATGAAAATTCTTCTTTTGAACAGAGTAACAGAGTCGATGAGAAACTGCCCACTGTTAGCTGGAGTGCAGGGGGGAGAGCAGTAGGCAGATAGCACTGGCATGGGTAAGGAACAACAGGACTTTTCGGTAGTTTACTTCTGTTAGTCTTGGGTAAAATGATCTTTCGTCTGGATAGAGGGCACCTGGGTAACACGTATACACTTCTGCTGCTTATAGATAGACGACCTTCTGCATAGCAGGAGGATGTCTGGGCTCTCCTGGGAAACGGCTCACGTGCCATTGTCATTTTGGATGCACAGCTTCCTGAATACAAGCCTGCCCCGAGCTCTCTGCAGTCTTTCCGAGGGCTCTACCTGCGTCCGCGCCGCAGTGGAAGCGGAATACAAGAAACTCACCGAGTCTCTCGTCTTTCTCTGAGCCACCTCCACCCACCTCTTCCCACTCTCCCTCCCTCCTTCCTCCTCCCGGGCCCGGACTCACCGCACTGCAGCTGCTGCCCCCTGCCGTCGGCCGCCCAGTGCCAGGCGCAGGCCCCGCAGAGCCGGTCCCGGAGCTCCGCCGGCGCCGTTACCGTCACCGCTCCGTCGCCGCCCAGGCTGACCCTGAGCCCCGCGGCCGCCGTGGCCCTGCGCTGCCCCCGCCGCGCTGCAGCCGCAGCCGGCCCCCGCCCAGCGCCAGCGGCAGCCGCAGCTGCTGCCCGGACACCTGCGGGGGGAGAGGGCAAAGGCTGTCTGGGGCTGGCCAGGGGCTGGGGGCTGCCACCGACACCCGCAGGTGAGCTCCGTGGGGCTGGGGAGGTGCTGGGGGCCTGGCTCCGCCACCCAGCTGCGGCACCCGTGGGGCTGGGCAGGGGCTGGGCAGGGGCTGGGGGTCCTCACCCTGGCCAGGTTCTCCTCTCCTTGCCGCAGCTCCACCTCGTAGTTGTCCCCTCTGAGGGTGAGGTGGCCGAAGGTGGTGCCCAGGCCTCTGCCCGCCTGGCCCCCCACTGTCACCTGCAGCGGGGCCAGCCCAGGCCCACAGGTGGCCACCAGGGTGTGGCTGCAGGCGCCGGAGGGCAGCTCATGGTGCTGCCCATCGAAGGCTCGGTACCGCCGGGGGCCCTGCACGTGGCACACCAGCGGGGGCTCTGGCACGGGGGAGGGGAGGCATCTCGGGGTGGTGCCCTCCAGCTGGCACCTGGTGCCCTTGGGACAAGCCAGGTCCTGGCAGCTTGGCTTGGTGGAGACACATCTGGGGGTGATGCCCTCCAGCTGGCACCTGGTTCCTGCTGGGCACTGGAGGTCATCACAGCTTGGCTTGGTGGAGACACATCTGGGGGTGATGCCCTCCAGCTGGCACCTGGTTCCTGGTGGGCACTGGAGGTCATCACAGGTTGGGTTGATGGAGACACATCTGGGGGTGATGCCCTCCATCTGGCACCTGGTTCCTGGTGGGCACTGGAGGTCATCACAGCTTGGCTTGGTGGAGACACATCTGGGGGTGGTGCCCTCCAGCTGGCACCTGGTTCCTGGTGGGCACTGGAGGTCATCACAGCTTGGCTTGGTGGAGACACATCTGGGGGTGGTGCCCTCCAGCTGGCACCTGGTTCCTGGTGGGCACTGGAGGTCATCACAGCTTGGCTTGGTAGAGACACATCTGGGGGTGGTGCCCTCCAGCTGGCACCTGGTGCCCTTGGGACAAGCCAGGTCCTGGCAGCTTGGCTTGATGGAGACACATCTGGGGGTGATGCCCTCCAGCTGGCATCTGGTTCCTGCTGGGCACTGGAGGTCATCACAGCTTGGCTTGATGGAGACACATCTGGGGGTGGTGCCCTCCAGCTGGCACCTGGTTCCTGGTGGGCACTGGAGGTCATCACAGCTTGGCTTGGTGGAGACACATCTGGGGGTGGTGCCCTCCATCTGGCACCTGGTTCCTGGTGGGCACTGGAGGTCATCACAGGTTGGGTTGATGGAGACACATCTGGGGGTGATGCCCTCCAGCTGGCACCTGGTTCCTGGTGGGCACTGGAGGTCATCACAGCTTGGCTTGGTGGAGACACATCTGGGGGTGATGCCCTCCAGCTGGCACCTGGTGCCCTTGGGACAAGCCAGGTCCTGGCAGCTTGGCTTGGTGGAGACACATCTGGGGGTGGTGCCCTCCAGCTGGCACCTGGTTCCTGCTGGGCACTGGAGGTCATCACAGGTTGGGTTGATGGAGACACATCTGGGGGTGGTGCCCTCCAGCTGGCACCTGGTTCCTGCTGGGCACTGGAGGTCATCACAGGTTGGGTTGATGGAGACACATCTGGGGGTGATGCCCTCCATCTGGCACCTGGTTCCTGGTGGGCACTGGAGGTCATCACAGGTTGGGTTGATGGAGACACATCTGGGGGTGATGCCCTCCATCTGGCACCCGGTTCCTGGTGGGCACTGGAGGTCATCACAGGTTGGGTTGATGGAGACACATCTGGGGGTGGTGCCCTCCAGCTGGCACCTGGTTCCTGCTGGGCACTGGAGGTCATCACAGGTTGGGTTGATGGAGACACATCTGGGGCTGGTACCCTCCAGCTGGCACCTGGTTCCTGGTGGGCACTGGAGGTCATCACAGGAAGGCTTCTTGCTGCCCACACACCTGGGCCACCCCTCCACCACCTGGCAGGTGGTGCCCTGGGAGCAGAGGAGGTCCTGGCAGGAGGCCTTGGTGAGGACACACCTGGGCCAGGTGCCCACCACCTGGCACCTGCTGCCCGCTGGGCACCGCACGTCCTGGCAGGAGGCCTCCCTGGGCACGCAGCTCGGCCAAGCCCCCAGCAGCCGGCAGGAGGTCTGGGGCGGGCACCCGACCCGGGAGCAGGGCACTGGGTGAGGCAGGCAGGTTGGCACCCCTCCCAGCAGCCGGCAGCTGGCACCGCCCGAGCAGGCCACGCTGGAGCAGCTGGGGGGCAGCGGCAGGCAGCGGGCACCGCCCGGCTCCTCCCGGCAGGTGGCGCCAGGCCCGCAGGAGACCTGGGCGCAGGAGGCGTCGCGCTTGGCCCTGGTGGTCTGCAGGCACCGCGGCCACCCCCGCAGCAGCTGGCACTTGGTGCCCCGCGGGCAGCGCACCTCCCCGCAGGAGGCTTGGGAGACACAGGAGGGGTGGCCCTGGGCGGCGGAGCAGAAGGTGCCAGGGGGGGGCAGAGACCTCCTGGCAGGACAGGGCAGGGGCGGGGGCAGTGCAGAGGCCGCGGGGGCAGGGGGCGGAAGGTTGGGAGGTGCCAGGAGCAGAGTGGGGGAGGGAGAGGAGGTGACCCCAAGGGGTGGAACCCAGCAGGACAGGGCTGGGAAGACAACGAGGCCAAGGGGGCAGCGAGGAGCAGAAGGTGCCCAGGGGACACTGGAGGTCCTCACAGGTGGGGTGGTGGTTGTGGACACAGATTGGTTGAGCATCCAGCAGCTCACAGGAGGTCCCTGGAGGGCAATGGAGGTCCTGGCAAGAAGGTCTCCTTGAGAACATCTTGGGTTGGACACACCTTGGCCAACCATCAACCACCTGGCAGAGGGAGCCCTTCTGGCACTGGATCTCCTCACAGGTTGGTTGGTGGTGCACACACTGAGGCCACCCAGAGGTCATCTTGCATGAGGTTCCTTGAGGACAGTGGAGGTCCTTGCATGAAGGTCTTCTTGAGGACATCTTGGGTTGGACACACCTTGGCCAACCATCAACCACCTGGCAGAGGGAACCCTTCTGGCACTGGATCTCCTCACAGGTTGGTCTTTGGTGGACACATTGAGGCCACCCAGAGGTCATCTTGCAGATGGTTCCTTGAGGACAGTGGAGGTCCTTGCATGAAGGTCTTCTTGAGGACATCTTGGGTTGGACACATCTTGGCCAACCATCAACCACCTGGCAGAGGGAGCCCTTCTGGCACTGGATCTCCTCACAGGTTGGTCTTTGGTGGACACATTGAGGCCACCCAGAGGTCATCTTGCAGATGGTTCCTTGAGGACAGTGGAGGTTCTTGCATGAAGGTCTTCTTGAGGACATCTTGGGTTGGACACATCTTGGCCAACCATCAACCACATGGCAGAGGGAACCCTTCTGGCACTGGATCTCTTCACAGGTTGGTTGGTGGTGCACACACTGAGTCCACCCAGAGGTCATCTTGCATGAGGTCCCTTGAGGACAGTGGAGGTCCTTGCATGAAGGTCTTCTTGAGGACATCTTGGGTTGGACACACCTTGGCCAACCATCAACCACCTGGCAGAGGGAGCCCTTCTGGCACTGGATCTCCTCACAGGTTGGTCTTTGGTGGACACATTGAGGCCACCCAGAGGTCATCTTGCAGATGGTTCCTTGAGGACAGTGGAGGTTCTTGCATGAAGGTCTTCTTGAGGACATCTTGGCTTGGACACATCTTGGCCAACCATCAACCACATGGCAAGTGGTCTCTCTGGGACAAGGATGATGGTGGCAGGATGGTGACTGCTGGAGAGTTGAAGGTGGTGGTGGAACATCTCTCTGGAAGACCTTCTTTCCAACACACTTAGGCCACCCTTCCACCATCTTGCACTGGGTTCCTTCTCCACACCTGAAGGTCCTGCAGGAGGGCTGAGGAACACATCTGGGCCACCCTTCCACCATCTTGCATTGGGTTCCTTCTCCACACCTGGAGGTCTGGCAGGAGGGTCGAGGAACACACTTGGGCCACCCTTCCACCATCTTGCACTGGGTTCCTTCTCCACACCTGGAGGTCTGGCAGGAGGGTCGAGGAACACACTTGGGCCACCCTTCCACCATCTTGCACTGGGTTCCTTCTCCACACCTGGAGGTCTGGCAGGAGGGTCGAGGAACACACTTGGGCCTCCCTTCCACCATCTTGCACTGGGTTCCTTCTCCACACCTGGAGGTCCTACAGGAGGGCTGAGGAACACATCTGGGCCACCCTTGGATCACCTGGCATTGGGCTCCTCTTGGGCACTGAATGGCCTGGCAGGAGGGAGGGACATGGACACACTTGGGCCACCCTCCAACCATCCTGCAGGTGGTGCCTTCACCACACCTGGAGGTCCTGCAGGAGGGGGTGGGGAGGCACTTGGGCCTGCTGGCCACCAGCTGGCATCTGCTGCCCCCTTTGCAGGGGAAGTTCTGGCAGGAGGGCTGAGGAACACATCTGGGCCTCCCTTCCACCATCTTGCACTGGGTTCCTTCTCCACACCTGAAGGTCTGGCAGGAGGGTCGAGGAACACACTTGGGCCTCCCTTCCACCATCTTGCACTGGGTTCCTTCTCCACACCTGGAGGTCCTACAGGAGGGCTGAGGAACACATCTGGGCCACCCTTGGACCATCTTGCACTGGGTTCCTTCTCCACACCTGAAGGTCTGGCAGGAGGGTTGAGGAACACATCTGGGCCAGCCTTCCACCATCTTACACTGAGTTCCTTCTCCACACCTGAAGGTCTGGCAGGAGGGTTGAGGAACACATCTGGGCCAGCCTTCCACCATCTTACACTGAGTTCCTTCTCCACACCTGAAGGTCTGGCAGGAAGCTGTGGGGACACACCTGGGACTGGTGTCCACTACCTTGCAGGTTCTCCCTGGTCCACATCTCACCCCAAGACAGAACCTGGCTCTGCTCAGGGCTGGAGGATCTGCTCCTGGAGGAGGAAAGGAGAAGCTTGGATGAGAAGCAACCCAGCCCTGGACAGCAGGGAGGTCCACCAAAAGGTAGGAGAAGGTCTTTGGTTGGCCAACCAGAGCTTGGGGTCCTCCTACTCAAACCAGAGCTTCCTACCCTTGGGTCTACCATGTTTATGAGTGGATGTTCTCCAGGGGCTTGGGGAGGGGTTGAGGGATGATTGCTGAGGGAATTTGGGGTGAGAAAGGACAATGTTGGGGGTGGAGATGGAGGGGAGGAGGTGGAGATGGAGGGGAGGAGGGGATGGAGGGGAAGGAGAGATGGAGGGGGTGGAGATGGAGGAGAGGAGGTGGAGATGGAGGGATGGAGAAGGAGAGATGGAGGGAGGGGGTGGAGATGGAGGGGAGGAGGAGGATGGAGGAGATGGAGGAGAGGAGGTGGAGATGGAGGAGGAAAAGTGGAGGAGGAGGATGGAGGGGAGGGGTGGAGATGGAGGGGAGGAGGAGAGATGGAGGAGGAAAAGTGGAGGAGAGGAGGTGGAGATGGAGGAGGAAAAGTGGAGGAGGAGAGATGGAGGGGAGGGGGTGGAGATGGAGGGGAGGGGGTGGAGATGGAGGGGAGGGGGTGGAGATGGAGGGGAGGGGGTGGAAGTGGAGGAGATGCTTGGATTTGGGGTGGGAAAGGACAAGTTTGGGGTTGGAGCAGAGGTGGAAGAGGGCAGGGAGAAGGTGGAGCTGGGCGGGGAGAAGGTGGAGCTGGGTGGATCTGGAGCCCCTGGGGGTGCAGGGCTGGGCCGGGGGCTGCAGCTGGGCCTCACCTGAGCGCACGACCAGGCAGAGCAGGAGGAGCAACATCTGGGGTGGCCTCATCTGCTGGCAGTGGGGAGGAGAGGTTGAGGCAGAGCCTGGTGGCATCCAGATGTGCAGGACCTCCACCCCCCAGCCCCAGAGGCTCCACATCTGGGTGGTGGAGGCAGACCTCCATGACCTCCCCAGCCCCACATCTGGATGAAGCCCCAGCTGGGCAGGACCTCCCCCAGCCCCGCATCTGGATGAAGCCCCAGCTGGGCAGGACCTCCCCAGCCCCGCATCTGGATGAAGCCCCAGCTGGGCAGGACCTCCCCCAGCCCCGCATCTGGATGGAGCCCCAGCTGGGCCCCCCAGCCCCGCATCTGGATGGAGCCCCAGCTGGGCAGGACCTCCCCCAGCCCCGCATCTGGATGGAGCCCCAGCTGGGCAGGACCTCCCCAGCCCCGCATCTGGATGGAGCCCCAGCTGGGCAGGACCACTCCCAGCCCCGCATCTGGATGAAGCCCCAGCTGGGCTCCCAGCCCTGCATCTGGATGAAGCCCCAGCTGGGCAGGACCACTCCCAGCCCCGCATCTGGATGGAGCCCCAGCATCTGCCCCGCATCTGGATGGAGCCCCAGCTGGGCAGGACCACTCCCAGCCCCGCATCTGGATGGAGCCCCAGCTGGGCAGGACCACTCCCAGCCCCGCATCTGGATGGAGCCCCAGCTGGGCAGGACCACTCCCAGCCCTGCATCTGGATGGAGCCCCAGCTGGGCAGGACCTCCCCCAGCCCCGCATCTGGATGGAGCCCCAGCTGGGCAGGACCTCCCCCAGCCCCGCATCTGGATGGAGCCCCAGCCGGGCAGGACTCACCTCCAGGCTCCTGGCAGCTGCAGCAGCTGCAGGGTTTTGAAGGCGCCCAGGAGGTGCCACGCCCCCGGAGCTGGCGGCTCCACCCCCGGCAGCGCCTCCTGATTGGTCTTGGCGGCAGGGGTGCGCCTCAGAACTGAGATAAGATCTGGGCTGGGACCCCCACCCCGGGGCCAGGCTGGCGCCAGCAGGACAAACCCCGGGGGAGGTGGGGTGGGGTCGGGTCGGGTCCTTCCTTGTGTCTCCATCCAGGTGGCTACCTGGGGAGGTCTCCATCTCCATCCAACCACCTCCAAACCTCCTTCCACCTCCAACCTTCTCCTTCCACCTCCAACCTTCTCCTTCCACCTCCAACCTTCTCCTTCCACCTCCAACCTCCAACCTTCTTCCACCTCCAACCTTCTCCTTCCACCTCCAACCACCTCCAACCTTCTTCCACCTCCAAGCTTCCCCTTCCACCTCCAACCTTCTCCTTCCACCTCCAACCACCTCCAACCTTCTCCTTCCACCTCCAACCTTCTCCTTCCACCTCCAACCTTCTCCTTCCACCTCCAACCTTCCTCCTTCCACCTCCAACCTTCTCCTTCCACCTCCAACCACCTCCAACCTTCTTCCACCTCCAACCTTCTCCTTCCACCTCCAACCTTCCCCTTCCACCTCCAACCTTCTCCTTCCACCTCCAACCTTCTCCTTCCACCTCCAACCTTCCCCTTCCACCTCCAACCTTCCCCTTCCACCTCCAACCTTCCCCTTCCACCTCCAACCTTCCCCTTCCACCACCAACCTTCTTCTACCTCCAACCTTCTCCTTCCACCTCCAACCACCTCCAACCTTCTTCCACCTCCAACCTTCCCTTCCACCTCCAACCTTCCCCTTCCACCACCAACCTTCTTCCACCTCCAACCTTCTCCTTCCACCTCCAACCACCTCCAACCTTCTTCCACCTCCAAGCTTCCCCTTCCACCTCCAACCTTCCCCTTCCACCTCCAACCTTCTCCTTCCTTCCACCTCCAACCTTCTCCTTCCACCTCCAACCTTCTCCTTCCACCTCCAACATTCTTCCACCTCCAACCTTCTCCTTCCACCTCCAACCTTCTCCTTCCACCTCCAACCTTCTCCTTCCACCTCCAACCTTCTCCTTCCACCTCCAACCTTTTCCAACCACCTCCAACCTTCTCCAACCAGCCTTCTCAATCCATCTCCATCTGTCCCCCCCTTTCTCCCTGACCATCCCCTCCCCCATGCTGTTCTCCCCTCCCCCTCCCAGTACCCAGCTGTGCCCAGACTGGTCCCAGTTTGGGGCCAACCAGGTCCCTTCGCTCCCCTGCCCAGGATAATTGAGGCTGGACAGGGCTGGGGCCCTTTGTTCTCCAGAACAATAGATGGGGAGGGCAGTGGGGGGAGGTGGCGGGGAGGGGGCACCAGTAACTCCCAGTCCATGCCAGATCCCCTCCCAGTGCTCACCATTGACTCCCAGTTCCCCCACACCCCTTCCCAGTTACTCCTAGTATCTCCCAGTCACCCCAACCCCCTCCCAGTGCCCTCCCCCACTTCCCCCAGTCCAGGCAGCCCCCTCCCAGTATCTCCCAGTCCCTCCCAGTTAATTACTGAGCAAATGAACAGGTGGCACTGGGGCACCACGGTCTGGAAAGCCCTAGGTGGGGGAGTGGGCAACTCCCCCCGGATATTTGGGGAACCCCCAACATCTGTGGACCTCCCCAGTACACAAATGGTCCCTGGGGTGGGATTCGGGTCCCCAGATAGCATTTGGGGGTCCCTGGAGGGGGGATGGAGTCCCTGGAGTGGATTTAGGGGTCTCAGGGAGGATTTAGGGGTCCATGGGGGGGGGGGGCTGGGGTTCCTGGAGCGAGTTTAGGGGACCCAATGAGGGATTTAGAGGTCCCTGGAGTGGTTTTGGGATCCCAGAGCGGATTTGGAGGACCCTGGGTGGGGAGTGTGGTTCCTGGAGTGGGTTTAGGGGATCCTAGGAGGGATTTGGGGATCCCTGGGAGGGGTTCAGGGGGAATTTGGAGGTCCCTGGGTGAGTCTGGGCCCAGGTTAGACCTCTCCCACTTTGGGCCTGCTTGGTGCTGAGCCTGGCACAGCTTGAGCCTGTCCTGGTTCAGATCCTGCTGCCACTTCAGGCCTGTCCCAGTTGAGGCTTAAGCCAGGTTGAGCCCAAAAAGGGAGGAAAGGACCCTAAAAGGGAGGAAAGGATCCCAAAAGGGAGGAAAGGACCCTAAAAGGGAGGAAAGGATCCCAAAAGGGAGGAAAGGACCTCAAAAGGGAGGAAAGGACCCCAAAAGGGAGGAAAGGACCCCAAAAAGGAGGAAAGGACCCCAAAAGGGAGGAAAGGACCTCAAAAGGGAGGAAAGGTCCCCAAAAAGGAGGAAAGGATCCCAAAAGGGAGGAAAGGACCCTAAAAGGGAGGAAAGGACCTCAAAAGGGAGGAAAGGACCCTAAAAGGGAGGAAAGGACCCTAAAAGGGAGGAAAGGATCCCAAAAGACAGGAAAGGATCCCAAAAGGCAGGAAAGGACTGAAAAAGGGAGGAAAGGATTGAAAAAGTGACCCTCCCAGGGGTCAGGCCCTGCTTGACCTGCTGCTCTCCAATAGGGAAGGGCAGGTGGGAGACGTGGTGGTAGGAGGCTGTCCAGGGTGCAGCCATCATGAGCTAGTGGAGCTTTCAGTATGCAGGGAAACAAGGAGGAGCAGTCACAGAGTCCTTACCTTAGACTTCCAGAGAGCAGACTTCAGCTTGTTTAAGCAACTCGTTTGGAGAGCCCCCTGGGCAGCAGCCCTCAAGAACCAAGGGGCCCAGGAGGGTTGGACCTGCTTCAAGCAGGAGCTCTTGAAGGCACAGGAACAGGCTGTGCCCACGTGCCGAGCGGCGAGCTGAGGGGAAGGCTCTGGGCCCGGATGGGCAAGCAGCTCTTGGAGGGATTCAGGGCAAAAGAGGCTCTATCACCTTTGGAAAGGGGGGAGGCAACTCATTATATGCTTAAGGATGTCGTTAGATCATGTAGGAGGAAGATTAGAGAGGCAAAAGCCCAGTTAGAACTCAAGCTGAGCACTGCTGTGAGGGACAATAAAAAGCATTTTGATAAACACATCAATGCTTAAAAGAGGGCAAGAAGAACCTCCACTCCTTGTTGGACCTGGAGGGGAACAGTGTAACTAAAGATGAGGAAGAGGCTGAGGTTCTAAATACCTTCTTTGCCTCCATTTTCAGCAGTAAGGCAGGAGGGCTTCAGGACAAGTGGCCTCCTGAACTGGTAGGTGGGGTCAGGGAGCAGTGTAGTGTCCCTGAAATCCATGAGGAAGTAGTTAGGGACTTGCTGAGCCACTTGGTTCCCCACAAGTCCATGGGACGGGATGGGATCCACCACAGGGTGCTGAGAGAGCTGGCAGATGAGCTCCAAGCCTCTCTCCATCATTTACCACCAGTCTGGCTCCCTGGAGAGGTCCCAGATGACTGGCAGCTGCCAGCGTGATGCCCATGCACAAGAAGGGCTGGATGGAGGAACCTGCAAACACCAGGCCTGGCAGCCTGACCTCAGTGCCAGGGAAAATGATGGAGCAGATCATCTTGGGGGCAATCACACAGCACCTGCAGGGTGGCCAAGGGATCGGGTCCAGCCAGCATGGATTCAGGAAGGGCAGGTCCTGCCTCACCAGCCTGATCTCCTTCTGTGATCAGGTGATTGCCTGGTGGGTGTGGGGCAGGCTGTGGATGGAGTCTGCCTGGACTTCAGCAAGGCCTTTGACACCGTCCCCCACAGCAAACCCCTGGCCAAGCTGTCAGCCCCTGGCTTGGACAGCAGCACTCTGAGCTGGGTTAGGAACTGGCGGGAGGCTGAGCCTAGAGAGTGGTGGTGAATGGTGCCACAGCCAGCTGGCAGCCAGGCACCAGTGGTGTGCCCCAGGGATCAGTGCTGGGCCCCAGCCTGATCACTATCTTTATTGATGATCTGGATGAGGGGATTGAGTCCATCACCAATAAATTTGCAGATGACAGCAAGCTGGGGGCAGGAGTAGATCTGTTAGAGGGTAGGAGAGCTCTGCAGAGGGACCTTGCCAGGCTGGACAGATGGGCAGACTCCAACAGGATGGCATTCAACAAGTCCAAGTGCCGGGTGCTGCACTTTGGCCACAGCAACCCCATGCAGAGCTACAGGCTGGGGTCAGAGTGGCTGAGAGCAGCCAGGCAGAATGAGACCTGGGGGTAGTGGTTGACAGCAGATGAACATGAGCCGGCAGTGTGCCCAGGTGGCAAATGGCATCCTGGCCTGCATCAGGAATAGTGTGGCCAGCAGGAGCAGGGAAGTCATTCTGCCCTGTGCTCAGCACTGGTTAGGCCACACCTTGAGTCCTGTGTCCAGTTCTGGGCCCCTCAGTTTAAGAAGAACATTGAGAGACCTGAAGGTGTCCAGAGAAGGGCAACAAGGCTGGGGAGGGGTCTGGAGCACAGCCCTATGAGGAGAGGCTGAGGGAGCTGGGGTTGCTTAGCCTGGAGAGGAGGAAGCTCAGGGAGACCTTATTGCTCTCTACAACTACCTGAAGGGAGGTTGGAGCCAGGAGGGGGTTGGTGTCTTCTCCCAGGCAAGCAGCACCAGAACAAGAGGACACAGCCTCAAGCTGTGCCAGGGGAGGTTTAGGCTCTATGTTAGGAAGAAATTCTTCCCAGCAAGAGAGATTGGCCACTGGAATGTGCTGCCCAGGGAGGTGGTGGAGTCACCATCCCTGGAGGTGTTTAGGAAGAGCCTGGATGAGGCCCTGGGTGCCATGGTTTAGTTGATTAGATGGTGCTGGGTGATAGGTTGGACCTGATGATCTTGAAGGTCTTTTCCAACCTGGTTAATTCTACTCTATTCTATTTGTGGCAGGTTGAGGCTGATCCTCCCCCCACAGGCAAGAAATGAGACTCAGACAAATGGATTGCAGAAGTGGGGGTAAGTTTCAATGGAAAAGCAGTGAAAATTTTACAGAGAACCACAAGCACAGTGACAAAAGAGGTCCCAAAGCACACCCAGAAGCATCCCACCCCCACCTGAGGGTACCAGGGCTCTTCCCAGAGAGAGCTTTAGCCGTTGGAATGTGCTGCACAGGGAGGTGCTGGAGTCACCGTCCCTGGAGGTGTTCAAGAGGGGACTGGGGAGCCACGGTTTAGTAGTCATGAAGTGCTGGGAGACAGGTTGGACCTGACGAACTTTGAGGTCTTTTCCAACCTTACTGATTCTATATTCTATGATTCTATGAAAGGATTCAAAAAGGGAGGAAAGGCCCCCCCAAAGGGGAGGAAGGGACCCAGAAAGGGGAGGAAGGGACCCAAAAGGAAGGGACCCAAAAAGGGGAGGAAGGGACCCAAAAAGGGGAGGAAGGGACCCAAAAAGGGGAGGAAGGGAAGGGGAGGAAGGGACCCAAAAAGGGGAGGAAGGGACCCAAAAAGGGGAGGAAGGGACCCAAAAAGGGAGGAAGGGACCCAAAAAGGGACCCAAAAAGGGGAGGAAGGGACCCAAAAAGGGGAGGAAGGGACCCAAAAAGGGGAGGAAGGGACCCAAAAGGGGAGGAAGGGACCCAAAAGGGGAGGAAAATACTCAAAAAGGGAGGAAAGGACCCAAAAGGGGAAGAAAGGACCCAAAAGGGGAGGAAAGGACCCAAAAAGGGAGGAAAGGACCCAAAAAGGGAGGAAGGGACCCAAAAGGGGAAGAAAATACTCAAAAAGGGAGGAAAGGACCCAAGTAGGGAGGAAAGGACCCAAAAGGGGAGGAAAGGACCCAAAAGGGGAGGAAAGGACCCAAAATAGGGGAGAAAGGACCCAAAATGGGGATGAAAGGACTCAAAATGGGGAGGAAAATATCCAAAGGGGAGGAAAGGAACATAAAGGGGAGGAATTGGTCCAAAAAGAGGGGGAGGCATCCCAAAAATGGGATGAAAGGACCAAAATGGGTAGGAAAGGACACAAAATGGGTAGGAAAGGACACAAAAGGGGAGGAAAGGACACAAAAGGGGAGGAAAGGACACAGAAGGGGAGGAAAGGAAAGGAGGAAAGGACACAAAATAGGGGAGAAAGGACTCAAAAGGGGAGACTCAAGGACTCAAAATAGGGGGAAAATATCCAAAGGGGAGAAAGGAACATAAAGGGGAGGCATTGGTCCAAAAAGAGGGGGAGGCATCCAAAAAATGGGATGAAAGGACCAAAATGGGTAGGAAAGGACGATGGGATGAAATGACCTAAAAAGGGGAGGGAAGGACTCAAAAAGGGGAAGAAAGGACTCAAAATGGAGTGGGAAGGATCCAAAAAGGGGAGGAAAGGACCCAAAATCGGCAGAAGTGACCCCAAAGGAGGCAGCAATGACCCAAAAGAGGCAGAAAAGAACGCAGTACCGACTCCCTCTGCCTTCCCTCTCCCCGCGGCGCTCCGCAGGGCTAGGCGTGGCCTCATTTGCGTCACCGTTGACGTCACCGTTGACGTCACCACAGGGCGAGCGGCAGGGGCTTCTCCTGTTAACTGTTCCTGGACCAAACCTGCAGCGTTTGGCCCCAAAGTGCAGCAACAAAGGGGGAGGGCGGGGGAAGGGCATCTGGGAGCGACTGGGAGGCGATCTGAGAGGGACTGGAAGCGACTGGGAGGCACTGGGAGGGGATCTGGGGGGACTGGGAGCGACTGGGAGGCACTGGGAGGGGACCTGAGAGGGATTGGAAGCGACTGGGAGGCACTGGAAGGGGATCTGGGGGGACTGGGAACGACTGGGAGGCGGTCTGCGAGCTACTGGGAAGGGGGTTGGGGGCACTGGGAGGGAACTGGGATAAACGTGCTGACTGGACAGGACTTGGGGGGGCACTGGGAGGTACTGGGAGGGGACATCCTGGAGCCCGGGGGGCATCCGGGTGACCCCTCCCGCCCCCTCTCCCCCCCCGGGGGCTCTGTGTCCGGTAACGGCCGGCGGCGGGGGCAGGGCAGGAACTGCCCCGGGCGGGGAGGGGGCTGGCGGCTGCCCAGGAAGGAGCAGCAGAGTCCCAATCGCTGACCGCTGCCTGCCCAGGGCCCCCAGTAGCTCCCAGTGCCTCCCAGTGCCCCCCAGTAGCTCCCAGTGCCTCCCAGTGCCCCCCAGTAGCTCCCAGTGCCTCCCAGTAGCTCCCAGTACCCTTCCAAACCCCCTCACAGTGTTCCCCTGTGCCTCCCAGTAGCTCCCAGTGCCCCTCCAAACCCCCTCCCAGTGTTCCCCTGTACCTCCCAGTAGCTCCCAGTGCCCCTCCAAACCCCCTCCCAGTGTTCCCCAGTGCCTCCCAGTATGTTCCATTTCCCCCCAGTGCCCCACCCCGGGTTCCCAGTCCATCCCAGTACCCCCCAGTGCCACCCCACAGCATCCCCAGTCCCTCCCAGTACCTCCCAGTTCCCCCCAGTGGGCCGAGGCGGAACTGCCTGCGGCTCTGGGTGGCGCTGGGGGGGGAGGGGTCACCCTCCCCACCTCCTCCCCCTCTGTCATTGTCCCCAGCCCCCCTCCCCGATCTTAAATGTGGCCCCGGGGCGGCTGCAGAGAGAGGAACAGCTGTGAGGTACTGGGAGCACTGGGATGGACTGGGGAGAAGGAAGGGGATACTGGGATGGACTGGGCTGAAGGAAGGGGATACTGGGATGGACTGGGGACATACTTTGGCTACTGGGACATGGGGATATGGGGACATGTTGGGGGAGATGGTTGGAGGTGGAAGGGGAAGGATGGAGGTGGAAGGAGAAGGTTGGAGGTGGAAGGGGAAGGATGGAGGTGGAAGGAGAAGGTTGGAGGTGGAAGGTTGGAGAAGGTTGGAGCTGGAATGGGAAGGTTGGAGGTGGAAGGGGAAGGTTGGAGGTGGAAGGCTGGGGAGGTTGGAGGTGGAAGGCTGGGGAGGTTGGAGGTGGAAGGCTGGGGAGGTTGGAGGTGGAAGAAGGTTGGAGGTGGAAGGGGAAGGTTGGAGGTGGAAGGTTGGAGAAGGTTGGAGGTGGAAGGTTGGAGAAGGTTGGAAGGTGGAAGGTGGAAGGTTGGAGAAGGTTGGAGGTGGAAGGGGAAGGTTGGAGGTGGGGGGAAGGTTGGAGGTGGAAGGTTGGGGGAAGGTTGGAGGTGGAAGGTTGGGGAAGGTTGGAGGTGGAAGGTTGGAGGAAGGTTGGAGGTGGAAGGTTGGGGAAGGTTGGAGGTGGAAGGTTGGGGAAGGTTGGAGGTGGAAGGTTGGAGAAGTTTGGAGGTGGAAGGTTGGGGAAGTTTGGAGGTGGATGGTTGGGGAAGGTTGGAGGTGGAAGGTTGGGGAAGGTTGGAGGTGGAAGGTTGGGGAAGGTTGGAGGTGGAAGGTTGGGGAAGGTTGGAGGTGGAAGGTTGGAGAAGTTTGGAGGTGGAAGGTTGGAGAAGTTTGGAGGTGGAAGGTTGGGGAAGGTTGGAGGTGGAAGGTTGGGGAAGGTTGGAGGTGGAAGGTTGGGGAAGGTTGGAGGTGGAAGGTTGGGGAAGGTTGGAGGTGGAAGGAGAAGGTTGGAGGTGGAAGGTTGGGGAAGGTTGGAGGTGGAAGGAGAAGGTTGGAGGTGGAAGGTTGGGGAAGGTTGGAGGTGGAAGGGGAAGGTTGGAGGTGGAAGGTTGGGGAAGGTTGGAGGTGGAAGGTTGGGGAAGGTTGGAGGTGGAAGGTTGGGGAAGGTTGGAGGTGGAAGGTTGGGGAAGGTTGGAGGTGGAAGGTTGGGGAAGGTTGGAGGTGGAAGGTTGGGGAAGGTTGGAGGTGGAAGGTTGGGGAAGGTTGGAGGTGGAAGGTTGGGGAAGGTTGGAGGTGGAAGGTTGGGGAAGGTTGGAGGTGGAAGGTTGGAGAAGGTTGGAGGTGGAAGGTTGGAGAAGGTTGGAGGTGGAAGGGGAAGGTTGGAGGTGAAGCAGAAGCTGAGGTCCCACGAGGCACTCTCCCTCCAGCCCTGCGGAGATGAAGCTGCACCAAGTCCTCCTCCTCCTTCTCCTGGGACATGAAGCTGAGCTGAGAGCCCTGGGACCCAAGGGGACCCCCCAGAGCCACCTGGGTGAGGGGGGGAGGGGCTGCTGGGCACCAGGGGTGTCCCAGCCCCATACTGGCGGGTCCCAGCCCCATACTGGCGGCTCCCAAGCCCCATACTGGCAGCTCCCAAGCCCTATACTGGCAGCTCCCAGCCCCACACCAGTATCCCCCAGTGCCACACCAGTCCCCCCTAGTGCCATGCTTGTCTCTCCAGGGCCGCTGTACCCCTTCGGGCCGGGGGCTGGGGACGAGACCACGCCGGCCGAGGACGATGGAATGAGCCCGGAGCAGCTCCTCCAGGGCAGATTCTCCTTCTTCGGCAGAGCTCAGACCTCCCTCTTCGTACGGCCGGGGGGCACCGGGGCGGGGAGGGAACCGGGGGAGGGCACCACGGGGTCACTGTGGGAGGGAAGGGGACGGGACAGGGAGGGGACAGGGAGGGATAGGACAGGGAGGGGACAGGGAGGGATAGAAGGGGACAGGGAGGGATAGGACAGGGAGGGGACAGGGAGGGATGGGAGGGGACAGGGAGGGGACACCTTCACCAGATGGCTGCAGGCACCGCGGGGGGCACCATGGAGGGGAAACTAAGGGGTGGGGGCCGGGTACCCCCGGGCCGGGAACCCCCGGGCCGGTGCCCAGCCTGGCAGCATCCCCCGCAGGTGAACAACAACGGAGTGGTCTCCTTCGGGCGGGGGGTGCCGGAGTACACCCCCAAACCCTTCCCCCTGGCCGAGCACATTCCCTTCGTCGCCCCCTACTGGGCGGACGTGGACCTGCGCCTCGGGGAAGTCTTCTACCGGCAGACCAAGGAGCGCTCCCTGCTGGCCAGGCTGCGCCGGGACCTGGCCCCCGCGGCGCCCCCCCCAGGGTCCTGCCCCCAGCCCCACCTGGGCCTTCGTGGCCACCTGGCACCAGGTCTCCTTCTTCGGAGCTGCCTCCAACAAGGTGGGGACAGGGCGGGGGGCAGGGGGGACAGAAGGGGCGGGGGAGGGGAACAGGGAGGGAGAGGGAGGGATAGGAAGGGACAGAGAGAGGACAGGGAGAGGACAGAGGGGGCCAAGAGGGGAAAGAGGAGGGATAGGGTGGGGGACAGGAGGGGCCGGAACAACCCCCAGTGGGGGTCAAGCGCCACAAGGGGGAGCCCTTGAGGGGACCACAGCTGGGGGGGGAGGGGCTGGGAGGGCAGGCGGCGAAGGGGAGGTGGTGGCCCCCTGGGGGATATTCCCTGGGGTCACCTCCCCTTCCCTCCCTTCCCCCTCCCCCAGACCAACACCTTCCAGGCGGTGCTGGCCTCGGACGAGGTTAGCTCCTATGTGATGCTCAACTACGGACGCCTGCAGTGGACAACAGGCATCGCCGACGGGGGGGACCCCACAGTGGCATGGGGGGGCTGCCCGCGCAGGTGCGGGGAGGGGGAGCGGGATGGGGAGGGTTAGGGGGACGGGGGTGGAACTTGGGGTGGGACTGGGAGGACCTCGGGGTGGCATTCGGGGGTCTGGGGTAGGAGTCGGGGTGGGCTGAAGGGAATCCGGGACGGAGTGGAAAGCTTCGGTGCCCGTAAGCCCAGCTCCTGTCCCCCCCCCCCCCCGACTCCCCCTGGCCCCCTCCTGGCCCCCCCAGGCCGGGTTCAACAGCGGAGATGACCTCCACTACTACAACCTCCCCGGCTCCCGCACCCCGGAGGTGCTCTCCATCGGCCGCCGCAGCAACGTCGCAGTCCCCGGCCGCTGGATCTTCCGGGTGGATGAGTTCACAGCCACGGAGCCGCCTCCCACCCCCGCCCCCAGCAGCGCCGTGCCCTCAGCGGCCCCCCAGGCCACCACCCAGAAGGTCTACGTCTGCCACTGGTGAGCCCAAGGCTGGCGAGGCCTGGGGGTGGGTCGGGGGTGGGGAGAGGGCAGCAGGAGGTTGACGACCTCTTGGGTTGGGGTCTCCTGGAGGCCCTGGGACCCCACTGGGGGACCCCCAGGGGTTTGTGGCTTCTGGACCCTAACCTGTCCCTGTCCTCCCCTGCAGAGGCCACCCTGGAGGGGACATCACCTTGGGGACAGCAATAAAGAGTTGAGCAGCAGCTGAGTGCCACCTGCGTGATGGCACCACCCCACAAACCCTGTGCCACAAAGTGCCACCCAGTCGAGCTCCAGTGCCACCCAGTGCCACCCAGTCAGGATCCAGTGCCACCCAGGGCCACCCAGTTAGGATCCAGTGCCACCCAGTCGAGCTCCAGTGCCACCCAGTGCCACCCAGTCAGGATCCAGTGCCACCCAGGGCCACCCAGTTTGGATCCAGTGCCACCCAGTTGAGCTCCAGTGTCACCCAGTGCCACCCAGTAAGGATCCAGTTTGGATCCAGTGCCACCCCGTTTGGATCCAATGCCACCCAGTTGAGCTCCAGTTTCACCCACTTAAGATCCAGTGCCACCCAGTTAGGATCCAGTTTGGATCCAGTGCCACCCCATTTGGATCCAATGCCACCCAGTTGAGCTCCAGTTTCACCCACTTAAGATCCAGTGCCACCCAGTTAGGATCCAGTGCCACCCAGTTGAGTTCCAGTGCCACCCAGTTGAGCTCCAGTGCCACCCAGTTAGGATCCAGTGCCACCCAGTGCCACCCAGTTGAGCTCCAGTGCCACCCAGTGCCACCCAGTCCAGCTCCAGTACCATGCACTGGCAACCAGTTGAGCTCCAGTGCCATCCATTCAAGCTCCAGTGCCACCCAGTGCCATCCAGTTAGGATCCAGTTCCCCCAAGTCCTCCCCAGAGCTCCCCAGGACCCAGCCAGCCCCCCCCCATGCTCCCCACTTTCCCCCTCCCTCCCCCTCCGCCCCCCAGCAAAACTTCCTCCTCGCGCCGCGGTCTGCTCTGTCCCACGATTGGTCAGAGGCTCCCGGGAGCCCGCTGCTTATTGGCTGGTGGGAGCAGAAGGAAGGGGGAGGGGCACGGGAGGCTCTGTGCAGGAGGTGGGAGGAGCCGTGAAGGGAAAAGGCGGGAAAAGGGAACTGGGGGTACGGGCGTGGGGGGAGGAGACAGGGACTGGGAGGGGATTGGGGGAGACTGGGAGGGGGATTGGGGGAGACTGGGAGGGGATTGGGGAGACTGGGAGGGGATTGGGGGAGACTGGGAGGGGATTGGGGGAGACTGGGAGGGGCTGGGAGCTGTTACGTCCTTTGCGCAGCGCCGCCGCCCTGTCCCTGGCCGTTACGCCGTTGGCGCAGCGCTGCCGCCCAGCGCCCGGCCCTGCGCCGTTTGCGTAGCTCCGGTCCCGTCCGCGCTGCTCGCGCAGCTCCCGGCGGCCCCCTCCCAATGCTCCCCACTGCGGGTCTGGGGTCCCCAGTATAGGCTCCAGGTGCTGTTGTGGGTCCCCAGATGTTCTCCAGATGCTGCAGCAGGTCCCCAGGGGTCCCACCCCCATCCCCCCTAGATCCCCGCTCCAGGGGGCCCCAAGACACCCCCAGCTCCCCAGTCCAGGACCCCCTTCCCGCATCCCCCTCCCCCCAGCTCCCTAATCCGGGGGTTCCCCACCAAGACACCCCCCCAAGGATCCACCCCACCCCCCAGGTCCCCGGTTCAGATCCCCCCAGCACCTCCCCCAGCTCCCCCTACCCCCTAGGTCCCCACTCCCGGGAGTCGTCCCCCGCCCCCCGAGCCCGCACTGGAGCCCCCAGAGACCCTTCCCCAAAAGCTTTATTGAGGGGTGGGGGGCAGCAACCAGCCCCCCCCCGGGAAGCACCGAGGGGTGCGGGGGGAGGGGGCGCTGAGGACCCCACCCCGGCTCCCCCCTCCCACCCCCCTTTTTCAGGGCTTCTCCAGCTGGGTCTGGGGGCGCTGGGGGGGGGGCCTGCGGGGGGCCCTGGGAGGTGCCCACGTCCTGGTAGGTGGCCTGGAGCCCCCCGCCGAGATGTCCTCATACATGGAGCAGGTGTCCAGGGTGAGGCCCTGGGGGGTACAGGGGGGTCAGGGGAGGGACCCCAGACCCATATAAGGGACCCCTGACCTACACTGGGTCAGAGGGGGTTTCATAGTGGTGGCTGGAGGAGGGCTGGGGGTCAGAGGGGGTCCTGAGTTGGGGCCCCCTGGAGCGTGGGGGCAGTCTGCGGTAGGTCGGGGGGTACCCCATGGAGTGAGGACCTGGGAGTGGGGGGGGCCGGGGGGGTCAGGGGGTGTCCATGGGGGTCTGGGGGTGGGGGTCAGGGGTAGTCGGGGGGGTCAGGGGTGGTCTATGGGGGCCAGGGGGGGTCCATGGGGGTCAGAGGGGTTCCATGGAGGGAGGCTGGGGGGGTCCTTGGGTGGGGCCCTGGGGGTCTGTGGGCAGGTCTAGGGGGGTAAGAGGGGGTCTATGGGGGGAGGCTGGCGTGGTCTGGGGGTACCCAAGGGGGTTTGGGGGTCCAAGGGGATCAGAGGGGGTCTATGGGGGGTCCGTGGGGGTCAGAGGGCACGCAAAGGAGGGGTTGGGGGTGGCCATGGGGGGTGTTTTTGCCCCACCTCGTAGAGGTTCTCCTCCTCGCTGGGACCCTTCTGGGGCTGCAGCTGCTGCCTGGCCCTGCGCTGCTGGGGGAGGGGCAGGGGTGGGGCTGCAGACACCCCCCAAGGACCCCCTCTGGACCTCCTCAAGACCCTCTCAGTCCTCCCCAACCCCCGTCAGACCCCCTCAACTCCCACCCACACCTCCTCAACCCCCCACTCAGATGCCCCCAACCCCCTCTCAGACCTCCCTCAGACCTCCCCTAGACCCTCCCCAGCCCCTCCCAGACCCCCCCCACTCCCCCTCAGACCTCCCCAACCCTCCCCTAGACCCTCCCCAGACCCTCCCAGACCCCCCCCCTCCCCTCAGACCTCCCCAACCCTCCCCTAGACCCTCCCCAGACCCTCCCAGATCCCCCCTCAGACCTCCCAAACCCCCCTCAAATCTCCCCAATCCCCCCTTGGATGCCCCCAATCCCCCTCAGACTGCCCCCAGCCCCCATCACAGCTCCTCAACCTCCCCTCAGATGCCCTCAGCCCCCCGGCTGCCCCCGTGCCCCCCTCACCCTGAGCAGCAGCAGCAGCCCAGGCCCCGCGGCGCTGAGCAGCAGCAGCGCCCCCTGCGCCCGCAGCACCTGGTCCTTGGTCCTCTCCGGCAGGTCGAGGAGGGGCACGGCCCGGGGGCCTGGGGAGGGGGAGGAGGAGGGTGAGGAGGGGGAGGAGGAGAAAGGGGAGGAGAAGGAGAAGAAAGGGAGATGGAGATGGAAAGAGGGAGAGGGAGGAGATGGAAAGCAGGGAGAAAGAGGAGGGAGGAGGAGGTTGAGGAGGGGGAGGAGGAGGAAGGGGAGGAGAAGGAGGAGAAAGAGAGATAGAGATGGAAAGAGGGAGAGGGAGGAGATGGAAAGGAGGGAGAAAGAGGAGGAAGGAGGAGAAGAGGAGGATGAGGAGGGGGAGGAAGAAGAGCAGGAGAGAAAGAGAAGGAGATGAGAAGGAGATAAGGAGGAGGAGAAGGAGGTAAGGAGGAGGAGGGAAAGGAGTGGAAAGAGGGGAAGGAGAGAGAAGGAGATAAGAAGGAAGAGGTGGAGGAGGAGGAGGAGAGAGAGGAAGGAGGGAAGGGGAGGAGGTGGAGGGAGGGCGAGGGGCATGAGGAGGGTGAGACCCCCGACCCCTCCCCCCAGCTCCCCTACTCACTGTGGACCCTGACGAAGGTGCCGCAGGACCTGCCCAGGGCCCCCCGGCCTCCACGCGGCAGAAGTAGAGTCCGGAGTGGTTGTGGCTGAGGCTGAGGAGGGTGAGGGTCCCGCGGCCTTCCTCCCCCCCCAGCCTCCAGCTGGCGCCGCCCGAACCCTCCAGGAGCAGCAGGGGGCGGCCGCAGCCCTGCCCGGGGGGCACAGCCGGTACCAGCTGACATTGGCGGCGCCGCCGCCCCCCCGGCCTGGTACAGGCACTCCAGGGTCAGCTCCTGCCCCACGGCGCCCCCAGCGAGGTGGGGCCGGGGAGACCTGCAGGAAGCCGCCGCCGCAAGGGGGCGCTGCGGAAGGAGCCCAGGCGGGGGCCGGCGCCGCGGTGGAACGGCCATCAGGGGGCGCTGCGGAGCTGCCGTTGGCTCCCCCGGGGGAGGTCTTGGCCAGCACGGTCAGAGGCTCCGGGGCCAGGCGGGAGGGAAGGGGAGGGGAGGAGAGGAGGAGGGGGGGCGGGCAGAGGGAGCCTGGGGGGGTCAAAGGTCAAGAGTGGGCAGTGGGCACTGCTCAGAGCCCAACCCCCCCAGTCTCCTTGTCCCCCCTCCCCTCTGCCCCCTAGAACTCCCCAGACTCCCTCCCCCAGGACCCCCTGGCATTCAGCAGTAACCAATCCGGGGAGGGGGCTTTGGGGGAGGGGTCACAGCCCCCTCACTCCATTGGCTACCTCCTTTGGGGGGTCCCAGTGGACCCCCCCCCCTCCTTCCCCTATTGGCAGCTTCCTGGGGGGGTCACACCTCCCTGAGCCCACCTGGGGCCCCCTCCGGGCCTGCTCCCCGCCCCCACCCTGTTTCAGTTCCTCCTTCCTAGGCTGTTGACAGGAAGTGGAGGTGGCTCCAGGTGGGGGCTGGGGGATTCCCAGCTGGCCTTTGGGGGTTTGGGGGGACCCCACCAATCCCTGGCTACTTTTTGCCCCCCCCGTGCCCTCAATCACATTAGGCTCTTTTGGGGGTCTTGGGGGGGTCTCAGGAGGGTTTTGGGGGTCCCAGGAGGGCATCAAAGTATCTTGGGGGTGTCCTGGGGGGGGGTCCTCAGGTAAGATTTGGGGGATCCCGGGGGGTTTCAAAGGATGTTAGGGGTCCTGGGGGGTCTTGGGTGTCCCAGGAGGGTCTCAAAGGATCTTGAGGGTCCCGGGAGGGCTTGTGTGTTCCTGAGGGTTCTTGGGGGTTCCCAGGAAGGTTTTGGGGGTCCCAGAGGGGTGTCAAAGAATCTTGGGGGATCCTTGAGGGGTCTCAGGGTATTTGGGGGGGTCCTGGGGGGTCTGGGGGTAGTTTGGAGGGTTCTGGGAGGTCTCAGGGTATCTGGGGAGTGTCCTTGGGGCTCTCAGTATCATGGGAGGGTCCCAGGGGCGTCCCAGGGTAGTTGGGGGGTCCTGGGGGCTCTCAGGGCATCTGTGGGAAGGTTCGGGGGTCTCAGGGTAGATTTTGGGGGACTCCCCTGCCTTTATCTCATTTTTAGGGGGTCCCCCACAGCCCCTCTGGGAACCACCCCAAGCCCTGCCCACCACCCCCCCCCGGGGACCCTCACCCCAAGGCCCTACCTGGGATGAGAATGAGGATGAGGAAGGCTCTGGGGGCCCCCAGGAGGCTTTGGGGTGCAGCTGCCATGGGGCCTGGAGTGCACCCCGAGAACAAGGGTGGAAATGGGGGGGGGACCCCCGGAAGTGAGTGGGGAGGGGCCAAACCTGGGGCCACACCCCCAGAATTGGGGAGGTGGAGAGGAGGGAGAGAGGGGAGGGGAGGTGGAGAGGAGGGGGTGGGCTGCGGGAGGTCACTGGGGGCTGGGGGATTTGGAGGGGGGCTTAGGGGGCCTCAGGGGGAGCCGACCAGTATGGACCTGTGTGGACCAGTGCCAGCCAAGATGGACCAGTATCGACCAGTATCGACCAGTACTGACCAATATGGACCAGTACCGACCAGTATGGACCAGTACCAACCAATATGGACCAGTATGGACCACTACTGACCAGTATGGACCACTACCGACCAGTATTGACCAATATGGACCAATATGGACCAGTACTGAACAATATGGACCAGTATGGACCAGTACTGACCAGTACCGACCAGTATGGACCGATATGGACCAATATGGACCAGTACTGAACAATATGGACCAGTACCGACCAGTACGGACCAGTACCGACCAGTATGGACCAGTACCGACCAGTACCAACCAATATGGACCAGTATGGACCAGTACTGACCCGTATGGACCGGTACCGACCAGTACCGACCAGTATGGACCAGTACTGGCCAGTATGGACCAGTACCGACCAGTACTGACCAATATGGACCAGTATGGACCAGTACCAACCAGTACTGACCAATATGGACCAGTATGGAATCACAGAGTCAGTAAGGTTGGAAGAGACCTCAGAGGCCACCAAGTCCAACCTGTCTCCCAGCACCTCATGACTAAACCCTGGCTCCAAGCGCCACATCCAGTCCCCTCTTGAACACCTCCAGGGACGGTGACTCCACCACCTCCCTGGGCAGCACATTCCAGGGGCTAATAACTCTCTCTGGGAAGAACTTTCTCCTCACCTCCAGCCTAAACTTCCCCTGGCGCAGCTTGAGACTGTGTCCTCTTGTTCTGGTGCTGGGTGCCTGGGAGAAGAGACCAACCCCCACCTGGCTACAACCTCCCTTCAGGGAGTTGTAGAGAGCAATGAGGTCTCCCTTAGGGGAGGGGCTGAAACCAGTCCCCCCAGGCAGGAGTCTGGGGGTGGTAAGCTGGAGCCAGGGGTGAAACCAGCAGCCCGGCTGCAGTGCATGTGCACTAATGCACACAGCATGGGCAACAAACAAGAGGAGCTGGAAGCCTTGTTGCAGCAGGAAAGATATGATGCAGTTGCCATCACGGAGACGTGGTGGGACGACTCGCATGACTGGAGCGCTGCAATTGACGGCTACAGGCTCTTCAGGAGAGACAGGCAAGGGAGAAGGGGTGGAGGGGTGGCCCTGTGCATCAGGGAGGCTCGTGATGCCATTGAGCTAGAGATCGGGGACGATCGGGTTGAGTGCTTGTGGGTGAGGATTAGAGGGAAGACCAGCAGGGCAGACATGCTGGTTGGAGTCTGTTATAGACCACCCAACCAGGAGGAGGATGTTGATGAAGCGTTCTATAGGCAGCTTAAGGCTGTCTCAAGATCACCTGACCTCGTTCTCATGGGTGACTTCAACCTGCCTGATACCTGCTGGGATCTCAACACAGCAGAGAGGAGGCAGTCTAGGAGGTTCTTAGAGTGCATGGAGGACAGCTTCTTATCCCAGGTGCTGCGTGAGCCTACCAGGGGTGAGGCTATGCTTGACCTCCTCTTCACCAACAGGGAAGGGCTGGTGGGTGATGTGGTGCTCGGAGGGTGTTTAGGCACCAGTGACCACGGGATAATTGAGTTTTCAGTACTCAGTCGAGAGGGGCAGCAAGGAGACCTCCACTCTGGACTTCAGGAGGGCAGACTTCAGGCTACTCAAGGAACTAACTCAGAAGGTTCCTTGGGATACAGCCCTTAGAAACAAAGGGGTCCAGGAGAGCTGGACCTGCTTCAAGGCAGAACTCTCGAAGGCGCAGGAACAGGCTGTGCCAGCGTGCCGGAAGATGAGCCGCCGGGGCAGACGGCCAGCCTGGATGGGCAGTGAGCTTCTAAAGGAACTAAGCGGGAAAAAGAGGGTGCACCATCTTTGGAAGACAGGGGAGGCAACCCCTGGAGTGTTTAGGGATGTTGCTAGGACATGCAGGAAGAAAATACAGTACAGATCGGTATGGATCATTATGGACCAGTATGGGTTAGTATAGACCAGTACAGACCAGTACAGCGCAGTACAGATGAGTATGGACCAGTACGGACCAGGATTGACCAGTATGGACCAGTATAGACCAGTATGGACCAGTACAGACCAATACGGACCAGTATGGATCAGTACGGGCCAGTGTGGACCAGTACAAACACGCTACCTCCCAGTCCCGCCCAGTCCCTCCCAGTCCCTCCCAGTCCATCTCTCGGTTCCTCCCAGTCCATCTCGGTCCCTCCCAGTCCCCACTCAGTCCCTCCCAGTCCATCTCGGTCCCTCTCAGTCCCTCCCAGTCCATCTCGGTCCCTCTCAGTCCCTCCCAGTCTCCACTCAGTCCCTCCCAGTCCATCTCGGTCCCTCTCAGTCCCTCCCAGTCCCCTCCCAGTCCATCTCGGTCCCTCTCAGTCCCTCCCAGTCTCCACTCAGTCCCTCCCAGTCCATCTCGGTCCCTCTCAGTCCCTCCCAGTCCCCTCCCAGTCCATCTCGGTCCCTCCCAGTCCCCTCTCGGTCCCTCCCAGTCCATCTCGGTCCCTCCCAGTCCCCTCTCGGTCCCTCCCAGTCCCCACTCAGTCCATCTCGGTCCCTCCCAGTCCATCTCGGTCCCTCCCAGTCCCCTCTCAGTCCCTCCCAGTCCCCTCCCAGTCCATCTCGGTCCCTCCCAGTCCATCTCGGTCCTCCCAGTCCATCTCGGTCCCTCCCAGTCCCCACTCAGTCCCTCCCAGTCCCCTCCCAGTCCATCTCGGTCCCTCCCAGTCCATCTCGGTCCCTCCCAGTCCCCTCTCAGTCCCTCCCAGTCCCCACTCAGTCCCTCCTCGTCCCCTCCCAGTCCATCTCAGTCCCTCCCAGTCACTGCCAGTCCCCTCCCAGTCCCCACTCAGTCCCTCCCAGTCCTCTCTCAGTCCCTCCCAGTCCCCTCCCGGTCCCTCCCCGTCCTGCCCAGTTCCGCCGATTTCAACCCCGGAACCGTCCCGTCGTAGTCGAGGTACTGCCAGGGAACTCCCGGGACAGCTCCGGTGCCACCCGAGACAGCTCCAGTGCCGCCTGAGACCTCCCGGGACAGCTCCGGTACCGCCTGGGACCTCCCGGGACATCTCCGGTATCGCCTGGGAACTCCGGGACAGCTCCGGTGCCGCCTGCGACATCTCCGGTGCCGCGTGGGACAGCTCCGGTGCCGCCCGGGACCTCCCGGGACATCTCCGGTACCGCCCGGGACAGCTGCAGTGCCGCCCGGGACCTCCCGGGACAGCTCCGGTGCCGCCCGGGACAGCCGAAGCCTTTTTTCCTTCAACGGAAATCAGAGGTTGAGGGCGGGGGGAGAGGGGGAGGGAGTTGAAGAAGGAGGTTTGCAGGGGGGCCCTAAAGCGCCCCCAGACCCAGATCTGCCCTCCCGGACGCCCCTCCCCCTCCCAAATTTCTCTCCCCATAGCTCGACCTCCTCCCCCACCATGGACCCCCCGAGGCTGCCGGCAGCAGAGTGAGTGGGGAGTGGGCTCCGGCGGGTCCTGGAGGGGTGGTCCTGGGATGCTGAGGGGAGGGACAATCCCTTTGGGGGGCTTCTGGGGGTCCTGGGGGAGCTTGCTGGAGAGGTTTGGGGGTCCCGGGGGAGGCGTCTTGGTGTGCTGAGGTAGGAGGAGGCATCTGAGGGGGCGGTGGGGTGGATTTTGGGGGTGCCGGGGGGTCTGTGAGGGGCTGGGGAGTTCCTGGGGAGACTTCTGGGGGTCCTGGGGGTATCTCAGAATGGGGGGGGTGTCCTGGGGGTGCTTGGGGGTCCGTGGCGGGGTGCGAGAGGGAGTCCGGTAGGGGCGGGGGGGGGAAGAGGATGTTTGGGGGTCCTGGGGGAGTCTGGTGGCCCTGTGGGGGTTTTGTGGGGGAAGCCTGTGAGGGGCTGAGGAGGGGTCTGGGGGTCCTCATGTGTGCCCCCCCAGGCTCCCCCGTGGCCATCATCGGAGCCGAGGATGAGGAATTCGAGAACGAGATTGAGCCGGTAGGGGGCGCTGGGGAGGGAGGGTCCCTGGGGGAGGTCTCGGGGGAGTTCTCTGGCGGGGTAGGGTCTCTGGGGGTGGTCTCGGGGGGGGTGTCCCTGGGTGGGGGAGGGTCCTTGGGGGTGGTCTCAAGGGGGAGGGTCTTTGGGGGGGTCGCTGGAAGGGAGTCTCGGGGGAGGGAAACTTTGAGAGGGGATCTCGGGGGGGAGAGGTTTCGGGGGGGGGTGGGAGGTCTCTGAGCGGGCTTCAGGGGCGGGGGCTCCCTCGCCGCCCCTCCCCCCACCCCTCGCCCCTCCCCCAGCAGCCCCCGGGGACCGCCCCTGCCCCTTCGGCTCCCTGCGGCAGCTCCGGGGCCGCCCTGCGCACCTCTTGGCCTTCCTCCAGCACCTCCTGCTGCAGTTCGACCCCTGCCCGGCCGTGAGAACCTGAACTGGGGCTGGGGGCTTCCGGGCAGGGGGCGCCAAATGGGGCTGGGGGGGGAGAGGGGATGGGGAGGACGCAGGAGACAGAGGAGCCCAGAGCGGGGGCTGGAGGGGTCAGGAAGGTCTGGGGGACTCAAATGAGTCTGGGGGGACTCGAATAGGTCTGGGGCTGTCAGGGAGATTTCAAATGGGTCTGGGGGAGACACCAAATGGATCTGGGGGCGTGTGGGGAGGCCTGAGGGGAGGGGGAGGGTGCAGGAGGCAGAGGAGCTCGGGGAGGGGGCTGGAGGGGGAAGGAAGGTCTGGTGGGACTCAAATGGGGCTGGGGGCCTCGGGAGCCCCAAATGGGGCTGGGGGCTTCCGCGCGGGGGGGGCTAGATAGCTCCTGGCCTCTGGGGAGCTCAGGGAGGTTGCAAGGGGCTGGAGGGGTCAGGAGGGCCTAGCGGGGGGATCAGCTGGGGCTGGGGAGGGGATTGAGGGGCTGGGGGCTTCAGAATTTGGGGAAGGGTCCTGATGACTTCCCCCTCTCCCCTCCTTCCAGCTGTGCTCCCTCCACATCTGGATGCTGCAGGGGGGAGGGGCTGAGCCCCAAGGAGGGCAGGAAGCAGCTGCAGGACTTCGCCCACAGCTTCCTGGACAAGGGGGGGGTGAGGGAGGACCCCTTGCCAGGAGACCCCAGACCCAAATTCCTTGCACCTCCCCCCCCCAGCCCTTCCGCCCGTCCCCTGCTCCCCATTACCTCCGACGCCCCCCCCCCCCAAATCGCCCCCAGACCCCAATTTCTTCCCCCTCTATCCCCCCAAGGCACTCAGCAGCAGACCCCAGAAGACCCCAAACCCCAACTGCCCCTCCCCAGACCCCCAATCCACCCCACCCAGACGACCCCAGACCTAAATCCCACCCTCTAAGACCCAAAATCTTCCCTTCCTGGACACCCCCAGCTCCAATTCCCCCAGCCCCTAAACTGCTCCCCCTGGAGGGGGTCTCAGGGTTGCCCCTCCCCCTCCCCTTGACACCCCCTCCCCAATTCTAGCTCCTTCGGGTGCCCCTCCCCCACCACGTGGAGCTTGAACTAGGTGAGTAACCTCCCCAGACCACACCCCCCCCCAAAACAGTCCTGACCTCCCTTGGACCCCCCAGCCCGACCCCACCCCTCAATTCTTTACCCTTCCTCCCACCCCCCAGCCCTGCACCCAAAGCTTTTGGGGGTGGGGGGAGGAGACTTGGGATCCCCTCAGAGGTGGTTTTTGGGAGTCCCTTTGAACTGGGGAGGGGTCCCCAAATTAGGGGGGTCCCTTCGACCTGGGGGGGTTATTTCAGAGGAGGGGGCCACATTTGACACATCCCCCAGCCCCCCTTTTCCCCTCCCCCACACCCAAACCTTTGGGAACTTGGCTCAGGGATGGGGAGGGAGATTTGGGGTCCCCTCCGGGGGGTTGGGGGGTCCCTATGAATTGGGGAGGGGGTCCCCTCGAACCGGGAGGGTCCATTTACATGGGAGGGGGCCGGAGGGGGAGTAGGTGTGGACTTCTTTCCCCTCCCCCAGACCCAAAACCTTTGGGGGACTTGACTCAGGGATGAGGAGCAGGAGGGAGATACGGGGTCCCCTCGGGGGGCGGGGTTGGGGGTCCCTATGAATTGGGGAGGGGGTCCTCGAATTGGGGGGGGGTAGCCGGGAGGGTCCATTTGAATCGGGGGGGTGTCCGTGGCCAGAGCGGAGCCGCCTGGAGCTGCTGCCCGAGGAGCATCAGCGGCGCCTGCTGCGGGAGGTGCAGCGCTGGCAGGAGCCGGAGGTCAGCCGGCAGCTGGCAGACTTCAGGTGGCAGCGGGAGGGCTCCGGGAGGGCTCCGGGAGGGGGCGGGGGGAGGCTCCCGGCTGAGCGGCCCCTGCCCGCGCTCAGGTCGAAGAGGCTGATGGGGATGACCCCCGGGAGGCCGAGCTGGGGGAGCTGCAGAGCTACCGCACCAAGGACCTGGGCATCAGGGAGGCCAAGGAGAAGCAGCTGGCGGAGAGCGGCTGCTGGCCAGGCTGCAGGGCATGAGGTGAGCCCCCAGCCCTGCCCAGAGCCCCCTGCCCAGCCCAGAGCCCCCTCCCCACGTCACGGACCCCCATCCCCCGGAGAAGCAGCTGGCAGAGCGGCTGCTGGCCCGGCTGCAGGGCATGCGGTGAGCCCCCTCCCCAGCCCAGAGCCCCCTTCCCAGCCCAGAGCACCCTGCCCAGCGCACCCTGCCCAGCCCAGAGCCCCCTCCCCACGTCACGGACCCCCATCCCCGGAGAAGCAGCTGGCGGAGCGGCTGCTGGCCAGGCTGCAGGGCATGCGGTGAGCCCCCTGCCCAGAGCCCCCTGCCCAGCCCAGAGCCCCTGCCCGCCTCACAGACCCCCGGCCCCCAGAGCCCCCTCCCCAGCCCAGAGCCCCCTGCCCAGAGCACCCTCCCCACGTCACAGACCCCTGTCCCCTGGAGAAGCAGCTGGCGGAGTGGCTGCTGGCCAGGCTGCAGGGCATGAGGTGAGCCCCCAGCCCTGCCCAGAGCCCCCTGCCCAGCCCAGAGCCCCCTGCCCAGCCCAGAGCCCCCTCCCCACGTCACGGACCCCCATCCCCCCGGAGAAGCAGCTGGCGGAGCGGCTGCTGGCCAGGCTGCAGGGCATGCGGTGAGCCCCCTGCCCAGAGCCCCCTGCCCAGCCCAGAGCCCCCTGCCCGCCTCACAGACCCCCAGCCCCCAGAGCCCCCTCCCCAGCCCAGAGCCCCCTGCCCGCCTCACAGACCCCCGGCCCCCAGAGCCCCCTCCCCAGCCCAGAGCCCCCTGCCCGCCTCACAGACCCCCGGCCCCCAGAGCCCCCTCCCCAGCCCAGAGCCCCCTGTCTGCCTCACAGACCCCCGGCCCCCAGAGCCCCCTCCCCAGCCCAGAGCCCCCTGTCTGCCTCACAGACCCCCGGCCCCCAGAGTCCCCTGCCCAGCCCAGAGCCCCCTGCCCACCTCACAGACCCCCAGCCCCCAGAGCCCCCTCCCCAGCTCAAGGACCCCCCCCCCCCCCAGAGCCCCCTCCCCAGTTCAAGGACCCCCCGGCCCCCAGAGGCCCCTCCCCACGTCATGGACACCCCCTGGCTCCCAGAGATCCCCTCCCCAAATCCACAGCCCCCCCACCTTGCACTGACACCAAAGAAACCCCTCCCAAACTGGGACCCCCTCCCGGCCCCACCAGGCACATGGGGTCCTGGGACCCCCCCTGGTATTCTGGGGGAGGTTGGGGGGGTCCCCAGTTTGACCTTTGCCTCCTCCCCACCCCAGCCTGACCTTTGGAGCCGATGAGGAGAAGAGGTAAGGGGGAGGGGAGGAGAGACTTGAAACTGGAGGAGAGATTGGGGGGGGGGGTGGGGTGTCGGGGGGGGGCTTTAGGGAGTCTCGGAGGGGCATTTTGGGGGGCCCTAGTGGGAGCCAGGGGGCGGTTTGGGGGGGGGGGGCGTCTTGGGGGGGGATTTTCTGGGGGGTTCTGAGAGTGCTGGGGAGGGGGTCCCGGGGGTCTTGGGGTGATGGATGGGGGGTGTCCTGGGGGGCACTTTTTGGGGGTCCTGGGATTCTGGGGGGAGGTCCTTGGGGTGTAGGATTAAGGGGGAAGTGCATCCTCTGGGGGGGCCTGGGGGAATGGTGGCTCTGAGGGCGGGGGGGGGAGCAGGGGAAGGAGCATCCTGGGTTGGGGGGAGGGGGCTCAGGGTTCTCGGGGGAGGGGTCGGGAGGTTATTGGGGGGTCTCACGCCCCGCCTCGCCCCCTCCCAGCGCCGCCGTGCTGGAGGCCATCTCGGCCGTGCTGAGCTCGCTGGGGGTGCGGCCGCGGGGGGCGCGCAGCGGAAGCCCTCCCGGGCCGGCTTCTTCCGGAAGGTAGCGGGGGGGGGGGCTGGGGGGAGAGGGGAATGGGGGAGGGGAGAGGGAAATAGGGGGGAGAGGGAAATAGGGGGGAGAGGGGAATGGTGGGGGGAGAGGGAAATGGGGGGAAGGACTAAAGAAATCGGGGGGGGATGGGGTAAAAAAGGGGTGGGGGAGAATTGGGGAGGGGGCAAAGAGGGAGAAGGAGGAGCCCCAAAAAATAAAGGGGGAGGGGGCAGAGAGGAGGGGATAAAGGGGGGGGCAAAAAAATGGGGGGGGAAGGGAGTGCACCAGAAGCTGGGGAGGGGGAGGAGGGAGACCCCCAAGCATGACAGGGAGGGGGCAAAAATCGGGGGACCCCTCCCCAATTTCCCCCTGCTCTCCTCACTTTTCTTTCCTGCCCCTCCCCCAATTCCCTCCCAAATTTCCTCCCCTCCCCCATTTTTTTCTCCTCCCCCTTTCACCCCCCCCCAGATCCCAATCCCGGGGGGGTCGCCGGCCCGAGGCCCCCCCCCGGCCCCGCCGAGGCTTTGGCCTCCCTGGGGCTACCCTCTGGGGCAGAGACCCCCACGGTGAGGGGGTGCCTGGGGAGGGGTCTCTGAGGAGCTGGGGAGGTTCTGGGGGGTCCTCGTGGGCTGGGAGGAGTCCTGGAGGATCTCTGAGGGGCTGAGGGGGGTCCGAGGGGAGTCCCGGGGGCTGGGGATGTCCTGGGGGGTTTCTGAGGGGCTTGGGGGGGTGGTCCTGGGGGATCCTGGAAGGCTGAGGGGGGGTCCTGGGTTTCTCTGGGGGTTGGGGGGTCCTGGGGGTCTCTGAAGGACTGGGAGGGGTCCTAGGGGGGTCTTGGGGTCCCAGAGAGGGATTCTGAGGGGGATTTGGGGGGCTGGATGGGGTCCTGGGGAGGGGGGGGTTCAGGGGCTGGGGGTCCTGGAGGGTCTCTGAGGGTCTGGGGGGGTCCTGCAAGGCTGGGGAAGTCCTGGGGGGGTCTTGAGGTATTTGGACCTCAAACCCCCTCCTGCCCCCCCAATTTCAATGCCCCCCCCTCCCCCCAATTCAATCCCCCCCCATTCAATCCCATCCCCCCCAGACTCTGAGCAGAGGCAAAGCAAAGCCCCCGAGGGGGAAGGTAAAGAGAACCCCCCGGGACCCCTCCCCAGATTAACTCCTCCCTCCCTCCTTTCCCCCCACTTATTAGGGGGGGGTTGAGGAGGATTTCATGGGGGAGGGTCGTGACCCCCCCCCCAAAATACCTGTTTGCTTCTTTCTCCAGGTGAAAAGTTGCCCCTCCCCCACCCAAAGACCCCCAGAGGGGATCCGGGGGGGGGCCAAAACCCTCCAGGACTCCCCAGGACCCCACCAGCCTCACACCCCCCTCAGGGGGGGCCCGAGGGAGAGGCAGGTGAGGAGAGGGAGGGGAGATTTGTGGGGGGGGGGTGTCTCAGTGTGACCCCCCCCAACACTTTACCCTCTCCCCCACCCCCAGGTCTTGACCCCCACCCAGAGCAAGGGATCCTCCCCAGAGCCCCCCCTGGGGGTGAGCAGCAGCCCAGTGAGGAGGGGGCTGAGAATGAGAGGTGAGGACCACCCCCAACCCTGAACACCCCCCCCCAGGAGATCCCCCTGCACCCACCCCGAGGCCACTTCTGGACACCTCCCCCTCAAAAGCCCCCAGAGACCCCTCCTCAGAATCCCCCCCTGCCCCCAAATCCCCTCTGGACCCCCCATCCTGTAGCCCCCTCCTCACCTTTTCTCCCTTCTCCTCTCCCAGTCTGGAGCCTGGGGGGGTCTGGGGGTCTCTGGGGGGGGGGGGGAGGGGGCTGCAGACCCCTCCCCGGCAGGACCCCCCAAGAAGAGCCGGAGGTGGAGGTGGAGCTGGAGCAGGACCCCCCTCATGGAGGGAGCTGGCCCCCCCAGCTGCTGCTGGGGCTCAGCAAGGCTGAGGTCAAGAGGCAGGAGGTGCTCAACGGTGAGACCCCCCTCAAGTTAACCAGGGACCCCCAGGACCCCCTTAGCACCCTCTAGCACCCCTGGGTACCCCCAAGTCCCCCAGAGGACCCCCTGAGGACCCCCAGCCCCCTCCCCAGGGCTGCTCCTGACTGAGCAGGCCCAGGTGAAGACCCTGAGGGTGCTGCCGGAGCCCCCCGAGACCCCTCCAACCCCCCCCCCAGGGCACCCTAAACCTCCCTGGGACCCCCAGACCCCCTCAGAACCGCTTTAGGACCCCCTAGGACCCCCTCAGGGCCCCCTTAGCACCCTCTAGGATGCCTTGGGGACCCCTGTGGACCCCCCGAGGACCCCCGGGACACCCCCAACGTCCTCAGGACGCCCATAGCACCCTCGAGGAACCCCCAGGACGCCCCGAGGACCCCTTCAGGAGCCTCCAAACCCCCTTAGGTGCCCCCAGACCCCCTCAGGATGCTCTTAAGACTTTCCCAGCCCCCTGGGGACCCCCCAAGGCCCCCTGAGGACCCCCAGCCCCCTCCCCAGAGCTGTTCCTGACCGAGCACGCCCACGTGAGGACCCTGAGGGTGCTGCTGGACCTCTTCTACCGCCCGATGCTGCTGGGGGGCTTCTTCCCCCCAGGGGAGCTGGACACCATCTTCCCCAGCCTGGAGGAGCTGCTGGAGCTGCACGGTGGGGGGGGGGGGGGAGCTGGGGGGAGATGGGAGGGGAGATGGGGGAGATGGGAGAGCTGGGGGAGATGGGAGGGGATGGGAGGGGATGGGAGGGGAGGGGAGAGGGAGGGGAGCTGGAGGGGAGGGGAGCTGGGGGAGAGGGGGAGGGGAGCTGGGGAGGGGATGGGAGGGGGCTATGAGGGAGTCTGGGGGGCTGGGAGGGGGCTGGGAGCATTGGTTGGGGGCTGATTTGGGTCTGGGGTCTCCCTGCAGAGCTGTTCCTGGGCAGCCTGCGGCAGCTGCGGGAGGAGGGCCAGGGCCTGATCCTGGCCGTGGGAGATGCTCTGCTGGCACGGGTGGGGATGGGACCCCCCCCCTCCCCTCCCCTCCAAACTAACCCTAAACCCTAACCCTAACCCTAACCCCCCGTCCCCCGGACTGGACTGCCCCCGGGATCCCCCCCCCGGACCACTCCCTGGGACTCGCCCCCCGGACCACTCCCCGGGACCCCCCAACCTGCCCCACCCCCTCGGGACACCCCATACGAACCCCCCCCCGTGCTCCATGGCCCCGTGCTCCATGGCCCCGGGTGACTCGGCGCCCCCGTGCCCCATGGCCCCGGGTGACTCGAAGCCCCCGGCCCCATGCCCCATGGCCCCCGGGTGACTCCAGGTGACTCGCCCCCGGCCCCGTGCTCCATGGCCCCGGGTGACTCAGCGCCCCCGTGCCCCGTGGCCCCATGGCCCCCGGGTGACTCCGGGTGCCCCCCCCGGCCCCGTGCTCCATGGCCCCGGGTGACTCCATTGCCCCCGGGTGCTCCCCCCGGCCCCGTGCTCCATGGCCCCGGGTGACTCGGCGCCCCCGTGCCCCATGGCCCCGGGTGACTCGGCGCCCCCGGCCCCGTGCCCCTTGGCCCCGGGTGACTCCCCTTGGCCCCGGGTGACGCCCCCGGCCCCGTGCCCCTTGGCCCCGGGTGACTCGGCGCCCCCCGCCCCCGCCCCTTGCCCCGGGTGACTGGCCCCGGCCCCGTGACCCGGCCCCCCGTGCTCCATGGCCCCGGCGCCCCCGGCCCCGTGCCCCATGGCCCCGGGTGACTCGGGTGATGCCCCCCCGGCCCGTGCCCATGGCCCCGGGTGACCCCCCCCCCCGGCCCCATGGCCCCGGGTGACTCGGCGCCCCCGGCCCCGTGCCCCATGGCCCCCGGTGACTCGGCGCCCCCGGCCCCCCCCCGTGCCCCATGGCCCCGGGTGACTCGGCGCCCCCGGCCCCGTGCCCCATGGCCCCGGGTGACTCGGCGCCCCCCCGGCCCCGTGCCCCATGGCCCCATGGGTGACTCGGCGCCCCCCCCCGCCCCGTGCCCCATGGCCCCCCGGGTGACTCCATGGCGCCCCCCGGCCCCGTGCCCCATGGCCCCGGGTGACTCGGCGCCCCCCGCAGTTCTCGGGCGCGGAGGGCCGCTGGTTCCAGAAGCTGTCGGCGCGGTTCTGCAGCCGGCAGCCCTTCGCCCTGCAGCAGCTGGGCGCCAAGCAGCGGCGCGAGCCCCTTCATGGCCTTCGTGCAGGTACCCCCACCCCCGGCCCCCACCCCCGGCCCGCCCCCGGGCCCCGCCGCCCCGCGCTGCCGGGAGCCTCCCTCTGCTGCCTTGCTGCGGCGACCCCAGCCCCGACCCAGCCCCCCAGAACCATCCTGAGTCCCCCACGTGCCCCCAGACTCCAATCTCCCTCCAGCAGCTGAAGGCCAAACGGCATAGGAACCCCAGACCCAAACTAATGCCATCCAACACCCCCCCCCCAGGACCCCCGCCCCAGGATCCCCCGGGACCCCCAGACCTAAATCTCCCTCTAGCGGCCCGGGGCCAAGCAGCGCAGGGACCCCAGACCCAAACTAGTTCTACCCAACACCCCCCCCCAGGATCCCCTTCAGGACCCCTCCCAGACCCAAATCTTCCTCCAGCAGCTGAGGGCCAAGCAGTGCAGGGACCCCAGACCCCCTCGGACCCCCCCCGCAGCCCCCTCCCCACCTTGCCTGTGCCCCCCAGGAGGCCGAGAGCCGCCCCCGGTGCCGCCGGCTGCAGCTGAAGGACCTCATCCCCAGCGAGATGCAGAGGCTGACCAAGTACCCCTGCTGCTGCTCAGCATCAGCCACAACACCGGTGGGGACCCCTCCCCAAATTCCTAGATCCCTCCCTATTCACCCCCGCCCCCAGCTCCTCCCTCCCCCCACAGGAGACCCCCAAAGCCTGCCCCCCTCCCCTCTGGCAGCATCCTGCTGCCGCTCAGCGGCGCCCAGGGCACAGCTGGGGAGCCCTCCCCTCCCCGCGCCCCCCTTCCCGCGGCTCCGCGGCTCCCCTGGCGGCCGTGGCTGGGGCCGCAGGCAGCCGCCGCGGTGCCAGCGGCTGCGCTGCCCGCAGAGCCGGGCCCGGAGCGCTGCAAGGTGCAGGCTGCGGCGGAGCTCTGCCGGCAGATCCTGACCCAGGTCAACCAGGAGGTGCTGGACATGGAGAACCTCATGGTGAGGCCGGCCCCGGCGCCCCCGCCCCGGGCCGCGCCAGCCCCTCGGCCGCGCCCTCGGCCGCGCCCCCTCCCCCCCCTCCCCCAGTGCTGCCTGCCCTCCCCCTGCAGAAGCTGAAGGTCTATCAGCGCCGCTTGGACCTCTCTGGCCTCAAGCAGAGCTCTGAGCCCCTGCTGGCGGAGTACCGGGTGAGACCCCTCCCCAAATTCCCCTCTGACCCCCCCATAGCCCCCTGGGACCCCTCCCCACAATAACCCCCCTGGGACCCCCAAATACCTTCCTGGTACCCGGCAGGCCCCCCCCTGACCACCCCTCCCCTGCTGCGGTGCCCCCAGAGCCTGGACCTGACCCAGCATCGCCTCCTGCACGAGGGAGCCCTGAGCTGGAGAGTGACCAGGGACAAGACCCTGGGTGGGCACCAGGGGGTGCTGGGTGGGCACTGGTTGGGCATCAGGTGCCAGGGGGTGAGCCCCACGAGGGCATTTTTGAGGTGGTGCCCCCCAGGTGCCAGCAGAGGTGACACCCAAGGGTGGCTGATGGGCACTGGGGGGCACTGGGGTGGTTATGTCTCACCAGGGGGCACTGGGGTGGTTGTGTCTCACGGGGGGCACTGGGGTGGTTGTGTCTCACGGGGGGCACTGGGGGGCACTGGGGTGGTTGTGTCTCACGGGGGGCACTGGGGTGGTTGTGTCTCACTGGGGGGCACTGGTGTGGTTGTGTCTCACTGGGGGGGCTCTGGGGGGCACTGGGGTGGTTGTGTCTCACGGGGGGCACTGGGGTGGTTGTGTCTCACTGGGGGGCTCTGGGGGGCACTGGGGTGGTTGTGTCTCACGGGGGGCACTGGTGTGGTTGTGTCTCACTGGGGGGGCTCTGGGGGGCACTGGGGTGGTTGTGTCTCACGGGGGGCACTGGGGTGGTTGTGTCTCACTGGGGGGCACTGGTGTGGTTGTGTCTCACTGGGGGGCTCTGGGGGCACTGGGGTGGTTGTGTCTCACGGGGGGCACTGGGGTGGTTGTGTCTCACTGGGGGGCTCTGGGGGCACTGGGGTGGTTGTGTCTCACGGGGGGCACTGGGGTGGTTGTGTCTCACGGGGGGGCACTGGGGGGCACTGGTGTGGTTGGGGGGCACTGGGGTGGTTGGGGGGCACTGGGGGGCACTGACCCCGCCGTGCCCTGCAGAGGTGCAGGCCCTGCTGCTGGACTCGCTGCTGCTGCTGCTGCAGAGGGCGGAGGAGAGGCTGCAGCTGCGCTGCCAGAGCAGGGCCCTGGCCCCTGGCACCGACGCTCGGCGCCTGCTGAGCCCTCTGCTGCCGCTGCGGGGCGCTCTCACCAGGGAGGCTGCCAATGGTGGGCGCTGGGGGGGGCTCCGGGAGGGGCTGGGGAGCAGCTCTGGGAGGGGCTCCGGGAGGGTCTGGGGAGGGTCTAGGAAGGGGCTCTGGGAGGGGCTCCGGGGGGCCTCTGGGAGGGGCTCCGGGGGGGGGCTCTGGGAGGCTCTGGGGGCTTCAGGGGGGTGGTGCTGGCTTGTGGTCCATACTGGGGGGGGGGAATTGACGGTTCTGGTTTAATTTGGGGGGGGGGGGGAAAGGGGAGGTTGAATTCAGGAGTGGTCGAGGGGGTCCCCACTGACCTCCCCCCTCCCCATCTCCCCTTCCCTATCTCTCCCTCCCCCCCAGACCCCAAAGCCTTTTATGTCATCAGCAGCTGGGGTGGGGGGCCCAGATATACGAACTGGCAGCACCCAGCGCCCTCGAGAGGAGGAAGTGAGGGGGGCAGGGGGCGGTGCGGGGGGCACAGCGAGGGTGCGGGGGGACACAGGGACAGTGCGGGGGGGACATGGGCGGTGCGGGGGGGGGGGCACAGGGAGGGTGCGGGGGGGACATGGGCGGTGCGGGGGGGGGCACAGGGAGGGTGCGGGGGGCACAGGGAGGGTGTGGGGGGACATGGGCGGTGCGGGGGGCACAGGGAGGGTGCGGGGGGCACAAGGGGATGTTGGGGGGCACAAGGGGGGGCACAAGGAGGGTGGGTGGCACCAAAACCGGGGGTGCAGAAAATGGGGGGGGATTGTCAAAGGTTTCATTGGGGGTGGGGCGGGGGGGGGCTTCTCCCTATCTCCTACCACAGAATTTGGGGGGGGGCTGGGCACCACAAATTTGGGCATGGGGAAAATTGGGGGGGGTCTTGGGGTGGTTTTGGGTGGGTGAGGGGGTCGGTTTATTTTGGGGGGGTCTCAGCCCCTCCCTGTGCCCCCAGCTGGTGCTCGCTGATCACCGAAGCCGCAGAGGCCCTGACCCTTCCGGGGGGGCCCAGGAAAAGGCCCCCCGGGGGGGTGAGTTGGGGGGAGCTGGGGGGAGGGATATTGGGGAGGGGTCCCCGAGGGTCCTGCCGAGCCCCCCCCTCAATTTCCGACCCCCCAACCCCCTTGCAGGGGGTACCAGGAAACGCTGCCGGAAAATGGGGGAGGGGTCCCCAAGGAGGCTCTGGATGGTGAGGGGGGAGGGGGCTGGGAGGGCTTAATTTGGGGGGGTCCTGGGGTGGATTTGGGGGGGTCTGGGGGGGCTGATTTTGGGGGTCCTGGGGCTGACTTTTTGGGGGTCTTGAGGTGAATTTGGGGGGGGGGTCTCAGGGCTGATTTCTTTGAGGGGGGTCTTGGGAGGGGCTGATTTTGAGGGGGGGTCCTGGGGGGCGCTGATGTTGCAGGGAGGTCCTGGGGGGGACTGATTCTGGGGGTGGTCTCAGCTAATTTCTTTGGGGGGGGCGGTGGGGTCGTGGGGAGGCTGATTTTGGAGAGGGGTCCTGGGGGTAGATCTGGGGGGAGGCCCGGGGGGGGGGGCTGATTTTGCGGGGGAGGGTCTCAGGGATGATTTATTTGGGGAGGGGTCCTGGGGTAGATTTTGGGGGGAGGGGTCCTGGGGGTTCCTGACATTGTGTGTGTGTCCCCCCCCAGATCGGGCCAAGGACAGAGGCACGGAGGGCAGCAAGAAGCAGCTGGAGGGGGAGGGTCCCCAAGTGGAGAGGGAGTCCCCCGAATTGAGGAGGGGGGGTCCCAATTGGGGGAGGGTCCCGAATTAGATGGGGGGGGCCTGAAGGAGCTGCTGGAGCTGGAGGAACCTCCCCGGGAGGGGGCGGCACTGGCAGACGAGGCCCTGAGGAGAGGTGAGGACCCCCCTAAAATAGAGACCACAGAGACACCCCCCCCCAATAACTGCACAGAGACCCCCACCCAAATATAGACCCCAAGGACCCTCCCCAAATAACCTCACTCAGAGATGCCCCCAAAATGTAGACCCCCCCCCCCCCAAAATAGAGGCCCCCCCCAAATAACCTCACCCAGAGACCCCCAGCCTCAATTCCAGCCCCCCAGCCCCAACCTGGGACCCCAGCCCCAATTCCAGCCCCCTCCAGCCCCAACCTGGGACCCCAGCCCCAATTCCAGACCCCAACCCTCTCTTCCCGCCCCAGTCTCAGCCCTTAGGCAGCTGCTGCCGGGGGGCGTCGCAGATGATGTCAGCGCTGATGACGTCGGCGGCCCCGCCCCCCCCCCAGCCGAGCCTTGTGGGGGGGTCCCCAGCACCAAGCCCCCCCGGAGGAGGGGCAAAGGGATGCAGGGGATGGGGCCGAGAGCCCCCGGGGGGGCGCAGGTGAGGGGAGGGGGTTTGGGGCAGGGGAGGCCTGGGGGGGTTGATTTGGGGGGGGCTGGGGGCTGAGTTACTTTGGGGAGGGGTCTTGGGGGGGTTGATTGTGGGGGGGTGTCTTGGGGGGCTGATTTGGGGGGGCGTGGAGGGGCTGATTTCTTTGGGGGGTGGTCATGGAGGTTGATTCTGGGGGAGGGTCCTGGGGAGTTCTGATTTGAGGGGGGTCTGGGGACTGATTTATTTTGGGGGGGTCAGGAGGTTCGGGAGGGGGCCACGGTGGGGGTCAGGGCTTGGGATTTTTGGGGGGGGGTGTGTCTCCGGCTTGCGACCCCCAACCCCACACCTCTCTCTCCACCTCCGTGCCAGGAGCCCCCCCACGATGCCCTTCGCCCCCCAGGCCCGGGGGCTCCTAGCCTTGCCCCCCGCCAGGCTGCTTGGCTCAGGGAGGAGCTGCTGGGGCTGGAGGAGACCCTGAGAGGGCTGCAGGTGGGGGCTGGGGGAGAAGGGGTGGTCGAGGGGGCACTGGGGGGAGCATGAAACTCCCTCTATGGGTCTGGGAGGGGGCACTTGTGGGGCTGGGGGGGCTAAGGGGCAACTATGGGTCCGGGGGGCACTTATGGGTCCGGGAGAGCCCTTGGGGGGGGGGCTGTGACCCTGCTATGGGTCCGGGGGGCACTTGGGGAGGGGCCGGTACCCCCTATGGGTCCGGGGGGAGGGGGGAGTCACTTGTGGGTCCGGGGCGGCGCTTATGGGTCGGGGGGGGCACTTATGGGTCCTGCCCCCAGGCCCTGGAGCTGAGGTTCCGAAGGCTGCAGCAGAAGCTGAGCAAAGGCAGCAGCTGAGGTGGGGGAGGGGCGGGGGGGCACGGTACTGGGGGAGGGTCCGGAAGGAGTAAGGGGGGGCCGGGGGGTGAGTCGGGAGGTTTGGGGGGGGATCAGAGTGGGGGAGGGGATCGTCGGGAGGGGGGTCAAGAGGGGTCGGGATTTGGGGGGGGGCTGGAGAGGGTCGAGGGGGAGGTCGGGATTTGGGGGGGGTCCTCGGGGGTGTGAAGGGAGCGTCCAAAAGGGGGAGGGATTTGGGAGGGTCGGGGGGGGAGGGGCTGGGGGTCTATGGGGGTCTCTGACTCATTTCTTCCCCCTCCCCCTCCCAGGCACCTCCCCTCGCCATGGGGCAGCAGCTGGGGGCTGGGGGGGCCCTGCTGCCCCCCAAGTGATTCTCCTGGCCCCCAAAGTGCCTCCCGCGGGGGCTCCAGAAGCATTGAGGGCTCTGGGGGCAGGGTCTGTGGGGGTCTGCGGTCTGGGCTCTGGGGTCAGGTCTCTGTGGGGCAGGGCTCTGTCGGGCTGGGGGCTGGGGCTCTGCAGTCTGTGGGGCAGGGCTCTGGGCTCTGTGGAGCAGGGCTCTGGGGGCTGGGGGCTGGGGCTCTGGGCTCTGGGGGGCAGGGCTCTGGGGGGCTGGGGTCTGTGGGGCTGGGGGCTGGGGCTCTGGGCTCTGTGGGGCAGGGCTCTGCGGGGCTGGGGTCTGTGGGGCTGGGGGCTGGGGCTCTGGGCTCTGTGGGGCAGGGCTCTGCGGGGCTGGGGTCTGTGGGGCTGGGGGCTGGGGCTCTGGGCTCTGTGGGGCAGGGCTCTGCGGGGCTGGGGTCTGGGGGCTGGGGGCTGGGGCTCTGGGCTCTGTGGGGCAGGGTCTGTGGGGCTGGGGACTGGGGTCTGGGGGTCTGGGGGCCCCCAATAAAGTCTCTGCTTTGGCCCTCTGGGAGCTGCTTCCTTTTCTTTGGGGAGGAGGCCCCCCCCAAACCCCTGGGGGCTGGGGGACCCCCGGATGGGGCCCAACAACAGCAGCCGGAGAGGGGACCCCAGACCCACAGTGGGGAGCTCTGGGAGGGGGCCCCCGGGAGCTGCGCAAGCAGCGCGAACGGGACCGGAGCTACGCAAACGGCGCAGGGCAGGGCGCTGGGCGGCGGTGCTGTGCCGACGCCGTGCAAACAGCGTTAGCGCTGCGCAAAGGGCGGCGGCGCCGCGCAAAGAGCGTAGCAGGCAGGTAAAGTGCTTTAGCGCTACGCAAATGGCGTAAGCAGTCCCCTCCCAGTGCCTCCCAGTTCCCCCCTCCGGCCGTGGCGCCCCCCAGCGAGGGTTTTATTTGTTTATTGCTTGAGCAGCCGCGGGGGGGGGCGGCGAAGGGGGGAAAAGGAATTTGGGGAGGGGTCCTGGGGGGGGAGTTATTTACAGGGGGAGGGGAGAGGCAGTTGAGGGGGGGGGAGGGAGGATTTAATTGGGGAGGGGAGGGGAAGGGATTAGGGTTAGGGTCACAACGACCACAAGCGGGGTGGGGAGGGGCACAGACGATATTGCACTTCCGGGAGGGAGGGTGGGGGAAGGCAGGGGGGAGGGGGGCCACGACCCCCTCAAATAGCACAACGAAGTGTTGGGAGGTGAGGGGGGAGCTGTGGGGAAGGGGGATTCCGTTTTGGGGGGTGGGAGGTGGCAGATAGGGGTTGGGCGCTAAGACCCTCCCCCTCCCCGCCCCCGCCATGATTTGGGAGAGGAGAGGGCATGGGGAGGGCTATGCACCCCCATGAATGAACGGGGCGGGGAGGCTCAGATCCAGAGTTGTCCTCATCCCTAAATTACGGGGGGGGGGAGGTTCCAGGGTTGGCTACTGACACACACACCCCCCTTCTTTCTGGGGGGCGGTCTCGGGGGTCTCCGTTTCCTCACCCTCCGATATTATTGTTTTGGGGGAGGGGTCTCCGTTTCCCCCCATGATATTTTAGGGGAGGTCAGTCGGGGGAGGTCTCCGTCCCCCCGTCGTCCCCCCCCGTAATATTTTAGGCGGGAGTGTCCAATCCCCCTACTCGCCCCCCGCGCAGGGAACGGGGGCGGGGGGGGGTGTCATATTTTGGGGGGGGGTGTTCTCCCGTCTTCCTCATCCTCCTTCCCCCCCCCATTATTTTTTGGGGGTGGGTCAAATTTCAGCCCCCCCAAGGTGGTTTGTTGTTGGCTTTGGGGGGGGGGGCTCTCTCTCAGCCTCTTGCCGGGGGGCTTAGTGGGGTCGCGGGGGTGGGGGTGGGGTCCCCCTTCCTCCCCGGAGCTCCCCCCCCCGTCCGTCACTTCCAGCTCCGAGTCCGTGTCCAGGGGTCCCCCCCTGGATTCTTTTCGGGGGGGATAGGAAGCGGGGGGACTGCGGGGGGGGGGGCAGGAGGGAGGGGAGGGGGAGGAGGAGGGGGAGGGGGAGGCAGCGGGGGGTAAATGGGGGGTGGGTAAAGCAGCGGCCCCCATCCCCAGGGGTAGTCCAGGCCCCCCCCCCCCAGCACCGCCGGAGCTTTGCCGTAAGCAGGGAGACCTGGGGGGGGAAAACAGTGAGGGAGGGGCAAGGGGGTCCCCAGCGATTCCCCCCCCCCTCAACCCCCGAGGTTAAATGGGTGTGGGGGCCCAGTGCCCACCCTCCAGGACTGGGCTGAGCTTCCCTCCCCCCGCCTGGGGTCCCAGTGCCCCTTCCAGCTCTCTACATTTGGTCTGGGGTCCCAGTTTCCCCCTCCTCAAATTGGGTCTGGGGTCCCAGTTCCCTCCCCTGTCCCCCAAATTGAATCTGGGGTCCCTTTTAATTCCCCCCAAAATTGGGTCTGGGGTCTCAGTTCCCTCTGCCTCCAAATTGGGTCTGGGGTCCCAGTTCCCCCTCCCCCAAATCGGGTCTGAGGTCTCACCAGCGCCCAGCAGGGGCAGGCTGGGCTCCAGCCGCAGCTTCTCTGCCTCCAGAGGGCGCTCGAAGATCGCGGGGGGGGGCCCCGGGGGGCTCTGCCTGGGGGGCTCCGGCTCGGGGGGGCCACAAAACAGCGACTGCAGGGTCTGAGGGGGGGAACCAGTGAGCGACCCCCACCCAATATCTCCAGTGTGATACTGGGCGGGTCCTAGGGAGACACCCCCCCCTATTTTTACGGCCCCCCCCCGATACCACAATTTGAGGGGGGGGGGAGCTTGGGGGGGGAACTGGGGGGAAGGATTTTGGTGGGGGAGGGGGGATGATCTTGGGGAGGAGCTTGGAGGGAGGAAGGATTTGGGGGGGGTAGTTAGGGCCTCCCCTCCCATTTCCCCCTGCAATTTTTACCCCCGCCAATGGGGGTCAGGGGAAAAAAACTGGGGGAGGGATGGGAGGGGGAGAAAAGTTGGTGGGGGGGCGGGTGTAGAAATGGAGGGAGGCTCCCTAGAGTCCCCCAGCATCATACTCGGGGGGGGCCCGCACCGTGTCGTGTTCCCCCCAACCCCCGCCCGAAACTTCCCCCCAATCCCCCCCCCCAATTTTTTGCTCCCAATTATTCTCCCCAAATTTCCCCCCCCAGTTCCTCCCCCCGACCCCCCCAGTTTTTCCCTCTCTCCTCCCCCCCCATTTTTCCTCCCCCCCCCCCCAAATTGTTTTGGGGGGCGGGGGTGGGGGCGACTTTACCTCAGCGCTCAGAGGGCCGCACTCGGGGCCGTGCCCCCCGCCGACCCCCCCGCGGCGGGGCAGGGGTTGGGGGTGAGCAGCAGGGGGCCCCCCCCCGCTGCAATCCCCGGGAGCTCCAGCAGGGGGCAGTTGACCAGCACCACCTTGCTGAAGTTGAACTTGTAGGTGAAGCGTTTGCCCTTGGTCTTGTGCAGGATCCTCTTGTTGTAGTAGTACCTGGGGGCAGGGGGCTCCCAGCATGCACCAGTGCAGACCAGTGCCCCCCAGTGCACACTCCAGTATGCACCAGCACATCCCAGTGCCCCCCAGTGCCCCTCAGTATGCCCCCCAGTATGCACCAGTGCCCCCAGTGCCCTCCAGTGCACACCCCAGTATGCACCAGCACAGCCTAGTGCCCCCCAGTGCCCCCCAAGTGCACACCCCAGTATGCACCAGCACATCCCGGTGCCCCCCAGTATGGACCACTACAGCCCAGTGCCCGCCAGTATGCCTCCCAGTATGCACCAGCGCCCCCCAGTATGCACCACTACAGCCCAGTGCCCCCCAGTATGCACCACTACAGCCCAGTGCCCCCCAGTATGCCCCCCAGTATGCACCAGTGCCCCCCAGTATGGACCAGTACAGCCCAGTGCCCCCCAGTATGGACCAGTACAGACCAGTGCCCCCCAGTATGCACCACTACAGCCCAGTGCCCCCCAGTACCGACCAGTAATGACCAGTATGGGCCGGTCCCAACCAGTCCAGCCCATTGGTGTTTCACGCTTGCTGGGGACGTTTCCGGGCTGGTTTTGGTCATTTCTGGGCTGCTTTGGGGCATTTTGAGGCTGCTTTGGGGCGTTCTGGGGCATTTCTGGGCTGCTTTGGGGTATTTTGAGGCTGCTTTGGGGTGTTCTGGGGCATTTCTGGGCTGCTTTGGGGTATTTTGAGGCTGCTTTGGGGCGTTCTGGGGCATTTCTGGGCTGCTTTGGGGTATTTTGAGGCTGCTTTGGGGTGTTCTGGGGCATTTCTGGGCTGCTTTGGGGCTGCCTTGGGGCATTCTGGGGCTGCCTTGGGGCATTCTGGGGCTGCTTTGGGGCTGCCTTGGGGCATTCTGGGGCTGCCTTGGGGCATTCTGGGGCTGCTTTGGGGCTGCCTTGGGGCATTCTGGGGCTGCTTTGGGGCTGCCTTGGGGCATTCTGGGGCTGCTTTGGGGCTGCTTTGGGGCATTCTGGGGCTGCCTTGGGGCATTCTGGGGCTGCTTTGGGGCTGCTTTGGGGCATTCTGGGGCTGCCTTGGGGCATTCTGGGGCTGCTTTGGGGCTGCCTTGGGGCATTCTGGGGCTGCTTTGGGGCATTCTGGGGCATTTAGGGCTGCTTTGAGGCATTTTGAGGCTGCTTTGGGGCGTTTTGGGGCTGGTTTGGGAGTTTTGGGACTGCTTTGGGGTGTTTTGGGGCTGCTTTTGGTGTTTTCTGGGGTGCTTTCAGGCATTTTGGAGCTACTTCGTGTTCTGCTCGTTTCTGCACTGCTTTGGAGCAGTTTGGGGCTGCCTTGGGGCAGTTTGGGGCTGCTTTTGGGCTGCTTTTGGGCATTTTGGGGCTGCTTTTGGGCTGCTTTTGGGCATTTTGGGGCAGCTTTGGGGCATTTCTGGGCTGCTTTTGGGCCGCTTTTGGGCATTTTGGGGCAACTTTGGGGCATTTCTGGGCTGCTTTGGGGCATTCTGTGGCATTTGGGAGCTGCTTTGGGGCATTTCTGCACGGCTTTTGGGCGTTTTGGGGCTGTTTTGGGGCTGCCTTGGGGTGTTCTGGGGCTACTTTTGGTGTTTTCTGGGCTGCTTTTGGGCACTTTGAGGCCGCTTTCGGGCATTTTGGGGCTGCTTTGGGGTGTTCTGCACGTTTCTGCACTGCTTTGGAGCATTTTGGGGCTGCTTTTGGGCATTTTGGGGCTGCTTTTGGGCATTTGGGGGCTGCTTTTGGGCTGCTTTTGGGCATTTTGGGGCTGCTTTGGGGCTGCTTTTGGGCGTTTTGGGGCAGCTTTTGGGCACTCTGGGGCTGCTTTTGGGCATTTTTGGGCTGCTTTTGGGTGTTCTGCTCGTTTCTGTGCTGCTTTGGGGCATATGGGGGCTGATTTTGGTCAGTTTGGGGCTGCTTTGGGGCGATTCTGGGCTCCTTTGAGACATTGTTGGGCTGGTTTGGGGTGTTTTGGGGCGGTTTTGGGCTGAATTTGGACATTTTTCGGCTGCTTTGGGGCATTTGGGGTCTGCTTTGGGGCTTTTTGGGGCTGCTTTGGGGCATTTTGAGCCGCTTTTGGGCATTTGGGGGCATTTGGGGGCTGCTTTGGGGCATTTTGGAGCTACTTTGGGCTGTTTTGGGCTGCTATGGGACAGTTTTGGGCTGCTTTTGGGCTGCTTTTGGTCATTTGGGGGCTGCTTTGGGACATTTCTGGGCTGCTTTGGGCATTTTGGGGCTGCTTTAGGTCATTTCTGGGCTGCTTTGGGGCATTTTGGGGCTGCTTTGGGATGTTTTGGAGCTGCTTCGGGTTATTCTTGGGCTGCTTTGGGGCATTTTTGGGCTGTTTTGGGGTGTTTTGGGGCTGCTTTGGGGCATTTTTGGGCTGCTTTGCGACGTTTTGGAGCTGCTTCGGGTCATTCTTGGGCTGCTTTGGGGCATTTTTGGGCTGTTTTGGGGTGTTTGGGGGCTGCTTTGGGGAGTTTCTGGGCTGCTTTGGGGAGTTTCTGGGCTGCTTTGGGGCGTTTTGGGGCTGCTTTGGTGCATTTCTGGGCTGCTTCTCACGTTTTTGGGCTGCTTTTGGGCATTTTGGGGCTGCTTCTCAGTATTTTGGGGCTTCCTTTGGGCTTTTTTGGGCTGATTTAGTGTGGTTTTGTGCTGCTTCGGAGCCTTTGGGGCTGCTTCTGGGCGGTTTTGGGCTGCTCTTCAGAACTCTTTGGGCTGCTTTGGGGCATTTGGGGCTGCTTTGGGGAGTTTCTTGGCTGCTTTTGGGCAGTTTTGTGCTGCTCTGGGGCATTGTGGGGTTCTTTTGGGGCGCTTTTGGTCTCTCTGGGTGGATATCTGGGCTGCTTTGGGGCGTTTTGGGGCTGTTTTGGAGCCTTTAAGGCTGCTTTTGGTCGGTTTGGGGCTGCTTTTGGGGCATTTCTGTACTGCTTTTGGGGCATTTTTGGGCTGCTTTGGGGCATTTTTGGGCTGCTTTGGGGTGTTTTGGAGCTGCTTTGGGTCATTCTTGGGCTGCTTTGGGGCATTTTTGGGCTGTTTTGGGGTGTTTGGGGGCTGCTTTGGGGCATTTCTGGGCTGCTTTGGGGAGTTTTGGGGCTGCTTTGGTCATTTCCGGGCTGCTTTGGGGCATTTTGGGGCTGCTTGGGTCATTTCTGGGCTGCTTTGGGGTGCTTTCGGGCTGGTTTTGTTAGTTTTGGGGCTGCTTTGGGGCATTTTGGGGCTGCTTTGGGGCTTTTTGGGGCATTTTTTGGGCTGCTTTTGGGCAGTTTTGGGTTGCTTAGGGGCATTTTGGGGCTGTTTTGGGCATTTGGGGTCTGCTTTGGTGGTTTCTGGGCTGCTTTGGGGCGTTTTGGGGCTGCTTTTGGTGTTTTATGGTCTGCTTTTGGGCATTTTGGAGCCACTTTCGGGTGTTCTGCTCCTTTCTGCACTGCTTTGGGGCAGTTTTGGGCTGCTTTTGGGCGTTTGGGGGCTGCTTTGGGACTGCTTTTGGGCGTTTTGGGGCTGCTTTTGGTCTCTCTGGGTGCATTTTGGAGCTCTTTTGGTTTGTTTTTGGCTGTTTCTGGCCCATTTTTGGCTGTTTCTGTCCTATTTTGGGGCAGTTTCTGCCTATTTTTGGCCGTTTCTGGCCCATTTCTGGGTGTCCCTGTCCCCTTGCTGCTCACCTGAGAGCCCTGCTGAGCTTGTCCGAGTCCTTGGGGTTATTGTTGGTCTCTTTGGGTGATTTTGGGACTACTTTGGTCCATTTTGGGGTGGTTTTGGTGCATTTTTGGTGGGTTTTTTGGGGTGAATTGCTGCTCATCTGAGACCCTTCTCAGCTTGTCAGAGTTTTTGGGTCTACTTTGCTCTATTTTTGGTCTCTCTGGGTGCATTTTGGGGCCATTTTGGACTATTTCTGGCCATCCTTGCCCAATTTTGGGCCATTTCTGCCCCCTTTCTGGGCATTCCTGTCCCACTTGCTGCTCACCTGAGAGCCCTGCTGAGCTTCTCAGAGCTTTTTGGTCTACTTTGGTCTAGTTTGGATCTCTCTGGGTGCATTTTGAGGCTACTTCTTCTGGCCGTTCCTGCCCCTTCCCTGCCCCTTTCCTGCCCCCATCCCTGCCCCTTCCCAGCCTCGTCCCTGCCCCGTCTCTGCCCCGTCCCAGCCCCGTCCCTGCCCCGTCCCTGCCCCGTCCCAGCCCCGTCCCAGCCCCGTCCCTGCCCCGTCCCTGCCCCGTCCCTGCCCCTTTGCAGCCCCTTTGCAGCCCCTTCGCAGCCCCTTCGCTGCCCAGTCCCAGCCCCCGTCCCAGCCCCCGTCCCAGCCCCCGTCCCTGCCCCTTTCCCAGCCCCTTCCCAGCCCCTTCCCAGCCCCTTCCCTGCCCCTTCCCTGCCCCTTCCCTGCCCCTTCCCTGCCCCTTCCCAGCCCCGTCCCTGCCCCTTCCCAGCCCCGTCCCTGCCCCGACCCAGCCCCGTCCCTGCCCCGACCCAGCCCCGTCCCTGCCCCTTCCCTGCTCCGTCCCTGCCCCTTCCCTGCCCCTTCCCAGCCCCGTCCCTGCCCCGACCCAGCCCCGTCCCTGCCCCTTCCCTGCCCCGACCCAGCCCCTTCCCTGCCCCGACCCAGCCCCTTCCCTGCCCCTTCCCTGCCCCTTCCCTGCCCCTTCCCAGCCTCGTCCCTGCCCCGTCCCAGCCCCGTCCCAGCCCCGTCCCTGCCCCGTCCCTGCCCCTTTGCAGCCCCTTCGCAGCCCCTTCGCTGCCCAGTCCCTGCCCCGTCCCAGCCCCCGTCCCAGCCCCCGTCCCAGCCCCCGTCCCTGCCCCTTTCCCAGCCCCTTCCCAGCCCCTTCCCTGCCCCTTCCCTGCCCCTTCCCTGCCCCTTCCCAGCCCCTTCCCAGCCCCGTCCCTGCCCCGTCCCAGCCCCGTCCCTGCCCCGTCCCAGCCCCCTCCCTGCCCCCTCCCTGCCCCTTCCCTGCCCCCTCCCTGCCCCTTCCCTGCCCCATCCCAGCCCCCTCCCTGCCCCTTCCCAGCCCTGTCCCTGCCCCCTCCCTGCCCCCTCCCTGCCCCCTCCCTGCCCCCTCCCTGCCCCTTCCCTGCCCCATCCCTGCCCCGTCCCAGCCCCTTCCCTGCCCCATTCCTGCCCCTTCCCTGCTCCGTCCCTGCCCCTTCCCAGCCCCGTCCCTGCCCCTTCCCTGCCCTGTCCCTGCCCCTTCCCTGCCCTTTCCCTCTCCTGTTCCTGCCCCTTCCCTGCCCCCTCCCTGCCCCCTCCCTGCCCCTTCCCTGCCCCTTCCGTGCCCCATCCCAGCCCCTTCCCTGCCCCTTCCCAGCCCCTTCCCTGCCCCGTCCCTGCCCTTTCCCTCTCCTGTTCCTGCCCCTTCCCTGCCCCGTCCCTGCCCTTTCCCTCTCCTGTTCCTGCCCCTTCCCTGCCCCTTCCCTGCCCCGTCCCTGCCCCTTCCCTCTCCTGTTCCTGCCCCTTCCCTGCCCCTTCCCAGCCCCTTCCCTGCCCCTTCCCTGCCCCTTCCCTGCCCCTTCCCTGCCCCTTCCCTGCCCCGTCCCAGCCCCTTCCCTGCCCCGTCCCAGCCCCTTCCCTGCCCCTTCCCTGCCCCATCCCTGCCCCGTCCCAGCCCCGTCCCTGCCCCGTGGCTGCCTCCCCCGTGCCCCGTGCTCACCGGAGGGCCCTGCTGAGCTTGTCATAGTTCATGTGTGGCTTGCACTTGCGCACCCCCAGAGCCTGGCCACCTCGTCGGGGTCCTTGATGACGAACTCTCCGTAGTCTCCCTGCCAGGCGATGACCTCTCGGTAGCGCTCCCTGCCGCAGCAGCTCCAGGATGAAGTGCCACAGCTGGATCTGCCGCGAGCCAGGGCTCGACTCGGGCTTGTAGGCCCAGTCTGGGAAGGCGAAGCCTGGCGGGGGAGGCACAAGGCACAGGTCAGAGCCACCGGGAGCCAGTTTGAGGCAGCAGGAGGCAGTTGACGGCATCCGGAACCAGCTCGGGGCCACCAGGGACCAGCTCGGGGCCACCAGGGACCAGCTCAGGGCCACCAGGAACCAGTTCAAGGCCACCAGGAACCAGTTCAGGGCCACCAGGGTCCAGTTCAGGGCCACCAGGGTCCAGCTCAGGGCCACCAGGGTCCAGCTCAGCGCCACCAGGGTCCAGCTCAGGGCCACCAGGGACCACTTAAGGGCCACCAGGGACTGGCTCAGGGCAACCAGCGGGCAGGGTGGCACCAATGGGACTGAGGTGAGAGCCCCAGGGGGGGGCAAAATAGGACCCAGGGTGGGGACTGGATGGGTCCTGGGTCCCCCCTGATCTAGGGCAGGACCTGGGGGCACTGAACCCCTGGACCCCTCCCCACCACCACCTCCACTATGGGGAAGGACTGGGGGGGGAGGGGCCTGAATCCTTGACTCCTTTACCCCACTTTGGGAGGGGTGGTCCCAGAATGATGCCCCCCACACCCTGCCCACCCTTTCCCTGCCCCACACCTGGGGGTCCCGGGGGGGATACCTGGGGTCCAGAGGGCTGGCAGCGGGGGTGAGGAGCAGGTCAGAGACACAGCTGCAGTCCATGGTGGGGGAAGGGTCACGCCTGGGGGAGGGGGGGACAAAAAGAGAAGGAGGGGGCACATTAATTTGGGGGGGCCCCGCGGGGGGGGGCAGGGATGAGGGGGTCTGGGGGGTGGAAGCAATTTATAGGGGCTAGGAGGGGGCCTAGGGGGGATTTGGGTCTGGGGGCGTGATTCAGGGGTGTGGGTAAGGGGCTTGGGGAGGATTTGGGGTCCTGCAGATGGGGTCCTGGGGTGGATTTGGGTCTGGGGGGTGATACGGGGTTGTGGGGAGGGGCTCCTGGGATGGGTTTGGTTCTCGGGGGGGTGGTAGAGGGTGTGGGGAGGGGGTCCTGGGGTGGATTTGGGGGTTTTGGGGGGGGTAGGGGGTGTGGGGAGGGGGTCCTGGGGTGGATTTGGGGGCTTCGGGGGGGGTAGCTTTAGGACCTCGAGAGGCAACTGTGCTGCTCCCCGCTCCCCCTCCTCCTCTTCCCCCTCCCCCTCTCGCCCCCTCCCCCTTTCCCCCCCCACCCCCGGCGCTTTCACTGCTCGTTTGGTTTCGGCTCCTAACGAGCAGCGCTGGGACCTGCGGCCCGCGGCCACCTGCCGCACGTGGACCCCCCCCCCTATGGACCCTATACATACACGGACCCACCCCCACCCCACACCCCGCTCCCTCTGTACACACACAGACCCCCCCAAACAGACTCCTATGCACACGCAGCCTATAGCCCCTATAGCCCCCTATAGCCCCCTATAGCCCTTATCGAGCCCCTATAGCCCCCGTATAGACCCTATGGAGCCCCTATAGCCCCCTATAGCCCCTGTGGAGCCCCCTATAGCTCCCCTATAGCCTCCTATAGACCCCTATAGCCCTTATCGAGTCCCTATAGCCCTTATCGAGTCCCTATAGCCCTTATCGAGCCCCTATAGCCCCCATATAGACCCTATGGAGCCCCTATAGCCCCCTATAGCCCCTGTGGAGCCCCTATAGCTCCCCTATAGCCTCCTATGGACCCCTATAGCCCTTATCGAGCCCCTATAGCCCTTATCGAGCCCCTATAGCCCCCGTATAGACCCTATGGAGCCCCTATAGACCCCTATGGCCCCCCTATAGACCCTATGGAGCCCCTATAGCCCCCTATAGACCCTATGGAGCCCCTATAGCCCCCCTATAGACCCTATGGAGCCCCTATAGACCCCTATGGCCCCCCTATAGACCCTATAGCCCCCCTATGGAGCCTCTATAGCCCCCTATAGCCCCCCTATAGACCCTATGGACTCCCTGTAGCCCCCTATAGCCCCCCCCCATAGACCCTATGGAGCCCCTATAGCTCCCCTATAGCCCCCTATAGACCCTATGGATCCCCTATAGCCCCCCTGTAGACCCTATGGACCCCCTATAGACTCCCTATAGACTACTATAAACCCACCTAGACCCCTATAGACCCCCTATAGATCCTACATAGACCCCTATAGACACCCCATAGACTCCTTAGATGCCTCAACCCCCCTATAGACCTTTATAGACCCTATAGACTCCTATAGACACCCCATAGACCCCTATAGATCTCCTATAGCCCCCCTGTAGACCCCTCCCAATCCATCCCCGAGCCCCCTGTAAGGCCCCCCCCAAGCTCCCCTGGTGCCCCCCAAACCCCTCCCCCAGTCCCCCTATTTACCCCCCCAAAATAATCCAGGACCCCCCAAGATTCCAAGAACCCCCTCCCAAAATAATCCAGGATCCCCCAAAAATAATCCAGGACCCCCCCCAAAATTCCAAGACCCCCCCAGTCCTCCCTCAAAGCCCCCCAGGCCCCCTCCGGCGCCGGCGGATCAAAGCGGCCCCCATTGATCCCCGGCATCGATCGGGGCCGGGGTGAGGGGGAGGGGGCACGAGGGGAAGGGGGGTTGGTTGAATTTGGGGGAGGGGGAGGGGGGAGGGGAGGGAGGGAGGAAGGCTCCGCCCGGGGGGGGGTTGGGGGTGTTTGGGGAGGGGGGGGATTGAGCGGGGGGGTCGCTGCAGCGCTGCCAGTGCCGCGGGGCACGAACGGAGCCGGCGCTAATTGGGGGCAATGAATAATGGATGGGGGGAGGAAGGGGAAGGGGGCTGGGGGGGGGGGGGGTTGGGCGGGGGAAGAGAGGGGAGTGGGGGAGGGGGTGGAGAGTTGGAGGAGAGTAGAGGTGGGGCAGAGGAGGATTTGGGGGGTCTGGGGGTGTTAGAGGGCGTATAGGGGGGCTACAGGGGGGAGAGGGGAGTGGGGAGGGGGCCATGGGCGGCACGGTTGGGGGGTTGAAAAGGGGGAGGAAGTAGAGGGGGCCGTGAAGGGTTTGGGGGCTCGGGGGGGGGTACAGGAGGCTACAGGGGATGTACAGGGGGTACAGGGGGAGAGGGGAGTGGGGGAGGGGGCTATGGAGGGGAGAGTTGAGGGGGAGTAGAGGGGGGACAGAGAAGGATTGGGGGGGGGCTTTGAGGGGGAACTAGGGGAGATAGGGGTCGTTGGGGCTATAGGGGGAGAGGGGAGTGGGGAGGGGGCTATGGGGCAGAAGAGTTGAGGGGGTTGGAAAAGGGGGGAGTAGAGGGGGCGTGAAGGATTTGGGGAGGTACAGGGGCTATGGGGGCTGTAGGGGGGGCTACAGGGGGGAGAGAGGAGTGGGGAGGGGGCTTGGGGGAGGAAAGGGGTGGGGGGTAGAAAAGGAGGGGGTGGGAGGGATCTGGGGGGCCTGGGGGTGTCCTGAGGGGTATAGAGGAGTATAGGGGGGGCGCTATAGGGGAATATAGGGGAGGTATAGGGGGGAGTGGGGGGGGATGTAAAGGGGGGATTTGAGGGGGGATTGGTGGGTGGGGGACACCATATGGACCACCTAGAGAAGCTGAGGGGTGCTGTAAGGGCTGGGGGGCATATGGAACATCTATAGGGCACGGGGGGCCTGCATAGGGGAGGGGGGACCCTATGGAGCCCATCTATAGGGTACGGGGGGGGGCGTATAGGGGAGGGGGTCCCCATGAGGACACCATAGGACCCCCAGCGCCAGCAGCACGTCCCAGGTGGGGGCGTGGCCTGAGCCGACGGGGGCGTGTCCGGAGGCGTGGCCAGGCCCGCGTCTGAGCCTGGCCAGTGCAGGAGGGGCGTGGACGGAGCTGGGCGGGGAAGGGGGCGTGTCTCGTGTCAGTGGGCGGTGATGAGGGCGTGGCCTGCAGATCAAAGCGGAGCCTGCCGCCGCCGGGCGGATCCGGAGCCGGCCGCGAAGCATCGCGACAGGGCCTGGGGCTGTTTGCGATTGGAGGGGTCCCGAGGGGGGAAGGGGTCCCGGGAGTGGGGGGAGGGGCCGTAATTAGTGCTGATTAATGAGGGGGAGGGGCGCACGGGGGCTATAGGTGTCCTGGAGATGCCCCAGAGGTGCCTGTAGGTGCCCCACAGGTGCCTATGGGTGCCTATAGATGTCCATAGATGTCCATAGGTGCCCCATAGTTGCCCATATTCACCCTATAGACGTCCCTAGGCGCCCCATAGGTACCCATAGGTGCTGATTTGATGCCAAGATGGTACCAGGGGAAGGTGGTGATGCCAGGGCAGGGTGGTGGTGCCAGGGCACGGAGCAGTACAGGGAATGGGGGGCACAGGAAATGGGGGCACAGGAGTGGGGGGAACAGGGAATGAGGACACCGGCAATGACGACTGGGGGCGCTCCGGCAGCTCCTCCGCTGTGGCCCCGGAGGCGGCGGAAGGATGGGAGGGGCCCGGGGGTGCCGGCGGGGCCCGGAGGTGCTAGGCGGGGGGGGGCGGGTGTTGGAGCCGCTGGTTCCCGGTATCGATCCATCGGGACTGGAGCCATCAATTAGGGTGCCAGGAGGCGACTCCTGAGGCCATCGACCGGGCCCGGGATTGGCACCGGCCCGGGGATCGGCACTGGGGTAGCAGCAGGGGCAGCGCCAGGGCTGGCACCGGGATCGGGATCGGCACTGGGGTGGCACCAGCATGGACACTGGGATCGGGATTGGGATCAGGACTGGGATCTGCACTGGGATGGCACCAGGGTGGACACTGGGATCGGGATTGGGATCAGGATCAGCATCAGGACGGGCACTGGGATCAAGAACTGGGATCAGCACAGGTGTGCGAGGCCACCCAGGCACGTGAGAGGGACAGACAGCCGGAGGGACAGACAGACACGGAGGAGAAGGACAGACAGCCAGAGGTCAGAGGGACAGACAGACACGGAGGAGAGGGACAGACAGACACGGAGGAGAGGGACAGCCAGCCGGCCCCTGGCGCCCTTCCTTCGCCGGTGCAATCCCCTCAGCCCCCACTTGGTGGCGGCGGTGTTGCGGCACCGGAGGGCGCTGAAGGGACTGGGAGGTACTGGGGACACACTGGGGGGGTACTGGCAGGGGACTAGGGGATATTGGGAGGTAAGGGAGGGGGACCGGAGGGGTACTGGAGGGCACTGGGGTGGGTACTGGGAGGTACCGGATGGGCACTGGGGGATAATGGGGGGCACTGGAGGGGTACTGGGTGGATACTGGGGGGACACTGGGAGGTACTAGGAGGTTCTGGGGGTTACTGGTGGGGTATTGGGGAGACACTGGGGGATACTGGCGTGGCACTGGGGCTACTGGGGAGGCACTGGGGGGATACTGGGGGTACTGGTGGCACACTAGGGGGATACTGAGGGATACTAGGGGTACTGGGAGGAACTAGGGGGCACTGGGGAACGCCAAGGGGGTACTGGGAGGCACTGGTGTGGCACTGGTAGGCACTGGAGGGATACTGGGGGGTTCTGAGAGGTACTGGGAGGCACTGGTGGGGCACTGGGAAGTACTGGTGTTACTGGGGGGCACTGGTGTGGCACTGGGAGGTACTAGGGGGACATTGGGAGGCACAGGTGTGGCACTGGGGGGCTACTGGGGAGGCACTTGGTGGTACTGGTGTGGCACTAGGAGGTACTGGGAGTATTGGTGGGACACTAGGGGATACTGGTGTGGCACTGAGGGGGTTCTGAGGGGTACTGGTATGGCACTGGGGGTACTGGGGGACACCGAGGAGGTACTGGGGGACACCGAGGAGGTACTGGGAGACACTGGGGGGCACCGGGGGGGTCTGCAGCAGAGCTCAGCTGCAACACACACACCCCCCCCGCTCTGCACCCAGGTCACGCCTGGCACCCATTGCCGCATTCAGCCTCCCCCAGCCTATAAGAGCTATAGAGCTGGGACTTAGAGGGTCTTTAGGGGTCTATAGGGGCTATAAGGCGCTATCGGAGTCTATAGGAGTCTATAGGGGCTATAGGAGTCTATAGGAGCTGTAGGGGCTATAGGAGTCTATAGGAGTCTATAGGAGCTGTAGGGGCTATAGGAGTCTATAGGAGCTGTAGGGGCTATAGGAGCTATAGGGGCTATAGGAGTCTATAGGAACTATAGGAGCTATAGGGGGCTATAGGGGGTCCATAGGAGCTATAGGGGGTATAGGGGGCTATAAGAGTCTATAGGATCTATAGGAGCTATAGGGGTCTATAGGAGTCTGTAGGAGCTATAGGGGCTATAAGAGCTATAGGGCACTATAGGATCCTATAGGAGTCTATAGGGGCTATAGAAGTCTGTAGGAGCTATAGGGGGCTATAAGAGCTATAGGGTGCTATAGGGAGCTATAGGAGTCTACAGAGGCTATAGGAGTCTATAGGAGCTATAGGGGGCTATAAGAGCTCTAGGGTGCTATAGGGGGCTATAGGATCCTATAGGAGTCTACAGGGGCTATAGGCGTCTATAGGAGCTATAGGGGGCTATAAGAGCTATAGGGGGCTATAGGGGGCTATAGGATCCTATAGGAGTCTACAGGGGCTATAGGCGTCTATAGGAGCTATAGGGGGCTATAAGAGCTATAGGGTGCTATAGGGGGCTATAGGATCCTATAGGAGTCTACAGGGGCTATAGGCATCTATAGGAGCTATAGGGGGCTATAGTATCCTATAGGAGCTATAGGGGCTATAGGCGTCTATAAGGTCTATAGGGGTTATAGGAGTCTATAGGGGTTATAGGAGTCTATAGGAGCTATAGGGGATATAGGAGGCTATAGGAGTCTATAGGAGGCTATAGGAGCTATAGGAGTCTATAGGAGCTATAGGAGTCTATATGGGCTATAGGGGTTATAGGAGTCCATAGGGGCTATAGGGGCTATAGGAGTCTGTAGGGGCTATAGGGGACTAGGGGTCTATAAGAGTCTGCAGGAGCTATAGGGGGCTACAGGAGTCTATAGGAGCTATAGGGGCTATAGGGGGGCTATAGGAGTCTATAGGAGCTATAGGGGTCTATAGAAGTCTATTGGAGCTATAGGGGCTATAGGGGGCTATAGGAGTCTGTAGGAGCTATAGGGGCTATAGAGGGCTATAGGAGTCTATAGGAGCTATAGGGGCTATAGGGGGCTATAGGAGTCTGTAGGACCTATAGGGGCTATAGGGGGCTATAGGAGTCTATAGGAGCTATAGCGGCTATAGGGTTCCAGAGGAGTCTGTAGGAGCGTATCAGAGCTGTAGGGGCTATAGGGGTCTGTAGGAGTCTGTAGGAGCTATAGGGGCTATAGGGGTCTATAGGAGTCTCTTGGAGCTATAGGGGCTATAGGAGTGGGAGCTATAGTGGCTATAGGGGTCTATAGGAGCTATGGGGGGCTATAGGGGTTTATAGGAGTCTATAGGAGCTATAGGGGCTATAGGGGTCTATGGGAGTCTATTGGGGCTATAGTGGCTATAGGGGTCTATAGGAGTCTGCAGGAGCTATAGGGGGCTATAGGAGTCTATCAGAGCTATAGAGGCTATAGGGGTCTATAGGAGTCTGTTGGAGCTATAGGGGATATAGGAGGCTATAGGAGTCTGTAGGAGCTATGGGGGGCTATAGGGGTCTATAGGAGTCTGCAGGAGCTATAGGGGGCTATAGGAGTCTATAGGAGCTATAGCGGCTATAGGGTTCCAGAGGAGTCTGTAGGAGCCTATCAGAGCTGTAGGGGCTATAGGGGTCTGTAGGAGTCTGTAGGAGCTATAGGGGCTATAGGGGTCTATAGGAGTCTCTTGGAGCTATAGGGGCTATAGGAGTGGGAGCTATAGTGGCTATAGGGGTCTATAGGAGCTATGGGGGGCTATAGGGGTTTATAGGAGTCTATAGGAGCTATAGGGGCTATAGGGGTCTATGGGAGTCTATTGGGGCTATAGTGGCTATAGGGGTCTATAGGAGTCTGCAGGAGCTATAGGGGGCTATAGGAGTCTATCAGAGCTATAGAGGCTATAGGGGTCTATAGGAGTCTGTTGGAGCTATAGGGGATATAGGAGGCTATAGGAGTCTGTAGGAGCTATGGGGGGCTATAGGGGTCTATAGGAGTCTGCAGGAGCTATAGGGGGCTATAGGAGTCTATCGGAGATGTAGGGGCTATAGGGGTCTGTAGGAGTCTGTAGGAGCTATGGCGGCTATAGGGGGCTATAGGAGTCTGTAGGAGCTATGGGGGACTCTAGGGGTCTATAAGAGTCTGCAGGAGCTATAGGGGGCTATAGGAATCTATTGGAGCTATAGCGGCTATAGGAGTCTGTAGGAGCTATGGGGGCTGTAGGAGTCTATTGGAGCTATAGCGGCTATAGGAGTCTGTAGGAGCTATGGGGGGCTGTAGGAGTCTATTGGAGCTATAGCGGCTATAGGGGGCTATAGGAGTCTGTAGGAGCTATAGGGGGCTATAGGAGTCTGTAGGAGCTATAGGGGGCTATAGGAGTCTGTAGGAGTCTTCTGGGGCTACAGGAGTCTATAGGAGCTATAGGGCTGGGAGCTATTGGGTTGGGTGCTATAGGGCTGGTAGCTATAGGGGTCTATAGGAGCTATAAGGCTGGGAGCTATAGGGCTGGTATCTGTCAGACCTATAGGGTCTATAGAGGTCTATAGGAGTTATAGAGCTGGGAGCTATGGGGCTGGGACCTGTAGGGGCCTATAGGGAAGGGATCTGTAAGGTGTATAGGGCTTGGATCTATAGGGTCTATAGGGTCTGTAGGGTGGGGCTCTATGCTTATGGGGCCCATAGGGTCTATAGGGCTGGGGGCTATAGAGTCTGGGGACTATGGGGTGTATAGGTGCCAGGGGTATCTATAGAAGCTACTAGGGGCCTGGGGGGTTTGTCTATATGGTTCAGACACTCAAGGAGCCAGGGCCTATGGGGTCTATAGGGTCTGAGAGGGGTCTATAGGTATTGAGGGCTCTGGGGTCTATAGGGTCCAGAGTGGGGGTTATAGGGTCCAGTGGCTATAGGACCTGAGCAGTATGGGCTCTATAGGGTCTGGGGGCTCTGGGAGCTGTGGGGTATGAAGGTTGTAGGTACTGGGGGGAGGGGGTGTCTATAGGCACCAGGAGCTCTAGGAGCTGGGGCTATAGGTACCAGGGAGCTATAGAAGCAGAGGGCTGTGGGGTCTATAGGTGCTGGAGAGTATCTATAGGTGCTGGGGGCTATAGAAGCCGAGGTCTGTGGGGTCTATAGGGTCCAGATAGGGTCCATAGGTGCTGGGGGTTATAGAAGCTGGGGGTTATGGGGTCTATAGGTGCCGGGGGCTCTGGAAGCCGGCAGCTATGGGGCCTCTAGGTGCCGGGGGGTGTCTGTAGGTGCCGGGGGCTCTGGAAGCCGGCGGCTATGGGGCCTCTAGGTGCCGGGGTTGTCTGTAGGTGCCGGGGCTCTGGAAGCCGGCGGCTATGGGGTCTCTAGGTGCCGGGGGGTGTCTGTAGGTGCCGGGGGCTGTGGGGCCGCAGGGGCCGCGGGCGCTGATGGATTCTCGCACTTGTCTCTTAATCTCCGCCGCGATCGATTCGCTATTTCCCGTCGTGCCAGAAACTTCGATCCGGGCCGGGGCCGGGGGCCGGCAGCCGGGGGCCGGGGGGTTTGGCGGGGGAAACGAGGAGGGGGTAGAGGGAAAAGGGCCCCCCACCCCCGGTCAGAGCCGCCCCGAGGTGTCGGGAATGGGATTTGGCTGGGGGGGACACGAACGGGACAGAGCCGGGGGGAAGAAAAGTTGGGAACTTACCGCGGGACGGAGCCGCATCGGGACGGGAAGGGCGGTGGGGAGGGTCCCGGTGGTGGTCCCGGCGGTGGGGGTGGTCCCGGTGGGGGTGCTGGTGGTAGGGAGGCTGCCGGTGCCGCTCCCGGGAGCGGAGATGCTGCCGGGGATGCTGCCTGTGCCGGGACCGGCCCCGGAGATGCCGCCGGGGATGATCCCGGGGCTGTTCCCAGTGGTACTCCTGGGATCGGAGCTGCTGCCTTGGACCGGAGGTGCGGCCGGGGCTGCGGCCGGGACCGGAGGTGCTGCCGGGGCTGCCCTCGGGGCTTTTGTCGAGGCTTTTCCCGGTGCTACTCCCGGGAGCGGAGCTGCTGCCGGTGATGCTCCCGAGCTCGGGGCTGCTACTCCCGGAGGGATTCTCCCGGTGCCGGGAGGAGGTCGGAACCTGCTTAGGAGGTTCGTGGCGTCCGCACCGGGAAACGGGAGGGGAAACGAGGACGGAGCGAGCGGGATCGGGCGGGGAGGGGGAAGCGAGGATGGAGGAACCGGGAAGGTGGGAGTGGGACCGGGAATGCGAGGAGCGGGGCTGGAACGTCCGAGATCGGTGGGAGAGGGATCGGGAAGGGCGAGGATGGAGCACGGCGATGGAAGGACCGGGATCAGGGATGAGGGAAGAGGGATAGAAGGGATGGAAGGACCGGGAAGAGCCGGGATGGAGCCGGACGGAGCCGGGACGGCGGGGATGGAGGGTACCGGAATCGGAGGGATTAGGAATGCGGGGAGAGGGACGACGCCGATGGAACGACCGGGAAGAGCCGGGATGGGAGGTCTGGGGTCGGCGGGAGCGGGGATGGAGCGCCGAGAACGCGAGGATCGGGGATAGAAGGACCGGGATCGGACGGAGCGAGGCTGGAAGGTCTGAGGATGGAGGGGCTGGGATCGGTGGGATCGGGAATGGAGGGGTTGGGGTCGGTGGGATAGGGAATGGACGTACCGGGGATACAGGGATCGAGGTCGGAGAGTCCGAGGTCGCTCCCGGGGTTCGGTGGGAGCAGGGGGATGGAGGGTCGGGGATCGCTGGGAACGTGGGGAGAAGGCGCCGGGAGGATGCGGGGGTGGAGGGGCTGGGGTCGGCGGGAGCAGGGTCGGTGAGGATGGAGGGTCCGGGATCAGAAGGGTGCAGAGGCAATGGACGTAGCGGGAATGAAGGGGCTGGGGTCGGTGGGATCAGGAATGAAGAGTCCGGGGATGCGGGAACCGGGAACGGAGGGGCTGGGGTAGCCGAGAGCAGGATGGGAAGGATTCGAGGAGCGGGAACGGAGGGGCTGGGGTCGGCGGGAGCGGAGCTGGAAGGTCCGGGGATGCTGGAAGGGAAGGAACGGGGTCGATGGGATCGGGAATGGAGGGTCCGGGGATGAGGGAACCGGGAATGGAGGGTCCGGGGGAGCGGGAATGGAGGGTCTGGGGTCGGTGGGAGCGGGGACAGAGGGTCCCGGGTAGCGGCGTGCGAGAGGCTGGAGGCGGGAGGAGAGAGGGAGGAGGAGGAGGAGGAAGAGGAGGAGGAAGAGGAGGAGAGGGAGGAAGGAAAAGGAGGAGGAGAAGGTGCTGGAGGGAGCGGAGCGGGCAGGTGGGAGAGGGGCAGAGGGAGAGGGGGAGGGGAGAGGGACGGGGCAGGGAGGAGGAGGAAGAAGGGGGGGAGGGGAGGGGAGGAGGAGGAGGAGGAGGGATGCGGGGAACGGGGCAGGGATGTAGGAAAAGGAGAAAGGGATGGAAAAGGGCTGCGGGGTGGAGGGAGCGGGACAAGGATGAGGGGAGAGGAGAAGGGGGCGGGAAAGGGCTGGAGGAAGAGGAGAAAGGGATGAAGGAAGAGAAGGGGGCGAAGGAGGGCTGGAGGAAGAAGAGGAAGGGTCTGGAAGGGGGATGCAGAGGTGGAGGGAGAGGAAAAGGGAAAGGAGGGAGCGGGACAGGGATGGGGGAGTGGAGGAAGGAATGGAGAGGGGATAAGGAGAGGAAGGAGAGGAGGAAGGGCTGGATGGACGCAGGGATGAAGGATGCGGGAATGAGGGATGTGGGAATGGGGGATATGGGGCTGGGAAGCGGAGCCGGGGGGCTGCGGATGGAGGATTCGGGAACCCAGGGGGCTGCGGGTCCGAGGGGAGCCGGGAATGAGGATCAAGGCCCGGGGGGGCTGCGGGATTGAGGGATGCGGAGTCAGGAGGATGCGGGATGGAGGGATCCGGGTCCTAGGGGAGCCGGGAAGAAGGGATCCGGGATGAAGGGATCCGGGATGGAGGGATCCGGGTCCGCGGGGATCCGGGATGGAGGGATCCGAAGCTGGGGGGCTGCGGGACTGAGGGATCCGAACGCGGGGGGGGGGGGGAGGGGGCTGCGGGATTGCGGGATCCGGGTCCGAGGGGATCCGGGAAGAAGGGATCCAAAGCCAGGGAGGATCTGAGTCCAAGATGCTGCGGGATGCAGGGATCTGGATCCAAGGGCGGGGGGGGGGAGGGCTTCAGGAAGGAGGGATGCGGGGTCAGAGGGGGTGCGGGATGCAGGGATCTGGGTCTGGGGGCTGCAGGGACAAAGGATGGGATCCGGGATCGAGGGATCCCAGACCAGGGGGATTCAGGAGCAAGGGGGTGCGGGATTCGGGGATCTGGGTGTGGGGGATGTGGAATCCGAATCCGGGCTCGGGGTGGGGAGGTGGGGGTCGGGGGTGGGGGACTTCAGGAACTAGAGCTGCGGATCCAAGGGGGCTTGCGGGATGGAGGGATCTGGGTCTGGCGGCTGCAGGGATGAAGGACTGGGATCCGGGATCAAGGGATCCCAGTCCAGAGGAGGGATTCAGGAGCAAGGGGGTGCGGGATGCGGAGATCAGGGTCTGAGGGCTGCAGAGACGAAGGATGGGATCCGGGATCGAGGGATCCCAGTCCGGGGGTGGGGGTGTAGGGTAAGGAACGAGGAGGGGAGCGGGATGCGGGGATCTGGGGTTGGGGGCTGCAGGAAAGAGGAATGAGGGTCGAAGGGGTGCGGGATGGAGGGATCAGGCTCTGGAGGCTGCAGGGATGAAGGATTGGGATCCGGGATCGAGGGATCCCAGTCCAGAGGGGGAGGGATTCAGGAGCAAGGGGGCTGCGGGATGCGGGGATCTGGAGCTGGGAGAAGCTGCGGGAAGGAGAAGCTGCGGAGCCGGGAGACGAGGAAGCTGAACCCGGGGCGGGGGTGGGTGTGGGGGGGGAGAAGGGGAAGCTGCGGGAGTGAAGGATCCGAATTTGGGGGGGTTGGATCCGGGTTTGTCGGATCCGGGGGGATGCTGGGGGGACGGCGGCGGGGCCGAGGGGGCTGCGGGGCGGCGGCGGCGGCTCGGCGGCGGCGGCAGGGTTTAAGTAGCGGCCGAGCGGGGCCGCGGATCGATGGAGCCAATTTTCCTCAAACTCGGAAAATAAAGTTGAGCGCTGATCAAATTTGAAACCAGCTGCGGCGGGGGGGGGGCGAGGGGAGCACCTCCGGACCCCCCACCCCCTCCTCTGGGGCTTGGGAGAGAGATGGGAGGCGCTGGGAGATGACTGGGAGGCACTGGGAAGGGACTGGGAGAGGACTGGGAAGCACCGGGAAAGGACTGGGAGACGCTGGGAGGGGACTGGAAGAGGACTGGAAGGCACTAGGAGAGGACTGGAAGACACTAGGAGAGGACTGGGAGGGACTGGAAGAGGACTGGGAGGGATTGGGAGGCACTTGCAGAGGACTGGGAGGCACTGGGAAGGGTCTGGGAGGCACTGGGAAGGGACTGGGAGGAACTGGGAGGCACTGGGAAGGGACTGGGAGAGGACTGGGAGGCACTAGGAGGCACTAGGAGAGGACTGGGAGGCACTGGGAGGGGACTGAGAGAGGACTGGGAGGCACGGGGAAGGGTCTGGGAGGCAATGGGAAGGGACTGGGAGGCACTGGGAAGGGACTGGGAGAGGACTGGGAGGCACCAGGAGAGGACTGGGAGGCACTGGGAGGGGCTAGGAGGCGCTGGGAGAGGACTGGGAGGCACTGGGAGGGGACTGGGAAGCACTGGCAGAGGACTGGGAGGGACTAGGAGAGGACTGGCAGGCACTGGGAGGAACTGGGGGGGGACTGGGGGAGCACTGGGAAGCACGGGGTGGGGGGACTGGGAGAGGACTGGGAAGCACTTGGAAGGGACTGGGAAGCGCTGGGAGGGGACTAGGGGTCCCGTGGCTATTTGGGGAGGGTCGTCGTCGGAGGGCCTGGGAGTAGTTTGGAGGGGGTGTCTGTGGCCATTGCGGGGGTCCAGAGGGTCCGTGGCTGGGGGCGGGAGCTGGGTGGGCAATGAAGATACAGAGGGAGGCTGGGAGTATTTGGGGGGAGGCGTGGTGGTCTGAGTATACTGGGGGGGTCCCAGGGGTCCGAAGGGGGTCGGGGGTGACCGAGGCTGAGCCGATTGCGGGGCCGGCCCCAGCCGGGGCCGCTCCGGGGGTGAATTGCTGGGTCCGGGGAGGGGGGCAGTAATTTGAGGAGGGGGCTTGAAGAAGAGGAAGTGGGGGTGCGTGGGGGTCTGCGTGTATTGAGGGGGTGCGTGGGGGTTCAGAATCACTGAGAGTGGCCCGGGAGGGGTTGGAGGTGCCCCGGGCTGAGCCGGCCGCGTGGTCGAAACCAACCGAGACCTCTCCGTTCCGGGGTGGAGGTTATTTGAGGAGGGGGCTTGAAGAGGAGGAGGATGGATGGATAGGGGGTGTCCGCGGGGGTCTGCATGTATTGGCGGGGGGCGTCCAGAGGCACTGAGAGGGTCTGTAGGTGGTCGGAGGGTGCCCAGGGCTGAGCTGGCCGCTGGGTCAAACCCAACCGGGACCGCTCCGGGGGTGGATTGCTGGCTCCGGGGTGGAGGTTATGTGAGGAAGGGGCTTGAAGGAGGTTGGGAGGCGTCTGTGGGGGTCCGTGGGGGGTTCGTGGGTGGTTGGAGGAGGTCGGGGGGATTCAGAATCACTGAGAATGATCCGGGAGGGGTCTGTAGGTGACCGAGGCTGAGCCGGCCGCGGGGTCGGACCCAGCCGGCACCACTCCGGGGATGGATTACTGGCTCCGGGGTGGAGGTTACTTGAGGAGGGGGCTTGAAGACGAGGAGGAGGATGGATGGATGGGGGGGGGGAGTCCGCGGGGGTCTGCGTGTATTGGGGCGGGAGTCCAGAGGCACTGAGAGGGTCTGTAGGTAGTAGGGGGGATGACCACAGCTGAGCCGACTGCGGGGTCAAACCCAAGCGGGACCACTCCGGGGGTGGATTGCTGGCTTCTGGGAGGAGGTTATGTGAGGAGGGGGAGGGGTCTTGAAGGAGGTTGGGAGGGGGTCCGTGTCCAGAGGCACTGGTTGGAGAAGGTCCGTGGGGATCCGTGGGGGTATGGAGGTTAGGTGGTTGGAGGGGGTCGGGGGGGCGGTGTCCAGAGGCACTGAGAGGGTCTGTAGGTGGTCGGGGGGTGCCCAGGGCTGAGCCGGCCGCGGGGTAGGACCCAGCCAGGACCGCTCCGGGGATGGATTACTGGCTAAGGGGTGGAGGTTATTTGAGGAGGGGGCTTGAAGAGGGGGTCCGTGGGGGTATGTAGGTGGTTGGAGGGGGGCCGGGGGGGAGGGTGCCCAGAGGCACTGAGAGGGTTTGTAGGTGGTCGGGGGGTGCCCAGGGCTGAGCCGGCCGGTCGGGGTCGAACCCAACCGAGACCGCTCCGGGGTGGATTGCTGGCTCCGTTGGGGGGGGAGGTTATTTGAGGAGGGGGCTTTAAGGCGAGGCTGGAGGTGGCTGGGGGGGGGTCGGTGCCTTGCCTGCCTCCCTCCCTCCCCTCCCTCCCCTCCTCGCCGCGTGGTGTTTTCGTATCTGTCTGCTCCGGCGGAATTATGAAAAATACCCCCATCGACAGCGCGGCTCAGCTTCGATTACGGCAGATAGGACATGACAGGCCCCGATCAATACCGGCCCGGCCGCCAAAGTGTCAAGTAATGAATCAATTTCGACTAAATTTTCCATTTTTCAAGGGGCCCTCCCCGGTTTCGGGCGCGAGAAGAATATCCTCTTTTGTAAAGATATTATTATCGATTGCGGCGGCAATTTGACATCAGGGGTAGTTAATTCCACTCAGAATAAAATTGAAAACACTTGAGGAGAGGCAGAGGAGGGGAATGGGGACCGGGGGGGGAGAGGAGGGGAGAGGGGATGGGAGAGGAGGGAGAGGATGGGGAGGGGGGGGGAGAAGAGAAGAGAAGGGAGAAAGGGGGAAGGAAAGGAAGGAGAAAGGGGAAGAAAGGAGGCGAAAGGGAAAATAAAAAGGAGGAAGGGAAAATAAAAAGAAGGAGAAAGGGAAATAAGAAGGAGAAAGGGAAAATAAAAGAAGAAGGAAGGGAAAATAAAAAGGAGAAAGGGAAAAAGAGGGAGGAGGGAGACGAGGGAGAGAAGTGGGGAAGGAAGAAAAGGAAGAAAGGGGGAAGAAAAGGAAGAGAATGGGGGGGGAAAGGAAGGAGGAAGGGGGAAAAAAGGGAAAGAAGGGAAAATAAAAAGAAGGAGAAAGGGAAAAATAAAGGAGAAAGGTGGAAAATGGAGGAAGGGGGAAGAAAGAAACAGGGAAAGGAATAAAGAAGGAGGAAGGGAAAATAAAAAGGAGAAAGGGGAAAGGGGGGAGGAGGGAGAGGAGTGGGGGAGGAAGGGAAGGAAGGAAGGAAGGAAGGAAGGAAGGAAGGAAGGAAGGAAGGAAGGAAGGAAGGAAGGAAGGAAGGAAGGAAGGAAGGAAGGAAGGAAGGAAGGAAGGAAGGGGGATGAAAAAAGGAGGAGAAACGGGGGGGGGAAGAGAAAGGAGAAAGGGGGAAGAGAAAGGAGAAAGGGGAAAGGAAAGGACAAAGGAGGGGGGAAAGAAAGGAGAAAAGAAGGAGAAAATGAAAAGAATAAAGAAGGAGAAGGGGAAAATAAAGAAGAAAGAAGAGAAAAATAAAAAGGAGAAGGGAAAAACAGGAGGAGAAAGGGAAAATAAAAAGAAGGAGAAAGGGAAAAAATAAGGAGGAAGGAGGGGGAAAGGAAGGAGAAAGGGGGAAAGGAAGGAGAAAGGGGGAAAGGAAGGAGAAAGGGGAAAAGGAAAGAAGGAGGAAAGGAAAATAAAAAGAAGGAGAAAGGGGGAAAGGAGGAGGAGGGAGAGAAGGGAGAGGAGTGGGGGAGGAAGGAAAGGGCGAAAGGGGGAAGAAAAGGAGGAGAAAGTAAATGGGAGGAGGGGAGGAAAGGAAGGAGAAAGGGGAGAGAAGAAGGAGGAAAGAGGGGAAAGAGGGAGAGACAAAGGAGAGAGGAAAGAAGGGGGGCAGGAAAGGGGAGGGGGGGCCTGGGGGAGTTGGGGTTTAGGGGGTTAGAGGGGGTGGATGGATGGATGGATGGATGGATGGATGGAAGGAGGGAGGGATGGGAGGATAGGAGGAGGGATGGAAGGAGGGATGGAAGGAGGGATGAAGGGGGTTAGCAGGGTCCAAGGGGGTTAGAGGGAGGTTAAAGGGGGTAGGAGTAGGAGGGGGTCGAGAGCGGGTTTGGGGGGGGGGGGATTGGGGTGGTTTGGGGTTGAGGGCTTAGGGGTTGGGGTGTAGAGAGGATGGAGGGAGGGATGGAAAGATAGGAGGAGGGATGGAAGGAGAGATGAAGGAGTTTGAGGGGGGTCGAAGGGGCCCGAAGGGGTTCAGGGGGGCTGAAGGGGCTAAAGGGGAGTAGGGGTTGGGGCTCAGGGGGTTAGAGGGGATGGATGGAGGGAAGGAGGAATGGATGGAGTTTAGGGGGGCTGGAGGGGGTTGGGGGGTGCTTAGAGGGGGTTTGAGAGGGCTAGAGGGGAGTTGGGGTTGGGGTTTGGTGAGTGGAGGGGGAGGGAAGGATAGGAGGAGAGAAGGAAGGAGGGATGAAGGGGTTTGGAGGGGGCTTGGGGGGCTTTGGAGGGGGGGTTGGGGGGATTGAGAGGGCTTGGGGGACTTTGGAGGGGTTAGAGGGGGTTTGAGGGGCTTTGGAGGGGGTGGAGGGGGTTGGGGGGCTTTGGAGGGGGGTTGGGAGGATTGAGGGGGCTTGGGGGACTTTGGAGGGGTTAGAGGAGGTTTGAGGGGCTTTGAAGGGGGTGGAGGGGGTTGGGGGGCTTTGGAGGTGTTAGAGAGGGTTTGGGGGGGGTTGGAGGGGTTTTGGAGGGTTTTGGAGGGGGTTTGGGGGGCTTTGAGAAGGTAGAGGGGGCTTGGGGGGACTTTGGAATGGGTAGAGGGGGTTTGGGAGGCTTTGGAGGGGGTTAGGGGGATTGAGGGGGCTTGAAGAGGATTTGGGGGGGTTGGGGGATTGGAGGGGGTTTGGGGGGTTAAGGAGGTTGAAGAGGGTTGGGAGGGCTTTGGAGGGGGTTGAAAGGGATTGGGGGGCTTGGGGAGGCTAAAAAGGGCTTTGGAGGCGGTTTTGAGGGGGATTTGGGGGTGCAGGGGATGGAGGGAGGGGTTCTGGGGGGTGGGGAGGGCTGGGGGGAGTTTGGGGGGTCGGGGTGAAATTGGGGGCAGGAAGGGGGGGTTGGAGGTGGCACATGGATAAGGGAAGGGGGAGACAGGGATGGGGGGCATGAACTGAGAGGGGCAGGGGGGCACTGGGAGGAGACTGGAGACCCCCCCGGGGGTGGGACAGGGATAGGACTGGAAAGGAATTGGGAGGGGTCAGGGATAGGAGTGGGATGGGACTTGGTGGGGACTGGAAGGGGACTGGGAGAGAACAGGGAGAGGACTGGGATGGGACAGGAATAGGACTGGGATAGGCCTGGGATAGGACTGGGATAGGACAGGGATGGGACTGGGAGTGGATTGGGATAAGAGTGGGATGGGACTGGGGTGGGATTGGATTAGAACTGGGATAGGACTGGAATAGGATTGGAAGAGACTGGGAGGGACTGGGAGGAGACTGGGATTGGACTGGGGTGGGACTGGGATGGGATTGGGATAAGAGTGGGATGGGACTGGATTAGGACTGGGAGGGGCCTGGAATAGGACTGGGATGGGACTGGGAGGGCACTGGGAGGGCACTGGGGTGCTTCCCAGATTCCTCTGTATCCTGCAGGATCATCCCACAGTGGAATCCTGCAGCATCCCAGATCCCTCAGCATTCCTGATCCCAGGTCCTGCATCCCAAACCCCTTACCCCGCCTCTGCCCCCCAGTATCCCTCCCCATATCCACCTTTGTCCCTCCCCGTATCTCCCCTTCTCTCCTCTGGGGGTCCCTCGCGGGGGCGGTTCCGGTCCCAGGCAGGGGGGATTTAACCCCTGGGGGGCAGGTATCTGGGGGGGGTGCATGTCCTCCCCGACAAATCATTCTGGCTCCTTCTGAGCCCCCCAAATCTCCCCTGCCCGCCAGTATCTCCCCCCCCCCGTATCCCCCTTTTATCCCTCCCGTACCTCCCTTTCTCCCCTCTGGGGGTCCCCCGGGGGTAAGTTGAGCCCCGGGGGGGAATTTAACCCCTGGGAGGGTGTCTTTGGGGTCCCCTCCCCACCTCCAGCTCCTTCTGGCTCCTGCCGAACCCCCAAATCCCCTTCCCTGCCCCCCGTTATCCCCTCCTTATCCTCCCCTTTATCCCTCCCCGTATCTCCTTTTCTCCCCTCCGGGGGTGCCCCGGGGGGGGGGGTAGGCTGAGCCCCGGGTAGGGGTTTAACCCCGGGGGGGGGGGTTGGGGGTTTCCCCTCCCCACCAGCTCCTTCAAAGCCCCCAAATCTCCCCTGCCCCCCAGTATCCCCCCCTTATCCCTGCCCCTATCCCCCTTTATCCCTCCCTGTAGCTCCCTTTCTCTGCTCTGGGGGTCCCCTGGGGGGGTGTGTGTGTGTGTTTGAGCCCCCGGGATGGGATTTAACCCCTGGGAAGAGGGGGGTGTTGGGGTCCCCTCCCCCCCTCCACCTCCTCCTGGCCGCTTCTGAACCCCCAAATCCCCCCTACACCGCAGTATCCCACCAGTATCCCCCTCTTATCCTCCCCGTACCCCCTTTTATCCCTCCCTCTATCTCCCTTTCTCCCCTCCGGGGGTGCCAGGGGCGGGGGGATTGTTTGAGCTCGGGGGGGGGTGAGGGGGTGTTGGTTTCTTTGCGGTGCGCTCCCCTCCCCAAATCATTCTGGCTCCTTCTGAGCCCCCCAATCCCCCCCCTACACCCCAGTATCCCTCCCCATATCCCCCTTTGTCCCTCCCCGTAGCTCCCTTTCTCTCCTCCTGGGGTGCCCGGGGGGGGGGGGGTTGTTTGAGCCCCGGGCCGGGGTCTTCGGGGTGCCCCCCCCCCCGCCCTGGCGCGGGCGGGAGGCAGCGGCGGGGCCCCGGCGGTGTTTAATGTTTCAATTTGGAGGAAGCCAAACATTCAATCAGGCGAATTAAGGCTGCGTAATGTTCGCCATCGCTCACCGCCGCCGCCTGACAACCGAGACCCGGCGGCGGCGGCGGCGGAGGGGGCGGGGAGGGGGGGAAGGGGAAAGGGATACCCCCCCCCCCCCCCCCCTCCATTCCCCAACCCACCCCCACGCACAGACTGGCATCCAAGCCTGGCACATGGCTGCACCCACGGCAGCCCAGGAGGGTTGGCAGCACCAGCAAGGGGAGCACACCCCTGGCATTGGCAACCCGTTGGCACCCCATCGGCGTGGGCACCCCATCGGCATTGGCACTCCATTCTCATCGGCACCTCAGTGCCACCTGTGCCGCATCTCAACATCCCTGGCACCCCCTCAGCATTAGTACCCCATTATCATTGGCACCCCCTCAGCGTTAGTACCCCATTATCATTGGCACCCCCTCAGCGTTGGCACCCCATTGTCACCAGCATTCCATTGGCACCCCATTCCCATCAGCACCCCATTCCCATCAGCACCCCATTGGCATTGGCATCCTACCAGCGTTGGTACCCCATTAACATTGGCACCCCAACATCCTTGGCACCCCATCAGTGTTGGTATCCCACTGACACCCCATTGGCATTGGCAACCCATCAGGCCTGGCACCCCCTTGTCACCTGCATCCCATCATCGTTGGCACCCCACTGGCACTGACACCCCAAAAACCCTGGCACCCCGTCCCCATTGGCACCCCATCATCACTGGCACCCCATGGCCATTGCCACCCCATCAGCGTTGGCACCCCACCAGGGCTGGCACCCCATTGCCACCTGCACCCCATTGGTATTGGCACCCCATCAGCATTGGCACCTGCACCCCATCAGCGCTGGCACCTGCACCCCATCAGCGCTGGCACCGCATTGGCATCAGCACCTGCATCCCACAGGCATTGGCACCCCATTGGAATTGGCACCCCATTCCCATTGGCACCCCATTCCCATTGGCACCCCACAGGCATTGGAACCCCATCAACATTGGCACCCCATTCCCATTGGCACCCCATCAGCATTAGCACCCCACAGGCATTGGAATCCCATCAGCATTGGCACCCCATCGGCTTTGGCACCTCATTCCCATTGGCACATCACAGGCATTGGAACCCCATCAGCATTGGCACCCCATTCCCATTGGCACCCCATCAGAATTGGCACTCCATTGGCATTGGCACCCCATTGGCATCTCACCACACAGGCATTGGCTCCCCCTCAGCATTGGCACCACATTCCCATTGGCACCCCATCAGCATTGGCACTCCATTGGCATTGGCACCCCATTGGCATCTCACCACACAGGCATTGGCTCCCCATCAACATTGGCACCCCATTCCCATTGGCATCCCATCAGCACTGGCACTCCATTGGCATTGGCACCCCATTGGCATCTGTACCACACAGGCATTGGCTCCCCATCAGCATTGGCATCCCATTCCCATTGGCAGCCCCCAGGGACTGGCACCCCATTCCCATTGGCACCCCACAGACATTGGAACCCCATTCCCAATGGCACCCCATCAGCTTTGGCACCCCATTCCCATTGGCACCCCAATGGCATTGGCACCCCACAGGCATTGGTTCCCCATCAGCATTGGCACCCCATCAGCATTGGCACCCTATTCCCATTGGCACCCCACAGGCATTGGCACCCCATCAGCATTGGCACCCCATTCCCATTGGCATCTCATCAGCATTGGCACCCCTTTGGCATCTGCACCCTACAGGCATTGGCACCCCATTGGCATTGACACCCCATTCCCATTGGCACCCCATCAGCATTGGCACCCCACTCCCATTGGCATCCCATTCCCATTGGCAGCCTCCAGGCATTGGCACCCCATTCCCATTGGCACCCCATTCCCACTGGCACCCCATCAGCATTGGCACCCCATTCCCATTAGCACCCCATTCCCATTGGCACCCCATTCCCATTGGCACCCTATTCCCACTGGCACCCCATCAGCATTGGCACCCCAGTCCCATTGGCATCCCATCAGCATTGGCACTCCATTGGCATCGGCACCCCATTCCCATTGGCACCTGCACCCCATCAGTGCTGGCACTGCATTGGCATTGGCACCCTACTGGCCTTGGCACCCCATCAGCATTGGCACCCCATTCCCATTGGAACCCCACAGCTTTGGAACCCCATCAACATTGGCACCCCATCAGCTCTGGCACCCCATTCCCATTGGCACCCCATTCCCCCATTGGCACCCCATTCCCATTGGCACCCCATTCCATTGGCACCCCATCAGCTTTGGCACCCCATTCCCATTGGCACCCCACAGGCATTTGCACCCCATTTTGCACCCCCATTCCCATTGGCACCCCATCAGCTTTGGCACCCCATAGGCATTGGCACCCATTGGCACCGTTCCCATTGGTACCCCATCAGCATTGGCACCCCATTCCCATTGGCACCCCATCAGCTTTGGCACCCCATTCCATTGGCACCCCATCAGCTTTGGCACCCCATTCCCATTGGCACCCCACAGGCATTTGCACCCCATAGGCATTGGCACCTCGTTCCCATTGGTACCCCATCAGCATTGGCACCCCATTCCCATTGGCACCCCATCAGCTTTGGCACCCCATTCCCATTGGCACCCCACAGGCATTTGCACCCCATAGGCATTGGCACCTCATTCCCATTGGTACCCCATCAGCATTGGCACCCCATCAGCATTGGCATCCCATTGGCATTGGCACCCCATTCTCATCTGCACCCTAGAGGCTTTGGCACCCCATTGGCATTGGCACCCCATTCTCATCTGCACCCTAGAGGCATTGGCACCCCATTGGCATTGGCACCCCATTGGCATTGGCACCCCATCAGCATTGGCACCCCATTGGCACCTCCACCCCATCAGTGCTGGCACTGCATTGGCACACCACTGGCCTTGGCATCCCATCAGCATTGGCACCCCATTCCCATTGGTACCCCATCTGCATCGGCACCCCACAGGCATTGGCACCCCATTCCCATTAGCACCCCATCAGCTTTGGCACCCCATAGGCATTGGCATCTGCACCCCATAGGCATTGGCACCCCATTCCCATTGGTACCCCATAGGCATTGGCACCCCACTGGCCTTGGCACCCCATCAGCATTGGCACCACATTAGTGCTGGCACTCCATTGGCATTGGCACCCCACTGCCATCGGCACCCCAATGTCACCTTTGGCATCCCAGTGCCACCGTCATCCCCTGCCCCCAGTGCCACCTCCCTGCCACCACAGGCGGACAGGGGGCACAGAGGGACGGGGGAGGGACAGAGGGACAGGGACGGGACAGAGGGACACGGGGACGCAGGGATAAGACAGACAGACGGGTCAGAGGGACAGACGGACAGGGGACAGACAGAGGGGCGCGGGGGACACAGGGACAAGGGGACGGGGAGGGGGACAGACGGACACGGCAGGGACAGACAGACAGGGATGGGGCCAGAACACAGGGACAGGGGACAGAGGGACGGGGCGGGGACAGACCGGCGGCGGGGACAGAGGGACGGGGACCTGGGCACAGGACAGACAGACGGACACGGGGACAAGAATAGGACACACGGACAGGGGGGACAGAGGGACAGGGACCTGTGCACAGGACAGACAGACGGACAGGGGGACACAGGGACACGGGGGACAGAGAGACGGATGTGGGGGAGGCAGCGGGACAGAGGGACGCGGGGGGACAGACGGACAGGGGCTCGGGGACAGAGGGACCTGGGGACAGGCGGACAGGGCACAGGGGGAAAGACAGACGGACAGGGACACAGGGACACAGGAACCCCGGGGGGTCCCATCCCACCCCCTCCTCCCCTGCCCCTGGCCTTAGGGGGTCCCCAAAATCCTCCCTCCCCCTCCCGGGTGGGTCTGGGGGAGGGGGACCAAGGGGAGGGCTTGGGGGGGGGGTCTGGGGGGGGCATTTGTCTCCGGGGGGGGGCGGTCGGTAATTTGGGGAGGGGCCTGGGGGGGTCCATATGGCACCGGGGGGGGGATGTCTGTAATTCGGGGAGGGTTCGGGGGGTGTCCATTTGTCTCCGGGGGGTGTCGGTAATTAGCGGGGGGATCGGGGGGGGGCCACTTGTCTCCAGGGTGGGGTCCGGACCCGCTCCGTTTCCTCCTTAATTGCCCCGCGGTGATTAACGGCCTCGGCGCGGGGGGGAGAGGGTTCGGGGGGGTCGGTAATGAGAGGGGAGGGGTCCCGAGGGGAGGGGAGGGGTCCCGAGGGGGGGGAGGCGTCCCCAGGTTAAGGGAGGGGTCTCGGTACCTTTGAGGGGGGTCCTGCTGCCGCCGCGGGGTGGGGGTCTCGTCCCCACGGAGGGGTGGTCCCGATGCTACCGGGGGTCCCGGTGCCGGTATGGCTCTGAGGGGGGTCCCGGTGCCGGTGTGGCTCTGGGGGGGTCTCATCCTTTCGGGGGGGTCGCGGTGCGGGGTTGCAGGGGGTGGGGGGGTGCCGATATCGATCCAGGGTCGGGCGGGGGTCCCGGTAACGGTATTGGTGGTGCCGGTACGGTTCTGGGGAGGGGTCTCATCCTTTCCGGGGGGATCCCGGTGGCCGGTGCGGGGTCGGTGGGTGGCGGGGGGGTGTCTGTGCGTGCGCGGGGGGGTCACGTCCCGATATCGATCCAGGGAGAGGCGAGGGGGTCCCGGTATCGGTGGTGCCGGTAGGGTAGTGGGGGGGTCTCATCCTTTCGGGGGGTGCGGTGGCCGGTGCGGGGTCGGTGGGTGGCGGGGGGGGGTCTGTGCGTACGCGGGGGGGGCAGCGGAGCGGAGCGGCCGCCGCGCTGATCAATATTCGATTTAGGTGCTAATTCGCCGCCGCCGGAGCTGTCAGCGGGTGATGGATGGGGGGGCGGCGGGGGCGGGGGGGGAGGGGGGGGTCGAGGGGAGGAAAGGTGGGGGGCAAGGGGTGGGGGTGGTGAAGGTGGGGGGAGGTTGAAATAGGGGAAGGGGGCGGGGGGGGGGGGAGCGGCGGTGAACAATGAGCCGGAGGTGAAAGGAGAGGAATAAAAGGGGGGGAGAAGGATGGAAACAGGGAAGCCCCCCCCCGGGATTGGGGGTCCAGGACACACACACCCCCCGCGATATACGGTGTCCAGGACTCCCCCCGGAGATATGGAGTCCAGGACACCCCCGGGATCGGGAGTCCAACCCCCCCCCCCCGAGATATGGAGTCCAGGACACCCCCCGGGATCGGGAGTCCAACCCCCCCCCCGAGATATGGAGTCCAGGACACCCCCCGGGATCGGGAGTCCAACCCCCCCCCCGAGATATGGAGTCCAGGACACCCCCCCGGATCGGGAGTCCAACCCCCCCCCGAGATATGGAGTCCAGGACACCCCCGGGATCGGGAGTCCAACACCCCCCGAGATATGGAGTCCAGGACACCCCCCGGGATCGGGAGTCCAACACCCCCCCGAGATATGGAGTCCAGGACACCCCCCGGGATCGGGAGTCCAGGCCCCCCCCCCCGATGCATGGAATCCAGGACCCTCCTCCCAGGGACTGCGGGTCCAGGATCCCCCTGTCCCGCCCCCTCCTCTTAATTCGGGGGGAAAGGGGATGGGGAGACCCCCCCCAATAAATGGGGGTGGGAGGGGGATGGAGAGCAGACCACCCCCAATAGGGACGGAGGGGAATAGGGCAAAGAGAGGAGGGGGCGACCCTCTCCCTGCTGGCCAGGGATCCCCCCCCAAAACCAGTCTGAAGCCCCCCAAAGCAGTTCAAAGACCCCCAACCAGCTTGAGGACCCCAAACCAGTTCCTTCGCCCCCAACCCAGTCCCCCCCCCCCAGTCCCCCCTGCCCCCCTTCCCCCTCCCCCTCCCCGCACCTCCTCTGCCCCCTATAGGATTGGGCTCTCTCCCCCCGCCCCTTTTCTCTCTCCCAACCCCCCCGAGTCCCCCCACCCCGAGTTCCCCCCCAGTCGTCGCCCCCCAGTCCCTCCCAGTTCCCCCCCGCGGTGATGGATGGCGGCGGCGCCGTTAATTAACGCCGCGGAGTTAATTAGTTCGGGGCCATTAACGAGGAAAATGTTTTCGTGGCGGCCAAGAGAAGTGATGGATGGGGGGGGAAGGGGGGGGGGCGTCCTCCGGAATTGGCGGGGGGGGGGCGTCTGAGCCCCCCCAACCGCGGTCCCCCCCGCACCAGTAAACAGACATCGATCAAACTGGGTGGGACTGGGAGGGGGAATGGGGGGAGGGGGAGGGGGGGGGCTGGGGGAGGGTTAATTTGGGTCTGGGGGCGGCGTTGGGGTGGGGGGGTCCGAATTGGGGAGGGGTCTTGGGGTGGGGGGTCGATACTGGGAGGAGGCGGGAGGAGGCTACTGAAGGTCTTTGGGAGGCTTAATTGGGTCTGGGGGAGTCCTTGGGGTGGGAATTTGCGGGGTCGGGGAGGGGGCCTCTGGGGTGGGGGGGGGGTCCGAATTGGGGGTGTGTGTGTCTTGGAGTGGGGGGGTCAATACTGGGAGGACTGGGGGGAGGAGGAGGGGGTATTGGGGGGGTGGGGGAGGGTCTTTAGGGGTTAATTTGGGTCTGGGGGCGGCGTTGGAGTGGGGGGGTCAATACTGGGAGGACTGGGGGAGGAGGAGGGGGTATTGGGGGGTGGGGGAGGGTCTTTAGGGGTTAATTTGGGTCTGGGGGCGGCGTTGGAGTGGGGGGTCAATACTGGGGGGGTTACTGGGAGGGACTGGAGGCGCCCTGAGGGTCTTTGAGGGGGTCCTGGGGGACCCCAAATGCGTCTGGGGGAGTCTCTGAGGCTGTTAAAGGTCCTGGGGCAGGGTCCTAGGAGGTCCCCAAATGGTCCTGGGGGGGTCCTGAGTGGGTCTGGGGGTCCTGACCCCCCAAACTACACCTCCCATGATGCTCCGCGGCGGGTTCCCAGCACCCCCTGCGCCCCTCCCTCCCCCTCCCCCCGCCACGCGGCAGCGAATCCGGCCCCGACCCTGCCCCCCCCCCGCGCCCAAACCGCAGCCCCCAGCCCCACAACTGCCCCCCCAGCCCCACGACCCCCTCCGGACCCCCCTCGGCCCCAAATCCACCTCCCCCGGGCTCGCAACTCCCTGCGCGCCCCCCCGCCCCTGAGCCCCCCCCGGCCCCCAAACCTGCCCCCCGCACCCGAACCGCAGCCCCCAGCCCCAAACCACAGCCCACAGCCCCATATCTGACCCCCCCAGCCCCACAGCTGCCCCCGGGACCCTTCCCCAGCCCCACAACCCTCCCTCTCCACACCCCCGGACCCGTGACTGCCTCCCCCCAGCCCCAAAGCGGAGACCCCAGACCCATATCGCCACACCCGAGCCCCACCACTCCCCCCGGACCCTCCCCCAGCCCCCAGACGGAGCTCCCCACCCCCCCACCCGCCATGGCAGCTCCCAAGCCCCCCCCAGGAGCATCTCTTCAACCCCAGCGCTGAGAGCGATCCCGGACCCAAGTGAGAACTGGGGGGAGGGGGCACTTGTGGGTCCGGGGGCTCCGCTTTGGGTCCAGGAGCGGGGGGCAGGTTAGGGGGTGCGGCGAGGGTGGATTTGGGGTCTGGGGGCTGCGGTTTGGGTGCGGGGGGAGGCAGGGTCGGGGCCGGATTCGCTGCCGCGTGGGGGGGGGATGGGGGTGAAAGGGGGGAAATGGGGTGTGTGTGTGGAGGGGTCGCAGGGGTGCTGGGAACCAGCCGCAGAGCATCATGGGAGGTGTAGTTTGGAGGGGTGGGGTGTCAGGACCCCCATGAGCCCCAGACCCACTCAGGACCCCCCTCCAGGGACTTTGAATCCCCCTCGGGCACCCCCCCCAGACTCCTCCCCAGGATCCCCCTGCCATTTAAAGACCCCCAAGACCCCCCAGAGACCCTCCCAGATCCCCCAGACCCACTCAGGGCCCCCACAGGACCCCCCCACACCCACTCAGCAGCCCGTCCAGGGCTATTTGGTGACCCCCAAGACCCCCTCAGGACCCCCCAGATCCACACAGGACCTCCCCAGGACTTCCCAGACCCACTCAGGACCCCCTAAGGACCCCCCAAGGACCTCCAACCCATTCAGGGACACTCAGGACCCTAAAGCCCCCCCCGGGCCCTCCCAGGACCCAATTAAGGGACCCCCAGGACCCTCCTTGGTCCCTTCTTGAGTTCCTCCTTCAGTCCCTCCTTGGGTCCTTCCTTGGGTCCCTCCTTGGTCCCTCCTGGAGTCTTTCCTTTGGTCCATGCTTGGGTCCCTTCTTGGTCTCTCCTTTGTCTCTCCTTGGTCCCTCCTTGGGCCTTCCTTGTTCCCTTTCTGGGTCCCTCCTTGGGTCCATCCCCATGGGTGCCCTCCCTGTGCCCTCCCCACTCTGGGTCCCTCCTTGAGTCCCTCCTTGGGTCCCTTCTTGGTCTCCCCTTGAGCCCCTCCTTGGTCTTCCTTGAGTTGCTCCTTGAGTCCCTCCTTGGTTCCTCCCGGGTCCCTCCCCCACCAGTGCCTTTCTTGTGCCCTCCCTGTGCCCTCCCAGCTCTGGGTCCCCCGGCTCCCCTTCTGCCCCCAGCTCTGGGTCCCACCCAGGGTCCATCCCCCACGAGTGCCCTCCCTGTGCCCCCCAGCTCTGGCGCTCTCCTTGGTCCCTCCTTGGGTCCCTCCTTGAGTAGCTTCTTGAGTCCCTCCTTGAGTCCCTTCTTGGTCTCTCCTTGGTCCCTCCTTGAGTCCTTCTCTGGGTCCCTCTTTGGTCTCCCCTTGGGCCCTCCTTGGGTCCCTCCTTGGTCCTTCCTTGTTCCCTCTTGGGTCCCTCTCTGAGTCCCTCCTTGGGTCCATCCCCTATGGGTGCCCTCCCTATGCACTCCCTGTGCTCTCCCTATGCCCTCCCAGCTCTGGGTCTCTCCTTGGTCCCTCCTTGGTCTCCTCTTGGGTTCCTCCTTGGGTCCCTCCCCCACCAGTGCCCTTCCTATGCCCTCCCAGCTCTGGGCGCCGCCTCGGGAGCGCGCTGCCCGTGCCCCCTGCCGCCGCAGGTCCTGGGCGGTGCCGGTGGGCGCGGCGCGGCGCTGGCTGGAGGGGCTGGGGGCCGGGCTGCGGCCCTGGGGCTCGTTCCTGCAGCAGAGTCGCTTCGGGGTCCCGCGGGACCTGGGGGAGCTGTGCCGGAGGCTGCCCCACAACCTGCAGCACTTCCACAGCAACTACCTCTGCCTGGCGGCGGCGCTGCTGCTCTACTGCCTGTGAGGGACGGGGGCGGCAGGGGGGGGGAGGTGGCGAGGGGCTGGGGGCCATGGGGCTGGGAGGGGGGTTTGGGGGCTATGGGGCAGGTGTGGGGCAGGAATGGGGCTGGGGTTGGCTATGGGGCTGGGAGAGGGCTGGGGAGGGGCTGGGGAGGGGCTGGGGAGGGCTGGGAGGGAAGGTTCTGGGGGCTCTGGGGCTGGGAGGGGTGTCGTGGAGGGCTCTGGGGCTGGGAGAGGGGTTAGGGCAGCTGTGGAGCTGGGAGGGGTGTTGTGGGGGGCTGTGCGGCTGGGAGGGGGTTTAGGGCAGCTGTGGGGCTGGGAGGGGGTGTTGTGGGGGGCTGTGCGGCTGGGAGGGAGTTTAGGGCAGCTGTGGGGCTGGGAGGGGTGTTGTGGGGGCTGTGCGGCTGGGAGGGGGTTTAGGGCAGCTGTGGGGCTGGGAGGGGTGTTGTGGGGGGCTGTGCGGCTGGGAGGGGAGTTTAGGGCAGCTGTGAGGCAGCCCCACAGCCTCCCCCCGCCCCGGGCCAGGGTCTCCTCCCCACTGCTGCTGGTGGCCCTCGGGGTCTGCTTCGGAGCCTGCTACGGAGTGAGGCTGAGAGCGCAGCAGGGCCCCCTGGTGGTGATGGGTGAGAACTGCAGGCGCTGCGAGCCGCGGCGAGGGCACTGGGCGGGGACGGGGGGGTGGGGTTGGGGTTACTGGGAGGGGGGTTGAGGCTAACTGGGAGTTACTGGGAGGTGGCTTGGGGTTACTGGGAGCTACTGGGAGGGGGCTTGGGGGTACTGGGAGCTACTGGGAGGGGGCTTGGGGGTACTGGGAGCTCCTGGGGGTTCTGGGAGGTGCTGGGACCCCTCCCCAAATTAATGCCCCCACTGCCCCCGCAGGGCGGGAGCTGAGCCCCCCAGCAGTACGGCCTGGCCGCGGGGGTCTCCCTTCCTCTCTTCTGGCTGGCAGGGGCCGGGGCTGCCCTCTTCTGGGTGCTGGGTGAGAGACCCTTCCCCACATTAACCACCCCCGGGAACACACCCCCCCCAATTAACCCCCCAGGACCCCTCCCCTAAAAATTACCCCTCCAGCTCCCCTCGAGACCCCTCCCCAAAATAACCCTCCCAGTCCCCCCCAAATAACCCCCTGAGACCCCTCCCCAAATTACCCATCCTCAAGACCCCCCACTCTAATAACCCCCCAAGACCCCTCCCCAAATAACCCTGCCCCCCGGGACCCCTCCCCAAATTAACCCTCCCGGTCCCCCCCCCCCACAATGTCACCCTGAGACCCCTCTCCAAATTACCCTTCCTCAAGACCCCCACCCTAATAACCCCCTTGGACCTCCTTCCCCAATTAACACCCCCCAAGACCCCTTAACCCTCCCAAATTAACCCCCCCCCCAAGACCCCCTCCCCAAATTGAGACCCCCCCCCCAAAACGACCCCCCCAAGACCCCTCCCCAAATTACCTCATCTGGCTCCACTCACTTCCCCCCCCTTTTATTTTGAGGCGGCTTTGGGGGTCTCGGGTGGGGGGGGGTGGTGGTATTTTGGCCCCCCCTCCTGCCCGGGACCCCCCCCTAATTTTTGTGCCCCCTTCCAGGAGCTGCCTTGGTTGTGATTGGTTCCCACGCAGCCCTCCGCCAGCCGGACGCCCTCGAGACCCCCCCTGCAGATGGAGCCCATCTGAGACCCCTCCCAAATTACCAGACACTCCCCCCCCCCCCAATTATTTCACACCCCCCCCCCCATAAAATCCCCCTCCCCAAAATTCCACACCCTCCACCAAGGCTTCAAATTGCTGCCCCCCCCCGCTAGCCTCACCCAAAATATGTCCTGGGGACCCCCCCCAAATCCCCCCTTCAAGGGACCCCTCCCCCTCCAAATGCTCCTATTGGAGACCCCTCTCAAAGACCCCTTCAATGGACCCCCCCGCCCCAAATACCCTGCTTGGAGACCCCCTCCCCCAAAAACCCCTCTTGGAGACACCCCCCCCCCCCCCAAAATGCTCCTATTGGAGATCCCCCCCCCCAAAGAGCTCCCTCCCTCCAAATATAACCCCACCAGGCGACACCCCCCCCCCCAAAAGACCCTCTCTATGGACCCCCTTCCCCCCAATCCCCTTCCTGGCCCCCCCACCTATTTTGGGGAGGGGGTCTCTGTGTCGTCGTCCCCCCCCCCCCAAATAAAGCTGATCCAGGCCCTATGCCACAAGTGGGTGTGGTTGGTGGGGGAGGGACACAAGACATGAGTGTGACACCCCCCCCCCCCCCATGACCCCCACGTGTGTCACTCACCCATGGCCCCCCCCGTGTGTCCCCCACCCCCATGGGCCTCTCACTGCCTCCTCTGTGGCCCACACCCACTCGTGTCCCCCCCCCCCCCAGTCTGTCCCAAGCCCCTACAGGGTCCCCACTGGGCCCGTGTGGACCCCTCCCCCTCGTGTCCCCCACCCTCTGCAACCCCCCACTCGTGTGTGTCCCCCCCCCCCCAGCTTTTGACCTCCTCCCCACCCCCATGTCCCCCAGCCCCTGTGCCCGACCCTCCCCCCCCCCCGCCACGTGGCGCTCAGCCCTCTGTGACCCTCCCACGGGTGTCCCCCCGACACCCTGTGATCCCCCTATATGTGTCACCGTCCCCCACTGGAGTCCCCACCCTCTGTGACTCCTCCACTCGTGTCCCTGCAAGCTTGTGACCCCCCCGATGTGTCCCCAAGCCCCCTCCCCCCCCCCCCCGCCGTCCCCCTGCCCCGCGTGACCCTGGCTCCCTGTGACCCCCCCCACGCGTGTCCCCTGCCGCCTGAGTCCCACTCCTGAGTCCCCTGAGCCTGTGACCCCCTCACACCCACTCGAGTCTCCAGCACCCCTCACGTGGCTCCCCCCCCCCCCCCCCAAGCCCACCCCAGGCCCCTTCAGCCCTCCCACTCGTGTCCCAACCATACCACACCCCCCATAGGGGTCCCCACTCCTGTGTCCCCCAAACCTGTGGCACCGTCCACCCCCAGCCCCCACGCGAGTCCACAACTCCCAGTGGACCCCCAACGGGTGTCCCCGCCCCTCTCCGCCCCCCCCTCGCACGCCCCGCCCCCTGTGACCCCTCCCCCGCACTCCAGTTCCCCACGCCCCCTCCCCGCCCCGCACTCCAGTTCCCCACGCCCCCTCCCCCCCCGTGTCCCAAGCACTTCTGTGCCCCCCCCACTCGTGTCCCCCAACACCCAAACCCCTCCCACGCGTGGGACCCAAGCCTGTGACCTCCCCCCCCCCCCCCCCCCCCATGGCTCCCATTCCATTTCCACAGCCCCCAGGACAGCCCCCACGCCTTGCCCCAACCCCCTCCCCCCAACACGTGTGTTCTGCCCCCCCCATACGCCCCCTCCCCCCACTCCTGTCTCCCACCCCCCACGCGTGTCCCCAGCCTTCTGACTCCCCCCCCCCCCGACTTTGACCCCTACCCCTCCTGTTGCCAACCTCCGCCACCCCTCCCCCTCCTGTCACCCACCCACTCGTGTCCCACTCCCCCCACGTGTGTTCCCCTGCTCCTGTCACTCTTCCACGCCCCCTCCCCCTGACTCATGTTTCCCCCAAGCCTGGGGCCCCCCTCCCTCCCTCCCTCCCTCCCTCCCCCACTCCTGTCCCTCCCCAGCCTCCAGGGCCCCTCCCACTCGTGTCCCACTCGCCCCATGCATGTCCCCTGCCCCCTCTGACTCCCTCCCTACGTGTGTGCCCCTCCAATCCGTGTTTGCAGGACCCGCCCCAAGCCCCGCCCCAGCCCATCCCCACGGCCCCGCCCCCAGCCCCTCCCCCAAGCCCCAGCCCCAGCCCCTCCTTCTCTTCACTTTCACTTTTATTGAAGGTTTTTGGTTGTTTTCCACTTTCACTTTTCTTGCGTGGGGGAGGGGGGAGTGGGGGGAAGGGGGAGGACAGGACACCCCTCCCCTCCCCGCGACCCCTCCCCTCTTTAAACCAAACCCCAATCCCGCCCCCCCCCGGCCCCCCTCCCCCCATTCAAACCCTTCCCCCTCCTTTTTGGGGTGGTGTGGCCCCCATGTGGGGGGGAAATACCCACACGGGGGGGAGGGGGCGTTTGGGGGTGTCCCTTCCCCCCTTGGTTTGTTTTCTCATGCCCCCCGCTCAAAATAAGGCCTGGAGCCCCCCAGCCTCTCCCCTGCATTCCTCAGAAGCCCCCCCACCCCAAAGTGATGGGGAGGAGGTTGGGGGGAGGCAAAAGTGGGGGGGGAGGGGAGGAGGGGGATCCCCCCCCCCCAAACAAATCAAAGGAGGAGGCTTGAGACCACCTCCCCCAAGGAAGGGGAGGGGGCAGGGGGGCCGGGGGGCAGTTTGGAGGGGGGGGTGGTCTGGGATTTGGGGAGGGGTCTCAGTAGTAGGTTTCCTTCTCCACCCAACCTGCAATACAAATGGGGGGGGGGCGTCAGAAATGGACTCCCCCTGGACCCCCCCAACTCCCTCCCTGCCTCCCTCCCACAGCTCCCCCACATCCTCCAAAGACCCCCACCCAGCCCCCCAACAATCCCTCCAAGGCCTCCCCCAGAAGCCCCCCCCCCCCCGGACTCACTAGGACCACCTGCCCCCCCCCGGACCCTCTGCAGCTCCCCAAGACCCCCCAGGACTCCTTCAGCTCCCTCAAAAGACCTCCAGGAGGCTCCCAGGACCCCCTCAAGACCCTCCCCAGCCCCTCCACGCCAACCCCCGGCGCCCCTGCCCGCCTCGGGGAGCCCAGTGCAGGATGAGCTCCCCCAGAGGCCCCCAGGACCCTTCCAGCTCCCCCCGGGGGCCCCTGCAGACCCCCTCGGGCCCCTCAGGATGCCCCCAGGACCTCCCCCTGGCACTCCTTCAGCTCCCTCGGAAGACCTCCGGGAGCCTCCCAGGAGCCCCTCCAGCTCCTCCAAACCCCCCAGGACCCCCTCCAGACCCCTCCCCGACCCTCCGGGTCCGTCCCCCCTCCCCGCCCAGCCCGCCGGCGCCCCCTGCCGACCTCCGGGGTTGCGGCGCAGGATGAGTTTGCGAATCTCATCGTAGACGAAGATGAGGAAGCTGTAGGGGAAGGCGCAGAACCACCAGCTCGGCCTGCGCGGGGGGAGGGGAGGGGGCGTCAGTGGGGGAGGGGCTCTGGAGGGGCGGCACCCCCTCAGCAAAGCCCCAGAACCCCCTTCCCCCCCCCCAAAGGGATGCAAAATGCACCCCCAGAAAAAAGCAGCTTCGGAGAGGTGGGGAGAGGGGCTAGGAAGGGGGGGGAGAGGGGGCTAGGAAGGGGGGGAGAGGGGCTAGGAAGGGGGGGAGAGGGGCAAGGAAGGGGGGGGAGAGGGGCAAGGAAGGGGGGGGGGGAGGGGCAAGGGGGGGGAGAGGGGCAAGGAAGGGGGGAGAGGGGCAAGGAAGGGGGGAGAGGGGGCAAGGAAGGGGGGGAGAGGGGCAAGGAAGGGGGGAGAGGGGCAAGGAAGGGGGGGGGGGGGCTAGGAAGGGGGGAGAGGGGGCTAGGAAGGGGGGGGGAGGGGCTAGGAAGGGGGGGAGAGGGGCTAGGAAGGGGGGGAGAGGGGCTAGGAAGGGGGGGAGAGGGCTAGGAAGGGGGGGGGAGAGGGGCTAGGAAGGGGGGGGAGAGGGGCTAGGAAGGGGGGGGGAGAGGGGCTAGGAAAGGGGGGGAGAGGGGCTAGGAAGGGGGGGGAGAGAGGGGGGGGAAGGGGGGGAAGGGGGGGGAGAGGGGCTAGGAAGGGGGGGGGGAGAGGGGCTAGGAAGGGGGGGGAGAGGGGCTAGGAAGGGGGGGGAGGCCCAGAGGGGTTTGGGACCCTCCCCCCACCAGATTTGAGACCTCCCTCCCCAAGAACTGAGAGATCCCCTCTAGATTTGAGAGCTCCCCCCACACTTGAGACCCCTCCCAAGAACGCAGACCCCACCCCTCAAGACTCGGACACCCCCAGATTTGAGACCCCCCCACCCAAGACTTCAGCCCCCCAGAACTGAGACACCCCCCTCCAAGACATCAGATTTGCCCAAGGATTGAGACCCTGCCCCCAAGACTTCAGCCCCCTCCAGCTCTGAGAGCCCCGCCCAGATTTGAGACCCCACCCAAGAACTGGGAGCCCCCTCCCCCATTTCAAGTCCCTGTCCCCAAGTTCCTGCCCTCCACTCCACCCCTGCTCCCACCTCTCCCCCCACTTTCCAGCCCCCTCCCCACTTCCCAAGCCCCCCGCCCAAGCTGCCTATCGCCAAGGGGGGGGGTGTCGGGGGTTGCCCCCTCCCCATTTGAGGGGCGCCCCCCCGCATCCGGGGGCTCACTTGAGGGGTACATGCGGAGGGCCACATCCATGCCGGGGCAGTAGGAGAGGAAGGCAGCCAGGGCCGTCTCCTCAAAGAGCCCAAAGATCAGGATCTTATTCCTGGGGGGGACACACACACAGCCCCAAAATCAGCACCCGGGGACTCCACCCCCAACCCCCTCCGCGTCTAGACCCCCTCCCCAAAATCCAGCCCCTCCCTTGCCCTTCCTTAGGGGGGGCTTCAGGATGTGGGGACCCCCCCCCGCCCCAAACCTGGGTACCAACAGCCAAAGGATGCTCAGGGATGCAGGATGCCACTTTGGGGGACCCCCTCCCAGGGTCTTGGGGGACCCCCCACTCCTAGCATCAATTAGGGATGCTCAGGAATGCAGGGACCCAACCCTCTTCTCCTCCCCTCCCCCGGGTGTTGGGGATGCCCCCTAAGATTTTGGGGAGCCCCTGAGGTTTTAGGGACCCTTTTCAGGCTTTTATAACCCCTCCCCCCAGGGTCCTGGGGGACACACACATTCCCCCCCCCCCCCGTTTTCAGGGGACTGCCCCCCAGCATCTCCCAGGGAGCCTGAGGGACGCAGCCGCCAGGGTCCCGGGAACCTCCCATTGGATTTGAGGGACACACACATCCCTCCCCCACTATCGGCGACCCCCAGATTTTTGGAGGACACCTCCCCCGGCTTTCGGGGACCCCTCCCCTCGTACTTCATGCCCTGCTGGAAGACGGAGTTGCGCCTGGTCTTGCAGATGATGAGGTCCGCCCACTGCACCACCACGATGCTGACGAAGAAGGCTGTGTGGCACGTGAACTCCACCACCTTCCGCTGCTCGTAGGTCTGGGGAGGGCGAGCCAGGGGCTTAGAGACCCCTCCCCAGATTTAAACGAACCCTAAAGAGTCTCCTAGCCCACTCCTTCCCCCCCCCCCCCCCAAAAAGAAACACCCCAAACCCAGCCCGAAAAGAGGCTGCCCCGGAAAGGCTGCGCCCGGGGAAGCCTCTCGGAGGGAGGGCGCCGAGCTTGGAGCGCCTCCTGCCGGGGGGGGGGATAAACCCGACACCCCCCCAAAGACCACCCCCAAAAGACACACATCCCCCCCCCCCCAAAAATGGGCCCTCAATAAAGAAACCTCTCCAAGGGATGCCCTAAAATTGGAGACCCCCAGGCAGGAGACCCCTGAAAAGGACCCCCCTCAAAAGGACTCCCCACAGAGGGTCCCCTCCCAGAAGACCACCCCCCAAAAGGAATCCCCAAAGGAGCCCCCCCCAATAAGGAGACCCCCAAAGTAGCTCCCCCCAGAGGCCTCCCCCAAAGTGGCGTCCATCCCCCCCCCCCCCAATTTCTGTGTGCCCCCCTTAAACTTGGGTCCGGTCCCTCCTCAGTTGGGACTGCTCCCCCAAGTTGGGGGTCCCACTCTGTTGGGACCGGGACCCCCCTCAATTGGGACTGCCCCCCCAAGTTGGGGAGTCCCCCTCAGTTGGGACCGGGCCCCCCCTGAATTGAGGTGTGCCCCCTCCCTCTCACATTGGGGCGGGTCCCCCTCCGCTCCCCCCGCCGGGACGTACCCACTGCTGCCCGTAGGAGTCCTCCAGGTCGTTGACGGTGCGGTCGTCCCAGTTGAGACGGATCCCGACGAGGCACGAGGGCAGGAAGCCGTTCTCGGCCAGGATCACGAAGTAGGAGAAGAAACCTCCCAGCGCCTGGATCATCCCTGCCCGGGGGCGCGGGGGAAGGGCGGGGCTCGATAGTGCGCGATAGCCCGCGATAGAGAACCCCTCCCCAATATATCGCCTCCTATCGTGCCCCTCTCCCACTATATCGCAAGATAGAGGGAGCCACCCGTTATATTGGCTCATATAGTGCCCCTCCCCCACAATACTGCACGATACAGACCCCCACCCCCACAGTATTGCCCCGTATTGTGCTCCCCCCTATCACGACCTCCACTCCCCTCTACCATGGTTCCCACCCCTTGCTCTCACTCTTCCCCCCACCTCTATCGCGGTTCCTGCTCCCTGTATCTCGACCCTGACCCCCGTTATTGTACATCTCACCCCGTCCAGCTCTCTGCCCATCCCCTCTATCGCGACTCCACCCCCTCCATCTCACTCCCTACCCCCACTCCCTCACTCTCTACCCCCTTATATCGTGACTCCACCCCCTCTCCCTCACTCGCACCTCCTCTATCGCGCCTCCCACCCCCGCCACCTTGCTCCCCAATCCCTCTATCGCAGGCCCCGCCGTTTCCTGTCGCGACAGCGCCCCCTACCGATCTGCCCGTAGGCCATGGAGATGAGGCGCTCGTTCACCAGCTTGTCGGAGCGAGGGTTCCTCGGCTGCCGCTTCATGATGTCGCTCTCGGCAGCTTCGTAAGCCAGCGAGATCGCCGGCACCTGTCGCGACATGAGCGGGAGGGGGGAAGGGGGCCGTGGTCACGACACGAAGGAGGAGAAAACCACACGAGGGGGTCGCGGTACGGAGGGGTGGGGGTGTGATAAGGGGGATGAATCGTGATATGGGGGGGGGGCACGATAAGGGCAGGAGGGGGAGACTGCGGGGGAGCTCAGAGGACTTGGGAGGGGGCTTTGATGTCCCCGAGGGTCTTCGGGGTCCCACTCTGAGAAGGTCTTGGAGGGCTTTGGGGTCCCACCTAAAGCTCCTCCTAGTGGCCCCAGGGGAGGTCTGGGAGGTCCCTGGTGCCCCCATGGGAGGTCCTCGGTGACCCTCAAGCCCTGAAGGTTCCCTCAGGCTCCTCCTGGTGCCTCCCCCCAGGGAGATCCCCACGGGTGCCCCGGCGGTGCCCCTCACCATGTCGGTGCCCAGGTCGATGCAGAGGATGGTGATGGTGCCCAGGGGCAGGGGGATGTTGGCCATGATGAAGAGCAGGAAGGGAGTGATCTCGGGGATGTTGCTGGTCAGGGTGTAGGCAATCGACTTCTTCAGGTTGTCGAAGATCAGCCGGCCTGGGGGGCACCAGCAGGCATCACCCTGTGCCCCCAGCGGTGCCCCCAGGGGTGCCCAGCCCTGACGTCCCTCCACCCCAATCACCACCAAGAGCCTGGAAGGTGCCCCCTCCCTCCCTCCCTCCCTCGCTGCCCCGCCCCCGCCGACCTTCCTCGACGCCGGTGACGATGGAGGCGAAGTTGTCGTCGAGCAGGATCATGTCTGCAGCCTGCTTGGAGACGTCGGAGCCGGCGATGCCCATGGCCACGCCGATGTCAGCCTTCTTCAGCGCCGGGGAGTCGTTCACACCGTCCCCGGTCACCGCCACGATGGCGCCCTGGGGGTGGCACACAGCCTGCTGGCACCCCCGGGCGGACACCCACCGGGCGGGCACCCCCGGGCACCCACCGGGGCGCAGAACCCTGCGCGGCCCCGGCACCGACCCGAGTACAGACCCCAGCGCGGCACCGACCCAGGCACCCACCCGGCCAGAGAACCCTGCGCGGCCCCGGAACGGCCCCGGCCCCGACCCGGGCACAGACCCCAGCGCAGCCCCAGCACTGCCCGCGGCCCCGGCCCGGCCACAGAACCCTGCGCGGCCCCGGCACTGCCGCCGGAACGGCTCCGGTACGGCCCCCGCACCAGCGCGGCCATAGACCCCGGCGCGGTGCCGACACAGCTCCCGGTACGGCCCCTGCAGGACCCCAGAACGGCCCCGCTGGCGTCCTGGGGGTGGTACGCAGCCTGCTGGCACCCCCGGGCACCCACCCAGGTGTAGACCCCGGCGTGGCCCCGGGCACAGCCGGGGGCACGGCCCCGGAGCAGCTCGGGCACGGCCAGGAAGCCCCAGCCTGGTGCCAGCCTGAGGGCATCACCGTGGTGGCAGCATGGGGACAGCCCTGGGCAGCGCCCTGGCATGGTGGCACCCTGAGGAGATCCTCATCAGGGTGGCACCCTGGGGGCATCATCAACCCCAGCCTAGTGGCACCCTGGCGTGGTGGCACCGTGAGAAGGGCCTCAGAGTGGTGGCACCTTGGGGGGCACCCTGAGGTCTGGGGGTGCCAAGGAACCTTGGGGGGATGCTGCTGAAGGCTACCTGGCGTTGGGGTCATTTGGAGGTGGATTTGGGAGGGTGTTGGGGGTCTGGGGGTGCCCAGGGGGTACTCGGGGGGGGGGGTGCCCACCTGTCTCTGGCAGCCCTCCACGATGATCAGCTTCTGCTGGGGGAGGTCCTGGCGAAGACGATCTCGGTGTGGTTCTGCAGGATCTCGTCGATCTGCTCTGAGCTCATGTCCTTCAGGTCGGTGCCATGGATCACACAGGCCTTGGCATCCCTGGGGAGGGAGGGGGCACCGGGGGGGCGTGGGGTCAGGCACCCCAAAACGTCCTGAACCCCAGAAACCTGCACCCAAAAGTCCTCCTTCCCCTGCACCCCCAAATCTTCCTTGTGGGGGCCCCCAGATCCTCTCCCTCATCTCTCCAGCACCCCAAGCTCCCCCGAACCCCTTTTTCCTGCCCCCCAACCCCCCTGAATCCTCTCCTCCTGCCCCCACCCCCAACCTCCCCAAACTCCCTTTTGCTGCCCCTCCAGCCCCTCAAATTGCCCCAAAGCCCCCCTGAACCCCCTTTTGGTGCCACCTCCCCCCGCGGACCTCCCCCAGCCCCCCCGGACCTCCCCCAACCCCCCGGAGCCCCCTCCTCACCTGGGGTTGACCTGGCTGACCGGGATGTTGAGCCTGGCCGCGATGTCCTCCACGGTCTCGTTGCCCTCCGAGATGATGCCAACCCCCTTGGCGATGGCCTTGGCCGTGATTGGGTGGTCCCCGGTCACCATAATCACCTGGGGGGGTGTCACCGGGGGTCAGCGAGCCGCGGGGGGATAGGGTGGGCGTGAGAGGGGGGTCGAAAAGGTTTAGGAGGCGCGGCAGGGAGCAGGGGTGGAAGGAGAAGCCCCGGGGAGGGATAGAATGGAGAGGAGAGAAGGGAACGGGGGAGGGGGGAAAGAGGGGATTGGGGGGCCCAAGGGGGAGCAGCAGCAGCCAAGGGGGAGCAGCCCAAGGGGGTCTAGGGGGTAGGGATGGAGAAAAGACCCTAGGGAAGGGGGCTGGGGGTGAAGAGATAGAGGGGAGCAGGAGGGGGGACAGGGATTGGGGGAGCAGCCCAGAAGGGTCTTGGGGGGCTGTGGGGGCAGGGATGGAAGGGGAAGCCCTGGGAGGGGGTCTGGGGGGAAGAGAAGGGAGTAGAGGTTGGGGGGGGGTGGATTAGCAACCCCGGGGGGGGATAATTTGGGGGTTCAGGCGGGGGGAGACCCCAGAATGGGTCTGGGGGTGCAGATATCAAGGGGGCACAGACCAGGCACCAGGATCTCCGGGGAGGGGACCAGGAGGGACCGGGAGTGGCGGGGGCGGGGAGGATTCAGGGTTGGATTGGCGACCCCCGGGTGGATTCTAGGGGGGGGGGTGTCTCGGTTGACTTTCGCGGGAGCCCCCCCCGACCTTGATGCCTGCGCTGCGGCATTTGCCGACGGCGTCGGGGACGGCGGCGCGGGGGGGTCGATCATGGACATGAGCCCCACGAAGCAGAGGTTGTCGGTGGCGAAGTTGACGTCGTCGCAGTCGAAGGCGAAGCCCTTGGGGTACTGCTCCTCGGGCAGGTAGAAGTGGCAGAAACCTGGGCAGGGGGCGGCTCAGGTTCGCGACCCCCGCCCCCCAAAAAAGCGCTCTCGGGCAGGCCGAAAGCCCCCAGCCCAAACCCAACCTCCCCTCCCCCCCGCGCTGCATCCTCGGCCCCCGGTGCAGCCCAAACGGCAGCGTCCTCAGCCCTTCCTCAGCATCATCATCGGGAGGGGCTCAGAGCTTCGTCCCCTGGGGGTGGCCCCCGAAAGCCCCTCCCCAAAGATCCTCTGGGCCCCTTCCGAGCCCCCCAAAACCTCAGACCCAAAGCCCCCTCCCCAAATTATCCTGCGACCCCTTCTGGAGCTTCCAGGGATCTCCCTAGGACCTCCTCAGCCTCACCCCCAGCCCTTCCTCATCATCAGGAGGGCTCAAAGCTCCGTCCCCTGGGGGTGGTCCTCTAAACCCCCTCCCCAAATTCCTCACCCCCACCCCCCAGAGCCCCTCAGCCTCCTCCCTACACCATCTTCATCCTCCCCAGTCCCTCTCAGACCTCTGTTCCTAGGAGCTGCTCCAAGGAGATGCTTCCAAGACCCCACCCCCAAACTCCCTCCCCAGAGCCCCCCGACCCCATTTAAGCCCCCAGGGCTGCACTCAGAACCCTCTGGAGACACTCAGGACCGCCTCAGCCCCCTCCCTATACCATTCCCATCCTTCCCAGCCCCTCCCACAGCCCCATCCCCAAGCGTCCCTCCCCTGCATCTTCCCCATCCCCCCTCCCCAGAGCCCCCTCTCCCCCTTTAAGCGCCCAGGGACACACTCAGAACCCCTCAAAGACCCCCTAGAGACCCTCAGGACCTCCTTAGCCCCTTCCCCACACCATCCTCATCCTCTCCAGCTCCTCTCAGAGCTCCGTTCCCCAGCAGTGCTCCAAGGAGATGCTTCCAAGACCCCCTCAAAGCCCCCTCCTGGGCACCCTCCACCCCATTTAACCCCCCAGGGCCACACTCAGGACCCTCCAGAGACCACCTAGAGACTCTCAGGACCTCCTTAGCCCCTTCCCCACACCATCCTCACCCTCTCCAGCTCCTCTCGGAGCTCCGTTCCCGAGGAGGCGCTTCCGAGACCTCCCCAAAACCCCTTGCCTGGCGGCCCCCCCTTCCCGATTTAAGCCCCCGGGGCCTACCCAGGACCCTCTCCCCGAGCCCCCCAGCTCGAGGTAGGCGTTCTGGAAGGCTTCCTTCATCTCCTCGTCCAGGGGCTGCTCCTTGCCCTGCAGCAGGATGGTGGAGCAGCGGTCCAGGATGCGCTCCGGGGCTCCCTTCATCACCAGCAGGTAGCGATTGTCGTTGGGGTCCTCGGTCTCGTGGATAGACAGCTGGGGGGAGGGGCAGGCACAGAAATGAGGGGAGGGGGCGGCGGGGGCAGCAGCGACCTCCCCCTGGCTTTTTCCCCCCCCCCGTTTTGCAGCGACCTCCCCCTGGCTTTTTTCCTCCCCCCCCCCCTTTTGGCTGCCTACAGGAACAGATTTCTATGCTGGGAGCTGCTGGGAGCCCCAGGACCTCCCAACTTTGGGGGGGGGGGGGGGGGGAAATAAATTGAGGAGGGGTCCGAGGGCATCAATGACCCCTCCCCATTAAATCCACACACCCCACACCACCCCCAGTTGGGTCTTTCCCTCCTGGTGGCTGCCCACAGGAGGTTTCTGTACTGGGGGCTGCTGGGAACCCCAAATTGGGAGAGAGCACTTGGTTTGGGAGGGGGTGGGTGTCCCCCTCTCAATTTGGGGAGGGGTCTCTCCGTCTGGGGTGTCCTATATTGAGGAGGGGTCCCCAATAATTAGGGGGGAGGGGGGTGGCCGCAAGATTTGGGCAGGGGGAGGCTTCACTGCCCCCTGGTGCTTGCTGGGAGGATGCAGCAGGTTCTGGGGGGGTCCCCTCTCAGTCTGGGGAGAGGTCTCCGGGTCCGGGGAGGGGTCCTAATATTTGGGGAGGGGTCTTCATTGGTGGTGGTGGGGGGGGGTGGTGTTACCTGGTATTTGTTGGTGGAGTTGAAGGGGATCTCAGCCACTTTCTTGTTCCTCTCCCTCATCACCTTGACGGAGCCCGAGGAGAGCTCAATGCACTTCAGCAGTGCCGACTCCGAGGCGTCCCCAGCCACGTCCCGCTGCGGGGGGGGGGGCACAGGGATTTGGGGAGGGGTCGCAGAGGGTCTCAGGGGGAGTGGGGACCCCCCTGAACCCCTCTTCCCCCCCCAGAAAAAAAAACCTCATCAGGAACTCCCCCCATAAAGACCCTGCCCAGGAGGATCTTTGCAGGCAGCTCCAGACCTATCAGGAAGCCTTCAGCCCCCCCCCCCCCCGAGATCCCCTCCCCAAATTCTTCCTATGGGACCCCTCCCCCGATAGTTCCTGTGCCACAGAGACCCCCTCCCCAAAAATCCTTCCCCTGCCCCAAAACCCCTTCAGGGCCCCCTCCAGAACCCCCCTCAAATACCTTCCTGTGGGACCCCCTCCAGAGACCCCTCCCCAAATTCTTCCTGTGGGACCCTCCGGGACCCCTCCCCAAATCCCCCCACCCCAGGACCCCTCCCCAGCCCCTCCCCTCCCCATTTTCGTGCCCCTCCCAATAGTTCCTGTGCCCAGAACCCCTCTGGCCATTCCTTTCTCTGCCCCCAGAGCCCATCGGGGACCCCCCAGACCTCCCCCAAACCCTTCATCTGTGACCCTCTGGGGCCCCTCCCCACGACCCCCGCCCCAGGACTCCCCCCCCGAGCCCCCCCTCACCTTCAGGATGGGGACGTTCTCCTGCCCCCCTTGAAGACAGCCCTGTTGCAGAGCCCAGCGATGTGTGACAGAGCCACCCAGGTGGCAGAGCTCTTGTCGAAGGCAGTGCCTGAGGGGGCGCAATTTGGGGAGGGGGCGTCAGGGGAGACTCTCCCCCCAAAAAAAAAAGAGGAAGGGTCCCAGGTGTTTTGGGGGGGCCATGGCAGGGATTAGAACTCACAGCCCCTCCCCTGCCAAAGGGCTCCCAAAGCCCCCCCAGGGTTGAGGCTTTTTGGCTGCCTTCCCCCCGCCCCCGGGTAGGTCCCAGAAGACCCCAGACCCAAATAGGAGCTGCCAGTAACACCCCCCCGGAATCAGACTCCTCCAAGAGACCCCAGCCTCAAATAGCCTCCAGAAGTCCCTGTCCCAAACAGTCCCCAGGAGCTTCCAGTAGGTCCCAGTGGCCCCCAGCCCCAATTGACCCCCCAGCCCCTCCCAGTGCCCCCCAGCTCCCCCAGCCCCCTGAGCCCTCCCAGTCCCTCTCACTCCTGCCAGCCCCCCAACTCCCCAATCCCCCCCACCCCTCCCAACTCCCCCAATCCCCCCCCAGCCCCAATCCCCCTGAACCCTCCTAGTCCCTCCCACTCCTCCCAGCCCTCCCAATCCACACACCCCCCCCCAGCTCCCCCAGCCCCGATCCCCGGGGAGCCCCTCCCAGTCCCTCCCCCCTTCTCCCGGCGCCGCCTCCCCCCCCCCCCACCCACCGGACTGGTCCTCGGTGGTGTCGGCCTCGTGGATCTGGTTGTCGAACCACATGTGCGCCACGGTCATCCTGTTCTGGGTGAGGGTCCCCGTCTTGTCGGAGCAGATGGTGGAGGTGGAGCCCAGGGTCTCCACGGCCTCCAGGTTCTTCACCAGGCAGTTCTTGCGGGCCATGCGCTTGGCCGTCAGCGTCAGGCACACCTGCGGCGCGGGGGCTCAGCCGGCGGCCCGGGGGGGCTGGGGGAGGGCTCCCAGGGCACCCAGGAGGGCCCGGGGGGGGGGGGCAGCCAGAAGGGTTCTGAGGGTGCCCAAGAATGCCATGGAGGGGGGGAGGGCACCCCGGGGGGGGGTAGGGAGGGCACCCCGGGGGGTGGGGGGGGGGCTCCGAGAGGGCAGCCAAAAGGGTTCTGATGGTGCCCAAGGGGGTTCTGAGGGCACCCAAGAAGGGTAGGAGGATACCCGGGGGGGGCTCCAAGGGTGCCAGGAGGGCAGCCAGAGGAGCTAGGAGGGGGTGCTGAGGGCACCCAAGAGGGAACAGGGGGTACCCTAGAGGGCTAGGAGGGCAGCCAAGGGGCTTCAAAGGTGCCCAATGTGGGGGGGGGTAGGAGGGGAGTTCTGAGGGCACCCAAGGAGGGAAGCCGGGGGTGGGGGCTAGGGGTCTAAGCCCTCCCCAACCACCTCCACGCCCTCTCCAACCACCCAGACACACCCTCCCCTCCTTCAAATCCCCCAAGCCCCCGGCCCCACGCACGGTGACGGTGGCCAGCAGCCCCTCGGGGACGTTGGCCACGATGATGCCGATGAGGAAGATGACAGCCTCCAGCCAGGTGTAGCCCAGGATGAGGGAGAGGATGAAGAAGGAGATGCCGAGGAAGACGGCGACGCCGGTGATCAGCTGGATGAAGTGCTCGATCTCCACCGCGATCGGCGTCTTGCCCACCTCCAGCCCCGAGGCCAGCGTGGCGATGCGGCCCATCACCGTCCGGTCCCCCGTGGCGATCACCACCCCCGCGCCGTGCCTGGGCACACCGGCACCGGGTCAGGGAGCGGCAGGAACGGGGCGGGGCAGAAATGGGTAAAGGAGGACAGAAATGGGGCTGGGGGGCACCCGAAGCAGCCTGGCCGTGGCCCCATCACTCTCCGGTCTCCCGTGGCCATCACCACCCCCGCGCCGTGCCTGCCGCCGCCGGCACCGGGTCAGGGAGCCGCCGCAACGGGGCAACCGGGGCGGGGGCGCACCAGAAAGGGGGCGGGGGGGGGCCCGAAGCAGCCTGGCCGTGGCCCCATCACCCTCCGGTTCCCCGTAGCGATCACCACGCGCGGCGCCGTGCCTGCCGCCGCCGGCACCGGGTCAGGGAGCGGCAGAAACGGAGCGGGGGAGCGCAAAAATGGGTAAAAGAGGACCGAAATGGGGCTGGGGGCACCCGAAGCAGCCTGGCCGTGGCCCCATCACCCTCCGGTTCCCCGTAGCGATCACCACGCGCGGCGCCGTGCCTGCCGCCGCCGGCACCGGGTCAGGGAGCACCAAAAATGGGTTTGGGGGGGCACCAAAAATGGGTAAAAGAGGACCAAAAAGGGGGCTGTGGGAGGACACCAGAAACGGGGCGGGGGGCACCAGAAGCAGCCTGGCCATGGCCCCATCACCATCCTGTGCCCCTGGGGGGCACCGGGAAGGGGTCAGGGACCACCAGGAACGTGCTGAGCAACACCAAAGTTGTCCCAAACGTGGCTCAGGAACCGTCACAAATGGCCAAGGGACCCCAAATCCTCCTGGGGGACCCAACAAAGACCTCCCCCCACCCTTGGGGACCCCCAAAATGGGCTTTGGGACCCCCAAGAAGAGCTCAAAGCAGCCCTGGTGACCACCCCCGCCCCCCCGGGGGCACCTCCAAACCCTGCTTCCAGTTGACTCTGGGGAGCCCCAAAGCCTCCTGGGGACCCCGTAAGACCCCAGCCCGGCTTTGGGGACCTCCAGGTTGGGGGTGGCCCCCCCCCAGGCTCACCCTCAACACAGTTGGTGGAGAAGAAGGTGATGTTCCTGGTCTCCAGGGGGTTGTCGTGGGTGCAGTCAGGGGACCTGGTCTGGGGCTCCGACTCTCCAGTCAGGGAGGAGTTGTCCACCTGGAGGGGGGGGGGAATAGGTCCAGAGGGGTCTTGAAGGGCCTCAAGGGGGGTTGCAAGACCCTCAAGGGGAGGGGGGCTTGGAAGAACCTTGTAGAAGGGTCCATGGAGGTCCTGGTGGGGGTCTATGGAGCTTCTGGGGGTGTCCAGAAGGGACAGGGAAGGGAGGGGGGGGGGGGGGGGGGGGGGCAGTGTCTTGAAGGACCTCAGAAGGTCTTGGAAGGACCTCAGGGGGTCCAGGGAACTCCTGGGGTGGGGGACAAGGAGGTCCTGGGAGGGTCCAGGGAGCTCCTGGGGAGTGTGGGGAAAGCCCAGGGAGGTCCTGGGAGGGGTCCCTGGAGGTCCCAGTCAGGGGAGGAGGTCCCGGGGGGCCTCACCTTGCAGCCGTGGGCAGAGATGATCCGGAGGTCGGCAGGGACTCGGTCGCCTCCCTTGACCTCCACCAGGTCCCCAACCACCACGTCCTCGGCGTTGATCTGCATCTTCTCCCCCTCCCTGATCACCAGAGCTTGCTGGGGGCAGCCAGGGAGGGCGGGGCGCCGGTCAGAGAGGGGAGGGGCGGGGCAGACCCCAACCCACCCCCACCCACCCCCTCCTGCCCCAACCCACCCGTTGGCCTCCAGCCCTCCGTCCACCGAGGGCTGATGAGGCGAGGGGGCGCTAATTGATAAGGGGAGGCGTCAATTAATGAGTGAGGGCACTAACTAATGAAGCGGGAAATGTTAATTAATGAGGGCGGGGCTAATTAAGAGGAGGGGCAGACCCCAACCCAACCCCCTCCTGCCCCAACCTCCTCGTTGGCCTCCATCCCTGCCTCCACCAAGGGTTGATGGTGGTGGGGGCACTAGTTAATGAGGGGGGGGCACTAGTTAATGAGGGGGGGGGGGTTAATGGGGGGGGGGGCACTAGTTAATGAGGAGGAGAAGCCCCCAGCCCCACCCCCTTGCTCACCTCCTCCCCTCGAGCTGCTCTTCAGCCTTCCCTGCCCCAAGTTTCTCTCTTCTGACCTCCAAGTCTTTGCCTCCCACCCCCCAGGCTTCGCCCCCAGCCCCAGCTGGAGCCCCCAGCCCCACCTGGGGGACCATGTTCTTGAAGGACTCCATGATCTTGGAGCTCTTGGCCTCTTGGTAGTAGGAGAAGCAGCCTGTGATGATCACCACCGCAGCCAGCACGATGCCCAGGTACAGCTGTGGGGAGGGGGCCAGGAGGCAACGTGGGGAGGGGGCCACGGCGCTGGGGGGGGAGACCCCCAGCCCCCACTATCCCCCTCCCGCCTTCCAGAAGCTTCCAGAAACCTCCTCAAGAAGCCCCCAGACCCAGCTGGAGGGTCTTGAGGTTGCTCCTCAAGGTTCTTATCCCCCTGCAGGATGCCCCCACACTCAAATTGAGCCTCCCCCAGAGCCATATTGTGCTCCTCCCCCCCCCGAGCTCCACGGACAACCCCAGACCCAAACTGAGCTTGTGGACCCCCATAGACACCCCCAGACTCGAATTGAGCCTCCCCTCCAGAGCCAAACTGAGCCCCCTCAAAACTCCATGGACACCCCCAGACCCAGATTGTGCTTGTGGACCCCCATGGGCCCCCCAGACTCAAACTGAGCCTCCCAGAGCCCCATGGACACCTCCAGACCCACATTAAGCCCCCAGACCCAAACTGATCCCCCCAAATCTCCATGGACACCCCCAGACCTGTTTGGAAACCCCAGACTCAAAATGAGTCTCCCTAGATCTCCAGGGACACCCCCAGACCCAAATTGTGCCCCCCCAATCCCCATCTCTGAAGCCCCTTCTCCACCCTCAGCCTCCCCTTTACCCCTTTCCACGCCCCATTAATTAACCCCCCCTAATTAACAGCTCCCCCAGCCCCACATTGACCCTCCAGACCCAAACTGACCCCCCCAGCCCCTCACTCACCCCCAGCCCCCATCTCTGAAGCCCCTTCCCCACCTTTCCCAGCCGCATCCTTCCCCCTCCCCTTTAGCATCCCCACTAATTAACTCCCCCTTAATGAACTCCCCTTCCCCTAATTAACTCCTCCCCTAATTAATTACTTCAGACCCAAACTGAGCCGCTCCCCGACCCCCACTCACCCCCAGTCCCCATCTCTGAAGCCCCTTCCCCACCTCTCCCAGCCGCATCCTTATCCTTCTCCCTCTATCGTGCTGCTAATTAACTCCCCCTCCCCTAATTGATTCCCCTCCCCCTAATTAGCATCTCCCCGCCCTCACGTTGTCATTGGAGGGCTCGTCCTCGGTGCCGGCCTGGATGCCGTAGGCCAGGAAGCAGAGGATGGCTCCGATCCACAGCAGGATGGAGAAGCCCCCAAAGAGCTGCCGGCAGAACTTCACCCACTCGGGGGTCGTGGGGGGGGGCGTGAGGGCGTTGGGGCCGTCCCGGGCCAGGATCTCCTGAGCCTTGCTGTGGGTCAGGCCCTGGGAAATGTGGGGAGGGGGCCGTTCAAATGGGGGGGGGGGGAACCAGAAATCAAGGGGGGGGAGGGGGGAGGAGGAGCAGATAAAATGCAGGGAGGTGAAATAGGGGAGGGGGCGTCGGGGAGTGGGGGTGGTCCCGGGTCGGGAGCGCCTGAGCCTGGCAGTGGGTCAGGGGCTGGAAATTTTGGGGAGGGGGCGTTAAAGGGGGGCAACCCAGAAAGGGAGGAAGAGGGAGGAGGAGGTGGGGGAGAGGAGGAGGGGGATTGGGGAAGTAAAATAGGGGAGGGGGCGTCGGGGAGGGGGTGAGGGTCCCGGGCTGGGATTGCCTGAGCCTGGCTGCGGGTTAGGGGCTGGAATTTGGGGAGGGGGCGGTAAATAGATGGAGGGGGAGGGCTAAGAATGGGGAGAGGGCGATAAAAATGGGGGGGGGGGAGAGGAGGGGGCTGTTAAATTGGGGAGGGGTCTCCCTGACCTGCACGCAGTCGGTGTTGTACTTCCTGCAGACCTCCTCGATCGACATCTTGTGCTCCGTCTGCGCGGCAAGGGTCAGAGCCCCCAGACCCAAATATCCCCCCCAGACCCAAATCGGAGCCCCCCAGCCCCCCCAAAGCGGACCCCTCCCCAAACTGCCCCCCCGGAAACTGTCCCCGGGCCTCAAATCTGCTCCTGCAGGACCTCGAAACCTGACCCAAAACTACCACCCCCAGCCCCAAATCGCCTCCCCCAGACCCAAATCTGCCGCCCTCAGACCCAAAAGTGCCCCACTCCCCCCCCCCCGACCCTAAAAGTGGAACCCCCCCCCCCCAAATTCCACCCCCGGAAACTGCCCCGGGCCTCAAATCTGCTCCTGCAGGACCTCAAAACCTGACCCAAATTGGAGCCCCCAGCCCCAAATCTGCCCCCAGCCCCCCAACTTTCACTTTCACTCCCCCTCCTCTTCTATCACCCCCCGCCCCCTCCCGAACCGGCCCCAAACGCCTTTTAGCCCCCTCCCCAGACACCCCCCGCCCCATCCCCCCAAGCCTCCTAACCCCCCAAAACCTTTTACCCCTCCCAACTGCCCCCAGCCTCCCTTTTCTCCCGCCCAGCCCCCCAAACCTGCCCCAACCCCCCCCAGCCCCCTCCCCAAATCCTCCTGGACACTCCCTGCCCCCCCCCCCCCTTTACTCCCCCTCTAACCCCTCCAGCTGCCCCCGAGCTCCCTTCTAACCTCCCCCCAAACCCGCCCCAACCCCCCCCCCCCGCCCCCTCCCCAGCCCGCCCCCCCCCCCCCCCGGAGCCCCCTCCCCACTCACCATGGCCACCTCCTTCTTCAGGTCGTCCATGTCCCTGGTCTTGCTCTTGCCCTTCTTGGGCGACTCCTTCTCGCCCTTGTCCTGCGTGGTGGCCACGCGGTAGCTGTCGGAGCTGCCGTACTGGGGGGGGGGGGGTTTACGCTGGGGGCCCCGAACCCCCCCCCCTCTATCTACTAACTACGACCCCCCCCCCCGCTTTAACCCCACCCCCCCCCCCGGAAAAAACCTCCGACTGGAAGCGGGCAGGAAACGACCCCAGACCCGGCGCGGATCTAGAGGGACCCCCCCCCCCCCCCAATTGTCACTATGGGACCCCCCCCCACCCCCCCCCCCCGACCCTAACAGTGCCCTGAGACACCCCCCCCTAAAAAATAGATCCCCAAGAGCTCACTGGAGGGGGTCCTGGACCCCTAAAGACCCCCTCCCCCTAAGCCTTCACTAAGGATCTTCCCCCCCCAGACCCAAAACCCTGCACCACAGACGATCCCCCCCCCCAAAAGATGCCTTTGGGTCCCTCCCCAAATAAGAACGCCCAGACCCCCCCCCCAAATTCTACCCTAGACAACCCCCCCGCAATAGGGACCCTTTGCCCCCCAAAATCCTCTTCTAGAGCCCCCGCGCAATAGGGACCCTTTCCCCCGCCCCCCAATCCTCTTCTAGAGTCCCCCCGCAATAGGGACCCCCAGGAGCCCCCCAATTGTGCCCCCTCCTCCCTACGGACGACACCCCCCTCCCGGGACCTCCTGAGCCCCACCCCCGTGTTCGCCGCCCCCCCCCCGCGGAGCCTTTCACAAGGACGCGGGGGGGGGGTGGGTGCCCCCCCCCGTCGCCCCCCCCCCCCCCCCGCCATCTGCTCCTCTGCCTTAATCCGGCCCTGACCGAGGCGGGGGAGGGGCTGGGGGGGGGGAAGGGCAGGGTTGGAGGGGGGATGGGAAGGGCCCCCCCCAGATGGCGTCGGGGGGGGGGAAATCCGGGGGGGAGGGGGAGGAAAAAAAAAAAAGGGGGATCACCCCCTTTTTGCATTCACTTACCTGGGGGGCCTTAACTGGGGGGGTAATTGGCTGGGGTTGGGGGGTACCCCAAAGGTACCCCCTTTTTGGGGGGGGTGTTCGGGGGCCGTGGGGGAGTCAGAAATGGGGGGGATGAAATGGATCGAGGGGGCAGAAGCGGTGCTGGGGGGGGCAAAAACGGGTCTGGGGGAGGCAGATTCAGCTCCATGAATCACTGCGGGGGGGGGAGAGTGGGACAGGAATTTGGGGGGGTTAAATTGGGGGGGGGGGGGGGCTCTGGAGCTCTAGGGGTGGGGGAGGGGGTTGCTGGGGGCCTCCCCCCCCCCCCCCTCCGCAGAATTCCGCCCCCCCCCCCCCCCCCCAAAGGCGCAGGCTGGGGGGGGGCCTGGCTCCAGGCCAAGGCTGCGGAGCCGCCGGAGCCGCAGCGCCCGGGGGGGGCACCCAGAGCCCCTCCCCCCCCGGCTGGGTCAGGCTGACCCTGGGGGACTGCGGGGTGGGGGGCGGGGGGGCGTAAGCAGGGACCCCCCAGGTCGTGTCCTGGGCAGCTATGAAAGGGGGGGGCGCAGGGATGGTCTGGGTCGGAGCCCCCCCCCCCAAAAAAAGATTGCAGGGGAGAGTGGGTCTGGGGGGGGGGATGCTTTGGGGGGGCCGCCCGGGAGCCTGGGGGGGGCTCATTTTTTGGGGGTCCATACTTCTTGCGGGGGGTTCCCTATTTTGAGGGGGTGTCCTTATTTTCGGGGGTCTCTATGTTGAGGGGGGGGTGTCCCTATTTCGCGGGGGGAGCGTCCCTACTTTGGGGGGGGGGGGGGGGGTCCCGTGTGTTGGTTTGTGTCTCTATCTGGGGGTGGGGGGGTCCTGTGTGAGGGAGGGGTCCCTATGTTTGGGGGGTCCCTATGTCTGGGGGGGCTCCTCCCTGTTTTTGAGGGGGTCCCTATTTAGTTGGGGGGTGTGTCTCGATGCTGTTGGGAGGGGTCCCGAATTTTTGGGGGGTCTTTATTGGAGGGTTCCCTATTTAATCCTAGGGGGTCCCTATTATTTGGGGTGGGGTCCCTGTTATATTGGGGTGGGGTCCCTGTTGAATCCTGGGAGGGTCTCTATTATTTTAGGTGGGGGGGGTCCTCTATGTTGGTTTGGGTCTCTATTTGGGGGGGGGGAGGGGGCAGTTTTGAGGGGGGGTCCTTATTTTGTTGGGGGGGGGGGGGGGGGGTCCCTAAGTGTTGTGTGTGGGGGGTCTCTGTTATTTTTGGGGGTCCCTATTTAATCCTGGGGGAGGTCGCTGTTGTTGGGGGGATGCCTGTTATTGGGGGGGGTCCCCGTTTTCTGCCCCTCCCCCCCCACTTTGGGGTCCCCTTTACCCCGTGCCCCCTCCCCTCCCCCCCCAAGGCACTGATTGGGGCCCAGCTGCTGCCCCTCATTAATTAGCTGCTCCTGGATTAATTAGCAGGGCAGAGGCGTGGGGCCGCAGGGGACGAGCAGGGGACACTCGTGGCGACCGGGGGGAGGGGGGGGGGGGAGACAGCAGCACACTCGTGGGGGGCAAAGGGACGCTCGTGGGCTGGGTGGGACACAGGGGACATGTAAAAGGCACTCGTGGGGACATGTAGGGGGCGTGGGGACACAGATAAGGGCATGGAGAGCAGGGGGACACGCGTGGGGACATGTTGGGGACACTCGTGGGGACATATGGGGGCAGGGGGACACTCGTGGGGGGGTCAGAGGGACACCCTGGAGACATGTAGTGGGTGGAGGGAACATGGAGGACACTCGCGGGGACACGGGGGACACTCGTGGGGACCTGTAGGGGGCAGGGGGAGACAGAGAGGGCCATGGGGAGGGCAGGAGGACACTTCGTGGGGACACAGATGGGGACACGGAAGGGACAATGGCAGGACACGAGTGGGGCCCTGGGGCCACGGATGGGACACACGTGGGGACACGAGTGGGGCCGCGGGGCCAGGCCGGGGGGTTGGACACGGGGCCAGGAGTGGGACACAGAGGGGGGACAAAAAGGGAGACAGGGGACAGCGCCGGGGGCGGGGGTGGCACAGGGAGGGTGGCAGAGGGGCTGCTGGCACGGTGCCAGGGGCAGAGGACCCTCGTGACGGAGCGGGGGGAGGCACGACAGTGGGGAAGCTCCCAGGGGCCCACGAGGGCCTCGTGTCACACGCGTGTGCCCCCGGCATGGGGCCCTGCCACGCGGCCCGGCCCCTGGCACGGCTCCTGCCCTGCCCCTGGCACACCCAGCTGCGCCTTGCACACTCAGCTGCGCCTTGCACGCCCCCTCCAGCTCCTTGCACACTCAGCTGCGCCTTGCACGCCCCCTCCAGCTCCTTGCACACTCAGCTGCGCCTTGCACAGCCCCTCTAGCTCCTTGCACACTCAGCTGCACCTTGCACAGCCCCTCCTGCTCCTTGCACACTCAGCTGCATCTTGCACGCCCCCTCCAGCTCCTTGCACACCCAGCTGCATCTTGCACGCCCCCTCCAGCTCCTTGCACACTCAGCTGTGCCTTGCACAGCCCCTCCAGCTCCTTGCACACTCAGCTGCACCTTGCACGCCCCCTCCAGCTCCTTGCACACTCAGCTGCGCCTTGCACAGCCCCTCCTGCTCCTTGCACACTCAGCTGCGCCTTGCACAGCCCCTCCTGCTCCTTGCACACTCAGCTGCGCCTTGCACAGCCCCTCCAGCTCCTTGCACACTCAGCTGCACCTTGCACAGCCCCTCCTGCTCCTTGCACACTCAGCTGTGCCTTGCACAGCCCCCTCCAGCTCCTTGCACGCCCCTTCTAGCACCTTCCACAGCTCCCACCTGCTACCTTGCACGTCCCTTCTGTCTCTGCACGCTCACCTGCGCCTTGCACATCCCCTCCCAGCACCTCCCACACCCCTTGCACACCTCCCTGGCACCTCGCATGCCCTTGGCACCCCTTGCACGCCCCCTTCTAGCTCCTTGCATGCCCCTTGCACATTCATCTGCCCCTTGCACACTCATCTGCCCATTGCACACTCACCTGCCCCTCGCATGTCCCCTTCTAGCACCTTCCAGAGCCCCCCAGCACCTTCCACACCCCCTAGTACTTTGCACGCCCCTTGCATGCTCACCTGCTCCTTGCACACCCCTTGCATGCCCCCTTCTAGCACCTTGCACGCTCATCCCAGCACCTTGCACACTCATCCCAGCGCCTTGCACACTCATCCCAGCGCACCTTCCAGACCGTCCCAGTTCCTCCCAGCCCCTCTCGCCCCCCTCCCGGTACGTTCTGGGAATCCCCTCGCCCCCCGCAGCACCTTTCCCCCCCCACCCAGTTCCTCCCAGTCTCTCCCAGTGCCCCCCCCGCCCCCTCCCCGTACGTACCCCCATGGTTGCGGCTGCAGCCGGCCCGGGGGGTGGGGGTGGTCGCACTGGAGCGAACTGGGAGCCGCTGGGGCTGGGGGGAGGGGGAGGGCGGCTGGGAGCGGAGCGGCCCCGGCGGCGGCGAGCGCAGCACTGGGGCGGGGGCGCGGAGCCGCCGCGGTCAGGGCTTTGGGGGGGGGGGGAGAGGGGGGGGGGGAAGGGAAAGGACCAATCAGAGCGCGAGGAGGGGGGGACTCGCCCCCCCCCATCTTCATCTGCTGCCCCCCCCCCCCCGCCTTGGCCCCGCCCCTTTTACTGCGGATCCAGCCAGAAGGTGTGGGGGTGATGTGTAACAGAGACCCCAGAATGTGGGGACCCCCCGAGACCCCCTCACAGTTTATCCTCTCCCTCCCCCCTCAGTATCCTGCCCTTCCCCCCCCAGTCCCCCCCCCCCCCCCCACCGCGTAACAGCCAGAGGCTTCCTGTGGCCCCCCCCGCCAACACTGCAATGCAGACCCCCTCCAATTACCCCTCCGCAGTCCCGCCCCCATAACTTCCCCCTCCCCCCAATTTAGTCCCCCCGCGCTGCAGCCCCCATAGGGACCCCCCTAAACCTCCCCCCAAAGCCACCTCCCCCTCTCCCCCCTAACCAGGCCCTGAATTCCCCCCCAGCTCCCGCAATGCGGCCCCAGCCCCCCCCCAAATATTCCGAACCCCCAAAACGCACCGACCCCCAGCCCACCCTCAGACCCTCCCCCCAACAGCCCCCCACCCACCGCAGCCCCCCTTATTGCCCTCCCCCAAGACCCCCTCCCCTCGGTCATAAAACCAATACCTTCAGGGGACACCCCCCCCCCAAATCCCCTTCCCCCCATCACTCACACCCCCCCCCCTTAATTAATTAATTAGCCCCGCAGGTCGTTAATTTGCCCTCCCCCCCCCCCCGCAGCATCCCGGCTGCGGTCTCCAGGGCCGGGCGGTTGCCTGGCACCGGCGTCGCCATGGCAACAGAGGGGTCCTTGGCAACGGGGAAATTGGGGGGGCACCCCGGCACCCCCCTCCCCCTTTCTCTCTGCTATTCACCTTCCCCCACCCCCGGGGGTCTCCTCGTGGACCCCCCCGGGACTAACCTGCCGCCCCCCCCGGCCCGGTCCTGGTGTCCTTGAGGTGACTTTGCGACAGTGCTGGGGAAGGGGGAGGAGGGGAGGGGGGAGGCAGACACTGGGACCCTTCCCCCAGGGCTGGGACCCCCCCACGAAATTGGAGACCCCCTAAAAACACAAGGGGGACACCCCCCCCCATAAAAAGAATTGGGTTCCCCTCTTAATTAGGAACACCCCCCCAACCCTCCTCCGTATTAAGCCCTCCCTGGGACCCCCCCCAAGTGCTGGGCTGGGGAACCCCCCCCCCAAACTGGAGACCACCTGAAAGCACAATGGAGACCCCCCCTCTTAATTAGGGACACACCCCCACTGAGACACCCCCAATTAGCCCTCCCTCCCCCACCCAGCTCTGGGGATCCCCCCTCGAACTGGGGACCCCCCACCAAAAAAAGAAATAGGACCCCCCCGCATTAGCGACCTCCCCCCCCTCAATTAGTGACACCCCCCCCAGAGTAAGGTCCCCGACCCCCTTCATTGGGGACCCCTCACTTAGAGGACATTGCCCCACTCTGAATTCCCAACCCCCCAACTAAACACCCCCCCCCGCCCCGGGGCTCGGGGCACCCGGGCAGGGGTGCTGGGGGTCCCCCTGGTATTTTTGGGGGGGGGTCCCCCGTGGTTGGGCAGGGGGTGTCTAGGTGTTCCCCCGCCCCCAACCATCCCAATGGCGCCGGTGTCCCCCGTGACGTCACTGTCTGGTTGCCATGGCAACGATCGACCGGGCTGGGAAGGGGGGTGGCGGTGGTGACCTTGAGGGGTCCCTCTCCGGGGGGGTGGGGGGAGGGGGTTTGAAAGCCGAATCCCTTTGAACTCGCCGCTCATTTGCATCTCATCTGCGTGTTTCGCGGTTTCCCGCGCAAATGGCGCCACCTGGCGGCGGTGGAGCAGGACGCAGGCGCCCCCTGGAGGCACCCCAGGCGAACAGCGCCACCTGGGGGCGGCCAAGCAGGATGCAGGCGCCCCCTGGAGGCATCCCAGGCGAACAGCGCCACCTGGTGGCGGCCGAGCAGAACGCAGGCGCTCCGTGGATGGACCGCAGGCAAACGGCGCCGCCTGGTGGAGGCTGAGCCAAGCGCAGGCGCCCCCTGGTGGAGCCGGCACAGATTGCAGGCGCACCCTGGAGGTGACCCCAGGCAAAACAGCGCCCCTGGCGGGATCCCGACGCAAAGCAAACGAGGCGGAAAGGGCAGCTGGGGGGTGGTGGAAGGGTCACGAGGAGTGAAGAGGGCGGTGGTCTCCGATGACGTAAAAGTCCAGCTGGGTTTTTATTGGAGGAGAAGGTGGGGAGGGGGGGGGGGGTGGGGTGCGGCAGTGTGACGTCACCCCTCCCCCAAACCCGCGGGAAAATTCCTTCCCACCACCCCTCCCCCCGCAATAGAAACCCCGCGAAAATGGGGCCAAAAGAAACCAAAACCGAAGGGGGAACCAAACTAAATTAATTAATAATTAATTAATTAATAATCCCCAGCCATCCCCCCCCCCCCCCGACGCCCCCCATCCTCGTGACTCCACCCCTCACCCACCCCCAACCCACAGCCCCCTCCCCCACCTCTCTGGTCCGTTGTTCCCTCCCCGCCCCCCACCCCCTGCTTTAGTTTATTTTCGGGGGGGGTGTTTCTCCAAATCCTTCCAGGCACAGCACGGGGGGGGCGGGGGGAGTCCATCCCCTCCCCCTCCATTCACCTCCGAGAGAGTTTTTTATGGGGGAGGGGCAGCACCCCCTCCCCCTCCCCCTGGCAGAGTTTTTTGGGGGAGGGGGAGGGAGGACGGGAAGAGGGGGGGGCAGCACCCCTCCCTTCCCCCTTTCCCTCCCCTCCCCGGGAAGGCACAGCGCAGTTTTTTTTGGGGGGGGTGGAGGTGCTGAGTCAGGAATTTGGGGCGAGGGGGGAGGTCTTCATTGTTTTTTGGGGGGGGGGGGGTCCTGCTGCTCCCCCAAGATCCATACGCACGGCGTACAAGGAGGGGGGGAGGGGGGATCTCTGTATTTTGGGGGGGGGAGGAGGGAGGTTTCTGTGTCACTCCTGTTGCCTCCCCCACCTTCCGCGGGATTTTGAGGAGGGGGCTGCCCCGTTTGCCCTCCCCGCCCCGGGGGGGTGGATTTTGAAGGGGGGGTCCCGACCTGAGCGCCTGAATCCGGCGGCACTCAGGACAAACCCGAACGTGGGTACAGGGTGGGGGAGGGGGAGGGGGCGGCCCCTCCCCTCCGATTTCCGCCGTCCCGGAGTACAATTTGCCGTTGCTGAACCGCATCTCCCGCAGCCCCCCCCGAGGGAGCCTCCCCCGCCGCGCCGTGCAGCGCCGCCGGCCGGTGGGCGTGGGGGCGGCGGCGGCGCCGGGCGCGGGCGGGCTTGCGGCAGGACACCGCTTGGCGCAGCTCCCGCAGCATCTCGGTGCACAGCGACAGCTGCGGGGGGGGCGCAACGATGGACCCCAAAAGTCCGGACTCCCCCGACCCACCCCCCCATCACCCTCCCCCCCCCCCCCGAGCCGCTTTAATCCCCCCCAAAGGCTCTGTCCCCTCCCCTGACATTCCCAACCCACCCAAATGGCCCTGAGCCACCTCCCCCAACATCTCTGACCCCCACCCTAAAATCCGGACCCCCCAACCCCTCTGACCGACCCCCATCACCCTGGACCACCCCTCGCACCTCTAACCCCCCCAAGCCCCCTGCCCCCCCCCCACCCTGAGCCCGCTGACCAGCTCTGAGCACCCCCCAATAACCCAGGCCCCCCCAACACTTCTGACCCCCTCCAACCTCCCAGACCCCCTCAAAAGTGTGGACCCCCCCCAAAAAGCTTTCTCCACTCCCCCCACCCAAACACCTCTGGTGACCTTCAACCCCCCCAAACCCTTCCCTGCCAAGAGCCTGGACTCCCCCCAAAGTGTGACACTCCCATGACCTCTGACCCCCCACCCCAAGCTGTGTCCCACCTTGGACCTCCTCAGTTCTTGCCCAAGCCCCTCAGAGGAACCCCATGGCAGCCACCACCCAACCTTGGAGACCCCAACCCTGGAGACCCCAACCTATGATCCATGACCCCCCCATGATCCATAACCCTTCCACCCATGCCCTGTGACCCCCTCCCGTTCCCCCCCCCCGCAGGTGTCCCCCCTGACCTCCTCGCTCTCGGCCGAGCGCCGTGAGGACCACACAAACTCCATGACGGCCACCAGGATGGCCACGATCAGGCCGCAGACCAGCACCACGAAGATGCCTCCAATGTTCTCCATGCCCAGCCCTGCAGCAGAGCCACGGGGGAGAGGCTGGGGGTGCTCTCCCACCACCACCTCCAGACCTTCCCCCTCCTTCCCTCCAAGGGTTATTGACCTACCCTACCTCCCACAAGGTGCCCAAGCAGACCCCAAACCCATCCCAGACCCAACTAGAGGAACCCAAACCCAACCTAGACCCCACAGGAAGACCCCAAACCCAACCTAGACCCCACAAGAAGACCCCAAACCCAACCTAGACCCCACAAGAAGAACCCAAACCCAACCTAGACCCCACAAGAAGAACCCAAACCCAACCTAGACCCCACAAGAACTCAAACCCAACCTAGACCCCACGAGAAGACCCCAAACCCATCCTAGACCTCAATAGAAGACCCTAAACCCATCCTAGACCCAACTAGAAGAACTCAAACCCAACCTACACCCCACAAGAAGAACCCAAACCCATCATAGACCTCAATAGAAGACTTCAGACAGCTCCTAGACCAGACTAGATGACTCCAAACCCAACCTAGACCCCACAAGAAGAACCCAAACCCAACCTAGACCCAAAACAAGAAGAAACCAAGCCCATTCTAGACCTCAACAGAAGAACCCAAACCCAATCTAGACAAAACAAGAACCCAAACTCATCCTAGATCTCAATAGGAGAACCCAAACCCAACCTAGACCCAACTAGAAGAACTCAAACCCAATCTACACCCCACAAGAAGAACCCAAACCCACCCTAGATCTCCATAGGAGAACCCAAACCCACCTTAGACCCAACAAGAAGAACCCAAACCCACCTTAGACCCAACAAGAAGAACCCAAACCCATCCTAGACCTCAATAGAAGAATCCAAAGCCAACCTAGACCCAACAAGGAGAACTCAAACCCAACCTAGACCCCACAAGAAGAACCCAAACCCAACCTAGACTCAAAACAAGAAGAAACCAAGCCCATTCTAGACCTCAACAGAAGAACCCAAACCCAATCTAGACAAAACAAGAACCCAAACTCATCCTAGATCTCAATAGGAGAACCCAAACCCAACCTAGACCCAACTAGAAGAACTCAAACCCAATCTACACCCCACAAGAAGAACCCAAACCCACCCTAGATCTCCATAGGAGAACCCAAACCCACCTTAGACCCAACAAGAAGAACCCAAACCCACCTTAGACCCAACAAGAAGAACCCAAACCCATCCTAGACCTCAATAGAAGAATCCAAAGCCAACCTAGACCCAACAAGGAGAACTCAAACCCAACCTAGACCCCACAAGAAGAACCCAAACCCAACCTAGACTCAAAACAAGAGGAAACCAAGCCCATTATAGACCTCAATAGAAGAACCCAAACCCAATCTAGACAAAACAAGAACCCAAACTCATCCTAGATCTCAATAGGAGAACCCAAACCCAACCTAGACCCAACTAGAAGAACTCAAACCCAACCTAGGCCCAAAACAAGAAGAAACCAAGCCCATTCTAGACCTCAACAGAAGAACCCAAACCCAATCTAGACAAAACAAGAACCCAAACTCATCCTAGATCTCAATAGGAGAACCCAAACCCAACCTAGACCCAACTAGAAGAACTCAAACCCAATCTACACCCCACAAGAAGAACCCAAACCCACCCTAGATCTCCATAGGAGAACCCAAACCCACCTTAGACCCAACAAGAAGAACCCAAACCCACCTTAGACCCAACAAGAAGAACCCAAACCCATCCTAGACCTCAATAGAAGAATCCAAAGCCAACCTAGACCCAACAAGGAGAACTCAAACCCAACCTAGACCCCACAAGAAGAACCCAAACCCAACCTAGACTCAAAACAAGAGGAAACCAAGCCCATTATAGACCTCAATAGAAGAACCCAAACCCAATCTAGACAAAACAAGAACCCAAACTCATCCTAGATCTCAATAGGAGAACCCAAACCCAACCTAGACCCAACTAGAAGAACTCAAACCCAACCTAGGCCCAAAACAAGAAGAAACCAAGCCCATTCTAGACCTCAACAGAAGAACCCAAACCCAATCTAGACAAAACAAGAACCCAAACTCATCCTAGATCTCAATAGGAGAACCCAAACCTAACCTAGACCCAACTGGAAGAACTCAAACCCAATCTACACCCCACAAGAAGAACCCAAACCCACCCTAGATCTCCATAGGAGAACCCAAACCCACCTTAGACCCAACAAGAAGAACCCAAACCCAACTTAGACCCAATAAGAAGAACCCAAACCCATCCTAAGCCTCTGCAGAAGAACCCAAACCCAACCTAAACAAAACAGGAAGAAGCCAAACCTCATCTAGACCCAACAAGAAGAACCCAAACCCAACTTAGACCCAACGAGAAGAACCCAAACCCATCCTAAGCCTCCGCAGAAGAACCCAAACCCAACCTAAACAAAACAGGAAGAAGCCAAACCTCATCTAGACCCAACAAGAAGAACCCAAACCCAACCTTGGCAAAACAAGAAGAAACCAAACCCATCCTAGACCTCAATAGAAGAACCCAAGCCCAACCTAGGCCCCAAAGCCCAGGGCTGTCTACCTACCCTTGGCCCTGTGGTCCTCCTCCTTGGGGCAGTGGCCTCCTTCCCACCACTTCCTCTTGAGGATCTCCAGGCGATTGTTCTCCTGTAGCTGCAGGATGGCCAAAGTGATCTCATCCCGGAATGGGGAGCCTGGGGGAGACAGCAGATGGAGGGGACACCAGGCTTGGGGTCTTCATCCACCTCTCCTCCATGTTCTGGAGGCACCACAGGGTGGCCCAGGACCTCCCTGTACCTCCAAAACCATTAGTGACCCCACAGAACGACTCCAAATCCACTACAGACCTGACTAGAAGACCCCAAACCCATCCTAGACCCAACTAGATGACCCCAAACCCATCCTAGACCCAACTGGAAGACCCCAAACCCATCCTAGACCCGACTAGAACACCCCAAACGCATCCTAGACCAAACTAGAAGACCCCAAATCCATCCCAGACCCAACTGGAAGACCCCAAACCCATCCTAGACCCAACTAGAAGACCCCAAAGCCATCCTAGGCCCATCTGGAAGACCCCAAACCCATCCTAGACCCGACTAGAAGACTCTAAACCCATCCTAGACCCGACTAGAAGCCCTCAAACCCATCCTAGACCTGACTAGGAGACTCCAGACCCATCCTAGACCCATCTGGAAGACCCCAAACCCATCCTAGACCCAACTGGAAGACCCCAACCCCATCCTAGACCCAACTAGAACACCGCAAACCCATCCTAGACCAAACTAGAAGACCCCAAATCCATCCCAGACCCAACTGGAAGACCCCAGACCCATCCTAGACCCAACTAGAAGACCCCAAATCCATCCCAGACCCAACTGGAAGACCCCAGACCCATCCTAGACCAAACTAGAAGACCCCAAATCCATCCCAGACCCAACTAGAAGACCCTAAACCCATCCTAGACCCAACTAGAAGCCCTCAAACCCATCCTAGACCCGACTAGGAGACTCCAGGCCCATCCTAGATCCAATCTGAAGGCCCCAAACCCAACCTAGACCCAACTAGAAGCCCCCAAAGCCATGCCAGCCCAGGCCCGCAGGGGGCGTCGTACCCAGGGGCATGCCGATGCCGTAGCCCTTGGTGTCCAGCAGGCCTCCGATCTGGGTGAGGTTGCAGTTGTGGCGCCGGTGGTACTCGTTCATGGTGGACTCCAGCAGGAAGGCATACTTGGAGTTGAGGACCCTGGCGATGCCTTCCTCCGTGCTCTTGACGAAGACGCTGGGCTGCTTGGCCTGCATGTAGTTCCACATCCGCTGGTAGGTCTGGTAGCGCGAGTTCTGGGGGACAGCAGGGGGTCAGGGGAGGAGCTGGGGGTGGAGGGGGTAGATCTAGGGGGGTTGGTTGGGTTGAGTTGATCTAGGGTGGATTGGGTTGAGTTGACCCTGGGTGGATTTATTTCAGTTGGGTTGCATAGATCTAGGTTGAGTTGGGTTGAGGTAGGGTGGGGTGGGTTGAGTTGGGTTGAGGTAGGGTGGGGTGGGTTGAGGTAGGGTGGGTTGGGTTGGGTTGAGGTAGGGAGGGGTGGGTTGAGTTGGGTTGATCTAGGGTGGATTAGGTTGAGTTGGGTTGATGTAGGGTGGATTGGGTTGAGTTGGGTTGATGTACGGTCGATTGGGTTGAGTTGGGTTGATCTAGAGTGGTTTGGGTTGAGTTGGGTTAATGTAGGGTGGGTTGGGTTGGGTTGAGGTAGGATGGGTTGGATTGAGTTGGGTTGATGTAGGGTGGATTGGGTTGAGTTGGGTTGATGTAGGGTGGATTGGGTTGAGTTGGGTTGATGTAGGGTGGATTGGATTGGGTTGAGTTGGGTTGATCTAGGGTGGTTTGGGTTGAGTTGGGTTAATGTAGGGTGGGTTGGGTTAATGTAGGGTGGGTTGGGTTGAGGTAGGATGGGTTGGATTGAGTTGGGTTGATGTAGGGTGGATTGGGTTGAGTTGGGTTGAGGTAGGGAGGGGTGGGTTGAGTTGGGTTGATGTAGGGTGGATTAGGTTGAGTTGGGTTGATGTAGGGTGGATTGGGTTGAGTTGGGTTGATGTAGGGTGGATTGGGTTGAGTTGGGTTGATCTAGAGTGGTTTGGGTTGAGTTGGGTTAATGTAGGGTGGGTTGGGTTGGGTTAATGTAGGGTGGGTTGGGTTGGGTTGAGGTAGGATGGGTTGGATTGAGTTGGGTTGATGTAGGGTGGATTGGGTGGTTTGGGTTGATGTAGGGTGGATTGGATTGGGTTGAGTTGGGTTGATCTAGGGTGGTTTGGGTTGAGTTGGGTTAATGTAGGGTGGGTTGGGTTAATGTAGGGTGGGTTGGGTTGGGTTGAGGTAGGATGGGTTGGATTGAGTTGGGTTGATGTAGGGTGGATTGGGTTGAGTTGGGTTGAGGTAGGGAGGGGTGGGTTGAGTTGGGTTGATGTAGGGTGGATTAGGTTGAGTTGGGTTGATGTAGGGTGGATTGGGTTGAGTTGGGTTGATGTAGGGTGGATTGGGTTGAGTTGGGTTGATCTAGAGTGGTTTGGGTTGAGTTGGGTTAATGTAGGGTGGGTTGGGTTAATGTAGGGTGGGTTGGGTTGGGTTAATGTAGGGTGGGTTGGGTTGGGTTGAGGTAGGATGGGTTGGATTGAGTTGGGTTGATGTAGGGTGGATTGGGTTGAGTTGGGTTGATGTAGGGTGGATTGGGTTGAGTTGGGTTGATGTAGGTGGATTGGGTTGAGTTGGGTTGATGTAGGGTGGTTTGGGTTGAGTTGGGTTAATGTAGGGTGGGTTGGGTTGGGTTAATGTAGGGTGGGTTGGGTTGGGTTAATGTAGGGTGGGTTGAGTTGGGTTGCGGTAGGATGGATTGGGTTGAGTTGGGTTGAGGTAGGGTGGGGTGGGTTGAGTTGGGTTGAGGTAGGGTGGGTTGGGTTGGGTTGAGGTAGGGAGGGGTGGGTTGAGTTGGGTTGATCTAGGGTGGATTAGGTTGAGTTGGGTTGATGTAGGGTGGATTGGGTTGAGTTGGGTTGATGTAGGGTGGATTGGGTTGAGTTGGGTTGATCTAGAGTGGTTTGGGTTGAGTTGGGTTAATGTAGGGTGGGTTGGGTTGGGTTAATGTAGGGTGGGTTGGGTTGAGTTGGGTTGATCTAGGGTGGGTTGGGTTGAGGTAGGGAGGGGTGGATTGAGTTGGGTTGAGGTAGGGAGGGGTGTGTTGGGTTTAGTTGGGTTGATCTAGAGTGGTTTGGGTTGAGCTGGGTTAATGTAGGGTGGGTTGGGTTGAGTTGGGTTGATGTAGGGTGGGTTGGGTTGAGTTGGGTTCAGGTAGGGTGGGTTGGGTTGTGTTGGGTTAATGTAGGGTGGGTTGGGTTGAGTTGGGCTGAGGTAGGGTGGGTTGGGTTGAGTTGGGTTGATCTAGGTTGGGTTGGGTTGAGTTGGGCTGAGGTAGGGTGGGTTGGGTTGAGTTGGGTTGAGTTGGGGTGGGTTGACCTGGCTTGAGCTGTGGTGGGTTGACCTGGCTTGAGCTGGGGTGGGTCACGTTGAGCTGCCTGGGGCTGGGCTTGACTCCAGCCAGCTGGTGCTGCCAGCAGCTGCTGCTGGCCAGCTGCTCACCTGGAAGAAGGTCATGGTGGAGCCGGCGTGGATGGTGCCGTACTCGATGTTGGTCTGGTCGGCCAGGTCGTCGGCGGACTCGATCGGCACCTCCATGCGCTGCACCGTCAGGAACGCAGCCAGGTTGGCCGTGTAGGAGGAGATGATGATGAGGGTGAAGGCCCACCTGGAGGAACACCCCCGTGGCCACAGGGGCAGGAAGGCTGAGGTCAGCTGCTTGGGAGGTCTCCATGGGTAGACCCCAGCCCACCTCAGCTGGAGAAGGAGAAGGAGAAGGAGAAGGAGAAGGAGAAGGAGAAGGAGAAGGAGAAGGAGAAGGAGAAGGAGAAGGAGAAGGAGAAGGAGAAGGAGAAGGAGAAGGAGGAGGAGAAGGAGGGGAGAAGGAGAAGGAGAAGGAGAAGGAGAAGGAGAAGGAGAAGGAGAAGGAGAAGGAGAAGGAGAAGGAGAAGGAGAAGGAGAAGGAGAAGGAGAAGGAGAAGGAGAAGGAGAAGGAGAAGGAGAAGGAGAAGGAGAAGGAGGAGGAGGAGGAGGAGGAGGAGGAGAAGGAGGAGGAGAAGGAGGAGGAGAAGGAGAAGGAGGGGGAGGAGGAGGGGGAGGGGACGGAGGGGGATTAGGAGGTCTCACCAGACGCCACTGACACAGCGAGTGGAGAGGGCTCTGGGCATGACCTCGGAGCCCTGCTGCAGGAAGCCTCCGACGGGGAACCAGAGGCTGTTGCCCAGGGTGTATTGGTTCTCCAGCAGCTCCTGGCGCTCCCGCGGGCAGGCCTGGGGCCGCGACCACTCGTAGGGGCTCAGCCTGGGGGAAGCAGCACAGCGAGGAGGACCTCAGCCAGCAGCTCTCCGGCCCTGCTCCATCCCAGGCAGGACGCAGCAGGAGCTCCAGGAGCTTCCCCGACCCCAGAGCCCCGAGATGACCCCACCAGGAGCTCCAGGAGCTTCCCCGGCCCCAGAGCCCCGAGATGACCCCACCAGGAGCTCCAGGAGCTCCTCAAAACCTTGAGGTGCGGCCAAGCGAGACCCAACCCCCATCCGGGAGCTCCTTGTGCCCCCCAGAGCCGTCCCTGACCCAGCAAAGCTGGGGCTGGTCCTGGGCGCTGTCCTAGGAGCTCAAGAAGGTTCCGGAGGGCCCTTGGGAGGGATACCCTGGGCTGCCCCGGGGGGGTCGTCCCTTCGGGTCCTGCCGGGGTCTGGGGGCTGTGACGGGGTGGGGCGGGGGCGGGGCGGGGGCGGGGCTCACCGGGCGGCCAGGAAGAGGACGCAGCTGACGGCCAGGTAGGCCAAGAGCATGAAGAGCCACACAGCAGGGGAGAAGGGGTCTAGGAAGGAGAAGTACCCAGGCCTGCGGCCCTGGGGGCACCGGCCCTGCGTTGGCACCACGTGCCCGCGCCCACCCACACCCACACCCACGCCCACCCACACCCATACCCGCACCCAAACCCACCCGCACCCACACCCACCCGCACCCACATTCACCTACACCCGCACCCACCTACACCCAGACACCCACACCCACCCGCACCCACACCCACCTACACCCGCACCCACCTACACCCAGACACCCACACCCACCTGCACCCACACCCACCTACACCCACACACCCACAACCACACCCACACACCTCCCCCCACTGCTCACACACCCACACCCACCTGTGCCCACCCGCATCTGCACCCACACCTGAACCTGCACCCAACGCCTGTCCACACCCACCCCCAACACCCACCCACACCCACCCACCCACACCCAACACCCGCCCACACCCACACCCACACCCACCACCCACCCACACCCACCCACACCAAACACCCACCCACACCCAACACCCGCCCACACCCACACCCACACCCAACACCCACCCACATCCACACACCCACACCCAACACCCACCCACACCCACCCACCCACACCCACCACCCACCCACATCCACACACCCACCCCCACCACCCACCCACATCCACACACCCACCCCCAACACCAACCCACATCCACACACCCACAGCCAACACCCACCCACACCCACCCACATCCACCCACCCACACCCAACACCCGCCCACACCCACACCCAACACCCACCCACACCCACCCACCCACACCCACCACCCACCCACATCCACACACCCACCCCCACCACCCACCCACATCCACACACCCACCCCCAACACCAACCCACATCCACACACCCACAGCCAACACCCACCCACACCCACCCACATCCACCCACCCACACCCAACACCCGCCCACACCCACACCCAACACCCACCCACATCCACACACCCACACCCAACACCCACCCACACCCACACACCCAACACCCGCCCACACCCACACCCAACACCCACCCACACCCACACACCCAACACCCACCCACACACCCACACCCAACACCCACCCACACCCACACCCCACCCCCACATCCCCAATGCCCACCCACACCCACACAACCCAGCCACACAGCACCACAGACCTCCCACACATACCCTCATGCACCACCCACACACCACCTCCTGCACCCACCACCCACACACCTCCACCACCACGCCACCACAGACCCCACCCACCCACCACCCACACTCACCCGCACCCACCACCCACACACCTCCACCCACACCCCCCCACACACCACCCACCACCCACACACCACCTGCACTGACCACCCATCCCCATGGACCACCTGTACGGACCCCCCACCCCCACAGACCACCCACCCATCTGCACCAGCCCCCCACCCACCCCCACAGACCACCCTTTCACCAGCACCGACCACTGCCCCTCCGGCCCAGACCACCATGGACCACCACTCCCGGACCACCCCCCCCACCATGGACCACCTCTCCCAGACCACCCCCCCCCCCCCCCCCAGACCGCCACCCCAGACCACTGCCCCTGGACCACCACCCCACCATCTCTGGACCACCACCATGGACCACCACCCCACCCACGTGGAGCACCACCCCACCACCACCTCCAGGACCTCCTCCCCACCACCTCCGCCCCCGCAGCAGTACCATCTGGACCCTGTAGAGGATGCTGATGCCCAGGGTCATGAAGGGCTTGGAGAAGTCGATGACCTTCTCCCTCTCGGCAGTGATGGTGAAGGCAGCCACAGCCAGGTCGGCTTTCTGGGGGGGACACCAGGACACAAACCTCCAGGGGTGGCCTTCAAATGGTCCAGAGACCCCCAGAACCTTCTTCAGGAGGCCCCAAACCCCCAGAACCTCCTTCAGGAGACACCAAACCCCCAGAACCTCCTGCAGAAGGTACCAAAACTTCCAGAACCTTCTCCAGGAGACACCAGAACCACCATAACCTCCTTCAGGAGGCCCCAAAGCCCCTAGAACCTTCTCCAGGAGACTCCAAACCCCAGAAGCTCCTCCAGAAGACCTCACCCCCCTAGAATCTTCTTTAGAAGATCCCAAAGCCCCCAGAACCTTCTCCAGGAGACCCCAGACCCCACCACTCTACCCCAAACCTCCGTAACTCCACCCCAGACCCCCATCACTTGACCCCAGACCCCCAGAACCTTCTCCAGAATATCTCAGACCCCCATCACTCAACCCCAGACCCCCATAACTCAACCACAAACTTCCATAACTCAACTCCAAACCTTCATCACTCAAATGCAGATGCCCATAACTCAACCCCAAGCCTCCATAACTTGACCCCAGATCTGCAGAACCTTCTCCAGAAGACCCCAGACCCCTATCACTCAACCCCAGATCTCCATAGCTTGACCCCAGAACCTTCTGCAGAAGACTCCAGGCCCTCATCACTCCACCCCAAACCTCCATCACTCCACCCCAGACCCCCATCACTTGACCACAGACCCCCAGAACCTTCTCCAGAAGACCCCAGACCTCCATCACTCCACCCCAAACCTCCATAACTTGACGCCAGACCCCCAGAACCTTCTGCAGAAGACTCCAGGCCCTCATCACTCCACCCCAGACCCCCATCACTTGACCCCAGACTCTCAGAACCTTCTCCAGAACATCCCAGAGCCCCATCACTCAACCCCAAACCTCCATCACTCAACCCCAAACCTCCATCGCTTGACACCAGACCCCCAGAACCTTCTCCAGAAGACCCCAGACCTCCATCACTCAACCCCAAGCCCCCATCACTCGCCCCCAGCCGCCGCCAGCAGCCCCTCCGGAGCCCCCGCGCCACCTGCAGGCCGCACCCTGTTGATGAGCTCCCCAACCATGCCGGTCCAGGAGCCGTTGGCCTCGGGGGCGCCGTAGAGTCCATCCTCCACCAGCTTGAGGTGGAAGCGGAAGTGCAGGAGCCCTGCCAGCTCCTGCAGCATGTCCACGCAGAAGCCCTCGTAGCGCTCGGGCCCACCGGCGCCCCCCACCCGCATCACGTAGGGGTTCTCCTGGCGGGGGGGAAGGAAGGACACAGACACGTGGCCACCGGGGGTTGGGGTGGGGAGGGGGAGGCCAGAGTGGAGAGGCTGGAGGCAGGGGAGGACCCAAGGAGGAAGGCAACGGAGAAGGCAAGGAGGAAGCCAAGGAGGTCAATGGAGAAGGCAATGGAGAAGCCAAGGAGGAAGGCAAGAAGGAGCTCAATGGAGAGGCCAAGGAGGAGCTCAATGGAGAAGCCAAAGAAGAAGCTAAGGAAGAAGCCAATGGAAAAGCCAAGGAGAAGCCCATGGAGGACCCAAGGAAGAAGCCAAGGAGGAACCCAAAGGAGAACCCAAAGGAGAACCCAAGGGGGCCTTAATGGGAGTTCAACAGATGAAGACCCCAAGAAGACCCCAGATGGAGTCACCAAGAGGACCTCATGGGGACAGTGATGGAGATCTCAGCAGAGACACCCAAGAGGACCCCAGATGAAGAAGGTGATGGTGATGAAGGCCCCAATGAGGACACCCCAAGAGGACTTCAAGGACAGCCCAAGAGGACCTCTAGGACCACCCCCAGATGAAGCCCCCAAGGTGATGGAGCTCCTTCAAGGGAAGCCCAAGGAAACCCCAACTGAAGACCCCCAACAGGACCTGCTGGAACCCCCTGAAGACCTCCCCGCAAAGTGGGACCCCAAGGAGGCAGCTGGTGGGTCCTAGCCCCTCCCCCCAGCCCAGGAGGTCCCCAGGGGGCGGTGGCTCACCAGGATGGTGGTGATGATGAGGGTCTTGTTGGCCAAGCTGTCGGAGCCGTTGATGGCCAAGGTGGTGGCGTTCATGGCCAGCGTGCGGTTGGAGTACCACACCCCCACCTGCGGGCACCAGCGGGCTCAGCCGCGCGGCACACAGCGGCCACAGGGAGACAGAGATGGGCGTGGGGCGGAGGACATGGACATGGAGAGGGAGATGGAGATGGGGTGGTGACCACGGGGTGGTGATGACCATGGGGTGATGACCATGGGATGTTGGTGATCATGGGGTGATGACCATGGGGTGGTAGTGACCATGGGGTGATGACCATGGGATGTTGGTGACCATGGGGTGATGACCATGGGGTGGTAGTGACCATGGGGTGATGACCATGGGATGTTGGTGATCATGGGGTGATGACCATGGGGTGGTAGTGACCATGGGGTGATGACCATGGGATGTTGGTGACCATGGGGTGATGATCATGGGGTGATGACCATGGGGTGGTGATGACCATGTGGTGATGACAACCATGTGGTGATGACCATGGGGTGGTGATGACCATGGGGTGATGACGACCATGTGGTGATGACCATGGGGTGGTGATGACCATGGGGTGGTGATGACCATGGGGTGATGATCATGGGGTGAGGACCATGGGGTGGTGGTGACTGTGTGGTGATGACCACAGGGTGGTGGAGACCATGTGGTGATGACCATGGGGTAGTGGTGACCATGGGTTGATGACTATGGGATGTTGGTGACCATGGGGTGATGACCACGGGGTGGTGGTGATCGTGTGGTGATGACCACGGGGTGGTGGAGACCATGTGGTGATGACCATGGGGTAGTGGTGACCATGGGTTGATGACTATGGGATGTTGGTGACCATGGGGTGATGACCATGGGGTGGTGGTGACCATGGGTTGATGACTATGGGATGTTGGTGACCATGGGGTGATGACCATGGGGTGGTGGTGACCATGGGTTGATGACCATGGGGTGGTGATGACCATGTGGTGATGACGACCATGTGGTGGTGGCCATGGGGCGGTGATGACCATGTGGTGATGGCCATGGGGCAGTGATGGCCATGGGGTGATGGTCATGGGGTGAGGACCATGGGGTGGTGATGACCATGTGGTGATGACGACCATGTGGTGGTGGCCATGGGGTGGTGATGACCATGTAGTGATGGCCATGGGGCAGTGATGGCCATGGGGCAGTGGTGACCATGTGGTGGTGGTGGCCACGGTGGAGCTGACCTCGCGGTGGCCATGGCGTCCCTTCTCCAGCACGTGCAGGGTGTAGTTGGTCCTCTGGCCCTTGCTGTTGAACTCCACCCTCCCCGTCAGGCCATCGTACTCCACCTGGGCCAGGAGAAGACATCTGGGGCAGGAGGGGACATGGCGGGGGGAGGGGAGCAAGACCCTTCCCCACCCCCAAAAAGATCCAACCCAACCCCAAAATCCACCTCTGGAGACCTCCAGAGGAAGATGGAGAAGGTTTGAAGAACCCTTGGGTTGCTTTGAGGAACCTCAAGGAGGGCTTGGGGGCTCCAAGGAGCTTCTGGGGGCTCCAAGGAGCTTTTGGGAATCCTCCAAGGAGCATTTGGGGTCCTCCAGAAGAGCTTTTGGGGTCTTCCAGGTAGGTTTTGGGGTCCCACAGGACTTTGGGGTCACTCTAGCAACTTTTTGAGGTCACTCAGGAGGGTTTTGAGGTTCCCCAGTTGGGTTTTGAGGTTCCTCAGGAGGCTTTTGGTGTCCCCACTTGGGTTTTGGTCTCCCCACTTGGGTTTTGAGGTTCCCCAGAGGTGTTTGGGTGACCCTGGAGGTGCCCCCTCCCCACCTCCCGCCCCCCCCAGGGGTGTTGTCCCCTGCCCCTCACCATCCTCAGGTAGTTCATCAGGCTGGTGCCGTGGGGCCAGATGCTGGGGAGGCGCAGGCCAGGGGCCGGCCTCCGATCTCCTGGCTGCGGTTGAGCTCCCGAACCGCTCCGACCACCACGTGCACCGCATCGAACAGCAGCGCCGCCGACAGCTGCAGGCACCAAGGGCAGGCCGGGGCGGGGAGAGGCATGGGGAGAGACGTGGAGGAGGTGGGGAGGGAGGGGATGGATGCGGAGGAGGTGGAGGAGGAAGTGGAGGAGGAGAAGGGGAAGGAGAAGGAGAAGGAGAAGGAGAAGGAGAAGGAGAAGGAGAAGGAGAAGGAGAAGGAGAAGGAGAAGGAGAAGGAGAAGGAGAAGGAGAAGGAGAAGGAGAAGGAGAAGGAGAAGGAGAAGGAGAAGGAGAAGGAGAAGGAGAAGGAGAAGGAGAAGGAGAAGGGGAAGGAGAAGGGAGAGGAGGAGAAGGGGGAGGAGGAGGAGAAGGAGAAGGAGAAGGAGAAGGAGAAGGAGAAGGAGAAGGAGAAGGAGAAGGAGAAGGAGAAGGAGAAGGAGAAGGAGAAGGAGAAGGAGAAGGAGAAGGAGGAGATGGGGCCATGGAGAATGTGGAGGAGATGGGACAGGTGGAGATGGGGACATGGAGATGAAGGAGGTCCTCCCATGGGCTTTGAGCTTCTCCTATGGGGTTCTGGGTACCACTACGAGCTTTTGGGCTTCTCCTATAGGGTTTGAGGTCCCCCCCCATTGGGAGTTGGAGGTCCCCCCCATATAGGGCTTTGAGGTTGTCCTACAGGGTTTCGAGGTCCTCCCATGGGGTTTTGGCTTTCTACCATGGGGTTTGGGGGTTCTCCTACAGGGGTTTGAGGTCCTCCCATGGGGTTTTGGGGTTCAACCATGGGGTTTGGGGGTTCTCCTAAAGGGGTTTGAGATCCTCCCATGGGGTTTTGAGGTTCTGTGGAGTTTTGATGTTCTCCTACAGGGTTTTGAGGTCCTCCCATGGGCTTTGAGCTTCTCCTATGGGGTTTTGGGGTTCTCCTGCAGGGTTTGGAGGTCTCCCCAGGGGTTTGGGGTCCCCCCTCACCGCGGGGCCGGGGTAGGGGCTGAGGTCACAGTTCTCCCTCCAGGACATGTTGAGGCTGCGGACAAACTCCAGGTAGAAGGGGTGGCTGGTGTTGAACATGGAGAACCCCAACACCGTGGAGGGGGCCTCGGCCAGGGCATCCAGGCGCAGCAGGGGGAAGTCCTGGGGGGCAGGAGGGCACCAGGGGTCAACAGAGGTCAATGGAGACCAATGGAGGTCAACAGAGGTCAACAGGGGGCAACAGGGAGCAACAGAGGTCAACCGAGGTCAATGGAGGTCAGCAGAGAGCACCAGAGGTCAACAAAGGTCAGCAGAGGTCAACAGGGATCAACAGGGGTCAATGAAGGTCACCAAAGGTCAATGGAGATCAACAGAGGTCAATTATGGTCAACAGATGTCACCAGGGGTCACCAGGGGTCAATGGAGGTCAACAGGAGTCAACAGGAGTCCGTGGAAGTCAACAAAGATCAATAGAGGTCAACAGAAGTCAACCATAGTCAACAGATGTCACCAGGGGTCACCAGGACCCAATGGAGGTCAACTAAGGTCAACAGAGGTCAACTAAGGTCACCAGAAGTCACCAGGGATAACTGAAGGTCAACAGGGGCCAACAGAAGTCAACCAAGGTCAGCAGTGGTCAATGGAGGTCAACTGAGGTCAGTAGGGGTCAACAGGGGTCACGGGTGGTCACCAGGGGTAATGGAAGGTCAAGAGGTGCCCAGCTCACCATGGTGGTCAGGATGTACTTGTAGAAGGCTGAGGTCATGCCCAGCTCTGAGGCCTGCAGGTGGGGGGAGAAGATGCAGAGCTCCATGGTGACCCCAACCCATGGTGACCCCAACCTATAGTGACCCCAACTCTATAGTGACCCCAACCCACGGTGACCCCAACCCATGGTGACCCCAACCTACGGTGACCCCAACCCATGGTGACCCTGACCCATGGTGACCCCGACCCATGGTGACTCCAACTCTGTAGTGACCCCAACCCATGGTGACCCCAACCCATGTTGAACCCTTCCCATGGCCGCATTCTGATGATCCTGGACCACCCCCGGCCCCATCCCTATGGTTCAGGGCCTCAGACTCATGATCCAAGGCCTTCATCCCCATCCTCCAAGGCCTTCATCCCTGTGGTCCAAGCCCCCATCCCATGATCCAAAACCTCCATCCCCATGATCCAAAACCTCCATCCCCGTGGTCCAAGGCCTCCATCCCATGATCCAAGACCTCCATCCCATGATCCAAAACCTCCATCCCATGATCCAAGACCTCCATCCCATGATCCAAAACCTCCATCCCCATGATCCAAGGCCTCCATCCCATGATCCAAGACCTCCATCCCATGATCCAAGACCTCCATCCCATGATCCAAAACCTCCATCCCCATGCTCCAAAGCCTCCATCCCCATGCTCCAAGCCCTCCCTGCAGTGGTGCAAGCCCCCTGCCCCAGGCCCTGGGGGCACCTTGCTGAGGACGAGGTGTGAGACGGAGGCGTTGGCGTCGATGATGATGGTGGTGACCTTGTCATCGCGGATCTCCTTCAGCAGGGGGGTTGGGTCCTGGGCCTCGTCCAGCACCCGCACCGAGAGCGTCTCCCGCGAGATCAGGAACCTCCTCACCAGCTCCTCCAGGCGCAGCAGGCCTGCAGCCACCTCCCATGGGCCTCCAACCCAGCCCTCAGACCTCCCATGGGCCTCCAACCCAGCCCCCGCACCTCGAACCCAGCCCTTGCACCTCCAACCCAGCCCTCGCACCTCCAACCCAGCCCTCGCACCTCCAACCCAGCTCTAGCACCTCCAACCCAGCCCTCGCACCTCCAACCCAGCCCTCAGACCTCCAACCCAGCCCTTGCACCTCCAACCCAGCCCTCAGACCTCCCATGGGCCTCCAACCCAGCCCCCGCACCTCGAACCCAGCTCTAGCACCTCCAACCCAGCCCTCGCACCTCCAACCCAGCCCTCAGACCTCCAACCCAGCCCTCGCACCTCCAACCCAGCCCTTGCACCTCCAGCCCAGCCCTCAGACCTCCCATGGGCCTTCAACCCAGCCCTCGCACCTCCAACCCAGCCCTCGCACCTCCAACCCAGCTCTAGCACCTCCAACCCAGCCCTCGCACCTCCAGCCCAGCCCTCAGACCTCCCATGGGCCTCCAACCCAGCCCTCGCACCTCCAACCCAGCTCTAGCACCTCCAACCCAGCTCTAGCACCTCCAACCCAGCTCTAGCACCTCCAACCCAGCCCTCGCACCTCCAACCCAGCCCTCGCACCTCCAACCCAGCCCTCAGACCTCCAACCCAGCCCTCGCACCTCCAACCCAGCCCTCAGACCTCCAACCCAGCCCTCGCACCTCCAACCCAGCTCTAGCACCTCCAACCCAGCCCTCGCACCTCCAGCCCAGCCCTCGCACCTCCAACCCAGCTCTAGCACCTCCAACCCAGCCCTCGCACCTCCAGCCCAGCCCTCAGACCTCCCATGGGCCTCCAACCCAGCCCTCGCACCTCCAACCCAGCCCTCAGACCTCCAACCCAGCCCTCGCACCTCCAACCCACCCCTTGCACCTCCAGCCCAGCCCTCAGACCTCCCATGGGCCTCCAACCCAGCCCTCGCACCTCCAACCCAGCCCTCGCACCTCCAACCCAGCCCTCGCACCTCCAACCCAGCCCTCGCACCTCCAACCCAGCCCTCAGACCTCCAACCCAGCCCTCGCACCTCCAACCCAGCCCTTGCACCTCCAGCCCAGCCCTCAGACCTCCCATGGGCCTCCAGCCCAGCCCTCGCACCTCCAACCCAGCTCTAGCACCTCCAACCCAGCCCTCGCACCTCCAGCCCAGCCCTCAGACCTCCCATGGGCCTCCAACCCAGCCCTCGCACCTCCAACCCAGCTCTAGCACCTCCAACCCAGCCCTCAGACCTCCAACCCAGCCCTCGCACCTCCAACCCAGCCCTCAGACCTCCAACCCAGCCCTCGCACCTCCAACCCAGCCCTCAGACCTCCAACCCAGCCCTCGCACCTCCAACCCAGCCCTCGCACCTCCAACCCAGCCCTCGCACCTCCAACCCAGCCCTCGCTCCAACCCAGCCCTCACCTCCAACCCAGCCAGACTCGCACCTCCAACCCAGCCCTCAGACCTCCAACCCAGCCCTCGCACCTCCAACCCAGCTCTAGCACCTCCAACCCAGCCCTCAGACCTCCAACCCAGCCCTCGCACCTCCAACCCAGCCCTCAGACCTCCAACCCAGCCCTCGCACCTCCAACCCAGCTCTAGCACCTCCAACCCAGCCCTCAGACCTCCAACCCAGCCCTCGCACCTCCAACCCAGCTCTAGCACCTCCAACCCAGCCCTCAGACCTCCAACCCAGCCCTCGCACCTCCAACCCAGCTCTAGCAACCCAGCCCTCGCACCTCCAACCCAGCCCTCAGACCTCCAACCCAGCCCTCGCACCTCCAACCCAGCTCTAGCACCTCCAACCCAGCCCTCAGACCTCCAACCCAGCCCTCAGACCTCCAACCCAGCCCTCGCACCTCCAACCCAGCTCTAGCACCTCAAACCCAGCCCTCGCACCTCCAACCCAGCTCTAGCACCTCCAACCCAGCCCTCGCACCTCCAACCCAGCTCTAGCACCTCCAACCCAGCCCTCGCACCTCCAACCCAGCCTCGCACCTCCAACCCAGCTCTAGCACCTCCAACCCAGCTCTAGCACCTCCAACCCAGCCCTCGCACCTCCAACCCAGCCCTCAGACCTCCAACCCAGCCCTCGCACCTCCAACCCAGCCCTCAGACCTCCAACCCAGCCCTCGCACCTCCAACCCAGCTCTAGCACCTCCAACCCACCTCCAACCCAGCCCTCGCACCTCCAACCCAGCTCTAGCACCTCCAACCCAGCCCTCGCACCTCCAGCCCAGCCCTCAGACCTCCCATGGGCCTCCAACCCAGCCCTCGCACCTCCAACCCAGCCCTCAGACCTCCAACCCAGCCCTCGCACCTCCAACCCAGCCCTTGCACCTCCAGCCCAGCCCTCAGACCTCCCATGGGCCTCCAACCCAGCCCTCGCACCTCCAACCCAGCCCTCGCACCTCCAACCCAGCTCTAGCACCTCCAACCCAGCCCTCGCACCTCCAGCCCAGCCCTCAGACCTCCCATGGGCCTCCAACCCAGCCCTCGCACCTCCAACCCAGCTCTAGCACCTCCAACCCAGCCCTCGCACCTCCAACCCAGCCCTCGCACCTCCAACCCAGCCCTCGCACCTCCAACCCAGCCCTCAGACCTCCAACCCAGCCCTCGCACCTCCAACCCAGCCCTCAGACCTCCAACCCAGCCCTCGCACCTCCAACCCAGCTCTAGCACCTCCAACCCAGCCCTCAGACCTCCAACCCAGCCCTCGCACCTCCAACCCAGCTCTAGCACCTCCAACCCAGCCCTCAGACCTCCAACCCAGCCCTCGCACCTCCAACCCAGCTCTAGCACCTCCAACCCAGCCCTCGCACCTCCAACCCAGCCCTCAGACCTCCAACCCAGCCCTCGCACCTCCAACCCAGCTCTAGCACCTCCAACCCAGCCCTCAGACCTCCAACCCAGCTCTAGCACCTCCAACCCAGCCCTCGCACCTCCAACCCAGCTCCACCTCCAACACCTCCAACCCAGCTCTAGCACCTCCAACCCAGCCCTCGCACCTCCAACCCAGCTCTAGCACCCTCCAACCCAGCCCTCGCACCTCCAACCCAGCTCTAGCACCTCCAACCCAGCCCTCGCACCTCCAACCCAGCTCTAGCACCTCCAACCCAGCCCTCGCACCTCCAACCCAGCCCTCAGACCTCCAACCCAGCCCTCGCACCTCCAACCCAGCCCTCAGACCTCCAACCCAGCCCTCGCACCTCCAACCCAGCCCTCAGACCTCCAACCCAGCCCTCGCACCTCCAACCCAGCCCTCAGACCTCCAACCCAGCTCTAGCACCTCCAACCCAGCCCTCAGACCTCCAACCCAGCCCTCGCACCTCCAACCCAGCCCTCGCACCTCCAACCCAGCTCTAGCACCTCCAACCCAGCCCTCGCACCTCCAACCCAGCTCTAGCACCTCCAACCCAGCCCTCGCACCTCCAACCCAGCTCTAGCACCTCCAACCCAGCTCTAGCACCTCCAACCCAGCCCTCGCACCTCCAACCCAGCCCTCAGACCTCCCATGGGCCTCCAACCCAGCCCCCGCACCTCCAACCCAGCCCTCAAACCTCCAACCCATCCCATGGACCTCCCAGACACCTGAATCCCCCTCCCAACCCCTTTACAGATGCCCCCAGCCCCCTCCGTGTCACCTTGAGACCCTCCAGCCCCCCATTCCTTCTGCCCCCCAAGCCCCCCATGCCACCTCAAGGTTCCCCCAACCCTTGACCCTCCTTTCCTTGGGTGCCCTCCCAGACCATCTCCACCCCCTCAGTGCCCCCCAGACCCCTCCTTGTCCCCCTGAGACCTTCCAGTCCCCCCCCATTCCCTCTGCCCCCAAGCCTCCTGCTTCCTCTGGGTGCCCCCCCCTTTCTTTGGGTGCACCCCCAGACCCTCCCCTCAGTGCCCCCCTAGCCCACTCCCTGTCCCCCTGAGACTCTCCAGTCCCCCCATTTCCACTGCGACCTCCAGCCCCCCATGTGTCCCCCCCGCCCTCCCCCCGGGGTACCATGACCCCTCGCCCCCCTCCCCCCGCGGCGCCCCTCCCCCTACACTCGGCCTTGGCGCAGATGAGGGAGGCCGGGGGTAGCGGAAGCTGCGCAGGACATGGCCCAGGGCCAGGCTCAGGTCCTCGTTGCTGGGGTAGAGGCTGACGGCGGCGAAGCGAAGGAACTGCAGCCTGGGGGTCTCCTCCGGCCCCACCTTGATGTGAGGGATCTGGGGGGGGAGGGGCAGGAGAGGGCACCCAGGGTGAGGGGGGAGGGGCTGGGGTCAGCCCGGGGCAGCAGGGAGTGCGGGGGGGCAGAGGGAATGGAGGGGGCTGGAGGGTCTCAGGGGGCACTGCGAGGGCTCTGTGGGGCACTGAGGGTTGGGGAGGGTCCAGGGGGGCAGGGGGCACCCAGGAGGTGCAGGGGGCCGAGGGAATGAGGGGCACTGAGGGGTCTTAAGGTGGACAGGGAGGGGTCTGGGGGTCCTGGGATGGAACTGAGGGTCCCAGGGTGGATTCTGGGGGTCCCGGGGTGGATTCTGGGGATCCCGAGGTGGATTTTGATGGTCTCGGGGGGGCTGGGGGCACCGAGGGGAGGGGTTTGGGGGTGTCAGCGCTGGGAGGGGGTCCCGCGGCGGGGGGGGGTCCCGCAGCCCCTCCCCTGACCTCCTTCTCGCCGCAGATGTGGCTGACGGTGGCGGCGGCCGCGGGGCTGGCCGCAGGGCCCAGGACCGAGACCACTCCCTTGGGCAGGATCTGGCACACTGCGGGGCACGGCCGGGCCAGGGGCTGGCACCCTCGCCTGGCACCAGGGGAAGCCCCTTGCACGCCCACCCCACAGTCCCCAGCCCCTCACCAGTGCCCCCAGCCCAGTGCCTCCCCCAGTGCCCCCTGTGCCCACCCCAGTGCCCCCAGCCCCAGTCCTGTGCCCAAAGCACCTCACCGGTGCCCAACCCCAGAGCCCCCAGCCCGGTGCCCATTCCCCATGCCCCCAGTGCCCCCAGCCCAGTGCCCACCCCAGTGCCCCCAGCCCCATCCCAGTGCCCCCAGTGCCCACCCCAGTGCCCCCAGCCCCAGTCCAGTGTCACAAGCACCTCACCAGTGCCCAATCCCAGAGCCTCCAGCCCAGTGCCCATGCCCCCAGCCCCTCACCAGTGCCCCCAGCCCCACCCCAGTGCCCCCAGAGCCCATCCCAGTGTCCCCAGCCCCATCCCAGTGCCCATCCCAGTGCCCCCCAGCCCTTCACCTGTGCCCCCAGGCCCCCCTCCGGTGCCCCCCAGCGGCTCACTGGTGTCGGTGGTCTCGTACTGGCTGTCCCCCTGCAGCTCGAAGATCTCCACCTCCAGCCGTGCCCGGGGGGGTCCCCAGGATGCCGTTGAGGCGCTCCCGGGCCAGCGCCAGCGCCAGCCGCTCCCCCCCGCCCGCAGCCCGACCGCTCGTCCAGGATGGCCGCTGCGGGGAGGGGCAGGTGGGCACCGGCACCGGGACCCCCGCCACCCCCACCGACCGCACACGCGGACCGCCCCAGGGACCCCTGAGGAACCCCGGGGAGCCCTGTGGAGCCCTATGGATCCCCATAGATCCCCATGGAGCCCCATGGAGCCCCATGGACCTCTGTGGAGCCCTATGGACCCCCATGGAGCCCGATGGACCCCCACGACCCCCAGCTGCCACCCCCGCATGGAGCCCATGCCCCCAGTGCCCGCCTTGCCCCCCTTGCCCCCCATGCCGCTTGTGCTCCCCTTGCCCCCCGTGCCCGCCATGCCCCTTGTGGTCCCCTTGCTCCCCATGCCCCTTGTGCTCCCCATGCCCCCCTTGCCCCCCATGCCACTTGTGCTCCCCTTGCCCCCCGTGCCCGCCATGCCCCTTGTGGTCCCCTTGCTCCCCATGCCCCTTGTGCTCCCCTTGCCCCCCTTGCCCCCCATGCCACTTGTGCTCCCCTTGCCCCCCGTGCCCGCCATGCCCCTTGTGGTCCCCTTGCCCCCCATGCCCCTTGTGCTCCCCATGCCCCCCTTGCCCCCCATGCCCCTTGTGCTCCCCTTGCCCCCCTTGCCCCCCATGCCGCTTGTGCTCCCCTTGCCCCCGTGCCCGCCATGCCCCTTGTGGTCCCCTTGCTCCCCATGCCCCTTGTGCTCCCCATGCCCCCCTTGCCCCCCATGCCCCTTGTGCTCCCCTTGCCCCCCGTGCCCCCATGCCCCTTGTGCTCCCCTTGCCCCCCTTGCCCCCCATGCCCCTTTTGCTCCCCATGCCCCCATGCCCCCATTGGACCCCTTGCTCCCCATGACCCTTGTGCCTCCCAGTGCTCCCCATGCCCCCCTTGGCCCCCAGCCCCCATTGCCCCCCACCTTACATCACTCTCCCGCCCCCCATTCCCTCCAGTGCCCCCGTGCCCCCCATGCCCCCATCCCCCTCCATCCCCCCAGTGGCCCCCCACGTTCCCATCCTCCCCATCCTCCAGTGCCCCCCATGCCCCCCCCAACGCCCAATTTCCCTTATCCCCCACACGTCCCTCTCCCCCCCCCCCCCCAATCCCTCCCCCTCCCCCTCCGCGCCCCCCCGGCGCTCACCCATGCGGAGCGGCGCCGGCGCCGGCTGCCCGCGGGGGGAGGGCAGCCAGCAGCAGCAGCAGCACCGCGGGGGTCGCTGGCATCGTCCCCAGCTCCTCATGGAGGTGGTGGCGGCCGCGGCCACGCTCGCCGCCTGCGGGGACCCCCCCCACGGCCTGAGACCCCCACCCGAGACCCACACCACCACGGACCCAAACCCACCCACGGAGACCCTCCCAGGGCCGCCCAGACACACCCCCAGCCACTGGGAGACCGTCTGATCCCCCAGGACCCCCACCTGGGACCCCTACCTGAGATCTCCCCCTCGAGACCCACACTCACGGACCCCTGACCCCCCCAGACACCCCCCAGAGACCCTCCCAGGGCCACTGGGTCCCCTCCCTGACCCACGAGGAGCCACCCAGACCTCCCACTAGGGACCCCCACCCAGGACCCCCACCTGAGACCCCTCCCACCCGAGATCCCACACCCACGGACCTCAACCTACAGAGACCCTCCCAGGGCAGCCCAGAGGCCCCCCCCCAGCCACCCAGACCCCTCCTAAATACTTGGCACCCCCATCTGAGACCTCCCCCCCCTGAGACCCCCACCTGAAACCCCCACCCCCGGAGCTTCTCTCCCCCCAGCCCCCCTCCAGAGGCACACCCAGGGCCACACAGAGCCCCCCCAGAGCCACTGGGACCCCTCCTGAAGCCCCCAGGACCACCGCCTGGGACCCCCACCTGAGACCACTCCACTTGAGACCCACACCCACGGACACCTCCCCCCAGAGACCCTCCCAGGGCCACTGGGACCCCTCCTGAACCACGAAGAGCCACCCAGACCCACCACTAGGGACCCCCACCGGGGACCCTCACCTGACCCCCCCACCCGAGAACCTCCCACCCACGGACCTCCACCCACACTCTCCAAGGGCCACCCGCAGCCCTCCCAGAGCCACGGAGGGCCCTCCTGAACCCCCAGGACCCCCACCTGAGACTCCCCCACTCGAGACACGGATCCCCCACCTGCCAGACACCCCCCTAAAGACACTTCCAGGGCCACTGGGACCCCTCCTGAACCACGAGGAGCCACCCAGACCCCCCACTAGGGACCCCCGCCCGGGACCCCCACCTGAGACCCCCACACCCACGGACCCCCTTCACCCACTCACAGAGACCCTCCCAGGGCCGCCCAGAGCCCCCCCCGAGCCACTGGGAGCCCTCCTGAACCCCCAGGACCCGCACCTGGGACCCCCACCTGAGACCCCCCCACTCGAGACCCACACCCACGGACACACGCCCCACCAGACAACCCCAGAGACCCTCCCAGCGCCCCTCCTGAGCCACTGGGACCCCCCTCCAGCATCCTTGAGGACCCCCCCATGAACCTCTGGGACACTTCCCCCCCGGCATCCAAGACCCCAGGACCCCCTCCCAAATCTGGACCAGATCCCAGGGCATTTGCGGGGGGTCCTCACTCCGGGAGGGGCAGGGCTAAATTTAGGGGGGCCTGGGGGTCCCGGGGAGGGGCTCAGCTCTCGGGGGGACGTGGGTTTGGGGTAATTTCGGGGGTCTCAGGCCCCGGGAGGGGGTCTCGGGTCCTGGGGGTCGTCAGGTCTCGGGGGGTGGTCCCCGAAAGCGGGAGGGGGTGCGCAGGTCCCGGGGAGGAGGGGGAGTCGCAGCCCCCCCCCCGGCCCGCGGCTGCCCCCGGTCCCGGCAGCGTTTCCCTGGCAACGGCGATTCGGCTCCGCGGCTGCGGCGGTTGCCAGGCAACGGCGGGGGGAGGGGGCGGCGGGGGGCCGCCCGGACGGGACCGGGACCGGGGGGGGCGGGGTAATGGGACACGACCCCTCCCCTACCTCCCCCCCGGGCCCTTTCCGAGGCCCCGAGACCCCCAGTTGAACCCCCAAATGCGTCCCCCCGCCATGGTCGGCACCCCCTCCCCGTTTCGGGACCCCCCCACGGTTTCGGGACCCCTCCCTGAGGCCTGGGACCTTCCCCCAGAATACTGGGGGGGGGACAGAGACTCGAGACGGGGGGAAACAACCGGGACCGGGAGGGGGAGGTGGGGGCGGGGAACGGGAGGAGGGGGAGGAACCGGGGGCGGGGGGGAACCGGTACCGGGGGGGGGGGGGAGAGGGGGAAACGGGGGAGGAGAGGGATTGAGACTGGGAACGGGAACCGGGAAGGGGGAGGGGGGACCGGAATGGGGGCTCCGGTACTGGGGGTGGGGCTGGACCCGGAACCGGGAGGCCGGTACCGGGGGACGTGGGGGGAGGACACGGACGGGAGCGGGAACCGAGGACCCAAACCGAGGTGGGGGACAGGGAACCGGTACCGGGGGTGGGAAACGGGATCGGGAATGGAGGCGCCGGGAGAGGCGGTGGGGGCCGGGAACCGGCAGCGGAGCCTGGGACCGGGGAACCGGGACCGGGAGCTGGGGATGGAGACGGCGGATGGGAACCGGGACCGGGAACCGAAGAGGAAGATAGAGACCGGGGACGAGATGGGGAATGGGGGTCGGTACCGGGAACCGGCCCTCCGGTACCGGCCGCTGGGGTGGGGAAATGGGGAGCGGGGATGGGGGGAGTGGTGGGAACCGGGAACCGGGGGTGAGGATGGGGATCGGTACCGGGAAGCGATCCCGGGAAGGTCGGATGGGGCTGGAGGCGGCTCCCGGGGGACGGAGACCGGGAATCGGTAGCAGGGATGGAGCCGGGTCCCGGGAAACGGCGACGGACGCAACGGGGCTGGGGCTGGATCCCGGTACCGGGGATGGATCCCGGGGTGGATCTCGGGGGCTGGATCCCGGTACCGGGGATGGATCCCGGGGGTGGATCTCGGGGGCTGGATCCCGGTACCGGGGATGGATCCCGGGGGTAGATCTCGGGGGCTGCATCCCAGTACCGGGGATGGATCCCGGGGTGGATCTCGGGGGCTGCATCCCAGTACCGGGGATGGATCGGGGGACGGATCACGGGGGCTGGATCCCGGTACCGGGGGTGGATCACGGGGGCTGGATCCCGATGCCGGTACCGGAGCTGAGACTGAATCCCGGTACCGGATCCCGGGGGCCGGATCCCGATGCCGGTATCGGGGCTGGATCTCGGGGCCCGGATCCCGGTACCGGAGGCCGGTTTCGGATGAGGGGGAGGGGGCTGCGGATTCACGGCTTGGCGGGGGGGGGTTCGGAATCGCCTCTCTCCCCCTCCCCCTCCGCTCCCCGCTCCCGTGGGGCCCCCGGTTCCCATTGCCCCCTCGCGGCTCCCGGTGCCCCCCCCCGCTCACTCACGTCTCGGTGCGCGGCCGCCGCAGCCCCCCGGCCCGGGGGGGTTGGGGGGGCGAGCCCAAGTCTCCTCCGCCCGGTGCGGCGGCGGCGGCGTCGGGGGGGGAAAAGGGGGGGCGGCGGAGGGGGTTGGAGAAGGGGGGGGGCAGGGCCCGGTCGGGTGCCCCCCCCCGCCCTTCAGTTCTCGCTCCCGGGGCTCCCCCCCCGGGTTGGGGTTTTTTGGGGGGGGGGGGTAACGAATCCCCCTCCCCCCTTCCCCTGCCGGTGCCGCCCACCCTGAGCGGGGGGGGTCGAATTTGAATGGGGGGTGTGCTGCCAACCCCCCCAGCCCCTATGGGTTCGTCCGCGCGGGGGGGGGGGGGAAGGGCCAAAGGGGAGGGGGCGGGGCCCGACCACACCTGCGGCGGGGCGGGGCAAAGCGAAGCTCCGCCCCCCCCCCTCCGGGGTAAAAACACCTCCCGGGGGCAAGAAACACCCCCCGGGGGTCAACACCCCACCCCGGGGCAATAATGCACCCCGGGGGCAAATCCCTCCCCATATGTGCCCCCTCACAAGGACCTGTGCCCCCCCCCCCGGGGCTTTTACCTTCCCCAAGATGCTTTTGCCCCCTGGGACACCCCCCTCGCGCCCTCCCCCCGTACCTGCCCCCGGTACTTTCCCCCTCCCCCCCCCAAGACCTTTCTGCCCCCCACCAGGAGCAATCCACCCCTAACTGCCCCCTGCTCAAATTCTTTCCCCCCCCTCCAGGGCTTCTTGTCCCCCCCCCCAACCTCCCCTTTTGCCCCCCCCAATAAAACCATTTTGGGGTCGTTTCTTTCGTTTTTAATTGCAGCAGAATCTTGCCCCCCCGGCGGGGGGCTGGGGGTCCCCCAGACCCCAATTGGTGCTGAGCTCCCCCTCCCCCACCTCCTCCGCTGCACTGGGACCTATGGGAGGGTCCTGGGAGTCCCCCAGACCCAAACTTAGGCCACTCCCCCCCCAATCCCAGTTAGGAACTGGGAATCGCCGGGGGGGAAGCGGGTTCCCCACCGCCCCCTCCCCAGCGCCCAACCACTAGGGGGCAGTGGTGCCAGGCAGGGCCACAGTGGGGGCAGCGGTGCCAGGGGCACTGGGGGCAGCGGTGCCAGCAGTAAGGATGCCAGGGCTGCCAGTCCTGGTGGCACCAGTGTCCCCCTCAGCACCAGGACTGGTGCCAACCCCAGCGCCAGCAGTGCCCTCAGGCCCAGCCCCAGGCCCACTCCCAGCACTGCCACTGGCACTGCTGCCAGGGCCGGCACTTGGCACCAGCTGGACCTGACCCTCACTGGTGCCCATTGGCTGAGGTTGAGTCTCACTGGTGCCCATTGGCTGCGGTTGACTCTCACTGGTGCCCATTGGCTGCGGTTGACCCTCACTGGTGCCCATCGGCTGCAGCTGACTCAAGCTGGTGTCCATTGGCTGTGGTTGACCCTCACTGATGCCCATTGGCTGTGGCTGAGTCTCACTGGTGCCCATTGGCTGCAGTTGAGTCTCACTGGTGCCCATTGGCTGTGGCTGAGTCTCACTGGTGCCCATTGGCTGCAGTTGACTCTTCACTGCAGTTGACCTTCACTTGGCTGAGGTTGAGTCTCACTGGTGCCCATTGGCTGCAGTTGACCCTCACTGGTGCTCATCGGCTGCAAATAACTCTCACTGGTGCCCATTGGCTGCAGCTGATCTTCACTGGTGTCCTCGGGCTGTGGCTGAGTCTCACTGGTGCCCATTGGCTGCGGTTGACTCAAGCTGGTGGCCATTGGCTGCTGTTGACCCTTGCTGGTGCCCATTGGCTGCGGTTGACTCAAGCTGGTGTCCATTGGCTGTGGCTGACCCTCACTGGTGCCCATCGGCTGCAGCTGACTCAAGCTGGTGTCCATTGGCTGTGGTTGACCCTCACTGGTGCCCATTGGCTGCAGTTGACCCTCGGTGGTGCCCATTGGTTGCAGTTGACCCTCGGTGGTGCCCATTGGCTGCAGTTGACCCTCAGTGGTGCCCATTGGCTGCGGTTGACCCTCGGTAGTGCCCATTGGCTGGCTTTGGCCCTCAGTGACCATCACAGACTTGGGCTGACTCAAGGTGGCCTCCCTTGACTGGGTTTGACCACCGGTGACTGCCATTGACTGGGGTTGGCCACCAGTGGCCACCATAGACTTTGAATGGTCCATGGTGACCACCACTGCCTGTGGCTGACCACTGGTGACCACCACTGCCTGTGGTTGACCACTGGTGACCACCATTGACTGGGGCTGCCCTGTGGCAACCATCACTGGCTTTGACTGCTTCATGGCGACCACCATTGACTGTGGCTGTCCCACGGTGGTCACCATTGACTCTGACAGCTCCATGGGGACCACCACGGACTGTGGCTGCCCTGTGGCAACCACCACTGACTTGGAGTGGTCCATGGCAACCACCATTGACTTTGGTTGCCTCATAGCGGTCATCAGTGGCTGCCCCATGCCGGTACCCATTGCCTCTGGCTGATCACTGGTAACCACCATTGCCTGTGGTTGACCACTGCTGACCACCATTGACTTTGGTTGCCCCACGGTGACCACCATTGACTGTGACTGCCCCATGGGGGCCACCACTGACTGTGGTTGACCAGTGGTGACCACCACTGCCTCTGGCAGGCCACCGGTGACCACCATCGACTTTGACTGCTCCATGGGGACCACCACTGCCTCTGGCAGGCCACTGGTTACCACCATCGACTTCGACTGCTCCATGGGGACCACCACTGCCTCTGGCAGGCCACTGGTGACCACCATCGACTTCGACTGTTCCATGGGGACCACCACTGTCTCTGGCAGGCCACTGGTGACCACCATCGACTTCGACTGCTCCATGGCGACCACCATTGACTTGGGCTGGCCCACAGCGACCACCATTGACTGCGTCTGCCCCACACTGGCCACCATTGGCTGCGGTTGACCACCGGTGACCACCACCGCCTCTGGCTGACCGCCGCTGACCACCACCGGCTTCGCTTGCCCCACGGCAACCACCATCGATGGCGCCTGCCCCACGGTGGCCACCACTGACTGCGGTTGACCACTAGCGACCACCAGGGCCTCTGGCTGCCCCACGCCACCCCCAGCCGCCCCCTGCCCGGCCCCTTCCCCCCAGGCTGGCGCCGCCGCCCCCTGCTGGTGGAGCTTGCGGTGCTTCCAGAGGTTGGAGAAGCTGCGGTAAGCCTTGCCGCAGGCCTGGCAGGCGTAAGGCCGCTCGCCGGTGTGGATGCGGCGGTGCTCGGCCAGCCGCACGGCGATGGCGAAGGCCTTGCCGCAGTCGGGGCAGCGGAAGGGGCGCTCGCCGGGTGTGCAGCCGCCGGTGGTCCTTCAGGTGCGTGCTCTGCCGGAAGGCTTTGCCGCACTCGGGGCAGGGGTAGGGCCGCTCCCCGGTGTGGATGCGGCGGTGCACCTGCAGCGAGGTCTCGCTGCTGAACAGCTTCTTGCACTCCCCGCACTCCAGGCTCTTCCCGCAGCGCCGCGGGGCCGCCGCAGGGGCCGGGGCCACCGCCCGCACCGCCTCTCCCTCCTGCTCCTCCTCCCCCTCCCCCGGGGGCAGCGCGGAGGGCAGGGCCGAGGGCAGCTCCTGGGCGTTGCCGTGGAGGCTCTCGTGCGCGCGCAGGCGGCCCGGGGACGCGGCCTTCTTGCCGCACGTGGAGCACTCGAAGCGCTGGCGCCCCCGGCGGCGGCGGCGGTGCAGCGGTGCTCCCGCAGCTGGGCGGGGCGGGGGAAAGGCGGCGCCGCAGCCCGCGCAGACGTGCGGCTGGCGGCCGGCGTGGCTCAGCTGGTGCACGTCCAGCAGGCGGCGCAGGCGGAAGGAGCGCGGGCACTGCGGGCAGGCGTAGGGGTAGCGGCCGGTGTGGCGGGAGCGGTGCAGCAGCAGAGGGTAGGGGCGGCGGAAGCGCAGGCCGCAGTCGGGGCACTTGTGGGGGTAGCGGCGGCTGTGCACGAAGCGGTGCTGGCGGAGGGTGGAGGACTGGGTGAAGCGCTTGTGGCACAGCTGGCACTCGTAGGGGCGCTCGCCGGTGTGGGTGAGGCGGTGGCGCAGCAGGTTGGCCTGCGAGCCGAAGGTCTTTGGGCAGTCGGGGCAGCCGTAGGGGCGCTCGCCCGTGTGCGTCAGCAGGTGGCTGCGCACGTGAGACTTCTTCTTGAACATCTTGCCGCAGGTCGGGCAGCGGTGGCGCCGCTCCAGCCGGTGCACGCAGCGCTGGTGCCGCGACAGCTGCGCCGCCTGCGGAACGCCTCGGGCACAGCAGGCAGCGGTAGGGAGCGCCGCCGGCGGCGGCAGCGGAGACGGCGGCGGCCGGGCCAGAAGCGGCGGTGCCGGCGGCAGCGGCGGCGGCGGCAGCCCGGCGCCGTCCTCGGCGGCGCCATCCGTCGGCGCGGCGGCAGCACCGCAGGATTCGCCGTAAGGCGGCGGCAGGAGCGCGGCGGTGGCCGCAGCCGGCCCGGGCGGGCGGCCGCGGGCCGGGCGGCGCCGTGGGTCCGGCGGTGGTAGAGGAACTTGGTCATGTTGGCGAAGGCCTTGCCGCAGGGGCAGCGGTGCAGGGGGTTGGTGCCGTGGCCCCGGCGGTGAGCCAGCAGCGCCGGCTCCGTGTCCAGCGCCAAGCCGCAGTCCAGGCACAGGAAGTGGCACTCGGAGCTGTGCCCGGCCAGGTGCTGCTGCAGCGCCGCGGGGGTGGGCAGCACCCGGCTGCAGAGGGGGCACTGGAAGGCCCCAGGCGGTGGCCGCGGAGGTGCAGCTGCAGGCGGTGGGCGCTGCCCAGCAGCTGCTGGCACTCCGGGCAGCGGTGCTCGGAGGCCGCCCGCCGCGCCGGGGGGGCGGGGGCGCGGGGGCGGCGGGGCCGGGGGCTGCTCGGGGTCGGGTTTGACCTCCTGGGGGCGGCACCGTTGAGCAGGGGCGCGCCCAGGTGCGCCGCTTGGTGCTCCAGGAAGTCCTTGGGGGTCTGGAAGAGCTGCAGGCACTCCCCGCACTCGTAGAGCAGCAGCTGCACCGTGCCGGCCCCGGCCGGGCCCCCCGGCCCCCTCCTCTTCCTCCCCCTGGCTTCCTGTAGGAGTGCTCCAAGTCCACCAGGGCCTGGTTCTGGCCCTGGCCCTGCCCCTGGGCGCTCTCCGTGGCGGCGGCGGCTCCCCGGTGGCTCTGGCGGTGGCTCAGCCACAGCTCCTGGCTGCTGAAGAGGGCTTTGCACTCTGGGCACTCGTAGTGGATGCCAGAGGTGCCCAGGGGGCCAGGGCTGCCCAGGGGCAGGGCTGCTTTGCTGCTGGGGGCCGGAAGGAGAGGAGGAGGAGGAGGAGGGGGAGGGGGAGGGGGAGGAAGGAGCTGAGGGTCCTGCCCCAGCAGCTTGATGTGCAGCTCCTGGTGCTGCAGCAGCTGGTCGGGGGCCAGCAGCAGCTGCCCGCACTCCAGGCACTGGTACTGGCTGCTCTCCGGCACGGCCAGCGCCTGCAGCTCGCCGGCGGCGATGCCGAGCAGCTCATAGTGGTGCTGCAGCTGGGGGGGCTGGGGGGCCCAGGTGGTGCTGCTGGTGCAGCAGAGCATCCTCCAGGGAGGCGGCCAGGTGGCTGCACTCCGAGCAGACGTAGCTGTGCTCCACCAGCACCAAGGTCTCCTCCTGCTGCTGCTGCTGCTCCTCCTCCTCCTGCTGCAGCTGCTGCTGCTGCTCTGCCATGCCTGGGGGGGGGGAGAGGCGGGGGAGGGGTGGGGGAGAGGTGGAGAAGGGCAAGGGGGGCATGGGAGATAGGGGGAAGGTGAAGAGGAGATGGGGGAGGGAGAGGGGAAAGGGCTGGGGAGGGAAGGGCAAGAGAGAGGGGGAGAGAGGGAGAAAGGAGGAAAAGAGGGGGGAGAGAGGGCGAAAGGGGGAGAGGGAGAAAGCAGGGAGAGAAAGAGGAAGGGGGGAAGAGAAGGAGGAAGGGGGAGAGGGAGGAAGGGGGAGAGGGAGGAAGGGGGAGAGGGAGGAAGAGGGCAGAGGGAGGAAGGAGGGAGAGGGAGGAAGGGGGAAGAGGGAGGAAGAGGGAAGAGGGAGGAAGGAGGGGAGAGAGGGGGAAGAGAGGAAAGAAGGGGGAAGAGAGAGAGGAAGTGGGGAAGAGAGGGAGGAAGGGGGGAAAGAAGGAGGAAGGGGGCAGAGAGGGAAGAAAAGGGGAGAGCGAAGAGAGAGAGAAAGGAAGAGGGGGGAGAGGAAGGAAGTGGGGAGAGAGGGAGAAGGGAGAGAGAGAGGGAACAGGGGGAGAGGGGGGAGTGGGGGAGAGAGGGATGGGGGAGAGAGAGATGTGGAGAGACAGGGAGAAGGAGGAAAAGGAGAGGGATTCCTCTCCCCCCTCCCAAAAAAATCCTTCAGGGGTCCCCCAAATCCTGCCCCCCGGGCACCCCAACACCTGCTGAGGAGGCTCCCCGCAGTGTGCCCCCTCCCCACCACACCAATTCGCCCCCAGCCTCCGCATCCCCTCCCGACCCCCCCCCCAAATCCTCTCCCCACCCCCCCCCCCCCCTCCTTGGAGGCTGCTTACTGCCAGAGCCCCCAACCCACAGCTCACCCTGGGACCCCCCCCCCAGCGCCGCCGATTTGCCCTCAGGGACCCCCCAAGACCCACGGAACCCCTCCGGGACGCCCCCAGCCTCATTTTGCCCCCCCCCCAACCCCTTCCTCCCCACCCCCTTGGAATCCCCCCGCCCCCGGCCCCATTTTGCCCCTCCGGACGCCCCCCAGGGGCCCTCGGGGTCTCCGCAGGTCCCTTCCTCTCTCCCGCGCCCGGGGGGCCGCCCCCGGCCCCCCTCACCTGAGCTCCCTCTCCCGCTCTCGCTCCTTGCTCTCTGCCCCCTCCCAGCGCCGGCGCCTCCCAACATCGACCCTTCCTATTGGCCGCCGCTCCCCGACCAATCAGCGCGGCCCCCGCGCCGCACGCCCGGACCAATCCCCGCGCGGTCACGCCCCCCGGCGTGACGTCAGGGCGCGGGGAGGGGGGGGGTGGGTTCCGCCATGTTGCGAATGGGAGAAACCAATGCCGAGGAGCCGGGGGGGAAGAGCAGGCGAGGGGGAGGGGGCTGGGAGGTACCAAATGGGCGCATGGGGGGAGGTAAAGCGGGGAAAGGGCTGCGGGGGGGGCGGGGTCCGAGGCGGGGCTGAAATGGGGGGGGCATGGGGGGCGGGGTTGTACCAAGAGGGGATTTGGGGGGGGGGGGGGGGGGGGGGGGGGTCTGAGGGTACCGAGGAAGGGTTTGGGGGAACTGGGACGTACCACAGTCTGGGGGGGGGCACTGGATGGTACCAAGGAGTGGTTCGGGGGGATTGGGACGTACCAAGGAGGTGGGGGGGAGGTGGGGTTGAGGGGGACCTGGGACATACCAAGGTGCTGGAGGGGGGCTTGAGGGGATTGGATGATACCAAGGGGCTTGGGGGGTGGGGGGGGGGAGGGATGGGGGGGTGTTATCTTGGGCCATACCAAAGCTCTTTTAGGGGGCGACCTGGAAAATACCAAGGTGGGGGGTCGGGGGGGGGGGGTGTGTGTGTCTGAGGACACACCCAAAGGAGTTGGGGGGGAGGGGGCTTGGGCCATACCAAGGTGGGTTTGGGGACCTGGGCCATTACCAGGGGGCGCAGGGGGCTCCCCGGGGCAGCGGGTTGGGTGCGTGCCAAGGGCTGGATGCGCGGGGGGGTGGCAGAGAGAGGCAGGAGGCAGCAGCTCTGTACAGGTCCTTTTATTGATCCCTTCGGGCCGCCGCGGGCCCAGGTCGGAAAAAATCCACCCGGAAAAAAGGAGCCGGAAAGGGAAGAGAAAAACAACCCCCAGGAAACGCCAACCCCCGCCCCCCGCCACCACCCCCCCCCGCGGCAGGGGGGACAACGGCTCCGCCCCCAGCCGCCCCCAGCGCCACCCACAGGCGGCGGGAGGGGGGAGCGACCACCCCTGGGCAGGGCAGCACAGACGGGGAGGGGAGTGGAAGGGAGGGGAGGGGCCAAAGGGGGGGGAGGGGCCAAGGATGCGTGTGGGCGGGGCTGAGGTGGAAGGGGAACGGGCTGCAGCGGGAGGGGTTAAGGGGCGGAGCTAAGTGGAAAGGGCAGGGGCCGGGGCTAAAGGGAAGGGCAAAGAGAGGGAGGGGCAAAGGGGGGTGGGTGGAGTCAGGGCGTAAGGGGAGGGGCTAAAGGAAAAGAGGAGGGGCTGGGGCGGGGCTGAAGGAAAGGGCGAAGGGGGAGAGATGGGGCTAAGAGGGGAGGGGCTAAGGGGAGTGTGGGCGGGGTTTGAGGGCGTGGCTAAGTAGAAGGGGAGGGGCTGGAAAAGGAAAGAGCTACAGGGGATGGGGTGGGGCTAAGAGGGGGCGTGGCTCTGGGCAGGGGAGGGGACAAAAGGGGGAGGGAATACAAAGGGCGAGGCTGAGGGGGTGGGCGGGGCTAAGGGCCAAAGGGGTGGGGCTAGAAGGGAGGAGCTCAAAGGGGAGGGGCTTGTTGGCAGGGAAGGGTTAATGGGGGAGGGCCTGTGGCTGTGGGAGGAGCCAAATCTAGAGGCGTGGCTAACGGGAGGGGCGGGGCTTAAAGGGGGAGGGGCCGGGATGAAGCAGGAGGGGCCAAGCAGGGCTGGGGGCGGGGCTGGGGTGGTCGCAAAGCCAACAAATGGCCTGGATGGGGGGGGGGGGGGGGCAGCCAGGGTGGGAAGTCCCCAAATTGCCTCTTTGTTTTTTTGGCCTTTTTTCCCTTTTTTGGCTCTTTTCCCGGGGGGGGGGGGGGGGTGTTGGGCTCCTCTGGCCCCCCGGGGGGGGGTGGGGCAGTTTGGGCTGGTTTGGGGGCTTCTTGGGGTTGGGGGGGGTTGTTTGGGGTTGTTTTTCTCAAACGGCTCTTACAAAAGGGGGGGGGAAGGGATTTTGGGGAGGGGGTCTTTGGGGGAGGGGCTGGAGCGGGGGGGGGGGGGGGCGGCAGCAGGTGGACTTCTTTGGTTTGAGCTTCGCTTGCCACCCCCGCCCGGGGAGAGGGGGGGGGGGGGGGCACATTTGGGGAGGGGGAGGGAGGGGGGAGGCCGCAGTTAGGGGGGGGGGTCAGCTGGGGGCGTCGCAATGGGGGGTCAGTTTGGGGGAGGGGTGTCACTGGGGTTGAGAAAGGGGGGGGTATAAATAGAGGAGCCCCCCCCCCCGCATCGCATGAGGACCCCCTCAAATAAAGAGGACGCCCAATAGATGGAGACCCCCCCCTGAAATCAAGGCCTCCCCCCAATAAAGGACACCCCGCCCCATATCCGAGGGGGGCAAACCAGTAAGGGGGAGGGGAGGGAGGGGGCACACAAACGACACTGGGACACACTGGGGGGGGGGGGCAACTGGAGACGGCACCAAGCGGGGGACCCCCCCCCAAATAAAAACAAAACCCACCCGAGAGAGGGGGAGGGTGGGGGATCCCCCCAAGGGACCCCAACCCCCATGCCGATGGGGGAGGGGCGGGGGGGGGCAGCTCTTTGGTTGAGGTCAATCAATGAGGTATTTGTCCGGGGGGGGAACTGGGGGAGGCAGAGGTGGGGGGGGAGGATTTGGGGGTGCAGGGGCTGGGGGGGCTCAGTGAGGTTCCCCTCCCCCCACTTTGGCCCTCTTTGGCTGCAGGATTTTGGGGGAGTTGGGGCGAAGGGCATTGGCCCCGGGGGTGGGGGTGGGGGGAGAGGGGAAGGGGTGAGGTGCTTGGGGTGGGGGTGGAAGGGGGTCGAGGGGATGGCACCATGGGGGGGGGCAACATGGCGGTCACCAAGGCCATGAGGTCACCATGGAGGCAATCAAGGGTTGGCCACCATGGAGGTCATCCTGGTCACCGCTGCCACGACCAACCAATGACCATCAGCATGGCCACCAGGACCATGACCACTGTGGCTATGACCACTGTGGCCACCATGGCCATGACCACCATGGCCTTGACCACCATGGCTGTGACCACCATGGCCATGACTACCATGGCCATGACCACCATGACCATGGCCACCATGGCTATGACCACCATGACCATCATGAGCATGACCACCATGGCTATGACCACCAGGACCACCATGGCCACCATGACCATGACCACCATGGCTATGACCACCAGGACCACCATGGCCACCATGACCATGACCACCATGATCATGACCACCATGGCCACCATGATGATGACCAACAAGACCACCATGACCATCATGACCATGACCACCATGGCTATGATCACCATGACCAGGACCACCATGGCCATGACCACCATGACCATGACCACCACGCCCATGCTGTCCACACCCACACAGACCACGCCCCCATGGCCACACCCCCCACCCCAAGCCCACTCCGCTCTCCCTCCCTCCCTCCCTCCCCCTCCTCCTTGCCCCAACCCTTTACCACCCAACATCTCCCTCACCCCTCCCTCAAGCCAGCGCTGGGGGTGGGGAGGGGACTGCTGGGGTGGGGGGAGGGGCTTCCTCCCCCTTGTCGCCCCTCCCCCCATTTCCCTGTCCCCTCCCCCAATTTTTGGTTCAAGTTTCTGAGGTATTTTTGGTGCCCCCCCCGGGGCCTGTCTTTGGTTTTTGGCTGCAATTGGTTAAAGCTTCGGCATGGAGCAGCTGGGGGGGGAGGGGCTCGGAAGGGGGGGGAGGGGGTCGGACGAGCTGGGGGGCGGGGGGGTAGTCGGGGGACACACCCCCCCCCCCCCCCAAAAAACTCACCCCACTCCCAGCACCCCCTCCTCCTTTACCCCTCCCCCAGCAGCAGGCTTTGGATTTTTGGTCTAAAAACCTCCAGTTTGGGACTTTCCTGGGGGGAGGGGGGGAGGGGAGGGGCGGGGGGGGGGGGCACGGGGGGTGGGGCAGGGCTCTTTTTTTTTTTTTTTTTTGGCATTTTGGGGATTTTTTGGGTCCATTTCTGTCCTTTTTGGGGGCAGCTTCGGCCTCCTCCTCCTCCTCCTCCTGCTGTCCACTTTTGGGCTTTCGCTTTTTGGCAACTTTTGGCCTTTTCTTGGCCTTTTTTGGGGGGCATTTTGCCCTTTTTTGGCTTTTTTTGTCCTTCGTTGTTGTGGTTTTCTTTTCTTTGTTTTTGTTTTTTTTTTAACCCCTTTTTTGGGGGGCAATTTTCTGCCTTTTTTGGTCTTCTTTGCCTCTTTTTTTGTACAGTCCTTGCCTCTTTTTGTCCTTTTCTTCCTCCTTTTTGCCTTTTCCTTCCTTCTCGTCCTTTTTTACTCTTTTTTGCCTCTTTTCCTCCTTTTTGTCCTTTTCTTCCTCCTTTTTGTTCTTTTTGCCTCCTTTATGTCCTTTTTTCCTCCTTCTTGTCCTTTTTTTTCCTCCTTTTTGTCCTTTTCTTCCTCCTTTTTGTCCTTTTCTTCCTCCTTTTTGTCCTTTTCTTCCTCCTTTTTGCCTTTTTTCCTCCTTTTTTTTGCCTTTTCTTCCTCTTTTTTTGCCTTTTCTTCCTCCTTTTTGCCTTTTCTTCCTCCTTTTTTGCCTTTCTTCCTCCTTTCTGCCTTTTTTCCTCCTTTCAGTCCGTTTCTTCCTCCTTTTTGTCTTTTTTCCTCCTTTTTGTCTTTTTTCCTCCTTTTTGTCCTTTTTTTTCCTCCTTTTTGCCCTTTTCTTCCTCCTTTCTGCTTTTTTCCTCCTTTTTGTCCTTTTTTCCTCCTTTTTGTCCTTTTTTTTCCTCCTTTTTGCCTTTTCTTCCTCCTTTCTGCTTTTTTCCTCCTTTTTGTCCTTTTTTCCTCCTTTTTTGTCCTTTTTTCCTCCTTTTTGCCCTTTTCTTCCTCCTTTCTGCTTTTTTCCTCCTTTTTGTCCTTTTTTCCTCCTTTTTTTGTCCTTTTTTTCCTCCTTTTTGCCTTTTCTTCCTCCTTTTTGTCCTTTTTCCCTCCTTTTTGCCTTTTTTCCTCCTTTTTGTCCTTTTCTTCCTCCTTTCCCCCCCTTTTCCTGCATTTTGTCCATTTCAAGCCTTCCTTTGTCCATTTCTGTTCTTTTTTCTCCACTTTCCTCCTTTTTTTCCTCCTTTTCCCTCCATTTTCTCCATTTCTGTCCGTTTTTCTCCATTTCCACCCTTTGTTCCTCTCCATTTTCCTCATTTTTCATCCATTTTGCTCATTTCTTGTGCATTTCCCCCCTTTTCCCTCCATTTCCATCCTCTCACCTCCCTTTTGCACCATTTCCTCTTTTCTTCCTTTTCATCCTTTGGTTTTCCTCCATTTTTATCAAATCCTCTCCCTTTTTCTCCACTTTTTCTCCACTTCTGCCATTTTTGGTCCTTTTCTGTCCTTTTTTGGGGCACTTCCATTCCATTTTCGCCATTTTTTGTCCATTTCTGCCCCTTTTTTGGTCCATTTTCTGCCCTCTCTCCTCATTTCCTCTCTTTCTTCCCCCTCCATTTTCTCCTTTGATTTTTTGCTCTTTTTGGGGTCATTTTTTCTCCTCTTTTTTTTTGTCCTTTATTTTCTTTTTTTGCCTCTTTCTTTTCTTTTTTCCTCCTCTTTTTTCCCCCCTTTTTTCCTTTTTTTCCTTTTTTTTTTTCTTCTTTTTTTTTTCCTTTTTTTTTGGCCTTTCCCCCCCCTCCTTTTTTTTCTCCTTTTCTTCTCTTTTCACCCCATTTTTGGGGTCACTTTTCACTTTGGTCACCTGTTGAGGTTTCTCTCTGGGGGGGGGGGTCGTGAGGGGGCTCGGGGGCTCCCCATGAGGTTTTTGTCTTTGCCTCCTCCTCCCCCCCCATTTTTTTGTCCATTTTTGGCCTTTTTTTTTGTCCATTTTCGGCCTTTTTTTTGTCCATTTTTGGCCTTTTTTTTTTTTTTTTGTCCATTTTTTGGCCTTTTTTTTTTTTTTTTTTTTTTTGTCCATTTTTTGGTCTTTTGTGTCCATTTTTGGCCTTTTTTTTTTCCTCCAGCAGGAGGCAACACTGTAGAAAAATCACCCGCAACCCCCCCCACCCCGGCAATCCCTCCCCGATCACCCCCAACCCCCCTAAAAAGAAGGGGGGGGGGAGGTTGGGGGCCGCCCCCTCCTCCCCCCCCTCCCCCTCCCCCCCCCCGGAACCCAAGCTTCACTTTTTTTGTCTCTTTTTCCCTTTTTTTTGCCTTTTTTTTTGGGTCTTTTTTCTTTTCTTTTTTTGGTCGATTCCTCTCCCTCCTTCCCCCCCCCCCCAAAAAATAACGAATAAAGCCCCAAAATGCCCCAAAACCGCGGCGGGGGGTGGGCTGGCGGGGGGGCTACATTCAGGGCCAAACCACTTCCCCCCCCCCCTCCCTTCTTCCCCCCCCCCCCCAAGAGTTTTTTTGGGGCCGTTTCCCCGGTTTTCGCTTCTCACAGTCGGGCGGAGCCAGGCCAGGGCGGGGGGGGAGGGGGGGCATGGGGAGGGTGTGTGTGGGGGGAGGGGTCCGGGGGGCTCCTTGAGGTATTTTCGGGCGGGTTCGGCCCTTTTTGGGGGCCAAACCAGCGAGTTTTGGGTCCTTCAGCTGCCGCGGAGGGGGGGGTCGGAGGCTCAGGCACTGCGGGGGCTGGGGGGGGGCGGCGGGGGGAAGGTTTTTGGTCTCTGCCGGGGGCCGGGCGCCGCTTCCGGGGCTCTGGGGTTGAGTTTCTTGGGTCGAGTTTGGCCTTTTTTTGGTTTTTCGCTTCTTCTTTTTTTGTCTTTTTTTTTTTTTTTTGGCCTTTTTTTTTTTTTTTTCCCTTTTTTTGGTCTTTTTTTCCTCCTTTCTTCCTCTGTTTTCCTCCTTTCTTCCTCTGTTTTCCTCCTTTCTTCCTCTGTTTTCCTCCTTTCTTCCTCTGTTTTCCTGCTTTTTTCCCTCCGTCTTTCCCTATTTTTTCTTCCTTTTCTCCTCCTGTTTTCCTCCTTCTTTCCTGTTTCATTTCCTTTCATTTCTTTGTTCCTTCTTTTCCCCTCTTTTCCTTTTCTCTTTTTCCCTCCTTTTATCTTTTTTCCTCCTTTTCCCCTCGCTTCCTCCTTCCCCCCTTTCCTCCTGTGTTCTTCCTTTTCCCCTTTTTTTCCTCCTTTCCCTCCCTTCCTCCTTCCCCCCTTTCCTCTTTTGTTCTTCCTTTTCCCCCTTTTTTCTCCTTTACTTCCTCATTTCCAATTTTTCTCCCTTCTTCCTCCTTTTCTTCCCTTTTCCTTCTATTTTTTCCTCCTTCCTTCCTATTTCCTCCTCTTTCCTCCTATTTTTCCTCCTTCTTTCCTATTTCCTCCTTTCCCCTGCTTTTTCCCTCCTATTTTCCCTCCTTCTTTCCTGTTTCCTCCTCTTTCCTCCTATTTCCCTCCTATTTTTCATCCTTCTTTCCTATTTCCTCCTTTCCCCTGCTTTTTTCCTCCTATTTTTCCTCCTTCTTTCCTGTTTCCTCCTTTTCCCTCCTATTTTCCCCCCTTCTTGTCTATTTCCTCCTCTTTCCTGCTTTTTTCCTCCTTCTTTCCTCCGTTCTTCCTCTTTCTTCCCATTTCCCCCACCTCTTCCCTTTCTCCCCTGTTGCCTTTCCCTCCTTTCCCCCTTTTAATTCCTGGTTTTTCCTTCTCCCTTTTTCTTCTTTCCTGCTTTTCCCTCATTTTTTCCCCCCCCTTCAATTTATTTTCTTCTTGCTTCTTATTTTTTCCCCTCTTTGTTCTCTGTTTTACCTTTTCTTCCTCTTTTTTGAGCCTTTTTCCTCCTTTTTTGGCCTTTTCTTCCTCTTTTTTGGGTATTCTTCCTCTTTCTGTGGCCTTTTCTTCCTCCTTTTTCTTCTCTTTCCGTGCTTTTCCCTCTTCATTTCGCTGCTTTTTTCCCTCTTTGTTTCTCTTTTCCTTTTGGTTTTTGGTCATTTTTGTCCTCCTTTCACTTTTTCCTTTCCTGTTGAAGCATTTTTGCTCTTTTTCCTTCCTTCTTTTCCTTCCTTTGCTTTTTCCTTGGCTCTTTTCCCTCTTCTCCTCATTTTTGCTCCACTTTTTCCTTTCTTTTCCCCTCTTCTCCTCTTGGTTTTCTTTTTTTGGGTCTTTTCCCCTTCCTTTGGTTTCTTTTCCCTTCTTTTCGTTGTCCTTTTCTCCACTTTTCTTTCACTTCTTCCTTCTTTTTTTCCCCTTTTTCTTTCTTTTTTGAGAGGCTTTTTCCCTTTTTCTTTGGTTTCTTTTTCCTTTTCCCTCCTTATTTCCCTTTCCCCCTTCCTCTTTTCCCTTTTCCCCTTCCTCCTTTCCCTTTTCCCCTTCCTCCTTTCCCATTTCCCCTCCTTCTTTTCCCCTCTTTATCCTTTTTTCCTTCTCATTCCCCTTTTTTCCTTCTCTTATTTTTTCCCTTTCCTTTCAGCTTTTCCTCCCTTTTCCTTCTAGCTTTGGTTTTGTTTCCTCTTTACCTTGGTTTCTTTTTCCTTCTTCCCCATTTCCCTTTTCCTCTCCTCCTTCACCTTTTTCCCCCTCCTCTTTTCACTTTTTTTCCCTCCTTTCACCTTTTTCCCTCCTTTCACTTTTTATCCTCTTTCCATTTTTCCTCTTCTTTTCACCTTTTACCCTCTTTTTTCCCCTTTCTTTCCTTTTCCTTTTCCCTTTCCTTTCCTTTCCTTTCCTTTCCTTTCCTTTCCTTTCCTTTCCTTTCCTTTCCTTTCCTTTCCTTTCCTTTTCCTTTCCTTTCCTTTCCTTTCCTTTCCTTTCCTTTCCTTTCCTTTCCTTTCCTTTCCTTTCCTTTCCCTTTCCTTTCCTTTCCCTCTTCCTTTCCTTTCCCTTTCCTTTCCTTTCCCTCTTCCTTTCCTTTCCCTCTTCCTTTCCTTTCCCTCTTCCTTTCCTTTCCTCTTCCTTTCCTTTCCCTCTTCCTTTCCTTTCCCTCTTCCTTTCCTTTCCCTCTTCCTTTCCTTTCCCTCTTCCTTTCCTTTCCCTCTTCCTTTCCTTTCCCTCTTCCTTTCCTTTCCCTCTTCCTTTCCTTTCCCTCTTCCTTTCCTTTCCCTCTTCCTTTCCTTTCCTCTTCCTTTCCTTTCCTCTTCCTTTCCTTTCCCTCTTCCTTTCCTTTCCTTTTTCCCTCTTCCTTTCCTTTCCCTCTTCCTTTCCTTTCCCTCTTCCTTTCCTTTCCCTCTTCCTTTCCTTTCCCTCTTCCTTTCCTTTCCCTCTTCCTTTCCTTTCCCTCTTCCTTTCCTTTCCCTCTTCCTTTCCTTTCCCTCTTCCTTTCCTTTCCTCTTCCTTTCCTTTCCCTCTTCCTTTCCTTTCCCCCTCACTTCCTTTTTCCTTATTTCATTGCTTTTTTTTCCCCATTTTCCCCCTTCCCCCCCCCCCTTCCCCCTTCCCCTCCCAGAGACAAATAAATATGGATTGGGGGGGGAGGGGGAGGGGCAGAGGAAGGGAGGGAGGGAAGGAAGGGAGGGTCCCAAACCCCCCCCTTCCCCCTCCCCCATTCCAAAAGCCCCAAAATCCCAATAAATTACCCCAAAAATCCCTTCCCCCCCCCCCCAGACACATTCGAGTGGACACCGAGGTCAGAGAGGTTTGCAAACAGCTTTGGGATCAGCGTGGGGGGTTGGGGGGGTGCCAGGGGTGAACTGGGGGGGGGTGGGTATCTCTGTGCCCCCCCCGCCTCACAGCCCCCTGGCACCCTGGGGCAGAGTTATTTTTGGTGTGAAATCTTCCCTTTTTGGGGCATTTGAGCCCTTTTGCTTTGTGTTTGGTTTGGGTATTTTTCCCCCTCCCCCCCCCTCAAAAAAGGCAAAACCTTTGCCCTTTTTGGGGGGGGGGGTCCCCTATTCTCCCCCTCCTCCCTTTTTTACACCCCCCCAATACATTAATGTGGAAGGAGGGGATGAGTTGGGGGGAGGGGGATTCAATGGGGGGAGGGGGATTGGAGCGCCCCCCTTCCCCCCCCCTCCCCCTCCCCCCGGAGAGTCATTAAGTTAAATTAAATTAAGGGGGGGGGGGGCGGTTTTTGGTCTGTAGCGTTTTGGAGGGTGGGGGGAAGGGTTGGGGGGAATTTGGGGGCTTTGGGGGAGGGGGGTCTCACGCACACACACCCCCCCACACCCCCCCTCCTTTTCCCCTACCCCTAAAGCCCCCCCCCCCCCTGCCCCCGCCCATCACTCATCCCCCAGGAGGGGCTGGGATGGGGAGGGGGTCTCGGAGCTGCAGGAGGAGCAGGAAGGGGAGGGGGAGGGGGCAAAGGGGCGGCCACGGCCGGGACCAAGCCCGGGGGAGCCCCCAAAATGGGGAGGGGGAGGGGCCCCCCTGGTTGAGGAAAAGGGGGGTCCCGCTGCCCCCCCCCAGCACCAGCGGCCCCCCCGGGTCAAGGCTGGACAGGGCGGGGCGGCTTCCACCAGAGGCCAGGGCTGCGGAGAGAGGGGAGGGGGCGTCAGCACGGGGACCTCCCCACACCCTCCTGAGGGGACCCCCAGAGGCACCTCCGAGGGACCCCAATTGCGACCCCCGACTCAGGAACCCCCACAGGGACCCCCCCAGGGACCTCCGACCCCAGGGGACGCCCCCTAGGGACCCCCAGAAGGACCCCCTTACCCTAGGGACCCCCCCCAAGGGACCCCTATAGGGGCCCCCGATCCCAGAGACCCCCCAGAGGGACCCCAGACCCCCAGGGACCCGCAGAGGGATCACCAGAGAGACCTCCGACCTCAGGGACCCTCCCCCAGGGACCCCTATAGGGACCTCTGATCCCAGGGACGCCCCCAGGGTACCTCCCCAGGGGCCCCCAACCCCAGAGAGCCCCAGAGGGACCTCAGCCCCCAGAGCCCCTCCCCCTTTAGGGGCATCCCATTCCCTGGGACCCCCAGAGGGACCCCTCCCCCAGCCCAGGCACCCCCTCAGGGGCACCCCTGTACCATAGGCACCCCTGGCCCCCACCCTATAGAGACCCCCACCCTATAGAGACCCCCACCCCATAGGGACCCCCCCCCCCCCCCCCATAGAGACACCCCCCCATAGAGACCCCCCGCTGGGACTCCATCCCCAGGGATCCCCCCTAGAGACACCCACCCCATAGGGACCCCCAGGGGGACCCCAGACCCCAGGGATTCCCCTCCCCCTTGAGACCCCCACCCCATAGGGGCCCCCCTGGGGAGCCCTCCGCAGGCTGTGGGGCGGGGGGGGGGGATAGTGAGCGGGGGGAGGTCAGGGGCTGGCACAAGCAGGGCAGGGAGGGGCCTTGCACACGCGTGGGCACAGGGCCTTGCACGCCCACACGGGGGGCAGGGGGCCTTGCACACTCGGGACCCCCTTGCACAAGCCCCCCTTTTGCACACTCAACCCCTTCCTTTTCAGACTCCTCAGCCCCCCCTTTGCACTCCCACCTTGCACACTCAACCCCTCTCTTTGCACACTCAACCCCCCTTGCACTCCCACCGTGCACAGTCAGCCTCTGCCTTTGCACACTCACCACCCCTTGCACACTCGCCCACCCTGCACAGCCTCTCCCATTGCACACTCAGTCTCCCTTACACACTCACCCCTTTGCACACCCATCTTGCACACTCACACCACCCTAGCACAACCGCCTCGCACACTCAACCCCTCTCTTTGCACACTCACCCCCCTTGCACTCCCACCTTGCACAGTCAGCCTCTGCCTTTGCACACTCACCACCCCTTGCACACTCACCCCCTTGCACTCCCACCTCGCACACTCACCACCCCTTGCACCCTCTGCTCCTTGCACACTCACCACTCCCACCCCTCCATTTGCACACTCCCCTCCTTGCACACTTGTGCACAGCTCCCTGCACATCAGCCCCTGGCTCCTTGCACGCTCATTCCCCTCCCTTTTTCACACTCCCTCCCCTCTCACTCTTGCCTCTTGCACACTCCCTCCTTCCACACTCACCCCCTTGGACGCTCCTTCCCCTGCTTGCACACTCACTCTCCAGTCTCAGGCTCCCTCCCCCCTTTGCACACTCACCTCCTTGCACACTCGCCTCCCCCCCCCCCAACCTCCCCTCCCCTTTTTGGGGTCCCAGTGTGCACCGGGGGGGTTGGGGGCAGCTGGGGGCGGGGGGCGGCCCTTGCACACGTGTGTGCAAGGCAGCTGCACGCACCTTGGATGGTGGCCAGAGGGTTGGGAGCCATCAGCCCCGCGGGGACCCCCAGCACCGGGCTGCAAAGCAGGGCAGGAGGGGCAGGGAGGACAAGGGAGGGGGAGGGGGAAGGGAGGGAGGGGGCAGGGAAGGGAGGAAGGGGAGAGGGGAAAGGGAGGAAGGGGAGAGGGGGAGGAGGGGAGAGGGGGAGGCAGGAGGAAGGGGAGGAGAGAAGGGAGGAGGAGGGGGAGAGGAGGAAGAAGGGATGGGAGGAGATGGGGAAGGGAGGAGGAGGAAGGGGGAGGGAAGGAGGAGGAGGAGGGGAAGGGAAAACGTTTTAGGGACCCCCCTCAAATAGTTGCTTTGGAGAGGCTGGGGGGGTCACCCCCTGCTCCCCCCCTCTCCCCCCCCCTGCCCCTCCCCCCCTCTTTTTGAAGGTCCCTCCCCCCTGCCCCTCCCCAACTCACCCGGCGGTGATGCCGAGGCTGGGGGGGTGGGGGTTGTGCTGTTGGTGGGGGGGGGCGTGGCCGGGGGGTGGCTCGAGGCGGGGGGCACCCCCCCACGGCCCCCCCAGCGAGCGGCGGCGGCCGACAAGGTAGTCACTGGGGGAGGGGGGGGGAAGGAAGGGAGAGAGGTTAGAGGGGGGGGAGGGTTATGTGGGGGGGTCGAGAGATTACATATGGGGGGAACTCTATAGGGGTGATGGAAAGAAAGAAGGGGGGCTGGGAAGGGCCTGGAAAAACGGTGGGGGTCGTGCCCCCCCCTTAAAAGCCCCCCCCCCCCCAATTAAAGGACCCCTTCCCTAATAAAAGGACTGAAGGCTCCCCTCCCATTAAAAGACTCCCCTAATTAAAGGACACGCCCCCAATTAAAGACCCTCCCCATTAAAAGACTCCCCCAAAGGACCCCTCCCAATGAAAGGACCCCCCCAAATAAAGGACACCCCCTGAATTAAAAGACTCCCCCAAATAAAGGACACCCCCCCCCAAATTCAAGGACCCCCCCCATTAAAGGATCCCTCCCCTAATTAAAGGACCCCCCCCAAATTCAAGGAACCCCCCATTAAAGGATCCCTCCCCTAATTAAAGGACACCCCCCATAATTAAAGGTTCCCCCCAAATTAAAAGAAGCCCCCCTAATTAAAAGCCCCCCTTAATTACCCCTCCCTCCCCCTCCTATACATTGGGGGGGTGGGGGGCAGGGGTTTGCATAGGTCTTACAAGTGCTTGGGAACCCTCTCCCAGCCCCCCCCCAAAATAACCCCCCCCTCCTCAATGTAACCTGGGGGTCTCTTGGGGAGCGGTCCCCTGGGGGGGGGGTCCCCACCTGTTGTGCTGAGGCTGGAGGAGGCTGGGGGCAGTGGAAGGCTGAGGCCGGGGCCAGGGGAGGTCACCTGGGGGAGGGGGCACACAGGAGTGGGTGGAGACATACAGGGGACATAGGGGGACAGATGGGGACCATATAGAGACCATATAGGGACCATATAGGGACCTATGGGGACAGGTAGGGACCATATAGGGACCATATAGGGACCTATGGGCACAGAGAGGGGGTAGAAAGGTTACCATGTAGGGACATATAGAGCCCATGTAGGGGACATTGGGGGACCATAGGAGACCATAGGGGGCCAGGTATAGACCATACAGGGACATATAGGGCCCCAGGCATCATATAGGGCCCAGGTGAGGACATGCAGGACCCATATAGGGTCCAGTTAGGACATGCAGGACCCATATAGGGCCCTATAGGGCCCAGGTAGGACATGCAGGACCCATATAGGGTCCAGTTAGGACATGCAGGACCCATATAGGGTCCAGTTAGGGGACCCATATAGGGCCCTATAGGGTGAGACATGCAGGACCCATATAGGGTCCAGTTAGGACATGCAGGACCCATATAGGGCCCTATAGGGCCCAGGTAGGACATGCAGGACCCATATAGGGTCCAGTTAGGACATGCAGGACCCATATAGGGCCCTATAGGGCCCAGGTAGGACATGCAGGACCCATATAGGGTCCAGTTAGGACATGCAGGACCCATATAGGGCCCTATAGGGCCCAGGTGAGGACATGCAGGACCCATATAGGGTCCAGTTAGGACATGCAGGACCCATATAGGGCCCTATAGGGCCCAGGTAGGACATGCAGGACCCATATAGGGTCCAGTTAGGACATGCAGGACCCATATAGGGCCCTATAGGGCCCAGGTAGGACATGCAGGACCCATATAGGGCCCAGGTGAGGACATGCAGGACCCATATAGGGCCCTATAGGGCCCAGGTAGGACATGCAGGACCCATATAGGTCCCAGGTGAGGACATGCAGGACCCATATAGGGCCCTATAGGGCCCAGGTAGGACATGCAGGACCCATATAGGGCCCTATAGGGCCCAGGTGAGGACATGCAGGACCCATATAGGGCCCTATAGGGCCCAGGTGAGGACATGCAGGACCCATATAGGGCCCTATAGGGCCCAGGTGCAGACATCTAGAGACCATATAGGGACCTCTAAGGACCATATGGGGCCCATATAGGGACATAGACCATACAGAGACCTGCAGGGACCATACAGGGACCAGAGCTACAGAGCCCATATAGGCTCGCAGCGCCCCCTCGCGGCCGGGCGCTGCTATTGCTGGCAGTGGCCGTGGCCTTTCCCCACCCCCCCCCCAGCCAGGGTCCCATCCCCCAGGAGGACCCCAGGGGGCACCCACCAGGTGCGGGCTGTAGGGGGGCTTGGGCGGGGGGCTGAGCCCCGCGGCGCCCCCCGCGCCCCCCCGCAGGGGTTGATCCTCTTCTCCTTCTGGCGGCGGTTGCAGAACCAGACCCGGATGACCTCCTTCTCCATCTGCAGCTGCTCCGCGATCAGCAGGATCTCCTCCGACGTCGGCTTCTGGTTCTGCGGGGGGGCACAGCTGGGCAAGGGGCCGGGGGGGGCTGGGGGAGGGGAGCAGAGGTGGGGAAGGGGCTGGGGGAGGGGAAGCAGAGGTGGGGAAGGGGCTGGGGGAGGGGAAGCAGAGGTGGGGCAGGGGCTGGGGGAGCAAGGGGCTGGGGAGGGGAAGCAGAGGTGGGGCAGGGGCTGGGGGAGCAAGGGGCTGGGGAGGGGAAGCAGAGGTGGGGAAGGGGCTGGGGGAGGGGAAGCAGAGGTGGGGAAGGGGCTGGGGGAGGGGAAGCAGAGGTGGGGCAGGGGCTGGGGGAGCAAGGGGCTGGGGAGGGGAAGCAGAGGTGGGGCAGGGGCTGGGGGAGCAAGGGGCTGGGGAGGGGAAGCAGAGGTGGGGAAGGGGCTGGGGAGGGCATCAGAGATGGGGAAGGGATGTTTGGGGTCCCCCCACCCCTATTCTATGTGACTCTGGGGTGCTGCCCCCTCCCCCGCTGTTGGCTCCCGCGGGGGGGGAGGGAGGGGGTCTTGGGGGGCAGGGCCGGTGGGTCTGGGGTCTTCTGGGGGTCTCCCTGCCCTCTGTGCCACATCTCCATCACTTTGGGGTCGACTCCCCAGCTCATTTCTAGGTGGTTTTGGGGCGCCACGCCGCGCGGGGGGGGTGGGTTCTGGGGGCTGCGGGGGGTGGGTCTGGGGGCTGCGGGGGCGGGGTCTCACCGCCAGGAAGCTCTTCTCCAGCGCGAAGCGGACGTTGGTCTCGATGCTGGTCCTCTTCTTGCGGCGCCGGCCCGGCAGCCCCTCGAAGCCCCCCAGCGGCGGGGAGCTCAGCGGGTGGGGGCTGGGCAGCGAGGAGTCCACGGACATCGTCTCTGCGGGGGGGGGGAAGGGACACGGGTGGGGAGAGCCGCGGGGGACGGCCCCCGGGGGTGCTCCCGGCCGCCCCCAGGGCCGGCAAGGAAGGGGTTGGGAGCGTGGGGAGGAGCCTGGGGACAGCCCTGGGGACAGCCCTGGGGACAGCCTGGGGACAGCAGGAACCCCGCCAGCCCCTCTGGCCTCTCCTGCCCTCTGCCGCCCCCTGCTGCCCTCTTGTGCTCCCTACTGCCCCCTACTGCTCCCTTACTGCATCCTACTGCCCCCTCCTGCTCCCTACTGCCCCTCCTGCCCCCTGCTGCTCCCTTACTGCCTCCTACTGCCCCCTCCTCCTCCCTCCTGCCCCCTCCTGCCCCCTCCTACCTCCTACTGCCCCCTGCTGCCCCCTGCCGGCGCCCTGCCCCCTCACCAGCGTCGTGCAGCCACTTCTCCAGCAGGGGCTTCAGCTTGCACATGTTCTTGAAGCTGAGGTTGAGGGCCTCGAACCTGGAGATGGTTGTCTGGCTGAAGTCGTTGCCATACAGCTTGCCCATGGCCAGCCCCACGTCGCCCTGGGGGGGGGGGGGAAGGGCACAGGGGCACATGGTGGGGGACGGATAAGGGACGGAGGGCACCGGGCAGGGCCAGGCAGGAGCAGGGGGCAGCAGCTACAGGGGCAGGCAGGGCCAGGCGGGAGCAGGCAGGGCCACATGGGACCAGAGAGGACCAGAGAGGGCCATATGGCATCATATGGGATCATATAAGATCACACAGGACCAGACAGGGCCATATGGGATCATATAGGATCACACTGGACCAGACAGGGCCATATGGGATCATATAGGATCACACTGGACCAGACAGGGCCATATGGGATCATATAGGATCACACTGGACCAGACAGGGCCATATAGGATCATATAGGATCACACAGGACCAGAGAGGGCCATATGGGATCATATAGGATCACACAGGACCAGAGAGGGCCATATGGGATCATATAGGATCACACAGGACCAGACAGGGCCATATGGGATCATATAGGATCACACTGGACCAGACAGGGCCATATGGGATCATATAGGATCACACAGGACCAGACAGGGCCATATGGGATCATATAGGATCACACTGGACCAGACAGGGCCATATGGGATCATATAGGATCACACAGGACCAGACAGGGCCATATGGGATCATATAGGATCACACAGGACCAGACAGGGCCATATGGGATCGTATAGGATCACACAGGACCAGACAGGGCCATATGGGATCACAGAGGATCACACTGGACCAGACAGGGCCATATGGGATCATATAGGATCACACTGGACCAGACAGGGCCATATGGGATCATATAGGATCACACTGGACCAGACAGGGCCATATGGGATCACAGAGGATCACACTGGACCAGACAGGGCCATATGGGATCACAGAGGATCACACTGGACCAGACAGGGCCATATGGGATCATATAGGATCACACAGGACCAGACAGGGCCATATGGGATCATACAGGATCACACAGGACCAGACAGGGCCATATGGGATCATATAGGATCACACAGGACCAGACAGGGCCATATAGGATCATATAGGATCACACAGGGCCATATAGGATCACACAGGACCAGAGAGGGCAATATAGGATCACATAGGATCACACAGGAGCAGACAGGGCAATATAGGATCATACAGGAGCAGACAGGGCCATATAGGATCACACAGGGCTATATAGGATCATATAGGACCAGACAGGGCCATATAGGATCACACAGGACCAGAGAGGATCATATAGGATCACACAGGATCACACAGGACCAGAGAGGATCATATAGGATCACACAGGACCAGACAGGGCAATATAGGATCACACAGCACCATATAGGATTGTATAGGACCAGACAGAGCCATACAGGATCATATAGGATCACACAGGGCCAGACAGGCCCATATAGGATCAGACAGGCCCATATAGGATCAGACAGGGCCATATAGGATCACATAGGATCACACAGGACCAGAGAGGGCCATATAGGATCATATAGGATCACATAGGATCACACAGGACCAGAGAGGGCCATATAGGATCATATAGGATCACATAGGATCACACAGGACCAGAGAGGGCCATATAGGATCATATAGGATCACACAGGACCAGAGAGGATCATATAGGATCACACAGGATCACACAGGACCAGAGAGGATCATATAGGATCACACAGCACCATATAGGATTATATAGGACCAGACAGAGCCATACAGGATCTTATAGGATCACACAGGGCCAGACAGGCCCATATAGGATCCAGGCCCATATAGGATCAGACAGGGCCATATAGGATCACATAGGATCACACAGGACCAGAGAGGGCCATATAGGATCATATAGGATCACATAGGATCACACAGGACCAGAGAGGGCCATATAGGATCATATAGGATCACATAGGATCATATAGGATCACATAGGACCAGGACCAGAGAGTCCACATAGGATCATATAGGATCACACAGGGCCAGAGAGGTCCACATAGGATCATATAGGATCACAGAGGACCGGACAGGGCCATATAGGATCATATAGGATCACACTGGATCACAGAGGGCCCGACCCCTATAGAGAGCACACAGAGGCTGTACAGGGCCCTAGAGGCACCTTTCAGGACCCCCTGACGCCCCCAGCCCCATGCAGGCTCCTATAGGCACAGCCAGCCCCCTACAGCGCCCCCTAGAGCCCCTGCAGGACCATCTGCACACATCCAGGGCCACCCAGGACCACCCACTGCCGACAGCACCCCATGGGGACCCTGCAGGACACTGCAGACCTCCCTATGGTCCACACGGGGACCCTGCAGGACCCCCTCAGAGACCCTGCAGCACCCCCTGCAGGACCCCTCAAAGACCCTGCAGCACCCCCTGCAGGACCCCTCAGGACCCCTCAAAGACCCTGCAGCACCCCCTGCAGGACCCCTCAAAGACACTGCAGCACCCCCTGCAGGACCCCTCAGAGACCCTGCAGGACCCCCTCAGAGACCCTGCAGGACCCCCTCAGAGACCCCCTCAAAGACCCTGCAGGACCCCCTCAGAGACCCTGCAGCACCCCCTGCAGGACCCCTCAGAGACCCTGCAGGACCCCCTCAGAGACCCCCTCAAAGACCCTGCAGGACCCCCTCAGAGACCCCCTCAGAGACTCCCTCAGAGACCCCCTCAGAGACCCTGCAGGACCCCCTCAGAGACCCCCTCAGAGACCCCCTCAGAGACCCTGCAGGACCCCCTCAGAGACCCCCTCAGAGACCCCCTCATAGACCCCCTCAGAGACCCTGCAGGACCCCCTCAGAGACCCCCTCAGAGACCCCCTCATAGACCCCCTCAGAGACCCTGCAGGACCCCCTCAGAGACCCCCTCAGAGACCCTGCAGGATCCCCTCAGAGACCCTGCAGGACCCCCTCAGAGACCCTGCAGGACCCCCTCAGAGACCCTGCAGGGCTCCTATAGTGCCCTCCTGACCCCCACAGGGACCCAACAGACCCCCAAGGACCCCCTCAGACCACCCAGGACCCCTCAGACCCGCCCAGGCCCCCGCAGCCCCCGGGGCGGTTGGGCCGCGCCTCTCTGGCGCCCCCTGGCGCCCACCTGGGTGAAGCCCAGCTTGATGCGGCGCTGCTTGAAGCTGCGAGCGAACTGCTCCAGCTCCTCCAGGTCACTGCTCGGCTCCTCCGGAGCGGGTTGGGGGTCCAGGCATTTCGGGGGGGCCGGGGGGGCCACCCCGGGAGGGGGAGGCTCGGGGAGACCCCCCGAGGTGCTGGCTGGGGGAGGGGAGAGAGAGAGATGGGGAGGGGGGGAAAGGGGAAGGGATTGAACGCGGGGGGGGGGGAATATGGGGAGGGGGAGGGAGGAAAATTGGGGGTTGGGGGAAGGGGGAAGTTAGGAGGGGAGTTAGGACCCTGCTACCCCCCCCAATGAGTCCCAGGGGCCAACGGGGGGGGGGGGGGGGGGGTGTCGCACTCCAAGTCCCTCCTAAATCCCCTCAAGCCTCCCCCAGTCGCCCCCAGTCCCTCCCAACCTCCCCAAACCCCTCCCAGTGCCCCCCAGTCCCCCCCCAAATCCACTCCCAGACCCCCCAGTCCCTCCCAACCTCCCCAAACCCCTCCCAGTGCCCCCTCAGTCCCCCCCAAATCCACTCCCAACCCCCCCAGTGCCCCCCAGGGCCCTACCTGTGCTGGAAGCCCCCCCGGGGCTGGCTGGGCAGGAGCCCCCCGAGCTTTGCTGAGGTAGCTGAAAGAGGTTGGGGGTGGGGAGCAGCCCTGGGGGAGGGGGCAAAAGTAAGGGGGGGGGGGGAGGAGGGGAGGTCAGGGGTCGTGACCCCCCCTCAGAACCCCCATGAATGGATGGGGGGAGGGGAAGGGGTTGTCGAGGAATCCCCCCCCAAAAAGGGCCCCCCCCGACCGCCCCCCCCCCCCAACCTCCCCAAGCCCAGAGACCCCCCAGGACCCCTTGGAACCCCCTGAGCCCCCCAGTTCCCTCTCTGGGACCCCCAGTTCTCCCCAATTCCCCTCCCCCAGGACCCTTTAAGATCCCCTGAGCCCCCCCCCCCCAATTCTCCCACCCCCCAAGGACCCCTTGGGACCCCCTGAGCCCTGATTCCCCCCCCGGGAAACCCATTGCCCCCCCAGCTCCCCCCAGGACTCCTTAGGACCCCCTGAGACCCCCCTCCCCCCAGGACCCCTCCCCAGCTCCCCCCGGCCTCCCCCAGTACCTTGCTGGCCTTGCTGGGTGGGGGGCAGCAGGAACTGGGGGGGGGGGCTGCAGGTGGTGTCCTGGGACCAGGACCAGCTGCTGGAGCTGCAGGAGCTGCTGAATGTCCTGGGGGGAGGGGGAAATCGGGGGGGGGGGGGGAGGGAGAGATGGGGGGGCTGAGCAGGAGCTCGGGGAGGAGTTGGGGACAAGGGGGGAGGGGGAGGGGCGGGGGGGGCACCGCCTTACCTGGGCCGTGAGCTGGATGGGCTGGGAGAGGGTGAGCTGGGGGGGGGGGGGGGGGAGGGGGCGGCCCCTGGGGACTGCTGCCGTCCCCTGCCCCCCGCCCCCCCCCGGGGGGTGGTGGTGGCCGCGGTGGCAGCGGCCAGGAGCTGAGCCTGAGCCTGCTGCAGGAGCAGCTGCTGCTGGGCTGGCATCAGGGCAGCCAGCTGGGGAGGGGAGGGGGGAGGAGAGGAGGGGGAGGAGGAGAGGAGGGAGGAGAGGGAGGAGAGGAGGAGAGGAGAGGAGAGGAGAGGAGAGGAGAGAGAGAGAGGAGAGGAGGAGAGGAGAGGGAGAGGAGAGGAGAGAGAGGAGAGGGAGAGAGGAGAGGGAGAGGAGAGAGGAGAGGAGGGGAGGGAGGGGAGAGGAGAGGGGAGAGAGGAGAGGGAGAGAGGGGAGAGAGGGGGGGAGAGGAGAGGGGAGAGGAGAGGAGAGGAGAGGGAGAGAGAGGGAGGGAGAGGAGAGGGAGAGGAGAGAGGGAGAGGAGAGGAGGAGAGAGGAGAGGAGAGGAGAGGAGAGGAGGGGAGGAGGGGAGGGAGGGGGGGAGGGGGAGGGGAGGGGAGGGAGAGGGAGGGGGAGAGGAGAGGGGGAGGGGGGGAGGAGGGGAGGGGGGGGGGGGGGGAGAGGAGAGGAGGAGGGAGAGGGAGAGGGAGAGGAGAGGAGAGGAGAGGAGAGGAGAGGAGAGGAGAGAGAGAGGAGAGGAGAGGAGAGGAGGAGGGGAGGAGAGAGAGAGGGAGGGAGAGGAGGGGAGGAGGAGGAGAGGAGGAGGGAGAGGAGAGGGGGAGAGGGGGGGAGGAGGGGAGGGGGGGAGGGGAGGGGAGGAGGGAGGGGAGGGGAGGAGGGAGGAGGGAGGGAGGGAGGAGAGGAGAGGAGGAGGAGGGAGGGAGGGGGGGAGGGGGAGGGGAGGAGGAGAGGAGGAGAGGAGAGGAGAGGAGAGGAGAGGAGAGGAGAGGAGAGGGGAGAGGGAGAGGGAGAGAGGAGAGGAGAGGGAGAGGAGAGGAGAGGAGGAGAGGAGAGGAGAGGAGAGGGAGAGGAGAGGAGAGAGGGAGAGGAGAGGAGAGGAGAGGAGAGGAGAGGAGAGGAGGTTGGGGGACACATTGGGGGGGGAGGGGGGGTTGGGGGGAGGGAAGGAGCAGAGTCAGTCGGGGGGACCCCAAGCCGCCTCTCCCCCCCCCCCCCCCAGCAGCACAGCAGCAAAACCTTTCCCCCCTCCCCCAATTCCACCCCCCAACCCCCCACGCCCCCTGCCCCTCCCAGCATCCCCCCAGCCACCCCCAGCCTCCCCCACCCCCAATGGCTCCGCGGTCCCCCCAGGCTTCCCCCTCCCCTCCCCTCCCCTCCCCCTCGGCGGCAGCAGCAAAGTCTTCCCCCCCTCCCCCTCCCCCTCCCCATTTCAAGGCCCCCCCGACCCACAGCGTCCCCCCCCAGCCCCCCCCCATGGCCCCGCCCCCATGGCCCCCCTCCCCCCCCGACTCACCCCTGCCAGCTGGGTCCCGGCCAGCATCAGCTGGGCCTGGGGGGGGGGAGGGGCGGGGGGAGGCTGCGCGGGGGGGAGGGGGCAGCTCCGGGGGGTCCTCGCCCTTGGCCTTTGGGGGGGGGCGGGATGGGGGGAGAGGGAGAGAGAGAGCCCAAAGTTGCCTCTTTTCGGGGTGAATTCCGAGGCTTTTGGGGTCCCCCCTCCCCGCCCCCCTCCAGCTTCCTGCCTCGCGCTGGCTCCGCCCCTTCCCCGCCCCCTCCCTCCCTTCCTCCCCCCCGCCCCCCCCCGTGGGATTTTCCTCCCCCTCTCCCCCCCCCCCCCCCCCGCTTTGAGTCATAGGAACCAGAACAGGAACCCGGGGGGGGGGGGGGGAAACCCCCGGGGGGTCACGGGGGGGGGCTGGGGGAGTCAGGGGGGATCAGGGGGTCATGGGGGTCATGGGGGGTCTGGGGCAGGCAGGGGAGGTCAGGGGGGGGTCAGGAGGGTCAGGGGGAGTTGGGGGTCAGGGGGTCAAGGGGGTCAAGAGGGGACTGGGGGCTCAGGGGGGTCATGGGGGTCAGAGGGGGTCAGGGGGCTCAGGGGGTTCAGGGGGCTCAGGGGGTTCAGGGGGCTCAGGGGCTCGGGTGGGACTGGAGGGCTCAGGGGGCTCAGGGGGCTCAGAGGGGCTCAGAGGGGCTCAGGGGGCTTAGGGGGCTCAGAGGGGCTCAGGGGGTCAGGGGGCTCAGGGGGCTCAGGGGGTCAGGGGGGTCAGGGGGGTCAGGGGGGCTCAGGGGGCTCAGGGGCCTCAGGGGGCTCAGGGGGTTAGGGGGCTCAGAGGGGGGGGTCAGGGGGTCAGGGGGGGGTCAGGGGGCTCAGGGGGCTCAGGGGGCTCAGGGGGCTTAGGGGGCTCAGGGGCCTCAGGGGGCTCAGGGGGGCTCAGGGGCCTCAGGGGGCTCAGGGGGCTCAGGGGGCTCAGGGGGCTCAGGGGGCTTAGGGGCTTAGGGGCTCAGGGGGCTCAGGGGGCTCAGGGGCTCAGGGGGCTCAGGGGGCTCAGGGGGCTCAGAGGGCTCAGGGGGCTCAGGGGGCTCAGGGGGGTCAGGGGGCTCAGAGGGCTCAGGGGGCTCAGAGGGCTCAGGGGGCTCAGGGGGCTCAGGGGGCTCAGGGGGCTCAGGGGGTCAGGGGGGGTCAGGGGGCTCAGGGGGGCTCAGGGGGGCTCAGGGGGCTCAGGGGGTCAGGGGGCTTAGGGGCTCAGGGGCTTAGGGGGCTCAGGGGCTCAGGGGGCTCAGAGGGCTCAGGGGGCTTAGGGGGCTCAGGGGGCTCAGGGGGCTCAGGGGGCTCAGGGGGCTTAGGGGGCTCAGGGGGCTCAGAGGGCTCAGAGGGCTCAGGGGGCTCAGGGGGCTCAGGGGGCTCAGGGGGCTCAGGGGGCTTAGGGGGCTCAGGGGGCTCAGAGGGCTCAGGGGGCTCAGGGGGCTCAGGGGGCTCAGGGGGTTAGGGGGCTCAGGGGCCTCAGGGGGCTCAGGGGGCTCAGGGGGTCAGGGGGCTTAGGGGGCTCAGGGGGCTTAGGGGGCTCAGGGGGCTCAGAGGGCTCAGGGGGCTCAGGGGGCTCAGGGGGCTCAGGGGGCTCAGGGGGCTCAGGGGGTCAGGGGGCTTAGGGGGCTCAGGGGGCTTAGGGGCTCAGGGGGCTCAGAGGGCTCAGGGGGCTTAGGGGGCTCAGGGGGCTCAGGGGGCTTAGGGGGCTCAGGGGCTCAGAGGGCTCAGGGGGCTTAGGGGGCTCAGAGGGCTCAGAGGGCTCAGGGGGCTCAGGGGGGCTCAGGGGGCTCAGGGGGCTTAGGGGGCTCAGGGGGCTCAGGGGGCTTAGGGGGCTCAGAGGGCTCAGAGGGCTCAGGGGGCTCAGGGGGCTCAGGGGGCTCAGGGGGCTCAGGGGGCTCAGGGGGCTCAGGGGGCTCAGAGGGCTCAGAGGGCTCAGGGGGCTCAGGGGGCTCAGAGGGCTCAGGGGGGCTCAGGGGGCTCAGGGGGCTCAGGGGGCTCAGGGGGGTCAGGGGCTTAGGGGCTCAGGGGGCTGAGGGGGCTCAGGGGGCTCAGGGGGCTGAGGGCTCAGGGGGCTCAGAGGGCTCAGGGGGCTCAGGGGGGCTCAGGGGCTCAGGGGGGCTCAGGGGGCTCAGAGGGCTCAGGGGGCTTAGGGGGCTCAGAGGGCTCAGGGGGCTTAGGGGGCTCAGAGGGCTCAGGGGGGCTCAGGGGGCTCAGGGGGCTCCAGGGGGCTCAGGGGAGCTCAGGGGGCTCAGAGGGCTCAGGGGGCTCAGGGGGCTCAGAGGGCTCAGGGGGCTTAGGGGGCTCAGAGGGCTTAGGGGGCTCAGGGGGCTCAGGGGGCTCAGGGGGGCTCAGGGGGCTTAGGGGGCTCAGGGGGGGCTCAGAGGGCTCAGGGGGCTCCAGGGGGCTCAGGGGGCAGGGGGCTCAGAGGGCTCAGAGGGCTCAGGGGGCTCAGGGGGCTCAGGGGGCTCAGGGGGGTCAGGGGGCTCAGGGGGCTCATGGGGGTCAGGGGGCTCAGGGGCTCAGGGGGCTCAGGGGGCTCAGGGGGCTCAGGGGGGCTCAGGGGGCTCAGGGGGCTCAGGGGGCTCAGGGGGCTCAGGGGGCTCAGGGGGGTCAGGGGGGGTCAGGGGGCTCAGGGGCTCAGGGGGTCAGGGGGCTCAGGGGGCTCAGGGGGAGCTCAGGGGGCTCAGAGGGCTCAGGGGGTCAGGGGGCTCAGGGGGCTCAGGGGGCTCAGGGGGCTCAGGGGGGTCAGGGGGTCAGGGGGCTCAGGGGGCTCAGGGGGGTCAGGGGGCTCAGGGGCTCAGGGGGCTCAGGGGGCTCAGAGGGCTCAGGGGGCTCAGGGGGCTCAGGGGGCTCAGGGGGCTCAGGGGGCTCAGGGGGCTCAGGGGGGCTCAGGGGGGGCTCAGGGGGCTCAGGGGGCTCAGGGGGCTCAGGGGGCTCAGGGGGCTCAGGGGGCTCAGGGGCTCAGGGGCTCAGGGGGCTCAGGGGGCTCAGGGGGGCTCAGGGGGCTCAGGGGGCTCAGGGGGCTCAGGGGGCTCAGGGGGGGGGCTCAGGGGGCTCAGGGGGCTCAGGGGCTCAGGGGGGCTCAGGGGGCTCAGAGAGGGCTCAGGGGGCTCAGGGGGCTCAGGGGGCTCAGGGGGGCTCAGGGGGCTCAGGGGGCTCAGGGGGCTCAGAGGGCTCAGGGGGCTCAGGGGCTCAGGGGGCTCTCAGGGGGCTCAGAGGGCTCAGGGGGCTCAGGGGGCTCAGGGGGGCTCAGAGGGCTCAGAGGGCTCAGGGGGGGCTCAGGGGGGTCAGGGGGCTCAGGGGGCTCAGGGGGGGTCAGGGGGCTCAGGGGGCTCAGGGGAGCTCAGGGGGCTCAGAGGGCTCAGGGGGTCAGGGGGCTCAGGGGGCTCAGGGGGGTCAGGGGGCTCAGGGGGCTCCAGAGGGCTCAGGGGAGCTCAGGGGGCTCAGAGGGCTCAGGGGGCTCAGGGGGCTCAGGGGTGCTGGGGGGGTCACAGGGGGGTCTCCTACCTTGGCTCCGGAGGCTGGGGGGGGGGGCAGGGGGGAGGGGTTTGCTCTGCTGGGCCTGGGGGGGGGGCAGAAAGGTTACAGGGGAACCCCCCAGCGCCCCCCCGCTCCCAGCTCCTCCCAATCCCCTCCCAGTCCCTCCCAGCCCCTCCCAGCCCCTCCCAATCCCCTCCCAGTCCCTCCCAGCCCCTCCCAGCCCCTCCCAGCCCCTCCCAGCCCCTCCCAATCCCCTCCCTGTCCCTCCCAGCCCCTCCCAGCCCCTCCCAATCCCCTCCCAGCCCCTCCCAGCCCCTCCCAATCCCCTCCCAGCCCCTCCCAGCCCCTCCCAGCCCCTCCCAATCCCCTCCCAGCCCCTCCCAGCCCCTCCCAATCCCCTCCCAGCCCCTCCCAGCCCCTCCCAGCCCCTCCCAATCCCCTCCCAGTCCCTCCCAGCCCCTCCCAGCCCCTCCCAATCCCCTCCCAGCCCCTCCCAGCCCCTCCCAGCCCCTCCCAGTCCCTCCCAGCCCCTCCCAATCCCCTCCCAGCCCCCTCCCAGTCCCTCCCAGTCCCTCCCAGCCCCTTCCCAGTCCCCTCCCAATCCCCTCCCAGCCCCCTCCCAGTCCCTCCCAGTCCCTCCCAGCCCCTTCCCAGTCCCCTCCCAGCCCCTCCCAGCCCCTCCCAGTGCCGCCCAGCCCCTCACCAGCAGGTTGCTCTCAGCTCCATTCCTGTCTGTGTCTGGGATGAGGAAAAGCCTCTCAGGGACCCCCCCCAAAAAATATCCCCCAGGCCCCTCCCCAGTGTCCCCCAGCGCCCCCCACGCCCCCCAGCCTGCACAACGCCCCCTGACCCCTTCAGCCCCCCCCCCCCCCCCTTCTGACCCCCCGGCCCCTTCAGCCCCCCCCCCCCTTCAGACCCCTTCAGCCCCCCCCCCTTCAGACCCCTTCAGCCCCCCGACCCCTTCAGCCCCCGCACCCCTTCAGCCCCCCCACCCCTTCAGACCCCTTCTGACCCCCCCCGACCCCTTCTGACCCCCAGACCCCTTCTGACCCCCTTCAGCCCCCCCCCCCCGACCCCTTCAGCCCCCCGACCCCTTCAGCCCCCCCCCCAGACCCCTTCAGCCCCCCAGACCCCTTCAGCCCCCCGCACCCCTTCAGCCCCCCCGACCCCTTCAGCCCCCTTCAGCCCCCCCCCCGACCCCACCCCTTCAGCCCCCTGACCCCTTCAGCCCCCGCACCCCTTCAGCCCCCCCCCTTCTGACCCCCCGACCCCTTCTGACCCCCCCCCCCGACCCCTTCTGACCCCCCCCCAGACCCCTTCTGACCCCCTGACCCCCCCGACCCCTTCTGACCCCCCGACCCCTTCAGCCCCCCCCAGACCCCTTCAGCCCCCCGACCCCTTCTGACCCCCCCCCGACCCTTCTGACCCCCCAGACCCCTTCTGACCCCCGACCCCTTCTGACCCCCCGACCCCCTTCAGCCCCCCCCACCCCTTCAGCCCCCCCGACCCCTTCAGCCCCCCAGACCCCTTCAGCCCCCCCGACCCCTTCTGACCCCCCCCGACCCCTTCAGCCCCCCCTGACCCCTTCAGCCCCCCCCCGACCCCTTCTGACCCCCCGACCCCTTCAGCCCCCCTGACCCCTTCAGCCCCCCCCCCCGACCCCTTCTGACCCCCCGACCCCTTCAGCCCCCCCTTCAGACCCCTTCAGCCCCCCGACCCCTTCAGCCCCCAGACCCCTTCTGACCCCCCAGACCCCTTCAGCCCCCCCCGACCCCTTCTGACCCCCGACCCCTTCTGACCCCCCGACCCCTTCTGACCCCCCAGACCCCTTCAGCCCCTCGACCCCTTCTGACCCCCCAGACCCCTTCTGACCCCCAGACCCCTTCAGCCCCCCGACCCCTTCTGACCCCCCCGACCCCTTCTGACCCCCGACCCCTTCTGACCCCCCCGACCCCTTCTGACCCCCAGACCCCTTCTGACCCCCGACCCCTTCATCTCCCCCCGACCCCTTCATCTCCCCCCGACCCCTTCTGACCCCCAGACCCCTTCAGCCCCCCGACCCCTTCAGCCCCCCGACCCCTTCTGACCCCCCGACCCCTTCTGACCCCCAGACCCCTTCTGACCCCCCGACCCCTTCATCTCCCCCCGACCCCTTCATCTCCCCCCGACCCTTTCTCACCCCCCCAGCACCCCTCAGGACCCCTCCCAGACCTCTTCTTACCTTTCCAGGCTCCCCCTAGATCCCCCCCCACCCTCCCCCCCCACGACCCTCCCCCCTCCCCCCCCGTACCGAGGCTGTCCCTGGGCAGCTCCGGAGCCTTCTCCTCCTCCTCAGACATTCTTAGAGCTGGGGGGGTGGGTACCGGGGGGGGGGGCAGCGAAAAGCGGGGGAGGGGGAGAAGGGGGGGAAGGGTTGATCTGAGACACAGCAACCCCTCCCCCCAACCCCACCCCTGCCCGGAGACCTCTCCTCAAAGTCTAGGGGGCTCTCCCCTCCCCCCTTCCCCCCCTTCCCCCCCTTTTCTTTCCTCTTTGGGATGTTTGCAACCCCGGGGGGGTCCAGGGGGACGTCTGAGGGGGGCTGAGGGATCCGGGGGGGGGAAGGGCTCTCGGAGGCGGCTGGAGGGCCCTGGGGGGTCAGAAAGGGTCCTGGGTGAGGGGCAAAGGGGTCTGGAGGGGGTGAGGGGTCCTGGGGGGTCCAAAGGGCTCTAAGGGGCGTCTGGAGGGGTCTGGGGGGGGAGGGGTCCCTGTGCTGCTGGGAGGTGCCCGGGGAGGGGGAGGGGGGAGGCTGCCCCCCCCTCATTTGCATAATTCGCTGACTCATTAACGAGGCCTTAAATGAGCGTGGGGGGGGGGGAAGGGGGAGGGAAAGGGGGGCAGAGGGAGTGGGGGAGGGGGCCGGTGAAATAGGGGAGAGGGGAGGGGGAGGGAAGATGAAGGTGGGGGGCAGGGATGGAGGGAAAAAGGGGGGGGAGGACCCCTTGACCCCCCAGTGACCCCCCCGTGCCCCTCCCCCTCCCCCTTTCACTTCTCCTTTCCCTTTCTCCAGGCTTCCAAAAAGCCCCAAAATTGCCCAAACTGAGCCCAAAATGGGACCCTGCCCCCCCCCCGCTCAAATCAGAGCCCCCCCCAGCCCCCCCAGCGCCCCCCAGCCCCACACGGACCCCCAGGACGCCCCCAGCGCCCCCCAGCCCCACAGGGACTCCCAAGAACCCCCAGGACCCTCCCAGCCCCAGAGGGACCCCCAGCACCCCCCAGCACCCCCCAGCCCCAAAGGTCTCCACAGGACCCCCCCATGACCCCCCCCCCCCCAGCCCTATATGTCCCCCAGGACCCCCCCCAGGAACCCCCCCGAGCCCCATTGGTCCCCACAGGACGCCCTAGGACACCCCCCCAGCCCTATAGGTCCCCCAGGACCCCCCCAGGACCCCCCGAGCCCCATTGGTCCCCACAGGACCCCCAGGACCCCCTCCCAGCCCCACTGGTGTCTCTAGGACCCCTCCCGGGCCCCCCCAGGCCATTACCTGCTCCCCACATCTCGGGGGGGTCCCCAGCTTGGGGCTCCCCGGGGTGGGCCCCGCCCCAGGGTGGGGGGGCGGGGGATGGGGGGTGGGGGCGGGCCCCCGGGGGGTTGCCAGCAGCAGCTCCAGGAAGCAGCTGGGGGGGGGGGGGGGGAGGAAACGACGGCGCCAGGGCCACGTGGGGCATGGGGGCGGTGGGGGAGGGGGACAATGGCACCCCCGGGGGCACCCCCAGACCCCCCCCCTGGCACCCCCAGGACTCCCTGCCCCCATGGTGCCCCCGGGCCCCTGGATGTCCCCCGGGGACCCCTCCCCCCACTGCCATTTCCCCCCCCCGGGGGTCCCTGGGGGGGTCCCTGGGGTCAGCAGACAAAGGTCAGGGCCTGGTGCCCACAGCCTGGCACAGAGCCCCCAGGCCAGGGGGCACCACCTGTGGCACCAGGGCATGGAGCCCCCTGCCCCCTGCCCTCTGCCCCCTGCCCATTGCCCCCTGCCCTCTGTCCCCTGCCCCCTGCCCTCTGCCCCCTGCCCCCTGCCCCCTGCCCCCTGCCCATTGCCCCCTGCCCCCTGCCCACTGCCCCCTGCCCATTGCCCCTGCCCACTGCCCATTGCCCATTCACAATTGACCACTGCCCATTGACAACTTACCATTGACCATTGACCACTAATCATTGATCATTCACCATTACCCATTGCCCATTGCCCACTGCCCATTGACCACTGAGCTTCGACCATTGACCACTGCCCATTGCTGACTGACCACTTCCCACTGCCCATTGCCCATTGCCCATTGCCCATTGCCCACTGCCCATTGACCATTGCCCATTGCCCACTGCCCATTGACCACTGAGCTTCGACCATTGACCACTGCCCATTGCTGACTGACCACTTCCCACTGCCCATTGCCCATTGCCCATTGCCCATTGCCCATTGCCCACTGCCCATTGACCATTGACCATTGCCCACTGACCAGTGTCCATTGACCAGTGCCCTTTGACCATTCACCATTGCCCACTGCCCATTGACCAGTGGCCATTCACCATTGCCCATTGGCCACTGCCCATTGACTATTGACCACTGCCCATTGACCACTGCCCATTGCCCATTCACCATTCACCATTGCCTACTGTCCACGGCCCATTGACCACTGACCATTGCCCACTGCCCATTGACCATTCACCATTGACCATTGCCCATTGCCCACTGCCCATTGACCATTGCCCACTGACCAGTGTCCATTGACCAGTGCCCTTTGACCATTCACCATTGCCCATTGGCCACTGCCCATTGACTATTGACCACTGCCCACTGCCCCCTGCCCATTGACCACTGCCCACTGCCCATTGACCATTGCCCACTGCCCATTGACAATTGCCCACTGCCCATTCACCATTCACCATTGACCATTGCCCACTGCCCATTGACCATTCACCATTGACCACTGCCCACTGCCCATTGACAATTGCCCACTGCCCATTGACCATTCACCATTGACCATTGCCCACTGCCCATTGACCATTCACCATTGACCACTGCCCACTGCCCATTGACAATTGCCCACTGCCCATTGACCATTCACCATTGACCATTGCCCACTGCCCATTGACCATTCACCATTGACCACTGCCCACTGCCCATTGACAATTGCCCACTGCCCATTGACCATTGCCCACTGCCCACTGCCCATTGACAATTGCCCACTGCCCATTGACCATTCACCATTGACCATTGCCCACTGCCCATTGACCATTCACCATTGACCACTGCCCACTGCCCATTGACAATTGCCCACTGCCCATTGCCCACTGCCCACTGCCCATTGACCATTGCCCACTGCCCACTGCCCATTGACAATTGCCCACTGCCCATTGACAATTGCCCGCTGCTCATTGACCATTGCCCACTGCCCATTGCTCATTGCCCACTGCCCACTGCCCTCTGACCATTGACCACTGCCCTCTGACCACTGCCCATTCACAATTGACCACTGCCCATTGACAATTTACCATTCACCCTTGCCCACTGCCCATAGACCATTCACCACTGCCCATTGACCATTGCCCACTGCCCATTGACCATTGACCATTGCCCACTGACCATTGCCCACCTCCCACTGCCCACGGCCCATTGACTATTGACCACTGACCGCTGCCCATTGACCATTGACCACTGCCCATTGACCATTGACCACTGCCCTCTGACCATTGACCACTGCCCTCTGACCACTGCCCATTCACAATTGACCACTGCCCATTGACAATTTACCATTCACCCTTGCCCACTGCACATAGACCATTCACCACTGCCCATTGACCATTGCCCACTGCCCATTGACCATTGACCATTGCCCACTGACCACTGCTCATTGCCCACTGCCTTTTGTCCATTGACCATTTCCCACTGCCCATTGACCATTGCCCACTGCCCATTGATCATTGACCATTGCCCACTGCCCTTTGACCATTGCCCATTGCCCACTGACCAGTGCCCTTTGACCATTGACCATTGCCCATTGGCCACTGCCCATTGACCATTCACCACTGACCACTGCCAATTGACCATTCAACATTGACCATTGACCATTGACCATTGACCATTCACTATCACCCACTGCCCTTTGCCCTTTGACCACTGCCCATTGACCTTTTATCACTGCCCATTGACCATTGCCCACTGCCCATTGCCCACTGCCTACTGCTCATTGCCAACTGACCACTGCCCATTGACCATTGCCCACTGCCCATTGACCATTGACCATTGCCCACTGACCACTGCTCATTGCCCACTGCCTTTTGTCCATTGACCATTTCCCACTGCCCATTGACCATTGACCATTGCCCACTGCCCATTGATCATTGACCATTGCCCACTGCCCTTTGACCATTGACCATTGCCCATTGGCCACTGCCCATTGACCATTCACCACTGACCACTGCCAATTGACCATTCAACATTGACCATTGACCATTGACCATTGACCATTCACTATCACCCACTGCCCTTTGCCCTTTGACCACTGCCCATTGACCTTTTATCACTGCCCATTGACCATTGCCCACTGCCCATTGCCCACTGCCTACTGCTCATTGCCAACTGACCACTGCCCATTGACCATTGCCCACTGCCCATTGCCCACTGCCTACTGCTCATTGCCAACTGACCACTGCACATTGACCACTGCCCATGGCCTTTCTCTGCCCATTCTGTGCCCATTCCATGCCCATGGCCTTTCTCTGCCCATTCTCTGCCCATTCCATGCCCATGGCCTTTCTCTGCCCATTCTGTGCCCATTCCATGCCCATGGCCTTTCTCTGCCCATTCTCTGCCCATTTCATGCCCATGGCCTTTCTCTGCCCATTCTCTGCCCATTCCATGCCCATGGCCTTTCTCTGCCCATTCTGTGCCCATTCCATGCCCATGGCCTTTCTCTGCCCATTCTGTGCCCATTTCATGCCCATGGCCTTTCTCTGCCCATTCTGTGCCCATTCCATGCCCATGGCCTTTCTCTGCCCATTCTCTGCCCAATCCATGCCCATGGCCTTTCCCTGCCCATTCTGTACCCACTCGGTGTCTGTGCCCTTAGCTGCTCCGTGCCCACTCCGTGCCCTTCCCTGCGCCCTCCCTGCCCGCTCCGGTGCCGCCCCCGCCGCGGGTGTCCGCTGCAGGTCGAAGCCTCCCGGGCGCCCCCCAGGGCTGCGCTCATCGGCCGGGGGGGGGGGGGGGGAGGGGCGGGGGGAGGGGTCAAGGTTGGGGGGAGGGGCGGCACGAGCCGGGGCCGCAGGCTGCAGCCTTTGTGTGGTGCCGGCTGGGGGGGGGGGGAGAATGGAGAAGAGGAGGTGCCCAGAGACCCCCCGGCCCAATAAGGACCCCCCAGACCTATTGGGATCCCCAGCCCTATAGACCCCCCCAGCCCTATAGACCCTTCCCAGACCTATAGATCCCCCAGCCCTATAGGGACCCCCAGACCTATAGACCCTCCCCAGACCTATTGGGACCCCCAGCCCTCTAGGGACCCCCAGCCCTATAGACCCTTCCCAGACCTATAGATCCCCCAGCCCTATAGGGACCCCCAGCCCTATAGACCCCCCCAGCCCTATAGACCCTTCCCAGACCTATAGATCCCCCAGCCCTATAGGGACCCCCAGACCTATAGACCCTCCCCAGACCTATTGGGACCCCCAGCCCTCTAGGGACCCCCAGCCCTCTAGGGACCCCCAGCCCTATAGACCCTTCCCAGACCTATAGATCCCCCAGCCCTATAGGGACCCCCAGCCCTATAGACCCTCCCCAGCCCTCTAGGGACCCCCAGCCCTATAGACCCTTCCCAGACCTATCGATCCCCCAGCCCTATAGGGACCCCCAGCCCTATAGACCCTCCCCAGCCCTATAGGGACCCCCAGCCCTCTAGGGACCCCCAGCCCTCTAGGGACCCCCAGCCCTATAGACCCTTCCCAGACCTATAGATCCCCCAGCCCTCTAGGGACCCCCAGCCCTATAGACCCTTCCCAGACCTATAGATCCCCCAGCCCTCTAGGGACCCCCAGCCCTATAGACCCTCCCCAGCCCTAGCCCTCTAGGGACCCCCAGCCCTCTAGGGACCCCCAGCCCTATAGACCCTTCCCAGACCTATAGATCCCCCAGCCCTCTAGGGACCCCCAGCCCTATAGACCCTTCCCAGACCTATAGATCCCCCAGCCCTCTAGGGACCCCCAGCCCTATAGACCCTCCCCAGCCCTATAGGGACCCCCAGCCCTATAGACCCTTCCCAGACCTATAGATCCCCCAGCCCTATAGGGACCCCCAGCCCTATAGACCATCCCCAGCCCTATAGAGACCCCCCAGCCCTATAGGGACCCCCAGCCCTATAGACCATCCCCAGCCCTATAGAGACCCCCAGCCCTATAGACCATCCCCAGCCCTATAGAGACCCCCCAGCCCTATAGACCATCCCCAGCCCTATAGAGACCCCCCAGCCCTATAGGGACCCCCAGCCCTATAGACCCTCCCCAGCCCTCTAGGGACCCCCAGCCCCTATAGACCCTCCCCAGGCCTATAGACCTCCCCCAGCCCTGTAGGGATCCCTGCCCCCCTTGCCCCCCAATGCCCAGGACCCCCTGACCCCTCCCCAAGGATCCAGGCCCCCCTGCTCCCCCCCCCCCGCCCCGGGGCGGCACCATGGTCAAGGCCAAGCTGGGGGGGGAGGGGAAAGGCGGTTGGGGGGGGGGGAGGACCGGGAGGGGGGAAAGGTTGGGAGTGGGGAGGGGAAGGCTCTCGAAGGGCTCCAAGAGACCCCAAGGGACAGAGGGACAGAAGGACACAGGGAGAGGGGATGAAGGAGAGAGGGAAAAGGATGCAGACAGAGGGACAGAGAGAGGGAAAGGAAGAGAGAGGAGAGGATGGAGAAGGACAGACGGACAAGGGAGTGGAGAGGAGGGGGAGAGAGGGGACAGGAGGGAGGAGGAAGGACAGGAGGGGAGAGGAGGGACAGGAGGGAAAGGAGGAAGAGGAGGGAACAGGAGGGGACAGGAGGGAGAGGAGGGAGGAGGAGGGGACCAGAAGGAGAGGAGGGGACAGGATGGAGGAGGAAGGGACAGGAGGGGACAGGAAGGGACAGGAGGGAGAGGAGGAGACAGGAGGGGACAGGAGGGAGAAGAGGGGACAGGAGGGAGGAGGAAGGGACAGGAGGGGACAGGAGGGAGAAGAGGGGACAGGAGGGAGGAGGAAGGGACAGGAGGGGACAGGAGGGAGAAGAGGGGACAGGAGGGAGGAGGAAGGGACAGGAGGGAACAGGAGGGAGAAGAGGGGACAGGAGGGAGGAGGAAGGCACAGGAGGGGACAGGAGGGAGAAGAGGGGACAGGAGGGAGGAGGAAGGCACAGGAGGGGACAGGAGGGAGGAGGAAGGGACAGGAGGGAGGAGGAAGGGACAGGAGGGGACAGGAGGGAGAAGAGGGGACAGGAGGGAAATGAGGGACAGGAGGGAACAGGAGGGAACAGGAGGGAGAAGAGGGGACAGGAGGGAGGAGGAAGGGACAGGAGGGGACAGGAGGGAGAAGAGGGGATAGGAGGGACAGGAGGGGACAGGAGGGAGGAGGAAGGGACAGGAGGTAGAGGAGGGGATAGGAGGGACAGGAGGGACAGGAGGGGACAGGAGGGAGAGAAGGGGACAGGAGGGAGAGAAGGGGACAGGAGGGGACAGGAGGGAGAGAAGGGGACAGGAGGGGACAGGAGGGACAGGAGGGACAGGAGAGAGGAGGGGACAGGAGGGACAGGAGGGACAGGAGGGACAGGAGGGAGGAGGGGACAGGAGGGACAGGAGGGACAGGGAGGGAGGAGGGGACAGGAGGGACAGGAGGGAGGAGGGGACAGGAGGGACAGGAGGGACAGGAGGGACAGGAGGGACAGGAGGGAGGAGGGGACAGGAGGGACAGGAGGGACAGGAGAGAGGAGGGGACAGGAGGGACAGGAGGGACAGGAGGGACAGGAGGGACAGGAGGGAGGAGGGGACAGGAGGGACAGGAGGGACAGGAGGGAGGAGGGGACAGGAGGGACAGGAGGGAGGAGGGGACAGGAGGGACAGGAGGGACAGGAGGGACAGGAGGGACAGGAGGGACAGGAGGGAGGAGGGGACAGGAGGGACAGGAGGGACAGGAGGGACAGGAGGGACAGGAGGGAGGAGGGGACAGGAGGGACAGGAGGGACAGGAGGGAGGAGGGGACAGGAGGGACAGGAGGGACAGGAGGGACAGGAGAGAGGAGGGGACAGGAGGGACAGGAGAGAGGAGGGGACAGGAGGGACAGGAGGGACAGGAGGGAGGAGGGGACAGGAGGGACAGGAGGGACAGGAGGGACAGGAGGGACAGGAGGGACAGGAGGGACAGGAGGGAGGAGGGGACAGGAGGGACAGGAGGGACAGGAGGGAGGGAGGGGACAGGAGGGACAGGAGGGACAGGAGGGACAGGAGAGAGGAGGGGACAGGAGGGACAGGAGAGAGGAGGGGACAGGAGGGACAGGAGGGACAGGAGAGGGAGGGGACAGGAGGGACAGGAGGGACAGGAGGGACAGGAGAGAGGAGGGGACAGGAGGGACAGGAGGGACAGGAGGGAGGAGGGGACAGGAGGGACAGGAGGGACAGGAGGGACAGAAGGGACAGGAGGGAGGAGGGGACAGGAGGGACAGGAGGGACAGGAGGGAGGAGGGGACAGGAGGGACAGGAGGGGAGGGGACAGGAGGGACAGGAGGGACAGGAGGGACAGGAGGAGTCGGGGGGTCAGGGAGGTGAGGGGGTCAGGAAGGGTCAGGGGGGTCGGAGGGGTCGGGGGGGGGGCGGGGGGGGAGGGGTCGGGAGGCTCAGGGGGCTCGGGGGGGGGCGGGGGGTCCGGGGCTATTTTGTCCCCCCCAGTTCTGTCTCAGCACCATGGGGCTGGCACCACCTTGGCAGAGCCCCCAGGGCCCCGCCCCGGACTGCGCCCCCTGCACCCCCTGGCACTGCCCCCAACCCGCCCCGACGCTGCCACCACTATCGCGACGGTGCCACCCCGACGGCGTCATCCCCACCCACCCGACCCTGCCAGAGCTATCGCGACAGTGCCATCAGCACCACAGACAGCGCCCCCAGCGCCTCCCCGCCGGTGGGCCCCCCCCCATCACTGCCACCACTATCGCGACAGGGCCACCCCCCTGACCGTGACCCCAGCCCCCTCCCCACACCCCCCCCCCCCGCGGGTGCCACCTGGCCACAGGTGTGACAGAGCCGGAGGGGGAGGGGACGCACACGACAGAGACGACCCTCATGCGCCCCCTCCCCTGCCCCCCCACCCAGCTACCCCAGCCCCCCAGCTGCCCCCAGCCCCTTCCTGTGCCCCCCCTCCCCCCAAAGCCTCCAACCCTTCCTCCTGCCCCGGAGCCCCCTCCCCCAGTTCCCCACATTGCCCCCTCCCCCAATTCCCCGGACCACCCCCCCCCCCCCAGGCCCCCTTCAGCCCCCTCCCAGCCCCCCAGCCCCCAATCCCCCCCCCCATTGACCCCCAATCCCCTCCCATTGCCCCCCAAGTCCCCTGAGCCCCCCTAGACCCCCTGCAGCCCCCTCCCACCCCCCACAATTCCCCTCACGCCCCCAGACCCCCTTCAGCCCCATCCCAGCCCCCCCAGGCCCCCAGCCCCCCTCCCCACCCCTCCCCCTCCCTTTTGCCCTTCCTCCCCCCCCGCCCCTCCCTTCTCCCCCCCCCCCCTCCCCTTCCCGTTCGCCCCCCCCCAGATCTCCACTCTCCCCCTTCCCCCTATCCCAATCCCAATCCCAGCCCCCCCCCCGCCCCAGCCCTCTCTCCCCCTCTCCCCTTCCCCCCGCGGCCGGTATCGATCCGCAGCGGCGGCGCCGCCGGTTTCGATCGGGGATCGATAACGAGCGGCAGAAAAAAGCCTCTCGGAGCACGGCGGGGCGGAGGGGGGAAAGACCACCGGGGGACCCCCTCTAGCATATAAGACCCCCCCCCCCAGCCCCCTTGGGACCACCGGGGTGGGGAGGGGACCCCCCCGCCCCCCCCCGCCCCCCCCCGGCAGCGGGGAGGATGCTGGGATGGTGCCGGCGAGGGAGATAAGGGGAGGGGGGGGGGGGCAGAGGAGAAAGATGGAGACCCCCCTCCCTTTAATATGGAGGGGGCTCGGGGGGGTCCAGGCTCGGGGGGGTCGTGTCTTACCGGGGGGACCCTCCGCCGCCGCCGCCTCCATGCGCGCGCTCCGGGGGCCGCCGGGCTCCGGCTCCGCCGCGGGCAGCGGCGCGGCCACAGGACGTGAACTGGGGGGGGCTTCGGGGGGGGGGTGGGGGGGGGCGCGGGGGGCTGCGGGGGTGGTGTGAAGGGTAAAAGGTGTGGGGGGGGGGCCGCTGCTGGACACGGGGGCGGGGGGGGGGGAGATCGGATCCGGCGCCCAGGGGGAGGGGGATGAGGGGGAGGGAAAACAAGGGGGGCTGGGGGGGTCGAGACCTAGTGGCCAAGCCGCGCCCCTCCCCCCCTCCTTATTTTAAGGCCCCCCCACCCCGATTTGAAAGCCCCTCCCCATTTTAACGCCCCCCTCATTCAAAGCCCCCTCCCCATTATTTCGAAGCCCCCTCCCCATTCACAGCCTCCCCCCGAGCTCCCCCCCCGGGCCCCCCTCTGAGGCCTCCCCATTTGGAGCCCCCTCCCCCCTCACTTTCAGGCCCCCTCCCCCACTGAACCCTCCCCCCCCCCCCCCGCCTTAAAGGGCTGCAGGTGCAGCCCTGAGCCCCCCCCCCCCAATGCTTCTTCCTCTTCTCCCTCCTCTTCCTCTTCAGCAGCACCACAGCCGCCCCCCCCCAGATTCTGCACCCCCCCAGGTGCACGAGGGGGAGCCCCCCCCCCCGTAATAACCGTACTGAGACCCCTCCCCAGGCACACAGAGACCCCCCGAAGTCAGAGACCCCTCCCCAGTTACAGCGACCCCCCCCCGTTTACAGCCCCCCCCCCAATCCCACCTCCCAGCCCTCCCCAGCCCCCCCCCTTTATCACCCCCAGCCTCGCCCCCCCCCCTCCAGTCTATTCCCCCCCTGCACCTTCCTCATTCCCCCTTCCCCCCACCCCTCTTTTTCTCACTCCACCCTCCCCCCCCCCCCCCCGTCCCCCTCCCCCCCCCCACCCCCCTCCAGCTCCGGCCAGCAGCGACCTGCGCGCGGCCGTCGCGGAGCCCCGACCCCCCCCCCAGGCCGCCCAGACAAAAGCGATTAGCGCTGGGTGGAGGCGGCGGGGAGAGGGGGAGGGGGAGGGGGGAGGGAGAGAGGGGGTGGGGGGCCCAAGACCACCACCCCCCCGGGCAGGAAGGGAACCCCTAGACCCCTTCCCCCCCAAAAGGAAAGAAACTCAAATCCTGCAGGGATCTGGGGAGAGCCCAAAGACCACCCCCCAGGAACCCCCCCAGGCCCACGGGGAGCCCCCGGACCCCCCGGCCCCCCAGGCCCAAGGGGGCAGCAGGGGGCAGCAGGATGCCCCTGGAAGTACCACCCTGGGGCCACCTCCTGGTGCTGACCTGAGCCCTGCTGGCACCACGAGCTCCAGTGCCCCCCAGTGCCCCCAGTGCCCTCCAGTGCCCCCAGTGCCCCCCAGTGCCCCCCAGTGCCCTCCAGTGCCCCCCAGTGCCCTCCAGTGCCCTCCAGTGCCCTCCCAGTGCCCTCCAGTGCCTTCCAGTGCCCCCAGTGCCTCCCAGTGCCCTCCCAGTGCTTCCCAGTGCCCTCCAGTGCCTCCCAGTGCCCTCCCAGTGCTTCCCAGTGCCCTCCAGTGCTCCTCCAGTGCCCTTACAGTGCCTCCCAGCACCCTCCCAGTGCTGCTCCAGTGCCATCCAGTGTCCTCCAGTGCTCATCCAGTGCCCTCCCAGTGCCCTCCAGTGCTTCCCAGTGCCTCCCAGTGCCCATCTAGTGCTGCTCCAGTGCCAGTCCAGTGCTCATCCAGTGCCCTCCCAGTGCCTCCCAGTGCCCTCCAGTGCTTCCCAGTGCCCTCCAGTGCCCTCCAGTGCCTCCCAGTGCCCCTCCAGTGCCCTCCAGTGCCCTCCCAGTGCTTCCCAGTGCCGCTCCAGTGCCCTCCCAGTGCCCTCCCAGTGCCTCCCAGTGCTCCTCCAGTGCCCTCCAGTGCTCCCCAGTGCCCTCCAGTGCCCCTCCAGTGCCCTCCCAGTACCCTCCCAGTGCCTTCCAGTGCTTCCCAGTGCCCCCCAGTGCCCTCCCAGTACCTCCCAGTGCCTTCCAGTGCTTCCCAGTGCCCCCCAGTGCCCTCCCAGTGCCTTCCAGTGCTTCCCAGTGCCCTCCCAGTGCCCTCCAGTGCCCTCCCCCTCACAGTGCCTCCCAGTGCCCTCCAGTGCTCCCCCAGTACCTGCCAGGCGGAGGTGGCCTCTGTGGGACCTGTGGGGACAGCATGGGGGGGGGGGGAGAGATCGAGGCGGGGTCTCCAAGGGGTCTCTGGGGGCAGGTGGGGGGGGGTCAGGGACCCCTCAAGAGCTTGGGGGCCCCCCCGGGATGCTCAGGACCCCCCAGGCAGCTTGAGGACCTCCGGGAAGGTTTGGGGAGCACGGGGGGGGGGGGGGGGGGGGGAGGTGTCCCTAAGACCCCCCCCCCCAAAACCCCTGCCCCTCCCCCCCCCGAAACACATTTGGGGACATCCTCCCACACCCTCCCCGCCCCCGGGATCTTGGGGACCCCCGGGGCTCTCCTCCCCCTCCCAGCCCTTCCCCGAAGCCCTTTGGGACCCTCCGGGACCCCCAAAAGCGGCGGCGGGGGGGGGGGGGGGGGGGAAGGGATTCCCTCCCTCCCCCCTGCCGAACAGGAGCTGGGGGCGGGGGGCGGGGGGGGGGTCGGGGATCGATCAGGGAAGCCCCCGGGATCGATCGGGGCCGGCCCCGCGGATCGATGCTGTTAATCGGCGCCGATCGATCGCCGCCGCCGCAATTAGCGGCGCAGGGACAGCCCCGGGGGGGGAGGGGAGGGGAGGCGGCGGGGGGGCGGGGGGGGAGAAGGAAACCCTGCGAGGGGGGAGAAGGGAAGGGGGAGAGGGAGGGGGGTTGGGGGTCTGGGGGGGGTCCAGAAGGGGGCTGGGGAGGGGGTCCTGGGGGGATCTTGGGGGTGTTGGGGGCTGGGGGGGTCTAGAGGGGTCTTAGGGGTGGGGAGGGGGCTGGAGGGTCAGGGGGCATCGGGGGAGGTGTTAGGGGGGTTGGGGATCTGGGGGGTCCAAGGGGTCTGGGGGGTCCAGGAGGGGGTCTGGGGGGTCCGAGGCAGCTCTTGGGGGTGTTGGAGCGTGGGGAGGGGGCTGGGGGGGTGGGTGGGGGATGCAACCGGAGGGGTCCCGGGGAGTTTTAGGGGGGGGTCTTGGAGGGGTTTGGGGGTCTGGGGGGGTCCAGAAGGGGGCCGGAGGGGTGCGAGGGGGCCCTTGGGGGTGTTGTGGTGGGGGAGGGGGCTGGGGGGGGGGTCCAGGAGGAGTCTAGGAGGGTCTTAGGGGTGGGGAGGGGGCTGGGGGTCAGGGGGGGATCCGGGGGTCCGGAGGGGTCTGGGGGGATCCGGGGGGGACCTAGGGGGTGTTGGGGGCTGGGGAGGGAGCTGCAGGGGTGGGGAGGGGGCTGGAGGGTCAGCGGGCATCGGGGAGGGGTCTTGGGGGGTGTTGGGGATCTGGGGGGGTCCAGAAGGGGTCTGGGGGGTCCGGGGCAGCTCTTGGGGGTGCTGGGGCGTGGGGAGGGGGCTGGGGGGGGGTCTAGGGGGGTCTTAGGGGTGGGGAGGGGTCCAGGAGGGGTCTGAGGGAGTTTGCAGCGGGAGGGGGAGGAGGGGATTTGGGGGGGGGGTGTCTCTATGGGGGGGGGGGACCCTATTTGGGAGGGGGTTGGGGTCGTGCTGTGTCCCCCCCCCCCCGGGCCTGTCCCGTGCCGGGGGTGGGGGTGGGGTGGGGAGGGGGTCCCTATGTGGCTGTGCCTCCCCCTGGGGGGTCCTTACCCCTGGGGGGGGTCCCCGTGCCAAGATGCCACCCCCCGAGGTGTCCCCAGGTCACTCTGTGCCCAGGGCAGGTCTGGGGGGGGCAAAGCTTTGGGGGGGGGGGAGGGGGAGGGGACACAGAGACCCCCCCCCGGGAGACGTCTGAGGGACAATGGGGGGGGGGGACCCCAAACTGTCCCCAAGAGGGGGGCGGGGGTGGGGTGGGGGGAAAGACGACAGGAACCCTCCTGAAAAGCTCCGGACCCCCCGAAAGGCTCAGGACCCCCCCCCCCCGAAGCTTCAGACCCCCCAAAGGCTCAGGAACGCCCCCCACGAATAGCTCAGGGCCCCCCCAGGCCCTCAGGACCCCCCTCCAAAAGCTCGGGACCCCTCCCCCGAGGCTCCTGCCCCCCTCCCCCAGTTAAGGCCCTTCTCCCCCTCCCCCTTGGGTGGGAATTTGGGGGGGGTGTCCCGGCGTCTACAATGGGGGTGGGGGGCCGGGGGGGATGGAGATGGGGGGGAGGAGGTGGGGAGGAGCCTGAAAGGGAGAGGTGGACACGGGGGGCTCGGGGGTCCAAATTGGGGGGGGGGAGGTGGAACTGGGGGGTGGGGGGGAGGGGGTAAAATGGGGAGGGGGGTCGGGGGGGGAAATGAGGAGGAAGGAAATTGGGGGGGGGGGGGATGGGGATGGGGGAGGTCTCCTGGGGGGAGGGCAATTGGGGGGAAGGGGGGGGTCCCTGCCCTGGGGGGGTCTAAACTGGGGGGGGGGGGGGGTCGAGAGTGAGCTGGGAGGGGGAGGGGGGAGATGGAACTGGGGAGCTGGGGAGGGGCCCCAAGAAGGTCCAGGGGGAGGGGGATGGAATTGGGGGGGGGCCTGGGGGGGGGATCTGCCCGGGGGGAGTCTAAAGGGGGGGGAACAAGGGGGGGGGGATGTGGGGGGGCCTGAGGGAGATTTGGGGGGGGGGGGGTCGCGGCTCGCGCGAGGCCTTCGCTCTCTTCCCTGGGGGGTTGGGGGGGGGGGGGGGTTGGGTGCTGGGGGGGGGGGAGGTGAGGGAGGGGATCTCGAGCGCGGGGGATTCCCCCTCCCCCCCCCCCCCCGCCCTCCCTCTCCCCTCCCTCCCTCCCTCCTTCCCCCTCCCTCCTCCTTTCTCCTGCGCCAATCAATATGCAAAACGCGAGGCTCGCGCTATGCAAATGAGCCGCGGGAGGGGGCGGGGGGGGAAGGAAGGGGGGTGGGAAGAGGGGGGGGGGGGGGGGGGAGAGGGAGGGAGGAAGCGGTGGGGGAGGGGACCCGGAGCTGCCCAAACCTCCGCCTCCATCGGTGGCGCTCGGAGACTCCTCCATGGGCTGGGAGAGAGCTGGGGGGAGGGGAGGGGAGGGGAGGGGAAGGGGGAGGGGGAGAGGAAGGGTGGGGAGAGGGGAGAGGGGAGAAGGAGAAAGGGGGGGGGGGGGGGGGGGCAGAAAATAACCTGCGTGGGATTTGGGGGGGGGAAAAAAAAAAGGGGAAAAGGGCTCAAAAAATAAACGGGGGGAGGGGGGGAGGGGGGGAAGCTTCTGTCCCCCTACCCGAAGCCCCTCCCCCACCCTGCCCCTCCCCCACCCCGCGGTTGCCTTGGGAACAGGATGCGGAGGGAGGGGGAGGGGCAGGGAGGGGGTGGGGGAGGGGTCTGGGACCACCCGGGGGCGGGGAGAAAGGGGAAGGGGGAGGGGTCACGGGTGAGGAAGGCACCAATGGGAGAAGGGAAAGGGCAGTGGGGGAGGGGTCGGAGACCCTCGCGCGCGTGGGGGGGGGGAAGGGGGAGGGGCTTGGGGAGGGGGCGGGGTTGGGGGAGGGGCACAGGGGAAAGAGGCTGCTGGGGGAGTGGGACAGGGAGGGGCTGGAGGTGGGACAGGTTTGGGGAGGGGCGGGGCGAGGGAATTGGGGGCGGGGGCGTGGCTGAGCCCCACCCTAACTCCCCCAGCCCCACCCTCCCAAATCCTCCCCCAAATTCCCCTAAGGACCCCCCCCCGGAATCCCCCCAAATCCTCCCAAGCCCCCCCCCCAGGACCTGCCCCCAAGCCCCTCCCCCCACCCCAGGTTGGTTCTGTGGCACCGGGGACCCCCCCCCAGTGACAGCCCCCCACCCTATTACGTCACCACCTCCCTGATGACAACATCATCCCCCCAGTGACGTCACCCCACCCCCCCACCCCAATCCTCTCCCTCTTCCCCATTCCCCTCCTGGGTGACCTCATCCCCCCCCCCGATGACGTCACCGCCCCCTCCCCACCGTGGGACATCAGTGACATCATCACAGCCTCGAGTGCATCACCCCCTCCGTGACGTCATCACCCCTCTGGTGACGTCACCACCCCCACCCCCAAATAAGAGGCAGCAGCAAAGGAGGGGGTTGGGGGGGGGCCCAGCGCCTCCCCCTTCCCCGGTGCCAACCAATCAGCTTCAGAGCTTTAATTAATTAATTAATTAACCTCATTTACATATTTACAGCCCCCCGAAGCGGGGGGACGACAAACAAATTGGGGGATGGGGGGGGAAACGGGGAGGGGCTTCCGAGGGCAACAAAAGTGGGGGGAGGGGCAGAGACCCCAATTTGGGGTGGGGGCGGGGCTCGACTCACCCCTCCCCCTCCCTCATTTTGGCCTCCCAGGGCTTCCCCCCCCGGGGGTCACATTTCCCAAGTCACGGAGGGAGCGATCCACCCCCCAAGCCCCCTCCCCCCCCCCTCCCCGTTCTTGGGGTCTCCACACCCTGACCCCCCCCCCCCCCCAAATCTTTCCTCCTCCTCTCCCCAGGCAATGGCTCGGGGGGGGGGGGGGGGAGAATTTGAGGGGAACATTCTTTCCCCCCTCCCCCAATTCTGGGCTCTTACAATCCATTTCCTCCCTGAGGTTTTGGGGTCCCACCCCCCACCATTTTGGGGTCCCCCTCTTCATTTTCAGCTCCTTGGGGGGGGGGGGTTCCTGCCACCATTTTGTGCCCCCCTCAATCGCTTTGGGGTCCCCTGGAGCCATTTCAAGGCCCTCCCTCCCCCCTGCCCCCCGCGTGGGGCTCATTTTGGGGGGGTCCCTGCCACCATCTTGTGCTCCCCTGGGCCCCCTGGGGGTCCATTTTATGCTCCCCCTCAGCCCCTTTGGGGTCCCTGCCGCCGTCGTGTGCCCCCTCAGCCATCTCGGGGTTCATTTTAAGCTCCCCCTGCAGCCATTCTGTGTCCCCCTCAGCCCCCTTAGGACCCCCTTTATGGGCCCCCCCCCCCCCCCCCGCCGCTCAGTGCCTCTCCCCCTGCTCTCCTCAGCCCTCCCCCCCGGGGGTCCCTGCTGCCATTTGCTCTGCCCTTCACCTCCCCTCTCCCCTTTGCCCCCCTCCCTCCCCCGCTGCCCGCAGGGTGCTGCCCCCTGGCGGCCCTCAGCCGCCCTGGCATCCATTCTGTGCCCCCTCAGCCGGCTCAGGACACACCCCCCCCCCGACCCCCGGGGCGCATCTCCGCGCTCCTCCCCCGCGGGGGGGGGCGGCCCTCAGCCCCTGGCCGGCGGGTGGTGCGCGGCGGGGGCGGGGCCGGGGCGGGGCCGGGCGGGGCGGGGCCTGGGCGCGGCGGCGGGGCGGCGCTGAGCAGCAGCCTCCGGCCCTCCTCGTAGTCGTCCTGGTCGACGCTGACCAGCAGGCGCACGTCCTCGCGGCCCACGGCGCGCCGCAGCCCCTCGGTGAGGAAGACTCCCTTGAGCGCCTCCAGCAGGGAGCCGTTGAGGTAGTCCCCCCAGAAGGCGTCCAGGTAGGAGAGCTCCGAGAACTTGATGTCGCAGAGGATGGAGCCCAGGTCCCGAGCCTTCAGCACGCCGCTGGCCTGCCCGAAGACGTCCAGCGCCCGGCCCGGCCCCCGCGGCCGGCTGGAGGCCACCCCCGCCGCAGCGCCGAGGCCCGCGTGCTCGCAAAGCCAAGCTCGGCCCAGGCACCCAGGCAGGGACCGGATGTCTGCCGGGGGAGCAAAGCCAAACCAGGCAGAGCCCGCCTTGAGAGCCGGCAGGGACCAGGCCGGGCCGGGCGGGGACCAGGCAGGGACCGGGGAGGGACCGGCTGGAACCAGGCAGGGACCGGGGAGGGACCGGGGAGGGACCAGCTGGAACCAGGCAGGGACCGGGAGGGACCAGCTGGAACCAGGCAGGGACCGGGGAGGGACCAGCTGGAACCAGGCAGGGACCGGGGGCAGGGACCAGCTGGAACCAGGCAGGGACCGGGGAGGGACCAGCTGGAACCAGGCAGGGACCGGGGAGGGACCAGCTGGAACCAGGCAGGGACCAGGGAGGGACCAGCTGGAACCAGGCAGGGACCAGGGAGGGACCGGAACTGGAACCAGGGAACCAGGCAAGGACCGGCCAGGCAGGGACCGGGGAGGGACCGGGGGAGGAAGGACCAGCTGGAACCAGGCAGGGACCGGGGAGGGACCGGGGAGGGACCAGCTGGAACCAGGCAGGGACCGGGGAGGGACCAGCTGGAACCAGGCAGGGACCGGGGAGGGACCAGCTGGAACCAGGCAGGGACCAGGGAGCTGGAACCGGCTGGAACCAGGGAAGGACCGGCTGGAACCAGGCAGGGACCGGGGAGGGACCGGGGGAGGGACCAGCTGGAACCAGGCAGGGACCGGGGAGGGAGGGACCGGGAGGGACCAGCTGGAACCAGGCAGGGACTGGGGGAGGGACCGGGGAGGGACCAGCTGGAACCAGAGAGGGACCAGTTGGAACCAGAGAGGGACAAGATAGGGACCAGCTGGAACCAGGCAGGGACCAGAGAGAGACCAGGAAGGGATCAGTTGGAACCAGGGAGAGACCAGAGAGGGACCAGCTGGAACCAGGCAGAGACCAGAGAGGGACCAGTCAGGACCACTTAAAACCTGATAGGGACCAGTGGGAACCAGTCGGAACCTGATAGGGACCAGTGGGAACCAGAAAAAGACCAGTGATGACCAGATAGGGACCAGATAGGGACCAGTTAGAACCAGTTGGGACCTGACAGGTACCAGTGGGAAGCAGTCAGAACCTTACAGGGACAGGTCAGGGCCAGTCGGGACCTGATAGGGACCAGTCAGAACCAAATAGGGACCAGTCAGGACCACTTAGAACCTGATAGGGACCAGTCGGAAGCACATAGGGACCAGTCAGGACCAGTCTGGACCAGACAGGGACCAGTTGGGACCAGATAGGGACTAGTCAGAACCAGATAGGGACCAGTTAGAACCACTTAGAACCTGATAGGGACCAGGTGGGACTAGAAAGGGACCAGACAGGGACCAGTGGGAACCAGACGGGGACCAGTTGGGACCAGTCGGAACCAGATAGGGTCCAGTTGGAACCAGATAGGGACTAGTCAGAACCAGATAGGGACCAGTTAGAACCACTTAGAACCTGATAGGGACCAGGTGGGACTAGAAAGGGACCAGACAGGGACCAGTGGGAACCAGACAGGGACCAGTTGGGACCAGTCGGAACCAGATAGGGAGTTAGAACCACTTAGAACCTGATAGGGACCAGTGGGAACCAGACGGGGACCAGTCGGAACCAGACAGGGACCAGATAGGGACCAGTCGGAACCAGACGGGGACCAGATAGGGACCAGTCGGAACCAGACGGGGACCAGTCGGAACCAGTCGAAACCAGACAGGGACCAGTCGGAACCAGACAGGGACCAGATAGGGACCAGTCGGAACCCGTCGGAACCAGATAGGGACCAGTCGGAACCAGATAAGGGACCAGTCGGAACCTGTTGGAACCAGTCAGGGACCAGTCGAACCAGACAGGGACCAGTTGGAACCCGTCGGCACCAGACAGGGACCAGTCGGAACCAGTCGAAACCAGATAGGGACCAGTCGGAACCAGACAGGGACCAGTCGGAACCAGACAGGGACCAGATAGCGACCAGTCGGGACCAGACGGGGGACCAGATAGCGACCAGTCGGGACCAGACGGGGACCAGTCGGGACCAGACGGGGACCAGTCGGGACCAGACGGGGACCAGTCGGGACCAGACGGGGACCAGCTAGGAAACAGTTAAGAAACAGTGAGAGCTAGCTGGAACCAGGTAGGAACCAGTTGGAACCAGATTAGGACCAGTTGGAACCAGTCTGAACCGGGTAGGGAGCAGTCGAAACCAGGTAGGGACCAGATTAGGACCAGATGGAGCCGGCTGGGACCAGGTAGCGACCAGCTGGAACCAGGTAGGGAGCAGTTAAGAAACAGAACCAGCCAGCAGCAGGAGGAGGGGGCAGCCAGAAGCAAGGGGGAGGGGGAGTAGTTAGGAAACAGAGCCAGCTGGAACCGGTCAGAACCAGCTGGAACCAGATAGAAGTCAGCTAGGAACCAGTCAAGAAACAGAGCTGGCTGGAACCAGGCAGGGACAGATGGAACCAAATTAAGACCAGTTGGAGCCAGCTGGGACCAAGTAGGGATCAACTGGAACCAGGTAGGGACCAGGTAGGGACCAGATAGGGACCAGCTGGAACCGGTTAGGAACCAGTTAGAGCCAGCTGGAACCGGTTAGGGACCAGCTAGAACTAGGGACCAGCTAGAACCGGATAGGGACCAGCTAGAACCGGATAGGGACCAGCTAGAGCCAGCTGGAACCACGTGGGGTTCCCCGGGATACGTACCGCAGGTGACCTTGGCGGGGGCTCCTGGGGGCTCCTGGGGGGCTCCTGGGGGGGCAGTGGCGGCGCCGGCGGCAGTGGAGCCCCCCGGCTGCGGCTGCTGCGGGACCCCCGGCTGCGGCTGCTGCGGCTGCGCTTGGGGCTGGGGCCTGCGGCAGGGAGGCCTCTGAGACCCACTGTGACCCACAGCAACCCATAGGGAGCCAAAGGGACCCATAGAGACCCATAGGAAGCTATAGGGAGCCATAGGGATCTATAGGGAGCCACAGGGACCCATAGGGATCTATAGGGAGCCACAGGGACCCATAGGAAGCTATAGGGATCCACAAAGAGCCATAGGGAGCCATAGGGATCTATAGGGAGCCACAGGGAACCATAGGGAGCTACAGGGATCCACAAAGAGCCATAGGGAGCCATAGGGATCTATAGGGAGCCACAGGGAACCATAGGGAGCCACAGGGACCCACAGAGACTCACAGGGACCCATAGGGGGCCACAGGGGCCCACAGAGACTCACAGGGACCCATAGGGGGCCACAGGGGCCCATAGGGAGCCATAGGGAACCATAAAGTCCCATAGGGAACCATAGAGGCCCATAGGGAACCATACGGAACCATAGAGGCCCATAGGGAGCCATAGGGAACCATAGAGGCCCATAGGGAGCCATAGGGAACCATAGAGGCCCATAGGGAGCCATAGGGAACCATAGAGGCCCATAGGGAACCATAGAGGCCCATAGGGAACCATAGGGAGCCATAGAGGCCCATAGGGAGCCATAGGGAGCCATAGAGGCCCATAGGGAGCCATAGGGAGCCATAGAGGCCCATAGGGAGCCATAGGGAACCATAGAGGCCCATAGGGAGCCATAGGGAACCATAGAGGCCCATAGGGAGCCATAGGGAACCATAGAGGCCCATAGGGAGCCATAGGGAACCATAGAGGCCCATAGGGAACCATAGAGGCCCATAGGGAGCCATAGGGAACCATAGAGGCCCATAGGGAGCCATAGGGAACCATAAGGCCCATAGGGAGCCATAGGGAACCATAGAGGCCCATAGGGAGCCATAGGGAACCATAGAGGCCCATAGGGAACCATAGAGGCCCATAGGGAGCCATAGGGAGCCATAGAGGCCCATAGGGAGCCATAGGGAGCCATAGAGGCCCATAGGGAGCCATAGGGAGCCATAGAGGCCCATAGGGAGCCATAGGGAACCATAGAGGCCCATAGGGAGCCATAGAGGCCCATAGGGAGCCATAGGGAGCCATAGAGGCCCATAGGGAGCCATAGGGAACCATAGAGGCCCATAGGGAGCCATAGGGAACCATAGAGGCCCATAGGGAACCATAGAGGCCCATAGGGAGCCATAGAGGCCCATAGGGAGCCATAGGGAACCATAGAGGCCCATAGGGAGCCATAGGGAACCATAGAGGCCCATAGGGAGCCATAGGGAACCATAGAGGCCCATAGGGAACCATAGAGGCCCATAGGGAACCATAGGGAGCCATAGAGGCCCATAGGGAGCCATAGGGAACCATAAGGCCCATAGGGAGCCATAGGGAACCATAGAGGCCCATAGGGAACCATAGAGGCCCATAGGGAGCCATAGGGAGCCATAGAGGCCCATAGGGAGCCATAGGGAGCCATAGAGGCCCATAGGGAGCCATAGGGAGCCATAGAGGCCCATAGGGAGCCATAGGGAACCATAGAGGCCCATAGGGAGCCATAGGGAACCATAGAGGCCCATAGGGAGCCATAGGGAACCATAGAGGCCCATAGGGAGCCATAGGGAGCCATAGAGGCCCATAGGGAGCCATAGGGAGCCATAGAGGCCCATAGGGAGCCATAGGGAACCATAGAGGCCCATAGGGAGCCATAGGGAACCATAGAGGCCCATAGGGAGCCATAGGGAGCCATAGGGAGGCCCATAGGGAGCCATAGGGAGCCATAGAGGCCCATAGGGAGCCATAGGGAACCATAGAGGCCCATAGGGAGCCATAGGGAACCATAGAGGCCCATAGGGAGCCATAGGGAGCCAGAGGGAGCCATAGCTCCACAGAGACCCAGAGAAAGCCTCAGCGCCCCCGAGCGCCCCCGCCCAGTGCCCCCAAGGCACCCCCCCCCCCCCCCCATCCGTCCTGTGCCAGAGCCCCTCCCGGCGCCCCCTGCCCCTCACCGCTCTCCCAGGCGTCAGGCCGGGGCTGGGCACCGCTCAGGCAGCTGCCAACCACCGCGGGGCCGCAGGTGAAGCGCTCGGGGGACACTGTGGGGACACACGGCCCGGTCACCAGCGGGCACCCAGGGCACCCAGAGCCCTCTCACCAGTGGGCACAGCTGGCACCCGGAGCCACCCAGGGCACCCAGAGCCACCCAGGGGCACCCAGAGCCCTCTCACCAGTGGGCACAGCTGGCACCCACAGCCACCCAGGGCACCCAGAGCCACCCAGGGGCACCCAGAGCCCTCTCACCAGTGGGCACAGCGGGCACCCAGAGCCACCCAGGGCACCCAGAGCCACCCAGGGGCACCCAGAGCCCTCTCACCAGTGGGCACAGCTGGCACCCACAGCCACCCAGGGCACCCAGAGCCACCCAGGGGCACCCAGAGCCCTCTCACCAGTGGGCACAGCTGGCACCCAGAGCCACCCAGGGCACCCAGAGCCACCCAGGGGCATCCAGAGCCCTCTCACCAGTGGGCACAGCTGGCACCCAGAGCCACCCAGGGGCACCCAGAGCCTTGGCACCAGCAGGCACAGCTGGCACCCAGAGCCACCCAGGGCACCCAGAGCCACCCAGGGGCACCCAGAGCCCTCTCACCAGTGGGCACAGCTGGCACCCAGAGCCACCCAGGGGCACCCAGAGCCTTGGCACCAGCAGGCACAGCTGGCACCCAGAGCCACCCAGAGGCACCCAGAGCTCTCTCACCAGTGGGCACAGCTGGCACCCAGAGCCACCCAGGGCACCCAGAGCCACCCAGGGGCACCCAGAGCCCTCTCACCAGTGGGCACAGCTGGCACCCAGAGCCACCCAGGGGCACCCAGAGCCTTGGCACCAGCAGGCACAGCTGGCACCCAGAGCTCTCTCACCAGTGGGCACAGCTGGCACCCAGAGCCACCCAGGGCACCCAGAGCCACCCAGGGGCACCCAGAGCCCTCTCACCAGTGGGCACAGCTGGCACCCAGAGCCACCCAGAGCCTTGGCACCAGCAGGCACAGCTGGCACCCAGAGCCACCCAGGGACACCCAGAGCCCTCTCACCAGTGGGCACAGCTGGCACCCAGAGAGCCCCAGAGCCCTCTCACCAGGGACAGCTGGCACCCAGAGCCCCAGAGCTCTCACCAGTGGGCACAGCTGGCACCCAGAGCCACCCAGCACCCAGAGCTCTCTCACCAGTGGGCACAGCTGGCACCCAGAGCCACCCAGAGGCACCCAGAGCTCTCTCACCAGTGGGCACAGCTGGCACCCAGAGCCACCCAGGGCACCCAGAGCCACCCAGGGGCACCCAGAGCCCTCTCACCAGTGGACACAGCTGGCACCCAGAGCCACCCAGGGGCACCTAGGGACATCAAGGTGGTACCACAGGAGCTCCATGGTGCCACCACGGGGGCATCTGGGGGCCCTGGCACCATGGGGACAGGAGGCTGGCACCAGAGGGACCTACCACGAAGATGGCATCGCAGGAAGGTGGCACCGGCACAAAGGTGGCAGCCCAGGGACTTACCATGACTGTGACACGAGGCTGGCACCAGCTCCATGCTGGCACAGGGACCTGGCACCAGCTCCATGGCGACACAAAGGTGGCACCAGGCACTGGCACCACAGGGATCCAGCACCAGGGTGGCACCAGAGCGGCCTGGCACCAGCAGAGCACCCCCAGAGGTGCCACCCCCAGAGGTGCCACCCCCAGAGGGTGACCCAAGGCCAGAATGACCTCAGCTCAGGGCTGCCTGATGCCAACCTGACGCCATAAGAGCGAGCTGGTGCCAACCTGAGGCCACCCCAGGGTGCCCTGGCGCTGCCATGGCAGCACTGTGATGCTGCCCCGGCATGGGCACAGCCCAGTGCAGGGCCTGGACCGCTGGCACCAGCCTCATGCCATAAGGGATGACCTGGCACTGCCCTGTGCCTCCTGTGTGCCCTGGCACCCACACGGCCCTGCCTGGCCCCACTGTGCCACCACCACCCCCTACGTGCCCTCTGTGCCAACCCAGCCCCACCACAGGCCTCCTGGCACCGCCCTGTGCCAACCCAGCCCCACCACAGGCCTCCTGGCACCGCCCTGTGCCAACCCAGCCCCACCACAGGCCCCCTGGCACCGCCCTGTGCCAACCCAGCCCCACCACAGGCCCCCTGGCACTGCCCTGGGCTCTGCTGCCTCCCCAGCACCCCCGGGGTGCCCCCTGGCACTGTCCTCCCTGCACGGGCAGTGCAGGCACAGGGCTGGCACCAGGCTGCCTAAGGGGGTGCCCAGGACCTCCCCAGACCCCCTGGGTGCCCCTAGGTGCCCCCTAGGCCCCAGGCTGAGCCCCTCTGGGGGTACTCCAGCACCCCAGGCCCCCTGGGTGCCCCTGGCCCTGTTGCCCTCACTGGACTGGCACCAGGCTGTGCCCCCCGAGGGGGTCCCCAGGACAGCCCCAGCCCCCCCCCGGGCGCCCCCTGCCCCCAGGCTGTGCCCCTCTAGGGGATCCCCAGCACCCCAGACACCCTGGGCACCTCCTGCCCCCAGGCTGTGCCCCCGCAGGGGGTCCCCAGCACCCCATGCCCCCCTGGGTGCCCCTGCCTCCAGATTGTGCCCTCCCAGGGAGTCCCCATGACTTCCCCATTGCCCCCGGGCGCCCCCTGCCCCCAGGCTGTGCCCCTGCAGGGGGTCCCCAGCACCCCATGCCCCCCGGGTGCCCCCTGCCCCTAGGCTGTGCCCCCCAGGGAGTCCCCACGACCTCCCCATTGCCCCCCAGGGCGCCCCCTGCCCCCAGGCTGTGCCCCTGCAGGGGGTCCCCAGCACCCCATGCCCCCCTGGGTGCCCCCTGCCCCTAGGCTGTGCCCCCAGGGAGTCCCCACGACCTCCCCATTGCCCCCCCGGCGCCCCCTGCCCCCAGGCTGTGCCCCCCAGGGAGTCCCCACGACCTCCCCATTGCCCCCCGGGCGCCCCTGCCCCCAGGCTGTGCCCCTGCAGGGGGTCCCCAGCACCCCATGCCCCCCTGGGTGCCCCTGCCTCCAGATTGTGCCCCCCAGGGAGTCCCCATGACTTCCCCATTGCCCCCCCGGGCGCCCCTGCCCCCAGGCTGTGCCCCCAGGGAGTCCCCACGACCTCCCCATTGCCCCCCGGGCGCCCCCTGCCCCCAGGCTGTGCCCCTGCAGGGGGTCCCCAGCACCCCATGCCCCCCTGGGTGCCCCTGCCTCCAGATTGTCCCCCCAGGGACCCCAGACTTCCCCTTGCCCCCCGGTGCCCCCAGGCTGCCCCCAGGCTGTGCCCCCCCAGGCTGTGCCCCAGGGGTCACCCCAGACCCCCCTGGGTGCCCCCTGCCCCCAGGCTGTGCCCCTGCAAGGGGTCCCCAGCACCCCATGCCCCCCGGGCGCCCCCTGCCCCCAGGCTGTGCCCCCGCAGGGGTCCCCAGTCCCCACGGCCTGCCGCCGCCCGCCGGGGGTTACCGTTGCGGGGCCGGCGCAGGCAGAGGGCGGGCAGCAGGTCCTGGCGGCTGAGCAGCCGCAGCAGGCGGCGCAGGGGCCCCAGGTTGGCCTCGTCGCAGAGGCCTCTGCGCTCCAGCTCCAGCAGCAGCTCCAGGCCGCTGCGCGGCGCCGGCCGGGGCGCCACCCGCTCGCCGCGGCCCCCCGGCGCGGCGCCGCCGCCGCCTCCGCCGCGGGGTCCTCCGCGCCGCCGGGGGCGCTCCAGAGCGCGGCGTCCGGGCGCGGCGGCGGGCCGGGGTCCCCGCGGCGGCGGCGGCGGGGGGCGGCGCCCGCGGCTCGTCCAGCAGCAGGCGCAGCAGCGCCAGCTCCGAGGCGCTCAGCTGCGCCCCCAGCGTGGCGAAGAGGCGGTGCAGCGGCACCAGCCCATAGTACTCCAGGCACTCGTCCTCCTCCCAGGGGGCGGCGAGAGGGCCGGCGGCGGGGCGGGGAGGGGGTCCTGGGGGGGGCTCCGCGGGGGGTGGGGCTCCGCGGGGGGGGCACCGTCCCTCCCCCCGGCCTGGGGGGAGTGGAGCTGGGAGAAGGCTCGGAGGGACTCCACGGCTGGGGGTGGTCGATGGGGGGGGGGGGGGGAGGGGGAGTTAATAAAGGGGAGCGGGGGGGAGGGGGGAGGTGTAATTAATTAGAAGCTTACCAACGGGGGAGCTACTGGGGGGGGGGGGGAAGTTAAGGGGGAGTTAATGAGAGAGGGAGTTAATGAGGGGGGAGTTAATGAGGGGGGAGGTAATGAGGGGGGAGAGAGTTAATAGGGGTTAATAGGGGGGCAGATAATGAAGGGGAGATAATGAGAGAGGAAATAATGAAGAGGGGAGGTAATTAATGAGGGAAGAGGTAATTAATGAGGGCGGAGGTAATGGGGGTGGGTAAGGGAAGAAAAACGAGGAGGAGAGGAAGGGGAGGCAAATGAATGGGGGGCAGAGGAGAGGGGAGAGGGAGAGAAGTAATTAAAGAGAGTGGCTAATGAAGCAAGGAGCAGCCCCTGACAGGCAGGGCGCTAATGGGGCAGGGGAAGGGCTAATTAGGAGGGGCAGCTAATGAGAGGAGGAGCAGAGAGGTAATTGAGGAGCAGAGAAACAGGAACAGGAGCAAACAAGCAGCAGCAGGAAGAGCGTTCAGAGGGGGGCGGGGAGGCAATTAATGACGGCGCTGATGAGAGGCTGCTAATTAAGAGGAGGGCTAATGGTGAGCAGGGGGGAGGGGCAGGCTGCTGGGGTCGCAGCGCGGGGGGAATGGGAGGGGGAGAGGTTAATGAGGAAGATTGTTAATGAGGGGCAGTTGTTAATGGGGGGGTTATAAGGGGGGAGGTCGCAAGCAGGGCCAGGGGCAGGCCGTCAGCGTGGGGAGGGGGCTGGGACCCGGGGGGGTCTTTGCCGAGGCTCCGCCGCTGCCTGCAAGAGACCCCCGGGGGGGTTGGGTTGGGGTGAGCTGGGCGTGACCCCTCCCCGCCCCCTCCCGCGTCACCACCGACGCTGTGACGTCACCGCCCCGGGGCGCCCCAGCCCTGACCTCAGCCCCGAGCCCCTCCCGACCCCCCCCCAGCACACCGCCCGGACCCCCCTTCCCGCTCAGCGCCCCCGCCCCCCGCTTTGCCTCAGCCCCACCCCGCAGCCCCCGCGGCTCCCCGGGCCCCACGCCGCGCCCCGGCCCCGCCCCCTGCCGCCGGCCGCGGCCAATCCCGATTCCCTCAGCAGCCCCCAGCCCAGACGCCCCCCGACCCTCCCGGGGACCCCTCCCGGTGCCCCCGGCCCCGGCCGCTCACCGGTGCCGCCGCCGCCGCCGCGCGGATCCTTCTGGCACCTTCGATCGCTCTGCGCCGGCGCGGCCCTCCCACACCCCCCCGGCCGGCTCCGCCCGGGCCCCGCCCCGGCCCCGCCCTCCGGGGGCCGCGCCCCCGCCTCCGCGCACGCGCCCCGGCCGAGCCTGGCGCCGGCCCCGCCCCGGCCCCGCCCCGCGCACGCGCCCCGCGGCCGGCCCCGCTCCCCGCGCACGCGCCGCGGCCTCGTTCCTGCGCCCTCCCCTCACCCCCGGTCTCGCCCCGCCCCGCGCGCGCCGCCGCCGGCACGCGGACGCCCGGCCGCCGGCCACGTGACCCACGTGTAGGGGCGGGGGCAGCGCCCGGCCACGCCCCCCGCGGCCTGGACGGCGCCCCGCGTGCGCTGGGCTAAGGGGGGGGGGGGGAGGCAGCGCTGCGCAATCGGCGTAAGGGCCGCTCGGGGCATCGGGGAGTAAGGCTACGCAAGTGGGGCTAGGTGCGGAGACGGCGAATGCACGGGGAGGCTACGCCGGTGGCGTAAGGTGGAGAGAGAGAGGGCGCCTGGGGGCACTGCGTCCCGTGAGACACAACCGGCCCGTGCGGGGCTGCGCCAGGGCCGTGAGCGGGGGAGGGCCGCGGTGTCGTCAGGCGGGGATGGGGATGCGGCTGCCTCGCGCGGCGGAGGCTCGGAGGCGCCGCTGCCGGGGGCCGCTCCGGGGGCGCAGGGCAGAGTCCCAGCCTGCGCGAGGGGAGCTGCGCCGGTGGCGTAAGGCGGGGCCGCGGGAACCTGACGCCGATTGAGCGGGGCGCGGCGCTCGTCCCCGCCCTCGCCTCCCCCCGCCCCGCCCCCGTGCCCGCCCACGTGCGGGCGCACGTGCACCGCCGCGTGGAGCCGCACGCGACCAGAGCCCGCCCTTCACGGGGGAGAGAGAGGGCGGCGCGGGGGCGGCGCCTCCGAGCGGCTCCGCCCGCCCAGGGGCTGCGCCCGGAGCGAGGCGGCCGCTGATTGGCCGGCGCGGCGCTGCCCCGTGCGGGAGGGGCCAGGCCGAGGCGCGCTGCAACGCGGCGCTCGCGGCCGGGGCGGAACGCAGCGCGGGGCTGGGGGAGCTCCCGGAGGGGACTCCCGGGGGGGGACTGAGGGCAGCCCCCGGCTCCGAGAGAGGCCCGGGCCGGGCTGGAGCCAGACCCCCATCCCCCTCCCCCAGTAAAGCTTTGCCCCCCCCCGGAGCTGCGCTGAGGCTTGCAAGACAAAATCCCCAAACGGGAGGTGCCTGGGGGGGTCACCTCCAACCCACCCCCCCCGGGACCCCCCACCAGAGCCAAACGCGGGGTGGGCACCCACCCCCAACCCCCGTCCAGGACCCCAAATGCCCACTCCCCCCTCTCCAGCCTCCCCCTCAACCCCCCCCACACTCAGCCCCTCCCTTTCCATGCCAATAATTTATTGAGCTGGGGGCTGTACAGAACCTTGGGGGGGGGGGGGGGGGGGGCAGCGGTTTGGGGGGACCTTAAGACACACCCCCCGGGATCTGGGGGAGTCCAAAGCACCCCCTAACAATTTGAGGGAGGGGTCCTGGGGTATTGGGGGGGGGGGCAATAAGAAAAAGGCCTCCCCCCAGGGATCTATTTACAGAGCAATAAAAGGGGAGGTTGGTATTTACAGGGGGGGAATAAAACGTCCCCCAAAAACGCCGGGAGGGGGGCACAGCCCCATGAGGGGGTCCCCAACATTAAGGGAGGGTCCCCAGGGCTTGGGGGGGGAGGAGGGGGGGCAGGAGGGAGCTTAAAATCAGGGTCAAAATGAGGCCTTGGGACCCCCTCCCAACCCCCTCCCAACTCCCCCTGTCCCCCACACTGAGGCCTGGGGGCGGTGGTGGGGTCCCCGGGTAGCCCCCTGGGATTTTGGGGGGAGGGTCCCTCAGGAGCTGTTGGTGGCGATGTGGTCACTGCCCTCCCCAGGCGGGGCCTGGCTGCGACCCTCGGCTGGGGGGGGGGAGGGGACATGGGTTGGGGGAGGGGCCTGACACCCCCCGCTCCAAATTTGCCCTCCCCCTCTTACTCCCACACCCCCCCCCCCCCCCCGGGACCCCCAAAATCGCATCATGACCCTCCACCAAGTCACCTCTAGACCCCACCCCATGACCCCCCCAAACCCCTTCAAGACCCACCCCCCACAGACCCTCAGGCCCCCCAATTATGCCTCCTAATGACACCCCCCCCCAAAGGACCCTGACCCCCCCCCCAGGACCCTCCTCCCACCCAATGACCCTCCCGGGACCCTCACCCCCCTAATGACACCCCCCCACACCTTCTCCCTCCGCCCCTAACACCTCCCCCAACACCTCCCCCACCCTCTCCCTCCTCCCCTGACACCCCCAGGCCAAGAGGCTCACCGTGGCTGGGGGGGGGTCCAGGGTGCAGCCCCTCAGGTGTGGGGGCACCAAGGTGCTGTTGAGGCTGGGCTGGATCCCCAGCTCTGGGGGAGGGAGAGGAGGGGGGAAGGGGGGAGGAGAGAAGGGGGGGGAGGGGGGGGGGGGAGGGGGGAGGGGGGAAAGGGGGGAGGAGGGGAAGGAGGGGGGGAGAGAGGGGGGAGGAGGAGGGGGGAGGAGGGGGGGGAGGAGGGGGGGGGAGAGAAGGGGGGGGAGGAGAAGGGGGGAGGAGGGGGGGGAGAAGGGGGGGAGAGAAGGGGGGAGGGAGGGGGGGGGGAGGGGGAAGGGGGGGAGAGAAGGGGGGGGAGAGGGGGGAAGGGGGGGGAGAGAAGGGGGGAGAGGGGGGGGGAGAGAAGGGGGGGGAGAGGAGGGGGGGAGAGGAGGGGGGGAGGGAAGGGGGGGAGAGGGAGGGGGGAGAGGGGGGGGGGAGAGAAGGGGGGAGGAGGGGGGGGGGGGGGGGGGGAGAGAAGGGGGAGGAGAGAAGGGGGGGAGAGAAGGGGGGGAGAGGGGGGGGGGGGGGAGAGGGGGGGGAGGGGAAGGGGGGGGAGGGGGGGAGGGGGGGGAGAGGAGGGGGGAGAGAAGGGGGGGGAGGGGGGGGGGGAGGAGGGGGGGAGGGGGGGGAAGGGGGGAGAGGAGGGGGGGGAGAGGAGGGGGGAGGGGGGGGGGGGGAGAAGGGGGGGAGAGAAGGGGGGAGAGAAGGGGGGGGGAGAAGGGGGGAGGAGAGAAGGGGGGGGAGAAGGGGGAGGGAGGGGGGAGGAGAGAAGGGGGAGAGAGAAGGGGGGGGGGAAGAAGAAGGGGGGGGAGAGGAAGGGGGGAGAGAAGGGGGAGAGAGGGGGAGGGGGGGAGAAGGGGGGAGAGAAGGGGGGGAGAGAAGGGGGAGAGAAGGGGGGAGAGAGGGGGGGAGAGAAGGGGGAGAGAGAGAAGGGGGGAGAGAGAAAGGGGGAGAGAAGGGGGGAGAGAAGGGGGGGGAGAGAAGGGGGGAGAGAAGGGGGGGGAGAGAAGGGGGGGAGGAGAAGGGGGGGAGAGAAGGGGGGAGAGAAGGGGGGGAGAGAAGGGGGGGAGAGAAGGGGGGGGGGAGAGAAGGGGGAGAGAAGGGGGGAGAAGGGGGGGGAGAGAAGGGGGGGAGAGAGGGGGGAGAGGGGGGGGGGAGAGAAGGGGGGAGAGAAGGGGGGAGAAGAGAAGGGGGGAGAGGGGGGGAGAGAGAAGGGGGGCCCCCCAAAACTTCACTCAGCCCCTCCCCAGGGACCAAATCCCCCCTTCAGCCCCCTCCCACCTCCCCCAACCCCTTCTTCTCCCCCCCCCAACACCCTCCCCTCTCCCCATTCCCCCTCTAATTCCCCTGCCTCCTCACCAGTGCCCCCCAAACCTGCTCCTAGTGCCCCCCAAACCTGCTCCCAGCCCCCCCTCTAATCCCCCTCCCTCCTCACCAGTGCCCCCAAACCTGCTCCCAGTGCCCCCCAAACCTGCTCCCAGCCCCCCAGCCCCCCTCTAATCCCCCTCCCTCCTCACCAATGCCCCCAAGCCCCCTCCCCTCCCCCCATCCCCTCCCCCCGCCGCCCCCCAGCGCGGCGCCGGCCGCACCGTGCTGGCTGAAGTTGAAGAGGGGCGGCAGGTCCCTGCCCGAGGGCAGCCTGGCCCGGGGCAGCCTCAGCTCATCGAAGAAAGCATCGGCGCAGGCCTGCAGCGGCGGCAGCCGAGCCCCGGGCGAGTAGGCGAGGAGCCGGCTGCAGAGCGACACCGCCTCGGGGGCGAGCGGGAGCCCAGCACCTGCGGGGACGCCGCACGGATCGCCTCCTGCCCGCCCCGAGCCGCCCCCTGCCCGCCCCCCTCCACACCCGAGTTGCCTGCTCCAGCCCCGCAGCTGCCTCCCCCAGCCCCAGCTGCCCCCCAGCCCCCCTGCCCACCTTGCTCCAGGGGTGAGCCTTGATCTGGGGGAACTTGAACTCGGTGTAGTTTGGATTCATCTCCCGGATCTGCTCCCGGCTAGGGGTCCCCAAAACCTGCCCGGGGGGGGGAAGGGATGGCTCAGGAAGGGTCCCCACCCAGGGGTCCCTGCCCTGCTCCCCCACCCCCAACTTTGTACCCCCCAAAACCTGACCCCCCGAGCCCCAAAATTCAGCTCCTGAGGCCTCGACTCCTGCAGGAGGACCCAGGACCCCCTCCCAGCACCCCCAGACCCCCTCCCTTCCCCACCCCCCAGACCCCCTCCCTTCCCACCCCCATCCCCCCATCCCCCTGCCAGCACCCCCAGACCCCTTCCCAGCACCCCCAGACCCCTTCCCAGCCACATCAATCCCCCTCCCATCACCTCCAATCCCCTTCCAACCCCCTCACACCCCCTCAAACCTCCTCCCAGCCCCCCAATCCACCCCTCCCAGCCTCACCAAGGCCCCCCCCCGCCCCCCAGCCCACCTTGATGATCTCCACCAGCTGGTCGACGCCGCTGTCCCCGGGGAAGAGCGGCTGCCCCAGGAGCAGCTCCGCCAGCACGCAGCCGGCCGACCAAATGTCTGCGGGGGGGGCACAAAGGGGGCAAAGGGAGCTGGGGGGGGAGAGGGTGGCAGGGGCTGGCATTGAGGAGAGGTGGGAGAGGGATTCGGGGGCTGGGAGCAGGTGTGGGGGCTTGGGAGAGGGGCCGGGGGGCGCTGGGAGAAGGTTTTGGAGGACCCACAGGCTTCTCAGGGGTCCTGGGGAGGTTTGGGGGGGAGTCTTGGGGAAGTTTGGGGGGGGATAGGGGGTCTTGGGGAGGTGTGGGGGTCCTGGGGTGTTTTGGGGGGACCTCAGGGGAGCTGTCCGTTGAACTTCGGGGTTACAAGGCAGAGGTTTGGGGTCGGCGAAGCAGAAAGGGCAGCCGGGGGAGGAGGGGCTGAGGGTCCCAGGGAGGTCTAGGGGTCCCGGGAGGGGGATTGGGGGTCCCGGGGTGGGGTTCTAGGGGTCCGGGGGAGGGGTCCGGGGCCGCACCGATGTTGGAGCTGTAGTCGGTGGCGCCGAAGATGAGCTCCGGGGCTCGGTAGTACCGGGAGCAGATGTAGGACACGTTGGGCTCGCCGCGCACGAGCTGCTTGGCACTGCCGGGCCGCAGGGGGCAGCACTGAGCGCCGGCTCCGCACCGGCCCCTGCCGGCTGCGCCCAGAACTGCAGCGACCCCCACAGCCCTGACCCCGCTCCGCACCGGCCCCTGCCGGCTGCGCCCAGAACTGCAGCGACCCCACAGCCCTGAACCCGCTCCGCACCGGCCCCTGCCGGCTGCGCCCAGAACTGCAGCGACCCCACAGCCCTGACCCCGCTCCGCACCGGCCCCTGCCGGCTGCGCCCTGAACTGCAGCGACCCCACAGCCCTGACCCCGCTCCGCACCGGCCCCTGGAGGCTGCACCCAGAACTGCAGCGACCCCCACAGCCCTGACCCCGCTCCGCACCGGCCCCTGCAGGCTGCGCCCAGAACTGCAGCGACCCCACAGCCCTGACCCCGCTCCGCACCGGCCCCTGCAGGCTGCACCCAGAACTGCAGCGACCCCCACAGCCCTGACCCCGCTCCGCACCGGCCCCTGCAGGCTGCACCCAGAACTGCAGCGACCCCCACAGCCGACCCCGCTCCGCACCGGCCCCTGCCGGCTGCACCCAGAACTGCAGCGACCCCCACAGCCCTGACCCCGCTCCGCACCGGCCCCTGCAGGCTGCACCCAGAACTGCAGCGACCCCCACAGCCCTGACCCCGCTCCGCACCGACACCTGGAGGCTGTGCCCAGAACTGCAGCGACCCCCACAGCCCTGACCCCGCTCCGCACCGGCCCCTGCCGGCTGCGCCCAGAACTGCAGCACCCCCAGAGCCCTGAACCTGCTCCGCACCGGCCCCTGCAGGCTGCACCCAGAACTGCAGCGACCCCACAGCCCTGACCCCGCTCCGCACCGACCCCTGCCGGCTGCACCCAGAACTGCAGCGACCCCCACAGCCCTGACCCCGCTCCGCACCGGCCCCTGCCGGCTGCGCCCAGAACTGCAGCGACCCCCACAGCCCTGACCCCGCTCCGCACCGACCCCTGCCGGCTGCACCCAGAACTGCAGCGACCCCCACAGCCCTGACCCCGCCCGCACCGGCCCCTGCAGGCTGCACCCAGAACTGCAGCGACCCCCACAGCCGACCCCGCTCCGCACCGACCCCTGCAGGCTGCGCCCAGAACTGCAGCGACCCCCACAGCCGACCCCGCTCCGCACCGACCCCTGCAGGCTGCACCCAGAACTGCAGCGACCCCCACAGCCGACCCCGCTCCGCACCGGCCCCTGCCGGCTGCGCCCTGAACTGCAGCGACCCCACAGCCCTGACCCCGCTCCGCACCGGCCCCTGCAGGCTGCGCCCAGAACTGCAGCGACCCCACAGCCCTGACCCCGCTCCGCACCGGCCCCTGCAGGCTGCACCCAGAACTGCAGCGACCCCCACAGCCCTGACCCCGCTCCGCACCGGCCCCTGCAGGCTGCACCCAGAACTGCAGCGACCCCCACAGCCGACCCCGCTCCGCACCGGCCCCTGCCGGCTGCACCCAGAACTGCAGCGACCCCCACAGCCCTGACCCCGCTCCGCACCGGCCCCTGCAGGCTGCACCCAGAACTGCAGCGACCCCCACAGCCCTGACCCCGCTCCGCACCGACACCTGGAGGCTGTGCCCAGAACTGCAGCGACCCCCACAGCCCTGACCCCGCTCCGCACCGGCGCCTGCCGGCTGCGCCCAGAACTGCAGCGACCCCCACAGCTGACCCCGCTCCGCACCGACCCCTGCAGGCTGCACCCAGAACTGCAGCGACCCCCACAGCCCTGACCCCGCTCCGCACCGACCCCTGCCGGCTGCACCCAGAACTGCAGCGACCCCCACAGCCCTGACCCCGCTCCGCACCGGCCCCTGCCGGCTGCGCCCTGAACTGCAGCGACCCCCACAGCCCTGACCCTGCTCCGCACCGACCCCTGCCGGCTGCACCCAGAACTGCAGCGACCCCCACAGCCCTGACCCCGCTCCGCACCGGCCCCTGCAGGCTGCACCCAGAACTGCAGCGACCCCCACAGCCGACCCCGCTCCGCACCGACCCTGCAGGCTGCGCCCAGAACTGCAGCGACCCCCACAGCCCTGACCCCGCTCCGCACCGGCCCCTGCAGGCTGCACCCAGAACTGCAGCGACCCCACAGCCGACCCCGCCCGCACCGACCCCTGCAGGCTGCACCCAGAACTGCAGCGACCCCCACAGCCGACCCCTCCGCACCGGCCCCTGCCGGCTGCGCCCTGAACTGCAGCGACCCCCACAGCCCTGACCCCCGCTCCGCACCGGCCCCTGCCGGCTGCGCCCTGAACTGCAGCACCCCCAGAGCCCTGAACCTGCTCCACAGCGGCCCCTAACTCTAACCCCCAATTCTCCCCAGCTCCCCAATCCTCTCACACAACTCCTCCTAGCCCTTCCCAATTCATTTTCCTTCACTCCCCTTCAACCCTGCCCATACCTCCCTACCTCCCCAACCCCCCTGACCCCTCCAAACCCAAGCTCCCCCCAAACCTCCCTAACCCCCCCAAACCTCTCCTGGCCCACCCAGAACTCCCTAACCTCCCCAAACTCCCCCCAACCTCCCGCCAACCCTCCCTAGCCCCCCATCCCCCCTCCCAACCCTCTCTAATCTTCTCAACTGCCCCAATTCCCCCCCCCCCACCTCCCCCAAAGCTCCCCCGTGGGGAAGGGGGTATCCAGACAGGGCCTGGTCCCCACCTGCCGAAGTCGCAGAGCTTGAGCACGGCGCTGTCAGGGTCCACCAGCAGGTTCTGGGGTTTGATGTCCCTGTGGCAGACCCCCTGGGAGTGGATGTAGGCCAGGCTGCGGAACAGCTGGTACATGTACACCTGCAGGGACCCCCCCAACGTCACCAGGAGGCAACTCCCCCGCAGGGGGGGTCCCCTAGGCCCTAGAACCCCTTATGTGGGCAGGAGAGAGGAGTAGTGGGGCACAAAGGACCCTGGGAATCACTCAAGGGGGTGGAGGAGGGGCACTGGGACCCTGTGGAGCTCTTAAGGCACTCCTGGTACCCCTTCAAACACCCCTGGGACCCTCTAAACCAGGGCGGGGGATGAGCAGCAATAGCCGGGGAGACAACAAATGGGTCTGGGGGAGGCGCCAGGGGCTTTGGGGTGCCCCTGGGACCTCCCAGGGGGACTTGGGAGGGGGACTTAGGACCCCGGGAGGCCTTTGAAGAGCCTCAGGACCTTTCAGGCACCCCCGGGACCCCCTCAAATAAGGCTGAGGGGGGGGACAGCAGGACCCTGGGGGGCATGAAGTGGGGCTGGGGGTGGGGCCAGGGGCTGGGGGTGCCCCTGGGGGCTGCACCTTGACGTAGAAGACAGGGATGGTCTGCTTGGCCTTGGAGAAGTGCCTGGCCACCCGGTACACCGTCTCGGGCACGAAGTCTAGCACCAGGTTGAGGTAAACTTCGTCCTTCTGGTAGGGGGGAAAGGGGGTGGGGGGTGTCAGGAGAGCAAGAGGGGGTCGGGGGGGAACTGGGCCCCCCCTGCATGCCACTTTTTGGGGGGGGGTGTGTGGTCTGTGGGCACCTTCTCCCCGCTGGAGTAGAAGAAGTAGCGCAGCCGGACGATGTTGCAGTGGTCCAGGCGCCTCATGATCTGCAGCTCCCGGTTCTGGGGGCACAGGCACGGGCTGGGGGGCGGGTGGGGGGCTGGGGGGGGATTGGGGGAGGTAGGGAGGGGGTCTGAGGGGAGTTAGGGGTCAGGCAGGTGTGGGGGGCGGTGGGGCAGGGCTCGGGGGGGTCAGGCAGGGGCGGGGTGCAGGGGGGCAGGGCTAGGGGCATCAGGCAGTGGTAGGGGGCTCGGAGGGGGGAGCGGGGTGAGGCAGGGGCGGGGGGCTCGGAGCGGGGGGGGCAGGCAGGGGCGGGGGGCTCGGAGCGGGGGCGGGGTCAGGCAGGGGCTGGGGGCTCGGAGCGGGGGCGGGGTCAGGCAGGGGCTGGGGGCTCGGGGGGCACCTTGAAGCGCTTGTCCTGCAGCACCTTCTTGATGGCCACCAGCTCGCCGGCCGGCGCCAGCCGCGCCTGGTATACGACGCCGAAGGAGCCGTTGCCGATCACTTTGATGTCGCTGTAGGACACCTCCAGGGGGCGCTCTGGGCCCTGCCCGGGCGTGGCCACCACCGTGCTCAGCTTCCCGGCATCCCCTGGCCAGCGGGACGGGAGTCACGAAGCGCCGGGGGCGGCGGGGGGGATTCGAGCGGGGGGAGGTTTGAGGGCACCCCGGAGGGGGACGTGGGAGGGGGCTTGGGATCCCGGGAGGAGGTCTGAGAGGATTGGGAGGGGTTGGGGGTCCCTGGAAGGGATTTCAGGGCATGGGGGGGGGGGGGGGAATTTGAGGGTCTCTGGATGGGATTTGAGGGACGTGGAAAAGGGTTTAGGGGTACCGGCAGGGGATGTGGGGGTCCCTTGGACAGGGCTGACCGCTCCTTTTCCTCCCCTCCCCTGCGGCCTCGCGGGGTCTGGGGGCGTTCCCGGGGTCTGCGGCGGCTGAACGGCGCCGGGGGCGGCTCGGAACGGGGCCCGGGCTGGGGATAACGGAGCCCGGGGCGGGGAGGGGGGAGGGAGTAACGGCGCCTGGGGAGCTCGGCCGAGAGCCGGGGAGAGGAGAACGCAGCCGGGGGGAAAGGGAGGCAGCCCGGGGGGAAAGGGAGGCAGCCCGGGCGGGGCTGGCCGGGGCGCGCGGGGGTGCCGGAGCCGCGGAGGCACTCACGACCCAGCTTGATGCCCGGCGGGAAGGCCGCGGCGCCAGGCCCGGGCCCGGCTTTGGCTGCGCTGGGCGCGGAGCCGCTCGTGGGCCCAGACGCTGCGGCGGCAGCCTGCGGGGGGACCTGGGTCGGCGAAGGACCCGGCGCGGGCTCGGGAGGGGCCGAGACCGGGCCCGGGGCCGCCGCTCATGGCCGCGCTGCCCACCGGGGCCGGGGGCCGCCTCGCCCCGCCCCTTCCGGTCGCGGGGCGCGCCGGGAAGGGGCTCGCGGCGAGAGGCGGGGGCAGGGCGCGGCGAGCGGGCGGCCGCCGATTGGCTGTCGCCCCGCGACGCCCCGCCCCGCACCCCCGCCTCCCATCGCGCGTTGCCCGGCGGCGACCTCGCGACCGGCGCCCAATGGGGCAGGAGCGCGGGGGCGGGGCGGGACCGCGCCGCCGGGCAGCGCCCAATAGGGGCGGAGCTGGGGTGCGTTGCCAGGCAGCGGCGCAAAGCACGCCGGGAGCGCGCGGCCCTGGCAGCCGTGGCGCCCGTCCCGGTGCTGGGGGATTGGGTCCCGGTGCCGCGGGGGGTTGGGTCCCGGTGCCGCGGGGTGTTGGGTCCCGGTGCCGCGGGGGGTTTGGGTCCCGGTTGGGTCCCGGTGCCGGGGGGGGTGGGTCCCGGTGCCGCGGGGGGGGTTGGGTCCCGGTGCCGCGGGGGGGTTGGGTCCCGGTGCCGCGGGGGGGTCCCGGTGCCGGTCCCGGTGCCGCGGGGGGGTCCCGGTGCCGCGGGGGGGTTGGGTCCCGGTGCCGCGGGGGGGTTGGGTCCCGGTGCCGCGGGGGGTTGGGTCCCGGTGCCGGGGGGGGGGGGTGCCGGGGGTTGGGTCCCGGTGCCGGGGGTTGGGTCCCGGGGGGGGGGGTTGGGTCCCGGTGCCGCGGGGGTTGGGTCCCGGTGCCGGGGGGGGGGGTTGGGTCCCGGTGCCGCGGGGGGGTTGGGTCCCGGTGCCGCGGGGGTTGGGTCCCGGTGCCGGGGGGGTTGGGTCCCGGTGCCCGGGGGGGGGGGGTTGGGTCCCGGTGCCGCGGGGGGTTGGGTCCCGGTGCCGGGGGGTTGGGTCCCGGTGCCGCGGGGGGGGGGGTTGGGTCCCGGTGCCGCGGGGGGTTGGGTCCCGGTGCCGGTTTCAGGCAGCAGCCAAACTGTGAATTTTTATTGGGTTATTTTGCCTCTTTTTGTACATTCTCTGAGTGAGCCCCGCGCGCGCCCCCCCCGCCCCTCCCGCTCCCCCCAGCTATTTACACGAATAAGGCTTCAGAGAGACCCCCGACCTCCCCCCGTGCCCTGAACCCCCACACCGAGGTTCTGCCCCTCCCCCACAACCACCCCACCCCACCCCCCCCGGGGCCACGTTCTGGGAGGGGGAGGGGACCCTGAGCGGGCTGGGACACCCCCCGGGACCCCCCGCTCCCCCGCAGACACTTCATCAACAGGCACTTAAAGGACCCCCCAAGCCCCCCGCCCCCAGCCCAGCCCCCCCCCCCCCTACCCCCCCCCCGGGGCGGGAGGGGCCGCCCCCCCCCGCCCATTTTTTGGTTACATGAAGCCATCTGTACAGGGGGGACCCCCCCTCAGAGTCGGGGGGGAGACCCCCGGAGGAGGGAGAGACCTCCCCCTAGGGACCCTCCCCCAAAAGGCCAGGGGAGAGGCCCCCCCCCGGGGTGGGGAAACCTCCCCCAACCGTGGGGCCCGCCCCCCCCGCGCCAACCAGCCCAGGAGGGACCCCCCAAGGCGGTGGGGGAGGGGGAGGGCGGGGCCTGAGCCAGCGGCCCCGCCCCCTCCCCCGTGGTGCATTTTGGGGCAAAACCCTCCAAGTTTTGTGCTTTAAGAGCCCGGGGGGGGAGGGGGGGACGGAGGACGGGGACATGGCCCCGCCCACCCGTGAAGGCCACGCCCACGTGGGGCCACACCCACCGAGTCCATACCCAATCCGTAAGGCCCAGCCCAGGTAGGAGACCACACCCCCCCTGCGGGGTGGCCACGCCCACGTGCGACTGAGCCCCACCCGGTTTGGCCGGGTTGGCCACGCCCTGTCCTGAGCCGGGTTTGGAAAGGCCACGCCCATCTCTGGGGGGTCCTGCCCATTTTTGGAGCCTTTCCCACCATTGGGGGGCGGAGGGCCACACCCATTTTGGAGGGCCCACACCCACTTGGGGTGGGTGTGGCCCACATCCATTTCCGGGGGGGGATGTGTTTTCACCCATTATCCGGGGCCCCCTGACCCTCCCCCCATCTTTTTTGGGGGGGGTTCACCCGTTTCTGCCCTCCCCCCCCCCCAAAGGCCACCCGGGGAAAAGTGGGGGGGGGGTCATCAAACAATAGGTAGGGGCAGGGGGAGAGGGGTCAGGGGGTGGGGTCTCGACCCTGCCCTCCCCCCTCAACTAAAAAATGGAGGTGGGGTCCAACCCCTGCTGGGACCCCCCCAGCCCCCCGCGAACCCTAGAGGGGGCCCTCCCCCCCCCCATTCAATAGGGGCCGGGGGGGGGAGGGGGAAACTGTGGCCCCCCTTCAAGTTAAGGCAGTGGAGGAGGGGTGGGGTCCCCCCCTTCTCCCCCTCCCCCCCATTCCACTCCGACTCCCCCCCCCCCCCCCCCCCCCCCGGCTCAGGGCTCCAGGGAGAGCTGCGCCGTCGCCCTCTGCAGGTCGGTGCTGACCCTGCGGCCCCCCCCGGCCCCCCCCCCCCTTCACCTTCTTATCCTCAGCGGGGGGGGGCGGGGGGAGGGTGACAGCAGGCCCCCCCTCGGCGGCCCCTCCCCGGCCCCCTCCCCGGCGCCGCCCCCCCGCCTGCGCTCCTCGCTCCAGCGCCGCTTGAAGCGCAGCTTGAGGGGCACGCGGGGGGGCTCGGAGCCTTCCTCGCCCCCGCGGCCCTGCCCCGCTCCTCCTCCTCCTCCTCCTCGCCCTGGGGAGGGGCGGGGTTGAAGACTTCGTCCTCGCCCTCCTCTTCCTCGCTCAGGTCGGTGACCTCCACCTCCTCCTCCGACACGGCCTCCACCTTGATGTGGGGGGGGTCCGGCAGCCCCAGCCCCGCCCCGGGGGAGGACGAGGAGGGGGCGGGGGGAGGAGGAGGCTGCTGGGGGGCGGGGTTTGGGCGGGAGCGGGGGCGGGTGGGGGTTGGGCTTTATCCCGCTGGCGGCGGCCCGGGGGCGGGGGTTGGAGTTTGAAGGGGAAGGGGGCGGGGGGTGGGGGTCGGCGGGGGGGGTGGTGGTGAGGGTGAGGAGGGGGCGGGGGGCAGCAGCAGGGCGGGGCAGGGGAGGAAGGCCCTGGGGCTGAGGTGGTAGCTGAGGACGCTGCGGGTCAGGGCTCGCTTCAGGTCCTCGGGGCTGAAGGAGAAGTGCGACCCCCCCGCGCCCCCCCCCACCCCGAACTCCCCTCCCCCCGCCGCCGCCCCCCTCCTCCCCCGCCCCCCCTCCTCCCCCCAAAGATCGGGCTGAGGGTGGGGGAGGGGATGTAGGCCACGTGGGGAGGGGTCAAAGGCAAAGCAGGGGATAAGGGGGGAGGAGACCCCCGGGACCCCCGCCGCCGCCGCCCCCTCCGCCGCCGCCCCCGCCCCCCCCCGCGGGCAAGGGGGAGATGGGGAAGGGGCTGAGGGGGTCCCGGGCGGGGGGCGGGTGGTAGAGGCGGAAAAGCCCTTCTGGAGTCAGGCGGGGGGGGGCGGCGGGGGTGAGGGAGGGGCCTGAAGCCCCCTCCCCCCCGAGCGTGGGGTGGGGGTGGGGGGGCAGCTGGTGGGGGGGCAGGGGGGGAGGGGCTCCCCCAGGGGCTCCTCGGCCGAGTCGTCGCTGAGGGACCCCAAGCGGCGGGGGAAGTGGGGGGGGGGGGCGCCCCCCCGCCCCCCAAAGCGTCCTCGGGGGGGGGGCAGGGGCGGGGAAAGGCCCTCGGGGGCGCTGGGGGGGGGGGGGGGGGGCAGAGGCGGGAAGCGGAAGTGAGACCCCCAGAGGTGGGCAGCGGGGGGGCGCTCTGGGGCAAGGGGGGCCTGCGGGGGGGGGGGGGAGAAAAAGAAGGGGGGTGAGGGGGGCTCCAGACCCCTGCCCCACTGCCGCCCCCTAGCGACCCCTGGAGCCTCAACGCCGCCCCGCAGCGACCCCTAGCGGCGCCCAGGCTGCTCCCCTGCCCCGCAGCGACCCCTAGCGGCGCCCAGGCTGCTCCCCTGCCCCGCAGCGACCCCTAGCGGCGCCCAGGCTGCTCCCCTGCCCCGCAGCGACCCCTAGCGGCGCCCAGGCTGCTCCCCTGCCCCGCAGCGACCCCCGAGCCCCCTCCCCTGCCCCATAACCACCCCACAACCCCCTGCTCTGCCCTGTAACCACCCCATCCCATCCTCCCCTGCTCCATAACTGCCCTATGGCAACCCCCGGCCCTCCTTCCCTGCCCCCCAGCCCCCTGCCCTGCCCCCCAGCCCTGCCCCCCAGCTACCTGCCAGCCCCACATCTATGAAGGGGTAGTTGACCAGCACCAGCTTGTTGAAGTTGAACTTGTAGGTGAAGCGTTTGCCCTTGGTCTTGTGCAGGATCCTCTTGTTGTAGTAGTACCTGGGGGGCAGGGGGGGCTCCCAGCATGCACCAGTGCAGACCAGTGCCCCCCAGTATGCCCCTCAATATGCACCAGTGCCCCCCAGTACCCCCCAGTATGGACCAGCACAGCCCAATGCCCCACCAGTATGGACCAATACAGATCAGTGCCCCCCAGTATGCACCAGTGCCCCCCAGTATGGACCTGTACAGATCAGTGCCCCCCAGTACGGACCAGTACAGCCCAGTGCCCCCCAGTACGGACCAGTACAGCCCAGTGCCCCCCAGTATGGACCAGTACAGCCCAGTGCCCCCCAGTATGCACCAGCACAGCCAAGTGCCCCTAGTGCCCCCCAGTATGGACCAGCACAGCCCAGTGCCCCCCAGTATGGACCAGCACAGCCAAGTGCCCCCAGTATGGACCAGCACAGCCCAGTGCCCCCCAGTATGCACCAGCACAGCCCAGTGCCCCTAGTGCCCCCCAGTATGGACCAGCACAGCCAAGTGCCCCCCAGTATGCACCAGCACAGCCCAGTGCCCCCAGTATGCACCAGCACAGCCAAGTGCCCCTAGTGACCCCCAGTATGGACCAGCACAGCCCAGTGCCCCCCAGTATGGACCAGCACAGCCAAGTGCCCCCAGTATGGACCAGCACAGCCCAGTGCCCCCAGTATGCACCAGCACAGCCCAGTGCCCCTAGTGCCCCCCAGTATGGACCAGCACAGCCCAGTGCCCCCCAGTATGCACCAGCACAGCCCAGTGCCCCTAGTGCCCCCCAGTATGGACCAGCACAGCCAAGTGCCCCCCAGTATGCACCAGTACAGCCCAGTGCCCCCCAGTATGCACCAGCACAGCCCTGTGCCCCCCAGTATGGACCAGCACAGCCAAGTGCCCCTAGTGCCCCCCAGTATGGACCAGCACAGCCAAGTGCCACCCAGTATGCACCAGTACAGCCCAGTGCCCCCCAGTATGCACCAGCACAGCCCTGTGCCCCCCAGTATGGACCAGCACAGCCAAGTGCCCCTAGTGCCCCCCAGTATGGACCAGCACAGCCAAGTGCCCCCCAGTATGCACCAGCACAGCCCAGTGCCCCCCAGTATGGACCAGCACAGCCAAGTGCTCCTAGTGCCCCCCAGTATGCACCAGCACAGCCCAGTGCCCCCAGTATGGACCAGTACAGCCAAGTGCCCCCCAGTATGCACCAGCACAGCCCAGTGCCCCCCAGTATGGACCAGCACAGCCAAGTGCCCCTAGTGCCCCCCAGTATGCACCAGCACAGCCCAGTGCCCCCAGTATGGACCAGTACAGCCAAGTGCCCCTAGTGCCCCCCAGTATGCACCAGCACAGCCCAGTGCCCCCCAGTATGGACCAGTACAGCCCAGTGCCCCCCAGGAGGAAATTTGGGGGCCCTGGAGGGGTTTTGGGTCTCCCTGGGTGCATTTTGGGTCTACTTTGGCCTATTTTGGGTCTCCCTGGGTGCATTTTGGGTCTACTTTGGCCTATTTTGGGTCTCCCTGGGTGCATTTTGGGTCTACTTCGTCTTTTGGGTCTCCCTTGCATTTTGGGTCTATTTGGCCTATTTTCGGTCTCCCTGGGTGCATTTTGGGTCTACTTCGGCCTATTTTGGGTCTCCTGGGTGCATTTTGGGTCTATTTTTTTGGGTCTCCCTGTTTTTGGGGCTGGCTCTGTTTCTGGCTCATTTGGGGGCTTTTTTCGCCTATTTTTGGTTGGGTTTAGGTAGTTTGGGCCATTTCTGTCCTATTTGTGTCTCTTTCCAGCCCATTTCTGGCTGGCTTGCTCCATTTTAAGTCCCTCTGGGTGTATTTTGAGGCTATCCTGGCCTGGTTTTGGCCGTTTCTGTCCCATTTTTTGGCTGTTTCTGTCCCATTTTTGGCTGTTTCTGTCCCCTTGCTGCTCACCTGAGAGCCCTGCTCAGCTTCTCAGAGCACTTGGGTCCATTTTGGCCTATTTTGGGTCTCCCTGGGTGCATTTTGGGGCCATTTTGGCCTATTTTTGGCTGTTACTGGCTCATTTTGGGGATTTCTTTGGCCCGTTTTGGGGGGGTTGAGTGCACTTTTGGGGGTGGTTTTAGGTATTTTGGGCTGTTTCTGTCCTATTTGTGTCAGTTTCCAGCCCACTTCTGGCTGGCTTGCTCTATTTTGGGTCTCTCTGGGCGCATTTTGAGGCTACTCTGGCCTATTTTTGGCCGTTTCTGCCCCGTTTCTGGGCACCCCTGGGCCCCTTGCTGCTCACCTGAGAGCTCTGCTGAGCTTGCCAAGAGCTTTTGGGGCTATTTTGGCCTATTTTGGGCCTATTTTGGCCTATTTTTGGAGGGTTTAGGAGGTTCTGGCTGTTTCTGGTGCATCTTGGCTGTTTCTGGCCTACTTTGGGGGGGGGGGGGGGGGGGGGGGGTGCCTATTTTTGGCCGTTTCTGCCCCGTTTCTGGGCATCCCTGGGCCCCTTGCTGCCCACCTGAGAGCCCTGCTCAGCTCCTCAGAGCTTTTGGGTCCATTTTGGCCTCTTTTGGGTCTCTCAGGGTGCATTTTGGGGCTATTCTGGCCCATTTTTGGGTGGGGTTAGTGCATTTTTGGCTGTTTCTGCTCTGGTGTCCATGTTTCTAGCCTATTTTGGAGCTTTTTAGCCTACTTTTTGGGTGGGTTTAGGTAATTTTGGTCTGTTTCTGGCTTATTTTTGGCTGTTTCTGTCCCCCCTGCTGCTCACCTGAGAGCCCTGCTGAGCTGCTCAGAGCTTTTGGGGCTACTTCAGCCTATTTTGGGTCTCCCTAGGTCCATTTTGGGTATCCCTGGGTGCTACTTTAGCATATTTTGGGTCTCCTGGGTCCATTTTGGGTCTACTTCAGCCTATTTTGGGTCTCCCTGGGTGCATTTTGGGTCTACTTCGGCCTATTTTGGGTCGACTTTAGCCTGTTTTGGGTCTCCCTGGGTGCATTTTGGGTCTACTTCGGCCTATTTTGGGTCGACTTTAGCCTGTTTTGGGTCTCCCTGGGTGCATTTTGGGGCTACTTCGGCCTATTTTGGGTCTCCCTGGGTCCATTTTGGGGCTACTTCGGCCTATTTTGGGTCTCCCTGGGTGCATTTTGGGTCTACTTCGGCCTATTTTGGGTCTCCCTGGGTGCATTTTGGGTCTACTTCGGCCTATTCTGGGTCTCCCTGGGTGCATTTTGGGTCTACTTCGGCCTATTTTGGGTCTCCCTGGGTGCATTTTGGGTCTACTTCGGCCTATTTTGGGTCTCCCTGGGTGCATTTTGGGTCTACTTCGGCCTATTTTGGGTCTCCCTGGGTGCATTTTGGGTCTACTTCGGCCTATTCTGGGTCTCCCTGGGTGCATTTTGGGGCTACTTCGGCCTATTTTGGGTCTCCCTGGGTGCATTTTGGGGCTACTTCGGCCTATTTTGGGTCTCCCTGGGTGCATTTTGGGGCTACTTCGGCCTATTTTGGGTCTCCCTGGGTGCATTTTGGGGCTACTTTGGCCTATTTTGGGTCTCCCTGGGTGCATTTTGGGTCTACTTCGGCCTATTTTGGGTCTCCCTGGGTGCATTTTGGGGCTACTTTAGCCTGTTTTGGGTCTCTCTGGGTGCATTTTGGGTCTACTTTGGCCTATTTTGGGTCTCCCTGGGTGCATTTTGGGGCTACTTTGGCCTATTTTGGGTCTCCCTGGGTGCATTTTGGGTCTACTTCGGCCTATTTTGGGTCTCCCTGGGTGCATTTTGGGGCTACTTCGGCCTATTTTGGGTCTCTCTGGGTGCATTTTGGGTCTACTTTGGCCTATTTTGGGTCTCCCTGGGTGCATTTTGGGTCTACTTCGGCCTATTTTGGGTCTCCCTGGGTGCATTTTGGGTCTACTTCGGCCTATTTTGGGTCTCCCTGGGTCCATTTTGGGGCTACTTCAGCCTATTTTGGGTCTCCCTGGGTCCATTTTGGGTCGACTTTAGCCTATTTTGGGTCGACTTTAGCCTGTTTTGGGTCTCCCTGGGTGCATTTTGGGTCTACTTCGGCCTATTTTGGGTCTCCCTGGGTGCATTTTGGGTCTACTTCGGCCTATTTTGGGTCGACTTTAGCCTGTTTTGGGTCTCCTGGGTGCATTTTGGGTCTACTTCGGCCTATTTTGGGTCTCCCTGGGTGCATTTTGGGTCTACTTCGGCCTATTTTGGGTCGACTTTAGCCTGTTTTGGGTCTCTCTGGGTGCATTTTGGGTCTACTTCGGCCTATTTTGGGTCTCCCTGGGTGCATTTTGGGTCTACTTCGGCCTATTTTGGGTCGACTTTAGCCTGTTTTGGGTCTCCCTGGGTGCATTTTGGGGCTACTTCGGCCTATTTTGGGTCTCCCTGGGTGCATTTTGGGGCTACTTCGGCCTATTTTGGGTCTCCCTGGGTGCATTTTGGGTCTACTTCGGCCTATTTTGGGTCTCCCTGGGTCCATTTTGGGGCTACTTCAGCCTATTTTGGGTCTCTCTGGGTGCATTTTGGGTCTACTTTGGCCTATTTTGGGTCTCCCTGGGTGCATTTTGGGTCTACTTCGGCCTATTTTGGGTCTCCCTGGGTCCATTTTGGGTCGACTTTAGCCTATTTTGGGTCGACTTTAGCCTGTTTTGGGTCTCCCTGGGTGCATTTTGGGTCTACTTCGGCCTATTTTGGGTCTCCCTGGGTGCATTTTGGGTCTACTTCGGCCTATTTTGGGTCGACTTTAGCCTGTTTTGGGTCTCCCTGGGTGCATTTTGGGGCTACTTCGGCCTATTTTGGGTCTCCCTGGGTGCATTTTGGGGCTACTTCGGCCTATTTTGGGTCGACTTTAGCCTGTTTTGGGTCTCCCTGGGTGCATTTGGGTCTACTTCGGCCTATTTTGGGTCTCCCTGGGTGCATTTTGGGTCTACTTCGGCCTATTTTGGGTCGACTTTAGCCTGTTTTGGGTCTCCCTGGGTGCATTTTGGGGCTACTTCGGCCTATTTTGGGTCTCCCTGGGTGCATTTTGGGTCTACTTCGGCCTATTTTGGGTCTCCCTGGGTGCATTTTGGGTCTACTTCAGCCTATTTTGGGTCTCCCTGGGTGCATTTTGGGGCTATTTCAGCCTATTTTGGGTCCCTCTGGGTGCATTTGGGGACCATTTTGGCCTACTTTGGGGTGGGGGTTTTGTGCATTTGGGGGTTCTTTTAGGTATTTTTGGCTGTTTCTGCCCTGTTTTGGGGTGGGGTTGGCCTCCTTTTGGGCGGGTTTAGGCATTTTTGGCTGTTCCTGTCCCCTTGCTGCTCACCTGAGGGCTCTGCTGAGCTTGTCAGAGCTTTTGGCTCTACTTTGGGTCTCTCTGGGTGCATTTTGGGGCTATTTTGGCCTATTTTTGGGTGGGGTCACTGCATTTTTGGCCGTTTCTGCCCCATTTTTGCCTCCTCTTCCCTATTCTGGGGCTTTTTTTCCCTTTTCTCGGGTGGCTTTAGGTAGTTTTGAATGTTTCTGGCCTATTTTGGCCTATTTTTGGATGTTTCTGGGCATCCCTGTGCCCCTTGCTGCTCACCTGAGAGCCCTGCTGAGCTTCTCAGAGATTTTGGGTCCATTTTGGCCTATTTGGGGTCTCTCTGGGTGCATTTTGGGGGCCATTTTGGCCTATTTTTGGCTGTTTCTGGCTCATTTTGGGGTTTTTTTGGCCTATTTTTGGATGGGTTTACTACATTTTTGGGTGGGTTTAGCTATTTTTGGAGTACTTTGGGATGTTTCTGTCCTATTTCTGGCTGTTTTGGGGCCATTTTTGCTCTCCCTGGGTGCATTTTGGGGCCATTTTGGCCTATTTTTGGCTGTTTCTGTCTTATTTTAGGGCTTTTTTGCCCATTTTGGGGTGGATTCAGGTATTTTGGCTGTTCCTGTCCTATTTTTGTGTGTTTCCAGCCTATTTCTGGTTCTTTTGGTCTATTTGGGTCTCTCTGGGTGCATTTTAGAGCCATTTTGGCCTATTTTTGGCCGTTTCTGACCCGTTTTTGGCCATTTCTGCCCCATTTCTGGGCGTCCCTGGGCCCCTTGTTGCTCACCTGAGAGCCCTGCTCAGCTTCTCAGAGCTTTTGGGGCTATTTTGGTCTATTTTTGGTCTCTCTGCCTGCATTTTGAGGCTACTTTGGCCTTTTTCTGGCCGTCCCTGCCCCTTCCCTGCCCCATCCCAGCCCCTTCCCTGCCCCTTCCCAGCCCCTTCCCCGTCCCAGCCCCTTCCCTGCCCCGTCCCAGCCCCTTCCCTGCCCCGTCCCAGCCCCTTCCCAGCCCCATTCCCAGCCCCTTCCCCCCCTTCCCTGACCCATCCCAGCCCCTTCCCTGCCCCTTCCCTGCCCCGTCCCAGCCCCTTCCCAGTCCCATCCCAGCCCCTTCCCTGCCCCATCCCTGCCCTTTCCCTCTCCTGTTCCTGCCCCTTCCCTGCCCTTTCCCTGCCCCTTCCCTGCCCCTTCCCTGCCCCGTCCCAGCCCCTTCCCTGCCCCTTCCCTGCCCCGTCCCTGCCCCCCCTCCCCTGCCCCTTCCCTGCCCCGTCCCTGCCCCTTCCCTGCCCCTTCCCTGCCCCTTCCCTGCCCCTTCCCTGCCCCCTCCCTGCCCCTTCCCTGCCCCATCCCTGCCCCGTCCCAGCCCCTTCCCTGCCCCCTCCCAGCCCCTTCCCTGCCCCATCCCTGCCCCGTCCCAGCCCCGTCCCTGCCCCTTCCCTGCCCCTTCCCTGCCCCGTCCCAGCCCCTTCCCTGCCCCTTCCCTGCCCCATCCCTGCCCCGTCCCAGCCCCGTCCCTGCCCCCTCCCTGCCCCGTGGCTGCCTCCCCCTCCCTGCCCCGTGCTCACCGGAGGGCCCTGCTGAGCTTGTCATAGTTCATGTGTGGCTTGCACTTGCGCACCCCCAGAGCCTGGCCACCTCGTCGGGGTCCTTGATGACGAACTCTCCGTAGTCTCCCTGCCAGGCGATGACCTCTCGGTAGCGCTCCTGCCGCAGCAGCTCCAGGATGAAGTGCCACAGCTGGATCTGCCGCGAGCCAGGGCTCGACTCCGCCTTGTAGGCCCAGTCTGGGAAGGCGAAGCCTGGCGGGGAGGCAGGCACAGGTCAGAGCCACCGGTCAGAGCCACCGGGAACCAGTTCGAGCCAGTTTGAGGCCACCGGGAGCTGCGTCAGGGCCACTGGGAACCAGTTCAAGGCACCAGGGACCAGTTCCATGCCACCAGGAACCAGTTCAAGGCCCCAGTGACCACCTCAGGGCCACCAGCAACCAGTTTGAGGCCACCGGGAACCAGTTTGAGGCCACCGGGAACCAGTTCGAGGCCACCGGGAACCAGTTCGAGGCCACCGGGAACCAGTTCGAGGCCACCGGGAACCAGTTCGAGGCCACTGGGGACTGCATCAGGGCCACCAGACACCAGTTCAAGTCCCCAGTGACCACCTCATGGCCACCAGGAACCAGCTTGTCCCCAGGCCACCAGGCCACCAGGAACCAGCTTGAGGCCACCAGGGACCAGTTTGAGGCCACCAGGAAAGAGTTTGAGGCCACTGGGGACCGCATCAGGGCCACCAGGAACCAGTTCAAGGCCCCAGGGACTACCTGAGGGCCACCAAGAATGAGTTCAAGGCCACCAGGACCCAGTTCAAGGCACCAGGGACCAGTTCGAGGCCACCAGGGACTGCATCAGGGCCACCAAGAATGAGTTCAAGGCCACCAGGGACCAGTTCAGGGCCACCAAGAACTGCCACAGGGACAGCAGGAACCAGGCTCAGGGCCACCAGGAACCAGTTCAAGACCACCAGGGATGAGCTCATGGCCACCAGGGACTGCCTTAGGGCCACCAGGGACCAGTTCAGGGCTATCAGGAACCACCTCAGGGCCACCAGGAATGAGTTCAAGGCCACCAGGAACCAGCTGAGAGCCACCAGGGACCAGTTCAAGGCCCCAGAGACCAGATCAGGGCCACCAGTGGCCAGGGGTGGCCACCAACAGGACCAAGGTGAGGGCCCGGGGGGGGACAAAATAGGGCTCAAGGTGGGGTCTGGATGGGTCCTGCCCCCCAGGTCCCTGCCCTGTGCCCCCCAAGTCCCCTCCATGCCCCCCAGGCGCTGCCCTGTGCCCCTCAGCTCCCTCCCCCTTGCCCCCGGGCACCAATCAGGAGGCAGCTCTGGGCTGGAGCTGATGATGTCATCGCCCCCCCCCCCCCGGGAGTTGGGGGGCGGGGGGGGGGGGCCCAGGCAGCTCCCAGCAACCAGGCTGAAAACAGGGGAGGGGACACCCCCGAGGCGGGGCTGCACCCCCAAACCACAGAGCCCCCAGGACAGAGACCCCCAAAACAGAGAACCCCAGGAACAGAGACCCCCAGGACAGAGACCCCAAAAACAGAGACCCCCAGGAACAGAGACCCCAGGAACAGAGACCCCAAAAACAGAGACCCCAGGAACAGAGACCCCAAAAACAGAGACCCCAAAAACAGAGACCCCCAGGAACAGAGACCCCAAAAACAGAGACCCCAGGAACAGAGACCCCCAGGAACAGAGACCCCAAAAACAGAGAACCCCCAAACCAGAGACCCCCCAGGAACAAAGACCCCCAAAACTGAGACCCCCAAAAACAGAGACCCCCAAAACAGAGACCCCCAAAACCCCAGAGAGACCCCAAAAACCAAAACCCCAAAAACAGAACAGAGAACCCCAAGAACAGAGACCCCCAGGAACAGAGACCCCAAAAACAGAGACCCCAAAAACAGAGACCCCCAGGAAGACCCCAGAGACCCCCAGGAACAGAGACCCCCAAAACCCCAAAGAGACCCCCAAAAACAGAGACCCCCAAAACAGAGAACCCCCAGGAACAGAGACCCCCAGGAACAGAGACCCCAGAAACCCCCAAAACCAGACCCCAAGAACAGAGACCCCCAAAACAGAGACCCCCAAAACAGAGACCCCCAGGACAGAGACCCCCAAGACCCCCAGGAACAGAGACCCCCAGGAACAGAGACCCCCAAAAACAGAGACCCCCAAAACCAGAGACCCCCAAAAACAGAGACCCCCAGGAACAGAGACCCCCAAAAACAGAGACCCCCAAAACAGAGACCCCCAGGAAACAGAGACCCCAAAAACAGAGACCCCAAAAACAGAGACCCCCAAAACAGAGACCCCCAGGAACAGAGACCCCAGGAACAGAGACCCCCAAAACCAGAGACCCCCAAAACAGAGACCCCCAGGACCCCCCAGGAACAGAGACCCCAAAAACAGACCCCCAGGAACAGAGAACCCCAGAAACAGAGACCCCCAGGAACAGAGACCCCCAAAAGACAGAGACCCCCAGGAACAGAGACCCCCAAAACAGAGACCCCCAGGAACAGAGACCCCCAGGAACAGAGACCCCAAAAACAGAACAGACCCCCAGGAACAGAGACCCCCAAAAAGACAGAGACCCCCAAAATAGAGACCCCCAGAACAGAGACCCCAAAAACAGAGACCCCCAAAACAGAACAGAGACCCCCAGGAACAGAGACCCCAAAAACAGAGACCCCCAGGAACAGAGACCCCCAGGAACAGAGACCCCAAAAACAGAGACCCCCAGGAACAGAGACCCCCAGGAACAGAGACCCCAAAACCAGAGACCCCCAAAACAGAGACCCCCAAAAACAGAGACCCCCAGGAACAGAGACCCCCAGGAACAGAGACCCCAAAAACCCCCCAGGAACAGAGACCCCCAGGAACAGAGACCCCCAAAACAGAGACCCCCAAAACAGAGACCCCCAGGAACAGAGACCCCCAGGAACAGAGACCCCAAAACAGAGACCCCCAAAAACAGAGACCCCCCAAAACAGAGACCCCCAAAACAGAGACCCCCAGGAACCCCCAAAAACAGAGACCCCAAAACAGAGACCCCCAAAAAGAGACCCCCCAGGAACAGAGACCCCAAAAACAGAGACCCCCAAAACAGAGACCCCCAGGAACAGAGACCCCAAAAACAGAGACCCCCAGGAACAGAGACCCCAAAAACAGAGACCCCAAAAACAGAGACCCCCAGGAACAGAGACCCCCAGGAACAGAGACCCCAAAAACAGAGACCCCCAAAAACAGACCCCCAGACCCCCCAAAAACAGAGACCCCAAAAACAGACCCCAGGAACAGAGACCCCAGGGAACCCCAAAAACAGAGACCCCCAGGAACAGAGACCCCAAAAAACAGAGACCCCAAAAACAGAGACCCCAGGAACAGAACCCCCAGGAACAGAGACCCCAAAAACAGAGACCCCCCCAGGAACAGAGACCCCCAGGAACAGAACAGAGACCCCCAGGAACAGAACCCCCAGGAGACCCCAAAAACAGAGACCCCCAAAAACAGAGACCCCCAAAACACAGACCCCCAAAACACAGACCCCCACAACTGCTCCCCACAACTGCCCTCCACAACCCCCCCCACAACCTGCCCCCCACAACTGCTCCCCACAACTGCCCCCCACAACTGCCCCCCACAACTGCTCCCCACAACTGCCCCCCACAAACTGCCCCCACAACCTGCCCCCCACAACTGCTCCCCACAACTGCCCCCCACAACTGCCCCCCACACAACTGCTCCCCACACAACTGCTCCCCACACAACTGCTCCCCACAACTGCCCCCCACATCCTGCCCCCCACACAACTGCTCCCCACACAACTGCCCCCCACACAACTGCTCCCCACAACTGCCCCCCACACAACTGCTCCCCACAACTGCCCCCCACATCCTGCCCCCCACACAACTGCTCCCCACAACTGCCCCCCACATCCTGCCCCCCCTGCACAACTGCTCCCCCACAACTGCTGCCCCCACAACCTTACCCCCACAACCTGCCCCCCACACAACTGCTCCCCACAACTGCCCCCACATCTGCTCCCCACACAACTGCTCCCCACAACTGCCCCCCACAACTGCTCCCCACACAACTGCTCCCCACAACTGCCCCCACAACTGCTCCCCACACAACTGCTCCCCACAACCTGCCCCCTACAACCTGCCCTCACAACCTGCCCCCCACACAACTGCTCCCCCCACAACTGCCCCCCACAACTGCCCCCACAACCTGCCCCCTACAACCTTACCCTCACAACCTGCCCCCCACACAACTGCCCCCACAACTGCCCCCCACAACTGCTCCCCACAACCTGCCCCCTACAACCTTACCCTCACAACCTGCCCCCCACAACTGCCCCCCACACAACTGCTCCCCACAACTGCTCCCCACAACTGCCCCCCACATCCTGCCCCCACACAACTGCTCCCCACAACTGCCCCCCACAACTGCCCCCACATCCTGCCCCCACACAACTGCTCCCCACAACCTGCCCCCTACATCTTGCCCTCACAACCTGCCCCCACAACTGCCCCCCACATCCTGCCCCCCCAACTGCCCCCCACAACTGCTCCCCCACAACTGCCCCCACAACTGCCCCCACATCCTGCCCCCACATCCTGCCCCCCACAACTGCTCCCCACAACTGCCCCCCACATCCTGCCCCCCACACAACTGCTCCCCACAACTGCCCCCCACATCCTGCTCCCCACAACCTGCCCCTACATCTTACCCTCCTGACCTGCCCCCACACAACTGCTCCCCACAACTGCCCCCCACATCCTGCCCCCACAACAACTGCCCCCCACATCCCTGCCCCCCTGCCCCCACAACTGCCCCCCTGCAACTGCCCCCCACACAACTGCCCCCACACAACTGCTCCCCACAACTGCCCCCCACATCCTGCCCCCACAACTGCCCCCCATCAACTGCCCCCCAACCTGCTCCCCACACAACTGCTCCCCACAACTGCCCCCCACACACTGCTCCCCACAACTGCTCCCCACATCTGCCCCCCACACAACTGCTCCCCACAACTGCCCCCCACACTGCTCCTGCAACTGCCCCCCACAACTGCCCCCCATCCTGCCCCCCACACAACTGCTCCCCACAACTGCTGCTCCCCACACAACTGCTCCCCACAACTGCTCCCCACAACCTGCCCCCACAACCTGCTGCTGCCCCCACAACTGCCCCCCACAACTGCTCCCACAACTGCCCCCCACATCCTGCCCCCCACACAACTGCTCCCCACACAACTGCTCCCCACAACTGCCCCCCACATCCTGCCCCCCACACAACTGCTCCCCACACAACTGCTCCCCACAACTGCCCCCCACATCCTGCCCCCCACACAACTGCTCCCCACAACTGCCCCCCACATCCTGCCCCCCACACAACTGCCCCCCACAACTGCTCCCCACACAACTGCTCCCCACAACTGCCCCCCACATCCTGCCCCCCACACAACTGCTCCCCACATCCTGCCCCCCACACAACTGCTCCCCACAACTGCCCCCCACATCCTGCCCCCTGACAACTGCCCCCCACAACTGCCCCCCACGTCCTGCCCCCCACACAACTGCCCCCCACACAACTGCTCCCCACACAACTGCCCCCACACAACTGCTCCCCACAACTGCCCCCCACATCCTGACCCCACACAACTGCTCCCCACAACCTGCCCCCCACAACCTTACCCCACAACCTGCCCCCCACAACTGCCCCCCACATCCTGCCCCCCCCTGCTCCCCCTTGCCCATGGGGTACCCCACAACCCATCCCACCCCACCCCCACAGCCCGTGGCCCGGTGGGGGTGGGGGTTGGGCCCTCCCCGCACACTCGGGGCCTGTTCTCGGGTGGGGAGGGGGAGTTGGGGGGGGGGGGGCAGTGACGTCATCGGCGCCGCCGGTCGCCGTCAATGAGGCCTCTGTGCCCCGGCCGGGAGCGCCTGGCACGGGGCGGCGGGGGGGGGACACCCGCGGCGGGGGGCCGAGGAGGGGGCTGGGACCCATAAGTAGGGGGCTGGGGGCTGAGAGTTGGGGGCTGGGATCAATAACTTGTGGGGCTGGGACCCATAAGTGTGGGGCTGGGAGCCATGAGTGGTGGGGACCCACAAGTGGGGCTCCTGCAATGTGGGCCCCATAGATAGGGGCGTCAGGACCTATTGCTTGGGGCTTCCCCCCCGGGGGCTATGGGGCTGGCCCCACAGATCTGGAGACTTGGGGGTCCCACCCCATAGATCCGGGGTCCCAGCCGCATAGCTCGGGGTCCTGCCCCAGAACTGTAGGTCCTGCCCCACAGCTCGGGGTTTCCAGCCCCATAGCTGTGGGTCCCAGCCCCCCACCTCCCTCCCTGCCCCCCACCGCCCCCTCTCTCCCTCCACGCTCCGGGGGTCCCCACGAGTCCCCCCCCCCCCCCCGGCCCCCACCCCACGCTCACGAGGAACAAACCAAAGCGGGGGGGGGGGGGGGCCTGGAGAGTGGGGAGGGGGCGGCGTGGGCGTGGCCGTGGGCGCGGCCGTGGGCGTGGCCCGGGGGTGGGGGAGGGGCCGGGTTTGAAGGGGCCGCTCGCGGATTCCAGCAGACAATTGGGGGGGGGGGGAGGGGCTGGGACGGGAGCGGAGGGGGCGGAGGGGGGGCCAGGCGCCGCTAATTAACCCACCCCCCAGCCCCCACTAATTACCGGAGCCTCATCGAAGTTGTGCCCCCTCCCCCCACCCCCTCCCTCCCCACCCACAACCCGAGGCGGGGGGGGGGCGATCCCACCCCCCTTTTTAAAAACCCTCAACGTGGCACAGCCCCCTCCCCCCACCCACGACACCCCCCACGCGCGGGGGAGGGGACAACAAGGCGAGGGAGGGGGAGTTTCCCCCTCCCCCTCCCAAACTGGAGCTCCCCCCCCCCCCACCCCCGTGGGAAAACACGAAGGGGAGGGGAAGGGTGCGCGGGGGGGGGAGCAACCCCCTCACTCCTCCCCCCCCCCCGCCCGCGTGGAAAAAGTGGGGGAGGGGCGGCAGGAATCAACAGGTCGCGGCGTGGAAACTCCCGGCCGGACCCTCGGGAAGGGGGGAGGGGGGGCGGGGGCCCGGGGGGTTAACCTCCCCTCCCCCCACCCCAACTCAAGGCAGGGGGTGGCCGAAGAGCGTCCCGCGCCCCCACGTGCGTGGGCGGGGGGTTGGGGGAGGGGTGGCGGGGGGGGGTGGAAAGTTTGCGGTGAGCGTGGGGAAGGGGGGAGGCAAAGTTCTGCCCCTCCCCCACCGCCGCCGCTCGCGGGGGGCGCTGCCCACCCCCACCCCAAAGTTCATCCTCTCCCCTTCCCCCCCCCGGGGGTCCCCAAGTTTTGGGTGGGAGGGAGGGGAGGAATTGGGGGGGGGGGGGGGGCTCAGTCCCCACCTGCGTCCGCCGGGGTCTTCATGGCTCCGCTGCCGCCGCCGCGCTCCCGGGCCCCGCCCCCACCCGTGGCCACGCCCCCGCCCCTGACCCCGCCTCCTCCTCGCACCGGCCCCGCCCTCCTCCGCGCGCGCCGTTACCCTGGAGACGATGCCCCCGCCCCCCCCTCCCGCGCGCGCCGCGGCCCCGCCCACGGGGTTGGAGGAAGGTAGTGGGGGGGGAGGGGTTAAAGGGACCCCGGCCCGTAAAGTGGGGAGGGGGTAATTCGGGGGGGGGGGGGGGGGAATTAAGAAGCCAATGAGGGGAGGCGCTAATTCGGGGCTGGGGGCTCATTAGAGGAGGATAATTGGGATGGGGTAATTAAAGAGACAGGGGAGCGGCAATTATCAAAGGGGGAGGGGTGGGGTCATTGGGGAGGGGTCATTCATGAGCTAATTATCAAAGGGGGTAGTTGGGTGGGGTAATTAAAGGGATAGTTAGGGGCGGGGCAATTGGCGAGGGGTCATCAATGAGTTAATTGTGGGAAAGTAATTAGGGGCTCCGGGCATAGGAAGAGGATATTTGGGGGGTAATTAGGGGAGGGGCCAATTGAGGAGGGATAAGTAAGGAGCTAATTAGATGAGGGGGTAATTGGGGGAGGGCAATTAGGGTAGGGGGGAATTGGGGGATGGGGAGCTAGAGGAAGGCAATTAGGGGCTTAATTAGGGGAGGGGGTAATTAAGAAGGGGCAATTGGGGAGGGCATAATTACGGTGGGGGTAATTTGGGAGGGGTAAATGAAGAGTAATTAGGGAGGGGTAATTAAAGGAGGAGCAGGCAGGAAGGGGCAAGTGGGAAGGGTCTAATTAGGGGTAATTAGGGGAGGGGCTTCGGTAGGGCAGAAGGCAACTTGGAGTTAATTAAGGGGTAATTGGGGGAAGGTTAATTGGGGTGGGGGCAATTCAGGAAGGGCAAAGATGCTAATTAGGGAGTGGGTGGGGCTAATTGGGGCGTGGTTTGCCCCTCCCCTTCTTCCCCTCCCTGGCTGATGCAACCCCGGGGGGCACCTGGGAGGGGCTCGGGGGACCCCTGCCGACCTCCACCCCTCCCCGGCTTGGCGCCATCCCCCCCCCCCTCGCATCCCCCTCCGGCTATAATTAGCCTCATTAATTATTCAGCTTCCCCCCGGCGGGAAGCTGGTGGCGGGAATGCGCCGGGGCCCCTCCCCCACCCTACTGGGGGGGTGGGGCGAGGCCAGGGGCGGGGCTGAGGATGGCCGGGGTGGGGTTAGGAGGGGTTGTAAACGGCGTGGGGTGGAGCTAAGGGGGCGTGGGGTGGAGTCGAGAGGCTTATGGGCGGGGCTCAGTGGCGTGGGGTGTGGGGATTGTGATGGGGCGGGGCCAAGAGGTCTGTGGGCGGGGTTTCGTGCCGTGGGGCGGGGCTGAGGGGCATGCGGGCAGGGTTTTCATGAGGCGGGGCGGGGCTAAGCACCTCTCGGCTTCCTCAAATGGGCTCGGGGCAGGGTCTAGTGCAGGGGGCGTGGTTAAGGTGGCGTGGGGCAGGGTTAATGCAGCATGGGGCGGGGCTAAGCCCCTCCAGACCTCTTTAATTGGCTGTGGGGAGGGGTTAGGGAGCGTGGGGCGGGGGCTAAGAGACGTGGGGCGTGGCTACGGGACCCGGGGGAGGGGGTTAAGGGCTGGGGGCGGAGTTCCAGTGGCGCAGGGCGTGGCTACGCGCACGTGGGGCGTGGATCTGCGATGGGGCGTGGCCTTGAGGCGCGCGGATGAAGCGGGGCGGGGCTATGGCCCCGCAGGCTTCGCTAACAGGCGGCGGGGCGGGGCTGAAGGTGCGTGGGGCGGGGCCAGCAGGCGCTGGGCGGGGCTAAGGCTCCAGCGTGTCACTAAGGGCCCCCTCCCCCTCTCCCTCCCCGCCCCCTTCCCCCAACCCCATTCCGCGAGCGGATTGGTCGCCGCCGTGCCCCAATGGGAAGCGGCGGCGGTGACCTCATCGCTCTGCCGCCCCGGCCGCTGGTTGGCGGAGGCTGGGCCCCGCCCTTCCCCTTCCCCACGTGGGGAGGGGCGGGATGGGCGTGGCCGCGGGGCCGGCGCGGGCGCTGATTGGCCGCTGCCGGCGGCGGCTCCGCTGTTGCTGAGGGGAAGCCGCGAGGGCCCGGCCGGGCCGGACGGCGCCGGGAGAGGCCGCGGGGGTGAGCTCATCAATATGCTAATGAGATGCAAATTAGGATCCCCACCGCCACCCACCCCCCCCTCCCCCTGCCCCCTCCCCTACGCTCGCGCGCGGGCCCCGCCGGGGGGGGGGGTGGGGCAATTTTGCCGGGGGGGGAGGGGGAGCGGGGGGTGGGAGGTGAAGGGGAGGGAGGGGAGAGGGGGAGGAGGAGGAGGAGGCGGCGGAGGGGGGCGGGGCCGCCGCAGGGCATGCCGGGACGTGGAGTGCCGGGAGCCGCGCGGACTGCAGCACCCGGCGGCCTGCGCGCGGCGCGGGGCACGCTGGGAGTCGTAGGCCGCGCGCCGGGAGCCGCCGGCTCCGGGCTCGCTCCCGGCCTGCCTCGCGCGGACCACAGCTCCCAGCCTGCCCCGCGCCCCGGCCCCAGGTAAACAAGTCCGGGCCTGGCCCCGCGGCCCGCCCCCCCCCGAGCGCCGCCTCCCATTGGCCGCCGGCCGGCGCCGCCGGCGCCTCCCATTGGCCGCGGCCGGCGCCCTTCGGGCAGGGGGAGAGGGCGGAGCGGCCGGCGCGGGCCCGGCCCTCGCCATTGGCCGTCGGCGCCGCCAGTCAGGCGGTTGTGGGCGCTGGTTGGCCGGCGCCGCCTGCGGCCCGGCTTCATTCACCATTTTGTCGGCTGCGGGCGGCGGCGGCGGGGCCGCAGGTACCGGGGGAGGGGAGAGCGAAAGAAGAGGGGGGAAGAGGGGGGCAGGGAAAACGACCCCAGCCCGCGGGGGGGGCGGGACCCCGGGGAGTGGGAGGAGCCTGAGCGGAGAGAAGGAGGCAGGCGGGGGGGGGCCGTGACGTGTCACCCCCCCGGGGGGCGGGGGGCAGGGACCCCCCCCCAAAGTGTTGCCCCCCCCCCCCCGGTTTGGGCGCCGCTCCCCGCGCGCACACTCTGGGGTCTCCCCGGGGGTGCCCCCCCCCCGCACACTTTCCGGGTGCCGACCCCCCCGCGGGGGGGGCTTCGAGGCCTCGGGGGCTTTGCGGGGGCTCGCGCTGCTTTGGGGAACCCCCAACACACCCATGGGGCCGACGGGGGGGTCGTGCCCCCTCCCCCGAAGTGTGCTGGGCCCCCCAAAGTGTCACACCCCACTCCCCACCCCCGTGGGTGCTGCCCCTCTCAGCCCATGGGGTGCACATGGGGGTCCTGCCCCCCTGTTTAAGGTGCTGCTCCCCCCCCCCCCGGGCAGATTTGAGGGTGACAGGGGGTGCCAGTTCCCCCCTCCAAAGTGTTGACACCCCCCCCCGCGGGTACTCTCCCCCCACCCCACGGGGCTGCCCCCTCCCCCCGCCATGGGGGTCCCAAGGCCCGTCATGGGGTGCTGCCCCCCACCAAAGGGAGCTGTTGGGGGCAGTTTGAGGGGGGGTCGTGGGGCTGTCACTCCACTTCCGGCTGGCACCCCCCCAAAGTGTCGGCCCCCCCCAACCCCCGCCATGGGGCCACCATGAGGACCCTGTACGCCCTCCCCCTCGAAGGTGCTGGACCACCCCCCACCCCGAGGCTGCTCTTGCCCGCAGCTGGGGGGCTCGGGCAGGGCTTGTCCCCCCCACCCATGGGGTGCACAAGGGGGGCCTGGCCCCCGCTTGAAGCTGCTGCTCCCTGCCCCCCGAGGTGCTGTGCCCCCAGATTTGGGGGCAACCCCCCCATGGGTGCTCTCCCCACACCCCACGGTGCTGCCTCCCCCCCTCAGGGAGCTGTTCTCAACCATTTGGGGATGGGGGTCGTGGGGCTGTCACCCCACTTCCGGCTGTCACCCCCCACCCCAAAACTGTCCCCCCCCCCCCATGGGGTCACCATGAGGGTCCTGCCCCCCCCCCCCCCCTTTGAGGTGCTGGACCCTCTCCCCAGCCTGCCCTTGCCCACAATATGGGGGGGACGGGGGGGGGTGTCGGGGGTTGTCACCCCCCCCCCCATGTGGTCGCTGATCCCAACCCCCACCCCGGGTTCCACTACCCCGAATTCGGGGACGGGTCACCCTCCCCCCCCCCCCCCTGCGGTGTCACACCCCCGTCCCCGGGGTCGCCGCCGTGGTCCCGGACCCCCCTCAAAGCTTCTGCCCCCCCCTCCCCCTCCTCCTCCCCCCAGGGTGTATTTGGGGAGGGGGTCTCCGTGTGCCCCCTCCTCCCCCATCTTAACCCCAATTTTCTCTTTCCCCTCCAGGACCTCCCCCCCCCGGCAGGAGGATGATGAAGCCGGCGAGGAAGACCGGCGGCTCCTCCTCCTCCTCCTCTTCCTCCTCCTCCTCAGGGGGTCGCACCAACGTCCCGCCCCCGCCTCCCCTTCCCCTCCCGCCCCAACCCGCCCCCCCACGAAGACCCCGACCCTCCCGCCACCCCCCCCGACCCCAACCCGGGGGGGGCCGCCCCCGACCCCCTCCCTTCTGCCAGTCCCCCAACACCCTTCGGCGCCCCCCCCCCTCCTCCCGCCTCCCCCCCTCCCCACTCCCCCTCCGACGCCCCCCCCGCGCCCCCAGCCGCAAAACCGCCACCTTCAAGTCCCGAGCCCCCCGCAAGAAGCCCCCGGGCCCGGGCGAGGCCGGCAGCGGCTGCTCCAGCACCGACACCGCCAGCGAGCACTCCGCCGACGACGAACCCCCGGCCCCGGACCCCCGTTGCCCCCCGAGCCTTGCCACCCCCGAGGAGGACCCCCCGAGGCGGCGTTCCGGCGGCTGCGGTGCCAGCGGGTCCTGGCGCGGCGCCCGGGGGGAGTCTTCCAGCCGGCGGTGGTCAAGCAGCTGCGGCGCGGCCAGGAGCTGGGGGTGCAGTTCCAGGGCGACCGCAGCCTCACTTTCCTGCCGGGGGGCTCGGGGGCGACCCCCGGCCGTGGTCCTCGACTCCACCCCCCGGCGGGGGCGCTGGGGGTGGGCACGGCGGTGTGCGCCCGGCTCGACCCGGCCGAGACCCTCTACCGGCAGGGGACGGTGGTGGAGGTCAGCGCCAAGCCCCCTCCTACCGGGTCCGCTTCCTGCCCCCCCCCCGCCGCGCCCCCCGTCTGGGTGCCCCGCTCCGGCCTGCGCCTCCTGCGGCCCCCTGGCACCCCCAGGCCGAGCCCCCCGCCCCCAGCCCCGACCCCGAGCAGGGGGACGAGGGGGAGCAGGAGGAGGAGCAGGGGGAGGAGCAGGGGAGGAGATGTCGGCAGCGGAGCCAAAGGCAATGAGGAGGACGTGGAGGTGAGTGGGGGCGCTGGGGGGGGTGGGAGTGGTGCAGGGGACTGGGGGGTCCTTACTGGAACCACTGGGGTCATCATGGCTCCATACAGGGACCAGGGTGGGGGCCAGGTGGCCTTGGTGGTGTTGGGTCCATGGTTGAAGTCGAGGACCTTGGGTCAGTGGTTGGAGTTGATGACCATTGGTTAGTGGTTGGAGTTGATGACCATTGGTCAGTGGTTGGAGTCGATGACCATTGGTCAGTGGTTGGAGTCGATGACCGAGGGTCAGGGGTTGGAGTTGCTGACCATTGGTCAATGGTTGGAGTCAATACCCATTGGTCAATGGTTGGAGTTGCTGACCATTGGTCAATGGTTGGAGTTGATGCCCTAGGGTCAGGGGTTGGAGTCGATGCCCTTGGGTCAGTGGTTGGAGTTGATGACCATTGGTCAGTGGTTGGAGTCGATGCCCTAGGGTCAGGGGTTGGAGTTGATGACCATTGGTCAGTGGTTGGAGTCGATGCCCTAGGGTCAGGGGTTGGAGTTGATGACCATTGGTCAGTGGTTGGAGTTGATGCCCTAGGGTCAGTGGTTGGAGTTGATGCCCTTGGGTCAGGGGTTGGAGTTGATGACCATTGGTCAGTGGTTGGAGTCGATGCCCTAGGGTCAGGGGTTGGAGTTGCTGACCATTGGTCAGTGGTTGGAGTTGATGCCCTAGGGTCAGTGGTTGGAGTTGATGCCCATTGGTCAGTGCCTGGGGTGGTTGACCTTGAGTCAATGGTTGGATTGGTTGACCTTGGGTCAACAGTTGGATTGGTTGATCTTTGGTCTGTGGCTGGACCCAATGAGCTTGAGGCTATGGTTGGGCTTGATGATCATTGGTCAATGGTTGGATTGCTTGACCTTGGGTCAAGGGCTAGACTGGATGACCCTTGGTCAATGGTTGACTTGATGACCATTGGGCAGTGGTTGGATCCAATAAGCTTGGATCAAGGCTGCCCTGAATGACTATAGGTCAAGGCTTGGCCTCAGTGGCCGTGGGTCAGGCTTAGCCTCAGTGGCGGTGGGTCAGGCTTAGCCTCAGTGGTGGTGGGTCAGGCTTGGCCTCAGTGGCCGTGGGTCAGGCTTGGCCTCAGTGGCCGTGGGTCAGGCTTGGCCTCGGTGGCGGTGGGTCAGGCTTAGCCTCGGTGGCCGTGGGTCAAGGCTTAGCCTCGGTGGCGGTGGGTCAGGCTTAGCCTCGGTGGCGGTGGGTCAGGCTTAGCCTCGGTGGCCGTGGGTCAAGGCTTAGCCTCGGTGGTGGTGGGTCAGGCTTGGCCTCAGTGGCGGTGGGTCAGGCTTAGCCTCAGTGGCCGTGGGTCAGGCTTGGCCTCAGTGGCCGTGGGTCAGGCTTAGCCTCAGTGGCGGTGGGTCAGGCTTAGCCTCAGTGGTGGTGGGTCAGGCTTGGCCTCAGTGGTGGTGGGTCAGGCTTAGCCTCGGTGGCGGTGGGTCAGGCTTAGCCTCAGTGGTGGTGGGTCAGGCTTAGCCTCAGTGGTGGTGGGTCAGGCTTAGCCTCAGTGGCCGTGGGTCAGGCTTGGCCTCAGTGGCCGTGGGTCAGGCTTAGCCTCAGTGGCGGTGGGTCAGGCTTGGCCTCAGTGGTGGTGGGTCAGGCTTAGCCTCAGTGGCCGTGGGTCAGGCTTGGGCTCAGTGGCGGTGGGTCAGGCTTGGCCTCAGTGGCGGTGGGTCAGGCTTGGCCTCAGTGGCCGTGGGTCAGGCTTGGCCTCAGTGGCGGTGGGTCAAGGCTTAGCCTCAGTGGCGGTGGGTCAGGCTTAGCCTCAGTGGCCGTGGGTCAGGCTTAGCCTCGGTGGCGGTGGGTCAGGCTTGGCCTCGGTGGCGGTGGGTCAGGCTTAGCCTCGGTGGCGGTGGGTCAGGCTTAGCCTCGGTGGCCGTGGGTCAAGGCTTAGCCTCGGTGGCGGTGGGTCAGGCTTAGCCTCGGTGGCCGTGGGTCAAGGCTTAGCCTCGGTGGCGGTGGGTCAGGCTTAGCCTCGGTGGCGGTGGGTCAGGCTTAGCCTCGGTGGCCGTGGGTCAAGGCTTAGCCTCGGTGGCGGTGGGTCAGGCTTAGCCTCGGTGGCGGTGGGTCAGGCTTATCCTCGGTGGCGGTGGGTCAGGCTTGGCCTCGGTGGCCGTGGGTCAGGCTTAGCCTCGGTGGCGGTGGGTCAGGCTTAGCCTCGGTGGCGGTGGGTCAGGCTTGGCCTCGGTGGCCGTGGGTCAGGCTTAGCCTCGGTGGCGGTGGGTCAAGGCTTAGCCTCGGTGGCGGTGGGTCAGGCTTGGCCTCGGTGGCGGTGGGTCAGGCTTAGCCTCGGTGGCCGTGGGTCAGGCTTGGCCTCGGTGGCGGTGGGTCAGGCTTAGCCTCGGTGGCGGTGGGTCAAGGCTTAGCCTCAGTGGCGGTGGGTCAGGCTTGGCCTCGGTGGCGGTGGGTCAGGCTTAGCCTCGGTGGCGGTGGGTCAAGGCTTAGCCTCAGTGGCGGTGGGTCAGGCTTGGCCTCGGTGGCCGTGGGTCAGGCTTGGCCTCGGTGGCCGTGGGTCAGGCTTGGCCTCGGTGGCCGTGGGTCAAGGCTTAGCCTCGGTGGCGGTGGGTCAGCGCTCGGCCGCTGAAGGCCCATTGGTGGCTGCTGCCCGCCCCCGGTCCCGGTCCCACCCTCCCCTGCCCTGCTCCCCGCAGGTCTCAAGCTGAGCTCGGCGCCGGGCTGCCGGCCGGGGGCGCCCTGCGCCACGCCGCCCGCGGGCACGCCGCCGCAGCCCAAGTACAAGAAGGGGGGACGTGGTGTGCACCCCCAACGGCATCCGCAAGAAGTTCAACGGCAAGCAGTGGCGGCGGCTCTGCTCCCGCGACGGCTGCACCAAGGAGTCGCAGCGCCGCGGCTTCTGCTCCCGCCACCTCTCCATGCGCACCAAGGAGCTGGAGGGCGCCGCGGGGCTGCCCGAGGGCCGCGCGCAGCACCCCCCACGCCCACCCCCACGCCCACGCCCACCCGCACCACCCGCACCACCCCGCGCTCCCCCCACCCCCACCCCGCCGCCGCCGCGCACCCCCGGGAGGGCTCCGACTTCGAGTGGGGCGGCGCCGAGGAGGCTTCGCGGGAGAGCTGCGGCGAGGCCGCGCCCGAGGCGCGCCCCCCGGGGCTGGGCGGCGGCGGCCAATCGGGAGGGGCCACGCCCGCAGGGGCCACGCCCACGCCGGGCCACGCCGACCTGTCGCGCTTCGAGTTCGACGAGTGCGGCGGCGGTGATGCTGGTGTCGCTGGGCAGCTCCCGCTCCGGCACCCCCAGCTTCTCCCCGGCCTCGGCGCCCTCCCCTTCAGCCCCGCGCCCTCCCCCTCCCCCTCGCCGCTCTTCGGCTTCCGCCCGGCCAACTTCAGCCCCGTCGGAGCCTCCCCCGCGCCCGCGCGCCGCCACCTCAGCGCCGGCACCCCCGCCCGGGCGAGGGGCTCAGCCCCCGCCGCCGCCCCCTCCGCCCCCTCCTCCCCCTCCTCCCCCCCGCCGCCGCCGCCTCCCCCGCGGGGCGAGCCTCCGTCCGGGCTGCCCCCTCCCCATTTCCAGCCCGGGCTGCCCTTCAGCGTCCCGCTCAGCCCCGGCAAGCGCAAGCGGAGCCCTCCCCCGGACCTCCAGGAGCTGGGGGAGGGGGAGGGGCGGCGGCGGGGCGGGGGGTGTTCCGAGCCCTCTCCCCCTCTTCGCCCCCTGACGGCCGAGGCGGGGCCGGGGGCTCGTCGGGTGCCGGGCATCCCCCGGGGGTCGCCCGTGATCGTTCGCAACCCGGACGTGCCCCTCCCCGAGCCCACCCCCCGGCTCGCACAGATCCCGGCCCCCTCCCCCCACCCCCCCGCCCCCGCCCCGCAGCAGCCCCCTCCCCACAAGTCCCCCCTGGCCGCCCCCGTCCCCATCAACGCCGGCCGCCTGCGGCCCCTCCCCTCAGAGCCCCTCCCAATTCGACCCCCGCCCAGGAGCGCGGCCCCCAGCCCCACCTCCAGCCCCCGCGGGCTTCGGGGCCCGCCCCTGCACCCTGTCGCCTTCCACCCCTCCCCCGCTGCACTGCTCCCACTTTTGGTGCCTGGAGATTATGGGGGGGGGGGCAGCCCCCCCAGCCCCCCAAAAGGAGATCGTCATGGGGAGGCCCGGGACAGGTACCGGGGGGGGCCCGGGGGGAGGGGCCTAAAGTGGGGGTGGGAAGGGAGGGGAGAATGGGGGAGGGGGGAGAAATGGGAGCAATGGGGGGAGGGGCTAAAAGGGGTGGGCTTAGGGAGAGGTTAAATGGGGCTGGGCGGGGCTGGGTGTGGCTGTCACGTGGTGGGCGTGGCGCGGGGAGGGGTCAACAGGGCCAGGGTGAGGCTATGGCAGTGAGGTCAGGGTGTGGCACGGGGTGGTGAGGTCACGGCGAGGTCAGAGCTGGGCCCCAGGGTGGTGACATGGCCAGGGTGTGATGACGTCATGGGGGGGGTCACGAGGTAATGACATCACAGTCAGGCGACGGTGAGGTCATGGTCAGGGTGAGGTCACAGCGAGGTCACAGCGAGGTCACGGCAGGGTCACAGCTGTGTTGTGATGATGTCAGAGCCAGGCCAGGGCGTGGCCGGAGGTGGGGGAGGGTGTCACGATGATGTCAGAGCTGCCCCAGGGCGTGGTCCCTGCGGCCATTGTGTCCCAGGGCGGCCAGAGCCACGCCCCCGTGTCATCACTGCGGCACCACCCCGGGCCTGGGGCTGGGCTCAGTGCCGGGCTGGGGCCCCCTGGCGGTGAGGTCCCAGCGCTGCCGGCGCGGCCCCGGCCAATCCCTGCGCGGCGGCGGGGGCAGAGGGGCGTGGCTCGCTGGAGGCGTGGGTCTATGGCTGCGGGGGCGTGGCTCGGGGGCGGTGTGGCTCGGGGGCGTGGCCTCGCGGGGAGCCCCCCGTGGGCGGCGAGGGGCGTGGCCGGCGGGGCGCGGCTGGGATCGGCGCTGCCCAATGGGCGCGCGTCTGCGGGGGCGTGGCGGGGGCGCGGCCCGCGCGGCGCGCGTGGGGGGTGTCGGTTGCCGAGGCGGGGGAGGAGGCCTCGCCCTTCATTTGCATACGCGCGGCGCCTCGGCCAATCGGCTTCGGCGGGCGGCGCCTGCGCGGTGGCGGCGCGCGGGGAAGGGAAGGGAAGGGAAGGAGGGAGGGGGGGAGGAGGAGGAGGCGGGGCCCGCGGGGGGGCGGGCGCGCGCGCCCTTTGCTGGCGCGCGGCGGGCGCGGGCGGAGGCCCCGGCCCCGATCGGGTCCCCCCGGCCCCGCTCCGGCTCCTTCCGGCGCCGCTCCCCTCCCCCCGCCCCCACCGGGGACCCTCCCCTCCCCCCACGTCCCCCCCCGCCCCGGGCCCCGCCGCCATGTCCTCCACCGCCCTGCCCCCCGCCGCCGGCCCGCCCCGAGGCCTCGGCATGTTCGGTCAGTGCGGGGGAGGGGGCGCGGGGGGCGCCATGGGGGGATGGGGGAGGGGGTGCAGGGGGTGGGGGGCTGCTGGGGGGAGGGTCGGGGGCGTCCGAGGCGACCCCGGGCGGCTCGGGGCCTTTCCAGAGGCTTTGTGAGAGGGGGATGGAGGTGGGGGGAGGGGGAGGGTCGTTTTGGGGGGGAGTTGGGGTCCGGGAGGTGCTTCCGGGGGGGGTCGTGAGGGGGGAGAGGTTTGGCGGGGGGAGGGGATTGGAGGGCTGGGGGTGGTGGGGGGAGGGGGCTGGGGTCCGGGAGGTGATTTGGGGGGGGGGGAGGAGCTGTGAAGGTTTTGGGGGGGTCCTGAGGTGACTTCAGTGTTTGGGGAGGGGCTTGGGGCCCGTGAGACGATTCGGGGGGGGGTCGTGAGGAGATGTCCTGAGGTGGTTTGGGGGGGGAGAGGGGGAGGGCTGGGTCGTGGACGTGCTTTTGGGGGGGTCGTGAGGGGGCGTGGAGGTTTTGGGGGAGAGTCCTGAGAGGATGTGGAGGTGTTCGGGGGGGGATCCTGAGGTGGCTGTAGTGTTTGGGGGAGGGGGTTGGGGTCCAGGAGATCATTCTGGGGGGGTGGGGAGGTCTTGGGGGAGGCTGAGATGATTTGGGGGCTGCGGGGTGGGATTGGGGGCGGGGTCGCGAGAAGGTTTTGGGGAGGGCTCCTGAGGTGAGGCCAGGGCGTGGGGGGGGGGAGGGGCTGGGGTCCCTGAGGTGATTCTGGGGAGGGGTCGTGGAGGGGGGGGGGTGGGTCCTGAGGTGATTCGAGGGCTTGGGGGGGGGGAATGACCACTTCTGCTCAGTCTTAAAGATAATCAATGCCTTGCACAGAGATGGTGTCACAGTTAGAGGCTGATGCCTGGAAAATTCCAGAGGAAAAGGTAGAAAGGTAAATAAATTGCCATTGGATGTCAAATAAAAACAATGATAAGCTCTAAATAATTTCATTGGCTTGCTAACTAGGATAAAAGTTAGTTGCATAAACTGCTCTGTCACTTTTTCACCTCTAGCTGATACTAGGTGGTGTCTTTGCTTGGCTTTGCTGACCTTGGCTGCATTCCCTGTTGTGGCTAAGTGGCAAGCTATATTGCTTTCACCTTTTCTCCTCTTTCCCTTCTAGGAGGGATGAGAGGAGAAAGAGGCTGTTGTCAGCCCCCTGGCTTTGTCCAGAGGGGTCTCTGTGTTGCTTATAAATTGCAAATACATGTGTATTGTACAGATTCATTGCATTTCACGTTTCCAGATTTGAGTTTCCTTGTAAATATAGCTCTGTTTGCTTCAAAAACCTTCTGAGCTAGTCTGATGATTTATTTTGGGGATAATTCTCCAAATTCACAGGATCACAGGACGTTAGGGTTCGGAAGGGACCTCCAGAGATCTTCCAACCCCCTGCCAGAACAGGACCATAGAATCTAGCACTGGTCACACAGGAACACATCCAGACAGTCTCCTTCTCTGGAGACTCAACCATCTCTCTGGGCAGCCTGTTCCAGTGCTCTGGGACCCTTGCAGGGAAGAAGTTCCTCCTCATGATGAGGTGGAACCTTCTGGGCAGGAGTTTATATCCACAGCTTCTTGTCCTATCACAGGGTGCAACTGAGCAGACCCTGTCCCCTCCCTCTTGACATCCAGCCCTCAGATGTTTGTAAACATTCATTAAATCCCCTCTCAGTCTTCTCCAGACTGAACAGCCACAGGGCTCTTAGCCTCTCCTCATCAGGCAGTGCTCCAGTCCCTTCAGCATCCTTGCAGCTGTCCCTTGGACTCTCACCAGTAGATCCCTGTCCCTCTTGAACTGGGGAGCCCAGAACTGGATGCAATATTCCAGGTGAGATCTCACCAGGGCAGAGTAGAGGAAGAGAGACCCTCCCTGGATCTGTTGTACACTCCTCTTAATACACCCCAGGATCCCATTGGCCTTCTTGGCCCCAAGGGCAACATTTGTTGACCCATGCAGAACTTGCTGTCCACCACGACTCCCAGGTCCTTGTCCACAGGGCTGCTCTCCAGCAGATCACCCTAACCCATACTGGTGCAGTTTATTCTTCCTCCCAGGTGCAGGACTCTGCACTTATCCTTGTGGAACCTCATTCATAGTTCTAAACATCTTGTTGGAGGGTAATTTTCTTAAACCCACCACAGCTGGGCAGAAAGCCTGTGCAAAGCTTGTGGATGGGGCAGAGGAAAAACTGTCATTTGCTCCAATTCATTGTAAGCCATGACACAGTCTTCACCAAGGCTTTGATCAATACTGCCCCTCCATTCTGTTCTACTCTAACTAAAAACCACTTGAACTTTGTACAGAACTGCATTCTGCACAAGCCTCCCTACAAAGCCTGATTCCACTTCGTTACAAAGTGCTCTATCCTTTCCCAGAGGTGGTAGAGGTAGGCTAGAGGTGGTATTTCTATGTTCCTTGTAATAGGACTCAGAGTCCAGCAGCAAATAACACTTGGCTTGCATTTTACACCATGAGCATAAAGCGTCACTACTTGCGACGGGTTGAGAGACAGAAAACTCTTTCACCCCTCCCCAAAGGAGTAAAATAAAAACACTCCCCATACAGAACTGGAAAGTTAAATGGAAATACCATTCAAAAGTATATACAACAGCACAAAACACAAATTCATAACCAACCTCAGCCCAGTTCTCCAACCTGAGCTTACCAAAACCTCATTTGGCCAACAACCTTGTCAAAACCTTCACTTTAATCACGCCCCAAAAAAAAACAAACCTCAATGCCCACCTCTATGCTTTCCCCCACACCCACTAGGCCCAAAATGGCACAGCTAAAAATTAGCTTTGCCAAGGCTGCTCAAGGCCAAAAACCTCTCCTGCATGGCAAGAGATGCGGGTCTGCACTGGGAGCAGGAGACAAAGGGCAGAATTGTGAAACCCCTTCAGATAGGGAAGATGCAGCATAATGGGAATGAAATAACACAGATGACAGTTTCCAGTCCACCTCCTGGACTACCTGGTCCTGGAGGACTTTTCTCTATGGTTAAGCCATCCAGTCTTAAACCCACACCACTACTGAAAACTAAAAACGCTTGTGGCAACCACTTGGGGTTCTACAAGTTACGTGATGTTCACTGTTGGTAGATCAGAGTTAAATCTGCTAACTCATCATGCTTATCTCCACTAACCCCCAGTCTTTTGCAACACTTGGCTGCACTTTCTGAAGGGCCTGAATTCAGACAGACACCCTTCAGAGCAAAAGTCCTTTGGAAAATCAGTGAATTGATGACTTGCACAAGTTTGTCAGAGTGACTGGCATTTACCTGGGCCATCAAAGGGGGGTAAAGTGCACTGACAGTTTCTCAGACCACACTGAATTGGTAACTGAGATGATCCCCTTCTAAAAAGGGAAGGCATGGTCTGTGGAACTGACGGTGGCACGTACAGGAAATGTGGCATGTTGTTTGGAGAAGGTGTAACAATTTTTACCAGATATTACATCATTATAATTAAAAAAGGAGAAAGGATAAAATGCTGAAGAACTCCTAACCATTGAATCATTAAGGTTGGAAAAGACCTCTAAGATCATCAAGTCCAACTGCCAGCCCAACATCACCACACCCATTCAACTATGTCCCAAAGTGCCACACCTATACACTTTTTGGACATCTTCAGGGACAGTAACTCCACCACTTCCCTGGGCAGCCCCTTCTAATATTTGGCTAGACCTCCAGTAAAGAAATACAATACAATACACCAGGTTGAAAGAGACCTTCAAGATCATCGTGTCCAAAAATGTTTCCTAATATCCAATCCTAAACCTCCTCTGGTGCAACTTGAGGCCATTTCCTCTGGTCCTGTTGCTACTTACTTGGGAGAAGAGACCAACACCAGCCTCACTCCAACCTCCCTTCAGGGAGTGGTAAAGAGCAATGAGGTCTCCCTTAAGCATCTTCTTCTCCAGAGTAAACAACCCCAGCATCCTCAGTCACTCCTAGTAAGACTCTTTCTCCAGACCCTTCACCACCTTTGCTGCCCCATGCTCCAGCAACCCAATGTCTTTCTCACAAGATGAAATGCTTCAGGTGTAGTACAAGGCCTGACAAGAGTTAGCTGTCTGTGCCATGTCACTGTGCCTTCCTTGGGCACTTCACATGTGAATTTAAGGTGATGTCCAATAGCTTCCCAAACTACAGAATCATTGAGACTGGAAAAGACCTCTGAGATCATCAAGTCCAGCCTAGGACCTAACGCCACCACAGCAGCTAAACCAGGTCACCAAGTGCCACATCCAAGCTTTTCTTAAAGACCTCCAGGGATGGCAACTCCACCACCTCCCTGGGCAGTCCATCCCAGTGCCTAATCAGCCCTCCTGTCAGGAAGTGCTTCCTAATATCCAACCTAAACCTGGCACGGCTTCAGGCCATGCCCTCTCATCCTGTCACAAATTGCCTGGGAGAAGAGCCTGACCCCCATCTGACCTGACTGTAACCTCCTTTGAGGTAGTTTTAGAGAGTGATAAGGTCCCCTCTAAGTCTCCTCTTTTCCAGGCTGAACACCCCCAGCTCCCTCAGCCTCTCCTCGAGTTTCCCTCCAGCTCCCTCATCAGTAATGCAGTCCAACAAACAAAATTAACAGAATTAAGTCTTCACCTTTTCGTTTTTTTTGCCCCATCAAATCACATGGTGTGGAAACACCCATGCAGCTACAAAAATAAAACACAGCGATAGGCAGTTCTAACTGCTCCGGCAAATACCGTCTTAAGTTTCAACCACTGAAATGAAAAAAGGTTCTTTTAGCTTTTGCTCTTTGAAAACATGCCACGTGTGAGCCCTGTGCTGGCACAGGAGCGACCGGGTGCAGGAACACGTCGGGAGAACATTCCTAGGACACCTGCTCTGCCCATCGGAGCCCCGGCGCCCCAAAAGCAAGGGACGAGCCGCCGGCCTCAGGCTGCGGTGACACAAGAGGGACACTGGCCGCTGCCAGCCTGCTGGATCGACCTCCTCCACGTAGCTTCCAAAGGTCTAACCGGGCTAGCGGGACACACCGACCGCAAATGAACTTCGCGCGGAGCCGCAGGCCCGGCCGGCGGGGCGCAGCGCTCCTCTCCGCGAGGGGACTCTGTGAGGGGCCTGGCGCCAGGGCAGGCAGCGCACGGCCCCCACAGCGCCGTCACCGGCACCCCTCGGCCGCGGGCAGCGACCCCGGCAGCGGCCGTCCGAAGGGCAAACGCCTCACAGCCGAGACGCGCTCGGGCCGACCCTGCCACACCGGACAGGCGCCAAGTTTCGCTCTGCCCTCCCGCACGGCCCAAGCGCGCAGACGGTGCTGGGGAGACGACCAGCTCCGTACCTTTGTCATACCAACGCCCACCACAAACACCCGGCGCTGCATGACGGCGGCGACGGCGTTGGCGGGCGCCTGCGCACCACTCCTACAGATACTGCTGTTTCCCTCCGGCCGAGGCGCCGCCGAAACCCCCTGCGAGCGGCGGCTGAGCGAGAAACCAGGCGGCGGCGCGGGAGGTGGAGCAGGGCCGGCTCTCCCGCCCCTCTGCTTAAAGGCGCAGCGCCCCGCAGCCCGGCCCCTCGCCGCCCGGCCCCGCGCTGTCCCTCCAGCGGCGGTGAAAGCCGGGCAGCGGCGCCATGATGCGGCTGGGGCGGGCGGGGCGGGAGCTGCTGCTGCGCTGGGGTCGCGGCGGGCCCCGCGGCCGCCCCGCGGCGGGGCGCGGAGGTGCTGGTGGGCACGGCCGGCGGGGAGAGCAGCGGTGAGTGCAGCGGGGCCCGCCCGCGGGGCCCCGGGGTAGGCCCCGGTGCTGGCGAGGGGTCCGTGCAGCTGACGTCCTGGGCCGGATTTTCTGGCGCTGCAGGGCGGGGGCAGCTTGGTCTACTTGGTTTTACCGATTGCTGGCAAAAACACATTGACTCCCGGCATGGTGCAACTGGCACCCTGTGTGTCCCAGCCCCTCCTTGCACCACGGCTCTGCCAGGCCTGGCAGTCCCCCAGGCAGGTCCTGGAAACAATCTGGGCTGTCCCTGCAGCTCCGCAGGTCCCAGGGCGGCCGAATCAGTCGTCCCTTGCACTTACACCCTCCTAGCGTAGGAGACTGATTGCTTGGTAGAGTCCATAGCAGACGAGTCGTTCATATTCTCTTTGCTTTAACCTGTGCCTTGGTGCATTCCTCAAGAACACAGCTGCCAAATAAATGGCTAGGGGTCTTCCTTTCTTTTCTTTTTTAAAGCTCTCCATACAGGAGATCTCCATGTAAGCAGAGTCTGTCTGTGCATTTTCATGCAGGGTTCACTAAGCAATTTGAGTTCTGGTTCAGATTGCTAGTGGAATTACTTTCTGGCAAGGCAAACTGTTGCGAGAGCTTATAAACAGCTCTTGGTAAATTTGCTAGTCACCATAGACAAATGTAGTACCTGAATTGTGACTTGGCTTTGTTTGCTGGTGCCTTCTGTTAACCCGTGGCTATTCCTAAGTGACACATGTTGTTCACTACCTAGCCATTGGCAGAGGAAGACAGAGGACCTATCAGGACAGAAGATGTGATATGCATCTATGCACCTACAGCAGCAGCATCGTGCAAGGTTAAGGCCAGGGAAGTGAGCAGAAGTCCAGCCAAAGAAATAGGAGAGAAGTTTTCTTTCCAGAGCACACAGAAACTATTGGATAATAATTTGCAAGTGAAAGGGAGAAGCAGTTAGATGTTGTGGTCTTATTTTTCTGCTTGGACTTAGGAACTGTGAGTGAAGTCCTTTCCGGTGATAAGCTTTTAAACTTCAAATTAAATGGAGGTGCAAGTTCAAAACATGAACTGAGAGCACTGGAACAGGCTGCCCAGAAAGGTTATGGAGTCTCCTTCTCTGGAAACTTAAAAACCCCACCTGGATGCATTCCTGTGTGGACTGCCCTGGGCGATCCTGTTTTGGCAGGGGGGCTGGACTGGATGATCTCTGGAGGTGCCTTCCAGCCTCTAATGTAATGTGGTACTGTGGTAGTTTGTGCTATTTTCATGCAAACAGCAATCCCAAGAGGATGCTTTCCTTCACTGAGGACTACACCTGGCCTGTACAATAAAAACCGAGTAAGGCTTGAAAAAGAAACTTGAAGTGGATCATTTGGGGATTGGTTGGTTGGTTTGTTGTTTTTTTCCATTCCTGCAGTGATTCTAAGAGATACCCTTATCTGTCATGTTCATGTGGTAAAAGCCTGCTTATCTGATATTGTTTGCAGTGCTGCTGGATTTTCCAGTTGTGCTGCCTAACTGGGGTTTGTAGACCTGGTCTGCTACCCCCACCTTGGAAATGACTGACTGCTGGGTTTAGAATATACTTCATATGCATTACCAGGAAAGAGAAGATGCAGCACATGCAGCTGTTGTTCCCAGTGGAGTTGCTGTGTCAGAATTAAACAAAGTGTAACTAAAATTGTCTCTGTTACTAAGGTATTGCTGAAATCCTAATGAGCCGACCCCACGCCAGAAATTCATTGGGAAAAGTATTTGTGGCTGAAGTGAGTATGGGCCTGTGAAGTGTTTGGAGTCATGAGCACTAACCAAATGCAATAGATAGTTGGGGAAATCTGAAACAAAAGCTTAACAGCTCGCTGGTAGTCAGTGGGAGACTGCACTGGAGCAAGGTTAGCCTGCAGAGAAAACTGTCAGTGTGGTAGGAGCTGCAGATGTGGACTGGACAGGGACACTGGAGCTATTTAAGTCAGCTAACTGAGACCCAAGTTAATCTCTTCACTTGCATAATGGCATCAAAAACATGCTTACTGTCAGACCTTAGCAGATCTTCTGTTGCAGGTTTATACATTCTAGACTCATGCCTGAGCAGGAAGGGGAGTCTGAAGTACAGCAAAGGTTCATCTCGGAAAGGAAGAAGGTGGGGAAGCATCATTCTGAGGCTGTCATGGAGGGATTTTGCTGGCTCCACACACATGATTTCCAGGGAATTCCTGGCACCTGCAGGGAAAGATGAAATAAACCTTCACCATAGATCAGGAGCTTGCTCTAACCTCAGCGTCTGCATCCATATGCTTCAAGTTTCAACAGCCTTGTTTGCACTTCCTTCCTCACAGCTGTTCAGTGCTCTGGAACAACTCCGCTTCGATGAGCAGGTTCGTGTGGTGGTGTTCAAGAGCCAGGTGAAAGGTGTATTTTGTGCTGGTAAGTGATAAAAGGCTCTGCAGACGGCTGTTAAACAATCTGATAACAGGATGTTAGGGATGGGAAGAGACCTCCAGAGATCTTCCAGTCCAACGCCCCTGCCAGAGCAGGACCATAGAATCTAGCACAGGTCACACAGGAACATACAGGAATCTCCAGAGGAGAGTCCACAACCCCTCTGGGCAGCCTGTTCCAGTGCTCTGGGAGCCTCACAGGGGAGAAGTTCCTCCTTATGTTGAGGTGCAACCTCCTGTGCTGTAGTTTCCATCCATTGCCCCTTGTTCTATCACAGGGTGCAACTGAACAAAGGCTGTCCCTTCCTTCCTGACCCCAGCCCTCAGATATTTGTAGACATTGATCAGATCCCCTCTCAGTCTTCTCTTCTCCAGACTAAACAGCCCCAGGGCTCTCAGCCTCTCCTCATCAGGCAGTGCTCCAGGCGCTTCATCATTCTTGCAGCCCTCTGTTGGACTCTCTCCAGCAGATCCCTGTCCCTCCTGAACTGGGAAGTCCAGAATTGATGGCTCTTGGGGGTGTGTGGCTATGCAGAAAAGCACCTGGCAGTGCCTGCTAAGAGGAAAACAGGATGGCTTTTGTGTAACAAATCAGACTTCTGAAATGTCTGTCCTGTGAGAGAGACAGGAGGGAACACAATTCAGGTGTCTTTTCCCTTTTCCTGGATTCTAATCTTTTTCTCCTCTCTTTAGGTGCAGACTTAAAGGAACGAGCACAGATGGATGATGCAGAAGTTGGACACTTTGTTAAAAGGCTGAGAAATCTGATGGATGAAATAGGTAAAATCATTGTTGCAGCTGGAAATGTGTCCCAGCCTGCCTGTGCAGAGCCATCTGGAAATGCTGCAGGAGGGGAAGGATGCTTGCCCCAGCAGGTTGTCTATTGAGGATAGCTTCCCAAATGGTTCCAGCTTGTGCCCAACACAAAGATCTAGCTAGAATTAAACACCAGCTATCCTCCTGCCCCTCCACAGACAAGATGCATTCCAGCACTGCCTTTCCAGTGCTGAGGAGCAGCACACACAGGTGTAGGGCCTGCTGTAACAAAGCTTTCAAGAGAGTTCTGTGTAATCCTTGGGAGACAGGTCTGGACAAAGTGAGCTGTGCTGCTTGTCCCACTTCAAATACATGCTCAGAAGCACTCATGATATGGCATTGACCTAAGAGCATTTGGATCTGTGGATTTGCTAAATGGATGTGCTGAATTCCCAAGGTTTTGCACCAACAACTCTTCCACCCTCAGCCCCTTTTTCTTTGCAAAAGAATATAGACTGCTTCAACTGATTTTTCTCCCCCTATTTATGAATTATTCTGCTCTCACCAGAGGGGAATGTCAAAGTGGAATCTGGCTGCAATACCGATGAGAACTATAGTAATAAAAAAACAGACAACACTGTGGAGAGAATGATTCTGTCTCACAAAACACAGCAGCAGCTGGGGTGGGGGGTTGGAGTAGTTATATTTCCAGCTCCCCAAGTATTAAAAGGCTTGTTACCAACTCATCTCAGGATCAGCATTTACCAAGTTCAGGAGCCTGGGCTATGACACCAGAAAAGCTACTTGTAACAGTGACTAGGAAGGGAGTCTTTGTTGTTTAACTTGTTACTGCTAATTGAGTGTTTAAGCTGGGCTTTCACATCATAAACTTGCAAGGAGACAATACATCCTGGATTGTGGTACAGTACTTTGTGAACACAAAGAAGTGAACACAGGTTCTGTTGTTTAGAGACAGAAAGTTTGTGGCAGAAGAAAACGGATTCTTGAAAGATTTTGTTTGAGAACTTCTGTCCCCACCTAGAATATTGCATCGAGTTCTGGGCTCCCCAGTTCAAGAGGGACAGGGATTTACTTGAGAGAGTCCAATGGAGGGCTACAAGGATGATGAAGGGACTGGATCACTGCCTGATGAGGAGAGGCTGAGAGACCTGGGGGTGCTTAGTCTGGAGAGGAGAAGACTGAGAGGGAATCTGATCAATGTCTACAAATATCTGAGGGTTGGGGTAAGGAAGGAAGGGACAGCCTCTGCTCAGTTGCACTCTGTGATAGGGCACGTGGCAACTCCAGCACAGGAGGTTCCACCTCAACATGAGGAGGAACCTCTTCCCTGTAAGGGTCCCAGAGCACTGGAACAGGCTGCCCAGAGGGGTTGTGGAGTCTTCCTGTCTGGAGACTTTCAAGCCCTGTCTGGATGTGTTCCTGTGTGACCTGTGCTGGATTCTATGGTCCTGCAGGGGGGGGTTGAAGATCTCCAGAGGACCCTTGCAACCCCTAACATCCTGTGTTCCTGTGGATGTATGCATTTAAGTTCCAGCAGTGAGTGGAGCAGAGCTTGTGGAACAGAGTTGTCTAATGTGTGGTGTCTCCCCAGCTGCCCTGCCCGTGCCCACAATCGCTGCAATCGATGGTTACGCGCTGGGGGTGGACTGGAGCTGGCACTGGCTTGTGACCTTCGAGTGGCAGGTTTGTGTGCTGCTTAATACATGTCATCAATGACTGTTTTGAAGAGGACTTGCATGCATGACAGCTGTCTTAATGGAATCCAGCAGGCTAAGTGGGCAACTTACACAGCTCAGGAAATGAGGAGGTTTGTCCAGAAATTGTGACATTTGGTTCCTACTGCGAAAGCAGTTTCTTTGCTTAAAAAACAAAGGCTGTTTTTAGACAAGATTCCTTCAGAAACCTATTGGCAGAATTGAATACAGCATGATCATGTAATACTGGGTCAGCACTCTGGCTAGATCCAACCCTCCTTTCTTAAATCAGGTTGGACTGGAAGACCTCCTTACTTCCTTCCTTCCTTAGTCTGGAGCTAACATTGTTTTTTGCAGATGGGACCAGTTCTATTCAATACATTGATCAATGACCTGGAGTAGGGCACAGAGGGCACTGTCAACAGGTTTGTTGAGGACACCAAACTGGGAGGAGTGCCTGACACAGGAGGATTGTGCTGCCATTCAGCCAGACTGGAACAGCCTGAGAGTTGGGCAGGGAGAAAATTTAATGAATACAGAATTAACCAGGTTGGAAAAGACCTTTGAGATCAACCTATCACCCAGCACCATCTAATCAACTAAACCATGGCACCAAGTGCCTCATTCAGTCTCTTTTTAAACACTTCAAGTGACAGTGACTCCACCACCTCCCTGGGCAAGCCCTTCCAATGGCCAGTCTCTCTGTGAAAAACTTCTGAAGTTCAATAAGAGCAAGTGTAGAGTCTTGCACCTGGGAAAGAACAACCCCCAGGGAGCAGGATAGGTAGGGGACTGACCTGTTGGAGAGCAGTGAAGGGGAAAAAGACCTGGGGTCCTAGTGGATGGGAGGTTGACCACGAGCCAGCATTGTGCTCTTGTGGCCAAGAAGGCCAATGCTGTTCTGGGCTGGATTAGAAGGGCTGTGGTTACTAGGTTGAGAGCTTCTCCCCCCACCTCTGCTCTGCCCTGATGAGGCTGCATCTGGAATATTGTGTCCAGTTCTGGGCCCCTCAGTTTAGGAATGACCTCAGGGAACTGCTTGAGAGAGTCCAGCACAGAGCCAGAAAGATGAGGAGTGGAACATTTTCCTTATGAGGAGAGCCTGAGGGAGCTGAGGGCTTTTTAGCTTGGAGAGGAGGAGCCTGAGAGGTGACCTCATTCATGTTTATCAAGATGTGCAGGGTGAGTGCCAAGAGGATGGAGCCAGGCTCTGCTGGGTGATGCCCAATGACAGCACAAGGGCCAGTGGTGGAAGTTGAGGCAGAGGAAGTTCCATGGAAACATAAGGGAAATATTTCCCTGTGAGGGTGATAGAACACTGGAACAGGCTGCCCAGGGAGTTTGTGGAGTCTCCCTCTCTGGAGATATTTAAGACCTGCCTGGATGCATTCCTGTGTGATCTGCACTAGGTGATCCTGCTCTGGGAGGGGGGTTGGACTGGATGAGCTTTCAAGGTCCCTTCCAGCCCCTAACATTCTGTGATTCTGTGAAACATCTCCATCAGTGGTAAGCAGCCATACTGCACATCTTTCAACTGATCTGGGATGGATATTGCTAAACACTGAATCAGACTGCCTAGGGACCAGCAGAAATGGAGTTCCAGTCCAGTATTGACACTTTGTAGTCTTATTTCATTAGCTATGCAGATCCAAAAGTACCTGAGCAACTCAACTTCAACTTTTATTCTTTTTAATAGCTTCATCAGCTAAAATGGGCCTTATTGAGACCACGAGAGGGCTTCTTCCTGGAGCAGGTAACCCCTATTAAAATCTTCAGTCTCTTACTTCTCAGCTGTGTGAGGAATATCTTGCATGAAAATTGGAAGCAGCATTTTATCTAAGGGATCTATCAAACAAGGTCTGTTTTAAGCCTTGTCCCAGGCTTGCTGTGAATTTAGGGAAGTCTCTTTCCACCTTTTCTTCTTTTAGCAAAATACTCTAAAGGATGCTGCAGCATTTCAGGTGCTTTGCAAAACATGAACATATTCAGCTAGTAGTTGTTACTAAGGAAACCCCTGAGCCCTTTATTTTTCAAGCCTCCTCGTTATGTAAGCAGACAAAATCCTCATTGGGGAGGCATTTCTCAGCGATGTGAAACGTTTGCTGCTTTCCTCAGGTGGAACCCAGCGCCTGCCCAGAGTCGTTGGAATAGGCCTCGCAAAGGAACTGATTTTCACTGGGAGGCAGATTGATGGAGAAGAAGCCCTCTCAAAGAAGGTGTTGGATGAAGAAATAACGACTGGAGCTCCAAACTTCCAATTAACTTTGTGTGACTTGGTTCAAATAGAACCCTGTTTAGTTCAGAAACCTTATTATCTATGTCCCAGTTCAAACCCTGGGAAAACATATTGTAATCAGCCAAATGAATATTATTGTGCTTAAATCTGATATTAATAAAAAAAGGAAATAATAATTTTTTTTCTCAAGCAATAGGACCTAATCGAATATTGACAAGGGAAATTGAAAACAGTAAGAATGTGCAAAAGCATATTAGTCCCACCACCGTACCTTTACCGGAAGAAAATACTAGAGTCTATACCGACCCATTATGGGATGTGATTCAAGCTTCTTACACTGCTCTAAATTATACTGATCCCAACAAAACTGAACTTTGCTGGTTATGTTATGATGTAAAACCTCCATTCTATGAAGCTGTGGGAATGAATGAGACGTACCAAAAGAGTAATCAAAGTAATCCCCCTGAATGTAATTGGGACACTGATAAGAGAGGAATAACTGTACAACAAATTAAGAGCAAGGGTAAATGTTTAGGGCATGTACCTGCTAATATCAAGAAGAATTTTGTATAGGCAAGGGAAGAAGGAACCTAAACTCATTATGGACTATAGCCCCAAATGGAACTAAATGAATTAGTTCAAAGACAGGGCTGACTCCATTGAGCAGAAAGAATATTGTATATTAGCAAATAATCTTGCCACAAATTTTATATCACAATGAAGAATCTATGTTTGTCCATTGGGAAAACGGCAACCATAGAATTGTTAAAAGAGAGCCCATTACCGCAATTACCCATGCTCCTTTGATGGGATTAGGTATTGCCGGGACAGCAACAGGAGCAGCCTGGCTAGTACAGCAAAGTAGGGGTTATCATCTCTTAGGGCAGCTGTGGATGAAGACTTGGAGAGAATCGAAAAATCCATTTCATACTTAGAAAAATCACTAACATCGTTATCTGAAGTAGCTCTACAAAACAAACGAGGTCTAAACTTAATGTTTTTACAGGCTGGAGGTCTATGTGCTGCCCTGGGAGAGGAGTGTTGCTTTTATGCAGATCACACAGGAGTGGTAAGAGACTCATTGGCAAAGGTGCGGGAAAGGCTGGAGAAAAGAAAAAGAGAGCGAGCAAATAATCAATCTTGGTATGAAGGATGGTTCAATCAATCCCCTTGGTTGACTGCTTTAGTGTCAACCTTCATGGGACCATTAATAATGATAATATTGATTTTAATCTTTGGTCCCTGTATACTTAATCGGTTAATATCATTTGTAAGCCAAAGAATGGAAAAAGTCAAATTAATGATTATCCAGGATACTGATTCTACCTCAAACTCCAGTGTGGTCCTCAAAGCAGCCTCAGATGCCTTATCCCGTTTTGAAACATCTTAATATGGATAACAAATAAATAAGCAAAAAGGAAAAGGGAGGAATTGTAATAAGTAAAGGGATGAATTATTTGTTAACCATATAAATGATCAATGACGGAGTCGTGATCAAGTCAGACAATGCCACTCGATAAGAACATGTAACATCCTGTTTTGAACAGTATGTACTTAGTTTTAAGCTTGTTAGGCAGAAATCTACAGAAGTTGGGCAGCTGGGTCGACCCCCACTGAGCCTGCCAGAAACCAGGTTAAGATAAGGAAGACTATCAACATCCTCACAAGAAACTCGGGACCGGGATGCCGATCCTTATCAGGGACTCACACCGGCACAGCCAGAAGAGTGCATTCTATGCATGGGGAATTGGCTGTGACGGTTGCGACATACCTCCACCTTAAAAGAAGAGAGTGGATCCTTATTCGGTGCGTGCTGTTGTGGAGCAGGAGACTCCCAAGCCGCCCAGCGCTGCTTTTGCTTATTTTACCCGCAATAAAATTTCTTATACTTAAAACTCTTGATTGACGTGGAGAGTGCTTTTAACATTGTTGTTAGCTTCAATTATACATGTACGCATACTGAAAGCCTCTTCATCGTGACAAGCAATCATGAGGATCATCTCTAGAGGGAGGACCTTCCCTGAGCCTGAGAAGCCCAGTGTCGCCACAGCCAGTCGTACTGATCGGGAGAGCCCACCGTGCCGCCGGAAGACTGGACCAACCCCGAGAGTAAGATCTGCCCAGTTGCCAAGGAGAAGGGACTTGATCGAGACTGAGTCCACATATGCCTAGTCCCCGCCATTGTGGGAGAGGAGCCGCCACCTGTACCACTCTGAGCCCTGTAAACCTCAGGGAAGACTAAAGCACTGTTCATGCCCATACTGCACAAAACCCAGGACCACTCCGAGTGTCCCGCTATTCCTTTGGGCTAAGCAGACGAGAAGCCACCGCTCGACACAGCCTCATTCTCTCCCTGAGGCTGTTTACATCAGCCCTGAGATTCACCGTAGCCGGGCCGACCCCACAGTCTTGCCTGCTGTAGAGTCCGATCGGAAACCTCCGAGCCCGCCTACTGGCAACCATTGCCCCACCCTGCTGGGTAAGTCGACTCCGAGGGCCAACCCCAACCTGGGCCGATCCCTATTGTCCGGAGGGAATCAGCCAAGTCCTGAAGGGAACTGTGCTTATGGGCTAAGCCTAGGTTCCATTATTCCCTCTCCACTGCTGTGGAGAGAGGAGACAGCAACCCAACACTGCTGTTCAGATCAACTAGGAACCAGTCCAGTGACAGTAGTCTGCCGGAACTCCACCTTGCTACAAACAACAGCTACAGACTATCTTCTACTTACTTTCCATTCAAGAGCACTCAGTTCAAAGTATCCACGTCTAGCAGAGTAATCTCTGACACACAGAAACATTATAATAGTGCTGTATATAGCTAGAAGCCCCCTGCGTCCCGCTGAGTTGCCATCTAGTGGCCAAGCAGCGGAACTGCACCCTTTGTTAGAGAAATATAGATAAAAGTCTGTAGATAGATCAATTCAGTTCTAATCATAACACTAAGCCACTTACGGAATGTCATGCACTAGAACATGTATATAAGTTTGTGATTCATCGGTTATTAATAATTTTGATAATAAAACAAATTTCATAATTCATGTTTCATATTCACAAATTTAATAAACTCTTCATCATACTCATAACCTCTCTAGTCTCCCAAAGTTGTGTTCTGATTTAAAGCAACAGTGCTAATTTCATTATTTCTGATTGCATTACATTTTAGACATTTGTTATTTTGATGTTTTTATTAGTTAAGCTTTGCTAGTAAGCATAATGAATAATAAATATTTTGTTAATCCAACATTTAGTAATTATAGTAAGGTATAAGTATTTAGTAATGATAAGTATTTAGTAATTAAAGTAGGACATAAGTATTTAATAATGATAAGTATTTGGTAGTTATAGTAAGGTATGGATATATTATAATAAGATATATAATAATCAAATAAGGTATATCACATAATAAGTAATAATAAATATGATAAGTATATAGTAATTATTACATACTATTATAATTACATACTATTATAATTAGTAATTATAATAGACATGGTAATAATAATAAGATATAATTAATAATAATCATATATATAAGTTTAAGTAGAATGAGTTATTCTACAACTGTGTGCCTGTGCATTTCAAGAGAGCTCTATGTAATATAGTTAACGGTTGTAGTAAATAGGTTTTCACTTAAAAAAGCATTCTTTAGTTAATGTAACAGCTTTTTGGTTTCCTTTTTAGACATTGATTTGATAATTTAATTTTAACATAATTCTTTAAGGTTCTTTAGGGATTTTTGGTATTAGCATAAGTTAAGAGTTTCATATATGTATATTATAGAATTTTTTTTGGTCTTATTTTGTATTCATAATAGTTTTCAGATAAGGATTATATATATATTTAAAAAAAAAAAAAAAAAAAAAAAAGAGGGATGCATATTTTGTAACTAAGGCTTTACTGATACCAGCAAGAAATAGCTAACCCAAGTCAACACCTGGAAACATCCATTTTGCAATGGAGTACAGTACTGCAATCATCTCAACAAACAACAGCACAAGAATCAAGAGGACGGGACAAAGAGCATTTCCCATGAAGCTGAAAATCAGCAGACCTACCTAACATCAATGACAATGACTGTTATGATAATCTGAGATCAAAGGCATCAATCAGAAGAATGTACCCAAAAAATCTGAATTAGGACTGAATATCATGATTGCTTCATTGTTGTGTGATTAGAGAAAATATTCACATGGGTTTATATGTTAACTCACCAGTTTGTCATCATTTTAAATAGTTAAAGGGAAAGTAAAAATTAATTATAGCACAAAAGACGTTTTTGTTTTAGCTTATAAAAAAAGGGGGGAATTCTGGTATTATGTCACAAAAGAGAATGGTTAAAGCATGTTATGTTCTCAAATTTTCCTTTTATATTTGGTTTCAAATGTGATTTAACAAAATTTATGGAGGATATAAGAGTTCTGGAAGTTTTAGCTAGGAGAAACTTGAAAGAACAAACAACATTAGGCCAAAGTTAGGATTAATAGGATTCAGTGCCTTTCCTTAGCAAAAATAAAATATCAAAAGATGAGTACTATTAGGGTGAGTAAAAATGCATTATTATGTTATGTTCAATTTCATATTGGGCAAAGCAGTGAATATTCAGGATGTCATCCCTGACCCAGCAAAGGAGCCTTTTCACTCTTGCTGTTTGCCTGCAAGTATTTTCCTTATCTGTGGAAATGGAGCCTGGCCAGATCTACCCTTATGGATCAAAGAGAATCTTGCTGACATTAAACAATTCCATGATTCTTGACCATCTTAGAAGAAGAAAAAAAAAAAGTAACATACCTTTGAAGCTGATTGTAGAAGGCAGTGCTGAAGATTGGGGTTGCTGTGTTTGTGTATCTTCGTATCTTAATCCTTGTGTACAATGTGTTCAGGCTTAATCAAGTCATCTTTGTTAATAAGAAAAGGGAAATCTAAGAATTGGAACTAGTAAGATCGAAGTTCTCCTTTGAGTGATCAGGCAGGTAACAAAGAACTTCAAAGCTGTAGGATGAAACCTGTCTGAAAGAAGCAACTCTTCTGTTTGTGTTCTGACCTTGTAAGATAAGTGGAAAGGAATGTCTGCTTGTTATGGAAATGCAGCTGGAAGTTTTGTTATCTTTAACCATATATTATGCCAGCTCTGTTAGAATGAGCTAATTCATACAACCTGAGCATTGTCTCTTGTATGGCTTACATCAGTCTGTTAGACAGACTGCATTACACAACCTCTGCTTTTGCCATATAGTTAGTTTTAACTTGCTTGCTTCTATGTATGCAAAGAATTTTAGAAAGGTCAATCAAAAGTGTTGTTCTATTATTAAACAAAAACGGGGAGATGTGGGAAGAGGTTGTTTTCAGATAGTTTTGGAAGGCTATAGAGAAGGTTTGCCTTTGCTCGAATTAGAGAAGGCTGTGTTTAGTCTTTGAATCTGAAAAGAATGTAAACATCTTGTAACAGGAGAGAAACTGGGCAGAATTTGATTGCATGTGTTAAAATATTGTTTTGTTGTTTTGATCTATTGTATGCCTTAATTACATGCATGCCAGTAGAAAATGACCAATTGAGATGTGACACATTTGCCTGCTGATAGACTAGAGAACCTTGTTGTATAATGTAATAAACATCTTTGCCTGCTTACGTTCTTGTCCTGGAAGAGTTGCTTGAGGAGGATCTACCATCTATATAAAATCTATATTAATACACAATTGTTCCAACCCTTGGCCATATGTTCTCATGTTAAGTTTGTTTCGTCAAATTCCTCCCTAATAAAGCCACCAAAAAGTTTGAAATCCTCCATAAACGTTGTTAAATCACATTAAAAAACACAACTAAAATGAAAAAAATCAAACCATGACATGCTTGAAAAATTCTTTCTTGTGACATACCTGCACTCTCCCTTTTTCATAGAATCATAGAATCAATAAAGTTGGAAAAAACCTCAAAGATCAAGTCCAACCTGTCACCCAACACCTCATGACTAACATTGAATATGAAAATGTCTTTTATGCTAGAATCCATTGTAACTATCCCTTTAACCATGTGAAATTGGTATTTAACTATGACATCCTGGTGAGCTAACACACAACCCCATGTGAACATGTGCCCCAATCACACAGTAATTAATCAATTATGATATTTAGTCCTAATTCAGAGGTCTTCCGGTGTCGTCCACTTGTGATCAGCCTCAGAGTGATGCCATCAGTCTCAGTTCAGTAAGACAGTTTCTGGGATTAGTCTCAGGCCTGCTGATTTCCAGCTTCAGGGGCACTGCTGTTTCTCCCATGCCTTGATTCTTGCCTTGTGAGCTGAGATGGTTGTAGAACTGATCTGCAAAACTGATCTCTGCAGCTCCTGATATGGTTGACTTTCCCTCAATGGTGTCACTAAGAACCTGTGGGTGACCAAATGTTCTTCCCTTCCTACACCAACAAACAGCCTGTTCTAGGCTAAGCCTCTCCAGATGATGCATCAAAAAACTCCTTTTTTGGCTGTATTTTTATAATTCTTATCTTAAATCACTCTTATAAATGTAAAGACCAAAAGACCATTCTGTAATATCCCTAAACTCTTGACTGAGGCTAGTGCTAAAAGTCCATAAAAAGCTAGAAAACTACATGAAAATTAAATCATTCAATCAAGGTCTGAAAAAAAAAAAAAAAAAAAAAAAGGAAGATGTCACATTACAGAGAGCTCTTTTATAATGAAACCTTATTCACAACTCTCATTACTACTATTTTGCTATTATCAGTTACTATAATCCTTACTTACATTACACAGAGCTCTTTTAAACTGTTGGAAAACAAACAAGTTCAAACCAAGCAAACCCTTAACCTATAAACCAACTTATTCTATTTAAAATCACTCATTATTACTTGTATTTTATTATACTTACTTAATACACCTTATTGCAATTACTAAATAGTTATCCTAACTGCTCCTTATTTATTACCCCTAACATAAAAACTTAACTACTACAAACATGAATAAAACCAAATCTCCAAGATCCATTCTAACCAAGCCCAATGCTAAAATCATTCTCCATATTAGGTTTGCACCTACAAAATTTTAAACTCTCTCTTAACACAACTTAGCACTCTTACTTTCAATCTGTCCTCGTTTGAGGCCAGGCAGATCCTCTCCTGCCCCTGAGAGGGGCAAAAGAATGCCACTCATCACACAAATGGATTGCGGAAGTGATGGAAAGTTTAAATGGAAAGCAGGAAGTGTTGTACAGAAGCAACAAAGCAGAGTGACAAAAGAATCCCAAAGCATACAGAGTCCCCTAGAGCACACCCAAAAGCCTCCCAACACTTCCCTTCTCCCCACCTGAGGGTATACCCAAAACCCCCAGGGCTCTTTCTTCCCCCTCACTGCTAGGCTTGTCTCAGGCTGGCCAGATCTGAGGCTGCCATCCCTCCTTCTCCTCCTGGCATTAGGCCTAGCCAGGCCTATGAGGCCTTGAGATACTCCCCAGCATTACCCGGTAGAGAGCATCTCCCATGGGAGCAGAGAGGGAAGAAAGAGGAAGAGAAGGACTTTGCAGATGCATTTATAGGGTACAGGATATTATGGGTATGAAATACACTATTTCCTGTGTCCACCTACTGAGTTGGACCCTCTGGACACTGGAGGTGCAGCTCATGCAGCAGTAACAGGAGGCAGCCAGCCTAAACTGCCACAACATCTTATACAGCTTCTGCAGTGCTGCAAAAGACTGCAAGCAAGAGAGATAAGAAAGACAGACGGAAGGGGGTGGAGGAGCAAAACTGCAAACAGCAGTAGCAAAACCACTCTTCTTCCATTGTTTACAAGCTGTTGTCTTCAGAAAGGTGCAGATTTTCAAGCTTTAGAACTAAAATTCCCACTGCATGAACACTGCTTTCAGCTCCAAAGTTTCTTTTTCACTAATTTCTGGATGATGAAAAAATAGTTTGAGACCTGTCCCAAAACAATTGGGATCCAATGACATCACCAAGTACAGACAAGGGATTATCCCAGTGCAAGATGCATCTGCTGATCTCCTCCCAGTACAGACATGGTTTTGCCCAAGAGCAAAGTCAAAACCTGGGCCTCCTCCCAGTTCCAAATGCAGCCCTCCCAGTACAAACCAGAGAACAGGAATCCTCCCCAGTACAGACTGGGGCCACTCTCTTTAAAGGCTACACCACCTGAAGCCCTCCAACCACTTATCTGGAACTCCTCCCAGTACAACCTGTATCACCTTACCCACTCCCTGACAGACTGGGACCCATCCCAATACAAAATGGGTCCCTGTTGGTTTGGAACTGCAGGCTCTGGTGTGTCCCTGCCCCAGGCAGAAAGGCAACACAGAGTCTGGGAGGAACCATTCCAAATAAAATGGAACAAACCCTGCACACAGTGAAGAAGGCCAACTGCAGCTGGCTGTGGCAGGAGGAGTGTGGTCACCCAGACACAGAAGTTGTCCTCCCTTGGACTCGGCACTGCTGTGGCCACATCTGGATGCTTGGTGGCTGGGTGTGAGGTTCTGCAGTCTGAAGGAGAAGCGAGGAACTGCAGAGACTGCAAAGGAGGTCTGCCAGAATGGGGGTTGACATCTCTGTGGAGAGGCTGAGGGACCTGGGCTGCTTCAGCCTGGTGAATGGAGGCTCAGGGCACTGCCAGAGCAGAGTGTACATGGATGAAGGGTGGTTTCAGAGAGGATGGAGCCCTTCAGGGGAGTGTGAGTGACCAAAACCTCCACACAGTGTAGCTTGGAAGATTCAGACTGGAGATGAGGCCAAAGAAATGTGCCTCAAAGGGCAGAGCTGCTATGTATGAAGCCATCCAGAGGTGTCAGAAAATGGCAGAGAGAGCTGAGACAGCTCAGGGAAGGGGTGGAAATGGCACAGGGAGAGCTGGGTGGGTAAGCAAGGTTGGTGTCAGCAGCCTGAAGGGAAAGAGCTGCAGGCATGGGACAGTGTAGGAGAGGCTGCAGTAGGGATGGCCAAGGGCTCTGGCAAGGATGAGAGGCCCAACAGGACCAAGGTCTTTGTGCCCTTGGCTCTGGCATTTGCCTCTGCCACCAAGGCCTGTGAGGAGAAACTTGGCTTTGAGGTTTTGAGGTTCTTCTATTGCAAGGGCAGTGGTCAGGGCTTGGCCTTTCTGCTTCATAGACCAAAGGCAAGTTTTTCTTCCCTGTACTTTGTCTTTGTCTCCCTGCAATCATGGCCTCTAACAAGCTGCTCTAACGAGTCCCTGGGGAGCCTTTGTCAGTAACAACCCTCAGTGAGGCCAATTCGTGCTTCAAGGTGCTTTGGAGTTTTCCTCTGGACTTTGGACTTCTTGAGAGGCTTCTTGGCAGTACCTTGGCCGAGTCTCCTGGCAGTACCTAAGGATCATGTAATCAGCCCCAAATACTCCATGGGCCTCATTAAAATACTGCTGACCCACAACTTATCCTCTAATTCTTGTTAAGATTTCTGCAGCTAATTGGAGAGGTTGTTATCACACAATGCATCTGATAAAAATTATTTCACAGGGTGAATCAGAGCCCTGAGCCACAGGTGAGGGACAGGATCTGCCTTGCCAGGGGCTGGGGGTCAGGGCTTGGCCCTTTGCATCAATGAAACCCCTCCAGGTTTACTCAGCATCAGGGCCACCTTTAGCTGCTTGTCCTGACCTGTCAGCACTGCCTCAGTTCTCTGCTCTCACCAGAGCCTGGAGATGCTTCAGTGCCTCCAGTGGTGCTTCCCTTGCATTCACTCTCTCCTTCTGCTCTAACCAGACCCTGGGGACCCTTTCCCAGTATGCTTCACTGGGACCCATTAACACTACAACAAACTTCAGAGTGAATCCAGCTTTGAATTCTTGAGAGGCTTCTTCAACTTCTCAGTCTCTGAGGTTAATGGACTTGGCACCAAAGCCACCAGAGGGCTCCTTTAAATGCCTTGGGCTGGTCTTCTGCTGCTGAGCTGGGCCAGGCTCCTGGGCTAGAAGGAGCTGCTGGCAAGCAGGGAGCACACTGAAGAGACAGCTCTGGCCAGGAGCAGCTCCTCTGCACAGCACAGCAGGGCTGAGGACACTGCCAGAGGATCTCAGGGAGATGAGGAAGGCAGAGAGAGCTTCAAGGTGGCCAGGACTGGCAGGGTGACTGAGAGCTCACTGGAGGAGAAGTCACTGCAGTCACAGAGACAGTGAGGCTGTGGGTGCAGGACACTGCAGCTGTAACTTCTGGAGGCATCTCCATCTTGGCTGATGATGTTCAGCTGAAGGCTCCTGGAGTGTGCACACAGAAGGAGGACCAAAGCCCTTCAGTTCCACCCTGTGAGCAGCAGTGAGAAGAGCTGGGTAAGCAGAAAGCTTCTTTGTGTTGCTGATGGCTCTCTGGACATGGAAGCTTCAGCTGTAGAGTCAGGCACAGACACTGTGAGGTCTGTGCAGGTGGAGCCACAACAATGAGGTGTCCCATCTGTCCTCCAGCCTGTGAAGCTCTGGGCAGTGCAGGCTGTGAGGCTGGCAATGAGCTGACTTCAGGGGCTGCCATGGTCATGCCTTGGCTGTGGCCTTGAGGTGTCCATCCAGGCTGTGCTGCCTTCCAGGGGACACTGAGCCAAGTGTCTCCTGGACTAGAAGTGGGATGCTGAGACCCTGAGACACCGAGTGGTCTGTGGTGGATCCCTCTGCTATCAGCAGACTCTGGTGGCTTCTCAGGATGACAGGGGAGGATGGTCACCCTCCAGATGAGGTGCAGAGCAGGGTGACAGAGTCCATGGGGAGCTCTCCTACTCTTGCTTTTACCCGAAGCCAGGACCAAGCAGTGCTCCAGCCTTGGAGCTGTAGGAAGGTCCCTGAGAAGCAGCAGCAGGTGTCTGTGTGACAGGGGAGGGTCTGTAGGGAGTGGTTTTGGCTGTGCTGAGAGAAGTCTCCTCTGACTTGTCACTGTCTCCTTCTCTTTGGACAGTGCCTCATGGCCAGAGGCAGCAGATGTCCAACAGCAGCTCCATCACCCACTTCCTCCTCCTGGCATTCACAGACACATGGCAGCTGCAGCTCCTGCACTTCTGGCTCTTCCTGGCCATCTACCTGGCTGCCCTGCTGGGCAATGGCCTCATCATCACCACCATAGCCTGGGACCCCCACCTCCACATCCCCATGTACTTCTTCCTCCTCAACCTCGCCCTCACTGACATAGGCTGCATCTCCACCATTGTCCCAGAATCCATGGGCAATTCCCTGACGAACACCATGGACATCTCCTATGCAGGATGTGCTGCTCAAGTATTTTTCTTCTTTTTTTTTTTTTTTTTTTTTTTTTTTTTTTTTTTTTTTTTTTTTTTTTTTTTTGGAACAAGCCCTATGAGGAGAGGCTGAGGGAGCTGGGGTTGCTTAACCTGGAGAAGAGGAGACTGAGGGGTGACCTTATTGCTCTCTACAACTACCTGAAGGGAGGTTGTAGCCAGGCAGAGGTTGGTCTCTTCTCCCAGGCAGCCAGTACCAGAACAAGAGGACACAGTCTCAGGCTGCACCAGGGCAGGTTTAGGCTGGATGTTAGGAAGAAGTTCTATACAGAGAGAGTGATTGCTCATTGGAATTGGCTGCCCGTGGAGGTGGTGGAGTCACCTTCATTGGAGGTGTTCAGGAGGAGACTTGATGGGGTGCTTGGCTGCATGGTTTAGTTGTTTAGGTGGGTTGGATTGGTTGATGGGTTGGACGCGATGATCTTGAAGGTCTCTTCCAACCTGGTGTATTGTATTGTATTGTATTGTATTGTATTTTTGCTTTCAGCAGAGTATTTTCTCCTCACCACCAAGTCCTACAATCGCTACGTTGCCATCTGCAGACCCCTGCACTATGAGACCCTCCTGGGCAGCAGAGTTTGTCTCCACCTGGCAGCAGCTGCCTGGGCCTGTGGCTTGCTTTATGCTCTGCTGCACACAGCCAATACATTTTCCCTGCCCCTCTGCCAGGGCAATGCTGTGGAGCAGTTCTTCTGTGCAATCCCTCAGCTCCTCAAGCTCTCCTGCTCCACATCCTACCTCAGGGAACTTCTTGTGGTCAGCGGATGTTTAGTCTTTGTCTGTTTTGTGTTGATTGTGGTGTCCTATGTGCAGATCTTCAGGGCAGTGCTGAGGATCCCCTCCTGCAGAGCAGTTGTGATGTCGCTCAGTGCAGGCCTAGCCTGGCTGCTCGAGTTTTGCTGTTTGTGGTGGATTTTTACTTTTGGTAATGTGTCCTGAATGGACAAAAAAGCCTCAAAGTTGCTCTGAACCAGACAATAAGGCAGAAACTAGTAGATCTGGTTCTTTAGGCTTGCTTCAACATGTTTCAGAGCCAGAATGAGCCAGGTGGGCGTGCTTTTGGCCACATTTGGAAAGGTTTTCTATAGGTTGTGATACCAGGGTTTTATCCCTAGATCTGTGTTGCTACTGGCCATTATTGTCTCAGGAAATCTATAGGTACCAGCCCAAAGAGCCAGAGCTTTGTCTTGCAATTGTCCACACTCTGGAAGGAACCATAAGCATGGGTCTCAGCACAGTAGCACTGCCAGGGAGCAGCAGTACTTGCTGGACCCCTGGTCCTAGTACAAACTGCTCCTCATTCCACTACAAACTGATCCTCTGTCTCTCTCCCATTCCAACTCCATCCATCACAGGACAAATTTCATACCCCGCCTCCTCCCACTACAGTGTGGCCACCTCACAGTGCAAACTGGAGACCCTGATCCCATCCCACTAGAGACTGCGCCCCTTCTCAGTCCAAGCATGGTCCCTTTAAGCCCTCCACATACAAACCTGGCCTTGTCCCAAAATAAACTGATCCTCCTGATGCCATCCCAGCACAGCTTGAGAGACAGCCCAGAACAAACTGGTAACCTTGTTCCTGTCTGTTGTGAATATGCCCGCAGAAATAAGCAGCAGATATATCAATGAATATATATGTTAATAGTTTCTTTCTATATAGACAAACTCTGCAATGGGGTATTTACAGTCACCCTTCACAGGTATTGATATTCAGTTAGTGGAACTACCTTTACAGAATGTTTATGTATGGGCACTTCAAGAAAACCAAATGATTCACAGACCTTAAAATAGACACTGATTCAGAAAGCGGTGGGGGAGGGGTTGGTCAGTGACTGGCAACCCTCCACCCAGAGCGATTTGAATGCTACCCTAACTGAAATTCCATAAAGAAAGGCTTGGCTTACTCACAAGCTGAGAACTTTGTGAAATCTTCCCTTGATAATATGTTTATAGTCCAGAGAACATGGCAGGGATATGCCATAATAAGGAAATAGGAAATGGCGCCGACCGCATGGCTGCACCACGTGGCTGCTGCCTCTCCCAGAATACAAAGGTTCCTCGCACAGGGGGCTGTGGCAGTTCAGCAATGCTGGTTCACACGGACTACCAGGTTTTCTCCTGTGGCGATGGATCACGCAGCAGTTGATCCCACAGGGTACTGTCCACGTCACTGTACGCAGCTGGGTGACGGTGGCAAAGTACTTCGAGGCCTCATGGAGCACTGGTTTGATTCCCAGGGAAGGTGGACCACAGCAGCACTGGCACGCACACAGGTATAGGCTCAAACACAAGCGTGGGGAGGCTCATTTACCAAATAAGCACTATTTACCATTTGCCCCAGTGAATACTGGTCCAATGATGTGGTGGTTTGAGCAACACAGATCTAGGGATAAAACCCTGATATCGCAACCTATAGAAAACCTTCTTTCCAAATGTGGCCAAAAGCACACCCACCTGGCTCATTCTGGCTCTGAAACATGTTGAATCAGAACCTTTAGGTTATACCCCAACAATGTTTTGGTTACAAGCGCAGTGTCACAGAAACATGCACTCAGCTATGTACTGACCTGCATGTATCTCAGCACAGGAAAGAGGTAGGCCAGAATTCAAAGGGTCAATTTGAGTGCCTCCAGAAGGGAGATCAAATGGATCAAGCAATTTGGTGCTAGGCTTTTCCCTTTAGGTTTTGCCCCAACAATGTTTTGATTAGATTCACATTGTCTCAGTTTGCAACTACGCAGAACAGCATGTATCTCAGCACAGGAAAGAGGAAGACCAGAATTCAGATGCTCATTTTGACTTGTGCCAGAATGGGGACCCAATGGAAAAAGCAATTTGCTGCTTGGCTTTTCCCTTCAGGTTTTACCCCAACAATGTTTATTTTAGGTTTGATTAACCTCAGAATCGAGCAGATGGCAATGACACAGAAAAGCATGTAACTCAGGACAGGAAAATGGTAGTCCAGAATTCTAACGCTCATTTTGATTCTCTCTAGAAGGGAGGTCAAATGGAAAAAGTAATTTGATACTAGGCTTTTCCCTTTCGGTTTTACCCAAAAAATGCTTTTTTTAGTTTCGATTAATCTCAGAAACAAGGAATTTGCAACTACACAGAACAGCATATATCTCAGCACAGGAAAGAAGTAGGCCAGAATTCTAATGCTCATTTTGATTCTCATCACAGGGGAGATCAAATGGAAGAGGCAATTTGGTGCAAGGCTTTTTTTCTTCCCTTTAGGTTTTACCCCAACAATGTTTTGATTGGAATAGAATAGAATAGAATAGAATAGAATAGAATAGAATAGAATAGAATAGACCAGACCAGGTTGGAAGAGACCTTCAAGATCATCATGTCCAACCTATCACCCTAAACTGAGGGGCCCAGAACTGGACACAGCCATTGGCCCTCCTGGCTGCCTGGGCACACTGCAGGCTCATGTTCAGCCTACAATCAACCAGTACCCGCACATCCCTCTCTGCCTGGCCACTCTCCAGCCACTCTGACCCCAGCCTGTAGCACTGCATGGGGTTGCTGTGGCCAATGTGCAGAACCCAGCACTTGGATGTGTTAAATCCCATGCCCTTGGCCTCTGCCCATCTGTCCAGCCTGTCGAGGTCCCTCTGCAAAGCCTCTCTGCCCTCCAGCAGATCAACTCCTGCCCCCAGCTTGGTGTCGTCCGTGAATTTACTGATGATGGACTCATCCAGATCATCAATAAAGATGTTGAAGAGCATGGGGCCCAGCATTGATCCTTGGGGCACACCACTAGTGACTGGCCGCCAGCTGGATGTGGCACCATTCACCACCACTCTCTGGGCTCAGCCCTCCAGTCAGTTCCTAACCCAACACAGTGTACTCCTGTCCAAGCAAGGGGCTGCCAGCTTGGCCAGGTGTTAGCTGTGGGGGACAGTGTCAAAGGCCTTGCTGAGGTCCAGGTAGACCACATCCACAGGCCTCCCCACATCCACCAGGTGGGTCACCTGATCATAGAAGGTGATCAGGTCAGTGAGGCAGGACCTGCCCTTCCTAAATCCATGCTGGCTGGGCCTGATCCCTTGGCCATCCTGTAAGTGCTGTGTGATCGCACTCAAGATGACCCATTCCATAATCTTGCCTGGCACTGAGGTCAGGCTGACAGGTCTATAATTCCCTGGCTCTTCCAACTGGCCCTTCTTGTGGATGGGCACCATGTTGGCCAGCTTCCAGTCATCTGGGACCTCTCCAGTGAGCCAGGACTGCTGAAAAATGATGGAGAGCGGCTTGGACAGCTCATCTGCCATCTCTCTCAGCACCCTAGGATGGATCCCGTCTGGTCCCATGGACTTGTGGGGATCCAAGCGGCTGAGGAGATCTCTAACTAACCTCCTCTTGGATCACAAGGGAACTATAGTGCTCCCTGGTTCCTTCTGCCAGCTGTGCAGGCCAGCTGTCTGAAAGACATTCTGTCCTGCTAGTAAAAATTGAGGCAAAGAAGGTGTTAAGTACCTCTGCCTTTTCTTCATCCTGCATTACAACATACCCCTCTGTGTCCACCAAGGAGTGGAGCTTGTCCTTGCCCTTCCTCTTGCCTTTAATATATTTATAGAAGCACTTTTTGTTGTCCTTCATAGCAGAGGCCAGTCTGAGCTCTCAATGGGCTTTTGCCTCCCTAATTTTCTTCCTACATGACCTAGCAACATCCTTAAACATTCCATGGGTTGCTTCACCTTTCTTCCAAAGATGGTACACCCTCTTTTTTTTCCCCTTAATTCTTTAAGAAGTTCATTGCCCATCCAGGATGGCCGTCTGCCCCAGGGCACATTGGTACAGCCTGTTCCTGTGTCCTCAGGAGTTCTGCCTTGAAGTAGGTCCAGCTCTCCTGGACCGCTTTATTTTTAAGGGCTGTTTCCCAAGGAACCTTCTGAGTTAGTTCCTTGAGTAACCTGATGTCCGCCCTCTGGAAGTCCAGAGTGGAGGTCTTCTTGCTGCCCCTCTTAGCTTGACTAAATACTGAAAATTCAATTATCTCCTGGTCACTGGCCCCTAAACACCCTCCGACCACCACATCGCCCACCACCCCTTCCCTAGTGGTAAAGAGGAGGTCAAGCAGAGCCTTACCCCTGGTAGGCTCACACAGAACCTGGGATAAGAAGCTGTCCTCCATGCACTCTAAGAACCTCTTAGACTGCCTCCTCTCTGCTGTGTTGAGATCCCAGCAGATATCAGGCAGCTTGAAGTCGCCCATGAGAACAAGGTCAGGCAATCTTGAGACAGCCTCTAGCTGCCTATAGAATGAGTCATTGTGGTGGAGTAGGAAGGTTCCCCCACACACACAAAAAAAAATCCACAGCTAACTGAGCCAGAGAAGCAGATGAAAGCTATATTTTACAAGCAGAAAATGGAATGCAATTAATATGTACAAAAACATACAATATTTACAATATATACAGGAATATACAGCAATGTATGTAATACAGGAAACCTTTCCCCAACCCCCCCCTGCGGCCAGGGGGTTTTGGCCTGTCCCTCCCTTCTCCCTCCTTACCTCCCCTTTTTCCCAAAAGGGTTAGAGAGAAAGAGAAAGGAAGGTAATTAAAAGGGGAAAACTTTGTTAAAGCTCAAAGCGAATGCAAAAGTTAGTTTTCTCTTATCTGGTTAGCAAGAATCGTCCCTGCGTAGCAAGCTGTTGCTTCAGAGAGAAAAAAGCAGGCCAGCTCACAGTACAGGGGGAAGAAGAAGACTGACTGCCCCCCCGACTGAAAGACCAAGCTAGAACCTACAGCCGGGTTCCACCAATGAAATTGGATTAGCATATCTTTGTTTTCATTTATATACCAAAACATTCAGCCAGAGTGTTCAGAAAGTGTCCCTTTCTTAAAGGCACAGCCTAAACCGGTCACAGTCATCAACATCTTCATCCTGGTTGGGTGGTCTATAACAGACTCCAACCAGGATGTCTGCCCTGCTGGTCTTCCCTCTAATTTTCACCCACAGGCATTCAAACAGATCATCCCTGATCTCTAGTTCCATGGCATCTAGTGCCTCCCTGATGTACAGTGCCACCGCTCCACCCCTTCTTCCTTGCCTGTCTCTCCTGAAGAGCCTGTAGCCATCAATTGCAGCGCTCCAGTCATGCGAGTCGTCCCACCACGTCTCTGTGATGGCAACGACATCATAACTTTCCTGCTGCAACAAGGCTTCCAGCTCCTCATGTTTGTTGCCCATACTTTGTGCATTAGTGTACATGCACTTCAGCGGGGCTGCTGGTTTCACCCTGACTCCAGCTTACCACCCTCAGACTCCTGCCTGGGGGGACTGGTTTCAGCCCCTTCCCCCTTCAAATCTAGTTTGTCAATGAGACCTGTCAATTCCCTCCCTAGAATCTTTTTCCCTTTGAGGGATAGGCCATTCTCATACACTCTGATCTATCCCCTCCTCTGGGACAGATAGAATTCTAATGTGGATTTTGACTCCCGAGATCAAATGGAAAAAGAATTTTGGTGCTCAGCTTTTCCCTTTAGGTTTTACCCCTAGAATGATTTGGTTATATTCAAACAGTCTCAGAACCATGCACTTTGCAGCTACACAGAACAGCATGTATCTCAACACAGGAAAGAGGTAGGCCAGAATTCCAATACTCATTTTGACTCCCTCCAGAAGGGAGATTGTGGTGGTTTGGGCTGGGTGCCCACTGCTGCATGGAGTGCTTCCTGTGTCCAGAAGTCCAGCCCAGTGGGTGGACACAGGAAACCAGGTATCTCCTACCACACCCCCTGCACCGCTATAAAATCTAGCGTGGGGTCCGCCTCTTTCTCCTTCTTCCCTCGCCAGCACCCGGTAACTGGGGAGACGTCTCCTGGCCTTGGGCCTCGCTAGGCCCAAGGCCAGGGGGATGGGTGGTCTCAGGCCTGGCCAGCTGAGACTAGCCTAGCAGTGGGGGGAAGAACAAGCCCTGGGGGTCTTGGGCCCACCCTCAGGTGGGGATGGGATGTATCCGGGTCTGTTTTGGGGTTCTTTCTGTCACTGTTTCTGGTTCTTTTGTGCACATTCACCCTTTTCTATTTAAACTTTTCCATCACTTTTGCAATCCTTTTGTCAGAGTCGTTATTTTGCCTGTGGTGGGGAGGGGGCTGCCTCAACCCACTACAGAGATCAAATGGAAAAAGCAATTTGGTGCTCACCTTTTCCCTTAGGGTTTATCCCACCAATGTTTTGGATATTTTTGATTAATCTCAGAATCGTGAAGTTTGCAACTGAATAGAACAGCGTGTATCTCAGCACAGCAAAGAGATAAGCTTGAATTCAAACAGTCATTTTTACTTTCTCCAGAAGGGAGGTCAAATGGACAAAGCAATTTGGGACTAAGCTTTTCCCTTTAGGTGTTGGAGAATGGCTTAAATCTAAGGGACATGTCTCTGTGGAACAGCTACTTGAGCAGAATGTGTAGGCCGTACTCCATCTTGTTGTTTACTGCCCATAGTTAGCTGGCATGCTGAGGCAGTGAGGTCACTATGGCCTTGCAGCTGTTCTCGTAGCTGTGTGTTTGCAAGATAACTGGATGGGAAAGGAAGAGCTAGGTAGGATAATTGGATGGGAAAGGAAGAGCTAGTGAGAAGGGAGTTTTCTAAGAATGTACACAGAGCCTTTGATGTTGTACACAGACCTAATTGCAAGTGGGCTGGATATTATAATGTTGCCTTCAGTCAGAGACCATTAGAATAGTGACGCTTGTGCATATTTAGCTGAGATGCTATATAAGCTGTGTATCCGGGCAATAAAGTTGAAGCGTGCTTATCAATCATATTGATTGCTGCCGTCTTCCCTCGCCGCTCTCCGATATTAGGTTTTACCCATAGAATGATGTGGTTATGATGGAAATGTCTCAGGAATGCGGAGTGTGCAACTACACAGAACAGCATGTATCTCAGCACAGGAAAGCAGTAGGACAGAATTCTAATGCTCCTTTTGACTCCTTCCAGAAGAGAGATCAAATGGACAAAGCTATTTGGAACTAGGCTTTTCCCTTTAGGTTTTACCCCTAGAATGATTTGGTTGTATTCAAATTGTCTCAGCTACTAAAGGGCTGGGCAAGTGCAGGGCAGGCCCAGGACACGCACAGGGCCCAGGGCAGAAAAGCTGTGGTCTTTTAGAGAGGATCCAATGGCTCTTTTAGCATCAAAGATCTTCACGTACCCCAGAAGATCCACCAGATCACCTCCTGAGCACAGAAACGTGGCAACAATGCCATCTGCCTCGGGGCACAGAACCACTGCAACCAATTTTTGGTCCTTGGCAATCTCTACCTCAGCTGGAGCTGCACAGCTCTATTGCTTCCTGAGTATCCACTCCCTGTTGGCTCCTTGGGATCACAGAAGCCTGGAATGGTTTGGCTTGGAAGGGACCTTGAAAGCTTATCCAGTCCAACCCCCTGCAGGCAGCAGGGACATTGACAACAAGCAGTTTACTCAGACCCCCAACCAACCTGACCTGGAATGGTTCCAAGCATGGGGCATTTCCCACCTCTCTGGGCAACACGGGCCAGCATCAATGTCCCACTGCCCTCACAGACACTGCTGCATGCTACACCAGGACACTGATTTCACTGCTTTGCTGGATCTCAGAGCTACAGCTTCTGATTTCTCTGGAGCATCTCTGTGAGCAGGAGAGGCTGCTGAGTCTGGAGAAGAGCAGGCCCACAGGGGATCTTGGAGGTGAGGGTGCTGGAGCCCCAGAGCAAGCTGCCCAGAGAGGTTGTGGAGTTTTCTCTGCAAAGATTCCAAAGTCCCCTGGGCATTGGGATCCTGGGCAAGCTGCTGTGGGTACCCTGCTCAGGCAGGGGGTGGGGCTGGATGATCCCTGGAGGTCCCTTCCAAATCCCACTGTGCTGGGATGCTGTAACAGGTGACTTCAAGCTGCCTGATATCTTCTGGGATCACAACATAGCAGAGAGGAGGCAATCTAAGAGGTTCTTAGAGTGCATGGAGGACAGCTTTTTATCCCAGGTGCTGCGCGAGCGTAGCAGGGGTAAGGCTATGCTTGACCTCCACCAACAGGGAAGGGCTGGTGGGTGATGTGGTGGTCGGAGGGTATTTAGGCACCAGTGATCACGAGATAATTGAATTTTCTGTATTTAGTCAAGCCAAGAGGGGCAGCAAGAAGACCTCCACTCTGGACTTCCGGAGGGCGGACTTCAGGCTACTCAAGGAACTAACTCAGAAGGTTCCTTGGGAAACAGCCCTTAAAAATAAAGGGGTCCAGGAGAGCTGGACCTACTTCAAGGAAGAACTCTTGAAGGCACAGGAACAAGCTGTGCCACTGTGCCAGAAGATGAGCCGCCAGGGCAGACGGCCAGCCTGGATGGGTAATGAACTTCTAAAGGAACTAAGGGAAAAAAAGAGGGTGTATTATCTTTGGAAAAAAGGGAGGCGACCCATGGAATGTTTAAGGATGTTGCTAGGTCTTGTAGGAAAAAAATTAAGGATGCAAAAGCACATTTGGAGCTCAGACTGGCCTCTGCTGTGAAGGACAACAAAAAGTCCTTCTATAAATATATTAATAGCAAGAGGAAGGGCAAGGACAAGCTCCACTCCTTGGTGGTCACGGAGGGGAACGTTGTAACAAAGGATGAGGAAAAGGCAGAGGTACTTAACACCTTCGTTACCTCAATTTTTACTAGCAGGACAGAACATCTTCCAGACAGCTGGCCTGCACAGCTGGCAGAAGGAGCCAGAGAGCAGCATAGTTCTCCTCTGTTCCAGGATGGGATAGTTAGAGATCTTCTCAGCTGCTTGGACCCACACAAGTCCATGGGACCAGACAGGATCCATCCTAGGGTGCTGAGAGAGCTGGCAGATGAGCTGTCCAGGCCACTCTCCATCATTTTTCAGCAGTCCTGGCTCACTGGAGAGGTCCCAGATAACTGGAAGCTGGCCAACGTGGTGCCCATCCACAAGAAGGGCCAGTTGGAAGAGCCAGGGAATTATAGGCCTGTCAGCCTGACCTCAGTGCCAGGCAAGATTATGGAACAGGTCATCTTGAGTGCAATCACACAGCACTTACAGGATGGCCAGGGGCTCAGGCCTAGCCAGCATGGATTTAGGAAGGGCAGGTCCTGCCTCACCAACCTGATCTTCTATGATCAGGTGACCCACCTGGTGGATGTGGGGAGGCCTGTGGATGTGGTCTACCTGGACCTCAGCAAGGCCTTTGACACTGTCCCCCACAGCTAAGTCCTGGCCAAGTTATCAGCCCATGGCTTGGACAGGAGCACACTGCATTGGGTTAGGAACTAGCTGGAGGCTGAGCCCAGAGGGTGGTGGTGAATGGTGCCACATCCAGCTGGCAGCCAGTCACTAGTGGTGTGCCCCAAGGATCAATGCTGGGCCCCATGCTCTTCAGCATCTTTATTGATGATCTGGATGAGGGCATTGAGTCCATCATCAGTAAATTCACGGACGACACCAAGCTGGGGGCAGGAGTTGATCTGCTGGAGGGCAGAGAGGCTTTGCAGAGGGACCTCGACAGGCTGGACAGATGGGCAGAGGCCAAGGGCATGAGATTGAACACATCCAAGTGCTGGGTTCTGCACATTGGCCACAGCAACCCCATGCAGTGCTACAGGCTGGGGTCAGAGTGGCTGGAGAGCGGACAGGAGGAGAGGGACGTGCGGGTACTGGTTGATTGTAGGCTGAACATGAGCCTGCAGTGTGCCCAGGCAGCCATGAGGGCCAATGGCATCCTGGCCTGCATCAGGAACAGTGTGGCCAGCAGGAGCAGGGAGGTCATTCTGCCCCTGTACACTGCACTGGTTAGGCCGCACCTTGAGTCCTGTGTCCAGTTCTGGGCCCCTCAGTTTAGGAAGGGCAACAAAGCTGGTGAGGGGTTTGGAACACAAGTCCTATGAGGAGAGGCTGAGGGAGCTGGGGTTGCTTAGCCTGGAGAAGAGGAGACTCAGGGGTGACCTTATTGCTCTCTACAACTACCTGAAGGGAGCTTGTAGACAGGCAGAGGTTGGCCTCTTCTCCCAGGCAGCCAGCACCAGAACAAGAGGACACAGTCTCAAGCTGCGCCAGGGCAATTTTAGACTGGATGTTAGGAGGAAGTTCTATACAGAGTGATTCCCCATTGGAATGGGCTGCTTGGGGAGGTGGTGGAGTCACCGTCATTGGAGGTCTTCAGGACTTGATGGGGTGCTTGGTGACATGATCTAGTTGTTTGATGGGTTGGACGCGATGATCTTGAAGGTCTCTTCCAACCTGGTTTAGAAAAAAAAAAAAAACCAAACAAAAAAAAACCACTAAGTACTCTACCCAAGGCTACTCAAAGAGTTAGAAGCCATCAGGAAGGTCCCCTCCCAAGATCTCCTGAGGTGAGTTACCTTGTGTGGACATCAAGGGAGGCCTCAAAAGTGCAGTGGTAGCTCTTCACCTTCTGTGGAGTGAAGGTGACAATGGCAAAGGTGTGGGAGCAGCTGGGCACACACTGGATCCACCTTGAACACCTGGCCAGAGCGGCTCTTCAGCTTGGAGGAGCCCAGAGAAGGCTGTTAGGAGGAAACTTCTCTCCATGTGCTGCTGTCTCAGCCATACATGGATCATGAGGAACAGTCCCAGACAGTGTGGCCCCCTTTCTGCTTCCTGCTTCCCTAGGCAGGCTCCTTCCATCTTAGGGGTGAACCCAAAGCAGAGCTGACCCCAGGGGCTCCTGTTTGCTTTGAGCACTGGTCAGACCCCGAGCACACATGGGAGGTAGGGACTGCATGGAAAACCCTGCAAAGAACCTGCACCTGGCCTTTAAAGAGAAGGGAAAAGACCAGGGAGTCTAAGGAAATCGGACAATGGCTTTGGTTGGAAGAGACCTTTAGGATCATCAAGTCCAACTCTGAACCCAGCACTGCCAGCTCATCACCAAGCCATGGCCCTCAGCACCACATCTCCACATCTCTGAAATCCCTCTGGAGATGGGGACTCCACCTCTGTCCTGGGCAGCCTGGGCCAGGCCTTGACAACACTCAAGGGAAAGAAATTGCTCCTCATGTCCAACGTAACCCTCCCCTGGCACAGCCTGAGGCCATGTCCTCTTGTCCCAGCAATTATTCCTTGGGAGAGGAGACCAACCCCACCCCAAAAGGGTCAGCTTTGAGCCCTGGCTCAAAGTTGAGTAAAAGCTCCTCCTCTGCCTGTGCTTCCAAGAGATGTTCAGCAGGGCTCAGGTCTCCCTCCAAAGCCCCAGGGGCCTTGAGCTAAAACCTTGCCTGAGACACACTGAATGCAGCCCAGCTGTCACCTGCCCTGAGCTGAACTAGTCTGAGCAAAAAAGGAAGCAACGAAGCTGGAGAGCAAGGCACATGTCACACAGCCTTCAGAGACTCACCAAGGCCTCGTGTTCTTACCTTCCTGGGGCTGGGTTTGGTGGAGAGGAGCACACCACAGGGCACTCTGCTGCCATTGCAGCTCCTGAAGCGTGCTGTGGCCTGGTGCCACATCTGGTGAAGATGAACTTGTCCTCATCTGTGAGGAACACTCCCTGCTCATCCTGCACTGTCTGGAGGACCTTGCAGAGGTTGCTGCTGCTGCAGATCTGATGCCACTCAAAGATGGATTCAGTGTCATCAGCCACGAATGCTGTAAGCAGACCAGATGATGGAGAAGCTTTCCTGCTGAACTGACCTGCCCCTGGTGGTCTCTGAGAAGCCCTTTCTGCTCAGGGAGCTGCAAACCCCAGCCTTGGCTGGGGGAGCTGCCTGTGAGAATGGAACTCAAGCACCCTGAGCACCAAAGGCTTCCTTTTGATCCTTCCATGCATCCCTCCCAGCCTCTCCCACTGGTGGAGCTGACAAGAACCTCTGAGGATGCTGAGATGTGACCTCAGGCTGTCTGCTCTGTCCCAGAACTGGGTTTGGGTGCTGAGCAGCAGCAGTCTGGCCACAGAAACCCATGGGTAGCACATACCTGGAAGGCAGGACTTGGTCGGCAGGGTGTAGGGGATGCCAAGAGGGGTGTCCCTGGGTTCTCTGTTGCTGATATTGATGACCAGGTGCTCCTGGCATGGCCCTGGCAGCCCCACAGCACAATCCACTGTCACCAGCTTGCTGGTCCCCAGCAAGGGTGGAGCCAAAGGCAGGGGACACTGTGAACATGCCCAGAGTGGAGTAAGCCTGCAGAAAGAGTCCCAGCAGAGGCTGACGGCCAACAGCCTCACCCTGAGCATCGCAGCAAGGTGGACCCTGGGCCTTGGCCTCCAGCTGGGCCCAGGGCAGGCAGGGATGACATCACAGCCCAGAGCACAACCCAGGGTGAGATGAACAAGCTAAGAAGAGGTGCAGGCCTATCCTGAGGGGCTTAGAGAAAGGAGTTGGGGTGTAAAGGGTGAAGGTGGGAGTTGGGGTCCTTCAGCCTCCAATGTGAAACAAGAGAGCAGGGAGAACTATCAGAAACCATCAGAGAGAAGAGGGGACTGGGCAGAAGGCAATGCAAGGTCATCTCCTGTCCGTGGACTAGGAGTTCAACAGGGACATTTCACAGCTGTGGCCCTCACAGCCTTATTTTGGTCAGCAGCTACCAGGTACAGATACCTTCCGCTTGGCCCCACAGCTCCAGGTCTGAGCAAGAGCACAGCATTGAGCAGCTCCTTCCTCTGCTCATGGCTGGCAAAGGATAGGTCTCCAACATGCAACTCATGTCCCATACCAGGGGCACAAGCCCCCAGCTTGGGCACAGCAGTGGAAGAGCCTGTGTTAGGGAGCAGGAGCCACCTACCTTCATGAAGGGCTTGGTTTCCTCTGGCAGCAAGGTCTTGTTCTGCTGGGCTGCAGCAGACCTTCCACTGGAGCTCCCCTGCTTGTGGGAGAAGAAGAACTTCCTTTGATGTGCAGCCAGAGGAGAGAGCAGAGAACATCCCTCAGGCTGAGCTCCTCCTGCCCTCCTCCAAAGCCAAAACTTCCTCCCCATGGAAAAAAGTCCTCCTGCTCTTCACAGCCCCTTGCACCACCTGTGGCTGTAGCTCATGGACAGAGGGGCTCCAGCACCAGCTGCATGAGGATGAGCAGGAGGATTCTGTGGTATCTCTCTACTCCCTGCTCACAAGCCAACTGCACAGGCAGACAATAACCCAGGGCTCACAGAACATGGACTTGTTTGATTGAAAGAGACCCTGGAAGAGACCCATCAACCCTGACACTACAGGTCACCACTAAACCATGGCCCTCAGCACCACATCTCACAGAATCACAGAGATGTTCAGGTTGGAACAGACCCTCAGGATCACCAAGTCCAGCACAGAACCCTACTCTACAAAGTTCATCCCTAAACCATATTCCCAAGCACCACATCTAAACCACCTTCAAGCACACCCAGGGTTGGTGACTCTACCACCTCCCTGGGCAGCACATTCCAGTCCTGACCACTCTTGTTGGGACAAATTGTTTCCTAATGTCCAGTCTAAACCTACCCAGTCATAGCTTTAGGCTATTCCCTCTTTTTCTATCACTAATTACCTGTGAGAAGAGACCAGCACCAACCTCTCCACAGCTCTGAAACCCCTCCAGGAGCAGGCACTCCACCACTGCCCTGGGCAGTCTGGTCCAGGCCTTGACAACCCTCAAGGGGAAGAAATTGTTCTTCAGGTGCAGCCTAAACCTCCACTGGCACAACTTGAGGCTGTGTTCTCTTGTCCTGGCACTTGTTCCTTGGGAGAAAAGACTAACTTCACCTGGCTCCAGCCTCCCTTCAGGGAGTTGTAGAGAGCCAAAGGGCTTCCTTCAGCCTCCTCTTCTCCAGGCTAAACAATGCCAGGTGCTCCTCACAGCCCTCACAGCTGCAGACCCTTCCCCAGCTTTGTTGCCCTTCTCTGGCCACCCTCCAGCACCTTGGAGTAAGGGGCCCAAGTGCACTGGGAGTAAGGCCCAGTGCAGCCTGATTGTGTGTCCTGGCTGCCTGCCACACACCAGCCATGCTGTGGTGCCTCCTCCAGCAGGAAGGCTGCTGCAGGCCTTCTCACCTTGTCTTTGTGGGCTCAGGTGCCCCCTGCTCTGCTCTGCAGATGGGAACTGGCAGGGCAGGAGGCCTGTGTGGTGCAGCAGGAAGCTGCAGGCTCTCCTGGTGCCGCTGGCCAGGGCCCCGCAGCCGAGCGGCGCCGCAGGGCTGGGGCTGTGCTGGCTGAGCACGGCTCTGGCTGGCAGCCTCCCTGGGGGCTGGCAATGGGCTCCCCTCCTGCACTCAGGCTCCGGCACCTGCACCAGGGCAGGGGTTGGTAAATCCAGCAGAGACCAACCTCTGTCTCTGGCCTGTGGCTGCATCCCAGGTGCCCATCAGCTCATCCCCCTGCTTTGAAAGCCTTCTCCAGGGCTGCATTTTCAGCCTCTCTTAGAGTCATGGAATGGTTTGGGTTGGAGAAGTCATTTGTTCAACACCCCTACAGTCAGCAGGAACATCTGAGAGCAGAGCAGGTGCTTCAGAGCCCCAAACAACCTGACCTACAGTGCTTCCAGGGATGGGGCAATTACCACCTCCCTGGCCAAGCTGGGCCAGGCTGGCACCACCCTCAGTGTCAGACATTTCTTCCTCCTCTCCAGGCTGAATCTTCCTCTTTTAGTTTCAAACCATCACCCCTTGTCCTGCCACAGCAGGCCCTGATCAAAAGTCTGTCCCCAGCTTTCTTATTGGCCCCTTCAGGCACTGGAAGGGCCACAACTGGTTTCTGAAAGCCTTTGCTGTGTACAAATAACAAAAGGTTCCCCAGCTAAAGCTTTCCTTCCAGCAGAGCCATGTCCTCCTGACACCCTCAGCCCAGGTGTGCTCACCCTGCCTGCCCAAGGCAGCTCACCTGGCACAGCAGGATAGCTTTGTCCTCAATTCTGATCTCCTTCTGGGGTGGAACAGCAGCTGGACAGTGACAGGGTGCTCAGAGGCAGGCAGCAGGCCCTGCTGTGGCTGCACAGTGAGGTGGGAGACCAGGTCACAGGTGCTGGGGTCTGTGGAGCACAGCCTGAACCTGGGGAGGGAAAGAAGAGGAAGATCTCTGCAGTGAGCAGCCCAGGTGCCAGCAGCACAACCAGGACCTGGCATGGGACCAGTAAAAAATGACAAAAGGAAAGAATCCTGCTGTGCTTAGAAGCCCTGGATCCTGGCAGAGCCAGGCAGCGCTAAGTGCTGGCATCTCCCCTTCACCCCCAGGATTTTCATTCCTCCTCTAAAGAGTCTCCTGAAGAGAAAGGACTTGGCCCTGGAAGGACAGCAACAGAGCTCAGCAGGGACTGGCCTCAACTGCAGGGTCACAGAATCCCAGAATCCCAGCATGGTGAGTGTTGGAAAGGACCTCTGGGGATCATCTAGTGCAACCCCCCTGCTAAATCAGGGCACCAACAGCAGCTTGCCTAGCAGCACAATGGCCAGGGGGTTGGAATCTCTGCAGAAGGCGAGACTCTACACCCTCTCTGGGCATCCTGCTCCAGGCCTCCAGCACCCTCACACCAAACAACTTTCTCCTCTGCTCAGATGGAACCTCCTGGGTTCCAGTTTGTGCCCACTGCCCCTTGTCCTGTCACTGGACACCACTGTCAGGAGTCTAGCTCCAACTCTTGCCTGCCACAGGTCCTTTATCTCTTGCTGAACACTGCTCAGCTGCCCTCTGGGGCTTCTCTTCTCCAGACTCAGCAGCCCCAGGGCTCTCATCCTTTGCTCCTCACAGAGCTGCTCCAAGCCTTTGTAGTCTGTGCTGGACTCTCTCCAGTAGTTCCCAGTCTCTCTTGCACTGAAGAGCCCAGAACTGGAGCCAGTACTACAGATGTGGTCTCTCTAGGGCAGAGGAAAGGGCAGAGGAGAATGTCCCTTGACCTGCTGGCCACACTCTTCTTACTGCACCCCAGAGCCCAGGGTCTCTCCTTCTGGTGCCTGCTGAGCTGTGCAGAGCTGCTGGGTTGTGGCTGGATTCTCCATGGAAATGGAGACTGGAGCTCAGGACAGTCCCAGTGCTCACACACACCACGAGGCAGCCAGCATGGGAACAGGTTCTAGCCACAGGAGAAGACTGCAGGCCTGGCCAGGTGGTGGCCCCAGGCACTCCCAGAGCAGGCAGCTGGACCAACCCGTATGCAATCTTGTACTGCCCTTGGTTCCTCAGACTCAGCACTTGCTTGGCACTACTCAGGACCTTCAGGACTCCAAAGTCCACACAGCCATCTGCACCTGCAGGACACCCACAGAGCAAGGGAAGGAATGGGGAGGATGTTGGAGCTACTGCAGACTGCACCCAGTCAGGAGACAGAGATTTGGAGATCTCAGGTGGGACAAAGCTCTGCTCAGCAAGTGTCCAGCCTTGCAAGGTTTCTCTGGCTCCTTTGCTGCCCTTTGCTCTTCTTACTCAGAGAGGGTATGTAGGGCTTAGCAGCCAAGGAGCTCAGCCTCCACCTCCTTGCTTCCAAGCACAGATCAACCACTTGATGTGCTGTACTGAGCCTTCAGGAGGTGCCAGCTGCTTGTTCACACCCTTGGTGTTTCAAAGCCCCCAGATCAAACCAACATGAAGGTGCACAATTCAAGGTCCAGAGATGAGAGAGGCAAGGTACTGTGTGACCTGACAGTGCTTTACTCCACACAGCTGGCAAGATACCTGTGTCATGGATCCATGCCAGGCCTGCATTGCTGTCCCATCCCATCCCATCCCATCCCATCCCATCCCATCCCATCCCATCCCATCCCATCCCATCCCATCCCATCCCATTGTCCACTTGCCAAGGCAATGCAATGCATCTGAACTACTTTGCTTTGGGGGGCATCCACTGACCTTCAGGCATGGTGATGTTCAGAGCAACTTTGTAGGCCTCTGTGATGGTTTAACCCATCCACATCAAACAAAAGCTTGGCTGAAGTCAGTCAGAAAAGCAAATGAAGGAGCTGTATTTTACAAGCAATACTGGAATGCAATTAATATATACAAATCACATAATATTTACACTATTATACAGGTATTTACAAAAAGAAAACAGCACAGAAATCCCCCTTGGGCAGGAGGACACTTCCCCGCTCCCCTCCCCCAGCCTCTCCCTCCCTTTTTCCTCTGGTTAATTAGAAGAAAAGAGAAAAGGAGAGATGTTAAGGGAATTTCAGTTCAAACGAATCATTAGAAAGCTAGCAATGCTTGTCTCAAGGTCATTAGATGATAAGCAGTCTCTGTCCAGAAGCAGTAAGCATGCCAGCAGAGAGAGATGGAGTGAGACAAGAATGTGGGATATTGCTAGGGTACATCTCACATCTGAGCAATGAAATTCATTTAGAATTATTTCTCTTGTTTTCCTTTTTACACCCAACTATTCAGCTAGAGAATTTGCAGCTATCTTTCTTAAAGACACAGCCTGAAACTGTCACAGCCTCAGCAAGGACTTGGATGTTCTCGACCTGAACAATGCCCAGGACATTTTCTGCATCTGAAACCTGAAGCAGCAAGAAACAAACCCTGAAGACCTTTTCCTCAGTGTTTCTGGTAGACAGCAAGAGGAGTTCTTGTCTCTACCAGCTGTGTTTACACACCCTGGGAGGCAGCATCATGTAAAAGCAGCCACAAGAGTTGTGAGGTGTCCCAGAGCAGGTGGCAACAACACCCAACTCTCTTTCAGCACACAGCAGCCTCACTGCAATGCAGCATCTAACCCACAGGGAGCAAAACCTCTGCTTTAAAAGCCTGAGGAGGAGACTCCACAACCTCTCTGGTCAGCCTGCTCCAGGGCTCCAGCACCCTCACACCAAAATGTTGGACCCTCCTGGGTTCCAGTTTATGCCTGTTCCCCCTTGTCACAGACAGACTTCACAGGCAGACTCACTAAGGTTGGAAAAGACCTCCAAGATCATCAAGTCCAACCTTCTACCCACATCTCCATGACCACTGGACCATCCCAGAGTGCCACCTCTACTCATTTCTTGAATACATCCAGGGGCAGTGACTCTACCACCCTCCTGAGCAGCCTGCTCCACTGCCTGAGCACTCTGGAAGCAAAGAGATTTTTCCTCATCTCCAACCTAAATCTCCCCGGTACAATTTCAGGGCATTTCCTCTTGTCCTGCCATTGGCTGCTTGGGAGAAGAGGCCAATATTGGCCTCACTCTGATCTCCTTTCAGGTACATATAGGGATCAATGAGGTCTCCTCTCATCCTTCTCTTCTTCAGGATAAGCAATCCCAGGTCCCTCAGCCTCTCCTCACCAGACCTGCTCTCCAATCCCTCACCAGCTTTGCTGCCCTTCTCTGTACCTGCTCCAGCACCTCAGTGACTTTCTCATAGTGTGATGCCCCAAACCAAACACAGCACTTGAGATGCAGTCTCCCCAGTGCTGGGTCCAGAGAGACAATCACTTCCTGCTGGTCACACCCCTTCTGATCCAGGCCAGGATGATGGAGGTCTTCCTAGCCACCTGGGTACACACTGGTTCACGCTCAGATGGCTGTCAACCAACCCCCAGGCCCTTTTCTGCCAGGCAGTTTCCAGCCACGCTGCCCCAGGCCTGCAGCCCTCATGGGGTTGTGATGCTAGTGCAAGAGCCAGTGCTTGGCCTTATTAAACCTTCTGTAGCTGACCTTAGCCCATCAGCCCAACCTGTCCAGACCTCTCTGCAGAGTCTTCCTACCCTGCAGCAGATCAACACTCCCACTTCATGTTGTCTGCACAGTGCTCACTCTTCAATTTACTGTTGTTTCTGTGGCAGAAGATGCAGTCAGAAATCACCTGAAGTACCACTACCATCATGGTTTTAACAGTGAACATCAAAAGGCCAGGGGGAAAAAAACCCAAACCCAACAAGAACACATACAACAAACACTAAGATGAGCATTAAAACTCCATCTGAGTTACAGCCACCCTGGGTTTCAGATGTTTCCATGAGCAATCATAGAATCGGTTCTGGTAGCTCTGTGCTTTGCCTGGGCAGGGAGGTGAGGGAGACAAATATCTGCTCCTCAGCACTGACTAGGTCCAGCCCGTGGCTGTGGTCATTGCACCATAGAATGCTGGGATGGTAGGGGCTGGAAAGGACCTCTAGAGAGGAGGTTCAATCCCCCTGCCAGAGCAGGAGCCCCTAGGGCAGGCCCCACAGGATCGCATCCGGATGGCTCTGGAAGCTCTCCGGCAGGGGGCACTGCAGGGCCCCCACGGGCAGCCTGCTGCAGCGCTCCAGCACCCTTCCAGTCAAGAAGGTTCTCCTCATGGCGAGGTGGAGCTTGCTGTGTCCCAGCTGGTATCCATTGCCCCTTGTCCTGTCCCAGGACACCATTACAGAGAGCCTGGCACCACCTTCTTGACATCCACCTGGATTTTTTCCCAGGCCTGGCCCTTCTCAGCCTAAAGGAGTAAGAATCAGAGAGTGCCTGTGGCTGGAGAAGACCTTTCAGGTCCAGGTCAGCCATGCCCTGACTCTGGCACTGTGCCACAGCTGAAGAGGTCCTTTGGTCAATAGTATTTTGCTGTGGGCTGAGGACCATAGAGATGATTCCTCCAGCAGTGCCAGAGAGCAGCAAGGGGCTGGACAGTGCCCAGAGGGTGGGCACAGGGCATCGTGAATAGTTCTGCCATCCCATAATCCCTGCAGCTGCCCTGGAAGCAGAATGCACAGCCAGCTCCTCCCCTCTGCTCCCTCCTCTCTCCCCAGGGCCGGTGGCAGCTGTTGGCTTTCTTGGTTTGTGGGGAGGGATGGGATAGGATAGGATAGGATAGGATAGGATAGGATAGGATAGGATAGGATAGGATAGGATAGGATAGGATAGGATAGGATAGGATAGGATAGGATAGGATAGGAGATGGGATAGGATGGGATGGGATTAACCAGATTGGATGAGACCTTTGAGATCATCAAGTCCAACCTATCACCCAACACCATCTGATCAACTAAACCATGGCACCAAGAGCCTCATCCAGGCTCTTCCTAAACACCTCCAGTGATGGTGACTCCACCACCTCCCTGGGCAGCACATTCCAATGGCCAATCTCTCTGTGAAGAACTTCTTCCTAACATCCAGCCTGAACCTCCCCTGGCACAGCTTGAGACTGTGTCCTCTTGTTCTGGTGCTGGTTGCCTGAGAGAAGAGACCAACCCCCACCTGGCTGCAACCTCCCTTCAGGTAGTTGTAGAGAGCAAGAAGGTCTCCCCTGAGCCTCCTCTTCTCCAGGCTAAGCAACCCCAGCTCCCTCAGCCTCTCCTCACAGGGCTGTGCTCCCACCCCCCAGTCCCAGCCCCGCCTGGTGCCGAGTGCGGGCAGCAGGGCTGGGATGAGAGTTGCGCTCTGGCCCCGTCCCTCCCGGCCGCGCTCTAACACCTCACCGCCTCCCCCATTGCTGTCCCAATGCACATCCTGCACGGCACAGACTGCAAACAGCCAAGAGCTGCATGACCCAACCCCGCGGCCCCCAGCAGCGCCGGCCCCCAGCTGCCCCTGGCGAGAGCCCAACGGAACAATTCCTCACACTCACGAACCCTCCCCCAGCCCCACGGAGCCCCCTGCCCCCCACGCCCCTCCCGACCCCCAACTCCACGCACACCCCCGCCAGCCCCACGCAGCCAGACCCTTCCCCGCTCCTCTGCCGCCGCCCCCAGCGCTCCCCGGCCCCCTCAGCCCCTCCCGCCCCGCCGCAGCTCAGCAGCCGGTAGCTGCCGCTCGCCCGCCAGCCCCTCCGGCACTGCTCCCGCGCTCCGGCCCCGCTGCCGCTCCCCACGGGGCAGCAGCAATGGCGGCCGCGGCCGGCAGCGGCAGCTCCTCGCTGTGCCTCGGCAGCGCTCTGGGCGTTTTTGTCCTGTGCTGGCACCACTGCCTGGCCCCATCCTCTTGCCCCCCACCCTCAGCTCTTGCCCAGCACTGAGATATTCATAAGCAGCATCCTTCAGTGAGCGTCCCTTGGTGCTAAGGGCCCAGACAATGTGGGGGCAAAGGAATCTCCTGACGGCTCATCCTTTGGCCCTCTTTGCCTTCAGGCACAGCCTCCATCACCCAGGGCACAGAGCACTCTGCGTAGCTCTGCCAGGGAGGGCCCTGTCCCTTCACCTCTGAGCAGATCTTCTTCTCCATGCTGAGTGCCTTGGTGGCCCTGAAGCACGGCTGCACAGCCAGCTCCGAGCAGGGCCCAACTATGTCCTGGCTCTGGGACATGGAGAAGCCCTCGCCGAGGGTCTCCAGCCCACTGAGCCTCCAGGCCACCGGCAGGGGGCAGATGTTCCACAGCAGCAGGGACAATTTTTGGCGCACAAACGTGAGGCTAGTTGCCGTGGTGAACTGCAGATCGGATCGCAGAAGATGGACAGTTTCAATTTAGTTCTGGGCGACGGTCTGGGTTTGGGAAGGTGGGGCTCAAGTTTTGTTGCCAGGGCAATTGTGTGAGTTCTTGTGGATTGCAGGGGGACACCTGGTGCGTGGCCGATGGCACGGAGCCCCTCCTGCCATTCTAAACAGGGGTGGCTCTTGACCATAGGCGCTGGGGTACCACCTGAGAACGCGGAATCTGCTCTTCCTCCACCTTTTGCTCTCTGCGGGCGGTAGAAGTGGCGGGGAGTGAAGTGGGGAGGGGCAGTGGCGAGCAGATCAAAGTCAGGTCCGTTCTCACTGCGAGGATAGAGCCAACCACGGGGGCGAGCCATCTCCTGAAACCCAAGAGGGCAAATGGGGACCCCAGCTGGAAAGCCGTTCCCAAGGGCTCTGAGAACGTGTTTACAGCTTTTGCTGGAGAAGCCGGTTGAATGCCCGAGGGGTGGAGGTGATTTTGATCCTGTACCACGGTAGTAGAGGTGGCCGGAGCCCTGCTATATACTGAGTGGCCGCGGCGGTGGACCCGGCCATGCACTCAGGCTGCGGTGGGCCTGGCTCTAATCTCCTCCGATCTTTCGGACGAGCTCCGAAAATGGCGCCAAGCACCTGGCTCCGCCTCCCTTCTTCTCAGTGGGCTGTGGTGCAGCCCCTCCCTCTTGCGGGGGAGGATTGTGTAGCCGGATGCTGTCATGCCACGGTACGCGAACACCCAGTGGTGGGGCGAAGTACCCTGACATGCATCTGTGTAGCCTGGACCGCGGTTGGAGGCGGTCAGTTGCGGCACCCTGGTTGGATGGATGAAAAAAGCAGTCATGGAGCCAGATTGTTCCGACTGGCTTGCCCCAGGGGTGGAGAATATGCCGCTGAGTTAATATGGGTGAGAATAAAAGCTTGGCTGAGAAGTTGTGAGGCTTTTCCAGGTGACCAGGATGTCCAACGAATCCATGAAGAACCTGCACTGCAGAAGAGTGAACTCTGCATCGCTGGGAGGTTCCATTGGATGAAAGAAGAAGAACTGGACTGGGCTGGAATGGGCTGCCCGGGGAGGTGGTGGAGTCACCGTCCCTGGAAGTGTTCAAAAGGGGACTGGACATGGCACTTGGTGCCATGGTCTAGTCATGGGGTCTGTGGTGACAGGTTGGACTCGATGATCTTCAAGGTCTCTTCCAACCTTAGCGATACTGTGATACTGTGATACTGTGGACTGGACTGACCCTTGAGCTTGAATGAGAGACTGTTTGGGTGGATACCCAGATGGAGACCTTGCCGGACATATCATCAGAAGATTTCTAATTTGATGATATGTTTGGGTGCAGGGATTGTGATATGAGATAAGGGGTGGCATGTGGTGGTTTGGTCTGGGTGCCCTCGGCTACGTGGTGTATTTCCTGTGTCCAGAAGTCCAGCCCAGTGGGTGGACACAGGAAACCAGGTATCTCCTGCCATAATCCTTGCACCGCTATAAAATCCAGCGCAGGGTCTGGCACTTCCTCTTTCTTCCCCTCGCCGGCACCTGGTAACTGGGGGAGACATCTCCCGCCCTTGGCTAGGCCCAAGGCCAGGGGGATGGGCGGTCTCAGGCCTGACCAGCCGAGACTAGCCTAGCAGTGTGGGGGGAAGAATGAGCCCTGGGGGTCTTGGGCCCACCCTCAGGTAGGGATGGGATGTTTCTGGGTCTGCTTTGGGGTTTCTTTTGTCACTGCTTCTGGCTCTCTGTACACATTCACTTTTTTTCTATTTAAACTTTCCATCACTTTTCCATCCGTTTGTCAGAGTTGTTATTTCTGCCCGTGGTGGGGAGGGGGGCTGCCTTAACCCACGACACCTGTGCAAAAGCCCCCTGTTGAAATGCAGCTGCTTGGGGCTGACCCCAGCTTCACCTGCCCCCTTTGGCAGCACAGGTGGAAGGTCCTGGCTCACCAACCTGATCTTCTATGCCCAGGTGACTGCCTGGTGGATGTGGGGCAGGCTGTGGATGTAGTCTGCCTGGACTTCAGAAAGGCCTTTGACACCATCCCCCACAGTGAACTCCTGGCCAAGCTGTCAGCCCCTGGCTTGGACAGCAGCACTCTGAGCTGGGTTAGGAACTGGCTGGAGGGCTGAGCCCAGAGAGTGGTGGTCAATGGTGCCACATCCAGCTGGCAGCCAGGCACTAGTAGTGTCCCCCAGGGATCAGTGCTGGGCCCTATCCTTTTCAATGTCTTTATTGATAATCTGGAGGAGGGCATTGAGTCCATCATCAGCAAGTTTGCAGATGACACCAAGCTGGGGACAGGAGTTGATCTGTTAGAGGGTAGAAGGCATCTGCAGGACCTTATGTGGTGGTTCAGGCTGGGTGCCTCGCCCCCGATGCCACCACACAAGCCACACTTGCAGTGTCCCAAGGGTCCAGCCCAGTGGGTGGACACAGGAAGCTGCATATTTCATCCCATAATGCCCTGGTCCCTTATAAAACCATAAGCGGGGGTCCTGCACTCTGTCTTTTTTCCCTCACTGCCATCTGGTAATAGGGGAGCTATCTCATGGCCTCTTGGGCCTGGCTAGGCCCAAGGCTGGGGGAAGGGCAATCTCAGATCTGGCCAGCTGAGATTAGCCTAATAGTGGGAGGGGGAGAAGACAGAGCCCTGGGGGTTTTGGGTGTACCCTCAGGTGGGGGTGGGATGCTTTTGGGTATGCTTTGGGATCTCTTTTGTCACTGTGCTTGTGGTTCTCTGTAAAATTTTCACTGCTTTTCCATTTAAACTTTCTACCACTTTTGCAATCTGTTTGTCTGAGTCTCATTTTTTTGCCTGTGGTGGGAGGATCAGCCCTTCAACCCACCACACCTTGCCAGGCTGGACAGATGGGCAGAGTTCAACAGGATGGCATTCAACAAGTCCAAGTGCCAGGTGCTGCACTTTAGGGACAACAAACCCATGCAGTGCTACAGGCTGGGGTCAGAGTGACTGGAGAGCAGCCAGGCAGAAAGGGACCTGAGGGTGCTGGTTGACAGTAGGCTGAACATGAGGCAGCAGTGTGCCCAGGTGGCCAAGAAGGCCAATGGCATCCTGGCCTGCATCAAGAATAGTGTGGCCAGCAGGAGCAGGGAAGGCATTGTGCCCTGTGCTCAGCACTGGTTAGGCCACACCTTGAGTCCTGTGTCCAGTTCTGGGCTTCTCAGTTTAAGAAGGACATTGAGACTCTTGAACATGTCCAGAGAAGGACAACAAGGCTGGGGAGAGGTCTGGAACACAGTCCTATGAGGAGAGGCTAAGGGAGCTGGGGTTGCTCAGTCTGGAGAAGAGGATGCTCAGGGGTGACCTTATTGCTCAGAAGAACATTCAGTAAGCAGGAGGGGCAGCTCCTGGGCTCTTCTGCTGCTCCTTGTCCCACCTGCCTGTCCCCTACCTGCTTCTCCTTAGGTCCCAGCTGCACGCTGGCAGGCTCCAAGAGGAAGGTGCCCCTACTGCCACCCTGCTCCAAGGGGAAGTGCAGTTCTGCCTCCCAGGGGCTGACACTGTGGATGGAGATCTGCTCGCAGTTGCCAGCCTGGAGCAGAGCCTTGGACCTGTCCAGAGAAAGGGCAAAGGCTGCAGGGAGCTCTATCAAGCACCCTAAGAGAAAGGATCATGTGGGACACCTTGCATGCTGCCTGTGTTCATTCCCCACTTCCTTTGATGCCCAGCCCACACTTGATGTCTCCATCCCAGAGGTGTGCACAGGCCACTTCAAGAGGCCTTCTACAAACCAGGAAGTCAAAGGTGCCTGGAAAAACAGCAGCACAGCAGGCACCTGGATTCCTCCCCTCCTCTGCTGGCCTTCCCTCCCTGCAGGCTTCCCAGAAAAGTTTTGAAAGAGTTCAGCTTCTCTCTTCCAAAGCAGCCAGAAGACTGCCTTGGCCCAGCTCCTGGGTGAGCCTGAAGCTGAGGGATGGAAACCAAAAGGATTCCTTCCCAAGAGGAATCCCAGAGTTAACAAACACCTCGTGGCTCAGGTGTGGGACAGAGTTTGGTGGGAAAGGGTCAAAAAAGGGGAATTCCTCAGCCTGACCAAATCCTATTTTGGTTTTTAAACTCTTTTGATTTAACTTCCCTGGGGTGTCAAAATGCCACCAGCTCTCCAGAGCCCCCCTGGAGACAAAACTTCATTCCTGATACTGAAAGAAAAGAGGCAAGTGAAAAATAGAAAGATGCCAGCAGCTACAGGGACAGTATTTTTAGGCCAGACTTTATCCAGCAGTGAGGATTAGGAAAATGGAAATCCCATTTTCCCTGCTCTACAGGTGCTTGTGTCCCACACTGACAGCTCCAACCATCAAGTCTTGCTGACACTGCAGATTTCACGGAGGGTTTACAATCCCTCAGCAGAAAAACTTCCTTTGCTCCTTCAGGCTGCCCACAGAGCTCTCAGCATTTGAAACAAACAGCACAAAGCTGCTGAAGCTGAGATGGGGGCTGACAAATGACCCCAGGCTGCCTTCAGGCTGCAAGCAGCACATGGCTCTGGCCACCAAAGCACCCGGGGGCAGGAAGATCAGCTCCATCCCCCCATCTCCCCCAGCACTCCTGTGCCTGTTACGTGCTCAAGTTCCCACAGCTGTGCTCCTTCAAAGCCACCAAACTCCCATCTCTCTGCCCGGGCCTGCCCTGAATCGTGCCCCTGGGAGCACAAGGTCTTGCAGATCCCGTCTCAACCTGCCCTGCATGCAAGCAGCACAGCTGGGGGTGGGCAGCACCTACCTGTCTCTTGCATTGGCACACAGCAGCGGCCCGAAGTGGAACCCCGCCGTGCTCAGGACATACTGCTTGGAGATGATGGCATCAGCTGCCTTGCTGTGCCTGCAGCCAGGAAACACCTCTCTGGCACAGAGAGAAGGGAATGAAGAGTGTGAGATTCTCTGAGCACAAAAACTGCTAACAAGGTCCAAAATCTTAGTGCTGGCTGAGGCACAGCACTGCTGCCCAGCTCCAAGCACAGCAAGAGATGCTGGGGGCCTCAGGCAGGTCACAGGGGCACAAGGGGCAGAGTCTCAGCTCTGAGTTCAGGGGGAGTAGAGTGGGATGGCCCCAGGGACCAGCCTTACCATGGGTCCTGGCTGATGGTGGGGTGCAGGCAGTTGCCCTTCCAGTGCAGCTGGCAGGGTAGCTTTGTGCCTTGCAGCTCCAAGTGAAGCCTCTGCTCAAACCTGCCCAGCAGCATGGAGCTGAAGTGGACCTGCAGCACCACCTGGCCCTGGGCAGGAACTACCCAGCAGTAGCTGCTCCTCCTGGCAGGGAAAGAGGAACCTTCAGACACTGCTGACAGCAAATGAGACCAGAAGGAGCTGGGGGACTCGCCGTGGTGGAGCTGGGGTGAGAAACCTCCTTGGCAAGCAGGCCATGAAGCAGAGGGATCCCTCCACCCTCACAGCTCACCTGGCACATCTCTCTGGGGGTGGCAGGGTGTCCACGTGGCTTTGGAACGTCTAGGGGGTCCTGTGGCTGGCCTCTGGAGAGCTCTCCTGCCACAGCCAGAGCTCTGCTTTACCCTCACAGCCTCCTGGCTGCTGATGGCTTTCTCCCTCCTCAAATGGCCTCTGGCTGTGGTGCCCTGCTCCTCTGAGGTCTTCACCCCAAATGGAGAGAGCAAAGGGAAAGACAGCTGAGACCTGCCCTGAGAGCCAGCACTGCAGGGGAGGTCTCAGCAGAGCAGAGCACAGGGGCAGAATCCTCTCCCTTGACCTGCTGCCCACGCTGCTGGGATCAGCCCAGGATAAGACTTGGTGCCAGCTCCTCTCCATCTTTGCACCTCCCAGCTGAAGGTTTGAGGGGTAGGGCAGGGTTCTGCTGAGGCTTTTTCTCTCCTCTCAGACTAGCCCTGTGTCTCAAGCAGAGCTCTCTCTTCTGGATATCCAGAAGGGATCCCTGCAGGCTTGGGGCCCTGTCACATCTTCATTGCCTTTCCACTGTGACCCTTTTCCATCCCACCTGCCCCCTTGCCCCCACCTAAGCCTAAGGCAAAACAGCCTAAGGTTAAACAGCCTTCCCCTGGCATCAGGACTTTCTCCCTCAAAAAAAAAGAGGACAGTAATTGTTATTGGTGATTCCCTCCTGAGGGGAACAGAGGGCACCATATGTCAGCCTGATCCTTCTCACAGGGAAGTTTGCTGCCTCTCAGGAGCTCAAGTTAGGGATGTTACCAAAAGGCTGCTTAGTCTGGTGCAGCCCTCTGACTACTATCCCTTAACAGTTATGCAGTTAAGAAATTAAGATGTTGCAACCAGAACTCCCAGGACTATCAAAAATTACTTCAAGGCCCTGGGAGATCTGGTTGAGGGGTCAGGTGCTGTGGTGGTGAGAGGCTCAGTTCTCCCCCACACAAAAGAAACCATGGCTAACTCAGTCGGAGAAGCAGAAATTAATATGAGCTATATTTACAAGCAGGATTAAATGAAGATGGATATATACACAATATACAGTATTTACAATATATAGAGAAATATACAGCAAAGAACATAATACAGAACAAAACTCCCTCCTCCAGCCAGGAGGGTGTGTGTCCCCCCTTGCCCCCTCTCTCCCCCTACCTCCCTTTTTTCCCCAAAAAGTGTTAGAGAGAGAGAAAAGGTAATTATTAAGGTGGAAATTCTGTTAGCTCAAAGTGTATGCAAGAATTATTCTTATCTGTTAGTTCAAGGTTAACTCCATCCAGAAGCTGTTGCTCAGAGAGAGACTGAAAACAGACAGGCAGACTGGAACAGACAGAACTGCACTGAAATTCAAACAGAACTAAAACTTAAAGTTGCATTCTACCAATCTACCAACGAAATTCATTTAGAATATCTTTGTTTTCAACTATTTCACCAAAACATTCAGCCAGAGTGTTCCTGCAACTGTCCCTTTCTTAAAGGCACAGCCTAAAATGGTCACAGGTGCACAAATAATTTTTTCATCCCTTAGTTGCAGGAGGGGATACCAGAAGGAACAGGTCGGCAGCTATAATCAACAAGTGGCTTAGGGGCTGGTGCAATGAAAAGAATGGGTTTTCGATCTTGGAGAACTTTCTACTGCACCAGGTCAGCTGCCAACAGATGGAGTACATCTGTCCCAGAGGAGGGGGAAGATCATAGCATATGAGAATGGCCTATCCCTCAAAGGGAAAAAGATTCTAGGAAGGGAATTGGCAGGTCTCATTGACAGGGCTTTAAACTAGATTCAAAAGGGGGAAGGGGCTGAAACCAGTCCCCCCGGACAGGAGTCTGGGGGTGATAAGATGGAGCCAGGGGTGAAACCAGCAGCCCAGCTGAAGTGCATATACACTGGGCAGTGACTGGCTGGAGAGCAGCCCTGAGGAGAGAGACTTGGGGGTGCTGGTGGACGAGAAGCTAAACATGAGCTCTCAATGTGCACTTGCAGCCTGGAAAGCCAATCAGATCCTGGGCTGCATCAGGAGAAGTGTGGCTAGCAGGTCAAGAGAGGTGATTGTCCCCCTCTACTCAGCTCTGGTGAGACCCCACCTGGAGTACTGCCTCCAGTTCTGGAGCCCCTATTACAGGAGGGATGTGGACGTGCTGGAACGTGTCCAGAGAAGGGCCACGAGGATGATCAGAGGGCTGGAGCATCTCTCCTATGAGGACAGACTGAAGGAGTTGGGGCTGTTCAGTCTGGAGAAGAGAAGGATCTGAGGTGACCTCATTGTGGCCTTCCAGTATCTGAAGGAGGCCTACAGGAAGGCTGGGGAGGGACTTCCTAGGCTATCAGGTAGTGATAGGACTAGGGGGAACAGAATGAAGCTGGAAATGGGGAGATTCAGGCTAGATGTGAAAAGGCAGTTCTTCCCCATGAGAGTGGTGAAGCCCTGGAATGGGTTATCCAGGGAGGTGGTTGGGGCCCCGTCCCTGGAGGTGTTTAAGCCCAGGCTGGATGAGGCTCTGGCCAGCCTGATCTAGTGTGGGGTGTCCCTGCCCATGGCAGGGGTTGGAACTAGATGATCCTTGTGGTCCCTTCCAACCCTGACTGATACTATACTAAAATCTTTTCTTTATAAAAGCTAATACAACACAGAAGCAGTTTATGGTTGGTTAGAGAAAAATACATCACACGGGTACCTATATCTTATCAGGGCTTTAGCAAACATCAAAGTTAAGTTAAGAGACCAGGGACTCTGATATAATAATCTGATATGTGTGAAGTCTTACACTTTCAGGTCATAATAACCATTCGTAATCAGGTATCTTCCCTCCTCCAATTACACTGCTGCACCATGTTCCCACAGTTCACAAGCCACCAAGGCTAACACTGTCTCCTCTTCTCAGTCTAGCAGTGCAACTCGGCTCTCCAAGTTTTAACCCTTCAGAAGAAGGGGTGGAGGGGTGGCCCTGTACATCAGGTAAGCACCAGATGCCATTGAGCTGCAGATCAGGGACGATCGGGTTGAGTGCTTGTGGGTGAAAATTAGAGGGAAGATCAGCAGGGCAGACATCCTGGTTGGAGTCTGTTATAGACCACCCAACCAGGATGAAGAAGTTGATGAATCATTCTATAGGCAGCTAGAGGCTGTATCAAGATCGCCTGACCTTGTTCTCATGGGTGACTTCAACCTGCCTAATATCTGCTGGGATCTCAACACAGCAGAGAGGAGGCAGTCTAAGAGGTTCTTAGAGTGCATGGAGGACAACTTCTTATCCCAGGTGCTGTGTGAGCCTACCAGGGGTAAGGCTCTGCTTGACCTCCTCTTCACCAACAGGGAAGGGCTGGTGGGTGATGTGGTGGTCGGAGGGTGTTTAGGCACCAGTGACCAGGAAATAATTGAATTTTCAGTATTTAGTCAAGCTAAGAAGGGTAGCAAGAAGACCTCCACTCTGGTCTTCAGGAGGGCAGACTTCAGGTTACTCAAGGAACTAACTCAGAAGGTTCCTTGGGAAACAGCCCTTAAAAACAAAGGGGTGTGGGAGAGCTGGACCTACTTCAAGGCAGAACTCCTGAGGGCAGATGGACAAATGGGCAGAGCCCAAGGGCAGGAGATTGAACACATCCAAGTGCCGGGTTCTGCACACTGCCCACAGCAACCCCAGGCAGTGCTATAGGCTGGGGTCAGAGTGGCTGGAAAGCGGCCAGGCAGAGAGGGACCTGGGGGTGCTGGTCGATGGTAGGCTGAACATGAGCCTGCAGTGTGCCCAGGCAGCCAGGAGGGCCAGTGGCATCCTGGCCTGCATCAGGAACAGTGTGGCCAGCAGGAGCAGGGAGGTCATTCTGACCCTGTACACTGCACTGGTTAGGCCACACCTTGAGTCCTGTGTCCAGGTCTGGGCCCCTCAGTTTAGGAAGGATGTTGACTTGCTGGAAGGTGTCCAGAGAAGGGCAACAAAGTTGGTGAGGGGCTTGGAACACAAGCCCTATGAGGATAGACTGAGGGAGTTGGGGTTGCTTAGCCTGGAGTGGAGGAGACTCAGAGGTGACCTTATTGCTCTCTACAACTACCTGAAGGGAGGTTGTAGCCAGGCAGAGGTTGGTCTCTTCTCCCAGGCTACCAGCACCAGAACAAGAGGACACAGTCTCAGGCTGTGCCAGGGGAGGTTTAGGCTGGAGGTGAGGAAGAAGTTCTACACAGAGAGAACTTGCCCATTGGAAGGGGCTGCCCGGGGAGGTGGTGGAGTCACCATCACTGGAGGTGTTCAGGAGGAGACTTGATAGGGTGCTTGGTTGCATGGTTTACTTGATTAGGTTGGTTGGATGATAGGTTGGACATGATGATCTTGAAAGTCTCTTCCAACCTGGTCTATTCTATTCTATTCTATTCTATTCTATTCTATTCTATTCTAATCATGTCCATTGTGCAGGAGGATGCTTTCTCATCTTCAGTGAAACTGCAGGGGTGGTGGCCTCTGTAGCGTCTTTTATATCCCTGGATTTGTTATGCTGTGCTTTTATAGAAAAATATATCCCATAGCCAAGAGACAAGCAAGGTCCATTGATGCCATTAGCCAGAGAAAGATGCAGTTTGAAACTAGGCACCACTTTTCATTCTGCAGAGAAAGAAAAGCTGCAAAGATATTGGGCATAATAATGGGAGTGTTCCTCATCTGCTGGAATCCATTCTTCTTCTTTACAGCAAGCAACCCATTCATGAATTATGTGCTACCTCCTGTTCTCATTGATGCTTTGCTTCAGTTTGGTTATTTAAATTCTACACCTAAGCCAATTGTTCGTGCATTTTTTATGTGTGGTTTTGCAGGGCATTAAAGATGATTCTGTTTGGAAAAGTTTTTCAGCAGGACTCTTCCAGGACTCATGTGTTTTTAGAGTAGTATGCTTTGCACAGCTGGATCCATGCTTTGAAGTTTTGTCTGGAGGCTGATGCAAGAGCTGAAGATGAAGGAAACACCTCTTTGTGTACTCTGTTATCAAATCTGCCTCCATCAGATAAGCAACTGTAGTGCTTATCTGTGCATCTTCTTCCATTACAGACTGGAAATTGTACCTGGTGTTTTGGTTATAGATTTCTATGTGCAATGTATAGAAAAGCAAGAGTTAAGTTGAAAAAAATCAACAAACCCACAGCAGTTTCTATCCCTGTCCCTAATCCTTGAGAAATCATCCCAATGACAGAGTCATTTCTGGAAGAAAGGATTCTTGTACCACAATCTTTGTGTTTATTTACTGCTCTCGAGAAAGAGCAGCAAAGCCTCACCTTTGGAACTTCTAGACATCTTTGAGCAATCACACTAAGCTTTTACACTTTGTCCGTCCCCTTCAGTACACCTGCAGAGGTCAAAACAGGTCCCATAGAGGGACCCAGAGGTCAAAACAGCCATACTAGCACACTCCATGGTGCGAAGATGGCACAGAGAAAATTTGTCCTGCTCTGTTTTCATTTAAGCTCATGCTTGTCACTTAGGAATTTGCCACTTAAAGGCTTTGATGCCCAGTGAAATCAAAAGCATCTGTAACTAGATTAAAGAGAGAGGCAGATAGGATATGTGGAATGCAAAGCAACAGCCAAAAGCACTATGAACTTGAGGGTGCTGCAAAAGGTTGATTGTTTCATGAACGTTCCAATGTTGGCCAAGCTGCATCTTCCAGAGCCTTCTTTGGCCTGGCCCTATTGTAACTTTGTCAGATGGCAATACTGTGGCAGCTGATGAGGACAGCTGATGGAAAATGTTGAAGCAATGCTGTTGTTGGCCTGAATGGAGGGTGAGTGGGGCAGGGTGGATGTGGAAACACCAGGAGTAGCAGAAGAATGGCTGAAAGAGTGACTTGAGGTGATGTTGCCCAGATGAGCAGGCTGTCAAGACAGTGTCTGTGGGCAGCTTCTCCAGGACACACAGGCAGGAGAACAAAGGACAGGAGAGTAAGTCAAAGTTAGCAGATAGCTACCTGCTGAAGAGCCATAGACTGCACTTTTTTAATCTATGGCCTGGCTCTTCTGAAGTTAGCATATTCCTGCTCTGTTCAGCAGTAACCCATGTCCTCCTTCCATGTCACCTGTGTAAGTGCACATCAAAGGCCTGTCTTGTGCTTTGTAGAGCACTGAAACACTCTGTGCTGTAGGACTTAAAAACTGAGCGATGTCACATTCCAGCAGGATCTTCTCTCTTTGTTCCGTTGCCATACAGTGAGTTTGCTCTATCCAAAGTGACACAAAAAGAAAGGATAGAATGTGCACCACATCAGAGCTTGTGCTGAGGAGGACAAGCCTTGCTTACGACAATGTGATTTCTTTGATACCTTGTCTCACAGAAAGTAAGTTAACAGTAACTAAATCTATCTTCCTGATAAATTCATGGATAATTCCCTTCTTCCTTCATTCCCAGTGAGGCTGGCCTGACATAATTAATCAGCAGATGCACACTCAATATTCCCTTCTGAAATGAACAGCATGCACATCTCTCTTGAAATGGCAGTTTCAGAAGTGCCCCCAGGTGATACCTCCTTCCTTCTGGTGTGTTACAGACTGAGAGGAAGTGATCTCTCCTATGAGGAGCATTGCCCACCTGAAGCTTTTCAAGTGTAGCAAGCTCAGTGTATATTAACATAGTCCTTTCAGGAAGCCAGGGAAGAAGTTTTTCTTTCCTCTTATCACTGTCTCCCTGAACACCTGGAAAGTTCTCAACAGGTTAGTTTCTCCTCAAAATTTGTTCTGGCATCTTTATGCCATTATTGCAAGAGGAGTTTCTGAAGGAATGTAATGCCAACTTGCATGCCAGATAGCCTTCAGTCCAAATAGAGCACACACCCCTGCAAGCTGTGCCTAGACCCTAGTGCAAAGCTAATCCACTTGCAAGCATAAAATCCAGAGCCTCACTCCTGAAGGCTGATAGCCGTCAGCCCTCAATTTAGAGATCTAAAGGGCATTGCCTTTGCTCTAGTCCTTAGTAACACTTACTCCCATTATAGAAAAGTAGTCACCTCCACAGGGGATTTTATCTCACCAGCTTATCTACATTTAGGATCCTGCAAAGATTCTTTTTCTTCCACTCCCTAGAATATATTTTGAGGACTTGAGGTGTCAAGCAACAGGAGCAGTGGAGGGTCAGGCTGGATCTGAGGAACTATTTCTGCACTGGAATTGTTCTCAGACATTGGAAGAGGCTGCCCAGGGCAGTGCTGGAGTCATCATGCCTGGGGCTGTTCAAGCAGCGTGGACCTGGTGATCAGGGTTTAGTGTTAACCCTGCAGTGCTGGGTGGAGGGTTGGACTGGATGAACTTGAAGCTCTCTTCCAGCCAGATCTGTTCTGTGATTCTGTGATCACAGATCCAAAGCATAGCACCATGCAACTGCTGTGAAGAAAACTGACCCTGTCCCAGCTGAAACTAGTACAGAGGGTATCCCAGCATGGTGGCTGCACAAGATCACCACAATCTATTTTGTGTAAGTGGAAATAGCAGGAGCAGAAATTTTCAGTGGAGAGACCAACAGCTCTCCTGCAAGCTATCTAACAAAGATGTCACCAATATTTATTCTCTGTTGAGGTAACAAGGGACTTCCACACACAAACCACTGGTGACATTCACCCACACCTGGAAGGCAGTCTTCCTTGTAGTTAATAACCTCCAATATAAATCAGCTTTGTTCACAGCCCAGCTCATAAAGTTTCAGCAGTAACTTTTTCCTCTGCTGCCCCATGCCCCAAAGGTGGTGTCATCCTAAAAAGCCTCCTTGCCTTCTGTTTACAGAGGGCCTCATCTAGCAGGGCAACTTTAATGAAGTCCCAGGTGACTTTCACAGCAGCAGAATCACAGCACCAACCAGATTGGAAGAGACCTCAGAGATCATCAAGTCCAACCCATCACCCAACCCTATCTAATCAACTAGACCATGGCACTAAGTGCCTCATCCAGGCTTATTTTAAACACTTCCAGGGACGCTGATCCCACCACCTCCCTAGGCAGCCCATTCCAATGGCCAATCCCTGTTTCTGTGAGGAACTTCTTGCTAAGATCAAACCTAAACTTCCCCCTGCACAGCTTGAGACTGTGTCCTCTCCTTCTGTCACTGTTTCCTGGGAGAAGAGACCAACCCCCACCTGGCTACAACCTCCCTTCACATAATTGTACAGAGCAATGAGGTCTCCTCTGAGCCTCCTCTTCTCCAGGCTAAACAACCCCAGCTCCCTCAGCCTCTCCTCTTTCTCTCATTATCTCTAATCACAGGTAGCACAAAATTGTTTCTCACTGTGAAGGCGTTGTACCAGTGAGGTGTGTTAACAAGGCCAGGGGGACTCCATTTGAACCCAAGACTGACAAATTAGGAGCGTACAAGGAACACTGTGGGAGCCTCATGCTGCTGTCTGACCGGATGATGAGTTAGAGCTGGTGGAGTAGAATGCACCTTACTGCAGTTCCCAAGTCTCATTGCACAAATGAAATGCAAAGGGTATTGCCAAATTCCTTATCAACACTTTTAATTAGTGACCTTATTAAGCACTTCTCAGAGAGCTACCTTTTGCACCACAAAGAAGTGTCTGGTGGGTGACTTCATAGAACAGAATCATTAGGTTGGAAAGGACTCTCAGAGGTCATCTTACCCAACTCCCCTGCAGGGAGGATTCCAGGCTGAAAAACCCCAGCTCTCCCAGCCCACCTTTGTAGGAGAGCTGCTCCAGCTCTCTGATCATCTTCCCTGCAAACTTGTGCAGAGCATGGTGAAAGGCAAGGAAACCTGTGGCCAGTCAACCTGTGTCTATATATTCAGTGAGCACCACCTGCAACGTCACCTTCCCCTCATGCTGTGTACAAAACTGACCTACCTACCTAGTCAGGGCCTGCTACCTTTCTCCCCTGCCCCAGGGCCTGCAGCTCCTCTTTTGGTGGCTGTAACATGGTGCTGCACCTTGTGGGCTGCCACCTGCCATAGCTTTATGCACAGTGGTCCCAGCTTGCCGCCAGGTCTCGCGGTCTCCCCTCAGACATCGGATGCAGCCAGGACATGGGAAAAGGAGGAACACAAACTGCCCAAACAAGACACTTCTGGAACACTCACAGGGAAAACTTTCTTCCAAAAATGCAGCCCATTAGCTCATGAGAACATTTTTCTGTTCAAACGTAAAAACTGAGCTCTCAAACTGTCGATATTGCAGTGTGGCTTTCCTTCAATCATTAACTCATCCAGGTTCTGTTTCTGAACACTCTGTCCCCTGCCATGCATTGAAAGCCATTCAACAAGGAAGAAAATACTAGATACAGTCAAACATAGATACAGAATCACAGTGTGACAGTTTTAGGCTGTGCCTTTAAGAAGGACAGCTACTGAAGCACTCTGGCTGAATGTTTTAGTGTAAAAAAGGAAAATAAAAGATAGTTCTAAACAAATTTCATTGGTAGATCAGTGGGAATGCAACTTTAAGTTTTAGTTTTAGTTCAGTTTGTGTCTCAGTCTGTCTGTTTGGAGTCTGAGTCTGAACAGCTGTTTTTCCTCTCTGTGCTTGGTGTTGACCTTGGATGAACCAGATAAGAGACTAATTCTTTTTCTTCCCTTAGCATACGCTTTGAACTAACAGAATTTCCCCCTTAATAATTACTTTTCTCTGTCTAACCTTTTTGGGAAAAAAGGAGGAAGGGGGGAAAGGAGTTTTTGGGGGAAGACTCTCCCCTGTCGAGGAGGAGGGGCAGGTTTTCTGTGTTACATTCTTTCCTGTGTATTTTTTGTATATACTGTAAATACTGTATATTGTGTACACAGTCATCGCATTTCATCCTGCTTGTAACATATAGCTTTTCCATCTGCTCCTCCAACTAAGTTAGCAGTGGTTTCGGGGCGGGGGGGGGGGGGGCAGAACTGAACTTTCTCTCACCACCACACACAGTCACCTGATTGGAAAAGCCCTTAAGGTCATTGAGCCCAAACATGACCTAAGAACTCCCTGTACACAGCTCTTAGGCCATGTCCCTGAGCTCCTCATCCAAACACTTTAAACCCCTCCAGGAACGGGGACCTACTACCTCCCTGGACAGCCTGTGCCAGGGCCTGAGAACCCTTTTGGTGAAGAAATTTTCCTAATATCCAACCTAAACATCCCCTGAAGCATCTCAAGGCCATTTCCTCTCATGTTTAGATGGAACTTCTGATGTTCAAGTTTATGCTTTCTACCCCTTGTCCTGTCTCTGGGCACCACTGAACAAAGCCTGGCCCCATCCTCCTGACATTCACCCTTAAATTATTGATCAGAATTGATGATTTTCCCCCTCAGTCCCCTCCCTTTCCTGACTACATGGCCCCAATTCTCTCAGCCTTTCCTCATCACAGAGACGTTCCAGTCCCCTCAGCACCCTCTCCAGCAAGTTCCTGTCCTTCTTGAACTGGGGAGCCCAGAACTCAGACTGCAGTGTTCCAGGCTGCCTTTAACAACCTTTGACAACTGTTACTGATGAGTTCTGCTGCAGAGAACTCCTGAACCAGAGCATGCCACAGTTAGCCTCTCTCTGTGTGCATTTTCCTTCCATTTTATCTTTTGCAATTCCTCTGTTGTATCACTGTAGTGAATGATGCTGATGGCCAGGATTGTGCCCCAAATATTTCTAGGATATACTCCTCTGTGTGTTAACCCTCCTTTGTTCCCCCTCCCTTCTGGAGGCGGCAGGGGGATCCTGGCACCACTGAGTCCAGGTAAACAGCCTACCGGGCGTGGTCTCACCCCTGTGGCACACAAGGGTCAGGTTATATGTTTGTTTCCCTGTTTATAGCATAAGCTTATGCCATATTTGGTAGATACCAGTTCATTGGTTAATCTTTGTGTTAGCAACAGATGCTCATTGGACCAGTATTCACTGGGGCAAATGGTAAATAGGGGTTGTTTGGTGATGAGCCCACCCACATTCATGTTTGAGCCTGTATCTGCATGCATACCAGTGCTGTTGTGGTCCACCTTGCCCAGGACTCAAACCAGTGCTCCAAGAGGCCTCGCAGTACTTTGCCACCACCGCCCAGCTGCATGCAGTGCCATGGACAGAAACCTATGGGATCAACCGCTGCGTGATCCATCGCCGCAGGACAAAACCTGGTAGCCTGTGTGAACCAGCGTTGCTGAACTGCCACAGTGCCCCCTGAGTGAGGAACCTTTGTATCCTGGGAGAAGCAGCAAACACGTGACGCAGGCATTGACGGGATCCATCCTAGGGTGCTGAGAGAGCTGGCAGATGAGCTGGCCGGGCCACTCACCACCATTTTTCAGCAGTCCTGGCTCACTGGAGACGTCCCAGATGACTGGAAGCTGGCCAAAGTGATGCCCATCCGGTTGGAAGAGCCAAGGAATTATAGGCCTGTCAGCCTGACCTCAGTGCCAGGCAAGATTATGGAACAGGTCATCTTGAGTGCAATCACACAGCACTTACAGGATGGCCAGGGGCTCAGGCCTAGCCAGCATGGATTTAGGAAGGGCAGGTCCTGCCTCACCAACCTGATCTTCTATGATCAGGTGACCAACCTGGTGGATGTGGGGAGGCCTGTGGATGTGGTCTACCTGGACCTCAGCAAGGCCTTTGACACAGTCCCCCACAGCAAACTCCTGACAAAGTTATCAGCCCATGGCTTGGACAGGATCACACTGCGTTGGGTTAGGAACTAGCTGGAGGCTGAGCCCAGAGGGTGGTGGTGAATGGTGCCACATCCAGCTGGCGGCCAGTCACTAGTGGTGTGCCCCAAGGATCAGTGCTGAGCCCCATGTTCTTTAACATCTTTATTGATGATCTGGATGAGGGCATTGAGTCCATCATCAGTAAATTCACGGACGACACCAAGCTGGGGGCAGGAGTTGATCTGCTGGAGGGCAGAGAGGCTTTGCAGAGGGACCTCGACAGGCTGGACAGATGGGCAGAATCCAAGGGCATGAGACTGAACACATCCAAGTGCTGGGTTCTGCACATTGCCCACAGCAACCCCAGGCAGTGCTACAGGCTGGGGTCAGAGTGGCTGGAGAGTGACCAGGCAGAGAGGGACCTAGGGGTACTGGTTGATTGTAGGCTGAACATGAGCCTGCAGTGTGCCCAGGCAGCCAGGAGGGCCAGTGGCATCCTGGCCTGCATCAGGAACAGTGTGGCCAGCAGGAGCAGGGAGGTCATTCTGACCCTGTACACTGCACTGGTTAGGCCACACCTTGAGTCCTGTGTCCAGTTCTGGGCCTCTCAGTTTAGGAAGGATGTTGACTTGTTGGAACATGTCCAGAGAAGGGCAACAAAGTTGGTAAGGGGTTTGGAACACAAGCCCTATGAGGATAGACTGAGGGAGGTGGGGTTGCTTAGCCTGGAGAGGAGGAAACTCAGGGGTGACCTTATTGCTCTCTACAGCTACCTGAAGGGAGGTTGTAGTGTAGCAGTTTGGGCTGGGTGCCCTCTGCTACTGGGGGTGTTTCCTGTGCCCAGAAGTCCAGCCCAGAGGGGTGGGCACAGGAAATTAGGTATTTCATACCATAATTCTCAGCGCCAGTATAAGATCCAGTGCAGGATCTGGCACTTCCTCTTTCTTCCCTCTCCATCACCCGGTAACTGGGGGAGATGTCTCCCGGCCTTGGGCATGGCTAGGCCCAAAGCCACGGGGGATGGGCAGTCTCAGATCTGGCCAGCTGAGACTAGCGTAGCACTGGTGGGGTGTGGTGAAGTCACATTTTTGCCCAGATATTAGATCTTGTCCCAGCATGTGGACAAGTTTCCCCTCCCACATCTGGTCCCATGGACTTGTGGGGATCCAAGCAGCTGAGGAGACCTCTAGCTATCCCATCCTGGAACAGGGGAAGCTATGCTGCTCCCTGGCTCCATTTGCCGGCTCTGCAGGCCAGCTGTCTGGAAGTAAAAATTGAGGCAAAGAAGGTGTTAAGTACCTCTGCCTTTTCCTCATCTTTTATTACAACATTCCCCTCCGTGCCCACCAAGGAGTGGAGCTTGTCCTTGCCCTCCTCTTGTTATTAATATATTTATAGAAGGACTTTTTGTTGTCCTTCATAGCAGAGGCCAGTCTGAGCCCCAAATGTGCTTTTGCATCCTTAATTTTTTCCTACAAGACCTAGCAACATCCTTAAACGTTCCATGGGTTGCCTCCCCTTTCTTCCAAAGATGATACGCCCTTTTTTTCCCTTAGTTCTTTTAGAAGTTCATTGCCCATCCAGGCTGGCCGTCTGCCCCGGGGCTCATCTTCCGGCACATTGGCACAGCCTGTTCCTGCACCTTCAAGAGTTCTGCCTTGAAGTAGGTCCAGCTCTCCCACACCCCTTTGTTTTTAAGGGCTGTTTCCCAAGGAACCTTCTGAGTTAGTTCCTTGAGTAGCCTGAAGTCTGCCCTCCTGAAGACCAGAGTGGAGGTCTTCTTGCTACCCTTCTTAGCTTGACTGAATACTGAAAATTCAATTATCTCCTGGTCACTGGCCCCTAAACACCCTCCGACCACCACATCACCCACCAGCCCTTCCCTAGTGGTGAAGCGGCTTATCCCTGGTAGGCTCACGCAGCACCTGGGATAAGGAGCTGTCCTCCATGCACTCTAAGAACCTCCTAGACTGCCTCCTCTCTGCTGTGTTGACTTCCCAGCAGATATCAGGCAACTTGAAGTCGCCCATGAGAACAAGGTCAGGCAATCTTGAGACAGCCTTAAGCTGTCTATAGAATGACTCATCAACATCTTCCTCCTGGTTGGATGGTCTATAACAGACTCCAACCAGGATGTCTGCCCTGCTGGTCTTCCCTCTAATTTTCACCCACAGGCACTCAAACAGATCATCCCTGATCTCTAGTTCCATGGCATCCAGTGCCTCCCTGATGTACAGTGCCACCGCTCCACCCCTTCTTCCTTGCCTGTCTCTCCTAAAGAGCCTGTAGCCATCAATTGCAGCGCTCCAGTCATGCGAGTCGTCCCACCACGTCTCTGTGATGGCAATAACATCATAACTTTCCTGCTTCAACAAGGCTTCCAGCTCCTCGTGTTTGTTGCCCATACTTTGTGCATTAGTGTTCATGCACTTCAGCGGGGCTGCTGGTTTCACCTCTGGCTCTAGCTTATCACCCCCAGACTCCTGCCTGGGGGGACTGGTTTCAGCCTCTTCCCCCTTTGAATCTAGTTTAAAGCCCTGTCAATGAGACCTGTCAATTCCCTTCCTAGAATCTTTTTCCCTTTGAGGGATAGGCCATTCTCATACGCTATGATCTTTCCCCTCCTCTGGAACAGATGTACTCCATCTGTTGACAGCTGACCTGGTGCCATAGAAAGTTCTCCAAGATCAAAAAACCTGAAATTCTTTTGACTGCACCAGCCCCTAAGCCACTTGTCTGACAAGGGCTGGGAGTGCCAGGACAAGGGACAATGTCTTTGAGCTGCGAGAAGGGATACTGAGTCTGAAGATGAAGAAATTCTTGAGAGTGAGGCTGGGGAGACCCTGGAACAGGTTGTCCAGGGAGGTTGTGGCTGCACCCTCCCTGGAAGTGTGCAACTCCAGGCTGGATGAGGCCTTCAGCAAGCTAGGCTGGTGGGAGGTGTCCCTGTCCATGTCAGGGGGTTGGAACTGGATGATCTTAAGGTCTCTTCCAACCCAAAGCATTCTAGGAATCTATAAAATCTTGCTTGCTTTTCTGTACCACATACAGATTTAAATTTGATGTCTACCTGAAACACATGATAAAGGAAAATCTGGGAGCTTTGGTAGTTCCTTTAAGAAAACAGGAAGGATTTAGTTTTACTGAGATTTTGTTTGCATGTTTGTTATGGCTCAGAGTTGCTTTTGTATTATGGAAGACCCCAGCTGCCTTTGTGAACCAGGACTCCAGCACATTAGGAGCCATAAAAGCACAAAGTGAAGAATATGATCTCTGACTCTAAATATTTTACCCTAAGGGAATAAAACTAGATAAATCCAGAAGGAACTTTACCCACTGAAACCCACTAAAGGAAACAGCGACAGATGCAATACTCACTTGCATGTTACTAAGTTGTAGAATCATGCAGTCAGCCTAGTGCATTCCAACCTTCAAAGGTCACCTAGTCCAACCAGGGATATGTACCAGCAGATCAGGCTGCTCAGAGCCCTGTCAGGTCTGGCCTCGAATGGTCCAGGTTTCAGGCCTTCATCACCTCTCTGGCTAACCTGTTTCAGTGTTCTACCACCCTCACTGTGCAGTCTGCCCCGCTATAGTTTCAAGCCATGGTCCCTTGTCCTATCACTCCCAGCCCTTGTTGAAAGTCCCTCCCCAGATCTTCTGTAGGTCCTTCAGGTACTGGAAGACTGTTCTAAGGTCTCCCTGAAGCCTTCTCTTATCCAGGCTGAACAGCCCCAACTCTCCCAGCCTGTCTGCATAGCAGAGGTGCTCCGGCCCTCTGATCATCTTCATGGCCTCCCTGAACTTGCTCCAACTGGTCCACATCCTTCCTGTGTTGAGGGCTCCAGAGGTGGACACAGCTCCAGGTGAGGTCTTAGCAGCGCAGAGCAGAGGGGCAGAATCCCCTCTCTCAACCTGCTGGCTGCACTGCTTTGGACGCAGCCCAGGCTGCTTCCCAAGTCCTTCTCTGCAGAGCTGCTCTCAATTTCATCATCACCCATCCTGCACTGGTATCAAGGATTGTCCCAACACAGGTGTAGGACCTTGCAGGTTGCCTTGTTGAACCTTCTAAGGTTCACCTGGGCAAGCTTCTGTTTGTCCAGGTCCCTCTGGCACATCGACCACACCACACAGCTTGGTGTCGCCTGCAGACTGTCTCAGGGTGCCCTGCATGTTGCTGTGTCATTGATGAAGATACTGAATAGCACTGGTTGCAGATTCCTGAGGGACACCACCTGTCACCCAGCTCCACTCTGCACGTGGCCATCCAGGCAATTCCTTATCCACTGAACAGTCCACCCATCAAATCCACATCTCTCCAGCTTTGAGAGAAGGATCTTGTGGGGGACCACATCAGAGGCCTTGCAGAAGTCCAGATAGGTGACATCCATGGCCCTTCCCTTGTCCAATGATGTAGAAAGCCTCTGGTTAGGTCAGGAGGTCATGGCCTTGCTGAAGCCATGCTGGCTGTCTCAAATCCCCATGTGTTCCAAGGTAGATTCCAGAAACATCTGTTCCATGATCTTCCCAGGCACAGAGGTAGGACAGGCAGGTCAGCAGTCGCCTGCTGTGAGTCAGTTGGGAGAATCCCTGAGGTGCTGTGGCAGAGCCCTCCCCTGCGGCATCCCGCCAGCTCCTGGCATGGCACTCAGCCTGCTCCCTGCGTGGCACTCAGCCTGCTCCCCACGTGGCACACCTCCTGCTCCCCGCATGGCCCTTAGTCTGCTCCTCCTGTGGCACTCAGCCTGCTCCCCATGTGGCACGCCGCCTGCTCCCCGCGTGGCACTCAGCCTGCTCCCCACGTGGCACTCAGCCTGCTCCCCCTGCTTATTATCCAGGAGCTTTTTTTTTCCAGATGCCTTTTTTTTTTTTATCAGTCACTGCTAAAATCAGCAGCAGCTCTGTGGTGGTTTGAGCCTTAACTGGGAGTTAAGAGCTCAGGTGGGGGCAAGGCTGAGAATCTCTTCCCCCACTCCCCCTCCTCCCTCCCAACAGAGAGAGGAGAAAAGGAAGGAGCAAATTCACCAAACAATAATTTGGAGTCAGCTTGGAAGTAGAGAGGTAAAGAGTTGTCTTTAAACAATATATATATATATATATATATATAAAAACAGGAAAAGGTTCACAAGGGCAAGGAACAAGGATGGATGGGAGGGGGACAAAAAAACAAGAGAATAATGCAAAACCAGCTTTTCTCTGAGGAAGCGTGGAGGCAGCAGGGAGAAGGATCAGGTCCGACCACGTGGCAGAGGAGCAGGAGGGCAGCTGCAGTAGCTCTCATCCAGCAGAGGCAGGAGCCAGAGAAGAAGTGCCAACAGCTACGATGTCCTGCTTTTTATACCCTAGCTGGGCAGGGAGGGGGAGTGGAACAGACTCAGCTTCCCAGGCGAAAAATGCCCTGCAGGGAGTGAAAAGTACCTGCAAGTCCTCCACCCAGCTTTGTTATTTTGTTTTCAGAAAAGGGTGTTAACCCACCACAAGCTGCTGTCCAAAGATGGTTGTGTGGTGTAGGTGTCTTTGGCAGGTGTCAGAAGCAGCCCACAAGTGCACCTTGTCTCATCTCATTCTTTGGGTGTAAAACCTACTGAGAGAGACAGGCAGCACTGTTTTGTTGCAGCAGTCTCACTGATCATGGCTGCTGCTGAAAGAAATTTGTATTTAAAATTGTGACTGGCCACAATACTTTTTCCAGCAGTTGGTAATTTTTGCTTCTGCCATGGCCATGAGGAAGGTCCACTTTCCAATTACTGGAAGGAAATTTTTTAATCATCTTTTTTCACTAGTCCTTGGTTCATCTGATTTTATTTATTTATTTCCTGTAGTGACATGATGATTAAATCTGTGGGTGATGGCATTTGTCTTTCAACTCTAATACTCTGGCATATGTTGTCTTGGCTTCTTTATCATGCTTTTCTATTTCCCTCTGAAGATGCACACTGTCCTGTAAAGTAAGTAGGAAATTCCTGAATAGTGCACGCAGAAAAGTAAAATAAAACCTGTGACAATGGGAATCTCTTGCTTTGGGTGACAGGGGATGAAAAGAAGTGTTTGGAAGGGTTTGAGTGTGAAGAAAAAAAAGTATGCTTCAGAAAAGTAAAAAATGCCACACAAGAAGTTTTGAGCAAGTTCTCTAGGTGAGATCACCTTGATGAATAGCCTGGAGAAGAGGAAGCTCAGGGGAGACCTTATTGCTTTCTACAGCTACCTTAAGGGAGGTTGTAGATAGGCGGGGGCTGGTCTCTTCTCCCAGGCAACCAGCACCGGAACAAGAGGACACAGTCTCAAGCTGCACCAGGGGAGGTTTAGGCTGGATGTTAGGAAGAAGTTCTTCATAGAGAGAGTGATTGCCCATTGGAATGGGCTGCCCAGGGAGGTGGTGGAGTCACCATCACTGGAGGTGTTTAGGAGGAGACTTGATAGGGTGCTTGGTTGCATGGTTTAGTTGATTAGGTGGTGTTGGATGATAGGTTGGACACGATGATCTCAAAGGTCTCTTCCAACCTGGTTTATTCTATTCTAAACCTTAAGAGGGCAGGCTGAGATGTTTGCTGACCAAGGATTGCATCAAATATTTGCTGGAGCTCAAGTTGTTTAGCAGGGCCAGAAGCTGTGGCTTTGCAGCTTGCCCTTGGAAGTTCATTAGCTGTGTAGAGAAGGTGGTGCAAGTTGAATGTGCTTGTGCTTGGATTCATGCCACCTTGTAGATGGGGTGGGCATGCGAGTGCTAAAATAGGCTGCTGAGCTTTTCAGTCCTTTCCCTTTCCCCCTGTTTTTCATTCTGTTTTTTCATAAGTGTGTGTCTATATGTGTGAACATGAGGAAAGCCTTCTTCACTGTGAGGGTGACAGAGCCCTAGAGCCCAGAGAGGCTGGGGATTCTCCTTCTTTGGAGACTTTCAAAACCCATCTGGATATGTTCTTGTAGGACTTGGGTGATCCTGCTCTGGCAGGAGGTTGGACTGGATGTGTTTCACACTGCTTAGTACTGCCTGCAAGTTCTGACAGGAATGTGCTAGCCCAGAATTACAAACATCATTTCGACTCTCTCCTGAACAGAGACCAAATGGAAAAAGAAATTTGGTACTAGGTTTTTCCCTTTAGGTTTTTGTTTTGATTCTATTCATCTCAGAAGTGAAGTGTTCAACCACCCCTATGTTTTACTTTGTGTCTCTGCGTTTTAGAAAGCAACCTGTTTCACACTGCTTAGCACTGCCTTCAAGTCCTGACAGGAAAGTGCTAACCCAGAATTAAAAGCATCATTTCAACTCTCTCCTGAAGAGAGACCAAATGGAAAAAGAAATGTGGTGCTAGACTTTTCCCTTTAGGTTTTACCTGCACAATGTAGTGCTTTGTGTCTATTCGTCTCAGAAGTAGCTGTTTCAAGCTTCTTAGCACTGCCTGTAACTCCTGACAGGAAAGTGCTAGCCCAGAATTACAAGCATCATTTCAATTCTCTCCTGAAGAGAGACCAAATGGAAAAAGAAATTTGGTGCTAGGCACTGCCTCCATCTCCTGACAGGAAAGTGCTAGTGAGAGGGCACACTGCCGTTCCCCTGTGTGGCTGCTGGCTAAGGCAGGACACACTTTCCCTGCTGGGGGCTTTGGGGGGGGGCCCAGCCACCTCCCACCTGGAGGTGGGAGCAGGTGGCTTCTTATCAGAAGGGCTCAGCTCCTGCCATTGTATTTTCCCTACCCCCTGCCAGGTAGACATTGCCCCTGGAGAGGGGTGGGGAGGGCAGGGCATTGGTGCACTGTGCCAGCTGCCAGGGGGAGGCATGGGGCCCTGGTGAGGAGTAGTCTCCATGTGTTCAGCGTCCCCACATCTAACCCTCCCAGCAATCCAGATGACGCCCTCACCCATGCCCCGACTTGATAAAATTAAAAGTAGGACCCCAGGCAGAAATGTTGGAAGTTGTAGTAGCTGCAGGAGCTGAACATCCTTGTACTGCTCAGGTTCCTAAAGGGCGTGTGGAGAGTAAAAATACTGTAAAGGTTTTAGGGGCAAAGGGGGAAGGGTTTAAAGTCCCAGTAGTTAAGGATGTTAAGTTAGAGACTGAAGCTAGAACTGGGGTAGGAGATATCTTATTAGTGCCAAGACTTATGAGTTCAATTGGACATAGGGGTAGTTCCAGAAGAGAGGCAGATGAGGGTCAGAATATTACAGTTAAACATTGAGGATGAGGCAGAGGTTAACCCAGAAGTCTGGGCCAATGAAGAAAACAGAGGAAGTTTATTAATCTCAGGAGAAGGGCAACTGACATTAGAAGGACTACCATAAACCTCTTGAATTTCCTAGAGATTCAGAGCAGGCCGAGACGCTTAGCCACTTTCACCTATTGTGCTTTTATTACAGTGCTGGACACAGTGGTTTCTCTCCCAAAGCTGTGCACCAAAAGAGGGTTCAGTGCAGACTCATATGTGAAAAATTCCCTATCTGAAATGCCAGAGGTGTGTTGATAGTACACAGACAGTCCCAGTGCTTCCTATCAACACAAAGGTTATCCAGCCAAGAATGACACAAAGGTTTCACAGACAGTCCCAGTTCCTGTTTGATCCTCCCCTCTTCAAGGTCCATCTGCCCCTTCCTGCATTCCAGCCCATTACAGCAAGGGGAGTTCTTAATCAGTGTTGTCATGTCATTCAGTTGGGCATCTCTTTATCAACTCTGTTGTCTTGTTAAACTCGGTAATTATTTTTAAAGAATTTTTCACTCATCAAGGGGCCTTTGATGGCTCCTTGAAATATAATGTCCAAACATTGAAGCATCAGCAGGAACTGCAATTAGCAAATTTACAACAGGTGCAGATTGATTCAACATGGCAAGCACTGAACAAAGATCTTAGCTGGTTGAATCCAATGACTTGGTTCTCAGGTCTGAATCTATGAGTGTGGGTTATAGGTGGAATCCTTGTAGTGATTGCAGTGTTAATGGAACATGAGGATGGTTAGGACAGAAGTGATGTCTGCTGTTTTAAACAATATAAAAATGGGGAGTTGTGGGAGAGCAGAAAGTATCTATGGAAGGTTTCAGGACAAGAAAGAACAACAGGCTGCTGATACTGGAAGAATACCCTGGTGATAAGGAAGAGCTGACTGCGGTAAAAAACCTGATGAGTGAGACAGAAGGACGCTTGCCTCCATGCAAGATCAACTCAACCTGATATGGGATGAAGATAACAATGGACAGCTGCATATCAAAGAAGAAAATTCAATTAGCAACAGGGATACAAACATGTCAGGGAATTGCTTAGCCTGCTCAATTTTCCCTATATAAACTGCTTGTTCTGTACCAATAAATGATTCCTGCTCCACCAACAAGGGAGTCCATACATGCATTCTGATGCTGACACAAGGGGTGGTGTGGGGCACCACCACTGGTGTCCAGCGGACCTGGGACCTCCCTGTCCTACCCTGCAGTGTGCCTGAGAGCAGGCCAGGGTCCCACAGCCTGACCAGACCCTCAGTGGTCCCAGGCTCTCGGTGACAAAAGGCTCTGGAGAAGACACTGGTGTAGATGGGGTGAACGTGGGGCCCAGGAAAACTCTTCCCCAGGACCTCTGTGTCTCTCAGTCCCATGAGGCTGTGGTGGTGGGGAGAAGACCAACAGATGGTCCCCACAGCTACTGACTGGCTCCAAAATATCCCAATGAGCTACTATGGGCCACCAACTGGGCTGCACCAGTCACATACCAATCATGCCATTTTGGCTAGAGACCTGCCTCGGGACCAAGCCTGGCATGCTTGAGCTGAGAGGTCTCTGTTTTGGTTTCTTTTGGGGGCTTTTTGAGGTGGGAGGACCTCACAGACAGCGAGGACCAGCAGGGTCATCTTCTCATGTGCCTGCTTGAGATCGTGACATCAGCTGCAGCAAATTTAAACGTGGCAGGGCTGAGCCGCACGGCGCCATTTGGCAAGAGAGCCTTCTGGCTTGATTGCAGCTAGCGGCGCATGCCAGGACAGCCAGCAGAGCACAGAAGCCTCTGTGGTAGCTTGGACAAAATTTAGTAGTAAGATGGAATATATTTATTTAACAACATATATATTTTTATATATATTTAACAACAAACAATATAAACCCTGAACTTAATCTCACCTGCCTGAAGGGATCCAGCCATGGTAATGACTTGGCCAAAGGTATTAGAGAGACAGTAGGTACCCAGACAGAGCCAGCACACAAGCATGCAGGTGTCCAGGCTGCTAGCTGCAGAGAGTGCTGGAGCCTGGTACTTGGAATGGAGGCCGAAGGAGACAAAACCTGTGTAAGGTGTGACCAGGTGAATTTTCTCCTCAATCTGGTGGCTGAGCTAAAGGATGAAGTAGCTGAGCCAAAGAATGAAGTATCAAGGCTCAGGACAATAAGGGAATGTGAAAGGGAGTTAAATATGTGGGAGCAGGCTTTACAGACGCCCCCAAGTTGAGGGAGGCAACCCCAGAAATGGGAGCATGGATACAGGTTCCTGTTAGGAGAAGCATGGGGAATCCATCCTGGCCCTCTTTGCCTCCCCCTTGCTCTTGCATAATAAGTATGAGGCCCTGCAGGTGGGCAATGTGGATAAGGCAGAAAAGGAACCTTCTGAGGGGATGCCTAAAGCAAATTGGTTCCCATCAACCATCAGGACTAGTGCCATAAGGAAAAAGAGGAGGGTAATTATTGTTGGAGACCCTCTCCTGAGGGGAACAGAGGGTCCTATATGTTGCCCTGACCCATCCCACAGGGAAGTCTGCTGCCTACCTGGGGCCCAGGCATTGTTGGTAATCGGAGCTGGCAGTGATGAGATTGACAAGAAGGGCACCAGGACAATCATAAAGGAATTCAAGGCCCTTACACAATTGATTGATGGGGCAGGAGCTCAAGTGGTGTTCTACTCGGTTGCCTCAGTGGCAGGGTTGTACACTGAGAGGAGCAGGAGAACCCATGCCATCAACAATTGGCTCAAGGGATGGTGCCAGAGGCAGAATTTTGGGTTCTTTGATCAAGGGGCAACTTTAACCACACCTGACCTGCTGGACCTAGATAGGCTGAATCTGTCTAGAAAGGGCAAGAGGGCTCTAGCACAAGAGTTGGCAGGGCTCATTGGGAGGGCTTTAAACTAAGTCTGAAGGGGGTGGGTGAGGAAACCAGTCTCTCTGGAGAGGAGAGAGCAGAACATAAATTAGGGTTAATTGAGAAATCAGCAGCCCAGCTGCAGTGCAGGTACACCAACACATGCAGCATGGGTAACAAACAAGAGGAACTGGAAGTCTTGGTTCAATGATGTAGTTGCCATTACAGAAACATGGTGGGATGAGTCACATGACTGGAGTACTGCACTGGGGAGTTACAGGCTCTTTAGGAGAGGCAGGCGAGGGAGAAGAGGAGGAGGGGTGGCTCTGTGCATTAGGGAATCTCTTGATGCCACAGAACTTGAGGGAGAGGATGAAAGGATTGAGAGCCTGTAGGTTAAAATCAGAGGGAGGCCTAACAAAATTGACATCCTGATTGGAGTCTGTTATAGACCACCCAACCAGGATGAGGAGGCAGGTGAAATATTCTATAAGCAACTGGAGGCTGTCTCAAGATCATCCGATCTTGTCTTTGTGGGTGACTTTAACCTGCCAGACATCTGCTAGGAACTTAACTCAGCAGAGAGGAGGCAGTCCAGAAGGTTCCTAGAGTGTATGGAGGACAGTTTCCTGATGCAGCTGTTAAGTGAGCCTCCCAGGGGTCAGACTCTGCTTGACCTGCTGTTCTCCAATAGAGAAGGGCTAGCGGGAGATGTGGTGGTAGGAGGCCGTGTAGGGTTCAGCCACCATGAGCTAGTGGAGTTTTCAATATGCAGGGAAATAAGGAGGAGCAGTAACAGAACCCTCACTTTGGACTTCCAGAGGGCGTATAGAGAGATCGCAGTTTGTTCCCCTGTATTCCAAGTTGTGATTGTTCTAGACTGTTATTCTACTGTTTATCAGCCTCCTATCAAGTGTAATTAACCTCTCATCAACCAGGCAAACAAACCTGAATCCAATTGGCTCAGAGAAATATTTTTTTATATTTAATAAACCATAGTCATATTTTATCATATTTCTGGTGTAAACTAAATCACCACACCAGGGAGAAGCCCTACAGCTGCAGTGCAAGAGCTTTGCTTGCAGGTCTGCTCTCTGGTGTCACCATCAAATCCACACTGGAGAGAAGCCCCACAGCTGCAGTGACTGTGGCAAGAGCTTTGCCTACAGCTCTGCTCTCTGCAGTCACTGTTGTGTCCACACCGGGGAGAAGATGTAGAGGAGCAGTGACTGCCACAAGGGCTTCCAGTGCAGCAACAACCTGCCCCAGCACCAGCCCAGCTGCAGCCACCAGAAGATGAAAAGTGGCAGCAAAGCTTCCAAGGGTCACCACTCGCAGTGCCACCAGGAGGTGCCCAGCAGCTGTGGGCCCCTCCCACCCTCCTGACAATGCCAATGCCAGGGCATCCATCCCAACCCAACCCCTTCCACTGGGTTTTGCTGTCCTGGGATGTGGGGTGGCCGCAGCAGTAGCACTAGTGCCACCAGCTGCTGCTGTGCCATCCCCAGGCAGAGCCCCCAAATGTGCCTTGTTTGGGGGGAGGAGGATCAGAGGGCAGAGCAGGGCAGGGCAGAGCTGTGTCATGATCAGGGTGGGGACTCTAAGCCATGCTGGGTGCTAAGGTGGTCTCCATAAGCCCTGCTAGATGATGTCACCATCATCAGCATCACCAATCACAGAATCAGAGAATTTCAGGGGCTGGAAAGGACCTTGAAAGATCATCTAGTCCAGCATTCATCACCAACACCAAGACTGGCTTGGTACACTCAGGGGAAAAGCAACTGTTCCATGTTGTTGCAGGTCAGGGTGTGGTGGGTTAACGCCCTTTTCTGAAAACAAAAGAACAAAGCAGGGTGGAGGCTTGCAGGTACTTTTCACTCCCTGCAGGGCATTTTTCGCCTGGGAAGCTGAGTCTGTTTCACACCCCCTCCCTGCCCAGCTAGGGTATAAAAAGCAGGACATCGTAGCTGTTGGCCCTTTTGGCTCCTGCCTCTGCTGGATGAGAGCTACTGCAGCTGCCCTCCTGCTCCTCTGCCACGTGGTCGGACCTGATCCTTCTCCCTGCTGCCTCCACGCTTCCTCAAAGGCTGGTTTTGTATTATTCTCTCGTTTTTGTCCCCCTCCCATCCATCCTTGTTCCTTGCCCTTGTGAACCTTTTTCCTGTTATTGTTATATATACATATTGTTTAAAGACAACTCTTTACCTCTCTACTTCCAAGCCGACTCCAATTTATTGTTTGGTGGATTTGCTCCTTCCTTTTCTCCCTTCTCTGTTGGGAGGGAGGAGGGGGGCAGTGGGGGAGAGATTCTCAGCCTTGCCCCCACCTGAGCTCTTAACTTCCAGTTAAGGCTTAAACCACCACACAGGGATTCCCTGGAAAATGTGCCTGGAGCAGGGAACAATCCTAATAAAAGATTTTTTCAAGCCTCTTGCAGGTTCTTCCAACTCAATCCAGACAAAGTTTAAGCCCCAGGAACCTCTCTGAGGTTTGGTGTTTGCCAAGCAGTGAACTGGGGTTGGGGACAATGACCCCCAAAATCCCTCAAAAACATTCTAAGGCACCCCCAACCTCCCTAAACCACCTCAAAACCTCACCAAACCTCCCTCCAACTTCCCTAAACCCCTCACAACCTCCCTAAACCATCCCAAACCTTCCTAACCCCCCCAAACCTCCATAAACCCCACTCCAACCTCCCTAAAGTACCTCAAAACCTATCTAACCCCCCCAAAAAAATCTAAGGCCCTCTCCAACCTCTGTAACCTCCCCAAATCTCTCTAAACCCCTGCCAAAGCTCCCTAAACCCCCCAGAATCTCCCTAAACACCTCAAAACCTCCCTAAGCCCCCTCAAAACCCCACTCCAACCTCCCTAAAACACCTCAAAACCTCCCTAAACCCCTCTCAAACCTAACTCCCTGAAATCTCCCTAGTCCCCCCAAATCACCCTAAACCCCTCTCCAACCTCCCTAAAACATCTCAGAACCTCCCTAACCCCCCAAAACCTCTCTAAGCCCCCAGAATCTCCCTAAAACTCCCCAAAATCTCTGTAACCCCCAAAACCTCCCCCCAAACCCTTTAAGTTTCCCTAAATGTCCCTTAAAGCCCCTAAAAATACCTAAAAAATATACAGCAGGAATCTGCAACAGTCCAGTGTGGATCCTGCATGGATTTGCAAGGATCCCGCATGGATTTGCAAGAATGCTGAAGAGATCTACAAGGGTCTGGTGTGAATGTGCATGGATCCTGCAAGGATCTGCAAGGATCCCCTGTGGATTTGCAAGGATTCTGCAGGGATCTGCAAAGATCTAGTGTGGATCTGCAAGCATGCAGTGTGAATCCTTAGCCATCCAGGCAGGATCTGCAAGGATCCAGCCCAGTCCTGGGGTGTTGTTGGGGGTTTTTGAAGGACCAAAGAGGTTTTGTGGCACCAGGGAAGCTGCTGGGGTCCCAGGCAGGGCAGCTCCGAGGGGGTTTGGGGACCCCAAGGAGATGCTGGGGGGCTGGGGCAGCCTCTAGGGTCCCACGTGGCTCAGCTCTGGTGGGTTCTTGGAGGACCAAGAAGGCTGTTGGGAGGCCAAGGCAGCCTGGGTGAGGACTTTGTGGGGCTGGGGCAGGTTGGTGGGGGGTCAGCCACAGCCATTTATTACTAATTAATTGATTTCTAATTAATCAGACCCAAATCCCCCCTCCCCTGGCTAGAACCCCAAATGGAGGTGTCCAAAATGGAGGTAGGAGCATGAGCTGAGGTGGAGATGACTCCAAGCCTTGGAGACAGAAGAGCTGAGGAGCATCAAGGAGCATTTCCAACCACCATAGAGAGAGCAACCAGCACTGGGGAAGGACCCTGCTGGTGCCATCAAGCTTTGAGGGACAGTTTGATGGTGGAGAGGAGGACACAGAAATAGGGGAAGACCTTCTCCCCACTGAAGGAAGCCACAGGAAAGGTGAAGATGCGTCGCTGGCTGCCCACAGCATAGAAGGAGACTTGGCCAACCTCATAGTCCAGGTAGACACCGATCTCCCCATTGAGGATGGGGACAGAGGTGTTGGAAGGAGCTGTGAGGGCCACACAGAGCTCATCGTACTTCTGCAAGCCCCAGATCTCAGCGCTGGGCTTGAAGAGGACTCGACCCTTCCTCTGAACTGACTCCAGGGCCACCCCTACAGCCCAGAAGCGTCCGGAAACCTCCACCTCCCAGTAGTGACGACCTGAGGTGAAGCCCTGGCTGCCCAACATGCAGGGATCGGTGTCAAAGCAGTCTGGTCCCACAGGCCACTGGTGTCCAGGCCTACCCCAGGTAGCCTCTTTGAGGTTGTCAGAGAGGATCACCTCAGGACCTGCTGTGGTTGGATCCAAAGTGATGTCAACTGGAGAGCAAAAAGGGAGAAGGTGAAAAGTTGACCAGAGAGGAAACAGATATAAAATTGTCTTTGGTGGGGAAAGGGAGAGGAGTGGTGGAGCTGGAGGGGGAGGATCTCCAGGGGAGCTTAGACATAGAGAAGCCAAGAGATAGGGGTTGCAGATGGAGGATGTCCAGGTGAGCCTGGATACAGAGAAGCCAAGAGGTAGAGGCTGGAGATGGAAGTGGCCTCAAGGCAGAAGGTGGAGTGGGAGGATCTCCATCTCTGATGGACATCCAGACTTAATGCAGCACAGAAAACCTCAGGAATGGGAACTTGATTCCTCTCCACTTTTGGTTACCTTCAAACTGCTTTGCTGTGTGGTAGTCCAGGGCCAGATGCCAAGTGGGCAGCCGTGGTTGGAGGCAGAAGGTCATGGTGTCCCTTGGAGCTGGAGCTGCAAGAAAGGAGAAGAGAGACCAAAACATCAGATGAGTGTCTTCCAGGTGGAGATATCTCAGCTCTTCACCCCTTTTTGGATGGGAAAAATGAGGGTCAACCACCACATTCCATCATGAAAGATGTCCTCTGGCAGCTGTGAAGGAGCTTCCTGGATTTGGGAGAAGATCCAGGGAGATGTGGATTGAATTCCATGAGGACCATGAGGAACACTTTGGGATGGACTCATCTAAGTTCATAAATACACCCCCCAATCCTTCGGGAGTCCCAAAGCTCAAGGATGAATCCCAAAGCTCATCTTAAATCCATCCCTGGTCCCACCACTCATCTTCTTGGACAGTTAAATCCAACCATGATTGGTTGAGGTCCCAAAAGTGAGCTAAGGTGAGCCCAAACTGAGCTAAATTGAGCCCAACCCAGACCAACTTGAGCCTAACTCAGGCCCAAACCAAGCTTAGGCTGAATCCAAACACAGTGAAGGCTGACTCCAAACCAAACCAAGGCTGAGTCTAAACAGGGCTAATTTGAGCCCAACCTGAGCTAATTTAAATCCATCTCCCTCTGGGTAATTTGATCCCAGCTCAAATCTAAAGCAGCTCTAGCTAATTTGAGCCCAAACCAGGTTAATTTGAGTGCAAACAAGGGCAATTTAAGACCAAACCAGCCTAATCTAAGACCAAACCGGGTTAATCTAAAACCAAACTGGGCTAATCTGAGCCCAGATCTCTCACATCCAGAGAAATCCTGCAGGAGGAGTAGGAGAAGTTTTCTCCTGCCCCCTGCCCTGCCCAGGAAAATGTGCACAGGAGAGATAAGAGCTGGGATCAAAGGGCCTCCACTCCAGGCTCTGAAAGGCAGCATGGGGCTGGGAAATGGGGCCCCAAACTGGGGATGGGGGAAGAGAGGCCCAAAACTAGGGGGAGGGAGGGGGGAAGAGAGACCCCAAACTGGGGGAGGGGGAGAGGAGGGAGAGAAGGGAGATCCCAAAACTGCGGGGTGGGAAGAGGGCCCCCAAAACCTGTCTGGATTTTCCCAGCAGTTTTCCACCAGGTGGTGAAATTAAAAGGGGGGTGGGGGTGGGGGTGGGAAAAGGGTTAAAAATCTTTCATGAATTGATCTTAAATGACCTCAGATTAAGCTAGAGGCAGGAGCCAGGCTGGCGCTCACCCAGACTTTCCCCTCTTGAAGGCTTTCTTGGGGCTGTGTTGAGGTTCCTCAGCTGTTCTTTCTCCACCAGCTCCTTCTCTTCCACTTGGTTCTCCTCCTCCACTTGGTTGTCTTCTACCAGCTGCTTCTCCTCCAGCTGCTTTTTCTCCACCAGCTTCTTCTCGGCTTGGTTCTTCTTCACCACCTTCTCCTCCAGCTGTTTTTTCCCCCTCTCTTGGGGTGTTTTTTGGGATCCCCTTACCCTGGCACTGGCTCAGCCCAAGCTCAGCCCAGTCTGCTTCTGCCAGCTCTTATCAGCCAGGGGGGAAGAGGTCTCCAATCTTCTCCTTCCAGATGGAACCACCATGCACTTGGGCACCTCCTGCACCCTCTGATTGCACCTTGTTGGACCTTCTCAACGGAGGCATTGGGGAGGAATAAAGGCCCATTTTGGACCTCAAATTGTCCAACTTTGGCTGCATCTTCTTGTAGGCATGGCTGGGGAGATCACGCCTCAAACCCTGGGGTCAGTTTTGGGCTCCTCACCTCAAGAAGAACATTGAGAGGGTGGAATGTGTCCAGGAATGGGTAATGAAAGTGGTAAAAGGTCTGGAGGACATCTGAGGAGCAGCTGAGAGACCTGAGGTGGTTCAGCCTTGAGAGGCATCCCCCAGGTCACCCCAGCTGCGGATTGGAGCTCAGCCAGGTTCAACATCCCTCACCCCCTGTCCTCTTCCCAGCTTGATTCACTGACCCTTGGAGGATCCCAGGGATTGGGCATTCAGGGATTGGACATTCAGGGATTTGGGTTCTAGAATTCAGGGATCTGGGGTTCAGAGATCTGGGTCCTGGGATCTAGGATTCAGGTGCCTGGGATCCAAGATTCAGGTATCTGGGACCTGGGCTTTAAGGATTTGGGAAGTTGGTGCTTGGGATCTAGATTCAAGGATTCAGGTATCCGGAATTCAGGGGTTTGTTAGCTGGGATCTAGGATTCAGGGATCTGGTTGGATCCCCATTCTACATTGTCTGATCTCCAGTGAATGTTGGATCCACTCCACACTGATCTCCAGGGAACGTGGGATCCACTCCGCACTGGTTGATCTCTACGGAACATCAAATCCACTCCCCCTGCCAGGACCTGGCTGCCGGCTGCTCTCCAGCCACCACTTCCACCACCTCCCGGTCCCACCCCCTTCTCGCGGGCGTTTCTCGAAACCCCAAACAATCTCCGGGGGCGGGGAAGCGGGAGCGGGGAAGGGGGAGCCGTAATTCTCCCCAGCCATGGCGGCTGGCAACACTGAAGAACGTCTGGAAGGGGACTACCTGCGCTATCTCCTTGGATTTCTTCCTCGATCCCTTCATGCTCCTGCTCTGCGGCCACAACTTTTGTCGCCGCTGCCTCAACGCCTCCACCACCGGCGCTGGTTCCTGTCCCCAGTGCTGTTTACCCTTCCCCGCCGACGGTTTGCTGCCCAGCCGCCCCCTCACCAACGTGGTGGTGGCCATCAAGGAGCTGTTGGTGGAGGACGAAAAGGTTTTGCCGAGGCACCACGGACCCCTCAGGGATGGGACCCTCCTCTGTGCCAGCTGCGCCAAGGAGCGAGGCCACCCCGCGGTGCCCCTCGAGGAGGCTGCTGGGGACAGGGTGAGGCAATGTGCCGCTCAGGAGCCCCCTTGCCTTCAGAAGGTCGGGACGGGGGCTGGTTGGGGCCCTTTGGGGGGCTGCTGGGCACCTTCTGGGGCCTGGAGGGCTATTTTGGGGGGCTGGTGGACAATTTTCTGGGGCTGATCGGGACCTTCAGGGGGCCTGCTGGGCACCTTTTATGGGGGGGTTCATTTGGACCTTTTTGAGGGCTGCTGGGTACCTTCTAGGGACTGGAGAGCATTTTTGAGGGGCTGATTGGGACCTTTTGGGGGTCTGCTGGGCACCTTTTTTGGGAGGAGGTCTCATTGGGACCTTTTAGGGGGCTGCTGAGCACCTTCTAGGAACTGGTGAACACTTTTGGAGGCCTGGTGGGCACTTCTTTGGGGCTGATTGGGACCTTTTAGAGGGCTGCTGGGCACCTTTTTAGGGATCTCATTTGGACCATGGGGGGTACCTTTTGAGGGCCACTGGCCACCTCTTTGAGGCTGCCTGGGACGTTTTTAGGAGCTGGGGGCACCTTTTGGAGGACTGCTGGGCACCTTCTGGGGGTGGGAGGGCACATTTTTGGGGCTGATTTCGACCTTTTGGGGGGATGCTGGGCACCTTCTGGGGACTGATGGGCACTTTTCTGGGGCTAGTGGGCACTTCTTTGGGGCTGATTAGGACTTTCTGGGGGCTGCTGGGCACCTTTTGGGGGGCTAAGGGCTTTTGGTGGCCTGGTTAAGACCTTTGGGGGCACTGTGGGCCACTTTAATGGGGAGGGGCTTATTTGGACATTATGGGGTGCTGCTGGGAACCTTCTAGGAACTGGAGAGAACTTTTGGGGGGCTAATGGGCGCTTTTGGGGGGCTGATTGGGACCTTCTAGGGGCTGCTGGGGACCTTCTAGGGACTGGTGGGCACATTTCTGGGGCTGGTGGGCACTTTGAGGATGATTAGGATCTTTTGGGGAGCTGCTGGGCACCTTCTACGGGCTAAGGACTTTGGGTGGCCTGATTTGGAATGTTTTAGGGGGTTGCTGGGTACCTTCTAAAGGGCTGGTTGGGACCTTTTTGGGCCTGCCAGGGAGTTTTTTGGGGTGGACTTGGACCTCACCCCCAGGTTGTTTGGCAGCCCCACAGTGCCCATATCTCCCTCTAATTATCTCTACATAAGGGGGGGGGGGGCACAGCTTTAATTAACGTTAATTAACCATGGGTATAGATTGTAACAGCCTTAGTGCAGCCAGAGAGGAGGAAGAGGAGAAGGAGGAGGGAAGCTGGATCCAGTCACCCTGACCCATCTCCAGGGTGCTTTAGGGGAATTCTAAACTCCCTTTCCTGGCTGCAGGAGCAGTTCCAAGCTGGCGGTCCTCCTGCTGGAGGTGCAGGGCCAGAATATGCACTGCAGGGAGAAGATAGAGCTGCACAATCACCCCCAATGGGTGCAAACATTGGACCTGCTGTATGGCCAGCGGGTGGCACTGCAGCCATTCCTGCCGTGCAGCCACTGCCGCCAGCTGGAGCAGGTGAAGTGTAGCCAGTGTCTAGGAGAAAAATGAGGCAAATTTGCCAGGATGATGACCATGAAGAAGGGGAATCTTTGGTGGCCTGGCTGGTGAGGTTTTGGGAACACAGAGAGGCCAATCTCCTCATCTCGGAAGAGGAAGCTCAGCAGTTAGGGTCCGTAGCCAGGGATGGAGGTATTGATAAGACGACAGGAAGGCAGGGTAGGGTCGTCGCTCTCTGGCACGGTCTCCGTACCATGGTGGACTGATGCTGCCCTTCAGAGGATGACCTTCTCTGGCAGCCTTTGGAACGGTTGACTGCAGAGTAAGGGGTTAAGTGCCTGCAGGAGATGGCAGTGAGAGAAATACTCTATGGAGATATCAGGGTTGAAGACACTGATGTGGTGCTTGTGGACAGGTTGGAGGTGCATGGCCAAGCAGGTTGGAGGTGTGTCGGAGTCATTATGGTGTGGCGAGGGCCAGCTGCTCCCAGCTGTGGACATACCTCTGCAGCAAGCCCCAAGCTGGAATGTGCCAGAGCTGATGGGGAATGGAATGGAATGGAATGGAATGGAGGGGAATGGAATGGAGGGAATGGAATGGAGGGGAATGGAATGGAGGGAATGGAATGGAATGGAATGGAGGGAATGGAATGGAATGGAATGGAGGGAATGGAATGGAATGGAATGGAATGGAATGGAATGGAATGGAATGGAATGGAATGGAATGGAATGGAATGGAATGGAATGGAATGAACCAGGTTGTAAAAGACCTTCAAGATCATCAAGTCCAACCTATCACCCAACACCATCTAATCAACTAAACCATGGCACCAAGTGCCTCATCCAGGCTCTTCCTAAACATCTCCAGTGATGGCAACTCCACCACCTCCCTGGGCAGCACATTCCAATGGCCAGTCACTCTTTCTATGAAGAACTTCTTCCTAACATCTCCTCACCTTGAGCCTGAACCTCCCCTGGTGCAGCTTGAGACTGTGTCCTCTTGTTCTGGTGCTGGTTGCCCGAGAGAAGAGACCAACCTCTGCCTGTCTACAACCTCCCTTCAGGTAGTTGTAGACAGCAATAAGGTCTCCCTTCAGCCTCCTCCAGGCTAAGCAACCCCAACTCCCTCAGTCTCTCCTCATAGGGCTTGTGTTCCAAGCCCCTTACCAACTTTGTTGCCCTTCTCTGGACACGTTCCAGCAACTCAACATCCTTCCTAAACTGAGGGGCCCAGACCTGGACACAGGACTCAAGGTGTGGCCTAACCAGTGTGGTGTACAGGGGCAGAATGACCTCCCTGCTCCTGCTGGCCACACTGTTCCTGATGCAGGCCAGGATGCCATTGGCCCTCCTGGCTGCCTGGGCACACTGCAGGCTCATGTTCAGCCTACCATTGACCAATACCCCCAGGTCCCTCTCTGCCTGGCCACTCTCCAGCCACTCTGACCCCAGCCTGTAGCACTGCCTGGGGTTGCCGTGGCCAATGTGTAGAATAGAATTAGAATAGAATAGAATAGAATAGAATAGAATAGAATAGAATAGAATAGAATAGAATAGAATAGAATAGAATAGAATAGAATAGAATATAGGTTGGAAGAGATCTTCAAGTTCATCACGTCCAACCTATCATCCAACACCATCTAATCAACAAAACCATGGCACCAAGCACTCTATCAAGTCTCCTCCTGAACACCTCCAGTGATGGTGGCTCTACCACCTCCTTGGGCAGCCCATTCCAATGGGCAATCACTCTCTCTGTGTAGAACTTCCTCCTAACCTCCAGCCTAAACCTCCCCTGGTGCAGCCAGAGACTCTGTCGTCTTGTTCTGGTGCTGGTTTCCTGGGAGAAGAGACCAATCTCTGCCTGTCTACAACCTCCCTTAAGGTAGTTGTAGAGAGCAATAAGGTCACCCCTGAGTCTTCTCCAGGCTAAGCAACCCCAGCTCCCTCAGTCTCTCCTCATAGGGTTTGTGTTCCAAGCCCCTTACCAGTGTGCTAAATCTCATGCCCTTGGACTCTGCCCATCTGTCCAGCCTGTCAAGGTCCCTCTGCAGAGCTCCTCTACCCTATAAGAGATCAACTCCTGCCCCCAGCTTGGTGTCATCTGCAAATTTACTGGTGATGGACTCAATCCCCTCATCCAGATCATCAGTAAAAATATTGAACAGGATGGGGCCCAGCACTGATCCCTGGGGGACACCACTGGTGCCTGGCTGCCAGCTGGATGTGGCACCATTCACCACCACTCTCTGGGCTCAGCCTCCAGCCAGTTCCTAACCCAGCTCAGAGTGCTGCTGTCCAAGCCAGGGGCTGACAGCTTGGCCAGGAGTTTGCTGTGGGGGATAGTGTCAAAGGCCTTGCTGAAGTCCAGGCAGACTACATTCACAGCCTGCCCCACATCCACCAGGCAGTCACCTGATCATAGAAGGAGATCAGGTTGGTGAGGCAGGACCTGCCCTTCCTAAATCCATGCTGGCTGGACCTGATCCCTTGGCCATCCTGCAGGTGCTGTGTGATTGCCCCCAAGATGATCTGCTCCATCATTTTCCCTGGCACTGAGGTCAGGCTGCCAGGCCTGGAGTTTGCAGGTTCCTCCATCCAGCCCTTCTTGTGGATGGGCATCACGTTGGCAGCTTCCAGTCATCTGGGAAAAGTGTGCCACAGCTTCCACTCTTCCACCAGCACAGGGATGTCCTTCCCTCAGCTGCTGCTCTGCATTGCTCCTGCTCTCAGCAGAAACTGCTGCCAGCTTTTGGGGAGCTCAGCCTGCAGGCAGAGGAGATCACCCAGGAGCTGATGTGTGCACAGCCCTTGGGCTGTGCATGGAGCTGGCTACTTTCTCCTCCTAAGGAACTCCTGTTCCTACCCTGAAAGTTAATTTATAGTTTGAGAGATGCCTTTTTGCGTTATGACTGACACACTGCGATCACAGAATTCAGCATTCTTCTATAAATGAAGTGTTTTTTTTTTACCTGTGGGGTTGTGGTTCAGGCCCAGCTGTAGCCAAGTTCCATGCAGCAGCTCATTCAGCTGCCCTCCACCCACCAGTGGTATGGGAAAAAATCAGGATTAAAAGGCAAAGCTCCTTGGGCTGAAATAAGGAGAGTTCAACAGAACAGTACAAAGACACTGAACAGGGAGAGCAACACCATTGATGAAAAGGTGCAGGAAGGGGGGGGCCCAAACCCAGCACTGACCCCTAAACCTGACCTGCCCTCCTGATCCTGCGCCACCACTGCCCTGGCCAGGCCACAGTCACCTGCTGTTGCTACCTGCCCAGCTCCCTGTGCGACAGGGATGCAGCTTCCTTGAGTGCTCTGCAGGAGCCAGGGGCATGCACAGCCCAGAGGTGTTTGTGTTAAAGGCAGAGCTGTGAAGCTGGGCTGCAAATTGCTGGAAGAGAGAGTCTGGGGAAGATCAGATGCCCCTGGTTCAGATCCAACTCCTGCAGCAAGGCTGAACCAACAGAAACACAGAGCTTCAACCCAGGGTTTGGAGGCTCTGGTGCCTGAGTGAAGACCTTTGCCTCATTTACTGCCATTTTAGTCCTCAAGTTGCCCCCATCCTCAGTATGAGTTCCGTGGAATTTTTAATAGTAGCTAACAATTAATAAAAAGTATTAATTGATTAACCTGCAATCCCACAGAAAAATATGAATGAAACTTATTTTACTGATCTGAGATCCTCAGGTGTGGGAAGTTTCTCTCACAAGCAGGAACGTGGCACTTAGGACAATCCCAAACGTGCAAACAACAATTCCAGCTGGAAAGAGTTTACAGGGCTCAGCCCCCAGCCTAGCCCACAAGGGGGACCTCTAGGCGCGCTCAAGGGAGCAGCTGGGGGCAGCAGAACCTTGACCAGAGGCTTCTTAAATTAGATTTGCTCAGGGTTTGCTCAGGGCTTCGCTCTCCCGAGAGCTGTTGCTGAATTCCCACAGGCAAAACAAAGCACAGATGCAGCCTGCGCCACGCGGGGGCGCTGCTGCCAGGGAAAAGCTTCCCTGCTTTGTGCTTTGCTTCTCCAGGACGTGTCCCTGGGGCAAGTTGCCAAGAAGGTCATTGCTGCCGGGGGTTTCTCCGGGGGGCTGGCACAGGTGCACCAGAGCTTAGGATCAGCAAAATTCCATTGACAGGTTGCAAAGCACATTCAGCACATCCTTGGAAAGGGTCACTCCAGAAACATTATCCATAGTACCTGCCCCCAGTTACATCTGCCCTGTTCCAATGTGGTGCTGGTCTGCAGGGGGCTTCTTGATGAAGGCCACTTGTCTTCCTCGTAATGCACTCCTGATTTGATGAAGGCTGATTGCCTTCCTCCTCCTGAACTTCTGACTTGATGAATGTAGCCCCCCCCCCTTAAGTGAACTAACCCAGGCCTTCTGAGGTTGGTACAAGCCCAGGGGCCTCCTGTTCCATTGTCTCCAAGGACATGGAGGAGCTTTCCCATCCCTGTATCAGGGACATTCCCTTCTGTCTCCCTACCTCTCAGGAATGTGACCCACTGGATTTACAAGGGGGGACCCTGTGCTTGTGAAGTGTTAGAAACCTCGAGGCAATGCATTCCTTGAGTTTCTGCCTTGTACTTCTCCCTCCATCAGATCCTTCTTATGTCCTTTCTCTCCCGAGTTGGGCTGTGGTAGCTCTCTCTGGGGAAGGCCTTCCCCTGCGTGTGCCAGGTCAGGCAGTTGGTGCTGCTGACCGGCAGACTGAGGCTGTGCTCCAGTGAGGGACATATCCCTTGTGTGTGTTGCAGGCAAGCAGCTGATGGTTCTGTCTGGCAAGCTGCAGCTTGGGCTTTCTCCAGTGCTGGCAATTGCTTGCTGGTTCCCATGGCGAGGTTTACGGGTTTGGAGCAGCTTTTGTCCCTGTAGCTCTTGGCTCAGGAGATCAGGTTGGTCAGGCAGGACCTGCCCTTCCTAAATCCGTGTTGGCTGGGCCTGATCCCTTGGCCATCCCGTAAGTGCTGTGTGATTGCACTCAAGAAGATCTGCTCCATAATCTTGCCTGGCACTGAGGTCAGGCTGACAGGCCTATAATTCCCTGGCTCATCCAACCGGCCCTTCTTGTGGATGGGCATCACTTTGGCCAGCTTCCAGTCTTCTGGGACCTCTCCAGTGAGCCAGGACTGGTGGTAAATGATGGCGAGAGGCTTGGCAGCTCATCTGCCAGCTCTCTCGGCACCCTAGGATGGATCCCATCTGGTCCCATGGACTTGTGGGGATCCAAGTGGCTAAGGTGGGCTCTAACTACTTCCTCCTGGATTACAAGGGAACTATACTGCTCCCTGGCTCCGTCTGCCAGCTCAAGAGGCCAGTTGTCTGGAAGACAATCTGTCCTGCTAGTAAAAATTGAGGTAAAGAAGGTGTTAAGTACCTCTGCCTTTTCCTCATCTTTTGTTACCATGTTTCCATCTGTGTCCACCAGGAAGTGGAGGTTGTCCTTGGCCCTCCTCTTGCCATTAATATATTTATAGAAGGATTTTTGTTGTCCTTCATAGCAGAGGCCAGTCTAAACTCTCAATGGACTTTTGCCTCTCTAATTTTTCCCTACATGACCTAGCAACATCCTTAAATATTCCATGGGTTGCCTCCCCTTTCTTCCAAAGATGATACACTCTCTTTTTTTCCCTTAGTTCTATTAGAAGCTCATTGCCCATCCAGGCTGGCCGTCTGCCCCGGGGCTCATCTTCCGGCACACTGGCACAGCCTGTTCCTGCGCCTTCAAGAGTTCTTTCTTGAAGTAGGTCCAACTCTCCTGGACCCCTTTGTTTTTAAGGGCTGTTTCCCAAGGAACCTTCTGAGTTAGTTCCTTGAGTAACCTGAAGTCTGCCCTCCTGAAGTCCAGAGTGGAGGTCTTCTTGCTACCCTTCTTAGCTTGACTGAGTACTGAAAATTCAATTATCTCCTGGTCACTGGTCCCTAAACACCCTCCGACCACCACATCACCCACCAGCCCTTCCCTGTTGGTGAAGAGGAGGTCAAGCAGAGCCTTACCCCTGGTAGGCTCACACAGCACCTGGGATAAGAAGTTGTCCTCCATGCACTCTAAGAACCTCTTAGACTGCCTCCTCTCTGCTGTGTTGAGATCCCAGCAGATATTAGGCAGGTTGAAGTCACCCATGAGAACAAGGTCAGGCGATCTTGATACAGCCTCTAGCTGCCTATAGAATGATTCATCAACATCTTCCTCCTGGTTGGGTGGTCTATAACAGACTCCAACCAGGATGTCTGCCCTGCTGGTCTTCCCTCTAATTTTCACCCACAGGCACTCAAACAGATCATCCCTGATCTCTAGTTCCATGGCATCTAGTGCCTCCCTGATGTACAGTGCCACCGCTCCACCCCTTCTTCCTTGCCTGTCTCTCCTGAAGAGCCTGTAGCCATCAATTGCAGCGCTCCAGTCATGCGAGTCGTCCCACCACGTCTCTGTGATGGCAATGACATCATAACTTTCCTGCTTCAACAAGGCTTCCAGCTCCTCATGTTTGTTGCCCATACTTTGTGCATTAGTGTTCATGCACTGCAGCTGGGATGCTGGTTTCACCTCTGGCTCTAGCTTATCACCCCCAGACTCCTGCTGGGGGAGACTGGTTTCAGCCTCTTCCCCCTTTGAATCTAGTTTAAAGCCCTGTCAATGAGACCTGTCAATTCCCTTCCTAGAATCTTTTTCCCTTTGAGGGATAGGCCATTCTCATACGCTATGATCTTTCCCCTCCTCTGGGGCGGATGTACTCTATCTGTTGCCAGCTGACCTGGTGCCATAGAAAGTTCCCCAAGATCAAAAAAACCAAAATACTTTTGGTAGGACCAGCTTGTAAGCTACTTTTTTATAGCTGCTGACCTGTTCCTTCTGGAATTCCCTCCTGCAACTAAGGGTATTGATGAGAAAATTATCCGTGCCCCTGACCCCTCAACCATTTCTCCCGGCGCCTTGAAGTCATTTTTGATAGCCCTGGGAGTTCTGGTTGCAACATCATCGTTCCCTAACTGCATACTATTAAGGGATGCTAATCAGAGGGCTGCAGAGGCAGCCTTCTGGTAACGTCCCTGATCTGGGCTCTAGGGAGACAGCAAACTTCCCTGTGAGAAGGATCTGGCTGACATATGGTGCCCTCTTTTTTCCACTCAGGAGGGAATCACCAATAACAATGACCCTCCTCCTTTTTTTTTGAGGGAACAAGTCCTGATGCTGGGGGAAGGCTGTTTAACCTTAGGCTGTTTTGGCATAGGCAGCACCTCAGATGGTGTGTCCTCTGGCATCAGAATCACCTCACCCTCAAATTCCAGTGCCCCATACTTGTTTTCCAAGGGCAGCAGGGAAGGTGAGGGGAGGCAAGGAGGTTTTGCCTTATGTTTCTTAACAGTGACCTGTGTCCATTCCCCGCTGCCTTTTGGGTAACCAGCTTCTGCTAGGGTAGCTCCCTGCTACATTCCCTTACAGTTCTAGGTCTAGCAACCTCCTCCTTCAGTTCAGCCACTAGGTTAAGCAGATAGTCGATCTGCTCACACCTAATGCAGGAGGTGTCTCCACTACCCTCCGTTTCAAGTGCCAGGCTCCAGCACTCTATGGAGACAGATACCTGAACACCTACCTACTTATGTTCGACCCCAGTCTGGATTGACACTGATCACTTGAAGGCAGCTTTGCTGTGAGTTGCAACCATCCCTGTCCCTGGCCACGGGACTTACTGGGGGTTAAAAAAAAAAAAAAGTGCAGCGGCGTGCATGGCTGCAGCAGAGGGAGAGCACAGCAGCGAGAGCACAGCAGCAGCTGCTCAATGCCAGCCCACACCAGCCCCTGCTGCATTTGAAATTTGCTGTGGCTGATGTCATGATCACGAGCAGGCAGGCACGTGAGAAGGTAGCTACGCCAGACCTCACTGCTTGGAGATTGCCAGGGTCCTGCTGCTCCCTTAGCCTGAAAAGTTAAGTAGGAAAGGAAAAGGAAAGGAAAAGGAAAGCCTTGCCTGCTAGGAAAGTCTTTCATAGCTGAAACCACAACAGTGGCTCCAGTTGCTTTGGAGTAAAAAAAGGCAAATTGCCTCCCATCCTTGCCAGTATGAATCAATTCCTGGAGGCAATGAAGTGCCAGTGGTAACAGAGATTACAGAATCAACCGGGTTGTAAAAGACCTCAGAGATCATCAAATCCAACTTATTAACTAATATCTAACACCACCTGACAGCTAAAGCATGGCATCCCTCTTGAACACTTCCAGGGACAGTGACTCCACCACCTCCCTGGGCAGCACATTCCAATGGCCAATTACTCTCTGGGAAGAAATTTCTCCTCACCTTGAGCCTAAACGTCCCCTGGCATAGCTTGAGATTGTGTCCTCTTGTGCTGGTGCTGGTTGCCTGGGAGAAGAGACCAACCCCCACCTGGCTACAACCTCCCTTCAGGTAGTTGTAGACAGCAATAAGGTCTCCCTGAGCCTTCTCTTCCCCAGACTAAGCAACCCCAGCTCCCTCAGCCTCTCTTCACAGGGCTGTGCTCCAGACCCCTCCCCAGCCTCGTTGCCCTTCTCTGGACACCTTCAAGTCTCTCAATGTCCTTCTTAAGCTGAGGAGCCCAGAACTGGACACAGCACTCAAGGTGTGGCCTAACCAGTGCTGAGCATAGGGCAGAATGACTTCCCTGCTCCTGCTGGCCACACTATTTCTGATGCAGGCCAGGATGCCTTTGGCCATCATGGCCACCTGGGCACACTGCAGGCTTATGTTCTTCCAGCTGTCAACCACTACCCCCAGGTCCCTTTCTGTCTGGCTACTCTCCAGCCACTCTGACCCTAGCCTGTAGCACTGCATGGGGTTGTGGCCAGTGTGCAGCACCCAGTACTTGGACTTGTTAAATGCCATCATATTGGACTCTGCCCATCTGTCCAGCCTGTCAAGGTCCCTCTGGAGAGCCCTTCTACCCTCTAATCACCACCTCCCCCAACTTGGTGTTGTCTGCAAACTTGCTGAAGTCCAGGCAGACTACATTCACAGCCTGCCCCACATCCACCAGGCAGTCACCTGATCATAGAAGGAGATCAGGTTGGTGAGGCAGGACCTGCACTTCCTAAATCCATATTGTCTAGGCCTGATCCCTTGGCCATCCTGCAGGTGCTGTGTGATTGCCCCCAAGATGATCTGCTCCATCATTTTCCCTGGCACTGAGGTCAGGCTGCCAGGCCTGGAGTTTGCAGGTTCCTCCATCCAGCCCTTCTTGTGGATGGGCATCACATTGGCAGCTTCCAGTCATCTGGGACTTTGCTGGTGAGCAAGGACTGGTGGTAAATGATGGAGAGCAGCTTGGAGTTCATCTGCCAGCTCTCTCAGTACCCTAGGATGGATCCCATCTGGTCCTACGGACTTGTGAGTATCCAAGTGGCTCAGCAAGTCCCTAACTACTTCCTCATGGATTTCAGGGACACTACACTGCTCCCTGACCCCATCTACCAGTTAAGGAGGCCACTTGTCATGAAGCCCTCCTGCCTTACTGCTGAAAATGGAGGCAAAGAAGGTATTTAGAACCTCAGCCTCTTCCTCATGTTTAGTTACAATGTTCCCCTCCAGGTCCAATAAGGAGTGGTACCGCGATTGAGAGATGGGACAAAGCTTGATACAAGCAAAATGTCTCCTTTATTGTACAAAGTCTTTTCTTTATATAGGCTAACATAATCAAAAGCAACTTGTGATTGGTTATTAGATATGTCCGTGTGACAGTTGCAGACTCATGATTGGCTGCCGAGAAAATGCCAGGGAACACACATCCCTTGGCAAGGCTCAGACAGGTGTTAGACAAAAGACAAACGAACACACATCTCTTATCTAGGTTCAGACAGAAGACAAAAGACCCTGTTACAATGTTTACCAGCTCCTATTTTCAGGTCGTTGTGTAGTTTCCCTGAGTCACAGTGGCCGTTGGTAATCAGCTAAATGCTTTTTTCTCTCTACACAGCTGCAGTTTGTTCCCAGGGTTTATGGCCCACAAGAGCTAAAACATTTCCTTCTATCAGCTGAGCATTGCTTGAGGTTCTACTCCCTAAATTCAATCCTTCAGAGTGGAGGTTCTTCTTGCCTTCTTTTTAGCATTAATATATTTATAAAAATGCTTTCTATTGTCCTTCACAGCAGTGGTCACCTTGAGTTCTAACTGGGCTTTTGCCTCTGTAATCTTTCTCCTACATGATCTAACAGCATCCATAAGCATATCACTAGTTACCTCCCCCACTTTGCAAAGGTGATATTCCCTATTTTTCCCCTTAATTCCTGCAAGAGCTGCTTGCCCATCAGGCTCAGAGTCTTCCCCTCAGCTCATCTCTCAGCATGTGGGCACAGCCTGTTCTTATGCCTTCAAGAGCTCCTGTTTGAAGTAGGTCCAACCATCCTGCACCCCTTACTTCTTGAGGGCACATACACTCTAAGAACCTTCTCGACTGCCTCCTCTCTGCTGTGTTAAGTTCCCAGTAGATGTCTGGCAGGTTAAAGTTGCCCACAAGGACAAGGTTGGTGATCTTGAGACAGCCTCCAGCTGCTTATAGAATAATTCATCGACCTCTTAATTCTGGTTGGGTGGTCTATAACAGACTCCAACCAGGATGTCTGCCTCGTTGGCCTTCCCTCTAATTCTCACCTCATGATCTTTAATCTCTAGTTCCATGCTGTCTAGAGCCTCCCTAATATACAGAGCCACCCCTCTACCCCTTCTCCCTTGCCTGTCTCTCCATAAGAGCCTCTGGCCATCCACTGCAGCGTTCCAGTCATGTGAGTCATCCCACCACGTTTTGAGACTACATCAATAGTTTTCTGCTGCACCAAGATGTGAGAAATTGGTTTTAATATTTGGCTTTCGCAAGGGGAATTACTGGGGACCTGGGCCTCGATTGTTGGGCCAATTGGTTGGTTGTGGTCTGTATTGTGAGAGAAAGGTGAGGCGCCAACATGTCTAAAGACTGGCCAGGTCAAAAGTGCAGGTTCGTCTCAGTCCTGATGGAGAGGGGTGGGAGCGTGCTGGGGAATATATGAATATGTACATTTTAATATATGAATATGTATGTTTGCCATCTATATCAGTTCAACTCGTGTTGTTACGGTGCGCCTCTAGCAAATTCGCTATGCGCCCAGCGCTGTGTTGCCTTTATTTTATAATAAACTGGTGATAAATTTCAGCAGTAAGCTCGTTTCTCACAAAGACTTCCAGCTCCTCTTGTTTGCTACCCATGCTGTGTACATTAGTGTACATGCACTTCATCTGGGCTACTGATCTCCCCTGACTTTGGCTTACCACCCTGTCTTCTGTCTGCAGAGACTGGTTTTGTCCCCTTCTAGCTGTGAAATCCTTCATGCCATATGTTTTAAACAGGACAAGCATGCATGCAGCTGACGCAGGACTCAACATGTCACAGTGAGAACCTGGCTCACAGACAGCCTGCTGCAATCCTAAAAGCACAGCGCTCCTTGTTATAAATGTAATAATGGTTTGTGGTTTGTGTTGTGGAATTCACCTTTAGGGAGGGAATCTCAAGGCTGGATGGTTGGCTTGTTTTGAGAATGTTCAGACTGTTTTAGTTTTAATGAGGAGCCTTATATGAATCTTCCCAAAGCCATGGAATGCTTATCTTAGATAAGGAAGGCCTGGACACAGCTGTACTTCTTTGTATTTGTGTGAGAAGACGAACCTTATCTGCGACCCCCACTGCATGGAAAGTTACTACTCAAGAAGCCCAAGAAATTGCTGGAACTCATTATCATATCCCTGCCTTCTATTAAGCATAAGCATGCACATGTGGGTGGTTAGGATTTGTAAGGTGCTTTTTTGGCAGAGACTGGAGCCATTTTGGCAGAGACTGGAGCCATTTTGGCTCGATAGCCGATCAGAACCGCTCCTTCGGGACAGCACCGCTTGCTTTGTGAGTTTCTGCTTGGGTTTTTGCCTTGCTTTCGGGGTTTAGCGGGTCGGGAGGACTCCTGGGGGGCAGGGATTGAGGCAGGCTCGTGCTCTCGCGAGCGTGCACGGGAGCGAGTGCCTGACGTCAGCCGCGGGAGATTTAAATCCCAGCTGGGCTGTGCGCGCGGCGCCAGTTTGGCTCGATAGCCCTTCGGCTGCTTGCAAAAAAAAAAAAAAAAAAAAAAAAAAAAAAATTGTTTTCACTCCTACGCTGCACCATGGTCATTACTCGGACCAAGGGTAGAAAAATAGCATCTACCCAGACAGAGTTGTTTCTCCAGCATGCTGGAGTCCAGGCTGCCAACTGCAGAGAGTGCTTCAGCCTGGCAGTTGGAATAGAGGGAGAGAGAGAGGACACCTGTGTCAGGTGTGAGCAAGTGAACTTTCTCCTCAGTCTGGTGGCTGAGCTGAAGGATGAAGTGGCCGAGCTGAAGGAGGAGGTGTCTAGGCTGAGGTCAATAAGGGAAAGCGAAAGGGAGCTGGACTTGTGGGAGAAGGCTCTGCAGATCTCCCCTGCTGAGGGACGGGCCCCTGAGAACGGAGAGGGATGGACACGGGTCCCTGCCAAGGGTGGCAAGAGAAATCCGCCCCGGCCCTCTCCTCCTCCTCCGCTGCCCTTGCATAATAAGTATGAGGCCCTGCAGGCTGAGGGCGGTGGGGATGAGAGGGCTGAGGAGCAGCCATCCGGGGGGGAGATCAAGGCCAAGCAGTCCCCGCCGGCTGTAACGACCAGCTCCGGGGGGCAGCCTAAGGCCAAGCCTAAGGCCAAGCCTAAGGCCAAGCAGTTCCCAACAGCTATAACGACAAGCTCCACAAAGAAAACGAGAAGGGTTATAGTTGTTGGGGACTCTCTCCTGGGGGTGCTGAGGGACCCATATGTCGTCCCGACCCATCCCACAGGGAGGTCTGCTCTCTACCCGGGGCGCGAGTAAGGGACATTGCAAGGGGAATCCCCAAGCTCATCAGTCCCTCTGACTATTACCCTCTACTGGTGATACAGGCTGGGAGTGATGAGATCGACAGGAAGGGCACCAGGGCAATTAAGAAGGAGTTTAGGGCCCTTGGACAGTTGATCGATGGGGCAGGCGCGCAAGTGGTGTTCTGCTCAGTTCCCTCAGTGGCAGGGGAGTACACTGAGAGGAACAGGAGAACCCACACCATCAACAAGTGGCTCAGGGAATGGTGCCAGCGGAGGAACTTTGGTTTCTTTGATCATGGGGCAACTTTTATGGCACCTGACCTGCTGGGTCCTGATGGGGTACATTTATCTAGAAGGGGCAAGAGAGTCCTAGCACTAGAGTTGGCAGGGCTCATTAGGAGGGCTTTAAACTAGGTCTGAAGGGGGTGGGTGAAGACATCGGTCCCTCTGCAGAGGTAAGAGTAGGGCACAAGGTAGGGTCAACTGAGAGGTCGGGAGCCCAGCTGCAGTGCATGTACACCAATGCACGCAGCCTGGGCAATAAGCAAGATGAGCTGGAGGTCCTAATCCACCAGGGCAACTATGATATAGTTGCCATCTCAGAAACATGGTGGGACAACAGGCACGATTGGAGTGCTACACTGGGGGGTTACAGGCTCTTTAGGAGGGATAGGAGAGGGAGAAGAGGAGGAGGGGTGGCTTTGTATATTAGGGAGACACTTTCTGCCTCTGAACTTGAGGTGGAAGATGAGGGAATTGAGAGCCTGTGGGTTAAAATCAGAGGGCAGCCCAACAAATCTGACATCCTGGTTGGAGTCTGTTATAGACCACCCAACCAGGATGAGGAGGTTGATGAATTATTCTACAAACAACTGGAGGCTGTTTCTAGATCATCAGATCTTGTCCTCGTGGGTGACTTCAACCTGCCAGATATCTGCTGGGAACTTAATTCAGCAGAGAGAAGGCAGTCCAGAAGATTCCTGGAGCGAATAGAGGACTGCTTCCTGACGCAGCTGTTAAGCGAGCCTACCAGGGGACAGGCTCTGCTTGACCTGCTGCTCTCCAATAGGGAAGGGCTGGTGGGAGATGTGACCGTGGGAGGCTGCCTAGGGTGCAGTGACCACGAGATAGTGAAGTTTTCAATATGCAGGGAGATAGGGAGGAGTACCAACAGAACCTTCACCTTGGACTTCCGGAGGGCAAACTTCAGCCTCTTTAAGAAACTTATTTGTAAAGTTCCCTGGGTACCAACCCTCATGAACCGAGGGGTCCAGGAGGGTTGGACCTACTTCAAAAGGAGCTCTTGAAGGCACAGGAACTGGCGGTTCCCATCTGCCGAAAGATGAGCCGGCGGGGAAGGCGACCGGCCTGGATGAGCAAGCAGCTCCTGGAGGAATTAAGGGAAAAAAAGAGGCTGTATCACCTTTGGAAGGAGGGGAAGGCTTCTCGAGGTATGTTCACGGAAGTGGTTAGATTATGTAGGAATAAAATTAGAGAAGCAAAGGCCCAGTTGGAACTGAAACTGGCCACCTCTGTGAAAGAAAATAAAAAGCAATTTTACAAATATATCAATGCTAAAAAGAAGGGCAAGAAGAATCTCCAGTCCTTACTGGACCTGGAGGGGAACACGGTGACCGAAGATCAGGAAAAGGCTGAGGTCCTGAACGCCTTCTTTGCCTCGATGTTTAACAGCAAGGTAGGAGTCCAGGATGAGTGGCCTCCTGAGCTGGGTAGTAGGGTTGGGGAGCAGTGTAGTACCCCAGAAATCCATGAGGAACTAGTTCGGGACCTGCTGAGCCACTTGGACATCCACAAGTCCATGGGACCAGATGGGATCCATCCTAGGGTGCTGAGAGAGCTGGCAGATGAGCTGGCCAAGCCGCTCTCCATCATTTTCCTCCAGTCCTGGCTCACTGGAGAGGTCCCAGATGACTGGAAACTGGCCAATGTGGTCCCCATCCACAAGAAGGGACGGATGGAGGAACCCGGAAACTACAGGCCAGTCAGCCTGACCTCAGTGCCAGGGAAAGTGATGGAACAGATTATCCTGGCGGCAATAATTGCACACCTGCAGGATGGCCAAGGGCTCAGGTCCAGCCAACATGGATTTAGGAAGGGCAGGTCCTGCCTCTCCAACCTGATCTCCTTCTATGATCAGGTGACCCGTCTGGTGGACGTGGGGAGGCCTGTGGATGTGGTCTACCTGGACTTCACCAAGGCCTTTGACACCGTCCCCCACAGCAAACTGCTGGCTAAGTTGTCAGCCCATGGTTTGGACAGTAACACTCTGCGCTGGGTTAGGAACTGGCTGGAGGGCCGAGCCCAGAGAGTGGTGGTGAATGGTGCCACATCCAGCTGGCGGCCAGTCACCAGTGGTGTCCCCCAGGGATCAGTGTTGGGCCCCATCCTCTTTAACATCTTCATTGATGATATGGATGAGGGAATTGAGTCAGTCATCAGCAAGTTTGCAGATGACACCAAGTTGGGAATAGATGTTAGTCAGTTAGAGGGTAGAAAGGCTCTGCAGAGGGACCTCGACCGACTGGACAGATGGGCAGAGTCCAATGGGATGACATTCAACAAGTCCAAGTGCCGGGTGCTGCACTTTGGCCACAGCAACCCCATGCAGAGCTACAGGCTGGGGTCAGAGTGGCTGGAGAGCTGCCAAACAGAGAGGGATCTGCAATATCTCGGACATTGGCTAAGTAAGGGCAAAAAGAAGTCGGACCCTGATAGAGTGTCAGGAATATTGGCTTTAAGAACTCCTCAGGAAGCCAGGAAGTCAGGCAGTTGCTTGGACTTTTGGGGTACTGTCGATCATGGATAGAGGGGTACAGTGAAAAGGTAAAGTTCTTATATGAAAAATTAACCCTCAATAATAATATTAAATGGAGTCCAGAAGATGAGGAATGATTGGAAGAAATAAAAAGAATGTTGATTGAAGCCCCTGTTCTAAATTTGCCTGATGTAGACAAACCATTTGATCTTTTTGTAAGTACATCAAACCATACAGCATATGGGGTGTTAACCCAGGATTGGGCTGGAAGTAAAAAGCGTGTAGGTTGTTGTTCCAAGTTATTGGATCCTGTAAGCAGGGGATGGCCAATTTATTTACAAGCTTTAGTAGCGACAGCATTATTAGTAGAAAAGGCCCAGAAAGTAACTTTTTATGCCCCCTTAAGCGTCTATTCTCCACATAACATATGGGGAGTATTGCAGCAAAAGGCAGAGAAATGGTTAACAGATAGTAGAATTCTGAAATATGAGGCTATTTTAATGGAATCACCGGGACTCAAACTCAGGAATTGCGAAAGCCCAGAACCCTTCACAGTTTTCATCTGGGGAGCCAGTGGAAAATTTGCAGCGTGATTGTATAGAGATAATAGAGCTACAAACTAAAATAAGACCAGATTTAAGGGACTTTAAGTTGGACAGTGGAGAGCGATTATTTATAGATGGATCTTCCAGGATGGTGGAAGGAAAGAGGAAATCAGGGTATGCCATCGTAGATGGAGAAATGAGGGTAGTGGAATCGGGTCCCTTAAGTGCTAGCTGGTCAGCCCAAGCTTGTGAATTGTATGCCCTACTCCGAGCATTGGAATTGTTAAAGGATAAATCGGGTACCATCTATACTGACTCCAAATATGCATATGGGGCAGTACATACCTTTGGGAAAATTTGGGAGGAAAGAGAACTAATAAATACCCAGGGGAAAGGACTGATACATCAGGAGCTAATTGTAAAAATTCTTGAAGCCTTAAGGGGACCCAAAGATATTGCAGTGGTTTATACAAAGGGACATCAAAGGGGATTAGAATATCACGTCCATGGAAACAATGCTGCAGACAGTGAAGCGAGAAGGGCTGCCTTAAGGAAGCCGGGAGAAGATCTGAAAATCCTGCATTTAGAGCAAAGGGGTTTGGAAAAAAATGAACCAAAAATTTATCAAGAGGAGGAATTAAATAAAATAAAAGAAATAGGGGCCACTCTGGAAGGGGGAAAATGGAATCTTTCAGATGGAAGGGAAATATTACCCAAAGCTTACGCTAGGAGAATTATGGATAAATTGCATTCCCAAACTCATTGGGGCTCTAAGGCCTTGGGAGAGACCTTTCTTAAGCAGTATGCCTGCATCAGAGTGCATGAGATAGCAAATCAAGTAACACAGGGATGTCTAACATGTCAGAAGATGAATAGAAAAGCATTTAGACCTTCTGCTATGGGAGGAAGGCAGGTGGCTGTAAGACCATTTGAAAGGATACAAGTAGACTTTACGGAATTACCTAAAGTAGGAAGAATTAAATACCTATTAGTAATAATAGGTATTTAATAGGCCTCCACTCGATGGGTGGAGGCCTTCCCCTCAGCAAGGGCTACAGCACAGACTGTAGCAAAAGCGTTACTAGAAGAAGTTATTCCAAGATATGGGATAATCCAGGTAATTGATTCAGATCAGAGTACACATTTCACCTCTAAGGTTATGAAATTATTGATGCAAGCCTTAGGAACTAGGTGGGAATACCATACTCCGTGGCACCCTCAGAGTTCTGGACGAGTAGAGAGGGTGAATCAGATGATAAAACGACAGTTATCAAAACTGATGGTGGAAACATGGATGTCTTGGATTAAATGTTTACCATTGGCATTATTGAACATCCAAACTAATCCCCATGGAGATACAGGTCTCTCCTCCTATGAACTATTGCATGGAATGCCTTAGAGCCATGGGATGCCTCTCGCAGATAATTTAAGACTGGAGTATAAAACAATATATCATCCAAACCGGGAGGCAACTAAATGAACTATGGAAAATAGATATTTTGTCTCAGACCCCACCTGTGGGATTCCCCATACATAAAATTAAAGCTGGGGATAAAGTATTAATAAAATCACGGAAAGGAGAATCACTAATTCCCCTCTGGGAGGGACCTTTTCTTGTCTTGCTAACAACAGACACAGCTGTCTGTACTGTGGAGAAAGGATGGACACGTGTTTCGCGAGTAAAAGGACCACTTCAGGATTGGGCCTCTGGTCCTGACTGACTGCACAGAGGAAGCAATGCTTCAGTGTGAGCAGATGGTCTGAAGAACCTCTGTGCCTGCAGTCAGTACTGACAGAGCAGATAAGTACGCGAATAAATGTAACACCTGTAACACCTCAGTCTGAAGGCTCTGGAGCTTGCGAGACAAACCCACCTTTTGAAATATCTGACATTGAGTGACATCAAATCTGCATTGCACGAAAGCATCAAGGAAAACCCCCATTTCATTCTGTGTTTAAAACATCCTGGGACTTGATGTCATTGGGGATGGGTAACTTGTAAATACTTTAGATTGTTGTTTTAGATTGTTAGATTGTTGTAACAAATGTTGTAAGAAATTGTATTTATTATAATCGAGGAGTATTTTATCCTGACTGCTGGGAAGAGACTCCAACTGTGACCGGTTTAGGCTGTGCCTTTAAGAAAGGGACACTTTCTGAACACTCTGGGCGAATATTTTGATATTAGAATGAAAACAATGATATGCTAATTCAATTTCATTGGTGGGACCCAGTTGCAGTTTTTTTTGTTTAGTCTTTCAGTCAGGGAGTCAGTTAGGCAGTCGTCTTCTTCTTCCCCCTGTGCTGTGAGCTGGCTCGTTTCTCTCTACGATTCCTTTCTAACCAGATAAGAAAACTAACTTTTTTTGCATTCGCTTTGAGCTTTAACAAATTTTTCCCCTTTTAATTACCTTCCTTTCTCTCTCTCTTTCTAACCCTTTTGGGAAAAAGGGGAGGTAGGGAGGGAGAAGGGGGAAAGGCCGAACCCCCTGGCCGCAGGGGGGGTTGGGGAAAGGTTTCCTGTATTACATACATTGCTGTATATTTCTGTATATATTGTAAATATTGTATATTTTTGTACATATTCATTGCATTCCATATCTGCTTGTAAAATACAGCTTTCATCTGCTTCTCCGGCTGAGTTAGCTGTGGAATTCTTCTGTGTGTGGGGGGAACCTTCCTACTCCACCACACCAACTGAAATCTGAAATCTTAAAGTGATCTGGAAGGTTCCTGAACTGCTGCCAAGAAGACATCATACCCAGCTGCTGGTTGCTCCTTTCTCCAAGCCTTCTCTGGAGCTGCAGGGCAGTGCCTGTGTGCAGAGGTGGAGGGGCAGAGTCCCAGCACAGCAGCAGTGCCAGGAAGCCCCAGCACTTGGGCTGTCCCTGGGTGGACCATCTTTATCTCATCTCCAATGAGCACCTCCTGACTAAGGATGCTGCTGCTATCTTTGATGATTTGGAGATGCCTCATGATGTTGTCTGTCTTGTCCAGTGCCTTCGCCTGATCAGGGAATCAATTTCCATGGACATGGCCTTCAGCATGGAAATGGCCTGCTCCCACATCCCGCCTCCAGAAAAGGCTGCAGAGCAGATCCTGGAGGACTTAATAGCTAATGACACGGAAAATGTGCTAGAGGAGATCCACAGCAAACTGCAGGAGATCAGGAACCCCATCCATGCCATTGGGGTGCTCATCTGAGAGATGGACTATGAGATGGACACCGACATGGAGAGAGCTCCTCACCTAAACCTGCAGCTGAACCTCAGTCAGCTGTACAGCAGCAGCACGGCTGGCAGTATGCTGTGCTGGGGGGTCTGTAAGATTGCCACCATCCACTTCCTCATCTGCCAGGACTTGCTGATCCTCCAGCAGCTCTTGCTGAGGCTGGGAGATACTATGGTTTTGGGAGGGGGCCAACTCTTCCAGTCTCAGCAGGACCTGCTTCCCTACACCACTCCCCTCCTGCTCTCCTACTACCTGATCAGGTGGGCAAGCCAGCACCTGGCCTCGGACGTCCCTGTCGAGACGCGGTAAGTCACCACCATGCCTCTTCTGGTTCTAAATGTGGCTTCCTCCTGAACCCACCTGAAATATCCTTCCCTGGCAAGAAAAGCTTCTGGTTGCTGTGGGAATATCACTCCAGGAGTCAGGTTGTGCTGGGAAAGGCTCATTTTGGGTTTTTTTTTTCCTTCCACGTGCTGAGCTGACTCTGCCATGTGCTTATTCCACCCTGCCAGGTCTGGCTGTTCCCTGCTGTTGCCTCCTCCAGCTGTAGGAATTAAACAATGAGCACAATTAAAGCAGGAGGCGTTTTGTTGTCTCTTCGTATTTTTTTTTCCCAGATGACTGGAAACTAGCCAAGGTGATCCCTATCCACAAGAAGGGTCAGATGGAGGAACCTGCAAACTCCAGGCCTGGCAGCCTGACCTCAGTGCCAGGGAGAATTATGGAGCAGATTATCTTGGTGGCAATAACTGCGCACCTGCAGGATGGCCAAGGGCTCAGGTCCAGCCAACATGGATTTAGGAAGGGAAGATCCTGCCTCTCCAACCTGATCTTCTATGATCAGGTGACCCACCTGGTGAATGTGGGGAGGCCTGTAGATGTAGTCTACCTGGACTTCAGCAAGGCCTTTGAAACCATCTCTCACAGCAAACTGCTGGCTAAGCTGTCAGCCCCTGGCTTGGACAGCAACACTCTGCGCTGGGTTAGGAACTGGCTGGAGGGCTGAGCCCAAAGAGTGGTGGTCAATGGTGCCACATCCAGCTGGAGGCCAGTCACTAGTGGTGTCCCCCAGGGATCAGTGCTGGGCCCCATCCTCTTCAATGTCTTCACTGATGATCTGGATGAGAGGATCAAGTCAGTCATCAGCAAATTTGCAGATGACACCAAGTTGGGAGCATGTGTTGGTCAGTTGGAGGGCAGAAGGGCTCTGCAGAAGGACCTCGACCAACTTAGATTCAACAAATCCAAGTGCCGGGTGCTGCACTTTGGCCACAACAACCCCATGCAGAGCTACAGGCTGGGGTCAGAGTGGCTGGAGAGCTGCCAAACAGAGAGGGACCTGGGGGTGCTGATTGACAGCTGCCTAAACATGAGCCAGCAGCGTGCCCAGGTGGCCAAGAAGGCCAATGGCATCCTGGCCTGCATCAAGAATAGTGTGGCCAGCAGGAGCAGGGAAGTCATTGTGCCCCTGTACTCTGCATTGGTTAGGCCAAACCTTGAGTCCTGTGTCCACTTCTGGGCCCCTAAGTTTAAGAAGGACACTGAGACACTTGAAGGTGTCCAGAGAAGGGCAACGAGGCTGGTGAGAGGCCTTGAGCACAAGCCCTATGAGAAGAGGCTGAGGGAGCTGGGGTTGTTTAGCCTGGAGAAGAGGAGGCTCAGGGGCGACCTCATTGCACTCTACAACTACATGAAAGGTGGTTGTAGCCAGGAAGGGGTTGGCCTCTTCTCCCTAGCAACCAGCACCAGAACAAGGGGACACAGTCTCAAGCTGCGCCAGGGGAAGTTCAGGCTTGAGGTGAGGATAAAGTTCAAGAGGGGATTGGATGTGGCACTTGGTGCCACGGTTTAGTCATGAGGTCTGTGGTGACCAGTTGGACTTGATGATCTTTGAGGTCTCTTCCAACCTTGGTGTTTCTGTGATTCCCTTAGCTGAATTAGTCTTTTAGGATCAGTAAAATGGATTATTGTGTTATGTTTAATTTTGCATTGGGCAGAACCACGAATATTCCGGATGTCACTCCGGCAGGGAAGGTTTACAGAAACCACAGTGCATGGTGTAATCAGCCTGAATTCACACCAGCAAAGAGGCCTTCTCACCCTCGCCATCTGCCTGCAGGTATTTTTCTTATCTGTGGGGATAGGGCCTGGCCAGCCTTGCCTTCATGGATCAAGGGAGGACCCCATAGCCTTGGTCATTTGACCATGCTGACACCAAACAGTTCTATGATTTTTAACCATCTTCGGAAAAGATAGAGGTGTAATATTCATGCTTTTGAAGCAGATTGTGAAGACAACATTGTTTTGGGGGGAAGAGGAAAAACTGTAGCAGCATCTCTCTTTTCTCCAGGAGTGGCAGTGGCTAAGGCCCTGGGCACTTTAAATAAACTGGGGTGTTGGTTGTCAAAACAGAATAATGCCGCCTCCCTGGCCCTGAAAGGACTCCTGTTAGACATGGATTCTATCCAACATGCTACTTTGCAGAGTAGAACAGGGATAGATTTTTTTGTTGTTGGCCCAAGGCCACAGTTTCAAGAGTTTGAAGGACTATGTTGTATGAATTTGTCTGATCACTCAGTATCTATCCTTGCAAGCATCCAAAACCTGCAAAAGGGTGTTGAGAAATTGAAACAAGATGATGGGTTTGGATGGTTCAATTAACAGTTTGGTGGACTTGCAGGATGGATTCAGGGAAAGCTGAAGATTGATTTGATGTGTTTGTACCTTAATATCTGCTTCCTTTGTACCATGTGTTCAGACTATGATAACTCGTATGGTTAACCAAGTCTTCTTTATTAATAAAGAAGGTGATGAGGGAGTTGGAGCTAGCAGGATCTAAGTCTCCCTTAAGAGATAAGAAAACTAACAAGGAACGTTGTAAGATTGAAACTGTGGGATGAAAGCTTTCTGGTATCTGTCTAAAGGAGGTAGCTGCCCTGTTGCTGTCCTGACTTTGTAGATCAGTGAAAGGATGTGTTTGTTAAAATGATTTAATTGACACAGCTCTGCTTTTTGTATCTTTGCCCATATGTTACATCAGCTCTTGGGGCATATATAAGGTCCTCAGATGCCTTAATAGACTTGTCTTCAATCACCACATTCAAGTCTGTGACCAAATCTGCCACAACAGACATGCCCTTATGTAGTGACATGTGACAAAATTAGGTGGCTTTGATAAAACAGCTGAGTTGAAGAGCAAGAGAGCTCTTTCTCTCGACTCTTTACCCACCTCCTATGCATGGACTAAGCAGCAGCAGCAGTTCAGTAGGATTCTCCAGTTTAGATTAGAGAAATTCCCACAATCGGCAAACAGCTCTGGGAGTATTTGATATGTTCCTGAGGTCTCCTGGAAGTTCCTTCCTTTTGTAAGTGAGGTAATGTTACTGCTTTTGGATCAATCTTTGACAAATACTATTCTCAAACTACCTGTAACAATTCCTATTGTGAAGATAACCCTCAACAAACCTACCAAACCTTCATAAACTTTGTATCATGTTACAAGGGAGGTGAAGCCAATTTATAAATAAATAAACATACATTTATACATTTCTTGCCTTATTTCCCCCTTATTCATAACAGGATCATGGGTCACAGGATGTTAGGGATTGGAAGGCACCTCTGAACATCATTGAGTCCAAACCTGTGCCAGAGCAGGACCAGCACAGGTCACACAGGAATGCATCCAGATGGGGTTTGAAAGTCTCCAGAGGAGACTAATCAACCCCTCTGGGCAGCCTGTTCCAATGCTCTGTGACCCTCATAGTGAAGAAGTTGTGAGAGACTAAAGCTTGTCTCTCCTGGTGTGACTCAACAAAGATAAAATCACTTGCTGCTTGTCCAGACAATAGCTGATGTGCGTTGGGCAGAGCCACTGGAAGGACTCTTGGAAGGTGCAAAGATAACATTGCTCACGGGACTGGAGCTGGCCTACAACAATGGCCCAAGGGCCCAGCATTCACACCTTTGGGACAAGATCATTTCCAGCCATCAGATACCCCAGGAAAGGACAATGGTTCCTGATGTGTAAAGAGTGTGTGGGTAGGTAGATGGAGCAGGAGGAGGCGGAGGCCTTCCCCCTCCATCCAGTGGCTGCCCAAACTCACCTGAGTACACAGAAAGATTTCCTGGGGAATGATACCTGGACACTTACCTAAAGATGATTTCCCAGAACGCTATCCTGGGGAACAACACCTGGACACTTGCCTAAGGGCTAAAAAACTGTATAAAAGACTGGAGCAACTACTGGCTTTAGGAGGAGAAAATTGGAGAAGCAAGATGCAGAAGAAAGCAGACGGCAGCACATGCTGGAAACATCATGGGGCCAACACAATGGATCTTGGACTCTGAAAACCCTTTCTCCGTGCTCTAAGTTCCGCCTGCTGCAACTCATGGAGCTGAAGAAGCTGCCCAGAGGACCTCATCCCTTCTACAGCCAAAGCCTCAGCACCCTTCCTCTACAGACCCAACATCTCCTGCAGCACCGTTTCTCTATAGACCCAACATCTCCTGCAGCACCTATCCTCCACAGACTCAAACTGTCTTGGGGGCTGAAGGGTGTGGTAATATAATTCTTTCCCTCTTCTCTCTCTTCCTATTCTCTCTCTCTCTCTCCTTCTGATCCCTCCACCTTATTTAGGTAATAAATAGTCTAGCTGTTGATATTTTGGCCTCGTTTGTGCCTCTAATTTCACAACACGGGAATATTCATAAAAATTTGAATCTCTTTCCCTCTCCAGATCGAGACAGAAGTTCCTCCTCATGTTGAGGTGGAACCTCCTGTGCTGTAGTTTCTATCCATTGCCCTTGTCCTATCCCAGGGTGCAACTGAGCAGAGCCTGGCCCCTCCCTCTTAATCCCCAGCCCTCAGATATTTATAAAGTGCCCCAGGGCTCTCAGTCTCTCTTCACCAGGCAGTGCTCCAGTCCCTTCATCATCCCTGTAGCCCTCCCTTGGACTCTCTCAAGTAGGTCCCTGCCCCTCTTGAACTGGGGAGCCCAGAACTGGATTCAATATTCCAGGTGTGGCCTCACCAGGGCAGAGTAGAAGGGGAGGAGAACCTCCCTGGATGTGCTGGATACACTCCTCTTAAAGCACGCCAGGGTCCCATTTGCCTTCTTGGCCACAAGGGCACATGGGGGAATGGAAAAAAAAAATAGAAATGGGTAGATTCAGATTGAATATTAGGAAGAAGTTCTTCCCCAGGAGGGTGGTGAGACACTGGAACAGGTTGCCCAGGGAGGTGGTGGAAGTCTCATTCCTGGAGGATTTTAAGGCCAGACTGGATGTGGCTCTGAGCAGCCTGCTCTGGTGTGAGGTGTCCCTGCCCATGGCAGGGGGTTGGAACTGGATGATCCTTGAGGTCCCTTCCAACCCTGACAATTCTATGATTCTATGACTGCTGTCTCATGCAGAACCTTTTATCCACCAGGCCTCCCAGGTCCTTCTCCACAGGGCTGCTCTCCAGCAGATCACCTCCCACCCTGTACTGCTGCAGTTTGTTCTTCCTTCCCAGATGAAGGACTCTGCACTCATCCTTGTTGAACCTCATTAGCTTCCTCTCTGCCCAGCTCTCAGTCTGTCCAGGTCTTGTTGAATGGCTGCACAGCCTCACATTTCTGGTGCAGTGAGCAGGGTGTTCACTCACAGGATATCTTCACAATATTGTCTATGAAATTGTGACAGTTTTAGGCTATGCCTTTAGGAAGAACAGTTACTGAAACACTCTGGTTGAATGTTTTGGTGTGAAAAGGAAAACAAAAGAGAGTTCTAAACAAATTTCATTGGTAGATCAGTGGGAATGCAACTTTAAATTTTAGTTTTAGTTCAGTTTGTGTCTCAGTCTGGTTTTTTCAGTCTGCCTGGGAAGCTGCTGTCTTTCTGTGCTTGGCTGACCTTGGACTAATGAGATAAGAAACTAATTCTTTTTCTTCCCTTAGCATACGCTTTGAACTAACAGAATTTCCCCCTTAATGATTACTTTTTCTCTCACTAACCCTTTTTGGGAAAAAAGGGAGGAAGGGAGAGGAGGGGTTTTTTGGGAGACTCTCCTCTACCGAGGGGAGGGGCAGGTTTTCTGTGTTACGTTCTTTGCTGCATATTTTTGTATATACTGTAAATACTGTATATTGTGTATATATTCATCGAATTTCATCCTGCTTGTAAAATATAGCTTTTCCATCTGCTCCTCCTACTGAGTTAGCCGTGGTTTTCTCTGTGTGTGTGGGAACTGAACTTCTCTCACCACCACAGAAATTAAGTCATTGACATAGAATGGAGCAGAGAAAACATGAACAAATCAGAACCAATGAGTTCTGCTGTGAACACACTGTGGAAAGATGGGCTGTGATTCTGGGAACTGCTTTATTCAGGCACAGGAAAACTTTAAGATGTTTGAGGAAGAGAAGCAGTATCTGGAAAAGGAACTGGAGAAGGAAAGGGAATAGACATGGAAAATGTGGGATCTGCAAGCCATGCAGATTAAAGAGTCTGCTGTAGCTTTAAGAGCTCAAGTAGGCAGCGACAGACTCTCCATCCCTATCCACTGTATGGGACAGGATAACTCACCACCACCACCCCCGCAGTGCATTTCAAAGGGAAAACTGTGTAAACTCAAACTGAATTATCTGATTCAACCCCAGGGAGAAACTCCCCAGAAGTAAGCTCTTCCAAAGAGAGCATAGAAGTAACCTGTGCAAGACCCATAATTAAAAGAGAAGTGTGGGCAGGTCCTAAACATGGGAGAACGAAAACTCAGATTTGACCCCACACCAGATCTCAATTGACTGAGCTGCAGGACAGATTTTCCTGAGACATTGAGAAAACTGAGACTGAATATTTGTGGTGAGTATCTTTAAATGTCAGAGAGAGTATTTTGCTTGACTCCCATGAAGCTGCAGGATTTTGGCATCCCGAGGTGACCTTGAATGAAGGACTCACCCTGAACCAGACCATTACCACTCAAGTAGCTTTTGGGGCAGGCAGACTGCACCCTGCAGAGAGAGGGGAACCCTTCCTGATCTGGGTGAAAAACTTATTGGAGCTTGCAGTGGCACTTGGTGCCATGGTCTAGTCGTGAGGTCTGTGGTTACAGGTTGGACTTGATGATCTTCGAGGTCTCTTCCAACCTTGGTGATACTGTGATACTGTGATACTGTGAGGAGTATAGAACTGTTGCTAGAGGATGTAGGGAGGCAACTAAGGAGGCTAAGGCCTCCTTGGAATTCACCCTTGTGAAGGAGGTCAAGGTTCAAGTCAGGTCAGGAAGGGCTTCTTCAAGTATGTTGCAAGAAAAACTAACGCCAGAGGCAGTGCAGGCCCAGTGCTGAATGAGATGGGTGCCTTGGTGACAGAGGATGCAGAGAAGGTGGAGTTACTAAATGCTTTCTTTTCTCTGTCTATTCTGCTGGAGGCTGTCCTTGGGAGCCTCAAGTCCCTGAGGCCCCAGAGGGGGACAGGACAAAGGAGGTATTTGCCATGGTTGATGAGGACAGAGTTAGAGAACAGTTAAGTCATCTGGACATCCATAAATCCATGAGTCTGATGGAATGCACCCATGGGTGCTGAGGGAACTGGCAGAGGTCATTGCCAGACCACTCTCCATCATCTTTAGTAGGTCATGGCAGACAGGAGAGGTGCCTGGGGAGTGGAGGAAGGCAAATATTACTCCAATCTTCAAAAAGGATAAGAGGGAGGACCCGGGTAACTATAGACTGGTCAGCCTGGAAAGGTAACGTAGTAACTTATCCTTGGCACTGTCCATAGGCATATCAAGGACAAGCGGGTCATTAGGAGCAGTCAACATGGCTTTACCAAAGGGAAGTCATGTTTCACCAACTTGAGGACATAGCCAGGTGGATGGATGATGGTAGAGCTGTGGATGTGGGCTATCTTGATTTCAGTAAGGCATCTGACACTGTCTCCCACAGCATTCTTGCAATTAAACTGAGGCAGTGTGGTCTGGATGATCAGGGAGTGAAGTGGATGTGAACTGGTTTAAGGGAAGGAGTCAGAGTTGTGGTCAATGGGATGGAGTCTAGTTGGAGGCCTGAGTCCAGTACTGCTCAACGTATTCATCGATGACCTGGATGAGGGCACAGAGGGCACTGTCAGGAGCTTTGCTGACGACACCAAGCTGAGTATAATGGCTGCCACACCAAAAGGTTGTGCTGCCATTCAGCGAGACTTGGACAGGCTGAGAGCTGGGCAGGGAGAAATTTGATGAAATTCAACAAGGACAAGGGTAGAGTCTTGCACCCCAGAAGGAACAACTCCATGCAGCAGTATAGGTTGGGGACTGACCTGCTGGAGAGCAGTGAAGGTGAAAGAGACCTGGGGGTCTTGGTGGTTGGAAGGATGACCATGAGCCAGCAATGTGCTCTTGTGGCCAGGAGGGCCAATGCCATTCTGGGGTGGATTAGAAGGGCTGTGACCAGCAGGTCAAGAGAGGTTCTCCTCCCCCTCTACTCTGCACTGTGTTGGATTGGATGATCTTTCGAGGTCCCTTCCAGCCCCTGAAATTCTGTGATTCTTCATGATTCCTTTGAGAGAGGAGGATAAGCCTCAATTTGCTTTTACCTGGCAAAGAGCTTAGCACACCTTTAATAGGTTACTCCAAGGACACAAACACTCTCCAATTATTGCACACAACACTCTGGCTGCACTACTGGACACTCTGAAAGTGCCAGAAGGGATCTGTAGCTATCAGTATATGGATGACATTAATTGGCAGTAGTAATAAAGAACAGGTTGGCTTAGGAGCTGAAGCCATCCGGAATTTGCTAACTGAGAATGGGTTAAACCAAATGTAAAGGCCCAGGAAGAGAAATTAAATTTCTCAGAGCCTGGTGGGCAGCTGGCTTTAATGTGGGGTGTGGGGTGGCTGGGCCCCAGTGTCACCTCTGTGTTAGGTGAACCCCCATTTTGGTGACTTATTGTGCCCTCTTGCACAGCACAGAGACTTGTGAGAGTGGGGTGGTTCCGGTGGGGACACGCTTGCCAGTGTCCCCAGTCCTCTGTGTTACCAAGGTCAGGCAGGCAGAGAGAGGACAGGGAAGTATCCCCTGTGACAGGAGGTCAGGATGCCACTCCAATTGCCCCTCTCTTCTTTGTTCTCCCTGACAGTCCCCAGGCTGCTCACCTCCTGCCAGAGCTCCACTGTGAGGCAGAGGAGCTCCCCAAGCTGTGCACACTCCCACAGCTGTGCTCACTGCCGCCATCTGATACCTCTGCCAGCTTGGCACCTGAGTGGTAGCCTGCTCAGGCTGCACCTGTCTGGGGAATTGCATCAGCCCTAGTGGGTGCAGGGCATGGAAAGGCCAGTTTTCTGCTGAGTGATGTCCCAGGTGGCAAAGTTTGTGACAGCTCTGGGGTGGTCACCCTCTGTGTGCAGCTTTCAGGGTGTCTCCAGGACTCGCATGGGAAATAGGGTAGGAGTAGGCCCTGGCCTGTGCAGCTCCAAGGGTCATACCAATTGGTTGGTAGCTGATAAGCCAGGGGCACTGCAGTATTTTTAACTCGGCCACAGCTCAGCTTGTTCCCAGCTGCTCACGCAAAGCTCCCACACAAAGCTCCCACACACAGCAGCCTCTGGTAGGACAGGAAGGAGGATGGGGAGCAAAAGAATAACCCAAAGCCTTGGGGGTTGAGCTGGGCAGAGTTTAATGGAACCATACAAAAACAGCAGAGCTCAGAGAAAGTCCAGACAAAGCCCGCAGGCAGCAGACAAAAGGAAGCAGCCAAGGCCAGACATGATAGAAGGAGAAGTCTCAGAAAGAAGAAGCATCTTAGGTCACATCTGAGCCACAGACCCCATCAACCTCTGCTCCAGGCAGCCCTTTCCTTATCCAGGAGGCAGGATATCAGCATGAGATCAAACACCCACAAGCTTCTCCAGCTGCTGTCTTGTTCAGGGCTCCCTTTCAGCTGAAATCTGGGCACAAATCTGGGTACCCAAGCTGTGTCTGAACCTCAGCATCCTGCTCCAGGAGCAGCCTTTCATGGTTGCTGGGACAGAGAGAAAGGGGAACAGAGGAGCATCTATGTGAGACCAACTTCAATGGCAGTGTCACTTCCACACCCCTCCAAGACTGCCTAAGACCCCCCTGGAATCATTCCAGATGCCATTTGGACCCCAGGAAACCCTCCAAAGAACTCCCTGACATTCCCCCCCCCCCCGATATCCCCACAGTCAGTCCTGGCACGCCCTAGAGCACCCAAGGCCCCTCCCTGAGATGTCCTTCAGACCCTCCCAAGGCACCCTCAAGACTCCTCTGAGAACCACCCTGAACTGGGCAAACAGCTCCAGCCCCTGCCATAAGGAAGAAATGTCCCCAACACTGGGGCATTTTGAGCAGAAACATCTGAAATCAACCCCGAAAAAGAGAGGATTGTGGTGAGTTTGGCTTTTATTGATACAACTGAGCAATGGTCAGGGGTGTTCTGCCCCAGAAAACCCAAAGCACTGGGGAAGATCCAGCCCCAGCTTCAGTGGTGGCTCTAGCTGTGCCAACTCATTGCCAACGTTATTTCCATCACCACTAACTGGTGTCTGGAAAGGCAGGGGATGTTTGTTCCTGCTGCAGACTCCAGTCTCTGAGAAAACTAAGTGGCAAAGGCCATTTTGGTTCAATCTGCTGGAAGAGGCCCCCCAGGAAGGTCACTTTTAACCCACTTTACCCTCTTGCCACAGGCCTCACAGGTGTAAGGCCTCTCACCAGTGTGGGTGTGGTAGTGCTGGAGCAGGTAGGAGCTCTGGCTGAAGCTCTTGCCGCAGTCACTACAGACATAGGGCTTCTGGCCACTGTGAACAAGGTGTTGGTGGGTGAGGTTGGAGTGCTGCCGGAACTTCCTGCCACAGGCCCCACAGGATTAGGGCCTCCCACCGGGGTGGCTGCAGTGGTGTTGGGTGAGGTACAAGCTCTGGCTGAAGCTTTTGCCTCCATCACCACAGACAAAGGGCCGGGTGCCAGGGTGAGAGCAGTGGTGCTGCAGCTCTGCCCACACTCAGGGCACTGACTTGACAGCTCAGCTGGCACAGAGGGGGCAGATGTGGTTTTACCCTCCTCCTTTTCTTCCTCTTCTCCCTGCTCTTCATCACCATCCTTCTCATACTCATTTTCACCGTTGTCCTTTTCATCAGAATCCTCTTCCCCTTCTTCCTCCTTGCTTTCCTCTTCCTCATACATGTCTTTGTCACTCTCCTCTTCCTCCTTCTCCTCTTCCTCAGGCTTTGGCCTGCACTTTGGTTCCTCCAATTTGTTCTCTGGGTGGTTCTTTCTCCAGCCTCTCACTCAGGCCGTTCTGGGTGGCCATGCTGCCGTAAGGAGGGGATCACCTCTGTGCCTTCCTCCACCCCCAGTGGTTGAAATGAGAGGGTCAGACCCTAATTCTTGTGCTGAGACACCCAGTTCCTGTGCTGAGGGTGATGAGACCACCCCAGTAACTATGGAGGAGGCTCATCCCCCTGTTCCTGAACCTGGTGGCCTTGGCAGGTCCATTCCCAGCCTGGTTCTTGCCCTCTGATTTCTTCTGGCTCAGAAAAAGGAGTTGTCAGTGCTGACCCAGGACACCTAACTACCCTTGACCCCCTTCCACTCACCCTCCCCATCCCAACTCCTATTCCAGCCACACATCTGACCCCTGTGCACCTCGAGGGCAGGTACTGTGCCCCCAAACTCCCAGCACAGCCAGTGCCCCTCAAAGCCCCAGAAGTGAAATGTGGTGGGCAGGAGAGTCTGGAGGGGTTGGGAGGTGCTAAGAGGTCAGCAGGGGCCTGGGGGTCCCTCTGTTATCCAACAGCTGGGTTCTCTACTTGCTGAGCTGTTCCAAGAGGCAGATAGGCAAACTGCAGGGCTGATGGAGAGGGGACATGGCCCTGGCCTGTGAGAGAAGCAGCAAAGTCTCAGAGGAGAGGACTGACCTGCAAGGGATGGCTCAGCACTGCCCAGCAGAGCTGGGCCTTGCTGGGAACAGCTCTTAAAGCCAAGAAGCACAGACAAGAGCCAGGGCTGCTGGAGATGGAAGGTCTGAAGAAGTGGAGACAGCTCCTTGCCCTGCACACAACCCCCAGCACATATCTCCAGGACAGCACAGGAGAGCTGCCTCCAGACAGCCTCTCTCAGGCCTTGGTTGCAGGCTCCTCCCACTGCATGCTCTGACCCCAGGATTCCTCTGTGGCCCTGCTCACAGACCCCACCCCACCCACTCTGCTCAGCTCTGCCCTGCAGGCATCTCCTGCCCAAGGCCATCTCTGTGCTGGCCACTCCTCACAGCACATCTCCTCTCTGCTAGCCCTGAGGATGACACAAGCCCTGAGGACACAGAAAGGGAGGTTCATAGTCTCTGCAACTGCAGGAAAGGGGAAGGGACTTGGTCAGCTTCTTCAAAACCCTCTTCAGCCCTCACTGTGATGCTGGAGGAGTCTGTCTCCTGGCCAAACCTGACACCTCTACGACCATACACACACAGAGGCAGCCTAAAGAGCCTCATTAGAAAGGTTTCTGTTTTTTTCTCTCCCTGCCCATTTCTCTCACCTTTCTCTTTGGAGTTCTCCAGAAGCTGCCATTCCAGATCCTGAAGAGAAAATGAGGTTTGATGTGTGTGGTAGGTTGAAAGGCCAATCTTCCCACCACGTGCAAAAGACTCAGACAAATGGATTGCAAAAGTGGTGGAAAGTTTAAATGGAAAAGCAGTGAAAATTTTACAGAGAACCACAAGCACAGTGACAAAAGAGAGGTCCCAAAGCATACCCAAAAGCATCCCACCCCTACCTGAGGGTACACCCAAAACCCCCAGGGCTCTTTCTCTACACCCCGGCCTTGGGCCTAGCCAGGCCCAAGAGAGGCCACGAGGCGGCTCACCCCATTACCAGGTAATGGTGAGGGAAAAAAGAGGAAATGCAGGACCCCTTGCTGTCTTATAAGGGAGCAGGGCATTATGGGATGAAATACCTGACTTCCTGTGCCCACCCATTGGGCTGGACCCTTTTGGGACACCACAGGTGTGGCTTGTGTGGTGGCATCAGGGGCAGGGCATCCAGCCTGAACCACCACACGCCACCATACCATACCATACCATTTCATACCATAATTCCTGCACCCAAAACATATAATCAAATTAGAACTCTTCTGATGACATGTCTAGCAAAGTCTGTATCTTCATCTGGGTGTCCTTCCACACAGTCTCTCATTGAGGTTCAAGTATCAGTCCATTCCAGTTCTTCTTCCTCATCTGATGGAGCCTCCCAGCGACACAGAATCATTCTTCTGCAGTGTAAAGTCTTCATGGACTCGTTGGACATCCTGGTCACCTGGAAGAACCTCACAACTTCTCAGCCAAACCTTTATTTGTGTCTACATTTACTCAGCTTGTGCAGTGGCATCAGGGGCAGGGCATCTAGCCTGAACCTCCACAATGTGAGGGCACAGTGCCCATGGGCTGTTGTTCATCTCCCAGCTGACACATGCAGAGGTGCAGAAGAATTCACTCCTTTGATCTCCTGAAATGCTGCCAGATTCTGGCATTTCCTGCACACACATTTTCCACCTGGGCGCTTGATCCTGTCCCCTTCTTGGGGGACAAGGCCTAATTCTCTGCACTAACGTTGCTGCAGAGGCTTTCAGCACTTTTGGGGTTCTTCTGGTGGGGGGATCTGTGGAGTACAGCAGCACTCTGTAAAGTTGGGGGAGGGGCTGCAGGTTTCTGGGGACATTTGTGGGGCTGGGGGTCGTCTGTGGAGTTGGGAAGGGGCAGTCTGTGGGGTTCTGGTCCGAAGAGCACTCTCTGTTTTTAAAAAAAAATTAATGCAGTGATTTAGTTTTAATGTAGCCCTTTAAGTTTTTTATGGATTCCTGATATTAGTGTAAGTTAGGAGTTTGATATAGGAATATTATAAATTTTGTTTAGGTCTTTTCCTTACATTCATGATAGTGTTTTAAGATAAGGATTATAAAAAATACACAAAATTTAAAAAAATAAATTTTTGATACATCATATAGAGAGGCTTAGACTAGGAAAGGGTAAATGGATGTATTAGTTCAGGAAAGGGCTGTGTATCTTATCACCTATGGGTTTTTAGTGACACCAGGAAGGAAAAGTCTATTCGTGTCATGAGCTGGGAAGATCAGTTCCACAGCTTGGTCCTATAAATATCTCAGCTGACAACACAGGAATCAACGCATGGGTGAAGCAGCAGTGCCCATGAAGCTGAAAATCAGCAGACCTAAGACTGATCACAGCGACTGCCATGCTGAACTGAGGCCAATAGCATTGATCTGAGGCTGATCACACAACAACGACAGCAGCTGACATCTGAATTAGGACTGAATATCACAATTGCTTATTTGCTACAGTGAAGAAGCTGAAAAGACCGAAAGTTAGTTTATACAACTAACAATGTTAATTATCAGACCAATGGGATCATTTAGACCTTATCATTATTTTCCCTTTAATCCAACAGTAATTTATTTACATTCTACCACTTGTCTACTCAATCTGTGGAAAATTTTCCTAGGCATCAGTCTAAAACTGCCACGCTTATTTGTATTCAACTCTTTTGATCTTTATGTCAACCCAGAGAGATTGTTGTGTGTGTGTTACTTCTCCTCATTTCTGTACTGGGGAGAAATGTTATCATTTATGAAAGAGAAAAAAATGCTGGGAATATTGTTAAATGTGAATATGATGTATTAAATATTAAAAATATTTCCCCAAACTAATTTAATCAGGATCATCTGCCCGGTCGATGGCATGACAGGATATTCATAACACAGTAGAGTAACAGTCTAGAGGCAATCAAAATCTATTGCATTTGGGCTTTGAGACTCTGGGAAAAGCTTAAAATACAACACCTAATTCCTGCCTATTCTCAGGCCCTTTCATCATTCCTCTTTGCCATCCCATGGCCCTGTGTCCCCCACCTCCACTGCCACTGCAGTTGGAAGGGTGGAGTGGAAAATGTTGTAGCTGAGGAATCATCTAATGAGCCAGGCTGAAAGCAGGAGCACAAGAATGGAAGGTCCCTGAGACTAAAGGCTGGGATGAGCCAGAGGGCTGAAAGAACAGCAACGAGTCAAGGGGATGGTTACAGATGAGGGGTGGGGAGAGACCCTGCAGCCACCTCACACAGGAATTGATGAAGGAGAACAGAGAGGGAGCAAGACCTCAGGTGATTCCTGCCATGAGGTGTGGGTGTGGGGGGTGGGGTGGGGGTAGGATTCCTGAATCCTGCTGTGTGAGATGTCAGGTGTCAGGGGTCTGGTGTAACCCAGGCAGCATTTGGGTGTTTGAGTTTCTGGGGTCAGCTGCTGACCCCACCCTTGTAGGTAGGAGCCAGGCAGAGCCACACAGCTGCTGAACTAGCCCCTCCCACCCCTATAGCTTTGACCCTCCATCTGTCTGCCCATTGGTCCATCTGCATGCATTCTCTGCCCTGCCCCTGAGTCCCCAGGACCCCACCAAGACCCCAGGACTGATCTAGAGCCCCATCATGGCCCAACAGATGTCCCAGGCTGAGAGCCTGGAGGAGAATACCCTGGGTAACAAGTTGGAGGAGCTGAAGTGCAGCCTTGAGGGAGAGGAAAAGAAAGATGATGAGGTTAAAGAAGACAAGCAGGAGGATGAGGAAGAGGAGGATGACCATCAGGAGGAGGATGACAAAGTGGAGAAAGATAGTGAGGAAGATGAGAATGAGAAGGCAGAAGAAGATGAGAATGAGGGGAAGGAGGAGGAGGAGTATGAGAATGAGATCTGCTGGAGAGCAGCCCTGTGGAGAAGGACCTAGGAGTCCTGGTGGACAAGAAGTTATCCATGGGACAGCAATGTGCCCTGGTAGGCAGGAAGGCCAATGGGATCCTGGGGTGCATTAAGAAGAGTGTTTCTAGCAGATCAAGGGAGGATATCTTTCCCCCACTCCTTGCAGAGCCAGCATAGGGGAAAGAGAAAAGGCATAAGAGGGGCAGGAGATGGTGCCTGTCCCACCTAGGGCTGGGGTCAGAGCACATGGACCCTACCCCACGCCACGTGTCAGGATCCCCATGCTTTGCAAGCCTGGGATGCAATAGGCTGAGTTTTCCTGCTTCTTTTGGTGCCATTTGACACAATTACTCAGAGTAAGCCAAAAAGCTCTCCTGCTGCTCCCCACTGTGGTGGTTTGGGCTGGGTGCCCTTATGCTGCATGGCGCACTTCCTGTGCCCAGAAGTCCAACCCAGTGGGTGGACACAGGAAAACCATGTATCTCCTACCACACCCCCTGCACCGCTATAAGATCTTGTGTGGGGTCTGCCTCTTTCTCTTTCTTCCCTCACCAGCACCCGGTAACTGGGGGAGATGTCTCCCAGCCTTGGGCCTGGCTAGGCCCAAGGCCAGGGGGATGGGCGGTCTCAGGCCTGGCCAGCTGAGACTAGCCTAGCAGTAGGGGGGGAAGAACGAGCCCTGGGGGTCTTGGGCCCACCCTCAGGTGGGGATGGGGTGTATCCGGGCCTGTTTTAGGGTTCTTTCTGTCACTGTTTCTGGTTCTTTTGTGCACATTCACCTTTCTCCTATTTAAACTTTTCCAGCACTTTTGCAATCCGTTTGTCAGAGTCGTTATTTTGCCTGTGGTGGGGAGGGGGCTGCCTCAACCCACTACACCCACTCAAAAGCTTCTCCCTGCAACAAAGTGCTCCTCCCACTTGTGGTAGGTTAAGGAAAACCAAGGATTAATCGGTATGACCACCAAAAAGAGTCCTCCAAAGGGACAGAAACTCCCAGGATACTGTGTTATTCTGTTCTGTTTCCTGATATCCACTATTTAAGGGAGTGTAAAGTCAGTATCTCTCTTCTCACTCCTCCTGGGAAGAGCCAATCTTATCTTTGGGGGCAGGTAGCCTTCTGGCTGTCAGGGAATTTGACAGCTATGCAATTAGGCCCAGTGAAGCTTGGTAAGCCTGAATCCTGGAGAAGGGGGGGGGGCAGGTTTGGCCTGCTCTTGGGCCTGCTACCTGAATACATCTGGTATCTTGTACTGGGTGGCTCCTGGCTCAAAACTAGCACACAGCTGCAGAGTTCTTCCCTAGCTGCACAGCGCTCTCGCTGGAAAGCACTGCCTGGCTGCCAGTGCTCATGGGCTCTGTCTGCCTCTACATTTGGCTTTTTTTCCCATTGTGGATTGCAACTGCAGGTTCCAGAAGGCTTCCCAAAAAGCAGGAGATCATAGGAGGAACCCTCATAAGCACCACACTGCCTCCTGAGCAGAACTGGGATATTTTCCTACAGTCCGTAGGGAATTGCCTGCCTCGAGGTAGTGGGGGTCAAGTCTCCGCTTGTGGACTTCTCTTTTCCAATTTATCTTTCCTCAGACTGTTTCTTATTGTTTTTGTCGTACTTGGTGGATAGGCACAGACTCCAATTTAGTGACTGAACACATTGAAGACACTTTATCAACACATCTAAGGGCATTTATTTATATCCCCAAAATGGCTGATGTAACATATTGTGGTGGTTTTAGGCTATGCCTATAAAATTTAGTTACAGATTTTGAGCAGAAAAATAGAAAAATATAAATAAATCACTATTGGGTGTACAAAGGAAAACACAATATTACTCTAAACAAATTCATTGGGTAAATATCTAGAACAAGATGAGTTGTACCAAAACAATTGTCTCTCTTCTTTCCTGATCTCTGCTGTTTGCTTTACTCAGGAGAGATTAACCTGCTTGTCAGCTGGCCTTGGCTGAATTGTTTAGTTAAGGCTAACTCACTGCTTTCACTCTGCTCCTCGTTGTCTCTTGTGGGACAGGGGGAGGAGGGTGCAGTGGAATGGCTTCCCTGGTCTCATGTTGTTTGCCAACTGTAAATATTTGTAAAATACTGTAACTCCTGAATATGTTGTACACATTCTTTGCATTCCATCATAAAGTGTAGTTCTTGCTTGTAAATACAGCTTCATTTGCTTCTGAGTTGGTCTGACAAAGTTAATGTTGGCGGGAAACTTCAACCCACCACACATATGGGCAAAGACACAAGAACTGCAGCTGGGGCAAAGGCTGTGCCAGAGCACAACAGCCTGAAGCCTGCCCCTCCCCTCAGCACTGCTGCACCTGCAGCCTGCTCCACACAGGGCTGTGCCCAGGGGGCACCTCCAGCCCAGCCCAGGGGCCAAGGACAAGGCCAGCACAGGGGGACAGCAATGGGCCCTGGCCCTTCCCACACCACCAGCTGCTGCAGTTCTGCCACCTGCTGCAACAGGTCCTGCTGGCCCTGTGGGGAAGCAAGGCTGCAGCAGGAGCAGCACCAGGAGCCAGCCCAGGCTGTCTTTGGAGTCCAGCCTGGGGCCTGCTCCTGCTGCCTCTGCAGCACTCTGCCACTGCAAGCCACAGCCTGCCCTGTCTTAGTGCCCAGCTGCCTGCCTTACGCCTCTGCAGCCCAGCCAGGATGGCAGCAGGGAGCTCCTGCACCTTCCAGCAGCTGGGGTGCTGGCCCCAACCCCCACATTAGCCCCCCCGGGACTCCTGGCAGAGGGCTGGGGGATGCCAACCCTGGGCAGGATGGCAAAGGAGCAGCTCTGGGCAAATGCAGTCTGAAAAGAGGCTGCAAGGACAGCTGCGACCACAGGTGTCACCCCCATGGGCACTCCTACCCCAAAACAAGTGAGAAACCACCCCACGAGCCCGAGGGGCATTGGGGATTTCAGACATTTCATATGGGGGATCCAGGGTGTAATAATTAAAGGGATGAATTATTTGTTAACCATATAAGTGATCAATGATGGAGTTGTAATCAAGTCAGACAATGCCACTCGATAAGAACATGTAACATCCTGTTTTGAACAGTATGTACTTAGTTTTAAGCTTGCTAGGCAGAAATCTACAGAAGTTGGGCAGCTGGGTCGACACCCACTGAGCCTGCCAGAAACGAGGCCAAGATAAAGACTATCAACATCCTCACAAGAGACTCCGGACCAGGATGCCGATCCTCATCAGTAAGCCACACTTGCGCAGCCAGAAGGGTGCATCCTAAGCATGAGGAATTGGCTGTTACGGTTGCGACAAACCTCCACCTTAAAAGAAGAGAGCGGATCCTTACTCGGTGCGTGCTGTTGTGGAGCAGGAGGCTCCCAGCCACCCAGCGCTGCTTTGGCTTATTTTACCCGCAATAAAATTTCTTATACCTAAAACTCTCGATTGGCGTGGAGAGTGTTTTTAACACGGGGGACCATTTTGGGGTCCCTGGGGGCATTTTTGAGATGCCAGGAGGGAAACAAAAGAGTCCCTTGAAAGCACTTTGTGATCCCTGGCTGCTATTTTGGGTTCCCTGGGGGCCATTTTATTATTTTGGCGGCGTGGGCGAGCAGAGAGCGCCGGGACGGACACCCTCCCCTGCCCCTCAAAAGGCTACAGGGCCTCAGTTCCGGCACTGCCCCGAACGGCCCCAGGGCCCAGCAGCTCACCGCTCCCGACTCTCAGCACACCCCGGCCCTCGCCCAGACCCTTCCCCACTCAGCTGCCGCCGCCCTCGGCCCCCCTCGGCCCCTCCCGTCCCGCCGCAGCTCACCAGCCGGCATCTGCCGCTCGCTCGCTCGCTCGCCCGCCCGCCCGCACCGGCGGCACTTCTCCGGCGCTCCGGCACCGCCACCGCGCCCCACGGGGCAGGAGCCACGGCGGCCGCGACCAGCAGGGGCAGCTCCTCACTGTGCGTCGGTAGCGGAGAGGAGGAGGAGCTGCCCCGCTTCCCGCTGCTCTCACTGGTTGCTGCTGCCCAATCGTGGGCGGGACTTCCGGGCCGAGCCCCGCTTCTGCTCGCGAAAGTCGCCGCTGGTGGGTTGGGGCTGTGGTCTCCATCTCAGCGCTGGCTGAGGCCGCCAGGATCCTGCCGCCGCCGGCATCTTCCTGTGCGCCGGATTCTTGCTCGTCCTCCTGCTCTTACTTCTGTTCTTCGCCCCCTTTGTCCCGTCTGCCAGGTGGGGTGAGGAAATCTCTGGGTGTGAGGGGGTAGCAATCCCTGGGGGCTGAGGGTTTTGTCCTGGGGTGAGTGTTAGGGAGGAGTCTGTGGGGCTGCTGGGGGCATCTGTGGGTCTGGGGGGCGCGATGGTCCGTGGGATATAGGGAGGTCCGTGGGGTTGTGGGGTTGGGGTCGGTGGGACTGAGGGGCAGCCTCTGTAGGGACAGAAGGGGGAGTTTGGGTTGGGTTGGAGCGGCTGTGGGGAAGGCACCGGAGGGGCCGCAGGGGGGTCGCAGGGGTCCGGCGGAAGGGGCAGCGGTGGAGCTGTCAGGAGTGGGGAAGTTGTGGGGTTAGGATCGGGGTCCCTTGGGGCTGAAGGTTGTAATCTGGGTCCTTTAGGACTCATGGAGGAGGCCAGAGGCTGGGATCAGGATACCTTGGGGCTGAGTGGGATCTCGGGAGCAGGATGGGGATCCCATGGGGCCGGGCGGGGGTCTGGGGGCTATGGAGTCTGTAGCGTTTGGGGAGTCGGTGGGGCCCGACTGCCCCTGCCTCCTGTAGCGGCTGTGGCCGCAGGCGGTGCTGGGCGCCTCCAGCCGTCCCCTGGGCAGCAGGCGGCAGGGCCCAGCCACGGCCCCGGCGCTGCCTGAGGGCAGCAAGCAGGCCCCCGGGAGGCTCAGAGAGATTTCCATGGCCCAGCAGGGCCAGCGGCACCAATCGGGAGGGCGTGGGGGAGTTCAACCCCCGAATGCCCCCAGCAGCCTCCCCTGGTCCCGGGTGCCCCCATGGAGTTCTAGGGGGTAACTGAGGGCCCCAGGGAGGCACTGTGAGCTCTCAGGCTGCTGTTGTGGCTTCCCTGGGGGTATTTTGGGCTGGGCCTTGGCTCCTCCTGCTTGTGGCAGGGTCCAGCGTGGGCTGCCTGGGGGGGGCACAGGGAGTTGTGGGAGGCTGTTCGGGGGTTCAGGGCTTTAGCCCCCGACTGCTGCCAGTGCCTGCCGCTGGCTGTGCTGGGCCAGCAGCTAGGGTGCTCCTGCCTCAGCCCTTGCGCTGCCACCACGGAGCCTGCCCCTCGTGCTGGGCCTTCTGCAGAGCTGGGCAGAGAGGTTAAGAAGGTGTCAGACTCACCCCAAGCCCACAGCCCCTGGCTGGCTGCCAGCTTCTGCACCTTGGCCCTGAGCATTTTGTTGTGGCTGGGGGGCAGGATCCACCCCCACCCCTCCTGCAGCTCCTGTTGGTGGGGGCATACCTGGGGACACAGCAGGGACCTATGGTGCCCAGGTGCCCCCTGCCCTATCCAGTGTGCCCAGCTCAGCCCGGCCATCAAACCCCATGACCCCACAGACCCCCACCTAGCCCCAGTGGATTCCAATGCCAGCCACCGGCTTCCCTCGATGAGCCCCAAAGGATCCTGATTGCAACTCTTGTCCCCAAGGGATCTCAATCCCAACCCCACAGGCTCGGGAGTAGAGCAGGGAAGTGTCTGGGCAGGCCCAGGGGCATGCTGAGAGCCTTTCCCTGCTGGTCCCCAGGGTTGTGCAGGGCATGCCAGCAGGTGGAGTTCTCAGCCAGGGCAGTGCCATCTCGGCTACAGCTGTGGGGTGGGGATGAGTCAAAGAACTCTTTAAAATCTCTTCCAAGCAAGGTGATTTCAGAGACTCTGAGTTCTGAGAAGTTTTAAAGAGACTTTGAAGAAATGTGAAGAGTTTTTGATGATTTTTTCAGGGATATTTCTAAAGTTTTGAGAACCCCAAAACTGCTGAAAGTCTATGCAGCAACCTTAGGGAAGAGATTTGAAAGGAGCTTTAGGTGGTTTGAGGAAGTTGTAAGAGTTTTGAAAGATTTTAATGAGTTTTTAGGAGGCTGTGAGAGATTTAAAGAGATGTTGATGATTTTTAAGGCAGTTTGAAACCTCTTGCAGTGGTTTTGAAGACTGACAAAGAGATCGGTCAGCCTAGAGACTCACTGAAATCTCTCCAGAATTAGTTGTTGTGAGTTGATAAGAGTTTGTCAGATTTTCATGACAGTTCTGGAGGTTTTGAACAGTTTTGAAGGGATTTATTGACTTTAGAAGACATTTTGGGGAGTTTTGAGGACATTTGGATGACTTTTCAGGCATATTGGGAGAGTTTTGAGGCCACAAAACTCCTTTAAATGTCTCCAACCATCTTAAAAGAGAGATTTTAGTGCCTCTTTGGGTGGTTTTAGGAGTTTCTAGGAGGTTTGAGTAGATTTTAATGATTTTTTCAGTGCCTTTAAGAAATTCTAAGAGATGTTGATTGTGGCATAGGGTGTGGACCACAAGTGGTGTCTCTGGGAAGAGAGAGAGAGGAATTTGACACTGTTGATAGCTGCACTGGGCAGGATCCACTACTTATGTCTTTATTGTAAGAATACAAGGCTTTTATGCCCCTAGGCAGCCACAGGATCACAGGCAAAGCTGCCTCAGTACTTTGCCATTACCCAAACCAAATTTATCTTGGGCAGTACATAGAGTAAGTTCTCACACAAAATGAAAACAGAGTGTAAAATGTGCAGCTGTATTCTCATCTTGTCTCTGTCTAGTTTTTTACCCTTCCCACGGCCAGGGTTTAATCAACGTCTGTAAATCCTTTTCAGCAAGCAGTGAGAGCTTCAAGCTCAAAAGCTGTTCAGTCTTTCTTTTCACACTGGACATTTCCCCTTTTGTATTAATAAAACAGACCTGGTTTAGCATGTGGCTGACTACAGCTTGCACACAGCATAAAACACAGGTGTGGTGGTTTGAGCCTTAACTGGGACTTAAGAGCTGAGATGGGGACAAGGCTGAGAATCCCTCACCTGCTCCCCTCCTCCTTCCCAATAGAGAGGGGAAAAAAAGAAAGGGAAGGAGCAAATCCACCAAGAAATAATTTGGAGTCGGCTTGGAAGTAGAAAGCTAAAGAGTTTTCTTTAAACAATATTTATATATGTAGCAATAACAGGTAAGGTTCACTAGGGCAAGAAACAAGGATGGGTGGGAGGGGAAAAAAAAATACAAAACCAGTCTCTCTTCAGAGGCACGGGGGCAGCATGTAGAAGGATCAGGCCTGACCACGTGGCAGAGAAGCAGGGAGCCACCAGCAGTCTTCGCCCAAGCAAAGGCAGGGCCCAAGAGAGCTAATGGCTGCAGAATCCCCCTTCTTATAGCCTTGTGGGGCAGGGAGGGGGAATGGAACAGACTAATTTAGTTTCCTGGGGGAAAACACCCTCCAGGAAGGGCAAAAGCTCTCACAAGCCCTCCCCCCACTACCATGATGAGCGTAGCCCATCACAATCCACCCCTGTGTTCCACTTCCACTCTCCTGTCACAGCCCCTTCACCCAATCTTGACACGTGGTATTCAAATCCTCAATGCAAGTCCCTCTTTATCACAGTTCTCTCTTTCTCAGGGCAGTCTCTCCCTCTCTGGTGCCAGTCAGTGTAGGTGGTGCTTGAACTGGGCAGGAATGTGGAGAAGAATCAGGAATCAGTCTGTCTTTGAAAGGGAAAGAAAAAATCAGGAACAGTCCATTGCCGTAGGAACATCAGGAACAGGTGCAGGTGATGACCCAGGAGCATTCTGGATTGGTGTGCAGTGTGTTCATGCTGAGTGCTGGATGCTAGGCTGGTATTAAGCTAGGAGGAAAAAACTTACAACAACTTATAACTATTCACACAATGACTATAATACATTGATGTGTGCTGCCCCCTCTGAGTTCATCCCTTCTCAGCCAGAGACACGTTCCACTGTGGGATACACTGAATGTTCCTAGTTTCTAACATGACCCTGTACGTGTGTCTCGATCCGGAGACGGAAAGAGATTGAGGTTTTTAATGAATATTCCCGTGTTGTGAAATTAGAGGCACAAACGAGGCCAAAATATCAACAGCTAGACTATTTATTACACAAATACAGTGGATGGATTAGAAACAGAGGGAGAGAGAGAGGAAAAATAGAGAGGGAGAAAGAGAAGGAATAGGGAGAAGAAGGAGAAAATAGGAAAGGGATTATATTACCAAAGGTCAGAGGTGGAGAGAGGGTTTTCAGAGTCCAAGGTCCGTGGGGTTGGTCCATGGTGTTGCTCCGTGATGTTTCCCACGTGTGGTGCTGTCTGCTTTCTTCTGACTTGACAGTGTCGCTCAGGTCTTTTTATACAGTTTTTTAGTCCTTAGGCGAGATGTCCAGGTGTTGTTCCCCAGGACATCGTTCTGGGAGATCATCCTTAGTTAAGTGTCCCAGTATTGTTCACCGGGAAATCGGTCCGGGAAATCGTCTTTAGGTAAATATCCAGATATCGTTCCCCAGGAAATCTTTCTGTGTACTCAGGTGAGTTTGGGCAGGGTCTGGATGAAGAGGGGGAAGAGGCCTCCGCCTCCTCCTTCTCCATCTGCCTACCCGCACACTCACTACACAGGTGGTGCATCCATTGTCTCACCATCCTCCCTCCCTGGGTTATCTGATAGCTGGAAATGATCTTGTCCTAAAGGTGTGATGGCTGAGTCTTTGGGCCATTATTGTAGGCCAGCTGCAGTCTGGTTATCCTTTGTTGAGGGCACATCTCGATTCATGATCTAATCACAAGGTGATTTGCATCCAGGATTGGTAGACAGGATTCCTACAACGTGTGACCAGGACCCTCAGCCAAGACCACCCCTTGGGTTGGTTTGCCCCCACCAGCAGCAGGAAAAACCCACACTGCCTTCCCCAGCAGGTTCTTCTCAGCAATCACAGGAACTCCATCTCCACCCACTGTTTGCAGCAGGTGGGACTTGGCAGGACCAGCTCAGTTCACAGATCCTCTGCTGTTCACTAACCAAGTGGCTTGAGCTAGGTGTCTCTCCCAGTTCCTAAAGGTTCCACCCCCATGGCTTTTAGGGTGGTCTTTAGCAAGCCAGTGTAGCACTCGACCTTTCCTGCAGCTGCTGCATGGTATGGGATGTGATAAATCCACTCAATCCCATGTTCCTTTGCCCAGTCCCTTATGAGATGGTTCTTGAAGTGGGTTCCATTGTCTGATTCAATCCTCCCAGGGGTGCCGTGTCTCCACAGGATATGTCTCTCTAAGCCCAGGATGGTGTTGCGAGCAGTGACATGAGGTGCTGAGTAGGTTTCCAGCCACCCTGTACTTGCCTCCACCATGGTCAGTACATGCTGTTTGCTGCTGTGAGACTGATGATGGCAGCACAGATGTCACACTCATGGATGACCTGTGAGATGGCTTCCATAGATATGTCCACTGATCTGTCCTGAGCCCACCAGTATGTGGCATCTCTCCCTTGGTGGACAGAAGTGTCATGGGCCCAGCGAGCTAAGAACATCTTGCCCTTGTGTTCCCAATCCAAGTCTATTTGGGAGATTTTAGCAGCCAGATCTGCTTGGTGATTGTGCTGGTGTTCTTCATTGGCTCTGCTCTTGGGGATGTGTGCATCAATGTGGCTCGATAGCTGACTGGAGCCGGCGCTCGGGGATCACCCTCCCGGAATCTGTGAGCTTTCTGCCTGGTTTCGCTTTCATTTCGGGGCTTTGCGGGTCAGGAGAGCTTGGGGGCTAGCAGGCGGGTCTGGCGGGATCGTGCTCTCGCGAGCTCGCTCGGGAACGGGGCGTCGGCCGCGGGAGGTTTCAATCCCGCCCGGGCCGTGCGCGCGCCGCCATTGTGGCTCGAGAGCCGCCTGCCTGCTGAGCGAAAAAAAAAAAAAAAAAATTTTTTTTTTTTTTTTTTCAATCAAACAGTCAACCATGGTTGTCACTAGGACAAAGGGTAGAAAAACAGCATCTACCCAGACTGACTTGCTATATCAGCATGCAGAAGTCCAGGCTGCCGGCTGCAGTGAGCGCTTGAGCTTGGCACTTGGAATGGAGGGGGAAGGAGAGACCACCTGTGTCAGGTGTGACCAGGTGAACTTTCTCCTTACTCTGGTGGCGGAGCTGAAGGATGAAGTGGCTGAGCTGAAGGAGGAGGTATCTAGGCTGAGGTCAATAAGGGAAAGCGAAAAGGAATTAGACATGTGGACTACAGGCCAGTCAGTCTCACCTCTGTGCCCGGAAAGATCATGGAACAGATCCTCCTGGAGGCACTAATGACTCAGAAGAACAGTGAAGAGGTGATTGGGAATAGTCAGCATGGCTTTGCCAAGGGCAAATCCTGCCTGACAAACCTGGTGGCCTTCTATGATCAGGTGACAGCATTAATAGATGAGGGGCGAGCAACTGATGTCGTTTACCTGGACTTGAGCAAAGCCTTCGACACTGTCCTGCACCACCTCCTGGTCTCCAAGCTGGCGACACATGGGTTTGATGGATGGACCACTAGATGGATAAAGAATTGGCTTGATGGCCGCACCCAAAGAGTGGCTGTCAACGGGTCCATGTCCCAGTGGAGGCCACTGACAAGCGGAGTCCCTCAGGGATCAGTCCTGGGACCTGTCTTGTTCAACATCTTTGTGGGTGACATGGACAGTGGCATCGAGTGCACCCTCAGCAAGTTTGCTGATGACACCAAGCTGTGTGGTGCAGTGGACACGCTGGAGGGAAGGGATGCCATCCAGAGGGACCTTGACAGGCTGGAGAGGTGGGCACAAGCCAACCTCATGAGCTTCAACAAGACCAAGTGCAGGGTCCTGCATCTGGGTCGAGGCAATCCCAGGCACAAATGCAGGCTGGGCAGGGACTGGCTGGTGAGCAGCCCTGAGGAGAGAGACTTGGGGGTGCTGGTGGAGGAGAAGCTCAACATGAGCTCTCAATGTGCGCTTGCAGCCCGGAAAGCCAATCAGATCCTGGACTGCATCAGGAGAAGTGTGACCAGCAAGTCAAGGGAGGTGCTTCTCCCCCTCTACTCAGCTCTGGTGAGACCCCACCTGGAGTACTGCCTCCAGTTCTGGAGCCCCTATTACAAGAGGGATGTGGACGTGCTGGAGCGTGTCCAGAGAAAGGCCACGAGGATGATCAGAGGGCTGGAGCACCTCTCCTATGAGGACAGACTGAAGGAGTTGGGGCTGTTCAGTCTGGAGAAGAGAAGGCTCTGAGGTGACCTCATTGTGGCCTTCCAGTATCTGAAGGGGGCCTACAGGAAGGCTGGGGAGGGACTTCTCAGGATCTCAGGTAGTGATAGGACTAGGGGGAATGGAATGAAGCTGGAAATGGGGAGATTCAGGCTAGATGTGAGGAAGAAGTTCTTCCCCATGAGAGTGGTGAAGCCCTGGAATGGGTTATCCAGGGAGGTGGTTGAGGCCCAGTCCCTGGAGGTGTTTAAGACCAGGCTGGATGAGGCTCTGGCCAGCGTGATCTAGTGTAGGATGTCCCTGCCCATGGCAGGGGGGTTGGAACTAGATGATCCTTGTGGTCCCTTCCAACCCTGACTGATTCTATGATTCTATGAGAAGGCTCTGCAGATCTCCCCTGCTGCTGAGGGAAGGGTCCCTGGAAACGGGGAGGGATGGATACAAGTCCCTGCCAGGGGTGGCAAGGGAAATCCATCCCGGCCCTCCCCTCCTCCTCCGCTGCCCTTGCATAATAAGTACGAGGCCCTGCAGGCCGAGGGCGGTGGGGATGAGAGGGCTGAGGAGCAGCCATCTGGGCAGGAGCCTAAGGCTAAGGCCAAGCAGTCCCCACCAGCTATAATGACCAGCTCCACAAAGAAAAGGAGAAGGGTTATAGTTGTTGGGGACTCTCTCCTGGGGGGTACAGAGGGACCCATATGCCGTCCTGACCCATCCCACAGGGAGGTCTGCTCCCTACCCGGGGCACGGGTCAGGGACATTGTGAGGAGAATCCCTAAGCTAATCCACCCCTCTGACTATTACCCTCTGCTTGTAATACAAGCAGGGAGTGATGAAATTGACAAGAAGGGCACTAGGGCAATTAAAAAGGAGTTCAAGGCCCTTGGACAATTGATTGAAGGGGAAGGAGCTCAAGTGGTGTTCTGCTCAGTTCCCTCAGTGGCAGGTGAGTACACTGAGAGGAACGGGAGAACCCACACCATCAACAATTGGCTCAGGGGATGGTGTCAGCAGCGAAATTTTGGTTTCTTGGATCACGGGGCAACTTTTACTGCACCCGACCTGCTGGGGCCTGATGGGTGCAGTTATCTAGAAATGGTAAGAGAGTCCTAGCGCTTGAGTTGGCAGGGCTCATTAAGAGTGCTTTAAACTAGGCCTGAAGGGGGTGGGTGAGGAAGTCAGTCCCTCTGCAGATGAAGGAGTGGGGCACAGATTAGGGTCAATAGAGAAGTCGAGAGCCCAGCTGAAGTGCATGTACACCAATGCATGCAGCATGGGCAATAAGCAAGAGGAGCTGGAAGTCCTGGTCCACCAGGGTGACTATGATATAGTCGCCATCTCAGAAACATGGTGGCATTACACACACATGATTGGAGTGCTGCACTGGGGGGTTACAGGCTCTTCAGGAGAGACAGGCAAGGGACAAGAGGAGGAGGGGTGGCTCTGTATATCAGGGAGTCACTCTCTGCCACAGAGCTTGAGGTGGAAAATGAAGGGAATGTGGGTTAAAATCAGGAGGCAGACCAACAAAACTGATATCCTGGTTGGAGTCTGTTCTAGACCACGCAACCAGGATGAGGAGGCAGATGAAACGTTCTATAAGCAACTGGAGGCTGTCTCAAGGTCATCAGATGTTGTCTTTGTGGGTGACTTTAACCTGCCAGATATCTGCTGGGAACTTAACTCAGCAGAGAGGAGGCAGTCCAGAAGATTCCTGGAGCGCATGGAGGACAACTTCCTGATGCAGCTGTTGACTGAGCCTACGAGGGGTCAAGCTCTGCTTGACCTGCTGTTCTCCAATAGAGAAGGGCTGGTAGGAGACGTGACCGTGGGAGGCTGCCTGGGGTGCAGCAACCATGAGATGGTGAATTTTTCAATTTACAGGGAGCTAGGGAGGAGCACCAACAGAACCTTCACCTTGGACTGCCGGAGGGCGAACTTCAGCCTGTTTAGGAAACTTATCTGCAAAGTTCCCTGGGTAGCAGCCCTCAAGAACCAAGGGGTCCAGGAGGGTTGGACCTATTTTAAACAGGAGCTCTTGAAGGCACAGGAACTGGCGGTTCCCATCTGCCAAAAGATGAGCCGGCAGGGAAGTCGACCGGCCTGGATGAGCAAGCAGCTCCTGGAGGAACTAAGGGAAAAAAAGAGGCTGTATCACCTTTGGAAGGAGGGGAAGGCTTCTCGAGGTATGTTTAAGGAAGTTATTAGATTATGTAGAAAAAAAAAATTAGAGAGGCAAAGGCCCTGTTGGAGCTGAGGCTGGCCACCTCAGTGAAGGACAATAAAAAGCGCTTTTACAAATATGTTAATGCCAAAAAGAAGGGCAGGAAGAACCTGCACTCCCTATTGGACCTGGAGGGGAGCACAGCGACTAAAGACGAAGAAAAGGCTGAGGGCCTGAACACCTTCTTTACCTCGATTTTTAACAGTGAGGCAGGAGGAGTTCAGAACAAGTGGCCTCCTGAGCTGGGTGACGGGGTCAGGGAGCAGTGTAATGCCCTGGATATCCATGAGGAATTAGTTCGGGACCTGCTGAGCCACTTGGACACTCACAAGTCCATGGGGCCGGATGGGATCCATCCTAGCGTGCTGAGAGAGCTGGCAGGTGAGCTGGCCAAGCCGCTCTCCATTATTTCCCTCCAGTCCTGGCTGACCGGTGAGGTCCCAGATGACTGGAAACTGGCCAGCGTGGTCCCCATCCACAAGAAGGGACGGATGGAGGAACCCGGAAACTATAGGCCAGTCAGCCTGACCTCAGTGCCAGGGAAAATGATGGAGCAGATTATCCTGGCGGCAATAACTGCGCACCTGCAGGATGGCCAAGGGCTCAGGTCCAGCCAACATGGATTCAGGAAGGGCAGGTCCTGCCTCTCCAACCTGATCTCCTTCTATGATCAGGTGACCCGCCTGGTGGATGTGGGGAGGCCTGTGGATGTGGTCTACCTGGACTTCAGCAAGGCCTTTGACACCGTCCCCCACAGCAAACTGCTGGCTAAGCTGTCAGCTTGTGGCTTGGGCAGCAACACTCTGCACTGCGTTGGGAACTGGCTGGAGGGCCAGGCCTAGAGAGTGGTGGTCAATGGTGCCACCTCCAGCTGGAGGCCAGTCACCAGTGGCATCCCCCAGGGATCAGTGCTGGGCCCCATCCTCTTCAATGTCTTCATTGACAATCTGGATGAGGGGATTGAGGCAGTCATCAGCAAGTTTGCAGATGGCACCAAGTTAGGAGCAGATGTTGGTCAGAGGGTAGAAGGGCTCTGCAGAGGGACCTCGATCGACTGGACAGATGGGCGGAGTCCAATGGGATGGAATTCAACAAGTCCAAGTGCCGGGTGCTGCACTTTGGCCACAACAACCCCATGCAGAGCTACAGGCTGGGGTCGGAGTGGCTGGAGAGCGGCCAGACAGAGAGGGACCTGGGGGTGCTGATTGACAGCTGCCTGAACATGAGCCAGCAGTGTGCCCAGGTGGCCAAGAAGGCCAGTGGCATCCTGGCCTGCATCAGGAATAGTGTGGCCAGCAGGAGCAAGGAGGTCACTGTGCCCCTGTACTCTGCTTTGGTTAGGCCACACCTTGAGTCCTGTGTCCAGTTCTGGGCCCCTCAGTTTAAGAAGGACATCGAGACACTTGAACGTGTCCAGAGAAGGGCAACAAGGCTGAGGAGAGGCCTTGAGCACAAGCCCTATGAGGAGAGGCTGAGGGAGCTGGGGTTGTTTAGCCTGGAGAAGAGGAGGCTCAGGGGCGACCTCATTGCTCTCTACAACTACCTGAAAGGTGGTTGTAGCCAGGAAGGGGTTGGCCTCTTCTCCCTAGCAACCAGCACCAGAACAAGGGGACACAGTCTCAAGCTGCAACAGGGGAAGTTTAGGCTCGAGGTGAGGAGAAAGTGCTTCACCGAGAGAGTGATTCGTCATTGGAATGGGCTGCCCGGGGAGGTGGTTGAGTCGCCGTCCCTGGAGGTGTTCAAGAGGGGACTGGATGTGGCACTTGGTGCCATGGTCTAGTCATGACGTCTGTGGTTATAGGTTGGACTCAATGATCTTCGAGGTCTCTTCCAACCTTGGTAATACTGTGATACTGTGAATGTGCCATACGTTGTTGGCAGCCTGTCCAGGCGGGCAGCGATGTCTTGCCACAGGTCAGCGGCCCAAACAGGCTTCCCTTTTCTGTGCCATCTGTTCCTCCTCCATTCCTTCAGCCACCCCCACAAGGCAAGTCAACAAGTGGCTTAGGGGCTGGTGCAGACGAATGAATTTTGGGTTTTTCGATCTTGGGGAACTTTGTACTGCACCAGGTCAGCTGGTAACAGATGGAGTACATCTGTCCCAGAGGAGGGGAAAGGTCATAATACATGAGAATGGCCTGTCCCCCAAAGGTAAAAAGATTCTGGGAAGGGAATTAGCAAGTCTCATTGACAGGGCTTTAAACTAGCTTCGAAGGGGGAGGGTCGGAAACCAGTGCCCTCAGGCAGGAGTCTGGAGGTGATAAGCTAGAGCTAGAGGTGAAACCAGCAGCCCAGCTGCAGTGCATGTACACTAATGCACGAAGCATGGGTAACAAACAAGAGGAGCTGGAAGCCTTGTTGCAGCAAGAAAGTTATGATGTAGTTGCCATCACAGAGACGTGGTGGGACGACTCGCATGACTGGAGCGCTGCAATTGATGGCTACAGGCTCTTCAGGAGAGACAGGCAAGGAAGAAGGGGTGGAGGGGTGGCCCTGTACGTCAGGGAGGCACTGGATGCTGTTGAGATGGAGATCAGGGATGATAGGGTTGAGTGCTTGTGGGTGAGAATTAGAGGGAAGACCAACAGGGCAGACATCCTGGTTGGAGTCTGTTATAGACCACCCAACCAGGAGGAGGATGTCGATGAGGCATTCTATAGGCAGCTTAAGGCTGTCTCAAGATCACCTGACCTCGTTCTCATGGGTGACTTCAACCTGCCTGATATCTGTTGGGATCTCAACACAGCAGAGAGGAGGCAGTCTAGGAGGTTCTTAGAGTGCATGGAGGACAGCTTCTTATCCCAGGTGCTGCGTGAGCCTACCAGGGGTAAGGCTATGCTTGACCTCCTCTTCACCAACAGGGAAGGGCTGGTGGGTGATGTGGTGGTCGGAGGGTGTCTAGGCACCAGTGACCATGACATAATAGAGTTTTCAGTATGCAGCCAAGCCAAGAGGGGCAGCAAGAAGACCTCCACTCTGGACTTCCGGAGGGCAGACTTCAGGCTACTCAAGGAACTAATTCAGAAGGTTCCTTGGGAATCAGTCCTTAAAAATAAAGGGGTCCAGGAGAGCTGGACCTACTTCAAGGAAGAACTATTGAAGGTGCAAGAACAGGCTGTGCCGGTGTGCCGGAAGATGAGCCGCCGGGGCAGACGGCCAGCCTGGATGGGCAATGAACTTTTAATAGAACTTAGGGAAAAAAGAGGGTGTATCATCTTTGGAAGAAAGGGGAGGCAACCTACAGAATGTTTAGGGATGTTGCTAGGTTGTGCAGGAAGAAAATTAGGGAGGCAAAAGCCCATTTAGAACTTAGACTGGCCTCTGCTGTGAAGGACAACAAAAAGTCCTTCTATAAATACATCAATAGCAAGAAGAAGGGCAAGGACAACCTCCACTCCTTGGTTGACACGGAGGGGAACGTTGTAACAAAGAATGAGGAAAAGGCAGAGGTACTTAACACCTTCTTTGCCTCAGTCTTCACTAGCAGGGCAGAACGTCTTCCAGACAGCTGGCCTGCAGAGCTGGCAGAAGGAGCCAGAGAGCTGCATAGTTTCCCACTGCTCCAAGAGGAAGTTAGAGATCTACTGAGCCGCTTGGACCCCCACAAGGCCATGGGACCGGATGGGATCCATCCTAGGGTGCTGAGATTGCTGACAGATGAGCTGTCCAAGCCACTTTCCATCATTTTTCAGCAGTCCTGGCTCACTGGAGAGGTCCCAGAAGACTGGAAGCTGGCCAACGTGGTGCCCATCCACAAGAAGGGCCGGTTGGATGAGCCAGGCAATTATAGGCCTGTCAGCCTGACCTCAGTGCCAGGCAAGATTATGGAACGGGTCATCTCGAGTGCGATCACACAGCACTTACAGGATGACCAGGGGCTCAGGCCTAGCCAGCATGGATTTAGGAGGGGCAGGTCCTGCCTGACCAACCTGATCTCCTTCTATGATCAGGTGACCCGCCTGGTGGATGTGGGGAGGCCTGTGGATGTGGTCTACCTGGACCTCAGCAAGGCCTTTGACACCGTTCCCCACAGCAAACTCCTGGCCAAGCTGGCAGCCCGTGGCTTGGACAGGAGCACACTGCGTTGGGTTAGGAACTGGCTGGAGGGCCGAGCCCAGAGAGTAATGGTGAATGGCACCACATCCAGCTGGCGGCCTGTCACTAGTGGTGTGCCCCAGGGATCAGTACTGGGCCCCATGCTCTTCAACATCTTTATTGATGATCTGGATGAGGGCATTGAGTCCATCATCAGTAAATTTGCAGATGACACCAAGCTGGGGGCAGCAGTTGATTTGCTGGAGGGCAGAGAGGCTTTGCAGAGGGACCTCGACAGGCTGGACAGATGGGCAGAGTCCAATGGCATGAGATTTAACACATCCAAGTGCCGGATTCTGCACATTGGCCACAACAACCCCAGGCAGTGCTACAGGCTGGGGTCAGAGTGGCTGGAGAGTGGCCAGGCAGAGAGGGACCTGGGGGTACTGGTTGATTGTAGGCTGAACATGAGCCTGCAGTGTGCCCAGGCAGCCAAGAAGGCCAATGGCATCCTGGCTTGCATCAGGAACAGTGTGGCCAGCAGGAGCAGGGAGGTCATTGTGCCCCTGTACACTGCACTGGTTAGGCCGCACCTTGAGTACTGTGTCCAGTTCTGGGCCCCTCAGTTTAGGAAGGATGTTGACTTGCTGGAACGTGTCCAGAGAAGGGCAACAAAGCTGGTGAGGGGTTTGGAACACAAGCCCTATGAGGAAAGGCTGAGGGAGCTGGGGTTGCTTAGCCTGGAGAAGAGGAGACTGAGGGGTGACCTTATTGCTCTCTACAACTACCTGAAGGGAGGTTGTAGCCAGGCAGAGGTTGGCCTCTTCTCCCAGGCATCCAGCACCAGAACAAGAGGACACAGTCTCAGGCTGCGCCAGGGCAGGTTTAGGCTGGATGTTAGGAAGAAGTTCTACACGGAGAGAGTGATTGCCCATTGGAATCGGCTACCCGTGGAGGTGGTGGAGTCACCTTCACAGGAGGTGTTCAGGAGAAGACTTGATGGGGTGCTTGGCTGTATGGTCTAGTTGTTGGGTGGGTTGGATTGTTTGATGGGTTGGACGCGATGATCTTGAAGGTCTCTTCCAACCTGGTGTATTGTATTGTATTGTATTGTATTGTATTGCATTGGCTGCCATCCAGGAGTCAGTGTAGAGGTACAGCACTGGCCGGTTCTCTCATTCTGCTATATCCAGGGTCAGCTGGACAGCTTTTACCTCTGTGTACTGACTGGATTCACCTTCCCTATCCCTTGCTTCCACCACTTGCCTTGTTGGGCTCCAGACAGCTGCCTTCCATCTCTGCTTGCTCCCTACAAGCCGGCAGGACCCATCTGTAAATAGAGCATAGCCCTTCTCATTGTCAGGGAGATCGTTGTATGGGGGAGCCTCCTCAGCACAGGTCACTGTCTGCTCTGGTGGCATTCCAAAGTCGGCACCCTCTGGCCAGTTGGTGAACTCTTCCACTATGCCAGGGCATTTGACGCTTCCCATCCGAGCTCGCTGAGTTATCAGGGCCATCCACTTCCTCCAGGTGGCATCTGTGGCATAATGTGGGGTTGAGCCTCTCCCTTTGAACATCCAGGTCAGGACTGGAAGCCTTGGAGCCAGAAATAGAGGTGACTCAGTCCCAGTTACCTCAGAGGCAGCCCGGATGCGCTCATAGGCAGCTAGGATTTCCTTCTCTGTTGCGGTGTCGTTGGCCTTGGAGCCTTTGTACCCCTTACTCCAGAAACCTAGGGGCCTGCCCCTGGTTTCACCAGGAGCCTTCTGCCACAAGCTCAACGTAGCACCATTCTCACTGGCCGCAGTGTACAGCACATTCTTGATTGCTGGTCCAGTTCGAACAGGTCCCAGAGCCATAGCCTGGACCACCTCTCATTTTAGCTGGTCAAATGCTGCCTGCTGCTCCGGTCCTCACACAAAATCATTTTTCTTCCTTGTTCCATGGAAGAGAGGCTTCACAATCTGACTGTACCCGGGAATGTGCATTTTCTAGAAGCCCACAAGCCCCCAAAAGGACTGTGTCTCTTTCTTGTTCTTGGGTTGCACCATAGTGTTTACCACCTCCTGAGGGATGTGGCAATGGCCGTCTTGCCATCGGACACCCAGGAACTGGATCTCCCTGGCAGGCCCTTTTACCTTGCTTCGCTTGATGGCATAGCCAGCCTCCAGCAGGATATTGATTATCTTCTCACCCTTCTGGTAAACTTCCTCTGCTGTCTCACCCCATACAATGATGTCATCAATGAACTTGCAGACTGGTGTTAGAGAGACTGCATTGGCAGTAGCATCAGGGGTTAAGTGTAGAACTGCTGGTGGTGGAGCAAACCCTTGTGCCTGGGGCTCAGGCTGAGATCTGGCACATTCATTACAACCCAACCCCTCTCTCTTTGTTTTTACACAATGCTTGCGATGCCCACAGCAGACATGCTCATGGTTCTTGGAGCTTACAAAAGACTGCCACTCTGCAAAGAGCTCTTAAAGGCTTAGCTCTTCCCCCACCCAACATGGTCATGGCAAATACTCCTATAAAGATTATATTTAAGCATATGGAGCATATTGTAATGTAAGGCAATTTTCCATCACAAACATTTTTATCTACACCTTTGGTTTCATACCTTGCTTCAGGAAAATTTCCTGTGTTAGAAAAGTTACCACTGCCAGTAAAATTCAAAGAAATCAAGAGATACATGCCCAACTTCACTGGTAAAGTTTTTATCCAGTTGAGCAGCATCTGTAACCTTAACCACACCACATGGTAACTTATTAATTTGTAGATATGGGTCCAAAAGATCCAGCCAAACATGCATGCAAAAGCTGGGAGCATCAGATTCTTCAAAATTGACACCTCTACTTCCAATCCTTTTCTTTCAATCGAAGTATTACTTTCCAAATAGAATATTAATTTCCAAGCCCCATGTTGGGCACCAAAAGTACCAGGAGGATGATCTTGATGAAGCATTCTATAGGCAGCTTAAGGCTGTCTCAAGATCGCCTAACCTTGTTCTCGTGGGAGACTTCAACCTGCCTGATATCTGCTGGGATCACAACATAGCAGAGAGGAGGCAGTCTAGGAGGTTCTTAGAGTGCATGGAGGACAGCTTCTTATCCCAGGTGCTGCGCGAGCCTACCAGGGGTAAGGCTATGCTTGACCTCCTCTTCACCAACAGGGAAGGGCTGGTGGGTGATGTGGTGGTCGGAGGGTGTTTAGGCACCAGTGACCACAGGATAATTGAGTTTTCAGTATTCAGCCAAGCCAAGAGGGGGAACAAGAAGACCTCCACTCTGGACTTCCGGAGGGCGGACTTCAGGCTACTCAAGGAACTAACTCAGAAGGTTCCTTGGGAAACAGCCCTTAAAAACAAAGAGGTTCAGGAGAGCTGGACCTACTTCAAGAAAGAACTCTTGAAGGCGCAGGAACAGGCTGTGCCAGTGTGCCGGAAGATGAGCCGCCGGGGCAGACGGCCAGCCTGGTTGGGTAATGAACTTCTAAAGGAACTAAGGGAGAAAAAGAGGGTGTATTATCTTTGGAAAAAAGGGGAGGCAACCCATGGAATGTTTAGGGATGTTGCTAGGTCTTGTAGGAAGAAAATTAGGGAGGCAAAAGCACATTTGGAGCTCAGACTGGCCTCTGCTGTGAAGGACAACAAAAAGTCCTTCTATAAATATATTAATAGCAAGAGGAAGGGCAAGGAGAAGCTCCACTCCTTGGTGGGCATGGAGGGGAATATTGTAACAAAGGATGAGGAAAAGGCAGAGGTGCTTAACACCTTCTTTACCTCAATTTTTACTAGCAGGACAGAACGGCTTCCAGACAGCTGGCCTGCAGAGCTGGCAGAAGGAGCCAGGGAGCAGCATAGTTTTCCCCTGTTCCAGGATGGGATAGTTAGAGATCTTCTCAGCCGCTTGGACCCCCACAAGTCCATGGGACCGGATGGGATCCATCCTAGGGTGCTGAGGGAGCTGGCGGATGAGCTGTCCAGGCCGCTCTCCATCATTTTTCAGCAGTCCTGGCTCACTGGAGAGGTCCCAGAAGACTGGAAGCTGGCCAACGTGGTGCCCATCCACAAGAAGGGCCGGTTGGATGAGCCAGGCAATTATAGGCCTGTCAGCCTGACCTCAGTGCCAGGCAAGATTATGGAACGGGTCATCTCGAGTGCGATCACACAGCACTTACAGGATGGCCAGGGGCTCAGGCCCAGCCAGCATGGATTTAGGAGGGGCAGGTCCTGCCTGACCAACCTGATCTCCTTCTATGATCAGGTGACCCGCCTGGTGGACGTGGGGAGGCCTGTGGATGTGGTCTACCTGGACCTCAGCAAGGCCTTTGACACAGTCCCCCACAGCAAACTCCTGGCCAAGCTGGCAGCCCATGGCTTGGACAGGAGCACACTGCGTTGGGTTAGGAACTGGCTGGAGGGCCGAGCCCAGAGAGTGGTGGTGAATGGTGCCACATCCAGCTGGCGGCCTGTCACTAGTGGTGTGCCCCAAGGATCAGTGCTGGGCCCCATGCTTTTCAACATCTTTATTGATGATCTGGATCAGGGCATTGAGTCCATCATCAGTAAATTTGCAGATGACACCAAGCTGGGGGCAGGAGTTGATCTGCTGGAGGGCAGAGAGGCTTTGCAGAGAGACCTCGACAGGCTGGACAGATGGGCAGAGTCCAATGGCATGAGATTTAACACATCCAAGTGCCGGGTTCTGCACATTGGCCATAACAACCCCAGGCAGCGCTACAGGCTGGGGTCAGAGTGGCTGGAGAGCGGCCAGGCTGAGAGGGACCTGGGGGTGCTGGTTGATGGGAAGCTGAACATGAGCCAGCAGTGTGCCCAGGCAGCCAAGAGGGCCAACCACATCCTGGCCTGCATTAGGAATAGTATGGCCAGCAGGAGCAGGGAGGTCATTGTGCCCCTGTACTCTGCTTTGGTTAGGCCGCACCTTGAGTACTGTGTCCAGTTCTGGGCCCCTCAGTTTAAGAAGGACATTGAGACACTTGAACGTGTCCAGAGAAGGGCAACAAGGCTGGTGAGAGGCCTTGAGCACAAGCCCTATGAGGAGAGGCTGAGGGAGCTGGGGCTGTTTAGCCTGGAGAAGAGGAGGCTCAGGGGCGACCTCATTGCTCTCTACAACTACCTGAAGGGTGGTTGTAGCCAGGAAGGGGTTGGCCTCTTCTCCCTAGCAACCAGCACCAGAACAAGGGGACACAGTCTCAAGCTGCAACAGGGGAAGTTTAGGCTCGAGGTGAGGAGAAAGTTCTTCACCGAGAGAGTGATTCGTCATTGGAATGGGCTGCCCGGGGAGGTGGTTGAGTCTCCGTCCCTGGAGGCGTTCAGGAGGGGACTGGATGTGGCACTTGGTGCCATGGTCTAGTTGTGAGGTTATGGTTACAGGTTGGACTCGATGATCTTCAAGGTCTCTTCCAACCTTGGTTATTCTATTCTATTCTATTCTATTCTATTCTATTCTATTCTATTCTATTCTATTCTATTCTATACTGTCGTGGTTTGAGCCTTAACTGGGATTTAAGAGCATAAATGGGGGGTATGACTGAGAATTCCTCCCCCTTCCCCCTCCTCTTTATTAAAAAAAAAAAAAAAAAAAAAAAGAACAGGAAATAAGGAAAAACAGGAGGAGGTAAATCTACCAAGAAATAATTTGGAGTTGGTTTGGAAGTAGAGATATACATTTTCTTTAAGCAAGATGTGGTCCAGGAGGAAATGGTTAGAGATCTCCTTAGCTGCTGGGATCCCCACAGTCCATAGGACCAGATGGGATCCATCCCAGGGTACTGACAGAGCTGGCAGATGAGCTCCAAGCCACTTTCCATCATTTACCACCAGTCCTGGCTCACTGGAGCAGTCCCAGATGACTAGAAGCTGCCAACATGATGCCCATCCACAAGAAGGGCTGGATGGAGGAACCTGCAAACTCCAGGCCTGGCAGCCTGACCTCAGTGCCAGGGAAGATGGAGCAGATCATCTTGGGGGCAATCACTGCACACCTGCAGGATGACCAAGGTATCACGTCCAGCCAGCATGGATTTAGGAAGGGCAGGTCCTGCCTCACCAGCCTGATCTCCTTCTATGATCAGGTGACTGCCTGGTGGATGTGGGGCAGGCTGAGGATGTAGTCTGCCTGGACTTCAGCAAGGCCTTTGACACTGTCCCCCACAGCAAACTCCTAGCCCAGCTGTCAGCCCCTGGCTTGGACAGCAGCACTCCGAGCTTGGTTAGGAACTTGCTGGCGGCTGAGCCCAGAGAGTGGTGCTGAATGGTGCCACATCCAGCTGGCAGCCAGGCACCAGTGGTGTCCCCCAGGGATCAGTGCTGGGCCAATCCTATTCAATATCTTTATTGATGATCTGGATGAGGGGATTGAGTCCATCATCAGTAAATTTGCAGATGACACCAAGCTGGGGGCAGGAGTTAATCTGTTAGAGGGTAGGAGAGCCCTGCAAGTGGCTCAGCAAGTCCCTAACTACTTCATCATGGATTTCAGGGGGATTATACTGCTCCCTTACCCCATCTACCAGTTCAAGAGGCCAGTTATCCTGAAGTCTTCCTGCCTTACTGCTGGAAATGGAGGCTAAGAAGGTATTTAGTACCTCAGCCTTTTCCTCATCTTTAGTTACAGTGTTCCCCTCCAGGTCCAATATAAGGTTGCCCAAATATTATTTCAAATGGACTTAGTCCTTCCTTGGCCTCTTGTCCAATTTTAACAATTTGGGGGTTAATTTGATGATTTATTTTCTCCACCTGTTCACTAGACCATGGATTGTAAGCAATTTCCGGTAAAGAGCTTACTTCTTGTACTGTTTCTGCCACAGAGTGGAGTCCTTGATCAGAGGAGATAGCAACCCAAATCAGGACATTACTTCTTGTAAAGGAACCTTAATTACCTCTTGGGCCTCATTTGTGTGACATGGAAAAGCCTCTGGTCAGCCTGAAAAAAGTACCTGTTAAAACACACAGATAATGATACCCTGCTTTTCTGGGAAGTTCCATAAGACCAATCTGCCACTGCTGGTCAGGATTTTTGCCTTTCCTGATTTGCCCTAATCAAGCCCTTTGAACAATTTTAGGATTGGTTTTCATCTATACCTTACACTGTCTAGTCACTTGCTCCACAGCAGTGTAGAGTTCACTTGCTAATCTTCTGTATAATGCTTCTGTTCCCTACTGTGTCTTTCTGTGTTCTGCCCATACTATTGCCCAGAACAAGTTTGAAGGAATCATGAGCTTGCCATCTGGTATTCTGGTCCCTCCTTTATCTGTTCTATATCCAAACAAGTCTTGGATCAACTTCTGTTCTTCCCTAGCATATTTAGGTTCAGTTTCCTCCTGTGCAATGGTTAGCTCACTGTCTGGTACCAATGCTTGTACCTCTGCTATTTTCCCCTCCTTTGCCACCTTTTTGCCTCTTTATCAGCCAATATATTTCCTTCATCTTGCTCTGTGTCTTCCTTTTGATGAGCTCTGCAGTGTGTTATTTCTACCTTCTCTGGGTTTTTTGGATGGCTTCCAACACTTTGGGATCTCATTAGCATGTTTTATAAGTCTTCTCTCCTTGAGTAGACAGAGGTCCTCTTTCTTTCCAGATGGTCACCGCAGCCACTCTTTGCGGACCTCCAGGCCATCCCTTACTTGCTTCATTAAGTTCCTTGGTGTGATGGGTTGAAAATTTCTCCAACATCAAATTGCCAGACCGGCTCAGTTAGAAAGCAAATGAAGCTGTATTTACAAGCAAAACTACAATCTAGATATGAAATGCAATGAATGTGTACAAAATATACAATATTTACATATATATACAATTTATAAACAGCATACAAACCCCTCCTGGAGAAACCAGGTGGCTACCAACAGATTCCCCCTCCCTGCTCCCTTCCGCCCTGTCCCCAATAGAGAGAAGAGCAGTTGCTCGTTAATACTCAGCCACAACAAAGCAATGCAGCCAAGGTCAGCAAAGCCAGCAGAAGCCAGAGCTAGGATCTGTTAGAGCAAAGGAAGCGAAAAAGAGAAAGTTAGTTTATACAAACCGACTTGGTTAGTAATCTGTCCAATAGGATTATTTAGAATTTATCACTATTTTCCTTTTTACATCCAATGGTAATTTGTTTACATTCTGCCACGTTCTGTTCAAGATCTGTGGAAAATTTTCTAGGCATAGCCTGAAAATACCCCTTGGGGAAGTATGCCATGGTCCTTCCTAAGTGTTCTGTGAGGACTCAACACTGTCCCCTGCTTCTCATGGGAATATAACAGAAAGGGTTTAGTAACATTTGGTAGCCCTAAAGCAGGTGCCTTCATTAATTCAGTTTTCAGTCTGTGGAAGGCCTGCTGGGTCTCTCCCGTCCAGTCCAGGTTTCCCGTTTTCAAAAGTTCACAGAGTGGTTTTATAAACAAACCATAATTATAAGTCCATAGTGGGCACCAACCTGTCATTCCCAGAAAGGTTCTTGATTCCTTGTTAGTCTTGGGCAGGGGAATAGCACAGATGGCCTCTTCTACTTTCATTTCCCAAGACTCCTTGTCCCATGCTGATCTCATATCCCAAGTTACCTGGGTCTTTACCCTCTGAGCTTTCAGTGGAGAGACTTGAGATCCATTTAATCTGAGAAAATGCATCAAGCTTACAGTCCACTCAACTCATTTTTCTTCCTTTTCAGTTTCCAGGTTTTCTCATTCAAATGCAAGCATTATTTGGCTTTCAGGGCACAAAGGTAGGCAAAAGAGTGCATCTTTTAAATCTAAAATGGTAAACTATACCACACCAGGAGTTAATTGAGTGAGGACAGTGTATGGGTTGGCTGCTACTGGATACAGATCCTCTGTAATTTGCTTTGGTCATGTACAAGGATTTGTAAATGTCCAACAGCTTCCCAGTTTATATTTAAATGGTTTTAAGAAATAAGCCTTTTCAGTTTGGCCTGTTGCTCCAGCCACAGAAACATAATGCTACTTGAGAGGTATTAAGGCCTGGTTTAATACTGAAAATGTTACTCCTGTATCAACTGAAAATCCTTATTTTTGTTTCTTTTTCCCTAGCTTCATTATGACCAGTGAGTTTGATAGGGTAGACCGAAGGTTGGTTCTCCCTAGTCAACCTCTTCCCTTTCCAGCCTTTGTTTTCCAGCCCTTTCATCAGTCTCTCCCTCCTGCAGTGCTGCTACCAGCATATGCTTATCTTTTCTTTGTGTTTCATCCTCTCAGTTAGAAAACACATTCCAAGCCACATCTCATAATTCCAGGAATTCTGAAAGTTTCATTTGGTCCTTGCCTTGCAGCATACAAAACAGACCAATTTATAGTTTTTGGTATTGATTTCTATATTCCCTGAGTAACAGAGTTCTCATATTGCCCTAGCCTTTCTTGATCCCCTGATGAGTTGGCACTCCAGCCCGGAGCCTGAAGGGAAAACATTTCTCCAGCTTCCACCCCAGCTGCCTGAGCCTGTTCAGTTGCCACCAATTGGTTTTCTATGTCTGTCATTTGGTCCAGTCGTAGCTGGATATCCTTTCAGTCCAGATTATGCTGTCTCATCATGAACTCCAAATGTTTTGCTGTTCCCGCAGCCTGTCTCAGAAGGGCCTGAATTACCAGCCTCTGAACTCTGGTTACTTGAGGGCTATTACCAACTGTAATGTCCCTATCTGAATCTTCCCCAGACCGACAGTCACTGAGGCTTGTGGTTTCACAGGGGGCTGTTAATATTCTGGCAAATCCTGCATTCCTTCTCAGGGCTCCTTTAATTTCAGGTATCTTTGTTCTATGCTACAAGCACAGCAATACCTTCTAAGTCTCCTTCTCTCTATCCTTTTCTTGATTCTCTTTTTCCAATACTAACACCAAAAGGTCAGAGGGGGCTTGCAGACCACAATCCTGCTGATACTCAGGGTGGTTTATTAAGTGAAAGAACATATCTGCATAAATCACCTCATCCCACTTCCCTTCTCTCCTTAGAAATAGCATCAATTGTAATAAGATGTTATAATTCAGAGTTCCAAAAACTGGCCATTTTTCCTCACAATCTAATTTACAAAGAGGCCTGATTTAGAGAAGGACAAGAAACTCAGTAAGTTTCTCGTATTATGCTTTTATTTCAGTGCTGAACACAGGCAGGATCTTTCCGAAAGACCTGTGTGTCTTCAGAGGGTTCAGTACAGGCTGATGTGCAAAAAGTTATCTATCTAAAATGACATACTTGTGTTAATATTTCATAGAAAGTCCAGGTGCTTCCTATCTATACAAAGGTTATAGAATAGAATAAACCAGGTTGGAAGAGACTTTCCAGATCATCGTGTCCAACCCATCGTCCAACACCATCTTAATCAATAAACCATGGCACCAAGCACCCCATCAAGTCTCCTCCTAAACACCTCCAATAATGGTGACTCCACCACTTCCCCGAGCAGTTATCTAAGAATAACAGAAGTATCTTACAGAAAGTCCTCGTGCCTCCTATCTATGCAAACGCTATCTATCTAATCCTGCCCTTCTTAAGGTCCATCCACCCTACTCCTGCATTCCAGCTAACAATGACAAGGGGAGTTCCTTATCAACTCTGTTCATAGTATCATAGTATCAGTCAGGGTTGGAAGGGACCACAAGGATCATCTAGTTCCAACCCCCCTGCCATGGGCAGGGACACCCCACACTAGATCAGGCCAGCCACAGCCTCATCCAGCCTGGTCTTAAACACCTCCAGGGATGGGGCCCCAACCACCTCCCTGGACAACCCATTCCAGGGCTTCACCACTCTCATGGGGAAGAACTTCCTCCTCACCTCCAGCCTGAATCTCCCCACCTCCAGCTTCATTCCATTCCCCCTAGTCCTATCACTACCTGATAGCCTAAGAAGTCCCTCCCCAGCCTTCTTGTAGGCCCCCTTCAGATACTGGAAGGCCACAATGAGGTCACCTCGGAGCCTTCTCTTCTCCAGACTGAACAGCCCCAACTCCTTCAGTCTGTCCTCATAGGAGAGGTGCTCCAGCCCTCTGATCATCCTCGTGGCCCTTCTCTGGACACCTTCCAGCACCTCCAGATCCCTCTTGGAATAGGGGCTCCAGAACTGGACGCAGTACTCCAGGTGGGGTCTCACCAGGGTTGAGTAGACGGGGACAATCACCTCTCTTGACCTGCTGGTCACACTTCTCCTGATGCAGCCCAGGATCTGATTGGCTTTCCGGGCTGCAAGTGCACATTGAGAGCTCACCTTGAACTTCTCCTCCACCAGCACCCCCAAGTCTCTCTCCTCAGGGCTGCTCACCAGCCAGTCCCTGCCCAGCCTGTATTTGTGCCTGAGATTGCCTCGACCCAGATGCAGGACCCTGTACTTGCTCTGTTATTCTTTTAGAGTTTAACAGACTTTTAAAAGCATTTTCTGCTCATCAACTCCAAGGATTTTCTACTTCTCAGGCCACCACTGCGTGTAGTATTTAAGTTCACCGGCCGGTACTGCAACTCAGCAGTCCTCCTCTTTCCAGTGAGTTATTATGCACCCTAAGGGGCTCTGCTTTCTAATTCCTTTACTTTGTCCTCCACCCACTATTCTTGTATTATCTAGAAAATACAGTATTGGTTTCTTACATGCAATGCAGGTTACATAGACTAACCACAAACAGACTGGTCTTATGACTCCTGTTAATACACAAACCACCAGTGGTAGTTACTTGCTTATTGTCATTTTTCCAACAATTTCCCACACTGAAGAAATCTTCTTAAACCTTGATAATCATTTTTGACATTCTCTTTGTTAATCAACATCCCAGCTTAAACCCAACAGTTCTTCTCTGTCACCATCTACTGTTCAATATTATTTGTCCCAAATTCCCAGCCTCACCCAAATAGAATCTTTCTAAAAAGCATCAGTCCCACTTCACTCACACAGTTGCTTTGTCCATCTCTGGCCTTTTTCTCATGAAATAATGGAACCGCAGATCTGCACTCCCCACTCACTCTGCAAATATTTTGTCTCACGCTCATGCTTTCATCACACATACTATCCAGTTTTAAGATGTCATATTAGTTACTTTTCTTTCCCTTTTTTTTTTTTTTTTTTTTATTTTTCTGTGAAATTACCTTTACTCACACAAGGGTAGCCAAGGGGAGAGCACCACTTGCTTTCCCAGGGACCCACTGTCCCACCAACCAGGGGAACTTATACCTAGGGGTAGAGCATTCCCTTGCTTTCCTCTGCATGTGTAGGGTGTTCCCTCATGACTTACAGGAAGCCCTTTCCCAGAAATGTACTTGTTCAGCCCCAGTGGCACTTGTCTGTCCCTGCAGTTAGCTGAATGAGGTGAGGAGCCCTACTGAGAAATCTCGGGGGTGCCCAAATTCTATTCTATCCAAAGGGGTCTTGATCCCAGGCAGATCCTGCAGCTGTACAGAGGTCTCCTGGCTGGCTTGACAAAATGACCTGTGGAAAAGAGCACATAGCTCGCACAGAGTTATGCAAAGGTGTGTTTATTAATGGCATGTATACCCAGTGCGAGGTGAGGTCACCTCTTGCATACCGTTGCCGTGCACAAGATGGTTCTGAGTTAGAGGTACACATTCAACAGGGTTCTGAGGATAGGCGTAGCTAATGCAAACTATTTTCAGGAACTCATTAACATAGGTGGCCTCCTCCTCTTTGAATATATTCATGCCTGCCCATAACAGAACTCCTCCTTCAAGAAATAGAAGTAAGTCCTCCCATGCCATCCCTCTTATTGGTGTTCTGTCTGCTTAACTGTCACCTGGTCCTTATCAGTTTCTCTCCCTGCCTGGCTTTGTGAAGACCCTTGAGGCCAGGAATTATCTGAACACCTAAGGACAGGATCCTTGTGTGCTTAGCACCCTTTGTTTACTTTTTCCCTTTAAAACATTTACTTTCTCCTTTAACATACAGTTCCTTTTCCATTCATCAGTGTCAGCAAAATTCACTTCCCCCATTAACGAATCCACCCGGATAGTACAGAGAGGATTTCACCCTCCTAGTGTTGCATTTTGTTCTTCCTGTGTTTGTACTAATTCTCTCCACTTTGAGATGCAGTTTACTTTTTTTGTGACAGTCATTATCAGATGGCATAATGCTTTACAATCATAAGGCGTTAACGCTGCATTATCAAACACTGATTGTATCAGATTCAATGTGTAAAGTGCTCCAAGACCATGATCTCAGACTGTGCACCTTATACCTTTGATCATAGAATAAGAGCGAGCTTCCCAGTGTGGTTCTTGTTGCTGATCAAAAATGACTGGAAATGCTGACAAAAACTCCATGTCCCCCTTTTTATTTGTGTCTCTGTGAGCATCAGCCCACTTATCAACAGGCTTAGAGAGATGGAGGCTTCTCATTAGCACCTATTGTTCCCAGATCAATAGTACCATCAGGCTTTTTAGCCACAGGCTCAATGGCAAGCAAGACTGCTGAAGTTGGTAACATGACCCTCTTGGCAAAAGGCTCTGCAGCTTTAGGAAATTAGATCTTTATCAGCTGCACAACCCCTGCTCCTGTGAGCCATCAAGAGATTTTGGCACATCAAAGAGAGTTCACCAGGCACTTGAGAGTCCCGCTGCTTCCTTACCATCTCTGGTAGCAGCATCCCAGAGCTTCACACTGATTTTATCCCATAGCTCTAAATCATAAACTTCCTGTCTGATAATAGAGGGATAGTTCTTAGTACCCCAGAAAAATATCTGCTGAAGAGTTGAGCTAGGGATAGACCTCCCTTGTTTCTTCAGAATTTTCTGAAAAGCTTCCAGGACATTTCCCTGTTCCTGGTTAAGCTGTGTCCCATTTCTAAGCCTTCTCAGCCATGTACCTTTTCATCCGGTGAGAGAAGGGGACATGCATGGTTTGAATTGCACCTCTGTCCCATTTCTGCGCCTTGGAGAGTTTGGCTGAGCAGTGCCATCAGATCAATTAGACAGCTTTGTCCCACTGTCAAGTCCCTGTTCAGGCACCTTTTGTGGCACAGGGCACAGACCCCAAGCAGCATCTCTGGGAGGAGAGAGGGTGAAACTTGACACTACTGATAGCGCCAGAGGGCTGGGTACACTACTTTTGTCTTTACTGTAAGAACACAAGGCTTTTATACCCCTAGGCAGCCACAGGAACACAGGCAAAGCTGCCTCAGTACTTTGCCATTGCCCAAACCAGATTTAGCTTGGGCGGTACATAGAGTAAGTTCTCACACGAAGTGAAAATTATGTGAAAAACATGCAGCTGTGTTCTTGTCTCTGTTTAGTTTTTTTACCTGTCCCAAGGCCTGGGTTTAACCAACCTCTGTGAATCCTTACCAGCAAGGTGAGCTTCAAGCTCAAAAGCTGCTAGGTCTTTCACTCCACAGTTTATGATTTTCAATGCCATTGGAAGCCTGTTAAAGCTTTTTCCTAGGGTGTTGAAGGCTTAAAGAAGGTCAGAAACGCATGAAAATCTCTACAAAAGTAGTTTGAAGAACTCTGAAGATATTTTCTTAACTTTTGCAGTGTTTTGAAGAGTTATGAAGAGCTTTTGAGACTTTCCAGGCCATTTTAAGCATTTTTAAATGTTTTTGGAGCATCCCTGCCTGGTGGATGTGGGGCAGGCTGTGGATGTAGTCTACCTGGACTTAGCAAGGCCTTTGACACCGTGCCCCATAGCAAACCCTTGGCCAAGCTGTCAGCTCGTGGCTTGGACAGCAGCACTCTGCACTGGGTTAGGAACTGGCTGGAGGGCTGAGCCCAGAGTGTGGTGGTGAGTGGTGCCACATCCAGCTGGCAGCCAGGCACTAGTGGTGTCTCCAAGTGCTGGGCCCAATCCTCTTCAATATCTTTATTGATGATCTCCAGAGAGCATGAACATCACTTTCTCTGTGTCCTCAGGGTGTGTCTGATCTCTTGAGGAAGGGCCAGCACAGAGATGGCCCTGGGTACTGCCTAGTGCCTGCAGGGCAGAGCTGAACACAGACTGGGCGGGGTGGGGTCTGTGACCTGGAGCCAGAGCAACAGCTCCTGGCAAATGCAGCTGTAGGCAACAGAGCCCTGAGCAGGCAATGGGAGGAAACTTCAGCCAAGGCCTGGGAGAGGCTGGCTGGAGGCAGCTCTCTTGTGGTGCTGTCCTGCAGCTGTGTGCTGGGGGTTGTGTGCTGGGCAAGGAGCTGAGTCTGCCCTTCTTCAGACCCATCTTCAGCAGCCCTGGCTGTGTGCTGTGGCCATGCTGCTGTGCTTGGGAGCTGCCCCCAGCGAGGTTCAGCTCTGCATGGTCCTGGGCAGTGCTGAGCCATCCCTCAGAGGGTTAGAGATGGTTTGGTCTTCCTGGGTCAGCTCTGCCACCTCTGTTGTCTGAGCAGGGTTTGAGCTCCTGGGCTCAGGTACTTCCATCTTCCCTAGGACACAGAGGCGATCCCTTCCCCCACTAGCATAGCCTCACAGAAGGACCTGGACAAGATCTGGGAGGAGAAGAAACACCCAGAGAGCAAGATGGAGCAACCAAAGAGCAGCCCTGAGGAGGAGGACAACATGGAGGGTAACAATGATGAGGAGAATGATGACTATGATGAATATGAGGTGAAGAAGGATGAGGATGAAAATTACCAGGATGAGGAAGAGGAGAAGGAGGAGGAAGCGATGGCAGCCCCCTCTGTGCCCCCTGAACAGCTGAATCAGTGCCCTGAGTGTGGGCAGGGCTTCCCCCTGGTTCAGAGCTGGTGAAGCACCACTGTCCTGACCCTGGCACCCTGCCCTTTATCTGTGGTGACTGTGGCAAGAGCTTCAAATCCATTTCCACCCTCAGCAGCCATCGCCGCATCCACACCAGTGCCAAACCTTATAGCTGTGCTGCCTGTGGCAGGAGCTTCAGCAACAAGAGCTCCCTTATCAGCCACCGGTGCAGCCACGCTGGCAAGAAGCCCTTCCCCTGCCCTGACTGTGGCAAGAGCTTTGGCCACAGCTCTGCCCTCACCCGACACCGCCATAGCCACACGGGTGAGAAGGCCTTCACCTGCACTGACTGCGGCAAGAGCTTCAGCCGCAGCGACACTCTCAACAACCACCGCCGCATCCACACCGGAGAGAATCTGTTCCCCTGTGCTGAGTGTGGCAAGAGCTTCACCCTGAGCACAACATTCATCCAGCACCAACTCATCCACAGTGGTGAAAAACCCTACAGCTGTACCATCTGCGGCAAGAGCTTCAGGCAGATGTCTTCCCTCAGCGCACATCGCCGCACTCACACCACTGACCAGCCCAAACTGCGGGGGAAGCACAAATAGATCCACCCAGGGTCTGTTGGAGTATTTGTGAACCCCTGGGAGGGCCTTTCCAGCAGATTGAACCAAAACTGCCTCTCAGAGGCTGGGTGCTCCAGGAGGGACAAACACCTCCTGCCCTTCTGACCATGAGTTAGTGGTGATGAGCATAACAACAGTGCTGAGTCAGCGCAAATGGAACTGCCACTGGAACTGGGCCAAGCTTCGCCAGGATTTTTGTTTCTTCCCCAATTCTTTGTGTCTCCCTGGGGTAAAGAACCCTCTGTCTCTTGCCTAGTTGTGTCAATAAAAACCCAAAGTTACCCAAATCCTGTCTTTCTTTTATTTTAGATGTTCCTGCCCACAATGCCCAAATGTTGTGGACATTTGTTCCCTAGGAATGGGGCTGGAGCTGTGTGCCCTATTCAGGAAGGTCAAAGTGAGGTTCTCAGAAGAGTCTTGAGAGTTTCTTGCTGGGGCAGTCTCAGGGGCATCTCATTTTTGGGGGGAATATTAAGGGATATTAAGTGTTTGGGAAGTCTGGAGGTTTCCAGGATTGACTTGTTAATCTTTGGAGGCTGTAGGGGGGATCTCAGGGAGGTCTTTGAAAGCACTTGGAAAGCTTCTGTCAGGTTTCCACTAAGGGGCTCCGTTGCTTTCCAGCAGGCCTGGCCAAAAGGCTTCTCCCTCGCTCAGCAGTGTTTCTAATGGATTCCTGCTGACGTGAGGCCTCCCACAGCCTTTCCACCCACCCAGAAGTGGGAAGAGGGGGTTTGACTGTTTAGGAGCTTTATGAGTGTCAAGAGAGATGAGAAACAATGCTGTGCCTCACCATAGTTCCCACTGGATTACAGGATGCTAGGGACTGGAAGGGACCACTGGAGATCATCAAGTCCAACACCCCTGCCAGAGCAGGACCATAGAATCCAGTGCAGGTTCACACAGGAACACATCCAGATGGGTCTTGAAAGTCTCCAGAGAAGGAGACTCTATAACCTCTCTGGGCAGCCTGTTCCAGTGCTCTGTGACCCTTACGCTATAGAAGTTGTGATGGTTTGAGCTGTACCCAGAGTCCAAAAGCCCAAAAGATAAGAGATTTAGAATTCTTCCCCCTCTCCCTTTTCCCTGATAAGGTAAAGCAAATTAGGCAGGAAAAAGGAGAGGTGAAATCATTAAAGAAATGTTTGGAATCTGTTTGGAAGTAGAAAGTAATTTTTAACAAAATACATACAGCATTTGAGTAACAGGGAAGGTTACAAAGGTGTAAGGGAAAGGGTAAATAGAAAAATGTACAAACCCAGGCCCAGGTGGCACTGGATTCCCTTGAGGTAAGTGGATGTGGTTCTTTAGAAGTGGTCTGGAAGCCACATGGAGGTCAGCCTTACCACATGGTAGAAATGCAGGAAGAAGGAACAGCAGGGACTTGTTGAGCAGGCGAAGCAGGAGGAAAGAGAGTGAACCAAAAATTGTCTGCCTTTAAATAGGCTTTGCTGGACAGGAGGGGGAAGTGGAATAGACCTTTGACCCAGTGGACCCCTCCTCCTGGGAGGGGGAAAACCCAATCTCTCTCTATGCCCACCTTTCACATTTTACCTCAGCCTCAGTGCAAGACTGGGCTTGAGGAGAAGGGGTCAAATGGATGTTTCACACTCCCTGTTATCCCCAGGCAGGTGACATGGTAGCAAGGGCAATGGTCTTATTAAAAACCAGCAAATGTCTCAAAAGGCAGTTGAGACAAGCGTCTGCCTTATGCAGTCTTTACTGTAAACAACCAATGGGGAAATTGTGGTAGCCCCAAAGCCAAGGCATTCTGCCCCACTGAACCAGTGAGGGATGTTAGCCGTATGCTGGGGGTTAAAGAACAAATCCACACACTAACACTGATGCAGGTGACCAACCTGTATTAGTGAAACTACCTTCAATTGGGATTGTGCCCATGATGGTGGCTGAGCCACTGGTTTGTATGCCTGGGAAGCTACAGCCATCAATGGGAAAACATCAAAGAAGTGTTCAATGGATTGTTCCAAACTACTAGCTGTGAAGCCCAGCATCTATGCACCATGGCCAGTTTTATTTCTCCACAGGGTGAAAACTGCTCCAGCAGACAGCCTACACTGGTCAGGGGTGAAAACTGAAATACTGAGAGTACCAGTACTGGGCTCAGAGCAAATGCTGCTCTACACTGTTTTGCAGTACACTGTTTAGAGTATGGTTATATGGTTTGCATGGTTATGTACAATTGTGGTGGTTTGGGCTGGGTGCCCTCTGCTGCATGGCACACTTCCTGTGTCCAAGAGTCCAGCCCAGTGGGTGGACACAGGAAAACCGTGTATCTCCTACCACAATCCCCTGCACCGCTATAAGACCTTGCGTGGGGTCCGCCTCTTTCTCTTTCTTCCCTCGCCGGCGCACGGTAACTGGGGGAGATGTCTCCCGGCCTTGGGCCTGGCTAGGCCCAAGGCCAGGGGGATGGGCAGTCTCAGGCCTGGCCAGCTGAGACTAGCCTAGCAGTGGGGGGAAGAACGAGCCCTGGGGTCTTGGGCCCACCCTCAGGTGGGGATGGGGTTCATCCGGGTGTGTGTTGGGGTTACTTCTGTCACTGTTTCTGGTTTCTTTTGTGCACCTTCACTTCTTCTATTTAAACTTTTCCATCACTTTTGCAATCCGTTTGTTGGAGTCGTCATTTTGCCCGTGGTGGGGAGGGCGGCTATCTCAACCCACTACATTTTTGGCGCGCCGACGTGGGGCTGGTTGGTGTGGCGACCTGCAGATCGGATTGCAAATGATGGATAGTTTAAATTTAGTTCTGGGCGTCGATTTTCGGTTTGGGAAGGTCAGGGGGGCTCAAGCTTTGCTGCCGGGGCGATCGTGTGGGTTCTTGTGGATTGCAGGGGGACACCTGGTGTGTCGGGGGTTACCGCTTAAGAACGCGGGACCTGCCCCCTCCCCCACCCTTTCTCTCCGCGGGCGGTGGAAGCGGCGGGGGTGGGGCGGGGGAGGGGCAGCGGCAAGCAGGTCAGATGAGGTCCGTCTCGCTGCAAGGATGGAGCCAGCCGCAGCGGGCGGGCGGGGCGAGATAGCCCCCGAGACCCAGGAGGGGCGAACGGGGACCCCAGCTGGAAAGCCGTTTTCAAAGGCTCTGAGAACGCGCTTGTGGCTTTCGCTGGGGAAGCTGTTGAAGTGCCCGAGGGGTGGAGGTGATTTTGATCCTGTACCGCGGCGGTAGAGGCGGCCGGGCTCTGCTGTGTGCTGAGTGGCCGCGGTAGCGGACGCCGGCCGGCGCTCGGGCTGCAGTGGGCTTGGCTCTAATCTCCCCCATGTTTTTCGGACAGTACCGAAAAATGGCGCGAGCACCTGGCTCCGCCTCCCTGCCTCTCAGTTGGGCTGTGGCGCAGCCCCTCCTCTTCCGGGGGGGGGTGTGCAGCCGGATATTGCTACGCCTCGGTACGTGAACGCCCGGTGCGGGGGGGCGAAGTACCCTGATAGGCGTTTGGGTAGCCTGGACCGCGGTCGGAGGTGGTCGGTTTGCGGCACCCTGGGGATCGGAAAAGCAGTCGTGGAGCCGGATTGTTCCGACTGGCTTGCCCCAGGGGTGGAGATATGCCGCTGAGCAAAACGTGAATAAGAAGAAGAGCTTGGCTGAGAGGTTGTGAGGCTTTTCCAGGTGGCCAGTATGTCCAACGGATCCATGGAGAACCTGCACTGCACAAGAGTGAAATCTGCATCGCTGGGAGGTTCCACTGGATGAGAGAGGAAGAACTGGACTGGACTGATGCTTGAGCCTGAGAGAGACTGTTTGGACACCCAGAAGAAGATATGGACCCTGCCGGACGCATCATCAGGGATTTCTAATATGATGATGTGTTTGGGTGCAGGGGTTGTGGTATGAGATAAGGGGTGGCGTGTGGTGGTTTGGGCTGGGTGCCCTCTGCTGCATGGCACACTTCCTGTGTCCAAGAGTCCAGCCCAGTGGGTGGACACAGGAAAACCGTGTATCTCCTACCACAATCCCCTGCACCGCTATAAGACCTTGCGTGGGGTCCGCCTCTTTCTCTTTCTTCCCTCGCCGGCGCACGGTAACTGGGGGAGATGTCTCCCGGCCTTGGGCCTGGCTAGCCCAAGGCCAGGGGGATGGGCAGTCTCAGGCCTGGCCAGCTGAGACTAGCCTAGCAGTGGGGGGAAGAACGAGCCCTGGGGGTCTTGGGCCCACCCTCAGGTGGGGATGGGGTTCATCCGGGTGTGTGTTGGGGTTACTTCTGTCACTGTTTCTGGTTTCTTTTGTGCACCTTCACTTCTTCTATTTAAACTTTTCCATCACTTTTGCAATCCGTTTGTTGAGTCGTCATTTTGCCCGTGGTGGGGAGGGGGCTATCTCAACCCACTACAACAATGTTCATATAATGTTCATACCATGTATAGTTTAAGGTAACCCGCTTGGGGTACATTTGACCATAGAGCAGCATTTGCCCAAATATACTTGCCCATAAGCAGGGGGTGGAATTGTGGTGAAGGATGCTTATGTCCAAAATTATGTCCCAAACACTGCCGGGACGTGTCCCTATATGTTTTGTCCAACTCCTCTTCCCCTCCCCTTCTAGAGTGTGAGATTTTGGCACTAAATTAGCAAAGGGAGAAGGCTTCAGCAAGTCCAGGTAAACAACCTGCCTGGGCACATTTTCCACCTCTGTGGTAAACAAAGTTCACTAATTTGCTCGTGCTTGCCTTGTTTACTGCGTATGCTTATACTGTATTTGGTAAAACACCACGTCACTTGTTATTTATTCTGTTTACAGAGTTTGCTCATTGGACCAGTATTCATTGTGGCAAATATTAAATAGGAGTTGTTTTGGTCAACAAGTGCCCATGTTCGTGCTTGTGTTTGCCCCATGCACTGTATTGCCAAAAGGTCTGCTTGGCCCGGGACTTGAACCAGTGTTCCCAAGTGCTTTGCTGCTGAACCCCGCGAGCCGCAAAGAGAGTTGGCCCTCTGGCACAGAGGAGCTGTTTTGCCGTGCAAAACCCTTGGCGACAAGGCTTCTCCCTGAGCAGGAAGCCCTTTCTCAGGCAACAGCCCCATGGAGTAAGCTGCAAAAGCCTTCAAAAGTTTTCCTGGAGAGCACTAGGAACTTTTCCTCTTGGAGAAGCAGTGGCCACGCAGCACAGCACCACACAACCAGAGCCATTTTCCATTTCCTTACTACAGCACATCCATGTCAAAATTTCTGGACTATAAACTCAGTATCAAGGAAAGATTCTGCAAAACTTCTTAGTTCCTGAGTAAATCAAATATTTCCTTAGAAAGTTTCTGTTAAGGTTGGTGCCAAACCACTCTGTTTTGTGGGCCTGCTGGTCACCAGCAAGCCCCTCCCTTTGTTTTCAAATTAAGCTCCATTTCTAAATTCTCTAATTCTTTTAAACTGTCCAAATTATCCATGTATATACATTCCATAGAGAGTTCCTGTAAATAGTGACTGTAAATAATTTGTGGCATAGGTTGTACTGCCAAACTTGGGCTAGTTCTCCCCCTCCGGGCTAAAGGCTTACCCTTGGGAGTCCAGTGCTCTTGAAGACATGGCAGGCTCTTCTTTCTGACTGGTGGGGCTAGCCATACAATGCTGTAGCTTCTAGGGCTTTCAGCAAGGGACCCGCCTTTGCAGACTCTTGGGGCTGGTTTCTTCTCCATTCTGCAGAGGCTGCTAGTATGCATGCAAGTGGAGCTTGGTAGCAAAGAGAGAGAGAGAGACTTGTTTACAAATTGGGATAATACTTGTAAGTTTCTCAAGGCTGGATTTGGTCAATGGGCCATCTTGTCACCAACCAGCTTTAACCTATAGAAAGTGTGAAGCTAGCAGTAGCACAAGCATCCCATGCGATGGGTGCATGTAGTTGTTTACCCCTTAGAAGGCAGGTTGGGGTTGTTTTTGCCATCTAGCTGGCACCCTGGGCCTTTGTCCCCCTCAGCTCTGGGCTGAGTACCCATTTGATATAGTTTTGATCGCCCAACTGTCAAAACCTCTGGAAACTCCATGAAGACAACTTAAAATCTCACAGCAACTGTGATGAGTAGAGGATAATTCCTCTCAATCAGATGATTTTGATTAAGATAATCTCTAAAGCAGAAGTATGGAAGTAAAAAGTGAGACAGGGAACCAGACATGGGAAATTTGGGTACATGCTTTTGTAACTTGAGTAAAATCTTTTATTATAAAATGTTCTTTACTGCATTATTTGCCTGTGCTATTTGTGATAAATGGAATGATAATTCATGTCAATTAGATGATTTTGATTAAAGCAAAACAGGAGCATTAATGATGAAACAAAGGAGCGGACACTGGGAACTTACATATGTAACTAGAGTGAGATTCTTTTTAGGGTATATTATAATCAGTTGTTTATGATTAATTTGACTTGTTTTAGTACAGAGTAAGATTTTAGGTTTTACTACAACCTGTTGTTTATTAATTTTATTTGTTTTCATATATGTATACAAATGCCCTGGTGAAATGTTAGGAATTAACAGCTAACAGTTGAAGTATTATGAAATAATAAGTTGTTCAAGGATGAGAAAGGAAAGAGATTGCTACAGAAGACGTGAACACAAGGGACAATTGTGAGAATCAACAGAACCTATGTGAACACCCATCCCTGGGAAGGATGTCGGTTGTAACAACAAAGGTAAAAAGATACAATCACAATCCACCGGCTGTGCTGACTAGAGGATTACATCATTGAAAGACGACCGGAAGGACAAACTAATTTAAATAAACCCACCTTTATATGCATATGTTTTAAGGGTAGAATATTTAAAGGGTAGTTAGGGTAGTTAGAAAGCAATTACTGTGCATTTTAGCACCCAGCGCTGTTTTGCATGTCTCTTATTACCTTAAAATTGCTCTTTTCGAATTAAAACTATATTCAATAGACTGCAATTGGCTCAGTCATTTATAACACATTTATTGTTTATATTTTGCTTGCTTTATTGTATTTATGTAGCAGCCTGAATAGTAGAGTGAAATATTAGGGAATCTAACAGCTAACAGCTTGTGTGAAAAATAGCCCATGGGACAATAAGTTGCTCAAGGATGTGCAAGGAGAAGAGTCAATTGTTGGCAAGAAACATGGGAACAGGATCTGGGAGTAACGCTTGTGACAATAGAGCTAATAGAGTAGCAATCACAAGGACCCTGTATGTACCCAACCAGTGTGAGACGTGCTGTTGACCAACTGAAGGATTACATCACTAGAACGACCACCAGGATGCCTATTTTAGGAATTAATTTGATTAGACACACCTTTTTGTATGAGTATGTATTAGGAATAGAATATTTAAAGAGGAACTAGATCGTGCTTAGTGTGCGTGTCGGTGGAGCGCAGACCCCCACACACCCAACGCTGTTTGCTTGTCTTTCATTGCCTTAAATTGCTCTTTTCAAAATAAAATTGTTTTTCATCAAATTTGAATTGGCTTTGTCATTTATAACATCATCAGCATCTCTTTAAACCTCTTGTGAGGAACGAGCTCACTGCTAAATTTTAAATACAACCAGTCTATCATAAAATAAAGGCAAAACAGCGCTGGGCGCTTAGCAGGTTTGCTAGAGGCACACCATAACAACATGAGTGGAACTTATAGAGACGTCAAACATACATATTCATACATATTCATAATATGTTGCAGTTTAGGCTGGGTGCCCTCTGCTCCATGAGGTGCTTCCTGTGTCCAGAGGTCCAGCCCAGTGGGTGGACACAGAAAACTGGGTATTTCTACCATAATTCTCTGCACCACTATAAGATCCAGTGCGAGGTCTAAGCACCTCCTCTTTCCTCCTCGCCGTCACCCGGTAATGGGGGAGATGTTGTCTCCCGGCCATGGGCCTGGCTAGGCCCAAGGCCACGGGGGATGGGCAGTCTCAGATCTAGCCTAGCAATGGGGGAGGGGGAAGAAGGAGCCCTGGGGGTCTTGGATGTACCCCCAGATGGGGATGGGATCTTCCTGAGTCTGTTTTGGGATTTCTTTTGTCACTGCTTTCTGGCTCTCTGTAAACATTCACTGCTTTTCCTTTAAACTTTCCATCACTTTTGCAATCCGTTTGTCTGAGTTGTTTATTTTGCCCATGGTGGGGAGGGGGCTGCCTCAACCCACTACACTTTCCCCAGTACGTTCCCACAATATTAAGCTATTAAGAGTTCAAAACAGTTTTTGATGAGTTTTGAAGGTCTTTTGATGTTTTTTCCAGATGTTTTAAGCATTTTTGAAGGATGTTAAACAAATAAAGATGCCTAGAAAGTCATTAAAATCTCTTCCAATTTGATTTTTATGTGTTCTGATGATATTTTAATGACTTTTTGGAAAAGACCTCTTATTTTTATAATTTTTTTTTAAGAGATTTGAGGGCCCTAAAACTCCTTGTCTGGATTGAGGTCAAGGAGCCTCAATCCAGACAACCTCAAAATAACCAGGTGAAAGAACGTATTTTACTCACGAACCACCGAGCTACTGACTACCAAAACCTTTGCCAAAGAGGTGTTTGAGTTCATAGTTATAGTCTGAAGGGTGGTATCCACAAATTCAGAGGAAATGAGAGAACAGGCTGCTGTAGTGGAGGCCCAACTCGAGCACTATGCCGCTAAAAGCAAAAGAAGCTAATTGCCCTGAAGAGAGGAGCAAGTAGGGTGCTTGTCACCGCCTTGAATCCCATTAACAAATGGGGGAGAGAGGTGAGAGAGTAACGAGCATGCAAGCTATGAGTGTAACAAGCAACAAGTGAGCAAGCAAAAAGTATAGGAGGTCTTCCCCCTATAAATTCCCTTTTGAAAATGGAACGGCCCAATGGCACATCAGCCATTCAAATCCTGCCAATCAATTCAAAATGTTTATGTGGTGAGTAAACTGCACGCGCCTTCTCTCATGGAGTCTGACATGTGTAGTCGCCTCTCTGAAACGTGAGGCTCGGGGATTGGGTTCAACTTCCACTCCCCTCCAGGCAGCCTTAACGGTGCCTGCCTATTAGTCCTGCCTATTAGTCTCCTTGACCTCAATCCGGACCCTGTAATAGAGAGGGAGGAGAAAGGAGCAGTGGCTCAAAACAGATTTAGCTGTCTTGGTAATGCCTCTTCCAGGACAGACGCATCACTGCTTTTTGGATGGTGATGAGCCCTTGCTTTAGAATTCTCCATTTTCCCTCCTTTCCTATACTCTGACTTTTCCCTTGGCACATAGAAGCAAAAATAAGATTAAAGTGTCTTTCTCAGCCAACTCCTTGGTTCTGTCTCAGTTTCATTTGGGGGATTCTTACAAGAACCTTCCCTCCTGAGACAGCACGAGCTATCTCTCCTCACAGCAGGACATATTTAAGCTCTGAGCATCATGCCTCACACTCACTGGAATGAATAAAGGGCACTGGTGGGGCAGCAGAATTCCTGTTGGAAGCCCAGGGTCTAGTGTAAAGCTGCCAAACCACTGCTGGGGCAGGGGAAAGACCCTTAGAATCCCTGGGCCTATGAGAAGGCAGCAGGAGGGCCAGTAGAAACCCACTCAGAATTCCCAGGCCTGCTGGAAGGCATCATGACCACTGCTGAGCCTGTAGGGAGCTTCAGGCCTGATGGAAAGAATCAGATCCACTGGTGCTTGTGTAAAGTCCATCAGAAGCTCTGGGCCCCCTGGAGTTGTTCAGGGCAGATTTTGAGCCATTTAAAAGTCCTTCAGAAACCTCAGTTCTTTTGGGATGCAGCAGGGCCAGTGGTGGGCTAATGGAATGCTTGCTGGAAGCCCTTTCCCAGCTGGAAGGCAATGGGCAACTGGTAGGCTGATGAGTAGCTTGTAGTGGTGGCCAGTTCAGGATGACGTCCCTTGGAGGTTGGTTGTGATGTCGTTGTGTGATAGGTGGCAATCTCTTAGACATTGCTGCTTCTGCTTGGGCGTTGTCAGTGCCTGGGACAGTGTGGCTCATGCCTGGAGTAGTGCCAGAGGTGTCTTCTATGTCTGGAGGGTCCAGCCCTCATGGCTTTAGATAGTGCTGTGTGATGCTTTGGGGGTTGCCATCAGCAGCTCTGGGTGCCTGTTCTGGAGCCATCACCTGTAATTGCCTGGCCCTGCCTGGTTCAGGCAGCAGCAGAGGTGAGCTGTGTAGGAAAAGGTCCCCCTGGGGTGGCCAAGGGATGAGCAAAGGGGCTTGGAAGCTGGCAGGGTGTCCTTGGCACTTCTTTGTCTCTTCCCCAGGTCCATTGGAAAAGAAGGAAGAAGCCCTCGGCCTGCTGGAATCCATCATGGCCACTGGTGAACCAATGGAAATCATTTAGGACCTTCAGGACTGCTTTCAGGAATCAGATCCACTGGTGAGGTTGTGGAAAGTTCACTGGAAGACCTGGGCCCATTGGAATTTTGCAGAACAAATTTTGGGTTGTTGAAAGTTCATCAGAAGCCCCTGTGGTGCTGGAATGCAGTAGGACCAGTGCTGGGATAATTGAAGGCCCATTGGAATCCCCTGGCCTGCTGGAAGGCAACTGGGGAACTGGCTGGCCAAGGAAAATCCCTTCAGATGCCTTGGGCAAGTTGGAATGTATCAGGGCCACCCACAGTAGAATTCCCACTGAAATCCCTGGCCTCCTGTATGGCAACAGGGCTGCTGATCATGGGGAAATTCTGATGGAAGATCTGGATGGCTGGTTGTGACAGTTTCAGGCTGTGCCTTTAAGAAAAGGACAGCTGTGCCTTTAAGAAAAGGACAGCTACAGAATTCTTTACCTGAATGTTTAGGTGTAAAATGGAAAACCAAAGATAATTCTAAATGAATTTTATTGGTAGATCAATAGAATGTTGCTTTAAGAACTTACAGTCTGTCTTCAGCTTCTCCTTTCTGTTCCTGGCTAGCCTGCACGCGACTGACCTTGGACTGAAACCCATGAGATAAGAAAACTAACTTTATTAACAACTGCTTTGAACTAACATTTTTCCCCTTAATATCTATTTATCTTTTAATCCTTTTTCTGTCCAATTAGCCTTGGACAAGAAAGGAGGGAAGAGAGCGGTTTTGGGCGAACCTGGGGCACGGAGTTCTCCTCAGGAGGGTGTTTCTGTGTTATGTTCTTTCCTGTGAATTTTGTATATATTGTATATACTGTACTTTTGGTATATATTAATTGCATTTCATTATTGCTCATAAAATACAGCTTTCCATTCGCTTCTCCGACTGAGTTTAGCTGTGCTTTATGTGGTGGGAGGATTAAACCTTCACACTACCACACTGGTGAAGCCTTTAGGACTGGTGATATGTCGCTGCTTCTTGGGTGGTGGATGGCTGGTGGAAAGCTTGAGGGAAGCCCTGTACCCACTGATGGCAGCAGGGCCACTATTTGAATAGTGGAAAGTCCAACAGAAGCACTGTGGAAAGCAGCAAGACCACTGTTGGGCTACTGAAAACAGCACTGGAATCCACAGGCCACTGGAATGCTGCAGAGACACTCTTGGGCTGCTGGAATGCCTGGCAGAAGCTCTGGGCCTGATGGAAGTCAGCAGGGTCACTGCTGGGCTGGTGGAATATCCATCAGAATCTGCAGACCTGCTGGAAGGCAGCAGGGAAAGTTTGCCATTTGGAAGGCTGTGACTGGTTTAGGCTGTGTCTTTAAGAAATGGACACTTTCTGAACACTCTGGCTGAATGTATTGAAAACAAAGATATGTTAAACTAATTTCATTGGTGGATAGGTATAATGCAACTTTGAGTTTTGGGTTCAGTCTATTTGGAGTCAGTCTGTTCTTCTCTGTCCTGTGGGCTGGTCTGTCTTCTCTCTCGCTGAAGCAACCGCTGCAGAACAGAGCGACCTTGAAATTAACAAAGCTAACCAGATAATAAAACTAACTCTTGCATTTGCTTTGAGCTAACAGAATTTTTGTCCTTAATTGCCTTTCTCTCTCTCTATAACCCTTTTTGGGAAAAAAGGGGAGGTAGGGAGGGAGAAGGGGGATTGCGGCCGGGGGGGGCACACCCTCCTCTGGCTGTGGGTCTCCTGTATTACATACATTGCTGTATATTTCTGTATATATTGTAAATATTGTATATTTTTTGTTCATATTCATTGCATTCCATTTCTGCTTGTAAATAGAGCTTTCATCTGCTTCTCCGGCTGAGTTAGCTGTGGAATCTTTTGTGTGTGTGGGGGAACTTTCTCACCCTGCCACAGTCCCCTTGGTGTTACCATGGGGCAGGGAAAGGGTTGTGGGAGCTGGGAAGGGGTCCTTGTGTGGGAGCCTGGACACTACTTTCTCTCTGCACAGAGCTAGTGGAAAGGAAGATGGAAGCTCTGAGCCCACTGGAATGCAGCAGGGCAATTGCTGGGCTTGTGCAAAGGCCAAGAGAAAGGCTTCTGGATGCCCATGGTGTCACTGCTGGACTACTGAAAAGACTGACAGAAGCCCTGGGCCTGCTGGAAAGCATCCAGTGGCCTTTCCATTACCCCACACCTGACCCTGCTTCATTCCAGAGGGCCTGAGTATTCCCTCTGTCTTTCCACCAGCCCACCCCTGGCTCTGCTGCCTCCCAGAAGGTTTTCCACAAGTTTTCCAGTTGCCCTGCTGCCATCCGCTGTGCCCCACAAGTGCTTGTTGCTCACAGGTTTCCCTGTGGATCTGGAGCAGGCTCAAGACTTCCGTTGGGCTTTCCACCAGCCCCCTGTGGATCTGATTCCTTCCAGCTGGCCCAAGGCTTCCTGCAGGATCTCCATTTGCTCTCCACTGGCCCTGAAGCATTCCAGGGAGCCCAAGGATTCTATTAGGGTTTCCACTGGCCAGAGAGTGCTCTGCTGACTTCTATCAGGCCTGGGGCTTTTGTTAGTCTTTCCAGTAGCCCACCAGTGGTCCTGCAGACTTCCAGCTAGCCTTGGCCTTCCCTCAGTGTTACGGATTGGCTTAAAGAAAAAGGACATGAGTCCCAGGAACATCTGTGCAATTTAGGTCTTGAAGGGTTTCCTGTTGAAAATATAGCAATGAATTAGGAGTTGTGGAAAAGTGCTGATTGTTTGGTATGTTAAGGTCAAGCCGACCTTGAGGAGAGGCAAACAAGATAAGGAGGAAGCAAGGTCTGGGAAGAAGAGGAACTAGCCTGAATAGAAAAAAACCACAGAGTGTAAAATACAGATGTAACCTTTTAGAGATAAACCAATAGTGTGTGTTAAATTAGAATAGAATCAACTATGCATAAGATAAGACTATAAATAACGAAGTGTGGAACAATAAAGTTGGATGATTTTTCTCACTCATATTGAGTCCTGTTCTTCCAGCTGCTCCAGAGATCATGTTGGGCAATCAGTGGAGGTGTTCAAAAAATGTGTGAACATGGTATTTTGGGACATGGTTTGATGGCCATAGTGGTGTTACATTGATGGTTGCTGATCTTAGAGGTCTTTTCCAAGATTTCCACGATTCTATGACTAAGAGCCAAGCACAGCCCCTCAGAGCCCCTCTGACCTCTGAGGACCAGCCAGATCCCAAGGGGATTCATGTCTGATTGTTCAATCTTCCTCTAAATTCAAAAGAGCTGGCCAGGAGCTGAGGTTCCCTCAGGCATTCAGGAAGCTGTGGTGTGGCCATGGGGGACAAGGGCCAACCTCCAGTGAACCCCATCAGGGTGTCCCAAGCTCCCTCCCACAGCCTGGTCCCACTCACCCACAGCTGCCCCATGTGCTGTGTGTGGGCCAGCAGGACAAGGAGGCAACAAGGACTTTGCTGCCAGCATCACCTGGAAGCTGCAGGAACTGAGTGCTAGGCACCAGCAGAGCAGCAGCCACTGCAGTGCCTGCAGGGCTTACCTTGCTGGGGTGTCCTTGGGCCTGGCCCTTGATGTCAGAGAGTCACTGGTTCTGGGTCCTGGGCAGGTGGCCTCTGGGAGAGGAGGGCAACATAGAATCATGAAATGGTTTGGGTTGGAAGGGGCCTTTCAAGGTCATTCAGTCAAAACTCCTGTAGTCAGCAGGGACATCTGAAGCTAGAGCAGGTTGCTCAGTGCCCCAACCAACCCGACCTGGAATGGTTCCAGGGATGGGTGTGGTGGTTTGAGCCTTAACTGGAAGTTAAGAGCTCAGATGGGGCAAGGCTGAGAATCTCTTCCCCCACTTCCCCCCCCCTCCTTCCTCCCAACAGAGAGGGGAGAAAAGGAAGGAGCAAATTTACCAAGCAATAATTTGTAGTCGGCTTGGAAGTAGAGAGGTAAAGAGTTGTTTTTAAGCAATATATATATATATGTATGACAATAACAGAAGAAATGTTCACAAGGGCAAGGAACAATAATGGATGGGAGTGGGACCAAAAACAAGAGAGTAATACAAAACCAGCCTTTCTGGAGAAGCGTGGAGGCAGCAGAGAGAGGGATCAGGGCCGACCACGTGGCAGAGGAGCAGGAGGGCAGCTGCAGTAGTTCTCATACAGCAGAGGCAGGAGCCAAGAAGCTGTGCCAACAGCTACGATGTCCTGCTTTTATACCCTAGCTGGGCAGGGAGGGGGAGTGGAACAGACTCAGCCTCCCAGGCGAGAAATGCTCTGCAGGGAGTGAAAAGTACCTGCAAGTCCTCCACCCTGCTTTGTTGTTTTGTTTTTTAAAAAAAAGGGTGTTAACCCACCACAATCCACCCCTCTGTTCCACTTCCTCTCTCCTGCCACAGCCCCTTCATGCAATCTTGACACGTGATGTTCAGATCCCTGATGCAAGTCCCTTGTTATCCCAGCTCGCTCTCTCCCAGGGCAAGTCTCTCTCTCTCTGGTGATGGTCAGTGTAGGTGCTGCTTAAATCAGGAATCAGTTTGTCTTTGAAAGGGAAATGGAGAGATCAGGAACAGTCCGTTGCTGTAGGGACATCGGGCACAGTCCGTTGCTGTAGGGACATCAGGTACAGGTGTGGATGAGATGATGCAGGAGCTCTCTGGGTTGGTGAGCAGTGTGTACGTTGTGTCCTGGATGCTAGGCGGGTATTAGGCTAGGAGGGAGAAACTTAGAACAACTTATAACTATTTACACAATGACTATAATACATTGATAATTGTTGCCCCCCTGAGTTCATCCCCTCTCAGCCAGAGTCACGTTCCGCTGTGGGATACACTGAATGTCCCTGGTTTCTAACATGACCCAGTACGTGTGACCAGGACCCTCAGCTAGGACCACCCCTTGGGTTGGTTTGCCCCCACCAGCAGCAGGAAAAACCCACACTGCCTTTCCCAGCAGGTTCTTCTCAGCAATCATAAAAACTCCATCTCCATCCACTGTTTGCAGCAGGTGGGACTGGGCAGGACCAGCTCGGTTCACAGATCCTCTGCTGTTCACTAACCAAGTGGCTTGAGCTAAGTGTTTTTCCCAGTTCCTGAAGGTTCCACCCCCAAGGCTTTTAGGGTGGTCTTTAGCAAGCCAGTGTAGCGCTTGATCTTCCCGGCAGCTGGTGCATGGTATGGGATGTGATAAATCCACTCAATCCCATGTTCCTTTGCCCAGTCTCTTATGAGGTGGTTCTTAAAGTGGGTTCCATTGTCTGACTCAATCCTCCCGGGGGTGCCGTGTCTCCACAGGATATGTCTCTCCAGGCCCAGGATGGTGTTGCGAGCAGTGGCATGAGGTACTGGGTAGGTCTCCAGCCACCCTGTACTTGCCTCCACCATGGTCAGTACGTACTGCTTGCCGCTGTGAGACTGAGGAAGGGTGATGTAGTCGATCTGCCAGGCCTCTCCGTACCTATATTTTGACCATCTCCCCCCATACCACAGAGGCTTCATGCGCTTGGCCTGCTTGATGGCAGCACAGATGTCACACTCATGGATGACCTGTGAGATGGCCTCCATAGAGATGTCCACAGATCTGTCCCGAGCCCACCGGTATGTGGCATCTCTCCCTTGGTGGACAGAAGTGTCATGGGCCCAGCGAGCTAAGAACAGCTCACCCTTGTGTTCCCAGTCCAAGTCTATTTGGGAGATTTTAGCAGCCAGATCAGCTTGGTGGTTGTGCTGGTGTTCTTCATTGGCTCTGCTCTTGTGGACGTGTGCATCGATGTGCCGTACCTTTGTTGGCAGCCTGTCCAGGCGGGCAGCGATGTCTTGCCACAGGTCAGTGGCCCAAACAGGCTTCCCTTTTCTCTGCCACCCGTTCCTCCTCCATTCTTTCAACCACCCCCACAAGGCATTGGCTACCATCCAGGAGTCAGTGTAGAGGTACAGCACTGGCCAGTTCTCCCGTTCCGCTATATCCAGGGCCAGCTGGACAGCTTTTACCTCTGCGTACTGACTGGATTCGCCTTCTCCATCCCTTGCTTCTGCCACTTGCCTTGTTGGGCTCCAGACAGCTGCCTTCCATCTCCGCTTGCTTCCCACAAGCCAGCAGGACCCATCTGTAAATAGAGCATAGCCCATCTCATGGTCAGGGAGATTGTTGTATGGGGGAGCCTCCTCAGCACGGGTCACTGTCTGCTCTGGTGGCATTCCAAAGTCGGCACCCTCTGGCCAGTTGGTGATCACTTCCACTATGCCAGGGCATTTGAAGCTCCCCATTCGAGCTCGCTGAGTTATCAGGGCCATCCACTTCCTCCAGGTGGCATCTGTGGCATGATGTGGGGTTGAGCCTCTCCCTTTGAACATCCAGGTCAGGACTGGAAGCCTTGGAGCCAGAAATAGAGGTGACTCAGTCCCAGTTACCTCAGAGGCAGCCCGGACGCCCTCATAGGCAGCTAGGATTTCCTTCTCTGTTGCGGTGTCATTGGCCTTGGAGCCTTTGTACCCCTTACTCCAGAAACCTAGGGGCCTGCCCCTGGTTTCACCAGGAGCCTTCTGCCACAAGCTCTACATAGGATCATTCTCAGCAGCTGCAGTGTACAGCACATTCTTGATCGCTGGTCCAGTTCGGACAGGTCCCAGAGCCATAGCCTGGACCACCTCTCGTTTGATCTGGTCGAATGCCACCTGCTGCTCAGGTCCCCACACAAAATCATTTTTCTTCCTTGTTCCATGGAAGAGAGGCTTCACAATCTGACTGTACCCGGGAATGTGCATTTTCTAGAAGCCCACAAGCCCCCAAAAGGACTGTGTCTCTTTCTTGTTCTTGGGTTGCACCATAGTGGCTACCCTGTTCACTACCTCCTGAGGGATGTGGCAATGGCCGTCTTGCCATCGGACACCCAGGAACTGGATCTCCCTGGCAGGCCCTTTTACCTTACTTCTCTTGATGGCGAAGCCAGCCTCCAGCAGGATATCGATTATCTTCTCACCCTTCTGGTAAACTTCCTCTGCTGTCTCACCCCATACAATGATGTCATCGATGAACTGCAGGTGCTCAGGGGCTCCACCTTTCTCTAAGGCAGTCTGGATCACCTCATGGCAGACGGTTGAGCTATGGACCCAGCCCTGAGACAACCGATTCCACTGATACTGTACTCCCCTCTAAGTGAAAGCAAACTGTGGCCTGCATTTGTCTGCAATGGGAATGGAGAAAAAGGCATTAGCAATATCAATTGCGCCATACCACTTGGCCACCTTCGATTCTAGGTCGTACTGGAGCTCCAGCATGTCCGGCACGGCAGCGCTGATCAGAGGAGTCACCTCATTCAGGCCACGGTAGTCCACGGTCAGTCTCCATTCCCCATTTGCCTTCCGCACTGGCCATATTGGTCTGTTGAAGGGGGAGTGAGGCTTGCTGATCACCTTCTGGCTCTCCAGTCGTCAAATCAGTTGGTGTATGTGGTGCAGGGAGTCTCTGTTGGTCCTGTATTGCCTGCGATGTACTATGCGAGAGGCAATAGGTAACTTCAAATCCTGCACCTTATGGCTGCCCACTGTGGAGGGGTCATCTGACAGCTCAGGCTTGGTGGACAGCTGTTCTTTGCCTGCAGTCTCCACAGCTGCCACCCCAAACGCCCACTTGTGCCCCTTAGGGTCCTTGAAGCATCCCTCCCGCAGAAAGTCAATGCCAAGAATGCAAGGTGCATCTGGACCAGTCACTATGTCGTGCTTTCCCCATTCATTCCCGGTCAGGCTTATCTCAGCTTGCAGCACAGTCAGGTCTTGTGAGCCCCCTGTGACTCCCTGAATGCTTATGGGTTCAGCCCCTTTGTACCTCGATGGTATCAGGGTGCATTGGGCCCCTGTGTCCACCAGAGCTCGGTACTTCTGGGCTTCTGAAGTGCCAGGCCATGGCACATACACATCCCAGTATACTCTGTTGTCCCTGGCCTCCACCTGGCTGGAGGTAGGGCACCTCTAATGCTGGCGGCGATGTCCACACTTGTCACAGGGTCCTGTGTTACTAAGGGAAGGGTCTCTTGAGCGAGAGGGACCACTCCGGGAAACTGGGGCAGCCCTTCTTCTGGATGAGTTATCCCCGTGGTGCCCACCTTGCAGTTCCCGCACTCTGTTCCAGAGGGCAGAGGTGGGTTGGCGATGCCAGGTGTCCATGTCCTCTCTGTGGTCACAGAGGAACCTCCACAGAGACCCCCTTGACATCCCCTGATTGGCTTGGGGTGATCTCCTAGGGGAAAGTTGCCTGTTCCTGATCGCTGCAACCTGGATCCATTCTGACAGGGAAGGGGAAAAGGAGGCATCGCTCCCCCTTTTCAGTTCAGACATGGAGGTCTTGATCTCTTTGACAATGTCTTTAGCCATAGTTTCTATGGCTGAGATCAGGGGTTTCTGATTTACGCTGTCCTCATATTCCCTTAAATCACGGGCAAACTCACAGACAGTTTTAGGACTTCCATCCTGTCCAGTCAGGAGTATCCCTCCTAGTGTGTGAGCATATTTCTGAGTGGCACCCTGGGTGAGTTTCTTTATGAAGGGCTGTCTCATGGGCACCTCATCTGGGTCCGAGGGGAGCTGGCCATCCCCATAAATTATTTCCAGCACAGCCATCTGTCTCAGGTAGCAAATGCCCTGTTCCATTGTTGTCCATCTAACTGGGGCCCAGGGCAGGTCATCTCTTGAGTGGTACCGGCTCTTGATGGCATTGAGGATCCGGGCCCAGAGAGTGTGTGTTCCATCGAGTTTGGCTAACTCTTTGTCCAGACCAGCATCACGAGTCAGGGAGCCTAAAAGCTTTGCCTCCCTCTTATCCCGGTCCACTGTGTCCACCCCCTCATCCCAGCATCTCAGGGTCCAGCTCAGTATTGGCTCACCCTCTTTCCTTGCGTAATCCAGAAGAGTTTGCCTTAGTTCCTTTCTGGGTAGTGATGTAACAGTTATTTCCTGGTCTGACTCATCTTTATCCACTGCTGGGTTCTGTGAAGTGCTGGGGCCTGCTGAGGTTCCTTCCTCACCATCTGTGCTTGGCGATGATTTTTGACTTCTTTTCCTGCGTGTGGTGACCGGTGCTAGAGAGACTGTGTTGGCAGGAGCATCAGGGGTTAACTGTGGAACTGCTGGTGGGGGGCAAACCCTTGTGCCTGGGGCTCAGGCTGAGATCTGGCACACTCATTACAACCCGACCCCTCCCTCTTTGTGTTTACTGAGTGCTTACAATGCCCACAGCAGACACGCCCCCAGTCGTTAAAGAGTGCAAAGGAGTGTGTTATCACCCTCCAAACAGCTCTTAATGGGTTAGCTCGTCCCCCACCCAACACAGCAAACGCCCCTATAAGGATTACATTCAAGCATATGGAGCATATTGCAATGTACCACAATTTTCCATCACAGGCACTTTTATCTACACCATTGGTTTCATAGCCTGTTTCAGGAAACTTTTCTGTGTTAGAAAAGTTACCACTGACAGTAAAATTCAATGAATTCAGGAGATACATGCCCAGCTTCATTGGTAAAGTTTTCATCCATTTGATCAGCATCTCTATCATTAACCACACCACATGGAAAGTTATTAATTTATAGATGTGGGTCCAAAAGCTCCAGCCAAACACCCACGCAAAGGCTTGGACCACCAGGTTCTTCAAAATTGCCATCTCTACTTCCAGTCCCTTTTTTGGAAAAAGTATTGCTTTCCCAATGCAAGATTAATTCCCAAGCCCCACGTTGGAGGCGCCAAAAATTGTGGTGGTTTGAGTCTTAACTGGAAGTTAAGAGCTCAGATGGGGCAAGGCTGAGAATCTCTTCCCCCACTTCCCCTCCCCGCCCCTCCTTCCTCCCAACAGAGAGGGGAGAAAAGGAAGGAGCAAATTTACCAAGCAATAATTTGAAGTTGGCTTGGAGGTAAAGAGTTGTTTTAAAGCTATATATATATATATATATATATATAAAAAAAAACAATAACAGAAGAAATGTTCACAAGGGCAAGGAACAATAATGGATGGGAGTGGGACCAAAAACAAGAGAGTAATACAAAACCAGCCTTTCTGGAGAAGCGTGGAGGCAGCAGAGAGAGGGATCAGGGCTGACCACGTGGCAGAGGAGCAGGAGGGCAGCTGCAGTAGTTCTCATACAGCAGAAGCAGGAGCCAAGAAGCTGTGCCAAAGCTACGATGTCCTGCTTTTATACCCTAGCTGGGCAGGGAGGGGGAGTGGAACAGACTCAGCCTCCCAGGCGAGAAATGCTCTGCAGGGAGTGAAAAGTACCTGCAAGCCCTCCACCCTGCTTTGTTCTTTTGTTTTTTAAAAAAAAGGGTGTTAACCCACCACAATGGGGCATTTCCCTGGATGCAGGTTACCTCTGGGCAACTTAGGCCAAGGTCTCACCATCATCAGTCTTCTTTCTGTCTATTCTGAATCTCCCTCCTCCAGTTTACCCCATCACCCCTTGTCTTGTCACAACAGGCTCTGCTTAAAGTCTGTTTCCAGCGTTCTTTTAAGTCCATGTAAGTACTGAAAGGCCACCAGGAGGTCTCTCTGGCGTCTTCTCCAGACTGAAAAACTCCATCTCTCCCAGCTTAGCCTCACAGCAGGAGGAGGTTCCACTCTCAGATCACTGTTGTGGCCTCCTCTGACCCTGCTCAAACAGGTCCCTGTCTCCCCTTTGCTGAGGAAGTGCAGGGGAAGGTGACCTTCATGTCTTTTGATTTTACACAGGGACACTGTAGATAGCAAGTGATTTCTCAGACATGAGGGCAGTTATCTCTTAAACAGTTGTCATCCTCTGGGCTCCATTGGTTATGGAACAGTTTTTGACTATTTCCCTTTAACATTACATTGGTCACACAGAGCTTGACACAGCTGCTTGCATTAAATTACTCAGGGGCAATGAAGATGCTCTGGAGTACAGTGATTTCATGGTGGGGCATGACACAGCAGGGATGCCTCAGGACAGCTTTGCTCTTCTTGAGAAGGATGAAAACCAGGCTGGACAGGGTTTTGTTTAAGCAAAGTTGTGTTGCCTTTGTTCAGGAAGCCACAAACCCCAGTGGGGCTTTTGGTACTTCTAGGGACTTTAGGTACTCTGTAGCATCACTTTGTCCACAGGAGTCTCTTCAAGGCAGTTCTCACTTCTTTATTCCCCAGGCTATAGATGAAAGGGTTAAACAAGGGGATCATAACTCTGTAAAACAGGGCCAGGTATTTGTCCATGCCTACAGAATCCTTTGGGTGTCTCTTTAAGGAAACCACTGTGTCTGAGCTGTAGAAGAGTATCACCACCCAGAGGTGTGAGGAGCAGGTGGAAAAAGTTTTGTGTCTGTCCAGAGCTGAAGGTATTTTCAGAAGTGCCTTGATGATTCTGATATAAGAAAGAACTCTTCAGGAGAAGGGAAGGATGGCAAATGCCAGGATGATGGTGTACAGCACCACTTGATTAAGAAAATGTCTGCACAGGCCAGTTCCAGCAGAGGAGTAGGAATCAAGAACTGGCAATTGAATAAGAATGTAAACTAACACTTAGAGAAATGCCTGTGGGAAAAACGTGGTGACAGCAGAGAACCCTCCTGCAAAGCCTGAGAAGGGCAGGCTGGGAAACCACCTGCAGAGCGTGGGGAGTGTGTGATCAGTAAGCAGACAAAATCTAAGTGTCAGGAGGATGTGAGAGTGGAAGTGAAGATATGTGAACATTTTCTATTAAACTGGGAGCTTGCACAGAGCAGGATGGCCTCTGCCTGTAGCAGTGCTCCTCCCCTTCCCAGCCCTCAGTGTGTGTTTGCCTTTGTTCAACGCTGTTACGGATAACGGGGTAATGAGGCAAGAAATTAATAATAATATTTTAACTATTATTAATTTGACTCTGCCTCCCATGGAACTTGCTGCAAAGATTATATGGGATCAGTATTAGGTTGAGAAATTCTTTTCACAATAAGAATGGTTACAAATAGTAATAGCAGTAAATATTAGCCCACTAACAGAAGGAAGTTCCTGGAGACTTTAGGAATATATCAATTACTCACAATGCTGCTTGCTATGGGAATTCCTCTTGTCTTCTCTTTTTAATGGAAAATCCTTCTCAACTGCTTCAGCTGCTTTAATCCAGGTTTGTGGAGGGCAAAACCTAAGCGAGAAGAGCCATGTGCTCTGCAGCCCACCAGTTTTCATCCAGCCAGTTAATTTTTGTGACATGTTACTATCAAGCATATCCAAAGCTGAAAAAGGCTGAAAACCGATAACCATAAGTTCTCAGACTTTCCCCAGCACTGGGTCTGTGCCTGGCACATGGCTTGGGGGGAGAGGTATCACAGGCCTGGGAGGGAGAGGTATCTCTCCTAGCTCACTTCATCTCAGCTTCTGGTTTTCCCCCATCCCATCTTTGGAGGGGGTGGGGGGACGGGTTTTGGGTGCACTGCCACACTCCACCCTGTTGATGTTCACACATTGTGCATTGAGAAGCAAGCTCATTTGGGTATGGCACTGGGACCAGCAGCCTCAAAGGGCACTTTACTTTCTTTTTCAGGCTATGGGAGTGGCAGGACACTGGCAATCTCCAGTCAGACAGTGAGGACCAGCATTGCTGCCTTCTCACGTGCCTGCCTGCTCGTGATCGTGATGTCAGCTGCGGCAAATTCAAAAACCCAGTCAGGGTGTGGGCTGGCATTAAGCAGCAGCTGCTGTGCTCTCACTGCTGTGCTCTCCCTCAGCTGCAGCCATGCACGCCGCTGCACTTTTTTCCCCCCGCCGTGGCCAGGGACAGGGATGGTTGCAGCTCACAGCAAAACTGCCTTCAAATGATCAGTTTCCACCCAGACTGGGGTCGAACATAAGCAGGTAGGTGTCCAGGTATCTGGCTCCAGAGAGTGCTGGAGCCTGGCACTTGAAATGGAGAGTAGTGGAGACACCACCTGCATTAGGTGTGAGCAGATCGACTATCTGCTTAACCTAGAGGCTGAACTGAAGGAGGAGGTTGCTAGACCTAGAACTGTAAGGGAATGTAGAAGGGAGTTGAACCTGAGTAACGAGGCTCTGCTGGCTCCCCGAGCAGAGGCTGGTTACCCAAAAAGCAGTGGGGAATGGACACGGGTTGCTCTTAAAATACGTAAAGTAAAACCTACTTGCCTCCCTTCACCTTCCCCACTGCCCTTGGAAATCAAGTATGGGGCACTGGAGGTTGAGGGTGAGGTGATTCGGATGCCAGAGGACACACCATCTGGGGTTTTGCCTAAGGCAAAACAGCCTAAGGTAAAACAGCCTTCCCCCAGCATCAGGACTTGTTCCCTCAAAAAAAAAGAGGAGGGTAATTGTTATTGGTGATTCCCTCCTGAGGGCAACAGAGGGCACCATATGTCAGCCTGATCCTTCTCATAGGGAAGTTTGCTGCCTCCCTAGAGACCAGGTTAGGGATGTTACCAGAAGGCTGCCTAGTCTGGTGCAGCCCTCTTATTACTATCCCTTAATAGTTATGCAGTTAGAGAATGATAATGCTGCAACCAGAACTCCCAGGGCTATCAAAAATGACTTCAAGGCCTTGGGAGATCTGGTTGAGGGGTCAGGGGCATGGGTAATTTTCTCATCAATACAGTATCACAGTATCACAGTATTACCAAGGTTGGAAGAGACCTCGAAGATCATCAAGTCCAACCTGTAACCACAAACCTCACAACTAGACCATGGCACCAAGTGCCACATCCAGTCCCCTCTTGAACGCCTCCAGGGACGGTGACTCCACCACCTCCCTGGGCAGCCCATTCCAATGGCGAATCACTCTCTCGGTGAAGCACTTTCTCCTCACCTCGAGCCTAAACTTCCCCTGTTGCAGCTTGAGACTGTGTCCCCTTGTTCTGGTGCTGGTTGCTAGGGAGAAGAGGCCAACCCCTTCCTGGCTACAACCACCTTTCAGGTAGTTGTAGAGAGCAATGAGGTCGCCCCTGAGCCTCCTCTTCTCCAGGCTAAACAACCCCAGCTCCCTCAGCCTCTCCTCACAGGGCTGTGCTCAAGGCCTCTCCCCAGCCTTGTTGCCCTCCTCTGGACATGTTCAAGTGTCTCGATGTCCTTCTTAAACTGAGGGGCCCAGAACTGGACACAGGACTCAAGGTGCGGCCTAACCAAAGCAGAGTACAGGGGCACAGTGACCTCCTTGCTCCTGCTTTCCACACTATTCCTGATGCAGGCCAGGATGCCACTGGCCTTCTTGGCCACCTGGGCACACTGCTGGCTCATGTTCAGGCGGGGCGGCTGTCAATCAGCACCTCCAGGTCCAGCTCTCTGTCCGGCCGCTCTCCAGCCACTCCGACCCCAGCCTGTAGCTCTGCATGGGGTTGTTGTGGCCAAAGTGCAGCACCCGGCACTTGGACTTGTTGAATGCCATCCCATTGGACTCCGCCCATCTGTCCAGTCGATCGAGGTCCCTCTGCAGAGCCCTTCTACCCTCTGACCAACATCTGCTCCTAACTTGGTGTCATCTGCAAATTTGCTGATGACTGTCTCAATCCCCTCATCCAGATCGTCAATGAAGACATTGAAGAGGATGGGGCCCAGCACTGATCCCTGGGGGACGCCGCTGGTGACTGGCCTCCAGCTGGAGGTGGCACCATTGACCACCACTCTCTGGGCCCGGCCCTCCAGACAGTTCCCAACGCAGCGCAGAGTGTTGCTGCCCAACCCACGAGCTGACAGCTTAGCCAGCAGTTTGCTGTGGGGGACGGTGTCAAAGGCCTTGCTGAAGTCCAGGTAGACCACATCCACAGGCCTCCCCACATCCACCAGGCAGTCACCTGAACATAGAAGGAGATCAGGTTGGAGAGGCAGGACCTGCCCTTCCTGAATCCATGTTGGCTGGACCTGAGCCCTTAGTTGCAGGAGGGAATACCAGAAGGAACAGGTCAGCAGCTATAATCAACAAGTGGCTTAGAGGCTGGTGCTACCATGGATGTCTGCTATCATGGAGAATATCCTCCTGGAGGCACTAATGACTCAGAAGAATAGTGAAGAGGTGATTTGGAACAGTCAGCATGGCTTTGCCAAGGGCAAATCCTGCCTGACAAACCTGATGGCCTCCTATGAGCAGGTGACAGCATTAATAGATGAGGGGCGAGCAACTGATGTCATTTACCTGGACTGGAGCAAAGCCTTCAACACTGTCCCACACCACATCCTGGTCTCCAGGCTGGTGACACATGGGTTTGATGGATGGACCACTAGATGGATACAGAACTGGCTTGATGGCCGCACCCAAAGAGTGGCTGTCAACGGGTCCATGTCCCAGTGGAGGCCAGTGACAAGCAGAGTCCCTCAGGGATCAGTCCTGGGACCTGTCTTGTTCAACATCTTTGTGGGTGACATGGACAGTGGCATTGAGTGCACCCTCAGCAAGTCTGCTGATGACACCAAGCTGTGTGGTGCAGCAGACACGCTGGAGGGAAGGGATGCCATCCAGAGGGACCTTGACAGGCTGGAGAGGTGGGCACAAGCCAACCTCATGAGCTTCAACAAGACCAAGTGCAGGGTCCTGCATCTGGGTCGAGGCAATCTCAGGCACAAATACAGGCTGGGCAGGGACTGGCTGGTGAGCAGCCCTGAGGAGAGAGACTTGGGGGTGCTGGTGGAGGAGAAGCACAACACGAGCTCTCAATGTGCACTTGCAGCCCGGAAAGCCAATCAGATCCTGGGCTGCATCAGGAGAAGTGTGACCAGCAGGTCAAGGGAGGTGCTTCTTCCTCTCTACTCAGCTCTGGTGAGACCCCACCTGGAGTACTGCGTCCAGTTCTGGAGCCCATATTACAAGAGGGATGTGGACGTGCTGGAGCGTGTCCAGAGAAGGGCCACGAGGATGAGCAGAGGGCTGGAGCACCTCTCCTATGAGGACAGACTGAAGGAGTTGGGGCTGTTCAGTCTGGAGAAGAGAAGGCTCCGAGGTGACCTCATTGTGGCCTTCCAGTATCTGAAGGGGGCCTACAGGAAGGCTGGGGAGGGACTTCTTAGGCTATCAGGTAGTGATAGGACTAGGGGGAATGGAATGAAGCTGGAGGTGGGGTGATTCAGGCTAGATGTGAGGAAGAAGTTCTTCCCCATGAGAGTGGTGAAGCCCTGGAATGGGTTGTCCAGGGAGGTTGTTGAGGCCCCGTCCCTGGAGGTGTTTAAGCCCGGGCTGGACGAGGCTCTGGCCAGCCTGATCTCGTGTGGGGTGTCCCTGCCCATGGCAGGGGTTGGAACTAGATGATCCTTGTGGTCCCTTCCAATCCTGACTGATACTATGATACTATGAAAAGAATTTTGGGTTTTTTTGATCTTGGGGAACTTTCTATGGCACCAGGTCAGCTGCCAACAGATGGAGTACATCTGCCCCAGAGGAGGGGAAAGATCATAGCGTATGAGAATGGCCTATCCCTCAAAGGGAAAAAGATTCTAGGAAAGGAATTGACAGGTCTCATTGACAGGGCTTTAAACTAGATTCAAAGGGGGAAGAGGCTGAAACCAGTCCCCCCAGGAGTCTGGGGGTGATAAGCTGGAGCCAGGGGTGAAACCAGCAACCCAGCTGAAGTGCATGTACACTAATGCACAAAGTATGGGCAACAAATAAGAGGAGCTGGTAGCCTTGTTGCAGCAGGAAAGTCATGATGCAGTTGTGGGGTGGTTTGACCCTTAACTGGGAGTTAAGAGCTCAGATGGGGGGCAAGGCTGAGAATCTCTCCCCCACTTCCTCCTCCTCCCTCCCAACAGAGAGGGGAGAAAAGGAAGGAGCAAATCCACCAAACAATAATTTGGAGTTGGCTTGGAAGTAGAGAGGTAAAGAGTTGTTTTTAAACAATATATATATATCTGGAGCCCCTATTACAGGAGGGATGTGGACGTGCTGGAAGGTGTCCAGAGAAGGGCCACGAGGATGATCAGAGGGCTGGAGCACCTCTCCTATGAGGACAGACTGAAGGAGTCGGGGCTGTTCAGTCTGGAGAAGAGAAGGCTCTGAGGTGACCTCATTGTGGCCTTCCAGTATCTGAAGGGGGCCTACAGGAAGGCTGGGGAGGGACTTCTCAGGATGTCGGGTAGTGATAGGACTAGGGGGAATGGAATGAAGCTGGAAATGGGGAGATTCAGGCTAGATGTGAGGAAGAAGTTCTTCCCCATGAGAGTGGTGAAGCCCTGGAATGGGTTGTCCAGGGAGGTGGTTGAGGCCCCGTCCCTGGAGGTGTTTAAGCCCAGTCTGGATGAGGCTCTGGCCAGCCTGATCTAGTGTGGGGTGTCCCTGCCCATGGCAGGGGGTCGGAACTAGATGATCCTTGTGGTCCCTTCCAACCCTGACTGATTCTATGATTCTATGATTCTATGATTCTATGATTCAATAACAGGAAAGGTTCACAAGGGCAAGGAACAACGATGGATGGGAGGGGGACAGAAAAAGAGAATAATACAAAACCAGTCTTTCTCTGAGGAGGCGTGGAGGCAGCAGGGAGAAGGATCAGGTCCGACCACGTGGCAGAGGAGCAGGAGGGCAGCCGCAGTAGCCCTGACCCAGCAGAGGCAGGAGCCAAAAGGAGAGCTAACAGCTATGATGTCCTGCTTTTTATACCCTAGCTGGGCAGGGAGGGAGCCTCCCCCCTGCTTTGTTTTTTTTGTTTCCAGAATGGGGGTTAACCCACCACAAGTTGCCATCACAGAAGTGTGGTGGGACGACTCACATGACTGGAGCACTGCAATTGATGGCTACAGGCTCTTCAGGAGAGACAGGCAAGGAAGAAGGGGTGGAGGGGTAGCCCTATACATCAGGGAGGCACCAGATGCCATTGAGCTGGAGATCAGGGACGATCGCGTTGAGTGCTTGTGGGTGAAAATTAGAGGGAAGACCAGCAGGGCAGACATCCTGGTTGAAGTCTGTTATAGACCACCCAACCAGGATGAAGATGTTGATGAATCATTCTATAGGCAGCTAGAGGCTGTATCAAGATCCCCTGGGCGACTTCAACCTGCCTGATATCTGCTGGGATCTCAGCACAGCAGAGAGGTGGCAGTCTAGGAGGTTCTTAGAGTGCATGGAGGACAGCTTCTTATCCCAGGTGCTGCGTGAGCCTACCAGGGGTAAGGCTATGCTTGACCTCCTCTTCACCACTAGGGAAGGGCTGGTGGGTGATGTGGTGGTCGGAGGGTGTTTAGGGACCAGTGACCAGGAGATAATTGAATTTTCAGTACTCAGTCAAGCTAAGAGGGGCAGCAAGAAGACCTCCACTCTGGACTTCAGGAGGGCAGACTTCAGGTTACTCAAGGAACTAATTCAGAAGGTTCCTTGGGAAACAGCCCTTAAAAACAAAGGGGTCCAGGAGAGCTGGACCTACTTCAAGAAAGAACTCTTGAAGGCACAGGAACAGGCTGTGCCAATGTGCTGGAAGATGAGCCGCTGGGGCAGACGGCCAGCCTGGATGGGTAATGAACTTTTAATAGAACTAAGGGAAAAAAAGAGGGTGTATCATCTTTGGAAGAAAGGGGAGGCAACCCATGGAATGTTTAAGGATGTTGCTAGGTCATGTAGGAAAAAATTAGAGAGGCAAAAGCCCATTGAGAGTTTAGACTGGCCTCTGCTGTGAAGGACAACAAAAAGTCCTTCTATAAATATATTAATAGCAAGAAGAAGGGCAAGGACAACCTCCACTCCTTGGTGGACACAGAGGGGAATGTTGTAACAAAGGATGAGGAAAAGGCAGAGGTACTTAACACATTCTTTGCCTCAAATTTTAATAGCAGGACTGATTGTCTTCCAGACAACTGGCCTCTTGAGCTGGCAGATGGAGCCAGGGAGAAGTATAGTTCTCTTGTAGTCCAGGAGGAAGCAATTAGAGATCTCCTCAGCCGCTTGGACCCCCACAAGTCCATGGGACTGGATGGGATCCATCCTAGGGTGCTGAGAGAGCTGGCAGATGAGCTGTCCAAGCTGCTCTCCATCATTTTTCAGCAGTCCTGGCTCACTGGAGAGGTCCCGGATGACTGGAAGCTGCCAGCGTAGTGCCCATCCACAAGAAGGGCCGGTTTGAAGAACCAGGGAATTATAGGCCTGTCAGCCTGACCTCAGTGCCTGGCAAGGTTATGGAACAGGTCATCTTGAGTGCAATCACACAGCACTTACAGGATGGCCAAGGGATCAGGCCCAGCCAGCAGGGATTTAGGTAGGGCAGGTCCTGCCTGACCAACCTGATTTCCTTCTGTGATCAGGTGACTGCCTGGTGGATGTGGGGAGGCCTGTGGATGTGGTCTACCTGGACTTCAGCAAGGCCTTTGACACCGTCCCCCACAGCAAACTGCTGGCTAAGCTGTCAGCTCGTGGGTTGGGCAGCAACACTCTGCGCTGCGTTGGGAACTGTCTGGAGGGCCGGGCCCAGAGAGTGGTGGTCAATGGTGCCACCTCCAGCTGGAGGCCAGTCACCAGCGGCGTCCCCAGGGATCAGTGCTGGGCCCCATCCTCTTCAATGTCTTCATTGACGATCTGGATGAGGGGATTGAGACAGTCATCAGCAAATTTGCAGATGACACCAAGTTAGGAGCAGATGTTGGTCAGAGGGTAGAAGGGCTCTGCAGAGGGACCTCGATCGACTGGACAGATGGGCGGAGTCCAATGGGATGGCATTCAACAAGTCCAAGTGCCGGGTGCTGCACTTTGGCCACAACAACCCCATGCAGAGCTACAGGCTGGGGTCGGAGTGGCTGGAGAGCGGCCGGACAGAGAGCTGGACCTGGAGGTGCTGATTGACAGCCGCCCCGCCTGAACATGAGCCAGCAGTGTGCCCAGGTGGCCAAGAAGGCCAGTGGCATCCTGGCCTGCATCAGGAATAGTGTGGAAAGCAGGAGCAAGGAGGTCACTGTGCCCCTGTACTCTGCTTTGGTTAGGCCGCACCTTGAGTCCTGTGTCCAGTTCTGGGCCCCTCAGTTTAAGAAGGACATCGAGACACTTGAACGTGTCCAGAGAAGGGCAACAAGGCTGGGGAGAGGCCTTGAGCACAAGCCCTGTGAGGAGAGGCTGAGGGAGCTGGGGTTGTTTAGCCTGGAGAAGAGGAGGCTCAGGGGCGACCTCATTGCTGAGGTGCTGAAAGGTGGTTGTAGCCAGGAAGGGGTTGGCCTCTTCTCCCTAGCAACCAGCACCAGAACAAGGGGACACAGTCTCAAGCTGCAACAGGGGAAGTTTAGGCTCGAGGTGAGGAGAAAGTGCTTCACCGAGAGAGTGATTCGCCATTGGAATGGGCTGCCCAGGGAGGTGGTTGAGTCGCTGTCCCTGGAGGCGTTCAAGAGGGGACTGGATGTGGCACTTGGTGCCATGGTCTAGTTGTGAGGTTTGTGGTTACAGGTTGGACTTGATGATCTTCGAGGTCTCTTCCAACCTTGGTAATACTGTGATACTGTGATACTGTGATACTGTGATACTGTGAATGTGCCATACATTGTTGGCAGCCTGTCCAGGCGGGCAGCGATGTCTTGCCACAGGTCAGCGGCCCAAACAGGCTTCCCTTTTCTGTGCCATCTGTTCCTCCTCCATTCCTTCAGCCACCCCCACAAGGCATTGGCTGCCATCCAGGAGTCAGTGTAGAGGTACAGCACTGGCCGGTTCTCTCATTCTGCTATATCCAGGGTCAGCTGGACAGCTTTTACCTCTGTGTACTGACTGGATTCACCTTCCCTATCCCTTGCTTCCACCACTTGCCTTGTTGGGCTCCAGACAGCTGCCTTCCATCTCTGCTTGCTCCCTACAAGCCGGCAGGACCCATCTGTAAATAGAGCATAGCCCTTCTCATTGTCAGGGAGATCGTTGTATGGGGGAGCCTCCTCAGCACAGGTCACTGTCTGCTCTGGTGGCATTCCAAAGTCGGCACCCTCTGGCCAGTTGGTGATCACTTCCACTATGCCAGGGCATTTGACGCTTCCCATCCGAGCTCGCTGAGTTATCAGGGCCATCCACTTCCTCCAGGTGGCATCTGTGGCATGATGTGGGGTTGAGCCTCTCCCTTTGAACATCCAGGTCAGGACTGGAAGCCTTGGAGCCAGAAATAGAGGTGACTCAGTCCCAGTTACCTCAGAGGCAGCCCGGATGCGCTCATAGGCAGCTAGGATTTCCTTCTCTGTCGCGGTGTCATTGGCCTTGGAGCCTTTGTACCCCTTACTCCAGAAACCTAGGGGCCTGCCCCTGGTTTCACCAGGAGCCTTCTGCCACAAGCTCTACATAGGATCATTCTCAGCAGCTGCAGTGTACAGCACATTCTTGATCGCTGGTCCAGTTCGGACAGGTCCCAGAGCCATAGCCTGGACCACCTCTCGTTTGATCTGTTCAAACGCCACCTGCTGCTCAGGTCCCCACACAAAATCATTTTTCTTCCTTGTTCCATGGAAGAGAGGCTTCACAATCTGACTGTACCCGGGAATGTGCATTTTCTAGAAGCCCACAAGCCCCCAAAAGGACTGTGTCTCTTTCTTGTTCTTGGGTTGCACCATAGTGGCTACCCTGTTCACTACCTCCTGAGGGATGTGGCAATGGCCGTCTTGCCATCGGACACCCAGGAACTGGATCTCCCTGGCAGGCCCTTTTACCTTACTTCTCTTGATGGCGAAGCCAGCCTCCAGCAGGATATCGATTATCTTCTCACCCTTCTGGTAAACTTCCTCTGCTGTCTCACCCCATACAATGATGTCATCGATGAACTGCAGGTGCTCAGGGGCTCCACCTTTCTCTAAGGCAGTCTGGATCATCTCATGGCAGACGGTTGAGCTATGGACCCAGCTCTGAGACAACCGATTCCATTGATACTGTACTCCCCTCCAGGTGAAAGTAAACTGTGGCCTGCATTAACTGGGAGTTAAGAGCTCAGATGGGGGCATGGCTGAGAATCTCTCCCTCACTCCCCCCTCATCCCTCCCAGCAGAGAGGGAAAAAAAGGGAAGGTGCAAATCCACCAAACAATAATTTGGAGTCAGCTTAGAAGTAGAGAGGTGAAGAATTTTCCTTAAACAATATATATATATATATATAGCAATAACAGGAAAGGTTCACAAGGGGAAGGAACAAGGATGGATGGGAATGGGACAAAAAAGAATAATACAAAACCAGTCTTTCTCTGAAGAGGCATGGAGGCAGCAGGGAGAAGGATCAGGTCCGACCGCGTGGCAGAGGAGCAGGAGGGCAGCTGCAGTAGCTCTCATCCAGCAGAGGCAGGACAGAAGCCAAAAGGAGGGCTAACAGCTACGATGTCCTGCTTTTTATACCCTAGCTGGGCAGGGAGGGGGAGTGGAACAGAATCAGCTTCCCAGGGGAAAGACACCCTGCAGGGAGAGTAAAGTACCTGCAAGCCCTCCCCCTGCTTTGTTTTTTGTTTTCAGAATGGGCATTAACCCACCACACTCAGGCTGTCCAAAAATTTTATGGACACAAGCAATCAAGGATGATTGACATATGCTGAATGTCTGTATAATGGGAAGGCCCTTTACAGGTCTCATTGACACGGGAGAAGATACTACTATTATAGAGCTCAGGAATGGCCAGACGATTGGGAGTTGTCACAATCATTAGCTACCATAGAAGGGACAGGTGAAATTCAAATTCCATATCAGTCAAAAAATCAATTGAAAATAGTGGGACCAGATGGCAAGATTGGTAATATAAGACCCTTTGTTTTACAAACATCTTGTAACCTCTGGGGAAGGGATCTTTTGAAACAATGGGGCCTCACACTGATTTCTGATAAGGGCCATTGAGAAGAATCAGCCTCGCCTTAAATTGACATGGCTAATGACACAGCCTGCCCGGGTTGGTGCCCTTGATAGGTGAGAGGCTGAAACAAGCAAACATCTTGGTAAAGGAACAGTTAGAGGCAGGTCATATTAGACCATCCACAAACCCCTGGAATACACCAGCAGTTGTAATACCAGAAACAACTGGGAGGTGGTGATTGCTTCGAGATCTTTGAGCAGTTAATGCTGCAATGGAAAATACAGGGTCATTACAGCCAGGGGTGCCTAATCCTGTGGCAATTCCAGATCATTGGCCATGCTATGTAATAGACTTAAAAGACTGCTTCTTTACTATTTATCTCCATCCAGACAATTGTAAACACTTTGCCTTTTCAGTTCCCACTGTTAATTGTCAGGGTCCTATGGAAAGATATGAATGGGTTGTCTTGCCACAAGGGATGAAAAACAGTCCAATGATTTGTCAATTTGTTGTGGGGTCAGCTCATTCTCACCGCTTTTCAGGATGTTTTAATATTTCACTATACGGATGAAACTCTCATTGTTGCAGAACAGGAGTATCGATTGTCAACAGTTTTACCTGTATTGCTGTCAAACTTAGAACATTATGGGTTACAGGTGGCCCCTGAAAAGGTTCAATGGGACCCACCTTGGAAATATCTGGGATGGAAATTAACAGAGTCTAAAGTCATGCCATTGAAAACTGAACTTTTGAATTTGGTCCTTATTGGCTACTGGCTCAACAAATAAAGCCATACCATTATGAAAATGAGCCCCAGACAGCAACATCAATGGAGCAGGATGCTGTGGGCAACATCCTTCTTATAATGGTGATGATGAATCAGAGTAAAAGTGAGACTTACTGGACCCACATTTTAAATCATTCCATGTTTCACCCCTTAACATGGTGGGACGTGGAATTACCGCTAATTAACAACAATACACACTGGGCAGGTGGTCACTGGTTAGAACCCATGGAACACCAGGTGTGGAAAAACATTACTGTGTCAAATGTCACATTAAGTGTGGACATGTGGCCATTATGTGTCACTTCAAACCAGTCCAATACAGATTGTGTGTATTTTGGCCCACAACAGCACGTGGTCACTGTTATAGTGAACTGTGATGGTTCAGGCTGGAGCCTTTCCTTTTGCACATGGCTTTTCAACCTACTACATTAATGGCGAGCCAGTCAGGAGTTGAGTTTGCTGTGGCACACTGCAGATTAGGAATGCAAAAGATGGTGAGTTTAAAGTTAGATCTGGGAGTTGTTAGTTTTGGAAGTTGGGGCTTGAGTTTTCTTGCTGGGACGACTGTGTGAGCTTCCTGTGGATTGCAGGGGGACACTTGGTGCGTGGCTGACGGCATGGAGTCCCTCCTGGTGTTTTAAGTAGCCAGGGTGGTTCGATAACTATTGGCATGGGGTGACGCTTGAGAATGCGGGACCTGCTTTTTCTTCCTTATTCTCTGTGGAGTGGCAGGTGGCAGGGAGTGAAGTGGAGGAGGGGCAGTGGCAAGCAGACTGGAGTCAGGCCCATTGTTACTGTGGGGGAGGGCCACCCAAGGCAAGCTGGCGAGTGATGGCTCCCAAAACCCAAGAAGGTGAGTGGGGACTTCAGTGGGAAAGCCTTTCTCAAAGGCTCTGGGAATGTGTTCATGGCTTTGGCTGGAAAAGCCGTTTGAGTGCCCAAAGGGGTGGAGGTGACTTTGATTCTGTACTGCGGCAATAGAGATGGTGGGAGCCATGCCATGTACCAAGCAGTGGTGGCGGCTCTGCCTGTGCCATGCCACGTTCGGCAGTGGTAGCGGTCCTGCCTGTGCCGTGCTGTGTTTGGTGGTGGCAGCTGTAATCTCTTCCCTGATTTTTGGATACATTCCAAAAATGGTGCCTAGCACCTGGCTCCTCTTCTCTTCTCAGTGGGTTGTGGTGCAGCCACTCCCTCTTCTGGGGGAGGGTTGCGCAGCTGGATGCGGTCATGCCTCAGTGTGCAAACACCCAGTGCGGGGACAGTGTACCTGCAATGTGCATTTGTATAACCTCAGGCTGCAGCTGCAAGTGGTCAGCACTGGGCTTGGGATAGGCCCGTGCAGGTTTATGGGAGGCTCAACGAGTGGCTCCCTGGAAGGATGGAAAAAAGCAGTTAGAGCCTGATTATTCCCACTGGCTTGCCCCAGGGGTGGAAATATACTGCTGAGTAAATGTAGATACAAATAAAGGTTCAGCTGAGAAGTTGTGAGGTTCTTCCAAGTGACCAGGATGTCCAATGAGTCCATGAAGAATTTACACTGCAGAAGAATGACTCTGCATCGCTGGGAGGCTCCATCAGATGAGGAAGAAGTGGAATCTGAACCTGAATCTTGAACCTGAATGAGAGACTGTTTGGAAGGACACCCAGATGAAGACACATACTTTGCTAGACATGTCATCAGAAGAGTTCTAGTTTGATTATATTTTTTGGGTGCAGGAATTATGGTATGAAATAAGGAGTGGTGTGTAATGGTTCAGGCTGGATGCTGCTGCACAAGCCACACCTGTGATGTCCCAGAGGGTCCAGCCCAGTGGGTGGGCACAAGAAGCCAGGTATTTAATCCCATAATGCCCTGCTCCCCTATGAGACATCAGCGAGGTCCTGAACTACCTCTTTCTTCCCTCACTGCTACCTGGTAATGGGGTGAGCAGGTTCTCTTGGGCCTGGCTAGGCCCAAGGCCAGGGGGTGGGGAGAAAGAGCTCTGGGTGTTTTGGGTGTACCCTCAGGTGGGGGCGGCATGATTTTGGGTATGCTTTGGGACCTCTCTTTTGTCACTGTGCTTGTGGTTCTCTGTAAAATTTTCACTGCTTTTCCATTTAAACTTTCCACCACTTTTGCAATCTGTTTGAGTCTTTCCTTTTGCACGTGGTGGGAGAATTGGCTTTTCAACCTACTACATGAACAAATCAGTAACCAACTGCACTGGTATTGATTTGCCAGGGGTAATTGGAGAACCTGTAGATATAACAGGATGACCAGCAATTCATAGAATCATAGAATCATAGAATCAGTCAGGGTTGGAAGGGACCACAAGGATCATCTAGTTCCAACCCCCTTGCCATGGGCAGGGACACCCCACACGAGATCACGCTGGCCAGAGCCTCATCCAGCCTGGTCTTAAACACCTCCAGGGACAGGGCCTCAACCACCTCCCTGGATAACCCATTCCAGGGCTTCACCACTCTCATGGGGAAGAACTTCTTCCTCACATCTAGCCTGAATCTCCCCATCTCCAGCTTCATTCCCTTCCCCCTAGTCCTATCACTACCTGAGATCCTGAGAAGTCCCTCCCCAGCCTTCCTGTAGGCCCCCTTCAGATACTGGAAGGCCACAATGAGGTCACCTCAGAGCCTTCTCTTCTCCAGACTGAACAGCCCCAACTCCTTCAGTCTGTCCTCATAGGAGAGGTGCTCCAGCCCTCTGATCATCCTCGTGGCCCTTCTCTGGACACCTTCCAGCACGTCCACATCCCTCCTGTAATAGGGGCTCCAGAACTGGAGGCAGTACTCCAGGTGGGGTCTCACCAGAGCTGAGTAGAGGGGAAGAAGCACCTCCCTTGACCTGCTGATCACAATTCTCCTGATGCAGCCCAGGATGTGATTGGCTTTCCGGGCTGCAAGTGCACATTGAGAGCTTATGTTGAGCTTCTCGTCCACCAGCAATTCCTCCTTGTGTAGTAAAGAAGCAACTGAACGATGTCACTCATATTGGGTGGCATGTGTGCTTAAGGAAGCTGCCTTGGTAACTGAATCATACAAAAGCAGAAATTATTGACTGGGGACCAGGGGTTATACTGATAGGGTTGACAGCATCACATGGTACAACGAGGGCAATTCAGGCTCTGTGTTGCAACTGTCATGGAATGGTACTGAAAGTATGATGTGGAAACAGTTGTGGAGCTTGGCTTTACTATTTGTAAATAGAACTATTAAAATAATTTGTAGGCGTAAAGGCATTTTAGTAGAACCTGTACTATTCAGTTCCTTTGCTACTGTGTGTCCTACCCACCCATATGTGTTAGGAATAGGTGTTGATTGTATAATCTGTAACGAATCAAGCATTTATTATCTTAGTTGTAGTGATTTGCAGCAAAAACTCCACAACTCCGAAGTTGCAAAGTAGGTATGGATTTATTCAGCGCTGAGGCACATGGGTATTATTCCTTCAAAGCATGTGCAACTTCAGCAACGTTGTTTACCCTATTTATTGCCTGAACTGTTACATATGCAGTGAGTTTCACAATCCGCCTATACATATTCATTTCCTAACCCTGCCTGGTCTTGCTTCATATTATAATGAGCTTGAAGTCCCTCTGCGCTTACGCAGTGTTCTCTGGTGGTCTTTTGTGGTCTTTTAGGATGATTTAGGATGAAGTCAGTAGTCTTCCTCGATGATGAACTTTTCACCCTTCTTCCATACATGCTGATTTTGCAAGCAGTTCCTTCCCTATTGCGTTAACCTTGTTTCCTGTCCTTCCTTTATCGTGAGATAGCCTTGTCCCCTCATTTTCACAAGCAGTCATGCAATGAGACCTTGCATCTCGTATCCTGTCATTCTGACATTCGCAAGCAACGAATGTCACAGATATGTATTACCCACTCAGCTACTCCTACTCAAGTTCCTTCTTTTAATTTCTAATCTACTGCATCAGTAGCAGTATCACTTTTAAGACTTGTATTGTTGATAAAGACATTGATCAGCGTAGCAGGATGAGTCCCTTCTGAAGAAGGGCAGAGGTGTGGATTCCAGTGAATATGACAAGAGGATGGGAGAATGAAAATGGATTGGATCATGTTATCAGGCTATTAGACCAAGGCCTAAAAGATTGTAGTAAAAGGGCAAAAAGATTTGTGGGATGTTTAATTTTTGCTATAATATCAGCTGTGATAATACTAGCATCCCCAGCTGCTTTTTAGGAAGGATAGGCAGGGAAGGAGAGGAGGAGGTGTTGCCCTCTATGTCAATAACCAGCTGGAATCAGCAGAACTCCATCTGGGGAGGCATGATGAGTTGGTTGAGAGTTTATGGGTTAGAATTAAAGGCAAGAGAGGGGAAGGAGATATTACTGTGGGGATCTCCTACAGGCCACCTGACCAGCAGAACCAAGCAGATGAGGCCCTCCACAGGCAAATAGAAGCGGCTTCCAGGTCACAAGCCCTGGTCCTCATGGGGGATTTCAACCACCCTGACATCTGCTGGATGGACAGCACAGCAAGGCATCAGCAATCCAGGATGTTCCTGGACTGCATAGAAGACAACTTCCTCCTCCAAATGGTAGAGGAACCAACAAGAAAAGGTGCTATGCTGGACCTTGTTCTCACCAACAGGGAAGGGCTGGTAACGAATGTGAGGCTCAGAGACGGCCTTGGCTGCAGTGACCATGAAGCAGTTGAATTTAATCTCCTCAGGGCAATCAGGAGGTCCTATTCTAAGCTTACAACCCCAGACTTGAGGCGTGCAGACTTCGATCGCTTCAGGAATCTGCTAGCCAAAGTGTCGTGGGATGAAGCCCTGGAGGGAAGAGGGACCCAGGACAGCTGGTCAGTATTCAAGGACCACCTCCTCTGTGTCCAGGAGCTATGTATACCAACAAGGAGAAAAGCAGGAAAGAGTGCTAGGAGGCCTGCCTGGATGAGCAAGGAGTTGCTGGACACACTATCACTTAAAAAGAAACTCTACAGGAAGTGGAGGGAAGGACAGATAGAACAGGGGAGATAAGGAAGCTGCCCGAGCAGCAAGAGGCCTGGTTAGGAAAGCCAAAGCAGAGTTTGAATTGAATCTAGCCAGGGAAGTTAAAGGGAGCACTAAGAATTTCTATAGGTATATTGATGGCAAGAAGAAGACTAGGGAAGGTGTGGGCCCCCTCAGAAAGGAAAGTGGTGAATTGGTCACAAGTGATGTGGAAAAGGCTGAGGTACTCAATCACTTCTTTACCTCAGTCTTCACTGCAAGGGCCTCCAGCCACACTCCTGGTGTCATGGCAGACGATGCCAGGGACGGGGAGGAAGAACTGCCCATCATAAGTGAAGATCAGGTTGGTGATCACCTGAAGGACCTGAAAGTGTTCAAGTCCATGGGACCCGACGGGATACACCCACGGGTGCTGAGAGAACTGGCAGATGAGGTTGCCAAACCCCTCTCTATTATATTCCAAAAGTCATTGCAGACTGGAGCAGTCCCCACAGGCTGGAAAAGGGGAAACACTGCTCCCATCTGCAAAAAGGGTAAGAAGGAGGAACCAGGGAACTACAGGCCAGTCAGTCTCACCTCTGTGCCCGGAAAGATCATGGAGCAGATCCTCCTGGAGGCACTAATGACTCAGAACAGTGAAGAGGTGATTTGGAACAGCCAGCATGGCTTTGCCAAGGGCAAATCCTGCCTGACAAACCTGATGGCCTCCTATGAGCAGGTGACAGCATTAATAGATGAGGGGCGAGCAACTGATGTCATTTACCTGGACTTGAGCAAAGCCTTCAACACTGTCCCACACCACATCCTGGTCTCCAGGCTGGTGACACATGGGTTTGATGGATGGACCACTAGATGGATAAGGAACTGGCTTGATGGCCACACCCAAAGAGTGGCCATCAACGGGTCCATGTCCCAGTGGAGGCCAGTGACAGCAGAGTCCCTCAGGGATCAGTCCTGGGACCAGTCTTGTTCAACATCTTTGTGGGTGACATGGACAGTGGCATTGAGTGCACCCTCAGCAAGTCTGCTGATGACACCAAGCTGTGTGGTGCAGCAGACACGCTGGAGGGAAGGGATGCCATCCAGAGGGACCTTGACAGGCTGGAGAGGTGGGCACAAGCCAACCTCATGAGCTTCAACAAGACCAAGTGCAGGGTCCTGCATCTGGGTCGAGGCAATCCCAGGCACAAATGCAGGCTGGGCAGGGACTGGCTGGTGAGCAGCCCTGAGGAGAGAGACTTGGGGGTGCTGGTGGAGGAGAAGTTCAAGGTGAGCTCTCAATGTGCACTTGCAGCCCGGAAAGCCAATCAGATCCTGGGCTGCATCCGGAGAAGTGTGACCAGCAAGTCAAGGGAGGTGCTTCTCCCCCTCTACTCAGCTCTGGTGAGACCCCACCTGGAGTACTGCCTCCAGTTCTGGAGCTCATATTACAGGAGGGATCTGGAGGTGCTGGAAGGTGTCCAGAGAAGGGCCACGAAGATGATCAGAGGGCTGGAGCACCTCTCCTATGAGGACAGACTGAAGGAGTTGGGGCTGTTCAGTCTGGAGAAGAGAAGGCTCTGAGGTGACCTCATTGTGGCCTTCCAGTATCTGAAGGGGGCCTACAGGAAGGCTGGGGAGGGACTTCTCAGGATCTCAGGTAGTGATAGGACTAGGGGGAATGGAATGAAGCTGGAGATGGGAGATTCAGGCTAGATGTGAGGAAGAAGTTCTTCCCCATGAGAGTGGTGAAGCCCTGGAATGGGTTGTCCAGGGAGGTTGTTGAGGCCCCGTCCCTGGAGGTGTTTAAGCCCGGGCTGGACGAGGCTCTGGCCAGCCTGATCTAGTGTGGGGTGTCCCTGCCCATGGCAGGGGGTTGGAACTAGATGATCCTTGTGGTCCCTTCCAACCCTGGCTGAGATTGGGAATATCATAAGAAGGACATGTGTGTAACATCCTTGTCTTGGAATGACTCTCAGAATGATTGCACCTCACTCAGGTCACATTTACAACGAGCCTTCGATAGCTCCTTGAAATATAATGTCCAAACATTGAAGCATCAGCTGGAACTGCAATTAGCAAATATACAACAGGTGCAAATTGATTCAACATGGCAAGCACTGAACAAAGATCTTAGTTGGCTGAATAAAAAAAATTGGTTTTCAGGTCTGAATCCATGAGTGTGGGTTTTAGGTGGAATCCTTGTAGTGATTGGTATTGTAATTGTAGTGTTAATGGTATTTGTAATAATAGCTTTTAGAAATATGAGGATGGTTAGGACACAAGTGATGTCTGCTGTTTTAAACAATATAAAAATGGGGAGTTGTAGGAAAGCAGAAAGTATCTATGGAAGGTTTCAGGATAAGAAAGAAAAACAAGCCTCTGATACTAGAAGAATGGCCTGGTGATAAGGAAGAGCTGACTGCGGTAAACAACCTAAAGTGTGAGACAGAAGGACATTTGCCTCCGTGCCGGAACAGCTCAACCTGATCTGGGATGAAGATAACAATGGACAGTTGCACATCAAAGGAGAAAACTCAATTAGCAGCAGGGGTGCAAAAATGTCAGGGCTTAGCCTGCTCGATTTTTCCTATATAAACTGCTTGTTCTGTGCCAATAAATGATTCCTGCTCCACCAACAAGGAGTTTGTGCAGGCTTTCTGACATTACATATCTCTTCCTAGGGGTTGGGAGCCAAAGCTTGGCCCTCTGGATTAATGAAACATCTCCAGGTTTACTCAACATCAGAGCCACCTTTATCTACTTTTCCTGACCTGTCGGCACTGCCTTCAATTCTCTGCTCTAACCAAACCCTAACAATATTTTCCCAGTAGTGTCCCTCAGTGGGACCCATTAACGCTACAAGAAACTTCGGAGTCTGAATCTAACTTTGAATTCTGGAGAGGTTTCATCAGCTTCCTCTCAGCCTCTGAGGTTTAAATGGCACCAAAACCACCTGAGTAGTCATTAAAATGGCCTGGACTGATCCTCTGGTGCTGATCTGGGCCAGGCTCCTGGGCTGGAGGGAGCTGCTGGCAAGCAGGCAGTGCTGCAGAGACATAGTTCTGCCCAGGAGCAGCTCCTCTGCAGAGCACAGCAGGGCTGAGGGCACTGCCAGGGATCTCACAGATATGAGGACAGCAGGGAGAGCTCCAATGTGACCACATCCAGGAGGCTGACTCAGAGTTCACTGGAGGAGAAGTCACTGCAGTCACTGACAGTGAGTCTGTGGGTGTAGGACGCTGCAGCTGTAGCTCCTGGGGGCATCTCCATCTCGGCAGATGATGTTCAGCTGAAGGCTCCTGGAGTGTTCACACAGAAGGATGACCAAAGCCCTTCAGTTCCATCATGTGAGCAGCAGTGAGCACAGCTGGGTAAGGAGAAGGTTTCATCCACAGCCCCTCTGCCTTTCCCTCTTCCCGTCACTGTCTCTGCAGCACTGCAGGCCTGGTTCCTGTTTTTCCACCTCTCCATGGGACTCTTGTTCTCTGGACTGGGATGTTGGTCACTTTCTGTTCTGACTCCAGAGGCATCTTCATGGCAGTTCTGTGTCCCGGCTGCATTTGAAGTTGTGATGAACTCTGCCATTGGTTGGTAGTGATGGGAATGAGCTGATCCATTCCTCATGCATCTCCTGGAGGAGGGTTATGATTAGCTTGAGAGAAGTGTCCCCTAACTTGTCACACAGTATCACCAAGGTTGGAAGAGACCTCAAAGATCGAGTCCAACCTGTCACCCAAGACCTCATGACTAGACCATGGCACCAAGTGCCACATCCAGTCCTCTCTTGAACACATCCAGGGATGGTGACTCCACCACCTCCCTGGGTAGCCCATTCCAATGGTGGACGACTCTCTCAGTGAAGAACTTTTTCCTCACCTCAAGCCTAAACTTCCCCTGGTGCAGCTTGAGACTGTGTCCTCTTGTTCTGTCTTTTCCTCCTTGGACAGATCTCCATGCTCAGTCAGAACAAATGTCCAACAGCAGCTTCATCACCCAGTTCCTCCTCTTGGTATTCACAGACACAAGGGACCTGCAGCTCTTGCACTTCTGTCTCTTCCTGGCCATCTACCTGGCTGCCCTCTTGGGCAATGGCCTCATCATCACCACCATAGCCTGTGACCATCACCTCCACACACCCATGTACTTCTTCCTCACAAACCTTGCCCTCCTTGAGATGGGATTGATCTCTACCACTCTTCCCAAATCCATGGCCAGATCCCTATGGGACACCAGGGACATTTCCTACACAGTGTGTATTGCTTGGGCCTTTCTCATTTTCTTTTTCCTTGCAGGAGAATTTTCTCTCCTCACCACCATGTCCTACGATCGCTACATTGCCATCTGCAAACCCCTGCACTATGAGACCCACTCGGGCAGCAGAGTTTGTGTCCCCATGGCAGCAGCTGCCTGGGGACTTGTTTCTTCTATGCTCTGCTGCACACAGCTAATGCATTTTCACTGCCCCTCTGCCAGGGCAATGCTATGGACCAGTTCTTCTGTGAAATCCCCCAGGTCCTCAAGCTCTTCTGCTCCAGATCCTACCTCAGGGGAGTTTGGCTTCTTGTGGTCAGTGGCTGATTATTATTTCTCTGTTTTGTGTTCATTGTGGTGTCCTATGTGCAGATCTTCAGGGCTGTGCTGAGAATCCTCTCTGAGCAGGGATACCACAAAGCCTTTGCCACCTGCCTTCCACACCTGGCTGTGCTCTCCCTGTGTATCAGCACTGCCATCTTTGCCTACTTGAAGCCCCCTCCATCTCCCACCCACTCCTAGATCTGGTGGTGGCAGTCGGTGGTGCCTCCAGCAGTGAAGCCTCTCAGCTACAGCCTGAGGAACCAGGAACCCAAAGATTACCTGAGCAAACTGATCACTAGATGTTTTATGAAACAATAAACTGTTTGTCTTCTCCTGCAGAGCAGTTTGGATGTCACTCAGAGCAGGCTGAGCTGGTGTGGTGAAGTCACCACATGCCCAGAATTATGCCCCAGATACAGGAAACTTGTCCCAATATGTTTGGTCAAGTCCCCCCTTCCACCCTCCTTTCCATAGTGGTGTCCTGGAAGAGGCATTAACAAGCCAGCTAAACCTGTTTGGCCACTGCCCTTTCTCCTCCCTCCCCATTGCAGGGTCCAGGTTTGAGGTCGAGAAGCCAATAGGCAGGCACCATTAAGGCTGCCTGGAGGGTGGAAGCTGCACCCCGTGCCTCATGTTTCAGAGAGGCAACTTGTGGCAGTTTAGGCTGGGTCACTCCTGTTCCTGCCACATAAGTTACACCTCCGGTGTCCAGAGTGTCCACCCCAGTAGGTGGACACATGCCCATAATATCCTGCACCCTATAAATCCATCTGCAAAGTCTTTCTCTTTCCTCCCTCTCTGCTCCCTATTGGGCGACAGTGGGGGAATAATCTCAAGGCCTCTTAGGCCTGGCTAGGCCTAATTCCAGGATGGGGGTGGGGGCAGTCTCAGACCTGGCCAGTCTAGCAGTGCTGGGGGAAGAAAGAGCCCTGGGGTTTTTGGGTACACCCTCAGGTGGGGAGAAGGGAAGTGTTTTGGGTGTGCTACAGGGGACTCTGTAGGCTTTGAGATTCTTTTGTCACTATGCATTGTAGCCTCTGTACAACACTTGCTGCCTTTCCATTTAAACTTTCCATCACTTCTGCAATCCATTTGTGTGTGTCATTCTTTTGCCCCTTTCAGAGGCAAGATAGGATCTGCGTGGCCTCAGTCCAGGACACAACTGCATGTGTCAGATGCTATATGAGAAGGTGTGCACAGTTCTGCCCACCATACAATATTTTGAACTAATTGGCAAGATTTGAATAGGTGATCTGCCATTGGGCCCTTCAGTTTTCAAAAGGGAATTTATAGGGGATGATTTCAGAGCCCATATCTCTCTCTTCTTCTTCCCTCCTGTTCATTAATGGGATTCGAGGTGTCGACAAACACCTACTCAGTGCTCCTGTCTTCACGGTGATTAGCTTCTTTTGTTCTAGCAAGCATCACATTTGAGTCAGATTGCCGCTGCAGCAGCATGCTCTCCCTCTCTCTCACTTCCTCTAATTTTGGATTCTACCTTGAATATTCCAGCCCTATGGATTACCAGTTGCAACTCAGAACATTGCTTCATCCAGCAAAGGTTTTGGTAGTTAACAGCTTGTCGGTTCATGAGTAACTTACGCTAATTTACCTGGTTATTTCCAAGGGTTATAGCTTGTGACCTGTTGCTTACCTCCATTGTAACCCGAGGTGGTCTATCTCACCACCCCAAGTGGCACTGCTTCACACTTATAAGAAGTTTCCAGTTTGTTCCTCTGTATTCCAAGTTCTGATTTTCCTAGACCACTGTTTATTAGCATCATATTGTGTGTAATCAACCAATCATCAACCGGGCAAACAAACCTGGATCCAATTGGCTCAAGAAAAAATTTAAATATTTAATAAATCATATTAATATTTTGTATTTCCATCTTATCAATTTGATCAAAACTATATCAAATGGGTACTCAGCCCAGAGCTGAGGGGGACAAAGGCCCAGGGTGCCAGCTAGATGGCAAAAACAACCCCAACCTGCCTTCTAAGGGGTAAACAACTACATGCACCCATCGCATGGGATGCTTGTGCTACTGCTAGCTTCACACTTTCTATAGGTTAAAGCTGGTTGGTGACAAGATGGCCCATTGACCAAATCCAGCCTTGAGAAACTTACAAGTATTATCCCAATTTGTAAACAAGTCTCTCTCTCTCTCTTTGCTACCAAGCTCCACTTGCATGCATACTAGCAGCCTCTGCAGAATGGAGAAGAAACCAGCCCCAAGAGTCTGCAAAGGCGGGTCCCTTGCTGAAAGCCCTAGAAGCTACAGCATTGTATGGCTAGCCCCACCAGTCAGAAAGAAGAGCCTGCCATGTCTTCAAGAGCACTGGACTCCCAAGGGTAAGCCTTTAGCCCGGAGGGGAGAACTAGCCCAAGTTTGGCAGTACAACCTATGCCACAAATTATTTACAGTCACTATTTACAGGAACTCTCTATGGAATGTATATACATGGATAATTTGGACAGTTTAAAAGAATTAGAGAATTTAGAAATGGAGCTTAATTTGAAAACAAAGGGAGGGGCTTGCTGGTGACCAGCAGGCCCACAAAACAGAGTGGTTTGGCACCAACCTTAACAGAAACTTTCTAAGGAAATATTTGATTTACTCAGGAACTAAGAAGTTTTGCAGAATCTTTCCTTGATACTGAGTTTATAGTCCAGAAATTTTGACATGGATGTGCTGTAGTAAGGAAATGGAAAATGGCTCTGGTTGTGTGGTGCTGTGCTGCGTGGCCACTGCTTCTCCAAGAGGAAAAGTTCCTAGTGCTCTCCAGGAAAACTTTTGAAGGCTTTTGCAGCTTACTCCATGGGGCTGTTGCCTGAGAAAGGGCTTCCTGCTCAGGGAGAAGCCTTGTCGCCAAGGGTTTTGCACGGCAAAACAGCTCCTCTGTGCCAGAGGGCCAACTCTCTTTGCGGCTCGCGGGGTTCAGCAGCAAAGCACTTGGGAACACTGGTTCAAGTCCCGGGCCAAGCAGACCTTTTGGCAATACAGTGCATGGGGCAAACACAAGCACGAACATGGGCACTTGTTGACCAAAACAACTCCTATTTAATATTTGCCACAATGAATACTGGTCCAATGAGCAAACTCTGTAAACAGAATAAATAACAAGTGACGTGGTGTTTTACCAAATACAGTATAAGCATACGCAGTAAACAAGGCAAGCACGAGCAAATTAGTGAACTTTGTTTACCACAGAGGTGGAAAATGTGCCCAGGCAGGTTGTTTACCTGGACTTGCTGAAGCCTTCTCCCTTTGCTAATTTAGTGCCAAAATCTCCCACACTCTAGAAGGGAGGGGGAAGAGGGAGTTGGAGCAAAACATATAGGGACACGTCCCGGCAGTGTTTGGGACATAATTTTGGACATAAGCATCCTTCACCACAATTCCACCCCCTGCTTATGGGCAAGTATATTTGGGCAAATGCTGCTCTATGGTCAAATGTACCCCAAGCGGGTTACCTTAAACTATACATGGTATGAACATTATATGAACATTGTTGTAGTGGGTTGAGATAGCCCCCTCCCCACCACGGGCAAAATGACGACTCCAACAAACGGATTGCAAAAGTGATGGAAAAGTTTAAATAGAAGAAGTGAAGGTGCACAAAAGAAACCAGAAACAGTGACAGAAGTAACCCCAACACACACCCGGATGAACCCCATCCCCACCTGAGGGTGGGCCCAAGACCCCCAGGGCTCGTTCTTCCCCCCACTGCTAGGCTAGTCTCAGCTGGCCAGGCCTGAGACTGCCCATCCCCCTGGCCTTGGGCCTAGCCAGGCCCAAGGCCGGGAGACATCTCCCCCAGTTACCGTGCGCCGGCGAGGGAAGAAAGAGAAAGAGGCGGACCCCACGCAAGGTCTTATAGCGGTGCAGGGGATTGTGGTAGGAGATACACGGTTTTCCTGTGTCCACCCACTGGGCTGGACTCTTGGACACAGGAAGTGTGCCATGCAGCAGAGGGCACCCAGCCCAAACCACCACACGCCACCCCTTATCTCATACCACAACCCCTGCACCCAAACACATCATCATATTAGAAATCCCTGATGATGCGTCCGGCAGGGTCCATATCTTCTTCTGGGTGTCCAAACAGTCTCTCTCAGGCTCAAGCATCAGTCCAGTCCAGTTCTTCCTCTCTCATCCAGTGGAACCTCCCAGCGATGCAGATTTCACTCTTGTGCAGTGCAGGTTCTCCATGGATCCGTTGGACATACTGGCCACCTGGAAAAGCCTCACAACCTCTCAGCCAAGCTCTTCTTCTTATTCACGTTTTGCTCAGCGGCATATCTCCACCCCTGGGGCAAGCCAGTCGGAACAATCCGGCTCCACGACTGCTTTTCCGATCCCCAGGGTGCCGCAAACCGACCACCTCCGACCGCGGTCCAGGCTACCCAAACGCCTATCAGGGTACTTCGCCCCCCCCCGCACCGGGCGTTCACGTACCGGCGTAGCAATATCCGGCTGCACACCCCCCCGGAAGAGGGAGGGGCTGCGCCACAGCCCAACTGAGAGGCAGGGAGGCGGAGCCAGGTGCTCGGCGCCATTTTTCGGTACTGTCCGAAAAACATGGGGGAGATTAGAGCCAAGCCCACTGCAGCCCGAGCGCCGGCCGGCGTCCGCTACCGCGGCCACTCAGCACACAGCAGAGCCCGGCCGCCTCTACCGCCGCGGTACAGGATCAAAATCACCTCCACCCCTCGGGCACTTCAACAGCTTCCCCAGCGAAAGCCACAAGCGCGTTCTCAGAGCCTTTGAAAACGGCTTTCCAGCTGGGGTCCCCGTTCGCCCCTCCTGGGTCTCGGGGGCTATCTCGCCCGCCCGCCCGCTGCGGCTGGCTCCATCCTTGCAGCGAGACGGACCTCATCTGACCTGCTTGCCGCTGCCCCTCCCCCGCCCCACCCCCGCCGCTTCCACCGCCCGCGGAGAGAAAGGGTGGGGGAGGGGGGCAGGTCCCGCGTTCTTAAGCGGTAACCCCCGACACACCAGGTGTCCCCCTGCAATCCACAAGAACCCACACGATCGCCCCGGCAGCAAAGCTTGAGCCCCCTGACCTTCCCAAACCGAAAATCGACGCCCAGAACTAAATTTAAACTATCCATCATTTGCAATCCGATCTGCAGGTCGCCACACCAACCAGCCCCACGTCGGCGCGCCAAAAATGTAGTGGGTTGAGATAGCCGCCCTCCCCACCACGGGCAAAATGACGACTCCAACAAACGGATTGCAAAAGTGATGGAAAAGTTTAAATAGAAGAAGTGAAGGTGCACAAAAGAAACCAGAAACAGTGACAGAAGTAACCCCAACACACACCCGGATGAACCCCATCCCCACCTGAGGGTGGGCCCAAGACCCCAGGGCTCGTTCTTCCCCCCACTGCTAGGCTAGTCTCAGCTGGCCAGGCCTGAGACTGCCCATCCCCCTGGCCTTGGGCCTAGCCAGGCCCAAGGCCGGGAGACATCTCCCCCAGTTACCGTGCGCCGGCGAGGGAAGAAAGAGAAAGAGGCGGACCCCACGCAAGGTCTTATAGCGGTGCAGGGGATTGTGGTAGGAGATACACGGTTTTCCTGTGTCCACCCACTGGGCTGGACTCTTGGACACAGGAAGTGTGCCATGCAGCAGAGGGCACCCAGCCCAAACCACCACAATTGTACATAACCATGCAAACCATATAACCATACTCTAAACAGTGTACTGCAAAACAGTGTAGAGCAGCATTTGCTCTGAGCCCAGTACTGGTACTCTCAGTATTTCAGTTTTCACCCCTGACCAGTGTAGGCTGTCTGCTGGAGCAGTTTTCACCCTGTGGAGAAATAAAACTGGCCATGGTGCATAGATGCTGGGCTTCACAGCTAGTAGTTTGGAACAATCCATTGAACACTTCTTTGATGTTTTCCCATTGATGGCTGTAGCTTCCCAGGCATACAAACCAGTGGCTCAGCCACCATCATGGGCACAATCCCAATTGAAGGTAGTTTCACTAATACAGGTTGGTCACCTGCATCAGTGTTAGTGTGTGGATTTGTTCTTTAACCCCCAGCATACGGCTAACATCCCTCACTGGTTCAGTGGGGCAGAATGCCTTGGCTTTGGGGCTACCACAATTTCCCCATTGGTTGTTTACAGTAAAGACTGCATAAGGCAGACGCTTGTCTCAACTGCCTTTTGAGACATTTGCTGGTTTTTAATAAGACCATTGCCCTTGCTACCATGTCACCTGCCTGGGGATAACAGGGAGTGTGAAACATCCATTTGACCCCTTCTCCTCAAGCCCAGTCTTGCACTGAGGCTGAGGTAAAATGTGAAAGGTGGGCATAGAGAGAGATTGGGTTTTCCCCCTCCCAGGAGGAGGGGTCCACTGGGTCAAAGGTCTATTCCACTTCCCCCTCCTGTCCAGCAAAGCCTATTTAAAGGCAGACAATTTTTGGTTCACTCTCTTTCCTCCTGCTTCGCCTGCTCAACAAGTCCCTGCTGTTCCTTCTTCCTGCATTTCTACCATGTGGTAAGGCTGACCTCCATGTGGCTTCCAGACCACTTCTAAAGAACCACATCCACTTACCTCAAGGGAATCCAGTGCCACCTGGGCCTGGGTTTGTACATTTTTCTATTTACCCTTTCCCTTACACCTTTGTAACCTTCCCTGTTACTCAAATGCTGTATGTATTTTGTTAAAAATTACTTTCTACTTCCAAACAGATTCCAAACATTTCTTTAATGATTTCACCTCTCCTTTTTCCTGCCTAATTTGCTTTACCTTATCAGGGAAAAGGGAGAGGGGGAAGAATTCTAAATCTCTTATCTTTTTGGGCTTTTGGACTCTGGGTACAGCTCAAACCATCACAACTTCTATAGCGTAAGGGTCACAGAGCACTGGAACAGGCTGCCCAGAGAGGTTATAGAGTCTCCTTCTCTGGAGACTTTCAAGACCCATCTGGATGTGTTCCTGTGTGAACCTGCACTGGATTCTATGGTCCTGCTCTGGCAGGGGTGTTGGACTTGATGATCTCCAGTGGTCCCTTCCAGTCCCTAGCATCCTGTAATCCAGTGGGAACTATGGTGAGGCACAGCATTGTTTCTCATCTCTCTTGACACTCATAAAGCTCCTAAACAGTCAAACCCCCTCTTCCCACTTCTGGGTGGGTGGAAAGGCTGTGGGAGGCCTCACGTCAGCAGGAATCCATTAGAAACACTGCTGAGCGAGGGAGAAGCCTTTTGGCCAGGCCTGCTGGAAAGCAACGGAGCCCCTTAGTGGAAACCTGACAGAAGCTTTCCAAGTGCTTTCAAAGACCTCCCTGAGATCCCCCCTACAGCCTCCAAAGATTAACAAGTCAATCCTGGAAACCTCCAGACTTCCCAAACACTTAATATCCCTTAATATTCCCCCCAAAAATGAGATGCCCCTGAGACTGCCCCAGCAAGAAACTCTCAAGACTCTTCTGAGAACCTCACTTTGACCTTCCTGAATAGGGCACACAGCTCCAGCCCCATTCCTAGGGAACAAATGTCCACAACATTTGGGCATTGTGGGCAGGAACATCTAAAATAAAAAAAGAAAGACAGGATTTGGGTAACTTTGGGTTTTTATTGACACAACTAGGCAAGAGACAGAGGGTTCTTTACCCCAGGGAGACACAAAGAATTGGGGAAGAAACAAAAATCCTGGCGAAGCTTGGCCCAGTTCCAGTGGCAGTTCCATTTGCGCTGACTCAACACTGTTGTTATGCTCATCACCACTAACTCATGGTCAGAAGGGCAGGAGGTGTTTGTCCCTCCTGGAGCACCCAGCCTCTGAGAGGCAGTTTTGGTTCAATCTGCTGGAAAGGCCCTCCCAGGGGTTCACAAATACTCCAACAGACCCTGGGTGGATCTGTTGTGCTTCCCCCGCAGTTTGGGCTGGTCAGTGGTGTGAGTGGCGCGATGTGCGCTGAGGGAAGACATCTGCCTGAAGCTCTTGCCGCAGATGGTACAGCTGTAGGGTTTTCACCACTGTGGATGAGTTGGTGCTGGATGAATGTTGTGCTCAGGGTGAAGCTCTTGCCACACTCAGCACAGGGGAACAGATTCTCTCCGGTGTGGATGCGGCGGTGGTTGTTGAGAGTGTCGCTGCGGCTGAAGCTCTTGCCGCAGTCAGTGCAGGTGAAGGCCTTCTCACCCGTGTGGCTATGGCGGTGTCGGGTGAGGGCAGAGCTGTGGCCAAAGCTCTTGCCACAGTCAGGGCAGGGAAGGGCTTCTTGCCAGCGTGGCTGCACCGGTGGCTGATAAGGGGAGCTCTTGTTGCTGAAGCTCCTGCCACAGGCAGCACAGCTACAAGGTTTGGCACTGGTGTGGATGCGGCGATGGCTGTACTGAGGGTGGAAATGGATTTGAAGCTCTTGCCACAGTCACCACAGATAAAGGGCAGGGTGCCAGGGTCAGGACAGTGGTGCTTCACCAGCTCTGAACCAGGGGGAAGCCTCTGCCCACACTCAGGGCACTGATTCAGCTGTTCAGGGGGCCACAGAGGGGCTGCCATCGCTTCCTCCTCCTTCTCTTCCCTCATCCTGGTAATTTTCATCCTCATCCTCTTCACCTCTATCTAATAGTCATCATTCTCATCATTGTTACCCTCCATGTTGTCCTCTCCTCAGGGCTGCTCTTTGGTTGCCTCCATCTTGCTCTCTGGTGTTTCTTCTCCCAGATCTTGTCCAGGTCCTTCTGTGAGGCTATGCTAGTGGGGGAAGGGATCGCCTCTGTGTCCTAGGGAAGATGGAAGTACCTGAGCCCAGGAGCTCAAACCCTGCTCAGACAACAGAGGTGGCAGAGCTGACCCAGGAAGACCAAACCATCTCTAACCCTCTGAGGGATGGCTCAGCACTGCCCAGGACCATGCAGAGCTGAACCTCGCTGGGGGCAGCTCCCAAGCACAGCAGCATGGCCACAGCACACAGCCAGGGCTGCTGAAGATGGGTCTGAAGAAGGGCAGACTCAGC